>JAWHQI010000010.1:19191690-21728381 GCA_033032865.1 Dactylorhiza incarnata | reverse complement strand
CCCTTAGAGGGGGGTGAATAAGGGGTTAACTGGTTTTTAGAATAAACTTACAGATTTTAACAAAATAGAAAAAAAAATTTTGATTTGTCGCTAGCGCCTGGCGTTAAGAGTCAACGCTGGCGTAAACTCTCCAGAAAAAGTATTTTCACTGAAATATTCAAAATGATTTTCTTAATGAAATATAATTCCAGAAAAATTAGATATACTGAAAAAGAATTTTATATATCACAAAAATGATTGCAAGGATAATATTTCAATAACGCTTGAAATTGGAGGCGACAACATGAAAATCTCTTTTTGTTCCTTCACCGTTCCTTCTCCCAAGGACCGATTGGCTATAACCTATCTATCCCCAGATAAGGCCTCTAGTCACCCCCTAGATCTACCCTTAACCTAGTCGCCACGCACAAGGCGGCGAATTACCCCCTAAGCCGCACAAGGACCTAGTCGCCACACGCAAGGCAGCGAATTCACTACCGTTACAAGAAAAACATAAAATGATAAAGATAAAATTAGAACAAATGACTCCCTAGAATGAAGAGCGCTGAAGGAGATGTTGAAGATATGCCATGACCACGTCGGAGTTGAAGAGAGCGTCCTTCTTCAAATTTGTCATTGGAAATCTCCTTCTCACTCTTGTTCCTCAATGTTGGTGTTGGGAGTTCTCTCTGAATTCTGGAAGAAATGCTCTCTCAGATCTCTAGAATGAAGGCTTCAATGCATCTCATACTTCAGCAAACGAAATCAGATCTTTAAATAGAAACTGGAGCTAACGCGTGGCATTAAGAATTAACGCCAGCATTAGAGAACGTGTACGGCAGTTGCTGAGATCATGCATAGCGTCGGGAGCGTGGCAGAACCAAATTTTGTCGAACGAAACTCATTTCATCGAACGCGCCTTCGTCGAACGGAATCCCATTTTGTCAACCGCAACCGTCTAGATCGTGGCAGAAACCAATTTCGTCGAATGAAAACAATTTCATCGAACGCAGGCTCATTTTGTCGAATGGAACTCAAAGTTCATCGAACGCAGTTTGTCGAGTGCAATTTCGTCGAGCGCATGCTCATTTTGTCGAACGGAACTCCAAGTTCATCGAACGCAGTTTGTCGAGCGCAATTTCGTCGAGCGCAGGCTCATTTCGTCGAATGGAACTCCAAGTTCGTCGAACGCAGTTTCATCGACCGCAACTCGACGGATTTGTTCTCGATGGCATTCCTCCTCAGCGGTTGTTAACGCTGGGCATTAACAACTAACGCGGGTGTTAGCTCTCTTTCCAGAGAATCATCATCAATCAGCATACTGTTCATAGGGTTATATAACTATAGTACTTGCACACTATAAACACAAGCAAGATCAAATACATAGTGTGATTTGTTATTTCTCAAACTAAGAGAAGTGGAACACAAGCTCCATCAATCTCCCCCTTTTGATAATAACAAATCCACCAATAAGAAATAAAATATAATTAAAGTAGTGTTTATAGTAAATGTTAAGCGTGATAAACATGCATACTCCCCCTATGTGGATACTCCCCCTACATGAATGCATTTCCTAATGAACTCCCCCTAAATAAAAGATTTCTTTATTTCTTCAATTATTCTCCCCTTTTTGTTATAATCAAAAGAAGGTGGGATTGAGTTACAGCAACACAAAATAATATGCATTTAGTAGATATAAGAGCAAATTGAATATAAATAGGGAACACAACGAAAGCAATTTGTAACATCTTGTAGAAATTGTAAGTACAAATATAATAAGAATTTTACTCAATTAAGTTGATGTTTTGAATTTAGATACACAAGTTGCAAGTTCATTTGTAATTTGTAACAAAAAGTAGTAAGCAAGATTATAAAAATATCAAGTAAAGATATGTTTACAATGTAAATAAATTTGCATTTCAAGTATACAAAAACATTGTAAAGATCATGATTTGCTATCTAGTGCATTTACTCATGATTGTAGAAAATTGTATAGAAAAATTTTTAGTCCAATTCTCATGAGTGGAAGTATTATAAATGATAATGAGTTCAATAAGTGTGTTTTGATAATGTATACAAGAGTATAAATCTAACCACATGAAACTATGTAATGTAAGAACATAACTTGAATTGAATATAAACAACTTTACTTCCACAAATTTCAATGCACATATATTTTTTGTATCTTTATTTTTAAAGAGAAGTGGCAAAAATTTTGTTTGCACAAGACACTTTACAACTCTTTCCAAGGTGCTCAACCTCACAATGCTCATTAAGACTTATCAGGAGGTTCAAGTAGTGCTTGGTGGAGTTAACCTTGTCATTCATTATTTGCTTTTTAGATTAGTGACTAAGGACTCTGAATTCACTTGTTTTTGCAAACATAGAAATTTTATTGTATATACCACATTTCTCTAATCACAAGTGCATGAAGAACAAAGAATTCAAGAAAGAATTCAATGTTGTGTAGGTAAACTATTTATGAGATTCAAAATAAGTTCTTATACTACACAATTATGCAATAAAATTTAAAAACACATGTATATTAACAAAAAGGTGTAAGTGAGAAAATCATTATCAAAGATAAAAACTTTACTCATACTTAGAGGCATGTAAAAACATTTCTACACATGTAATCTATAACCAATTTTGTTTTTGCATATTTTAAGATGATATTCAAGGCATGATAAAATCAAGACAATGTTTGAAAGAAACTTGAAGGTTTAAATTAAACATTGATAAGGATCTTTAAGCAATATATATAATCATCCTTGAAATAAACATTTAAGCACATATATTTTTTTTTTAATTTTTGAAGTAAATAACAAAAAACATTTTGAGCATAGAGGCTAACGTCGGGCGTTAGCTTCTTAACGCCGAGACAGAACACCAATTTTTGACTTTTTGAAAAATCTTTTTCATGAAACATTTGTAATATAAATAGGACTTCTTACAGTTGAAATTTCACACATTATGAAGTTGATATGAAGGCTCTTTTAGCGTGTTTTTGGCTGTTTGTCTATAGTTCTTACATTTTTATTGATTTTTGAATTTTTGAAGAACAAAAATGCAAACAAACAAAGTACATAAAATAATTTGATAGCTTTTTATAAGAGTTAAAGTGACATTTCTAAGACACCTAATTATAACTTAAGCATGTGAAAACGTGCATCGGGTAGAGGTTTGGTAAAAATGTCGGCAAGTTGTGATTCCGTCCCTATAAAGCTAATTTTAACATGTTCTTTCTTAATATAATCCCTAATAAAATGATGTCGGGCATCTATATGTTTAGATCTAGAATTATGTACGGGATTGTTTGTGAGATCTAGAGCACTCTTGTTGTCACACTTTAATTCTATGTTATTTAGATGAACACCAAAGTCTTCTAACGTTTGGGTCATCCATAAAGCTTGTGCCCAACAACTACCTAGTGCGATATATTCAGCCTCGGTGGTGGAGAGGGCAACAGAATTCCGTTTCCTACTCGACCATGATATAAGTGAAGAGCCTATAAAATGACATGTGCCACTAGTGCTCTTACGATCTAATGAACATCCCACATAGTCCGAATCAGAAAAACTGTGTAGAATAAAACAATCATTATGAGGATACCATAAGCCTAATCTAGATGTTCCGATTAGATATCTAAAAATATGTTTAACCACTTTTAAATGTGATTCTTTTGGGTTAGCTTGAAATCTAGCACATAAGCAAATGGAAAACATAATATCGGGTCTAGATGCGCTTAAATATAGCAATAAGCCAATCATACCTCTATATAATGTTTGATCAATAGAAATACCGGCTTCATCTTTTCCTAATTTTAGTGATGCACTCATTGGTGTATTAGCTTGTTTGAGGTTTTCAAATCCAAATCTTTTAAGAATATCATGAACATATTTAGTTTGACAAATAAATAAACCATCTTGTTTTTGTGAGATTTAAAATCCTAGAAAATAGGTGAGTTCTCCTACCAAGCTCATTTCAAATTCATTTTTCATCACTAAAATTACTTCATTACATAACTCTTCATTAGTGGATCCAAAAATGATATCATCAACATAAATTTGCAATATAATCAAATCATTATCTACATGCTTAATGAAGAGTGTATTATCCGCACTTCCCATTTTATACTCATGCTTTATCAAAAATAATGTCAATCTATCATACCAAGCACGTGGCGCTTGCTTTAATCCATAAAGCGCTTTCTCTAATTTATACACATGGTTTGGAAATTTTTCATTCACAAAACCGGGGGTTGTTCTACATAAACTTCTTCTTTTATAATCCCGTTTAAAAATGCACTTTTAACATCTATTTGAAATAATTTAAATCTCTTAAAGCTCGCAAATGCAAGAAATATTCTAATAGACTCAAGGCGGGCAACGGATGCAAAAGTTTCATCAAAATCTACCCCTTCGATTTGTGAATACCCTTGTTCAACTAGTCTAGCTTTATTCCTTGTAATTTTAGAGTCACCATCTAGTTTGTTTTTGAAAATCCATTTGACTCCTATAACCAGATAGTTAGATGGCCTCTCTACTAAATTCCAAACCTTGTTACGTTCAAATTGATTTAATTCATCATTCATAGCTAAAAACCAAAATTCATCATTTAAAGCGGTTGAAACATTTTTTGGTTCTATTTCGGATACGAAACAAAGGTTTGAAAAAGACTCATGTAAAGAAGAATGAGTACTTACCCCTTTAGATGGTTCTCCTATCACAAGCTCCTTTGGATGTTCCTTAGTGAACTGCAACACGCTTAGAGGAACATATTCAATTATCTCATTTTCTTTCTCCTCTTGTTCTTCTTCTTTTTCTTCACCTTTTTCTCCAAGTGATTCATCATCCTCATGCTCCAAAGGGGAAATAGGCCCGTCTTCATTTCCTGTATGATTAGAATCTACACAAGGAACAAACTCATCAAATCTTACATGTGTAGACTCTTCAACTACTTTAGTTCTTTTATTATATATTCTATAAGCCTTGCTAGTTGAAGAGTAACCAATGAAAATTCCCTTATCACATTTTTCATCAAATTTTCCTAGTGCATCTTTAGTGCTTAAAATGAAACATTTACAACCAAACACATGAAAATAAGATACATTAGGTTTTCTTTTAAAGTAAAGCTCATAAGGTGTCAATTTTAAAATAGGATGAAGCATAACACGATTAATGATATAACATGAAGTATTAACCGCTTCGGCCCAAAATGAGGCAACCCATATTCACAAAGCATAGTGCGTGCTAGCTCTTGAAGGGTTCTATTTTTCCTCTCCACTACACCATTTTGTTGTGGGGTGCGAGGAGCGGAAAATTCATGTTTAATTCCTAAATCATCACAAAAAGAAGAAAATCTATCATTTTCAAATTCTCCTCCATGATCCGAACGTATGCATTTAATCTTTAAATCAAGTTCATTTTGAATACGAATGCATAGTTTAGTAAATTCAAGGAAAGCATCGGATTTGGAAGATAGAAATAATGTTCAACAAAATCTAGAAAAATCATCAATTATTACAAAAGTATATTTTCTACCTCCTAGACTAGAAGTGCTAACCGGTCCAAATAAATCCATATGAATTAATTGAAGAGGTCTAGTGGTAGAAATTACATTTTTGCTTTTAAAAGAATTTTTTGAAAATTTTCCTTCTTGGCAAGGCGTACAAAGAGAGGATAAATTTCCATTAAGCATAGGCAATCCCTTAATTAATTTATCTTTTGGTAATTTCAAAATAAGCTTAGTGCTAGAGTGACCAAGGCGCCTATGCCAAAGTTCTAATTCTTCATTTTTAGAAATAAAGCATTTTAAAGAAGAATTTGAAATATCATTAAAAGTAATCATATAAACATTATGCATCCGAGGTGCGGTGAGTACGACATCATTTGTTTTAGAATTTATAATTTTGCAAAGATTTGTAGATGATTCAAATAATACATTTAAGCCTATATCACATAATTGACTAATTGAAATTAAATTATGTTTTAGGTCATCTACAAATAAAACATTTGAGATTGAAAAAAATCGTTACCCACTGTGTCGATGCCCATGATCCTTCCTTTTCCATTGTCACCAAATGTTACCATCCCTCCTTTCTTCATCTCAAGGCTAAGGAACTTTGCTTTGTTTCCCGTCATGTGTTTGGAGCATCCCGAGTCCAAATACCACACATCCTTTTTGTCCTTAGCCTGCCAACATACCTCAGTATCGCTTTGGACACTGCTTTCATCCTCGGATGTCTTGTCACCTTTTCCCATAAGGCACATATTTGCCTCTTCTTCATCGCTATTGGATGAGCCGCTTGAATCCTCGGAGGAGTCATCATGTAGCCACTTTTAGGACCTTCTTCTTCTCTTTTCCCTTGTGCCCTTTTTCTTTATGCTCTTTCAGATATTTTGCGCACTGGCTCCAAATATGTCCGGTCTTTCTACAATGGTAGCACTCCGGTGGTGGTCGTTCATCATCGTCCTCGTCGCTACCTCTTCCTTTCTTTGATGAAGATCCTTTCTTGATGAAGTATTTCCGAAAGGTATTTCTCCTTTCCGGATTCTTCATGAACCTTTTGAACTTCTTCACAAAGAGGCTTTCCTCGTCCTCTTCATCATCATCTTCGTCAACCTCCTTCTTTGACTTTAATGCTAAGGCCTTCTTCTTTGGCTCCAAGTTGTACGCTTGTTGTTGAATTTTGAGTTCAACCTTATGAGTCTTGAGGTTCCCAATGAGGCTCTCAATTTGGAGCTTCTTCAAATCGTGCGACTCCGAGATAGCCGTCACCTTTGGATTGAACTTTGGAGGAAGATACCTTAAAAAATTTCTACTTTGGAGAACACCTTTCCAAGTACTTTTGAGTCGTTGACGATCTTGGTGAACCTTGTGTACATTGAATCTACGTCTTCATCCGCCTCCATCCGGAATTTCTCATACTCTGATTCAAGTTGGAAGATCTTTGAATCCTTAACCTGTGAAGTACCTTCATGAGTAATTTCTAATGAATTCCATTCTATCCCAAGCACAAAATAACGCATTCATTGCTTTAGCGTTATTCTTACATCTCAACTTATCATTGTCATCCCATCTATCTCTAGGTTTTTCCATAGTGACTTCTCCAACAACAAATGTTGGTGGAGAATAACCTTGTTCCACCATACCCCAAACGTCATTATCTAAAGCAGTTAAAAAGCAACGCATTCTAGTTTTCCAGTAATTATAATCAGTTTCGGTAAATAGTGGAGGTCTACTAATCCCTTGACCCTCAGCGAAAGCATGATCATTATGCGCCATTATTCCCGGTTATGAAACCGTTTTGGAATAACCTACCTCTGATACCAAGTATTGGATTTGATGGCGCCCTTAGAGGGGGGTGAATAAGGGATTAACTGTTTTTTAGAATAAACTTACAAATTTTAACAAAACAGAAAAACTCGTTTTTGCTCTATCGTTAACGCCTGGCGTTAAGAGTCAACGCTGGCGTTAACTCTCCAGAAAAAGTATTTTCACTAAAATATTCGAAATGATTTTCTTAATGAGATATAATTCCAAAAAAATTAGATATACTGAAAAAGAATTTTATATATCACAAAAATGATTACAAGGATAATATTTCAATAACGCTTGAAATTGGAGGCGACAACATGAAAATCTCTTTTTGTTCCTTCACCGGTCCTTCTCCCAAGGACCGGTTGGCTATAGCCTATCTATCCTCAGATAAGGCCTCTAGCCACCCCCTAGATCTACCCTTGACCTAGTCGCCACGCACAAGGTGGCGAATTACCCCTAAGCCGCACAAGGACCTAGTCGCCACACGCAAGGCAGCGAATTCACTACCGTTACAAGAAAAATATAAAATGATAAAGATAAAATTAGAACAAATGACTCCCTAGAATGAAGAGCGTTGAAGGAGATGTTGAAGATACGCCATGACCACGTCGGAGTTGAAGCGAGCGTCCTTCTTCAAATTTGCCATTGGAAATCTCCTTCTCACTCTTGTTCCTCAATGTTGGTGTTGGGAGTTCTCTCTGAATTCTGGAAGAAATGCTCTCTCAGATCTCTGAAATGAAGGCTTCAATGCATCTCATACTTCAGCAAATGAAATCAGATCTTTAAATAGAAACTGAAGCTAACGCGTGGCGTTAAGAATTAACGCCAGCGTTAGAGAACGTGTACGGCAGTTGCTGAGATCGTGCATAGCGTTGGGAGCATGGCAGAACCAAATTTTGTTGAATGAAACTCATTTTGTCGAACGCGCCTTCGTCGAACGGAATCCCATTTCGTCAACCGCAACTGTCAAGATCGTGGCAGAAACCAATTTCGTCGAACGAAAACAATTTCGTCGAACGCAGGGTCATTTCGTCGAACGGAACTCAAAGTTTGTCGAATGCAGTTTGTCGAGCGCAATTTCATCTAGCGCTGGCTCATTTCGTCGAACGGAACTCCAAGTTCATCGAACTTAGTTTGTCGAGCGCAATTTCGTCGAGCGCATGCTCATTTCGTCGAACGGAACACCAAGTTCGTCGACAGCAACTCGACGGATTTGTTCTCGACGGCATTCCTCCTCAGCGGTTGTTAACGCTGGGCATTAACAACTAACGCGAGCGTTAGCTCTCTTTCCAAAGAATCATCATCAATCAGTATCTTGTTCATAGGGTTATATAACTATAGTACCTACACACTATAAACATAAGCAAGATCAAATACATAGTGTGATTTGTTATTTCTCAAACTAAGAGAAGTGGAACACAAGCTCCAACAGACATTTCATGTGAATTAGATTCACCGTCATCTGCTTGTTTATACCCCTTGTTGTCCTCCGCTTCATTCCTCCCGCTCGGTGCCTAGGAGTCACCGGGGGAGGGGTGGGGGATTGGCTTAGTCTTTTGACTAACGGTCGGTGGACCTTATCATTTTAGGAGACCGAGGAGACGCAGCAGCACCAGAGGCCGGTGCAGATGGAGGCGGGACAGTCTAGCACAGGAGCACCAGTTTCAAGATTTGTTAGTGATTTTTAGTAGTTGCTTCCGCGAGAGTGTTTGTAGTGAGGATATGATGTATTGGGAAGGAGCCCTTATTATTGTTATCTTTTTATTCAGTTATTATATGTGGACCTCTGTTATTCTGAGATTTATATTTCATGTGATGTGGACTTGAACTTTTTACGTTCACTTGTAATCTTCATTTTTTGTGATCGATATTGCCGGCAGGATCGGTGTTTTGTAGTGGCGACCTTCCCGAGCATTGGTGTCACCGCAAAGCGGTGGTTCTGGGCATAAGACCCGATAGCAAAGCAAAAAAAAGGGTCTTACACTAGGTTTGCAAGGGTGTTCTTTCTCAGACACAAGTCAGATACCCTAGAAGTTTTCACTACATTTGTCAAACAAATTTAGAATGAACTAAACTGTTCAGTGGTCAAAATCAAAAGTGATCATGGAACAGAATTTTAATCTAGGGCAATGACCAAGTTTTATGAAAGTCTAGGTATATATCTCACAGGAGTTTTCCTCTCCAAGAACTCCACAACAAAATGGAGTAGCTGGGAGGAATAATAGGGCACTCATTGAGGCAAGCATATCTATGTTGAGTGACTCCTCTCTACCAGAATACTTCTGGGCTGAGGCAGTCAATACAACTTGCCATGTGCAAAATAGAGCACTAATCAATAGAATTCACAACAAGGCTCCCTATGAACTCTTGAATGGCAGGAAACCAACATTGGCCTACCTCAAGATTTTTGGAAGAAAGTGCTATGTCCTAAACAATGGGAGGCATCGCTTGACAAAGTTTGCTAAAAAATGTTTCGAAGGCATCTTTGTTGGATACAGTCATCACAGCAGAGCTTATATAATATATATATAATACAATCCTAAACTATAGAAGAATCTATTAATGTAGTATTTGATGAATCAAGCATGATACTTGAAGAGCCCTCTAGAATTTCTGTGTCAGACTCAAGTTCCAAGCTCAAGGAACTGAAGACATCAATCTCAGAAGAAGAAAAAGAACTATCTTCCTCTCATACAATGGGAATAGATGTAGGGGGAGTAGAAGACCAAGTTGATAATTCAACAGATGAAGACAATCAAAAAGCTGAAATACAAGAAGCAACACCCCCAATTGAAGAGATCCAAGCAGAAAACGAAAATCTGGCAAATGCCATCGAGTTTCAAAGAAATCACCCACCTGATCTGATCATTGGGGACATCAATCAAGGAGTACAAACAAGAAGCAGCTCAATAAATGAAGCACTATTTCTAAACTTCCTCTCACAAGAAGAACCAAAGAAGTTTGAAGATGCCTACAAAGATCCATTCTGGATTTTGGCTATGCAACAGGAACTAAACCAATTCACAAGATGCAAGGTCTAGAAACTAGTTCCAAAACCTCATGGTCACAATATAATTGGAACCAAATGGGTGTTCAGAAACAAACTGGATGAGCAATAGGGTCATTATCAAGAACAAAGCCAGATTAGTTGCTAAAGGATATAGACAAGAAGAAGGAATTGATTATGATCAAACCTTTGCACTTGTGGTAAGGCTAGAGGCAATCAGAATCTTCCTTACCTATGCAGCCCACAAAAGATTAAAAGTATACCAAATGGATGTGAAATCAGCATTTCTTAATGGAGATTTAAAAGAAGAGGTCTATGTAGAACAACCTACAGGTTTTTATCAACTATCTTCCTTTCTCCTTGAAAACAAATTTTCAAGAGGAAAGAAAGATAAAATACTGTTTCTTAGGGAAATCAAAGACAAGATCATGTTGGTACAAATCTATGTTGATGACATCATCTTTGGATCTATAGATGACAACCTATGTAAATAATTTGCTAACCTTATGCAAGGGAAGTTTGAAATGAGTAGCATGGGAGAGCTAAAGTACTTTTTGGGTCTCCAGGTTAAGCAATCTGAGGAAGGAATCTTCATTTCTCAGACCAAGTTTGCCAAAGAACTCGTTAAGAAATTTGACAAGGAGAGTGCAACCTCAATTTGGACTCCAATGGGAACAAATGTATCTCTAGACAAGGATGAGAAAGGGAAACCTTTTGATGAGACCATGTATAGATGTATTATTGACTCCCTGCTCTATCTTACTGCTAGTAGACCAGACATCATGTTTTCTACATGTGTTTGTGCCAGATATCAAGTGAACCCCAAGGAATCTCTTTACACCTCTGCCAAAAGAATTTTGAGATATCTAAAGGGTACACCAAATCTTGGTCAATGGTACCCTAAAAGCAGTGATTTTGAGCTAACAGGATTTTCAGATGTAGATTTTGCAGGTTGCAAAGAGGATAGAAAAAGCACATCTGGAACATGTCAATTTCTAGGCAAAAGGTTAATCTCATGGAGTAGTAAGAAGCTGTTGGGAAAACCCCTTTTGATTTAACTTAACAAATTACTTAAATGTGATTTTATCTACTAGGATTAAGTTACCCATTGTATAGTGAGGGTAATTTGGTCATTAGATGTCTTAGGATGTCACACTCAACATAGGGTGTCAGGACCAGATCAAGGGAAGCAAAATTGGGCTAAGTTAACATTTATGTCGAATAGAATTCGACTTAACATCGAGTTCATATCGACGCTGCTCTGACTAGAAGTCCAAGTGGTTCAACCTTCTGTCGAAGTAACTTAAGTCGACGCAACGTCGAATAGATATCGATGTATAGGTCAGGGACTTGTTGAAGTAATTGGAGAAGTCGACGCAGCTTCTACTTCAACTCGACACAAAAGAGGTTAGCTGTCAAAGCCATCTAAAGTCGACGCAACGTCGACTTCGTCTCGATGCAGAAGATGTAGTTCAGAGCCAGGCAGATCAACTCGACGTACACGTCGATAAGATGTCGACACAACGTCTACTTGCAGAGTTCAATCAAAACAGAGATGAAATCGAAGCTGCTTCTATAAGAACTCGAAGTTGCGTCGATAAGAGAAGAAATGAATTCTACGCTACAACGAATACAGTCTGTAAAAGTATATCGTTCAAGACCGTTCTTTCATGGCCCACATCCTTCTTTCATGGCCCACATCCTTCAAGACCGTTCCCCAACAGCTTAATAATTGCATGAAATAAAAAGGAGCATTAAAGAAGAAGACAAAAAGGTTTCTTGGAAACATATTCTTTCCAGGTGGATGGGCCGGGAATTAAAGAGGAAAGAAAGAGAAAGTGATAAGCAGATTACCTTATCAAGGCATATCAGAAAGGGAAAGATATTTGAATTTGAAGAAGGAAGAATAAAAAGAGAAGAGAAGATAGAGGAAGACAAGGCATTAATCACAATCAGCCATCTCCTTCATTTTCTAGGGCTTCCTCTTCTTCTCCCTCTCTCAGGAACCCTAACAGAGAAAAGAGAAAAGAAATAGAAGGCTCCGTTGTTCTTCATCAAATAGAACAGAGGATCTGAAAGCTGCTCTTCATCACTATCTCTTAGCAGCCAGATCATAATCTGAAGAAGAAGAAGAAAGGATCTGACAATACAAAGCTCCTACAAATCATCACTATCTAAAGCAGGGGCTAATCAAGAGCAGATCAGGATCTGACAATACAAAGCTCCTGCAAATCATCACTATCTAAAGCAGGGGCTAATCTAGAGCAGATCCTTTGGAACAACTAATAGGCTGATCTTCATACAGCCAGCTTCAAGAATTTTGAGAACAGAATTCCTTCAACCGTCTCCCTTCTTCTTTCTCATTCTGTAAAAGATTTTTATTAATCCCTCTTCAAAGGATTCAGTGGTTCAAGATGTTCTTATCAAAAGATCTGATGGTTCAAGTTCTCCTTATCAAAAGATCTGGTGGTTCATGATCTCCTTGTCAAAAGATCATTGGTTCTAAGAGTTTCCTTATCAAAAGACTCGGGCACAGTGGTGCACTCCTACCAGGTGGTAGAAGAGAGGACTACCCACATTTTGGGGAACCTCTATAAAAATTATGTGTGTCTTTTGGTTGCTGATTTTTTGTGTTGTCCCAACTTATTTTCTGCACTTTACTTTCTGCACCATATTTATTCTGTCTGTGTTCTTGTTCAGCATAAATCCTTAGTTAAGTTTATTATTTTCAAAGTAAGGATAGAAATTATTAAAAATCACTATTCACCCGCCCTCTAGAGGATTCTCAGAGGTACACTGCACTTTCAATTAGTATCAGAGGAAGGTTGATCATTAAGAGGCTAACACCTTGATCAAAAAGACCTCCTACTCTTATTTCTTTTCTATAAACATATTTTATAAAGAAAATGAGCTCTAAGGATTATGCATCTACAAGACCTCCAGTGTGTAATCTGAATAAGTTCACACTCTGGAAGGCTAGAATAAAACTTTACATGAATTCCATTGATGAAGACATCTATGATGTTCTTCTCACAGGTCCTCCTGCTCCAGTCAGACAAAAGGAAGGAAAATCCTCAACAACTAAGGTTGTTCCAAGAAAGGAATGGACAGAGGCTGAGAAGAAGGTCAAGGCATGTGATGCCAAGGCCATGAACATTCTGGTTTCAACAATGTCAGATGACATTTTCCAGAAGGTAGCTGGATGCCATTCAGCAAAAGAAATCTGGGACTCCCTCACCACAATGGTTGAAGGAAGTGCTGATGAAAGGAAGGACAGAAAGTCCATTCTCATATCCCAGTATGAGAACTTTAAAAAGAAGGCTGAAGAATCTGTTGCCAATATGTATGACAGATTCAGTTTATCATTAATCAGCTCAGAGGCTTAGGCAAGGAAATATCCTTGACTGAAATTAATGATAAGATTCTCATGTGCTTCCCTAGCTCATGGGATTCAAGGATCTGGGCAATCAGAGAATCCAGGTGCCACAGAGAGATCTCAACTGAAGCTTTGCTAGTAAAGCTTAAGTCTTATGAGATGCTACTGAAAAACAGGGCAAATGCTGAAGAAAGGGAGACCTCTCCAGCTCCTGTTCAAAGGTCCCTTGCTCTAAAGGATCCTCCACTCCTGAGGATGAAATGTTCAGTCTGCTGGAAAAGAGATTCAAGAAGTGGGTGAACACTGAGGACTCAAGGAGAAGAGAAAGGGACTCAAGTCCCAAGTATGATAAGACTCCAAAGAAGGAGGTTATCTGCTATACCTGCAACAAACCAGGGCACATTGCTCCTGACTGCCCAGAAGAGCAAAGGGAGAAAAACAACAGCAAGGATGAGAAGAAGAAGAAGAAGTCCTTCAGAGGAAAGGACAAGAAGAAAGTCAAAGGCCTTATTGCTGAGACTTGGAGTGATTCTGAAGCAGAAGTAGACTCCTCATCATCTGAAAGTGAGGATGAAGAAGAAGCAGAAGCAGCCTGCATGATGACTCTTGGGATAGCATCGGATGAAGAAGATGATCAGGTATCTATCTTTGATGAGTTTGATTTTACCTTAGATGATTTCAAATCATGCTTTAAAGATTTCTGCCTTGAACATCTTAGGGTAGAAAAAGAATTAGACAAAGCTAGGACTGAATTAGAAAACCTTAAGAAAGTTGAAATGAACCTAATAAATCAAAACCTAACAAATGAAATTAACAGAGAAGAGTTAGAAGTAATCAAACTAAGGGAAGAAAATCTAAAATTGAAAGAGGATCTAGTAAAAGCAAAGACCTTTGAGGACTCACTCAATGGGAGGGGTTAGAAGCTCAAAGATATCACTGAAAATCTCTCTATGAGATTGAATCATCTAGGATTAGGAGCAGAGCCCTCCACCAGCACTGAAGCACCTAGGAAACCTGCCTAGAAAAATCCAGTTTCATTTGTTAGACCTAGTGAATATAAACCAAGTGAGAAGAGTGTATCACTCAAGGGTAAGGGTAACAATGATACAGATAGGATTGTTAAACCTAAAGAGATAAATCTGAATAAGAAAGACAAATACTTTGGCAAGAATTATGTAGAAAAGTCAAATAATCTCAACCAAAAGGGTAGAGCAAAACCTAGAATAATATAACATTCTGCTGATTTGTTATATTTTGATACATTTTGTACTCATTTCAAGTATCAGGATAAGAGGTTTGGGAAATCCATTCCCTATCATCCCAAAGGGTATCATGAAAGACCCTTCTATTCTTTCATTGAACCCTACAATGGTAAAAGCAAAGGGCCCAAGGAAATCTGGGTCCCTTTTAATGTTTGAGTTACCTGTAAAGGTGTAGGTAGGGTCTCACTCAGGAGAAAATGGAGTGGGAGAATGATGTAGGTCATGAATAAGGAACAAAGAAAAACATTCAAGGGAGTAATTTCTATCTTGAATTCTCCTCAACATTTATTACATCATATTATCATCTATTTTCAATAAGTAAAATTGCTGGGAAAAACAGCAAGGATTTTCTGAAGAAATAGATATGTTTATTAAGAGGTGCGTCGAATAGAAGTCGACATACCATTGACTTTAATAATCGTTGATTAAATTCGAAGTCACGTCGATTAGAAATCGACGTAACGTTGACAGGACTACGTCGGCTTAGGGTCTCTGAATAGTCTCGAAGCTACGTCGAGTACTAGTTGACGCAATGTCGATTCATCAGCGTGCGCAGAACTGCTTCAAGAAGCAATCCCGACACAGCTTTGCGCGCCAAATAATAAGTATTATCGACGGTACGTCGACCTAAACCCTAAGTAGCGGCGATTCATCTGTTTTTATGCAATTACTGCGTAGAAACATTTACGCTTTCAAATTCTCTTGCTCTCTTGCTCCCCTGCTCACTTGTGCCCTTCTCTCTCATTTTCTCTCTGTCTTTGCAGGTACATCCAATCTCAATCAATTGCACCCCTTAAGGTTAATTCAGAGTTCGATGTAGATGTTGATTCCTTCAATGCGGCCGCAGAGAGTTTCAAAGCCATCCTTGGCTTGTTTTAGAAGGCCGGGCTAATCAAGCTCATCTCAACCGGATGCAAAATTCTAGACGCCGAATTGATTGAACTTAAAGACAATATTCAGATAGGAGAGGATGGTTCCCTCAAAGGGAAAATATATAACACAGATGTATTGATAATAGAGGAATTTTTGAACCAAACATATGATCTTCAGGTAGGGGATGTGTCAGATGAACTAACAAGGGAGGAGCTTAAGAAGTCCTTGGAACTGATGAAGTTTAAAAAGGACAAACCTATCAATCTGAAGAAGATGGACCTTGGTGAAGAGCACGAATTTTTTGCTGATATTGTAGGGAAAGTTCTGATGTTTAAGATCTCTGCACATGATGCTATCCCCAGGCAACAACTTCAGATAATGGGAGCACTTGTTCTTAAGAAGAAAATAAATTGGGGAAGAATGCTTCTGAAGATGATTGGGCACAAATATGCTCATAAAGAGAATGCATACATGAGGATAATGAGTCAGGTGCTCTTCCAGCATTTCCCAATTGTCTGCAAGTCAAAAGGAGTGCTTATTCCTCCTGGAAAAAGAATCAACATAGGTATATTCTCTAAGTGGACCAGGCAAATAGTAAAGCATGGTCAAGCTCCAGTTTCCCCTCCTCCATCTCCTCCTCATCAAGAGCCAGAAAGGCACACACCAGATCTTCCAAGGGATGATATCCCTCCTGCTCTCTCTCCACCTCCACTGGACAATGTTCCAGATACTCATCAGGATGACATCACAAACCAACATTCACCTCAACAGCAACAACATCTGCAACAGCAGTTCGAATCCACTTCATCACTTGTGCCATCTTCTCTACCAACCCATCTACCTACATCCAATCTCATTCCAGAGTATCATACTGCTCCACCTCCACCACCATCAATTCACTTCTCCCCTGAAGTTTACCATCCTCTCACTCTTATTCAAGAAGAGCTCCCTCCATCACCTACAATTGATCTTGACCAGATCATCTCCAAAGCAGTGGCCATTGCCTCTTCAAGTTTTGTAGATCAAGTGGCCTCTCAGGCTAGGAAATTTGACAAGAAATACTCACAGATAGAGGGTGAGTTATTAAGTTTTCAAAAATCATTTCAGAGCCTTAGAGAGTTTATATCTTCCTCCATGGTTTCAAGAGAATTCTTAACCTCACTGGCCAGCAAGGTCAAGAAGGGGGAGAACTTACTAGAGGAAGAAATACCCTTACTGTTATGAGTGGACAGGATTAAGGGAATGTTGATAATGAGCCTGCTTCTGACAAGGTAACTAACTTTCAAGATGCACAGTCTCAGGGGGAGCATCCAGAAAGGTTGGATGATGATATCCAGGAAAGGCCTGCAGATCAAAATGACAAAGGTATAAATGCAATTGTTCAGGGGGAGATAGTTGCCAAAGATATGGCAGATGTCATGCAGTTTCTGGCAGATCAAGGGGATCCCCAAGAAGAAAGGGAAAATGATGAGCTAACTGATGCTGCAAAACAGGGGGAGCCTACTCCAGATGTCCAAAGGAACCCGAATGCAGAAATGACAGCTATAAGTACAACAGAGAATCAGGGGGAGCAGCCTCAAGATGAGAATCCATTAGATGAGGTGGCCAAGATTGCCAAGCAAAAGCTGCCGAGGATGCTGAGGATGCTGAGCAGAATGCACAAGCACAGGGGGAGAACGACAAATATTGCTGAAAATCCAACATTATCCCTTGATGAAGATCAGCCTATGAAGATAGCTCCAAGGAAAGTCAACCCAGTAGTTTTCTCAAGAAAAAGCAAGACTTATCAAGTTATTCTATGACTATTCATTTTGAACACAAATATATTCTGGGAAGAACAAATGTTACACAACTGTACTACCTGTCAAGTAAATGGAACTGCATGTGATTTCAGTATGTCCTATGTTATGTTTATGTTGTAATGAATGTATTGTTGTTTATACAAATGAAATGTGTAAAATCACTTTGAACAAACTGTAAAATTTGTTAAGATAAATATGGGGAGATTGTTGGGAAAAACTCCTTCGATTTAACTTAACAAATTACTTAAAATTGATTTTATCTACTAGGATTAAATTACCCATTGTATAGTGAGGGTAATCAGTTCATTAGATGTCTTAGGATGTCACACTCAACATAGGGTGTCAGGAACAGATCAAGGGAAGCAAAATTGGGCTAAGTTAACATTTACGTCGAATAGAATTCGACTTAACATCGAGTCCATATCGACGCTGCTCTGACTAGAAGTCCAAGTGGTTCAACCTTCTGTCTAAGTAACTTAAGTCGACGCTACGTCAAATAGATATCGATGTAGAGGTCAGGGACTTGTTGAAGTAATTGGAGAAGTCGACGCAGCTTCTACTTCAACTCAACGCAGAAGAGATTATCTGTCGAAGCCATCTAAAGTCGACGCAACGTCGACTTCATCTCGACGCAGAAGATGTAGTTTAGAGCTAGGCAGATCAACTCAACGTACACATCGATAAGATGTCGACGCAATGTCTACTTACAGAGTTCAATCAAAGCAGAGATGAAATCGAAGATGCTTCTATAAGAACTCGAAGTTGCGTCGATAAGAGAAGAAATGAATTCGACGCTACGTCGAATACAGTCTGTAAAAGAATATCTTTTCAGCTGTCTTTCTGATCCTTCTTTCATGGCCCACATCCTTCAATACTGTTGGGGAAATGATTTATCTTAACCCCTAGAAATGAGTAGAATATGTATTCTCAGAGTGAAAAATTAGTTTAAGTAAATATGTGTCGAATAGTAATCGACACAACGTCGAAGTGTAGTTGACGTATCTCTCATACTGAGTCGAAGTAATTCTAAACAGAATTCGACGTAACCAAAGTCGACGTAACTCTGATTTCTAGTCGACGCACCCAGTAAAGTCGATGCACCTTTGTCGACACTCTTTCCATATTTTCTTCTCGACGTCTAGCCAGGCTGAAATCGACGCTTACGTCGAATAGTAATCGACGCACGTCGATTTCTGTGACAGATTCAAAAACACGCCAGATATCTTTCCTTCTTTCTGTAAATCTGAATTTTATGGAATTATATTATTCTTTTCTAGCCGTTCTGAATCAATCTTTCCTTCTAAATGATTCTTGGCTAATTTGATTAAGATTATTATGGACATTATTTGAAAACAGAATGATCTCTTTCCTTCTACAGAAATAATGATTATGGAAACTTTTCTTTCTTACTATTTCTCTGACTGCTAATTGATTATCCTCCTATAGCAATATTTTTGAATAAACAGAGCTATAAATACAGAAGGAGGCAAAGAAAAAGTAGAAGTGATCCACTCCATCCATTTGAAAAAGAGGAAAAGCTCCCAAGTGAAAAGTGAGAAAGCTGAGAAAAGTGAAAGAGTGCTCAGCAAAGAAAAAGCCTTCTTCTTCTCCTTCTAAAGCCATACTGCTGCCATTTCTGAAAGATCTCACTGAAAGAGAAAAAGTCCTACAATCTCCTTCTCACTATAGAAGAGAGATTTCATTCACTATACTTGTGCTTCTAATCTTCTTGCTAGGAAGAAGATTCTTTCTTGCTTCAATTGTTTTTCTTCTACTTCTTATTCTTATTTCATTTTCAAATTGTGTAAAAGAGTTTTTAGAATCTCTCTTCAAAAAATTCAGTTGTAGTGGTTCTAAGAGTCTCCTTATCAAAAGACTCAGGCTGGTTCTAAGAGTCTCCTTATCAAAAGACTCAGTGCAAGATAGTGAATTCCTACCAAGGGGTAGAAGAGTGGACTACCCAAAGTTTGGGGAACCACTATATTTCTTTGTGTTTTGCTGTGCTTTTCATTTTGCTATTTCTTTATTTATTTGCTTAATTCTTGTTGGTGTGTGGGAAGCTTAAATCTGTGAATATTACACACACATATATATATATAATAACTTTGCACAAAATATTTTTAAATCTCTATTCGCCCCCCTCTAGAGAATTCTAGTGAGGCTAACTGTGCACTTTGAATTGGTATCAAAGCTAGGTTGATCAAAAAGGGGTAACTCCTTGATCAAAAAGATCCTACCTCATATATATATATTTCTAAAAACTTTTTTATGGCACAAATCAAAGATTATGCTTCCACCAGACCACCAATTTGCAACCTTGAAAAGTTTGTACTTTGGAAAACAAGAATTAGGATCTATATGAATTCTATTGATGAAGAATTGTTTAATGTTATTTTGACAGGTCCTCCCAAGCCCTATAGAAAGGACTCAAGTGGTAAAGTGACTCAAACACTTGTCCCAAGGGCTGAGTGGACAGTTGATGAGAAGAAGGCAGGAACAAGTGATGCAAAAGCTGTGAACATTCTTGTATCAACCCTCTCAGATGAAATCTTTCAAAAGGTTGTTGACTGTGAATCAGCCAAAGAAATCTGGGAGGCTCTTACAAAGATAGTAGAAGGAAGTGCTGATGAAAGGAAAGATAGAAAGGCTCTATTGATCTCCCAATATGAGAACTTTCAAAAGAAGCATGAAGAAAGCATATCTGAGATGCATGACAGATTATGTCTGATCATCAATCAATTAAGGAGCTTGGATAGAGAGATCTCTCTCACAGAGATCAATGACAAATTATTAATGAGTCTCCCAAGTTCATGGGACTCAAGAATATGGGCAATAAGAGATACTAGAGGACAAAAGGAAATCTCAACAGATGCCCTCTTAGGAAAACTCAAATCCTATGAGCAACTCTGAAAACCAAAGAGGAGAAGGAAAGAAGGGAAAACACTCCAACCTCCTCAAAAGATAGAAACATTGCATTAAAAGCAACAGAAGAGGAAACCCCTGTTACTGAAGAAGAATTATACAGCCTCCTGGACAGAAGATTCAAGAAATGGGTCAGGAAAGATGGGTCTAGAAGGAGAGAGTCAAAACCAAGGTGTGATAAGACTCCTATTAAAGAAATTACTTGTTACTCCTGCAGGAAAACTGGACATATTGCTCCAGAATGTCCAGAAAATGCTGAGAAAAAGAAAGATCTGAAAAAGAAAGATCTCAAGAGGAAGGAGAAGAAGAAAGAAAGAGGCTTCATTGCAGAAGCTTGGAGTGAAACAGACTCTGAAGACAGCACTTCATCTAAAAGTGACAATGAAGAGTCTAAGCAAGAAGACCTATGCTTAATGGCTCTTGGAAGCTCAGAAAAAGAATGTGTTGCTGAATCATGGAGTGAAACAGGTTCAGAAGGAAGTATCTCTTCTGAAGATGAAAAAGAAGATAGCCTTATTCTCATAGAGGAATCTGAGGATAAGGATGAGGTAAGCATTTTTGATGAAATAGGTTTTCTATGTGATGATTTTAAAAATGATTTTAAAGGACTCTGTTTAGATCAACTAAAAGCTAAACAAGAAATTAAGGATCTAAAAGAACAAATCAATATGAGAAAAATAGAGGATACATGTTCAAAAAATTATGAACTAAGGTGTGAAATCTATAAAACAGAAAAGGAAATACAAAGTGCTAAAATAGAAAATCAACTCCTTAAGAATAAGGTTTCCCAGGCAAAAGCTTTTGAAGAATCTATAAAAGTCAGAAGCCAAACACTTAAAGAAATCACTGAAAAACAAACAATCAGACATAAGAATATGGGGCTAGGGGCTGATCTTTCAACCAGTTCAATACCATCTACCAAACCTGCTTGGATGAGCCCTGTTGAATTTACTAAACCCATAAAATCAACAAACTTAGAAGAAGACTCACAGAATAAAGAAGAAGACTTCACCTTCAAGAAGATAGACCATTTTGATGAAACATCATACTATTCAGATGAAGACTCTCAAACTCCTCCTAAGAAGGCTACTAGGCCAAAAGAAACAATTCATAAAGAAATAAATCTCCAACCAGAAAAAAGGGAAGAATAAAATCTGTGAAGACACAATTGCGTCGACTTCATATCGACGTATGAATGATAGTACGTCGAATTCTACTCGACGCAATCTCTCAGATGCTTTGACCTCAAATCGACGCATGAATAAAATTACGTCGACTTACAATCGACGCAACTACTTCCATGCATCGATTCCAGATCAACACAATCTAGAGAAAGCGCCGAATACATATCAACGCAACTCTCAACATACGTCGAATAGATATCAACGCATAAAACCTCAGAACAACTTAAATACAGGACATATCTATCCTTCAAAAATTTTCTATCTTAAACCCCATTCAGGACCCATTCATCCTGATCAAAATCTCTATCCTAATCAAAACTTTTATCCTAATCAAAATTTCTATCATAATCAAAACTTTTATCCTAATCAACATATTTATCCCTCTCTAAACTCAAATTCCCATAATCTAAAGACAATCAGGTGTTATATCTGTAATAAAACTGGCCACATTGCCAAACAATGTTGGCACAATCAATCCAATTGTCTATAAAATTAGTCCAAGGCTGACTTAAAAAACCTTAGGATTAGGAAGAAACAATCTCTCAAGAAAAACTTAGAATTTTCAAGACAAAATAAAAGTCACGTCGATTTCTAAATCGACGCATCTTCGATAGGAAAGCCTAACATCTCAATTCAGACTGTACCGACGCATACATCGACTTCCACTCGACGCAACGTCAACTTCATGAAAAAGAGCGGCAATACTAAAATATTTTTGGTCACATCTACTGTAGTACCGAATAAACCTCGAGTTGTATCTCGTCTCGACGTTTCACCTAACTTAAATAAACTCTTCAGTTAGAAATCTGCACACTCTCTGCATCTCTCATCCTTCTCACTTCTCAGTCCAGCCATCACTTCCTCTCTCTCTCACTGACCAAAACGGCTCCCAAGATCAACTCTGGTCTCGATATTGATCTTGACTCTTTCCAAGCCGCCGCCAAAAACTACAAGAGCATCATAGCTCTTTTCACTGAAGCCGGTCTAAACAAACTCATTTCAATAAGATGCAAACTCCTGGAAATAGAACTCACTGAGTTGATGAATCATGTTCAGATATCTGAATAAGGAGAGATTACAGGAACAATCCATGAAACACCTGTCTCAATCTCTGCAGAACATCTTAGGGATACCTTTGATCTTCCATCAGGTACACACCAACACTATCCTTGTTCAAATCAAAGGGAAAGCAAATTATTTTCTAAGAATAGCTAAATGAATCTCCATCATCATTCCCTTATCAGGTAATGAACCTGTGGAACTCACTCCTGAGGAAATCAAAAACTTATTAATCACCATGAAATTCTCCAGAGATAGACCAATCAACCTGAAGAAAATAGACTTCTCTGATGAATATAGGCTCTTGGCGGACATAGTAGGAAAAATACTACTATGCAAAATCTCTGCTCATGATGCAGTGCCCAAGCAGCAACTGAACATTATGGGGGCCCTTGTGCTGAAAAAGAAGATAGACTGGGGCAGCTGCTTACTAAAGATGATAGGCCATAAATATTCTCACAAAGAGAATGCCTACATGAGGATCATGAGTCAGGTACTCCTTCACTCCTTCCCTGACCTATGTAGGTCAAAAGGAATTCCCATTCCTCCTGGAAAAAGGATGTCCATAGCCCTCTTCTCAAAATGGACCAGGCAAATCCCCAAGCCTGGTTCCATTCCTGAAAGGACTCCCTCTCCTCCTAATTCTCATGTGCATCCATCTTCACCTCCTCCTCAACATACAGACATCTCTTCCCTACCAGCATCATCCACACCAATAGTCTCCACTACCCTCACACCTCCTACCTTAACAACATCTTCACAAACACCAATTCAATCACCACCTCTTCCTCCTCCTACTATCACATCCTCTCTACCTACATCACCTCACATACCTCATATATCAACAATCACTTCTCCGCCTTTATCCCCTCCACCATTATCTCCTTCACCAACACACCCTGAACCATCTCCATCCACTGAAACTCTCATCACTCAGTGTATCCAGTCAGCAGCCCAAGGATTTCAAGAAATGTTGGATGGACACTGCCTTCAAATTCACTCCTCTATCAGGCACATGCAAACCCAGTTGGATGGGGTAAATGCCTCTGTGCAAGTACTCAAAACCTCTGTGTCTTCATCTAAGGTTACTAAATCATTCTTAACCTCCTTGGCTAAGAAGGTCAAGAAGGGGGAGAAGTTAGATGAAGAACAGCTCTCCAGCCACAAATCTCACTCACACAAATCCTCTCCAACATCAAAATCTGATAGTCTTGCTCTGCTTAAGACCATTGGAAATGAAATAGTACCTGAGCTACATACTACAGAACAGCTAACAGATGTACTTTCTATAGCAAGAGAAGCTGAACAACAAGTAGCTCTCTTTCAAGGGGAGGCAAGTAGAGTAGAGAAAGAAGTTGAAAAGGAAGCTGAGGCTGAAGGCTTAGCTGAAAGTGAAAAAGAAAAAGAAGCTGAAGCTCAGGGGGAGCCAGATGCTGTCATAACTGAAGCTGGAGCTGAGAAAGAAGCAGAAAAAGAATGTATAAAGGAAGTTCTATCTCAGGGGGAGCAGACTGCTTTGACTCAGGGGGAGCTGAATGAACATCTTGTTACTGAGAAGGAACAATTCACCTCTATAAAAAGACCTGATCTTCCTTTAGTATTCTCTAGGAAGAGAAAAACTCCTCCTACTCCTCCTGAATGATATGTTGAACAATTTTGAGCAGAGCTCTATTTGTAATGCTTAAGTACTGCTTGATCTGTACAAAAAGTCTGTTATATGATTGTCTTCTGATCACCTAATATATCTCTAAATATGCTTTGATGTGTTGATTAAAAGCTGATAAAATTTCTCTCTGATCAAGGTTAAGACAAATAGGGGGAGATTGTTGGGGAAATGATTTATCTTAACCCCTAGAAATGAGTAGAATATGTATTCTCAGAGTGAAAAATTAGTTTAAGTAAATATGCGTCGAATAGTAATCGACGCAACGTCGAAGTGTAGTTGACGTATCTCTCATACTGAGTCGAAGTAATTCTAAACAGAATTCGACGTAACCAAAGTCGACGTAACTCTGATTTCTAGTCGACGCACCCAGTAAAGTCGACGCACCTCTGTCGTCGCTCTTTCCATATTTTCTTCTCGACGTCTAGCCAGGCTGAAATCGACGCTTACGTCGAATAGTAATCGACGCACGTCGATTTCTGTGACAGATTCAAAAACACGTCAGATCTCTTTCCTTCTTTCTGTAGATCTGAATTTTATGGAATTATATTATTCTTTTTTAGCCGTTCTGAATCAATCTTTCCATCTAAATGATTCTTGGCTAATTTGATTAAGATTATTATGGACATTATTTGAAAACAGAATGATCTCTTTCCTTCTACAGAAATAATGATTATGGAAACTTTTCTTTCTTATTATTTCTCTGACTGCTAATTGATTATCCTCCTATAGCAATATTTTTGAATAAACAGAGCTATAAATACAGAAGGAGGTCGGCAAAGAAAAAGTAGAAGTGATCCACTCCATCCATTTGAAAAAGAGGAAAAGCTCCCAAGTGAAAAGTGAGAAAGCTGAGAAAAGTGAAAGAGTGCTGCAGCAAAGAAAAAGCCTTCTTCTTCTCCTTCTAAAGCCATACTGCTGCCATTTCTGAAAGTTCTCACTGAAAGAGAAAAAGGCCTACAATCTCCTTCTCACTATAGAAGAGAGATTTCATTCACTATACTTGTGCTTCTAATCTTCTTGCTAGGAAGAAGATTCTTTCTTGCTTCAATTGTTTTTCTTCTACTTCTTCTTCTTATTCTTATTTCATTTCCAAATTGTGTAAAAGAGTTCTTAGAATCTCTCTTCAAAAAATTTAGTTGTAGTGGTTCTAAGAGTCTCCTTATCAAAAGACTCGGGCTGGTTCTAAGAGTCTCCTTATCAAAAGACTCAGTGCAAGATAGTGAATTCCTACCAAGGGGGTAGAAGAGTGGACTAACCAAAGTTTGGGGAACCACTATATTTCTTTGTGTTGTGCTGTGATTTTCTTTTTGCTATTTCTTTATTTATTTGCTTAATTCTTGTTGGTGTGTGGGAAGCTTAAATCTGTGAATATTACACATATATATATTTATTAACATTGCACAAAATATTTTAAAATCTCTATTCACCCCCCCCCCCTCTAGAGAATTCTAGTGAGGCTAACTGTGCACTTTCAAATACCATTCCCCAACGGCTTAATAATTGCCTGAAATAGAAATAAGCATTAAAGAAGAAGACAAAAAGGTTTCTTGGAAACATATTCTTTCCAGGTGGACGGGCCGAGAATTAAAGAGGAAAGAAAGAGAAAGTGATAAGCAGATTACCTTATCAAGGCATATCAGAAAGGGAAAGATATTTGAATTTGAAGAAGGAAGAATAAAAAGAGAAGAGAAGACAAAGTCAGACAAGGCATTAATCACAATCAGCCGTCTCCTTCAATTTCTAGGGCTTCCTCTTCTTCTCCCTATCTCAGGAACCCTAACACAGAAAAGAGAAAAGAAATAGAAGGCTCTGTCATTCTTCATCAAATAGAACCGAGGATCTGAAAGCTACTCTAGCTTCATCACCATCTCTTAGCAGCCAGATCATAATCTGAAGAAGAAGAAAGGATCTGACAATACAAAGCTCCTGCAAATCATCACTATCTAAAGCAGGGGCTAATCAAGAGCAGATCAGGATCTGACAATACAAAGCTCCTGCAAATCATCACTATCTAAAGCAGGAGCTAATCAAGAGCAGATCCGTTGGAACAACTAATAGGCTGATCTTCATACAGCCATCTTCAAGAATTCTGAGAACATAATTCCTTCAACCTTCTCCCTTCTTCTTTCTCATTCTCTAAAAGAGTTTTATTAATCCCTCTTCAAAGGATTCAGTGGTTCAAGATCTCCTTATCAAAAGATCTGGTGATTTAAGATCTTCTTATCAAAAGATCTGGTGGTTCATGATCTCCTTGTCAAAAGATCATTGGTTCTAAGAGTCTCGTTATCAAAAGACTCAGGCATAGTGGTGCACTCCTACCAGGTGGTAGAAGAGAGGACTACCCACATTTTGGGGAACCTCTATAAAAATTCTGTGTGTCTTTTGGTTGCTGATTTTCTGTGATGTCCCAACTTATTTTCTGCACTTTACTTTCTGCACCATATTTATTCTGCCTGTGTTCTTGCTCAGCATAAATCCTTAGTTAAGTTTTTTGTTTTCACAGTTAGGATATAAATTATTTTAAATCTCTATTCACCCCCCCCCCCACCCTCTAGAGGATTCTCAGAGGTACAGTGTGCACTTTCAGAAGAAAATAAGTGTTGCCATTTCCACTGCAGAATCAGAAAACATCTCAGCTGGAAATTGTTGTGCACAACTATTATGGATTTAACATCAATTGAAAGATTATGATATTCACAACAAGAAGACACCTCTCTATTGTGACTCTTCAAGGCTATATCTATAACAAAGAATCCAGTCTCCCACAGCAGAACAAAACACATTGAGATCAGGTACCATTTCATCAGGGAGCATGTTGAAAAGGAAGACATTTATTTGGAATTCATTCCAACTGATAGGCAAGTGGCAGATATTTTTACAAAGCCCCTTGATGAAATGAAATTTACTTAATTCAAAATTGAACTAGGAATGTTAAATTTAGATTAATTTCAATTATAATGTGGAGGTCAAACTTTTGGCATTCATACTTTATGATTTAATATTTGATTTAAGTATGCAGGATCAAAACCCATCTTTACAGAAATACTCGATGAGAACAAAGTCTAAATCGACTGGACTGGGTGCTTATTGAAATCAATTATCTCGAAAAGGACTTCTTTCCTTAATTATTATTCAGAAGTCCAAATATTGGCTCTTTTAAATTAAGCAATAACGTCAAATCAGCATCATGCATGCATTTCATCCTCTCAAATACCTCTCAAATCTTCCAGAGAGAGGTATTGGAATTCTATCAGAACGCAAAGTTGAACAACAATGGGACAAGGATAAAGAGCAGCATAGGAAGTGCAACCATCAGAATCTCTGCCAATAGTAATAATCGACATCTACATCTTCCACTACTGGAAGAAGAGGAATATGAAGAGTCAGTTTCTGAGGAAGCAGGAAATTTGCCCTGGAATTCTATGAATACACTGAGGAGACAAAGGGGTCATTGTATAGAATGAAAATGAATTCACCAGGAAAACTATTGATAGACATTATTGGCAAAGCACTAATCTGCAAGACAGGATCTTTTGACAGAATCTCCAGGGATATGTTCTCCCTTATGATAAGGATTATACTAGTCAAGAAAACAAACTAGTGCGGACTCTTGTTTGAAAAGATAGTACAGAGTCTGAACAGCCCAAGTTTTGGCAGAATCATCTCCCATTATCTCTCTATATGCTTACCATCTCAAATGGATCCCAGCCTGGTGATGCCTATACATTATCTGAAAATATTGATCTCAATATGCTAAGAAGATGAGATCAACATGTCCATCATCCAGGAAGGAGCAAAGAAACAACACCTACCAAGAAGAAGAAAGGAAAAGTCTCTCTTCCAGTCCCCCAATCTCCTAAGGGGGAGTCCATAGCTCCCCATTCTCCTGAGGGGGAGTCCACAACACTGTTTTCTACAACAGTCCCACTTCCAACTACACCTGTTCATGAAGTTACTGAAGTAATAAGTGAATCCAGTGAGCAAACTATGACAATCGCCCCTCCCATTGAAGATGATCTTGAGAGATATCTTCAAATTGACAAAATCACATCACAGCTGGAATCAAGTACCCACAAAGACAAATAACTGCCAACACAACAGAAATCTGCAATACCCTATCTGAAGAAGTCAGAAAGGGGGAGGAGAATCTGAGAAAATCAGGGGCAGATCAAGCTGTCTGGATAGCAAATGAGACAAGAGATACAATGAATCTACCAAGATTAAATTATGAGATTCAATATGATGATGATGAAGAAAACTATGTTCCACCAGAACAATAGTATACGAGCCCCTAAAGGATGGAAGCAGGTCCATCTCACAAAAAAGGATTCCAGCAATGTATATGACTATTGGCAGTACAAGCAAAAAAGGAGAGAAGAAATCAAACAGATGCCTAGCTATGAAGAGTGGAGTCTCATCTCAAAAGAAATCATTCTCTCAATATGGAAAGATTTTGGAAGTAAAGGACTGCACAAGGAAAGATTCTATTACTCAGCTGAGTTGAAAAAGCATGAATATCAAGAAACTAAAAGGAGACTCCATTGGAAGAATAAGACTGAGGGATCAGTACCTCCAAGATATATCCCAAAGCCCAGGAATTACTTCTCAAGGCATAAGAGGAAGGCCAATGGTGAAAGTGATTAAATCTAAAAACTTATTATTATATGAGGTCCTGACTTCTTCAAATAGGGGGAGATTGTTGGGAATTTGATACACAAGATTCCTGATTTGAAGAAGAACATTTACATAATAATAAACTTATTGTGCTTGAAGAAATCTTGATGATGCTTGAGACAGGTACTCTTAGTAAATATCTGAATATTGCTTAAGGTCACTAAGACCAAATATTTATTTGTATTATATGACCTCAAGTATTTATTTGAAGACATATTAACATCTATCTTGAAGACTCTACTTGAAAATTTCAAAGAAAACTACTGAATTTAGAAGGTTGTGAAAGTCAGAAATTAGCTCAAGTAAAAATCGACAGGACGGTCTATCGATTGAACTCAAAACATCGACGGAAAGATAAGTCGATAGAATCGATCGACGGGACAGACTATCTATTCTGATAATCGACTGGGCAAAGGACCGACTGGATCAATGTCGATAGACGGGGTGATCTCAACATCGACGTGACAGACTTCAATTCATTCAGAACTATTCTAAGTGCTTGAATAGCGCGTGACAACATTAATTCTCCAACCTTTTCACGCTAATCAAGGAGCATTTAAGTGGTACATCTATGGAAGATCTTAATGGAATAAATTCGTTGAAGAATTGTTATTGGAATAGTATAATCAATTATTATGACAGGAATATCATACAGATTTATTCACTCCATCCTGATCCATACTTTCAGTATGCGGAATATTCCTATTTGAGTCAAATTTGAAATAGTCCCTTTTCTGATTAAATTTGAAGATTCAAATTCAGAGATAATTATATCTTCCCATATACTTCTCTAAATCCTTTTTAATCAGAGCATCATTATAAAAGGAGAAGATCTGGACCTGTTGAAATTAATGATATACAACATACATAAGATTCGACATAAAGGAATTTTAATTCTCTCTGCTATCAAGAGCAAGATTCTTCTAAGTTCTCAAGAGTCCTGTTAGATCCATATTCTGAAGAAAGAATTTGCCGAATATAAGAAGAGGGATTTCTGCTGCTATTAATTCTCTTAATATAGATCTCTATTTACAAGTTTCATTCTATTATCTATTAAGGGAGAAGAAGCCTACTGCTAGACCTCCACTGAAGACTCAAGATCTAATTCTTATTTTCTACTGAGTCTATTATTGTAAACCAATGTAAATTTATAAACAGTGTGTATGATCTTTGTGATCTGAGTGTAGGATTCCTGTGGAATCTGAGTGTAGGATTCTTGTGGAATCTGAGTGTAGAATTCATGTGGAATCTGAGTGTAGGATTCTTTTTGAGAATCTGAGGTAGGATCTTTGTGATCTGAGTCTTTTCGGTATATAAAACAAAATAAAACAAAATAAGAATAGAATACCATTTTAAAGTATCATAGAAATAAAACAAAATAACTTAAACATGATTAATGTCATTTTAAAGTATCATAGAAAGACACAATTGTGTATAGAAATTTGGAATCTTTTCGGTCCAATTCTCATGAGATGAATGTTTATATAACATAATGATGTGGACAAGTGATGCTTCGATCAAACATATGAAATTATTTAATTTACATGATCATTGGAATAGAAAACATAACATAAGCATATAAAGACAACTTTGACCTTGAAGATATAGCACATGTAAGAATAGAATATCATTTGTTATTTTGCACAAGACACTTTACAATTCTTTCCAAGGTGCTCAACCTCACAATGCTTATTAAGACTTATCAGGAGGGTAAGTAGTGCTTGGTGGAGTATCCTTGTCCTCAATGTTATCTTTTTGTTGATCACATATGTTGTGATATCTTAACTTGGAGATAGTTATAATAGTTATTTTTAATTGATCAAGGATCTCCAAATTCACTTGAATCGCAAAAGATGGTGTATATTTGGTTGTGCTAACAAATCAAGGTTGAAAGTAGTATTTATGAAGTGCTATTGTATTATGTTAAAGCAAATATGATTCATGTATATATTAAATAGAAAGACATATGTATGGATCAAAAGAAGTGAACGTGATAGTTCATTATTATATATAAACCATTTCTCATACTTAGAGGCATGCGAAAACAATTTTCAATAGTCTAAACAACTTAGTAGGAGTGTCAATACGATGATAGAGTGGAAATGAAATCATATAATCATGTAATAGCCATTTTTAAAAAAAATAAAAAGCACATGGTTTGACATCAAGTCATGAGTTGTAGCATTAATAATGACATATAACTATTGGAAAACATCAAAGGGACCAAAACTGAAGATTAAGCAAATCGGGAGCTGTCGGAAATTTCCGACAGTCACTGTCGCTGGGCGACAGCTAAAAATATAAATACGGCTTAAAACCGAGTCAAACCCTATTGTGCATCATTTTCAGGACTGAAAGGCGAGAGGAAGCTGTCGGAGTTCGGCGATAACCCTAGATTTAAGGTATGGGTTTTTTTTTATTTTGAAATTTTTGACTCAATTTTTTTTAGAGATTTGTGATTTTGGAAATGAGAGAAGATGAAAAATGTGTTTTTCATTTTACTTTTGAACCGGGTTGTAAGTTAAATCAATTGCACTTTTGTTATCGCACCATAGTTTTATTGTTTGTTGTTTAATGTTAAAGTCTTCTAAAGTTTGTTTCATCCAAAGAGCTTGTGCACAACAACTACCAAGTGCGATGTATTCGGCCTCGGTGGTTGAGAGGGCAACAAAATTCTGTTTCCTACTCGACCACGAAATGAGTGAAGGGCCTAAAAAGTGACAAGTGCACTAGTGCTTTTCCTATCTAGTGAACAACCGACATAATCAGAATCAGAATAGTCAAAAAGAGTAAAATCATCGCTATGAGGATACCACAAACCAAGTTTAGATGTGCCAATTAAATATCTGAAAATTCTTTTTACCGCTTTTAAATGTGATTCTTTGGGACCGGCTTGAAATCTTGCACATAAACAAACTGAAAACATAATATCCGGTCTAGAAGCAGTCAAATATAAAAGTGAACCTATCATGCCTCTATATAAAGTTTGATCTATCGATATTCCATTTTCATCTTTTCTTAATTTTAAAGATACACTCATAGGAGTATTTGCTTGTTTTAGATTTTAAAATCCAAATCGTTTTAAGACATCATGAATATATTTTGATTGGTTAATAAGAACTCCATCATGTTTTTGAACAATTTGAAATCCTAAGAAATATTTTAATTCTCATACCATACTCATCTCAAATTCACTTTCCATCATTTTTACAACATAATTACACAACTCTTCATTAGAGGCTCCAAAAATAATATCATCAACATAAATTTGTAAAACAATTAAATCATCATCTACTTGCTTAATGAAGAGTGTACAATCAACACCACCTATTTTAAAACCATTTGTAATAAATATATAGTCAATCTATCATACCATGCTCGTGGTGTTGCCGTGGGGGAAGTTGTTGTAACTTCTCTGCTGTCGCCTGGGCGACATCAGCTGTCGGAAAATTCCGACATCGAAATTTTCATACACTCAAATTGAGCTCCAGCAGAATTGTGAACATCTCATACCTGTTACCTGCACACCATCAATAAAAGTAGAATCAAATACAAACGAGATTTTGTTATTATCAAACCGGAAGAGTGCGAAACGCATGCTCCAACATTTGTTACAAAACTAGCAATCTCTTGTTAAAAAAGAAAAAAAAAGAAAAATTTTTAGGTGAGAAACTCTCACCTAAGATCATGGTGAGAGGAGTCCATCTAAGCCGTTGATCACAGATCATACGGTTGTATTTTTTCCTAAATACTCCTGTATTTATAAGTAATAATAATGTCAATATTTTATATACCGTCCGATTTGAAATCATACGATTGTATTTCTCTCCCACCTAATTCTAGGTGAGAGTTGCGCACCTAAGTTTCTCTAAAAAAAAAAAAACCTTTCTAAATGTACATTTTCTTTAGAAGGGAGTTGCTCGCACCGTCGTTCCCTGCTGCCTTTTTTCGCCCTTACCAATCCTACGACCCCAGCCCAGCCCTTGCTCCGCTGCTTTACGCCATCCCTCGCTTCAGTGTCCTCCCCCGCCATTTCTTTCTGCTCCCTCGAATTCTAGTTAGGCCCAATTCTTCGTTCCTCTGGGGCGGATTTGCTCCGGATCGCTCGAGGGACCGATGGCTTTATCCGCCTCTGACGTCCAAACCGTTTACTCCTTCCTCTCCAACTCTCTAAGCTCCGACGAGTCAGTCCGGAGACCGGCGGAGTCTGCCCTCGCCCAGTGCGAATGCCGGCCTGGATTCTGCTCATGTCTTCTCGTAAGTTCTCATGTTTCTTTCTTCTTCTCTTTTGTGGGTTTTTGGGAGCATAGGTGGATGCCTGGATAGAATGGTTTTGGGTATTCTTGAAGTAATGGTGGTTGCAGGAAATTATCGCCGCTAGGGATTTGTCTTGCCGTGTTGACGTCCGTCTTTTGGCTTCCGTCTACTTCAAGAACAGCATAAATCGCTACTGGAGACAACGGTGAGTTTTTTTTTTCTTTTATTTGGAGGGAAAACTGTTTTAGAGGTTTATTTCGCTTCATTTACATATCTTCTAATTTTGATGTTTCCCAAAACGGGATCTTTAAAATGACAACTGGTCCACAACACATTCTACTGTTATCTCATTAAAATATGGGTACTTAATAATCCTTTGAACTACCCTGCCTGCAACAGATTGCTGCTTTCGTTTGATACTCAGCCATTGTATGATTTATTGGAAACATAAGGAAAGGCAATGTTTAATGGAAGAAAAATCAATATCTTTGTCTTGAAACTCCATCTGTTTAGCATTTGAGACTTCTGTTACTTTGTGCAATTGAAGAAAGCATAGTAGGGATCAACACACATGTAAATTCTCTCAATGTATGGAAAGAATTATCATTTTGTGAGGTGTGCATCCAGATCTTGTTCTTGGAATTTTTTTTCTTAGTAATTATTATTTTCCAATGTTATTTTTGAATATGTTTAATAATAAGGCCCCTTTATGTAAGACATATGAATGAAGCTGGAGTGAGGACATTGTGGCGCCATCAAGAGCAGAGATTATTCTAAGCGAGGGTGTGACTAGTCTAAAAGAAGCTATACAATGAACTTCTAACTCGGTTATATAAATAAAGCCACACTTGTATGCTCCTCATTGTTATATGAAAGAGAAATTTGTAACACCATACTTTGATTCCTCATCAAAATTTGGACCTGGTTAATGCCCGTAGTACGAATTAGAATTGATTGAAGTTCACAAGAATAATACACAACAATTGGATCATCAAGCTCACAAACATTCTTCATTCAATCACAAGGTCTTACAATGAAAATAACAAAGATTGATGGTCCCAACATATGGATCACAAAGCTAAGAACAACAACTCAATTACATACTGAACATGCCACACAAACATCTAGAAGGAAAATACATAAGAAGAAAATCTAAAGAGAGTAAAGGAATATCTGTCTGTTGATCACTAGTCTCCTTTACATGCGAACATATTAATTAAGGTGGGCTAGTCAAATTGTTGAATCGGTAACTCCTCGAACCCCTCATGCACCCAAATGTGTACTAAGGGCCTACCCAAAACACAACATGCTAGTTTGCTTAACCAAGACATATAAAAGTTTGTAACTTAATAAACGAGGTGGTAGGTTACAAGCATGATGAATCAGAAAGGAAGAAGACATTATTTAATAACACAATTATTTATTTCAAGGTCCAGTTCTTGGTCTCTGACTTCAAGGTCGAGCAAAGTCTGTCATGCTTAATTGTGTGACTGTTGCACTCTTACGAAAGGGCACAACGGAAGGGGACATTTTTGCCATTTCTACACCTATCGTTGGGATCATTGAAACCATATAAGAGGAGATCAACGAGTCCCCAACTCTCACTCAACTCGTAAAGGAAATCAAGCATGGTATCAACACTGAGGATTGTGTGTGAAGAATGAGCTGATCTGTTATGAGGGTCTTGTGCATCTTGACCCACATTGGCCATAACCTCAAGGATTCCGGATGAAGTCCACGGTAGAGTACATGAAGGCGTGCATACAATATTCCATTAGCTTTAGGCTGGTTTCGATTAGAAGGGACACAAGTGTAGCGTGGAGGCTTTCATAGTAGGGTGCCACAACTGCCAACAAAACAAAATTGACCACATACATACTAAAACCCACCAGGTTACTTTAGGCCCTCTCTATTCCTTTGCAAATGTGCGGTGACTTACCATGGATTTCATGGGGGGGGGGGGGGGGGGGGGGGTTACCCACCTCTAAGGGGAAATCAGTTCTCTTTGTGGTGGTGGATCAATTCTTGAAAGGAGTCCATTTCCCTGGCACACCCCTCCTTGGTCAACATCATAGTCCAAGCCTTCTTTGGCATCATGTTTCATTACCATGGGTTACCAGAAAGTATCGTATCAAATCATGATAAGATTTTTACTAGCTATTTCTAGTAAAAACTCTTCAGGTTCATCTGCTCGAAGATAGCCATCTCGTCTGCTTACCTCCCACAGTCCGGTGGACAAAACGAAGTGGCCAATTGCACAGTGAAGATGTATTTGAGGTGTCATGGGGGAATGACCCAAGGATATGTGCAATGGTTACTATGGGTTGAGTCTTGCTACAATGTGCCCTATCACAGTACTCTTCAAACCACTTTGTTCGTAATTATTTTTGGGAGAGGTCCTCCATGACTAATCTCATGTGTGGTGGCACGACATCCGTGGATGAAGTTAATTGGACTCTATTGGACCGCGATGAGATCCCGTCCACCACTCGAACCTGCCTTAAATAAGATCAAATATGCATGGAGAAGGCCTATAATAATGAACATAGGGAGGTCAAGCATGTCGTTGGCAATTGGATATGGCTCAAGTTTTGAGCATACCGCCAAAGGTTCATTACTTGATGCGACAAAAACAAACTAGCACTAAGTTCCATAAGCTCTTCCAAATTGAGAAGCAAATTGGGAAAGTGGCCTACCAGCTAGAACTTCCTAGCAGGCAAAATTCCATAGGATCACACTTAGATATCCCTACATCTGTTTGCAAATCAAGAGCATATTTTCTCTGACATATGAAGATGGAGTATAATAATTAGCGACCTCTATGCCAAGGAAGTAATGCAATGAGACCAGGTCTTTTGTTTGAAAGTTAGAGTGTAAGAATACCTTGAGATTGATTATCCCGTTTGAATTACTTCTTGTGATAACAATATCATCGACATACACCACTGATAGGATAATGCCTGCAGTAGTGGTCTGATATAAGAGGGACGGGTCTTTCTCACTGTTCATAAGACCAAATTGAGTGACCACATATCTAAACTGAAAACCCACTCGAGGGGATCGCTTCAACCCATACAAAGACTTCTTGGGGTGGCACCTCAAATACATCTTCACTGTGCAATTGACCACTTCGTTTTGTCTACCGGACTGTGGGAGGTAAGCAGACGAGATGGCTATCTTGGAGCAGATGAACCTGAAGAGTTTTTACTAGAAATAGCTAGTAAAAATCTTATCATGATTTGATACGATACTTTCTGGTAACCCATGGTAATGAAACAGGATGCCAAAGAAGGCTTGGACTATGATGTTGACCAAGGAGGGGTGTGCCAGGGAAATGGACTCCTTTCAAGAATTGATCCACTACCACAAAGAGAACTGATTTCCCCTTTTCCCCTCAGCAACCAACCCAGGTGGTTGTTCCATATACACCTCTTCTTCCAATGATCCATTGAAAATCATTCTTTATATCCAATTGGAACATACACCACTGGTGAGAGGCTGCAAGAGATCGAAATAGCGAATGTAGGATATTTTGGCAACTGGGGAAAACGTTTCATCATAGTCCACTCCATAAGTCTGAGCATAGCCTTTATCGACCAAGCGTGCTTTCAAACGATATGATTGCCGTCAACTCGTGCCATAAGGTGTTGGGTTAAGTCCTGCAACGAGCGCAACCCTTGTGTTTAGTTGCCACCATTTAGTTTGGAACCCTGAACAAACTGCCGATGATAAGCCGAAGGAAGGTGAGGATGACGTCAAGTCATTATGCCCCTTATGCCCTGGGCGTAAGGTTGTAGATGTCGGATATCGGGGACACGTCGATTTAGTTTTTTCATGTCGGTTTAATATGTCAGGGATATATCGGGGATATTTCATATATCGGGTTTTAATATTTAATTATTTATATGTGTAATTATATATAAATTTAATCATTTTATAATTTATATATATTAATATATTAATAATTTGATATTTATTGAACTTCTAAATTTATCAAAATAATATAAACTTTTTGTGCTACACAAGCTTGTAAATCTCGGCCGACATGTCATTTTTGAGGGGGAATCGACACGTTACCGCCACATATCACAAAACTGGCATTTTCCATGTCGGCCCGTTATGGCGGGTTATGGCGGATTATGGTGGCCATTGAAAATTAATAAGTTATTTTATTAAATTTTATAATTAAATCAGTTTTTATTATATACTTATATAGTTATACTACGTTTGTCCCTCACGACGACTCCTCATCTCCCTCGCGTCCTCCTCACGACGCTCTGGGCTCTCGTCTTCTTCGCTTGCCCTAATCTCCGCCTCTGGCTCTCGTCTTCTTCGCCCCTCACGACGACTCCTCATCTCCCTCGCGTCCTCCTCACGACGCTCTGGGCTCTCGTCTTCTTCGCTTGCCCTAATCTCCGCCTCTGGCTCTCGTCTTCTTCGCAGCTCTCGTTTTCTTCGCAGCTCTCCTTTGGTTACACTTCGACATTTTGAAAGTATGCAATATTTCTTATTTATTACAAATTGATTAAACACTTGTTAGTAGTTTCATTTTCTAATATGAATTTTAGTGTATACTTTATTAAATAAAATAACTACCATCTAATTAAAAAAATATTATGATATATAATATATATATACATATAATATTACAATCCGACATTTTGAAATGTCCCCGATATATCCCCCGCAATCCGACATCCGACACACCCAAACCGACATGAGTCCGACATCCGACATCTGCAAACTTGGTGCTACATAAGTAATAACGGTATAATGCATGAAATAAAGTAAGAGGAAGCATAAAGCCATGAAGTTGTCAATGACAATGGAAGATAAGGAACCTTTAATCCATAATTCAAAAACCATGCATAATTGAAGTCGATGACGGACTTGGGCAAGGAAGAAAGTCAGAGGAAGGAAAAAAAACCTAAACAATGAAACAATTTCAGTTTATTGTTTATTAGACCATAGACAATAATTAAAGTAAATTGAAAAAAATCAATCGATAAAATGTCGGGATATATCGGCCGAAATATCGAGAAATATATCGGTCAATAGAAGATATATCAGAGGATATATTCCAAAAGGATATTTTGCAAAAAAATATCGGAAACGTGTCGTTTTGTCCATGAAACCTTTATGTCGGCCGCCATGTCGGCCATGTCGGAGGATATCCACAACAGAGCCTGGGCGACACACATACTACAATGGCCGGGACAAAGGGCCGCGATCCCGCGAGAGTGAGCTATGGGAACCATTTGTATTAAATTTGACAAAGCATATCCATTTGCATCCAATAACACGCTTGCGAGAGGGTAAAGGAACCAAGTCCCAGTTTGATTTAGTTGGAGGGCATCCAATTCATCTTTTATTGTAGTAGCCCAACCAGGATGAGCTTGTGGATCAATAACGGTGGATGGAATGCTGTATTGATCAAGTGTGGAGGTCAATTCAATATAAGGAGCAGATAAACCTTGATAAGAAATGCCAAACATAGGTAACATCACCCTAGAAGTGTTTTGGTACTTGCATATGACGAAGAACGACATGAGTATCTTCAAGGAGGTGCCCCCTTTTTCCATAGTTGGATGTTTGATTAGGTAAGGATAGAGGTGGCAAGTCCAGCATTTGGAGGAAATATATTATTGTAGTCCCCATAAGGTATGGTTGTAGGGATATTAATGGTAGATGATGATTCAGTGACGCTCTTTGCCATGATCAAGAAGGGAGAAAAATTGATGAAAGTAAGGAATAGAAATGAAGAGAGCTAGGCCTTCATTTAGTATTTGCGGAGGCAACACTCTTGTGGTTGAACGACTAAGAGGAGAAGCGACATCAACGACATGACCGATCGATGGGATAAGCACCTAAGGACCTCGTTGACCACGATATTAGTGGAAGGAGAACATGGATCGATGGAAGTGGAGACTACTTTGTCGACCCTAGCTTTGTCGGGATCAACACTACTTTGACGAGAACCGAGGCTGCTTCGACCTAAACCGGCTTCGTCGTCAATCAGAAGATTGGAGAGACCCTAGCTTCGACGAGAATCGGGATTGATTCGACGAGGCCCTAGATTCGACGAGAAGGCTAGGAGAAGCATCGATCGTGACATGTGTTTTCAAAGGCGCGTCTTAGGCGAGGCGCCTCAGGCGTGCCTAAGCGCACTTGGGCACCAAATTCACCGATTTTCATTGAATTGGGCGCCCAATTCACTGAAAATTAGTGAATTGTATGCCCAATTCACTGATTTTCAGTGAACTGAGCACCCATTTCATTATTTTTCAGTGAAATTGGACATGGACTTAAGGGCACAGACTATAAATGAATCATTACAACCTTACAAATATACATTTATTCATAAAAAATGTTTTTATTTTTGTGCCTCACGTGCCTCGGGCGCGCGTCTGCCCCTTGCGCCTAGGCTCCATGACTCCTTTGCGCATCGATGTGTCTTGCGCCTTTAATACCTTAGATTGTGACAGAGGCGCGAGATCTGGCAGAGCAAGGTTGACGGAAGCCAAACGACTTCGATCGTATGCCAGACGGTTTCGAGCGGTGGTATTCACCCTAAAGGCGCTCTGATACCATCTTAAGGATTTTGGAGGACTTGATCCCTCAATAGATTTCCAAGAATATATATATATATACAACATTACCATCTGGCAATAGTAAAAGTTTATAAACAATGATTCACTAGTCTCAAACTTCCGAGGCCGAATGCTGACCACTCCGGCAACCGAGCTCCTAAAGACTGAATGAAGACTTTTGGGGGCTGAGTTTCCAAGGCCGAGTGCCAGCTAATCATCTTTCTGGTTGCTGATCTCCCAGGGAAACAATACCGACTATTCTACCATCGGTTTCTTGGGATTAATACTGACTGTGCTGACGGATTCCTAAGATCAAATGCCAACTAAGTTTCTGGCTACCGTGCTCCCAAAGTCGCATGCCAACTTCACACCTTGCCGACGATAGATTTCAAGGCCGAATGCCGACTATTCACCTTGCTGATGATCGATCTTCCAAGGCCGAGTGACTACTCTGGAGTGTTGGCTTCCACATTCCATTGATTGTCCTCGTCGACATCTATAGTCGGATGCTGAGACTTCAAGCCCATAAAGGCAGTACACACTGCCCAAATGGCAGGGAAAATGGAGAAATGTCAAATTCATCTCTCCATTGACCTTCTACTCTGGATGAAAGATCCTCCTTAGGCGTCTCTTCTGTTGAGTCAAGCTCTTAGTGAGTTCTCCTTGCCCAATTAGGATGACCGATACATTTAAATAATTATAACTGTGGTCTATGAGGAGGCTATTTAGATGTTTTTGTGTTTTATGGAGGCAGAACTCTTAAATACATATAGCAGGAAACTATGTTCCTTTCTCAAGGTTAAGTACTGAAAACCACTCTACATGATTAATGTTTGATAGTGCAGGTTCAGAAAGTATCACACACAGGTATCAAAAAGTTTGGCCGACAATTTATACTAGAAATGCATTAATTTTTTTTTCGAAGTGTTACTTGTTTTTTGTCTGTAGGAGTTCTTTCATTACTTGCTGAATGACTTGCATAAATGAAAGTTGTGAGAATTTGAATGTCTGTCATCATAGATTAATACAAATTTGAGCTATTGATTTATTATATATTTTAAGTTAATTGACTAAAAGTGATAGTTTCTATTGATTACACATTTACAATCTATTACTGTTACTATGTATCTGGCATGAAATCTCAAGGTCAAATTTATTAACTGAGAAAATCTTTTTCTGATATGAGGATTGTTTATTTTTTTATGCCACTTTTCAGTCTAAACATCATTCATGCTAGGTCCTATTCATTTCTTTACTGTTGTCATTACAATGTGATGTTACACTTGTTACTGGTTATCCTCTTTGTATAAATTGTACTTCCTCTTTGCAGTGTTATTTCCAATGATGAGAAGGCTCACCTTCGAAAAAAATTGTTGTTAGATATTCGTGAAGAGAGCTCTCAGGTGCTTTATAGTATACATTTTTTTCATGTACTCAAAACTGAAAATGGTTGTTATGTGCATAAACATAGGGCCTTTTATTTATCACATTAGAGCACATGAGGTCTTTCTTGTCATTCATAAAGGATTCCTTACTTTTCAATGCTAACATGCTTGTTTTTTGTGTGTATTTAATGTTGTTTTACAGATAGCTCTTCAGTTGGCTGTTCTTATCTCAAAAATTGCACGTATAGATTATCCGAAAGGATGGTAAGTTTTAGTTTACCGGTCTGTCCATTTACCAATATCGAGTATGTCCAGTTACAAATACAGAGCCTGTCGATCTACCAATACTGATAACTTGTATTTCCAAAACTTGTTTGCTTAGGATACTCTTGATCTCAGTGTTATTTTTGAATGCTTCTAACCATGTCTCACTTTTTTGAATTTCACATTGATTGTTATGCCAGTAACGGCCCGTTAGATCCCCATAATATAAATACTTTTCATTCATTATCAGAGGCAGTTTTTTGTTTGCATTGTAAGACATCACATCAAAAACCTGCAAGACAAAAATATGCAGAATACCAATGCCTTTTGATATTTAGAGCAACCTACAACATAACATGTGTGCATATATATAAATGTATATCTCTCTCTCTCTATATATATATGACTGTATAATATACATACACTATTTTAAATGTCCCTTGACATGTCTGACATGTCGTTTTTGAAGAGAAAACAACATTATTTTCTAGAAAAATAGATTGTCCTTTTATAAAATATAGGCTGACATATCTGATTTTTTCCGATGTATCGTTCAACACGACTTTTGAATATATCTTCCGCTATATTAATTTTTTATGTTAGCAGACTATCAATCTATGTCAAAATCATCCATATGTATTATATTTAAATCTTTAAATTGATTTATTGTTTCATTCTCTTTAATACATGTTATTCTCACAATCAATTTTGTATAATTATTTCACACCATATTTTCTCATTTCATAAAATGTTAAAATATTCACACATTTATTAGTTGATTATTTTTATATTTTTAACATAAATTTATTAAGCTTAAAACACTTATAATAACTCAAGGATAATTAGTTTTAAATTTTTTAATTTCCTATAAAACTTAATGTTATCAAAATAAAATTATTGCATAGTGCTAAATATATTTTACAGTGTATCTATTTGTACATGTAAATAATATTTTATGTTCGATACTCTTCAAATTTATTTTGTTATATATGCCTCATTATGTAAATTTTTATTTTTAGAATATATAATTGTGCTTGGTGTTTGCCCGGAAATCCGCGACCTCTCCTCCCCAGCCAGAATGACCCTTCCCCAGCGGTCTCAGCTTTTGGAGACCGCCCAGACCGCCAGCCTCCACTCCGGTTTTCTCGTCTAAGGCCCGTGCGGTCAGGATCTGCTGAGACCGCCAGACCGGGAGGTCTGCCGTTTTTTTTTGCTATTTAGCTCTCTTTATCACTACCCCGACTCTCCTGTATCCCGGGCAACCCGTAATTTTTGGATCTGCCCGTTTGGGCAGCCTCCGCGTCTATAAATAGGGGGGGTAGGGGTACCTGAAAAAACACTTTTGGCTTCGAGGCTCCAGCTTACAACTTGTGTAAGAGGTCTCAAATTCTGTCACTTTTCTACCTCATCCTCTGGCCTGTTCAGGATTTTCATCTTGTAACCTCTCTTGAGATTAATTAAAACAGTTTTTCTCGTCAGAGGTCTCTCCTCTGGCATCTTCTGTCTCGAGTAACCTGCACTTCACAGTTTTCTCCATCCCTTCTCTAGTGTGAGTTTTGGGGGTACATTTTTTTGTACCAACAAAATGAACACGCGACCTTCAGATTTGAAGTGTTCAGGTGAAATCAGTATACCTTTGAGATGTCAGACCGCGAAGGTCAGAACGGTCAGTTCGCCGGCGGTCTCCCCTCTTCCGCAAGTGCGACCTCTTTAGAAGCTCTTGAGCTTTGAATGGAGCTTCATCTCGCCCAAGCCCGCCGGGAGGCCGCCCAAGCCTGCCAGGAGACCACCCAGCAGATTGAATCCATGAATCAATTGCTGTCCGAACTCTCCAAGAGGTTGATGCCTCAAGCCGATCAGGTCGCGACCCCTGATCGGTTGGCCGCCGGTCAACCGCTAGACCGCGCGACCCCTCATCCCGCTGCTCCCTTGCGGTCTCAAACTGAAGAGTTCATTGCCCGTCAGGTCTTTTTTAGGGAAGCAGCCCAGGGATCTCCAGCTCGAGCCCTGAATTTCCAAGAGGATTATGTCTATCCTCCAGCCCCCGCTGCTGCCCCTTTTGTTCCTTCTGGTGTCTATGGGGCAGAAGATCCCTCTCCTTTTTCCGACAGGATCCGTTGGGAGCCAACTCCCCACGGTTTCAGAGAGCCAAGAATGCCCATGTTTACTGGAGATAGTGATCCTAATTCCCATCTTCAAGCCTTTGAGTCTGCAGTCGCTCTGAAAACTCTCTCAGATGCGATGAGGTGCAAATTGTTGATCACCTCTCTGGATGGGCAGACAATGGAGTGGTTCTATAATTTACCTCCCCAGTCCATCTCTTGTTTCACAGTTTTGAAGCAGGAGCTTCTTCTGAGGTTTGCCACCTCAAAGAAGAGGAAGAGTGGTCCTGCGACCCTCTTCAAAATCAAGCAGAATGAATGCGAGACTACAACTCGCTTCATCGACCGTTTTCAGAGAGATTCTGGGAATAAGGGATGTTGATCCCTCGTTATATCTAGTCGCCTTGATAAATGGTCTGCAGGAGGGACCTCTGAAGTTTGAAGTCACAACCAGAGAGCCGAGATCTTATCAGGAACTAATCAGCATTGCGAATAGGTTCATAGAAGGGGAAGTAAATAATCCCGTCTATGTTTCCAATTTAACATGCAAGGCATTTCAGAAAGGCTCTGCAGGTTTTCCTCCAGCCCCTCCGTCGTCAAAGCCGCCACGTCAAGAATTCCAACCTCCAGCTCAAAGAGGAAGGAATTTCCGTCGCCATCGTCCTTACCAAGGGCATCAACAGTTTTAGCCTCAAGTGCCCTTAGCTCCAGTCACACCAGCTCCTCAGCAAGCTCCAATTTAACAAATTCATTTTGTTCAGCCTCCTCCCCCGCTCCCTCAGCATTCTTATAATGATTCTCAAGAATCATTCACCGAACTCAACGCCCCAATGAGTGAGGTGATTCAGATCCTCCAGAAGCATCCTTTCTACAAAAGGCCTGCACCCATGCAATCCGACCCCAAATTCAGGAACCCTTCTCTCTATTGTGAGCATCATAGAGAGAAAGGTCATCTGACAGAGAACTGTAGAGCTCTCCGCATGTTGGTGGAGAAGCTCATGAAGGAGGGTAACTTGCAGGGATTAGTTCAGAAAGCAGATCCTTCCAAGGCCTCCACTTCCAAGAACAAGGAAGTGGTTGAAGTTCACTGGGAATGTGAAGAGATCGACGATGTTGGCCATTTCGACAATGTCGGATATCCTGGTGAATGCGTGGATGCAAATGATGAAGGAACTTTGGGTTATCTTTTTTGCATCCATGGAGGAGCAAGCCTAGAATCTTCAAAGAAGGCCAGCATGGCCAGAGTTTTCAGATCAGAGGTTGCCGCTACCTCCTCTGCTCCGGTCTATGGAACGGTCACTTTTGGGCAAGAAGATCTTCCTCCTACTGCCAATCCTTTCAACGATGCAGTCATTATAAAGGTAGTCATTGAAAATTATACAGTGGAAAATATTCTGATCGACACCGGGAGTTCAGTAAATCTTCTCTTCAAACCAGCTTTCGAGGCCCTGAAGACCGGGAAGACTCTTCTTTCCACCGAAGGGCCTCTCTATGATTTATCCGGAGAGAAGAAGGAAGTGGAAGGAAATGTCACGCTCTCAGTGACGCTTGGAGGCATCACAAAGCTAGTAAATTCATAGTCGTTGAAGCTCCGAGTAGCAACAACGCAATTTTTGGGAGGCCTATCTTGAATGAGTATCAAGCGGTGGTTTTCACTTACCACCTCGCAATGAAGTTTGCTCTGAATGGCAAACAATACCGGATTAACAGTGATCCGAGGAAAGCCCGAGAATGCTACGTCAAATCAGTCAATATGACTGAATGTTTTCTCTTTTTTGCAAGATAGGAGCTAAAAGTCCTCGACGCACACCAACGCCTTGGTGTTCCTGATGTGAGCAACCCGACAAGAATACTTAAGGAAATGATTGACATAACCGCGTGAGAACTGGAGATTTTTTCCTAACTCAGCGCGAACACCCCCTCACAATCTATACATGCAATAATGGACCCCGCACTCCAACACGGGGTAAAAAAGCCCACTTAGCGAGAATATGGTGAACGGATCCACATGGCCTTCATTACGATTTTGGCGCGCTAACCAGTCTTTTCTTATGATGTCTGAGCTGACCTCTATAAGGAATATGGAACGACGACCCTTTCAACGGTGAGATTTGGGGTGAGTCGGTTCCCGCCAGCTTTAGGGAGCCACAACTCGAGCACTTTGCAGGGTGGGGAGACTCTGTTCACCACCTAGAATGGTTTGAATTTGTGGTTTCTCTACGCAACTTACTTCTTTGGTTATTCTCAATGAATCTTGAGGGTTTTTTTTCTTATCACCAACTTCGGTGACTTCCTTCACAAAGTACCCTTGAGATCGCGAAAAAGAGTGGCGCCCAAACATTCTTTAATATAAAAAAGAAGCAAACAAGACCCCGTGGAGGCGATCCCAAAAATCCATGATGTTAACTCCAATCTGTACTAGATGGTGTTTGTCTGCAACCTCGATGAACAGTTGTTCGAATTTATGGTGAGCCGAAACCCTGCGACAAACTCATCCACCTAGCGAATAAATACATTGAGGGGGAGGCGACAAACCAGGCTTATGATGTCGATGGGGAGACTGGGGAAAGTCGTGCAGGAGGGAGCCAAGGTAAGTCATCGTGGACCCTCTGCCCCCTTGACAAGGAATATTAGGCCGCCTCTGCCTCCATCACTAGAGGGAACTCATATGCCCCTAATATCCCCCTCCGTAGCACTTATACACCCCACAACGACAATTCCAGAGTATCTGCTTACTAAGGCTTTAACCAGTGACTCTACCCACCATAGCTTGCGTGTCAACTCAGGCAGTTTCCCCGGGCACTTCTACCACACCCTAGAGCCCATGTATCTCCTGGATCCACCCAATAATAACAATAAATACTATTGTGACCATGATGAGTCCACAGATCTCAACATATGCTAATGGAAGAGTTTGTGCATGCCATTCGAAACCTACCCAATTATAAAAAATCATCATTGGTTAAGGAGGATCCCAACTTTGACATTTTGCGAACACCATTATGATGTGGGACACACTACCATATCAGAGGCTTCTTTTCGGAGCAAGTAATGGAGTTGAAAACTTTAAGGTTAAGCGTGCTCCGATGAGAGTAGTCTTGGGATGAGTGACCTCCTGGGAAGTGATCACAGGCCACCCGTGGAAAAGGGACAAACCGTGCGGTTCAGCTCAACATGTGTTGGGATGAACCAAAACGGACAATACTTCTGATATTGTGAGGGCTGGGTCGTTACAAATGGTATCTGAGCCAGACTTCCTACAATACGATGTGTGGTTCAGGGAAGAACCATGCAGAAGCTTATGGGCCTATAACTTCCTGAGAAGTTGTGGGTTTTTTCCCTAGCAATACCCATGGATGGAAGAAGCAGAAGTCAGAAACCACCATATCCGCCCCTCCTTTTAGGAGCAACGTCTGTGAAGAAAGAGAGGTCCGTCCCGACATGCCAATTTACTTTTATTCATAGAGGGGCTAGCCTTGAGTCCTCACATAGAGCAATTTTAAACCGCGTCTTTAGGAGGGAAGTCACGTCGACATCACGAGATGCACCACTACAAGGAGAAGTCCGCTTCTTGCTGTAGGACATTATCATGATACAAGCGGTTATGGAGAACTTAACCGTGGAGAGGATCCTCATCGACATGGGAAACTTGGCGAAAGCCCTCTTAAAATTGAGTATACTTCAATGAAGGTAAAACCACAATGGTTTATGGACAATGATAACACACTATTTGACTTTTCGGGAGAAAAGAAGGAGATCGAAGGGGGCGCTCTCGCAGCCAGTCACCTTGTGCAGATGACATTATTATGCCACTTTGCCGTGGTCTATGCCTCAAGCAGCCACATCACCATCTCTGGCTGATCACTGCATAATGAGTACCAGACAACGGTCTCGATGTACCGCTGGGTGCTAAATTTCTATGTATGCAAGAAATAATTTTGCATTCACAGCGCTTAGAAGGTAATTCATGAATGTTGTATCAACACGATGAACATGATCAAAGAATCAAAATGCGAGGAAGCAGAAGGACTGAAATGATTGACTTGAATAATAATAAAATTATATTATAATAAAAATAATAATATTATATAACAAAATATATTATAATATAATATAATAAAAATATATTATAATAAAATAATAATAATCAACGGGTTGTGATTTGGTTCTGCTTCGGTCCGGTTCAGATCTAGAAATTTTGAAACTGCTCGAGATTTGTTTTTCGCGGTTCCGGTTCCGCTCCATATAATAAAATGAAGGAACCGCATCCGAACCATTGTTGTTCACGTTTCCAAAATTCAAATCAGAATCAAATAATTCGTGGACGGTTCGGTTCGGTTCTTTGCGGTTCCGGTTCAGTTCACGATTTTTGGTTCTAAGTGGCAACTCTAACTGCAGCTAAGTTTAGCCTAGCCTTAGGCTAAAGCCTAACAACGTCTGGCCTTATTTTAAATAAAACAAGGCCAGGTGGCCTTGTTTTAAATAAAACGAGGCCATGTGAAAACAAGGCCAGGTGGCCTTGTTTTAAATAAAAAAGGCAAGGTGGCCTTGTTTTAAATAAAGGCCACGTGGACTTGTTTTACAAACATAAAAAAATAAATTTAAAAATAATTAAAAATTTAATTAATAATATAAATATATACATTAAAAGCCCTACCCGGGCCTGGCCTGGGCCCGACCAAGGCCTGGTTACCGGGCCCGACCAAGGCCTCGTTACCGGGCCCTTCAAGACCCCCCTTTCAAAGGGGGTCCGGTTTGCCCGGGGCCCTGCAGCAATAAAGCCCGGCCCCCCTCCCAGGGGGCCCGTGCCAGGCATGAGCCCTCCGGACATTATTTGCATGACTAATCGATACTGGGCTCTTGAGAGAGGACATATGAGAGCTGTTGGAGTGTCTCCGCTCAAACATCATTGTTTTCACCTAGACTATTGCCGACATGTCCGACTTGGACATGGATGCTGTTTGTCATCTCCTTAACTTGGATCCCAACGCCAACCTAATCATGTAGAAGAAACCATAAGTTAGAAACGACCTTCATCGAAACCTATTCGCTAGAAGGTGCGAAAACTTCTAGAGGTAGGGTTCATTCGAGGGATCCGATATGCGAACTAAGTATCAAATATTGTAATGATGAAAAAGACCAACGATAAATGATGTGAATGTAGATTTCTCGAGAATAAAGAAAGCGTTTCCCAAGAATTCCTACCTCTTGCCTCTTATAGACTCCAAGTAGATATTGTTGTGGGTCTTCTGGCCATGTGTCTTTTGGTTACTTTTTCAGGTTACCACAAAATCAATATGAATCTCCTCCATGTGTTGAGCACCACCTTCATCATTGAGGATGGTGTTATCGTTACTAGGTCATGTCTTTTAGACTGAAGAATACTGGGCCGACATAGCAAGGTATGATGGGCCTTGTGTTCGCAAAGCTGAAGAGGCATGACCTAGAGATTTAGGTTGACAACTTGCTCATTAAGTGTAAAGCAATCGTCGGACACCTCAGAGATCTCACGGAGACCTTTTTGAAACTCCAAAACTTCAACATGGGACCAAGTGTGTCTTAGGACCTAGTATGGGGAATTACACGAGACAACTTCTAATGTCGAGCGGGTCCGAGCTGAATTCCGATATGATAAAAGTGATCCTAGACCCATGTTGTATAGAGAGGGTAATTTGGTCATTAAATGTCTTAGGATGCCACACTCTCATTAGGGTGTCAAAGACCAGTCCAAAAGAGTCCAAAATTCAGTGGAGTTAAATCTGCGTCGTATAGAAGTCGACGCAGCTTCAACTGCAAGTCGAAGTAACTTTGAATAGAAGCAAGAATAACTCAGACTGGTAGTCGATGTATAAGTTGAAGTCGACGCAATGTCGAAATGTACTCGACGCAGAAGACAGAGTCAGTCGAAGCAGCATTTGAAGTCGACGGAACTTGGACTTACATTCGACGCAGAAGGAAGAGCTCAGAGTTTAGGTTTTCATCTCGACGGATACATCGATAAGTATTCGACGCAACGTCGACTACATAGTTCATTTCTAAGCCGAGGAGGATCTCAAAGCAGCTTCGATAATGAGGCAAATGTATTTGACGCTACGTCGAATACATACAGAATTAGAATACTTTCTGTATTCTTTTCTAAAGATGATTCAGAAGTCATACATGGAAATGATTTGATTTCTAACGGGTCGTTTATAACCAAGAATGGAAAGAAGGACTCCAGAGACACAATAAAAATATTTTTGGAAGATATTCAAAAAGGGATTGTGATACGAGCTCGCGTGCGCGAGCGCGTAAAAGGTCGATGAAGGGTTACGTCCCGTAGGGGATCGCGGCTTCCTTTCTTGGATCCCGTTGAGTCCGGCGGAGAAGGGCGGCCGATCTTGCGGTCCGGTGAGAGTGAGAGAGAGAGAGAGAGAGAGAGAGAGAGGTAGAGAGAGTAGAGAGAGATAACTTTTCCTTTTACTTCTTGCCTGCAAAACTAGATGAAGATACGTTCTTAAATAGAGGGCCTCCCACCTAGGCCTTAGACAAGTGGGGAAAAAGATAAAACATAAAGTCTCCATCATTAAAGCTAGTTAGGCATGCCTGCCATTTAGGCTTAGACAATGGGAAAAGATAACACATAAAGTCTTCATCATTAAAGCTAGTTAGGCATGCATAAAGTCTTCTTCTTGGATGGTGTGATCCTCATTATGACACCTTGACTTCCATCCTATTCTTGCTCCTCGTGTGCATTGTTGCGGCGCTGATACGTCTTGCCCCAGTGCGCGTCGATGGCGGCGCGGTTGGTAACATCACCCGCCCCTTTGTGTGGCAGCTTGTCCTCAAGCTGGGAGGGAAGAGGAACAATGGGGTCGGTTGGTGGTTCGCCGATGAAGGGCTTTAGGCGCGAGACATGAAAGAAGTCATGGACGCGCCTGCCCGGTGGAAGCTGGAGTTGGTACGCGACGTCGCCGATACGTCGCAGAATTTGAAAGGGTCCGTGAAAACGAGGGCCCAACTTTGCGGAGGGCGCCGGGGGATGGATAGAGACTTGGCGGTAGGGTTGGTTTTTGAGCCAAACCCAATCTCCGTTGCTGAAAACGATGTCGCGGTGCCCGCGATTGTAGCGGGTTTCCATGCGGTGTCGGGCTTGGAGTAGGCGTTCCCGGGCGAGTGCCAGGAGCTGGTCCCGGGCAATGAGTTCGTGGTCGATGGCGGATATGGAGGCCGATCCGTGATCATACGAGAGAAGGCGCGGTGGGTCGCGACCGTAGATGAGTCGGAATGGGGTCATTTGTAGCGCCGTGTGGTACGAGGTGTTGTAACAGTATTCGATCCATGGAAGCCACGTCGTCCAACTTTTTGGCCGATCACCCACGAGGCAACGGAGGTACATTTCTACCGTGCGGTTCACCACCTCGGTTTGGCCGTCCGATTGCGGATGGTATGCCGATGAAAAAGCCAATTTAGTGCCGTATAAGCGGAATAGTTCCGTCCAAAAGCGACTCGTAAAAACTTTGTCGCGGTCGGAGACAATGGATTCTGGAAGGCCGTGTAGGCGAAAAATCTCCGAAAAGAAGGTCCTTGCGACGCGTTCGGCGACCAACGGGCGGCTAAGGGCGAGGAAGTGTGCGCCTTTTGAGAAACGATCAACGACGACCATTAAGACGGACTTTCCCTGGGAGGTCGGAAGGCCTTCCACGAAATCCATGGAAACATCCGCCCAAATCTGAGTGGGAATCGGTAATGGTTGGAGTAGGCCTGCCGGAAGGAGATGTTCGGATTTGTTTTGTTGGCAGACGAGGCAGTGGGCGACGAATTGGTGGACGGAGCGTCGGAGGCCGCGCCAAAAGAACTCGCGGCGGAGGCTTTGTAAGGTTTTCTGGGCGCCTTCGTGAGATCTACCGTGGGTCTCTTCCAAGAGTTGTGGAATCAATTGAGAGGTGGCGTCGAGGTAGAGGCGGTTCTTGTAGCGGATAAGGCCGGAGGAGGCGGACCAATGGGATGGCATGGTACCGTCCATGATACGTTGGAGTAGCTCCGCCAGGCTCGGTGAGGATCGGATCTCTTGGCGGACATCATCCATGAAGGAAGAGTGCGGTTGGGAAATGGCAAAGAGGTGTCCCGGGGCGTTGGCGGGTTCGTCCGGTGCAAGGCGGCGGGATAAGGCGTCGGCCGCGCGATTTAAGGAGCCGGCCTTGTGCTCCACCCGGAAGTCGAAGCCGAGAAGCTTGGATACCCATCGTTGTTGAGGGACGGTAGTGAGGCGTTGCTCGAGTAAGTATTTGAGACTGAAATGATCCGTCCGAATCACAAATGAGCGTCCCCATAGATAAGGCCGCCAATGTTGAATGGCCTTGGCAAGGCCGATAAGCTCTTGTTCGTACGCCGACAAGTTTTGGTGGCGTTGCGGTGTGGGTCGGCTAAAATATGCGATGGGGTGCCCGTTTTGTTGTAGGACCGCCCCGGAACCGAGTGCAGAGGCGTCACACTCGATGAGAAACTCTTTGGTGAAATCCGGTAATTGGAGGACCGGAGCATTTTGGAGTGCTTGTTGGAGGTCGTGGAAGGCGGAGGTGGCTGTGTCTGTCCATGCGAAGTTGTTCTTGCGGAGTAGATTGGGGAGGGGTTGGGCGATGGCGCTATATCCGCGGATGAAACGCCGGTAGTAGCCCGTGAGGCCCAAGAAGGCGCGCAGGTCCCGAATTGTGCGCGGTATTGGCCATGAAGCCACACCATCGAGCTTGTCGGGGTCCGCCGAGACTCCGAGGGAGTGGACCATGTGGCCGAGGTAGGCCACACTTTGCTTGCCGAAGACGCATTTGGAGGTCTTGAGGTGGAGGTGATGTTGTTGTAGTAGCTCGAAGACCGTGCGGAGATGGCGTAGGTGTGCTTCCCATGAGGTGCTGTAAATTAGAATATCGTCAAAAAAAACAAGCACGGACCTACGGAGTAGTGGCTGAAAGATTTCGTTCATCAAGGCCTGTAAGGTTGAGGGGGCGTTGGTGAGCCCGAATGGTAGCACCAAAAATTCGAAGTGGCCGTGGTGCGTGCGAAAAGCCGTCTTTTCCACGTCTTGAGGGTGCATCCGCACCTGATGATAACCGGAGTAAAGGTCCAGCTTAGAGAAATATCTGGCGCCATGCAACTCGTCAAGTAGCTCTTCGACAACGGGGATTGGAAATTTGTCCTTTATGGTCTGTTGATTTAAGGCGCGGTAGTCGACGCAAAAGCGCCATGAGCCGTCTTTCTTGTGCACGAGTAGAGCCGGGGAGGAGAACGGGGAGATGCTGCGTTGAATAAGGCCTTGTTGGAGCATGAGGGAACATTGACGCTCGATCTCATCTTTTTGTAAGAAAGGATAACGGTAAGGGCGGACCACGACCGGAGGGGTGTCCGGAAGGAGGTGGATACAGTGGTCCTGTGGCCGCGCCGGCGGAAGGGCGTCTGGAATAGTGAAAATATCCGGAAATTCTTGTAGGAGTAACTCGAGGTCAGGCATGTGGGAGGAGACCGTTGGAAGAGTAGGTCCTTGGAGGGTGAAGGCCGCACGACGAGTTTGCGGGGGCTGACCGGTCCATTCGACCAAGGTGTTACCGTGGTGCCAACGCATGGATAATGCCTCAAAATCCCAAGTGATGGGTTCCAAGGTGCCAAGCCATCGCACACCTAAGACCACGTCGAAGCCTTGGAGATCGATCACCAAAAGATCAATATGAAATTTATGGGTGCCCACCGTGAGGAGTACCCCGTGACATATGCCCGGACATGTCATTGTTTGTCCATTTGCTACCGCGACTTGAAGGCGGGACCGCGGCGTGATGAGGATATGTAGGCATTTGACCGTGAGACGGTTGATAAAATTGTGCGTGCTCCCGGAATCCATGAGAGCCACAAAGGTATGGTCCGCCAAGGAAATTTGCATTTGGATAGTATGGCCTTGGAGCGTAAGGGCGGCAGAGATAGCATGGAACGAGATTTCCGGCTGTTCCGTGTCCTCACCGTCCTCATCGTCATCGGAGGGGTCATCCACCTCTATCCAAAAAAGGCGTTTGCAACGGTGGCCCGGTCCAAAAGATTCATCACAGTTAAAACACAACCCTTTAGCGTGGCGTTCGGCCATTTCCGACACCGAGAGCCGACGCCGATATGGTGGTCGGCCCGTGGTGTTGGGCTTGGGCGGGGGAGGGTTAAACTCGCTGCCCTTTGGTGGAAGTAGAGTGGGTTTGGATCCCCGATCGTTATTGTTGAAGTCGCGGCGGCCCAAGAGGGGTCGATCTAGAAGAAGACGACGTTCACAGGCCCGTGCTAGATTCATTGCTGTCGTGAGATCGGGCGGTGCCTGGAATTCCACGTCCATGCGGAGGCGTTCGTGGAGGCCGGCCGTAAAGAAAGGAACTTGCTGCTCGAGGCGAACCGTGGACGCACGCGCCCAGAGGATTTGGAAGCGCTCGAGGTAGTCGTCGAGCGGTCCAGTCTGTCGTAAGGTGATGAGGTCACCAAGGGAGTTGCCCCTTAGTGGTGGGCCGAATCGGAGAGTGCATGCCGTGGCGAAATCATCCCAAGGTAGGTCGTGACGTTCCCGACGGAGCTGCGTGAACCACATTTGGGCGGCGCCCATGAGGTGAAATGATGCGAGGCCGAGTTGGTCTTCCGGCGGGGTGCGTTGGGTGGAAAAGTAAAGCCCGCACCGGGTGAGCCATGGAAGTGGGTCGTCGTGGCCGTCGTATACGGGAAAATCCACTTTTGGAAATCGCAGAGGTTGCCCGTCGAAGGACGGGGTTGAACTTCCTTCCAACGGTGGGCTGGCCGGTGTATGGAGCGGTGGTGGAGGTGTTTCGATCGGGGGGTTGTGCGACCCGAAGGGCCTGCTGTCGTGCACCTTTTAGGCCAGCGATTTCGGCACCTTGGAGGTCCAGGGAGGTCTGCATGCGCGCGAGCGCATCGAGGATTGGCTGGAGGATGGGGAGTAGCTGATTAGCGTCAGCCATGGTCGCCGGTCGAGGCAGTAATCCGGCGTTTGGGGAGGGAGGAGGAGCCTCTGATACCAAGTTGATACGAGCTCGTGTGCGCGAGCGCGTAAAAGGTCGATGAAGGGTTACGTCCCGTAAGGGATCGCGGCTTCCTTTCTTGGATCCCGTTGAGTCCGGCGGAGAAGGGCGGCCGATCTTGCGGTCCGGTGAGAGTGAGAGAGAGAGAGGTAGAGAGAGTAGAGAGAGATAACTTTTCCTTTTACTTCTTGCCTGCAAAACTAGATGAAGATACGTTCTTAAATAGAGGGCCTCCCACCTAGGCCTTAGACAAGTGGGGAAAAAGATAAAACATAAAGTCTTCATCATTAAAGCTAGTTAGGCATGCCTCCCATTTAGGCTTAGACAATGGGAAAAGATAACACATAAAGTCTTCATCATTAAAGCTAGTTAGGCATGCATAAAGTCTTCTTCTTGGATGGTGTGATCCTCATTATGACACCTTGACTTCCATCCTATTCTTGCTCCTCGTGTGCATTGTTGCGGCGCTGATACGTCTTGCCCCAGTGCGCGTCGATGGCGGCGCGGTTGGTAACAGATTGACGGGTAGTCAACAAAAATAGAAAGAGAATATTATTATCCTTTGGACATTCCTATTAGGGATACAACAGAAGAGGAAAGGAATTCAAATGTTATTCGACAGAGGAATAAGTATACTCAGGATGATTCAGAAAAACGACAATTCTATTATCATTCTGTCTTCTTCTTCCTGAAGTTTTTTCTCAGACAGTACACAACAAATCTCTGTACAGGAAATATTCAAGGCTTATTCTTCTCTCACAGAAAGAAGCCTACAGATATATAGAGATATTCATGATCAAAGCTATAACAATCCTTGCTTTTCTCTCTCTCAAGCAATGATTCATCTACTGAACAAAGATCCTTCAAGAACACTAAGTGCCTGAATCCTCAGTGACTGCTGCAGGAGGATTCAACCAGAAGATTCATCTTCATTCTTCTTCTCTTTTACTCATTCTTTCTTCATTGTAATCTGAGTAAAAAGTCTTTAGAATTCCTCTCCAAAGGATTCAGTGGTTCAAGATCTCCTTAACAAAAGATCTACTTTGCTTCTAAGAGTCTCCTTAACAAAAGAGTCAGTGGTTCTAAGAGTCTCCTTATCAAAAGACTCAGTGGTTGGTTCTAAGAGTCTCCTTATCAAAAGACTCAGTGGTTCTAAGAGTCTCCTTATCAAAAGACTCATGCACTGGATAGTGTATTCCTACCAAGGTGGTAGAAGAGTGAAGTACCCATATTTTGAGGGACCACTGTAGATCTTGTCTCATTTGTGCTGTGATTTTCTGTGCTGTCCATTTACTTAATTTCTGCATTCTGTACTTGTTTTATTCTGGATTGGATAGCTGAATGCATAGGTGTTAGAAGTGTTTTTTTATTGTGTTGTGCATAATAAACAGAAAAGTTTTTAAACTCTATTCACCCTCTCTCTAGAGAATACTTAGAGGATTCACTGTGCACTTTCACGACATGACCCCATAAAAAATTAATGGGCAGTGTACTCATTTGTGTTCAACTAGACCTCATTGCAAGGAGTGAGAGGACATATGGACGCATGGTGGCATATACCGTGCGCGGTGTACTCATTTGTGCCCTGCTAGACCTCATTGCGAGGAGTGGGTGGACATAGGGACGCAGGGTGGCATATACACGATTCATGATGGGGTCAGTCTAAAGGCCTCGCGAAAAGTGAGCCTGCATGCGATATACATGCGAGAAGTTGCCCCGGCCTCCCAAGTAGCCTTTCATGTCGGCGATGTCTTGTTTTCTGCAGAGTGCAGACATACCCAACCATGTCAACTCATTGTAATCTGGCATTTACGACACAATTTCTTCGAAACAACTTAATATTATTTAAAATTCACATTTGGATCTGTTATGGTCCCGTTTTGGTCGCGTATATCGCAGACTTTTATCTAGTCCGTAGTTATATTTTACTATGCTTTTTGATCCTCCGTGTCTAAGCCCAAGGAGGGGGCATTTTTTTGGTGTGACTATTTAGTACCCCGGGTGGGGAACCTTGGAAGGGGAAACAAGTTATTTCTAATTTTACTATTTTCCTCTCTCTAATTTCCTATCTCTCTCTCTCTATTATTCCCTTCTATTTTCACGTTCCGCCCAAAACCCGCGCCCTAGCCGCCCCTCTTCGTCGACCCCGCGATCCCCCACAGCCACCCTCGTCAACGCACGCTGCAAGCAGTCGCCACCAACCATAGCTCCCCGCGGCTCCAAGAAGGTCTCCTCCTCCGCCTTCGAGGACTTCCCGCCCCTTCCCCCTGTTACGCGCTCCCAATCGTGGGCCCGTAACAAACTGGTATCAGAGGGATCGCTCCTCCCTTCAACCGAAACGCCTGCTCTGCTACCTTCAGCCCCCCACGACTCGGCCTCGACCGGCGCCGCACCGACCTGCTCCGCCCAGCCGCCTCGACCGACGCCGACAGCTTTTGCTCTGCCCGGACCAGCTCCACACCGACTGCCCTCTGCCATCCCGACTCCACAGCGCATTCTTCTGGGCTCTTTCATCGACGGGGGACCCTTGCTCGCTGCCTCTACCGGACTGCTACCGCTGCCGATCCAGTGTTCTTCCCCGTCCTCCTCCAGCCCCTCCGACGCCGACAACCCTTCAGCAATGGCCAATCCACCCTCTCTCTCTCAAATCTTTGAGTCCCTCGCCAAGCTCCTAGCAGACAACAACACCGCTCTCATCAGCACCATCACGACCCAGCTTGCGGCTAACCGACAGGCCCAACCGGCAGCGGGCTCTTCCAATGACGTGCCGATTCCGCCAACTCCGCCGGAGATGTACCAACAACGACATGAGGGCAACGGCGGGCCACGATACGTGCGGCTGGACTTCCCCATATTCGATGGCCACGAAGACCCCTTGGCCTGACTCTCTCGCTGTGAGCAGTTCTTCGCCCATCAACGCACTCCGTGGGATGAATGGCTCAATATTGCTTCCTTCCACTTGATGGGCCCCGACCAACTTTGGTTTGCCCAACTGCAGCGGGAGAAACCACTCCTAACTTGGGAGGAGTTCAAAGTGAGCTGCATCCTCCGTTTCGGCCCACCCCTCCACAACAATACCTTGGGGGATCTCATTTCTCTCCGACAAACCGTCCGATCGACGAGTACCTCGAGCAGTTTCAGGTCCTCCTGGCCCACACTCCTTCAGTTCTCCCGACACAGCAGGTGCCCATCTTCACGGCGGGACTCCATGAGCGCCTACGCATGGACGTGGAATTTCACGCCCCCGCCGATCTGACGACTGCAATGAGCTTGGCTCGCATCTGCGAGAAGCGTCTGCTCTTGGATCGCCCTCATCTACAGCACCCGAGCAACGACGGGGCCGTTCGCACCCCACGCCCTCTGGACCGCGATGCCGACCGTTCCACCACCATTCGTCGACTGTCTACACAGGAGATGATTGACCGTCGTGCCAAAGGCCTCTGCTACAACTGCGACGAGCCCTTTTTCCGTGGACATCGCTGCAAGCGCCTCTTCTGGTTGGAGGTAGACGACCCGACCACAGAGCGGGATGCGGACTCGGACACAGGGGATCCAATGCCGACCGACACCACCGAACAAGCTTGAGGGCAAGCTTGTAGTCGGGCAGGGTGGAGATGTTATGGTCCCGTTTTGGTCGTGTATATCGCAGACTTTTATCTAGTCCGTAGTTATATTTTACTATGCTTTTTGATCCTCCGTGTCTAAGCCCAAGGAGGGGGCATTTTTTTGGTGTGACTATTTAGTACCCCGGGTGGGGAACCTTGGAAGGGGAAACAAGTTATTTCTAATTTTACTATTTTCCTCTCTCTAATTTCCTATCTCTCTCTCTCTATTATTCCCTTCTATTTTCACGTTCCGCCCAAAACCCGCGCCCTAGCCGCCCCTCTTCGTCGACCCCGCGATCCCCCACAGCCACCCTTGTCAACGCACGCTGCAAGCAGTCGCCGCCAACCATAGCTCCCCGCGGCTCCAAGAAGGTCTCCTCCTCCGCCTTCGAGGGCTTCCCGCCTCTTCCCCCTGTTACGCGCTCCCAATCGTGGGCCCGTAACAGGATCCTTTATAATATATTTTGGCACAAGTTATGATTATGTGTCCATTCAATATCAATAATGATAACTTTTATAAAACCTAAATTTTTTGAAGAAAACCAGCCATTTTGATATTTCAATTGTTTCTGTTCCTTGGTTTTACACCCATATCAAATGGTCTTTGTATTTTTGGAGTTATCATTATTGATAAAGAGATGTAGTTGAGTAAAAAAAAGAGGGGTGTGACATTTTTGATATGTTATTATATTTTTATTTTGTTAGAAGCTTTTCATGTGATGAATTCCTTGCAGGTGTTAATGTTTTGTGAGAGGAACAAGTGGGTTAACATGGATCTACTTGATTATAACCTTTTATGTATACCTTCATCTGTAGTTTATTTGCAATGAACTCAAGATGATTTACTCTTTCATTTCACATGGTTTATATGTTTACTATTTCATTTCACATGTTTTATATGTTTACTTTTCATTTCATATGTTTTATATGTTTACTTTTCATTTCACATGTTTTATATGTTAACTTATATATCTTGTAATTCAGGCCAGAGCTGTTTTCCATTTTGGCCCAGCAGCTCCATTCAGCAGACATACTGACTTCACATAGGGCTTTTATGGTTCTTTTTCGTACAATAAAGGAACTGTCAACAAAACGTCTAAGTGCAGATCAAAGAACCTTCTCCGAGGTATTTTTCTCGGTTGCCAACCCCCTTATGTGTTTTAGACAAAGTAGCATTTCTGATGCAACATTCAGCATGTTACTTGGAGTTTGGTCTTCTAAGTGTTCATAGGCCTCTTAATTATGATCATCGGCAAATGGTAAATCTAATGGATAGGTGCTCTCGACCAACCAATTCCTTCCCTTGAACGGACCAAACTTTTTGATGTATGGTAGGCTATGTACTGGTGGACACTAAGCAAATGCAACCCTTAGGTGCAGTGCCGGGTAAATCGAATCTTATCTAACCCTTGTATGATGTGTGCATGTAATGAGAGGTCCGACAATAAATTACAAATAAAACTGAAGCATAAAACTCAGACCGTTAACATAATCAATTGCAAATAATTTTGAAAGCAAAGAAATTATTCTTTCCTCCGCTTCGAGGGACAAAAGCTAACACGCGCAAGCAATAAAGGTCCTGCAAATCACGACCAGTCTCAAAACAAATAGACTACCAACTACTAAGGCAAGACATCAATAATTTTATAGCAACCAAGTTTGTACAATACTGATGAAAACAAGAAACCAAACAATTAAAACTCCCAAGTAAAGGGTCTGCGGGCGGTGGAGCGGAGATCTGGTGATTGGAGGAGCGGCGATGTAGATCCGAAAAGATGATGACTGCTGGTAGGTGGCTTCCAGAGATGGTGGATGGCTGTTTGTTTACTGATTCCAGCGGGGGATGATGTAAGGTAGTCAATTTAGGGTTTAGGAGGGTGGGTGTGGGCTGGCCGGGGATGTAGAATGGCTGTAGGGTGGTTGGGAGTTATTCGACTGCAGCCCAGGCAAGGGATAGGGATCTGGATTGTGCGGTTTAGTTGGGAGGATGGTTCGCTGATTGCTGGAAGGTGAGGTTTTGGGAAGGGAGGCTGCACCTTGATGATGTTTGATGGTCGGTTTCTAAGCTGTAGGGCTGGGGAGATGCAGGTAGCCAGGTAGGGGAGAAAACAGTGGGCGACTGTTGAACAGTGGACTGGGTGTTTGTTTGGAAGGGGATTGTTGGTGGTCGGCAACTTGTGGATGGTCGGCAACTTGTGGATGGTCGGCTGGGGCTGTGGGCGGGAAAAAGGTGGTGGCCAACAATGGTAAGGAAAGAAACAAGGCATGGAACAAAGATAACGTACCAAAGAGTCGGCACCTTGAGATTTCGTGGAGTCGGCACCTTGAGGTTTCGTGGAGTCGGCACCTTGAGGTTTCGTGGAGGCGCCACCACGAGAAATCACCGGATTCCGGGAAGAAGTCTCTCCAAAAGCTGCAATCCCCTATGTCGTCTGCCCATACGTCTAATTTATGATAAAATATGATTTAGGACAAACATCTTGGACGACTATGATTGGCCGTACACGATGGTTTTCCGATCTTCCTAAATAAAATAAAAATAAAATAAAATACATACATAAAAAAATATCGAAACGTCAATCCGGACGCAACCATGGATTCAGATCATCCATCGGGCGATGCCAAGTATGGCAGGTGACAAATCATCCCCTAATGGGCCCAAAACTTGTACTCCACTATCTCGTCGATCCCTATCACTTTCTCTGTTGTCCATTCTCTTAGGTACCAGTGGGAAACTAGATCCCGCATTTCAAATCCTTAGTATGTCACCGGGCTAGTGTGCTGAAATTTTGTTTAACGCTTTATTTTGATTATTCTATTACTTAAAGGGCTAGTGTGATGAGATTTTGTTTAATGCTTTATTTTTATTATTCTATTAGCTTAAACCGCAAGTTTCCAATCTCCTATACTAATGTCATCTCCTATAGAAAGTTGCTTTATTTTTCTAATAGCAGACATCGGTAAAGAACTAAATAACCGATACCTTAAACATCAAATCATGGAAGCAATTAAAAATCATGTACTTAATAAAGTCTTATACAATCGCTCTTTATCAACTGAATGTGCATAATCTTTCTTAATCGATCAGCCAGTTCATCTTCTTTGATCGGCTAAGATAAGAAGAGTGGCCAACTCACTGGAGTCTTGGCCATTCCCTTTGTCTGCCTTCTCAAATCCATCAGAAGGATAATAAAAGAAAGGTAATTAGTTTTACTAATATGCTGACAATTCAGGTGTTATAGAAATTTTTTCTCAAACTACACACACATCTTCTATGTTCTTGCAATGAAAGCATAAAGGAGTTACTGGATTCGAAATTAATTTAGGATCATTTATATGGCTACTAGCATTGGATCTTAGAATAGAAAATGTTAACATAAGGCTTGGGCTTACCTTTTTATGTACTATGCCCCTTGCTAGTCATGATAGCTTTGTGAATTGAGACTGTTTGACGCTCTTGCTCTATCAAGGAGGTTAACTTTTTTCCTTTAGGTGGGAGGTGCATGGTGCTATTGGCCACCTTTCATGAAGAATTCACCCAAGGAAAAATTTACCTTGGGTTGGATTTATTTCAGTATTTATTCTTGGGTTCAATATCCCTTTTTAAGCTCAAATAGGTTAAAGTAAATTTTGCAGTGATTCGAATTTACTGCTTTGAAAGATTCTTTCACTAGATTCCTCAAGGGTATTATTTCTTTCTCAATGCAATAGTTTGATGATTTAATTATCATGGGCATCGTTACTGGAAAGCAACCTAATACTGACCCAGTCTTTCAGATTGCAGTATTATTGTTCGACTATATCTGGAATTTATGGCAGAGTGATGTACGGACCATCTTGCAGAAGTTTTCTAGTTTAGATCAAAGTGCTCCATCAAATTCTTTGATGGGACATCAACATGATCTACTGTTAACCTGTGAAAGATGGTTGCTTTGTACTAAGATAATTCGACAACTGATTATTTTTGGAAATACAAGTGATGCAACATCTGCTCAGGTAGCAAACACTATCTCCATCTTGAAACCACTTGGGTCCAATATTTATTGTTTCCTTTTTTCTATTGCAAGAACTTCTGTACTATTTTTTTCAGGAAGTTCGGTCGGTGAAGGAAGTCTGTCCTGTGCTCTTGAGTGTGATTCAATCTTTCCTTCCATATTGTAAGATTTTTAATCCGTTAGATTATCTTTGCTATGTGATTCTTATGACACTGTTACTGTGATTGCTGCTCATTTATGTTATTCTGCTGTTATATTCTTGTTCTACCGAGTCCAGCAAATGATTTAGTTCCTAATTCCTGTAGTTTAAAATTCTTTTTAAAAAGGCCTTCGTTCTCTTACCGCCATGCTTTGCCTAGAACAAAATTGGAATGTAGCCTAGGCAGCTAAAAAATTTGATTGCGGTTTTCATCCACCAACAACAATGACGATAATGATAATATGGGTGTGTGGCAACTCTTTATTTATTATCGAGCAATATTGTATAAATCATATTTACTGTGATGTTAACCTGGTGGTTCAGAACATTACAATAGTTCCTATTTATGGACTTGGAGAAGGGCCACTTCAGCGGTATGTGCAAGAAATTTCTTTTATCAACTACCATCTCATTTCATTCTCTTGGATTTTAAAAAAAGAAGAGATGGTGATGTAGATTATGTTTTAACGAGTAGAGTAAAAGCTGTGTGCCTACCTGGAAGGTTGTCTATGAAATACTGTAAAATTTTGTAGGGGCAATAAGTTCTTATGTGGAGCAAAGTGCTTGTGGACAAAGTGATTATCATCCCTGTTGAGTTTGCTAGAAATAATAGTCTTAGGATGAATGTGCATTATAAGCTTTTAGCATAGTGTGAAAGCATGCATCTATACTTCTTAAACTGCTTAAAGTTACTAGGAAGAAGTTAGCCATTCAATTTTTCTGTAACCCAAATGATTCATTTTCATCTATTGAATTTAAATATTTTGTAGACAACAACACTCAAGCCTTTATCCCCTTTATCCCACCATAGTGGGGTCGGCTATATGGATCCTCTGTCGCCATTGCGCCCTATCTTTAATCATAGTCTCACTAATTCCTAAGTACATCATGTCTTTCCTTATAGTTTCATTCCAAGTCTTTTTTGGTCTACCCCTCTCCCGTTTAACATGTCTAGTGACTAAACTCTCACAACGCCTAACAGGTGCCTCTAATGGTCTCCTATGCACATGTCCGAACCATCTTAAACGAGCTTCTCACATCTTCTCTAAATATTTCGTAGACAAAGATCATAATTAACATTCCTAATAACAAGTAAGATATTTGACCATCTAAGTTAAAAAATTATGCTCTTTACTACTCATACTATGTGGCCAACTTAAAATTTAATGTATTAATTCTTAACTAGTAACAAAAAATGGCCTTTCAATTCGATTCTAACACTTAACTCAGCCACTACTCATCACATTATAGTATTGAAGGCTCGGTGGATGTTAGGTGAGGTGCGGTGGCCTTAGAGGCAAAGGATAGCTGAATCTGGATTGTTAGAGGGGAATCAGAGGGCTATATGGGCCTGTTGGACTCCTGGTTGGTGACTTCTGTGGACTGGATGAAGGAAATAGGGGTTCTAGAGGTGATGATTTTGTTTAAGGAGGTGGCTGTAGGCTGGTGTGAGCAGGAAAATGAATTCCAGGTGCTGGAATTAATTTCAAAGGGAAATTATGTGGTGAGGCTGTCAGAATGAATTTGGGTTACGTGGAAGTGGACGGTGGAATTTCTAGGCTGCTGAATGGTGGAGAGGAGGGGAGACTGCCAACTGAGGAGAGGCTGGGAGAGTCGACATACTGTTGATGGGGATAAGCTGCAAGGTCGATGCGATCAGAGAGCTGAGAATGGAGAAAATGGAAGGGGGGGGGGGACTCAGTCTAGTTCTTAGAAAAGTGGGGTGAGTTGGAACTAAGGATGGGAGAATAACCACCTGAAAGCTTGGGTTCTAGGTGGTTGTTAGGCCCACTGCAAGGAGATTAGAGGGGAATTGGAATGGTGGGAGGGATATGCAAATTATAAGAGGTTTTTTCCTTTGTTTTTTTTTAGTATTGGGGTAAGGTGGTTGGGGTGGTTATTGAGAATTAGTAGTAGTGGAGGTGTGGTGGATTGACCGACAATGAGGAATGGTGAGGAGGGGTTTCCAAGCCTCACAATTGCGGTATTGGGTGATCAAAAGGAGGATTTTCCACTCACTTTTTATGCCTTTCAAACGAGCCACCTGTCCCTATTTATAGACTTAGGAGCCGCTACGGATGGTCATGATTATACGATCACTATGACCTCCAAAATACACTAAATAAAATAAAAAATAACCATAAATCACGGACTATTCCTAACACTATGATCGCTAAGGAAGAATACCCATGTATATTTTGAGTGATTATCAACAATCACCAAAGTATACAACTTTTCACCTAGGCTCTGAATTGGCAAAGGACCAAACAAGTCCATGTGCAATAGATAAAGACATCTTTCAGTGTCTTTGGAGCCAATGCTTTTAAAGGTGACCCTAGTTTGCTTGCCCATTTGGCATGCGTGACAGAGACCACTTTTAACACATTTCAAATTTGGACTATTCCTAACAAGGTTTTTAGAAAATAGTCTACACATTGTCTTGTAGTTAATGTGGGCAAGTCTCTTGTGCCATTGAACACAAAGAGATTCACTCTCATTAGCTACAAGACATACATAAGATAAAGAATCATTGCAAATAAAGTCTAAGCAATAAACATTTCCACTCCTAGTGCCTGAGAGAATGACTTCTAAGTCAATTGACTTTTTGATCAATCACTTGTCATTGTGGAATTCAATGACATAACCCAAGTCACATAGTTGACTTATGCTTACAAGGTTGTGATGCAACCCTTCAACATAAGCTACCATTGTTATTGAAACTATGCCATTTGTAATCATACCATATCCTTTGGTGGCTCCTCTTTCAGAACCTCCAAAGATTACTTTAGGTCCATTCTTCACAGGAGTGTAATCCTGCAGAAGACTCCTAGTTCCTGTCATGTGCCTTGAGCACCCACTGTCCAAGTATCATATTTCCCTTAGGCTGGTACTTGAACTCTCCTGCAAAATGTAATTTATTTTCCCTTAGGAGCCCAATTGTTTTTGGGTCCTAGGCTCTTGTTAGCATAAAAAGACATACTCTCACCCACTGCAGCTTTTGCAGGAATGTTTCTCTTTGCATTAGGCACACTAGTGTTGTGCCAACAATCAATGACAAAGTGTCCCACTTTACCTCAACACCAACATTCATGGATGTTGTACATTCTTTTCTGAACACTTCTTGAGGTGGAAGGGGCATCAGAATGCTTATGCTCAGTGAAGAAGGTAGCAGTATTCTTCCTATTACTGTTAGCAATTACATGGCTTGTTGACTGTCTATAGTTTGTCTTAGCAGACTTTATCTGAATGACATCAACTAGTCTTAGCTTGACAGCTAGGCAAGAGTTGATTGCATCAGATACTGTGCTGTTTGACTTGATTATAGGCCTGACAACAGCCATGTGTTTTGCTAAATGGGATTTAGAAGAAACAACTTTCTTATCCTTGAATGTGGGGGCTGAAGTACCAAACACAAATGGTCCAGGATGGGCCATTTGAATTTCCTCATGAGGAGTTTTCAAAGCACTCATCCCCATGCCCTTTCTCCTGCTATAGTTAGGAGTATTCTCCTTCCTATAGGAGCTTCCATTATTCCAGTGACCATACATGCTGTCCTGGTCATACTTGTTAGAGGGAAGCAACACCTTTTGAAAGGTGATATGAGGCTTAGCTTTAGCCTGACCCTTTTCTCCATTCTCAGCACCTACTGCCACCTTATTGAAACCTAGCCTTCTCCTATTAGTTTGGGAGGAGAAGATGTCAATGATGGGCATTATAGATTTGGGTTTAGAGAATTGAGCTACTAAGTTTTTCTCTTTTAGAAGCTTCTCCTCAAGGTCCTTAATGACCTTGTTCTTTTGGCTTATGGTGCTTAATTGGAATATTGTTATTCCCTTCAGCTGACTGATTTCCCTACTCATCTGAGCTATTTGGGTAGCTGACTCAGTACATTCAGTCTTTGTTTGCTGAAGGGAAGCAATTTCTAGAGCTTGCCTCTTGGCTTGCTTCTTGCTCTTTTTCAGAGCTTCCAAAAGAGCACCATACTTGTCAATCAATTGATTGAAATCCACCTCATATTCTGAACCACTTTCATCATTAGATGAGCATGCTTCAGATTCTGGAATTGACTCATAATCAGAAGAATGAATGAAAGGAGTTGATACCCGATCAGGATGATCCTGACTGTCTTCATCATTTGATATGACCATTAAGCCATAACAATCTTTCTCATCTTCATCCACCTCAATGTCACTGTCTGAATGACATAGGCGCCCTGATGGCAATCTTAGCAGCTGGATAATCTTCATCCTCAACAGCTGCAAATAACCCTATATAGGCTTCCTCTTCTTCTTCAGAATCTGAAGATGAAGATTCAGATTCACTCCAGCTCATCTCCTTCTTTGCCAGAAAGGATTTTTCACCTTTCCTTCCCTTGTGGTGATGAGGCTTCTTATCACCTCTTTCTTTTCTCTTGACTGGACAGTCAGCTATGACATGTCCAGACTTGCTGCAACAATAACATATAACATTATTTGAAACATATTTGACAGGTTTAGATTCATACCTGTCCCCCTTGGGGTGCAACCTCCCTGATTTGCTGTGTTCTTTCTTGGGATGTGAGGAGGAAGAAGGTTTGTTCTTCCACTGCTTCCTCATCAACTTCTTGAAGTGCCTGGAGAATGCAGCAAATTCCTCCTCTGTTGAATTGCTGTCAGATGTGCTGGGCTCAGAGTTTTCTGAGTCAGCGGCCCTTCTTGGTGGAGAAGGCATTCTTTCTTTGCTCTTCTTAGAGCTCTCAGCTTTAAGAGCCACAGATCTCTCTTTTGCATGAGACCTGGTAGAGGTGTCCTCTTTTCTTGCAGACAACTGCATCTCATATGAGAGCAACTTTCCAAACAGTGTGTGGGGAGGAGTTTCACCCAGCTTTGCCCCTTCCCGGATGGCACAGATTTTTGTATCCCAATCTCTAGTTAGAGATCTTAGGAATTTATCATTTAGCTCATAATGGCTGAAGACCCTTCCATAGGTCCTCAGCTCATTCACCACCCTGAAGAATCTTTCATAGCAATCAGCTATGCATTCCATGCTGTGTTGCATGTAGGCTTCATATTCCTGGTTGAGGAGGGATTTTCTATCATCCCTCACTTCATCAGTACCTTCCATATACACTATAAGTATATCCCACATGTCCTTGGCTGTCTCACAGTTCACCAAGTTCTGGAAGGTGAAATCATCAATTGCATTTACTATGATGTTTTGTGCTCTTTTATCCATAGTAGCAAGTGCAATCTCATCCTTAGTCATTTCAGCATAGGTCTTGCCCACTTGCCTTGTTGGATCTATTGTGGAGACCTTCATGAAGACAAAAGGACCCTCCTTTACAGTTATGTATATCCTAGGGTCAGATGCTTCCATAAACAACCTTACCCTTTGCTTCCATATGCCAAAGGTCTCCTTTCTGCATATGGTCAACTTCATGGATCCATCTCCTTCTGACCTCCAGTGGCAGCCATTGGATTCAGAATAGACTACTCCTTGTAGGATCAGGTCAGACTGTTAAGTCCTTATTGAACAACCTAGCTCTGATACCACTTGATAGTTTACTTGGTAGTAGTCTAACTCACCTAGGGGGGGTGAATAGGTTCCTTTGAAATTATGTACTTACTGCTAGCAGTTGTTTAGTGATTAATTAAAGTTAAAAGCAAATCACAGAAAACACACAACTGTTTATAGTGGTTCCCCAAGACAGTGTGTCTATGGGTAGTCCACTTTCCCTCTACACCTTTCTAACAGCATGTTAGACAAGACAACCTCCTCCAAAACTCAGCTTCAAGAGCTTACAACTCAGATCCCTCAGGTTTCCTCCAAAACCCTACCTCAGGCCAACAATCTTACCACTCAGAGTACTCCAACTCCTCCAACTCAGAAATCCTCCTGATTTTCTACCTCAGGCCTATCAAGTAGCCCTACCTCAGATCTCCTCAGAAATCCTACAACTCATGCTGAGAGTACAACTTTACAACCTCAGGCAAAAAGCCTTACACACTCAGGCACAAGGCCCTACACACTCAGAACTAATAAGTTCTTACAGAGTTGATATTGTTTGCTTTTACAATAGAGAGCATTAAAGATATAACCTTCAGCTCAGGTCTTCTGTTGTTGATGCACAACAGATGCTGTCTTGAAACAGGGCTGAATAGCAGTAGCTTCAAATCTTGTTCCTACTGATCTTCTTCTTGAGTAGATGCAAGAAGATCCACTTGTTCTTCTGAATGGAATGAGTAAGAACAATCTTATCTCAGTAATCTGCTTGCAGCTTCAGGGAGCAGGTTGAGATATCTGGTGGAAGCCGTTTTTCTTCAATAGCACAGTAGCTGCTCTTTTAGATATTTTTCCACACTTTCACAATGACCCAACATCTTCTTTTATACCTCCTCCATTCTGCAATGGCTCTGAAGAGTGCCCTGTCACAGTATGGACAAAATAGAAAACATTATCCTTGCTTTCCAGCCACTTGCGCCAAAAGCAGATCACGCCATGCTTTTATTCAAATATGAATCTGTCTCAACGGATGGGCTGAGACAGACTGCAGTCTCAGCGGATCCGCTGAGACAGATAGTCTTCTCAGCGGTTTTTGTCTAAATGCAGCTCAGCTGAGACAAACTCCTTCTCAGCGGCTCAGGCTGTGTCTCAGCGGTTCAGCTGAGACCTGACAGTTGTCTCAGCTGTTTAGGCAGTACAATCAGAGAATAATTACATTGTTTGGTAACCCTGTATAGACATGATGTAAAAGAGGGCTTATCAAATACAATATGTACTTAGCATTGAGTGTGATGCCTCTTCAAATCTTGGGAAAATTGAGGGCAATATTCCAACAGAGATCTCACTGGGCTGCCCTAACAACGTAGTCAAGATCATCACTAGTAATGAGATTGAGAGGGGGGAAATATGAGATCTCACTGGGCTTCCCTAACAACGTAGTAAATTTAGTTAGAGAATAGCTTGACACAAGATTTTAAATTACTAGAAAGTTAACACGCCACCACTTTGCTGACAGAACAACGTTTCATCACACAAAACAATTAGAGAATTTACTTAAATGCCGCAGAAACACAATCTATACAATGATAAAGACCTCAATGAAAGAGAACGACAAGGGTTGATTGGAGCGGAGCGTGCGCCACACTTGACAATGACAATACTTCCTGAAACTATAGTAATGAACCACTAGTAATGAGATTGAGAGGGGGGAAATATGAGATCTCACTGGGCTGCCCTAACAACGTAGTCAAGATCCTCTTCACGACGCAATCACGGTAGGACGAGCAACAGTAACAGGGCAGCATCGGATGGTGGTAGGGCTGTAGAGAGGAGTCGGCGGTGGGAAGTGAGTCGGTAGGGTGGAGCGAGTCGCTAGGTTTGGAAATGGCAGCAGTGGCCTGGAGCAGGAAACGACGACAGTGCTTGGAGCAGGAGATAGCGACAACATTGGAGCGGGAATCAACGACAACAACTGGAGCAGGAATCGGCGGCAATACTAGAGCAGGAAACAACGACAGCACTGGAGCAGAAAACAACGACAACACTGGAGCGTCCGCGTGAAGAAGAACAGGCGCGCGTGGAAGGGTTGGCGGCTGGGAATGCCGAGAAAGGATTTATACTCGTTCTCACAATTAGTCTCCTCCTTTAGGGCAACAAGGGGGAATATTTATAGACTCCTTTTCCTCCCTCACAAATAACAAAATTTAATTAATTTTATTCCTTATTTCAGCAAGTCTCAAAATAAATGAAACGCACCATCCCACTCCGCTCATTCCATGCCGAGCCATTTCATTCAGGGTCATGTAAGGTGGTCAATTTCATGCGTCAGATCACTTAAACATGAGTTCGCATAATAACATGAAAATAAAACTACATGGCTACAACATAAAATAATAAAAAACATGAAAATAGAACTAGTGTGCCCTAAGCAAGGTCACATCGGCAATCCAGATCGAAGGAGAAGGGAAGTAATACATCAGGTCTTTTCCCCTTTGTTTTATGCACTATTATTGTGTTTCCATCTGCCGATCCACAAAAGTTATAGGTGATTAAGTAGCAGGAAGGTGGTGTTCTGCTTCCCAGGCCAACGAATCTCCAAGGAAAAGAGTCTTTTCATTGATTTACTTCATTGGTCAGGTATCTCTTCATCACTATTTGAAGAAAGTAACAATCGAGTTCTGTTCACATCCAGTGTATGTCTCTTTCTTCATCAAGTGCAACAAGTTTTATCCAGAGGAGCTCGAGTGCACTGTTGAGGATGAAAGCAACTATATCACACGAGTCTGAATCCTAAAACGATTGCTTTTCATCAATTTTCCTCACTTCATTTAATTGCGTAATTATTCAATTAACCGCATTTTATTTTTTATACGTTCGCATAAATTATGTGTTTAAAATTGATTTGATTACACCATATCATAGAAATTGCTTAATGTTTATCATGACGATCATGATAGCGTAGATCACCAATGTCTTGTTTGCATTAAGTTAGTTTGAGTGATCCACTCACACTACTTTACATCTAGCAACAAACCCTTGGGATAGACTATCAGAAAACCTTTGCTCCTATGTCAAAAATAAATTCTATTAGAGTCATACTATCCCGTGCTGCTTGTAAAGGATGAGATCTCAGCCAACTAGATGTGAAAAATGCTTTTATTCATGGGAATTTAGAAGAGGAGGTTTATATGTTTCTACCTCCAGAGCTTGCTTCTAAGAGATCTGAAGGAAAAGTATGCAATTTAAAGAAAGCACTATATGGGCTAAAATAGTCTCTTAGACCTTAGTTTAAGAGATTTCACAAGGTTATGACATCCTTTAGATATAGTCAGAGCAATGCTAATCATACGATGTTTATCAAGCACATGGTAGGTAAACTGACTGTACTCATTATCTATGTGGATGATATTATAATAATAGGATGATGATGATTATATCCAAACCTTGAAACAAAAACTGGCAAAGAAGTTTGAAGTAAAGGAACTGGGAAACTCGGGTACTTCTTTAGCATTGAGTTGCATGGTCAAAACATGACATTTTTATATCACAAAGAAAGCACATCCTGTACTTACTTGAGAAGTTAGAGATAAGTGAGTGTAGTCCTGTCGACACCCCATTTGAAGCCAACCACCGATTTGAAAGAGATGATGAGGAAGCCATTGAGGACATCATAGGGTTTCAGAGACTGGTTGAGAGATTGATCTACTTGTCCCATACACACCTAATATTTCTTATGCGGTGAGAGTAATCAATCAACACATGCATTCACCAAAGACTTGCCATTTGGACTTTGTTCACAAAATTCTAGGATATCTCAAGACTTCTCTAGGAATCGACATTCTATTCACCCCTAATACTTGATTGAAGATTAGAATTTATACGAATGTAGATTGGGTTGGCTTTACTGAAGTTCGAAGATCCACTTAATGATATTGTTCCTTTGTTAGTGTGACCCTTGTTATTTAGAAGAGCAAAAACAACATGTCGTTATCCGATCAAGCACTGAGAGCCTGAAAATAGTTCAAAGCTAGAATATATGAAGCTTTATGTTTTTGCACCCCACGATGAGTGATCTCGGCCTTATTAAGGTAGAACCCATTAGATTATACTGTGACAATTTGATAGCTATCAACATCACCACTATGCTGTTTAGCATGACTGCAGCAAACACATTGAAGTGGAAATACACTTTATCAAAGAGAACATTGAGAGTGGAGTGGTTTGTACACCGTTTGTTTCATCGGACAGACAATTTGTTGAAGTTCTCACAAAGGAGTTTAGTGCGAGTGTCTTCAAAAAGATTATTGGCAAATTGGGCTTGATAAACATTTCATGACCAACTTGAGGGAGAGTGCTATTATTGTTTGTATTATTTTTCCCGTATTTCCACTTCTGTGAAGGTAGAAGTGTGTTGCTGCAGAGGGACTTATGGTGGCTACAAGATCATTGCAATAGTACTTATGTTGGATTTTTTTGTAGTTAAAGTATCAGGATAGAAGACGTTTTTTCTCTTGCCAATGATTTTGAGGCTCAGGGCGTCTGTGGTAATTATTAGAATGGCATTTGGAGAAGGCGAAGGCATTATGTTCTGGCATAGTTATCGTCCAGGAAGAAGAAATATTTTAAAATTTAATCTACTATTATTATACTATCATGGGACTTGTGCCCTTATTTTGATCCTGGAAATGGCTGACACCCTAACCAAAATCTGTGGAAATTGCTTCTGGTGGTTTTAATTTCTCCTTTTGTTTTTCTTTGAGAAATCCTAATATTTTTGTCAATGATTTTTTCCTTAATATGCGTGTCTTTGAAAGATTTTTTGTATATTTTCCCTGCTATACATAATGGCTTTCTGCTGCAGGCGCTTCATTCAGGGAAAATCAACCAAAATTTTTCGACTTCACAAAAAGGGCTTGCACTAAATTGATAAATGTTTTGGCTAGATTTCAGAGCAGGCATCCATACTCGTTTGGTGATAAAAATGTTCTTCCCCCTATTTTGGAGTTCTGTTTGAATATGATAATCAATCCTGAACAAACATTGCCATCTTTTGATGACTTTCTTATTCAATGCATGGTTCTAGTTAAGTCCACACTAGAATCTAAAGAATACAAGCCTAGCCCTACTGGTCATGTTATTAATGAAAGCGGAGACTCTTTAGAACAAAGGAAGAGAAGCATCTATACAGCTGTTGTTGATATGCTTGCTGCAGTTTTGCCTAATGACCATGTTATTCTGCTGTGCAACATTTTGATAAGAAAGTATGAATAAGAATTTCTTTTAAAAGGATTTGTTTGTCGAGTACTTAGACCTTGTTACACTTGTGTTTATTGACTGTTCATCCTCTTTAAGTTTACTGCTTAATCGTGTTTCAATGCATTTATGTTGACTGTTCAGTTCCTCTTTAAGTTCACTGCTTAATTGTGTTTCAACACATTATGAGAAATTTATTTTCGGTTCCTTGGTATCGATACTTGGAGAACTTGCATATTTCTATCATATTACCTGATATATTTTATTTGATTAGTTTGAAGCCTCGCATAACTCATTTTAAACTTTATATTTTTAATAAATGCAACTAAACTCATTCTAAAAGAAAATATAGCAAAATATGAAAAAGTAAAAGTTTTGTGCTCTGTATTGTATACCTCGTAGCTATTAAATGACATCGTTAAGTATACTCATGGCTTACTAACCTGGTTTGTTGGTAAGCAACTTCAACTATGTGCGAACAATGCCAAAAAAAAGCTGATATAGTCCCCCACGATCAGTTATCTACGTTGTTAATTAATGTCATGTTTTCATGTTAGGTGTCTTTTATTAACGCGTTGATGTACGAGTCCGCAGTGTTTTATTGTTTCATGTTTTTTCTCTTTTTTTTTCGGGTTATTTACACCCATGACACTTTGTAGTGTTATAAATAGACCTCTTGGTTCATGTATGAGGTTATGAAAGAATTAATCAAAGTTTCTCTCTCTCTAAGTTCTTCCTCTTTCTAGTTCCTCTCTTCATCTTCATTCTTGGGTTAGGGTTGAGCAAGACTCCCCTTCTTTCACTCCCCTCACATTCTCCGTGGGTTGAGCTTGACTCCTTGTATCTCTGCCTCCACCGCCACCTCTAATGAGATCCCAAAATAGGTCTATAACAACTTTGGTATCAATGCATTTGGTCTTCCTCCTCTCTCTCTCCTGTACACGATTCAGTAACATCCCTTCAAACAACAACCCCACCCGACCTTCATCATGCTTCGATGCCAGCCCCTTGACTACATCACCAACTTGCAACAATCCGTTCTCCAGTCTTGCGCTCGCTCTCCTGAAGCGTGTGTGAGGCTCGTCGATTGGCTTCAACAATGTCAATGTGAGTTCCATTCATTCCAGTGTAGGGTCGCGAGAACCAACCTCGCCTGCTTTCCCCAAGTTCGCGCTGTTCAGTTGTATCTTCCAGAGGGCGCTCCTTCTCTAGGAAGCCTCATGCGTCCTTCCTACCTCCTATTTTGACGACCTTGAGGTGAACCTGCCAGTTCAGGGCCCTTGCTCCCTCGACTCTACTTCAGTCTCCAGCGCGAGCATTTGGCCCCATCGATTTTGCTTCGGAAAGACTCACCATGTGCTTTCCCAGTCTTTATTCTGCACGATCATTCTGTTGGGTTTTCTACATAATTCAAAATGATAATAACACATCAAATGTGCGCAACGGAAGAAACAAAACAAGAACAACCCTAAACAGTTCAAGGAACTTGCGATTTCATTAATCAAGGAATAAGAAAAGCAATACAATGCAATACCTGAAGGGGATTGAGTCAATACTCAACCGAGGTGCTCCACAATTGAAATCCAAAGTACAGTCGTTGAGTCCCAAGCGTCGAAATGGATCAGCACCTCTACGGGAGTCCACACGAGCGAGAGGAGAACCCTAGGCCTTGTCGCACAAGAACTAGGTCGGAGTAGAAGAGTCCTCTATGTCTCTTACGAACTGCTAGGTTCGACGACAGGGAGAGGCGGCAGCGACGTCGGGTTGCAGGGATGACCGATCGGAACACTTCCGTCGGAATCGCGAAAGAGCTCTGTCGCACTTCGGTCGAACTTCAGAACGCTTCCATCGCTCTCTCTGATTCGCAAAAGGGATCGCTCTTTTAGGGTAAAGAATCGTATTCTATTTATACCCAGACGAGAGAGAGGCTATCCGCACACCCACGATTTACATTGGAGTAAACATAATTCGTCGAGTGAACATTTCACTGAAGAAATTCGTCGAGTAACAAATGAATTCGTCGAGTAAAACAAAATTCGTCGAGTGAACCTTTCACTAAGAAATTCGTCGAGTAACAAATGATTCGTCGAGTAATCATAGATTCGTCGAGTCATGAATTCGTCCAGTTAGTCGAGTAATCATGAATTCGTCGAGTCATTATGATTTCGTCGAGTAATCATAAAATTGTCATCTGATGAATTGAAGTAAGAGTCGTCGAGACACTCTCGACGACTCGACTCGAAAACTTTTCAACATGCTGCATACAATATTCACAATACCCGTGGAGCATTCAGTTGACTCGACCCAACTCCAATAAGTCATAGGATTGGTCCTTCACTCATATCCAATATGAGTAAGACCAACACAATTCTTCCTCCAACTTCTCCAAACACTCTTGTGTGACCCCATAGACTCATATCGTGTTGGCAGTGAGACTAGATGCTTGATCACTTCCAGATCACCTTGGAAACACCAACAGTCTCCCACTTGATCTTGAACGTATCAAACAAAAGTCTCACAAACAATGAGCGGCATCTAGCAATACATCATTGCTACCAAAGCGATAAGAGTTCACAACTCAACAAGCCTGTCTTGACCAATGTACCAGTGCTGCAGGTCCCTTTGTCCCTTACATCCGGATAGAACTAGAGGCATGGACCGTGTCACCCTAATAATTGTTCAATCCTAGTTTCCTGATCTAGAATAGACCTTAAGAGAGTGGTAAGCTCAATATCACATATTGGCTCAACCCAGCATTACCATGCATTTCTCGATCTCATTCCATCAAGGGGCCCATGGATGTAACTCCTGTCATAAAGGAGGACAAATCCCACATTCGTCCACACCCAAACACCTAAATGAATCGTAACATACCTAATAACCACCCTTATCATCAACCTTTCTCAAGGGAGACTTTAGATGACATCAAAGTACGTTCTTCCTCACTTGATGAATGCTGTGACTTCAGGTCAAAGAACTACAGACACCATTGTCAGTTGAGACCTACTTGTGACGCGTTCATATAACAATCCACAAAGTAGTCCCAAGGTGGGTCTGTCCACTACAACTTGTTCACTAACAAGTACCCATGTGATGACTTGATATCACAATATCATGACCTGTGAGAACCGGTAATCAGTCAACGTACATGCTAGTCTTAACGTATCATCATTGCCTTTAAACTTCTAAGATGATACTCCGATCAGAGACCATTTAAGAATGTAGCTTCTAGAAAACATAAGCCCTCACATTCAAGTCACGCACTTGAATTCCTATGAAAGCAAACATTCTAAGGGCATCTATTATGCTAATTAATCTATCAAATAGAAATTATTGACATAACAATAAGAACTTGCCATAAATGTAAAATAAAACACAGTACATATCACAATTCATCAAATTAATAAATAACCAACAAACATACAATCCACAAGGCTCCCACTAAAGATGATCATTCAGGTATCTAATACCCATTGATCTAATATGACCATCATGCTTCTTTTGCGCAAGAGGCTTTGCTAGTGGATCCACTATGTTTTCTGCAGTCGGTACTCTGCAAATGTTCACATCTCCTCGATCGACAATCTCTCGAATAAGATGGAATCGCCGAAGTATGTGCTTGGAGTGCTGATGAGATCTAGGTTCCTTAGCTTGGGCTATTGCACCTTTGTTGTCACAGTAGAGAACTACGGGACTAACAATGCTAGGAACTACACCAAGCTCGCTGATGAATTTCCTAATCCACATACTTTGCCGCATTTGCAACAACGATATACTCGACCTTGGTTGTAGAATCGGCAACTGTCTCTTGCTTAGAACTCTTCTAGCTTACAACTCCTCCATTAAGGCAAAATAAAAAACCTGATTGTGACTTTGAATCATCCCTATCAGTCTGGAAGCTAACATCCGTGTAACCATTTACAACGAGCTCTTCTTCTCCACCATACACCAAGAACATATCCTTAGTCCTTCTCAAGTACTTTAGGATATTCTTGACAGCAATCCAGTGACCATCACCAGGATCAGACTGATACCTGCTCGTCATGCTCAAGCATATGAGACATCAGGTCGAGTACACAACATTGCATACATGATTGATCCAATTGCCGAAGCATATGGAATCAATTTCATGCGGTCCTTATCTTCCAAAGATTTAGGACACTGGTCCTTAGAGAGACTCACACCATGTGACATGGGTAAGAATCCCTTCTTGGACTCAAGCATGTTGAACCGTTTCAACACCTTCTCAATGTATGTACTCTGGGTCAAACCCAACAACTTCTTCGATCTATCTCTATAGATCTTAATACCTAGTATATAAGTCGCTTCATCCAAGTCTTTCATAGAAAAGCAGTTCCCTAAGTTGTTTTTAACAACTTGCAGGGTCGGAATGTCATTCTCGATTAATTGTATGTCATCTACATACAATATCAGGAAGACAATGACGCTCCCACTAATCCTCTTGTAAACACAAGACTCATCCCCGTTCTTGATGAAGCCAAACTCTTTGATTTTCTCATCAAAACGAAGATTCCAACTTCGAGAAGCTTGTTTCAATCCATAAATGGATCGATTCAACTTGCATATTTTAGCGGCTTCACTTGGAGATACAAAACCCTCGGGTTGTGTCATATACACTTCCCCAAGGAGGTTTCCATTAAGAAAAGCCGTTTTCACATCCATTTGCCAGATCTCGTAGTCATAATACGCAGCAATAGCAAGTAGAATTCTGATGGACTTGACCATGGCTACAGGGGAAAAGGTCTCATCATAGTCAATACCATGAATTTGCCTGAAACCTTTAGCCACCAGTCGGCCTTTGAATGTCTGTACATTTCCATCCATGTCGGTCTTTTTCTTGAAGACCCACTTGCACCCTATGGGTCGTACCCCTTCAGGTGGTTCTACCAAGGCCCAAACTTGGTTTGTATACATGGAGTCCATTTCAGATTTCATGGCCTCAAGCCACTTCTCGGAGTCTGGTCCATTCATTGCCTCTTGGTAGGTTGCAGGCTCATCATCATGATCAATAATCAACACATTACCTATTTGAGACACTAGAAATCCATATCTCTCAGGTTCAAATCTTGGTCTACCAGATCTACGCAGGACTTGTGTTTCTTGAGCAGGCTCTCCAGCTACAACTTCTTGTAGTCCTTGCTCAGGTTCCAATTCCGATTCGTTCATTGTTTGTGGCTCTTGAACTTCTTCAAGTTCTATCCGTGCAGTCTTTCTGGATAAGAACTCTTTCTCCAAAAAGACGTCAGTCCTTGCGACAAACACTTTGCCCTCAGACGACAGGTAGAAGTAGTACCCTTTGGTCTCCCTAGGATACCCCATTAGATAACATTTATCCGATTTGGGTTCCAGCTTGTCAGGCATTTGACGTCGTACGTATGCCTCACAGCCCTAAATCTTAATGAACGACATACTAGGACGCTTCCTTGTCCATATTTCATATGATGTCTTTTGAACCGTTTTCGTTGGAGCTCAATTTAGTGTGAAATCAGCAGTCTCTAAAGCAAAACCCCAAAAGGAAACTGACAGATTTGCATGACTCATCATCAATCGCACCATGTCTAACAAGGTACGATTCCTCCTCTTAGAAACACCATTATGTTGTGGTGTTCCGGGCGGAGTGAGTTGTGATACAATACCACATTCTCTCAGATGATCACGAAACTCATGACTTAGATATTCGCCACCTCGATCAGATCAGAGTGCTTTTATCCTTTTTCCCAGTTGGTTTTCTACTTGATTCTTAAACACTTTGAACTTTTCAAAGGTTTCAGATTTGTTCTTCATAAGAAACACGTATCCGTATCTACTGAAATCATCAGTAAATGTAACGAAGTAGTAGAACCCACCTCTAGCCATAGAACTCATGGGTCCGCATACATCACTACGTATTATACCCAAGAGATCATCAGCCCTCTCACTACAACTAATGAAAGGAGCTTTCGTCATCTTGCCTAATAAACATGACTCGCATCTCTCAAATGATTCATAATCAAATGAGTCTAGTAGTCCATCTCTATGGAGCTTGGATATGCGTTTCTCGTTTATATGGCCTAAACGACATTGCCAAAGGTATGAGTCGTTTGTTTTTAGTCTTTTAGTGTTTTCTACATTATAGATCGAATGGTCTAAGTTCAAAACATATAAACCATTAAACATAAATTGCTACACCATAACAAACATCATTCATAAAAATCGAACAACAATTGTTATTAATTATAAACGAAAAACCTTTCATGTCAGGACATGAAATAGATATAATATTTCTAGTTATGGCTATAACAAAATAACAATTATCTAGTTCTATTACAAGCCCAGTGGTCAAAGAAAGACAATAGACACCAACGGCAGCAACTTTTACTCCATTTCCGACGCGCAGGTCTACCTCCCCTTTACCCAGCATTCTTCTCCTTCTCAGTTCCTGCACATTTGTACAAATGTGAGAACCGCATCCGGTATCCAATACCCAAGATGAAGGAGCAGAAAAGTTTATCTTTATAACGTAAATACCTGAAGTGGAGGTCACACTTCCTTTCTTCTTTTGCAGATCCTCAATGTAGAGGACAGTTCCGCCTCCAATGCCCTGCCTTACCGCAGTGGTGGCACTTTCCTTCCTTCGCCAGACCTTTCCTTTTCAGTGCAGAAGATTTGGGATCAAGATGAGACTTAGATCCTATCTTCGTCTTCTTGGGTCCCTTAGTCTCGCCCTTGTCTTTATGCACCATCAGTATGAAGCTAATATGCCTAGGAGCTCGGGCAGTGTCTTGTCTATTTCATTCATGTTATAGTTCAAGACGAACTGCTCATAACTGTCCGACAATGATTGCCGGATCAGATCTGTGGCCAACTCTTGGCCCAAGGGAAAACCCAGTCTTTCAAGGTTCTCTATATACCCAATCATCTTGAGTACGTGAGTCCCTACTGAGTCTCGAGCTCCCATCTTGCACTGAAATAATGCCTTGGAGATGTCAAACCTCTCTTGCCGAGCTTGCCCTTCGAACATTTTCTTGAGGTGCTCGATTATCTCATAACCACACATGCTCCCGTGTTGCTTCTGAAGCTCAGAGGACATGGTAGCAAGCATGAGGCATTCCACATCCAAGGTACCATCCTGATACTTCTTGTAAGCATCTTTGTCTGCTCGCGGAGCATTCCCGGTCGGCTCTGTAGGGGCTTCCCCTTCCAAGACATAGAGCTTGCGCTCCTGCCTAAGAACAATTCTCAGGTTTCTGTACCAGTCAAGGAAGTTCGTCCCGTGGAGCTTGTCCTTCTCAAGGATGACTCTCAGGGACAAGGTGGAGTGTGATGTGCTTGCCATGGAAATTCTACAATAAATTTGCAAAAATTTTAGTCTGTATTTCAAAATACATTTTATTTAATAAAGACTTTTATTAAAAGCTCCCACTATTTTATCAAATCGACAACCCTTAATTTCGATTCGGAGAGTTTATCCGAGCTACTCTCTTAGTGGACAAGATCCGTATTTCACCAACACAATGAGTCCGCTTTGGCGTTCCTCTCATAATGCAGTTATGTAGGTTGACAACACTTGTCAATTGCATCACTATGCAACTCTTGTATGGTTGGTGAATAACTCTTTATTCGCATCCATCATATGGAGCATGCCAACCCTATGCCTCTAGGCACTCAACCTTTGAGGTCACCTAGTTAAGTTGGACCCGATGTCGTCAGTGGGATATCACAATTATCCGCTCGCACCATTACCAAGATAGATTAATGCACCTTGCTTTGGCAAGCCCATACTTCATCGATCGAGGCAGGAAGAGTGTAATCCATCGGAAGACATCCGTATACTTAATATTAGATAAGGGGTTTTATAATGAGTGATTAACATTTAATCATGATTAACATTTAATCATAGTGTACATTCATAAATATAAGAAATACAACAATCGCAAACCAAATACATCCCCAATGTGCACAAAATGAATCATCAGCATTTTGATGAAAAAGGCTAAATCTGAACATTCAGAACTCTTCTAAATATCTTGATTTACATGCATTGGACACAAGCAAAACAACGCTTATGCAGTAGACAAGCTCGTCTCTCAATGTCAGATTCAAAATCTAAGACATCTGGTTTCACAAACCATTTTGACGGACGGTTACTGCGAAGGAGAAACAATTTTTGAAACAATGAAATCGCAACGCAATCACATGCGTTCTGTCGGGGTTCCAATTTAGAGCACTTCATCGGAATCCGAACACCCAGGAACAAATCAAGACATTAGAACACTTCTAAATTTCTGATTTATACGCATTAGATCGCAAACCTAGCTCTGATACCACTGTTGGGTTTTCTACATACCATTCAAAATGATAATAACACATCAAATGTGCGCAGCGGGAGAAACAAAATAAGAACAACCCTAAACAGTTCAAGGAACTTGCGATTTCATTAATCAAGAAATAAGGAAAGCAATACAATGTAATACCTGAAGGGGATTGAGTCAATACTCAACCGAGGTTATCCACAACTGAAATCCAAAGTACAGTCGTTGAGTCCCAAGCGTCGAAATGGATCGACACCTCTACGGGAGTCCACACGAGCGAGAGGAGAACCCTAGGCCTTGTCGCACAAGAACTAGGTCGGAGTAGAAGAGTCCTCTATGTCTCCCACGAACTGCTAGGTTCGACGACAGGGAGAGGCGGTAGCGACGTCGGGGTGCAGGGATTACCGATCGGAACACTTCCGTCGGAATCGCGAAAGAGCTCTGTCGCACTTCGGTCGAACTTCAGAACGCTTCCGTCGCTCTCTCTGATTCGCAAAAGGGATCGCTCTTTTAGGGTAAAGAATCATATTCTATTTATACCTAGGCGAGAGAGAGGCTATCCGCACACCCACGATTTACATTGGAGTAAACATAATTCGTCGAGTGAACATTTCACTGAAGAAATTCGTCGAGTAACAAATGAATTCGTCGAGTAAAACAGAATTCGTCGAGTGAACCTTTCACTAAGAAATTCGCCGAGTAACAAATGATTCGTCGAGTAATCATTGATTCGCCGAGTCATGAATTCGTCCAGTTAGTCGAGTAATCATGAATTCGTCGAGTCATTATGATTTCGTCGAGTAATCATAAAATTGTCATCCGACGAATTGAAGTACGAGTCGTCGAGACACTCTCGACGACTCGACTCGAAAACTTGTCAACACGCTCCATACAATATTCACAATACCTGTGGAGCATTCAGTTGACTCGACCCAACTCTAATAAGTCATAGGATTGGTCCTTCACTCATATCCAATATGAGTAAGGCCAACACAATTCTTCCTCCAACTTCTCCAAACACTCTTGTGTGTGACCCCATAGGCTCATATCGTGTTGACAGTGAGATTAGATGCTTGATCACTTCCAGATCACCTTGGAAACACCAACATATTCAGCTCCAACAATCTCTCTCCTCGAGCACACAACTGCAGGTGTGTCTACTACACATTATTATTTGATCGCCCCCGCCTAAAGGAGAAACACACCATCAGGGAGTAAGTCGCAACCTGCAGGATGATTGGATGTGTTAATTCCTTTATTCATTACTTGAATTAATTAATGGATTAATTTATTCGATATCTACTTGAATTAGTTAATCAATCCTTTCTTGGCTTAATTGATCAATTAGTTACTTTGTTTTGGAGATGAGCTCCGGCAAGCAAATTGCCCTCTGTTTGATTGTCCAGCAGTTTTTGGAGATGTCAGTGAGATCATGTTGGCCCGGTGAACCGAGTACAATTGGTTTACCCCGAACCTTGAGTTAAAATGACTCAAACAAGTTTTTTGAGCATATGACTCACATAATGGATTCCGGTCAGTGGCGTTGCACTCGTAAGATCAATACGAACTCAACGACGTTCGTTTCGTCGCATTCTAATGCATATTTATGAAGTTGGCCGAAAAAGGTCGTTTTGAGATATGTGACGATTCAAAATGACTTTTTGGGTAAACTGACTCGACCCATGTCAGTTGCATCTTGTATGACCCATACGAACTCAACGATGTTCGTTTCGTTCTATTCCGACGAGAATCATAGAAGTTGACCAAAACGGGTCATATCGACCTATGCTGCGCCTCATATATGACTTTATGAGTAGATGGACTCAGAATCGATCTCAGTTGGTTTTGTTAGACTCGTAAAGTCAATATGATTCAAATGGAATCGTCCGCGCTCAATTCTGATGAGTATCAGAGAATTTGACGTGCGAATGCAATTTTAAAATAACGTGTTTACCCCAGAAGGCGAAATTGAGCAAATGACCTCAGAATTGACTTTAAACCTAGATTTTTATAATATATACATTATATATTTTCTAACCTAACTTTACTATTCCTCATCTCCTCTTACCCGATCCAACAAACCAACAATAACCTCCCTTGAGATCGAGCTTCCGTGGCCAACCAAGCTTCCTTCGGTTGCCCCTTCCTGCTTCCGGCCGACGACCTCCTCTTCTTCGGCGACCTATTCGACTAGTTCACCTCCTGCTACTATGGTTGACCACCACAGCTCCACCTCCCTCCAAACTGAGCATCACAGCCTCCTCCCAAACAGCTGGCCAACAACCTCCTTTCCGATCTCCAGCGAACTCCCCTCTCCTAGCAGCTCTGACCAGCCCTCTCTCAAATCTGGCCACCTTATTCTCCATAGCCGACAACCACCTCCTCCAACAAAAGCTCCACCACCTCCAAGAATCAAGGACTACTACCCCTCTCTCCACCACAAAACAGAGCAACCCCTCCAACACTCCAAACCGAGAATAGCCCACTCCAAGGCGATCTCCTTCTAAGTTGTGAATGTTAGAGATCCACATGGATATGCTCCAAATGAATTTGGGAGTGTGATTGGCAAAGTGATCTACTCCATTAGACAAGAGACACATGCAAAGTTGTTGATCCTTTTTCTCAGTGCTCAAAAGAGGTTTAAAATATACATTGCTTTGTGAAGGATAAGGACCAAGTCGATGTTGATGAAGATGTTAATGAAGAAGTTCAGATAAACATGTTAATGAAGAAGTCGAACTGCTTGTTCCAACAAGTCAAGCTTCAAATATAATTGGAAAGTCTGGATCAATAATCAAGAAATTAAGAGCCAAAACCAAGGCAAAAGACCCTACCTGACAACATTCGATCATATCTGGAACGTTCGAAGGGATCCGACCATGGATGAGACTATGAGAGCGACACGCAAATGCTGCCTCCGCGGGGATCAGATAGCATGCATGGACTTCGGTGAGTTCCTTCCCTCCATCCTCCACCCTCTGAACCTTAGATCTAACTTTCTGTGTATTTAGAACTTTTCGCTGTTAATGACGCTTAGGGATTGGTTCACCGACATCGAGAGCAACCTTATTTCCAGAAGACCCTCTCAGCGTCGTAGAGTGTCTATGAACCCATCTCCGGTAATCCTTGAGCTGTCTTTGCCGGTAAAGGTGAATCGTGCGGTCGAAAAGAACTACGAATCGCGCGGTGGAAAATAATGTTGAATCGCCGGTTGAAAATAACGACGAATCGCGCGGTGGAAAATAATGTTGAATCGCGTGGTCGAAAATAATGATGAATCGCGCGGTTGAAAATAATGACGAATCGTGCGGTGGAAAATAATGTTGAATCGCGCGGTCGAAAATAACGACAAATCGTGCATTGAAAATTAATGTTGAATTACTCGGTCGAAAATAACGACGAATCGCGCGGTGGAAATTAATGTCGAATCGCGTGGTCGAAAATAATGGCGTATCGTGCGATGGAAATCAACGGTGGATCGTGCGATGGAAATCAACGGTGGATCGTGCGATGAAGATCAATGGTGAAGCGTGCGATGGAAATCAACGGAGAATCGTGCGATGGAAAACAACGGTGAATCGTGCGATGGAAATCAACGGTGTATCATGCGATGGAAACCAACGGAGAATCGTGCGATGGAAAATGACATTGGAGCGTGCAGTGGAGACGCAATCAAGTCTATTGTTTACATAGTTCGGACTTACGGTAGAATCGTTGAACCAAGCTCCAGTAGCATCGCCGATTACAATAATATATAATCAACGTTATGATGCCTTTCGAGGACATTACCAATTCCTCCAACAAATGGTGCGTATGAGGCGAATAATCCCAAATCCTTCTTTAGATTTGTAAGGTTTTTTGGTTACCTAAATCAATGTATTTTATCGTACTTAAATCGGATTTTAAGTGACACCGATGAGTCCGATATTACGTGAGTTTGTAAAGAATCATCTTGGGGATATTAACCTTTGAAGCGCTTAAGCAAGCTCGATGACCAAAACAAATATAATGAACTTAGATTTGGAATAATTAGTAGGTATAGGCGATTATGATGAAACCAGGATCGAGTATGGAATGATGATTGCAATCTCAATGTTATGAAATTATAAGATGACTTCGACGAAAAGAGAATATTGTACTATTAATGTGGTTAGCAATTGAGGTTGGATTGAGGAACTTGAGTGGATCTAATTATAAATATATAAATGTTTGCACATCTAACATACCGGTCTCTTCCTAAATCACCAAATCTGTTTGTTAGTTTGTTTCAAACTTTTATGAGAGCGAATCTGGATTGATTTAGTATGTGCTTTATCATACTTAAATCTAGATGTATATAAGTAACAAGATAACATGATTATAGATTGCAGATGTGAGGATGATTAGTTCCGTTGAGTGGGTAGAGTAGCGGGTTGATCGCCTCCCCTAGTTGGTAATGGATTGTAGTGACTTTGCCTGTGTTAAATGATAATGCATGTGTATGCTATTCAGCACGAATACTTAAAAATGCCTCGCGTATCGTCTCGAACGCGCATCAGATACGGATAACGGGAAACATCCGGAAACAGCCAGAAACGCGCGATTCCTGCAGTAAAATGTCACGCCGACGCAGAGCTAATGAGGTTACGAAAGTTCTTTTTTCTTTTTGTGCGCCCGTCGAATGCTCTCCTCTCCGCCGAAGCCTCTTCTCTCCGTCGAAAGCCCGCCGAAGCCCTTCGATGAAAGCTTTCCTCTCCGTCAAAAGCCTCTTCTCTTGCTGCTCTTCGTGCGCCCGTCGAAAACTCTCCTCCCCCAAAGCCTCTTCTCTTGCTGCTCTTCGTGCGCCCGTCGAATGCTCTCCTCTCCTCCAAAGCCTCTTCTCTCCATCGAAAGCCCACCAAAAGCTTGTCGAAGCCCTTCGACGAATGCTCTGTCTCCGTCGAGATCCTTTTCTCTTGCTGCTCTTCGTGCGCCCGTCGAAGCCCTCTTCTCCACCGAATCATCATTTTTTTAGGTTGCTGTCATCCTCTTTGGCATCATTTCTGACATCTCTATCTTCATCACTACCTGTCCAGAAGGTATCTGTTTGGGCAAAATTTGTCACCCAACCTCCACACTCAACCAGCACTTCGGGGGACTTGGAGAACGGGATCCAGAACCGCAAACAACCGCTTACTAACCCGTGGGACGAGGCGAACAAAACACTGAAAAAGCGAAAGCCGCTAGCAGTGGCGGACATTTGATTGGCCCGCAGCGGCGAATGCCTCTCTTGCTGCGGACTTTTTATATTTCACAAGGATCTATTAAACGCTATTACAAGAGTGCTGGAAAAAGAAGGCAACCGAGTGACAGACATTTGTGACCGCACCTACCACAGGGTAGATTCTAGCACCCCCGACACTCTATTTATAGTAGAGGGTAGGCTGCCTGGCCGGTGGGGGGCATTTAATACTGTATTAAATGCTTCGTCGCTCGAGGAAACCGAAGCGTCGGTTGCGGAAGAGAAGGGCTTCCACACTCCACCAAAAAACAAGTAGCCCCTCCAACACTCCAAACCGAGAACAACCACATGGATATGCTCCAAATGAATTTGAGAGTGTGAATTGCAAAGACGGCAAAGTGATCAACTCCATTAGACAAGAGACACATGCACAAAGCAAAGTTGTTGATCCTTTATCCTGGTGCTCAGGAGAGGGTTATAAAATACATTGCTTTGTGAAGGATAAGGACCAAGTCGATACTGATGAAGATGCTATTGAAGAAGTCGAACTACTTGTTCCAACCTGTCAAGCTTCAAATATAATTGGAAAATCTGGATCAATAATCAATAAATTAAGAGCCAAAACCAAGGAAAATGGCCCTACACGACAACATTCGATCAAATCTGGAACGTTCGACGGAATCCGACTATGGATGGGAGTGACACACAAATGCCGCCTCCGCTGGGATCAGATAGCATGCATGAACTTTAGTGAGTTCCTTCCCTCCACCCTCTGGACCTTAGATCTAGGTTTCTATGCATTTAGAACTTTCCTCCGTTAATGACGCTTAGGGATCGATTCACGACGACGAGCACATCGTAGAGGGTCTATGAACCCATCTCCGGTGATCCTTGAGCCATCCCTGCCGGTAAAGGTGAATCGTGCGATCGAAAATAACGACGACTCGCACAGTGGAAAATAATGTTGAATCGCGTGCTCGAAAGTAACGATGAATCGCGCGGTGGAAAATAATGTTGAATCGCGTGGTCGAAAATAACGATGAATTGCTCGGTGGGAAATAATGTTGAATCACACCGTCGAAAATAACGACGAATCGCGTGGTGAAAATTAATGTTGAATCGCGCGGTCGAAAATACCGACGGATCCTGCGATGGAAGACAACGGTGTATCGTGCGATAAAAATGAACAGTGAATTGTACGATGAAAATTAACGGAGAATCATGCGATGGAAATCAACGGAGAATCATGTAATGGAAATCAACGGAGAATCGTGCGATGGAAATGAACATGGAATCGTGCGGTGGAAATCAACGTTGGATCGTGTGATGGAAATCAACGGTGAATCGTGCGATGAGAATCAACGGAGAATCGTGCGATGAAAATCAACGGTGTATCGTGCGGTAAAAATCAACAGTGAATCGTACGATGAAAATCAAGAGAATCATGCGATGGAAATCAACGGAGAATCATGTAATGAAAATCAACGGAGAATCGTGCGATGGAAATCAACATGGAATCGTGCGGTGGAAATCAACGTTGGATCGTGTGATGGAAATCAACGGTGAATCGTGCGATGAGAATCAATGGAGAATCGTGCGATGAAAATCAACGGTCAATTGTGCGATGGAAACCGTCGGAGAATCGTGCGATCGAAAAAGACGGCGGAGCTTGCAGTGGAGACATACTAAAGTCTGTTGTTTACATAATTCAGACTTAAGGTAGAATTGTTGTACCAAGCTCCAGTAGCATTACCGATTACAATAATATATAATCAACAACATGATGCCTTCCATGGACATTACAAATTCCACCAACAAATGGTGCATATGAGGCGAATGATCCCAAATCCTTGTTTAGATTTGGAAGGTTGTTAGGATACCTAAATCAATTTATTTTATCGTACTTAAATTGGATTTTAAGTAACACTGATGAGTCAGATATTTCGTGAGTCTGTAAAGAATTATCTTGAGGATATTAACCCTTGAAGTGCTTAAGCAAGACCGATGACCAAAACGAATATAATGAACTTAGATTTGGAATAATTAATAGGTTTAGGCGATTATGATGAAACCAGGATCGAGTGCGGAATGATGATTGCAATCTCAAGGTTATGACTCTATAAGACGACTTCGTCGAAGCGAGAATAAAGTACGATTAATGTGATTACCAATTGAGGTTGGATTGGGGAACTTGCGTGGATATAATTTAGATATATATAAATGTTTGAACGTCTAATGAACGAGCCTCTTCCTAAATCACCAAATCCGTTTGTTAGTAGTTCAATACTTTTATGAGACCGAATCTGGATTGAAATAGTATGCGCTTTATCCTACTTAAATCTAGATGTACATAAGTAATATGATAATACAGTTATAGATTAACAGATGTGAGGATGATTAATTCTCTTAAGTGGGTATAGTATCGGGTTGATCGCCTCCCCTAGTCGATTATGGATTGTAGGGTAGTCTGTATGTGTGTAATGATAATGCATGTGTATGATGTGGCAGGTCGACTGTCCCTGCCGGACATCACACTACGGAGGGTTAGGACAGTGACTCATTGATAGCGTTATGGTCAGAACGACAGTGTGTGCCCTAGCCTATTGATTGTTGTATGTGTTAGCCACTTGGAGTTCGACATGAGCCATACCTCGGTTCTTTTGAGTATACTGTTAGTTGGGCGAAGAATGAGTACGGGCTCGGACAGACGTACGTATATACCTAGGGATGATTGTGCTTAAATACCCTAGAAATGGCCGGATGTGCTACTTCCATCATTTGAACACAATGGTGGTGCCTGTGGGACTAGTTACCCCATGAATAAAAAATCTCGGCCATTAGTTTGCACTAGATTACGATCTGGTGTATGTGTCTCGATACCTTGCATGATGATTCTTTGTCGACATAGTGTGTGTATGCATGCATGAATGTAATGATATGGATATGTGCACTTGAATAGCGTGACTAGAATGGGTCGTGTTGGTTATGAGTTGTGACACTCCTCTGACGAGGATATGCTTGCTTAACTTTGTATTGATTATGTTAATAAATCATAGTTGCGTTTGTACTTGATAATGCAGTTTAGATTGTGCAAATTCGCTATCATATAAACTCGTATGGACATATTTATATGGTTGATTATTTAAATATTTAATTTTTACTTATATTAGTTAATGTGCATACGAGAGTTCGTGTGTTGTGAACACCGCTAGGATATGAACAATGATGTGATTACTTACTATCATTATTACCGCTCTCATTTATACTTTATTATTTTATTTCTTAAAATATGAAATTGTTCATACTGCTTTATACTCGTGTGTATGTATATATCCTCTATTATATAAAAGAAAATATGCCTTTGGTGCAACATTTATAATGCCTAAATTACCCTTTCATTCATAATGCTCAAATTACCCTTTCAGTTTAAAACAAATTACTCTCCTCTCTCTCTCAAGGACCCCTCTCTCTCCTCTCTCTCCACTGTCTCTCCCACCGTGGTTTTATATATATATAGTATATGTTTTATTTATATAAAATTACTCTCCTCTCTCTCAAGGTCCCCTCTCTCCCCTCTCTCTCCCACCATGGTTATATATATATATATCTTTATTATATAAGTGAATATAACATTTTCCGTGCTCTTACCGTACTTTCATTTTCCACCGTTGGATCTTTCACATGTTTTATCTGAAACATCTTTAATATTAAAAATTAAAAATGAACTTTCCGGGAGAGAGAGAGAGTGGGAGAGAAAAAAAATAATCTTTTTAAGTTTATACGTATTTTAAAAAATAAATAAATATTGTAATATTAATGTATATTTTTTACAAAATAAATATTGTAATATTGATGTATATTTTTTTACGGTCATTTTGAGTACTCATATGTATATGTTGTGGGCGCAGCCCGCAGACGTATCGAGCACGGGCTTCGTGCTGAGGCGGGCCCGCCTGGATGCGGCCGAAGGCCGCCCGACAGCATCGCGCCGGGGGTGGGCGAAGCCCGCCGTCGCCGGCTGGGTACTGTCGCGCTTGGCTGTAGGGGTGGAGCCCTGTGTCGGGCACTCGTATATATATAGACCTGGGCAAAAAGACCGCCAGGCCCAGGCTGGGCCCGGGCATGCCGGGCCCAGGCATTTTGGAAAAAGCCCGTGCTTGGGCCTGGTTTTTGCCAGGCCCAGGCCTCCTCTTGAGTAGGTGGCCTACCAAGGCCTTGCAGGCCGGGCCTGGGTTTGGTCCGACATATTTAAATATTTGATTATTTTTAAAAAATTTATTTTTATGTAAATAAAAATGTATATAAATATGATATTCATATTTAAGGAAAAAAAAATCATCCTCATGTAGACACGTACACAAAATGATAATGAAAAAAAATTTATTATTGATAAAATTATTAACTACAAAAATATGCGACAATAAAAATTAAATACGTCCAGATATTTTTATGATTATGAAAATACAAAATATACGAATATAAATATTTGATCTTTAAAAAATCTACAATAATACAATATTAGTCTTGACACTTTAGAGTTGAGCCCTCCGAAATGACGTTCAGGCTTGATCTTCTGTGCCCAAATTTAGGCTGCCTAGCTGATCTTCAACTTCGGATGAGCTATCTTCGATCGATGCGACATGCTGTCTCCTCTTCATAGCATCCAAGTGGTCTTTGTAGCATATGCACATTTCCAAAGACTCGTCGCTCAGGCGGCTCATTCGATCATTCAGAATCCTGCCACTCAAAGAAAATGCAGACTCCGAAGCTACAGTACTAGCTTGGATTGCCAGTAAATCTCTGGCCATAAAGGCCATAACAAGATATATATTAATTTTATTTTTCCACCATTGTAAAATATCAAAATTTTCTATCTCATTTGAACTCATAAAATCTTGAAATTGTGTTTTCGTATATAATCCTAATTCATTTAAAGTACTAGAAGTTCGTTGTTTTTTCCGGGCGCCTAACTCTAAAATCTTGTTTTTTAGAATATCTTTGGTTTTTGGTTGGGTGCTTTCTTCTCTATACTGCGATCCATATAACTGATCGTAATAATTATAAAATTCTGTAAAATCAATATTAAATTTTGAAACGCTTATATTATCAAAAAATTGATAGGTTACAGATAAGTTTAAATTATTGTTTATTTCTTTTATAAGATTTTCTACGCCATCTACGCCAATTAAAGGATTTAAAGCTGCGCCGCATGAAAACATAGCTGACATTTCTTTATAATATTTTAAAATTTTTTCTTCAATTATTTGAATTAACGGACGCCAACCTTCATATTTTTTATAAGTTTTAAATTTTTCTGTAATTAATACAAAATTTTCGATAACGAGTGAACTAGTAGGATAATAAACGCCAGATAAAATAGTTGTCAATCTATAAAATGCCTTCGTCACCCTCGACCGTCAACAATCCCCGGGGACACTCGTCCTGACTCCAAATATTATGTTAGATAGTCTCCCTTCATCGAGCGCCTCTGCCCCGCCTAATCCTTGTATTATCTCGTGACATTGGTGAGAACGATGACTGTACAACCACGTATTTGCCGAGTAGACTCTCCGGACCAGCTAATAGAAAGGGAGAGGAATGTATAACATGGAGGGGGCGAATACGACCTTAGACACCGACGTACTCGCCGACCACGAGCGAGTGCACACCAGGCGGCCCGCACCCGCCCCCAATCTCGGGAGAGTCGCGAGTACCCTGCACCATCGCGTACTCACCGCCCCTAGGCGTGCCTCGAGCAGCGTGTACTCGCCTCTCAGAAGTGATCCCTTTTATCAGGGAATTTCGTGTTGGCCTGCGGTTAGTAACACAAAAAGGCGGGATTTCGCTATCAGCAGACCAATTTGGGCTGCGGTTAATAACACCAAAAGGCGGGATTTCGCTATTAGCAGACCAATTTGGGTTGCAGTTAGTAGCACCAAAAGGCGTGATTTCGCTATCAGCAGACCAATTTGGGTTGCAATTTGTGACACCAAAAGGCAGGATTTCACTATCCGCAGACCGATTTAAGAAAACTATAAATAGTCCTAATGCCACCTTTGGACAGGAGGCTTGGCTTTTGGGCGAGAGCTGATGTGCTCCGTTGACCCAGGTTTTTGGGTTCAACACTAGAGCTCTCTAGTGCTCTCCTAGGTGCCCAGCTCAGCCTTGGTTTGGGAGGGGAAGGTCTCCTTGATCTTTCGGGTTTGTGGTGGGTCCTCCTCGCTGCAGCTTACGAGTTCTGTCCTAAGTTATCCACCACTGTGAGTGAGGTTCTTTGCTCTGAGTGCCTAACACTGTGCTCGCAATCAGAAGAAGTAAGCGCAATCTACACCCCGTCTGTCCGAACTCTATTGACCCAGGTTTCTGGGTTCAACGTTATGGTGCGGTGACCGTTGATCATAGCTTGTTTGAAAAATTTTGAGTGAGTTCCATGGCCGGAAGCGAAGGGCAGGGAACCGACCCAGAGTGCTCGCCCCTTTCGGGCGAGTACATCAAGAAGAGTGACTTTGTCGAGTTCAGGAAGTCCATCTTGGAGATCCTGCGCATCGCCCTCATGCGCCAGGCGAGTGCTCAATTCCCGCGGTTCCGATACTCGCATCGCAAGCCTTATGCGAGGAGGCGCCGAGGGCGACCAGGGAAGGAAGTGTTGGTGTGGGAGGATAAGCAAGCCCTCCACGCGGGAGTTCTGTTCCACAGCCCGCCGAGTACTCGCTACCTGGGTGAAGAGACCGCGCGAGCACCTTTCTGCTCGCCAGGCCGGGTCAGGGAGCCCGTTCTGTGAATTGATTTTTTCGGCCCCGGTCCCAGAGGGGTTAAGGGAGCCCGTCATGTCCTATTACACGGGCAAAGATGACCCTCTCTAGCATCTCCAATGGTTCGAAGACACCGTCTCCATCAGGCAAGGGATGAACGTTTTTAAGTGTAGGTTGTTCGCCATTTCGTTCAAGGGAAAGACGAGTGATTGGTTCCACCAGCTTCCCTCGGGACCATCTACAGCTTTGAGGACTTGTGTCGGAGTTTCCTGCTGTGGTTCTCCACTTCAAAGAAGAGGAAGAAGGGGGCTGGGGATCTTTTCCTAGTTCAGCAAGGGGTTGAAGAGTCGTTGGGGAGCTACCTAGATCGCTTCCAGGAGGAGGTTCTTCTGGTCCAGGAGGTGCCCGGGCACACCTTGCAACTTGCCTTCACCATCGGGCTGTAGTAGTGGTTGTTCAGGATGGAGTTCGCCGGGATCCCCTTGTCTTTCGCGGAGCTGATAGATCAAGCGGGGAGGGAGATCGAGTGCGAGGCCACGAACCGCATGTTTGTGGCTAAGTTGGCCAAGTTAACAGGAAGTGAGGCGAAAGCACCAGGAGGATCTCAGCAGCAGGAGGTGAGGAAGAAGAAAGAGCCAAGGAGGTAAGGATTTCAAGGGCCCCCAAGAAGAAAATCGTTGTCCGGGCTTTCATATGTCGGCAGGGCAGGCTCCCTCACTTAGGTGGCAGAGAATACACGTATCTTGATTAAGAGCCCCCGAGCAAAAAACCAAAAAATGCAAAGTTTAACCCTAAGACGAGGCGAGCATGAGAAACAGAAGTAAGGGAGCAACAACTTACCTTCTCCCGACAAAACGGGATGGAGCAGATCGTGGTTGCGCCGCAGGTAAGCGAACTCGAAGTTCTTCCCGACGAAGAACTTATAGAGCGCTGCCGCCTCGCCATCCATGTGAGGGTTCCGATAGATCACCTCGTCCTTTTGAATGGGCGAGTACGACAGGTTGCCGAAGTCGCCCTTGATAAAAAGGAACCTGTCGTTCCAATGGTGCACCTTGTTTGCCGTCTCGCTGACCTTCATGCGCGAGCCGGTTAGGTAGGCGACTCCACCCAGCGTCGCCCTGAAGGTGAATACTTTGCGGAAAACGGTGAGGTTGAACTCCACCTTCTCATTGCGCAGATAACACGCTAACGCGACCAACATGGCGATCGCATTGGTATTGACCTGCGCGGGCACCAACCCGAAGTACTTTAAGAACTGCTTCACTTCGGGCCAGAGAGGGAGGCGGAGCCCATCCTCGAAATGGGGAAGGGGGAAGGCAAGCTAGTCTTGGTAGAAGGTATTCATGGTCTCCCCCTTGCCTGGGCGGCGAGCCGTATAACCCGGCGGCAGGTGCGTCGCTTTGAACGCGAGATATTTTTCTTCCGACACCTTCCCGTCGGGGAAAAGGTGGTCGGTGAAGTTCTCGACGCACTTCCCCCGCCCATCCGCGGTCTCCGAGTCACCAATCATTTCGAAGTAGGGATGGCGAACGGGGGCCACGAGATAAAGAAGAGGAGAGAAGGAAATGGAGAAGGGCCAGAGTATGCAGTTATTGCGGTAGGCGGGGGAGGGGGGTATTTATAGGAGAAAAGAATGGCGAGTGGGGGCTCGCGGTTATTGGGACGTCCCACTCGCCCTCAACCTCACTCCCACCCGCAACGCGAAAATCAGCAGCTCGCCACGAGCGAGCTAGTACACACCCCATTCACACAAATTCAGGCACCACAAAATAGAAAGATTAAAACGCGACCTCAATAGAACAAATACATGAACTCCCGCGAGGCGGGGTTGAACGTAACATGAAATTAATAATGTTCAAGTGCATGAAGGTAAAAGAAAGAACATGTCGGTACTTAACAAGACAAAAGAAAAGCGCGAGCACGCTCAGAGAGGGTGCCACCTCCAGACGCCCCGGCCTCACGTGCGCACCCTCGGACCTCACAGAGTACTCATGCACTCGCGGGCAGCGGAGAGTTCCTGGTGCATGGTGTGCACGCTGCCCTCTACTTGCCGCAAATGATCCTCCAGGGTCGCGATGTCGCCTCCAAAACTACGCTTGACCTCTATGCGAAGGAAGGGGGCAGTCTCGCCTGAACCCTACCCTCGTGAATCTCGCGAAGAATGTACCCATATTTCTGGAGGATCTCCACTAGATGATCCTTTAGCTCGGCAACACTGGAGGGGAACCCGAGGTACTCGCCAATCATAGAAGAGGAAGGTGGCGCCGAGTAAGCCCCTCAATAACTCGAGTCGTCAGGCCCCAAACCTCATGTTGATTTGAGAATACTAAGGAGTGGTCAGCACACTGTTATTGAATGTTAAAAGAAGGCGAGCACCGGTCACTCACCGTGCGAGGACCCAGTACCCTTCCCCGGGCGATGTGGGGAGGGCTAGCTGCGCCGACCGGTGAAGAGTTATGAAGGTGCGCCAAAAGAATTTGAGGGGGGGGGGGGTACACTAAAGACTTCCCCGCCCCCCCTCGGGGAGGAATCTTATCAGGACCAGGCACCGCGGGAGCCGCGGTAACGGTTGGAACCGTGCTCGCCGGAGTAATAGTGGTGATGGCGAGCTCCTGGGCAAGATCGTGGGAAAGTGTCTCCCTGGGCGGGGTGATCTCGGTAAGGTTGGTGAAAGGAGGCACTACGGAAAGATAAACATGGGGTTAATGATTCTCATAAAATGTGGTTCGACCGCGAGGAGGGTGTTGGGTTACTCACCAAGCACCTGAGGGAGGGCATCTGTGTTCACCCGGGTGCTCACACCGCCTTGTTCAACATCTCCCCGGGTCTTCGCATCTTCCTCAGTGGCAAGGTTGGGCTGCCATGATTATGATTGCGTAATGGCGAGAACTTGGAAGAAATTGTGAACGGTTAGAAGGAGGGGGCCCACACCTGGTCGGAGATCCCGAGGCCCAAACTGAGTCCGGGTTGCCGCTGCCCGAACGGAGTCCCCGCCTCCCCCGTTGACTCGCACCTGTGCTTCTTAATAATTCTTCTCTCCACGCGCCTCAGAGGAGTGCGCTTGGTGTGTTCGGACACGATCACCATAAAACCGGAGGCGTCAGCCTTGCTTTTTTCCGCGTGAGCAACGAGACGAACCAAAATTTCCTTGGAGGGAGGCATGCTGATCAGGAAGAGATTGGCCAAGGGGAAGCGAGAGGTAGGGGGTGGGGGTTTCCTTGAAGTTGCCCCCTTGCTTGGTATATATATAACCCTCTGGTGGGGCCCGCCAAAAGATTCCCTGGAGTTCGGGTGCTTGCCAAATAGGGGGTTGAACTGTCTTTCCGAGTTTGAGGCAAACTCGCAAAGAGTGGGATTGTGTACAATCCCGTATTTGCCGAGTAGACTCACCGGACCAGCTAACAGAAAGGGAGAGGAATGGTTAACATGGACGGGGCGAGTACGACCTTAGACACCGGCGTACTCGCCGACCACAGGTGAGTACACCCTAGGCGGCCCGCCCCTGCACCTAATCTCAGACGAGTCGCGAGTACCCAACACCATTGGGTACTCGCTGCCCCTAGGCGAGTACGCCTCGAGCAGTGCGTACTCGCCTCTCAAAAGTGATCCCTTTTCTCAGGGAATTTCGTGTTTGCCTGCAGTTAGTAACACCAAAAGGCGGGATTTCGCTATCAGCAGACCAATTTGAGCTGTAGTTAGTAACACCAAAAGGCTGGATTTTGCTATCAGCAAACCAATTTGGGCTGCTGTTAGTAACACCAAAAGGCGGGATTTCTCTATCAACAGATCAATTTGGGTTGCGGTTAGTGACACCAAATGGCGGGATTTCGCTATCCGCAAACCAATTTAAGAAAACTATAAATAGACCCCAGGGTACCTTTGGAGAGGAGGCTTGACTTTTGGGCGAGAGCTCCTGTGCACCGTTGACCCAGGTTTCCGAGTTCAACACTAGAGCTCTCTAGTGCTCTCTTAGGTGCCCAACTCAGCCTTGGATTGGGAGTGAAAAGTCTCCTTGATCTTCCGAGTTTGTGGCGGGTCCTCTTCGCTGCAGCTTACGGGGTCTATCCCAAGTTATCAACCATTGTGAGTGAGGTTCTTTGCTCCGAGTGCCTGACACTGTGCTCGCACTCAGAAGAAGTAAGCGCATGCTACACCCTGTCGGTCCGAACTCCGTTGACCTTGGTTTCCGTGTTCAACAATGATGGCCTGCCACTCAATACTGCCTTCGCCATAGCGATGCGCTACATGGAGCTATTCTAGCACGAAATTAAGGAGCCAGACGATCAAATCCTCCGAGTCCCGTTCGAGTATACGTCATGCTCGATTTGAAGGACGAGTGGGATGCTATGGTCCCACACGACTAGTTATCTTTGTCGTTAATTAGTGTCGTTATGTTTTAATGTTAGATGTCTTTTATTTATCGAGTCGATGTACGAGTCCATAGTGTTTTATTGTTTCATGCTTTTCTCTTTAGTTTGGGGTTATTTACACCCATGCTACTTTGTAGTGTTATAAATAGACCTCTTGGGTCATGTATGAGGTTATGCAAGAATTAATCGAAGTTTCTCTATCTTTCTAAGTTCTTCTTCCTCTCTCTAGTTTCTTTGTCTTCATCCTCATTCTAGGGTTAGGGTTAATCTTTCACTCCCCTTCTTCCCCTCCCCTCGCATTCTCTATGGGGTGTGCTCGACTCCATTGTATCTCCACCTTCACCTCCGACGATATCCCGTAATTGGTCTATAACAAATATATCAGGAATTTTGCTCTTTTATCATCAATATTTGGTTATTTAGTCACGGCTAGTAATACACGGAGGTTGTTGTTTCTTTTTATCATGCATTGTATAGGAAACGTACCATTTTGTAGCATGTAAAGGACATAGAATATTGAAAATCCCTGGTGTAATGCAATTTATATATAGATTGTTTAATATTTTCTATGACATAGTACGCAGGACTCCATTCAATGAGCTCACTTTTATAGCTGCAAATATGAATTTTTTGAAGCCTAATGCCTTACTTTTATCTTAACCAATTTTCGAGAGCATATAGGTTATGTAAGTGTTCTTTGTTAAAAATCACTTGGTCGTACTTATAGTAGAAGATAATTCGTGATCTGTGTTGGAAGTGATCAATTCACATATTCATTTTAATATAATTTCCTCACTTGAAACAAATTATAAGCATCGATTTTAAGTGTTTTGCTAAAACTACTTATACACAATGCAATTATGTACTTCCCACTTTTCAAATTTTTACGTACTAGTTAAACGGATGACGATGAATGCATTTTTGCTATGCTACCAATACTTATTTTTTTTGCCAATTCGAAATCATTTCTTGTACTTACTATATATTCTTCAAAGCCTCTGGCAGATATTTCATTTACACTTCGAAGGACTTGGCTGAATGGTATCAGAACTCAGAATCCTTTCACCATGAGCAAGATATGCTGCAGTGGACCGAAAAACTTAGGCCATGTGCTGAAGCTCTCTATATTGTGTTGTTTGAAAATTATAGAACAGTATGTTAGCTGTCTAATTTTGTTTCCTTTAATTTTTGCTCCGTTTGGAATATGATTCATGTGAGCTGTTTTTCAGCTGCTTGCTCCTGTAGTTGTCTCTATTCTTCAAGAGGCCATGATTGGTTCACCACCTTTAGAAGCTGAAATTAGTTCCGCAATACTACTAAAAGATGCTGCTTATAGTGCTGCCGGACATGTGTATTATGAGCTTGCAGCTTACCTAAATATCAACGACTGGTAAATTTTGATCTTGCTCTCAAGAAATACCATCTAATAAGTTTTTTTTGGATGTTTCATCTAGTTTCAATTGAGGCCTAACTTGTTTTTTATTGTTTATCTTTTATTACCTTCACGTTTGAAATCAAATTTATTTTATTTGCGGCTATAGTTCTCATGATGACTGTTCATCTCATTTATGCATAAAATAGAAGTTTTAAGATTTTTTTTGGTTAGTAGGCTTCCATTTGTGGCTGAATTCAATGGTTAGGTGGTCATGCATTGTGTTATGGGTCCTCCGTCAGTTATCTTGTATTATTATTATTATTATTATTTATATGTTGAGTCGAGTCACTGTATCGAGTCGTGTTGTATTGAGTCATAGTCGTCGTAGCGTTTAAGTGTTTTTAATATTTGACGTATGTTTGGTATTTACGGTTATGCCATCGGCGCCTATGTTTAGGGCCCTTGGGGTCATATACGGATTATGCAAGAAAAATATCAAAGTCTCTTTCTCTCCCTCAAGCTTCTTCTCTCTTCTCACCCCTTCCTTCTAGGGTTTCAATTTCTCTCATCCCCCTCCACCATTTCTAGGGCTTAATACCCCTTTGTATTCTCCCCTGCGATGTCGACTGCGAACTCGCCGAATCGCAATTGCCATCTCGCTGAATCGCAATGGCCATCTCGCCGACTCACAATTCCGATCTGCCGACTCACAATTGCGATCTCGCCGAACTCGACATTCTCGCCGAACTCCACGTTCTCGCCGAACTCCACGTTCTCACCGAATTCGACGTTCTCATCGAACCTACCTAAGTTCATACTCAAATTCATGTTTTCGCAAAATTCCTACATAATTGAATGTGTACATAAGGGAAATGTATAAAGGAACCAAGTGATAAGCCTAATCGAAAGGAAAAAAATTTCTTACACAAGCGTTAATGTTCGTAAACGCGGCGTGCTGCATGATTCTCAAGCTTTTTCTGAATTCTACACAAGAAACTCTTCCTTGCTACAAGGGTTTGTCTGATACACAAAGGGGAGAGTACGTCTTTAAGGTTATTGGAACAAATGATCAAGAGCAGAAATGAAAAGAAACAAAAAGGGGTCGGAAACCCTCGAAATACAAAACGAGGCACTAGAATGGTAAAAAAATGGAAACCCATTGAGTAAGACTCGCTGGCTATGTCAAGATCCAATACTACCTTGTAAATAACCAATCTCAGACTAGGGATTCCTCGAGGCCTGCAGGCAGAGGAGAGTCACCCGTGGCTCAAATCAACAAGAGAACGAGGCAGGGTTCCTTGCGTGCGCTCCAGTTGATGGAACGAGGAGGCTGCTCACTGTGTGTGGCTTCTGCGTGCTCTCCAACCGATGAAAAAAGGGAAACGAGGCAACTATATGCATGTGGCAGGCGTAACTGCTGGCAGAAGAAGCCCCCAACCACGACTCCTCTCCTTCTAAGCGGCGTCAATTATGAAAGGTAGTGCGGTTTGCATAAAACGACAAGCACAAGTTCCCGAGTCTTCAAGTCCTAACGATAATGGCTCAAACTTGGCTGCCCAATTTACGTGAACGCTACTATTAAATAAGTCCATCAAAAGTAAGAGGTGACTCACTCTTGCTAACTACTAAATCACGCCTAAATAAAAATTCTTGAAATATCTTATTAAGTGATAACTATTCAATTAATTAATTGACAACCAAAACGGCTAGAACACATGATTACCTCAATCGAAGATGGCGACGACAACACTAACTCTAGTTGTTGAATTAAAAAGTTATCAATTAAAATTAGAATTTCGGAAGGTACACATGTAACGGCTCGAAGTCCACCACAATTTAATTCTTTCTTTCTGAGCGGTTTTTCACAATTAAATAACGCAACAATTTTAATATGTAAAGCACAAGTGTGGTACCAGAAGAAAATATAAATAACTTTTTATTCATTAAGCTAATTTACATCATGCCCATTCAGAGTAGCAACTCTAAAACAAACTGAAACCAACCAGGACAAAATCAAACTAGGACATATATACAATTTACAGACTGTAGCAACTCTAAAACAAACTGAAACCAACTCTAACCCGTGCTCGAGTTATGTCTTCCCTCCTTATCCTTGCTGACTCCGCAGGTATCCTCGTAGCAGGGCCTAGTCCGCTGGCGGTCTGATCCTAAAAAAAGAGATTGACAACCAGTTAGTTTATAAAACTAAGTGAGTTTCTACCTCTTCAACCGTACTACAAGCAAACCCGAAGAGTCAGTATCAATAGACAAATATATAATTTTATATGAATGTGTAGTAGAACATGAAGTAAAGTAAGCAAGTACAATGAGCTAGTACAACAGTAATAAACTGTTTCTAATATCAATTTTCTTATTTCACATTCTTGTTCATTTCTGTGTTCAGTTCAAGATTTTCATATCACTTTTCGTTCTTTCGAAATACTGAGGATCATTCTCAATTATATCAAACATCTGGGCCCGTCGCATCAATGTCTGCTCTAGGGCGCTCAACTACGCAGCATACTTCCACGCCTCCCAGATTAGACAATTCTCTATCAAAATCTGTAGGAGTTCGTCCTCCCACACGAGATGTAGGAATTCTACCCCCTACGAGGTGTAGTTTTACCCCCTACGAGGCTGACCCTTAGCATTTCTATGCGTCGACGCACACTCAATTTCTTATTCTTTTCATATTCCATCCATATTCATTTCAAAATATAGGAAATAATTATATTAATTTCCCCTCAGAGTTCCTATCGCCAACAAATCCATGTTTAGCATTTTAGCGATTTCATATTTTCAGTGATTTCAAATCTTCAAATTTCTTCAATTCAATATTGAATTCAATGTCCATGCAAGGAAGTAACTCAGAGTAAAGTAATTCTACATATTCATAATTCAAAATAATTCAAATGTATGCGTAATCAAATCGGTAAGGACTCACCACGGATTTTCCTTTGCTCTTGTCCTTCATAGGGTTCTCGTCGCAGTATCAAGTAAATCATTTACTTTAGGGTTGCGCCGTTAAATAGTTACGAGCAGATTCCTAAGACGGCCACAACTACGACTTATAGGAGTTGCCTAGGGGAGGACTATCTTAGGCGACTTGAAAAGAAAGCGTCAGAATAAGATTTTAGTCGTTATGAAACTCAGAATTCAACAAAGAAATACTTCAGAATTCAGCCACTTTTGTGACCAATAAGAACCAAAGAAAGCAACCCATAACAACTCTCAATGACAGCCCAAATAGCAGCCCCAAATAACACATAAATGGCAGCCAATAGCAGCTAATCAAGGGAATCCAACAACAACAATTCAAGGTGGCCAACAACAGTTATCAAGGGTAGCTAATTACAACTCCAAGGGCTGCCAGTAGCAGCACCAAGGGATGCCAACAGCAGCACCAAGGCTGCTACAAACCCCCACCAAAACTGCCACCAAAGGCAGCCAAATCCCGTCCAAAACAGCCACCCAAAGGCAGCCAAATCCCCTCCTCCAACTCATCTAATTAACAATAAAACCGAATTTCAGAAAAATCCCCTTTTTTAGGAACCCTAACCGGACAATAAGGCCTAAAAAATCCAAACCCTTAACATCCCAAGTATCAATAGCATAAATAAAGAGGAGTCGAGGGGGAAGAGGGAGGAGAGCTCACATAGATGGAGTTTCTGTTGGTGCTTCCATGGTGATCTGGAAGTGGTCAAATATCTAGTCTCACTGCCAACGTGATATGAGCCTATAGGGTCGCACATAAAAGGTGCTTGGAGAAATTGGAGAAAGAATTGAGTTGATCTTGCTCATATTGGATGTGAGTAGAGGATCATTCTTTTGACTGTTTGGAATTAAGTTGAGAATGTCTCAACGGGAAATCGTTTAAAGTGTTTAAACGATTGGACTTATACTTGACAAATTCGGCTAAAGCGTTTTACCGAACTGGGTCAAATTCGGCTAATAGGTTTGGACAAATTCGGCTAAATCAAAATTCGCCTAAATGGTTTAATTGAATTCATATATCCGAATTAGTATAGTCGAATTCGTCTATAGGGTATAGGCAAATTCGTTTAAAGGGATTAGTCGAACTGGTTTTATCTCATTCGTCGAACGCAGATTTCTGCCGGTTCGTCGAACGCAAGTTGTTGCAGATTCGTCGAACGCAGGTTTCTGCGGGTTCGTCGAACGCAGATTTCTGCCGGTTCATCGAACGCAAGATGTTGCGGATTCGTCGAACGCAGGTTTCTGCGGGTTCGTCGAACGCAGATTGTTGCCGGTTCGTCGAACGCAGGTTTCTGCTGGTTCGTCGAACGCAGGTTTCTGCTGGTTCATCGAACGCAAGTTGTTGCGTCGAACGCAGATTGTTGCGGGTTCGTTGAACGCAAGTTGTTACGGGTTCGTCGAACGCAGCTTTATATAAATCAGTTTGCGATTTAGGTTTTCAGACACTCCTGACGGCTAACCTTTTACGGTTTGCGGAAGACGGAAAATTAGACCGCCCCTTTTGCGATTTGAGAGAGCAGCGCCGGAATCGTTCCGCTAGAGCTTTTCTCCTCTTCCGACAGTCGCCGCCTCTTCCTGTAAACGAACCTAGCAGTTCGCGGAAGACGTTGAGGTCGTTTCTTCACCGACCTAGTTCTTGTGCGACAAGAAGCTAGGGTTCTCCTTCTCTTGTGTGGACTTCTGTAGAGGTGCGGACACAATTCCACACTCACTGCTCCGACGAGCAGTCGTTTGTTGACGGAGCAGATAGCAAGTGCAGAGCAAGGACTTGGAATAGGATTCCGAATCCTAGAAGAATTTTCTTGGAGCTTTTGATTGAGTGCTGACTCAATCCCGTGAAGGTAATTTTGTTGTCTCTATTTCTTGATTCATGGTTTTAGCAAGATCCATATGTCTCTTTGGGTTGTTCTTGATATATTCCGCTGCGCACATATGATGTGTATCCCCTTAAGGAAAACCCAACAGTGGTATCAGAGCTAGGTTCTTCTAATTCCATGTTTCAGAAATTGTTCCCTTCGCAGTAATCGTCTGTCTCTATGATAGTTTGTGAAACTAAAGACCAGAGAGACGAGCTTGTCTACTGCAATAAGGGTGTTTGCTTTTGCTAGCATCCGGTACATGTAAATCCGAAGGTTTAACTAAGTGACCTCAAAGGTTGAGTGCTTAGAGACATAGGGTTGACATGCACCATATGATGGATGCGAATAAAGAGTTATTCACCAACCATACAAGAGTTGCATAGTGATGCAATTGACAAGTGTTGCGTACCTAAATAACCACATCGTGAGAGAAACGCCAAAGCGGACTCATTGCGTTTGTAAAATACGGATCTTGTCCACTAAGAGAGTAGCTCGCATAAACTCTCCGAATCGATATTAAGGGTTATTGATTTGATTAAAATAGTGGGAGCTCTTTTAATAGAAGTCCTTATTAAAGTAAAATGTATTTTGAAATATAGTACTGAAAAATCTTTTGCAAATTTATTGTAGAATTTCCATGGCAAATACTTCACACTCCACGCTGTCCTTGAGAGCCATCCTTGAGAAGGATAAGCTCAATGGGACGAACTTCCTCGACTGGTACAGGAACCTGAGAATTGTTCTCAGGCAAGAGCGCAAGCTCTATGTCTTGGAAGGTGAAGCCCCCACAGAGCCGGCCGGAAATGCTCTGAGAGCAGATAAAGATACTTACAAGAAGTATCAGGATGATACCTTGGATGTGGAATGCCTCATGCTTGCTACCATGTCCTCCGAGCTTCAGAAGCAACACGAGAGCATGTGTGGTTATGAGATAATCAGGCACCTCAAGAAAATGTTCGAGGGGAAAGCCCGGCAAGAGAGGTTTGACATATCCAAGGCATTGTTTCAGTGCAAATGAGAGCTCGAGACTCAGTAGGGACTCACGTACTCAAGATGATTGAGTATATAGAGAACCTTGAAAAACTGGGTTTTCCCTTGGGCCAAGAGTTGGCCACGGATCTGATCCTGCAATCGTTGTCGGACAGTTATGAGCAGTTCGTCTTAAACTATAACATGAATGAAATAGAAAAGACACTGCCCGAGCTCCTTGGCATGTTAAGAACTGTCGAGAACAATATGAAGAAGGCCAAGCCTGCCAGCCCCATACTGATGGTGCATAAGAGCAAGGGCAAGGCCAATGGATCTAAGAAGACAAAGATTGGATCTAAGTCTCCTCTTGATCCCAAGTCTTCTGCACCACTGCGGTAAGGCAGGGCATTGGAGGCGGAACTGTCCCCTCTACATTGAGGATCTGCAAAAGAAGAAAGGAAGTATGACTTCCACTTCAGGTATTTACGTTATAGAGATAAACCTTTCTGCTCCTTCATCTTGGGTATTGGATACCGGTTGTGGTTCTCACATTTGTACAAATGTGCAGGAACTGAGAAGGAGAAGAATGCTGGGTAAAGGGGAGGTGGACCTGCGCGTCGGGAATGGAGCAAGAGTTGCTGCCGTCGCCGTTGGTGTCTACTGTCTTTCTTTGCCCACTGGGCTTGTAATAGAACTAGATAATTGTTATTATGTTCCATCCATAACTAGAAACATTATATCCATTTCATGTCTTGACATGAAGGGTTTTTCGTTTATAATTAAGAACAATTGTTGTTCGATTTTTATGAATGATGTTTGTTATGGTGTAGCCCAATTGTTTAATGGTTTATATGTTTTGAACTTAGACCATCCGATCTATAATGTAGAAAATAATAAAAAGACTAAGAACAAATGACTCGAATCCTACATACCTTTGGCATTGTCGTTTGGGCCATATAAACGAGAAACGCATATCCAAGCTCCATAGAGATGGACTACTTGACTCATTTGATTATAAATCATTTGAGAGATGCGAGTCTTGCTTATTAGGCAAGATGACTAAAGCCCCTTTCACTGGTCATAATGAGAGGGCAGATGATCTCTTGGGTGTCATACATAGTGATGTGTGCGGACCCATGAGTTCTATGGCTAGAGGTGGGTTCCACTACTTCGTTACATTTACCGATTATTTCAGTAGATACGGATACGTGTTTCTTATGAAGAACAAATCCGAGACCTTTGAAAAGTTCAAAGAGTTTAAGAATGAAGTAGAGAACCAACTGGGTAAAAGAATAAAAGCACTCCGATCTGATCGAGGTGGCGAATATTTGAGTCAGGAGTTCCGTGATCATCTGAAAGAATGTGGTATTGTATCACAGCTCACCCCACCCAGAACACCGCATCATAATGGTGTTTCTGAGAGGAGGAATCGTACCCTGTTAGACATGGTGCGGTCGATGATGAGTCATGCAGATCTGCCCGTTTCCTTTTGGGGTTTTGCTCTAGAGACTGTTGCTTTTTCACTAAATCGAGTTCCAACGAAAACGGTTCAAAAGACACCATATGAGATATGGACTGGGAAGCGTACTAGTATGTCTTTCATTAAGATTTGGGGCTGTGAGACATACGTACGACGTCAAATGTCTGACAAGCTGGAACCCAAATCAGATAAGTGTTATCTTGTGGGATATCCTAGGGAAACCAAAGGGTATTACTTCTACCTGCCGTCCGAGGGCAAAGTGTTTGTCGCAAGGACTGACGTCTTTTTGTAGAAAGAGTTCTTATCCAGAAAGACTGAAAAGGTGGAACTTGAAGAGGTTCAAGAACCACAAACAATGAATGAACGTGAATTGGAACCTGTGCAAGGACTACAATCTGTTGTAGCTGGAGAAACTGCTCAAGAAACACAAGTCCTACGTAGATCTGATAGACCAAGATTTGATCCTGAGAGATATGGATTTCTCGTGTCTCAAATAGGTAGTGTGTTGCTTATGGATCATGATGGTGAGCCTGCAACCTATCAAGAGGCTATATGTGGACCTGACTCCGAGAAGTGGCTTGAGGCCATGAAATCTGAAATGGACTCCATGTATGCAAACCAAGTTTGGACCTTGGTGGAACCACCTGAAGGGGTACGACCCATAGGGTGCAAGTGGGTCTTCAAGAAGAAGACCGACATGAATGAGAATGTACAGACATTCAAAGGCCGGCTGGTGGCTAAAGGTTTCAGGCAAATTCATGGTGTTGACTATGATGAGACCTTTTCTCCTGTAGCCATGGTCAAGTCCATCAGAATTCTACTTGCTATTGCTGCGTATTATGACTACGAGATCTGGCAAATGGATGTCAAAACGGCTTTCCTTAATGGAAACCTCCTTGAGGAAGTGTATATGATACAACCCGAGGGTTTTGTATCTCCAAGTGAAGCCACTAAAATATGCAAGTTGAATCGATCCATTTATGGATTGAAACAAGCTTCTCGAAGTTGGAATCTGCATTTTGATGAGAAGATCAAAGAGTTTGACTTCATCAAGAACGAAGATGAGCCTTGTGTTTACAAGAAAATTAGTGGGAGCATTGTTGTCTTCCTGATATTGTATGCAGATGACATACTGCTGATCGGGAATGACATTCCAACCCTGCAAGCTGTTAAGAACACGCTAGGGGACTGCTTTTCTATGAAGGACTTGGGTGAAGCGACTTACATACTTGGTATTAAGATCTATAGAGATAGATAGAAGTTGCTGGGTTTGACCCATAGTACATACATTGACAAGGTGTTGAAACGGTTCAACATGCTTGAGTCCAAGAAAGGATTCTTACCCATGTCACATGGTGTGAGTCTCTCTAAGGACCAGTGTCCGAAATCTTTGGAAGATAAGGACCGCATGAAAATGATTTCATATGCTTCGGCAATTGGATCAATCATGTATGCAATGTTGTGTACTCGACTTGATGTCTCATATGCTTTGAGCATGACGAGCAGGTATCAGTCTGATCCTGGTGATGGTCACTGGATAGCTGTCAAGAATATCCTAAAGTACTTGAGAAGGATTAAGGATACGTTCTTGGTGTATGGTGGAGAAGAAGAGCTCGTTGTAAGTGGTTACACGGATGCTAGCTTCCAAACTGATAAGGACGATTCAAAGTCCCAATCAGGTTTTCTATTTTGCCTTAATGGAGGAGCTGTAAGTTGGAAGAGTTCCAAGCAGGAGACAGTTGCCGATTCTACGACAGAAGCCGAGTATATTGCTGCCGTAAATGCGGCAAAGGAGGCTGTGTGGATTAGGAAATTCATCGGCGAGCTAGATGTAGTTCCTAGCATTGTTGATCCCGTAGTTCTCTACTGTGACAACAACGGTGCAATTGCCCAAGCTAAGGAACCTAGATCTCATCAGCGCTCCAAGCACATACTTCGGCGGTTCCATCTTATTCGTGAGTTTGTCGATCGAGGAGATGCGAGCATTTGCAGAGTACCGACTGAAGATAACATAGCGGATCCTCTGACAAAGCCTCTTGCGCAAAGGAAGCATGATGGTCATGTTAGATCAATAGGTATTAGATACCTGAATGATCGTCTTTAGTGAGAGCCTTGTGGATTGCATGTTTGTCGGTTGTTTATTCATTTGATGAATTGTGTTATGTACTGTATATTTCATTTTACATTTATGACAAGTTCTTTTATTATGTCAACTGTTTCTATATGATAGACTAATTAACATAATGAATGCCCTTAGAATGTTTGTTTCCATAGGAATTCAAGTACGTGACTTGAATGTGAGGACCTATGTTTATATGAAGCTTTATTTTTAAATGGTCCCTGGTCGAGGTATCATCATAGAAATTAGGGCAAGGATGAGACCATAAGACTAGCATGTGCGTTGACTGATGACCGGTTCTCACAGGTCATGATATTGTGATATCAAGTCATCACATGGGTACTTGTTAAGAACAAGTTGTACTGGACAGACCCCCCGTGAGACTACTTTGTGGATTGTTATATGAACGTGTCACAAGTAGGTCTCAAGTGACAATGGTGTTTGTGGTCCTTTGACCTGAAGTCACAACATTCATCAGGTGAGGAAGAGCGTACTTTGATGCCAACCCGTCAGTCGATCAAGGAGGAGCAGTTATCAAGCAAGGGGGAGGAGGATCGAAGTAACCCTAAGCAGGAACCAACCCGTCAAAAGCTCCAGGAGGCGGAAAGAGAAGTATCGGGATGAGGGGGGTAGCTGATAAGGATGGGAGAATATAAAACAGTCCACCTCCTCTCCTAATCCTCCATTTATATAATTGTAAATACATCTTAATAACCCTCCTTAATCAAGGCTTATCAATTAATTAAGCCAAAAACAAATAACCGGCCATAGCAATCCAGCCAGCCCACTAGGAACCCAAGTGAGCCATCCATATGAATCCAGCCAACATAACCACATGCATCAATGCCTAGATCATAATCATATATAACTATATATAACTATATATTTATAATAACAAAATCCAAAATCGGAAATCATTCAAACGATCGTCACAGAATCACCAAAAATATCGAACTTCAAAATATGCGCGACGTCGAATCGGCAATGAATTTCAACTTTTCATCATAGGAGAATTCTTTTATTATTCTTATATATTAAAATTTAATCATAATTAATATACAAGATCACGTTCGGGTCTTACAGCATATACTTCCTTTGAGACTTGCCTATTCTAGATTTTTGTCGAGCTGCTTCAATTTTGAGAAAATAACGCAATTGTCCAAGTTCCCTTGTTTGGAAGTGGTAGAGCAGATGTTGTTTGAGATGTTTTATTGCTTCGGGATTATCTTTTATAATGACTATGCCATTTACAAATACAACAAGATAAATGTTGCGTCCATCAGAAGAATGTTTATAGAGAGTGATCTGCTCCACTTTTAATCATTCTAATTGTTGGAGCACTAAGCTAAATTTTGCAAACCATGCATGGGAATGCGTTCTTGATATTTTGCTGGTGTAGGGGCCAATTGCGCATTGCAACCATGCATTAGAAGAGACTGATGAAAGACATCTTTGCTACAGGAGAGAAGGTGTCCCTATAGTCCATCTATTCGTTCATCTATATTGCTTTCAGACCATCTATTCGTTCATCTGGGTCAACTTTGACCGTAAAGACCCATTTGCATATAACAATTGTTTTCCCCAAAAGACGAGGGAGTAAGGTCCAGGTAGAACCAGATTCTAATGTTTTCTTTTCTTCAATCATAGCCTGACGCCATCCTAGATGAGACATTGCTTCCCGAACAATTTTAGGGATAGAAACGAAAGAGAGTAGAGACAAAGCTGTAGTGGGAAGGAGAGATTCCACGGTAGCTTAAGAAGTGATAAACATGACGAGGATTACGGGTTAAGCGAGTATCTTTGCGAACATTAAGTGGGACTTGGATTCGAAGAAGGTTGAGATGTGGAAGCTGGAGCTGAATCACCTGAATCTATACATGTATTCTCCTCTGCTTGCTGATGTTGGAACCGACGTTGATAGGTAATGAAAGGACAAATGATATGTGAATCTTGAATATTTGGAATATATGAAACATAAATATGAGTGAAGAAAGAAGGATTTGGAGTTGAAAAATATACCCAATATGGAAGGGAACGAAGAAAAATAGAGGGTATATTCGAATAAAGGCAACATCAGCCGATGCATAGTGACGATGAGTTATGTGGGAGTAACATCTATACCACTTGTGGACCTTAGAGTAATTGACAATACATTTGGCTGCGTGAGCAAATAACTTGTTAATACGTGGTAAGAGATCATGAACAAATAAATTGATCCAAATACACAAGAGAGGACTTTGAATAAGCTATCCTTGAGAAACAACATAGAATGAGGTGCTTTGTATCTAATGATGATGAGGGCATGCAATAATTAGGCAGACAACAATGGGTACAACATCACCACAGAGATTTTGAGGACCCATTAACATCTATCAAAAAGCACGTGTTGTTTCAAGAATATGTCAATGTTTCCATTTTTGTAACCCCATTTTTTCAAAAATATGAGAACACGTGGATTGATGAATAATGCCATGGGAGGCCATAAATTGAGTGAGGGATGATGAGAAGAATTCTTTGGTATTATCTCTATGTAATATGCGAATGAATTATTTGAATTGTTTTTGGATTTAATACAAAAATTCCAGAAATTGGTAAATATTTAGAACGATCTTTCATTAAGTAAATCCAAGTGTATATTAAAAAAGTATCAATAAAGATAACAAAGTATACATAAGCTAAATTAGAATTCACATGATTGGGACACCAAATATCTGAGTGAACTAAATAAAAGGTGACTCTACTTGGTGAAGGACTCCATGAATAATATGTTAAAGAACACACCTTTAGGTTTTTTGACGATCTCCTCCTTGTTACTTGTCTTCACCCCATAGACTTGGAATTGTATTAATAAGCCTTAGCCATAGCAAGTAGATTGCCTTTTAACACCCCATAGACTTGGAATTGTATTAATAAGCCTTAGTCATCCCCCGGTGAGCCTAAGGTAGATTGCCTTTTAACACCCCCCCTTAAGCCAACACCATAATCATCCATCATTCCAAGGCTGAGAGAGTACGTGTGAAGAGTTTTACCAGAAACAACTTTGCTAAACATATCAGCAAGTTGGTCCCCAGAAGGCACAAGCACAATAATAATGGTTTTGTTCTGAAATTTTTCCCGCACAAAATGGAAATCGATTTCTATTTGTTTAGTCCTCTTATTAAAGATAGTTGTTGGCAATGTGAATAGCTGTTTGATTATCAAGTGCAAATGTTACGAATGCGCGTATTATTATTGTATTTCATATTGTTTTAGGGTTTTGGCATGTGAGCCCCCCTCCCTATATAAGGAGGTGGATCGGGAGTTTGATAGCACCTTTCATCTTCTAGATTTTGAACTCTCATTTGGAGAGGAGCTTCAAGGAGGAACCAGCCTCCGGGAGTTGGCACGAGCATACCTCGTGATTGTATCCCTGTTCTTCCTTATTCTTAACATTTGGTCTGACCTGTCCGGCCGCCGGCTCTAAGCCGCCGGTTAGCTCAACTCGTTTCCCCGTTCGATTTCTGCATCCCGTGAACGCCGCTCGTTCGACCCAGCACTGTCGATCCTCGTCGATCCAGTGCACGAAACCGACGATCGATCGATCCAGCGCCGTTGATCTCCGTTTCCGTTAGCACTCGCGTCTGCCGACCGCCGATCCAACGCCGATCCAGCGCCAGCTTCGCCCGCCCAGCGCCAGCTTCTCCCGTCTCCACCGTCGCTGCACCCGACAAATCAACATCCGATGGCCTCGACTGCCCTAGGCACTGCTCCAACAGGTTCGACCTTCCCGCCTCAGGCTTCCAACGGCTTCTGTCTCCGTCTTCCTCCACCCGGCCGAGTGTATGCCCCCTAGACTGCGATCGATGGTCACCTCCGACGCATCACTGCAGCTCCCACCCACCGATCCCGCCATCCTTCGACGCTTGGATGACCACGACAGTTCAATCACATCGCTGCAGGCCCTCATGTTACGCATGGATGAGAAGCTCGACTCCCTCCTGGCCGGCCTCCCTACCACATCCGCGACGTCGGCGGCGGATCCGCCGTCCATCCTCGGAGCTTCCCCGGAACTCTTCCTTGCAACAGCCCCCTCGCCCGGGATGGGCTCACCGGGCCCTAGTGCCCTTCCTGTCCCCTCTTTCCACGACACCGATCCCATGGGCTGGATTGCTCGAGCCGACCAGTTCTTCGAGATATAGCACATCTCGGAGCCACAGAAGGTCAGCACACCCTTGATCGGCATGGAGGGCTACGCCAGACCTCTCCAGACCTCACCTAGACAGATCTCACTGAGGCCCTGATTCAGCGGTATGACGACCGCTACTCTGGCCCCATGATCGAGCGACTTTGCGGGGTCCGTCACACCGGCTCCATTGACTCGTACATTGATGCCTTCGTGGAATTGGTCACTCATGTTCTCGGACTTCCCCCAGACCATTACTTGGGGTTCTTCATGAACGGCTTGCAACCCCACGTCCGCTCCCGTCTCCGCACCCTCAAGCCATTAACGGTCCACCAAGCCATCAACCTCTCCCCCCTTGTGGAGGTGGAATTCCTCGCGACGTCCGGCGATATTCCGTACCCATCACCTTCCTCCAGGCAACAACCGTCATACCCCCACTCCTCCTCCTCGGCCAACCATTATGGGACCACGCAACCGTCATACCCCCACTCACCGTCTCTCCAACCAAGAGTACAATGACTTGCGGAGCAAGGGTCTGTGCTACCGCTGCAAGCAACCCTACTCGCCTAATCATAATTGTCCTGCCAAGGAGTTTCAGGCCCTCATCGGGGATGATTTGGACGAGATCAGCATGGCTGACTTGGACGCCCTCTTGCTCACGGATGTACCACCAGACGGAGCTCCGGGCACCTCTGCGGCGGCCTACTAGCGGGCACATTACTACTAGATGGCGGGCGCTACTTCGACCTTGGGGTCAAGGTCGATTTTCTGGCGGGATGGATTGTTACGAATGCGCGTATTATTATTGTATTTCATATTGTTTTAGGGTTTTGGCATGTGAGCCCCCTCCCTATATAAGGAGGTGGATTAAGAGTTAGAGAGCACCATTCATCTTTTAGGTTTTGAACTCTCATTTGGAGAGGAGCTTCAAGGAGGAACCAGCCTCCGGGAGTTGGCACGAGCATACCTCGTGATTGTATCCCTGTTCTTCCTTATTCTTAACAGCAAGTTTATGGCCTCCAGGACAGGAAACCCTACATCGCTCAAAATAAAATTAACCCATATCAACTTACATGTTGTAATGACAATAGGTCGATATTTTGCTTCAACAAAAAAAAACGGGCACCAACATTCTGCTTCTTACTCCTCCAGGAAACAAGATTTCCACCCACGAAGATAGAATATCCACTTGTATATCTTCTATCAGAGGAGGAACCAAATCTCAATTCCAAGAAATTATTGAAGAAGACCCAAATCTTTAATTTTAAAAGTAGAGGCCAATTCTCTTTTAACAAGAGCAATATGTTGATCATCAGTTCCGATGATAATGTTATCGTCCATATAAGACAATAAGAATAGTGGTATATTGTTCCTTTCTGTAGATGAAGACTGTGATTATAAGTACAACATGAAAAATCCAGACTCAAGAGTTTGACACTTAGCTTTTCAAACCAGGCCCGATGTGATTGTTTAAGTCCATACAAAGGCTTCTTAAGACGACATTCATGTCCTTTAGGTACTTCCATGCCAGGCGGGGGAATTATGTAGATTTCTTCCTTTAATTCACTGTGGAGAAATGCATTTTTACATCAAGTTGATACAAAGATCAAAACTTGTGGGCAGCTATAGATAACATAATCTAACCGAGTTGAGTTTAGCAACAACGATAAACGTCTTATGGAAGTCAATCCCATCAATTTGGGTAAAGCCTTTAGAAACAATTCTTGCTTTATATCTATCAAGCCTGCCATCCTGAAGATATTTGATAGTATATATCCATTTACATCCGACAATATGACGCCCATGAAGAATATGAACAATTTCTCAAGTATTTTAATGTTGGAGAGCATTCGTCTCTACCTCCATAGCTTTCTTCTAGTGTGGATTAGAGTTAGACTCATCATCTGAAAAATTATTAGGGATAGAAATAGAGGAAACTGTTGCAAGATAAGATTACAGTGATGGAGAGATAGAATGATACCCAATATATTTATCAATAGGGTATCTGGTATGACCATTATTAATTTGGAGAGAAGAAGATGTATCTCCATGTGTGGTCTCAGTGTTTGGATCTGGTAGAGTGGTGGTGGGTGGTGGAACATGAGTATGACTCTCTTGCCCTGTTTTTCTTACACGCTTCTTTTGGTAGACTTGAAGATTCTTCCTTTTGTTGTAGACACACAGATCATTTGTAGACACTTCCCTTTCAACTGGAACATTCGAGCTAGTAGGAGATAAAACATCCACGAGAGCTGGGAGTGGCGCCATCATACAACTCTCATTTTCATACTTCTTTTAATATGTAATATTTTTCCATTCTTCTGAATAATATAGAGTGTGCTCAAAGAAGATAACATTTTTAGATATAATCCTTCTATGCAATAAAGGTGAGTAACACTTGTACCCTTTTTGGTTAGCAGCATATCCAACAAAACACATTAATAGCTTGAGGACCCAATTTATCCTTATGTGGTCCCACAATATGCAGAAAGGAAACACATCTAAAAACTTTAGGAGGGAGATTAGATAATGAGAGATTTGGACAGAAAAGTTTTAGAGGATACATCCCCTCCAAAGTATCAGGCGCCATCCGATTAATTAGGTAGGCAAAAGTGAGAACTCTTTCATCCCACAGTCCCTTAGTGACTTGCATCTCTTGTAATAAACAATGAGTAGTTTCGATAATATGACGATTTTTTCTTTTTGCTACTCCATTATGTTAAGTTGTCCTAGAGCATGAAGTTTGAAAAATAATGTCATGATCACCCAGGAACCTCTGAAGTTTTCCACCTGTAAATTCACTTCCATTGTCACTTTTAAGAATTTTAATTTGAGCACCATACTGGGTTTGCACATAGTGGTAAAATAACCGAAATATACCATACACTTCATTTTTCTCTTTATAAGAAAAACCCAAGTAAAACGAGAGTAATCATCAATGAAAGAAACAAAATGGCGAAATCCATTCACAGAATAAATTGGAGAGGTCGAAACATCAGAATGTAGCAAATCAAAATTTTTAACACTCCGAGTACTGCTAGGAGCATAATTGGTTCTACAAGGTTTTCCAAATTCACAAGATTGACAATCAATTCTGGTTTCAACCATATCAACGGAGCTAGGGAAAGCAGTCTTCAAACTAGCATGCCCAATTTTTTTATGCACAACATCAATCAATCAGTACTTGAAGGTTCCTGAGCACCAAATGCAAGACTAGTGTCCATAACATAAACACCACCTAACTCATGTCGCCCACAATTCATTTTCCCACTTGCCAAATCCTGAAAAACACAATGAGAAGAAAAGAAGGTAATATCGCAATTCAGTTGTTTTGTTAAATTCTCACAGAAAGCAAGTTGGTAGGAAATGATGGAATAATTACAACAGATTTGAGGGAGATATTATGTGAGATTTGGATAATCCCTTTACTAGTCATCGATGTAGAAGAGCCATCAACAAGTCTAACAATGCCAGATTCAGAAGTGACAAGAGTAATCGCACTAGGAGATCCTATCATGTGGTCAGAAGCTCCTAAGTCAATGATCCAGGGAGTATGCGGCTTCATAATAGATAAAGAAGTTGTTTGAACATGAGTAGCGGTACCAGACATGTCTGTAACATTAGATCTACCAACACTGGTCTTCAGGGCATTTAGCTCCCTTACTAAACTTTCATTTTTGCCATAAGGTGACATGTATTCTCCAATGTACCATACATAATCGTTTTTGATGTCACATACCTTCCATCAATTCCACTACTCCAACCCCGAGGTACCAGGTTGGGATGCAAGTTCCTACACTTATCCTTTCCGTGTCCCTTCTTCCCACAGTGAGGACACTTCATCTTACTCTTATCTTCATGATTTATGTTTCTAGAGTTCCACTTCCTTTGTTCAGCAACAAGGACTGATTTCTCATATCCCAATGCACATCAGTACGAAGTGAGTTTATACGATTAACTTCCCCCCGAATGTAATGGGCACCAATCTCCAAATCAGGCAAATAATTTCTTCCTAACATCTGATCTCTTTGGAATTCAAGCTCTGAAGGAAGGACATATAACATTTCAAATACCCTTCGTTGCATAAGTTCAGTCTTGTAATCTTCAATGGTCTGAATAGCAGAGTATTGATCAATTTTTACCCACTTATGAGCCAGTTTACTATAATACTTATTGAAGTCATTCATACCCGTCATATGTATCGGTTCAGTTTGAAGTTGATAGATCCTTGCCAAGCCCTTTTTTGAATAATTTTGTTCAATTAATTCACATAATTCCTCAGCAGTTTGACAAAATAAGAATTGTCTGGCAATCATGGGTTCCATAAAATTGACAAGCCAATTGATCATGGTAAGATTCTCACCATACCATTCCTCATAAGAGGGGCCAGTCTTGCTTGGAGCAGGTTTGGATCCTGTAATAAACCCAAGTCTTCGACGACTCCCAATGAATATCCTCATAGACTGCGCCAGTAGGAGGTAGTTCCTCCCAGTCAGTTTGTTTTGAGTCACTCAATGAGTGAAATCCACATTTGAACATCCTCCACCATAGTATTTATGTTGATTAACAACCCCTTCAGGGACATCAACACACCTTGATTTATCCCTAATTAGAGTACAAAAGAAGAAGAACTCCCTTCAGGAAGCTCAGGGCTCAAGTAACTGGAAGCTAGGCAGCAATGCTGGATGACAACAAAGGCAGGAACAATGACAGCAACAGAACTTAACCCAAGTCTAGGCTCAAGGAATCCCTGGAAATTCTCCTGATGAAGAAAAAGTTGCCTAGATGCAGCAATCCTCTCAGCCACCACATGAGTAACTGCAGCAGGAACAACGGGTGGGCGCGGAACAACACGTCAACTGCAGCAGGACACGAACGCGGCATGAACAGACGTCGTAGGGCTCGACGAAGACGGCTTGTCCTGTGCGGCTGGTGTCCTTGGCGCAGATTGTTCGAGGAGGCGCATGGGTCGATTGATCAAGGAGGACGAACGATACATAATCGCTGTCGAATGAACAACACGTGCCCTAAAGCCAGACGATCGGTATACGACGGAGTCCTCGATCGAGGGAAGTGCAGGACCATCGAAACAAATACACGATCGAACCTTTAGGTCGACGTTGACGAGGGATTAAACGGTTCTAATACCATGTTGAAGAACACACCTTTAAGTTTTTTTGATGATCTCCTCCTTGTTGCTTGTCTTCACCCTATAGACTTGGAATTGTATTAAAATGCCTTAGCCATAACAAGAGATATAGTCACCCCCCGGTGAGTCTAAGGAGCTTGCCTTTTAACATAGTACATATATGTTTACCAAGTTGATATGACTCATGCTTTAGGAACTGCAAATGACAGAGATGAGGAACCATTCTCATCAAGTCATTTATGCTACGACTTGGATGACTATGACAACCATTCCAAAGATCCGAACTCCGAAGTTTCAGGTTTGGCGCAAGTAATAGGAGGGTGCTGCTAAAAGCACTGTTTTAAATGTCCTCCGACATGTCGTTTTTGAGGGCAAAACAATATTTCAAAAAAAAAAAAGCGATTATGTCCTTTTGTAAAATATACGCTGATATATCCGATTTTTTTTCTATATATCGGCCGACATGACTTTTGAATTTATCGCCCACTATTTTATTTTATGCTAGCAGTCTATCAATGTCTAAATCACATATATATATCCTATATATATTATGTATGTTTAAATCAATTAGACTTATTTTTTCGTCCTTTTAATGTGTTATTCTTATAATCAATTTTGTATAATTATTTCACACTATTTTTCTTATTTGATATTATAAAAAAATGTGAAAAATTCAACACATTTATTAGTTATTTTAATTTGATTTTAACATAAACATATTAAGCATGAAAAAACTTATAATCAATCAAAGATATTTAATTTCTAAATTTTTTTTTTGCTATAAAATTTAGTACTAACAAAATAAAATTCTTATATAATTTTAAATATATTTTACATTGCACCGATTTGTAGTTGTTATAATATATTTTTAGATATTTTTCGAATTTCTTCTAGGATATACATGACTCGTTGCTTATTTATTTATTATGTTCAGGTTTTTTCTTTGGAACATATAATTATACTCAATATACATAAAAAAATTTGTTTTATTTATAAGATATGAAAATACTATATTTTAAAATATCCTTGACATGTCTCCGACTTCCGACATTTAAAAACTCAATCCGACATGTTGTCGACATCCGATATTTACAACCTTGACTGAAAGTAGTAAAAACTATGTGATTAGTGTTGAAACCGATTTCTCGGTCTCCCGTAGAGCTCGGGGCCCTCACCGAGATGAGGGGCGGCTAGTCCTTACTAATCCCTCGAGGAGGGTAGGCGGAAGATTAGGAAAATGACCTAGACCCTGGTCACAGCGAGGAGGTCCCTCCACTAACCCGGAAGATCGTTGAGCGCTTCCCCTCCCAAGCCAAAGCTGAGACTTGGGCACCTTGGAGAGCTCTGAAAATGCTAACCATAGAAAGCCTAAGGAGAGTGAAGCTGAAGTAAGATCCTCTCCAAAGGTGCCCTTGAGGTCCTATTTATAGATTTTCTGATCTGGCCTGCAAATAGCAGGATTCCGCCTCTTGATTTTACTATCCGCACCCCAAATGGGTCTGCTACCAGCCAAACTCCGCTGTTTGGAGAGGCTAAAGGCAGACCACCAAGGGTGACAGGGTAATTTGGCCGATTCCTAGCGAACTCTTGACTCGCTCGCTTCCTAACGAGCACTCGGCGAGTTCTTGACTCGCCGGCTTCCTAGCGAGCACTTGGCGAGTTCTTGACTCGCTCGCTTCCTAGCGAGCACTTGGCGAGTTCTTGACTCGCTCGCTTCCTAGCGAGCACTTGGCGAGTTCTTGACTCGCCGGCCCTTCTGGCTCGCTCGCCTTTGGTTGCCCGTCCTCTCAGCGAATATCGGGGTTGTACACAATCCCCGCTCTTCGCGAGGCTTTTCAGGCTCGCGAAGAATCGTCCAACCCTTGATATTCGTCGGCCCCTCGGTGACGTGGCGTGAATCTTTCGGTGGGTCCCACGCCTACCACTATAAATACCACTCTCCTTGGCTGTCACTCGAACTTTTCATTTTTCTCTGGCCTTCCTTACTCGGTCTCTCGCCCCCAACGCAATGTCGAAAAGGGACGAGATGCTGGCCCGCCTAAAGGCTTCGCAGGCGGCCCAGAAGGGGAAGACCGCTGTCATCGCCTCCTGGAATTCTCCGCGACGCTCTCCGCCTCCCCCTTCCCTAAGGACGGCAAAGGCCGTCCGGCGCGCGGCTGGTGGGGGTGGGCCTTCCTCTTCGCCGCACTCTCCGGACGACGAGCGTGCTTCTCAGGTATTATCGCCCAGTTGCTTATTTGGTGCTCTTCCTTTTCGCCTTTATTTATCATATTCGCAGAATGATCCTCCGGACGAGAGCGAATCGGGAAGGCCAAACACGGAGATCCGTCTCTCTTCTACTGGTGGGGGTGACGTTCTTCTTGCGGATACGAGGGCTGTTGATAGACAGGACTCGCCTTCGCAACGAGGTGAGCGAACTACCTCGTTTTCCCTTACGTTCCTTGACTCGCTAAGTCGTACTTACTTTTCATGCAGTGTCTTCCCTCGCGGCGCCAGAGGATCAAGTTCCTCCTCCAGCGAACTCGCCCCTCATGCCGAATCAGAATATTTCCACTCCGGGATTCGGCGTCCTGGGTCAGAGGAGCCCAGGAGGGACGTTGATTGCCGAGCCTGGACTTGGCTTCAGACCCGCGCTCGCCCCTGGTCTGGGTAAGGCCCTCACCCCTGCCTTTATTGAGGCATTCCGGGGTCAGCCGGGCACCTCCCGCCAGCGGCCCAGTACTCCAATTCCTCCACTAGGTTAGACTGTTGTCACTGAGTGTTGCTCTTCACTTTGTCGCTGATTCCTACTTCACAGGTAACCCGTCGACCCCTCTCTCCGAGTCAGAGTCTGGAGCGCTGGAGATGTCTCCACCCCCTTCGCCGAGCCAGGTTGCTGACTTTTTGGGGGATCCCAGCGATCCGGAGCGAATGAAGAGGCGGGTCACAGAGATATTTCAGAAGCATACCATCCTGCTAAGGGATCTACACGTGCAGAATCGGCTAGACCGGCTCGCCAATGAAGAAAGGTTCGCCGCGATGGTGGACGCGAACGCGCGCGTTCTCGCTGAGATAAGACCGACCGATCAGGGCGACGCGACCTCCCCCGGGGTGTATATTGCTCGCATCGATGATTACATGCGGCTGACGAGCCAGGCGAACCGGTCACTCCGCGAGTATCACTACCCGCGAGTCCCCCCTCGCTCCGGTGTCCGGGGTCGCGGTCGCTGGAAGTGGTTGCGATATTGAGGATCTTCGTATTGCTTTTTTATTGTTTTTCTTTTCCCCTCCTCTTCATTAAGAGGGGTTGCGAACAATCTTGATGAGTCTGTAACAACAGTACTTTGACTCGCTTGCGAGCCTCTTATTTTTTTTGCTTTTTATCTCGCTCTTTTTCCCCGCTCGGTTTGCTCTCGTGTGAATTACATCTCTACTACTCGCACTCGCGCACCTCCCTTTATGATTCATTGTTTTTAGCGTGAGCTCGCCAATGGGGAAAAACTTTTAACAGGTTGTCGACTCGCAGGGAGCGAATTGGATCCCTGGAGGCGGGAGAGTACCGCGCGGATCCGCTATCCGCAGATAACGACGCTTCGGCTTCTTCCCGCCTTCCTTATTCCTATAAATAGCCGACCGTTTTTCTTTTCGACCACCGCATTTACTGTTTCCTCCTCGCGCTCTTTCTCCTTCTGTTTCTCTCGCAGATTTTTAGCTCGTTTTCGCGACCTTCGTGACTCGGCGGATCACATACTATGGTTGGCGAGGCGGAAACAGAGGGGCGAGCCAAGTGCGCCAAGGCTTTCCTCGACGGCATTTTCTACTGCGCCAACCTCACGAAGGAGGAATATCGGGCCGCCGCTGACCAGTTCATCCACTCCGGTTTCGTGGCTCGCTGCCCTACCGATAGGGATTCCCTCAGCGACCCGCACCCGGACGAGCTCGCAATTCCTGTCGCCCATTTCGAAAATGGGTTTCGACTCCCTCTCTGGCCGGAAGTGCGCCAGGTATTATCTATTTCTCATCTTTGGCTTCCCTGAATTGCTTTGCGAACAACGCTTAATGTTGTCGGCTTTTCCAGGTGCTAAAGTACTTCGGCGTCTTGCCGAGCCAGCTGACGCCGAACGCGATCGCCGTGGTGGTCGCGTTCGCCAGTTACCTCAGGGCGGAGAGGATCGAGTTCAGCCTGCTCGCCTTCCGCAAGATCTTCTCATTTCGCGCGAACAGGAACGGAACGGCTCACTTTGCGAGCCAGCATGTTACCGTCTGCGAGACGGTGAACAAAACTCATTACTGGACGCAAAAGTTCATCCTGGTGAAAGGTCCCTTCGACAACATCTCTTACACCCCTATCCAGCGAGATGAGGCTGCCTACCGCCCTCCGATCTCGCTAGGTGGTTGCGACGCGGCACTGTATCAGTTCCTCAAAGGAAAAAGCTTCGAGGTCGCCTTCCTCCGAGAGCGAGTGGACCTCCTGCCACCCGTCCTTCCGGGAGAAGGTTTTGCTCGACCTCGCCCACTTTCTTAATCCTCTTTCTTTTGATCGTCTAACGCTCGTTATCTTTGTAGGAGAACGCGATCTTCCCCTCAATCCGCCTCATGCGCCTCCCTCTTCTCTTTCTCCCGGCTCGCTCGCGCGCGTGGCCGCCGAGGCCTGCCGCGACGTCCCGAGCTCCTCATCGAGAAAGAAGCGTCTTCCCCCCCAACGCCGGCCTACTTCGCAGGGGGAGGGGAAGAAGCCCAGGAAGACTCCCTCTGCTGCCAAGGCGAAGGAGGTTGTGGACCTGTCTGAGCCCGACCTCCCCTCTCCTTCTGCGGATCAGGAGCTCGCCAAAGAGGGGGGGGGGGCGAGCCAGGGGAGACTGTCGTTCGGCCCAAGCCGTCGGGCCATACTAACTTCGGGCTCGGCATGAAGCTGGTGGATGCGGTAGGCGAATCGGTACTCGTGTGGGACCCTGATCAGAATAAGATCGCCTGCTCCTCTCTGCTCCCTTTCTGGGTAGAGGCCGGCAAGGCCGGGGGTGAGGCGTTCGCCCTCGCCTTTGGTCTCTATGGTCGCGAGGACGCCTCCCTCTTTCGGTCCTTCACGCCGAGGGGGGTCGTGTACGAGGCGATGCGAGCCCAGTTCCGGGCGATGGAGCTAACACACATGGTGGGTCGTCGGTACCTCACGGCGGATAGGGAGATCAAGGAGCTCAAAGTCGAGCTTCAGAAGTCCGCGGATGAAGTCACGGAGCTTAATGGGAAAGAGGCCTTGTCAGAGGGCCTCCTCGCCAGCCTTCAAGGCGGGCTGGTAAGTATTGCTCGGTGGAAGTCTCTTCCAGTTTGGCTTCGTTCTCCTCTCGCTAACCCACCTCTTGCAGGACGCCGAGTCCGTCAGTCAGCTCCACGCGCGGATCGCTGACTTGGAGTTGGAGAACACTTGTCTCAAGGCCCAGGTCCACGACCTGGCCTCGACGGTGCTACCTCCCCCTCCTTCGCGAACTGGGACTCGCGGTCAATCGCGGGAAGAGAAGGAAGCCGACAGCAAGAGGTCGATGGAGATCGCGGAGCTTGTCCTCGACATTCTCAAGGGAGCGGACATGATCATCCCCGATGCCATGGAGTTCACCGCGGAGCAAGTCGTTCCCGACTTGTTCGCGCCCATCTCCGAGGCGGAGGGTCGAGAGAGCGATTGAAGAGCTGTCCGGCGAGCCGCCTTGATTTTTCTTCTTGTTAATGATGTAAAAGTTTTCCTTTCTTTTTGTTTCCGGCGAGACCGCCGCCGAATTGTAATCTTTTGTGAGGAATGAAAGAGAGCGTTTTGTCAATCTTTTTCTGTGTTATGTTTTATTCATGGTTCGCATGCAGTCTTTTCCATTGTGTCCGTGAGGCCCCAATCTTTTTATGTTGTGTATGTGGAACTTCATTTAGCGCTCGCGCTCGCCCCTATTTTGTCGGCGGCCTTTTCTCGTTGTATTATATCTGGGTCGCTCTCGCCTACCTCATTCGCACTTGCCACTGGCGGGTTCCCGCCGATATCCGCGGTTCGTCGCGAGAACGGACTCCTCCCGGGTCATTTTCTTATTCGCTTCGATACCTTTTGCGAGTGACCTTGCGAGCCATCGACTCTATTACCCTGTCGTGAATGATCCTCGTGCGCGAGCGGACCTCTGGTCTCGCCTTGCCCGGGTCTTGGGGTCGCTCGCGAGCCAGAATCCCCTGGCATGAGTATCTTGTCTTACCTGCTCAACCTACGCACGACTTTGTCGGCTTCTTCAGAGATCAACCTGGACCCCCCGTCTAGTGAGAGCCCGGGAGCGGAATCGATCTGGGGCATTCTAGCACCAATACTTGTTACCACGCCAGCCTCTCCAGAGATCAACCTGAACCCCCCGTCTAGTGAGAGCCCGGGAGTGGAATCGATCTGGGGCATTCCAGCACCAACACTTGTTACCTCGCCAGCCTCTCCAGAGATCAACCTGAACCCCCCGTCTAGTGAGAGCCCGAGAGCGGAATCGATCTGGGGCGTTCCAGCACCAACCCTTGTTACTTTGCCAGCCTCTCCAGAGATCAACCTGAACCCCCCGTTTAGTGAGAGCCCGGGAGCGGAATCGATCTGGGACCTTCCAACACCATCACTTGTTACCTCGCCGGCCTCTCCAGAGATCAACCTGAACCCCCCGTCTAGTGAGAGCCCGGGAGCGGAATCGATCTGGGGCATTCCAGCACCATCACTTGTTACCTCGCCAGCCTCTCCAGAGATCAACCTGAACCCCCCGTCTAGTGAGAGCCCGGGAGAGGAATCGATCTGGGGCATTCCAGCACCAATACTTGTTACCACGCCAGCCTCTCCAGAGATCAACCTGAACCCCCCGTCTAGTGAGAGCCCGGGAGCAGAATCGATCTGGGGCATTCCAGCACCAACACTTGTTACCTTGCCAGCCTCTCCAGAGATCAACCTGAACCCCCCGTCTAGTGAGAGCCCGGGAGCGGAATCGATCTGGGGCATTCCAGCACCAACCCTTGTTACTTTGCCAGCCTCTCCAGAGATCAACCTGAACCCCCCGTCTAGTGAGAGCCCGGGAGCGGAATCGATCTGGGGCATTCCAGCACCAACCCTTGTTACTTTGCCAGCCTCTCCAGAGATCAACCTGAACCCCCCGTCTAGTGAGAGCCCGGGAGCGGAATCGATCTGGGGCATTCCAGCACCATCACTTGTTACCTCGCCAGCCTCTCCAGAGATCAACCTGAACCCCCCGTCTAGTGAGAGCCCGGGAGCGGAATCGATCTGGGGCATTCCAGCACCATCATACCCAACCTTTGTCACGTCGGCACGACAGTAGTTATAAGCGTCATAAGAAAGGAGCAAGGCATTAATTAAACAACATAATAAAGCACTCAAGGGTAAAACCTTTTCAAATCATCCCCACTTCGGGCTCGGTCGAGGGGTACCCCTTCCACATCTTGGAGATGATACCCTCCCGACTTGAGCACTCTGCTTACAATATATTGACCTTCCCAGTTGGGGTTAAGCTTTCCCACCGTGGCCCCTCTGCCGGCCGCGTCGACCTTCTTCAGGACTAGATCTCCTTTCTGAAAGTGTTTTATCCGGATATGTCTGTCAAAATATCGAGCCATCCGCCGCTTGACCTCTTCCTGCCTGATGGTGGCCAAGTCTCGGAGTTCTTCCACCAGGTCCAAGGACAGCCTCTGCTCTGCATTGTTACCTTCCAGCCACTCTTCATCCCCCTCGCTCGCAGCGATCACCCGGGGGGTCTTTACCTCAAACTCTATGGGGAGAACGGCCTCGGACCCGTGAGAGAGCTTGAATGGAGTCTCCCCGGTGGCGGTATTCGGAGTAGTCCTCATGGCCCAGAGGACGGAGGGTAGCTGTTCCACCCAATTTCCTCGAAGGTTTTCCACTTTCTTTTTTAGCAGGTTAACGATTATCTTGTTCGCCGCCTCCACCTGCCCATTGCTCCTCGGGTGGTGGACCGAAGCGAACCTGAGGTCAATGCCGAGCTGAGTGCAGAAGCCGACAAACTCTTCACTCGCAAACTGCGGCCCATTGTCCGTCACTATAGCTAGAGGGAGTCCATGCCTGCAAATTATTTCTCCCCACACAAAATTCCTTGTAACCTGAGAGGTTACCTTAGCAAGTGCTTTCACCTCTACCCACTTGGAGATGTAGTCGATCATGACCAGCAGGAACTTCCTCTGGCCGCTGGCTTGGGGAAAGGGGCCGACCAGGTCCATCCCCCTTATGGCGAAGGGCCAGGGAGCCGTGATGGTCCGGAGTCTTTGAGCTGGGAGGAGCTGGAGCGGAGCGTAGAGCTGGCATTTCGGACACTTTCTTGCGAACTCTGCCGCATCCTTGCCGAGAGTGGGCCAGAAGTAGCCTTGTCTCAACACCCTCCCTTCCAGGGTCCGACTCCCGGAGTGACTGCCGCACTCCCCGGAGTGGATTTCTTCCAGCACTCTCGGGACCTCCTCGGAGACACAACGGGCCAGGAGTCCCGAGAGGGTCTTTCTATATAGCCCCCCTGCATGCAAGGAGTAATAGGCGGACTTATACCTGAAGCGTCTCTTGTCCACATCCTCTCCAGGGAACTGCCCGGAGGATAGGAAGGTGATGAACGGATCCATCCATGAGGCTTGTTGATCCACCTCCATCAATTCTCCTTCCTCGATGGAGGGCCGGAAGAGTTCCGAAGTCGTCCCTCCCGCTCGGGGACCGAACTTGGCTAGGAGGTCCGCCTGGGTGCTCTCCTCCCTCGACACGTGCTTGATGGAGAAGGTGCGGAACTGCCCGATGACCCCCTTAACCTTTTCCAGGTATAGTAGGAGGGTCGGGTCCTTTGCTTCAAATTCTCCCTTGATCTGGCATGCTACCACCATGGAGTCCGTGGAGACCTCCACGTCCTGCACACCCAGTTCCCGGGCCAGCCGAAGGCCCGCTATCACTGCTTCGTACTCAGCCTGGTTGTTGGTGATTGGGAAATGGATGTTTAAGGCTTGCTCAATCCGAGTCCCCTGAGGACTTACCAGGACTATTCCCCCTCCATAGGATTATTTTCCCGACGCTCCGTCCACCAACATCTTCCATGCTTCTGGGGGAGCTGGCTCGTGCTCCCCCACTTCGGCCGCATAGTCGGCCATGAAGTCTGCCACCGCTTGAGCCCTGATGGACGTCCTGGGCACGAACGTGATATTGAATTCGCTTAACTCCACGGACCACTTTGCCAACCTTCCTGAGTGCTCCACCCCTTCCATGATTTTGCGGAGCGGGTGGTCCGTCACTACTTTAATTGAATGAGCTTGAAAGTAAGGCCGGAGCCTCCGAGCTGACACCACCAATGCGAAGGCCAACTTTTCCAAAATCGGGTACCGGAGCTCTGCCTTCTTCAGCACTCGGCTGACGTAGTAGATAGGGAACTGTTTCTTCCCTTCCTCCCGGATTAACACGGAGCTTACTGCTTCGGACCCTACCCCCAGGTACAGGGATAGGTCTTCTCCTGGCCTCGGTCCCTGGAGCAGAGGGGTTTGGGTGAGCTGTTCTTTCAGAGCCTGGAAGGCCTTCTCGCACTCCGGGGTCATTCAAACTTCTTGTTTCCCCGCAGTACTTTGAAAAAAGGTGCACACTTTTCTCCCGCCTTGGAGAGGAACCTGCTGAGCCCAGCCAACTTCCCTGTAAGGCTCTGAACCTCCTTCGGATTTCTTGGCGACCCCAACTCCATCACCGCTTTAACTTTGTCCGGGTTGGGTTCCACTCCTGCGGGGGTGAGCAAGTGGCCCAGGAACTTCCCTCGGCTCGCCCCGAAGACACACTTCAAGGGATTGAGTTTCATCTTGTACCGCCGCAGGGGCCCGAATGTCTCTTCGAGGTCTCGGAGGTGAGACCTAAGGTCTCGGCTCTTCACCATGAGGTCGTCAACATAGACTTCTAAATTTCTTCCTTTCTGCTCGCGGAAGACCCTATCCATCATCCTTCGGTACGTAGCCCCTGCGTTCTTGAGCCCGAAGGGCATCATCTTATAGCAATAACATCCATCCCCCGTGATGAAGGAAACATCCTTGATGTCCGGGGGATGCATGCGGATTTGATGGTAACCTGAAAAAGCATCTAAGAAAGACATTACAGAAAAACCAATGACTGAGTCAACCAGCTCGTCGATTCTGGGCAGGGGGTAGCAATCTTTCGGGCATGATTTATTAAGAAGCGAAAAGTCGATACACATACGCCACTTACCTCCTCCCTTTTTTACCATAACGACGTTGGAGACCCAGCCTGGATACTGGATCTCCGATACAAATCCGGCCTGTAGGAGTTTGCCCACCTCCTCGCGGATGGGCCCTTCTAGCTTGTCTGCGACGGCCCTCCTCTTCTGGCGGATGGGGCGGGCGCCGGGGTCGAGGTTGAGGCGATGGCAAGCCACATCCGCGTCGATCCCGAGCATTTCCGCGGCGCTCCAAGCGAAGACGTCCACGTTCTTCTGTACGCAAGCCAGAATCTCCGCTTGATCTTCTGGGCTGAGTTCTCCGCTGACCCGGACTTTTTCCACCACCCCCAGCCGGGTGGTGACCTCGAGCTCTACGACCTCGTCCACAACCTCCAACCGGGACTGCTCTCCCCAAGCCCTCTCCTCTTCGGCACACGTGGGAGCCTGGGATTCCTCCTCAACTTCCTTCTCCACCACCATCAGCTCTTCCGCCCTTCCCTCCCGGGCCTTCTCTTCTTCTTCCTCTCTTTCCGCCCGGGGTCCCTCAGCCCTAACTGTTGGGGAGGGGGAGGCATTTGCATCGGACCTTGCCTCCACCCTAACTGGGGGGGCCTCCATTGACCTCCGACATGGTTACCCCTTCCTGGGCCGTAACCCCTTCCCTGCCCTTGCATTCCTCCACCTTGCGGCCTCCATTCTCCCTCCGGGGCCCGGGGCTCTTCCCTTCTCCTGACCTCCTGCTGCCTCACCTCCGGCTCACTGAGCTTTGCTAGCCTCTTGGTGAGCTCTGGATTGGCCTCCTCACTCGCGACTTCCTCCGTCACCCTCAGCTCTTCGAAGGAGACGGGGGCTTTTCTCTTCAACGCCATCTTGAAGAAACTCTCTTTCAACCCGACCGTGAAGGCGAGTTGGAGTGCAAACCCAGGCATCTCTTGAGTGAGCTGCACTTCCTCCTGGAATCGATCGGCATACTGAGCCAGCGACTCCCTGGGTCCCTGCTTCACCGTGAAGAGGGAATCAGCGTCCTTCTTCCTCTTTTTTGAGGTCGAAAACCTCAGCAAAAAACTTCGGCGCAAATCCTCGAACGAGTAGATTGACCCTGCTGGGAGATGATGAAACCAGTCCCTGGCCTTCTCCTTGAGGGTGACGGCAAAGAGCCGACACTTAAAGGCATCTGACATCGGCCTGATGGAGACCGAGTCTTCGAAACTCTGCAGGTGCTGGATAGGGTCATCTCTACCGTTGTAGTACACCCGGTCCCATTCTCCAAATCCCCCCGGGACGGGTGCGGAAAGCACCAACTCGCAAAAGGGGCTTCCCCCTCCTGTCACTCTTCCCGGTTCCACTCGTCCCCCAAGCTCGCTCGCCAAACTTGAGCTCGCCGGGACTGTGCTCGCGAGGGCGGTGCTCTCCTGAACCACCCCGACAGTCGCCGCTTCCTCTTGGCGTGCACTCGCCAGTGACGCGCTCGCTGGGATGGAGCTCGCCAGCACTGAGCTCGCCGACACGGAGCTCGCCGGACTGGCGAACAACACTCGCCCTTCCTGGCTCTGACCTAAACCAACGGCAACTTCCTTTCCATCCCTTCCTCCTGGTGCCTTCTCGCCGACTGCTGTTGGGGGAGTGGTCGCCTGAGGTGCCGGGGTCGCAAACTCACTTCGCAGAGCTGTGACCGTGAACCCCAAGGTGTCGAGCACCTCCTTTCTGAAATCCGCGAGCATCCTAGCCATCGCCTCCTGAGGAGTCTCGCCGAACTCCTCGCCCTGCTCCTCATCTCCTGCCATAACCCTTCTTTGGAACTTTCTTGAACCAGCCACGCTCCACGCTCACCGCACCAAAATGTTGAAACCGATTTCTCGGTCTCCCGTAGAGCTCGGGGCCCTCACCGAGATGAGGGGCGGCTAGTCCTTACTAATCCCTCGAGGAGGGTAGGCGGAAGATTAGGAAAATGACCTAGACCCTGGTCACAGCGAGGAGGTCCCTCCACTAACCCGGAAGATCGTTGAGCGCTTCCCCTCCCAAGCCAAAGCTGAGACTTGGGCACCTTGGAGAGCTCTGGAAATGCTAACCAAAGAAAGCCTAAGGAGAGGGAAGCTGAAGTAAGATCCTCTCCAAAGGTGCCCTTGAGGTCCTATTTATAGATTTTCTGATCTGGCCTGCAAATAGCAGGATTCCGCCTCTTGATTTTACTATCCGCACCCCAAATGGGTCTGCTACTAGCCAAACTCCGCTGTTTGGAGAGGCTAAAGGCAGACCACCAAGGGTGACAGGGTAATTTGGCCGATTCCTAGCGAACTCTTGACTCGCTCGCTTCCTAGCGAGCACTCGGCGAGTTCTTGACTCGCCGGCTTCCTAGCGAGCACTTGGCGAGTTCTTGACTCGCTCGCTTCCTAGCGAGCACTTGGCGAGTTCTTGATTCGCTCGCTTCCTAGCGAGCACTTGGCGAGTTCTTGACTCGCCGGCCCTTCTGGCTCGCTCGCCTTTGGTTGCCCGTCCTCTCGGCGAATATCGGGGTTGTACAATTAGTTCCTACTCCAATCATCTTCCCCGTACTTCGGTCTTATATAGAGAAAGATTTGTCATTAAATGTTTCAGAACAATTAAAATTTCGAGTCAATTGTCTAACCGAAACAAGGTTAAATGGGCATCTGGGAATAGATAAAATTGAGTGTAAAGGTAGGGAGGAAAGATGATTTGCTTTGCCAATACCCACAAATTTATCTTTCGAGCCATTGACAAGAGTGATGCGATGAGTTTTAATTAGATAGATTGGAGAAAAGAGAGGAATTACAAGCTAGATGATCAGAAGCACCGTAATCCAAAATCCAAGATTCGACAAGTGTGGTATGATACAGACAAACAATAGAGTTACCAATATACGTTGTGGTAGCAGGAAGGGTGCTATGTAGTCCAAACTTATACCGAAGATAGTTATTGAACTCAATGCCACTCAAGACATTCTGATGAGTATGAAAGTGCTGATATTCACAATAAAATAATCCCGTGACCAGCTGATTGCAAATATACGACATTAACAGATATATCAGTAAATCCAACCGGTGGGTAACACTTATCTTGAGTATCGCCCATTCGTTTACGACAAGACCATTGTGGTCGATTGCTTGCGTGCAAGGAAGCACCGGTACGGGTACGAGTATCGGGCACGATACGTATCCGGTACGTCGGTACGCCAAAATTTAAAAAATAAGGATACGGGTGCGGCGGGATACGTTGTATTAAATATTATAAATCTATGTGTATAATCTCACAAATGTAATTAAAAGTCCTCAAAATAATAAAACATCAAGCATAATTGTATAAATCACCAATTGAAATACAAATTCATAGTTAATGCAATATAATATGAAGTTCTCAAATAAAAAAATATTCATAATCTCATCAAATTTAAGGATGTTTATCAGTCATTTTCATCCTCTTCTTCCCTATTATTGGAGATTAACGCATCTTCAACTTCTGGTTCGTCTAAAGACAAGTTAGCAAAATATTAAACATAGAAACATTCATATTGAACAAGTAGAAACAGTACCAATCTGAAACATCTAATCTTTAAATATATAGTAAGAAAATAAAATGATAAAATTTAAATCAAATTTCTTTATAGTTTAAACGAAAAAGGATACTTAAATCTAAAGTACATTTTGTTACTATAATAAATAAGCATCGCTAGTTGCATTTCTGGGTAATTTTTCTTTTCTAAAATACACACATAAGTCTTTTGTTTACTTCAGAAAAACATACTCTTATTATAATATGTAGAACAATCTACCAAGTCCAAGTGTATCTACAGACTAGAATAACAGGTGTATCCGTGAGTATTGAGTACGTACCGGTATCGGATACGTATCCGGTACGGGTACGTGGCCCTCAAGGAAGTATCGGTGCTTCATAGCTTGCGTGTGACCATCCCTTTCTCGATCACGATCTCGTGCTCCACGATTATGTAAAGTGCATAAGAGTCAAAATATGGTTGGAGACTTGCTTTTAATGTGTTGTTTGGAGGATGGACTCTCAGTAATCGGTCAATGAGGGCTTCAACAGTGAGAACACTAGGATTTGCCAGGATCTGATTCCCGATAGTCTAAATCTGTATGTAGGCCATGTAGAACGAATAACATTATATATTTTCCATCTTCTTCAGTGTTTTAAGGGGTTCTTCACAAGTTAAGATCAATTTTACCTCTTTCACAAAGACTGTAATAAAGACATTGAACATAAAGACATTGAACATCGTTTAAGCGGATTGTGATACACAGTAACCATATCAAGAACGGGAACAAAGAACCTGCATTGCATAAAAGAAAACATTGATATAATCGGGAGACAAGCTCCCGCCAAACACCTGGAGCCTGGGTCCTCCAAAACACTCCTCTCTCTAAAGAGAGCCCAAGACACTAAAACTTGAAAGATAATCCGACTCTTACACTAATGACTCCTTATATAGATGGAGCCCTTGTTACAAGACAAAGACACTAAAGGATGAAACCTAATTAACATAATGTTAATATAAAATTAAAAACGCCATGAGAGACCCTCGCGAGGTGAGGCTGATCGACTGAGTGTCGCTTGTGAAACATCTGCAATGCGTATACATATCAATATACCTGTCCTGAAAAGAGACATTATCCCCATGGTTGTGCCGTCCGGTAAGGGCCCTATGTGCGCGTGGTGGAGACTTGGGCGGTTCCTCTGGCGGGTGGGTTAGGTGAAACATTAGAAGCTTAGCGGCGCCGTTTCGGTCAGAGTGCTGCAGATTTGTGGTAAATTTGATCGAAAATGGTGCAAAGCTCGGCATGGTACTGCCAGAGACGTGATAAGATGCCTTGGATGATAGTAGCAGGAAATTATAGGGTTTGTGTAAGCTCAGATGCGAAAATAATTTGTGGGGTTCTTTTGGAACCTGTGGCGCGAAAATAATTTCAGCAAAAAAAGGATTTGAGCGGAGTAGTGTCAGAACGAATGTTGCAAGATGGTCGGGGCAAAAAGAAGTTAGAAAAGAAAATCCACAAGGAGACATGGAATTTGCATGCGTGTGTGGCACCGGGTGAAAAGTGCAGACACATGAAGGTGGAGGAATCGAAGGAGAGAGGATGTTGTCCATTAAAGTGAGGAAAGTTGTGTGGAGATGTGGGTGAAGACATGACAAGGTGAAGTGGGGCAAAGCCTGCTGGGATGACATGACTTGGAGCTCGAGAAAAGAAATCGGCTGGAAAGGAAAAGAAATCGGCTGAGATTGCAGTAGCACGTACCTGTGTGGCTCGAACTGCACAAAAGGAGAAGGGGACAAGATGGCTGAAAGGTCGTGACCAGGATGACAGATCGACGCGGACGGAACATCGTGAAAAGGGACAGCTCGAGCGCAGAGTAGAACATGGGGCAAGGGGTTTGATTCCAGGGAGAGGAGACGCAGAAAGTGGGAGACACAAGCGACAGGTTCTGGCGTGGAATACGACCGACGAAAGAAGTGGACGGAGGGGAAGTGGGCGACGGATTCGACACTGATGTTGGAACGAACGCCGCGAGTGATAGTGGAGGAGAAAGGAATCGTTGATGTCGTGTGGAGCCGGGGTCGTGGAGATCGGGGAGTAGCCAGTTGGAGAAGAACAGATCGAAGGATGTGGAGGAGGAGACGAGCTCGTCGAGCTTTTCTGGAAGGCAAAAGGCACGGATGCCGCTAGCGTTGGATCGGTGTGGTTGCTCGCAGCACTATGCGTCTTCTCCAATGTCATGAGCATTGGAGGAAAGGGAGAGTGGCTTGCCCATGTGCTAATGGCAAACGGCTGAAGTTGGGAGTTGCCGAGGCTGTGAGTTGCTAAGGGATGGACGGTGATCGAGCGGTCCATTTCCGTGGCGATGGTGGGGCTGGGCTGCACAAAAGAAACATAGCACCGTGGTTGGAATGACGTTTGAGGAATGAGACAGCTACGAAGCTCTTGCGTCATGGTGAAGATTTTATCCATGGCCGCATCGATCCGATCGCAACGAGCTGCAAGGTGGGTCATGGAAGTCGAGTGTTCGACGGAAGGGGATGAGATCCACATAGGGTTCCAGTGGAAATCCTAGTTGAGCGACAGGTTGAACCAATTGATATGCGGTAGCTGTATCAAGAATGTGAACAAGGAACTTGCATTGCATAAAAGAAAACACTAATACAATCGGGAGACCAGCTCCCGCCAAACACCCGGAGGCTGAGTCCTCCAAAGCACTTATCTCTCCAAAGAGAGCCCAAGATACTAAGACTTGAAAGATAATCCGACTCTTACGCTAATGGCTCCTTATATAGATAGAACCCTTGTTACACGACAAAGACACTAAATGATGATACCTAATTAACATAATGTTAATATAAAAGTAAACACGCCATGGGAGACTCTCACGAGGTGAGGCTGATCGACCGAGCGCCGCATGTGATACGTCTGCAATGCGTATACATATCCGATAGTCCGAGGCTTCCTCCAAACGTCGCAGTAGGTTTTGTAAGTTCTGAAGTAGTCTCACAATTTTGGTTCAATACATTTCCATAAGTGAGAAACTAATTGATAGTCCATCTTCCTCCTTGCTTCTGTCCACCTGTGTATTTTTTTTTGCATTCTTGATTAAATGATCAGACAGATTTGACCATAAAACAAAATTTCAACGGAGGCTTGCCAATCCATGTAGTTCTTGCTCGTGGCGTTTTTCGTTGTTATGGAAGGATTGCCAAATAAAGTGAGTGACATTAGACCTCTGTTTATGGGTGATGGAGGAATAGTGCTTGATGTGTTAGGTAAGGAAGCCATGCAAACAGATAGACAAACTGGAGCTGGAGTCTATTGATCGATAAGCTCTGGACTATGGTGTTGCTTGAACGGAGCTGAACCGTGGGGGAGTAAATGATGATCGACCAAAGCAGCGGATGGTTACAAGATGTAAACAGTAGCTGGATACGAGCCTACGGATGGATCATCAGATTCAACAACTATATACGGGATCGATAATGACAAGTATCTCAGAAATACCTTGACAGCATTCTCAAAGGTATGCGACTGCGAATGGATCGACAATGATGTGCGGTCTAACTTGGTTCTTGACGGGATCGAAGATGACGAGATGTTGAAGGATGGCGAGATCAATGGGAGACGTGCGCTGCAAGATCTTACGGGATTGGCTTGCTGTTAGTGTGACTAGTCGGTGAACACGTTCGATGTTGAAGCATCATTCTACTGAAGCAGTCTGGATTACATAGGAGACGAATGCTGGGATTAACCTAGCATGCGTTTTGGTACCCTGTGAAATCAGAGAATATTATTATTTCATCCACTTAGATACAACTTAGCATGTCTACATATCGATAGAGAGTAATAATCTTAGTATATACATCCATTGTGTGACTAAATTAAAGACAGTCTAATGTAAATACATAACTTCTAACAGACATATTTGGGAAAGTGTTGGATTATTGAACTGGTTTTATTCTCTTGATTGAACCCTGAATTCATCAATTTCATTATTATATTCTCATTGAATCCGAACAAATCAGATTGTATTTTGTGTTGATCTAATGCATACATTATATAAATTAAATAATGATCTTTCCAGTATTTTTTTGTTGGCTATTAAGTAGTGAATGAAATAAAATGCAGGGGCATAAGGAAAAAAATATAAGTACGAAATGGCTGGACTAAAATCTATTTCTTAAACTTATTTAGATGGTGTTGTGTGCAAATAAACCTCTTCTTCAGTCGTAGTAGTCCCAGACAATTTTGAGTTGATTTTATTTTACATGCCATGAACCATGGTAATTATGGAAATTGCATGCTATCTATGTCATGAACTTTTTCTCTTACCTTGTTTTCAAGGTTCAATGGTTCGCTTTCTGTGGAACTTTCAAACAATCATCCGAACATGCGGATCATTCGCAGAAGAATTGCATTGATACTTGGTCAGTGGGTTTCTGAGGTTAGTTGTCCAATTTTTAAGGCTATAGTTAATTATGTTTAATTTTTGTTTAATTTATGATTTGCATATCTTCATTTATTTTATTTTAGTTCTAGTTATTTACCGTAAATGGGTGTTCTAATGTTTGTACAACTAAAAAAAATAGAATTATTATATATGTTTGTATGTATATAAAAATAACTTAATTTCAGCATTTAAATATAATTACAGTATGTACAACTAGTAATTGATAATTAATTATTTTAATTAATTGAATCAATGTGATGATTAATTAAAGGCTTGAGTGTTGTTGTTGTTGTAATGTGATGATTAATTACTTTATATTTAGTTAATCAATATGGAATGATTTTTGTAAGTGTTAATGTTATTATTAAGTTATAATTGATGAATGATTTTAAAGTAACAAATATATTAATTATAATTACTTTCATAAATTTTAAATATATTATTATTCATTAATTAATAAATTCTAATTCTACAGTGTAAACGAATCATAATTAAATACTACATTTTATTATCATGAAATATAATATTTATGATTTCTTATTTAGCCTTGATAAATACTTAATTACTGTAAGAATATATTAATCCGTACTGTTACTGTTGAAATAAGAATTTGTTGCAGTAGCAACACCAAAAAGTTCAATTTTAAATTTACTCTTAAGTTTTCGGTGCCAACTATTAAAAAAAAGAGGAGAAAATGGACAGCTGGAGAAGTGGGAGTGGGAGAGACCACCTATACAAAGAACAGAACAAAAATTAGGGGGTCCCATTACTCACTTTTTGGTCTTCCTTTAGTTGCTGAGCCATTCATTACTGCCATCTGTACAAATTATTTTATTTGGAGTGGAAAATGGGAAAATAAAAACCAACCATATAATTGGAAGTGCAAATAAAATAAATATTTAAAATTAGAGCAATGTTATAAGCAGTCCGAATTTGGATATTCGCACCCCGAAAAAACACCTAAAATTTCTCATTTTACTAAATATAGTGGAAATGAGCGGAATTTATTCTTATTGACCCATCTTCGACTATTTATACCTATTACATGAACTTCTCAATTTACACTTAAAATACCTGCCTCCCCCTCAAGATGGGCGAAAAATATCTACTAAGTCTATCTTGTCACATAATCTAGATAAATCAAGTGAACTAAGTCCCTTGGTGAGACAATCAACCACTTGCTCTTTAGTAACTACGTGTCCCCACTCCAGTTGACCGCTATTCAACTTTTTCTTGATAAAGAATATGTCTATCTCCACATGCTTGGTTCGGTCATGTTCAACGGGGTTGTTTGCAATGCTAATAGCAACTTTGCTATCACTACAATGTTATTTGATCGACCCCCTTTGTCCATCTGGAGCTCTACCAGCAGGGCTCTTAACCATAACATCTCTCCCACACCTAAGACCATGACATTATACTCTGCCTCGGCTGTGGACCTCACCACCGTCTGCTTCTTGCTCTTCCAGGAGACCAGATTGGCCCCTTCAAATATGCAATATTCTGGTGTGGACCTCTTGTCATCGGCGTAACTAGCCCAGTATGAATCACAATAACCCTCGAATTTCAAATGTCCATTCTTCCGGAAGATCAACCCCTTCCCTAGTGCACTCTTCAAGTACCATAGAATCTGATACACAACATCCATGTGATCCTCCCTAAGATCATGCGTATAACGGGCCATCACACTCACAACTAAGGATATGTCGGGAAGAGTGTGACTCAGATAAATCAAGCTGCCTACCAACCTCTGGTACTTCTCTCTATCGACTGTCTCTCCTGCCTCAGCACTGAGTTTGAACTTCTGATCAATGGGAGCAACCGCAGGCCTGCACCCCATCATACCTATCTCTGTTAGCAGATATATCACATATTTTCATTGAGATTGAACAATCCCCTCTGCACCACGAGCTATCTCAATCCCAAGGAAATACCTTAGCTGCCCTATGTCTTTTATTTCAAATTCCTTGCCCAATCTCATTTTCAGCTGAGCAATTTTGCTTTTATCATCACGAGTGATAATAATATCATCCACATACACAAAAAACATTGTAGTGTGAGCTCCACATCGCCTAAAGAACACTGTATGATCGACCCTCATGTCTACCATAACTCTCCTAAACCCGTCAAACCAGGCTCGAGGATACCGCTTCAACCCATAAAGAGACTTCTTGAGTCTACACACCTTACCAGTCGTTTGTTTTGAGCCAAAATCTGGTGGTACCTCCATGTATACCTCTTCCAACAAATCTCCATGAAGAAAGACATTTTTCACGTCAAGCTGGTGTAGTTTCCATCCCCCATTCCTTGTCAAGGATACTAGTGTTCGCACTGTGCTCATCTTCACCACTGGTGCAAAGGTCTCATCATAGTCGATGCCATAAGTCTGAGTACCCCTTTGCCACCAATCGGGTCTTGTAGCGTTCAACCCGACCCTCTGAGTTTTGTTTCACAGTAAAAACCCACTTGCACGCAACCGCCTTCTTACCTGGTGGTAGTGACACAAGCTCCCAAGTTTTGTTCTTTTCCAGAGCCTCGAGTTTCTCTAGCATTGCAACTTTTCACTTTGGATCATCCTTAGCAACTTGCCAACATTTAAGAATAGAGACAATGTCTAATAATGCAATTAATGCTCCATGCACAAGTGATATGCGATAGTAGGAAATTAATTGGGAAAATCATGAGGAAAATCATATCAATCAGGTGAGGCTCCCGCATTGATGCGAGAACTTCTCCTTACCTGTAAGTTAGTGGGAATAGAGAGAGGAATCATATCACATGTATCTTCTGAGTTTGAGGTGGATGATGTATTTGTCTCAGGAGTCGGAGTAGGCAGAGGAAAGGGACTTGGTCCAAATGGCACAATAGGCATTGTTTGCACGTTTCCCTCATTTTATTGTCTTTTCCTCATTTACACTCTTAGCTCTCTCTGAGTCAGAGGTCCACCATCCTCAGATCTCTGCTCCTCATGCACCAACACCACAACCGACTCCACACTCGGCATAAACGAACAAGGGATAGTCACTATCCTCTCCCTCTTGCCTCATACTGCCTGTAACGGGCGAGTCCCCAAAGGATGAGTCAACCTGAGAGGAGTAGTATGACTCAAACTCTCTAAATGTGACATTCATACTAACGATCAACTTCTTCGTCGGACTTCAACAAACATACCCCTTTTTAGTAGCCGAATTCCCTACAAAAACACACTTCACAGCCCTTGGATTTAGCATTCCCACATTTGGTCTATTGTCCTGCACGAAGCACATACATCCAAAAGTTTTGAGAGTAAGAATATCTCAATTCTTACCTCTCAGCATCTTAAGCGGAAACTTCCAATCTAACACTCGCAAGGGCATCCTATTGATCAAATAGGCCGACGTTAGGACCGCCTGCCCCCACAAGTACTTCGGTACCTTCATCGACATCATCATACTCCGGGTAGCCTCAAAAGGTACCTGTTCTTTCATTCAGCGACCCATTTTGCTCTGGTGTGTATGCGCAAGTGGTTTGATGTTGTATCCCATGGGATGACAAGTACTCCTCAAACGTCCTGTTGGTGCACTCTGTCCCATTGTCAGACCTCAACACCTTTACAACTGCACCGTATTGAGTCTGCATTCCTTTGTGAAAATCTTTAAAGCAAGCAAACACTTCACTTTTATTTTTCATTAAATACAAACATGTCACACGAGAAAAGTAATCAATGAAAGATACAAAATATCGGAATCCATTCATACTAGTTGTGGGGCAAGGTCTCCATACATCTGAATGTACTAAGTCAAAAGCAGAAGAACTCCTACTACCAGAATGTATCACAAGTACCATTAGCAGAGTGAGCAAAAGAGGCAACATTACCCCTAGATGAAGATGAAGTGAATGCATCATCGACCACACCCTTCTGTTTCCTCCTCATCAGCTGAGAGTAGGCATCCATGATCGCTTGGTCCTCCCCAGGGTGACATTCCTCTCTCATACCCCCTTCTGCCTCTTCCTATGCTACCATCAGATGTGCTTGGTGATCCCTTTTCCACCACTACTGCGACCCCCACGACCGTGACCACGACCTCCAGGTTGTCCCCTTGCACCTACATCTCTCTCCTTTGGTGTCTTAGGAGAAGCCTGCCTCAGATGACCTATCTCACCTCAATTGAAGCACTGCCGTGTCTTACCTAAGTATCCCGTCTGACCTGAACTGGTGACTAGTAATGCCGACTTAACCCCTAGAAGTCCAGCAACACCAGACTGGAGTTGAATTCCGCTCTCCTCCTGCATTATGGCCGAGATCGTCTAATGTGAGAGAATCTTTGGTTAAGCTAGCAACACCGCACACCTTGGCTCAAATACCTGGTTCAATCCCCTCATAAAGTGCATAAGTCCTCCTCTGAGCATCTCGCTCCCCTTTCTTACACTCAGGATCTTTGCAGCATCTGCATGCGAGAAATAATCATAATCTGCCCACAATCACTCCAGGTCTGCGACATACTCCTGAATCGATTTTTATTCCTGTGTGACTGCCTCTATCTCCCTCTCAATTTGAAATACCCTTATGTTGTTTTCGATTCCTGCATACATTCTCTACAACTTCCCCCAAACATCACTCACATTCTCTATGCCATCCGCTGTGATAACTATAGACGCAACCATCGAGTTTAGGAGCCACGTGTGCAGCAGGCTATGCGTAGTCTTCCACTCATTGTACCTAGTCGAGTCGTTCCCAAGCCTTTGGACATTCTCAAGAACTTGTAGAACACTTTTAGATCTGTTAGGTATCCCTCCAGGTTCCTTCCAGATAGAACTCTCTTCACCCACCGTGATCAATTCAAATATGTAGCTGAGCCAACAAGCTCCAGCTCCACTGGAGGAAGATCCAACTTCACCGGCTGTGGCATGGTCGATCCCAAGCCTTTGGACATTCTCAAGAACTTGTAGAACACTTTTAGATCCGCCTCCATCTTGGCAACTAATTTCTCCATCTTAAATGAAAAACTTTCGTCAGCAATCCAAAGCTAAGTAATCCAAATCCTCACGGCCGTGGCTGATCCATCCTCACTACCGTGGTGCACTCCAAGTCACTGAGCAGGAGAAGGCAGCAGTCTGCGACCTCCACTTTCACCGCCTGCATCTCGTGCTGGAGACCCGATCGGGAGCTAGCGCATTAGGAACCATGACCAGATTACGCGCATGTAGCATTGCCGACGCCGGAAAAAGGATCATATTCCCATTTCCGGCGCCCGTTGTGGGATCGACAACGACGCATGCGGGAGAGACTGGCGCTAGCGGGAAGGAGGCTTATGGGAACGAGACTGGAGGAGAGGAGGCGCTCGACTACAACGCCCGACTACGACGCCCGACTGGCGGAGAGGAGGCTTACAGGAAAGGAGGCACTCGACTACGGAGGAGACGAACGCGGCGTGTGGAAAGGAGACGGACCCGCCGTTCAAGAAGGAAACGAACACGGCGTTCAAGAAGGAGACGAACACGGCGTTCAAGAAGGAGACGAACACAACGTGCAGGAACGAGAACCCTAGTGTGCTCTGATACCACGTGGAAATGAGTGGAATTGATTCTTATTGACCCATTTTCGGGTATTTATACCTATTACATCAACTTCTCAATTAACACATAAAATACCAACAAATATAATCGCATCCTAATATAACTGGATCCCTTCCTCCTGAGCTTCCTCTGGTTAGAACCAAGTTGCTAGAGTTGAGCAACTTCAACGATGTTAATGAGCTTCTTTATTAACGATGAAACCCTTTAACGAAGATGGTCGACGTCGAGCAAAGGCTGAATCATTGAGTAGCATTTGACGATATAAGATATATTCGTTGTTCAGTACTTCACTTAGGCGTCGAGTGTCTGATGATGGTTGATGATTCTAGCCGTTGCTATATGCAAAAAAGGGAATCCTTACATTGACCGTAAATGTGGGTGGCGCAGGGAGGGTCCGGAGAAGGGTCCCACCATAAGTGTGAAATGTAGGCAAACCTTACCCTGCATTTTTGCAATAGGCTGCTTCCAGGACTCGAACCCGTGACCTCATGGTCACACGGCAAGACCTTAATCGGTGCGCCAAGAATCCCCTTCATAGCTTGGTGTGTGTGTGTGTATATATATATGTATCTCAAAAGTCACAATTCGTCTCTCTTTCTCTAAAGCTCACTTTCCCAATACCAAGAAGAAGAAAGGACCGAGAAAATCAATAAGGCTGTTCACGAATTTCGAAGAGATAAAAGGTGAGCTCATCAGAAGAGCAATAGATATTCCTTTCTGAATTCATGAATGTTCTGGCAAATAATTGGAGAAAAGGATTAAGGAGTCTTTGACTCTTGGATTTTAAAGGAGCATCTTTGCTCCTCAGGCCAAAAACTAGTTGCTGATGTGTCAATATCAAGAGTTTCTTGGATGTTCTCTCTCAAAAGGCTTGACTGGACTTTCTCAACTCTACGTGCTAGTAGACACTCCGACCTTACCATTTGTGGGACGGAAGTCTGACGATGAACTATCCATGGACAAACCAACCTAGTCATGGAGGACTAATCACTGCTTCATCCTACCAGATGAGATTTTTATGATTCTGACTCATTGCCAGGCCGCTCAAGAGGTTTGGAGCTCTCTCCTCACAATGGTTAAAGAATCATCCAAGATAAGGAAGGATAAATATTCCTTCTTAACCAGAAGTATGAGTACTTCACTTATACTGAAGGCGAGATGACCTGTCAGCTTCATTAGAGATTCACCCTCATTGTGAATGAACTAAAGATGTTTGGAAATGAGTTCACAAATGATGATTTCCATTATAGATTCCTGAGGTCTTCTAAATGGATCTCCCGAATGTGGTGATCAGAGAAAATAGAGATTTAAACTCCACTGATCTAGAAACTATTGTTGGCAAGCTCTTATCTTAAGTGTTGTAGATGTCAACCGACATAAAGGTTTTGGGGACAAAACGCCACGACATCGATATTTTAAGCAAAAATGTCGTTTTTGAAAATATCGCCCGATATATCGGTTTAACCCCCCGATATATCGGGCGATATTTCGCAACCGATATATCGTCGAGAGTATTAAAAATATTTTTTCATTTTTTGAAGAGACCAAATAAAAATATTTTGTTTCGTGCTTCATTTCGTGCATCTCTCTAAGTCTAGCGTCGAGGACTTTCTCATCTCGCTCTCATTTGGTGTTTTTATGTTGTTTATTGCAGTCAACATTTCTTTATTTAATTTATAAACATACACAATGTGTATAAATGTTTATTGTGTAATTTATAAACATACATTATTTATACAATTTTACATATTTATAAAAACTATGTATATATATATATGAATAAATTTATTTAAATATTAAAATCCGACATTGTAAAATATCTCCGATATATCCCCCGCAATCCGACATCCGACATTTCAAACTCAAACCGACATGAACCCGACATCCGACATCTGCAACCTAGCTTATGAGCTAATGCTAAATAATCAGGAGGAAGCTAAATGAAAATGGGAAGACACCCTCTTCAAAGGTAATGGCATTGCTCTGAAAGACAATAGAAGCAAGATAGAAGTTATGAAATGGTCTTGTTCGCATGAAAGCTGAAGAAATGAATGGCAAGAAAACATCCTCAGTCAAGGGGAGGAAGCTTCGGGCAATATTAAGCCTCTTATTATCCTAGAGGTAAAAATAAACTCATCTATTGCAAGTGTGAGTAGACAGACCATTTTGTTAATGTATGTTTGTTGGGACAAGAACAAAGACTAAGAAAATCCGAGGAGAAAAAGAAGTGGCTCAGAGACGAAGAGAAGGAAATGGTGGATGTAAGAAGAAAAAGGAAAGGAGAGAAGCCTTGTGGATAGGAGAAATGCTTTTCAAAATATGAGTGAAAATTTATCCAAAAGACTTGGCGGTCAAGGATTGGGAGCATCTTGTACCTGCTTGCATATAAGAGTCCCGTGACCTTTGTTAATGAAAAAAATCTATGATCCCCTTAGAAGATGCATTGTATGGAAGAGGCCCATGACTGATTCATTCTAGCCTCATTGTTGGAAAAAATGATCTTGCTGCCCTATTAAGAAAGGGATTCAGCTTTTCTGTTAATCAAAGAAAAATCTATCCATAATTCGTAGGGCAACGGTCAACAATCGCCGACCTATGACCTAGTTCATGATCTGCAATCGTCGTTCTCTGAACAATCTAATGCTCGGCGATTGATGACAGGTAGTGAGAAAGAAATTCAATGTTCATCACCCAAACAAGTTGGCCATACTCGATGATCGTCGACCTATCCCGGACAAGCATTGTATCAGATGTATACATCTTCACCTTCTTTATTAAAAGGAAATGCCTGTACAACATGCTCAATTGTTTTTGGTGTGGTAGAGTAGGTCTTTTTGTCATTGATTACTGGTACTATTCAACCGCCTACCCTATTGGAAGAGTATACCAAAAGTGGCCAAGAGGTTGGTGTACGTCTCTGAACTTTAGGGGACCCAATCCATATTGTGTCCCTAAAAGCTTTTAGCCTTCTTTTATGCACGTGTGTCTTGTACAAATGTGTGATTCTTGGACAATGGGTGCTCCAGACACATAACATGTGAGAAAAGTTTCTTGATTGACTTCAAACCCAAGGAAGGTCCCAATGTATTTTTGGGGACTCAAGCCTAGGCTTCACAATATGATATGATAATTTCTCATGTGATATGACATCCTTTACAAAAGTAATCTACGGTGAAGAGTTGAAACTCAACCTTATTAGCATAAGTCAATTTTGTGACAAATGATATCATGTAACCTTCCTTAATGATCAATGATTGGTCAATGACAATGTTCGTGGGAATAGTGTACTGACAAGTAATTAGAGGAAACATTTACATTGTAGATTTTAACACCCGCACTTCTTGTATTTATTTTGTTGCTTCCTCTAGTAGTTTATGTGATCTTTGCATAAGAAGCTTGCACACCTAAATTCAAGATATTGTGAAAGCTATCTACCTTAAATTTAGTTAGGGGGTTGTCATTATGCAAGTATGTCAAAGAGAGATCTTGTAAGACATGCCAGGAAAGCAAATTAATGTCTCTTTTAAGAGCATTGCTTCTCCTGAATTTCGTAGGATTTTTCATTTATTGCATACGGATCTATTTGGTTTAATTCCTACAACAAGTTTAGGAGGGAAAAACTATTTCCTTGTAATTATAGATGCCTTTTCCAAATTCACTTTGACATTCTTTTTGAAAACCATGTTTGATACTGTTAACTCTTATATAAGAGGGGTAATACAAGTCTAAGTAATTAATTCTAACACCCCTCCTCAAATTGGGCATGTTACACTTTGCATACCCAACTTGTCGATAAAACCGCAAAAACATTCACCCCCAGACTCTTAGTAAGAATGTCAGCTAATTGTCCATCTGAAGGAACAAAAGGAATACATATCTTCTTCTCAATATTCTCTTTGATGAAGTGTCTATTCACCTTAATGTGTTTGATGCGATTGTGCTGAGTGAGATTGTTGGCAATGCTGACTGCAACTTTGTTGTCGCAATACAACCATATATGATTAGCCTCACTTAATCCCAGATCACACATAAGGGAGCGTAACCACAATCCCTCACATATGTCATGTCCCATAGCTGTAAATTTTGCTTTTGCATTAGACCTTGAGAGATATTTTTGTACTTCTCCAAGTAACCATATTCCCACCAACAAACGAGCAATACCCAGATGTATACCGCCTGTCTTCAACGGATCCTGCCCAATCTGCGTCAGTATAAACTTCAATTTTCAAATCCGTATTGGGGGTGAAGAGGATCTCTCTTTCTGGCGAGATCTTACCTCAAAATCCTAAGCAGCGTCGAGATGTCTCATCTTCGGTGAGTGCATATATTGGCTAACTACACCCACAACATAAGCTATGTGAAAGCAAGTATGATATAGATAGATTAATCGCCCGACAAGTCGTTGGTAACCAGTAACATCTTCAATGATTTCCCATCATCCCTTCCAAGACTGTGGTTGACCTCCATAGGTGTATCAGCAGGTCTACACCCACTCATACCAGATTGTTCTAGCAAATCAAAGATATATTTTCTCTGAGAGATGAATATACCTCTTTTGGATCTAGCTACTTTAATAACCGAAAAATACTTAAGTTTTCCCAGATCCTTCACTTCAAACTCTTTTGCCAAATTCCCCTTTAAAGCTTTCACTTCTTCAACATCATCTCCTGTTATGACGATGTCATCAACATAGACAATGAGGGTCGTTAAGATGCCACCCCTCCATTTCATAAACAAAGTATGGTCAGGGTGACTTTGTCTATATCCGAGAGAGATCACGACTTTGTGAAAACGACCGAACCAAGCCCCCGGTGATTGCTTCAGGACGTAGAGTCTTTTTTAGTTTGCACAGTTAGCCTTCAGAACCAGAAGGAGAAAAACCATGGGGAGAGACATATATACCTCTTATTCTAAATTCCCATGAAGGAATGCATTCTTTACGTCCAATTTGGTAAGATCCCAACCCTTGCACGCAAAATACGATAGCAATACTCGTACAAAGTTCATTTTTGAAACATGGGCAAAGGTTTCTTGATAATCAATCCCCAGGGTTTGAGTATATCCCCTTGCCACCAACCTCACTTTGAAACGTTCAACCAAGCCTTCAGTGTTATTCTTCACGGTAAACACCCACTTACAACCAACAATCTTCTTTCCGTATGGGAAATGTGTTAAATCCCATGTATAATTTTTTTCTAAAGCTGTCATTTCCTAAATCATTGTCTCTTTCCACTTTTGATGCCCAAGAGCCTTTTGCCATGTGGATGGAATAGAGATAGATGCAAGAGAAGAGACAAGGCTCTATGTGAAGGAGTTAGATTGTCATAAGAAACATAATGAGACAATGGATGTTGGGTGCAAGATCTGATACCTTTACAATGGGCAATGAGAACTTCAGTGGAATCTGCTGACAGAGTTGACACTGAGACTGATTGCGTGGGATGAGCCTGTGTGTTAGTAATTTTACTCTATCTGGTTTATACCTGTAATTCCTGTTCTTTACGAAGAGGCTCCCCCTGATTAGGAGTCTCGTCAAGAGTCGAAGTATGTGGAGGAATGGAGTACTGTGGAGGGATCAGTAAGGATATAGTAGGGGAGCTCACTTCTTCCGTAAGTGTAATATCTGCGCTGACAAAGACCCTCTCAGTCGGGGGATGATACCATTTATATCCCTCCTGAGTAGGATAATAACCAAGGAATACACATTTGAGAGCATGAGGGTCATGTTTAGACCGGCCCGGAGAGTATGTGAGCAAAAGACACAACCATAAGCTTTTGGTTGGAGAGAGGTTAGGGAAACCCCTTAGGTGATAAGGTGGGGTTGCTGTCCTAGGATCGGATATGACAGGCGGTTGATGAGGTAGGCAACCGTGAGAACATCATCACCCCAATAGAATTTAGGGAGGTTCATGGTGAATAATAAACACTGACCAACTTCCAAGAGGTGACGTTTTTTGCGCTCAGCAACCCCATTCTGAGACGCGGAGTGAAAAAATGATGTTTGATGGAGAATGCCATCATCAACAAGATTGTGTTCAAAGTGGGAGTTGATATACACCCGACCATTATCATTACATAAAATTTTGATAGGGGTGAAGAATTGAGTAGAATCCATTTTATGAAATTTCTGAAAAATAGAAAATACTTTATTCTTATTTTTCATCAAATAAACCCGAGTCGTATGAGAGAAACAGTTAAGAAAGGTAATAAACCAATGACATCCTAAAATTAAGACAACGGGGCAGGGCCCCAAAACATCAATATGAACGATATGAAAATGAGTAATACTCAGTAACGAAACATGATTAACAAAGGTACGATGGTATTTGACAACAACAAAAACATCACAAACATGGTTTTAAAACACAAGAAAAAATAGGAAATAAACGTTGTATGGTAGCAACAGAGGGATAGCCAAGCCGACGATGCCAGGTGAGCAGGTTGAATGTCTGTGAAGTTTGGAGAGCTTGCGGAGATGGAGACCCACAAGAGGAGTCAAACACGTACAAGCCATCCGACATGCTGCCAGAGCCAATCACCTTCCCTGTCTTCAGATGTTGAAAAACACAATGAGAAGGAAAGAAGGTAACTGAGCATTGAAGAGACTTAGTCAAATGACTAACAGAAAACAAACTATGAGTAAAATATTGAACATGAAACACAAAAGATAAAATGAGGGAAGAACAAGAGATGTATCCTTTTCCAACAATGGAAAAGGAGCCATCAACAATTCTCACTTTATCTCTTCCAGAAAGAGGAGAATATGACACAAAACTTGAAAATCATCCAGTCATGTGATCAGTGGCCTCAGAATCGATAATCCAATGAGTAGAAGGACGAGTAGTAGCAGAGTGGGCACCCGGTGTACCTGTATGGGCGAGGGCAGAGGATGAAGTAGTAGTCTTAGTAGTAAGCCATGCATAAACCGACGAAGGGCTTGTTTCTCATCAACCGAAAAAGGTGACGACTGAGAAGGGTTGCTCTCGGGAATTTTAGTCCAATGAGCAGAGTGAGGAGTTCGCCCTAAAGTTCGACCACGACCACCATGTGATGTCGAGCCGCCCCTGGGAGGTGGAATGCCATGTAGGCTGAAGCACATATCCCGAGTTTGATGAGTCTTGCCCTAATAATCACAAGTAAGGTCATCCTTACATGTATGCTTAGATTGGAAATAAAGAGAAACTCGACCTACAAAATTGGGCTGATGAACCACTAATGTTGATCCCTCTGTAAGAGTGGTGGTGTTCCAAGACTGCCTGCGGTCAAACTCCTGTTGGACAATGCTATAAACTACATGAAGCGAAGTTATAGGGACACATCCCAAAATCTAGACAGTAATCTGATCAAAATCTTTATGTAGCCAATGCTGGAACTCGAATACCCGATTATGATCCTCGCGGTCCCTCAGCAAGAGTCATCCGCATTACAGACCATGACAAAAGTCAAAATGGTCATACTCCTGATATAGTTGAGTAAACTCAAGATAGTAAGCAGGAGGGTGTTTATCATGTCGGAAAAGAAAGATCTTGCGGCATAGTTGGTAAATCTGGGTCGCATTCCCCTTGCTGGAATAGGTAGGCTCAACACATTTCCATATTTCAGCAACAGTGTCCACGAAAAGTTAACTCGGAGCAATGGATTCCTGCATGGAATTTGTGAGCCATGACATGACAAGGGAGTTTTCTGACACCCATTGAGGCCAAGTTGGAGAGCTCGTAGCCGACGCGTTGGTGGTGCCACTGATATAATCAAAGAGACGCCGACTCTTTAAGGCTAGTGTAATAGAGCGAAACCATGATAAATAATTAGTATCATCTAGTCGGATCGTTGTGATACGAGAGAAGTTATGATCCAGACCAGCCCGGGTAAATCCAGCAAGGGTCATGGAGCTAACAGAATCAATCACGTCCGACATAAAAAATCTTGAACAAAACTCCTCCAATAGAATGGCGGTGAGGATCGTAGAACACCTCTTCAAAGAGGGGAAGTGAGATATGACATCATTGCAGAACTAGAAGCTTTCCTCGTCTCTAACAAAAAAAAGTAGATTTGATTTTAAGAACTATCCATTTGTTGGAATCTTGTAAAAATTCCATATGACAATAAGATGGTCAAAGCGAAACTTTCCCCAAAAATTTGAGTCAATCGGACCCCCGAAAGTTTGCCGGAGAAGCCATCCCGTCAACCAACATCGATCGTCCGATGACAACAGACGCGCGAGCCTATCTGAGGTAGGGAATAGGCTTTTATTCTTGAGCTGTAGGAGTCTTGGACTCTGAGTTGTAAGATCTGATAGATCTGAGTATTTGAAGGAGTTAGTCGAGTCTAGCACACTACTTTTTAGATGGAGGGGGAATGTGGACGTACCCAACTCGGGGAACCACAATAAACATCTGTGCAATCTGTGATGTGTTAGCTTTTCTGTGATTAATCTGTTTGATATTTTTAATATTCGAAAAACACTCAGACATCTATTCACTCTCCTTTAGGTGATTAGACATTCCTTAACTTACAAGAGGGTCATGGATGCATGGCAGGAGACGGGACTTGTGCTAGAATCTACCCAGTTGTAGTTGCGGTTACAAGTTCGGTCATTCAATTGCCTTCTCTTTTCGATGCCTGTTCCTGTATTAGCTTGTAATAGACCCTTTGAGAAATATAAGTGCTCGCAACAAGAGGGAATTCGCCGCACCGGGCATATCTGGTGTTTTCCGCTGCTAGCGGCCCTCTCTTTTCTGTGCTCTGTTTGCCATGCCCTTGCGGGTTATTAACCGGTCGATTGTGGTCTTCGATCTCTTCACCGAACTTCCCGTTCTGGTCGCTGAGTGTGGAAAGTTGGGTGATAAATTTTACAGCAACAGTTCGAACACGCGACCTTTAGATCAAGCGACCGGTGAAACCGCCCGGCGCATGGTGAGGCAGCGGGGTCAGCCCGATGTTTGTCCAAAGAAGCCAATGCAGGCTGGCACTCCTCAAGGCAAGCGGTCGCTTGCGGGTACTCGCGAGTCACCTGCGAATGTGCCCTAGCGGCCTGAAGCACGGACATATGGAACCCATTTAGAGCCCGCCCAGGAAGTGCAAGAAGTACAAGTCCCCGGAGGGGACGAGGATAGGATCGTCTCCATAAATGCAGAGTTGAGGGAAGAAGATAAAACACTGCTTACCCGGTGCCTCCTGGATAACATCGACGTCTTCGCATGGTCAGCCTCAGATATGCATGGGATAAGCTATTACGAACTAGGAGGAGGAATCCGGGCAAGAGAGAGCCGACGAGGGAGGGAGAAGGAGGAGAGAGTTAAAGAGGAAAAACCATAGGGAGCAGCCCTAATTTCATAGATCCCAAAGATGCAAGATACAAACCAAGCCACACCCCTTTATAACTGCTGGGGTGCGCATAGCCAGTCTAAAACAAAACATAATCAAGACAGGAAATAAAACAGGAATTAAGCATAAGCGTATAACATTCCGCGTCCATCATGCGTCCTCCACCGTCGCGGCCCCCATGCCCGTAGCCCCGGGAGGCTTCCTGCGCGTGTAAACCCGCCATGGTGTCTCCTCGGCATGCGTGTCCGTAACAATGCCGCTGTCTGGGAAATTTGCCTTGTCCTCAAGGCAGTAATCGGCGAACTGGCGACGGAAGTCCTCCCGGGGTAGCCAAGTGGCGTCAGAGTCTGGATGATTTGCCCAGGCGACTAGGACCTCTTCCGAGGTGGGGTCCCCTGGTACAATGCAGCGCCGGTCGAGGATCTGGGCCGGGTAGTAGGGTGTCTCGCCGGCGAGATCAATATCAGTTGGGATGTGATCGGTAGTGGCATGGTCACCAATCACACGACGTAGTTGGGACACGTGGAAGACCGGATGAATGTGGCTGCCGGTGGGAAGGCAGAGGCGGTAAGCGACCGGGCTTATGCGTGCCAAAACCTCAAAGGGCCCGAAAAACCGGGGTGCTAGCTTCGGGCAGGGTCTGCGGGCTACGGACAGCTGGCGGTGCGGGCAAAGCTTGATGAAAACCTTCTCCCCCACGTGGAAGGACAGGTCACGCCGCTTTCGGTTCGCAAAGGAGGCCATCTTCTGCTGGGCACGTCGGAGGTGATCCCTGAGGAGATCCAGGATCGTATCCCGGTCTTGAAGGGCGGTGGCTAAGCTCTCGACCTGACACTCCCCCGGAAGATGGCAGATAATGGAGGGTGGTGGCCGGCCATAGACGACCTCGAAGGGAGTGGTTCCGGCAGCGCTGTGGTAAGCCGTGTTGTAGGAGTACTCTGCCCAACTGAGTCATTTCGCCCAAGTGCGAGGTTGCTCCCCCACGAAGCAACGAAGGTATGTCTCCAAACAGCGGTTGAGGACCTCAGACTGGCCATCCGTCTGCGGGTGGTACGCAGTACTCATACAGAGGCGAGTCCCCTGGAGTCGAAAAAGCGTGGTCCAGAAGGTGCTCAAGAAAAGAGGGTCCCGGTCGCTCACGATCGACCGCGGAAATCCGTGGAGGCGGACGACGTTGCTGATGAAGCTCTCTGCAACGGTGGCGGCGGTGTAAGGATGGCGCAGGGGAAGGAAGTGTCCGTATTTGGACAGGCGGTCCACCACGACCAGTATGCAATCGTACCCCTTTGAACGCGGCAGGCGAGTGATGAAGTCCATGGCCACGTCCTCCCAAACTCGATCTGGAATCGGAAGGGGCTGTAGGAGGCCTCCTGGAAAAGTCGCCTCATATTTCGCCTTCTGGCAAACGAGGCAAGCGGCCACAAAGGCCTTGACCTGCCGGAACATGTGGGGCCAATAAAGGGAGGCCGCCAGGCGGCGATATGTGCGGAACGCCCCGACGTGACCGCCAGTCGGGGAAGCGTGAAATTCGACGAGGAGGCGCGGGATGCTGGGAGACGACGGGGCGAGGACGAGGCGGCCCTTAAAGAGCAGGCGGCCCCCAACGAGAGTGTATGGTGGATGGGCGCTGGAGTCGGCGATGAGCGCCGTCCGAACCCCATTCAATAGCGGATCGGCCTCCACTTCCCGCTGAATGGTTGCTGCATCCTCCCACACCGGGCGGGAGATGGCTGTGAGTTCTGGAGCCCGGCTCTGGCGAGAGAGAGCATCTGCTGCCCGATTCGCCCTACCGGGGCGGAACTCAATGGTGAAGTCATATCCCAAAAGTTTGGCGACCCACACTTGTTGTGCGGGGGTGGCGATCTTCTGCTGCAGGAGGTAGCGAAGGCTATGGTGGTCGGTGCGTACCACAAATGGGCGGCCCAGAAGATACAGGCGCCAGTGCTGAACTGCGAGGACGAGGCCCATGAGCTCGTTCTCGTATGCGGAGCGGCTGCGAATGGTGCTAGAGAAGGCGCGACTGAAATAGGCGATCGGTCGGCCAGCCTGCATGAGAACTGCTCCCACGCCTGAGCCGGACGCGTCGCACTCGACGAGGAAGGGTCGGGAGAAATCTGGCATGGCCAGCACCGGCCCACGTACAAGGGCCTGCTGAAGGGCGGCGAAAGCGGCGGCGGTGGCAGGTGGCCACTGGAATGGGCCCTCTTCAGACTTCTTCAGGAGCTGCGTGAGGGGCTTGGCCAACGCTCCATACCCCTGAATGAATCGACGGTAGTAGCCTGTGAGGCCAAGGAACCCGCGAACCTCCCGCAGTGAGGTCGGGGTCGGCCAGTGAAGAACCGCTGCGATCTTCTCCTCATCCATAGCGACCCCGCGGGCCGAGATGGTGTGACCGAGGTAGCACACCTCGGGCACGCCAAAAGAGCATTTCTTCGAGTGCAGTTTGAGCTGATGGTGCCGGATGGTGGTCAGAGTATGTCGAACATGCTGAATATGATCCTGCCAAGAAGAGCTGTAGACCAAAATGTCATAAAAAAAAACAAGTACATGACGACGGAGAACTGCCCTGAAGATGTCGTTCATCGTGGCCTGGAAGGTAGCGGGTGCGTTCGTCAGCCCGAAGGGCATGACCAAGAACTCGTAGTGACCGTCATGAGTGCGGAAAGCCGTCTTGGCCACATCCTCCGGCCGCACTCGGATCTGGTGGTAGCCCGCGCGGAGGTCCAGTTTGGTGAAGAAAACTGCTCCATGCAGCTCGTCCAGGAGTTCCTGGATCACCGGAATCGGTATTTGTCGGGAACTGTGGCCTTATTGAGTTCCCGGTAGTCTACGCAGAACCGCCAGCTACCGTCCTTCTTCCGAACCAGTAGGATCGGGCTGGAAAAGGGGCTGACACTAGGGCGGATGAGTCCCCCCATCAACATCTCGTGTACCAACCTCTCGATCTCGTCCTTCTGTGTGTGGCCGTAGCGGTAAGGCCGTACCGAAACGGCGGCGGTGCCCGACTGCAAGGGAATGGCATGATCGGACGTCCTGGCAGGAGGCAGGCCGGTCGGGGCCTAAAAAAACATCAGCGAACTCTGTGAGAAGCTCCCGAAGGTCTGCCGGGTGAGGGGGGGGGGGGTGGTCCTGCGTGGCTGCGGACAAGGGCCAGAGCCAAGACGCAAAAGTCACGTCGGTCGTCCGCTGGATCGCACGGAGGGAGACGGGAGAGCGGAGGAGGGCCGAGTCGCCGATGAGGCGGCACGGCTTGCCCAGGTGACAGAACTGCATGGTCATGGTGGCCCAGTTGACCCGTACGTGGCCCAGCGTGCGAAGCCATGCCACCCCCAAGATGGCGTCAATGCCGCCGAGGCTGAAAGCGTAAAAATCGGCGGTAATTGGACAGGTGCCGACCCAAAGAGAGACGTCACGGCATCAACCCAAGGTGGGCCGCCGACGTCCATCGCCCAGGCAGACCGTAAAATCTGGAGAGGGAGCTGACTGTATCTGTAGCTGCTGTACCAACTGAGAAGAGATGAAGTTGTGGCTTGCCCCGCTGTCCACCATAACCACGATGGGACGATCGCCAATCGAACCCGAAATCTTCATGGTTTGGGGGCCCGAGATGCCCCCCACCGAGAAACAGGGAAGCTCAAGACGGTGGAAGTCGCCTGTGGGAGTGTCGCCGTTCCCATCTTCCTCCGAAAGCTCGAGGGACTCGAAGTCGGCCGCGGTAATCTCAGGGTCCGAGGTGCTAATGATGGCATGGAACTCCTTCACCGAACACTCATGGGTCGGGGAGTAGGGTTGGTGGCACCGAAAACAGAGGCCCTTGGAGCGGCACTCGTTGTACTCGCGGTCAGAAATGCGGTGGGGTGGCGCGGCCCGCCCCTGGCGGTTGCCCCCAGGGGGAGGCCGTGTCGGCTGAGCTGGAGCAGGTGGCCGCCACGGGGGCCGAGGCGCGTAGAGAGGAGGTCCAGGAGACGGGGCCGACCGTCGAGAGGAAAGGTCAGCCTCGACGAGGCGGGCCAAGTCCAGGGCGTCAGAAACTGTCCGCGGATGGTGTGTGCGCAACCGAGAGCGGACATGAGGGAGCAGGCCCTGCATGAAGAAGCCCAAGTAGTGGCCCGGTGGCAGACCCGGAACGTGGGTTACCAACGCCACGAACTCGTCGATGTAGTCATCGAGGCTGGTCGTCTGGCGGACCCCGCAGAGACGCTCTATGGCGGAAGACCCGGAGTAGCGGTCGTCGTAACGGCGAATCATTTCCTGCTTCAACTCCGTCCAGGAGAGGGTTGGGTTGGACTGACGGATCCACCGAGCCCAATGGAGGGCCGAGCCGTCCAACCCCACCAGTATCGTGGATACCTTGTCTTGTTCCGGCGTAAGGTGGAGATCGAAATACTGTTCCGCCTTAGCGATCCAGCCCATCGGGTCGACGCCGACGAAGGACGGTATATCGAGGGATAGGCCGAGCCGCGCGGGGGCCAAGGGGGCCGGCGGCTCGGGTGGCCGCACCGGAGGGGCTCCGAGGATGGAGGCTCCATCGGTGGCTGATCCGGAGCCGGAAGGAGTGGTCGGCGCTTGGAGAGAGTCGATCTTGGAATGGAGCACAAGAAGGGAGGCGTGCAAGGTGGCGATGAGCTGATCCTGGGCCTCGAGACGCTGGTTGACGGCCTCGGAGGTGGTATCCGCCATGGAATCGCTGTTGGAGCGGGTATTTGGAGCCATGGGAGACGCCTGGTCTGAGAGGGAGGTGCAACTGCAAAAGCGGGATGCAGACCGTCGACGAAAGGGGACGCAGAAGTCCGCGGGATCGCGGATCGGGAACGACGATGCGCGCGGAAGCTTGGACGCCGATGTACGAGGAATCGGGGACGCCGAAGCACCGAGATCTGGGACGCGGGGAAACGCCGGCGCTGCACGCGGAAGCCTGTGCGGAACGCCCATCGGCCTGTGCGCGGAACGGGAGCGACAGTATGCGGAAAGAGCTTTGGCTGAGAGCGAGACTCCGGCGGCTAGGTTAGCGGGCGGAGCGGCAGGTCGGACCAAATATTACGAACTAGGAGGAGGAATCCGGGCAAGGGAGAGCCAAAGCTAACCTAGCCCGGATTCCTCCTCCTAATTTCATAGATCCCAAAGATGCAAGATACAAACCAAGCCACACCCCTTTATAACTGCCGGGGTGCGCATAGCCAGTCTAAAACAAAACATAATCAAGACATGAAATAAAACCGGAATTAAACATAAGCGTATAACATTCCGCGTCCATCATGCGTCCTCCACCGTCGCGGCCCCCATGCCCGTAGCCCCGGGCGGCTTCCTGCGCGTGTAAACCCGCCATGGTGTCTCCTCGGCATGCGTGTCCGTATCATAAGCCCAGACGTTGCCTGCCATCGTCTCAACATCAGTCCTGACTTCAGGCCTGTGAAGCAGAAAAAATGATCAGTAGCCACAACGCTCGCTGAGCCTATTTGGGAAGAAGTCTCCAAGTTGCTCAAGGCGATTTTCATTAGAGAGATTCAGTACCCAGATTGGATCTCTAATGCTGTGATGGTCCGCAAAGCCAACGACAAGTGGAGAATGTGCATCGATTTCACTAGGCTCAATAAGACATGTCCCAAAGATTGTTACCCTACTCCGGATAGACTCTCTAGTCGACTCCGCCGTGGGTTTTTCGGTAATGAGTATTCTAGACGCCTTCTCGGGATACCACCAGATACGAATGCACATACCCGACATCCCTCATACGTCGTTTATCACAAATGACGGTTGTTACTGCTATCACGTCATGCGTTTTGGTTTGAAGAATGCTGACGCTACGTATCAAAGGATGATGGATCATGCGTTCAAGCAACATAATGGCCGTAACTTAGAAGTTTAGGTCGGCGACCTCCTCATCAAAAGTCACGAACTGACAGATCACATCAAAGATTTGACAGAAACGTTCACTACTCTCCGTAAGTACAACATGAGGTTGAATCCAGCCTAATGTGTCTTCGGAGCCAACAAAGGGAAGTTTCTCGGTCACCTGCTCACTCCCCGAGGTATGGAACCTAACACAGAAATGCATCCCCCAAAGAGCCTAAGGAAGTCCAACAACTAGCAGGAAGAGTGACGGGGCTCAACCGCTTCATCTCTTGCTCAGGAGATAAGTGTGCCCCCTTCTTCAAAACCCTCCGAGGAGGAGCGAAGTTCGAGTGGACCGATGAATGTTGTCAGGCGTTTGAGGAGTTGAAGCGTCAGCTGACGACGACCCCTCTCCTTCAAATTCCCTAGTGACATTGATGACATAGAAGTAAGGACAAATTCCCTAGTGATAGCGTCGCAGATAAACGTGACCTTCGAAACCAGGGAGCTCCTCCTCCAGAGATACCTGACCTTCGCTAAGCACCAGATCGGGCAGTTCCGTACTTTCAGCATCCAGCATATACCAAGGGAAGAAAATACTGAGGCTGATGAGTTGGCAAAGTATGGTCTCCCTGCGCGGGGAGGGGGGCTCTTACGGAATTGTTTCATCCGACAATCGAAGAAGCAAAAGTCATGGAGATTGACCAACGCCCATCCTGTATGGTTCTTTTTGTCAATTACTTCACAACGGTGGAAGTCCATCCCTCGGTTGATGACAAGAGTAGGTTTCGTCTCAAGGCCACTCACTACATCTCCAGGGTTCTCTATCGGAAAACTTTCCTCTCGCCTTTGGCAAGGTGCATAATAGATGATGAAATCCCCCGAATCTTGCAAGAAGTACATTCGGGAGAGTGTGTCAGTCATTCGGGGGGTAGAACCCTCGAGAAAAGAATCCTACATCAATGCCTCACGGAATTGTTTCATCCGACAATCGAAGAAGCAAAAGTCATGGAGATTGACCAACGCCCATCCTGTACGGATCTTTTTGTCTATTACTTCACAACGTTGGAAGTCCATCCTTCGGTTGATGACAAGAGAAGGTTTCGTCTCAAGGCCGCTAACGACTCCTTAATCTCCGTGGTTCTCTATGGGAAAATTTTCCTTTTGCCTTTGGCAAGGTGCATAATAGAAGATGAAATCCCCCGAATCTTGCAAGATGTACATTCAGGTGAGTGTGTCAGTCATTTAGGGGGTAGAACCCTCGAGAAAAAAAATCCTACGCCAATGCTACTTTTGGCCAACTCTCAGGAAAGATTGCGGGGAATGCACAAAGAGATGTTTCAAATGCCAGAAGTTTGCTCCCCTTCAAACTCAGCCAGCACAACAGTTGAGAACCATCTCTGTTCCATGACCGCTAGCCGTCTGGGAGATGGATTTGGTTGGTCCCTTCCCCATAGCCAGCGGGCAGCGACGTTTCATCCTGGTAATGATTGACTATTTCAGCAAGTGAATTGAAGCCAAGACTCTGACTAAAACTACAACCCAGGTGGTTAAAAACTTCATATGAGGAGAAATCGTCTGTTGGCATGGAATCCCCATGGCCATTGTCACCGATAATGAGCCTCAGTTCACAAGCTCTAAGCTAGTGGAATTCTGTGAACGGGTCGGAATTGAGCTTCGTTTCTCGTCAGTCCATCACCCTCGCAACATTGGGCAGGTAAAAGCAGCAAACAAGTAGGTCCTGAATTTGCTTAAAAAGAAAGTAGAGAATACTTGTGGCAATTGGGCAGAGCAGCTTCTAGCAGTGTTGTGGACTCTGAGAACCACTCCCTCTTCAGCCACCGGAGAGACCCTTCATGTTGGCACATGGCTCTGAGGCCCTCATCCCGGTAGAATTCGATGTCATGAGCCCCAAAGTCCTCTCCAAGCAGAGTTACGAGGGATGGATGGAAGGCAACGAAGAGGAGATGAGGTGCAAGTGTGCAACCTCGATCTCATTGAAGAACTTAGAGGTCAGTCTGTCGTCAGGCAGGCGGAGGCTAAATGAAGATTGACCAAGTACTTTGACAATGTTAGAGTCAAGTAGTTCGCCGAAGGTAATCTCGTGATGAAAAAGGTAGATGCGGTAGGAAGAGCGGCCTCTGTAGGAAAGCTCAACCCAAACTGGGTGGGGCCCTTTATCATCAAAGAAGTGCTTAAAAATGGTGCCTACTGATTGCAATCCCATGAAGGGGAAGAAATACCAACACTTAGAGTGACGACGACTTGAAGAGATACTACTCTTAGGTCGGAGTATCCTCCCCTCCCTTATCTTTATTTTAAACTTAAATTTCTTGCGGCTTATTAAGGCAGACATGCCTGAAATTATCTGTGCATTACTAACATCTTATTAGCAAGAGGTTCCATAGATTTTCTCAGGGCACCGTGTCACAGCCTCGAGCATGCTTGGGCGCCCTCGTACGTACCCAGACGTCTCTTATGGAGGTCATCAAACTTTCGACCCTCTCTACTATCGTGGTCTAGTTTCTCCGTCCTAAGACCACTGAGATTGCCTTTGTTGGAGAAACTCACGACTGTCATACATGGCAGGTCAGGAACATGATAGCCGACGCATCAACAGAGGCGTTACTGTTTTACGGCTACGGTCCAGTCGACTTGCCCTTTCTTTCTCAATGGCCCGTCCGGGATGCCACCAGAGCATGCTTGGACCCCCTCGAACGTATCCAGACGTCTCTTGCGGATGTCTTCAAGCTTCCGACCCTCTCTGCCGGTGTGGGCTATGTTATCCGCCCTTAGACCACTAAGATTGCCCTCGTTGGAAAAACTCACGACGGACATACGTGGCAGGTTAGGTATGTGATAGCAAACCGCACATCAATAGAGGCGTTACCATCGTTATTGGTGCCCTTCTGATGACAAGCTCCAAGTCACAGGTGCTTCATACCCCAAGAGCGTACTCGGACGCTACTTGCGGGGGATAACTCTGCGGAAGCCATATGCCAACTGACATCCATAACCTCTGGTAACGGGCCCCGCGACTAGGGTAGTGGTCGTCACACCCCCCGGAATGTCTCTTCGGAGGAGCGCTCTGTCCTCGGACACCCATAACCCCACTAGACATCTCCGACAGAGGGAGGCACCACATGCGATCTCTTCCCTGCACTGATCTTGCCACAACCTAGCCGGCAATTACATGAAAAATGAGTCGACACATGACAACATCTGCGACGACTGGGGCAAGCATCCTCAGGCATAGAGTTGGCGTAAACCCGGGAGGCTAATCACGGCGCCAACTTCCGCACCCCGAATAGTCCGCTGGCAGTACGTGGCCAACCAGACACGGCGCCTCCTAGCTCCCAATCGCGCACACGAACAACGCGGGACGATTACAGGTAAAACACGGTGCTCGCAAAAACCAGAAGCAAGGTATGCGCAAGCTCATGAGAACATTCATATGAATAATGGAACAAGGTTAAAAATGCTCACAAATACTTGCTTATCAAAAAAATTATGCTTTCATTACTTTAAAATTTACTATACAAAATGTGATGAGGATGATTACAAAAAGAACTCGTGCGATCGTCTAAAAAAAATTAAGAAGGGAGATAACACTACTCCATACCATCCGCAGAATCCCGCTCGGGATCCTTCCCTCTCTTCTGCCTCTTCCTCCTCAGGTACTCCTCAGAAGGAGTGTATACCGTCGACGCGGTCGCAGATTCCGAAGAACTCGGCTCTCCGTCATCATCATCATCAATAGGGTCTGCCAGCTCCTCCATGGCCTCATCTTCAGAGTCCGGAACATCGACTCTCCCATACTCTTTGTACAGGGTGTCATAGTCTATGTTCGCGGATTCATCCTTGAGCGTCCCGTGCTCTCGCAGGAGATCAATAGTAAACTTCGCCGAACGCCGTCTAATCCGGAGTACAGCCCTCGCGAACTTACGGCTCGCAGTGGCCACGCTCCCCTGGTAAATGCGACAAAAGTATTAGGAACCTTGCAAAGGCACGCATAAGTTTTATTTGAATTTAGATTTATCTTAAGCTGCTCTCGCTTGCGCGCATTCTCCGCCAAGGTCTCCCCCAAAGCGCGCTAGTCGGCACTGTCAAAGGCTAGCGATCTCAAGCTGGTCGCGATCGCTCTTTTAGCGATCTGCTCCATAGGGATCCCCCTCATCTCGTGGAGGTCATCCTGACCAATGATGGCAGTGGAGACCGCCAAAGCATGCGACATCACCTACCGTGTCTCCTTCTAGGAAGGAAGGTTAGTATTGAGGGTGACCGAATGGTCCCCCAAACCAGCAGCGGACAGCCGTCGAGATCCACCAGACCTTCAGCAGCTGGAGACGCGGGCTCTCCGCCCTCTACATCTGCGGCCAACCACGTCGACTTCCTCCCTGGCACCGCGGAGGTGCTCACGCCGACACCTGTCACATCTGCCACTACCCGTTGGGGGACGACCCTTCGCCGACCGAGAGCGCGCCTTCTCTCTATTGCGGTCAACACTTCTCCCGGGGGCTCGTACGCCTTCTCGAGAGGAACCCATATGACGACTGCACAGAGAAGCATTGTCAGCACCCGCAGGTATGTAGGCCGGTTAATACCACAAATTATTTAACTTATAATGAGTAGTGTCCTGGTCCTTCACCCCCTCCAGGCGGGGGCCATAGTGCCCTACATCAAGCGCGGTCTTGTGGAGGAACTCCATGATCTCCTCCTCAACTGCGGACATCGGCGGTTTCCTGAATGCGCCCTTCTCCTGGTGGTCAGGGAACGTGCTGAGCCCCCCAAGATCCGCCTTGAAGATGGCGAACCGCTGCAGCCACCCATGGACCTTGTTTGGCAGATTCAAGACCCGGAACCTGTCGGAAGCTACATACATGTGATCGCGCTGATGAGCGCGCACGTGAAAAAGGTTGCGGAAGACCGGTAGGCTGAAGCGGACACGTTGCAGCAGCAAGTAGGTGAGAAAAGCAGAAATCTCCACAATGGAATTAGGCGATAGCTGCGCGGGTATGACCCCGAAGAAGTTTGAGATTTCCACCATCTCCGTGAAGATGGGGTAAGTCCATACCGCGTCGAAGTGTTCGAACGGGAGGACTATTTCGTCCGTGAACACCGTATGGAGGTGCTCCCCGACAGCCGAAACCCCACAGTATAAAGTCTATGATACGCCCAGATCCTAGTAAGAAGGATTGCGAACTCCTCGTCAGAGATCGGTGGTGCGGGTGGTTCATATCTGAGGAATGTAATCACACAATCGGTTCGCTTTGCACCTACTGGTGTAACTCGTCCAGTCTCCGGATCGCCCATGATTGCATGCACTGAACCGGAAAGATCAATCCTATTTATAGAAACGCGGAAACCCCTTGCCTCGAAAGGAGAAACGACGATAATGATGTCTTTCAGCGGTGTGCTTCGGATTAACCGCTCCACCCCAGCGTCGTCCCTGCAAGAATAGTCAGCGCACACGCATATCCGCAGAACATAAATAGTATTCGGCATGCCATCACAAGCATCCAGAGAGAAAAAACATAAGCAAAAAGCAAATAGTCGAAGTGTTCAACACAGAGTGCCCGCCATGAAGAAGTCAAGTTATTATTACAGACAGATTAAAATTCTTGCGACACTCAAGTTTTATGTTTATTCAGAGGGTGCCCGCTCTACCCCCACGTGCGCTAAGCCGTACGTTATCTCGATGAGTGCGCTATGTGCGCCCGCCAGGGAATTGTTCAGCTTAGCGCTCGAGACATGGATAGCGCGGACATCCTCCCTAACTTTCTTCACGTATTTCCGCTAAAGATCTAACGGGTGTGCCGGATACGGCGAGCCGAACACCAAACTAACCCGCAACGCGGGCGGATGACTTCTCCCGGCGGCATGCGTGGCGCTTTTTTTCAGCGTCTCCAGCTCCCTCTCCCTCCGGACGATGCACGCACACGGCACCCAGAACTCTCTTAACCGCTTCCAGCTCCTGCAACGTTTGCATGATGATGACCCTGACTCCTGCACAGGGGTCCGCTGCAACAAGGGTATGTAACAATAATGATTCATGTTGACGATACTAAAGCCAAATTGACAGGAAAGAGGAGGGGACACCCCTGTAAACGCACCAGCCTTCTGTCCGACAGCGGTCTATCCCTTGAGTTTCCTCCTGAGGGCCATGGAGGCCGCCTTCTTCACAGCGGATCCACAGTTAGTCAACCCAGAGGAACCCGCACCCTCAGGTTCGTACTCTCTCTTCCTCTTCCCTTTCTTTTTCTTTTTCTTCTTGCCTTCCTCAGGTGCAGGTTCGGGTGGTTCTTCGGGGGCCTGAGAAAGCTGCCCCCCAATGGCACCAACGGTCTCCCCCGCTTCCTTCGCTTCGGAATCCGACAACGGGTGTTCCTCGGTCTCAACGTCATCTCCTTCCTTTTCATCCTCAGCCTCAACATCCAGTTCAGACTCGGGTTGTCCATCATTGTCGGCTGGCGAGTCAACATGCGTAGCGTCATCTTGATGTCGGTCACCGTCCGCGTCCTCGCCGGACTTCTCATCCTCGACATCCTTCACAGAACCCACCGACGACGATTGTTGCTGCCCAATGGACTTTTCTTCAGTATGCTTCCTAAACTGGTCCGGATCCTCAGAGGTTATGGCCTTCTGCCCCAACATAACGGTCGACATCACTGGTGTGCCCGACGCGCCCTTGTCCGCCGGGCTCTGTGGAGTCTTCTCAGTCGTCTCCACGGTCATCACAGGAGTGTCCGCTACTTCATTCTCCGACCGGCCGACAATGACGAGTTTAATCTTCATGGCACGTCTCGTCCCCATGTCTTCTGGGATATGCCCACCGGCGGGACGAGCGGGATCTCCAAGCTCGCGGGAGCACCACCCTTGACTATGTTAGGGTAGGCCACCATGTGTCTCTCCATGTCAAAAATGGTGATCGTCGCCTCCATGGTCGCTGCTTGCTTGGCTGGGACCTGCCCAAGTGCCTTAAAGGTTGCTGAAGGCTTCACAGGGGATTTGATTATCAACGGCTTTTCAAAGGAACTGCCAAGCAGTTTCATTTTGGAAGGCTTCATCGGTTTGCTCGTGCCAGCAGACACTTTAGGCGGTGGCCCTTTTTTCTCCCCCGTCAGCTTGGCCAGGAGGGCCTCGTTCATGCTTATTATCTCGCAGAGGAGGTCGCGAAAGCAGATAAGCAGTCTAAGTGATGCCCTAGAGGGACCTGCCCAGGTGCATTTATAGATTTCCAACATCACGAAAATCGAGTCGCAGCGTTTGCGGTTACCAGTGTACTTTTTCGAAACCCGCACAAACTCAAAAAAGGTGTGGGGATTATGTTAACCAAAATCCTGCGACCATAGTTAGTGCCCCCACTTCCAGTTACAAGAGCTACGTCCGAACACTCAATGGAGTTCACGGTCACCCTCCAGGAGGTCGTACATTCTCCGGACGATGCACACGCACGACACCCAGAACTCTCTTAACCGCTTCCAGCTCCTGCAACGTTTGCATGGTGATGACCCTGGCTCCTGCACAGGGGTCCGCTGCAACAAGGGTATGTAACAATAATGATTCATGTTGACGATAGGAAAGAGGAGGGGACACCCCTGTAAACGCACCAGCCTTCTGTCCGACAGCGGTCTATCCCTTGAGTTTCCTCCTGAGGGCCATGGAGGCCGCCTTCTTCACAGCGGATCCACAGTTAGTCAACCCAGAGGAACCCGCACCCTCAGGTTCGTACTCTCTCTTCCTCTTCCCTTTCTTTTTCTTTTTCTTCTTGCCTTCCTCAGGTGCAGGCTCGGGTGGTTCTTCGGGGGCCTGAGAAAGCTGCCCGCCAATGGCACCAATGGTCTCCGCCGCTTCCTTCGCTTCGGAATCCGACAACGGGTGTTCCTCGGTCTCAACGTCATCTCCTTCCTTTTCATCCTCAGCCTCAACATCCAGTTCAGACTCGGGTCGTCCATCATTGTCGGCTGGCGAGTCAACATGCGTAGCGTCATCTTGATGTCGGTCACCGTCCGCGTCCTCGCCGGACTTCTCATCCTCGACATCCTTCACAGAACCCACCGACGACGATTGTTGCTGCCCAATGGACTTTTCTTCAGTATGCTTCCTAAACTGGTCCGGATCCTCAGAGGTTATGGCCTTCTGCCCCAACATAACGGTCGACATCACTGGTGTGCCCGACGCGCCCTTGTCCGCCGGGCTCTGTGGAGTCTTCTCAGTCGCCTCCACGGTCATCACAGGAGTGTCCGCTACTTCATTCTCCGACCGGCCGACAATGACGAGTTTAATCTTCATGGCACGTCTCGTCCCCGTGTCTTCTGGGATATGCCCACCGGCGGGACGAGCGGGATCTCCAAGCTCGCGGGAGCACCACCCTTGACTATGTTAGGGTAGGCCACCATGTGTCTCTCCATGTCAAAAATGGTGATCGTCGCCTCCATGGTCGCTGCTTGCTTGGCTGGGACCTGCCCAAGTGCCTTGAAGGTCGCTGAAGGCTTCACAGGGGATTTGATTATCAACGGCTTTTCAAAGGAACTGCCAAGCAGTTTCATTTTGGAAGGCTTCATCGGTTTGCTCGTGCCAGCAGACACTTTAGGCGGTGGCCCTTTTTTCTCCCCCGTCAGCTTGGCCAGGAGGGCCTCGTTCATGCTTATTATCTCGCAGAGGAGGTCGCGAAAGCAGATAAGCAGTCTAAGTGATGCCCTAGAGGGACCTGCCCAGGTGCATTTATAGATTTCCAACATCACGAAAATCGAGTCGTAGCGTTTGCGGTTACCAGTGTACTTTTTCGAAACCCGCACAAACTCAAAAAAGGTGTGGGGATTATGTTAACCAAAATCCTGCGACCATAGTTAGTGCCCCCACTTCCAGTTACAAGAGCTACGTCCGAACACTCAATGGAGTTCACGGTCACCCTCCAGGAGGTCGTACATTCTTCTCGGCAAGGATGTGCACGGCCATTCGCCGAGTGCCTGCGCGCTCTTCCAGACGGTTCTCCGGCAGTCCTTCGGAGAGGCCGCGAAGGGTACCCCCAGAGTCCGCCCAAATCCCTCCTCTTGTCGGCTAGAAGTAGTGTGCGCGGTTGCAACCTGATGTGTCAGTGCACCTCTTCTCTCTCCTCCCTCTACCCGCCTCTTCGTGTATCCCGACTGACATTTAATACTGCATTAAATGCTCCCCACCGGCTGGGCAGCCTACCCTCAAGTATAAATAGAGGGCCAGAGGTGCTTGGCAGGAGACAAGACTTGTGCTAATATACCCAGTTGTAGGTGCGTTTACAAGTCCGGTCTTTCGGGTGCCTTCTCTTTTCGCTGCCTATTCCTGTATTAGCTTGTAATAGGCCCTTTGGGAATTATAAGTGCTCACAGTAAGTGGGTATTCGCCGCTACGACCATATCTGGTGTTTGCCGCTGCTAGCGACCCTCTCATTTCTATGCTCTGTTCGCCAAGCCCTTGCGGGTTAGTAACTGGTCAATTGCGGTCTCTGTTCTCTTCACCGAACTCCCCGTCCTGGTCGCTGAGTGTGGAAAGTTGGGTGACAAATTTTGCACCAACACAAAGCATCCCCGCGTAGCGATGGTCCGGAGAATGGTCCCATCAGAAGGGTGAAATGTAGGCAAATCTTAGCCTACTTTTTTGCAAGAGTCTGCTTCCAAGACTCTAACCCGTGACCTGTTCCGATAACATACTCAAAAGGGGATTAGTACCAAAAGTACTATCTGCATTTTTGCAAGAGGCTTCTTTCACGTAGTCGTACAAGCTCAGTGAATTCTTACCTCTTTATTTGCGTACATACAATTCAAGAGGATTAGTATCAAAAGTGCAATATAAATAAATAAAATGCATATATCATGAATACGTAACTGTTGACTGAAATAAATGCTGAGTAATTAAAAACTGAAATGCTTTAAAGAAAATGCTGGAATAATAAAAGAAATTATTTCACTTTTTATTTGCTAATTTTTATTATTTGTTTTTTTGAGCCGCGGTTACATTTCATTAAATTCTAACCGTGGTTATGCTTTTTTTTGCTTCTTTTCATTGTCTATTCTTTTTTGTTTGACGATAAGATTAAGGGTAGATTGTTTTTATTTTTTTATTTATATTTTAGACCCGTGTCATGCGAAATATTTTTACTAGGGCTACTAGCTATTGGCAACCTGCGGGCATGTGTTGCATAAACCATAATCATCCTGGAATCGTCACGAACTCCTATCTTAGGTGATTCACCTCCCTCAGATTTACCCTTAACTTCGTTGCTTCCATGCCTAACTATTATCGTGTAATTTATGTTCTTGCATTCCTAAATGGGTGGAGTGTTTAGTGATTTCCTTTCTGCATCAATGCCACCAACAGTTAAATTCTTACTGGGCAATAAAAATGGATTCTCTGTACCAATTGTATCTGTTTCTTTATTTTTGCATCTTTAAACTGAATGGAGACTTAAATGGAATAAATGTTTCAAAATATCACGAAGTCGGTACTGAAAATTTGTGCGTAAAAGTCGAAAGTTGAGAAAACTAAAAGAAAGCTGAAAGCTCTAAACTAACCATTGCAAACATGTGTACTTTTCATGCACAATAGAAATATTTTTTTTTAATCTATGGTTTCTATAACTAAAAAGTAAGCATTTGAAATAAAGCATAATTTAAAGAAATATCAACTCACATTCACTTTTCTTTTCCCACATTCCTCTTCAGATCGACGTTCATCCCATCCATAGAGGACATCTCAAGCGTAGAAGACTTTGGAGTTGGGCTCTGTAAGACATAAATTATATTATTTTCTGAGGGACTTGGAAATATTACGCTAGTTGTGACACGAGAGAAAAAGAGAACATCCTATCCGGGAGGAGAACTGGAAAACTAAAAACTTTAACTCAAATCATTAAAGGAGTTAAGATGGGAGATGAAGTTTAGAATGAAGGATAGAAAGGAGAAATAGAGGTAGGGTTCCTCATTTAAAGCCACCGAATAAACCTTCAAACAGTACCCCTTTTTACACATTTTAAAAGCCTTTATATTTAGGAAAATCCCATTTCAGCACATCTAACTTTAGCATCCACATTCATCCTTGAAAACACATCCTTCAAATATGCTGTAAAAACTGCACAGTCACAGCACATTGCCACAACCTTACTTGTACCCAAACAAAAACTAACACATGTGAACATAGCACACACACACATCACATAATCACACACCCTCACATGTTTTAAATCCCATTTCAGCAGCCACACCACTATTTAAATCCTTTTAACAGTAGAAATGAAATGCATAACCACAAAAGGCAACACCATTATGTAAATCCCTATGCTAATCCCTCTAACAGCAGAAATGAAGACCATTATTTAAATCCCTCTAACAGCAGCAGTAAAACACACAACCCCAGCTAACACCACAAATTAAATCCAAGGAAATGACAAGTACATATCCTTTAATATATTAACACATAAATACTAAAAAAAACCAAGTCCCTGGACCCAAAAGTGGCAAGGAAAATTAAGCTTAATCGGCTGTCCAAAAGAAATTCCAGCAAAATATAATAGCCAACTAACCTCAAAGCCAATCCTCCATTTTATTTCACAACATAACAACAAGAGAAGTAATCCAAGAAGGAGGAGAAGATTAGGTAATAAACTCACCATTAATAATTCCAAGGGGAGAAGAAGAAGGAATCCAGTTAGGCTCTTGGCAGCAGCTACCACTAAGCCCAACCGAAGTCACCAGCGTGCCCAAGCTAGGAGGTAATCCAGAGAAGAGTGATGCAGCAACTTGATCTTGCAAACCCATGCCAAAACCGAGAGAAATGATGCTCAAAACTCAGGAAGGGGGAAGGGACAGGGGAGGCGAAGGGCAGAGGTAGAAGGAATGAAATGACTCAATTCGATTGAGTGCTGGCTTTATTTTCCATCATAATCCACCAAAAATTTTGATTCCCTGCCATGCCCCCAAGCATCACGGATAGCCATTAATCAAAGGAATGAAGCCCACGCAGAGCCTACCAAGGGCTGTAAGGGTAATAATCCCCTCCACTAAGACACCAATTTCCAAGAGAGGGAAGCCACTCACCCCTTCGTCTTATACATTTAATTTAATTTAAGATGAAGCTAAATCCATAAGCCAAGCAACCGGATAAAACAAGCCCATTTAATTTAAGATAATAACATTCAACCTGTTAAAACAACAAGGAACCAAAGTTCAACCGAATGACCCATATAGCCAAGCTTGGTGAGGAGGAAGAAAAACTTACTAAATAAAAAATATTATTTTTATGCATACTAAGCATAATTATATGCTCTAAAAGTAAAAAAAATTAACGTAATAATGAGTTATGTATTTTCTAAATAAAATCAACAAAAACTAATAATTATTTACGTTACATTGAGTCAATATTCCAAAATAAATTCGAAGAGATTTAAAAATTTAAAATTATTTACAAGCACATATTGATACATTGTAAACTATATTAATATTATACAATAATTTTATTTTGATAATACTAAAATTTATAGTAAATAAAGAAAATTTAAAAGTTAAATATTCTTGATTTATTTTAAGTTTTTGTAAGCTTAATAAAATTATGTAAAAGGCATAAAATGATGAACATATAAATATATTAAAAAATTTCACATTTTTTGTAATATGAAATAAGAAAAATTGTGTAAGATAATTATACAAAATTAATTGTAAGAATAACACATTAAAAAATAAAATAATAAGTCTAATTAATTTAAGCATACATAGTATAATACACAATGATGATTTAATTATATACTGTCAGTCTGTTAATATAACATAAAATAAAATGACGGATATGTTTTAAAGTCGTATCAGTCGATATATCGGAAAAAATCGGATAGGTCCACAAATTTTTTCCCAAAGGATAAAACAACATTTTGTTAGAAATTTTTGTTTGTCTAAATACGACATGTCAAACATATCGGAGGACATTAAAGCAGTGCTCCTCAGACAAGAGGAGATTACTGGGAAACCCTATTTTAATTTGATGGTACTTAAACATCTCAATAATAATTTTTCGTTTTGCTTTTAGATTAAGCCTATATGAATAGGCATTTCTTGTTTTGTTTTGATCAAGCAGTATTCAGATTCAGAGGAACATATTGAATCTTCGATTGGTAGTACAATTGTAAAGCAGAACGCGCCGCTCAACAAAATGTTTTTTTAACGTCCAACTGCTAATAAAGAAGCATAATGAATTGAAGTATCAAATGTTTTTGTCAAGTGAAGGTTGTCGATCAGAAAGAACATCGTCGATTATAAGTAGGAATGATGAGTAAAGGCATGATCGTCGACCAATATCCCTCACAAAGGTCGTCGGTCGTCGAGCAAAGGCCGAATTGTTGAGCATTGATTGACGATAGAAGAAATATTAGGCAAGCAGTACATATGCGTTGTGCGTCGGGTGATGGACGATGAATTACATCATATTAGAAATAAAGTTTTTAAAGATTCTAGCCCTTACTATAGGAAAAAAGGAGAATCGTCTCATTGTCCCTAAACAATGGTGACTACCGTTTCATGAAGAAGAAATGATTTACTAGCATGATATATATGTATCTCAAAAATCACAAATCACCTCTCTCTCTCTCTCTCTTTCTGAAGCTCTCCCTCCCAATACACAAAAAAAGGAATGAGAAAACATCACGATTGTTCATGACATCCCGAAGAGATAAAAATTGAAGCTTAAGCATTGCTCATCAGTGGATCAATAGAAAGTCCTCTCTTAATTCTTTAGTGTTCTGGAAAATATTTGGAGAGAAGGATTAAGTGCAAGTCTTTGACTCATAGATTTGGCAGGGGCATCTTTCCTTTTCAGGTCAGAAACCAATTGCTAATTTTTTTACACATCAGGAGTTTCTCAGAAGGCTTCTCTTCAAAGGCTTGGTTGAGGTCTCAAAACTCTATGTTAGGAGACGCTTCGGCCATAGCACTTCTGCGATGGAGGTGTGGTGACAAATTTCTTATGATAGAATCGACGTGAGAAAATTTTTTAGAATCCTTGAAATTGAGCGAGATTGAGAATTGAGAGGACGAGAATTGAGAGCTATTGATAAATGAGGAAGAAAGAGAATTTTAAATTTTTAGAGTTAAAAATGAGCTTAAATGATAGAAATAGGACAAAAATGATTGAAATTTTAGACCAAAATAGTCACATATGTTTAAATTTTTATATCTATTAAATAATTTTAAAAAATAAAAGCTAAATTAATGCCCGCTAGACTGGCAGTGACCCAATCTAATGAATGTACCGCTGACCCATTATGCTGGCCAAACGCTAACAACTATCTAGCTGATGGTTTCCAACGGCTAAATAGTCGGTGGACCATATGTTTGGCCCTGTCATGAGCGAGATTTCTTGGTTCATTATGGCTTGCATGCTAGATACAACATTGATATGTGGGCATGTTAGGGACTTTATGGCGTTGCCAGGGCCTACCTAGGCTTTCATGGGCTTTTGATCTGGTGATCCGTGATGCTTTCTGGGTTCAACTTTTTTTTGTACAACCTTATCGTAGAAGATGAATTTCCTCCACCCCCATCGTTCTTTCTCAAATGTCAAACCGTTCATTGTTATTCCAGGAGCGACAACAGGCTCCACATCATAGTCGGGACTACAGGCAACGACAATCATGTCAACTACAACAACAAAATATCCACAATGCTATCACAACATCAACATCAATTCCAGCATCCCTAACAATTATTTCTCCACTTGCGCCACGAAAAGATATTCAAGAGAAATTATAGGAGTTCATAGAGCTCAGTGCACCAATGTCATAAATCTTGCATGTGATTAGGGACAAACCCTATTATCAACAATGATTTATCGCACCACCCAAAAATATTCAAGAAAACTTATAGGACTTCATAGAGCTCAGTGCACTAATGGCATAAATCTTGCATGCGATAGGGACAAACCCTATTATTGCAGGCCGCTCCTCATGAAGTCCTCCTCGGGTACTCTCAAGTTTGAGCTTTATTGTGGGTACCATGAAGACCATAACCATACCACCGAAAATCTTCTCAACGTCTCCTAGCTCGTAGAGGTACTAGTCAACGAAGGAAAGCATCAGAACTTTTTCCCAGTCAATACAGTATGTAAGAAAAACTACCAGTGTTGATATATTTAGGAGAATGAGCGAGAAGATGCTGGAATCGCTAGGTGGATCAACTCCATCCTTGGAGGGTCTAATGTCGAGTCCTCCAAGAAAGCTAGTCTAATGAGAGTGTTCAAGTAAGAACCCTCTCCTTCCTATGGAGAAGCCACCTTCCTGGCATTGGATTTACCCAAAATGGGGAATCCATTCAATGGCGCAGTGGGGGAAATGGTAAGGCCCCCTGAGAATGTTAGAATAATGCGTAAGCATGGTGTAGGTGGAGCCAATAGAAGAAGTATCATGAGGAAGATGATAGGAAATAACGCTTGCAAGCTTCCCAAGAAGTCGCCATTCCCGGAGTTTTTTTTTAATCTATTTCTCAAGCTTGACACAGATTTATTACTAGAATACACGTGTAAGTTGTTGGAGTGCCTCAACTCCATTATCGAGTGGACCACGACAAATATACCTTGCTTCAATAAGAATGTCAAATGTCATGGACTCACCATGAACCCCTCGCGACCTCCCAATCAAGTAGATTAGCGCAAGTTAATGGTACAACTCTTGGAGCCCATCCATGAGGAGGTGAAGAAACTTATGGAACCCAATTTTGTGGAGGAAATCTAGTATCTAGAGTGGATCTTGTATGCTTTAATGGTCTAAAAAGTCAATAACAAGTGAGCATGTGTATCAACTAACGCTTAATCAAGTATATTCCAAATATTGTTACCCTATATATAAGATATATTCATTAGTTGTTTCTACTACGTGATTAGCTGTAATGATTTTTCTACATGCCTTTTTAGGTTATCACCAAGTCCATGTGCACCCTCCTGACATACCAAATACTATGTTTATTACTAATGACATATGCTTTTTTATCTATAATGCTGTTCGATTTGAAAAATGTAGCAATGGAATGCGAGTGTTTGATGAACTTACTTGGTATTCAAAAAATAGATGGGGTGCAATTTTGAAGTTTATGTTGGTAAGCTGCTAATCAAGAGCAGAGAATTCACAAGACATCTATAAGAACTCACAGGAACTTGCACAATTCTCTGAAGGTTCGACATGAGGCTTAATCCAGTTAACTGTGTTCAAAGCCAACAAAGGGAAGTTCTTAAGACATCTACTGACACTAGGCAAGGTCTAGCCAAATTCAATTCAGGGGACAAGTGTTCTCCGTTCTTTAGTGCTATGTGTATTATTTTCTTTTCAATAAGATGAGGAGTACAAGAAGTCATTACAAGTGCTAAAGGGACAAATCAGCTCTGCCCCTCTTTTGCAAAGTCACATCAAGGGGGAAGAGTTATTTTTGTATCTTAGAGTTGGCGAAGAGGTTGTTAGCTTAGTTCTTGTTAGAAAGGAGGGAAGAAGAAATTATTTATTTTTGATATCAACAAGATTCTACAGAATACAGCATCGAGGTATCCATTATTGGAGAAGCTCACCTACTTGGTTATCTTGACAAGAAGATTGAGGCCATTCTTCCAAGCATACTCCATTAAGGTAGTGACCGATCATCATTTGTGCTTCATTCCGGAGAAGACAAAGCACTTGGGGCTGTCGGCGAACTGTTGTATTGAGCTTGACATATTTGACATTTCATATGTAACGAGGACAACGATTAAGTCGTAGATCGTCGCATATTTCATGACAGATTATTACAGTAATGATGTGGAGAGAGAATTTGCACTGGTATGTGCGTGACAAATATTTAAAGATGTTGAAATTGGTGTGATGTCGATAAGCCTGGAATTAGTAGTTTGAATGTAGGTGGATCTACTGAGAGAAAGAAATCTAGGAGGAAAAATATTTTTAATTATTCCACTATTCACATATTACAAGCAATGTATCTCCCTACTTATGAAGATATATTACAAGATTCAATTTGTTTACAACTAATAATTATTCATGACAATAATTTCTTATTTAATTAAAATTTTTAAACTAGCAATTATGCTCAAACATTCTGTCAGTTACTAGTTAATATTAATTCATACTGCATCACTTCCCATTCGAAGTAAAGTCAATTTCAAAGTGATATATTTTCTATGTATTTTCTATATCTCGATGGTTTATATCATCAGTGGTTTTTCCCCTCAAAATGGCAACGAACATGGCTGCTATCCTGATATGATCACATGGAATTGTGTCATATGCAGTGTGGTTCTTTGTCAATTCAAACACATCAGTTCTTTTGGAGTAAAATTACTTCTTTATTCTTTTTGAATAGTGATTTTAGGTAACTTGTTTGATTTTCCACAGATGCTATTTTGGTATTTGGTGAGCTTATAAAATTCAGTGTTATTTTATGTTTATTCCTATTTAGTTGTTAACACATTCCAATCTAAATCTTTTCTAGATTAAAGGTGACAGCAGAAAACTAGTATTCCATGCGTTGATCAGATTGCTTCAGGACCATGACATTGCTGTTAGAGTAAGCTTGTTCTAGATTATTATTCTTTTATATGAGACTTTATAATGTGTTAAAGCAACATTATATTCAGTTTCTTTATTTTGAAGTTCTTTAACTTAACCAAAAGATATTCATAACTCTATGAAAATCAATTTTTTTATTGTAAGGTCCAATTTCTATTCTAATTCTATAAATATTTTCCCATCCATATCCTCCAGATATCTGATTGGTATATCTTTTATTTGCTAATTATGTTCGCTTGCTTGCATTTACAGCTTTCAGCCTGCCGATCTTTGTGCTATTTTGTTCAGGACTCCAACTCTTTTGAACAAGACTTTTTTGACCTTTTATCAACATGTTGGAATTTGTGCTTCAAATTAGCTGAAGATGTTGAAGAGTTTGACTCGAAGGTTTGCTCTAGTAACATCCGTGGTATTTCTAGAATGGATGCATTTGAATGGGTGCTATTATCTTTTAGTTGGCATATCATTTTATGTATGTAAAAAAGTTATCAGTTTCCATTATGTGTGTTGAGTTTTGTATTTTGAACTATTTGGGTCAAATATTTTTATTTTATTGAACGTTTCTAATGTGTCATCTTGCTTGATGAGTTAACTTTAAAATACATTTGAAGACAAAAAAATTCCATTGTATCGCATATGTATTACCCTTGTACTTTATCTTGTAGAGCTCGGCACTGCATTATTATCCAACGAACTTAATTTTTCTTTGGTATAGCTTTGTTTGCAACTGTAGTTGTATTGTTCTATTCTACCTTCTGGTGGTTTTATGATCAACCAATTTCATTTCTTTGTGGTTATTCTATTTACTTAACAGCTTTACCGAACATCTTCCCCATGGAATTTTATGGGCATAGCTATAAAAATGTTTGTTAGCCAATGCCTTCCGGCCATGCATCTTTGAACTTCACATGAAAGTCATTAAGTCTTCTTATGTAAAAAAGATGAATAACTTTATTACTTCACATATATAAAAACTACAAATACATTGTCAAAATACTTATAGTTGCGAAGAGTGACTACTCATTTCCAAACCTTAATGTGTGTCGCAGCTATACAAGATGCTCCTAATGGGCCATACTTTAGAAGCTGGCCTTTATATTAGACTTCATATATTCTTCTTCTATACTCCTCTGCAAGTTGGGCCGTACAAATCGTAGATCCAAACTTGGAAACGAACTGACGATAGAGTGGCCGAGGCAAGGTCTTTGTGAAGATATCAGCGATTTGATCAGCAATGGGAACATATTGAAGATCAATTTTGCGGAGTTAAATTTTTTATTTGATGAAGTGACAATCTACTTCAATATGATTAGTCCGTTCATGAGAAACTGAATTTTCTGCGATATGAAGGCAACTTGACTATCACAGTAGATGATTGCAGGAGAAGTAAGAGAAATATCAAGATCAGTGAGACGACTCTCCAACTAAGTGAGTTCATAAACGATACCGACAATCGAACGATACTCAACGTCAGTAGATGAGCGTGCCATAATCATTTATTCTTGCTCCAAGTGAGTTGCGGCGAGTGACCCCCTTACCACCGGACTGACGCGACTATACTGGCAGTAACCGCATGCGCTTCTTGAGACCGATAGCTGGTTCTGGCTGCGTCGCAGGATTCCGGGTTAACACATAATATAACCATTTATGGGCATTTCCCTCTTAAATCAACTTATTAGGCATCTTCCCAATATCCTTCAATAATAAATCAATATAGTGAGCAACACATGACGCCTAATATAAATAAAGTCATTTTGCTTCCTATAATTTTCCTGTTAGGTATCATATAAACATAGAAATATAAAGTGAAAATCAACTTATTAGACTAAAATGAAATGAATAATGAACAATTAATGAATTGTTTACCTGCTAATACATTGTTGCTTGCATTGCCAGTAATAATTTGGACAACATTCGCCTCTCCAACCCGTTCCACCAACCTATCAAGCAGATCGAACATCCTCTCTCCATTTTTTGAGTAATCGGCTGCATCGACAGATTCAAGGCAAAATGTTCATTTTAGTGAATTCACCAAAAAATGTATCGAAGTCCTTTGTTTCCGATCTTTCCATCCATCTGCTATGATAGAACAACCATACACCTTCCACTCATCCTCATAAGACTTCATCATTCCTTTGACTTCACTTACTTTATTATTTAGCAAAGGTACACGAACCTCATGGTATCTAGGTTGCTTCAGTCCACAAACTGTCTAATATAGTCCACCATCACCGCAAAGCTAGGATAAGTCACAACATTAAATGGAATGGCTGGGTCATACATCCATTTCACTATATTTTTCTAAGCGCGCCCTTTAAGTTTCTTCTTACAAGCTTCATTAATATAAGGTTGTTTCATTGTTTTTTGTTGTGCCTTTTTTGCACTATGTTTTCAATGTTGGGTGCAAAAAAAAAAAAACATCTATCGGTCCTTTGGCCTGGGGCTTCTTTGACACGCCTTCTCTTCCATGAATCTTCTCCCCAATGTCATCCATTTCCTCATCGCTTCCGAAAGTATCTACATCAACAATGTCAGAGAATGTATGCTTTTCTGTATTTCTAGCAGTAACTTTCCTCTCTATAAACTCTTGGATTTCCATTCGTACATGTTGGGGGCATTTGAGATAATGTTTAGTATTCCGAAATCCCAAGAATGTTGTTTAACACATTAAATTCCACACTTTGTAACCTTCTCATAAAGTTGCAAATCAAATCATTCTTATTTGTTGGAGTCATTCTCTGCACATACTTCCAGCCGGGATCTTTGTTTGATTGAACACTGGATGAACCAGATCCACTCACTTCCATTCCAGCCTATTGAACAATGCAAAGCTGTTTTGAGCCAAAACAATATAAAGCAGAAGTGTGGAACTAACTTTAACATCATATAAAATAAAAATCAAAGAAGATTAGAGAGGAGCAGGCTTATGGGATTTAAAGAAAAATAACGAGCTGGCTTAGTTGGCTTACAAGAGTATAAAAAAACCCTAAAAATAAGGAGGAATCGGGTTTTGTCCGCCTATATGCCATGAAGACCCCAAGGCGCGCCTTGAAGTTCGGGTTAGGCGCGCGCCTATGCATACCTCACCTGTGCCTAGGCACGCCTCACCCGCACCTGGGTCATCTCGCCCGCCTCGGGCTAGCCGATGCGAAGCCCGTCGTGCCTGGCGCCTGAAGCGCGCCTTTAACAAAGTAGCCAAGGAGTTGGATCCGGAAGAGCATACATGCGTGCGTCCTGACGCACGGTTGTGCGTTAGGGCGTACAACTTTTTATTGAATGTGCGTTTGGACGCACGACCGTGCTCTGGGCCGTGTTTTTTTGCATTTTGCTTCTATGCCTTTATTCATGTCTCCTTCTTGTCCAATTTGTCTCCTTTAGCTCCATTTAACTCCAAATAGCTCCCAAGTGCTCCTTCCTTAAGTCCTTTAACAAAATTAAACCAAGATTGTGTACATTCATCTCTAATTCAACAAAACACCCAGAATTTTAGTGCAATATATGGTGAAATGAGGTCAAATAAGTATCACATATTTGATGTTTTCAGTTTCCACAGAGTAATGTGATTTGTGACCCCAGGGTCCACTATCCAAGAGGAACTATGAGAAAAACACAATATATCTTTATTGGTGTTGAGACAATGGACCCAAATGTACGACTAAACAACCACCGAAGATTCTGGAGTTCCTACCTCAAGGTTTGAATTTTTGAGCGGGACTTGCTGGGAGTGCCCAGCACAGAAAAAGCTTGGTTAGGAGTGTTTGGCATTTGTTGTGGGAATCCGTGTTTTTTGTAACAAGTTGTCTTACTATGGTTTACCCGATTAAAATAAGTGCACATCCGCGTGCTCTGTCCCTTGGGACCATTTCAGCCATCACAACCACCATCTCGAGACCCCATGCGACCTTAACATTGTCTAGTGTTGGAGGGTGGTGGTGGTGGTGTGTGTGTGGGGGGTGGGGGGGTGCTTCAGCAGAATGTTGGAGGAGGGAAGGAGTTATGGAAACATCGGTGGGTGGAGTCACCTTCGCACTCATTGTGCAAACATCCGATTAGTTTGGAATAGTTGGAGAGGATAAAACATTAACACAAACACTATAGAGCTGACGTGATATTCTAGCCATTATCAGCGTTATGCCAACTGCTTCATTTTGAGTCTGTTGGGTAAAAAATGTCAGACCACTATTCAAACCAGGTTCAACAGTCTGGAGGTTCCGAAATAGATCGAACAAGTCTTGAAGGCTATCTTTCCCATAGTAGAGAGACGTAAGTTTATCTCATTTAGCCTTTGCAGTTTCGTGGTGCATATCCATTTGATATGGCTCACAACCCATATAGTTCAATATCCAGAACTCAATTCGACCATCATCCCAAAAGCATTTTGTGGCGGGCTTAATTTTGGGGGGGGGGGGGGGTCTCAAGTCTGTTGATGATGAAGACCATTAGTCTGGAGTACTCGACGCACCATGTGGACCCACTCAACAAAATTCCTTCTGGAGAGGTAACTGGTGGTGATCGGCAGTTCAGCTGTAGCGTATTATATAAGAGCAGGAATGAGAGAGACAGTAGTTGTGGTCGAGGATGAAGCAGCATTTGACCCAATTGTACTGTTGGCAGTTATAGGAGGACTTCAAGGGAGCTGTTGCGATTTCAGGAAGGGTTAGCTTCACTGTTGTAGATGTCGGCCGACATGTCCGACATGTCGGCTGACATAAAGGTTTTGAGCAGAAAACGCAACGACGTCGACATTTTAAGCAAAAATATCGTTTTTGAAAATATCCCCGATATATCGGTTTCTGGGCCCCGATATATCGGTCTTACCCGATATATCAGACGATATCTCGTAGACGATATATGACAGAGTACTATATATATATATTTCATTTCTTTTAATCGTCCGGGCGGTAATATTTTGTTTTGTGATTCATTTCGTACATCTCTCCAGGCCTTGATTTGACGTCTTTTTTATCTCACTCTCATTCGGTGCTCTTTATGTCGTTTACTGTCGTCAACGCTTATTTTTGTGTAATTATAAGCATACAATACGTGTATGTATATTTATTGTATAATTTATAAACATACATTATGTGTATATATGTTTATTGTGTAATTTATAAACATACATTATATGTGTAACTGTATATATCGACAAATATATATATATATAAATAGATTTATTTAAATATTAAAATCCGACATTGTAAAATATCCCCGATATATCTCCCCCAATCTGACATACGACAATTCAAACTCAAACCGACATGAACCCGACATCCGACATCTGCAACCTTGATTAGCTTCGTGAAAGCAGCAAGGAGCAGCTGTGAGTCCAGAAAAAGGGTGGGGGAATCAACGAGATCAACAACACTTGCGAGTTCTGGAGGGGTAGTTTCAGCGAGATTGGCCGTGACAATCTTCAACGATAGCACAGAGCTCTAGCGAGTACTGGAGCTTCAATGAGTTCGAGAGATCAATCATCGAGTAAGATCGACAACAACTGCGAGTTCAGGAGGGGCAACTTCGGTGAGATCGACAATAATGATCTTCTACGGCAACAAAGAGCTATGCCGAGTACAGAAGCTTCAATGAGTTCAGATATAAATCGGCAAGCTCAAGAGAAACAAAAGCTTTAGTGGGATCAACGACAATGATATTCGGCGAGATCAGGAGAAGTGGAGGCTTTGGCGACGTGAAATTGGCCAGAGCGAACTTCAGAGATAACATGAGCTTTGGTGAGTGCAGGAGCTTCGACGAGCTTGGGAGAGGGAGCTAGTTCACTACGAGGCAACTAGTTCAGAAGCGGGCCACGAGTACAAGAGCGGGCCGCATGCTTAGGAGCTGGAGTGAGCTCAGTGGTGGACTTAGAGTTTTACTAGGTACATGAATGGGAGCTCAATGGGTGAGAGCGAGAGCTTAATCGATGAGAACGTACTTCAAGAACCTGACTCTGATACCATGTGAAATTTCGTCTAACAAGACGAAATAATTTTATTACTTCACATATATTAGAAATACAAATATTTACACACATTTATAGTTGTGAGGAGTGACAACTCTACTCTAAACCACAATGTGAGACAAAGCTATACAAGATGCTCCTAATGGGCCATAGAAGTGGACATTTACATTGGACTCCTAATAGGCCATAGAAGTGGGCATTTACATTGGACTTCATATAATCTTCTTCTACATTTCTATTTTCTGAATCTGCTTACAAGTATTCTTTTATAGTTTCTTATATCTTCTGCATTCAAGAGAGTAATACAAAAATTATGATAGGCCGAGTCTATGGCATTTTCCATAGCTTTTGTATCATTTGTATATGCATGGAACTATGCTGTTCCACTAGAAATACTTAGATTCTTATAACTTTTAACTTTCTTTACTTATGACATTACATATTGATCCTATTTTGTTTATATTTTCCGCCGTCTTTGTCATTCTTATATTTTTGGAACTGTGGTGCTCCACTTAAATCATTATTAAACTCAGTAGCTTTTATTAGCTTTGGACGCATTTTGCTAGGACCTTTAAGATCTAGTTCTATTTCATGTATGTTTCGAGTATATAGATAGTTAAAATGCTTAGCTGATTTTGGCTAGTCTTAAAAGGGGCCATGATATTAGTGTTTATCATATTGATACACATGTTTATAATTTAAATAGATAGAATCCGTATTTGTAGTTAAGCACAATTATCGTATGTAGTATATGATTTGTTTATATCAAGGCCGTATTCCAGGGGGCCTTCGTAAGACCATACTTCATCTCTCTCTCTCTATTATCATGTCGATTGTAGATGGGGATAAAATCTTAAACTAAGACAACTTTTGATGCGTTGATTTGGTTTTTAAAAATCAGAAAATAGGAGATAACATATAATAATTTTTCTTGTGAAAAATATTCGTTTTTATGTACTCCACTCCGATTTCCATGGGCAGGACAACCAGAGCTCTGATTTTAGGGAGGCCTACCTAAGATTTATACTATTGGTAGGAGGCCCTAAAGACCGCCTTATCGTTCTATGAACCCCAACGCTTGGCTTTGACACCAACACATAATTATGATTCCCTATTCTTTCAGGGAGCATGCAACTCTTTTTATCCGCGTGTGATCCTACTACCAACAATACCTAAAATCATATGACTTGAGTTAATAGAAACAAATATGAGAACAATAGTCCGGCTCTACTGTCTCATTCTATTTTAAACACGGATAAATTTTAGTAAGAGAAAAAATAGAGGTAAAGTGAAGTTTACAAACATAGAGACAATGTAGAGAGACATGATTACATGGACAAGCTACAACAAGATACAAGAAGTAGAGAAGATGGAAGAAGAATACAAACATATGAAACCATCCTTGAAGGACTTCCAGTCTCCATGGTTTCTTCTCCTTCTCTCCTTTCCTTCTTGGTGTTCACATCACTTCTGAGATTTTTGGACTTTTGGGACCAAATCAAGTATGTCTTCTTCCGGAGAAGTTCTTCTATAAATAGAGGTGAGTCAACCGACAAAGTTTTGAATCGACACGCCCTTGGCACACGGGCGTGTCGTTCGGGCGTGTGGCGCGAAAAGTCGCGTCTCCATCATTAGAAACTTCCTCCACGTATTGGGCCACAAATTGATGACTTCCCATGTCGTTTGAGATGTGTCCCTTCATTATTTTGGTTCATTTTGTGCAAATTGGGAATCTTTTTTGGGTAAATATCATATAAAACACTAATTTTAATCAATTTAAAACAAATAAACATTGATGAAGCATAGAATATAATGTACATATTGAGCTTCATCAAATACCCTCACACTTAACTTTTTCCATTACATGGCAAAACAAACTATGAATAAGAGTTTTCTTGGTTTAAAAAGAATTTTAGACTAGTGTCTCGTGACTCTCCCGCTACATACTAGAAAGAACTACCTTGGCGCACATCATACCATAACATGAATTTTATTTATAATGGAGGTCGTATATAATTTGAATTGATTGTTATTCTGAAGCACCATCTCTTTCTTTTCTTAATTTTTATATATTGAACTCACCATTGTTTGCTCATAAGGGATTATATATGCCTACTTTATAAAAGAAAATCTCTAATAATAATTGTTGAAGACGCGAGACTAACTCTTATTTGGCCATATATTTTGAACTTGTTTAAAAATTTGCGGAAAAAGGATAAGGTTCAAAAAGGTCTTTTATGTAGGTTGTATCGTGGTTTAGGTGCCTAGGAAGGGATATATCAAGGGTATCAAACTCCAATCACAACTGAGTTTGAGCATGTTCACGTAAGTATGAGATCAGATTCACCCTCCAAAAAGATAACACCCCCACACTTAGGCTTCATTTGGTTCGACGGTGGAGGATGCAGCCGGCAGGTCCAAACGGAGCATTGGAACCGGAGGGGGGAGGCGGGGCTGGAAACGTTCCATTTAGGCGCCTTTTCCTCAGCCTGGCGGGTGCAAATGGAGCAAACTCCGCAGACGCCCATTTGTTTACCTGCCGTCCGGCGGCGTTTGCTCCAAACGGAGGAGGCGAAACGCCCAACCAAACGAAGCCTTACTTTTTTTCATGTGGGGTGCTTACACATTTTTTTTGTATTAATCCTTTAAAGGGGGGAATAATAGAATGTGTATCTTTACCATATATAAAGAAATATCAAACCCATGAATTTTAAAGCCGTTGAAATGATTACAGCCGTTGAATTTGACATGATATTTCATCAGCCGTCGGATCAAACCGCTCCCTCTCTCTCTCCACTTTTTCATAGGTCTCCTAAACCTACTAGGGGGTGACCTAAAACTATGAAGGTGTAGAGTACCCTACATCATGAAATTACGATTTTACCCCTAAATTTATTGAACAATGAGTGTCATATGACCTGTTTTTTAATCTCACAAAATTTGTCAATGGTGAGAATTGAACCCAGGTCTCCACTATGTCAACCAAAGATTACAACCATCACACCATATGGTTTTTGTTGAACAAAATTAAATTAAGTTATATATACTGATATAAATATAGATCGCCCCCGCAGAAAGTCGCCGCCCCTGCCGAATGTCACCCCCGCCGAATGTCACCCCCCCGCCGAATGTCGCCGCCCCTACAGAATGTCGTCGCCCGCACGTGGGGACCCGTGCCCTGTCACTCGTATATATATATATATATATACTACTTATAAAGAAATATGGATGACTTTTAAATTCCATTCATTTAAAAGCCATCAAATAAATCCTGTCCGTTCGATGTGAAGATATAATCATAATTCCGGACTGCGAATATCAATTCAACCCAAATCCTTTTCCCCCTCTCTCACTAAAATCCCGAGCCCTCTAAAATCGAAGAGAGAGAGAGAGAGAGAGAGAGAGAGAAATAAAGAAAGAAAGGAGAGAGGGGGAGAGAGTTTGGCGGAGAGGGAGAGAGAGAGTGGGAGAGAAAGAGAGGGAGAGAGAGGAAGAGAGGGATAGAGAAAAATAAATATTTTAAGTATATTCGTATATTTTTTTACAAAATAAATGTTGTAATATTGATGTATATTTTTTTACGGTCATTTCGAGTATTCATATGTATATGTTGTTGGTGCAGTCCGCACACGCATCGAGCACGGGCGAATTCCGCCTGGATGCGGCCGAAGGCCGCCCGACAGCATCGCGCCGGGGGCGGGCGAAGCCCGCCGTCGCCGGCCGGGTACTGTCGCGCTTGGCCGTAGGGGCGGAGCCCCGTGTCGGGCACTCATGTGTATATATATATATACACGGGAAGCCTTCATATGCGGGCTTCCTTAGGTGCGGGCGTACGGGCACCCCATTTTGGGGGTCAAGATGACTCCAAATCGAAAAGTGACCAACATGAAAGTTGTAGATCTCCTCGAGATCTACAACTTTCATGTTGGTCACTTTTAGATTTTTGGAGCCATCTTGACTCCCAAATCCGAGCCAGAAATATGTTTTTTCGTAGGTCTACTGTAGCAGTCTCGCCGCCCCACATTTCGAGCCCCAAATCGAGGGTCAAAACGACTCCCAATCAAAAAGTGATCAACATGAAAGTTGTTCGTCTCGACGAGATCTACAACTTTCATGTTGACCACTTTTTGATTGAGAGTCATTTTGACCCTTGCCCGTCCGCCCGCACAGTAGCAAACCCCTATATATATATTCTCCAATTACCAAATCTCATTCTTACTTAAAATGAATAGAACAAATGCTTTATTTTAGTTTGTAGTTTTTGGGAATGGGAAATTGGGCCTTTGTGAAAACATTTATAGGGTTTTTGACGCAGGGCAGGCCGTGAAACAAGGGTGCACGGACACTAATGCGACCCTAAGTGATTGTGAAGCATAATGGACTCAACAAAATATGACCAAAATAAAATGCAAATGATTTAAAACTATAACCCGGAAATAGAGTTTGTGGTAATAATTTTATAAGCGAAGCAAATTGACACGAGATAAGTTAAAAATTTTCGGCGCACAAGCATACCACGCTAACATTCGCACCAAGTGCTTTACCACAATTTCCACGATTAAGCTCTATTGAACAAAAACAATAATGAACAAATATACTAAGAAATCAAAACACCCAAACAAGTACGAAATGTTTTCCCATATTAAATAAAAAAAGAAATAGGCTCAACACGATAATACTCACGTAGCAATGGTGACCCGTCAGTGGCCAAGCGACGACGAACGACGAATCTATGGGAATGAAGTCGACTGCAACGGTTTTGGATTTGATTGGGGTTTATTGAAATGTTGGAATGGGATCAAACGAAGGAAATGGGTCTACAGAATAATGGTAGGTGTTCTGGATGGGGAGAAGATGAACATTGAAGGTGGTGGGCTTGCTGGATGGAGCACAGAAGGTTGATGGAAAGTAACTGGAAGTAAATGGAAGTTACGGCCGGGTGGTTCCAAGACAGAGAAAAAGGGGTGGGAGAAAGGCGTACAGGAACATGAAAGGTTGTCGTGACTTGCGGTTCCACGACAGGAAAAGGGTCGTGAGAAAGGCGCACAGGAACAGGAAAGGTTGTCGTGACTTGCGACTGGTGCCGGTGGTTCCACGACAGGAAAAGGGGCGGGAGGCTGGAGGATGAGGCTTGGGTTGCGGTTAGTCGGTGAGGAGAAGGCGTACGAAGAATAGGCCCGACGACTTGCGATGGAGATGGGGCTCGTGCGGAAGTTCAGCGATGGAAATGGACTCGTACAGTCAGGGAGTCGTTACTTTTGCCGTCGATGGAGGAGAAGATGAACATGCCTATCTCGTGAAGGAGTGGCGGTTCGAGCGGTTAGAGGCGAAGTCGTGGGATACATGGGAGGAAATGCTTCACGGGAATAGGGGTTTACGGGAGAATCAAAAGGAATATCTAAAATAGGTCGGGACGTCGCACCCTGGATTTCACGGCGTGGCACCGCGAAGGATTGCCGGATCTAGAATCACTCACAAATACCATAAATAATTCTAAACTGCAGCACCCACCACTATTTATTACAAGAAGGGATGGTTGGGCACTGGGCGTGTACGACTATAATTGCCTGTTACGCCCGAGGCTCTAAAACACCAAGAAAAAATCCAAATAAAATAAAATTAAATACAGAAAAATAATAGTGCGAAGTGCCGGACGCGCTCGCGGTCTCGGATCGCTGATCTGATCATCGCCTCCTGCGTGAATATACAAAAGTGGGTCCCGCTAACTGGCGACCCATTGTCTGATGACGATCCCCATCAACTCCACCCGACTGAAAAACATTAATCTTTGTTTAATGGAGATGATTGTACTGACGTCGAAGATCGGTGACAAGTCTATCAAGCTCCGCTGTGGACATCCAAGTATCATCACAAATGGGGCGTCCGCTCCAGTGTACTAGGTAGCGACAAGAAGGGCCGTCTGCGGTGGAGATGCACTCATGTGCCACAATATCAGTAATCCGCTTAACCCTCACCTCTCGTGCTGGTGGATCCAGAAGAATCGGTGGAATCATAAGTGGTGCGGGCAAGTCCGTACATGTTTGTCCAAGGTGGCCAGGGGAAGAGTCAGGCTGTGACGGGGAGGGTGTAGGAAGTGGATCAAGGTATGGATCCCTATGCTCGAGAGGCTCAAAGTATGGTGTCAAATCTTCAGTATTAAATACGGGATGAATACTCATATCTGTTGGGAGATCGACCTCATAGGCATTTGCTCCCATTTTCTTTATAACCCTATATGGGCCCATTCACTTTGGTTGTAGTTTCTTAGCGACTCCTTTTGGGAGACTCTCCATGCGAAGTCGGATCATGACTTGCTCGCCTACCTGAAAATACTGCTCACACTGTGTTCATCTGCCTGTGCTTTATATAATTCATTACTGCTAGCAATTTTTTTCGGATTAATTTATGCAGTTCATGTATGTGATGAATGAAAGACTCGGCGGACTCACTAGGACGTGACTCTAAGGGAACATGGGTGGTCAATAGGCTTCCTAGGCTCATAACATGATACTATATGAAATAGACTCATACCAGTATACCTCTTGACCGAACTATTGTACGCGAACTCCTCTACGGGTAACACAAAATCCCAAACCGACGGGTGATCTACAACTAGACACCGTAACAGATTCCCCAAACTCATATTAACGACCTCAGTCTGGCCGTCAGTTTGTGGGTGATAGGCGGTAGAAAATTTCAGAGTCGTTCCCGTCTTATGACATAGCGTTCTCGAAAAGTAGCTCAGAAATCAAATGTCACGGTCAGACACTATGGATTTGGGTAATCCATGGAACCGAAAAATGTCTCATAAAAGGGTCGCTACGTGAGCCGCATCGGCGATCTTGCGGCATGCAATAAAGTGAGCCATCTTCGAAAACCTGTCTACCACTACGAAAATAAAATCGTGCTTCCTCAGAGTTCGAGGAAGACCCAATACAAAATCCATACTAATGTCGACCCATGGCTGATGTGGGACTGGAAGAGGAGTATAGAGTCTAGTATTTCGTTTTGAACCCTTTGTAGTCTGACATGTGCCGTAGTGTCGCACAACACGTGCCTCATCCCTCTTCATGACGGGCCAATAGAAGCGATCCTCAACTAAAGCAACGGTCTTATCTCTGCCAAAGTGGCCAGCTGCGCCACCAACGTGCATTTCCCAAATCAAGAAGCCCCTGAAAGACGTCCTGGGGATGCTGAGACGAGATCTGCGGTACAAGTATCCCTCTACAATATCAAACCCATCTGTGGGCTCGGGAGGATCTCTTAAAAATCCCAAATAGATATCGCCAAAGTCAGGGCAGGTGGGGTAGTCACTAGATAGACAATTAAAACTAATCGCGCTAGTGCTCAGTGTGCGGAGTAGGGTGATACGCGACTGTGAGTGTCGACAGGTTTGTTCTCAACACCCACGCGGTGTTTGAGGACATAGTGAAAGTCCTGCAAATATTCAATCCACTTGACATGTCTATGCCCCAATTTCCGCTGTGAGTCAAGATAATGTAGGGCCTGATGATCGGAATATAGAAAAACTCCCTTGGGGGGAGATAGTGTCTCCAATAACGAAGTGACTGCACCACTGCATAAAACTCTCGATCAAAATTTGAGTACTGCCGGGCCTCATTCAGCTTCTCACTAAAGAAACTGGATGACCTTCCCGGCTTAGTACTCCGCCAATCCCAACGCCAGATGCTCATCCGGATTCATCCGATAATGGGGTAAGTTTGGGAGTGATGCTCCCGGTATCAAGTCTATGGCATGTTGAATGTCGCGTAACGAAGGTAACTCATCAAGTAGCTCATCTGGGATAAGATCATCAAAGTCATCTAGGAGTCGTCGGACCTCAGGGCGTGGTTCAGGAGTCTCCGTAGGGCTCTCAGAAGCCATGGTGGTTGCCACTACGTAAAATATACCGGCGCTGACACTCTTTCTCATAAACTCGATGCGACGCAGGATGCGCGGCGGCCTAGATGAGCTCGTACTAGTATAGGGTATGACCTTCCACGAGGATTTCTCCTTAGGTTGGGTCGGTGTCAACGTTATCTTACGACCCTTGTCGTAGAATACATACGTGTTCGAGTGACCGAAACACGTGACATCACGTTCGTAAAGCCAGGGCCTCCCTAAAAGAAGGTGGACGACATCCATGAGGATGACATCACACCAAAAACGATCCTCAAATGTAGCGAGAGTGATCGGAACTAGACACCTCTGGGTAACCTGTATAGCCTTCTTATCGACCCAAATGACTCGATAAGGATGTGGATGAGGCTCAGGGGTTACCTGCATCCGCTCTAATGCTTGCTGGGCTATAATGTTCACGCAACTCCCACTATCAATGGATAGCTTGCAGGCGCCGCCCGTGCTAGGAAAGTAGGTATTAAAGATCGTCGTACAACGCATGCGGGGTGTATAGGAAACGACGTATAACACCTAACTCTAGGGAGCGCTCAACATCGCTCTCCCAACCGTCCTCGACGGTGGCAACAACCTCCTCATCGGCGATCTCCTCAGCATCATCACTGGGTTCACCTTCTTCAACTAATAGATTCCTTGTAGGGCATTGGGCCGCCACATGGCCTCTACCCGAGCAATGATAGCACTGGATGTTCCCCGATCTGGCTGTGGAAGGTCCGGGGGCGACAACCTTGCCCTTCGTGTCGGTGGAGACATGGGAGGGTCCTGCATGGGTGGTAGTGGACGGTGGTGGCCGCCTAAATTTGGACCCGTCTGTCCTGGTAGAAGTCTGACGGGTACCAACGAGTCGCAGGTACTGCTCATACTTAAGGGTCATCTGATAAACTTGTTCTATCGTCTCCAACCGGTGGGGAATAAGTTCCCTACGTATCTCTGATCTCAATCCGGTACGGAACCAGGAAGCGGTGACATTAGTCTCCTCTCGTAGATCACTCCTCACTGCTAGCTCATCGAATCGAGACATGTAGTCCTCTATTGATTGCGTGCCCTGGCGCAATTCGAAAAGTTAATCTAGCAACTGATCCCGATAGGTGGCGGGAAGGTATTTTTCTTTCAGTCTGCGTTTCGTGTCTTCCCAAAGGATGATATGACGGTACCCATCACGTTGTAGAGACCTCTCTAGGCTGACCTAGAAACTCTTGGCTGGGCCGACCAACTTCATTTTTGCAAATCTAACGCAATGCTCGTCACTCATATCATACCACTCGAAGTAGTGGTCCATCTTCTGAATCCAATCGCTAAAAGTCTTCGGTTCGAGCTGACCATCGAAGGTGGGGGCATTAATGTGTATGCGACGAGTAATATCGTCCTCAGCGCGTGTTGCCCGGCGTGGCTCGGGATATTCGTCGAAGTAATCATCAAGACCGTAGTCATAATGGTCCTGAGCTCTATCACGAGGAGCTGGACGTCATTGTGGAGTAGGTGCAGGCGCAGGCGCAGGTTGACGGTCTCGAGCGTGATCGAGGGGTCGCCTACGGTGTGGGGAAGACTCTCGAAGTGGAGCGGCCTCTCGTGGTGGCTGATCCCTAACACGCACATCTTGTGGTGGGAGGGCAACCCGTTCTTCCCCAAAGAGAATATCAGGTGGAGTGGGTGAGGTTTCTGTGCTTTGGGAAGTGGAGTGCTCTCGTCGTGCCTTAATGGCGACGGCGCGGGTGCGAAGATCGTCATATTGTGCATCCAATTGATCGAATCGATCAATCAGCCGTTGGAATTCCGCAGGTGTCATTTCTAAATTTGAGTTGGTGGTCCTCGCGGCGGATAGGTTCGTGTCAGGCATGAACTGACAGTAAGACCTTCCACTACGTAACATGCATGTGGCCCAATCCTGGTCTCTGATACCAAATCTGACGCAGGGCAGGGCGTGAAACAAGGGTGTGCCGACACTAATGCAACCATAAGTGATTGCGAAGCATAATGGACTGAACATAATACAACCAAAGTAAAATGCAAATGATTTAAAACTTTATTCCGGAAATATAGTTTGCGGTAATAATTTTATAAGCGAGGCAAATTGACACGAGATGAGTTAAAATTTTCTGGCGCGTAAACATACGACGCTAACATTCGCACCAAGTGCTTTACCACAATTTCCACGATTAAGCTCTATAGAACAAGGACAATACAGAACAAATACACTAAGAAATCAAAACACCCAAACAAGTACGAAATGTTTTCCCATATTAAATAAAAAAAGAAATAAGCACAACACGATAATACTCACGTAGCAATGGTGACCGGCGGTGGCCAAGTGACGACGGACGACATCTCTATGGGGATGAAGTCGACTGCATCGGTTCTGGATATGATTGGGGCTTATTGAAATGTTGGAATGGGATCAAACGAAAGAAATGGTCTACAGAATAATGGTAGGTGTTCTGGATGGGGAGAAGATGAACAGTGAAGGTTGTGGGCTTGCTGGATGGAGCACAGAAGGTTGATGGAAAGTAACTGGAAGTAAATGGAGGTTATGGACGGGTGCTTCCACGACAGAGAAAAGGGACGGGAGAAAGACATTCAAGAACAAGAAAGGTTGCCGTGACTTGCGGCTGGTGCTGGTGGTTCCACGACAGGAAAAGGTGCTGGAGAAAGGCGTACAGGAACAAGAAGGGTTGTCGTGACTTGCGACTGGTGCCGGTGGTTCCACGACAGGAAAAAGTGCGGGAGGCTGGACGATGCGGCTTGGGTTGCAGTTAGTCAGTGAGGAGGAGGCGTACGAAGAACAAGCCAGACGACTTGCGATGGAGATAGGGCTCGTGCGGAAGTTCAGCGATGGAAATGGAGGCTCATACAACTAGGGAGTCGTTACTTTTGCGTAGATGGAGGAGAAGGTGAACATGCTTATCTTGTGAAGGAGTGGTGGTTCGAGCGGTTAGAGGCGAAGTCGTGGGCTACATGGGAGGAAGTGCTTCACGGGAATATGGGTTTATTGGAGAATGAAAAGGAATAACTAAAATTGGCCTGGACTTCGCACCCCAGATTTCATAGCGTCGCACCGCGAAGGATTGCTGGATCTGGAATCACTCACAAATACTACAAATAATTCTACACTGCAGCACCCACCCCTATTTATAACAAGAAGGGGCGATTGGGCACCGGGCGTGTACGACTATGATTGGTCGTTACGCCCGAGGCCCTAAAACACCAAAAACAAATAAAATAAAATAAAACAAAATACATAAAAATAATAGCGCGACGAGCCAGATGCGCTCGCGGCCTCAGATCGCCGATCCGATCATCGCCTCCCGCACGAATATACAAAAGTGGGCCCCGCCAACGGCGACCCGTAGTCTAATGACGATCCCCATCAGTTTTTCAAAAGAAAAGGACATGGAGGCTCAAAAGTGGGTACTAGCGGTAAGATGCGTCGGTTTAGGCTCAAAAGCTCAAACTGATTTTGAAGGGTGGCCTGTATCATTTCCTTATGTCTATCTGTTACGCCTGGCGTCATTACCAGATTCTCCAAAGATTTCTGTGCACGTCGACCAAAGGAGAAGGCGGAGGAAGACCGGGCTGAACCATCCGGTTCAGCCCGCCAATATTAAATAAGGAGCAGTGGGGCTGAACCGCACCGGTTCAGCCCCCATGGGGGCCGGCCGGCCCCCATGGGTCCGGGTGCTATATAATACCGGACCCTCTTTGGAGAAGGCATGAAGGAAGTATTATTCAGGTTCATCTTCTCCCTAACCCTAATTTCTTGTAGCCATAGCTCTCTTTCTCTCTTCTTCCCCGTAGAACGTAACATTTGTTATCAGAGGATCTTTCCTCCAACCATGGTGACACGCACCGAAGCCGAGAATGCGCACTTGGCCACCATCGAAGAAAACTATGTAGGGTTGGCGGATTCGATGGCAGCGATCAAAGAACAAGTCAAAACCTCCACGAAAAATTTGGAAGAACGCATGGAAGGACGCTTGGATGAACTCAAGGCGTTGTTAACGCAAACCCTACGAGGAAAAACGACGGAACAAGGAGAATACGCGGGGGAATCTTCACATGCGACACCATCAGCCACCGGAGTCACCACGGGAGGCTCGGGTATGATGCCCTACAGCGGCCCCAGCCCGGAACCAGGCCGGACAGCCGGCCACAGTGGGCCGTCGGCACAGCCGAGCCCTACAGGGCCGATGGCCCTGTTTCCGCCTAGCGCAGGGGCGGGCTTTCCTGCCGCCAGGCTGTGGGTCGGACCGGGACCAAACCCCCACCAGCAGGTTGCCGGGGGGTGGACCGGCCCAGGAGGGGTGGCCGCCGGCGGTGGAGTCGCCGGAGTGGCTGCCGGCCGCCCTTTCGGAGCCCAGGAGCAGATTTTTCGGCCGCCGCCGCACATGGGGGGGTCCAAATGGAGTTGGAAATGGGATCCTTCCCAGGCCGCCGGTACTAGGGGCTCCAGTGAGGATGGGGCAAGGCGAACACTGGCGGGGATATCCTCCCAGGCACATTTTTGACGAGGAGGGTCCTCCTATGGGAGGGGGATACGGCGGAGGAGATTATCAAGACTACTATGGGCGGCCGAATCTAGTGACGGAACCAATCAGACCAGCCGGGCTAGATCCAGAGTATGGCTGGAATGGAGGAGCGAACCAGCGGGCCTTTATGCAGCCAAAACGAACGCGGATGAATTTTCTGACATTTCGGGGTGGCGACGCGCTGGAATGGGTACAAAAAGCCGAGTTGTTCTTCACATACCAAGAGATCCCCAATGATCAATGGGTGCAGTTGGCATCGTTTCACTTGGAGGATGACGCGTACACATGGGCACAATGGTTCGTCCGAAAATATGGTTACGCGCCGTGGGCGCACTTTGTAGAGGGATTCTCGGCCCGCTTAGGGCCCTTGGAGTATGAGGACGTGGAGGCCACATTGCAGAAACTCCGACAGAAGGGGACAGTGATGGAATATCGCACGGAGTTCGAGCGGTTGGCAAACCGGGTCAATTGGGGGAAAAGACCCTCCTCAGTTGCTTCATATCAGGGTTGCGGGATGAGTTGCGGGATGAGGTCCACGCCTATATGCCACGAAGTCTGAGCCATGCCATCAATTTGGCAAGGATACATGAGGAGAGATTCATCCGACAGAGAACCCGTACAACGGTGAGAGCTCCTACGGTTGTACACCCTCCTCGGGAGGCTCCCCCGGCCGAGGGCCGGCCGACAATGACAAAACTGACGTGGCAGGAACTTCAGAGCAGGAAGGAGAGGGGGTTATGCTTCAACTGTGATGAGAAGTACACCCGAGGGCACGCATGCCAGAAGGTCCAGGTATTCATGCTGCAGGAGGAAGCGGAAGATATTCCTCGCACTGAAGAGGAGGGAGAGTTGGCTATTGAAGACTTTGGAGTATCCATCCAGGCCCTGGAGGAGGGTACCCCATCTCCGACCTTACGCCTAGCCGGGAGGGTCGGCAGGGAGACAGTGACGATCTTGATGGACAGCGGGAGCACTCACAACTTCATCCAACCGGCTGTGGCCCAGAAGACGGGGTGTGACATAGATCGCGGCACAACTTTCCACGTCAGGGTAGTGGATGGACGTACACTGCAGTGCGAGGGATTGATGAAGGGGGTGGAGCTCCGGATACATGATTACACTGGACATATTGATGTTCACTTATTGCCAATCCGGGGTTTTGACATGGTGTTGGGCGTACCGTGGCTGCGGCGACTTCGGCGGGTGACTTTCGATTGGGACCAGATGGCTATGGAGTTCAGCCAGCACGGGAAGGGGTATTGCTTGGAAGGCCTCAAGTCGTCTCAGGTAAAAGAGATCTCACTCCGCAGCGTGGAACGACTAGGGGCACCGGATAGTACGATGACCATCGTTACGGCGAGTAGAGCAGAGCCTACGGCTCCAACAGAGGTCTCGTCTCAGATGCAAGCCAGAGCCGACTTGTTCCAAGAGCCGCATGCTCTCCGCCTCCAGCTTGAGGACAAGCTGGCCCTTGATGGGGGAGGGAATGTTACGCCTGGCGTCATTACCAGATTCTCCGAAGATTACTGTGCACGTCGACCAAAGGAGAAGGCGAAGGAAGACCGGGCTGAACCATCCGGTTCAGCCCGCCATTATTAAATAAGGAGCAGTGGGGCTGAACCGCACCGGTTCAGCCCCTATGGGGGCCGGCCGGACCCCATGGGTCCGGGTGCTATATAATACCAGACCCCCTTTGGTGAAGGCATGAATGAAGTATTATTCAGGTTCCTCTTCTCCCTAACCCTAATTTCTTGTAGCCATAGCTCTCTTTCTCTCTTCTTCCCCGTAGATCGTAACACTATCCTCATTTTTTAAACTTAAGTTTCAGAAATATAGAGTAATAAGTTTTAGTCTTCGTGAGAATTCTAATATGAAAAGCAAACATTATCATGTCTAGCATTTGTTTGCTTAATCATGTCTAGCATTTGACGATCGATTTAATATATTTTTCCTTAAGGCAAGTTAAAGAGGCGAATAAATAACTAAAAATTTCATAAAATTACTCCTTCAATTTTTATAAAATTTTAGTTATTAGTTAATGAGCTACAACTGTAGATTCTTTGGTATGAAGATAGTACTTTTCATTGAGACAACATGTCTAAATTATTTTCTTAAACATTGGGAAAACTTAAAACATAACTGTGTTTTATCAATTTATAGCGAAAGCAAGCAGGAAAATACTTGAAAATGATTGCATTCTACATTATCATCAAATGTTAATTTTGTTAAAAATTGGTTATATTATTTTATATCTCCCCCACACTTAATGGTGACAATGTCCTCATTGTAAGAAAGTGATAGAAACCGAGTGTTATATATGATAATATATATATAAAAAAAAGTGTGAGTAGGTTTAATAATTTGGAGCACTGAATAATAGATAAATGAAGAGATAAATAAACGCATAATAAACCATACAATAGATGTCCAACAGAAAATCAGAATCACATGTCCATAATGTTGATATAGTAGATCATTAGAGAAAGATAATGGTAACATTGCAGAAAGAAGAGATAAATCATTCTGGCGAGCGCCGCCGACGTGGTCGACGACGTCAAGGATGACCTGTCGCCTGTAGGGGGAAGAAATGTCTCATCAAAGAGGTAACACAAATACGCTAGGTAGTCGTGTGTCAAGACACTTTCCCCCGATTGGTTATCCAAAATAGTATTTTGCGTTTGTAGAATGTTTATCTCATTCTCTTGCATTTGCTCCGTAATAGCCTGCATCTCCTACTGGTTCTCCATATTCGTGGCCATGTTGGCCGAGATACTATCCTGCTAGGAGGACATCTGGCTCCACCGATCCTCCCAAACCCCTGCGTCGTACCTGTCGCCAGCCTGAGTGGAAGACTTTACATGATGGAAGGTGGGCTGTTGTGGCGGTGGAGAAGCCTGTCGTGGTGGTGAAGGTGGTGCAGGTGCGGCTGGCTCGTATCCCTCCATATATTCGGTGCCGTGATGACCCTGTCTCCTCTGGACTATTTGGCGAGCAAGCAAAGTTCCTAAGGTGATGAGGGTCATTCGTGCAACCACCTCCATAGGAGGCAACTACTCGAACAATCTCATTCCTCTAGCTAGTCGAGTGATGTAAGGGGCGACGAAAATAACTGCTGCCCTAGTGTGCTCTGTCTGATGGAGGAGATACTAGAAGAGATAATGAACAAGGTTGAGCGGTACATGCTCTGCTATGCTGAATAAGTATAGAACCTCCTTGGCGCCCACAACACCCAAACTATCTCCATGACCACTTAAAGTATGGCTAAGGAGGACGTGGGCAATCCACAGAGAGGATAAAGGTAGGCTGTCGTACTGTGGAGTGTCTATGAATTCAGGCTCGTACAGTCCCATAAGGACACTACTCCCTGACAGAGATCGTGTAAGTCTGACCCAACAGACGGAAGGAGTAGGTAGCGTCGACCTCGACCACCCCGCGGCACGAGCCTGAACTAGAGTGGTCAAAAACATGAGCGTAAGCTCGCGATACCCCAACTCGTCGATCGCAAAAAGCCTGTCCCAACCGCTCTGATCGATCAGATCTCGAACATCCTCCGCAATATGGAAATGCTCCAGAATTGCCCAACTATCTTCATGCAATCCTGAATTCTCTTTCGCCTAAGGATCTCGAATTAAACTGGAGAAGAGTCTCTACTTGGACTCTCCCCGGCATAGCAACTAGGCCCTCACATCTGCTATAAGAAGATGACGAGGATGCTCAACGTGATCGATGCATGATGACCTAAAAGAATGGGACATGGATTAAAACTTTGGAATTTGAGGATTTGGATGATGCATATTCACGAGTCGATGAAAAATAAAAAAATTAAATTTTTTACTAGAAGTTCGGAAATTCTTTGGAAAAATGCGAACACCCAAAATAAAAATAAAAAAGATATTTTTTTGATAAAACATTTTAACATAAACTTGAAAATATTGTGTGTTTATTTAAAATTGTTTGGAACGATAAAATTTAAAAAAAAACCAAAAAAAAAACATGTTACACATGGAAATTTTCTTATATGGAAATATAATTTTTTAAAAAAATTTTGGCATGACCTTTCGTAAAAATGTAGAAATCATGATGAATTTTTTTCGAACGAAATCATGTAAAAACTTCAAAATATCGAAGAAAAGAGAAATAACATGAAATCCATGAAGGAAAAGTGAAAATATGCAAATAGACACTATTTGGAATGAGAAATTTATGGAGGAATGAGAAAATAGATTACCTAGGAGTGTTGATCTGAGGGAGAGGAGTTGGAATATTTCGAAATCACGCGAAACGGTGGAGAAACAAGCTTATAATGACCAAAATGAGGATTTTCGGCGATTTTAGGGCTTTCTTGGTTAGTAGTTGTAGAAGAAATGTATGAAGAAGGCGAGATACGACTTTTGGGTTTAAAAAGAAATAAACACGCTCTCGCCATGCGGGCGTGTGCCGAGGCTGTCGCGTTCTGAGTATATGTTTAAAATTATTTTTATTCTTCCAATTTATAAATAATTATAATTTTCAAATAAAAAAAATTATGTATGATTTTTTCATAAATTTGTGCTAATGCGTTTTAAATTCGTCCAATTGCTTTGTTGCTAAACCACCATGCTCAATAATTTTTCAATTAATCAGAGTACTTAATTAAATAAAAATATGACGAACAAAGATCAAAATTAGTTTAGCCTAGATATTGAAAATAAGGGAGGGTCGTTTTATCAAACTTTTAGTTTAATGATTTCTAGTAAATAATTCTTCAAAAGAATATCGGCTTTATCTTGCCAATTTATGAAGATAACCTAAGTTTGTCCAACCCTTAGGTAAAAACTATGCAATTTTCAAAAGATTAATATATAACGAATTATAGTACAATTTACTAGATAATAAAAGAAATGCGATAAAAACTTCCATGACCCTTGAATATTAATTTGTCTCGAGACTTCAATTCTTTTTGCCCTTGTTTCTCCGGATCTTCAGAGTATGTTTGACCCTATCATGTGGTTGTTTTAACTCCATTGAATACTTGAATTTGTTGTGCATGACCGCTAATCTTTTTGATACAGTTGTGGATTTCTTCGAGTTCTTCAGAAAAATTTCATGTGCTTTCTACCTTTAACTAGATAAATCATAGATTATCCAAGTTGCAAAAGGAAATAAAATGACACAAACAAACATATAACACAACATATGAAGATTTTTCTAAATTTTTTGACATGATTAATAGAAATTGAAATTTTTCAGATATTACAAAGTTGAGTTCCCTGGCCACCGCGCCAAAAATCTGATACGCACGATTCATGTTTATAATTTAAATAGATAGAATGCGTATTTGTTACTATTAACTCCAACTCTTGGTTTTGACACCAAGACAGAAGATTTATGGTTCCTCATTCTTTCAGGGAGCATGCAACTCTTTTTATCCGCGTTTAATCCCACTACTAACAATACCCAAAATCATATGGCTTGAGTTAATAGTAACAAATATGAGAACAATTGTCTGGTTCTACTGCCTCATTCTATTTTAAACACGAATAAATCTTAGTAAGAGAAGTAGAGGAGAAGTAGATGTATGATTAAAATAAAGTGAAGTTTACAAACATAAAGACTACTTAGAGAAACATAATTGCATGGACAAACTACAATAAGATACAAGAATTAGAGAGGAGGGAAGAAGAGTACAAACATATGTCCTTGAAGGATTTTCACTCTCCTTGACTTCTTCTCCTTCTCCCCTTTCCTTCATGGTGCACATCTCTTATGAGATTTCTGGACTTTTGGGACCGAATCAAGTCTTGTTCTTCAGGAGAAGTTATTCTATAAATAGAAGCGAGTCAACCGACAAAATTTTGAATCGACACGCCCTTGGCATACGGGCGTGTCGTTTGAGTGTATGGCATGAAAAGTCACGTCTCCATCATTAGAAACTTCCTCCATGTGTTGGGCTACAAATTGATGACTTCCTATATCGCTTGAGATGCGTCTTTTCATTATTTTGGTTCATTTTGTGCCCAAAAAGTCTCCCGATTCACACGAAATTAAATGCACCTCCTCCCGCGCACTTACATAAAATTAAGCGCGCAATTATCATATAAAACACTAATGTTAATCAATTTTAAAAAATAAACATTGATGAAGCATAGAATAAAATGTATATATTAAGCTTCATCACCTATATTAGTTTTGAGGACCTAAGTTCTCTTAGAAGTTCAATCATTTAGCCTCACTTGGTTTTGAAAGTTTTCTGAGAAAATGTATCAATGTATATAATGAGATATGTTCTTATTCATACACTCCCTTTTAATCTATGTATTTTAAGAGTTCATTGCAACTTACTATATACTCTTTATTCTCAGCTCCAAGTCCTAAACTTGATATCTGTGCTTATTGAATATGTGGGACAGAGGATTACCCCATTTGCTTGCCAGCTGGTGAACTTCTTCCAAAAGGTCTCTTTTTAAACTGTGCAGTTCTTTGTTTTAAGAATGTTATATAGTTCATTTTATTGTTCTAATATTGCAGCTTGTAATGTGTCTTCCCCTTCTGTTCCTGTTGTTTGTGGGTGTAGTAAAACAAAGGAGACTGCAGTGTGCTCGAGTATATAAGCATATTCCATTCAATAACTGTTGTATTAGGGACGACTGCAAGTTATGAACAAGCAAGTTACTAGAATTAGTTCCAATAATTTTGTTTTCTAATTGAAATACATTAGTTTTTCTACATTTGAAGCTTCTTCACCTGTAGGACTTTGGTTCATTGATAAATATTTTTAAGCTAATCAATTGTGTCCCTCATTTTAAGGGATGTCCCTCATTTTAAGGGAATGTTGCTCCACAATGTTACAATACCTGCAATTGGGTCATTGATGTCAATTCGTCACTTCACTTGGCCCTCTTGAGATAGAACCGTAAAAAAAATGAATTCCTAATATGCTCTTAAGATTGCGGATCTAATTGATATGAAGGCTGAGAAAATCATGCTTGGATATGTGGCTTCATTTTGCCACTCACTGTGTCCAGCAAAGGACATAACCAGTTCTAGTGATCATCTACAAAGAAACTGACGCAGGACGAATCTCCAGGCGACAGATGTGTGATACCCTATTCCTATATGCAATGCAAGCAACCACAAACAAATGCAAAAATCCACAACAAACCCTAAAATGGTAATGCAGATGCGAACATACATACAACACGCAACCTATGAATGAAAACCTCACAACATAAACCCTAATGCGAATGCAATATCTCAATCATGCAATCACCTCCGACGCGTAATTAATTAAACAATATTAGTTTTTAATTCCTCGCATGTGTCACAATTGATTGCAAATATGGCAATGTCAGCAAACAGATAATAATTGAAACTAAATTAAAGAGCAATGAAATGGAAAAAAATTCAACCAACATTAATTAAGCTCAATATTACAAGAAAAATAAGGCGCATCCATATAATGTAATGAAGTTGAAAGTAAATGCGGAGTCATCGAGTGACGGTTGTCGAAGATGTCGGCGTAGAGATCCGACACTTGTAGATGTGGTGTAGGTACTCTGGAGAAACAACGATGGACTTAATCCGGACTTTGGAAGGGGTTGTAAGGGCTAAAGTAGATTGTCCCGATGCTGTAAATGTTTCGTGAGACTGGATATGGGTTATTCTGGCTTTAGAGGGACTGGTTGGGTGTTGAATTTTGGTCGGAGGAATTAATTGGTTGTTCCGGGGTTGGGGTTGCACCAGGAATACATTCCAAAACGCTAGAAATATGATTTATAGAAGTTCTGTGCTAAGACAAAGGATGAGAGGTATAGATAAGATATCTCAGGAGTTCCAGGTTATGGGGAGTTATTGGTTTGTCCTGAACACGGAACGAGTAGAGGTAATCCTGGGAGGAGTTGAAACGTAAATTTGGGAGTAGGAATTGAGAGGGAGAGCACTGGTTTTGAGGTGTCGTAGGGGTGCTGGCAGTGGCAATGAGATGCGATAGATGTAACTGGGCGTGAATCTGTGGATGATGGGATCCTACAGCTGGACTGCAGGGAACATGTGCAGGGGACAAGGACGGTGACAGACGGGGGAGTCGACACTCCTGGAGATAGAAACCTGTGGCGTCACACCACAAATTGTTCTCTGCGTCCCATCGAGACCGTGGATCGAACAACTTTCAGGGAGAGCTTTAAATCCTCGATGCCCTATGAAGTCGGGTGCCGACATTATGTAGGGGGGGGGGGGGGGCTATTTGGTTAAACACATCCACTGACCATGATCTCCTGACGGACGATTTAACCTAACTATCGAAATACGACTCTGAAAAATAAAAGAAAAATATGTAAAAATATGAAATATCGAGCCGGTCGTGATCATGGTCTCTAATCGTCCCCTTGGCTTAGAAACATTCATCTCCGGTGAATGAAGACTATATGCTCCCAAGGCAAGCCAGACATGGCTCTGTCACTCCTGGTAGGGACTTTCTCCACATAAGGTCATCGTGCCGATGACATAACTAAGGGTGTTACGTAGAAAACATGACGTTGTAGAGGTGAAGGGTAAAGCTGTAGTGGAGGATGAAGGTTAGAGAGATGATATAATGATGGTGGAAACTAAAGCTAAAAAGGAAGGCTAAAGGTCTAAAATTAGGTGACCCTACATCTAGAATAAAATTCCATACATTGAATATAAGGTGACTACCCATATTCCTTGGAATACCAAGCACAAAGAAATTTGACTCGGACTTTTTCATCACATTGTATGGACCTATTCGCCTAGCACTCAGATTCATAGTGATCCCCAATGTGAACCTCTCAAATAATATGCAAATTATCACCCATTCACCATCCTTGAACATTTTCTCTCTCATGTCACATTTTTTTAAAATTATTTAATATAACTTTACGTCGGAGTATGTCATGCAAAACATGCAACAAATGCAAATGAACCTGAAACACTAAGAAAACGCAGACTCTGTGTACTGATGAAGGTTCCTAAGAATGGGTGGTTTATTGAGAGTTCTTCTGGTGGATTGTAGAAATATTCGTCAAGTGCGCGAACACCCAAATGATTACCTAGAACTTTGGCACTGAGTTGTTATATCATGGTGTACCAAATGTCTCATGAGGAACATATATCATCGGGAGGCTCACCTGGTGAACGATAGAAAAATTCGTCGCTGACGATGCGATCTCTCAAAGGTATGTTGAGGAACTCAAAGATGAGTCGAATATCTCTCAAAGAGTATAACTTATCAAGTGACTCTTTTGGAGGTGTATAAAAATGCTCACCGTGAATGTGATGATCGCTCAAGTGAATACCTAATAGATCCACATTAGGGAAAGTACTAACTATAAAGGATCCATCAAGTGGCTCACCGAGGGGTGGGGGGCTCATCATTGAATTTGGTTATAGTATGATGATTTTTGAGATGAGTTTCATCGAAAATAGTTGCGTCCTCGATAATAGAAAAAATAACCACTAGACCCTTGTTCGGGACATGACTCGCCACCATAATATGGGGAAATTCAGATTAACATGCATACAAGGGCGAGTCTATGATAGAGCAATAACTAAGCCAACACAGGGCGTATAGGGAAGGACACATCACTATAGGATCACCATGTTGCTCGTACTCACTCTCTTGTAAGGCCATTGAGTCTAAGTCAGGGTCAAGTGGCAGACAACGCCTCAGACAATGTGTCTCACCTGGTGAGAGAAATCAATATCAAGTATCACATTTATCATCCAACTGGACAAGATAGGCATACTGATGGCCTCAGACTAGGGAAAACAAATGGCAGGATGGTCGGGGTGCGTGCCTACTCGATTACATTAGCGGAACCCAAGGACTGCTCGTATTAAAGGGCGAGCTGAAATGTCTGCTCGACAGAATTTATTCGGTAGTCGTTCAGTGCTACATAGATCGCATACCGAAGTATGAAACTGAATCTAGCAGCGGCTGCGACATGCTTGTCACGAATGTCATTCGGTCACACTAACTTGTCAAAATAATCACTCTATTCAGTAATAGACATGAATCTTTTTCGGAGGGTAAATAATTGATCGAGGAGGCGACTCTTATATGACGTCGAAAGATACTTGTAAAACAATTTTCCCTTCATCTCTATCCAACTTGTAAAACAATCTTTTTCGGATTGCGATATTTACTAATAAGTATGTTTGATCTCATTTGCAAGTGAATTATCAAAGAATGGAAAATATGCATGTGGATAGGTAGAGTTAGTGATGATCACAGATTGCGAGTTAGCTGACCCTTATCGGAACCCGCATGGGTCTATGCACGCAGGAGCTAGAGTTAAGATCATCATATGAATGACCCGAGTCCGTGGACACGTACAGAGCAACGGCAATTTTTTTTTTCTATATTTTTATTTCATGTATTATTAGGGGCTGAAGTTCCAGATGATCCTCTATATTTATAAATAAAGGTCAAGGAATTGATTTCTTAGTATCGCGGAATTTGGTTAGAATTTTTGAGCTCTCGTGGTTTTCCCATGACACTGATTCCATGGACCCTTGGTGCCGATGCAAAAGTAACTACCTTTACCCATCATCCCGTTAACCTTAACTACCTTCCCACTTTATAAAACTTCCATAACTTCCACATAACTACCCAATAACTACCTATTCCAAATCCACACTCATAACCACTCACTATTCTCATACGACTACCTCAACTACCCTACTACAACAAACTGCTCTCCTTTCCACATCAAATCCACGATTCCTCTAACTATAAACAGTAGAAAGATGAAAGGGAAACATAATGGTGCAATGTTATTCTTCCTCATAGAGGCTAATTTATAGGAATTACAAAGGACTCACAAACATAACCCACGATGTGGGACTAAACCCACTTTTTCATACATAAATGTACTAATACTACTAAAAAATCAACTCTCCCCCTCAAGCTGAAGGGGGAACCTTCAACTTGGACATCATAAAAGAAATGGTAAAAGTGGTAGGCAAAGCGAACAAGACAACTAAAGAGGAAACCACACATACGATTTTGTGAGACCGCGGTGATAACACCACACACACGAATCTACGAGACCGCGGGGATAACACCACACAAATCTACGAGACCGCGGGGATAACACCACACACACGAATCTACGAGACTGCGGGGATAACACTACACAAACGAATCTACGAGACCGCAGGGATAACACCATAAACACGAATTTACGAGACCGCGGGGATAACACCACAACCAAATCACCCAAGGCTAACCCTCGTCGGGTCTTTGACCAATGGGCAGTTTGAAGGAAAAAAGACAACCCCCAAAGACCATACCACCTACCAATCATCAAGGAAAAACTTGGGGAGACACCAACAACACGCGACATAAGCCTAGAGGCTGTTTGGAGTGAAGACGAAAGGTCGGGAAAGATCATCCGAGTCGCCTTTGCCCCAAAACTCCCCCTCACATGAAACATGTGCAAGAAGGCATAGATCGCATGCAGAAACAAATGAAGACAACAACACGACGCACACAAAAAACAGCTATGGAGAACGGCTGCCAGCAAGAACACGATCCAAGATGCAGCGAGTAAAGCACGAGAACAAGCCAACGGCGAGCAGAAGGCTCAAGCAACTGCGAACAGAGTGCTCAAGCAGCGGCGAGCAAAAAGGCTCAAGCAGCGGCGAGCGAGAAATGAGCCTGGCAAGGAAGAGAAGAGCTCGTCACGAAGAGAGCCATGGAGGCAACAACAACATGGATCCATGAAGGTGGAGGTAACAACAGGTAGGATCCATGGAGGCAGCAACAACAGGGGCTCGACCATCATCCGGAGCAGCAACACGGGAACGTGGACAGGAAGCTCGACGGGATCGAAAGAGAAGAACAGGCGCAGTAGCAGCTCGACGGGAATACGAAACAGGAAGCAGGATCGGCGTCGACGATCTGCGACAAACGTAGACGGAAGCAGAAGACGAACGAGAAGCTGCGAAGCCCTCTGTCGGCGGGATCGTTGGGGAAAGACACTGCTCCCTCTGGCAGCAGCTGGACAAGACGTGATCACAGGAGTAGAGGCGGACTCGTCGACGATAGCGCAGAGAACCTCCGTCGTCGAGGGAAGAGACGGACACTCCCATCGATGGAATCAAACGACGATTCTGTCGACGGGATCGGGAACAGATGTGCTCGACGGGGGGTTTAACAGCGCAGGGATCGGCTCGACGTGACGGGAGGGAGGGAGAGGCGAAAATCAGAGAGCGGAAGCCACCGATAACTTCGGTTGTAGGATGACAAAAATTCAGGAGGAGTCAATTCCACCCCTGATAGCAAGTAGAAAGATGAAAGAGAAACATAATAGTGGAATGTTATTCTTCCTCATAGGGGCAATTTATAGGAATTACAAAGCACTCATAAACATAACCCACGATGTGGTACTAAACCCACTCATACATAAAAATACTAATACTACTAAACTCTTTAGTAGTATTGGCTTACTATTTCTTGCCAGTACTCAAAAATTTTTCCCATCCATGGTAAAATCTTCCACAATTAATCCGCCAATCCCACTCCCAGTTACCTATTTCTTGCCGGTACTCCTAAAAAACATTAAATATTCCATCCCAACCTTCCCAACTTCTTTAACCCACGGTGAATGCAATTTGATGCCCACATTCCCTACCTGTACCAACTCTAGACCCCTATTCTCCGTTACTTACCCTCTTACTCATCCTACTTGCTACCAAAAACAACCAGAAATACTTTGTGCACTTCTGCTTCGTACTATGAAGTACCGATACTTCCCTGTGGGCTGCGTACCCGTACCAGGTATTGATAGTTTACTTGGTAGTAGTCTAACTCACCTAGGGGGGGTGAATAGGTTCCTTTGAAATTTTCTACTTACATCAAGTAGTTTTGAGCGGTCCGTACGTGCTCACCTCCGCTTATGCGGTACTCTGGCAGGTGCGACGCTGCCTTCGGCTACTGAGGACGCCGCCGCCCCCTCTCGTGATGCCGCCACCGTTTTGTTGTCTGTGCCCTATTTCTGATCGATCCAGTCGACGTCGACCTACTCTCCTGATCGATCTAGTTGATGCTTCCGTCGATCTGCTCCTTCCTGCAGATCCAATCACTCGAACTGCTCCTTCCTATCGATCCAGTTGCTCGAACTGCTCCTTCCTATCGATCCAGTCGCTCGACCTGCTCCTTCCTACAGATCCAGTTGCCGTCAACCCGCTTCTTCCTGCAGATCCTACCATCCTTTGTCCTTCTTGCAGAGGCCTTCTTCTTGCTGATACCTTCTGTTCATGTTCCCTCTTTTCCTCGCAATTTGCTTTCCATCAACAATATTACCCGATCTCTGAATTGCTCTGTAACTTTTTTTCCTGATTCTTGTGCTTTTCAGGAACTGGATACGAAACGGAACATTGGCAGTGGTAGGAATCGTGGCGGCTTGTACTACCTGAACCCCCAGATACCCTCTCAGGCTCTTTCCTGTTCCGCGCCACAGCTGATGATGTTCGCCGTTGACATCTGCGCCTAGGACATCCGTCTTCCACTTATCTACAAAAATTGTTTCCTGCTTTTTTACCTTTTCTTCAGAATTTTAATTGTGATGTATGTGATGAGTCTAAACATGTGCGACATTCTTCTTCGCATCTCTCTCTTCCCAGTACTGTCCCTTTCGATGTGATACATTCTAATGTGAGGGGGCCGTCCCCTATTTTATCCTTAAATGGTTTTTGATGGTTTGTCACTTTTATTGACTGCTTCTCTCGTACTACCTGAGCTTATCTTTTGAAAAAAAGTGAAGTTTTTTCTTGCTTTCAAATATTTCATAAAGTGGTGCAAACTGAATTCGATGCTTCTATTTGTGTTCTTAGAAGTGATAATGGCGGAGAGTTTGACAATCGTGGTGCCTTCGGTTCTTATCTCACCACTCATGGTATTATCCACCAGAAAATGTGTGTCCACACATCTACTCAAAATGGTGTGGCCGAACGTAAAAATTGGCACCTCCTTGAGGTTGCTCGATGTCTTTTATCCACCATGCACCTACCAAAACCTATTGGGGGTATGCTGTCGCTGCTCATCTTATCAATCGCCTTCCTTCTCGTGTCCTTTCCTACACTACTCCTTTAGCTCGTCTTTCCACTACCTGTGTGATTCATAATTCCCATTTGGCACCTCGCATCTTTGGGTGTGTTTGCTTTATGCATGTCCACCAACCCAGTCGTGACAAACTTGACCCTCGGGCTCTCTGTTCCATGGACGTTACTCTTCTACCACCAAAGGGTATCATTGTTATCACCCTCCGTCCCGACGTATGTTCTGTACCATGGACATTACTTTCCGGGAGCAGGAATCTTATTTTTTGCCTTCGACTCATTCTTTTCGTCAGGGGGAGAGTGATTGTGATACATCTACTACTACTATCCCTCTTTATCTCCTTCCTTCCATGACCTCCACTTTCCCACAGCTACCTACTCCGGTTGCTAGTGCTCCTTTCTAGGTACCTTTGATCTTCACCTGATCTCTCCACTTCCCCACATATATCGCCGTCGTACAGGTACACAGGCTACTAGAGTTCCTCCATTATCTGTGTCTACTTCGGCCTCAGATTCTGGTGATGCGGATATGCATATTCCTCTTGCATTGCTGAAAGGTAAAGCCAAGAGTACGCAACACCCTATTTCTAACCATGTGGCTTATCAACATGTCACCCCGACTCATCAGGTCTTTGTTTCATCCCTTTCCTTGATTGTTATTCTTAAATCGTTGCAGGAAGCTTTGCAGATGCCTGTTTGGACACAGACTATACACGATGAGATGTCTGCCCTGGATAAGAATCATACGTGGGAAGTCTCCTCTCTTCCTCCTGGGAAGAAAGCTATAGGCTCACGATGGGTCTTCACTGTTAAGCAAAACCAAGACGGTAAAGTGGAACAGTACAAAGCACATATGGTTGCTCAAGGATACACTCAGACGCAGGGAGTTGATTACCAAGAGACCTTTGCTTCTGTTGCAAAGATGGACTCTATTCGGGTGTTATTATCCTGTGCAAATTGCCTGGACTGGGACCTTCATCAACTGAATGTGAAGAACCCGTTCCTTCACGGTGACCTCGATGAAGAGGTGTACATGAAGTTTTCTCCTGGTTTTGTGAAGAAGGGGGCTGAATGGCTTGTCTGCCGCTTAAAGAAATCTTTATAAGGCCTGAAGCAATCTCCTAGGGCCTGGTTCAGAAGGTTTCTCATAGCTATGCTCAAGCTTAGGTACAAGCAAGCTCACTCCGATCATACCATATTCATCCGGAGACGTGAACAGAAGGTAGTGGTTCTCATTGTCTACGTGGATGACATTGTGATTACAGGAAATGACACAAAGGAGATTGCCAGTCTTAAAACCCTCTTAGATGCTGAATTTGAGGTGAAGGACTTAAGAAGGTTACAGTACTTTCTGGTATCGAGGTTGCTAGATCTAATCAGGGTATATTCGTATCACAACGAAAGTATGTATTGGATCTTCTAAAGGAGACATGGATGCCTGGCTGTGCTCATACTAACACTCTCTTGGAGGAGAACCATAAGATTGATGGTGATAGTGATGGTGACCATGCTGATGTATCACATTATCAAAGACTGGTTGGGAAACTTATATACTTATCCCATACTCGGCCTGACAATACATTTGCGATAGGGATTCTGAGCATGTATATGCATTCTCCCAGGATCATACATCAAGATGCTGCGTATCATGTGCTAAGATACTCGAAGAAAGCACCTGGTCGCGGTCTATTGTTCTCCAAAACAATAACTTGACGATTGAGGTCTTTACCGACGCTGATTGGGCTGGATGTCAAGATGACAGAAAGTCCACAACTGGTTATTCTTCTTTCATTGGTGGAAACCTTGTGACATGACGTAGCAAGAAGCAGAATGTGGTGGCCAGATCAAATGCTGAGGCTGAATTTCGTGCTATGTCTCAGGGCCTATGTGAGGGTCTGTGGCTGCGTATTGTATTACTAGATCTAGGTTTCACTGAGACAACTCCCTTCTCCTTATTTTGTGACAATAAGGCCGCTATTAGCATAACACATAACCCAGTCCAACATGACAGGACAAAGCATGTTGAGGTTGATCGACATTTTTTTAAAGATCACTTGAATAAAAAGACTGTGGTAACTCCCTTCGTTCATTCCAAAGATCAACTGACCGATGTGTTCACCAAAAGCTTGAGATGTGATACGTTTACTGATGACATTCAGAAGCTAGGGATGACTGACATCTTCCGTCCGACTTGAGGGGGCGAGTTGTAATTCATATTATTTCAAGTCATTCCGCATTTATGTGTATTTATCCCGGTTGAGGGTATTTTAGTCTTTCTCTGTTTTTAGGGTTTCCCCTCACTCATGTATATGTATGAGTAAGGGTTCTTTGAGATCATTAATACATTATTTTCCTCTTTTCTACTACCATATGGTGAGTAAGTGAAAGAAAGTGTAGAGATCATGCAATGCTATCTATTGCATCTACTAAAGATTGTAGAAAAATTATTGATATTCATTGGAATCCAATTCTCACGAGTGGAAGTTTTATAAGAGATAATGACGTGTATAAATAGTGTTTTTTGATACAAGTGATTTAATCAAAACACATGACATATATTTTGGAATAAACACAACATTATCGAAAATGCGTTTTTAGAATTACTTTTACCCACAAAGTTATTTTTGTTTTCAATGCACACGAAATATAGTACAACTACCAAGGTCCTCTGCACACACAATGCTTATTAAGACTTATCAGGGTGCAAAGTAGTGTTTGGGGGATCACATTTATTATGGTTACTTTGATTTATTTTGTGATCTGGTGTACAAGAAGTAGTGTATAAGATGTATTTGCACAAGACACTTTACAATTCTCTCTGTGGTGCTCAACCTCACAATGCTCATTAAGACTTCTCAAGAGGGTGAGTAGTGTTTGATGGAGTTATCTTTGTCCTTTATTCATTTGAATTTTAGTTTGGTGACAAAGGTCTCCGAATTCACTTGTTTTTGCAAACATAGAGTTTTTTGATTGTTTTGAACATACTTCTTTATATATGGGTGCATGAAAGAGATTTTTATTGTGGTGTAGGTAAACTAATCACACATCTTAATAATGTTAAGTTGTTACACTACACAATCATGCAAGAGTATGATTAAAAACACATGTATGCTATCAAAGATTTGAGTGTGTTTATCATTATCAAACATAAAACATTACTCGTACTTAGAGACATGATAAACAATCATACACATGATTTCTATAATCAATTTCATTGCACATTACAAGATAATGTTCAAGACATGCCACAAAAACAATGTTTTAAGATACTTGAAATTTGAATCTAACATTGTATTTTATTCTTGAAAAGAAAAACCTAATCATCCTTGAAACATTTCAATGAATAACAATCAGTTTTAAATTTTTTTGAATTTGTTAAAGACAATATTAAAACAATTGAAAACATATTATTGCGTTCTTAGTTTGTTTTCAATTTTGTAGTTGAATTTTGATATATTAAATTTTTTTTTTGTTTTACATTTTGTGTGTGTTTAATATTAGAGAATAACAGGAAATAAATAGAGAGCTTTTAAAACAAATAGCAAATTCAGAATTTTATACTACCGCCAACGGTAAAACCTACCGCCGGGCGTTAGTAACAGAAGTAATGTTTTCAGAAAAAAATGCGTGTTTTCGAGAGTAATCGCCTGATTATGATTGTTCAGTGTAAAAGCTATGTAATAGAGCAAAGAAATCAAACAAGAACACACAAAAATGCGGATTTTGCAATTTTTAAGCTAAAATGTCCAAAACCCCTAATTCTATTCTAAGTAAAGCAAATCGTGCATCAGGTAGAAGCCTTGTAAAGATGTCTACAAGTTGGGATTCAGTTCTTATAAAGTTTACATGAACATGTTCATTCTTTATGTGATCCCTAATGAAGTGATGTCTCACGTCTATGTGTTTGGATCTTGAGTGATGAACGGAGTTATTTGTTAGATCAATAACGCTCTTGTTGTCACATTTTAGTTAAATATTGGTTAGATGAATTCCGAAGTCTTCTAAGTTTTGAGTCATCCATAACGCTTGTGTACATCAACTTCCTAATGCGATATATTCGGCCTCGGTGATTGAGAGGCCAACCGAATTTGGTTTTCTCCTCGACCATGCAATTAGTGAAGGGCCTAAGAAATGACATGTGCCACTCGTGTTTTTCCTATCTAATGAACACCCCGCATAATCAGAATCAGAATATCCATGTAAAAGAATAGAATCGTTGTTTGGGTACCATAAACCTAATCTAGATGTTCCGATTAAATATCTAAAAATTCGCTTCACCGCTTTTAAATGAGATTCTTTTTGATTAGCTTGAAATCTAGTGCATAAACATACGACAAAAGTAATGTCGGGTCTAGAAGCACCCAAATACAATAAGGATCCAATCATTCCTCTATACAAAGTTTGATCAATTGAAATTTTGGCTTCATCTTTTTTCTAATTTTTGTGATGCACACATTGATGTACGAGCTAGTTTCAAGTCTTCAAATCTAAAACGTTTTAGCTTATAATGTACATATTTAGTTTGACAGATAAATATTCCATGATTTCTTTGTGTGATTTGAAAACCTATAAAATATGTGAGTTCTCCAACAAAACTCCTCTCAAATTCGTTTTGCATCACTTGTACTGCTTCATTACACAACTCTTCATTAGTGGCTCCAAAAATAATATCATCAACGTAAATTTGTAAAATAATCAAATCATTATTAATATGTGTTATCAGCACTACCCATTTTATAACCGTGCTTTAATAAAAAAAGATGTTAAATGCTCATACTAAGCACGATGCGCTTGCTTTAAACCATAAAATGATTTTTCTAATCTATATACATGATTAGGAAATTTTTCATTTATAAAATCGGGGGTTCATCATAAACCTCTTCTTTAATTATCTCGTTCAAGAATGCACTTTTTACATCCATTTGAAATAGTTTAAAGTTCTTATAACTCGCAAAAGCAAGTAAAATTCTAATAGATTCTAGGCGAGCAACCGGTGCAAACGTTTCATCAAAATCTACCCCCTCAATTTGAGAGTATCTTTGTACTACTAATCTAGCTTTATTCCTAGTGATTCTAGAATCTCGATCTAATTTATTTTTAAATATCCATTTTACACCTATAACAGGATGATTAAATGGTCTTTCTACTAACTTTCAAATCCTGTTTCGTTTAAATTGATTTAGGCTTCGTTTGAGGGGACTTATTTTCACCGGTCAAGCGGTTACGACCGTATGAACCAGACCTTAATTAAGGTCCGGTTCATGTGGTCGTAACCGCTTGACCGGTGAAAATAAGTCCCCCCAAACGAAGCCTTAGTTCTTCATCCATAGCAATAAACCGAAATTCATTATTAAAGCGGTTGAAATATTTTTGGGTTCAATTTCAGAAACAAAGCATAAACTAGAAAAAGATTCATGAATTGAAGAACGTGTCGTTACCCCTCTTGATGGTTCTCCAGTAATAAGCTCCCTTGGATGATCTTTTGTAAATCTAAACATGCTTGAAGGCACAAAATCTTCTTGCTCCGCCTCTTTTTCGTTAGCAACTCCAAGCGGTTCATCATCCTCATGCTCCAAGGGGGAAAGAGGTTCCTCTTCTTTTCCTGCAATATTAGGATCTACATAAGGAACAAGTTCATCAAACCTAACATGAATGAACTCTTCAATCTTTTTAGACTTTTTATTGTATATTTTATATGCTTTGCTAGTTGAAGAGTATCCAAGAAAAATTCCTTCATCACATTTTTCATCAAATTTTGCTAAGGTATATTTGGTATTTAAAATAAAACATTTACACCAAAAAATATGAAAGTAAGATACATTAGGTTTATTTTGGTAGTATAGTTCATATGATGTCAATTTTAAAATTGGGCGAAGTATAACTCGATTTATTACAGAGCAAGAAGTATTTAGTGTTTCGGCCCAAAAAGATCTATGCAACCCATACTCAGATAGCATAGTACGTGCAAGTTCCTGAAGAGTTCTATTTTTCTTCTCCACCACACCATTTGGTTGGGGGTGAGTGCAGCGGAAAATTCGTGTTTGATACCTAGATTATTGCAAAAAGTGGTGAAATTTTCATTTTCAAATTCCCCTTCTTCATCCGAGCAAATGCATTTAATTTTTAAATATAACTCATTTTGTATACGATTGCATAATTTTGTAAATTCAGAAAAAGCATCGGATTTGAAGGTAAGAAATAATGTCATCATGAATCTAAAGTAATCATCAATCAACACAAACGTGTACTTTCTACCTTTTAGACTATAAGTGCTAATTGCTCCAAATAGGTCCATGTGATTTAGTTGTAAGGGTCTAGTAGTAGAAATTTCATTTTTATTTTTAAATGAAGTTTTAGAGAATTTCCTTTTTGGCAAGGCGGGTAAAGTGAAGATATATTTCCATTAAGCATTGACAAATCTCTAATTATTTTATTTTTTGACAATTTTAAAATGAACTTGGTGCTAGAGTGATCATGTCGCCTATGCCATAATTCTAGTTCTTCATTTTTTGAGATTAGACATTTTAGTGAAGCTCGTGAAAGATCATGAAAAACAATCAAATAGACATTGTCAGTTCTTGGTGCAGTGAGTACAATATCATTAGTTTTAAGATTTATAATTTGTACAAATTTATAGAAAATTCAAATATATTATTAAAACCTTTATCGCACAGTTGACTAATAGAGATTAAGTTATGTTTTAAGCCTTCTACATATAAAACATTCGTAATAAAGGAGTCGTTACCCACTGTACCGATGCCCAAGATTCTTCCCTTTCCATTGTTATCAAATTTCACCATTCCTCCTTTCTTCTTTGTGAGGCTAAGGAACTTTGCTTTGTCGTCCGACATTTGTTTGGAGCATCCCGAGTCCAAGTACCACATATTTGGATACCTTAGGCACCCAAGGGTTCCTCCCATACAGTAGGTGGAAGCCTTAGACACCCAAATTTGCTTGAACACACATCGTCCCTTCATCCTACAAGAGTCCATGGTGTGTCCAAAGTGAAAGCACTTAGCACAAAACACATAAGGGGTTTAGACCTTTTTCAAATTTTTCTTTGCACTCTTGTTGGAGGGTGGGGGACCAACAGAAAATAGTGTAGATTTATTATTATAAGAATTATTGTTTCTGTTACTACCGCCAGCAGTAACAGGTACCGCCGGGTGGTAACTTCCAGAGCCATATCTTTGCCCATATTTAGCACTTCCATGTCTTTGGTTTGCCAAAATCATCTCAAGGGTCTTCTGGCCAACTCCGAATTTTTCTATAGCCATGCTCAAGTCATGGATCCTGGCTTTTAAGAAAGTGTTTTCATTAACTAGATTTCCACACCTATTTGCAAAACTTTTCTTTCCATCTTCAATTTGAGAATGAGAGTTTTTAAACTTTTTTCTAAGTCTCCCTTTTGTGTTGTAAGAGATCCAATATTTGAGAGAGCCTTAGAAAGATCATCTTCTAGTTCTTTTATCTTTGCCAAGTAGTGATCATACTCTTGACAAGTCACCTTCTCTTTTCCCAAAGATTTTACTTAGTTAACTTTTGATTTTGTTTTAAAAGAATTTTATTTCCAGTTTTTAAAAGATCAAGATATTTTAGACTTTTATTGAAAAATTTGCAGGTTTTCATATATTCAATATAAAGATCTTCATATGTAGAAGGAAGTACCTCAGTGTCGCTTTTGACACTGCAATCGTCGTCCTATAATTCATGACTTCTTCCCATGAGGCACATATTTGCCTCTTCGCCGTCGCTTGAAGTCGAATCGTTTGAGCTTTCAGATGAAGAGTCGTCCCATGTTGCCGCCTTTGGAATCTTCTTCTTCTCTTTTCCTTTGTGTCATTTTTCTCTTTGTTCTTTTAGGTACTTTGGACACTGGCTTCGTATATGTCCGGTCTTCCTACAGTGGAAGCACTCCGGTGGAGGCCACTCGTCGTCGTTGCTTGATTTCTCCTTTTTGGATGATGAGCCTTACCTTCTTGTGTTTTTTCAGAGAAACTTCCGGAAGGTGTTCCTCCTTTTCGGGTTCTTCATGAACTTTGTGAAATTGTTCACGAAAAGGCTCTCTTCATCCTCCTCGTCGTCGTCCTCTTTCCTTGACTACAGTGCCAAGGCTTTTTTCTTCGGCTCTTTGTTGTATTCTTCGTCTTGGATTTTGACTTCAACCTCATGGGTTTTGAGATTCCCAATGAGGCTCTCATTTTGAAGCCGTCTTAGATCATGTGACTCGGAGATGGCTGTCACCTTTGGATTGAACTTCGGAGGGAGAGACCGAAGGATTTTCCTCACCAAGTCATCGTTAGAGAAAATTTTCCCGAGTATTTTTGAGGCGTTGACGAACGTGGTGAAGTGAGTGTACATCGAGTCTACGTCCTCGTCTGTATCAATTCTGAATCTTTCAAACTCCGACTCCAGTTGTAGCTTTGAGTCTTTAACCTGCGAAGTACCCTCATGAGTTATTTCCAATAAATTCCAGATATCGTAAGCAGTTTCGCGAGTACTAACTCGATTGAATTCAGGTCTATCTAAAGCACAGAATAAGACGTTCATTGCTTTAGCGTTATTTTTGCATCTACTTTTATCCCCGTCATCCAATTTATCTCTAGGCTTTTCCATAGTTAAATCTCCAACTGCATATGTAGGAGTAGTATAACGTTGTTCTACCCAAGTCTAAACATCTAAATCTGAATTCATTAAAAAATAACGCATGTGTGTTCTCCAGTAGTTATAATCATTTTCCTTGAAAAGTGGAGGTCTACTTATCCCTTGCCCCTCCTGAAAAGCGAGATCATCGAGCGCCATTATTCCCGGTTGTTAGACCGTTTTGAAATAATCTCGCTCTGATACCACTTGTTGGATCTGTATGCATTCTAAGAGGGGGGGGGGGTGTAACTGAGGGTTTTAAAACTTTTTGTGCTGAGATAATGTTTTATGATTTTATGAAACAGTAGTGCACAAAGCAAGCGAGATGGAGACTTTGTTGCTTCCACCAGTGGATGAAGTTACCGCTTGACGTTAGTGACAGACTAAGTTATCAAGGCGCGCGCCTAGGCGCGCCTGAGGCGCCGGGCGCACCAGGCGCACCCCGTTGCGCCCCCAGCAAGGCTTAGGCAGGCGATGTGCCTGAGGCGCGCCAAGGCGCCCCCGAGGCGCTCCCAAGGCGCACCCGAGGCGCGCCCAAGGCGCACCTAGGCGCCCAAATGCTGAATTTCAGCAAATTGGTCTCCCAATTCGCAGAAATTCAGCGAATTGGGGGCCCAACTCGCTGAAATTCAGCGATTTGTGGGCCCAATTCGCTGAAATTCAGCGATTTGGGGGCCCAATTCGCAGAAATTCAGCGAATTGGACGCCCCATTCGCTGAAATTCAGCGAATTGGGCGCCCCATTCGCTGAAATTCGGAGAATTGGGCGCCCCATTCGCTGAAATTCGGAGAATTGGGCGCCCCATTCGCTGAAATTCAGCGAATTGGGCGCCCCATTCGCTGAAATTCAGCGAATTGGGCGCCCCATTCGCTGAAATTCAGCGAATTGGGCGCCCCATTCGCTGAAATTCTGCGATTTGGGGGATTAATTCGCTGAACTTCAGCTAATTGGGCGCCCCATTCGCTGATTTTCCATGAATTGTGCCCCCAATTAACTGATTTTATTTTTCCCCCAATTTTGCGCCTCACGTGCCTCAGGCGCGCGCCTGCGCCTTGCGCCTAGGCTCCAGGGCCCCTTTGCGCCTCGGTGCGTCTTGCGCCTTTAATAATTTAGGTGACAGAGACGTCCCCTTTTGTTTATATTCAATGATCAGATATGAGAAGTCAAGTCCATAGTAGAAGATAATATTATTGCATTAAAAACGACTATAAAACTTGATCCCAATGACGCTTGGAATTGAGGCGTACGTAAAAACCCTTTTGGTTTTCTATACCAACCCTTCTCCCAAGGACCGGTTTGCTCTAGCCTATCTCTCCCAGACGAGACCCCGAGCCGCCCCCTAGATCTAACCGTAGACCTAGTCGCCACACCCACACGATGAATTATCCCTAGCCTCGCGAGACCCTAGTCGCCAACCACTGACGAATTTCTCTACGGACAAAAGATAAGAGTTACAATCAATAATAAAACTAAAGCATCAAAAACTTCCTCATAGGTTGAACTTAAAGATGATGTCGAAGGCGCGTCGAAGTAGTCGTTGGACTTTGGTGCGTACGACCTTCACGTAGAATAAGCGAGATCAATCCTTCTTCAAGTTCTTTGCATTTACGAACGTTGATGGAGTTCTCTTGGCTTTCAGTGAGGACACTCTCACGAAGGTACATGAGTTGTGGCTTTGTCAATCATCAATCGTCAGTAGGAGGACCACACTTTAAATAGACTCGGGACGTAGCGCTAGCGGTAGTGCTACCGCGCTGCGGTAGCACTATTTGTTTCCTCGCCGTCAGATCTCCTTCCTCTTTTGCTCTTCAATCAACAACATGATGGAGGGCCTTCCATAAGTTACCGCCGGGCGTTATCGTTAGCGCGCCGCGGTAGAACTTGCTATATATGAGTCCCATCGATATTCCATTCTCGACGATATTGTCATCTCGGTGTTGTTTCCAAATATGCCGACGCTACCGCCAGCGGTAGTGTTAACGCGCCGCGGTAGAACTTGCTATATCTGAGTCACGTCGATATTCCATTCTCGACGATATTGTCATCTCAACGATATTTCCAATTAAGCCGACGCTACCGCTAGCGGTAGCGTTAACGCGCCGCGTTAGCAACAGAGTGTCGTCGCATTTCTTTATCGTCATCTTTCTTTATCGTACTCATAGGGTCATGAAAACTGAAGTTCCTGCACACTATAAACACATGACAAGTATGATCAAATACATTGAGATTTGTTATTCTCAAACCAAGAGATGTGGAAAGTATGTTCCAACATCAACTTCTCTCACCCCCCACCACCATTTCAAGGGTTAACAACCCTTATATTCTCCACTCCGCTGCCATCCACAAAAAGAGGCACGTGACCCATTCTTCAATTTACCATTTGTATTGCAAGAAATCAGTTGGGTTTGCACTGGAACAAGAACCTGCAAGGGAATCGACAAGCACTAGGATATTCAACAAGCTAAACAACTGTATCATAGGACTGTAAGCAACAAGACGACAACATGAAATCTAGAATGACGACATGAAGTTTTGAGAATGATTAGAGAACTACACGGTATCTGCACAGAGAAACTAGTACCAAATCACGGTGTAGGTGAACTGATGATCAAAGTAATTGAGATGAACAAAGCATAGGCCGAAAGATGTCCACAAGTGTGGCAGAAGAGAATAGATCATGACTGGTCAACGCCACAACGATGAAGATGAGCGACGTCGATGAAGCTCATCACGAGGGCACCAATGTCGTAGCGATGGTTGAACGAGTTGGCAAGTACATCATAAGAGAAACGAACATTGACAAACCAGGTGCATGTGACGAGCGCAACGGAAGTTGGACGATGACGTCAAATCAACATGTAGAAGACATCAACCTTTAGTTCCGAAGGATGAGATAGCTTAGGGCCTTCGAGACTCTAATACCATGTTTGAGATGAAAATGTCTTAGGGTCCGTTCGTTTAAACAACATTGGTTTTCAAGGATTGTCTTTCAATCTAATATCAATACATGCAGAAATTGGCATTGAGTTTAATTACAATTCTTTTGTTTGGCCACATGGTGATTTTCCATCACAGGAATTTACATTGATCACTTTTGTTGTTCGGTTGCAGAATGACTTTCGGTCATAAGAATTGGCATTGATAAATTGTATGATTTTCCAATCATACTATTGCTGAAGTATTTGATGGTGCAGGTTCCCATGAGGAAGTCTCACAATAAATTAGCTTTTTAATTCAAATATCATCATCACTATTGTTAGGAGTCAACAAGTGGTTGATGACAACATGTGTCTGTGCTCAATTGTATGCATCCAGTATCCATTCAAACAATCAAAAGTATAAAAAACCCTAATATATTAAACTTCCTCCAATACTTGTGCCTTTTCCTGCTGGAAAAATAAAAAAATTAATTTAAAAACAATGGAATGGGCAATATATAATCATCATGATTCATGAGAAGAAGAAAAATGAAGTGTCAATATCCCAATACAGCAATGGTCTACTTCTCCCAGTACTGCTTGGCTTGCTTCACCATCTTTGCGCGCTCCTCTCTGAGCTTCTCCTTCCTGTACTCCTTGCACCTTAACAAGGTTTCAAATTTGTTTAAACACATGAGATTGGGTGGGCGCCCGGCTTCAGCTTTCAACTTTGAGGAACCAATCGCACTTAAACTCACCTGTTTCTTAGCAGATGATCCAGCTCCAGCATGTGCACAGTGGAGTGATGCTAATCAATAGGGCCTGGAGAAAAAGTGTACATATAGTAATTAAGGAGCAGTGGAGCACACTAAAATGCTCTGTCGACAAACATTTGTTGTTAAACAATGGTAAAATCCAAATCACTCCAATCAACATTTGCTTCCTTCACTTCATAGTTCAATCCATGGAGTGATGCTAGTCCAGATACATACAACCTGCGGAGACAAAATAAAGTGTATATTAATGAAATTATATGCTCAAGTAGATTACTTGAAAACATAGGACTACATAAACATATGACACAATGCTCACAAAAATCATGTGTTAGCTATATGATTAATCATTCAAACTTAAAGATAAATTGAAATTTATTCTCCAGATTGGCTGGTGTTGGAATTATCGAGTCAATGTCGGTCTTGTAGTGTCTTTATGTATTTGAGGTTTAGTCCCACACCGCCTTACGGTGTTTTATGTAATGTTGTAAGTCCTATATAATGCCCCCTTGTGGGATGAATAAACCAAGCATTTCTATTTTTCCTCTTTCAACATGGTATTAGAGCCAAAGATCTGAAACCCTAAAACTTTTTTTTTCTTCCTCTTTCCCGTGAGCTGCCTCTCCGCCTCTCGATCCTATCGGCCGACTCCTCTGCTAGCGCTCTGGCTCAGTCATCTCGTCCCGCTCCCGTCGACGTGATCGACTTATGTATCCGTCGATGGGAGCGGTTCTGTTGCCCTAGTTGAAGCCCGTCGTGCCACTCCTTCCGCTGGCGTCTTCCTGTGCATGTCTCGTCTGCTTAAAGCTCGATCGCCCTCCTTCTTCGATCCCGACTCCAGATCCAGTCGTCCCTCATCATCGTTCACCACAGCACATCCGTCTGGTTTCTCCTGCGTCGTTCTCCCTGCTCTGGATCGACGAAGGCCAGGTCTTTCTCCAGTCGACGATCCTGCTTCGATCTAGTCGTGCTGCTTGCGACCCTTCAACGGCCACTCCTTCAGGTATCGACGATCCATTCTCACGATGCTTCTGACGTCCTTCTCAGTCGACGATGGATCCCGTCGACTGGCTGCTGTTCTTGTTGCTGCTGTTGCCTCCCACTACGTCCAATCTCGGAGATGCATCTACTGCCATCCATGGCTGCTCCGCGCCAGTCCTTCTATCTCTCCCTTCTTGTTGAGATCGAGCAGCCCCCGTCAAGATCCCGTCTGCTTCGACGTTGCTTCCATCGAGGATGGCTTCCGGCTACTTCTCCGGAACTGCCTCCCTGTGCCGCTGCTCCTCTTCTTCCGGCTACTTCTCCGGCCTTGCCGCCCTGTGCCGCTGCTGCTATGCCGTGCCCTCTCCAATTTTTTAAAGTGTCTTTATTTTTGTGTCTCTATGTTTGTTTATGTCTTGTTATGCCTATATGCACGTGTTATCCACGTGAGGGGGAGTGTTGGGACAAATGCGACTCGGATGATCTTTCCAGACTTTTCGCTTTCGTTCCACACGGCCTCTAGGCTTGTTGTATGTGTGTTTGTGTCTCCCCAGTTTGTCTTTCGATTGGTCATGTGTTGGGGAGCGATTATGTTGGTGTTCTTGTCTCATCGAGTTGTGTCGTGTGGGACCGTGTCGTGTGGGACTGTGTCGTGTGGGATCGCCCTTCTTGCGAATTATCCCTGACATATTATCCCCGATGGATTATCCCCGATCACTTGTTTGATGATTTGCTCCACATCTTTCGTTCTCTTCGCATGTTGTGTGTGTATGTGATGTTGGTTGACCGCTTTTCTAGCGAGTCCGCGTCGTGTGTGGGTGCCACGTCGTGTGTGGGTCAGTGTCGTGTGTGGCTATGTCCCCGACTTGATTCCCCGGTGGCTCGTTTGATTTTTGTCCCGCATCATCTACCTCCATTGCCGTTATTTGTTGTGTCCAAGCTGAAGGGTCCCCGCCTTCAGCTTGAGGGGGTGTTGGAATTATTGAGTCAATGTCGGTCTTGTAGTGTCTTTATGTATTTGGGGTTTAGTCCCACACCGCCTAACGGTGTTTTATGTCATGTTGTAAGTCCTATATAATGCCCCCTTGTGGGATGAATAAACCAAGCATTTTTATTTTTCCTCTTTCAACAGCTGGACTTGTTGGATCACTAGGCCCTGCATTCCCACTAATATCAATAACATCGCTAACAACATTAGACATAACTCCTTGTCACTAGATTCTCTTGCTATGTTTTTGGGGTTTGGGGTCCAAATATATTCTCCAGTGAACATGGTGTGCATTTTAATCCTTACTCTGGAGATATATCTGCATAGCACATCACTACCTATCCACTGAACAATCCCTCACAATACAATATCTAAACAATCTTAATCTAGCAAAATATGAACTAGGAAATCTAATCCAATTTATATTGACTCCATGCCCACGGTTTCAACATTTGATCTTTTGACTTCTCCATGCCCTTTTAGACTCTCATGCTCTTTTACAGTCACAAATTAGAATTTAAACTAATCAAATTAACTGTCACGGAACTGAAATTTCAAATATCCATATAAATCAACTAAAAACAAATCAAAGTTTATAAAACGCAATGCATTAGCCCTGTGAAAATTTTATCCTGTGGTTCATTTCTGCAAGCGGAGCTTAGAATAAAAGGGCAGGCCGGTGCACAAAGCATCCCCGCGCAGCGAGGGTCCGGGGAAGGGTCGCACCACAAGGGTGAAACGTAGGCAAACCTTACCCTGCATTTTTGCAAGAGGCTGCTTTCAGGACTCAGAATCCGTGACCTCAAGGTGACACGGCAACACCTCAACTGGTGCGCCAAGGCTCCTTCAGTGACAGTTAATTTAGATGCAGAAATTAGGGATTTTATCTAGCTTATAACCCTAGCTAATTCAAACACGTCGATGAAGAAAAGGTAAAAGGAAGTTACCTACTGATGGGCTAAAGATGTTTGTTAACTGATTGGGCTCAATAAGTTCTGGCTGGGAAGGTAAAATGAAGATACTAAATAAAAGTCATTCTTAATAAAAGTCTAGATTTATGCATTTCAGAAACAAGAAATAATAATCATTCTTAGATCTATGCATTTCAGCAACAAGAACTAAAAATATGCATTTCCAGCTTGCAGGTTTCAAAAACAGATGCATTTTCAGCTTGCCAACACATGTGAGAGCTATGCAAAACTGAGATTAGATGCGGCCAACATAATGATGATTCTAAATAAAAATCTAGAGCTAGATATTTGATATAAAAATGAAAGACAATACAGAAGGGGGCGGAAAAGACAATGGGAAGAAATTTCTTAGAAGAAGAAGAAGCAAAAGAAGAGGAAGAGGAAGAAGAAGAAAACCAGAAGGAGAGGAAGAGGAGGAAGAAGGCGAAAAATAAAAATGGTCGGAAATGAAAGAGGAAGTCACAGAAAGCGTATAAGGAGAAGAAGTCGCGAAGAGGAAGAGGAGGAAGAAGACGAAGAAGAAAGAGGAGGGAGATGCGGCGATTACCGACGACAGCGGATGAGGAGTCGGCGAAGGTAGGCTCGGGGAGGGGTCAGAAAGAAGCACGTTTTGTCCTCTCCAGGAAGTCGCGGAAAGCAGGATCTCAAAACCGACAGTGCAAGCTAAATATTAGGTCGAGGTGTTTTTAGGTTTAATTGAATATCTATGGCTTTGGACCTAAAAGTCAATTTCGTCCTAAAACCAATCATCCGAACATCATAATTGGTTTTCTTATTTTCAAAGTCAATTCTTGAATATCAATGTCGTCCAAACGAACGGACCCTTAAAGTTTCTAGTTCTCAATAGATTTCCTGACTCCAAGCCTTTGGGTATATATTCCAATCAACCACATAATACCAACCCTTACCCACATTTTGTTTTGTGTTCACTCCGAGGTAACCTTAAGTCTGCTTGACCTTTAACAATAAACATGGCAGGTGAATCAATCATGTGGTCAATGACACCATAATTTATAAAAATCGTGTAGATCTAGAGCAGATGAAGCACTGAGGTTACATGCATGAACAAATACTGCGGGAGCATTATGCAACCACTAGTTAAATTGCAACGCCCTTCCATTTTATTAAACTACATTTTATTTTGCAATTAGTTTTTGTCATAACGTATTTGATCACTAATCGCCGACCCCATTATAGTGGGATAAAGGCTTGAGTGTTGTTGTTATATTTGATCGGGACCATGATGCCTATTATTTGGGATAATCTGTCATGGATACCATGTGGCACCCATAATGGATTTGGGTAGTTGGGAAGACAAATAACTACTTGAAGTGAAGAAATACCTAGCATCTTACTCCCTACACTTTTTCTCACGAAAACCATGTAACCGATCGAGACCTATGAGAAAGCAATTCGGCCAATCTGCGAGGAGTGCAGGTTGTCAACCCTTGTCTTGTGAAAGAGAAAATGTCTTTCGAAATGTTGGCACCGAAGAGAATATCAAAGGTAACTCTCCCTCCTCCAGTAACTTCCTAAGGGAGATTCAATTGCCACATCAATATTTGGTTCTACATTATATTTTGTTTTTAACCTTTTATTTTCTAAATGTAATTTAGAATTTCTATTTTTCAAGTTAGTAATCTTACATTTAGCAATTTCAAGCACACACAGTGTAGAAATAGAATTTGTAACAAGAAGAGAGGATTTTTTTTGCTTACAGACTACAGTGTTATTTGGCTCGGAATTTTGATTTGAACACAAGGTTCCTTCATCATCTTCTTCTTGGCTTGATGTGCTGCTATCTCCCCTTTCACTTAATATGCACTCCATTGATCCACCAGAGGAGGAGTTTTCTTGAATACTTATGCAAACATTCATATTTTCAAATACTTGTACTTGTTCCGTTCCTTTAGATGGAGAATCATAATTTTCTTCAAGAAATTTTCATATTTCATAACCAGTAGGAAATGTATAAATAAGTTAGAAAATATTTTAATCTAGTGCATAAAATAGACTATTCATAGATTTAACATTTAAAATGCACTCATTTCTATTTAATTCATTTGGGGGCTTTCTAATGGTGATAATCTAAACCTCTACATCTAAGGATATAAGAAACTTTTCCATTAATGATTTTCACCTTTTATAATTTATACTTTGAAATAAAGGTGGTGCTAAAGATTTTTCATTAAATAAAAATTTATCCCCTCTAGTAGATGCGAGATGATGAAGCGTCTTATTCTCGGTGGTGAAACTGTTTTGGAATAACCTACTCTGATACCACTTGTTGGATCTATTGGTGCCCTTATAGGGGGGGGGGGGGGGTGAATAAGAGATTTTAAGAATTTAATTCGAAATAAAATTTTCTTGTTAATTAAAGAGATTTCAGAATATTTTATAGTAACTTTATTTTAATATTTCAGAAGAGAAGATGGTATATTGAAGATTGCTTTTAGAAAACTTTGGAATTTAATCTTTCTTCACTACCGCCGTCAGTAGGTGCTACCGTGCTGCGTTAGCTCACAAAGATTGAATTCCTTGAGTTATTGAACACTAAAGCACCTTGCAATATATTTTGAGTTAGAACTTTGATAAAAAATATTATTTAAAACATTTATTAATATGAAATAAAATCCAGTTAGTGAACAACAAAGAGAGACATGATTTTATTTCATAAAATAATTGATTACAAATGTCTGATTTCTATTACGCTAGAAATCGAGGCGATAATGAAAAATCCTTTTCGTTTTCTATACCGACCCTTCTCCCAAGGACCAGTTGGCTCTAACCTATCTCTCCCCAGATAAAGCCTTCAGCCGAATTCCCCCTAAGCCACACAAGTGTTAGATTCTGCGAGATCTCTATGAGTTCTTGTGAATACCATAAATTTTACAAACAATCTGGGCTTTGTCAAATATTTAATTGGTTGTTTGATTGATGATTAGAGGACATATTCGTAAGGCTTCCAGATAACCTAAAGGCAAGTTGTTTAGATCAAAGTAACTCGCGGAGATTGAGCTATTAAATTGTTATTAAAAAATAATCTATAATCCAAAAAGGTCTCGAGTGCCGGATAACTAAGGAAATCCAGTTGGGCATAAGACATTCATACAGAGCTTTTCCTCAGAAAGGATAATCCAGTTGAGCATAAGATATCTATTATGAAGCTTGGCCTTAGAAGTGTTCCTCAATATTAACAATATCTCTGTTGATGCACGACAGAGCTGGTCTGTCTCCTTATTAACATATCACATTCGCAAGTCACGAACAATTCTGCCGAACGCAATGATAGTGGATATTACAACTTTCGATCTAGTGATGCGCCAAATATCGACGAGATATCCAGATAATAAAGACCACCGCAAGAGATTGGATCAGGCCACCACTACACAACCGCGATTCAATTCTATCTGAGTTGCGGTCTTGGTGGGTGTTACTACCCAGTGATCTCAATTCAACGTGGCCAAGTAGTCATGAACTATCTCAAACGTAGACATTCTCACAGGCCTCTGCCTCATCTTTTATATCTGCAGTTTCTATCCAAGCTTTGCTCATACGACTTGTATACTCCTACTCGTGTGGGAGTGTAATAGGAGTGTAAAGTGAATTTATTTAATAGATGTGTAGAGATATCTCTTCCCCTCTAAATACCCTTGTAAACCACTTTACATGTGAATACAAACCCTAATATTCCACATTTATTATGACATTCATAAATATGATTCTCCAGATTTTGAATGGAAATTAACCTTCCAACGCATTGTTGGGAAATTAATATCCTGACTGTCTAGATCGAATATCTCCCTTGTTGTTAGGCTTGTTAGTCAATTTATTCACAATCCTAAAACTCATCGTTATAAAGCTACTCTTTGGATTCTCAAGTACCTAAATAGTATCTAGGGGAAGGTATCATATATCAAGTTGATGGCCACTTCAATATTCATGGCTAGTGTGATGCAGATTGGGCTGGATCTTCATCTGATAGAAAATCTAATAGTGGGTATTTGATATATTTTGGAGGGAGTTTAGTCTTGCGAAAAATAAAAAAATAGAATGTGGTTCTCAATCTTTGATGTAGTCTCAAATTAGGTTTTCAAAATTAAATACGGTTAGCAATAAATTTTATTATTTTAAGAAATAAAATTAGGGTTTTGAAAATAGTTTGGTCTTTTAATTTGAAAATAACGGGGGGCCAATCGTCAAAATCAGGCTTAAGAACGCAAATCAAAACTCGTCACCTTTGAATTTCATGAATCTGTTAATCGTTGTTCAGAAAACATTCCTCGGATTTATTGAGTTGAATCGTTACGAGGTTCGTACAACCACAAGCAAAACACACCGATAATAATTTATGAAATAGCGATAATAAAGAAGATCGAACGTTCGAGGCAAGCTTTAATAAATTAATTAGACGCATAAAATTAAGCTATATTAAGGAGCATTAGTGTTGTGAATGTACCCAGAAGCAAGTAATCAGTTCAGTCCAGGCGCAGGAGGGACATCGACTGTTTGTCGACAGAAAGATGCAGAACCGACTGACGGAAGGAACGACTCGATGTCGACGTCAATCGGGCTGGTCGCCGGCGTCAGGAGTGAAGTCGACGACGACCTAACCGACGGTGGAACACGTCGGATGGCTCAGGAGGACGGGTCGGACCAGCGACACTGCTTGCGGCGTGCGGCAGGGAGAGGTCTAGTCGGGCCTCCTGTGAACCTCTAGGGTTTGCTGAAGCTACTTCGACAGTGATACGATGGCTAGCAGGCGTTGCCAGGGAAGACGAAGGAGGGTGGTCGTGGATCCGCGGGAGAGGACTTCGCCGGTATTACAGAGGGAGTGACTGAAGTGTCGTTCCTCTGTTTTACCCGAGCTACCTTCTTCGTTAGGTTTGGCCAATTTAAATACAGGAAATTGATGGCTATTGAAATTTCTTGCCAATTAAAGCCCCCTTTTCAAATTATTATACTCCCAAAATTTACTTCCCAAATATTAGTCTTCCATTTCAAGTAGATCCTTTGAATTTCCCCTTTTAATGGATACTTACTATAATGAAAAATTCTGGGTATCTTTTAACTTCTGAATTTGCCTCTACTTAATTTTATGCATCATTAATTAATTTAAGATTGCCTTTACCGTCCTAACTACCAAAATTATCGGACCTTTTATTCAGGGTCTCATCGGGTGGTCAAACCGATGAGCCGAACAACTTCAAATAAAAATAGGGGCGCGAAAGAAATACAGGATAATAAATAAATGCATATTAATAAAAGATCCATGACGCATGATGACTTCATGCATATTTGAATGCGACGGAGGTTGCATCAATCTTCTTCTTAGAAGAATATAGAGTCATGGCCATTACTACTTTGTTAGTTGATATGAATCAAATCAATCTTTGAAGAATTAGGTTTCTGGGTTCAAAGAAGCATGCAGTTACATTGGGATAATCAAGTTGCTATTCCCATGACTTCTAATTCAGTTTTTCACAAATGGACTAAACTTATAGAGATTAACTGTTATTTTATGTGGGAGAAAATTTAGGACAATGATTTATTCTTTGTTTCCTAACAATGCTCAGTTGGCAGATATATTTACCGAAACTGTATTTGGAAAAATCTTCATACAAACTCCCTCAGGCTTGGATGATGGATGTTTATGGTGTGAGCTTGAATTGTTGGGGGGGAGGGTGAAAGTCCAACAACTTTATTGTCACTGGGGGGTGACCATACCATTAAACGAGTTGACAAGGGATTCTGTTGTATATACACTGATTGTTTTTGGTATAGAGACTGATGACTGAAAAAATGGTCATTGGATGGAACAAGAGCTTGTGCTCTAGGAGATTATCTGAAGTTTTTTCGTTATCTAATGGTGCAAAATGTGAAAACATTGAAAGAACCAAAGTAATAAACAAAAATGATAACTACTATGCAAAGCTCTATTTATTAGTTTTTTAATTTAATATTATAGACCCTCTTTTAGATGCCTATAAAACTAAATAATAATATTTTTATTTTTTATAATTTAATTTATGATAATAAATTGTTTAATAGAATATTATTTTTTTAAATAATTATTTCTAACATTATATTTTACATAATGATTATTTGATACTATTTTACAAAATAATTTATATTTTATTTAATAGTAATATAATATATTATTGACATTGTAGTTAATTAGTTTATGATTTAAGATAGGGCACAATGGCGACAAAGGATCCATATAGCCGACCCCACTATAGTGGGATAAAGGCTTGAGTGTTGTTGTTGTTGTACAACCCTGGGTTCGCCAAAGGGGTGGGCTGGGACTCAGTGTAGGTAAAGCACGCGGGCGAGACGAGTAAGTGCTCGCGCCAGGCGGGTGAGACGAGCGGGGGCTCACCACCCAGCGGCGAGGCGAGCGAGGGTTCGCGCATTGCGGCAAGCGGTCCGCGAGGGCGGGACGAGCGAGGCCTTGCCGTCCTGCGACGCGCGGATCTTGAAGGGGTTCGAGCTCGCCTATGTCTTGAGGTTGGGGCCAGGCGAGGGTCAGTCTATGGAGGTAGACCAGCGAGCCGAGAGCAGGCTTCCTCCAGCTCTCGCCTCTCTTGCGAGGCGAGCCGGGTGTTTGGGTGTAATTTTTTATTCCTATTTATTCAGACCTGTCTGCCTATAGACATTCCAAACAACGGAGTTTGACTGTTGGCAGATCATTTTGGGGTGCGGTTTACAAAACCGAAAGGAGTTATGCTATTAGCAGACCCAGTTGATAAAACTATATATAGACCCTGAAGGACACCTTTGGAGAAAATCCCAGATTCTTTGGCTTTTTCCTCCTCAGGACTTTGGCTAGATTCTCAAGCTCTCCAAGGTGCCCAGCTTCAACTTTGGCTTAGGTGTGTGGTGGGACCTCCACGCTGCAGCCAAGGGTCGGTGTTTAGTTCTAAATCTTCGGTCAAGTTCTTCCACAGGATGAGTTAGTGCTAGCTGCCCTATCTTAGGGGTCCGAACTCCTCGTTGGGCCGATTCTCGGTTCCAACAGTTGTATAGTTAATTAGTGGCACTTCTTTTTATAATGTTATTTAATAATTAACTTCCTTATAATATTTTTATTAATTTAAATGTTATTTCAGATGAATACATGTTTGAATTATTTGATTTTTTAATAATATTATGGTATAATTATATTATTTCTTTAACGTCAACTCCTATATGTTAAGTAATGCTGTTTTCACATTCCGTAAAGAAAATATCTTGTTATTAATTTTTGTAGGAGAAAAACAGCACCCTCTTTTGCACCACCGTAGGTAACTTTTTTTTTGTTTGGAGCGGCCAAAAAGGACAGCACGCCACTTCAACAAATACTACTCCGAACGGTGCCTTATTTAGATGATACTGGGTTTATGAATTCGTATGCATTTTGATTTTGGATTCCCAATTATTTCGTTTTCACATTGGCATCATAAAGTTATGATATTTTTCTCAAATTTAATGTGTACATCTTTTCGAAGTTCACCTTATCTATATTCATATGTAATGCACTTTTTATGGTTTGTCTTCTGAGCCCAGATGTGGGAAGAATCCATTGGTGAAAGTTTATTGCAGATTCAACTCCTTGCGGCCCTTAGAAATTTTGTTTGCTCACTTGGTTATCAGTCCTATATCTGCTATAACATGCTTCTGCCTATTCTGCAAAAGGGTATTGACGTTGATAATCCTGATGCACTTAATCTACTGGAGGACAGTGTTCTGGTTAGTTAAACTTTTCAATTGTCGATATGTGAATCAATGTAAAAGCATTGTGACTCTTTTATTTTTCATCTTTGCAGCTATGGGAGGCTGTTCTTTCTCATGCCACATCAATTGTGCCTGAACTGCTGGACCTTTTCCCATCTCTAGTAACTATTGTTGAAAGAAGTTTTGATCATTTGCAGGTTAGGTCTTCATATCCCAAGTTATAAGATACTAGTAAGTTTAGATGGATCTATATGCTATAGCGACACATGAATGTCCTCAGAAGGATGATTTATGGTTTACGTTGATATGGTGCTCAAGTTTAAGTTTTCCTAGCTTATAAATATTGTTGTGAAAATGTTGGTCATTATTCGACATAAGCCCGATAATCAGTATGCATGTTTCATAAAAGATAAGGTATTGTGTTCCATCTTGATTTTCCTTAATAAATATTTTATATTTTTTTATCATCTCTATCATGCATACACAAATGATGATTCTTAATGTCTCTTACATTATCTTAAGCAACTTCTATTCGCTCACCACTTTAGATTTCAATTGGCGGGGTTGGAACTTATTAAATTTATTAATTCCTTAGAACTATTGTAAATTGTCTAGTAAAATTGTTTGATAAATAGAATCCATATGTTTTCTACTTAATTTTTAATCTTCAATGTTTGATGTTTTAAGAAGAACATGCAAGCAATGCTAATCAACACTTGTTCGAGAAGTCGGATGCATTTAACGAACAGATCAATTAGTTATGATAAATCTAAGTAATGAGGATCATGATACACTGGATGAGACTAGCGAGGTTGTTTATCTTGAGTGGATCATCGATTTAGGAGTTTTAATTATTATTATGCATTTTATTTTAAGCTTGTTTGTATAACTGTCCTCATTAGAAGATCATGATCGTTCATGTCGATTCCTAAATCTAGAAATAGAGATAGAAGAACACATTTACAAGGATCAAAAGTTTGAGAGAAAATTCAGCTATTGGTCCCCCGGTGCCAATAGAATCTAGGTGATACCAAGATGACATGGGCCTAGCTTATAGCGTCGTTGTAGGTGGAGGCGGAGATAAGGGAGCCGAGATCATCCCACGGAGAATGCGAGGGAAGAAGAAGGCGAGCCTTGCCCTACCCTAACCCTAGAAATGGGAAGAAGATGGAGAACTAGAGAGACAATGAGAGGAACTTAGAGAGATAAAGAAAACTTGGATTCAATTCATTCAGAATTTTCTCATGACCCATGAGGGTCTATATATAACATTACGAAATGATGTGTGTAAATAAACTCAAAATAAAGAGTAATGCATGACACAATAAAAAACTTTGGACTCGCACATCGACTCGATTAATAAAAGACACCTAACATGAACAAATGACGACGCTAATTAACGACATAGATAACTTGTCGTGTTGGACCATAACATCCGACACATCCTTCAAATTGAGCTTGCCCTCATGCTCGAACGACGCTCGAATGAGTGTATCATCTGACTCCTTGATTTCTTGCTAGAATAATTCCTTGTAATGCGTCGCTGTAGCGGAGGCTGCATCGAGTGGCAAGCCTTCATTGTGCTCACAGATGTCATGAAGGACTTCAGGGATATGACATGACGGAGGGGCTTGCTGAGGGAAGATTGTCGGGCATAATATGCGGAGTTGGAGCTGAATGTAAGCCGCGACGATTGCCATGCAATCTTCTCTTAGCAAGCGCCGTGGAGATTGCTAGGCGCTTGCTGAATATGAGCCGCGACGATGAGAAGCGATGGTGCCTACTGGGGGACGGTTCACAGAACGAATGGATCTAAAGGACCGCCGAAATAGGACATTATAACAGAGAATGCAGAATGGAGATCACCAAGACTAATGACGACGACACAAATTGTAGCGGCACCACTGCTGGGCTTGGAGGCGACAATATCGACAGTGTGAAAGGCAGGGTGGGGAACAACTAGAGGCGATGGTGGAGCGACAAGAAAGACGAAGGTCGGTAAAGCTTCTTTGGGCGCAGGTGGGATCGATGACTATTGTAGTGGGATCAGGCCTCCGAAGTAGACTCAGTCAATGCTAGCTGTGTTGCAAAAGCGCGGTGTCATATAACATCGATATCTCCAATAACTGTCGGTACATTGAATGGAGGATAATTTGCTCGTCGGGGTGCATCGTCATGCAAATTGAAATAATAAAATCAATTAATCCAAGTAGAATGCCTTGGTCTAGCCCATGCCTCGTAAACAGGAGGCAAGTTGTGCTGGGATAAAAGTAGGCACCGACTTCGAACAAAATAGGAAGCACTTGGGCTCGATGGGGTAGGGCGTACGATTACATTCGCTGTCTCGAGAAGATGCTGAAAGTGCACAGTGAGTCCTCTGAGTATTCTCTAGAGGTGGGTGAATAGAGTTTTAAAATTTTCTCAAAAATATGCACAGAACAATAATATAATTCTAAATACTAAGCATCCAGAAATCCAACTAGAATAAAATAAGCACAGAATAACAGAAAAAAAGAAGAGACAACACAAAAAATTCACAACACACATGAGACAAGATCTATAGTGGTTCCTTAAAATATGGGTACTCCACTCTTCTACCACCTTGGTAGGAATACACTATCCAGTGCCTAGGTCTTTTGATAAGAAGACTCTTAGAACTAGGGTCTGAGACATTTGTTAAGGAGACTCTTAGAACCAAGTCTAGATCTTTTGATAAGGAGATCTTGCACCAAAACTAGATCTTTTGATAAGGAGATCTTGAAACAGTACTAGATCTTTTGTTAAGGAGATCTTTAACCACTGAATCCTTTGATAAGAGATTCTAAGGACTCTTTACTCAGTTTTACAGAAGTGGAAGATAGAGTAAAGAAGAAGTAAATGATGAAGATTGTTCTTCTCTAGATTAATACTCCTGCAGTAATCAATGAGGATTATTGACACTTAGTGTTTTCTGGATCTTTGTTCAGTAAATGAATTCTTGCTTGAGAGAGAGAGAGATGCAAGGATTGTGAAAGCACTGATCCTGATGATGATCTCTGTATATCTGTATGCTTCTTGCAATGAGGAGAAGAAGAAGCCTTGTGTATAATATCCAGTACATAGATCTATTCTTTCTTTTCTGTCGAAGAGGGCTAGAGAGGATGATTGCAGAATAATTGTTGTTCTCTATTCGATTCAGTATACTTATTCTTCTGTCGAATAGTGATGAATTACTTTCTTCTTATACTGTTTCCCTAGTAGGAATGTCCAAGAGATAGTATTGCTCTCTTTCTATTTCTGTTGATATCCCGTCAAAATCTTTTTGAATAACTTCCAAATATATCTTTATTGTATATCTGGAGTTCTTCATTCCCTTCTTGTTTATGAACGATCTGTTAGAATTCAAATAACTTATATTTATAACTTCTGAATAAGCTTCAGAATCGAATCCAGGAAGTATCCTAAATCTGTGTCTTATTCGACGTTGCGGCCAATAATTTTGTCTTCTTATCGACGCACCTCTGAGGTCTAATAGAAGCTGCTTCGACATCTTCCTCAGCTTTGAAATGAACTCAGATATCGACGTTGCGTCTATTTCTTATCGACGTATCCGTCGAGATAAAGACCTAGACATTGAGCCCTGACTTGTGCGTCGAATATAATTCGAAGTTGCGTCGACTTCAAATGTTGCTTTGACTGCCTCTTCCTTCTGCGTCGAAGACAATTCGACGTTGCGTCGACTTCAATTGATACATCGACTACCAGTCTGAGTTATCCTTACTTCTTTTCGAAGTTACTTCGACTTGAAGTCGAAGCTGCGTCGACTTCTTTTCGACGCAGAATTAACTCAACTGAATTTTGCACTCTTATGGACTGGTCTTTGACACCCTATTGAGAGTGTGACATCCTCTGATCCTAGGACATCTAATGATCATATTACCATCACTATGCAACATGGGTAATGAATCTTAGATGACGAAATCACTTTTACATAATTTGTAAGATAAATCCAGAGGATATTTTTCCCAACAGATGCCTAGAAGGAGTCAACCGGGAAGAAGACATAAAAGTGCGGCAGAGCTGGACGAGTGACTTGGCTTGCTCTGACGACATCGATGAAAAATCACAATGGTTGATGGGAAGTAGATGGAAGAAGTGTGCGTTGGATGCATGCGGAACGAAGCGTTGATCAACGAGCAGAGTTGTCGTGCGGCAGACGTGCGACACAAGAGCTTGACGAGTTGCATGCACATGTACTAAGGTGTTTTCTTCGACGTCTGGAAGGAGAGGATTGAGCTAGGAGCTCAGCGCTGGGTGGTTCACAGCTGAATTGACGAAGGAAAAGTTGACGGGTTGCCACTCGACGAGATTGGTCGTGGAGATCTCAGGTCGAGTGGAGCCGACAACTTCCGTAAGTTGCTCTCCGAGTTGCATTTTTCCCAGGGAGAAGGGATATTGCGAGCTGGTCATTTGTCACTGGAAGAAGGATCGAGGGAGGGAAGTTTGCAGCTTTCGTTAGCTGGAATCGTGGGTCAAGAAGTCTGCTTGCTTTGTTCCGTAGAAGAATAATTTTGGTGGAACCATCAATCGTTGCGACGAAGCGTCCTGAAGACAATGGTGGGTGGAGCCATCGCTTTGATACCATATGCCATTGGAGATGGTGGTGGTGGCAGAGGTAAGGGGATCCAATCTCAACCCACAGAGAATGCAAGGGAAGAGAAAGGAGAGGAGCCTTGCTCAACTCAAACCCTAGAAATGGGAAGAATAAGAGAGAACTAGAGAGAGCATTAGAGGAATTTAGAGAGATAAAGAAAACTTGGATTTAATTTATTCATAACTTTCTCATGACCCAAGGGGGTCTATCTATATATAACACTACAAAATGACATGGATGTAAATAACCCAAAAGCAAGAAAAAGCAAGACACAACAAAACACTACGGATTGGTACACCGACTCGATTAATAAAAGACACCTAACATGAACACATGACGATGCTAATTAATTATGTAGATAACTGGTCGTGTGGTACCATAATAGAAGCCTAGTACCTCTCTCCTACCCAAAGTTTTAAATGTCGGATGTCGGGTACATATCGGATTGGGTTTTTAAAAGTTGGATGTCGGATGTCGGAGACATGTCGGGGACATTTGAAAATGTCGGGTTTCAAAATTAAAAATAAATTATTAGTAAGTATAATATAACTATGCATCTATCATGTTTTTATGTATCTAACATAATATATTACTATTTATTTTATAAGCTCTTTTTTATTATTTATATTGACAACAGTTACAGTTGCAAGAATTGAAGAGTTGGAATGCATTTTTAATTTTAACTAGTTCAATAGTAGTATAACATACCGCATATGGTTTAATTCTGAAGCTCAAATTGCTCCTAAAGAATGATGAGTATGTTTGATGCGGTTCTAGACTATTTCTGTAACCCCAAAGTTTTATTCTATTATTTTGACAAATTCTTAAAAACTCTCCGGGTAACAAATGTTCTGTTGTATAATCTCTAATGCTGATACATGCTAAATTATTCAATAATAATTGAGCTTTAGTACTGTTCATGCTATTGTAAGTGGAAGCATAAGTTACAGAACGTGAAAAATCCAAAAATGTATTTTGATTTTATGTCTAAGCAGTTAGATATTGTTCACAATTATAATATTTATTTTTCTATAATGCTGTCATTATGACATTAACATTTTGCAGGACATAAATTTTTAAGAAGTATTAAGAAGGTTTGATCATCCATCAAACATGAAAATGTGACAAAATATCAAAATATCGGCCGCATAACAAAATATCGGATCGGCCGATAAGTCGGAATATTTCCTATTTATCGGCCGATATTATTAAAAACGATTTTTTAATGTAAAATTTAAAATCTATATCGGTTTTTTCCCAAATCAGACATGTCGGCCGACATTTTAAACATTGCTCCTACCCCTCCACCTCTTGCGCTACCTCCTAGCCGCTAGCCACCACCTTGACCTATCCCCCTAGTTTTCCAGCATTCCACATAAACTGCCATAACTAACTTGAAACTTGACCCACTACCTAATAACTACCCATAACTACTTCCTACTTCCTTTTCTTCACCAAAGCTATACTCACCCTCCCACATCTCTCCCTAACCTTTGAAACCATTCATAACTGCACCGAACAACCCATAATTCCGCTCCATTTACTGTTACGACAAAATATCCCAACCGAACCCCCAAATAGCTCCCTCCCCGCTCTGTTTGCGTTCCAGGTTGCTGGCAACCCTCACCCCACCATCCTCCCTGTTACCGCCAAAAACTCATCCGAAGCCTTCCGCCCACTCTCAGATCCCCTCCTGCACACAACCGACCTCCTCCCAAATCCTGTATAGAATTCCAGAAGATGTCCTAATCCTTGGAGCTCTCCAACTCAACCTCCATCAACCTACTGTCCACTCCTCTACACGGTTGCCTTCCAGACTACTCCCTACTACATTCCAACCACCCCAATCCCTTGCAGAGCACAAAAACTCCAATCCAACCCCTAGTTTATTTCTCCATGAACTTGTAACCCTTCCCGAAGTCTTATCTCACATCGACGACGATGTTCATTGGAGGGTCCACCACCGAAGACCTCACCCCACCTACTCCATGTTTTGCCTTCCCGAAGTCTTCTATCCATTTGTGAGTACATTTTTTAGTTGTAAGATTTTTATTTATTGAATCTTGTATTAATTCTCAGTTTTGTTGATGTTTTATTGCAATATTGGCAAGTTATCTTGTGATTTGCAAGGTTTATTTAATTGAGAAAGAGTAAATATTATTTCAATTTAAAACATAAACATTATGTGACACTTCTATATACACAAGAGGAGGAGAACCCCAACCAATATTAGAGATTTGAGACTGAAAATAATTAAGAGAAACATGAACCTTTATTATTAGCCTTTACAATGAGTTTTAATCGAACTCTTCCCCTTAAGATGAGAGTATATGCTTATCATTCTCCGCTTGGAGATATTATGAGTGAAGGTGTCACAACTCAAACTCTTGGTGAAGATATCTGCTAATTGATCTTGTGATTGAACAAGTGTTGTGCAAATGTTGCCTTTCTCCAGGTGAATAATGATGAAATGATTGTCAATTTCAACATTCTTTGCTCGGTCATGTTGGATGAGATTATCAGTAATGTTGATAGCCACGTTATTGACACAATATAGTCATGTTGGCTTTCGATCTTGTAGTGTCAAATCATGTATTATTGATTGAAACTATACTTTATTGATGCATTGGACCTTGCTACCACATTTTGTTTCTTACTTCCCTAGTTCACTAGATTTCCCCCAAATGAGCAATATCCAATTCTGAATTTTAGGTATCTTAGCTTCCATCCAAATAAACATCTATGTATACTTCAATATAAAATGCTGGCTCCGGGAGAATATGATGCCACATCTTGGGGACTTCTTATAGGTACCGTAACACCCATATAGCGGCTTCATGATGTCTCAATCTGGGAGAGTGCATGTATTTGCTCACGATCCCAACTACATGTGCAATATCAGATAAGTGTGTGGGAGGTAGATTAGCCTTCCTACTAATCTTTGGTAGCTAGCGGAGTTCACGTTTTCACCATCCTTGTCTTCTTTGATTTTACAACTTATTTTTATGGAGGTATCTGTTGGTGCACAACCAAGTATCCCTGTTTCTTCTAGCGGGTGCAAGACATATTTCCTCTGAGAAATGAAAGATTCCACAGTTGACTGCGCCACTTCAATTATTATGAAATATCTCAACATTCCTAAATATTTGACTTTGAACTCCTTGCACATGCATGCTTTAAACTACATAAAATTTCTTCCAAGTCAGTTCTTGTGATAGTGATATTGTCAACATAGACAATATGAAGCTGCAAAGAAGACTCCTACGCCCCAATAAGATTTCGGGAGATTCATTTTAAGATGAAGACATCGTATGACTTCAAGGAGCTTTAGTTCTTGCGGTCAACAACACGAGTTTGGGTGGAGGTATGGACACCTACGTAGTTTGATGAAGTATCCTATGATTAATAAGATATGTGCTAAATATACCACGGTTGTTGTACTCTCCCGTTATCACTCCGGAGGATGCGAATAGTACCGCTAAATTGAGTGACCACCATCTTATGAAAAAGTTTTAAGCACTCAAGAACATCATGTTTCCTTTTTAATAAGTACATCCAAGTAGAGCGATAAAAATAGTCAAGATATATCACAAATCAATGTTGAATAGAGAGGTTACAAGAGATTCTCATCTGTATGAATAACATCAAAATGAATCATACTAGAAGAAGATAAATGAGTCGAACTATGTCGTACATGTTTAGGAAGTTCACAGACATCACATACAAAAGTGCTTATAGTGCTAGAAAATATAGGAAACATCTTGAGAAGATAGTTTGTGGAGCGGAGTCCAAGAATTTCATGCCACCTTCGCACATCTACATAATAGGTTTTAGAAGTACTGGAGATAGCTTAAGGCGGTGTATGGTCCATGATGTACAAGTCCCCGCAGTTCCTACTATTACTATTACACTGTTTTTTTGCTAGATCTTGAAAAATACAACCATCATTGAGGAAAGTTATCGAGTAATTTATGGATGTGTGAAGCGACTAACAGATAATAAATTTCACTGAAATTTAGGAACATGTAAAACAAATGTGACGGGCTTGATAGTGGAACATAAGACGGTTCCCTTGCTAGCAATGTAAGAAAGGAAGTCATTGGTCATGATAACTTTATCACTTCCTGAGAAAGAGGTGTATGTGGTAAAACATGACAATGCCTCTGTCATGTGATCAGTCGCACTAGAATTGTGATCCATTCAGATTCGATGGCGGAAGCAGATTGTGGCTTGGAGTTCCCATAGTAGCGAAGGTAATAATGAAGAGTTGCTCTGAGAGTGTACTATACGTCACGGAGCATCGAGTTCTTCAACAGAAAAACCTTCGGAGGGAAGCTTGCCAGTATTAGCGTACGTAGTTTGGACAGCAATCAGGTGATTAGGCTATCGAGGACCACCACATCCACGACTACTATTATTCTTCCTTGAAGGTGCAAGATGAGGATAAAGGCGAAAACAGTAGTCCCGAACAAGGCCTTGCTTGTCATAATGATCACACATCCTAACAGAAGAACTGGAAGGTGCCAGTCCTCAGATGCCATCAAGCGCAGAACAATCATGTTCTTTGTTGGAATTGAGAAAGCGTCGGCGATTTGCATCACCCAAAACCTTGTTGAATGCTTCCCGAAGAGAGGGAAGAGGTTGGCGGACGGCAGTTCAGGACATGAGTGCGAACCATGTCAAAGTCCATATTGAGGCCCATAAGAAAAACGTGGAGACGATTGTGGTCATTTGTCTTTAATGCCCAAGCATCGAGAGTGCATGTAGGAGTGAAATCCTTAAAGTAATTGAGTTCTTGGTAGAGACGTTCGAACTCAGAGAAGTATGATGATACACTAGAAGAACCCTGTTTTAGTTCGAGAAGACGTCTGGTAAGCTCGTACACATGTGTGGAGCTACCAGTTTGAGAATACGCTTCACGTGCCTGAGTCCACTTCTCGAAGGCAGAATCCATAAGCATGTAGCTTCGATAGAGCGAGCGGAGCAGGTACTCGTAGGAATTGTGTCTGAACGGAAACAGAGCTGCAGTCCAGATGCTATGCAGAGGAGAACCCAAACCAATATTTGATTTGTGGTACTAAAAACAATTAAGAGAAACGTGGTGTCATTATAGTGGCCCTTTACAATGAGCTTTAATTCAACTTATTTTGCCTAAACATTTGTTATATCATACTCGATTTCTTTAGAAATTATACTCGCAAGTACAAGAAGTGCCATAAACAATTTACACTCCTCTAGATCCTATCCTGCATTACTAAGGTTGATAAGCAGTGCTCTCTTCAGTTTCTATCATTTATACTCCTTTTTTTAAATAATTATCTCCGTAAGTGTCTGTATGCTTGCTTGAATTTGGCGTACGCCCTTGAAAACATTAAAAATGATAAATTTGTTGATTCCATCATTTGGTTGTATGTTATTAGGAATCAATATTGATTTTGAACTTCAGAAACCACATCAAAACTTAAATGCAATTTTTTATTTTTATGAAATCACTATTTTAAAATCATGTTCTCATTTATGAGTAACCAAATGAGCAGCAAGTCATGTGTCACTCAATTGAGGGAAGGTTTAATTAGAATTCTTAATGAACTGATCTATCTTTGAACAGGTGGTGGTGGATATCATCGAGGATTACATAATTTTTAGTGGTGCAGAGTTTTTAAATCGGCATGCATCTAGTGTAGCTATACTACTTGATGGTATTATTGGAAATGTAAATGAAAGAGGACTTCTTTCAACGATTCCAGTTCTTGATATCTTGATTCAGGTACTTATTGTCTTTTCTTGTTATTAAAATTACCAACCCATGCACTTTTATTTGTTTCTGATACTCGAACCACATCTACATCACGAAGTGGTGAACATTTATGTTTTTAAATGTTCCCTTTAATATATATTTAGTATACAATATTTATCTAGAATATCTATTACATCACATCTGCATTGCATGGGGCGTGGTATTGGATAGGATACAATATGGATATGATATTTAAAAAAATGTAGGGTACAAAATACATTTTATGATTTATTTTTTGTTTTAATACAAATACCAACTAGTATGAAGACGTGTAAGAAATAGGAAATTTATGAAAAGAATATCTTAATGCTAATATGCTCTCTTGCTAAAGGTCCTAGTTAAATATTTCGAGCGCCCAATCTTTACATATAACGAAAGTTTTATCATTTCATTTTATAAAATAGAAATCTATAACATATACAAGAACGATATTGAATTAGAATCTTAAACATATTATTGGAAGCTAGAATAAAATTTATTAAATTAATATTGATTTGTTTTTGCCCTAAGAGAAAAAATGAGGTCTGCATCCTAATATATTGAAAGAGACTGAAAACTTGCTCATTACAATGAATCGACTGGAGACGTGAACCACGGTAAAGAAGGTATTCTCATACATGGTTTAAAAAATGATACTTCTCGTTGCCGCCACTGCTGTGACTAGATGCTTTATCGCATCTTCGTTTTCATCGTCATCGTTTTTGGTTGCGATGTGCGCTACGCCCTCTGCTTAAAAAATCATACACATTTTACTTGGATTCAATCCTTTGTGTCGTCTCTTTGCGCGACCTTGCATTCGATCACACGACCTTGCGTTCGATCACGGGACCTTGTGTCGTCTCTTTGCGCGATTCTTTCACTAAAACATTTTGTGTGTCGCTTATTAAGTTACGACGCACTAGTAGGTTGCATAACACTTCAAATGAGATTCGATTCATAGGTAACTGGTTGAAACAATTAATATTGGGCCCATTAACAATGACGTGCGTAAAATATTTTTTAGCATCAGATTCTAAACGATCTCTTTAATCGCCGCCGCAAGAGCCGCTGCAACTGCTGCCCTCCTACGCCAACGACGCCTTTCGATTTAATCCATCTACACAATCAAACCCAAAACACATACAATATAACATGTTCACAATCCTAGAACAACCTTATTTTACAAGCACTCATAGAACTCCAAGCATTAAGCATGAAGCATAAAACTGAAATGAAACCGACAAGCATATGATAAATCTGCAAACCCTAGGGTGCACAAAATCTGGATGCACAAAATCTGGAAACTCTAGGGTGCACAAAATATGGATGCACAAAATCTGGATACCCTAGGGTGCACAAAATATGGATGCACAAATGCTTGAGTGGGAGGAAAGGACTTACATCGGAGGAAAGGAGGCTCTGTCGGAGGAAAGAAGGCCCAATCGGCGTCAACAGGAAGAACGCCTCGAGCAGTCGACGCCAGCGAGTGGAGCGGCGAGCAGCAGTGGAGGATGGAGCAGTCGTTCCGACGAGAGGAGAAGTGAGCAACAGTGAAGGATGGAGCAGTCAACGCCGACGAGATGAGCGACGAGCTGTGTGAAGACCCGATTTCCGGGCTTCCCAAAATGATCGGCTTTGCCTTCAATAGTATATCGTAAGAATAGTAACACAATATGAAACCACAACATAACTTATTTTATTTCTGAAACACTTACATGATACTGATTTCTTTACAACACAACATAAAACAAGAGTAACTACTCTTTACAAAAAGAACATAATTCGCTGAGACAATGAATTTGATGCCACTCCTGGGCGTCTATGATTACCTTATTTAGCTCCTCTACTGTAATCCTGTGCAGTGTACTGGGAGTTGCTCCTGTTGCCTAAAAAATGGATCCACTGAATGTTAGTCATAAAAATATGACTAGGTGAGGAAAGCATTTCGTGAAACAGTTATACATGCAACAATGGAAGATATCAATATGCATACATTACAAATGCTTGACTTAAATAGTTCTCCTGAAATGCCCCATAATTTAGATTACATATAATCAAGGTTTTAAATGTCAGATGTCGGAGACATGTCGGATTGGGGTTTTAGATGTCGGAAGTCAGATGTCGGAGACATGTCGGGGATATTTTAATATGTCGGATTCCTAAAAAATATTTATATTATAAGTTATAACATATTATCTTAGCTCTATAAACAACATTAATTTGTTCTACCCAATGGACACATTTTCTACTTAGTTGTATTATTTCCAAAATACTCAAATCTATTTTCAATCATCATTATCTTCTAACAATGTATCTATTTTCATTGTATGTATATCTCCATTTATTATTTTCATTTTTAAGCACTTAAATGTTGAAAATTATTTTATCATTCTTCCTCATTGTTGGAAACGGAAATGACAAACACTATTTAGATATCAACTTGCATTAAATAATGGTTTTTTTACTTCCATATAAACATGCAAATTAACTGTACAATACTAAGAATAAATGTGGCTGGCTTGGTGACAATGACAAAACTTGATGGAATAAATTTCAGCAATCAAATACACAACTGATACTCCATACATAAAGCATGCAAGAAGAAATCATTGGAAGAAGACAAATGAAAATCAAGTATAATCCATGTGCTCGGAAATGTGCAATCAATAAAATAGGAAAAAAATAGCAAAAAACCCATCGAACGGCGAGGACGGAGAATAAACGGAGAGAAATCTCTGATCGTGAAATGTCGGCGATATTTAGAAATGTCGGCGGCGGCCGATATATCAGATATAATCGGTTATGTCGGCCGACATAATGAAAAACGTCATAACCTTCAAATTTTCATTATGCAAGTCGTTTTTGGTTGAAACAGGACATGTCGGCCGACATGTCGGACATGTCGGCCGACATTTAAAACAGTGTATAAATGGGAAATACTTAGGTATGCAAACTTGAAATTGCCACACCCCCGAAGGGCATAATTGTAGGCTCACCCCTACTGGTGAATCCATCAGTAGATGCCTCTACATCATAGGATTCGAAGCCTTCTGATGGAGTATCGAACAAACCAAGAGACATGCTTGCAATAAAAGGGAAAACGGATACAATCCGGTGCGGACGCCGGCCAAGATCTAGGAGGCTGGTTCCTCCTAAGACCCCTCTCTCAAATGAGAGCCAAAACCCTAATGATCCAAAGATAATGAAACAATCCCATACCTCCTCCTTATATAGGGAGGAGGGGGGCTCACATGACAATAACACTAAAAATAATACTTAATTAATATTAATTAATTAATATTAATTAATTAATACGAATTAATTAATTAATACCAATTAATTACACTAATTAATTATGGTGGTTTCCATATGCGCTCCCTTGACTCCTTCGGGTTGGTGTGCGTTGATGGATGCATCTTCGTAACAATCGTAACAATAGTCCGCGCTTGAAAATTGACCTTGTCCCCAAGGTCATATTTAAATTTTTTGTCGGGGTATTTAAGAATGGGAGGGGCATATAATTTGTGGCCGCGGGGTGTAAGGGAGGGGAAATGATGGGAAATAAAAATTAAAGGTGGTGTTAAAGTGAGAGGGAGAGGATAAGGGGGGTGACAGCTAGTGAAGGGTGGAAAGAGGGGGTACGGTTGTGTGAAACATAAATAGAAGGGGCGTGATGCGATGTGGCTTTTAGTGGGGGCATGTGTGGGTTTAAATAAAAGAAAGGAAGAGGCATTAATTGAGGCGTGGCCGGTTGGAAAGAAAAAGGCATGGCTCAGAAAAAGGTGCGGCTGGATGGGATGTGGAGGCAGTGCGTCGAATGCGATAGGCGGAGGCGGAGGCGCGGGCTGCGATCGTTGCTGCGGGGAAGAAGAATCGAAGGGGCGAGCTGCTGGGGTGTTGAGGACGAGAGTCCGGTTCTTGCGGGAGAGCTGGCAGAGGGCTGCATTATACCGTATGGTGGGGCGGATCGCGAGCGCGACAGAGAGGGCGGGTTGACGTGCTCGATGCTGCAAGTTTCTGGAGGCCATCGTCCGGCTGGAGAGTTAGGTCGGGATGTAGCGGCGCTGAGGGAGGAGGTGGCGACGCTAGCATGGACGGTGGAGTACCGCTGTTGTGGGACGGCTGGGAGCCTCGACGTTGAGCGGCGTTGGCGCAGGTATGGTCCGGAGGCAGGGACCTGTCCAGACGGCCCCTCTCTTGGGCGTTGCCGAAAACGGCTGCTGATGGCCGGCCGCTGCTGCTGTGTGCTGCTGCTGTGGGTGGTTGGTTGGCACGGCGTTGGAGCAAGGCCTGCAAGGATGCAGACAGCGAGGCGAGGAGGTTGTCGTGGATGTCACAACGGCGTTCGATGGAGGCGAGATGGCGACCGATGGGGTTGAGGCGGCTGCCCATCGTGGCATGAGGCCCGGCGGCTTCGAAGGAGCGGACGGGGGCAGCAGGTCGGACCATTGATGGAGTATCGAACAAAACAAGAGACATGCTTGCAATAAACGGGAAAACGGATACAATCCGGCGCGGACGCCGGCCAAGATCTAGGAGGCTGGTTCCTCCTAAGACCCCTCTCTCAAATGAGAGCCAAAACCCTAATGATCCAAAGATAATGAAACACTCTCATACCTCCTCCTTATATAGGGAGGAGGGGGGCTCACATGACAATACCACTAAAAATAATACTTAATTAATATTAATTAATTAATATTAATTAATTAATACAAATTAATTAATTAATATTAATTAATTAATACGAATTAATTAATTAATACCAATTAATTACACTAATTAATTATGGTGGTTTCCATAAGCACTCCCTTGACTCCTTTGGGTTGGTGTGCGTTGATGGATGCATCTTCGTAACAATCGTAACACCTTCATATTTCCCTATGCCGGATTTTATAATGATTGTTATATATCGAAATATAAATTTTTAAAAGTCCCCTCAGAACTTTGGATCACTATCTTTTTTCCTTGCCCACATTTCCTTTATAGCGATTTAATCATTGAGTTAAAACTCATATGCACAGGCTGTGTCTTTTAAATAAAATGGAAATATGAAAATACTTGAATAAACATAATTCAAGAAATAAAATACTCACAACATCCTTTCTTTTATCCTTCTTAGTTTCTTTGCCACGTTGCCCCTGTGATGCCATCCTCTTATTTCTTGGCCTAGGAAACCACTGAAATGACGCATATTTTATTTGGGTTGCGTCACTAGCCATACGTAGCGTTTGAAGTGAAAAGGAGTACTAAAAGTATGAAAATCCGATAAAAATGTAAAATCATAATGGAAATAATTTAAACGGTTTTAAATCAACCCAAAGTATCGAAAACAGCTCACAAAGCCAAAATAGTATTTACAATTTGGCTAACCAACTCTTAAACAACATAACCAAATCGTCGTATCCAACAAAATATAAAATTAGGTTTATAAGGGTTGTCCATCCTAAAAAATCAGCCTCCGCAATGGCTGTCCAGCGAATAACTAGAGGTTAAGTGGCTTAAAACAGTCCACAATCTCTAGGAAATCAAAAAGAGCGATGGTTCCCTCTTCCTAAACCAAAATCAGTTTGAAAACAACATTCCTAAAGGCTGTTCAGCACTAAAACAGCACGTAGAGATACAAAATTACCCTCTAAATTGCTTACCTCTACTTTTTGAAAGCATAATGAAATAGTATAAAATTAGAGGATATAAATAGCCCAAAACAGCGGACAGAAATAGCTCAAAATAGCGGTTGGGAGAGCAATTGCTTCTCCAACTAAAACAGCCTTCAAAAAGTTGGTTCCACAATAGCCATACAAAAATAACCCTACTAACAACACAAGGACAACATTCAAACCAGAAAATGGAGAAGGAAGAATCTTACAATGGAGGAGAAGGAGGAAGGAAGTGCTGCACAACCGATCTTGCGTAGATGCGTAGAGGTCCAGCGAAACCCTTCCAAGAACTCCAAGGAAACTTCTGAAGTAGTAGAGGTGAAACGCAGAAGCAGTGGTAAGAGTTCACAACCAGCAGACGGTAGCCCTAAAACAGGGGCACAGACCAGCAGCAGCAGCGGCTCAGCACAGAGGCAGCAACACAGAAGCAGCGGCAGGGGAGCAGGAGGGGCAGCACAGCACAAAAGGTAGCAGCAGCTGCCAACAACAAGAGAGAAAGAGGGAGAAGAACTGTAACCAGGGAGAAGGAGGGGCACGGGATGAAGGAGAAGAAGAAGAGCTGGGAGCATATATATAGAGAGAGCAGTAAGCGACAACTTACATTTCAGCCAACACGTGGCTTGGCCAAGTGTCAACACAAGCCAACATCTCAACAACTCCAAGCTGCCAACAGCAAGAAGAAGCAAATTTCCATCCAACAAGTATAGCTAGGTGACACTACACAAACCCCCAAGGTAGTATTCGGCCAACACTTGTCTTGGCAAGTGTCAAAACAAACTTATTCAGCCAACAACCATGCTTCCAAGTGTCAAAACATTATTCCAACTCAGCCACCTAACTAATCAGTCCAAACTACTAATGGCAGCCCACTACAAATAATTCCAGCAGCCCACAAATGATTACAGTAGCCCAAACAGCAACCCATAAATGAGAACAACATCCCACATTACTAACTTGGTTAATAACACCCCAATAAAATAAAGTAACGTTACGTAATAAAATGAAACGCAACTAAACGCGTAAAATATACGTAAAATCCGTACTGCCTTTCTTTTATCGTCATCGGGGATTTAAAAACAAAATAAAAATTTGTTGCGCGCAATTTGGATCTTCACAAGCTGTCGAGAAGCGCAGAGGGGAAGTCGCGCGCGAGCAGAAATCACAAGTCAGACCTCGTGAGGTCGGTATCGGTGTTGTGAGAAAAATACCTATATTGTTTCTTAAAAGGAATTAGGCAGAATTCCATTTCCTATCAAAAATCGGACGGGTTGAACGCTGGAACGGATTCGGGGCCGAATTCCAATTCCTTTCCCTGAATTCTGGCCAAACGAACAGAGCCTTAATATTATTGGGTCTGTAAAGTTTATTTTGCTGGGATATATATCTATTTATTTGCAGATATTTGTATATAGTTGTGTTGTTTAGTGGCCAACTAAGTTTACTTAAATAGATTATAATTGTGTCTGTGTATGATCTATGATTCAATGTGGATTGTTTTATCATGAAGTGACTGGATTATTATATGCTAGCTGGATTATTGAAGGATGGATTAACATAAAGAGCTGGATCGTTCCCGATATTTTCATTTCCGGGTTGTTTCCAGAGAATTCTGCCTTTTCTTTACACTGAGCCTCACACCCTCCTCTCTCGCTCTCGACAGGATCTCTATGCTGAAGCAACTCTCTGAAAGTGCACAGTGTGTCTCTGAGTATTCTCTAGAGGGGGGAGTGGGTGAATAGAGTTTTAAATATTTTCTACCCTAAATGTACACACACAATAAAACTACTAAGTAGTATGCAATCAACACTATCAAAACAGAATAAAGTAACTGCAGGAAATGTAAATACAGAAAACAGTAAAGAGGGACAACATAGAAAATTCAATCCAGAAGACACAGGATTTTTATAGTGGTTCACCAAAATGTGGGTAGTCCACCTTTCTATCTCCCTGGTAGGATTGCACTAACTGTGCCTGAGTCTTTTGATAAGGAGACTCTCGGAACCACTGAGTCTTTGGATAAGGAGACTTTTAGAACCACTGAGTCTTTTGATAAGGAGACTCTTAGAACCACTGAATTCTTTGAAAGAGGGATTAATAAAACTCTTTTACAGTTGGTGACTAAAGAAGAAGAAAGAGAGAAAGAGGAGAATAGAATTCTGCTTTCAGAATTCTTCAGAAGCTATTTGTTGCTTCTGTTTATCACTAGATCAGAATATAATGAACTCTTAATTATGATTGTGATGATTGCAATGGTTATTGGCTTGATCCTTATTCTTTGAGCACTTCTTGTAAACTTGTTGTTGTGTGATGAAGAAGAATCACTTCTTCAGATGCAGAGAGAGATGTTCTTTTCTGTCTTAGGGTTGAAGGAGGAAGAAGAGAAAACCCTATTTGACAGATGCAGAAAAATGTGATCAATCTTTTTGTTTTTCTTCTCCACTCAGCATACTTATTCGTCATGATTGAAATTTGAATTTCTTTCTTCTTTTGGGCTGTCCTGAAAAGGAATTCCTATTGGACAACTGATTTCCCTTTCTTCTTTTGTTGCCGACCTGTCCATCAGATTTGAATACATTCTAAGAATGTTTTTGCTGTCTCCTGGAATACTCCATTCCATTCATGGCAACAAACGAGCCGTTGGAGAACTGTCTTCAACATTGTGGACCTTCTGAAAATGTATTAAAAGGACAGCTGAAAAAGCTTATATTTCAGACTGTATTCGACGCTGCGTCGACTTCATCATTCTTTATATCGACGCACCTCTGATTTCTTGTAGGAGTAACTTCGAATTCCTTCTTAGCTCTGGCTGAATTCAGATGTCGACGTTGCGTCGATTACTTATCGACGTATCCGTCGAGTTGAAGGCTTGAACTTGAACTTCATCTTCTGCGTCGAATTGAAGTCAAAGTTGCGTCGACTTCTAAGATGGCTTCGATAGGCTCTTCCTTCTGCGTCGAGTTCCTTTCGACGTTACGTCGACTTGACTTATACTTCGACAGACTGATTGAGTTGCTTCGACTTTCAGTCAGAGTTACATCGACATCTAGTCGAAGTTGCGTCGACTTCTATTCGACACAAGTTTTAACTCAACTGAATTTGTGTTTATTTTGACCTGGTCTTGACACTCTAAGGTGAGTGTGACATCCTAAGACATCTAATGACCAATTTATCCTTTCTCTACAATGCGGGTAATATAACCTAACTGATGAAATCTTTAAGTAATTTGTTAGATAAATCACAAGGGTTTTTCCCAACACTCTCGATTCTTCTCCTTCGACTGCGCTTGTGCCGCACCTCCATTGTTGATGTTCCTTGCCCTACTTTCGACGCCGTCGGGTGTTCTGATTCTGTGCGGGGTTGGAAAGAACTGAGCTTCATCTCTTCTCTGCTTCTTCACCGTAAGCTTCCTCTTCCCTCTCCTCCCTTCTTCTTCTTTCTGTGATTGCTAGAATATGTGATTTGCAGGCTTTTCTGTGTTTGCTGGAATGGAATTAATTTCTGGAATGAAAATATTGGGGGTTTTCATGGCGGGATGGATTAGGATTATATGGGTAATTTATATGATTTTATTTCTTGTTAGAGATTGATTCTCTTATGATAGTATATGTGAGGGTTTGGATTATTGACTTATACGGTTTATTATTTTAGTAGTTTGGAGTTTGGGGGTTTTTGTATAAATTTATGGTTGGCCTTTCAGTGAAATAACGCTTATTCATTTGTGTTAAACCAAATTCCTCCATACTCGTCGTCAATGGATGGAAGGATAACATCTTTCCCACCTCAGCCCAACAGATCTCACCGACCATAAAGCAGATCTTGCCGACCGCTGAAGATGTATTCGCCGACCACAACGTCAATCTTGCAGATCACTCCACCCTTTGTACTTATCATGTTTTACCACACCTTGTAAGCGGGCAACCCATAGTTTTAGAGGTTGCTCGTGGGCAGAGCCCCCGATCCTATAAATAGGCATGAATAATAGCTTTAAAGGCCTCTAAAAATTCGAGCCAAAAGCCCTCCGTACTCGCATGACCTCTAATTGATTCATGCGAGTACCTTAGCACAGGGCATCCGATCTCTCTTGTAACATTGTTGTAACATTTATTTAAATATCAATAACATCACTCACAGTTAAGGTCGCGTTGCGCGAAATCTGGCCTTGCCGCAAGCGGCACCCTTTCTCTTTTTGTGAGGGTCTCGACATTCAGGGGAATGCTTGACATCCTCTAGACATCTCGCTCCCGCACTCGCAGTCCCCATCCCTCTGTGATTTTGTTTTATGAAGTTGGGGACACTTTTCGCCCCAACAGAACGAATACGCGACCTTCAGATTTGAGTGGTCGAGGAACAACTGCGATGGAAGGACGAGATCAGACCATGAAGTCACCTGAGGGATCTCGCCACAACCCTGAAGAGGCTATCACTACGAGAGAATTCAATCTCCTGGTAACCGCAGTTACCCAACTGTCGGAGCAAATAACCTCCTTAGTTAAGGGGATAACAATCCCCGACACTCGCCCCTGGTCCTCCAGACTGCACCTCTAGTGAGGACTGAGGATGGAGATCTCGCCCACGGGAGGCGAGAACACTTTCGAGCGGCGGAGAATCCCAGCCCGCGAGTACTCGACTTCAACGTATTCGCTGACCCCCCTGAGAAAGAAGAAGATCCCTCTCCTTTCTTAGCCATGATCATGTGGGAAACAGTCCCAATAGGGTTCAGGGAGCCCCACCTCTCTCGTTTCACTGGGAGAGAAGATCCCATTCATCACTTGCATGCTTTTGATTCTGCAATCTTTCTGGAACCTCTCTGATGGCATCCACTGCAAGTTGTTATTCAAGACCTTGGAGTGGAAGGTCCGGGATTGGTTCTATACGCTCCATCTCGGTCCATTAACTCCATCAAGGAGTTTAGGATAGAACTCCTCTTGAGGTTTGCTACCTCCAGGATGTGGAAGAGCGGCCCTCATGCACTCTTCCAGATCAAACAAGGGATGCCTGAAACTATCAGACATTACATCGACAGGTTCCAGGAGGAGATTCTGGGAATTCATGACGTCGACCCATCGATGTAACAAGTATCCTGTAACGGCCCGAAGTCCGCCATAATTTACTTCTTTCTTTTGAGCTATTTTTCACAATTAAATAACGCAGCATTTCTAAAATATATACAGGAGAGGTACCAAGAGACAACATTAAATAATTATTCAGTAAATAAGCATAAGTTACAACATGTCACAAAAATTCTAACCCGTATTCGAATCACATTCTTCTTTTACTTTCTTTCTGCTTCTGCAAGTATCCTTCTAATGGGGCATAATCCGCTGACAGTCTGATCCTAAAAAAATAGATCGACAACCAGTTAGTTTAGAAAACTAAGTGAGTTCCTTGCCTCTTCGACCGCTCTATAGGCAAACACAAAGAGTCACCATCAATAAACAGTTATATATTTTTATATGAACATGTTTAGTAAAACAGGAAGTACAGTAAGCAAGTACAGTGAGTTAGTACAACATAAATAAACTATTTCTCGTATCAAAATTCTTATTTTTTCATTCTTATTCATTTCTATATTCAATTCAGGATATTCATATCACTTTCCGTTCTTTCGAAATACCGAGGGTCATTCTAAATCAAACATCTGGGCCCATCGAATCAATGTCCACTCTAGGGTGCTCAATAACGCAACAAGCTTCCACGCCTCCTAGATTAGCCATTTCCTTATCAAATTTCCGTAGGAGTTCTACCCCCTACTAGGTGTATGAGTCTGAAGCTTTACCCCCCTACAAGGCTAACCCTTAGTGTTTCGATACATCGACACACTTTCAATTTCTTATTCTTTTCATATTCAATTCGTAAAATATAGGAAATAATTATATTAATTCCTCTCAGAGTTTTTATCGCTTGCTAATCCATGTTTAACCTGTTAGTGACTTCTTATTTTCAGTGATTTCAAATCTTCGAATTTCTTTAATTCAATGCAATTCATATCCAGTGTCCATGCACGAATATAGCTCAAGGTAAAGTAATTCTACATGTTCATAAGTCAAAATATTCAAATGTATACGTAATCAAAGCAGTAAGGACTCACCGCAACTTTTCCTTTACCCTTGTACTTCATAGGGTTCTCGTCGAGTCTATCGCCGGATGCCATCCTCAACAGTATCAAGTAAATCATTTTCTTTAGTGTTGCGTCGTTAAATAGTTACGAACAGACTCCTAAGACGGCCACAACTACGACCTATAGGAGTTGCCTAGGGAAGGACTAGCTTGGTCACTCGAAAGGAAAGCGTAAAAATCAGGTTTTAAGCGCTACGAACTCAGACTTCATTCACGACACACTTAAAAATTCAGCCACTTTTATGGCCAATAAGAACCAAAGAAGGCATCTCACAATAGCTAACAAAGGCAGCCTAAATGGTAGCTAAAACGCCACTAAAAGACAACCAATACAAGCTAACAAGAGGGAAACTAATCAACAATAATCAGGACTGCCAACAGCAGCACCAAGGGCTGCCAACAGCAGCACCAAGGGCTGCCACTAGCAATCCATTTCCAAGGAAAACCCCCACCAAAAAACAGTCACCAAGGGCAGCGAATAAGAGCATCTAATGGCAGCTAATTGGAGCAGCCAATAACATACAACAAGAGCCCACATCAATAGCCCTCAATGGAAGCCAACAACAGCACTACAGGAAGCCCAAGGGAAACTGCCGGCCAACACCATAATCAGTATAGCAGGCAGCAACCCAAGGGAAACAGCCGGCCATCAACCCAAGAACAAGCCAGCATCATCAATTACTAGCCAAGAGGAATAGCATAGCCAATAGCCAAAAGAAATCAATCAAAATCCCAACAGCCAAGAGCTAACCAAGACCAAAAGAAATCAAATCAACAACCCCCATATTCCTATACAGGAATTCAGCCCAAAGCTATCAAAGATCCAAGAAAGAAATCCACTAAAAACCCCCAAATCAGCCGGGCCAAGCATATTTTATGCCCTTAAAATCAAATTTCAGAAATTAATAGAAGAAGAGGGCGAGAGAAGATCACAAAGAAGATATTCCAACCCAAAACTGCCGACCAAACATAGGAAAATCGCAAGGGAACAGCAGCAACACGCAAGAAAGGCACGAACACCACCTCCAATGGACTCTCCGTACACAGTCGATCAAGGAGGAGCAGCTAGCCAGTAAGTGGGAGGAGCCCTAAGCAGGTGCTCCAGGAGGCAGATGTGTCAATATCGACACGCTGATAAGGGAGATATAAAACAACACCACCGCTTAATCCAATATTATATTCATTTATGACCGGTCAAACCAAAAGTAGCCAGCCAACTTATGCCCAGTCATCCATTCCAATGAACATAGAACTGGCCAGCCCAAAATAAATAGCTGAATCCAATTAAAGGACCAGCCAAATAAGCCATAAACAAACCAGCCAGCCAGCTAAAAGACTCACCCAGCCACAATCAAACCAGCCTAGCAATTGCTTAGGCACATGAAGCCACATAAATAATCCCATAGGCCACCACCATCATATATTAACATGCACATGGAGACGTAAATTAAAGCAAGTAAAATAACAAAACGAAATGAACGTCGCAAAATCTTCAAAAAAAACTCGAACTTCAAAATTAATCGTGCGACGTTGAATCGACACTGAATCTCTCTCTCTTTTTCATCATAGGGAATATTATTTCTTATATGTCAAAATATAATACAATATTTATGCACGATCGAGTTTGGGTCTTACATAGCCATGGTCTGCGGATTTCAGGAAGGGCTCTTTTTTGAGGTCAGTTGGAGACCTCCAAGTTTCTACGGGGACTTGATCAACATGACTTACCACTTCATCGAAGGAGAAACAACCAATCTTGCTTTTGTGTACGCACTCACCTAGTTAATCCAAAATCAACTGGGGGAGAATTCTCTCGCCCAACCTCTTGTTCACCTCATCGTATGCAGAGGAACAGACCCGTGTTCTTTCCTCCTCCGCAATGTGGAAAGACCTTCTACCCGCATCCTTCACGAAACTTCCAGCAGATGAGACTACCCTGGCCTTGTTCTTCTCCACGGAAGAGGCCCGCGTCATCTGAACAAGTCTTCCCATCCTCATCACTGTGACCATTCCCGACGAAGGCTTATGCTCCTCAAAAAGTGAATCGATACGGCGATTCACTGGAGGAGTATACTTATCTGATCCTCCTTATAGAAGAGGTCGTCCAGATCCTGCAGAAACTACTTGACTTCAGGAGACCCCCACCTTTGAGAGGGAGTACCGAAATAGAAATAAGGAACTCTATTGTGAGTTCCACGGGGACATCGGGCACGATACAGAAAACTGCAAAGCTCTCCGCGATCTAATGGAGAAAATGCTCAAAGCCGGAAAGCTGCAGGAGTACGTTACCCGCAAACCTAACAGGAAGCCCGTCTCCGTCAAGGGAAAGGAAGTAGCAGAGGTACACCTCCCACAACAATGGGAATGTGTAGAACAAGAAGACATTGGGCTCCCTTGGGAGCATCAATTGTGTCCATGAATGCGTAGAAATCGATGATATATGTCTCTTTGGCCAAATTAATTGCATTCGTGGAAGAGCTGACTTGGAATCCTCCAAGAAATAAAGTGTGAAGGTCTGCCAGCGGGAAGTCACTTCTAGCTCCCAAACCACTCTTTCGAGGGTAAGCTCATCTTCAATGAAGATGATCTCCCTAGGACCGCCAATCCTTTCAATGATGTTGTAGTTGCGAAGACAGTCCTGGATAACTACTCGGTGTCAAGAATCCTGATCGACGCTAGGAGTTCTGTGAATGTCATCTTCAAGCCCGCATTCAACGCAATGAAGACAGGAAGAAAGCTTTAAGTCGCCAACGGACCTGTAAATGTCGTAGCCGATACATTGAGTAGAAAAAGCACGACTATGTTATCATCTATGAAGCAATGTGACAAGAAGCTGTTATATGAGTTGTAGATGGAAGTCCTCTCTATTTTGACACAAGAAGATAAGCAGTCACAGTTATTTCATATGCAAATTTTGTATTCGATTAAGGAAAGAATTATAAAAACGGTTTCGGGAAACCCATTCCTCATGGCCATATTGGAGAAAGTGAAGAAAGGAGAATCAAACAACTTTACCGAGAAGGATGTTTTGTTACTCATGAATGACAGACTGTGTTGCTGATGCTGATAACCCGAAGAATGACATCATATATGAAGCACATAATATTCCTTACTCAATTCATCCTGGTCGAACTAAAATGTATTATGATTTTAAGTAAGAATTTGGTGGCTTGGAATGAAGAAAGATGTGATTAAATATCTCACAAAGTATTATACCTGCTAGGTGGTGAAAACGGAACATATGAAGCCATAATGTTATTTGCAGTCGTTGCCCATTCCGGAATGAAAGTGAGACGACATAACAATTGATTTTGTGTTTGGATTGCTACGAAGTAAAAAGGAAAATGATGACATTTTGTTGATTATAGATCGACAAACAAAGAGTGCACATTTTTTTGCAATGAAGAGAGATGGACTAACCAAGAAATTAGTTGAACTCTATATTGATATTATCGTAAAGGTTCATGGAATCCCCCAAACTATTATTTTTAACAGAGATGGTAGAGAATGAAGTTATTGCTATTATCGTAAAGGTTCCTGAAGGTTCATGGAATCCCCCGAACTATTATTTTTAACAAAGATGGCCTTCTGACACCTGGAAGTTAGTGCACAAACATTTGAGAATGAAGTTATTGTACAGTACAGTCTTTCATCCACAGTCAGATGGCCAATCTGAGCGTACTATCTAGATGTTAAAAGATTTACTAAGAATGATTGTGCTAGATTTGAAGGGTTCGTGGGAAAAATATCGCCAGTCGAATTTGCTTACAACAACACTCAAGCCTTTATCCCACTATAGTGGGGTCGTATGGATCCTTTGTCGCCATTGTGCCCTATCTTTAGTCATAATCAAACTAATGCCTAAGTACATCATGTCTTTCCTTATAGTCTCATTCCATATCTTTATTGGTCTACCCCTCCCCCGTTTAACAGTCCTAGTGACTAAACTCTCACAACGCCTAACAGGTGGCCCTAATGGTCTCCTTTGCACGTGTCCAAACCATCTTAGCCGAGCTTCTCGCATCTTCTTTGCAATTGGTGCCCTTCCTGTCTTATCCCTGATATATTCATTCCTAATTTTATCCAGTCTCGTGTGTCCACACATCCACCTAAGCATTCTCATCTCCGCAACTCCCATTTTTTGCTCATGTACACAATTCACTGCTCAACACTCAGAACCATAGAGCATCGCTTAGTTGGGCACAATTCACTGCCCAAAACTCAGAACCACAATTTTGGTCTCCTTTGCTAGTCGAATTTTCTTACCACAATAAATATCAATCCACTATTTAGATGACACCCTTTGAAGATTTGTATGGAAGAAGATGTCGCACTCCACTTAGTTGGGCAGAAGATGGAGAAAGGAAATTGTTCAAGAATGAGAAATAGATAAAATACATGAGAATTTTGATTATCCAGAAGAAAATGAATATTACTTAAGATCGTCAGCATAAGTATTACATTGCAATACACCATCTTGTTGAATTTAATGTTGGTGATCAAGTCTGTTTAAAAATCAAGCCGTTCAAGGGACCCTCTTATCTTCGGAAAATCAGGAAACTGAATCCGAGATATGTGAGACCTTTTTCTTATTATTGAACGCATTGGCGAAGTAGCACACCGCCCAGTGCTGCCCGTTGAGTTGCAAAATCTACATGATGTTTTTCACGTGTCAGCATTTCGAAGATATATTGTCGATCCAGATCAGATCGTGTCAGCAGGCGAAGTGCAAATTGAACATGATTTATCAGCCCAACTAAGCCTTTTCAATTTATGGTGGAAAGGTCTTCCAAGGAATCATGCCACTTGGGAACGAGAAGATATAATGCGTGATATGTTTCCTATATTATTTTATGCACAAAATAAATAGAATTTTTGAGGATGAAAATGGTTGTATGCGGGGATGAAATTGTATTACCCGAAAATATTTTTAATAAAATTAAAGTAAATAACCATATGATGAGAAACTAAAGTCGGTGTCATCATATCGTCGCGATATTTTTGATATTTTTACGGCGATCATTTGTTCGATGAAATTTTGTTTTGCGACGAATTTCATTTAATATTATTGGGTCTGTAAAGTGTGGGATAGAATGAACCTTCAGGAGTTGGAGAGAATGAACCTTCAGGGTTCGAAATGTTGTCTCCTTCGCTCTACTTTTTTTAGCCATGCACGACAATAGAAGAAGACCTAGCCACCTCTTGAGATATCGTCACCCTCAGGCGTGTCTAAGCTAGCCTGAATTTTAACACCCCCTAAAGCTAACACCATAAACATCCATCATTCCAAGCCTGAGAGTGTACATGTGAAGATTTTTACCAGAAACAGCTTTAGTGAACATATTAGCTCGTTGGTCCCTAGAAGGCACAAACACTGTAAGGATGGTTTGGTTTTGAATTTTTCCCGCACAAAATTACAATCAATCTCTATATGTTTAGTCCTCTCATGAAAGACAGGGTTGTTGGCAATGTGAATAACAACTTGATTATCACAGTACAAGTTTATGGCCTCCTGGATAGGAAAGCCCATATCGCCCAAAATAGATTTAACCCATATCAACTCATATGTCGTAATGATAATGACTCGATATTCTTCTTCAGCAGAAGATCGAGAAACAACATTTTGCTTCTTACTTCTCCAGGAAACATGATTTCCGCCCACGAAGATAAAATATCCACTTGTAGACCTATCATAAGAGGAACCAGCCCAATCAGCATCACAATATTCGTGAACTTGAAGATGACCATGATTCGTAAATAATGCCTTTTCCGGGGTCTCTTTTTAAATACCTAAGGTTCCGAAGAGCAGCATAATAGTGATGAAATTTAGTATTGTGCATAAGTTGACTAACCAACCCAACAATAAATGAGATGTCGGATCTTGTGATAGTCAGGTAAATTAATTTCCCCACAAGATGTTGAAAGCCCAACTTTCTTTCAAGATCAGGAGAATCATCCTTGTGAATATCATAATTAGCATCCACATGACTATCCACAGGTTTCCTTCCAGATATCCAACGTCACTGAGATGATCCAAGACATATTTGCGTTGGGAGATCATAATCTTTCCGGCAGATTTAGCAATCTCAATTCCAAAAAAATATCAAAGAAGACCAAAATCTTTAATTTCAATGGTGGAGGTCAACTCCCTTTTAACAAGGGTAATGTGTTGATCATCAGTTCTCGTGATAATAATATCATCCTCATAGGCAATAAAGATAGTGATCTGTTGCTCCTTTCTATAGATGATTACAATGTGATCATAAGTATAGCAGGAAAAACACACTCAATAGTTTGATACTTAGCTTTTCAAACTAGGCCCAGGGTGATTGCTTATGGCCATACAAGGCTTTCTTAAGACGACATCCATGTACAGGGAGTCATGTAAATTTCTTTCTTTAATTCACCATGGAGAAATGCATTCTTCACATCCAGATGATATAAAGGCCAAGACTTGTGGGCAATAATAGATAGACGAATTCTAACCGTGTTGAGTTTAGCAACCGGGGCAAGCGTCTGTTAAAAGTCAATCCCATCAATTTGGGTAAAGCCTTTAGCAATAAGTCTTGCTTTATATCTATCAAGAGTGTCATCCTGAAGATATTTGATAACATATATCCATTTACATTCGGCAATATGATGCCCATGAAGAATAGGAACAATTTCCCAAGTATTTTAATGTTGGAGAGCATTCGTCTCTACCTCCATAGCTTTCTTCTAGTGTGGATTAGAGTTAGACATAGCCGGATCCTAGAAAACACAATTAGAAGAAAAGAATGTAATATCACAATTCAATTATTTGGTTAAACTGTTCACAAAAAAGTAAGTTGGTAGGAAATGAATGGACAACCATTATGACAGTTTTGAGAGAGATATTAGGTGAGATTTGAATAATCCCTTTACCAGTCACCTATGTAGAAGGTCCATCAGCAAGTCTGACATAGCTAGATGTCGGTGAGACAAAAGTAATCCCACTAAAAGATCCTGCCATATGATTTGTTATGAAGGAGGAAGGAGAGATCTAGAGAAGAGAGAATAAGGGTTAGGGTTGAGAGAATGAGGGAGAAATACCTGAGATTTATGCATCATAATCCTTCCAAGGAGGCCCCGGGCTTATAAATACCCAAGGCCACAAGGGGGCTGGCCGGCCCCCCCATTAGGGGCTGGCCGGCCCCCCCATTAGGGGATGGCCGGCCCCCTCATTAGGGGCTGGCCGCCCCCCCATTAGGGGCTGAATCTGGCTGTCAGCCCCTCTCGGCTTCTTCAGTGATTGGGGGCTGAACCGAATGGTTCAGCCCCATTGTTCCTTGGTGTCTCCTTTAGGCGTCCAGAGTACTTGTGTCCCGCGAATCGTAGCGCGAGTGGGGGCACAACATTCCCCTCCCCATAAAGCACCAACTTGTCCTCAAGGTGGAAGTCCGGAAATAGTTCGAAAAACTCTAGTAGATCCACCCATATGTTGTGTGCCGCTGATAAATTTTTCCATTTGACCAGAACCTCGGGTCTTAATTCGGTACCCCTCTTCTTCCATTTTGTCAGCAAGATTTCCTCTGATAGCGGTCGTAGCTCGCCTGTGGTAGTAGCCCCTGGTAAGATGTGGCTGGCTTGAACCGTGTCGCCAATCTTTTTTTAGGCAAGGACACATGGAAGGTCAGATGGATGCGTGACCCTTCGGGGAAGGCCGGAGTATACGCTACTGGTCCCACTCGCCGGGTAATGCAGAACGGCCCGTAGTACCGGGGTGCTAGTTTCTGATTTGCCAACCCGGAGACCGGGAGTTGCCAATATGGTTGGAGCTTGAGGAAAACCTCGTCTCCGACCGCGAATTCCCGCTCCTTGCGATGTCGATCCGCCTGAGTCTTCATACGATCCTGAGCTGTCCGGAGGTTGTCACGAAGCAGAACCAACGTGCGCTCTCGATCCCGTAATGTCCGATCCACCGCGGGCAGTGCCGTGCTGCCAGGCTCATACATGCCTAAGGATGGTGGCGGTCGACCATAGACAACTTCAAAGGGAGTGAGTTTACTGGCCGTGTGATACGAGGTGTTGTAGCATTACTCAGCCCAATGTAACCAACGGGTCCATGTGCGGGGCTCATCCATCACGAAGCAGCATAGATATATCTCCACTCCTCGGTTGAGAACCTCCGTCTGACCATCTGTCTGTGGATAGTTGGCCGTGCTCATGCGCACCCGTGTTCCCTATAGTCGAAATAGCTCCCTCCAGAAATTGCTCGTGAAGACCGGGTCTCTGTCGGAGATAATGGAGCGGGGTACGCCGTGCAGCCATACGATCTCGCGCGCAAACAATTCGGCGACAGACTCGCCCGGTGTAGGGATGGCTCAATGTAAGGAAATGTCCGTACTTGGATAGCTTGTCGACGACGACCAAGATCACAGATTTTCCTTGAGATTTGGGTAAGCCATCGATGAAGTCAGGGGAGGACTTACATGGGGCCGAGCGTGGGCGGCCGCCCACACTCAATTTAAAAAAAACTAAGAATAATACATTAAAAAATTTGTTCTTATAGACTTATACATATTCTATATAATTTCTATTCAAAAATAAACAATAAGTTAGGCTTGGCATAATGGTTTTTGACTTCATATTAAGATTTTTAAAATTTTGTGAGAGGCCTTGAGTTCAAATCCTCATAATACCCAAATTTTGATATTTTTACAAAATGCAATATTTAGACAAAAAAATCATTAAAAATGTAGATATATTTTATATAATTAAAGAAATATATTGTAAAAAAATTTATTAAATTTGTAGATTTTTTTTTATATTTAGACATTTTAATTTTTTTTGAAAAATATAGATATACATTCTATATATTTACACAAATTGTATAAAAAAATTTAAATTATGAAAATAATATAAAAAAGTTGACATTAATATACTATAAATATTTGTTTTATATTTGATAATTAAAATTTTTAAATGAATTAGCACTCCGCCCACACAAATAATGTATCCTGCGTCCTCCTCTAGATGAAGTCCATAAAAATAGTGTCCCAGACAAGGTGAGGGATTTCCAGTGGTGTGAGCAAGCCGGCCGGGGCAGTTGTCTCATACTTCTGGTGCTGACATGTCTCGCACTGTCTGATAAACTGTTGCACATCCCGACGCATGCCCTGCCAGTAGACATTTGCCCGTAATCTTTGTAGAGTTCGGAGCACCCCAGCGTGTCCTCCCACCGGCGAGGAGTGGAACTCGTGCATCATGACCGTTCTCCAGGCTGAGGTGGATTGTATGACCACTCTCCCTTGGTGGTAGAGTCTGCCGCCCTGTAGATGGAACCTTGGCGGTGCGGTTTGCCCTTGCTGGAGGGCGATCACGATGTCGCGGAGCTCGGCGTCTCGTAGCACCTCCTCCTGTATCTCGTCAAGCGAATCAATCAGCGGACCGGAAATATTGGAAAGAGTGTTCTCCGATAGTCGGGAGAGCGCATCAACTGCCACATTCTCATTCCCTTGCTTGTAGATGATCTCATAATCGTAGCTTAGTAGCTTGGTCAGCCACTTCTGTTGGAGGGGTGAGGCCAACCGCTGCTCTAGGAAGTGCTTCAAACTCTGGTGGTCTGTGCGAACCTTGAAGTAGTGTCCCAGCAAGTACGGCCTCCACACGGCCACCGCGTGTATAATGACGAGCATTTCCTTCTCATACGTTGATAACCCCAGGGTTCGAGGGGCTAGGGCCTTGCTGAAATAGGCCAGGGGTCTCCCTTCCTGCATCAGAACATCACCAATCCTTACCCTGGATGCGTCGGTCTCCGACACAAATTCCTTGTTGAAATCTGGAAGATCCAGGACCGGCGTAGTCGTCATGGTGATGTAGGCTTGGGTGTTCGGGACGCTCTCACTTGCGCGATCGATTGAGTCGCGAGATCGTTTCTAAATAACACCTAATCGGATGAACAAACGCAGCCACCAACGGGTGAGTGCTTCACAACTATCACGCAAAGACAACCACAAGAAGATCCTCCGAAAGCAAAACTCTGGAAATAGGAGGATCTTCCCCAACAAAGGCAAAAGAGATTCGCCACTCCTCGTCGAGTAAAAAATAATTCAAGATCGTTCAACTATCACAAATGAGAAGGATCGCGAAAAGATCAATGTCGGAATATTCGTCACAATTCCTATACACCACAAATAACTATTGAAGAATCGCTCAAGAGGTAGAAAGCGTTACCCTCCCGGAATAGTAGATCCGGGTTGTAGAAAGTCCTACGTTATTCACGGAGGTGGTCGCCGAAGGAGAGTCCTTGAAGATGTGCACCGTCGCCTTCAAATCCCGCCGCAACGAACAAGCCCAAGACCGCCTTGATGCGTGAGAGAATGTAGAGGGAGAAATGGTAGAGAGAGGGAGAAGGGTGGGCGGATTTCTACGAGGAGGGGGGCGGCCACAAGAAGGAGAGGGAAAAAGCTAGAGAGGAGGGAGGGGGAGAAGGTGGTCGGCGGCCAAGAAGAGGAAGAGGAAGAGGGATGGCCGAAATTTGCCTAGGGGGAGGAAAAAATCACAATTGATTTTTTTAGGTTTTCAAATTCTTATTCATCTCTTCTCAAATCAATAACAAACATGACTATATATAGCCTTACACCACTCAATCTCCTCCATACAAAATTTTGAATAAAATAAAAATAATACCAAAAGTTAACTGCATGAAAATAGAAACAAATATTATGATGGTTATATGCAGCTATCATAATAAAAATACAATTGCTTTTAAATAATTTATAATTCTATATTTTATTTAAAATGATGACGGCGGACGTCGTGCAAAATGTGTAGCGGCGTTGACGAAGAACGTCGCGGCGTTGGCGTAGAACGTCGCGGCGAAGGCGAAGAAACGACGTGTCTTCGAACTTGTGGCAACGACCGTCCCAATCCACGAACTCTCTATGTCGGGGATCAACGGCCTCCATCAAGATCATCAGGCCAGCAACAGTATCATCAGTATCTCCAACCAAGTGGATGTGGGGGTCTTCATCAGCAACATCCCCTACCAAATGAGGCTCGGTGAAGGGGTCTTCATCATCTGGGGTGGGCAAAAGAGAGGGGTTGAAGGGATGGTCCCCATGAATCCTCCCCCGCTCGAAAAAAACTCATCACTGATGAGTCAGCACTGTCAGATGTAGGTCCTGGTAAGAGTACTCCTCCTGATTTCCTGTCAAACAAAAGGTTGGCCTCGGGGGCCTTGATCAAAGCATAGGAAAATGAAGAGGAAAGTGCAGCAATTTCATAAGACGTCTTACCTCCAGAGACCGCCAAAGGAGTGAATAACATGCTACCCAGCTCACCTCTCAACCCAATAGAAATTTTTGTGGAGGGGAACGAAGGGGGAGCTAGATGCAGTGGAGCTAGAAAGAGTGAAAAATAATTCGAGTCATTATAAATGGGGTTTGGGCCCCTCTCAGCAAAAACTCTCAAATGTAAAGCAAAACTTTCTAGAACGACAACTATTCGACGAACAGTGGGGACAATACTGACATTGCCATCTAAGTTGCCAATTGGCAACTGTCCAGGGGAATGATCTACTAAAACCGAGTCTTCCTTATTGCGGGATTCTCCAATGGGTGCGGTGACTACAAAGTGAATGGACCCAGATGGGTCGGCTAGCACCAATTCATCATGTTTGGGTGGATTAAGACCTCTTGAAACACATACTAATTCATTATATGAAATTAAATTCAGGGTCATCCTAGGGCGATCCCAACAATTAATATCAGCTAGCATGGGAAAGACAACCCAACGAAACCACTCAACCCGCCCCGCGGCGGTAACGGGCTCCATGCCATACTTCCAGATCGGGGCTGAAGTAGGGGAAACCCAAGCAACCTTAAATGGTTGAAGGTTCAGTGGGGGCGCCAACACTAGCCTAGGGTCCACTAGTGCAGAGAATGTGCCCACACTACTACTACCCACAGATAATGGATTGGACCATTTGTCCTCCCCACTAAATGACACAGGAAATGCACGAGCCCTAATCCCACCATAAAAAATGTTAGGAGTCGATAAGGCTCGCCCTATCTCCTCAACCGTCTCACCATCATCATCAGATTCACTCAACCCACTTTCAGAATTTTCTCCAACCTCCTGAATGTCCCCGAGTTGGCCAACAGAAGGCTTCCTAAGGCTAACGGGATCGAGTAGAGGTTGGCTAATCAGAGCAGCATTAATTTCAGGCACTAAGTTAGTCAAGGGTGCCTCAACTGGGATAATGTCTATGGGCAGGCTGTGACTAACGGGGCCGGGCTCGGGCCCCATACTCAAACTCGGTGTGTTTGCCTCACAGTGGCTAACACAAACTAAGGGCTGATTTTGACTGACAGTGTCAAAATCCCCATGTGTGTCTGCACCTGGTGGTGTCGACTCAACCGTGTCGCTAGCGTCTCCAGATGGGACTTTGGGCTTCCTAGGCGGGCTGGACCTAAGATATGTTAGTTGACCCCTATGTGTAAAGTCTAGGGTGTTATTCTGGGCGTCAAAACTAACGTCATGGCTAGCGAGCCACGGGTGTCCCAGCAAAATATGGAAGTCCTTCATAGGAAGGACGTCACACCAAATGAGCTCAGAATAGGCTTGGATGGTGAGGGGCACCAAACATCGCCTGGACACTAAGATAGTGCTCTCATCCGGACATACGAGACGATAAGGGCAAGGATGTGGCGCAGTGGTCACCAGCATCCTAGATACTGCATTCTCTGTGATAGCGTTAGTATGGCAAACACTATCCACCACGAGCCTGCACCACTTCTCACCGTGTTTAAAATTTGCTCGAAATCGGTGTTTCGGGTCGCGATTGAGCCTAATCACCTTCACAGCGTCATTGCGACCCTTACCTAACTCCTTTAAATTAGCCTGAGGTGCAGTTATTCGTGAGAGTGCCGGGGGATACCCCGGATTCAGCCTAGTAGTCATTACTAGTGAAAGTTCATGTGCTCACACGGACAAAATTATAATGTCTCGAATATTCAGGCCAACCTAACGTGGTCGAATCGAAAAATTTTCTGTTTTAATGTTGTTGGAAATAAGAGCAGGAAGCTACAGAAAAATTTTCAAATTTTTTTGACAAGTTTTAAAATTCCGAGGTTTTTACTAAATGCAGAACAATCCGAAAATTTCAGAATTTTGAATTTCAAAAATTTGAATTTTTGAATTTGAATTTCAGAAATTTGAATTTTTGAATTTCAAAAATTTGAATTTTGAATTTGAATTTTGAATTTCAAAATTTGAAGTTTGAATTTGAATTTTTGAATTTCAAAATTTGAATGTTGAATTTGAATTTCAAAATTTTGAATTTGAATTTTCAAAAATTTGAATTTCGAATTTGAATTTTAGATTTTAAAAATTTGACTTTTGAATTTGAATTTTGAATTCCTAGCTATTCGCAAGCCAGATTTGGAAAATTTTGTGATTTTAGCAACAAATCGTGCAAGATTAATTAAGATTTGGTTGTTTTGGAAAGGAATCGTGCAAGATTAATTAAGATTTGGTTATTTTGGAAAGGAATCGTGCAAGATTAATTATATGTCGACGTCTTACGGTAAGAAATAAATTAGGATGGTATAAATTAAGATTAAATTTTTTTTGCTAGAAAATAACAGATTTAGGATGCTAAACGCTGACCAGAACTTCTAAACAGGCTAAAATTTTATGAAAGATAATTTTATTCACGCGTAATAACTAGGGTAAGTAATTTTTTTTAATTTTCTTACAGAAAATAATAAGTAGAATTACCTGAAATTTTGTTTTTGAACTTCGCAGAAAAATGAGAATTTTAGGCAGCTATTCGCAGACCGACGAAATTTTTATTTTTATTTTAAATTTTTAGCGCAAAATCGTGTGAAGATTGTGAGTGCCGGCGTTCTAAGAAAACCTAAGGAATGCGTTAATTAAGAAATTGACATGAACCTCGCTTTGATACCAAATTGTTGTAGGCTTGGGTGTTCGGGACGCTCTCACTTGCGCGATCGATTGGGTCGCGAGATCGTTTCTAAATAACACCTAATCGGATGAACAAACGCAGCCACCAACGGGTGAGTGCTTCACAACTATCACGCAAAGACAACCACAAGAAGATCCTCCGAAAGCCAAACTCCGGAAATAGGAGGATCTTCCCCAACAAAGGCAAAAGAGAATCGCCACTCCTCGTCGAGTAAAAAATAATTCAAGATCGTTCAACTATCACAAATGAGAAGGATCGCGAAAAGATGAATGTCGGAAAATTCGTCACAATTCCTATCCACCACAAATAACTATTGAAGAATCGCTCAAGAGGTAGAAAGCGTTACCCTCCCGGAATAGTAGATCCGGGTTGTAGAAAGTCCTACGTTATTCACGGAGGTGGTCGCCGAAGGAGAGTCCTTGAAGATGTGCACCGTCGCCTTCAAATCCCGCCGCTACGAACAAGCCCAAGACCGCCTTGATGCGTGAGAGAATGTTGAGGGAGAAATGGTAGAGAGAGGGAGAAGGGTGGGCGGATTTCTACGAGGAGGGGGGCGGCCACAAGAAGGAGAGGGAAAAAGCTAGAGAGGAGGGAGGGGGAGAAGGTGGTCGGCGGCCAAGAAGAGGAAGAGGAAGAGGGATGGCCGAAATTTGCCTAGGGGGGAGGAAAAAATCACAATTGATTTTTTTAGGTTTTCAAATTCTTATTCATCTCTTCTCAAATCAACAACAAGCATGGCTATATATAGTCTTACACCACTCAATCTCCTCCATACAAAATTTTGAATAAAATAAAAATAATACCAAAAGTTAACTGCATGAAAATAGAAACAAATATTATGATGGTTATATGCAGCCATCATAATAAAAATACAATTGCTTTAAATAATTTATAATTCTATATTTTATTTAAAATGGTGACGGCGGACGTCGTGCAAAATGTGTAGCGGCGTTGGCGAAGAACGTCGCGGCGTTGGCGTAGAACGTCGCGGCGAAGGCGAAGAAACGACGTGTCTTCGAACTTGTGGCAACGACCGTCCCAATCCACGAACTCTCTATGTCGGGGATCAACGGCCTCCATCAAGATCATCAGGCCAGCAACAGTATCATCAGTATCCCCAACCAAGTGGATGCGGGGGTCTTCATCAGCAACATCCCCTACCAAATGAGGCTCGGTGAAGGGGTCTTCATCATCTGGGGTGGGCAAAAGAGAGGGGTTGAAGGGATGGTCCCCATCACATGGCCCCTTTGAGGGCCTGAAAAGCAGCCTCGACTTCCTCCTGCCATGCGAAAGCATCCTTCTGTAAGAGCTGCGTGAGTGGCCTAGCTATCTTGCCATAGTCTTTCACGAACCAGCAATAGTAGCTCGTGAGGCCCAAGAATCCCCGTAATGCCCGTATCGTCGTGGGGCGTGGCCAGGTCACCATGCTCTCGATTTTGTGTGGGTCGGCTCGAACTCCCTGTGCTGAAACAAGATGGCCCAAATATTCGACCCCTGCTTGGCCGAAAGAGCACTTGGACTGCTTGGCGTAGCTGGTGTTGGCGCAACATTTCCAAGACTTGCTTTACATGCTCCAGATGCTCCTCCCAACTGCTACTGTAGACCAGGATGTCGTCGAAAAAGATCAACACTGAGCGTCGTAGGAGTGGCTGAAAAATATCATTCATCACGACCTGGAATGTGGATGGGGCGTTGGTTAACCCGAAAGGCATCACGAGAAACTCAGTGCCCTGAAAGCCGTCTTTTAGATGTCCTCCTCCCTCATCCTCATCTGATGGTAGCCGGATCGCAAGTCTAGCTTAGTGAAAAGGCACGCTCCGTGCAACTCGTCTAACATCTCCTCAATCATGGGGATAGGAAACTCGTCTTTGATCGTCGAATTGTTCAGGCCTCTGTAATCGACGCAAAATTTCCATGATCCGTCTTTCTTATTCACCAGGATGATGGGCGTAGAAAAAGAACTGGTACTGGGACTGATGATCCCGGTAGTAAGCATGTCTCTGACACTGCGCTCTATCTCTGCCTTCTGTATATGCGGGTAGCGGTAAGGCCTAATGTTGGTGGGTTCCGACCCCTACTTGAGCTGAATCGTGTGGTCTCTGAACCTCGGTGGGGGAAGTGTGTGCGGCTCCTAGAATACATCTTCGTACTGAGTCAACATGGGTCGCATCTGCTCCGGCAGCTCTGATGGAATATGAGTGGACGAAGCTAATCCCATGATCATCGCCATCGGGCTTCCCTGCTCGCCCAGACGTTCCAAACTCCTGAGAGAGATCTCCTTCATCGGGGATGATTTGAAGCTGTGGAGGCAGTAATCCTTTCCAAGCTGTGTGAACTCCATGGTCATCTGATCCCAGTCGAAGGTGACTCTCTTCAACTGTCTCATTCACTGAACTCCTTGTACCATATCAGATCCCCGGATGGCAGAAGGTAGACGTCAGAGCGGCAAGTGTACCCCTGTATCCGCAAATCCACTCCCCTCATCACCCCTTCGCATCTCTGTTTGCTCCCGTCTACTACCATGACCTGGAAAGCGGCACCACGGTCTACTGTGTGTCCCACCTTCATAGCCACGGTCGGGTTGATGAAGTTGTGGGTGCTCCCACTGTCGATCAGTATTGTAACCCGCTCCTGGGCTACCTTCCCCGCGATGCGCATAGTGAGGGGAGCCTTACACCCCTCCATTCCCTATATGGACACCTCGAATTCTGTTAGATCCAAAATCTCCTCTAGTGCCACCTCGGTGGATTCGTCTTCCTCCTCTCTCAGCATGAAAACCTGGATCTTTTGGCACTTGTGCCCCGGACCATACTTCTCATCACAGTTGAAGCACAACCCTTTTTCCTTCCTCGTCTGAATCTCAGGCCACGTCAACCTCGTCACCGTCGGTTGGCTAGGTGTCGGATGGTCTCTCCTCGTGCGTGTCGGGATGACCGCAGCTCGCCCGGGGTTTCGGATCCTCTGCCTGTTGAAACATTCCTCTTAGATCCGTGCCAAGCTGATGACTTGACTCAGACTTCGGGGCATGTATGCGTGGACTTCATCACGCAGATGATCCTTCAGCCCGGAGGTGAAGCAGCTCAGTAGTGTCGTTTCTCATCGTACCCTGTTTGCCAGCCTTTCAAACTCCGTACGGTACTCCGTTACCGTCCCCTTCTGCCGTAACTTCTGAAGAAGAGCCTCAAAGTCTCATACTCCAATGGGCCGAAGAGGGCGGTGAACCCCTCAGTGAACTCGGCCCAGGGTGCGTAGCCTCGGCCCCTCAGAAACCACTGTGTCCACTGGTATGCATCGTCCTCGAGATGGAAGGACGCGAGTTGTACCCACTGCTCTTCGGGAATCTCCTGATAAGTGTAAAATAGCTCTGCCTTCTACACCCATTCCAACACATCTCCGCCCTTGAACTGTGGAAAATTCATGTGTGTGCGTTTAGGTGGCATATACGCCCTCGGGTTCATCTGTCCGTATCCACCCTGCTCCTGTCCACTTCCTGCCGGTCTACGATGCTCTGCGGGAGGGTACGGTAGTCCCGGGGGTCCGTGAAAATCGATCCTTTCGTGATATGCTGTCTGTTGAAACCGTTCGACCCCTTGTTCGCCACCGAAATGAGGCCCTCCACCCTGGATTCCGATCTGGGGTGGCCGATTGCCCCATTGGCCGTTGCTTCTGTGGCCTGTGTCGGGTCTGAATGTTCGAGGAAGCAGAAGAAGACCCGCAACTCCTCCAATTTGGTTTCATGACACTCCTGCCGGTCGGAGAGGACCCGCCGACCCCTCATTGGTACGCCATGCTCCTCTGCGGCTCGTGTCGGCCTCGCCCCAGGCGGCGGAAGCCGCACCTGGGCCGGACATGCCTCCTGGGAGCCCCCCTGTAGGTGCGGGAAGTGTTCCGCTCCCTCAGCAGGCCGATCGGCCAGTGTCGGCCTCGCCCCAGATCGCTGACGCCCCACCTGAGCCGGACGCGCCATTCGGAAGCCCTCCCTGCGCCGATCGGGCTCCCGTCGCTGCTACGCGTGGATCGGCTCGCGGATCATCCGACGCGCTGTGCGGAGAAACCCGTCCCGTGTTCCCGTCGGGTTCGTCGTTCGCTGCAGCCTTCCCCTTCAAACTGTGTTAGGAGTGCTTTGATCTCCTCCATGCGAGCGTCGAGTCGTTCTTCCAACTGCTTCGTAGATGTCCTCATGTTCTCCTCGATCGCTGCCACCGTATCCGTCAATTCGGTGTAACCTTCTTCTAGGGTTGCTAGTCTCACAGTGTCTTCTTGTGTGCGAGTGGTCACCATGGTCGGAGGATGATTGCTTTGATACCAATTGTTATGAAGGAGGAAGGAGAGATCTAGGGAAGAGAGAATTAGGGTTAGGGTTGAGAGAAAGAGGGAGAAATACCTGGGAGTTATTCATCATAATCCTTCCAAGTAAGCCCCGAGCTTATAAATACCCAACACCACAAGGGGGCTGGTCGGCCCCCCCATTAGGGACTGAACCGGGCGGTTCAGCCCCTCTCGGCTTCTTTCAGTGATTGAGGGCTGAACAGGATGGTTCAGCCCCGTTGTTCCTTGGTGTCTCCTTTAGGCGTCGAGAGTACTTGTGTCCCGTGAATCGTAGCGCGAGTGGGGGCATAACATGATCAGAGGCTCTTGAGTTAAAAATCCAGGGAGTAGGAGGCTTCATAACAGATAGAGGAATTTTGAACATGAGCAATGGTACCAGACATGTCTGTAACAAGAGGTCTACCAACTCTGACCTTCATGACATTTAACTCTAACTAATCTTTCATTTTCCGTCATAGGGTGACCTGTATCCTCCAATGTGTTGTGCATTGCATTTTGTGACCTCACATGCTTTTCCATCAATACCATGACTCTAACCCGGAGGTACTAAGTTTGGATGCAAGTCCCAACACTTTTCCTTCCCATGCCCCTTCTTTCCATAGTGGGGGCACTTCATTTTACTCTTATCTTCTTGTTTTATGTTCTAGAGTTCCACTTTTTTTGTTTAGCTACAAGAGCTGATTTCTCAAACCCAACATGCACATTAATACGGAGATAGTTTATACGACTCGCTTCTCCCCGAATATAATGGGCAATGGTCTCCAAATCATGAACAAAATCTCTTCATAACATCTGAGCTCTTTTGAATTCAAGCTCTGGAGGAAGTCTAGAAAGCATTTCATAGTTCAGTTTTGTAATCTTCGATGGTCTAAATAGCAGAGTATTCGTCAATTTCTTCCCACTTATGAGTCAGTTTACTGTAATACTCTCAAAGTCATTTATACCTGTCATATGTATTTGTTTAGTTTGAAGTTGATAGATCCTTGCCAAGTCCTTTTTTGAATAATTTCGTCCAATTAATTCGGACATTTCCTTAGCAGTCTGACAGAATAAGAATTGACATGCAATCTTTGGTGTCATAGAGTTGACAAGCCAATTAATTACAGTGAACTTTTCACCTTCCTATTCCTAATAAGAAGGATTAGTGACGCAGGACGGTCCTATGTGATGGTGAAGTAATTGTGTGAACTCCTATATGCAACCACACATGAGATCCGACGGTTTACTTGCAACAATGAATATTTATAAAGCAATAATAATTTGATTGACCACAAAGAGTTAAAGCTCTCATATATGGAAACACGTGAAGTCGAATGAATGGTTCTGATTCCCCATCAATTAATCTTAATGGGAGCAGGCTAGGATCCTACGATAAACCCAAGTCTTCGACGACTTCCAATAAAGATCCGCATAGCTTGAACCCATAATAGGTAGTTCCTCCCGTTCAGTTTGACGCGAGTCATGCCATATGAGAAATTAGCATTAGAACTTCCTCTATTGTTGAAAGTGTTTGATTAATTGCGTCATCAGGGACATCAATACCCTTCTATTTTCCCCATCAGGAGAAAAAGAGGACAAATTGATGTTGAAGCAGCGGCTGGAATCAGGAAAACCAATGTTGAAGTAGGATTGACAGTGTCTGGGTTAGTAGCGTCGGCTAGAGACAGGACAAGACCAGTCTCCGAGTGTCTTCGAGCGTAGGAAGAGAAAATGACGACGAACTGTGAGGAGGAAGGCGGACACATGGGCGCAGAGGCATGACCCTCTGAACTGAGAGAAAAATCGGCAGGATCCTTACCGTAGCTCTGATACCATGATGGATAGAACGAACCTTCAGGAGTTGGAGAGAACAAACCTTCATGTTTCGAAATGTTGTCTCCTTTGCTCTACCTTTTTCAGCCACACGACAATCGAAGAAGACCTAGCCACCTCTTCAGATATCGTCATCCTCCTGTGAGTCTAAGGTAGCTTGCCTTTTAACTTTAAGTTTATTTGGCTGGGATATATATCTTTATATTTGCATATTTGTATATAGTTTTGTTGTATAGTGGCCGGCGAAGTTTACTTAAATGGATTATAATTGTGGCTGGGTATGATCTATGATTCAATGTGACTGGTTTTATCATAAAGTGACTGGATTATTATATGTTGGCTGGATTATTAAAAGTTGGATTAACACAGAGCGGAATGGTTCTCGATATTTTCATTTTCGGTCTGTTTCGAGAGAATTTATGCCCTTTCTTTACACCGATCCACACACTCTTTCTCTATTGTTCTCGACAGGATCTTTCTGCTGAAACGGCTCTTAATTCTTCTCCTTCGACTGCGCTGAATCTGTGCGGGTTTGGAAAGAACTGAGCTTTATCTCCTCTATTCTTCTTCACTTTAAGATTCCCCTTCTTCTTACCTCTCCTCCCTTATTCTTGTTCTTCTTAATGTGCCTGCTAGAATCTGTGATTTGCGGCCTATTTTTTTTGTATGGAATTAATTTTTGGAATAAAAATATTGAGGGTTTTGATGGCTGGATGGATTAGGTTTATATGGCTAATTTACATGATTTTATTTCTTCTTAGAGATTGATTCTCTTATGGTAGTATCTGTGAGGGTTTGGATTATTGACTTATACATATGTCCGGCTGATTATTGTAGTGCTTTGGAGTTGAGGTTTTTTTTTGTATAGATTTCTGGGTGGCCTTTCATTGAAATCATGGTTATTCATTTGGTGGCACATGGTTTATTTATATTAAAGCTCTTGGTTTTTCTATGGCTCTATCTTTACTTATAATTAAAAGCTGAAAATTTGGGGGTCTCTTATCTATGGCATATATTGATTTTTTTGGGGCTGATTTTCTTGTGAATCAAATGGAATTTTGGGGACTTTTATATTCTCCTTTTGGGGCCGACTCTTTGGAACGATCTGATACATGGCTGATTTGGATTAATTAGGATGTAATTTTACATGTTGTAACATCCGTAATTTAATTTGAAAATATTTTTTTTTCAGTACCCGATCACGATAATTTTTGTGGACGTATATTCGTTCAATATGTATGCTACCATTTAAGTTTCTTACATTAATTCCAAAACTAAATGTTGTCATATAGTTTCGGTGCGAGTTAAAAATAATTTGAGGGTGTGACACACTAAAATAGAAGATGTTAAGGGTAGTGGCAGATTTCATAATATCGGAATATGAGTTTAGGTTTTTCAACCTTGAAAGGAAGGAGAGTCACGATTCACGCGAGTAACCGACGCGTATTCACAATCTCCAGTTAGGTTAAAATCAAGTGCGTGAGTTATTCTTCTCTCCTAGCCGAGCTCGACGACCCTCCGCTCTCTCGTTTCTCTCGTATTGGCATCCAACGGTCCCTCCTTCAATTGCTTGAGTCGCCAAGCCTCGTCGATCCCTCCTACCACGCTAGATACCTTCGTCGACCACCCCCATCGTCGTCTCAACAACCATCCAAAGAGCAGTCAACTGCTGCCGCACCAGTTGGTCGTTCCTTTCAGTCATACCCGGCGAGTGGAGGTGCAGACCCCTTTCTCCTTCAGTGACTCTCCCCTGCAACTCGATAATGCCGACAAACCACTCCTTGCCCGACGCCCTCATGCCAGATATCAACCGACCAGGTTTATTCCAGTAAGATCACGATTCCTCCTTTCTCCTATGCCCAATTCCTAAATGAAATATGTTGTTTTTTATTTTTCAGGAAACCTAACAGTGGTCATCTTGCATAGTTTGTTTTCCTAGCAAGGAAGAGGGTATGTATTTCATTCCCCCTTCCATATACATTCGATTTCAGGAATCAATGGTTGTAATTTCTTCAGTTTTCAGAGAACCCTAACACCTCGTATTGTTGGGGAAGAGGTAAAGATCCATTATTTGTGCTTTACTTTGGCATTTCCCTTCTTCCATTGTTTCCGTCCTCTGCATTTGGATTGATGAAATGTTTCTAGCGAAATCTTAGAATGAAAAAGGGCGACCTCTAGTTGTGCTCCTTTCACTTACTAGCTTGTTTAGGGTTTCTAGTTAATTTCAGATTTTTGATTAAGCATTCTAATAGATCAGAGGAGGTTTACTTGGCTCCGATGCAACATCGTCGTAGGCCTGTCGTGCTTAATAAGGGTATGCGACAATCCCTTTTGAATTCTCTTTCATTGTAACTTATTTTCCGATTGTCTAAATAGTGCTATTGGAATTTAGTGTAACCTTAGAAGCAAGGAAAAGGTCTATTATATGGATCCAAAGAAATATGGTTGCCTCGCCGCGTTTATGAATGTCGCAATCAGGTGGTAAGAATTTTTTTTTCCTTTGGTTAAAAATATCACGCAATGAATTGTATGGAATTTCCTCCATGATTATATGAATATGAACATGATGCGTAATTTTGTATTTACTACTTCGAGTATATGATGTATTAGATAATCAATATTAAAATGCCTCACCAATTTAATACGAGCAACGCATTCCTAGATATAAGAAATTTCGTATGACTTATATATACCGCCTAGTTTTGATGATATGCCTTTTTTACGTTCACATGACAAGAATTGCAAAATCTACGAAGATACAAAATAATGAACTTCATAATTAGAAATTAACAAGAAGTGAAAAATCGCATTGATAAGAGGGAATGAGAATAGTATCACATAACACAATCATGGTGGTTTCATATTTTGAACGGTATGAGCTAATAGGGTAAGGAAATTCGATTCCTCTTAGCTACACATATTACTTAACATAAATTTATGATGTAAATCACGTCAGAACATATATGTGAAATTAAGTGCATATAATCTCTTGTTCATGACAGCAGTCAATAAACCAATACAGATGCTGAAAGAATCATATTGCACGTAGCCTACAATTACGTTGAAAATGCCAGTTAAATTATTGTAATTCAACATATAAATCAGGACACAGAAACTAACATCTTAGCACACGAATATAATCAATTAAAGATGTTGAATGCAAATAAAGTAAGAAGAAAAAGATCAGAACATGTAATAAGCCTCAGACTAGTGACCTCCAATGAACGACATGATGTAATGTTCGTACCAACCACTAGTTGATCAGTTCAGAAGGGGGCATGAGAGGTATTTTCCCCCCTGATGGAGGCACACCATCATACTCATATGGACAGCAATCCATATGAGCCTCTAGTTGGAGTTTCGACACCCCATACAAATATCAGTAGATTCAAGTCTGTGTCTGTAACCGAGAGACACTAGAACATTTATGTTCGTTAGTAGGGACTCGAATAGTTAGAATGTGCATAAAATTCTATTTAATTAAAAATGAGAAGAAAAAAGATATGAGTCATCTCAATTCCAAATGCAAGTCGAAGTCCAGAAATCTCTATAGGTACGATTTCGAAATTTGAAAAAAATGTAGTTTAAGATCACGTAATAGAACAAACATTTATTTTTCAAGTGTTTTTATAGAAAAGCATGCATAAAACATAGTTTACATTTATTAGTATAAAATGTTATTTTGAAAGCATGCTCATATATTTTGATTTAAGATATTTTTAGTGTCACTGGGGGGAAAAGTCTTTCTTGCTCGCCAGTGGGTTGATCCGTTTTCGGAATTTTCTTTACAGGGAATACGAGTCAGTTTGTTCACGCAAGCTCCCTAGTTGTCTCTGTGTCTCAACTGTAAGGTATTTCACTAATTTTAATTTCAGTCTTTCACTTCCGCTGTAAACTTTAGATAACTCTGTTATAATACTAATTTTATATATTGTTGCTTAGTTTGCTTCATATCGTAAGTGCCTGTCGGGCTTATTAATTGATGTTAAACTAGGTAGGGGTGTTACACATGCATGATGAAATTTGGGGTAGCCCTTCTTAGGCTTTCATTTGGGATTTGTTTTAAAAGAAAAAGTGGGATTGGTATTTAATAAATTATGATCTACTAATTTATAAAGGGAGATTTTCTTTGAGCTTTGTTTTGCTTTCCTGTTTGATTCATCGATCACCTACGTGTTTCTTTTTCCTTCAACCACCCCTTAAAAGTATTAATCGTCAATGAAATCAACATCATATGTTATTTAAGACGCAACTCGTATTAATAGTGGCCTAATTTCAGATACTACGGAGGGTGACGTCGAAAGATAAGCGCGATGATAATTCGATAAACGATAAAGGAAATGAAAAGATTACCGTGAGATTTTATCTCTTTAATTTTATAATTTAGTTTCAAATATTTTTAATTATTGCATATGTATCTATTTATTTTCACACTTGGTTTATTTTGTATGTGCATTGCATATTTAATTTAAGTTCGGGTTTTGAATCACTAACATATAAGAATGGCTCAAAATAATGAAAGAGAATTAAGAATTATCCGCGTAAATAAAGAACCTTGTATTTAAACCCAATCTCGCAGATGTCAAAAGAATAAAGAATTGAATGCATCAATGCATATGTATTGTTTAGGGTTATCTGTAGACTGATTTTCCCTTACAGTGGCCCGACGGGCCTTAAGCCTGCGATTGTGCACTAGATTGGACACTAGGGGGGCCGAAAGGCTCGAAGCGTATTGGTACGTGCTTGAGAAAATAGCGGGTCTAATTCAATTGTGTTGGAAGGCCTTGGTGTGGGTGCGCGCTGCATTAAACTTGTTGACCAATTCAGTGGTCCAAAAGGCCCGAAGCGTGTGGTACAAGTTGGATTGGTAGACGATGAGGACCCCGAGGGGTCAAGCCCAAAGACTGGGTAGTAATACGGATGCTGTTACACTTAGTAGTCCCTTAGACTGAAAATTGAAATGATGAAATGAAAATCAAATGTAATGAACACTGAATGTAATGTAATACATGAACATACAACTTACTCATGACATTGTTCTTATAGTCGCCTTATAGAATTTTCTACTACTTCATACTATTATATAATGCTCATAGAATTTCACACTGTTATTACTGCTTATAGCTTTAATATAACTCTTATATGCCTAGTATTACTAATCCTTTTGTTTGCATGCACAACTGTTAAAGAGTTAAAATTCTCATTTAGTCATTTGTTTATGACCCTTTGTATTCTAGTTTTTAGGGTCCAAAAGGCAAACAAGACACGACTAAGAAACTGACCGAGGAGGAGAAAAGAAATGAAAGAGAAGATCAATATAAGTTATAGTTAAAGATAATCGCAGGGATATGAGAGGTGGTCGAGGAGCAAGCAAAGTGGCGTCGGGACTCAAAGTGTCCCACCTACATGAGGACCGATTAGCATAGATTGTTTTATATTAGTGATATGTTATGATGTTGCAGACTTATGTCATTGATATTGTACAAACACTCTTATATCGTCTTATATCGATGTATATATGGATATGATACTATGTACTGTATAAATGCTCTTTTAATGAAATAAAAGTTTTTATTTTGTACATTTATTTTATATACTCATTGTGGTTATATATATTGTGATGCACTCGTAAAACACTGATAATGATGTTTAATGAAAAATTGTGGTGGTTTGCGGGTCGTTACAATGCCCAGCCTAGGGTTGCAACGTCGATTCATTCAAATAACTCTAGATCTGACTTGATCAGTTTCAATCCTCTCTCGTAGACCCAAATCTTGCTTCTATATTGACTTCGACAATGCTTCTAAATTCACTAGGAGGATTGATGAAAGTGAGATTACCCCAATGAATAAATTCATAATCACAACTGACACCTTTAACCATACCACCTCCAAAAAGTTGAGAGATTTTGAAAATGACATGCAATGGAAGAACCATGTTGTCATGTACTTACTGGCATCCCTTATTCAACTAGAACTACCCGTAAGCTACACGTTGGAGCAAGAAGATGCCCACTTCTTGGAAACCCTTGTTTTGGATCTTGTCACTCACCGCATGATAACTAAGGCTATATGTGATAATTTAGATTTATTGTACTCAGGAAACAATAACTTGCACATAATTTATGTCCCATCATAGATGTTGACCAATCTGGAGAATGGTCTTAATACTGTGTCTGAATACTTTGGGGAATACAGTAAGTTGGATGAAGAACTGAATTCTCTTTTAAATATTTCCACTGGTGTCAGAATTATGCAACAATAGCTAGGACAACTGCAGATTATGACATTCTTAGAAGTCCTTGGTCCTGAGTTTGAAACAATTCAATCACAAGATTTGGGAGACATTATCAAGATGACAATTGCTGAAACCTTTTCCACGGTGCTTTGTGTATCTAGAGAGACTCATGGTAGTGGCAATATTGGGGTTGATCGTGCTGCTTTGGCTATCCAACATATCAAGGGCAATCAATGAGGTATAGGGGTTCGTGGTGGCACAGGTAAGGGAAGGACTAAATGTTATCATTGTGGGGAAGAAAGACATGGCATATCCGAGTGTTGGAAGCTATATGACAAACCACCCGCTAGAGGTGGCAATGCAACTATAACTAATTCTTCTGAACCTTCGAAGTTGGATACATTATCCATTAGTAGAGAATAGTGCATTAGACTCATGAATGGTCAACCTCAATTACCTTATCCCATTGCCACCTGTGTTCACTCAGGTAGCCTACTGTTTTTGTTTTCTCTACCTCTTACACTTCAATAATTGACTTGGGTTCCTCTGTTCGTTTGACCATCAATCCAAAGTTTTTTCTCTGGAGTGCCTCATGTCACTAATTCTTCTTTTTTGCCTATTCGTCTTTTTGATGGTTCCGCTGCACACACCGGGGTATTTGGATTTGTACTCCATTCCCTAGCCCAAATCTTTAATTTGTTAGCAAACTTACCAAAGCTTGTAGTTGCTCTCTGACTTTTCTTCCTATTTCTTGTGTCATATACGACCTGGAGACGAGAAAGACAATTGGTACGAGAATTGAATCTGGTGGCCTATACTACCTTTACATGACCCCTTCTACTGTCTGTCAAGCATCTACGTATTTTTTGCAGCTTCATTACCGGCATGGTCACCCCTCTCTATCCAGAATGAAGTTATTGTTTCCCCAGTTTTTTATTATGTCCAAACTAGAATGTGAGTATGGGATGCATCGACGTGTATTGTATCATTCCTGAGTTTTTACTAGAGTAACTTATCCATGTGAATTTATTCATAGTGATGTATTGGGTCCATGTCGTACTAGTTCATTAAATGGTATGAGAGATTTTGTTACTTTTATTGATGATTTCTCTCGCGTTACCTGAGTGTTTCTATTATATGCTTGTTTCGATTTTTACAAAGCTTTCATTGCTTCTTGTGCTGAAAATTAAATTAGTTTAATACCACCGTTAAAACCCTTAGGAATGATAATACTCTGACATATAAACAATCCAAATTATTTCGTGATTATCTGTAAACTTATGTTATTTTACTTAAGACTCCTCCTCACACTCTTGCACAAAGTGACGTTGCTGAGCGTATCGTCACCTGCTTGTGCTTACTAGATCTATGATGTTTCACATGAATGTTCCTAAGTCAAATTGGGTTGATGCTGTTCTTACTGCCCGTCACTTAATTAATCAAATGCCTTTCTCTATTCTTAATAATGATAGTCCTTATTGTGTTTTCCTCCCTGAGAAAGCTCTTTCCCTCTTCCTCATATTTTTGGATGCAGTTGCTTCATTCATAATACTATTTCAGGCAGGGATAAACTTGACCTAAAAGCCACTAAATGTATCTTTTTGGGATATTCCCGGAGTTGAAAAGGTTATACGTGTTTTAGTCTCTTCCTCAAAAGTATTTTATCGGTCATGATGTCACCTTCACTAACTTCACACCTTACTTTAACAGTGCCTCATCACGTCAACTTCATGAGCTTGATTATGATCTCTCTTCTATGCAATCTTCACCTATGACACTCGAAGAATCATGTTTTTGGATATCATAATTTGGATTAACTGAACTATCCACGAGTTTGACTCTCACAGTTCTGGTTTCATTTAGGAGATCCAAAACATATTTTCTTTGAAAAATTATAATATTCTCAGTGGATCTTGCGATCTCAATCCCTACAAAAATCGAAGACCCAATTTGTAGTTTCAATGGAGAGACTAAATCTCTATAACTTGAGTAGTATGTTGCTCATCTGTCTCACTGATGATAATATCATCCACATTGACAATCATAATAGTGGTATGACTCATTGTCCTGTGAATGAAAATATAGTGCTCATAAGTACTCGAGAATTCCATGCTCATGAGTTTAGTACTCAACTTATCAAGCCATGTACGAGGAGATTACTTTTGATCGCATAAAGCTTTTTTAAGGAGGCTATCATGATCTTTAGGTACCTATATTCTAGGAGGAGTGATATAGATTCCTTCTTTAGATTATAATGTAAGAATGCATTATTCATATCACATCGGTGAAGTTGCCAACTCTTGTGAACGAGTATAAACAAAAGAGTCCTCACAAAATTAAGCTTAGAAATCAAAGAAAATTTCTTTTGAAAGTCATTGCCATCAATTCCAGTGGAACCTTTTTCCACAAGCCTAACCATGTAATTACAAGGGTGCCATCTTGCAGAAATTTGACGTTATACACCAATCTACATCCCACAATGTGATTTTCCTTGGTAATCGGAACAATCTCCCATGTATTCTGCATTTGAAGTGCTTCCATCTCAACTTCCATTGATTTCTTCTATTTGGATTAGAATTAGTAACCGAAAATCTTAGGAATAAAGACAAAAGAATTAGAAGCATGATAAGTTTTTTCTTCGGCATGTCTCCTCAGTAAATTTCTCATCGTGTAGTTCTCAACTTATGGTCGACCGTCTTTGCTTGCTGGTGGTAAGAAGTGCTGAAACATCGATGTGACCATCTATTTGGAGTTGATTAATCTGGACAAGATCTATCTTGAAATTGTTACCCTTAACAAAGTCCCACGTCTATTTGGGAGTCTGACATAACAGAAATTGACTAGAAATATTGGGCTCCATAAAATTATTAAGCCAATTTATCACTGTCAAGTTCTCTCCTCGTTTCTCATAAAAGGGACCCATCATGACAGGAGCTTGTTTGTATCCAGTAATAAATCGTAGTCTCTTTCGAAGCCTAATAACGATTCTAGGAGACTGGCCAGAGTGGATATTTTCGCTCATTAAGTTTAATCTTAATACTCTATTAGAGTAGTTTGGTAGAGTTTCAAACATAACGTTATTGAAGGTCTTGTCCATAATAAAGATGTATAGATCAATAAGGAAGGCAACTTGAAACAGTAGGCGAAACGAACAAAGTCAACTTGGATCAAGTATTGAAGTGATGGATATAGTCGGGCTGCTGCTATGATACAAGTCGACCTGCAACAATGTAACAATGGCCTTGGATCAACTTTGTGAGATGCTTCAGTTGAACTTACACTGAGGTGCTGACTTGTAGTTACTCAAACTCTTGCAAACGTCATCCGACAACCCTCGTTGAGACCTGCACCAAAACCTGGAGAAGAATGAAAGCACCAATTCCTTGCAGGCCTGTCGGCTATCTTACATGGTGAAGGAGATGAGATACATGATATGATATAATATGATATGATGCTGATACGTGATTTGCAATTTAAAAAAAAAATGAAAATACATAGTATGTTTTAGAATTTTACTATTAAAATATAAATAAAATTAATATTAATACATGTGTGACATTCACATCTCCTTCATTTTCTTCAATCATTATATCTAACATATCATAAATTAAATGAACAAACAGTTTATCTGTATTATAAAATCATATCATTTCATATATAGGAGTTGTGAATAAAAGATGTAATCAATTCAATCACACCACTTATTATCCAAACAGATGCCTTTTTGCATACCATTGTCACAATATACATAATTGTGTATCATTTTCGAGCATACCCAGGCTTATTCGCGAGTATTCAAGAGTATCCGAGAGTTATTCGAATCTTTTTTATTTATAATTAAAAGAGGAAGTTTCTGATAGTTTCGTGGGCGGGTTTCCAACACATCCTGACTCCGAAATATTTCGGATGCGGTGTATGAGGCTGTTGCAAGTCCATTCTTCTTTTCCCCTTGACACATGTAGTTAAGTGCTTTTATTGTCTTCTTAGCCCTTAAATCTCATTGTCACATGGATCGAGCTCTTTGGAGGTTAAGGATTACCATTCAACATCATGACTTCCTTTGGCTAGCTGCATGGCAGATCAAAGAGTTGTACATCATTTCTTATGGCGGTTGTAATGCACATCAAATCTCTTAAAACCACAGGTTTGCTTAATAACTGGTGCCAAATAGGGCTGAAATGAGTCCCGCGGAGAAGATCAAATCCTAAGAGGTCCTTCCGCTAGCACCTGCAATATTTGGATAGGGCAATGGGCCGCAAGGGCACATTGCAGTTGGGAGGTGTAGATTTCTTCCGAGTCGACAGTCCGGAAGATTTTTGTTGGTCGGTGTCAAGGAGAAGCAATGCTACAGTTGCTCCATGTATCGTTTGTAGCATTGGAACCATGCTCTTACATCTTTAGCAGAGTCGTCGACTGGACTCAGCAAAGATTGGAGAGCAGACGAGATCGAAATCCCGTGGCGTTCATTGGGAATGCACTGTCGAATCAACAGGCTTAAATTTTTTAGAGTAACAACCACCCAGATGCTACTCTTAGCGGCATTTATAAGATTCTTCCATTAAAATTTTTGAGATCTAGCGAGATGAAGACCCGAAATCCGGGCTTCAATGATCAGAGAGGAACCTGTCTTGTTACCACCTAATGATGGTTGCTAAAAGAACACTGACCAGAGAGTAGATTAAGGTAGAAGCCACAAAAGAAAATTGTAGTTATCATCAAGTTCTTCACTGCAGAACAATCACGTTAGGATTTAGGAAAAAAATAAATAGTCCAAATAAGTCCCCCGAGAAAAGAAAATTCTAGTCATAAAGCAGAAAATAAAATGCATAAAAATAAAAACTAGTTAGACCCACCGCTAGTAAAATGTAGAAGTAAAAGTCTAAATAGGTCTCGATTGATGACCACATCAAGCTCCAATATGATAATCAAACTACGTTGAATATTGTACCAAACCCTGTATTTTGTGAAATATGCACTTTTTTGTATTCCATGAATAGGCTTCAAGTGGCAATTAGTATTAATATTAATAGAAAATTGTATATCGTTAATATATGAAGCAAATCAACGATCTAAGTGAAATTCCTTAATTTATAATCTATAGAGAAAGAATCCTTGTTAACCAGACTGAAAAATTGAAGTATTGTTAATCCTAGACAAAAACTTCATGGAAATTATCCTATGGAAACCAAAAAAACATACCCAGCTCGGTTGCTAGGAAATTCTCTGTAAAGAGGATGCAATTATAGAAGGAATATTTTATTAGAAGCCCGCGATTAAAGGCCCACTTCTATGACCCATCAGGATTGGTGTTTATCTTGTATGACTTAGCCCCACATTATAGTTTAGAGTTGAGATGTCACTTCTCATGCCTATAAATATGCATGCATGTGCTTGTATTTATTTTTTAATACAGAAGATTAATAAATATTATTTTGTGATCACCAATTCACATGGCATCAGAGGGACTCGAGCCTTGTAGGCTCCTTTCGCTTAAGCTCGCTCACGCTGAATGAGCTCCTGCTCTCGCGGACCTTGAGCTCCAAGTTTTCTGTTGCTCTCTACATAAGAAAAACCTGCCTATCGGAAGGTTTTCGCTAGAGCTCGCCATTTCCTCTCAAACTCGCTGTCGCAACTCGTGGCCGCCAACTTTCCACTTGAGCTCGTCAACCGAAGGTTTTCCTGGTACTCGCCTTTTCTCTGGAGCTCGCAGAAACCGCTTGAGCTTGTCACTCTAGAGTTCTTCTTCTCATGGTGGACTTCTGGAGCTCGCAGAGTCAACATTTTCGAAGCCTATTAGAGCTTGCCATTTCTCTGAATCTCGCCTCTCTTGGGTTGCCTTGGGGAGCTCGTCGTGTCTGTTTCATTGGAGGTCGCAGACACTGCTGGAGCTCGTAGACTCCACATTTTCGAACCTGCTTGGAGCTCGTCATCTCTTTCGCTTGGAGCTCGCCTCTCTGGGGTTGCTGTCTGAAGCTTATCGACTCCATATTTTTGAACGTTCTTGGAGCTCACCTTTTTCCACTCGAGCTTGCAGACTCCACCTTTTGAACCTGCCAATGTCTTCATTGGAGCTAGCACTTTCTCCCGATCTTCATTGGAGCTCGCAAACCTCCTGTACTCACATCAACTTGTTTTTGAGCTTATTGATACTATTTTCTTGAGCTCACCAAGGCCCTACGATTCATGTGTGAATCTCCTTGTTGCGACATGTCTCTCCTTGAATTTATAAGATGAGGAAAAACGATGCTTCATCCTCATCTACCATTCTGGTCACCCCCGCTCACACTCCCATGTATGAAGTTCGTGATGAGCTTAGGATTACCACTATCGTTTTTACAAGGGAAAAGAACTTTGTTGAGTGTGTTCACTCGATGCGTCAAGTGCTCCAAACTAAGAGTCTCCTTCATCATCTGACTCGCAAATCGTCAATTGAGCCTACTTAGCAATGACTCCAGGATGATGGTTGAGTTCAATCATGGATATTGAACTCTATGGAAAGTGAGCCACTATGCACCACGAAACTGCGAAGGCTATGTGGGATGAAATAAAGTCCCCTTATTCTGTGAAAGATAGCCTTCAACATTTATTCAATCTATCCCAGGACCGCGAGACTGTTGGTCTGAGTCCGGTTAATCTAACGTCATTTGTGGTGCAATATAAAACTCACGTAGCTCTTTTGAAGGGAGAGACAGATAACCCTTTACAGTTGAAGGTGAGATCTTGAATTCTTTAACTCAAGCTGAGTTCTCACTAGAGAAGAGAGACTAGCTGAATCCCAGAAGAAAAATGATTCAATTTTCAGAGAGTAGAAGGCAAATGAAGAAGATATCCGGTTGTCGGCTCTGGGAGCATTTTCGATCAATGTTTTTTTGGCTGAGAGAGCTCTAGGGCATCCTTCAAAATAAGAAGCTTTTATATTTTCTCCTTATGTCCATATTTATGCAAGTTCCAAAGAGACAGGTGCGTCATGAGTGGCAAAAAGGTCGGTGCCTCCATTCTGAGACTTACAACGACTATATTTTGATTCGACGAAAACTGTAAGTTCGGTCAACGATCGTTGAGCGCCTCAGTCAACGATCGCTGAGTGGAACTCTTCCTGGGAGAGACAGTGCAATCGACGTGATTTTCGATCAGCAAACTGTGATCGGGCTTTTTCTTGATCTTGGATCAGTGGTCGACGATCATTGAACGATGTTTGCGTTCGCCGTCAACGATCCTTGATCGTTGGTCTGGCTTCTTCAGATATTCAAGAGTTGAGTTATTCAGTCGCCGATCTACAGTCGGCGGTCAGCAATTGTAGATCGCTGAGCGCTTCTTTAAACTTGGATATGTGAGCTTCATGTTTACCGAACAACGGTCGGTGGTCAACGATCATTGTTCGTTGAGCTATCATTGAGATCAACGATCGATGAGCGGCTCGATTGTTGGATCCTGAAGCGCCCTTGGTGGGGGTGGGGGGTGAATAAGGCATTAGTGATTTTTATGAACATCTTTTATAGGCTAAAACCTTTGATTCATTAGAAATTCCAAATTCAGCAATGAAATAATATTTAATATAAAGAGACATTATTTTATTATATTAAAAATGTTTACAAAATTTCAATCTTCATAACACTAAAGATCAAGGCGGTAAATCAAAAAAAAAAATCTATACCAACTCGCACCTCGAACCGGTTGAATTTGTCTACACAAAACAATAGTCACCAAAAGATAAAGAGAAAATGCAAGAGAGAAAAAGATGATACGATCTGAAATAAAATCTCCATAAAGGAACTTCTGAAGATGAGGACTAAGAAACGCTTGAGATTATCGTCGTAGATGCGTTAGTTTTTCGTCTTGAATATGCTTTGATCTTCTCCTCCTTCAAAGTTTCTTCCGGTTATTATATGGGAGTTTAGGATTTCCTCTGGAGCTTTAGGAAGAAGCCTCTCAGATTAATTTGTTTCGTGCACGAGAGACGGAGTGGAATGTTCTTTAAATAGAACACTCTCTTCTATCTCCTGCGGTAGTCTATCGCCGGGCGGTAGCATTATATATTGAATTTCCCGCTCCCGGTCGACTTGATTTGGAAGAAAAGCTTGTTATTTTAGGCAATAATTATCGCGACGCGGTAGACCTATCGCCAGGTGGTTTTTCGAAATTCTTGTGCTCCAAAATGTGGTCTGCTTCATTTGACTCCCCAATCAATCTTTGGTTGCCTTAAGGTTAGCACCATGTGATAAAGCTATCGCGGCTCGGTAAGTTTTACATAATATGCGTTCACCTCCTGCCAAGTCCCTTTTGATTGCTCCTTGCCAGTTGTCATTATGGAATGAATGCTATCGTCGACGGTAACACTTACCGCCACGCGGTACTTGACAATTCAGTCCATGTCTCTATTCGATTGTCCTGATCGTACTTCTCTTTATTTTACCTGTAGGACTTGCATACTATATTCACAGACAAAGCCGATCAAATACAGTTTATTATTTGTTATTCTTAAACCAAGAGACGTGGAACCTGTGTTCCAACAAATTTCTCATTTTGATAATAACAAATCTCATGAATAAGAAATCAATCATTTATAGATTTATATAAGGGCTTTATTATGAGATTGTACAGTAAATGATAATCATGAAAAACAATGTCTTAAAATGGTGTACGTAAGTACACTAATACCAAATTTCTCTGTGTGTGCTGCCCCTAAATATGTGCTCTCCCCAAGTTCAATGGTTATATTATTTTCTCCTAGATTTCTCAATTTATTCTCCCCCTTTTGGTATTATCAAAAGAGGGTGGAGGTGAAATATTTCATGAAATAGAGAACCACTTAAAAAAATTGCTGATGAAATATATATTTGTTGGGTACCAAATATATATTTCATGAAATAGCCACCAAATATATATTTTTTGGGTACTCTCGTACATAAAAGTGATACGTATGTTATTCTCCCACAAATCAGAAAACTGTGACATCCGCTGACGCCACTTTCCTTGAGAATCAACCCTTATATGTGAAACCCCACACATACTGCTTCGTCCCTATGTACCTACTAAATGTCCACCAACCACTGTGATACTGGCACCGCTCCTCTTCCACTAAACATATATACTCTCCGTTCTCGTCGGCTTGTCCGGAACTGGCCTCCCCTACTAATGACGCCCGTGGTCTATTTAATCCGCCTGAATCTATTTAAGAGGACAAACGCTCATCTAGTGCTCACCAACTATCTCACTATATCTATTTCACTAACTATCTTCTGAACTTCGCAGGATTGCATACTCCTTGTCATCTATCTTCGCTCCTTTCGTTTTGGTGGCTCTTGAGCAACCTGGTTGGCAGGGAACAATGGATGACGAAATAAAGGCTTTATAGGCCAACGAGACTAGAGACATGGTGGACCGTCCCAAGTCTAATATAACTATGTCTTCACGGTTAAAAGATAGTCCAGATGGGGCCGTTGAGCGCTTAAAAGCTAATCTTGTGGCTCGTGGATTTACTTCACAATATGACATTGATTATGAAAAGACATTTTCTTCAGTGGTCAAGCTTAATACTGTGTGATTATTGATCTTCTTGGCGGTCTATCGCCACTGGCAATTGCATCAACTTGATATCAATAATGCATTCCTTAATGACGATCTAATTGAGACTGTCTACTGTTGGAATCTTCTGTGATCTAGAAGTAATCAAAAATTTAGTCTTACTTCCAACGTAATATGGACTTACGGGGTCGCATATAAGAACATACGAAAAATTGATAAATGGTCCTGTTGGATTTTACTTATATTGGTTATAAGTGAAGAACCAAGCCTAAAATGATGTTTAATTAATTAGGAATTAATTAAATAATGAATGAGATTATTTGTATGTCGAATTGGATTCGAATAGGATGTTAAACGACTACTGAGAAGTCGACTTGGCTTGAGAAGTCAACTTGGTGTGCGTTTAACATAATCACATACATTTCTGGATATTACTCGATGCACGTCGACTTGTGAAGGCGACGTACATTGAGTTGATGAGTAGTCAGATAGTACTCGACGTAGGTTGACTTGTGAAGTTGGCGTACGTTGACTTGGTGTGCGCTTAGTAAAACTTCTATACTATGAGATAGTACTCGACGTACGTATGGTGACTTGTGATGTCGACGCACGCCTAGTAAAATAGAAGTCGACGCACAGAATACTCCATTCAGTCCCTCTCGATGCACAAGTGGGCGGTTTATGAAACTGCTATATGTAGTGCGTTTTAGGGTTTTTTCTAGCACATCTCTTTGACGACTCTTGTAGAACCTGTAGTCGCATCGTCTCCCAAAAAAAGTGAAACTAGTATTTTGTGGAGATGAATGGACGATCAACTTCCAACCTGAGTTCGTTGGACGGACGGCGAGGTATTTCCAGTGTTCGTGTGGATAGTCGTAGAGACGTGGATCTCGTTCTACGTTTGGGTTTTGGGTACTCAAACGATAGTTATTCTTCTCGAAATATTGATTTCGACGCAGGTATGAACTATGTTCTTGATCTATTGGTTTTTGCATGGTCAAATAGAAATGAGTTTCTTGGTAGTTTTCCGATGAAACCCAACATCTACATGCAACAACCTCCTGAATATGAGACCACGAGAAAGTCTCTTCTATGCCGCCTAAGAAAATTTATCTATGGCATGAAGCAACCACCTTGAGTATGGTCAATTTTAGTAACATGGTTCATGCATTTGGCTTCACCAGGAGCTCAGTAGACTTCTCATTATTCACACATTGTCGCAAAGAGGGTATTTTGCTCCTCCTTGTGTATGTCGATGATATCATAATCACGATCGATGATCTAGCTTTTATCTCTTTGGTTAAGAAGCACTTGGCCTCTCACTTCCATACCAAATATTTGAGGTGTCTCAGATATTTCTTGGGTATTGAGGTAGCTCGACGGTATGATATACTAGTATTATCTAAATGGAAGTATTGCATTGATCTTTTACAAGATGCTGACTACTTAGGGTGTGAGCCAGCTGACACGCTGATGGATACGAATCACAAGCATTGTACTCAGATCTGCTTCTGATCTTCTCCTCGCGAATCCAAAATACTATCGTCACTTGGTTGGCAAACATATCCATCTAATCGTAACTCGGCCAAACATTTTATTCGTTGTTGGCGTGGTTAGTCGATACATACATGCTCCTTGTGCTTCTCACCTTCAAGCTGTTGAGCGAATCCTTTGGTATTTAAAGAATGTGTGTGTATAATTCTTCATCTTCCCTCTCACTGATTGCCTACTCTGATGTAGACAAGCGCATACGCCTCCAAAGTTTACTATATGCATTTTATTTCATTTTGTGTTTGTGCTGATATCTACAAGCAAAACCATAATATACACACTCGGTTGTCTTATAAACCACTTATCCACCTATCTTGTCCTAGTGAATGTTGTACATGAGCAAAAATGGGAGTTGCGGAGATGAGAATGCTTAGGTGGATGTGTGGTCACACGAGACTGGATAAAATTATGAATGATTGTATCAGGGATAAGACAGAAGTGGCGCCAATTATAGAGAAGATGCGAGAAGCTCGTTTAAGATGGTCCAGACATGTACATAGGAGACCATTAGAGGCACCTGTTAGGCGTTGTGAGAGTTTAGTCACTAGACATGTTAAATGGGGCAGAGGTTGTAAGACCCCTTTTTTTTTGAAAAAAAACCCGGGTCTTATGCCCAGAACCGCCGCTTTGCGGTGACACCCTCGCTTGGGAAGGTCGCCACTACAAAACGCCGATCCTGCCGGCCTTATCGATCAAAAAGAAGAAAAGCTTAAACAAACTTAGAGAAGCCAAGTCCAAATCAGATAGCAAGTAAAAGAGATGCCCACATCAAATAATGAATAAAAGGTACGATAGTAATAAAGGGCTCATGCCCTGTACATCAATTCCTCACTACATTTTCTCTCGCGGAAGTATAAAATACTAAAGCTAAACGATGCTCACGGATCCTGCCAATGGTGCTCCCGTGCTAGACTGCCCCGTCTCCATCTGCACCGGCCTCTGGTGCTGCAGCATCTCCTCGGTCCCCTAAAATTATAAGGTCCACCGACCGTTAGTCAAAAAGTCTAAGCCAATCCCCCACACCTCCCCCGGTGACTCCTAGGCACCGAGCGGGAGGAATGAAGCAGATGACAACAAGGGGGTGTAAACAATAACAGATGACGGGAATGTATTCTACTGGAAATGTCTACTACTACGCAATATTTATCATGACTGAAGCAGTAAGTAAAGTAGAGTAAGAACAAGTAAAGTAAACAAGTAGAGCAAATATATAAAGGCAAGTAAGGAAAAGTAACCGTTGATTTATAGGAATGCCCACACAAACCTATAGACCAAGGGTCGTTTAGCAAGGTTTATCGTATAAGAAGTCCTATAACCAACTTATACGATAGGGGTAGGGGTTAAATGCAATGTTGATGTTATGTCATGCAAGGTATGCAGTTAAATGTTATGTTCACACAAGTGCAACTCACACACTACGACTTTATGCGCACAGACCTTTAGTTTCCCCTTTTTGGAGCTAGCAAAACTCCCAGGATACTTCCGTAGTGGCAAACAAAAGCGGTGGGTTGGGCCTCGCCCACCTCTAGGTTGGTATCTGCACTACCTAACCTAGACCTATCGTACGCCTCAACGCTAAGAACACATCAACGGAGCTCCTGCGTACTCTTACTGGCTAGTCCACCAGACTTTTCTTTGGTAAAATGTTAACCACACTTACCGAGCCAAAGTATCGACGTCGGTGCGACTACCGTCAACACTAATGACCCACCACCTTATGCACATACAACATGTCCTACTTTATCCCGAGCCACAAGGATCCCCGGGCTAACCTGCCCGTCACCATAACCTTCCGAGCCAACGGCTCGCCGGACCAACCCGTCCGTACCAACAATCACTACTGAGACACAAACTCACCAGACTAATTAGTCTGCTGCTACAACCACCGAGCCTACCGCTCGTAAGACCAGACAACAAACCTCCCGTAACCACGGGGTGTGGGCGTGTGTGTTATTAAGTTAATCTTGTACACCAACTTATCCCTACAATTTATGGTTAATCTTGGCTTCCCAAGGATTACCCTGTAAGGAACTCGCTACGGTACTAGGCACCACAATGAGATGACACCCCAAGGTTCCCTTTCTCAAGACACTTAATATTATTTGTAACTACCCGTAAGAATACCCTTCTTGTCATTACACTCAAATTACCCTAAGTACCTTATGACCTTCTAAAGGGAAAGACGATCTTTTGTCGGTCCCGAACACATCCTTACCCCTTAGCTTATCGGGTACACTCAACATATAGACCCTAGTGGTGACCTCACATTGATGTAGGCCACCGGATTACGGCGGTCGCACGCGACTTCGAACAAAGGACTCTCGCCGCTCCGCTCTACCCAAATATAAAATAAACGCAGCCCTCGAATATGCTTATTATTAATTTAACGCAGCGTACGGGTAGCAACCGTTAGAGTTTGAATATAGGCTATAGGTCTATATTCACACAAGCTAAATGGAATAATATTGATTCCGGACGAGCGCGGTGTTGTACCAAAGAAAAATCCACCAAAATAAGTCGATTCGGAAAGGGTGGATGTTTCCCAACAAGAACAAAGCAAGGATCGCCAATCCTTTTTCGTACGTTTCCGAAATATCAAAGATAATGCAAAATCCACAAGAAAATAGCCACGAAAATTCGTTGATTCCAAGGTCACGCCAAAAACTCAACCACCACAAGAAAATCTAAGAAAAGAAAACTCTTTAGTTGAAAGTTTCGTTACCCACTCGGAGTTTGTAGATCCGAGATATTGGATCCACAACAATCGATCGTTCCTTCCACTAGCCCACCGGAGATGAGCCGATGAAGATGTACACGTCCGTCTTCGCCGAACCGCACCCGAGAGAGTTTCCCGATTCCGGTGTTGCAACTTGGACCCTCCTCTTTGTATTGGCCGAATCCTTGAGAGAAGTGGGCTGGTTTTCGAGAGAAGGGTATGGGGAATACGGATTTGGAAGTGAGGGGAGGATGAGGTGGAGTAGGAGGAGGGAGAAGAGAGGGAAGGGTGGAGGAAAGGAGGTGGCCGGCTGTTCGATTCAAAAGTGCGCTTCCGAAGGAAATCGAAGGTTGCGGATTATCGGTTACTATTTGGTTAGAGAATTCAGACCGCTAGTAGCGGTCGAGGCCAGACTTCGCCCGTCGCGGCAAATGCCACTCCTGCGACGGGCTTTCCTTTGATTGAAGAGAAGTGGTTACAGCGGTTTACAAGTGAGCCGGCCGGCTAGACTAGTCGCAAGACCGGAAACTCGAGGCCGTAGCTCAAGCAAGCGAGCTTTCGGATTCGAGTGTGCGCCCCTTGTGAACAGTGCCGCCCCCTATTTATAGGCTTGGGGGCCTGCCCGAATGGGCAGGGATAGAATAACCACCTGCCCAGGTATAGGAGAAACGGGCAGGCGGTGACGGGATACATAAAAAAGAAAAGAAAGAAGTCGCGCGGCCTGGCGGCTTGCCCTTCTGACCCGTTTGACCTGAGGCTGAAGATGCCGTGACCAAGTCAATGATGTAGAACGAGCGGTCTCCGGCTTGAGACCGCGATCTGCCCTCTGGACGTGACCTTGGCCGATCTTCACGATGCAACCCGGGTGGTCTCCGATCTGAGACCGCGGCTTGCTTTCCGGGCTTGAACCTTGAGTCTCTATGGCACAACCCGGGCGGTCTCCTACTTGAGACCGCGGATAGCCTTCTTGTCTTAGCTTTTGATAATCTTCAATCTTGGGAGCGGTCCGAAATGTCATCAGACCGCCTGGCCTGGTTTGCCCTGAACTGAGAGCCACTGATCCTGGAACCCAGCGGCCTGACCTAGCAGTTCGCCCGGTCCGACAATGATCCAACCCGAGAAGCGGTTTTCCGGGTAAACATAATCCCCGCATATTTTCAAATCCCAAGGGAATTTCGAAAATATTAGCTTTAGCCGGGAGACCGCTTCCGACTTGTCCTGAATTCTATAAGAGAACCAGAGAACTCATTTTGCAGAGTTTTTTCTGAAATCACGGGATATTACTCGCCATTTGCGGTTAGAGTTTTTAAGACCGGTAATTCTTCAACGATGGACTTCCTAGACACCATGTTAGACCGCGTGGTTCCTGCCGGTGATCAGAAGGAGGAAGGCAAAAGGCGCGAATCAACGGAGAAGTCGAGGAAGGAAAAGGAAAAGCAGAACCGGAAAGACCGAAAAAAGAGGGAGCGGTCTGAGAAAACCGCGGCAGATAGTTCCAAGGCCGATGCGGACTTAACAATCCCCAAGACTCCTACAGAGCCTGCAGCGGAGAGTTCGGGGCCTTCTCCTAGCGACTCGCTGATTCCTCTCAGAGACCTCGGCCAACAGGCCGTCAGCCCGCTGAACAAAGGGGAGGCCGCCCCTTCTAGAAAAGTTGACTCTGGCAGCCCTTCAAAGAAAGTCGGCGGGTCCGACTCGTTTGGCATGGAAATCACCCCATCCGGGAATCCTCATTTGCTAGTCAAGGATTTGGAGGAAGAGGCGGTTAGCTCTCCGAGGCTGGGCGACCTGAGTACCCCTCTATCCGTGGACGATTATCCCGACCCCTCTAAAGAAGTCAGTCCAGCTTCGGGTAAGAAAGAGAAGATGAGAAAGAAGACCGGGTTAGTGACCGACCGAATAACCAAGAAGGTTAAGAGGCTAGCCTCCAAGGAAAGGGCGGCTTTTAAGAAACCGGCCGAGTCCCGCCTCCAGACCAACCCGCGATTAAAAGAGGAGCTTGGCTTAGTGACTCCCCCATCCGCTAAGGTGAATGATTCGCCGGCTACCCCTGATGCGAAACCGGGCGGCCTGATTCCGGATTCGGCGAGTAGTTTATCATTTAATGGGATTTTTCAGGATATGGATGAACTGGTGAGGCGAGATAAGCTTCTTGACAGCCCGATGACTTCAAAGCGAACTGCCCCTACTACCAATATCACAGCCCGGCCTGAGGAGACCGCTCAGAAGGAGGCCGAAGAGCGAGAAGCTGCTACCCGGGACACCTTGGAGGTTGAGCAGAAAGCGAAAGAACTCGGGGAGGTGCTGAAGGCGCGGGAGGAGGTTCCCCCGGTGATGACCGGGAAGGAGATAATGACGGTGAAGAAGGAGGGGGCGAAACGGGCTTTAAGCAAGCCGTTGCGACCTGATCCTTTTGCGCCAGGTAAGCGCCCTGCGGATTATAAAACTGTCCGTTTCTTCATTCCGCGGCCACGTCGAAATCAATTACTGAACCCGCCGCCGAGCTTTTTCCCCTTAGCGGCCTGGTCCTCTTCCGCTAGGCAGAGTAAGGAGAGACTCTGGCGTGAGCAACAACGGAGGATGGACCCGGAACGGTCTAAGCGGCCTGTGCGCCCAGACATTGATCTTATATTTATGCCCACTTTTGTACATATATAGCGCTGCATGCTCTTGTTTTTCATAACCTCGCGGCTTCTTGCAGACAGCGAGGATCAAATTGTGAAGTCGGGCGACCTTATGTCCAGCCTGCCTCCATTGGTTCCCCTGGTATCGACCTGTGCGACGACTTCGCAAGAAGGGCCGCAACTGTTTGAGCATCTCGAGGAAGATTTAGCAAACCTGAGGGTCCGTTTGAAGGAGGTGGAAGACCAGGAGACCGCCACTCGGACCGCTCTGGAGGCCGAGCGAATGGCAAGGAAGAAGGCTGAAGAGGCGCTGAAGGCGCAGATGGAGATCGACAGGAGATCCAGAACCGAGAGGGAGAAGAGCCTGGAGATTCAGCTTGAGGCCGCGCGATCTGCAGTGGAGGCCGCGCGAGCTGCAGTGGAGGCCGAGAAGAAAGCCAAGGTGGCGCAAGTCGCTACTCTGACCGCCCAGTTAGAGAAGGAGAAGAGAGCGTCTGCCAAGTCCGAGGATGACTCGAGATATTATCAGGATAAATTCCTGCGGTTAACTAGGGAAGTCGCTGCGGGCCGGCGAAGTATGAATGATGGGATGCAGGTTGCTAGCCGCCCAATTGTTGGGGCGGGCTCAAATCCTCCCCCGGTTCGAGCGGCTGATCCAATGATTGATGAGGCCACCGCAACCCCCCGCATGATTGCCGCTACGCGGGTTGAAAGGGATACCGGGCGGCTTCATAGTACAATCAACCACATCCATTATCATACCAGCCAGATTTACTCCCTTCTGAACACCACCAGCGACCAGGTCGCGCGACTGCATAGAGACGATGTCTCCCCAGAACACCGCCAGCCGTGAACGGCTTTTTAGAACAATTTGTATTATGAATGTGGCTTGTTGATTTCGCCCTCTATTAGACAATGCTTCTTTTTTACTTTATGTCTTTTATTTGAATAACCCGTGCGGGTTCTTGTTTAGCCGTTGTTATTTGTGTTCCGTTTAGATCTTCTGTGTTTTATCCGAACTGATTACAGGTCGCGCGATCTGTGATGTATGCTTGCTCCTGATTTCTTGAATGCCTTTGGTTCATTTTGTCTTTCTGGTAAATCTGACCATGCAGGCTGTTGACCGCGCGGTTAGAATGTATAGCCGCGATATATTTTTACTATTTGCAGATCGTAAAAATCTATAAGTAGGGACTTTTTTCGAAGTCATTTTCACGATTTCAAATGGCGCGATCTAAGAACAAGTCGCAGCGGCCTGTTAAGCTTAAAGCCGTTCGAGCAGATGCGGCCTTGGCCTTTCACTCGGCGGACCACCCAGAGTGCCGTCTCACCCAGAGCGAACTAGATGAATTTATTGCAAAACACATGGCAGGGAGTAATCTGCTCGCGCGGCTTCCTTTGCGCGACGAGCGGATTAACTCTTCCAATCCGCACCAGATAGCCGTTCCGGTCGACCACTTTGAATATGGCTTCAAATTTCCGCTGCCACTCGAAGTCATAGCCATTTTCGACCATTACGGGGTTGTACCCGGCCAGCTTCCACCGAACTCCATCGCCTCCATATACAACTTTATTTCATACCTGCTGTTCGAGCGAACCAGATTTTCCCTTGATCTATTCAGGAAATTCTTCTCGGTTCGGGCTGTCTCCGACGCGGGGACTTCAACTTTCAGGGGGCACCTCTACTTTGGCTGCCACAGACTGAAGATCGTTAACTTGGCGAAGGCAACTTCGGACTGTTGCAAACCAACCCTCAAGTTCGGAGGGAAGAGGCTTTCCAAATCCCCCAGGTCGGAAAGATTGAGATGGATACCTTCACATTTCTTGAGAACGAGCGGTTGGACATCAATCACTACATCCCGCTATTTTCAGAGCTAGATGACGTCCTCCCCGAGCATAGTAAGTTCTTCTAGGCCGCATGTATATGACCGCGCGGACTATTTTATTTAAACTTTTGACTTTACCTTGCAGCTGCCCACATTGTCCCTGCGAACAAGCCGGTCACTCCGGCCGGCCCGGTTTTGACACAGAGAGAAAAAAGGCAGCAGCGAAACAGGTCGCTATCATCAGAGGAAGAGGACCCGGCTTCTCCTGACGAATACGAACTTCTTCGTTCCTGCGGAAACCCGCCCGACCTGCAGGGCAACCCGACTGTCCTCTGACATAGGGATGGAAGCCGTATCCGGGTATCCACTGCACTTCCTTCATGGGGAAGTGAAAAGATTAACCGCCATGCGCTAGCCGCCGGGGCCGCTATGTATGGTCGAAAGACTTTAAAGAAGCTGAAGAAAACTCCGGAAGAAGAGCTCCCCCGGCTAGCGGCACAAGCCGACGCATGGGGGTTTGCGGCTAATCACTTCATGGCTTTGTCGTACAGGAGGCTGGTTTCTGTTCAGAAATATCTGGAAAAGAAGTATGAGGAGCAGGTCGCAGAGAATGTGCGGCTTCGAGAAGAGAATGCGCGGCTTCAAGAAGTCGTGGCGGTGAGTTTGACAAATGATGACGCGGTTTCTTTTGTTCAGCCCGAGCGACCTAATTTACTTTTCATTTCTTGCAGAAACAATATGAGATGACCAACCCGGCCTTCCAAGATGAGGTGTTGCCTCATGTGGCCCAAGGGATCAACAAAGCTTTGGGTCTTATGGAAGACCGGGGCGGTCTGTGCGAAGGATTCGGGGGCACTACTTTCTCCGACCTCTTCCCTGCTTTGAAGGTCCAACTTGATGAGATCAGCCGAAGGCAGATTGGAAAAGCCAAGGTGGGCGAGGAGGCTGAAGCCGATGCGGGCAGGGAGATTGTACTTCATCAAGGAGGCGATGGAAGCGGTGGAGCCGCTGAGGAGGTCGACGCGGATGACGATGCCGGCGATGATGATGATGATGATGAGGACAGCTTGTCCTCTGGAACAACCGGCTCCGCTAGTAAGACCGGGCGGTCTAGCGATAGTGATTCATCAGATTCTTCTACGTCAAGTGAAGGCTATTCGCCCGATATTGATGTTGATGGTGTGGACTCGAGTTCCCCTGTCAAGAAGAAGAAGAAGTCGGCAGACTAATGTCTTTGTTTTGATTTTATTTTTGTGTAACCGCCGGTTTCTTTTTGTTAGCCGGGCGGATAATATTTTGTTAACACATTTTGAAGAATGAATAGAAATTTTACCTATCTAATTGTCCTATTGTTACTTGTGGCTGATATCTTGTCTCTTCTCTTTTTTTTTTTACCTTTTGCTCTTTATGATCTAGCCGTGCGGCTATCCTGATCTGAGTATAAGTGATGATTTGATGATCTTGGACGATTTATATTCATCCCGTGCGATTACTCATTTAGATCTTCGGATATCCGGTATCTGATAATATGATCCATAATGGATAGACTCGTGGGACTGTAATTCAGACCGGGCGGTTTTTATCATTCAGAGATACCTCATCCTTGCTGATATAGATAATGAATAATAACTTTGCGCGGTTTGAATTCAATCCTGGCGAGTAATCAATTGCATCTAGAGATAACTTTTGCTAAGAAACGGCTCAACCTGATCGGTTAGAGCATAATCCGGGCGATCATATAAAAAATATCCAGCTTAATTAATTATAAAAGATAGATAGTACCCGCTCGGTTAGAATACAACCCGGGCAATATATGCAACTCAAGAAATATCTAATTTAATAAAATGGAGAGATAGATAAAACTCGCCCGGTTAGAATGCAACTCGGGCAATCATATAATTAGCTCCAGAAATATCCAACTTATAAAAGATGGATAAACCCGCCCGGTTAGAATGCAACCCGGGCAATCATATAATTAGCTCTAGAAATATCCAACTTATAAAAGATGGATAAACCCGCCCGGTTAGAATCCAACCCGGGCAATCATATAATTAGCTCCAGAAATATCCAACTTTATAAAAGATGGATAAACCCGCCCGGTTAGAATGCAACCCGGGCAATCATATAATTAGCTCAAGAAATATCCAACTTATAAAAGATGGATAAACCCGCTCGGTTAGAATGCAACCCGGGCAATCAATCATATAATTAGCTCCAGAAATATCCAACTTATAAAAGATGGATAAACCCGCCCGGTTAGAATGCAACCCGGGCAATCAATCATATAATTAGCTCCAGAAATATCTTAACTTATATACAATCAGACCGTTCGGCTTAAAAATTCAGACCGCCCGGTCTTAATATCACAACCCTTTATTAGGGTAGACGAACACCTGCACCTGTTTTAATAATATCTTCCTCGAATGGTTTATACAAGAAACCACAAGAGGTGAATGCCTTCCTGTAGGGAAGAAGGATAATCTACAGGCTCAGATGACCAAGTTGGTAGGCGGGCCTTGGCGGCAAACATTGCTTTCCTCAAGTGGTCATAAGAGCTGTAAGCGACTCATCTGCTCTCTTGCCTAGGGTTACAAGCCGAGTTGATCAATTGGGCAGGTGGGCCTCAGCGGCGAACATTGCTTTCCTCAGAGAGATCAACTCAGTTGTGGGCCCAACTAGGCTCCGTTTCGAGAGTACCTAAGAGTATTCGATGGTCACAAGCTATGATGATCAGTTGGGCAGGTGGGCCTCGGCGGCGAACATTGCTTTCCTCAGAAAGATCATCAAAGCTGTAACTATATCCCTTTCGGGGCATGATAGAGCTGACAATCACCTAGACCTCCCTTGATGCAGGGGTGTGTCAGATATCGGCCGGGATCCAAAGTTCTGAAGACCACCGCAGCGGAATTGGCAAGCTACCACTACATGTGTGCGAAAACTCCCCGCATCACATGGTCTTGGTGGGTTTTACGCTATGACTACAATCCGAGGGGGTTCGAGCAGAATTTGGCGACATCTCAGAGGTTCAGGGAGTGAGATACGTATATATATATATTCATAATGTAGAGCACCATTGGACAAGGAGAAGTGTCAGTATATGACTTTTTTTTTATTTAATATCAAGAAACGTAAAGAATGAAAGAGGTATTTTAAGGATAGAATCGTTTAAGATCGTCACCGCTCCAAGTGCGTGAGATGTCTTCTCCTTCGCTGGTTTGGAGACGGTAGGCCGCATGCTTTAATACCTCTTTGATAATAAAAGGCCCTGCCCAGTTGGGATTCAGCTTTCCAATATTGCCAGACCTGGCTGCAGCATCTACCTTCTTTAATACCAAATCCCCAACTGCAAACTGCTTTACCCTGATATTTTTGTCAAAATATTTTGCCATCCTCCTCTTAACTTCTTCCTGCCTGATTGTTGCCTCGTCCTGAAGCTCTTCGATCAGATCCAGACTATACCTGATGGCCTCATCATTGTATTCTACCCATGCTTCTCCTCCCTCTTTTGCATACATAACTCTTGGAGTGACCACCTCAAACTCTACAGGAACAACAGCCTCCGAGCCATTAGATAATTTGAATGGTGTCTCCCCTGTAGCTGAAGATGGGGTAGTGCGAAGAGTCCAAAGGATGGAGGGAAGTTGGTCTGCCCAATTTCCTTTCTGATTCAAAACTCTTTTCATCAGGAGCTGCTGGATTTGCCTGTTTGCTGCTTCTACTTGACCATTGGTCCTTGGGATGATGTATCGAGGAAAACCGAAGATCAATTCCAACCTGATCGCAAAAGTTTATCATCTCGGGATTATTGAACCGTGGTCCATTATCAGTGACAATTGCCAGTGAAATTCCGTGTCGGCAGACTATTTCTCCCCAGATGAAGTTTCTGATAATTTGGGTAGTAGTCTTTGCCAATGCTTTTGCCTCAATCCACTTACTGAAGTAGTCGATCATTACTATGATAAAGCGGCGCTGGCCGCTAGCCATTGGAAAGGGTCCGACAAGATCCATCCCCCAAACCGCGAAGGGCCAGGGTGCAGTTATTGACCTAAGCGATTGAGCGGGCAGATGTTGAAGAGGAGCAAATTTCTGACATTGTACACAACGCTTGGCAAATGCTTCAGCATCCTTTCTCATAGTCGGCCAAAAATATCCTTGCCGCAGGATCCTTTTCTCTAAGGTTTTTGCCCCTGAGTGGCTACCGCATTCCCCAGAATGTACTTCCTAAAGTATGATCGGGATCTCTTCTTCTGAAACACACCGTACTGAGGGAGAAATCAAAGTTTTCCTATATAAGACTCCTGCTATTAAGTAGTAGTAGGCCGCCTTTCTTCTGAATCTACTTCTGTCCTTGATTGATTGATGAAACTCCCCTTTTGACAGAAATAATTCATAAGGGTCCTTCCAGGAAGGATTCTGATCGATCTGCATGAACTCCTCTTTCTCTGTGGCCGGATGAAAAAGTTCCGAGGTCACCCCCCTGATGGGAGACCAAACTTTGACAACTCGTCTGCCTCTTCATTTTGTGTTCTTGGAATGTGCTCGATGATGAAGGATTTGAATTTCCCGATCTCTTCCTTAGCTAGCAATAGATACTTTCTCAGCATCGGTTCTCTTGTTTCGTAATTCCCTAGAACTTGTGAAGCCATTACAAGAGAATCAGTTTTTACATGAACATGCTCTATCCCAAGCTCTTTTGCGAGTCTTAGGCCGGCCAAGAGTGCTTCGTATTCAGCCTGGTTGTTCGTCACTGGAATGAAGAATTTGATTGCTTGCTCAAGTTTGATGCCGTTTGGACTGATAAGAACTACTCCGGCTCCCACGGAGTTTCTTCCTGAAGCTCCATCTACATAGATGATCCAGGCAAAAGGAGATTCCTCTACTCGTTCTGGATTAGTCTCCATCGTGTCCACCAAGAAATCTGCCAGTACTTGTGCCTTTATTGCCGTTCTGGGAATGTATAATATTTCAAATTCACTGAGCTCGATCGCCCATTTGGACAATCTTCCTGAATGATCTGGCTTTTCCAGGATACTTCTTAGTGGATGATCCGAGACCACCTTGATAGGATGAGCCTGAAAGTAGGGGCGGAGCCTTCGTGATGACATGACCAAAGCCAAGGCTAATTTTTCCAGAATTGAACATCTAGTTTCCGCGTTTTTGAGGATGTGGCTGACGTAATATATCGGAAATTGCTTCTTTTTCTCCTCCCGAACAAGGACAAAGCTTATTGCATCTGGACCCACTCCCAAGTATAAGAATAATGTTTCCCCTTCGCGAGGGCTTTGGAGAAGAGGGGTTGAGGTTAACTGCTTTTTCAACTGTTCGAAAGCACTATCGCACTCTTCATTCCATTCAAACTTAGATCCTCCCCTGAGAGTTTTGAAGAATGGAGCGCTCTTATCTCCTGACTTGGAAATGAACCGGCTTAGTCCTGCCAACCTCCCCCCAAGTTGCTGCACCTCTTTCTGATTACGAGGAGGGGTCATATCTAGGATGGCCTTTACTTTATCTGGAATTGGCGCGAGGCCATCAGGGGTGAGAAGATGTCCAAGAAATTTCCCTTTGTTTGCCCCGAACACACATTTCAGTGGATTTAGTTTTAATTTGAACCTCCGTAGAGTAGCGAACGTCTCTAATAGGTCTTTCAGATGGATTAAAAAAGTTTTACTTTTCAGAAAAAGATCATCAACATATACTTCAAGATTTCTCCCTTTCTGCTTTTTGAAAACCGTGTCCATCATTCTTTGATATGTCGCACCCGCATTTTTGAGCCCGAAAGGCATGACAAGATAACAATAACACCCGTCGTTGGTAATGAAGGATGTATGCGGGATATCAGGTTTATGCATCTTAATCTGGTGGTAACCAGAAAATGCATCTAGAAAGCTCATGAAATTATATCCCACCGCGGAATCTACTTAAACATCTATCCGAGGCAAGGGATAACAATCTTTGGGGCACGCTTTATTAAGTTTTGTAAAATCTACACACATGCGCCATTTTCCCCCAGATTTTTTCACCATTACCACATTTGACATCCAAGTGGGGTATTGGATTTCAGAAATGAAATTGGCTTTAAGAAGCTTCACAACTTCTTCTTTGATGGGTATCGCCAGCTTGGTTGCTACCTCCCTCTTCTTTTGTTGGATCGGCTTGAATTCAGGGGAGATGTTGAGGTGATGGCACGCAACATCTGGATCTACTCCAGGCATATCTTCCGCCGACCAGGCGAAGATGTCTAGATTCTCCAACAGGCAGGAGATCAACTGAACCTTCTCTTCTTCTGATAGCTCGGCGTTGATGATCAGCTTCTTCCCTTCCCCTTCAGCAATGGGGATCTCTTGGGTCTCCTGGGCAGGTTCCAGATAAGTCCCTTTCCGCTCTGCTCTTTCCTCGGTCTCCTCAGGGAGTTTGGACACCTCATGAATGTCAGTCTGAACCTTGGGAAGTGGTGCCTCGGTGATCACATTAACTGTTTTTACATAACATTCACGAGCAACCTTTGGATCGCTTCGGATCCGATATTGACGCCCCTCGACAGCGAACTTTAAGGCCAAATGGAAAGTGGACACTATCGCTTTGTAAGCGTTCAGGATTGGTCTCCCGAAGATTGCACAGTAGCTGCTTGGGGCTTCCACCACCACGAAGTTTATCAGCTTCGTTATACCCCTCAGCGACACCAAAAGCTTCACGCGCCCCTCCACTTCTTTCTTTTCTCCTGAGAAGCCGTAGAGGGGCCCTTCCGTGGAGAGCAGAGACTTTCCAGTCTTGAGGGCTTCAAATGTTTGGCGGAAAATGAGGTTAACCGAGCTACCGGTATCAATCAGAATTTTATGTACGGTGTAGTTCTCGATGGTTGCCTTTATCACTACTGCATCATCGAAAGGGTTTGCATTTGGGGGAAGATCTTCTTGGCCGAAAGTAACGACCGACCTTTCTGGAGCAGAAGTGGAAGCGGCTGCTACTTCCTTCTTGGAGACTCTCCCAATGCTGGATTTCCGAGAGGATTCTGGCCCTGCTCCACCATGGATACAATAGATGTTGCCAAGGGGGCCAACATCATTTACTTCTATGCATTCGGCGGCAGGATGTATATCCCCATAACAACCTGCCTCTTCTACGTCAGCACACTCCCAGGTCCCTTCGACCGCTTCCTTCTTCTTCTCGGTTCGTGGTTCAACCGGGGTTTCTTGCCGGATCAACCCTCGGAGCTTCCCTTCTTTCAGGAGTTTTTCTATCAACCACCGGAGGGCCCGACAATCTTCAGTCTGATGCCCCTCCTCTTTGTGATATTCACAATAGAGGTTTGGGTTCCGATTGCGAACTTCCGATTTCAAAGGAGGGGGCCTCTTGAAGTCAGGCCTCTTTTGAAGAATCTGAACAACCTCGTCCATGCTGACGTTAAGAGGGGTGAATGACTCCTGTGATTCATCATATCGGATGGACGGAATAGTTGGGGATGGTTGTGCGATATATTGCGGCAGATAAACTGGCATTATCTGCGGAACCCCCATGGGTTGAGTGGGTGCGATGACCAACGGCGGTTTCTGATCCTGAAACCGTTGATGGCCAAGAAATGGTTGCTTAGGCTTAAGATTTCTTCCCCTCTGAGCACGAGGTTCGAAGTCAGGCCTAGATGGGTGATTGTAACGTTGCTGATGGACCGGTGCGGAACTAAACTGGTCATTGTCGCTGAGCAATTTGGCAACATAACCAGGATTAGTCTTTTCTCCCCTGATAAACTTATTGGCTAGACTAATCATCTCTTGATAGGTCTTTGGTTCCCTGATCTGAGCTTCAAATTTCAACGGCCCCTCCCTAAGGCCATGCATTAAAGCGACCCTATATAATTCTGGATCAACGTTTTGCACCTCCATTATCTCCCTTTGGAAACGGTCGACGAAGCGGGCCCATGTTTCGTTTTCTTGCTGTAGTATCTCAAATAGGGCTGCCGGGCCATTCTTCCTCTTTTTAGAGGTAGAGAATCGAAGCAGGAATTCCCTACGCAATTCCGCAAAACATCTGATGGATCGAGGATGCAATCCATAAAACCATTCTCGGGCTTGTCCATCAAAGGACGTCACCAGGAGCTTGCACTTAGTTGCATCGGTGATGGTTCTCAGAGCAACAACCGATTCAAACGCTTGGAGATGAATTGCCGGATCGGACTCCCCATTATATGTTGACAGGCGTGGTTCTCGAAAGTTATTTGGGGCCGGCTCTCCTCGGATCTCGTCCGTGAAGGCAGAACTTTCCTCGGTATCCTCGTACAGAGGGAAAGCAGAGTGGCAGGCTATCTCAGCTGCGGTCATTTGCGGACAGGCCGCCTGATAGGAGCGGACAGGGACTCCAGCCGGGTAGGAGTGATAAGCAGCGGCCTCGGGCGGGTAGGAAAAGCGGGCAGCCTGAGAAGTCGCCCCTTGGAAGTCGAGAACCCGAGCCGGCATCCAGTGCGCGGCTTCTTGGTAGAAGTTCCGCCGAGCCGCGGAGCCTTCTTGTGGTGGCTGGGATTGGGCGACTTGTGCTAGTGGGAATGGAGGTGGAGGGGGTAGAATAGGAGTTACTGCCGGGTTAACCGCGGCCTGTTGGGGGGCTAACCGTTCGGTCAACAAAGTTAAAGTCTGACTGATCGCGTCCAGACGCTGATCAGTTGCTTTCTGGGCCTGGTCGGCTTCTCTCTTTGTTTGCTCCAGAGCTTCCCACAAAGAGTCATCGCTGTGGTCGGATCGGTCTCTTGGAGGGAACTGGCGGTCTGACATTCTGAACCAAAGATTTCACTGACTGTCCGCGATCTGAAGGTCGCGTGTTTCTGTTCGATTCAAAAGTACGCTTCCGAAGGAAATCGAAGGTTGCGGATTATCGGTTACTATTTGGTTAGAGAATTCAGACCGCTAGTAGCGGTCGAGGCCAGACTTCGCCCGTCGCGGCAAATGCCACTCCTGCGACGGGCTTTCCTTTGATTGAAGAGAAGTGGTTACAGCGGTTTACAAGTGAGCCGGCCGGCTAGACTAGTCGCAAGACCGGAAACTCGAGGCCGCAGCTCAAGCAAGCGAGCTTTCGGATTCGAGTGTGCGCCCCTTGTGAACAGTGCCGCCCCCTATTTATAGGCTTGGGGGCCTGCCCGAATGGGCAGGGATAGAATAACCACCTGCCCGGGTACAGGAGAAACGGGCAGGCGGTGACGGGATACATAAAGAAGAAAAGAAAGAAGCCGCGCGGCCTGGCGGCTTGCCCTTCCGACCCGTTTGACCTGAGGCTGAAGATGTCGTGACCAAGTCAATGATGTAGAACGAGCGGCCTCCGGCTTGAGACCGCAATCTGCCCTCTGGACGTGACCTTGGCCGATCTTCACGATGCAACCCGGGTGGTCTCCGATCTGAGACCGCGGCTTGCTTTACGGGCTTGAACCTTGAGTCTCTATGGCACAACCCGGGCGGTCTCCTACTTGAGACCGCGGATAGCCTTCTTGTCTTGGCTTTTGATAATCTTCAATCTTGGGAGCGGTCCGAAATGTCATCAGACCGCCTGGCCTGGTTTGCCCTGAACTGAGAGCCACTGATCCTGGAACCCAGCGGCCTGACCTAGCAGTTCGCCCGGTCCGACAATGATCCAACCCGAGAAGCGGTTTTCCGGGTAAACACCGGCGGCCTTGAGGGGGAAGAGGGGTCTTGGCCGATCCCTAGAGAGGAAAGGAGAGGGGGGCGGCAATTTAGAGGGGGAGAGAACTTAGGTTTTCAATTTTCATTCATCAACTAGGTTTTACATCAAGTCTTGGCCTTATATATGGCCTTACACACAACAATGGCTATATGCAGCCCAAAATAAACTAAAACAGCAATGGCCGGCTAAACGCAGACCGATATAAGTAAATGCAGCAAAGATTGGCTAAACGCAGGCCAAATTAAATGTCCAACATAACAAAATGAAAAATAGTAATTTAAATACGGTTTTTCATGTGCCGCGGGCGAAGGTTGTAACGTTGCCCGTCAAGATCGCCGTGGCGCCGCAAGTCCTTAGATGGCGGTGGTTGATCATCAACAGCGTCTTCATCATGTTGTGGGTCGTCGTCCCCATCAACCCTCCCCCGCTCGAAAGTACTCATCACCGATGAGGGAGCGTGCAGGTACCGATGTAGGAGGGCTTTGTCCAGAAGGGCCACCTCCGAGGCAGAGAGCCAGTCATCATCATAGGCGGGGCGGTCACGCCATCGGATCAAGAATCGTCGCGTGTCACCATGCTGAGAGGGAAGCACCTCATCCTGTATAATCCTGTCAGGCACAAAAACAGTTTGGGGAAACTTTGAAAGGCGTTAGTCGAAGAAGAAGAAGAAAATGTAGCAAAATTCATTAGGCGACATACCTCCAGTAGCAGCTGATGGAGAGAACGATCCAGATAAAACTTCACCCCCAAACCCATTAGAATTGGTAGTGGACAGAAACGGGGAGACAGATAATTCAGGTGGTGGTGAGCTATATGGCGTTAAACCAGAAACGTTGAAAATAGGGGATATACCCCAATCAGTTGGTAATTCCATGAGATAAGCATTCTCTCCTAATTTCTTTAAAATACGAAAAGGACCGGCTCTCCGATTTGCCAATTTCTTTATGGTTCCCGTTGGAAACCGTTCAGGGGAGAGATGCACCATAACAAAATCGCCAACATTAAAATGGATTTCCCTTCTATGTACGTTTGCGTTAGCTTGATAAGTGGCATATTGTTTGGTTAACGTTTGATTTATGTGTTTATGTAGGGCGTGAACATGCGAGGCGAAATCCTGAGCAAATTGACTAGATTTATAAGATGGCGGTAATGGGACTAAATCAAGTGGCACGGGTGCCTTGTAGCCGTGTACGATTTCATTGGGTGAGAGTTCGGTGGACCTATTTTTGGAGTTATTGTAGGCCAATTGTGCTTGTGGGAGGATGAGTTCCCAAGTGCCCTTGTGATCCCCCACTATACAACGAAGTAAACTACCCAAACTCCTATTAACTACCTCCGTTTGGCCATCCGTTTGTGGATGGTAAGCCGAGGAAAATAAGAGCTTGGTGCCCATGATCTTCCATAAAGTTTTCCAAAAATAACTCGTGAATTTCACGTCCCTATCATTGACAATAGTTTTAGGGACACCTCTATGCCCTACGACCTCTTTAAAAAATAATTTAGCGACGTGAGACGCATCATCGGTTTTGTGACAAGCAATGAAGTAGGCCATCTTCGAGAACCGGTCAACGACCACCATAACGGAGTCGTGACGTCTAAACGTGACGGGAATGCCTAGGACAGTCCATGCTAACATCTTCCCAAGGAACGGAAGGAATCGGGAGGGGGATATATAGACCCGCATTCATCTTATTCCCTTTTCCTAATTGACACGCTCTACAACTTCCAACCACCTTGTGTACTGTAGACTTGAGACCGGGCCAATAAAATTTTTCCTCCACTAAGGTAATGGTTTTATCACGCCCAAAGTGGCCGCCGAGACCGCCACTATGCAATTCCCATACTATAAAGTGGCGAAGGGAAGAACGAGGGATGCATAGCTTAGCGTGCTTAAATAAATATCCGTCACGGAGATAGTACGCAGAAATGGTCGTGGGTGACTCGCCCTGGGTGGACAAATAGATTTCTTTAAAATCCGGACAATGAACATACTTGTCCTTAATACGTTCAAAACCTACGACCTTAACCTCTAGTGTGGTCAATAAAAGAGAGACGCGGCTAAGAACATCCGCTACCCGGTTAAGATTGCCCTTCAGATGTTTAATGTTAAAGGAGTACTCCTGCATGAAGGAAACCCATTTCGCGTGGCGGGGGCTGATTTTATCTTGCGAGTTGACGAACCGTAACGCCTCGTGATCGGAAAGTATAACAAACTCCTTAGGAAGGAGGTAGTGCCGCCAGTGTTGGAGACACCGAATAATGGCATAAAATTCACGATCGTAGTTGGAGTAGTTGAGCTTAGGTCCCGCAAGCTTCTCACTAAAGTAGCCAACCGGATGCCCCTCTTGACTTAAAACGCCTCCAATACCAATCCCGGATGCGTCACAAGACAACTCAAAAACCTTATTTAAATCGGGTAATCGCAAGAGGGGTGCTTCCGACATCCGGGCCTTAATCGTGTGGAACGCTTTGGTGGCGGATTTTGACCGCACAAAGTCACCTTTCTTCATGCACTCCGTGATGGGAGCCATGATGCTACTAAAATCGCGTATGAACCGGCGCTAGAAGGTGGCTAAACCGTGGAAACTTCTTACTTCCCTAATATTGGTGGGTTCCGGCCAATCCACTATGGCCTGGACCTTCTTAGGATCTACGTGTATGCCCTCCGAACTAACAATGTATCCTAGGAACTCCACCGACGATACATAGAACGTGCACTTCTTAATATTGACAAACAGTTTCTCCATTCAGAGCGTCTCCAAAATAATCTTCAAGTGCCCCCTCATGATCGGAAGTCGTGGTGCTAAAAACGAGTATATCATCAAAATAGACAACGATGAACTTCCCCATATACGGTTGAAATACGTGAGTCATCATCCGAGAAAACGTACTTGAGGCATTGGAGAGCCCGAACGACATTACTAGCCACTCATAAAGTCCTTCCTTCAACTTAAATGCTGTCTTCCACTCATCCCCTTCTCTAATCCGTATTTGGTGGTAGCCACTCCTAAGATGCAATTTCGAACAGATTGTGGCCCCGGCTAACATGTCCAACAGATCGTCCAAACGCGGGATGGGGAAACGGTATTTAATAGTGATTTTATTAATGGCCCTACTGTCCACACACATTCTCCATGACCCGTCTTTCTTGGGTGCTAGCAAGGCGGGTACGGCGCATGAGCTTTTACTATGACGAATAAATCCTTTTTGCAATAATTCAGCAATTTGGGTTTGCAACTCCGCGTGGGTGGACGGATTCAGTCGATAGTGCGGTAGGTTTGGTAGGGAGGAACCCGGAATGAGATCGATGGCATGTTGGATATCCCGCAACGGGGGTAATGTTACGGGCAACTCTTCCGGATACACGTCCTTATATTCTTCTAAAAGATCACGCAATGCCGGCGGTAGACTCTCGAACGATGGCTCGTCGCCCTTGACTTGTAGACAAACTAGCGCATAAAGGATACCCTCTACGAAGGAGTGACACTCGAGCTCTTTCCTACCAATTATAGTTAACGTTTTCTTCTCCGCGGGCACAATTGTGTCCGAAGAGGTGATCGAGGGATCCTTAGGGGGAGTGGGCGTCAAGGTAACGGTCTTGCCGTTAAACTTGAACTCATAGGTGTTTGCATGGCCAAAGTGAGTCACATCATAATCAAAGAGCCACGGACGCCCCAATAATACGTGACAAACGTCCATAGGGATAACGTCGCACCAAACCTTATCTACGTATCCCTTAATAGTTAGCGGCACTAGACATCGCTTAGACACCCCAATTGAAGTTTTGTTGACACAAGCAATCTTATATGGTTGGGGGTGCGGTTCCGTGCTTAATTTCATTCGAGTGACCGCATTTTCAGAAATTACGTTCATACAACTCTCGCTATCAATAATCAGTTTACACCACTTATCACCGCTTTTAAAATTCAGAGAAAATATGCTCGTCCTATTATACTCGTCCAATACTCGCGGGGTAGCTAAGAAGCAACGCATCACCATCATGTAAGACTCATTTTCCATATCACTAGGCTCGCCTTCAGACTCATCTGCGGCCTCATAAACAATTTCAGCGGGTTCGGAGGGAGAGCCCATAAGTGCTAAGGGCTTCGTTTTGGTGGGGCACTCACTAGCGTAGTGCCCTTGTACCCGCAAGTGAAACATGTGGCGTTAGTCTTACTAATCCGCCCTATCGGAACTCTCTCACCGGTGGGACTCCGGACGTTCCTAGCGGTAATGACTACAGAATTCGAATCAGTCGACCGAAAATTTCCTTTGTCCCGCATGGAGGACGAAGGTGGGGGTCCCAAAAGGGACTTTCATTTCTGGAATGCCCGTCCCTTGGACTTGTGGGCATTGTGCTTTTCTATATCCAAGGCGGCATTGAATGTCGTGTTAAGGTCCGTATGACCATAACGCAGGAGTTTGCCTTGGATGTCCGAGTTGAGTCCCTTGCGAAAACGGGATAGCGTAGCCTCGGGCATTTCACGGACGTCACACCGTACCATCAAGTCCTTAAGGAGTCCCATGTACTCCGCTACCGATTTGCTCCCCTGACGATGGGTGGCTAACTCGTCGAACATTTGAGTTCGGTGATACGCCGGGACATATTGGTCAGTCAGAAGTGCTTTCATGGCAGCCCACCCAATTGGGGGTACTCCATTTACGGTACCGAGACGCCTCTCTTCGTTCAGCGAAAATATTTTGGCCCTACCCAGAAGCTTCATCCTAGCAACCCGAACCTTCTCAACGTTGATCAGGTTGTGCCACTCAAAATAGCACTCGATCTCCATGATCCAGTATAAAAATACTTGGGGTTCACCCATACCATCGTATGATGGTGCATCTATCTTAACGGCCCTAGTGACGTCGAACTCATATGGAGCTCGAGGCGCTTGCTCATCGTCCTGATCACGGGGAGGGTTTCGTCTCTCAGTTCGCTGGTTGGCAGCGGGATTACGAGGCGCCGCTTGATTTATGGCCAGCCCTTGTATTAATTGAGTGAGGGCATCGAACCTCTCGTTAAACTCTTCCCGAAGCTCCGCGATCGTCGCTGGAGCGTGCTCAACCTCATGGTCGTCTGCCATGTATGAAGTGGATGGGGAATACTCCGTACCACGCCTCGTGCCCATACGCGGAAGAACAAGCGATTTTCTTTAGTAAAAATAGCTTTACGCTTAACTACTAGGCGAATGAAAATACCCTTTCAGACTTTTGTGCTTAAAAAAATAAGGAGAATTTTTAGAAAAATTTTTTTTTGTAATTTTCTGCAGATTTAATTCTTGCGACAATACCGTGATGGCCAGCTATTGGCAGACCAGGAAACGGTGCTGACACGGACAAAATTATAATATCTCCTATTTTCAGGCCAACCTAACGTGGACGAATCGAAAAAATTTCTGTATTTTAATGTTGCTGGAAATAAGTGCAGGAAGCTACAGAAAATTTTTCAGATTTTTTTGACAAGTTTTAAAATTCCGAGGTTTTTACTACACGCAGACCAATCCGAAAATTTCAGATTTAGACCGTGCTAACGAGCGCACCGATTAGAGGGCGGATAGCCTAAAGATCTGAGAGTAAGGTTGATATCGAGATAGAACTCAACACAACCTCGCTTTGATACCAAATTTGATGTAGGCCACCGGATTGCGGCGGTCGCACGCGACTTCGAACAAAGGACTCTCGCCGCTCCGCTCTACCCAAATATAAATAAACGCAGCCCTCGAATATGCTTATTATTAATTTAACGCAGCGTACGGGTAGCAACCGTTAGAGTATGAATATAGGCTATAGGTCTATATTCACACAAGCTAAATGAAATAATATTGATTCCGGACGAGCGCGGTGTTGTACCAAAGAAAAATCCACCAAAATAAGTCGATTCGGAAAGGGTGGTTGTTTCCCCAACAAGAAAAAAGCAAGGATCGCCAATCCTTTTTCGTACTTTTCCGAAATATCAAAGATAATGCAAAATCCACAAGAAAATAGCCACGGAAATTCGTTGATTCCAAAGTCACGCCAAAAACTCAACCACCACAAGAAAATCTAAGAAAAGAAAACTCTTCAATAGAAAGTTTCGTTACCCACTCGGAGTTTGTAGATCCGAGATATTGGATCCACAACAATCGATCGTTCCTTCCACTAGCCCACCGGAGATGAGCCGATGAAGATGTACACGTCCGTCTTCGCCGAACCGCACCCGAGAGAGTTTCCCGATTCCGGTGTTGCACCTTGGACCCTCCTCTTTGCATTGGCCGAATCCTTGAGAGAAGTGGGCTGGTTTTCGAGAGAAGGGTATGAGGAATACGGATTTGGAAGTGAGGGGAGGATGAGGTGGAGTAGGAGGAGGGAGAAGAGAGGGAATGGTGGAGGAAAGGAGGTGGCCGGCGGCCTTGAGGGGGAAGAGGGGTCTTGGCCGAACCCTAGAGAGGAAAGGAGAGAGGGGGGGGGGGGGCGGCAATTTAGAGGGGGAGAGAACTTAGGTTTTCAATTTTCATTCATCAACTAGGTTTTACGTCAAGTCTTGGCCTTATATTGGCCTTACACACAACAATGGCTATATGCAGCCCAAAATAAACTAAAACAGCAATGGCCGGCTAAACGTAGACCGATATAAGTAAATGCAGCAAAGATTGGCTAAACGCGGGCCAAATTAAATGTCCAACATAACAAAATGAAAAATAGTAATTTAAATACAGTTCTTCATGTGCAGCAGGCGAAGGTTGTAACGTTGCCCGTCAAGATCGCCGTGGCGCCGCAAGTCCTTGGATGGCGGTGGTTGATCATCAACAACGTCTTCATCATGTTGTGGGTCGTCGTCCCCATCACACATCTTCTCTATCAGACTAGGTACACCATCTACCTTCCAATCCCACCTAATGATCCACAAATTACTCAAGTTCTACAATTTTACTATACGCAGACCAAATGAGTTATATGAGTCACATAAGGGGAGGTACCTCAAATATTCATCTAACTGACTCAAGATTATTACTTGGTGTGTAACATGTTATTCTAAGCCTAAATCCAGTGGATCATATTTTTCCTTAACATTTTAACATTTATTTTAATTTCTCCAATATTTGTCAAGTATGAAAATGAATATGAAGTGTAAGGTATTCTTATGATATGACTCCCATAAAATTAAGATAAATCTATCATGCCAAAATAACAGTAAGTACAAAATAGTACAATTTTACAATCAGGAATTGTCCTCTATTTATAATATTTAGCATCTATCCAAAGTTGGAGGTTAATGAAGGAACCATCAAAAATATTTATCCAAAACTTTTGGAATAATTACTAGACCTCTATAGTGATCAGTAAGGCTTACTGACTGAGTTTCACAATTTATGGAAATCATTTTCTCACCTAAATTAATATTCCAAATAAATCATAACATGAATATGTTGTGAAGTAGCCTACTGATAACAATCTCCAAAAATTATATAAAAAAATTACAGAGCTTCCTAGTGCCCTGAAATGTCCTATCACCAAGTTGCAAATTTTTCCAGAGAGTATTGGACCCTCAATTATTTTTCTTAAGACTAAGACAAAATAAGTGCCTTGTGAATGAAGTACTGGTTAAATCATTTAATTAATTACACAAAAATTACCAGAGGTCCTTCATATGATATTAAAGGCAATACCAAGATTTCATCATCATCCAAGACCATTTGAACATGTAACTTTCTTTTATAATGAAATGCCCTAAAGGGTTATAACCTAATTTAGGGGGGTAAGGGTTCCTAAAATCCTCCTAAAATCTCCTAGGGTATTATTACACCCTTTGAACTTGTACACCAAATTTCATGGCCATACAATAACATTTGACCCCATGTCCTTCACAAAACTCAAAGTGCAACCTTAAAGATAAAACTAGGGTTTTGGGCCAAATCCTCCCCACATCTCTCCAAATCACTCATGGAGGTGTTTTAGGTGATCTTAAACCAGTGACCAAGATTTCACATCATGGTGATGAGATTTGACCACAATACCCCAAGATGAACACCATACCCTAATTTGACCTAGTTTGACCCAACTTAGGTTAACAAATTACCCAACTAAATCAGTCCCAATGGGGCTGAAATTTTTACCAAAGTCATATAATAACCCAAAGGAGCACCCACCAAAATTTGGAGAGGAATGAAGGTCATTAGACCCATTAATTAATTAACATTTGAATTATGGAATTATTACAAAAACCATAGAAAAATGTTCTCCTAAAATTCCCATTGATATGACAAGGGGGTTGATATAAGTAGCCTAGGTTTCAATTTTCAAGACAATCCCATGACCCAATCAAAAGATATTCAAGGAATGGTGGCTGCCCTACCCTAGGGACTAGTCCCACCAAAATGGCTCTACAGGGAGCTACAGTGCCCCTATTGTGCTGAAACAAATTTTCATTTAATCTACACACCAAGGGCTACAAAGTTTATGTTGGACACTTTTTCATCAGAGGTGTTCTAGTATTTTTAATAATTAAAAGAAGATACTGCAAAATGTGTGACATTAATACACATATTAATATATCATACTCAAATGATCTCGCACAGATCTTGGCGCGCATCAGACGGTGCTTGGTCATCTTCTACCTTCAGCCAAAGGCTGAGATGCTCCCGTCCTGGGCTCACTTCCTCCTCACTTTCTCGGCCACCTGAGCGCCGCCCCGACCGACCAATGCCACCACCACCTTCATGGAGGTGGTGGACGGCGATTAGATGTGGTTGGCCGGCCGGAGGTGGCCGGAGTGCGGGGATTTTGCGGGGGAAAGAGGGCTCGAAACGAGCCCTCTCAGAATTGCGATCCGAGCCCAATTGAGCTCGGATCAAGCCCCGAATCATCAGAGGATCTAGCACTAGAGGAGAGTGTTGGGAATATTGCCCTTAATATTCCTTTTATTTGAAGAGGCATCACTCTCAATGCTAAATACAAAGTTGTATTTGATAAAGCTATATTTGTGCAAGAAATACAGGCTCAGGTAACTCAAGAGAAAGGGCCAATCATGCCCTTAGTTCAGGAGAAATCAACTCCTGAGAGATGAAGAATTGTCTCAGCAGAACCGCTGAGACGAAGGGTCAAATCCGCTGAGACGAGCTCACTGTCTCAGCGGATCCGCTGAGACGGGAAAGGAGCTGCAGATAGAAGAGATTTGGCGTGTTCGTCGAACGCAGAACACAGTTCGTCGAACACAGAGACAACAGAAGGAAACAACTGAGATTTGGCATGTTCGTCGAATGCAGAACACGGTTCGTCGAACACAGAAACAACAGAAGCAAACATCTGAGATTTGGCGTGCTCGTCGAACGCAGAACACAGTTCGTCGAACACAGAAACAACAGAAGCAAACAGCTGAGACTTGCCGTGTTCGTCGAACGCAGAACACAGTTCGTCGAACTCAGAGTATGACGAGTTCGTCGAACTCAGAGTATGGCGAGTTCGTCGAACGCAGAGTTGGGCAAGTTCGTCGAACTCAGAGTATGGTGAGTTCGTCGAACGCAGATTGCGAGTTCTGCCCGTGGCGCAAGCTGCAGAAAGACATTGTGGGGTCCACCAGTCTCTCTCATACTACTCAGAAGGACGGCTGAGAGCTGTTGAAGGTCGGGGATGTATAAAAGAAGAAGTTAGGGAACTTTGGAAGTGTGTTGGTCGAGTGCTAAAACAAATTACTATTCCATTGACGACCAGAGCTCTCGTTTTTCTCTTCCTGCTCACTGAACAAGCAAGAAGAAGAAGAGAGAAAAAGAAAGCTCCTCTACAAGAAGGAGCAAGGTGATCTTCCATCCTTCATCTGAAGAGGAAGATCAGTGTGTAGCTGCCATCAACATCTCCAGCTACAAGAAAGCACAAGCGGTGCAAGAACTACAGAAGACTTCTACTCACTGCTGTCTGCTGTAGTAAGCTTCAAATACTCTTTTACTGTAGGGCTATTGCCTGAGTTTGTAGGATCTGTGAATATCTGAGGTAGGGTTGTTTAGCCTGAGTTGTAGGGCTTTATTGCCTGAGTTGTAGGAGGAGGATTCCTCTGAGGAAGGACCTGGAAGAGGTCTGAGTTGTAGGAGGTGGATTCCTCTGAGGTAGGGCTTGTTGGCCTGAGATTGTAGGACCTGCTGTGGTCTGAGTTGTAGGAGATGGATTCCTCTGAGGTAGGGCTTGTTGGCCTGAGATTGTAGGACCTGCTGTGGTCAGAGTTGTAGGATCAGTGGCTGATCTGAGGTAGGGCTGCTGTGCCTGAGGTAGGGTTGGGAAAACCTGAGAGATCCTGAGGGATTTGTGCTGTAAACTATTTTAGCTAAGTTTGGAGGAGTTGGCCCTGTCTAACACACTGTTAGAAGGGTGAAGGGGGAAAGTGGACTACCCATAGACACCCTGTCTTGGGGAACCACTATAAACACTTGTGTGTTTTCTGTGTGTGGTTGATTACTTGTTTAGAATAATCTTAAACATCTAAATCAAACAAGGAAAAATCAAAAGACCTATTCACCCCCCTCTAGGTGAATTAGATCATATACCTATATAATCTTTCAAGTGGTATCAAAGCGAGGTTGATCAAGAAAGACTTAACAGTCTGACCAGATCCTAAATAGGTATTGAATATTCTGAATCAGATGGCCTCTAGTGGAATGCAGAAGGAGATGGGCTCCATGAAATTGCCCATATGCAACAAAGCCAACTTTGGCATATGGAAGCAGAGGGTTAGATTGTTCATGGAAGCATCTGACCCTAGGATCTATATTACTGTCAAGGAAGGTCCCTTCACTTTCAAAATTGCCTCCACAACAGATCTAACCACAAATGAACTCACTCTGTTCACTATGGACAAGAGAGCTCAGAACATCATAGTAAATGCTATTGATGACTCCACATTTCAAAACTTGGTACACTGCACTACTGCCAAGGAAATGTGAGACACACTAGTAGTTTATATGGAAGGGACTGCAGAAGTGAGAGATAGAAAGTCACTCCTAAACCAAGAGTATGAAGCCTTTAGGCAGATGAGCCAGGAGAGCATTTCCATGTGCTATGAGAGGTTCTTTAGGATTGTGAATGAACTAAGAACCTATGAGAGAGTGTTCACCAACTATGAGCTGAATGATAAGTTCCTTAGATCTCTAACAAGGGATTGGGACACAAAAATCTGTGCAATCAGGAAAGTGGCCAAGCTTGGTGAGACCCCCACTCACACACTGTTTGGAAAGCTGCTCTCCTATGAGATGCAGCTGTCTGCAAGAAAGGAAGAGGACACCTCAACATGGCCTCAAGCAAGGCAGAAATCTGTAGCTCTCAAAGCTGACAGCTCCAAGAGAAGCAAGGGCAGGATGGTGTCTCCTCAAAGGAGATGTGCTGAATCAGAAACCAACACCTCAGATAGCTCTTCCTCTGATGAAGAGTTTGCTGCCTTTTTAAGGTAATTCAAGAAGATGATGAAAAGGAGGCAATGGAAGAACAAGCACTCTTCCTCATATCACAAAAAGGAGGACAGCAAAGAGTCAAAGCATCACTCCAGGAATGACAGGTATGGATCTAACTTTAAATTTAATTCCTCTAAAGTTGTCTGTTATTGTTGCAGCAAGCCAGAGCATGTCATTACTGACTGCCCAGTCAAGAGAAAAGAGAAGGATGAGAATGAAGGCTCATCAGCCAAGAGGCAAGTAAGGAGAAAAATCCATTCTAGCTAAGAAGGAAAGGAGCTGGAGTGAATCAGACTCCAGCTCATCAGAATCTGAAAAGGAAGAAGCCCTTATTCTGCTGGGAGAATTGCAATCAGGGCCCCTCTATCACACTCAGATAGTGATGTAGAGGAGGATGAAGTCATTCAAGATGTCCATGGGCTTATGGCTCTAACTGAAGATGTGGACAACCACAACAATTCAGAACATGAGCAGGTATTAATTCATTCTATATCCTCTTCTGATTATGAGACTGGTCCAGATTCTGAAACACCTTCATCAATTGGTGGAAGTGGTTCAACAACTGAGGAAGATGTCAATCAATTGATTGACAAGTATGGTGTTCTTTTGGAAGCTTTGAAGAAGAGTAAGAAGCTTGCCAAGAGGCAAGCCCAGGAAATTGCTTCCCTTAAAATGACTAAAAATGACTACACTGAACCTACCTCCCTAGTGGCTCAGATGAGTAGACAGATAAGCCATTTAAAGGAGTTAACAATTGTGCAATTAAACACTATTTCCCTGAAGAACAAGGTCATCAAGGACCTTGAGAAGAAGCTTGTGAAAGAGAAGAGCCTGGTGACTCAATTCTCCAAGCCCAAATCTGTGCTCCCTATTATTGACACCTTCTCCTCTCAAACCAATAGGAGAGGACTAGGATTCAATAAAATGGAAGTAGGAGGAGGGAGTAGAGAGAAGAGCAAGGGGAAGGCTAAGCCTCAAACCACCTTTCAAAAAGTGTTACTTTCTTCCAACAGGTATGACCATGAAAGCATTTATGGTCACTGGAAGAATGAGATTTTCTATAGGAAGGAAAATACTCCTTCCCATAGTGGAAGAAAGGGAATGAGATTGAGTGTTATGAAGGCTCCCCATGTGAAAATTCAAATGGACCAACCTGGACCATTTGTATTTGGTACTTCAGCCCCTCCAGTCAAGAATAAGGGTGCAATCTCTTTCAAATCTGCTTCAGCAAAGAGCATAACTGATGTCAAATCTGTTGACAAGGCTTGTTGCTCAGTGTCAGATGCCATCAGATCTTGTATGGTTGCCAAGCCAAAGCAAGCTGATGAAATCAGGACAAAGAGCATCAAAACAGCACATAGATTGACTTTCAGTCAAATCATTGCTTAGGTGAGTAGAAGAATTCTTTATTATGCTAACAAGAACCTAGGACCCAAGTCACCTTGGGTTCCTAAGGGATATTAAAATCTGTCTTGCAGGGTAGTCCATTTGACCAATAAAAAGCAAACAAGGCTAATGGACAATAATGGCTCCAGGCTCAACTCTGGACTAAGAAAAATCTCACCACTTGCAAAGATGCACTGATCAAGGGGTGCTAAAAGATAGTCCAAGTACCAACCTCAACCAAATTTGGTACTTGGACAGTGGGTGCTTATGGCACATGAAAAGAAGGAGGTTGACATCATGGTGCAGCAATAAGCAGACCAGTGTGGCCATATCCTCTTCTGGGTCTGAATACATTGCTGCAAGAAGTTGTTGTGCACAACCATTGTGAATTCAACATCAATTGAGGACTACCTCCTCAAGGTAAGTATCTCTTCTCCTATTGATTTTAAAGAAAGCTGGTCAGCTGGATCAGAAAAATCTGGTTCAGCTGAGCTTCAGGTTACCCTTAAACAACTGGGAAAATTCTGGGTTCGACGAACTCCTTCCTGGGTTCGACGAAAGTTGTGCTTGAGTTCGACGAACTCAGCTCTGAGTTCGATGAACTCAGTCATATGATGTCATTTTATTTACCCTTCAATCATAAGATCAATAGATATGCTCCAAATGAGGGGGAGCTAGAAAGGGTTGTTCAAAATGAACAAGATCAGCTATTAAATATAATAGTTCTCAAATTGAGGGGGAGCTGGCAAATGCTGTAGATGCTGCCTCCCAATCCCTAGAGGGTAAAATGGTTGAAAAATCCAGAAAGGGGGAGATGGCCAATGCTAAGACCAACTCGGAGTTAACTTTGAGTGGACTCTCCTCTGAGTTAGTCAAAGCTTAATATAAACAATCATGAGTTCTAAATGTTTAAACAATCTTATATTAAGCAATGTTATCATGAATGCTATATAGATCATTTTCATGATATGTTTTTATTTGGGTATGTACCTTAACATTGTGAATGTTCTGCCTTCTTCAAATAGGGGGAGATTGTTGTGAATTTTACCCTAAATATTCCTTTGATTTGAAGAGGCATCACTCTCAATGCTAAGTACAAAGTTGTATTTGATAAAACTATATTTGTGCAAGAAATACATGCTCAGGTAACTCAAGAGAAAGGGCCAATCATGCCCTTAGTTCAGGAGAAATCAACTCCTGAGAGATGAAGAATTGTCTCAGCAGAACCAATGAGACGAAGGGTCAAATCCGCTGAGACGAGCTCACTGTCTCAGCGGATCCGCTTAGACGGGAAAGGAGCTGCAGATAGAAGAGATTTGGCATGTTCGTCGAACGCAGAACACAGTTCGTCGAACACAGAGACAACAGAAGCAAACAGCTGAGATTTGGCGTGTTCGTCGAACGCAGAACACAGTTCGTCGAACACAGAAACAACAGAAGCAAACAACTGAGATTTGACGTGTTCGTCGAACGCAGAACACAGTTCGTCGAACACAGAAACAACAGAAGCAAACAGCTGAGACATGGCGTGTTCGTCGAACGCAGAACACAGTTCGTCGAACTCAGAGTATGGCGAGTTCGTCGAACGCAGAGTTGGGCAAGTTCGTCGAACTCAGAGTATGGCGAGTTCTTCGAACGCAGATTGCAAGTTCGGCCCGTGGCGCAAGCTGCAGAAAGACATTGTGGGGTCCACCAGTCTCTCCCATACTACTCAGAAGGACGGCTGAGAGCCGTTGAAGGTCGGGGATGTATAAAAGAAGAAGTTATGGCACTTTGGAAGTGTGCTGGCCGAGTGCTCAAACAAATTACTATTCCATTGAGGGCCAGAGCTCTCGTTTTTCACTTCCTGCTCACTGAACAAGCAAGAAGAAGAAGAGAGAAAAAGAAAGCTTCTCTACAAGAAGGAGCAAGGTGATCTTCCATCCTTCATCTGAAGAGGAAGATCAGTGTGTAGCTGCCATCAACATCTCCAGCTACAAGAAAGCACAAGCGATGCAGGAACTACAGAAGACTTCTAGTCGCTGCTGTCTGCTGTAGTAAGCTTCAAATACTCTTTTACTGTAGGGCTATTGCCTGAGTTTGTAGGATCTGTGAAGATCTGAGGTAGGGTTGTTTAGCCTGAGTCGTAGGGCTTTATTGCCTGAGCTGTAGGAGGAGGATTCATCTGAGGTAGGACCTGGAAGAGGTCAGAGTTGTAGGAGGTGGATTCCTCTGAGGTAGGGCTTGTTGGCCTGAGATTGTAGGACCTGCTGTGGTCTAAGTTGTAGGATCAATGGCTGATCTGAGGTAGGGCTGCTGTGCCTGAGGTAGGGTTGGGAAAACATGAGAGATCCTGAGGGATCTGTGTTGCTGTTAGAAGGGTGAAGGGGGAAAGTGGACTACCCATAGGCACCCTGTCTTGGGGAACCACTATAAACACTTGTGTGTTTTCTGTGTGTGGTTGATTACTTGTTTAGAATAATCTTAAACATCTAAATCAAACAAGGAAAAATCAAAAGACCTTTTCACCCCCCCCCCCCCCCTCTTGGTGAATTAGATCATATACCTATATAATCTTTCAGAGAGGAAGCGGATCGGACCTGTGTGGGGGCTTGGTGGCGCGTATTCCGGCGAGTCGCCATTGCCGGAGGTGGAGCTTTCAGCGCCATGTCAATCTTAGCTTCTGGTGCTCGATATCTTCGGGGAAGAGGGGGGTTTCACTCCTTTCCGACCTCTGAAGATGTTAAAGGGGTCAATTGAGGCTATAGGGGAGGAGTTGCTCGAATTGCCATTAATGGCCATGAAGGAGATTTCGGTTACACTTGATTTCCCTTGATTCAGCCCACTTGGTGGGCTGGAAAGTGTTCCAAATTTCTTGTAATTGCCAGGGGGTGAATCTCCATCAATTGGGGCTTAATTGACCATGAGTGTCATTATTCTCCTCTTCCTCTCTCCACCATTTTTGGGGGAAATAGAGTTTTCTCTCTCCTGGCCGAATTCCTTGAGATTGAATGGCCAACTCAGCAACATTCAACCCCCATTAGGTGGTGGACCACATCAATTGGATCTAGCTCAAGTGGATTGGGTTCAATTTGGGTAAAGTAGGTCATTTTGACCTAAATTTAGGATAAGGTTGACTTTGGTCAAATTGACCACTTGGGTTGACCACAATGGGAGGGTAGTGACCCTTTGGACTCTCTTATGGGTTAGGAAGGTTTAGGTGGAGTCAATTTGGCAAGGTGAGGGTGAATTGCCCCTTAATAGGGCACTTTGACCAAAATGGGGTTAGAGTTGACTTTGGTAAAATTGGTCAAATTGGAAGCTCCATGATAGGGTTTTTTGGTCGATTAGGTCCCTAGTGTCCCTATGATGGTAGGGGCAGGGTCAATTTGGCATGGTGGAGGCCCATTGGCCCTAATTGAGTTAGTTTGAGCACTTTAGGGTTAGGGTTGACTTTGGTCAATTTGGCCTCTTTGGTTGACCCCAATGGGTCCCTGGTGCTCCAAGGGGACCCCTAATGGGTTAGGGATACTATGGTGGGGTCAAAGTTCAAGGTGAGGCCCTAAAGTCCAACCCTTGGCTAGGTATCTGAAAACTGCTATATGCAGACCACTTGGGTTTTCTCTTTCTCATCCAAGCTCACATGATCTTAAGCTCTTCCTATGGTTTTGTCATGACCTAGTCATGACAAAACCAACTTGGGGGTCTAGTTATTTGGGGGATGTTACAGAGGTAGACCAAAAAAGACTTGGAATGAAACTATATAGAAAGATATGATGTACTTAGGTATTAATGAGGTTATGATTAAAGATAGGGCGCAATGGCGACAAAGGATCCATATAGCCGACCCCACTATTGTGCGATAAAGGCTTGAGTGTTGTTGTTGTACAAGTTTCTTCAATAAGATACTGAAGACAAAGAAGATGTCAGACCAATGGAGAGAAAGTATTTCGGTACCTTTGTACAAGAACAAATGAGATATACAAAATTGTGTCAATTACAGGGGAATTAAATTAATGAGTCATACTATGAAACTATGAGAACGAGTAATAGAGAGAAGAGTTAGACGAGAGACTAACATCTCAGAGAATCAATTTGGATTCATGCCAGGGAGGTCAACCATGAAAGCTATACATCTCTTGTGGAGACTCATTGACAACTATCGGGAAAGACAAAAAGATTTGCATATGTTATTTATCGATCAGGAGAAGGCTTATGATAGGGTTCCAAGAGAGGTCTTGTGGAGAGTCTTAGAAAGAAAGGTGTAAATGTATCATACATTGACATAATCAAAGATATGTATACAAATTCAGTGACCAAGATGAGGACATCCGGAGGATTAACACAGGAATTTCCTATCGTTGTTGGCTTAGATCAAGGGTCAGCTTTAAGCTCTTATCTCTTTACCCTTATCTTAGATGAGCTCACCAGACATATCCAACAAGCAATACCTTGGTGTTTATTATTTGTAGATGATATTGTTTTGGTCGATGAGACGCGCGAGGTTGTGAATGCGAAACTTGAATCTTGGCGAGACACTTTAGAAAAGAATGGTTTTAGTTTGAGCGGGACAAAGTCGGAGTATATGGAGCTTAAATTTAGTAGTGCAAAATTGTCGGATGACTCCGTCATTAAATTGGGTGACCAAGATATTTCCTGCAGTGAGTGCTTTAAATATATGGGATCGATAATTAAAAAAGATGGAGGTGTAGATAAAGGTGTGATACATAGAATCCAAGCAGGTTGGTTGAAGTGGAGAGGCGCATCTGGGATCTTATTTGATCGTAAAGTACCATTAAAACTTAAAGGTAAGTTTTACTGTACTGCAATTAGGCCAGCAATGCTCCACGGTTCTAAGTGTTGGGCAGTGAATGGTTTACATGAGTAAAAATGTGGGTTGCGGAGATGAGAATGCTTAGGTGGATGTGTGGTCACAAGGAATGAATGCATCAGGGATAAGACAGGAGTGGCGCCTATTGTAGAGAAGATGCGAGAAGCTCGTTTAAGATGGTTCAGACATGTACATAGGAGACCATTAGAGGCACCTGTTAGGCGCTGTGAGAGTTTAGTCACTAGACATGTTAAACGGGGGAGGGGTTGACCAAAAAGACTTGGAATGAAACTATAAGGAAAAATATGATGTACTTAGGTATTAATGAGACTATGATTAAAGATAGGGCGCAATGGCGACAAAGGATCCATATAGCCGACCCCACTATGGTGGGATAAAGGCTTGAGTGTTGTTGTTGTTGCATGTTACGCACATCTTATATTTGTTATTTCTCACAATTTATTTATGCTTGTTTGCGGCTTATTGGCGTGACCGGCTAATAAGACCTTGAATAAAATGGTTCGTCAAATTAGGTCTAGCGATAGTTTGGGCAAGCAATGAAATCAAGTTTTAAATTTTTAATAAAATAAGTATTTATTAACATATTAAGTTTTCCTAAATTAAAGAAATACATATAAAATATTATTCTAGTTTTGGGAAATTATTCATGAGGGGAATAAAAAGATCCGATATCGGGTATGGTAATACAACTAATTGGTAATTCCTTCCTAAAAGCCCATTTAAAAAATAGCCTAAAATGTCTCTCTTTTTAAGAACCGAAAAGGGTCCTGTTTGGACAGCTTGGAAAATTGAGAAAACAGATATTCTGTTTTTTCACGATACTCCACCCCTACCCTTCCTGTACGCAGAAAGTTGACGTTCTCCTCCCGTTTTGTCTACCAGTCGACGTCGGTGCCCCTCCCAACTTCGCCGCCGCCACTGGCCCTCGTGGGCTCCGGCGTCCTTGTCTCTACCATCCGGCAAGCAGTCTGACCTCTCTTATTTCTAGGCGTTGTCTTCTTTCCGAGATCGCAAGACTCCCTCGTTCCATATAACTGACCCACTATGGTGTGATAAAGACTTGAGTGTTGTTGTTATGTAGTGAGATACATGTAGTTTCAGTTTTCTTAATGAAAAATGAAAATGCACAGTGATACCTCTGAGTATTCTTTAGAGGGGGGGGGGGGGGGGGGTGAATAGAGATTTAAAAACTTTTCTATAATAATATGCACAACAACAACATCATAACCCATATAGTCCCCAATCATTGGGGGTATGGGCGGGGGAAGATTGGAAACAGACCTAACCTTTGGCACTATGCACAAAGTGGCTTCTCTCAGAGGAGAAAGACCTAACCTTTGACAATAAATGCACAAAGTGGCTGCTCACAGAGTACCACTGAAATAGTGGCCCCCTATACCGTCGCGTTTGCTGCGGAATCATGCCCTCAAATCAAAGCCAAAGACATCAGAGAGGGCAGACCCAAGAATCCATTTTGATTTATGTGCACATAACCATGCTTCCTTCATTCAGCATCCAGAGCATTGGTGAAGCACAATTCTATAATAATATGCACACACAATAAAAAAATACTCCTAATTACTATGCATTCAGCTGATCAACCCAGAATAAAATAATCACAGACTGCGAAAATAAAACCAGTAGACAGCACAGAAAATTCACAGCACAAAGACAAAAGCTATAGTGGTTCCCCAAAACTTATGGGTACATCCACTCTTCTACCACCTTGGTAGGAATACACTATCAAGTGTCTGAGTCTGTTGATAAGGAGACTCTCAGAACCACTGAGTCCTTTGATAAGGGAATCAACTACTGAGTCTTTTGACAAGGAGACTCTTAGAACCACACTAGATCTTTTGGTAAGGAGATCTTTAACCAACTGAATCCTTTGTAGAGTGATTCTTAGGACTCGTTACTCAAGTTACAAATAAGAAGTAGACAGAGTAAGAAAGTGAAGAAGTATTGAACAAAGTTCTTCTGAATGGATCCTCCTTCAGCAATCATTGAGGATTCAAGACACTTGGTGTTCTGTAAATGGATCTTTATTGCAGTAGATGAGTCATTGCTAGAAGAGAAGAGTTGCAAGGACTGTGTAAGCTTGATCCACAGAATCTCTGTAATTTGTAGGCTTCTTGGTGTGTAGCAGATGAAGAAGATGAAGAAGCCTTTTCTGTTGTTGTGTTCTGTACAGAGATCTCTGATTCTATATCTTTCTGAGAGTTGAGAAGAAGAAGAAGCTTCAGAGAAAAAAACAAGATGACTGATTGAATTCTTGAAAAACTATTTGTCTCAATCTTCCTGAGTATGTTTATTCCTCTGTCGAATAGAATTTGAATTTCTTTCCTTTTCTGCTGTATCCCTAATAGGAAAGTCCATGGGATAATTCCGTTTACTTTCTAATTTGATGACCCGTCAAATCCTTTTAGAATATCTTCCAAAAATAACTTTATTGACTCTCTGTAGTCATTCTTTCCATTCTTGGATATAATCGACACGTTAGAGATCAAACTATTCCATGTATAACCTCTGAATCAACTTTAGAAAAGAATAAAGGAGAATTACTGATTCTGTTTGTATTCGACGTAGCGTCGAATACATTTGACTTCTTTTCGACGCAACTCTGAATTCTACTGAGTTGAGTCGAAATCCTCCTCTGATTATTAATGATCTCTGCAGTTGATGTTGCGTCGAATAGTTATCGACGTATCCGTCGAGTTGAAATCCTGAACTCAGAGTTCTTCCTTCTGCGTCGATTATAAGTCCAAGCTGCGTCGACTTCTAATACTGCTTCGACTGACTCTGTTTTCTGCGCCGAGTACATCTCGACGTTGCATCGACTTAGACTTCAGTCTGAGTTTATGTCACTTCTATTCGAAGTTATTTCGACTTGAAGTCGAAGCTGCGTCGACTTCTATTCGACGCAGGTTTAACTCAACTGAATTTTTGACTCTTTTTGGACTGGTCTTTGACACTCTAATGAGAGTGTGACAACCTAAGACATCTAATGACCAAATTACCCTCTCTATACAACATGGGTAATACATTCTAGAAAATGAAATCACTTGTATATAATTTGTAAGATAAATCAAATGGTGTTTTTCCCAACAAAAAATGAGGTTGTTTGCATGAAAAGTGAGATACATGTAGTTTCAGATTTTATTTATTCTGTGTTTGAAGATAATGAATAAATTTTTTTTCGTCTTGTCCATAAATATAACATGGGGTGGAGTTTCCATTCTGTTTATCAAAATTGAGTTTATAATAAAAGATTGGATTCTAATGGAGAGGCTGGATTATCTTTTCATGCAAATGTTTCCTCTTGTAGTTCTGTTTTAAGATGTGTTTATTAATCAAAGTGGTTTGGTATTCAGTGCTTTCCTATGGAAGCTCCTCCATTGATTTCTGGAGTTCTTCAGGTTTGTTTGCCACCTATTTAATTTAATATTTACTAAATCCATCATGCTAGTATTTTCCTAGCTGTGGGTGTTAATTTTTTTTTTCTTTTGTAGAAAATCACGCTGTTATGCTTGAGGGGAGAAGATGACAGTAGTGCTTTCAGGACAACAGTGCGCACTTTATCTGGTGCTGTTCTGGCAAGGCTATTAGTGATGAATACAAATTATCTTGCACATTTAACATCTGAAGCATCTCTTCGAGTGGCCCTCCAACAGGCTGGCCTTTCCATCAATCAAGATATTCTTCTCTGCTTGGTTGACGTCTGGATTGACAAGGTAATGGTATTATGTAAAATTCCTTGTTGCTCTTAATCTTCTTAAATTTTACTCAACTTAGAGTATCTCGGTCATTTCAACTATGTTACGAATGGAATAATTGCCGACACGATTGCATTAAGTGAAAGGAGCACACAATACAATCCGGAGAAGCTCCGACCAAGATCAAGGTGGCTGGGTTCTCCAAGATCTTCTCTCCAAAGAGAGCCCAAAATAACTAAAATATTCAAGATACCTAAACACTTAAACCCCTACCCCTTATATAGATTAGGGAGGGTAACCATACAAGGAAATACAAAATCATTTAAGTAATTATTTAATATTAATCAATTAATTAATACAAGTTAATTACAAGAAATAATCACAGCGGTTTCCAAATGCGCGCTCCGATGGTTCCGATGAGGAGTGACTCCTTCGGTAAATGCACGAGGGTAACATTATATCGGTCTCAAAAATTGACCTCTTCAAGGTCGAGTTTTAATTGTTTGTCTGGATCTTTAAGAATGGGAGGGATGTATAATTTGTGTCCGCCGGTTGAAAAGAAGGAAAATTGATGGGAAATAACAAATAATTGCGAGGCTCGGTTAGGGAAAATAACAAATAATTGGAGGCAGGCGAGCAAGTCCCTTGGCAGCCGCACGCGCAAGGCGAGCTGGAGGGTTTCCCGGCGGGTGCTCGCTGGGAACGGGCGAGATGGACCCTCGCTGTCAGCTCGCGAGAGGAATCCTCGGGAGCGGCTCGCCCCGCAAGGGTACGAAGATGTTTTTACCCAAAAGCCCCTGGTGGTCTGCAGTTAGCCCCTCTAAACAACGGAGTTTGGCTGTTGGCAGACCATTTTGGGTTGCGTATATTAAGAATGTAAGGCGGGATTCCGCTATTAGCAGACCACAAGCAAAAAACTATAAATAGACCTTGAAGGGCACCTTGGGAGGGCAGTCCAATCTCAGTACTCTGAGCTTCTTCCTCCCCAGGTTACTTTGGTTTAGCTATCTAGCTCTCCAAGGTGCCCAGTCTCAGCTTTGGCTTGGGAGGGGAAGCGCTCAAAGATCTTTCGGGTTTGTGGTGGGACCTCCTCGCTGTGACTAAGGTCTATGTCTAGTTCCGAACCTCCTGTCCGCTCCTTCCGAGGGATCAGTAAGGGCTAGTTACCCCTCAACTTGTTGAGGGCCCGAGCTTCACAAGAGTCCAAGAAATTGGTTTCAACAATATATGTATATGTATGTATATATATATATATATATATCTATGTATATATATATATGTATATATATATATATGTATATATATATATATGGATATATATATATGTATATATATATATATATCTATGTATATATATATATATCTATGTATATATATATATATCTATGTATATATATATCTATGTATATATATATTATATATCTTTGTATATATATATCTATGTATATATATATATGTATATATATAGATATATACATATAGGTAAGAAATATGTAATCTGAAGATCAACCAAAAATCAGTCGGCCTGTAAGTATGTCAAGCCACTTAGAATAAAATTTAAAGAAATTCATCGAACAACAAAATCGTCATAAAAAATCTCGCCAAAACCTTTCGAATATTTCATTAGACAAGATTATTCTTTTTTAATTTTATATTGAATTGAATGAAATTTCTATTTATTGAAAGAAAATTACCGGTGTTACATCCTTTTCTGCTGCCTCAGTTTTTGAAGATTATCTAGTATCTCTCTTCCTATACACCCTCCAAATTTTATTACAAATATATTGATATTATTTTTTTTACTCCGCGCCCGTTCTCACTTATAACAGATCGATAATACAACATCCATCCAGAGAAAGACTTGTGCTTCTGCTCTTTCTATTATTCTGACACTAAGAGTACCTGAGGTCATAGATAAACTTGATGATATTCTAAGGTATGTTCCCTTCCCACAAACTGTCCTTCGTAAATTTTTTACAATTTGATTTATCTGTGGATATGGCTTCCATGTAGTGTCTGTACTAGTGTTATTTTGGGAGGAACGAAAGATACTAGGGAGGAAGATTCCAGGTTACATTTCAATATGGTCATGGTATTTTTTATGCTTCTCTAATTGTTTCTCATCTCTTCCTGAATGTGTTGTGCACCGCAGTGGTGATTCTACAAGTTCTTCTACAAGTTCGTCATGGCCTGGCAGCGGTTTTGGCTACAATGGTGTCCCGAGCAAAGAATTGCGCAGAAGACAAGTAAGAAACTTAGTTCTGTGTGCCGAATTTTTCATAATAGTTTATGATATATACTTCGATAATGGTGCATATTCTCTTTTCAGATAAAAGATTCTGATCCGATCAAGAAATTGTCGTTAAAGGACATGTTAAAGGATGGACTGACTTCTTGCGCAGCTTTTCATGGAGTGTCATCATTCCAACAAGCTATGAGCAGGATGCATCCATCGGCTTTTGCCCAATTACAGCAGGCATTAAAGATAGCATGAGATAATTTGGCGCACTTCTACGCATCTCTGCTTCTTGAATTGATGCGTGTGACAGACAAGTATTAACATGCACATGTTTACAAAGTGTTCATGATTGGCTTTGATGGATGCGCTTTTTATCGGTCCATATACACAATTCTTTGGCATAGTGACTATACTCTCAGTGAATTGGAATAAACCTCAAATGTAGTGTGCCAAGCAGTATAATCTCAGGGAGGTGCGTGTGGTATTATTTTATGTGATCCTGTCTTTTGTTTTCCATTGATATAGTTGAAATGGTTTTTGGTCATTTGTATTTAAGTTGCAGTTTAGTGAAGCTGGCAGTTTTTTATCTGTCCTGCTTCCTCTACTTGCTATTGTATTTGGTTTGTACAAAATTATAATGAAACTAAATTGTGGGAATTCTGTTTTGCATCTTTTGGTTGGTTTTCAGTGTGTAGTTTCTGTTTTTGGACGATATTTTAAGTGAATACCTTTTATTTATTTCCAGTTCCATTCAAGCCTTCTACAGAAGTGTGACGCCATGAGTAAATGTGAACTAATTACTCACATATGAATTTGACACGGTGTCCTAGCTATTTACAAAATCATGAGGTGCTTTGTGGATACCACAGATGTGACTGGCGCTCAGCACCAGGCAACAAAAGATGATAGTTGTTTAGTCCTCTTAATTGTAGAAGAGCCGAACATATATAGTAGGCGGTCATCTGATTCTAGGTCATTAGTATCTATCCTGATATCTGTGTATGCTAGCACGAAAAGGGTTATTCATTGAGCTGTGTATCAATGAGAACTAGATGTGTTAAATTTTGCTATCAAGGTGATCACCTGAGTGCTATTTAAGTATTTGGCTGCTGAAGTATATCTATTGAAAAAAATGATTTACCTACTGGAGGCTGTTGAGTTGAGCGCAGCCACTTTCTTTTGGAAATGCTGAGGTTCTCTTGACAATTTTAGCAAGACCTCTCGTATATGGTGGAAGTTATAGCTGGCTGCAAGGGCGTACCATCACCAGGCCGTGGGGATTTTTTTTTCCTCCTTTTGGTTTATCATGTTAATTGTATCTGTTTTTATGTATTCATATCTTCTAGCGATCAATATCTCATGTATATCATTCGAGGAAGAAGGTCATGTGGCAGCGTCATTGAAGAGATTGTCACTACTTTTGACCTGCGAAGCCTTTTTCGTGGAGCACCTTTATCGTCCTCTTGGACTAGGTCGGTAATCGAAGGGTGGAGTACGAGCAATGGGACTCTAGTTGATGGTTCTCTGATTTGAATAATGAGCATCATGATTCTAAATTGAATTTCAAAGTGAGTGAACTGTCGATAGATCAGAACAATGGTATGGCTCTAGATGTGCAACAATACTTCGAAATGAGGTTGTTGCACCGGTTATCCATTTCATTAAAGTAGATGTACTGTTTGAGAGTTCACTAGCTACAAAAGAGAAAGAATTGTATCTAGGTGAGGGAACTTGTATATTCAAAGAGTATATATGAGCAGGTTGACCACCAGTACAAGAGGGATGGAGGGTATGTGTGGAGAAGGTAGGGATAACCTCGTGTTTGATGAAATATTTTATTTATATTTTAAAATAATATTTTTTTTGTTTTTGAAAAATGTAGTAAATAATAATAATAATACCAGATCTTGAATAATAAGATTATAAAAATTTGTAAAACAGAGGGATGAGAAATAAAAGAAATCACAATAGTATATAGCTTAGAATTGAACTTGGGTAAAGCGTGTGATGATTGGCCTAAAGTTGTATTATCTTTCGGCAGTGTTTTCAATTGATACCCACTCTTTCAAGGTAAAACACCAAACTATATTCCGCAAACTTTGATGTGCGTGAACATCATAAAAGCACCTAAACTCTCACTTGATAAAGTAAATGTCAAGAAAGCAAAATCGCGGAAGATTAAAAGCCGAAAACGAAAGATTGAGAAAATCCTTGGAATTTCGTTCTCAGAAAATCTCTTATATAGGAGTCTGGTCAAAACCGCAAGAATAATCATGTATTCAATGTACAATGTTTATAATAAGTAAAATATATTTAAATATATTTTCAACGTAAAATCATTATGGCAGAAACGAGCAAATTGCGCAGAGAAAATGCGTGCAATAAATTACGTCGTGTTTTGTGATTAACGTAGAAGTGGACGCAAATCTGCGAATAACAAAGAAGTCGATGCAGGTCTGCGAATACAGTGAAGTCGACGCAGGTCTGCGAATAACAGAGAAGTCGATGCTGGTCAGCAAATAGCAGAGAATTCAACGCATGTCTGTGGATAGAAGTGAAGTTAACACGTGGAGAATTTGACGCAACTATGCACAGAATTGAATTTGATGCAATGCGCATAATTGAATTCGACGCAATGCACAAAATTGAATTCGACGCAAGGCGTGGAGTAGTATTCGACGCAAAGGCGTAGAATAGTATTCGATGCAACTTTAAAAATGACAACTATTTTGTCCAAAACATACAATTCAATTATTTTCCAAATCCCAAATCCGAATTCGGCGCGGTGCGTGCGAGCTTGTGGTTCATTGTTTCTCATTATGTTCCTTTGAACAAATGAGAGGAAGTGAAAAACTGAATATACACAACTTTAAACCATTTGGCAAGGTGAGACTAAAGAGTTCATTCGTTTTAATGAAATGTTTTACTTCAAAACATTTGGATTCACTCCGTTTTAGTTTTGAGTTTTTCCATCATATTGTGGAGCTTAAACACCTAACATCATACAAGGCTCCATAAAATATTATAAAATAAATGGTATATAATAAAATTTCTAACAATCCCCATAAAAGCAAAAAAACTAAATGTGAACTTTATAAATAGTATGATTACTATTAATAATTAAAATCAAATAAAAATTTGTTTTATCAAGTTGTATCTAATGCAGTAGGTGTAAGTGGAATGGTTAAATTGAATCTATGCATAGTACATACTGCCTCTAAGAGAGTATAATATGTCAAGATGCTTTGAATTATATACTTTTGACCGGTAAATTAGATAAGTACACAAAAGATTGGTTGTTTATTGAGTTATGATGGTGGGCGCGTTAATGGCGGTGGGCACATTAATGGCCATGCGTATTCCTTAATTTTTCATGAGGGTTATTAGTGTTCAGCCCAGATCCCAAAGTCGCGGTCTCACGACTACCCTTGCATAGGTGATGCCTCAAGAGATATTTTTTACTAATATCTCACAAAGATATATGTCTTTGACAACCATTAAGAACTATACGTTGATTCTAAACTGTTACGTAGAGCACAACATCATAGGATTTTGGGGGAAGGTTTTCTCAATCATTAAATTTGTGCTTCCAACTACGCTACATCAACGACTTCGTTTCTACCACATTGAACACAATTCATGGGATCTCCAATTACATGGATTGAGTATCTAGTGTTGGCAGCAAATTATGTGGGCTTAAGTCATATTCCCCTCGATGACAATAAAAATCTCCCTTCGGGACAATCCCTTGGTAAGATTATCAGCCATATTCAATTCTGACTTTACATAGTTGAGTGATATCATTCATTTTCTTCTCTGCTTCACTAATTTATACTTGATTCTCATGAACTTATTTATTTTGTAATTAGTACTATTATAAGCAGTTAAATCAATCACAGATTTATTATCAAATACAAAAAATAGTAGGGATAGTTTTAGCATAAATAGGTATTTTAAAAAGTAAATTTCTAATCCATTCTGCTTCGGCACATGCAAGTGTCCAAAGCTATAAACTCGGACTCCATGGTGCTTCTAGATATTACATTTTGTTTTGTAGAAGCCCATGATATGACAGCTCCTCCTAAGAGGAAAACATATCCTGTTGTAAACTTAACGTCTAACGAATTAGTTACCCAATTGACATCTAAATATTCTTCTAATACTTCGGGATAGCCCGTATACACTATGCTATAATCAATAGTTCCATGAAGCTATTTAAATATTCTAGTTAATGATATCCAATGAACACTACTAGTATTACTAGTATATTTACTCAATATGCCTACGACATAAGAAATGTCAGGCCTAGTGTAATTAGCAATATAAAGTAGTGATCTTATCATTTGTGCATACCTATGTTGATCATTTATGATATCGTCATAAAGAGTAGAAGCGGGTGCAGAATCATAAAGATTAAATTTGTGTAACATTTTCTCAATCTAGTGAGAGAGATAATGATACACTTTATTATTTTTAATTAGCTTCATTCCTAAAATGATATTATCTACTCCTAAATCTTTCATTTCAAATCTGGATGACAAATTATTTTTAATATCATTAACAATTTAATTGAAGTTCCAAATATTAAAATGTCATCTATATAGAAACAAAGTAAAACAGTTGTATTTTCGTCTTATTTTGCATAAATACATTTATCACATTCATTAGCTATAAAATCAAATGATAATACAGCGGAATAGGACTTTTTTATGTCATTGCTTTGGGGCTTGTTTTAGTCCTTAAAGAGACTTAACAAGTCTACAAACTTTAGATTCTTAGCCTTTAACTGCAAGACCTTCGGGTTGAGTCATATAAACTTATTCATCTAAGTCTCAAATGTAGGAAAACATTTTTAACATCCATTTGATGAAAGATCATCTTATGGATCGAAACTAAGTCTACTAGCACATAAAGAGGTGCGATCTTATCTACAAGAGCATAGGTGTCTAAATATTCCAGTTCTTATTTTTGAGCATAGCCTTTAACAACAAGGCAAGCCTTATATTTTTCTATGGAGCCATCAAGACAGTTTCTTCCTAAATATCCATCTACAACCAATGGCTTTGTCACCGAGAGGTAGATTAGTTAAAATCCATGTTTTGTTTTCTAATATATAATTAATTTCTAGATTTATGGCTTCTTTCCAAAAGGGAGAATTAGATGTGGTCATGACTTCCTCATATGAGTTAGGACTGTTGAAGCTTGCGTTCCGCATCTCTTGGTTTGAGAATAGCAAATACCATGATATATTTGATCTAGTCTTTTGTGTGTTTATAGTGTCCAGGTTGTACATGTTGAATGAGGAAACAAGTCCTCATTCATGGGCATGATCCAAGAGTGTGTACACTTTAGAAAAAGCAAAAGGATGAGTTTTGTGTGCTGATCTTAAAATGACCATAACTTTCAATCCAGGAAGAGTAACGGAACGGTCCACCCCATTTTGGAGATGAGAACGACTCCATCTACAGTCTGGAGAAGTTTCGAACGGCAAAAATGAAGAGAGCTATCAGATTCTGATATCTAGATGTCAAAATCCGACAACGAAAATGACGCCAGCATGACGACGGGCATGTTCCGCATGATTTGCACGAAGAGTAGTCATATCCACTGTCAGAATTCTGGCATTGATGTCATCTATGATAGCTCCACGACCGTCAAATCACGTTGAAATGTCACATTCATGGGACACGTGGCAGCCAGAGAAGATAACGCTGGCGGATGACATCTAGATATCGGATTCCGACAGCGAAAAATATAAATTGGTTCATTTTTCTATGGAGAACAGAGTTTCCATCATCTGGAGTACCTATATCCGAGTGCATTCCGTTCAGAGTGCTCCAGAACTCCGAGAACTCCCATTTTGGCAAGAACGTTCACGAGCGAAGAAGAGACGGTCCGTGCACAGTATCTCAGGCAATCTTTGCAAGGATTCGACGCCGTCTTCAGAGCTTCATATTTAGGGAGTTTCATATCTGAATTTCTATTTTGTATTTTATCTTATAATTTTTTAATCGGAGGAGGAAATCGTCGCCTTGTGTGTGGCGTCTAAGTCCGTGTGTGGCTTTGGGGGAATCACCGCCTTGAGCGTGGCGTCTAGGTCCTTATGTGGCTTAGAAGGAAATCGCCGCCTTGCGCGTGGCGTGGCGTCTAGGTCCTTGTATAGCTTAGGAGTAAATCACTGCCTTGTGTGCAACGTATACATCGTGGAGAGATCTAGGGGGATGCTAGTAGCAAGATCTAGGAAGAGATACGCTATAGTCGGCCAGTACTTGGTTGAAGGACCGGTAAATTAAAAAGAAGTTTATTTTTATCATAGCCTTGATCTTAAGCTTTATTAAGATCAATAGTTCTTTGTATTCATCACTTGTGAAAGTAAATTTGATTTCCAATTTCCTCATGATTTTCTAAGTGATTATTTTAGTTGTGTAAAAATCTACTTGTTTATCATTACAAAATTATCTTAATATTTTAGAAAAATTTCAAAGTAAATATTAGCCCTTATTCACCCCCCTCTAAGGGTGCCGCAAGATCCAACACTTAGTATCAGAGCGAGGTTATTCCAAAACGGTTTCACAACTGGGAATAATGATGCTTCATGATCTCGCATCTTCTAGAGGGGAAAATTTTTATGAAAATGAAAAATCATTATCACCATTATTTATGGGTGAAAATTATAATGGGTGGAAAACTCTTATGGAAAAATTTCTTAAATCTTTGGATATTGAAGTTTGGAAAATTACTATTAAAATGCCCCAAAGTATTCTAAATAAAAATGAAATGTTTTTAAATGCCAAATCTATGAATAATCTATATTGTGCTCTAGATCAAAATATTTTCAAACTGATTTATACGCTTCCTACTGCTTTTGAAGTTTGGAAATTTCTTGAGAATACTTATAATCTTCGTTCCACAGATACTGAACAAGAGCAATTCCTTATGGATTCAAGCGAAGAAATCGATGAGGACTCATGCTTGGAGGAAGATCTATCTAAGAGAGAAGAATACAACGTCACAATATTGGACTCAAATAATGGCAACACATCAAGCAAAAGAGAAGATAGAAACTCAACTATGGAAGAGGAATGCCAAGAAGATGTCAAAGGAACCCTCTGTTCAAATCTTGTCTCATCCTATAGCAATGTAAGAAAAATCAAATCTTCTATTTTTATAACAAAATCAATTTCTACACTACATATGCTTAAAATTGCTAAACATATAATTAAAAATTTGAAAAATGCTAATTTCAACCTACGTTTAGAAAATAAAACTTTAAAAGCAAAAGCTAAAGTAGAATCAAGTATTGATGTGTTAAATTCTCTTTCATGCTCTTTAATTGAAAATGCTAAACCTTATTTTGATTATAATACTTTCAAAGAAGAACTCAAATTTTTGGAAAAAAGTCTTTTAACTTCAAAAGTGCATAATAAAAATTTAATAAAAGAAAATGATGCTTTAATGGATAAACTAGAATTATTAAAAATGATTATTCAAAAGTTTTCAAGTATAAAAAATCTCTTATTTCTAGTTTATCAAAACATCAAAAGTCCAAGAGCTTAACTTCACATTGTAAGAGCAGGTCTACAAGAAAGAGTGGAAATAAAAATCAACAAGTAAATAAGAACTTTTTATCTAATCACTCACTCTTTCAACATTTAATTCTTAAGAAAGACCATCACTTTTATAAGTTCTCTAAGAATGATTATTCAAAAAATCTTTATGATTATCAACATCAATCTATTTTGAAAAACAATATCAATAAACCTAATTCTCAAACGAATTGTTTTTCAACCAACTATCACCACAAATTGATGTCATATAATCATAATATGAATTTAAAAGATAATAAACCAAGGTATGAATGGAGACTCATTCTTAAAAATGAAATACTTGGAATGGCTCATTCATCCTTGTCTCCTCATAAAACATCACGCTACATTTGGGTACCCAATGGAACCATCACACTTGGTCCTCTTTGGATACATAAATCTATTATTTATTAATATCCATTGAATTACATGAAGTAGAAATAAATCAAAATGAAATACACAATACTCTACTTCATGATGTGCTTTATTTCTTTTTTGTTTGTTTGTTTTGTATTTTTGATCCAACATGTTTATGGCCACTTTATATTTTATGAGATATGACTTACACATTTTAAGCCTAATGTTTAACAAATCAAATTGAATTAGATTGAACATAAAGTCATAATGTTTTCAAGTGATCTATCTTTTCTTTTTCTAAAGTTTTATCCTTTTTAAATCCATATCCTATAAATGTCTTATTTTATCATTATAAATTGAATGATAAATTTGTTAAGTGATATTAGCAGGACTAATGAAATTACTTTCAAAAATAAATTTAAATGGGCTTTCAAGGGTCTTAGGCTAAAATATTAAATGCGCAACTTTTTGCATATTTGCCTAATTTCTTTGCAGCATATGATAGCCTCTATAATGGAAAATCATAATCTAGAAAAATCAGGATTGAAAAATTACAAAAATGATGTTTAATTCCTAAATGAACCGCTCTTTGTTGCTAATGCCCGACGATAATACTTACCGCCGACGATAACTTGTTTTTTTTTTAATTTCTGATTTTCATTAAAAGCTATTTTCTAAAAATTATTTTATGTATCATTATTTTCTACTCCAGATATTTTGTATTTGTTTTGTCTAATTTTTTTTACAAATAAAAAATTTGCAAAACAAATCAAAAATCACTAAAAAATTTTTTTTCCATTATATATCATGTTCACCTTATAAGTCTTAAATAAAAATAATTAAAAAAGGTTGTATATGAACTTCACACATACACCACCATGCATCATTATTTTTACATGATTATGACTACTTAATTTCTCACACTTTTCAATCTCTAATCATGTTTAATAAATCTATTTTGTGATGAAGTAAAAGATAATTCATTTCAATTAAAGATAAATTTCCAAATAATCACATAAAATTGACATTTGAAATCAAATAACAACTAATTAATGAAATCAAATGGAATAGGTTCTTTTGATTTCAAAATCATTTTATAAATACATTCATTCTATGATTACAAGCATTTCATTATATTTAAACCTTAGACTCAACTTAGTATCAACAAGATGAAATCAAATAGAATTGTCATTTCATTATAGGTCTATAGATCAAAACTCTATGATTGAATACATGCAAACCAAATATATATATTTATCTTATTTAGCATAATATTGCATCCAAATTCATTATCCTAGCATCTCCTCTTAGTATATGCTCAATTTAGTGTTTGTGCTAGGTTTATCAATATAATGACATTCTAAATTAAAAGAAGAAAATTGAAAGTTAAAATTCATAATATTTGTGCGGCTTTAAAATCTACAATTATTCTTAAACTCAAACAAACCCATAGTTTATGAATTGGTCCAAAGGCTAAAACGCTTAGTATATCCATGATCATTTACCCACATTATGTGTTTCACAATGGCGAGGGCGTATGATTGTGTGCATTAGAGACCTAACCTCTAAATCATGTCTTGTCCTTAAATGGGAAGGGTTCCAGTGGAGTCTTGCGAGGCACTAGGGGAAGAGTGCTAGGTTGAGTGTCGTCTTTTGTAATGAAATTGATTGTAGAAAATATGTGCAGGAACGCTTAACATGCCTCTAAGTATGAGTAATGTATTATGTTTGATAATGATTTATTCACTCACTTATTTTTGATAATCTGCATGTGTTTACAATCTATATTTGCATGATTATGTAGTGTAATAACATAAATAATTAAAATGCATAAATAGATTACCTACGCAACATTGAATTGGTTATTACAATTCTTTGTCTTTCATGCACTTGTTCTTTAGAGAAATGTGGTTTAAAATTAAAATGCCATGTTTGCAAAACAAGTGAATTCGGAGTCCTTAGTCACTAAACTAAAAAAACACATAATAAATGACAAGGGGAACTCCACCAAGCACTACTCACCCTCCTGATAAGTCTTAATGAGCATTGTGATGTTGAGCACCTTGGAAAGAATTGTAAAGTGTCTTGTAGCAAACAATTTATAATCCACTTCTCTTAGTACACCGGATCACAAATAAAATTTGAAAATAATGCTAAAAAAGTATAAAAGTGATCCCCCAAGCACGACTTTGCACCCTGATAAGTCTTAATAAGCATTGTGTGTGCAGAGCACCTTGGTAGTTGTACTATTTATTCATGTGCATAGAAATATTGTGGAAGTAATATTATTTGTGTATTTTAAATGTTATGTTATTCATTATATATGTCATGTGTTTTGATTAATCCACTTGTATACGTTATCAAAATACTATTTGTACACATCATTATTTCTCATTAATCTTTTACTCATGAGAATTGGATCCTAATGCATACCTATACTATTATCTAAAATCTTATGTAAATGCACTAGATAGCAAAGCATGACCGCTACAATGTTTATTTTTACTTGAAATGCAAATTAGCTTACATTGTAGTTCTTATCTCTCTTTGTTATTTTGAAATCACGCTTGCAAAAATTCAATGAAATCACATCTCTTGGATTAAAATTTAAAACATCTTCTTATTAGTTTTAAAACTCATAATTTTGTATATGCTTTTATTTTCTACAATGTTCATTTTTAAGAGTGTTTATTATACTTTTCGCTAAGATTACTACTTGTGTTTATTCATAGCTATTTTTTAACAAGTGGTATTTAACAAGTTATATATTACATCTCATTTTTTTTCTCTACATAGAGAACATTAATTCTTCTTGCATACACTCACCTAATACCCTTTTTGATAATAAAAAAGGGAGAATAAATTGCATAAAATTAATAATTTAGGGGGGAGTATATTAAAAAGTTTTCATAGGAAGCGTCTATGTAGGGGGAGTGTCTATAAGATGCGAATTCATTATGTTATTGCTCGATCATGACTATTCTTCCAATAAGTTATCCCTAATCAATTTTAAAAGGTATACACTCATCCCTGCCCACTTTTGCTAATAACAAAAGGGGTAGAATAAATTGAGAAATCTAGTGGGATAGATATTTAGGGGGAGTAAAATATATATGGAACACTTATGTAGGGGGAGCCTTTGTATAGGAAGAGTATGCCAGCATTTGTGCTTTAAATCTATCACGCAATAAACTTGTTATTCATACATATCTTTTACTGCACTTATCTATAAACATAAATGTCCACTCACTCATTTCTCATATAGGTATTTGTTATTATCAATAGGGGGAGATTGTTGGAGCTTGCATTCTGCATCTCTTAGTTTTAGAATAACAAATACCATGATATATTTGATCTACTCTTTTGTGTGTTTTAGTGTCCAGGTTGTACAGGTTGAATGAGGAGACAAGTCCTCATTCATGGGCATGATCCAAGAGTGTGTACACTTTAGAAAAAGCAAAAGGATGAGTTTTGTGTGCTGATCATAAAATGGCCATAATTTCAATCCAGGAAGAGTTACGGAACGGTCCACCCCATTTCGGAGATGAGAACGACTCCATCTATAGTCTGGAGAAGTTTCGGACAGCAAAAATGAAGAGGAGCTAACAGATTCTGACATCTAGATGTCGGAATCCGACAACGAAAATGATGTCAGCATGACAACGGGCATGTTCCACACGATTTGCACGAAGAGTAGTTATATCCACTGTCGGAATTCCGACATCGATGTCGTCGACGACCGCTCCACGACCATCAAATCTCGTAGAAACGTCGCATTCATGGGACGCGCGGCAGCCGAAGAAGATAACGCTGGCGGACGACATCTAGATATCGGATTCTGACAGCGAAAAATATAAATTGGTTTGTTTTTCTGTGGAGAACAGAGTTTCCATCATCTGTAGTACCTATACCCGAGTGCATTCCATCTAGAGAGCTCTAGAACTCCGAGAACTCCCATTTTGGCAAGAACGTTCAAGAGCGAAGAAGAGACGATCCGTGCGCAGTATCTCAGGCAATCTTTGCAAGGATTCGAATCCCTCTTCAGAGCTTCATACTTATGGAGTTTCATATATGAATTTATATTTTGTATTTTATCTTATCATTTTGTAATCGGAGGAGGAAATCGCCGCCTTGTGCGTGGCATCTAAGCCCATGCGTGGCTTAGGGGAAATCGTCGTCTTGCGTGTGGCGACTATTATTATAGTCATCTATTATAAAATCTTTAGGAGCTTAACAGTTCTGAGATTGCAGGGCATCTTTGCCTGAAGTTGTAGGGCTGTTTTGCCTGAGTAGTAGATCTGAGAGGTCAACTTGAGTGTAGGATCTTTGGGAGATCTGAGGTAGGGCTGTTGAGCCTGAGGTAGGGTTGTTGAGCCTAAGGTCGGGCTGTTGAGCCTGATGTAGGGTTTGGGAAAACCTGAGAGATCCTGAGGGATCCGTGTTGTAAGCTCTTGGAGCTGAGTTTGGAGGTGTTGGCCTTATCTAACTCATTGTTAGAAAGGTGAAGGGGGGAAGAGGACTACTCAAGACACCATGCCTTGAGGAACCTCTATAAACCTTTGTGTATTTTCTGGGTGCTTGATACTTAACTAACCTAAAATCAGAAAACAGCTAAGTTATAGCCTAAAATAAAAATAAACCTATCCCCCCCCCCCCCCCCCCCCCGCTAGGTGACTAAGACTACATCCTAAATAAACTATCAAGTGGTATCAGAGGCAGGTTGGTCAAGAAGGACATAACTGTCTGACCAGATCCTATAAGGGAGTAGTCACATCTCAATCCAATGGCTTCCATTGGATTGCAGATGGAGATGAGATCCATGAAGTTGACCATATGTAACAAAGAAAACTTTGGCATATGGAAGCAAGGGGAAGATTGTTTACGGAAGCTTCTGACCCAAGGATTTACATCACAGTAAAACAAGGGCCTTTCACTTTTCAAACTGCCTCCACCATAGATACAACCAGGAGAGTGGCCAATGATTTCAATAACTTAACCAAGGATGAACTTGCATTGTTCACTATGGATAAAAGAGCCCAAAACATAATTTTTAATGCAATAGATGACCCAACATTTCAGAACTTGATGCACTGCACAACTGCCAAGGTAATGTGGGATACACTGGTGGTGTATATGGAAGGTACAACTGATGTGAGGGATGATAGAAAATCACTCCTCAACTAAGAATATGAAGCTTTCAGGCAGCTGAGCCAGGAAAGCATTTCCATTTGCTATGAAAGGTTCTTTAGGATAGTCAATGAACTAAGAACCTATGAAAGAGTGTTCAGTGACTATGTGTTTAATGATAAGTTCCTTAGATCTCTAACTAGAGACTGGGACACAAAAATTTGTGCCATCAGGGAAGTGGCCAAGCTTGGTGAGACTCCTACTCATACACTATTTGGGAAGCTGCTCTCTTATGAGATGCAGTTATCTGCAAGAAAGGAAGAGGACACTTCAACAAGGGCACATGCAAGGGAGAGATCTGTGGCTCTCAAGGCTGACAGCTCCAAGAAGAGAAAGTACAGAATGGTGTCTCCTCCAAGAAGGAGTGCTGAATCAGATAAATCTGAAAACAACACTTCAGACAGCTTTTCATCTGATGAGGAGTTTGCTTCCTTCTCAAGGCAGTTCAAAAAGATGAGGAGGAGGAAGCAGTGGAAGAACAAGCCCTCCTCCTCACACTCCAAGAAAGACCACAACAAATCTAAAAGGTAGCACCAAAAGAGTGACAGGTATGATTCTAAATCTAGTAAACATGTTTCAAATAACATCATTTGTTATTGCTACAGCAAGCGTGGATATGTCATAGCTGATTGTCCAGTCAAAAGAAAGGAAAAGGGTGATAAGAAAAATAACCACTATAAGGATAGGAAGGGGGAAAATCCTTCCTAGCAAAGAAAGGAAAAAGCTGGAGTGAATCTGATTCCACATCCTCAGATTCAGATGTTGAAGAAAAAGCCTATATTGGGTTGTTTACAGTAGAAAAAGAAGATGATTGTCCTACTGCTAAAATTAGAATCAGAGCCCCTCTATCACATTCAGACAGTGATATAGAGGAGGATGAAGAGGACAACGTTCAGCTAGGCCTTATGGCCATCACTGATGAGGAAGATAGTCAAAACATTTCTGACAATGAACAGGTATTAATCCATTCCATCTCCTCCTCTGATTATGAGACAAGTCCAGAATCTGAAGCACCTTCATCAATTGGTGGAAGTGATTCATAATCTGAGGAAGATGTCAATCAATTGATTGACAAGTATGGTGCTCTCTTGGAAGCTCTGAAAAAGAGCAAGAAGTTGGCCAAGAGGCAAGCCCAAGAAATTGTCTTCTCCATTAAAATGGATAAGAAAGAGTGCACTGAGTCACCCTCCATGGTGGCTCAGATGAGTAGACAAATAAGCCATCTAAAGGAAATAACAATTGTGCACTTAAGCACCGTATCCCAAAAGAATAAGGTCATCAAGGACCTTGAGGAGAAGCTTGTGATAGAAAAGAGCCTAGTGGCCCAATTCTCCAAGCCCAAATCTGTGCTTCCTATTATTGACACATTTTCCTATCAAACCAATAGGCGAGGACTAGGGTTCAATAAAATGGAAGTAGGAGAAGGGAGTGGAGAAAAGAGCAAGGTCAAGGCTAAGCCTCATACCACCTTTCAGAAGGTGTTGCTTCCCTCTAACAGTACGATCATGAAAGCATTTATGGTCACTGGAAGAATGGAAGCTCCTATAGGAAGGAAAACACTCCTTCCTATAGTGGAAGAAATGGCATGGGAATGAGTGCCATGAAGACTCCCCATGAATAAATTCAAATGGCCCAAAATGGACCATTTGTATTTGGTACTTCAGCCCCATCATTCAGGAGTATGGAAGCTAGTTCTTCCAAGCTCTGTCGAGCAAAGAACATGGCTGCTGTAAAATCTTTAGACAAGTCTTATTGCTCAGTGTCTGATGCCATCCAATCTTGCTTGGCCTCCAAGCCAAAGCAAACTGATGCCATTAAGACAAAGAGCGCCAAGACTGTTCAGAGGTTAACATTCAACCAGATCATTGCTGAAAGGAATATGAAAAATGTTGTTGTCTCCCCTCCTGAACATAAGCACAGTGATGCTCTCTCCTCAAGAAATGTTTAGAAGAGGAGATACAATATTCATGAATGTTGGTGTTATGGTAAAGTGGGACACTTTGCCATAGATTGTTGGCACAATCCCAATATGCCAAGTGCAAAGAAGAGTCTTCCTGCAAAGAGTGCAGCTGGTGTGAGGTCATTTCTTCATGCTAACAAGGACCTAGGACACAAAATTATTTGGGCTCATAAGGGTAACTAAACTTATTCTTGCAGGATAGTTCAAGTACCAGCCACAACCAAATATGGTACTTGGACAGTAGGTGCTCAAGGCACATGACAGGAACCAGAAATCTTTTACAGGACTACAAAGCTGTGAAGAATGGGCCTAAAGTCATCTTTGGTGGATCTGAAAGAGGAATCAACAAGGGATATGGTATGATCTCCAATGGTAGAGTTTCAATCACAAGAGTAGCTTATGTTGAAGGGTTGCAACACAACCTAGTGAGCATAAGTCAACTATGTGATCTAGGCTATGTCATTGAATTCCACAATGACAAGTGTTTGATCAAAAAGTCTAATGACTTAGAGACCATTCTCTCAGGCATTAGGAGTGGGAATGTTTATTGCTTAGATTTCATATGCAGTAATTCTCTTTCATCTGTGTCTTGTAGCTAATGAAAATGAATCTCTTTGTGTTCAATGGCACAAGAGACTTGCCCACATTAACTACAAGACAATGCATAGACTATTTTCTAAAAATCTTGTTAGGAATGGTCTAAATTTAAAATATATTAAAAGTGGTCCCTGTCATGCTTGCCAAATGGGTAAGCAAACAAGGGCCACCTTTAAAAGTATTGGCTTCAAAGACACTGAAAGATCTGTCTATATCTGTTGCACATGGACTTGTTTGATCCTTTGCTAATTCAGAGCCTAGGAGGGAAGTTGTATACTTTGGTGATTGTTGATGATCACTCAAAATATACATGGGTATTCTTTCTTAAGAAGAAATCAGATACATTGAATTTCTTTATAAATCATGTCAAGGTTATTTAGAATGACTTACAATGTGTTGTGGTCAGGACTAGGATTGACCATGGTACAGAATTTCAATCTAAATCCATGACAAGGTTTTGTCAAGAATGTGGTATCACCCAAGAGTTCTCCTCCCCAAGGACTCCACAACAAAATGGTGTGGCTGAGAGGAGGAATAGAACCTTGATAGAAGCTGGAAGAACATTGCTTAATGACTCCTCACTCCCAGAATACTTCTAGGCTGAGGCAGTCAAAACTGCATGTTATGTTCTTAATAGGGCTTCCATCAATAAGGTTCATGAAATTACTCCCTATGAGATTCTGAAAGGAAAATAACCTACAATTTCATACTTTAGAATCTTTGGTTCAAAATGCTACATATTAAACAATGGAAAATCTCAATTAACCAAGTTTATAGAGAAATGCAATGTGGGGGTTCTTGTTGGCTATAGCTCACAAAGTAGAGATTATAGAGTTTATAACAAGAAAAATCATGTTATAGAAGAGTCTATGCATGTAGTATTTGATGAGACCAGCCTAATCTATAAGGAATGGTCTAGTTCTTCTATTTTGACAGGGAATGAAGAGGAGATGGAAAAGATGTATGTGCAAGACATACCCAGCAGCAGCAAAGCATATACAGATGCAACAATTCCTGAAGAAGAAGATGTCCAAGGTGGTGAAGACACTGCTGAACCAGCAGAAATATTACAATAAGCTGAGGACAGATTGCCTATAGTTGTAAGACACCTAAGGGATCATCCAAGAGAACAAATTATTGGAGACCAGAACCAAGGTGTACTAACCAGAAGCAGGGCTCATAATGAGGCCCTATTCTTAAGTTTCTTATCACAAATGGAGCCCAAGAAGTTTGAAGAAGCCAACCAAGACACCTTTTGGATTCAAGCAATGCAAGAAGAACTTCTACAATTCAAAAGATGCAAGGTATGGAAGTTGGTGCCAAAACCTCAAGGACACAATATTATTGGCACCAAATGGATTTACAGGAACAAGTTGGATGAAAATGGTATAATCATGAAGAACAAGGCAAGATTGGTAGCAAAGGGCTACAGACAAGAAGAGGGAATAGACTTTGATAAAACCTTTGCCCCTGTTGCAAGGTTAGAAGCAATTAGGCTATTCCTTGCCTATGCTGCCCACAAGGGGTTCAAGGTATACCAAATGGATGTCAAATCTGCCTTCCTTAATGATGACTTGAAGGAAGAGGTATATGTTGAACAACCATCAGGTTTTGTGCATCCAACCCTCACTAATCATGTATACTTACTAAGGAAAGCTCTTTATGGTCTAAAGCAAGCCCCTAGGGCTTGGTATGAGACATTGTCTAGCTTTCTCATCAAGAACAAGTTCTTGAGGGGAAATATAGATAGTACATTGTTTCTTAGGGAAATAAGGGGCAAATGTCTTCTAGTCCAAATATATGTTGATGACATAATATTTGGGTCTACTGATGACAACCTATGCAAAAGGTTTGCTAACCTTATGCAGGGGGAGTTTGAGATGAGCAGTATGGGAGAGCTCAAGTACTTTTTAGGCCTCCAAGTGAAACAGTCTGATGAGGGTATATTCATCTCTCAGACCAAGTACACTAAGGAGCTTATCAAGAAGTTTGGGATGGAATCAGCTTCCACCATGAAAACTCCCATGGTGTCCAATATTTCCCTGGACAAGGATGAGAAGGGCAAGGCCTTTGATGAATCCATGTACAGGTGCATTATTGGATCCCTATTGTATCTACCTGCTAGTAGACCAGACATTATGTATGCTACGTGTGTGTGTGCTAGGTACTAGGCATGCCTTAAGGAATCTCACTACTCAGCTGCAAAGAGGATTTTGAGATACCTTAAAGACAGCCTACATCTTGGCCTTTGGTATCCTAAGAATAATGATTTTGAACTAACTGGATTTTCAGATGCAGATTTTGCAGGTTGCAAAGAAGACAGGAAAAGCACAAGTGGGACTTGTCAATTCCTAGGAAGGAGGTTGATATCATGGAGCAGCATAAAGCAGACAAGTGTGGCAATATCCACTACTGAGTCTGAATACATTGCTGCAGGAAGTTGTTATGCACAACTTTTGTGGATTCAACATCAGTTAGAGGACTACAACCTCAAGGTAAGTGAATCTCCTCTCTATTGTGACTCATCCAGTGCTATATTTATTGTTAAGAATCCTATCTCTCATAGCAGGACTAAGCACATAGAGATAAGATATCATTTTATAAGGGAACATGTTGAATGTAAGGACATCTGCCTTGAGTTTGTCTCCACTGACAATCAAGTTGCTGATATCTTTATAAAGCCATTGGACGAAGCGAAGTTTAACTCTTTCAATATTGAACTAGGAATGTTAAATTTTGAATAATTCCTTCTTGCAAATCTTCTATGCTATTATGCTTGTTAAGTTAGGATTCAAAATCTTATCACATCAACTCTTAGTGACATGATTAGGTCTCAACACATTCTGACATCACAAGGCTTAATGATAAGGTAATAAGATCAGCTAAAATAGACAAGGCTGTTTCATCTGAGCCGCTGAGACAGCTGGGAAAAGTCTCAGTGGAACCGCTGAGACTGCTAAAACTGTCCCAGCGGCTGATAGCGTTCTGCCCCAGCATTTAGGTCACCGTTTCAGCGGTTCCGCTGAGACGGGATGGGTTCATTATCCTTTATCTAAATGCAAACCAAATTGACCCAAATCTTCTCATAACTATAAGAGCAATTAAATCTAATTGTTTGTGTTAATCATAACATTGACTTAGGCCATATAAATAAACAATCTTTAATCAGTAAGAGGTACACAACCCTTCTTTCCTAGCCGCCGAGATGAACCTCTTTCGTCCCAGAGCATTCTTCTACAACACAAATGGCTCCCAAAAGCTCTAAAGATCTTCTGGAAGGATATGAAATCGTCAGGAATGGGTTTGCCCATGCTCCAGAAGAAATCAAGGGAGTGATTCTACACCTAGAAGATCAAGGTCTGGAATTTATTCTGTCTGAACCATGTGTCATTCTCAGAACAGAAGTTCTGGAATGGTTTGGCCATGCTAAGTTATCATCTTCCAAATCATCCCTAAAACCAAAGATAGGAGAAGATAGAATAAAGATAACTCCTGCAAAACTTGAAAAAGCCTTACATCTTCCATCCTGCAGTCCAAGTGACGAGAAAGAAATCTCTGAGAAAGACAAGAAAAAGGCTCTCAAATGGACTGAATACAATGATACCAAAACTGGATCATTAAAAAGGAAATTCTTCAACCAAAGGGGCAAACTCTTATCTGATATTGTGGGAAAAGCTATTCTTTGCAAACCTGGGTCCCATGACACAATCTCACAATAAATATTTGACCTCATGACAAGGATAATACTGAAAAGGAAAACCTCTTGGGGAGAAGTTATCTTTCAAAGGATCAAGGAATGTTTGCAAGCACCCAATTTGGGCAGAATTCTTTCCCTGTACCTACTCCACACTTATCCTGACAACTTTAGCAAATCTAAAGGAGCAAACCTCCACTATCTCAAGAAAAAAAACCTCCACTATCTGAAGAGGATGGATATTAAGACATTAGACAGGTTTACCAGGGTGCTTCCCATGAGCCAGCCATCTGAGGGAAATGGTAAAGAACCCAAGAAAGCCAAAATAGTGAAGAAGCCAAGGATGGTGTTATCCAGTTCTGAGTCTGACCACTCAGATAAAAATGAAGATGCTGGTGCTATCTTGGATCACACAGTACTCTTGATAAGGATGAATTGCCTCCTGACAATGTCCATACACAGGACATGGACACAGATAACACCCATGGTAATTAATCCTTAGACTCCACATTACTTATAATATTATATTACCTTAACCAACCAACTAAGTTAGTAACTAATGACACTCAAATTATGTAGACCACAACTCCCCAAGGCCAGCTGAGTGCTCCATCTAAGGGGGAGTAACAACAATAACCAGCCACCTTAGATGTTGCAAACATTAATGATAATGATGAGGACAAAAGGCCCTCACCTCAGGATTTGCAAGGTCAGATTAACAGATTTATTTTCAATCTTAAAGAAAGAATTAGGCTTAATCCTGATAATGAACCATCCCTCTAGACTTTACCTTCACCGGGACAATCTGATGCCCCATCTAAGGGGGAGAAGAAGCAAAAGCCAACTGCAGATAAAGATGAAGTTCTTGCTAAGCCTTATAAACCCATCTTTGGAATTACTAATTCATTAACTCTAACTTCAAATAATTGTCTCAGCCTTCCTGGACTCATCTGACAAAGATGCTCCCTCTGAGGGGGAGTAGCCAGATAATCCTGTTGAGGACATGGATGATATGGATCATGATGGAGACCACCGTGCTCACATTGATGAGAACATGGATGATCAAATTCCAGTGTTGCCTACAGCTACAGTGCAAATAGTACTTCCAGCAGTTCCTCCTCCAAGTCCGCCAAGGCTCAATGACCCAATTATTCCTGATACACAAGCTTCCACCTCCACTTCCTCAAATGAGAACATTATCAATGCAATCCACCTCATGCTAGAGACTCACCTCAATTCCATGAAGCATTATGTAGACCAGTCAGTTAGCACAGTCAAAGAATATATTGATCAGTCCATCATGAATGTGAAGACTGAAGTGATGGCTGAGGTCAAGGAAATTAAGGAAGAAACTGGAATGTTGAACAAGCAAATGAACAAATGGTTTGACCTAGCAGAAAAGACAGTAATATCTCAGAATACCATTCTCAGGTATATGGACAAACAACTCCAGTTGTCTGAACATGACATAACATATGTCAAAAGGTATGTCAGTTCGACAGATGAGGTGATAGAAAACTCAGCAATCACATCCAAGAATATGTATACTCCACTGCTATGCAGTTGAATGAAGAGGCTGATAGGAACAAGGAAGAGCTGAAAGAAGATATTACCACTGTCTTCCAATCCATTGCTGACGAAGTCACTGCTACACAACTGAATTCTGAGGTAGTCAAACTTAAAGATGAGCTTCAAGCTGATTTTGAAAATGTTTTCCAAACCCTATCTGGCACTATAACACCAGCTAAGCAAGACCTCCATCAACAAGTGTTTGAAGAAGTCAGAAAGGGGGAGGATACAGATCCAATCATAAATTATGACTTAACCCTTAAGGTTCTACAAGGTACAAGGCTGGCACTGAATCTTCCTCTCTTAAATGTAAATTGGGCATAAGATTGGGATTTCCCACATCAAGAAGCAATTGCCTAGAATGAGAGATTAAAAAAGAAAAGAGAAAGAGAACATGTATTGCTGATTGAAGAATACATGGCCAGGCAAAGGGATGTGCAAAATAGAGATCCTGACTTTGAGCACTGGAGTGATGACTCCAAAGAAATTATACTAAATTCCTGGCTAAGCCATGGTCAAATTGGAACAGATATTGATAAGCTCTATCCATCTGAAGAGTGGATAAAGCATTTGGAGAGAAACTCAAAAAGAGAAAGTGTATTCAAAGCTAATCTGGTAAGAAAAGATAACCCAAGAAGAATGCCTTCTAGATATATCCCAAACCATTTCTATATTTCCAAAGGCAAGAGAACAAAAGAAAAATTGCTGAAATTGACGCTGCTAATGCTGAAGATAAGAAGATCCCAGCTCAAGAAGAAGTGGTTGCTGACACTCCTGAGTGCTCCACTTCTAAGAAAAGAAAACTTTAAATGAATGTAAAATATCTTATGAATGCCTGGATGTAAATTGAACTATACTTTACCTGAAATGATTATGAATGAATTGTTATATTAGTCATGTTATGTTCTAAGCTAATCTGAGCTAGCTTAATTTTACTCTGTGATATTGGTTAAGTTAATATGTGATACATCATCATGATTATCTAATCATATTATTGGTTTGTTAGACTTTGTTAGTAACATACCTGACATGAATATCACTTGTTACATTCTTATTCTAAATATCATAATAATTTTTACATGAGAATGGTATAATGATTATGATGATGTGAAGTTACATGACAAACATTTATGTGTTATGTACTTTAGCATTTGAGGGTGTTCTGCCTTCTTCAAATAGGGGGAGATTGTTGGGAAAATGATCCTCAATGTTCCCTTGATTTGAAGAAGTTGCACACTCAATGTTAAGTACAAGTTGTATTTGATAAACCCCATTTTATATCATGACCATGCAGGGTTAGGTCATACCAAGGTGTGAAGTAAGTTCTGTAGGTTTGCTGTCAAAACCGCTAAGACAAGCTCTCTGTCTCAGCTGAACCGCTGAGACAAGGCCAAGGGCCGCTGAGAAGGTGTCTGGGCCAGTTGAGCTGCAGATAGAATAAAACTGCTGAGGCAACTGTCTGTCTCAGCGGATCCGCTGGAACGGGACAGAAGAAGTCGCAGAGACTGGATGATGTCTCAGCCCAACCACTGAGACAGATTCAGAAGTACTGGTGGGTTTTGCTTTTGGCGCAAGCTGCAGAAAAGCAGGATATGGTACTCCAATCTCGTCCATGTTGTGTCAGAAGACATCTGATAGCCGTTGAAGATCAGTGGAGTATAAAAGAATAAATTAGGGCTTTGTAAAACAACTCTCTCACACTCTCACTTACTGAAGAAGAACAAAATACTGTTCCATTGATGGCAGCAAAGAAAGCTTTCAATACCTGCTTCCTGAAGCTGCAAGGAGAGAGTAGATTGCTCCTCTTGATCAACTCAAGATAGAGCAAGTTGATCCTTACTCTTTTTCTGAAGAAAAGGATCAGAAGAATCAAAGTTGAGGCCATTGGACTCATCCCAGATTCAAGACTGCTACAACAGTTGTTCTGCAACAGAAGACCAAGGCTTGATCTCTTTTATCTTCTGATTGTAATCATCTATTATAAACTCTGTAGGAACTTAACAGATAGTCATCCACCATATTATCGCATTGAGTCAATTGGTTGAACTGGTTCTCCATCTCAATACGTTGAGCAGAAGGGAAATACCTTGCCAAAAACATTCTTAAAACTCCTCAAACGAGACATCCACCAATTCCCTTCCCGCCAACTGGTGCAACTCCAACTCCTCCGACCAAAGATGCGCCTCCCCATCCAAAAGGAAGATTGCTAAGGTGACTTTATGTGCTTCCTCTGTTTCCGTGGGTGTCAAGGTTTTTCTAATTTTCGAGAGCCAGTCCTCAGCCTGAGTTGGGGTTCCTGCTCCCACAAACGTCGGAGGGTGGGAACTCATAAAAAGCTGCAGTTGTTGGTCTGATGCTCATCTTGCCCTCGCTGACACTGGTCTTTCGACCACTAGTTCAACTGAAACAACCGGCACCGGGGCCACCCCGAGGGTAGGAGGCTATATAGGCACATGCCTTCCTTGTTGTGCATTGAACATTGCGAATACCTCCTCGACTATTAACCGCACTATCTCAGCAGAAGGAGGAGTGGTCATATCTGTTGGTGCACTACTCGCAGTAGAGCGCGGGGGTCGAGACTGCCCCACTCCACCCATAGTTGCCTATATATGAGCAATATAACACAATTAGCGACTAACATGTAACAAGAATCAAGAAAGGAACACTCAGGTTCCAACACGCTGTTATAATACACAAGTATTTCATTCCTAAAGTGGATATTGCCTGGTTAATTAAATGAGTTAACGACGACGCACACACGTGCTCACCACCCCTTAAATAATTCGACCATGAATTCAGATGGAAAGGGAGCGAGACCCGTAGCTGATACCAATTTGTAACACCCTCCCCGTCACATAGAATATAAAAGTAGGTCCGGTCGGGACCCCACACTATATTAAACGAACAGTAATGAGAGTTACATAATTCGCAGTTTAATAGTTTCAAATAAAACCATCTCAGCATACACTGAGTCATACACAACGAAAGCATTTATTTAAGGTAAAACCAAATTTCATAATTTGTCCACTTGTTCACTAGGAATGAATATACATAAAGTTATTTACAAGACTTGTTTACATCAAAAGTGGCTTCCAAACATCGGTACGCAGGCTGGCCATACATGAAAAGTAGTAAACAAAACACTTGGGCCTTTGAGGTCCAGCAAAACACAGCAGCTGGGGTTCCAACCCGCTATTTCCCGCTCATCTCGCCAGGACCTATAAAACACAATCCACCAAGCAGTGGGAAAACAGGTAACCGGTCAGCTTTAGCTGACCAAGAATATAACGACCCCACCCAGGCCTAGGGCAGTGGTACTCCTTCCCTGCAAGCCAGCAATAACATTGTATATTTCACAGGTGTGTCTAAGCACCACATAGAAACAATCAGCACATACGTCGACTCAAGGCCACAAATTTCGTGCTCTTGAGGCACACTCCATCCTCAGTCCTTTTTTCAACTTAGATGGTCAATTGAGCTAAGTCGTACATGCCAATGCTTTCCGGCAATCTTTCCATAAGATGGTGCACCGTGGGGTGACCTCTTCACCGACCAATATGGACGGGTTCAGATCATGCTAGGCCTGACTCAATCATCGCGAACAACCAGCACGATGTGGGTAAGCTTTCTCTTCAGCCCGATCACAGGACGACCTCCACCGAGTCATCATCACAGCCTCAGGGGACATTTCCAAACACACAAGGTGTTATCAAGTATCACTAGCTCTAGCATCAGCGCTAGCGGTAGCGTGCACGCTAACTAACCGAATGCAATTCTACCATCTCTTTCGGGTATTTTCTAGATATCACCTCCAGAACTCCCTGCAGTATACCACATCACCTAGAACCCGAAAACAAGCATATATACTCAGAGTCTTCTCCAAAACGCAATAAAGAAAATCACCATCACCAATCCAGGCCAAACTGTCCAGATAGGCTTCACACAGTATGCCTATGCCCGTACATCAACAATAGAAAACAATAGAAGCCATAGATTCATGATTAAGTAAAAATTTTCATTCAAGTGCAAAAGTATATTCATGTGCATTCTCTGTAGACTGCCATAGGGTTTATTTTCAAACCCACACCACCTGATGTAGGGGTACCGTGACGACGTGTACGTTACACTAATGAGGTGACGTTCATCACAGAAATTAAAATAACATGGGAGGGCTCCGACCAAAAGCGAACGAAAAGGGGTCGGTTGGCTCTCCAAATCCGATAGATAAAAATATGCGGGACTCGATACAACATCCTTAGGACCTACCTCTCCAACAAGCACACAACTCACTGTAATCCGGACTCGATACAACGTCCTTAAGACCTACCTCTCCAACAAGCACACAACTCACCGCACCTACACAAGCATCTATTCCATCAATCGATTCATTTCAAAATGCAGCGGCAATATTTTGGAGCGGCAGTGAACATTCAAGCGGCGATAAAGCTTTAGTTGAGATTAAATCCCTTATTAACGCTAAGTGCGCCAATCTTAGAGAGCAAACCAAGGCTAGGCCGAGTTTCGCTCCCGCACCGGATCTTCCCGATCCGAACAACAAGAGGGTCAATGACAACACTTAAGTTTCAGATTTTGCAAGCGAAAATATTAAGATCCCGGATAAAACGATTCGACAAAACCTCCACAAACTAAAGCGTAGAAAGAATCACTAGCAAGGAGATGGGTTACCCAACCAAGAAGATGAACACACAAGATAGATGTGGGAGAATCTCTCTCTCCACGATTCCACCGGTGTCGCACTGAATGGAGAAGCACCCTTTCTTCATTGGAGTCGCACCGCGGAAGTCTCGCCGGAGTCGCACCGAAGAGGATGGAGGGAGGCGGCCTTGGAGTCACACCAAGAGGAAGGGGCGGCAAGGGGGGAGCACCTCCTTGGCAGAAATTTCCAAAGGGGAAATAGGGTTTGCTTTTGTTAATCTTCAATGTCCTCATTCCTTCATAAAGACCCCTTTAAATATGAGTTTACACAAAATCATAACCATCCATGATTGAGATGAAACCTCATCCATCTGTATGGTTAAATACACACCAAAATGAAATTAAGAGTTCAAATTAAAAATTACAACCACTTTAATAAATATAAAATTATCATCTAACATGAAATAATTTTATATTTATTAATATAAAATAAAAGTGCATGAATAAAAGTCTAATTTTTCATGGCGGTTTTGGCACGCCGCGGGTGGAGATTATAACGCGGTCTTCCATCAGCATCATCATGCACCTCAGATCTTTGTGGCGCAGCGTCTCGGCAGTCGGGTCATCATCATCAAGGAGTGTCGGAGGGGACGCGCCATCAATCCTCCCCCACTCAAAATCAAGCATCTCCGATGCGTGGTCTGAGAGCTAGCGGCGGAGAAGATCAGCATCCAGTCATTGAAGCTCTGTCGCGAGGACCCATGAATTGTCTGAAGGAGGGCGATCACGCCAACGGGTGAGGAAGCGGTATGTAGCACCCTCCGAGGTAGTAAGTGGATCCGCAGCAAGTATCATGTCCGGAGTGAGAAAGTCTTCGGAAACCTGGGGAACATATCAGCAGTAGGAATAAAAGTATGCGACTTACCATCGGGTAAAATACCTATGGGAACCGATAGAGAGAGGTCATCCGTACTACCACTCCCAAACCCATTAGAAGATTTGGTGGAAGGAGAAGACGTCAAGGAACTCAACTCATGTGGAGGCGATACGAACATCGTTAAATCCGAGACGTTAAAAATAGGGGAGATTCCCCATTCGGCAGGCAAATCCAAAACAAAAGCGTTGTCACCTATTTTCTTGATGATCCGAAAAGGGCCGGCGCGCTTAGGTGCTAACTTTTTAACGGTGCCAGATGGCAAATGTTCGGGAACTAATCGTACTAAGACCAAATCGCCAACCTTGAAGTGTGACACTCTCCGATGTATATTGGCGTGTGCCTGATAAGAATCATACTGAGCAGTCAAAGTAGCTCGTATACGTGCATGAAGGTCGTGAATATGTTGGGCGAAAGATTGTGCATATTGACTTGCCTTGTATGTTGGTGTCAAGGGAACCAAGTCAAGAGGCACAGGGGCCTTGTACCCGTGGACAATCTCATTTGGCGACAAACCGGTGGACCGATTTTTGGAATTGTTGTAGGCTAACTGAGCATGGGGAAGAAGAAGATCCCATGTGCCTTTATGATCACTCACGAGACATCTAAGAAGGTTCCCTAGGCTCCGGTTAACCACCTCAGTTTGCCCATCGGTTTGAGGATGATAGGCGGAGGAAAACAATAGTTTGGTACCCATTAGGATCCAAAGTGTCTTCCAGAAGTAGCTCGTATACTTAACATCCCTATCCAAGACAATTGTCTTCGGCACTCCTCGGTGACTAACAACTTCCTTAAAATATAGCTTTGCGATATGAGATGCGTCGTCGGTTCTAGTACACGGTATAAAATATGCCATTTTGGAGAACCTATCCACAACTACGAAGATAGAATCGTGACGACGAAAAGTGGTGGGAAGGCCTAAGACAAAGTCCATGCTCACATCCTCCCAAGGTACGGATGGTATAGGCAACGGAGTATATAACCCGACGTTGGTTTTGGTGCCCTTGGAAACTTGGCAAGTACGGCAACTACTCACTACCGTCCTACCATTGCCTTCAAATTTGGCCAATAAAACTTTTCCTCAACCAGGGTGATAGTCTTATCCCTACCGAAATGGCCACTCAACCCGCCACTATGCAGTTCCCAGATGATATGGAGACGTAGAGATGACTGCGGAATACATAATTTCCCATGCCTAAAGAGGTAACCATCCTTGATAACGAATGCTGTAATAGTGGTGGGGGAACTATCCTGGGCAGATAGGTAAGAATCCTGAAAATCCGGGCATGTAGCATACTCATCTTTGATTCGCTCGAACCGGACAACGTTAACCTCCATAGTGGTGACTAAAAGGGCTAGGCGACTAAGAGCGTCCGCAACCTGATTGTCCGCTCCCTTAAGATGTTTGAGATTAAAAGTGTAACCCTATAGGAAGGATACCCACTTGGCGTGACGCGGGCTGATTTTATGTTGGCCATTGATAAATCGTAATGCATCGTGATCAGAGAGGATCACGAATTCCTTAGAGAGGAGATAATGCCGCCAGTGGTGCAAGCATCTAATGACCGCATAAAATTCTCTATCATAGTTGGAATAATTCAATTTAGCGCCCACCAACTTTTCACTAAAAAAACTCACAGGGTGCCCCTCCTGACTCAAGTCACCTCCTATTACCACGCCCGAAGCGTCACAAGTAAGCTCAAAGACTTTCGAGAAGTCAGGTAGACGTAAGACGAGTGCCTCAGTCATAAGCTCTTTGATGCGTTGGAAAGCGAAGGTGGCGGACTTCGTCCAAGTAAACTCACCTTTTTTCATGCAGTCACTAATGGGGGCCATGATGCTGCTAAAGTCTTTGATGAAACGGCGGTAGAAAGTTGCCAACCCATGGAAGCTCCTCACCTCACATATCGTGGTCAGCACGGGCCAGTCCTTAATCACCTTAACCTTGCTAGGGTCGACTCTAATGCCCTCCGCTCCAACGATGTAGCCTAAAAACTCCACCTCCGTAACATGGAAAGTGCATTTCTTGAGATTCAGAAATAAAGTTTCCTTCCGTAGGGTGGAAAGTACCACTCTCATGTGGGAGATGTGCTCGGTGGTAGTAGTGTTGTAAACCAAGATGTCATCGAAGTAGACAACTACGAACTTCCCCATGAATGGCTGAAAGACATGCGTCATCATCCGGGAGAATGTGCTGGGGCATTGGATAGCCCGAAGGGCATCACAAGCCACTCGTATAACCCGTCCTTAGACTTAAACGCCGTCTTCCACTCATCTCCCTCGCGGATCCTTATCTGGTGATAGCCGCTTCGTAAATCTAACTTAGAAAATATCGTGGCGCCAGACAAGACATCGAGAAGGTCATCTAAGCGCGGTATAGGAAATCGGTACTTGATGGTGATTTTGTGGATAGCGCGGCTATCAACACACATCCGCCACATACCATCCTTCTTGGGGGCAAGAAGGGCTGGCACCGCACAAGGACTCATGCTAGTCCTGATGAATCCTTTTTTCATCAAATCCTCGATCTGAGTCTGCAGCTCTTTGTGGGCCGCGGGATGAAGCCTATAGTGGGGTTGGTTTGGCAGGGACGAACTCGGAATGAGATCTATCGCATGCTGTATGTTCCTCAATGGAGGTAACACAGAAGGCAACTCGGCTGGGTACACATCCTTATATTCGTCCAAAAGTGCTCGTAACTCCCTAGGCAAATCATTCAACGCTTCCGATTCACCCTTCGCACTCATAAGAACTAAAGCGTACATAACTCCCTCAAGAAAAGGATCTCTCACGAACTCTCTCCTACCAACTAGGCTCAATGCCTTCCTCTCGGCCGGGACGGTAGTGTCCTTAGCCAAAGCTACCGGCTCCTTCGGAACGGTCGGTCTCAAAGTCATGGTCTTACCGTTGAATTTGAATTCATAAGTATTGGCTCGACCGAAATGTGTGACGTCACGGTCATAAAGCCAAGGGCGGCCTAATAACACATGGCACGTGTCCATGGGGAGGACATCACACCAGACCTCATCTGTGTAAGATTTAAAGGCAAGAGGGACCAGGCAACGCTTGCTAACCGGGATGGTAACCTTGCTAATCCAAGCTACCTGGTAGGGTGTGGGGTGTGGTTCCGTGGTCAGATTCATACGTTTAACAGCGTTCTCAGAGATAACATTTACACAGCTACCGCTATCTATAATGAGCTTGCACAGCTTGTCACCACTCTTAAAGATCAGAGAGAAGATACTCGTCCTCCTCCAGTCATCTAGCGGACGTGGAGTGGTCAGAATACAACGCATCACCATGAGGGGGGGGTCGTCTTCCAAGTCGCTTGGGACCCCTTCGGGGTCGCTCTCCTCGGCGGCCTCATACACATAGTCAGTAGAATCGGCGGCCATGTCTAAGAGGGCAACGACCTTAGTCTTAGTTGGGCATTCAAAGGCATAGTGGCCTTGAACACCGCAAGAATAACATGTGGTATTGGCCTTGCTAACTTTCCCAATGGGAACACGCTCACTCGTGGGGTTCCTGGTGTTCCTAGCGGTGATCACGACGGATTTAGACTCGGTGGTTCTAGACTTTCCCCTGTCCGGATAGGTGCAAGAAGACGCTCCAATGGTGGTCTTATTCCTCGTGTGGGAATAACGGGAGTGAGCCTTGTCGGCTAAGTGTTTTTCAATGTTTAGGGCGGCATTGAAAGTCGTGTTCAGATCTGTGTGCCCGTAGCGCAAGAGCTTCCGCTGGATATCGGGTTGAAGCCCCTTACGAAACCTGGATAATGTGACCTCTGGGGGTTCCCTAAGCTCGCAACGCACCATACGGTCTTTCAACTCTCCCATATACTCGGCCACCGACTTTGAACCTTGCCGCAGGGTGGCTAGTTCATCGAACATTTGTGTTCGGTGGTAAGCGGGAACGTATTGGTCGGTGAGCAAATTTTTCATCACCGCCCATCCGATAGGTGGGACTTCCTGTCCGGCTCCCAACCTCCTTTCCTCATTCATCCAAAAGGTTTTCGCATGATCTGTCAACTTCATGCGGGCGACTTGGACCTTTTGGAGATCCGTGAGATTGTGCCACTGGTAGTAACACTCCATATCAACTACCCAACTAAGGATGACCTGGGGGTCTCCCATGCCATCGTAGGTGGGGGCATCAATCTTGATGGCTCTAGTGATATCGAAACCACACTCGGGGCGGCGTTCTCGAGGGGGCACTCGGGGATGGTCCCCATCAGAATCCGAATCAGTGACCGGTTGTTGCCGGTTGGGCCCCTCAGCATCACCGGGTGGTGGTGGCGGTCCTCCTTGATTCCGTAAAATTTGTTCTAACATCGTCCTAAGCTCAGTCATTTCGGTACGTAGACCTGCTATGGCCTCGGTGTTGGGATCATTGTGCTGATTCACAGTCATCCTAGACGTAGACGGTGTCGCGTACTCCGTTCCTAGCCTAGTGGGCATTCAGGTTCAGGAAAAAAAATGGGGAGATGATTTTTCCTAGGGCTGTAGCTAGATTGAACATAGGATATTTTTATAGATTCCTGATGTGCGTAATACGTAGATCGTTAAATTTTTTTTTTTTTTGAATTTTGACAAAAATTTCAGATTTCAGACCGCTATTCGCACACCACCTAGACAGAATTACGACGCTTCTAATTTTTAGGCCGACCTAACGAGGACGAATCGAAAAAGTTTCAGTTTTAATGTTGCTGGAAATACGTGCAGGAAGCTACAGAAAAAATTTCAGATTTTTTTGACAAGTTTTGAATTTCAGAGATTTTACTAAACGCAGACCAATCCGAAAATTTTCAGATTTTCTTACTGACTAGAACGACCAACAAGGATTGCAGCGAGGATGTTTGCAACGTGGGAGTTGAAACAACCGGCTTTAATACCAAATTGATGTAGGGGTACCGTGACGACGTGTACGTTACACTAACGGGGTGACGTTCATCACAGAAATTAAAATAACATGGGAGGGCTCCGACCAAAAGCGAACGAAAAGGGGTCGGTTGGCTCTCCAAATCTGATAGATAAAAATATGCGCGACTCGATACAACGTCCTTAGGACCTACCTCTCCAACAAGCACACAACTCACCGTAAGCCGAACTCGATACAACGTCCTTAAGACCTACCTCTCCAACAAGCACACAACTCACCGCACCTACACAAGAATCTATTCCATCAATCGATTCATTTCAAAATTCAGCGGCAATATTTTGGAGCGGCGGTGAACATTCAAGAGGCGATAAAGCTTTAGTTGAGATTAACTCCCTTGTTAACGCTAAGTGCGCCAATCTTGGAGAGCAAACCAATGCTAGGCCGAGTTTCACTCCCGCACCGGATCTTCCCGATCCGAACAACAAGAGGGTCAATGACAACACTTAAGTTTCAGATTTTGCAAGCGAAAATATTAAGATCCCGGATAAATCGATTTGATAAAACCTCTACAAACTAAAGCGTAGAAAGAATCACTAGCAAGGAGAGGGGTTACCCAACCAAGAAGATGAACACACAAGATAGATGTGGGAGAATCTCTCTCTCCACGATTCCACCGGCGTCGCACCGAATGGAGAAGCACCCTTTCTTCCTTGGAGTCTCACCACGGAAGTCTCGCCGGAGTCGCACCAAAGAGGATGGAGGGAGGCGGTCTTGGAGTCACACCAAGAGGAAGGGGGGCGGCAAGGGTGGAGCACCTCCTTGGCCGAAATTTCCAAAGGGGAAATAAGGTTTGCTTTTTTTAATCTTCAATGTCCTCATGCCTTCATAAAGACCCCTTTAAATAGGAGTTTACACAAAATCATAACCATCCATGATGGAGATGAAATCTCATCCATCCGTATGGTTAAATACACACCAAAATAAAATTAAGAGTTCAAATTAAAAATTACAACCACTTTAATAAATATAAAATTATCATCTAGCATGAAATAATTTTATATTTATTAATATAAAATAAAAGTGCATGAATTAAAGTCTAATTTTTCATGGTGGTTTTGGCACGCCGCGGGCGGAGATTATAACGCGGTCTTCCATCAGCATCATCATGGCACGTCAGATCTTTGTGGCGCAGCGTCTGCAGCCGGGTCATCATCATCAAGGAGTGTCGGAGGGGACGCGCCATCACCACCTCAATCCTTTTGTAATATCTGCCTCAGTTACTATTTTTCCTTTTTCTCCTTCATTCAGATTAGTGAGTTGTAAGACTTTGCTTATGTAACATCCCAATTCGCACTAGACCCTCGCGAGTGTTTTGTGTCTTCGGGAGTTGACTCGGGCTCGATACAAGAACTAGGTCCCTAAGGTGGTCAGGTTTGAGTCACGGTCAACAAGGGTGGATGTAGCACTCCCACTCCCAAAAGGTAAGAAATAAGGGAAAACTTGTAGAAGAGAGCTAGCGGCGGCGGTAGTGATACCGCCGGCGGTAGCTTTCAAAATGATGTGTGGCCTCACCAAACGATATGGGTACCTTGTCATCGATAAGGGTATCTTGTCGTCGAAAAGTGGTTGGTTCCTCGATGATATCGTCGATACGCTAGCACCAGCGATAGTGATACCGCCGACGGTAGCTTTCAAAATGATGTGGCCTCACAAAATGATATGGGTACCTTGTCATCGAGAAGTGTACCTTGTCATCGAGAAGGGTATCTTGTTGTCGAAAAGGTGTTGGTTCCTCGATGATATCGTCGATATGCTAGCGTCGGCGGTAGTGATACCACCGGCGGTAGCTTTCAAAACAATGTGGCCTCACAAAACGATATGGGTACCTTGTCGTCGAAAAGGGTACCTTGTCGTTGAGAAGGGTATCTTGTCGTCAAAAAGGTGTTGGTTTCTCGAAGATATCGTCGATACACTAGCACCGACGGTAGTAATACCACCGGCGGTAGCCTTCAGAAAAGATGTTTAATGCGGTGATACCTTATCTTTGCTTATTTCAAGGCTGGGAGGTGGCTTAGGTCAATAAGACAGTGACACATGGATGGACTGTCAAATCCAAAGCATGAGATGTGTTTTTCCCATTAATTCTAGTCAAATCAGCCTCCATTTTCCCTCTCCTCCCATAAACCTTGAACTTTAGTCCCTCATCACAAGAGCTGATCACTGGTATTCCTCTTCCCCACACCCAATCATTGAGACCAGCTATTTTCCTGAAGGAGATCAAGCTTGGACGGAGGATCGAATCTTTGCCGACCGCCACAATGTTGCCAAGAAGACAAACACGATCCATAGCCGTAAATCAGGTGGCTTCCGCACCCTATCCCTTGGTGCTAGATCTTTAGATCTGATCTAGGAGAGATGTAGGCTCAAAAGGGGCTTGACCTTGGTGAGTTTAATGGAGTTTTCTAGGAAGTGACCACGCTTGAACTTACGTTGTAGGGCGTCGTTCGCCGAGAAAATATCTTCAATCAATTCCTCTCTTCAATACGAAGTTGTAGGACTTGATTTCGTGAAGAACAGTGGTCTACTGAGGGAGTATTGGAGGAGAGAAGCCGAAATAATATAGGTGTGTGCTGGAGGAAGAAGATAAACAGATGTTGTTCACCTGTCTTAAGATCTTTGCAGATTTGTTATCTGCAGATCAAACTGGATCTATTTTTATGTGCACAGATGGGTTCAAGCCACTTTTTAGACATGATTCATCTGGATCTGGACCTCGGGCTCAACATGAAAGTTGTAGCCCTCGGAAAGACCTTTCTGAAATGTTGTTGTGGGTTTTTAGGGGAGCTCTGTAGCTCCGACAAAGTGAAATCGAAAATGGCTGGGCAGAATATGATTTAATTTATGTACAGAACAGTTTGCTGTCCAGATTTATTCTGATGGGTTCAAACCCGATTTCAGATAGGTTAGGCTTAGATCTGGACCTTGGACTCAACACGAAAGTTGTATACCTTGGCGATAACTTTTCGGAATGGGGTGGCACATTATTTTTGGTCGTCAGTAGCTCCCAGAATTCCGGTTTTAGTAAACCTTGATGAATATGTACAGAGTTTTAATGTTTTACTGATTTCTCTCAAAATATTTATCGGGTTCTTATAATATTTGGTAGAAATATGCCTGATGATATTGTGATCACCCCAGTTTAGTTTAAGAAATTTTGGAAAAATATTTGTCATAAATTTGCCTTTCGTATCATATAATTGTTAAGTACCATAAATAAGTATTTTGTAATACCATGAGGTCGAAATTTGGTTGGAATGATTCAAGCCTTATTTATGATCTATGGTAGAAGTTTTAGATGATTTGGTTTTGAAATGAGTCATGAATTAAATATGTCGTTATAAATTATTACGCTGAAATGAAATGTTAAGTTGCTCATTTAGACAAGGATTTTAGAAACGTGCATAAAACTATACATAAATCACGTGGTAATCTATCAGAGGATTTAGATTTGTGATAAACGCTTAGTAAAGATTATGATTGATGATCCTTAAGGAGAATGGGTGCGAGATGAATGGTATAGACTAAGCGTGATCGAATAATGCTTATGAATTCAATTGTGTTCAAAGCATGTTGTGAATCGAGCATGAGGATTGGTATGGTTAATATGTATGGGAAAATATATTTATTGAAGTTGAACATGTCATTACATGCACAAGTAGTCCTATAGGATCAAAGAGAGTATTTCTCTTTCATACATGAACCACTGCACAAGAGTTTTGATAACTCGGTATAGGTAGCAATGATAGTTTGGTGTCGATTATAGGATATGGTTATATCCTAAGGTATTATGTTAAGGACCTGGTTGGTAGGACCTTGTATGCTAGTTAGCATCAATTTGATAGGATATAGTTATATCCTAAGGTGGTATGTTAAGGACCCGATTAGTTGGTCCTTGTATGCTAGTTAACATTGATTTTATAGAATATGGTTATATCCTAAGATGTTATGTTAAGGATCCAGTTGGTAGGTCCTTGCATGCTAAGTAACATCAATTGAATTTATAATGGTAACAATGTTATGGACTTGGTTAGGAGTCCTTGGATGCTTGATAACACAGGGTGATCATGGGAATTACTATGGTGTGCATGGTCTTCGCACGATTGCATAATGATCCTTGTTGAAGGATTTCTTGTGGGAGATCTACGGGCTTGCCAGTCGTCACACCGATGGGAGCTGGCAGATAGATCTTGGCCGGTTGGGCTGGGATCTTGGTGTTTACTTCCCAAGACCCCTTCCGAGTCCAGTATGCAGGTGCTCCGCTATTATGTTCTTAGCGTCGAGGCGTACATAAGGCCTAGGTCTGGTAGTGTGCATACCCACCTAGTAGTGGAGAAGCCCATTCCACTGTCACCGTCTGGCCACGACGAGTGATGCCTGAGAGGTTAGCTACCCTCGAAAAGCGGGAAGAACAAGTCTATGTCGACATAGCAAAATCAGAGTGCGTGAGTAAATCATGAGTGACTCATCATACATACAATCATTGCTTTGCATTGCATTGCACTGCATAAAGATCCTCATCATATAAACTAATATGGGCACCTTTATATGATGAGTTACTTATTATTGCAAAAGATCCTTAACTTATAAGCTCGTATGGCATCCTTATAAGTTAAGTTTAATTCAGTTCTTTACCTACACTACTCTTTTCATACTCTGTTGCTGATTATACTGCTAGAATAAATGTTCTCTTATACACTTGATATATCTGCTATGATTACCGTCATCCTTGCCTCCTGCTATATTGTATATATACTGACTATATTGCAGCATTCTCTCTCTTTCTTCTGCCGGGTTCCTAAGAGTCACCGGGGGAGAGGATGTGAAGCCACTTAGTCTTTATGACTAACGGTTGTTACACCACAATTTTTAGGAGCACACCCAGTTGGAAAAGCAACACACGGCACAAGAGGATTGCCAGGCCAGGGTAACAGGGCCTGTGACTGCGATACCTTCGCTATTGTCAGTGACAGATGTGAGTGAGTGTTTTGAGATGTAGCCATAGGGCAATTTGTACTCTGATATTTTGCAGGAGCTTCTGTAGCTACCTATACGTTTGCACTTGAATGAACATTTTTACTTAATCGTGAATCTATGGCTTCTATTGTTTTCTATTGTTGATGGGTTGGCATGATGATATGTGAGAATAGCTGGCAGGATAGGCGTCTTGTGGAGGGGGCTAGCCCGTGTGCTGCCACTTCCGCAAGGTGACTGTCCTGGGCATAGGACTCCCCTCGGCCATGTCTTGAGTTCCGGGAGGGGGGGGGGGGGGGGGGGGGGGGGGGGTCTTACAGCTTAAGCTGACAATAGTAATTATGAGATGTTGCCCAACAATAGTGGCATGGATAACTTTCTCAGTATTACATAATTTTGCATTTGCATATAATTCAGAGACAACAAGATTGTAGAGGCGCGTCGGCTCAATTAAGATATATTCTAATTCAGAGGCATAGAGCAGTGTGATTACCATTTCCAAATCAGCTTCAACATTTTCAAAACCACCCTTCACAAGTTCTCCAACAGAGTGATTTTTCTCATTAGACTTTGACGACACCATTGATCTTTGTAGAAGGTCATCGAGAGGAAGAAGATGAAGTTGGAATTCTAGGTTTTTGTGTGTGTGCAAATTTCTATGCTCACATTGTCTAATATATACTCTTATGCTTTAGGAAGGTAAAGAGGCGCGTACCTGTTCAAATCTTCCAGAATCGTGTTGATAGACCCGTAAATACGGCGTAATTATGACGATGATTGGACAAAATGATGTCATTCTATCAGCCGGACTGAGTTTTGTCGTCGAGATACCAGCAATGTCGTCTTGACCATCAAGACGATTTTCTTTGACTAAGCTATTTTTCTCTAGTCGATTTTCCACTTATGCCTTATCCAAGCTTTCTGTTGTTCCTGTCTACAAAACTAAAGTTGTTAGACAACTTTAGGGTGGAACTTGTGAGAGATCAAACCCATTATTAAAATATTTCAAATCCCCTAACAAAAGACATATGGAATTCAATATGCCTAATTTAAGAACTTAGCATCCCCAATTCAATTTTGAATTGATTGAATTTTGACTCATCAAGGGGTTTTGATGGAGGCCACCAGATTGAGGTGGTCGCATGCGATTACGAACAAAGGACTCTCGCCGCTCCGCTCTACCCAAACACAAATTAAACGCAGCCCTCGAATATGCTTATTATTAATTTAACACAGCGTACGGGTAGCAACCGTTAGAGTATGAATATAGACTATAGGCCTATATCCACACAAACTAAAAGGATCCACACAAGATCCGGACGAGCGCGGTGTTGTACCAAAGAAAAATCCACCAAAACAAATCGATTCGGAGAGGGTGGATGTTTCCCCAACAAGAACAAAGCAAGGATCGCCAATCCTTTTTTCGTACGTTTCAGAAATATCAAAGATGACACAAATCCACAAGAAAATAACCACGAAAATCTGTTGCTTCCAAAATCACGCCAAAACTCTACCACCACAAGAAAAATCTACGAAAAAAGAAAAACTCTTTGGTAAGAAGTTTCGTTACCAACTCGGAGTTTGTAGATCCGAGATATTGGATCCACAACAATCGATCGTTCCCTCCACTAGCCCACCGGAGATGAGCCGAAGAAGATGTACACGCCCGTCTTCGTCGAACCGCGCCCGAGTGAGTTTCCCCAATCCTATGTTGCACCTTGGATCTTCCTCTATATTGCTGGCCGGATCTCCTTGACGAGGAGGGAAGGTTCGTGAGAAACGTAATGGAGAAGGAAGGATATAGGAGAGAGGAAAGGAGGTGGAAGTGTAGCGGGGAAGGATAAGTGAGGGAAGGGAGGAAGAGAGGTGGTGGCCGACGGCCTAGAAGAGGAGAGATGGCTCTCGGTCGAACCAAGAGAGAAGGATAAAGAGAGGGGGCGGCGGTTTAGAGGAGAGGAGATTCTTAGGGTTTCAATTTTTTAATCATAATCTGAATATTAATCTCAAAGTCATGGCCTTATATAGCCTTACACACACCAATGGCTAAATGCAGCCCAAATAAACTAAAAGCAGCAATGGCCGGCTAAACGCAGACCAACATAAGTAAATGCAACAAAGGTTGGCTAAACGCAGGCCAGATTAAATTTTTAAAATAACATAATGAAATGAAATAGTAATTTAAATTAGGTTCTTCATGTGCCGAGGGTGAAGGTTGTAACGTTGCCCGTCAAGATCGTCATGGCGTCGTAAATCCTTGGATGGTGGTGGTAGATCATCATCAACTGCATCTTCATCATGTTGTGGGCCGTCGTCCCCATCAACCCTCCCCGGCTCGAAAGTACTCATCACCGATGAGGGAGAGTGCAGGTACCGATGTAGGAAAGCTTTGTCCAGAAGGGCCATCTCCGAGGCAGAGAGACAAGAATCATCAGAAGCGGGGCGGTCACGCCATCAGATCAAGAACCGTCATGTGTCACCATGCTGAGAGGGAAGCACCTCATCCTGTATAATCCTGTCAGGCACAAAAACAGTCTTGGGGAAACTTGGAAATGCCTTAGTCGAAGAAGAAGAAAATGTAGCAAATTCATTAGGCGACATACCTCCAGTAGCAGCTGATGGAGAGAACGATCCAGATAAAACCTCACACCCAAACCCATTATAATTGGTAGTGGACAGAAATGGGGAGACAGATAATTCAGGTGGTGGTGAGATATATGGCGTTAAGTCAGAAACATTGAAAATAGGGGATATACCCCAATCAGTGGGTAATTCCAAGAGATAAGCATTCTCTCCTAATTTCTTTAAAATACGAAAAGGACCGGCTCTCCTATTTTCCAGTTTCTTTATGGTTCCCGTTGGAAACCGTTCAGGGGAGAGACGCACCAAAACAAAATCGCCAATATTAAAATGGATTTCCCTTCTATGTACGTTTGCGTTAGCTTGATAAGAGGCATATTGTTTTGCTAACGTTTGATTTATGTGTTTATGTAGGGCGTGAACATGCGAGGCGAAATTCTGTGCAACGGGACTAAGTCAAGTGGCATGGGTGCCTTGTAGCCGTGTATGATTTCATTGGGTGAGAGTCCGGTGGACCAATTTTGGAATTATTGTAGGCCAATTGTGCATGTGGGAAGATGAGATCCCAAGTGCCCTTGTGATCCCCCACAATAAAATGAAGTAAGCTACCCAAACTCCTATTAACTACCTCCGTTTGGCCATCCGTCTGCGGATGGTAAGCCGAGGAAAATAAGAGCTTGGTGCCCATGATCTTCCATAAAGTTTTCCAAAAATAACTCATGAATTTCACGTCCCTATCAGTGACAATAGTTTTAGGGATGCCCCTATGCCCAACGACCTCATTAAAGAATAACTTAGCGACGTGAGATTCATCGTCGGTTTTTTGACATGCAATGAAATAAGCCATCTTCGAGAACTGGTCAATGACCACCATGACGGAGTCGTGACGTCTAAACGTGACGGGAAGGCTTAGGACAAAGTCCATGCTAACATCTTCCCATGGAACGGAAGGAATCGGGAGGGGGGTATATAGACCCACATTCATCTTATTCCCTTTTCCTAACTGATACGCTCTACAACTTCCAACCACCTTGTGTACAGTAGACTTGAGACCCGACCAATAAAATTTTTCCTCCACTAAGGTAATGGTTTTATCACGCCCAAAGTGGCCGCCGAGACCGCAACTATGTAATTCCCACACTATGAAGTGGCGAAGGGAAGAACGAGGGATGCATAACTTAGCATGCTTAAATAAATATCCATCACAGAGATAATACGCTGAAATGGTCGTGGGTGACTCTCCTTGGGTGGATAAATAGATTTTCTTAAAATCCGGACAATGAACATACTCGTCCTTAATACGCTCAAAACCTACGACCTTAACCTCTAGTGTGGTCAATAACAGAGAGACGCGGCTAAGAGCATCCGCTACCCAGTTAATATTGCCCTTCAGATGTTTAATGTTAAAGGAGTAACCCTGTGATGAGTCCTGATCATATACACATTTATGGACTCATCCGGGCCGTTATTCAGTCATTTCACCGCACTTTAGCCTTGTTATAGTTTTTATTTGATATTCCATGCTAGGTGCACTTCTAGACCCATTTTGGTGTGATTTCATGTTTATTTTCATTAGTAGTTTTCATGCACTGTTAGGTGCCACTTTCAGTGGCTAGATTCGTGGTTGTGCTGGAATAGGAGTCGTGCAAGTGTTCCCGGTGCAATTCTGCACAGGAACACTGCGCACGATCACCGGTTCTATGGCGCACGACCACTGGTCGTGCGCCACTGATCGTGTGCACTTAACCCTTTTTTCATGAGTTCTGTTTGGTGTAGTGCGCACGACCATCTACGATAGTGTGCACGACCACCGGTCGTGCACCACTGGTTGTGCGCACTTATCATTAATTTTCTGAGTTCTGTTTCGACTAATGCGCACGACCACCGACGATAGTGCGCACGACCACCGGTCGTGCGCCACTGGTCGTGCGAACATTATAGTTTATAAATTTCGCATCTTGCAGGTTCCACCCAGGCAGTGCGCACGATCGCAGAATTCCAGTGCGCACGACCACTGGTCGTGCGCCAATGACCGTGCGAACTATTTAAATCAGCGCCTATATAAATGCCTGTTCCGATTTTAGGTTATCATTCAGCCGCCGGGAGCGGATTGCCTGTTCCGTACGCCGCCGACCACCATCTTGGGACGCCTCCACTTCATCTCCTACGCAAGGGGAAGTCTCCTCCATCCATTCCAAGCCTTCCTCCATTGTCCCGGAGCGTTCTCCATCATCCGCAAGCCTCCAAGCAGCTATTTCCCCACTACGACCCGGTGAGAAGAAGAGGAAATCTGAAGTCGAAGACGACGGAGCTATGTAGGGAGATCGTGACAGCTCTCTGCGCTGGAAGCATAGTCCGCCTGAGTCCGGAGGTAGCCCGACAACCTACCATTCCGGCCGTGAACGGCCGCTAGTCTTCACCCATCGGTTATCTCTTTCTTCTTTCCTTCATTGTACTCGTTGAATCGTGTAAACTGGAATATTGTGATGTTTGGGTTGTTTGAAATGAATGTTTCTTTACTTTCCTTCATCGCTTGCTTGTGAATCACTCCGTTTCTACTCTCTCACTCACGCACGCACGCAAGGTGTTTGATCCGCGTTGGCAAGAGCTAACGGCGGTTGTGAAGAGGTGTTTGCGACCCTCACCCTCTCGCACTAGAGCACACTCCATCCGCCTCACGAAGCACGGCATCGCGGCCGTTGCATCCATCTCGCCTAGCGAAGCGGTGCCTTCGACCCGCATTTCTTTTATTGTTGTTAGGATTAGGACAAATCAACCAAAAATCCCCTTTTTATGTGTGTTGCGCTTGTGTAACAAGAGTCACACAACGCGATTCGTTCACCTAACCTGCATTCCTCAAGAGACCGACATTCGGGGATTCCACTCTCCACATTTATTACTTGACAGCGACCGGTGCACTTGCCGATACGCATCAAGTTTTTGGCGCCGTTGTCGGGGAGTGCAGACGTGATGAATTCGTCTGCGTGAAGAATTGTTGCACGAGGATTTTATTTTTCTTTTCTTTTACCTCTTTTGTTCACCTCTGGTATCTCTGTTTCTTTTCGATACGCACATCTGATTACTTTCGTCTTTTCCACCGTACGCTAATCGTTTGGGTTGCAAGTATTCGCAGCATGACCTCCATTCAGGAATGCATCTATCAAGGAAGCTTAAATGATTTAAGGGACCAAGCAGAAAGGAACAATTATGACTTCGGGATCTCCTCTGGCGTCATTGAGTACATGGCTGGGAACTGCAAGTTCAGCGGGGACGAGCATGAAGACGCGGTGCAACACATGCAGGACTTTTTAGAAATCTATTACACATGTGTTTTCAGTGGAGTTGAAAACGACCTGCAAAAGATTCTGGCATTTTCATTCTCCTTGCATAAAAAAGCCAAAAGTTGGTATTGGGATATCCGGAGAAGAGAGGTGATCACATGGAAACAACTCGAAGGGAGATTTTTGCAAGAGTTTCAACATCGTACCCAAGCTTTGGACAAGTACAGGGAACTCGTAACCTTTGGACAGGGGAGGAGGAGACGTTAGTTGATGCTTGGGAGCATTTTCAATCCCTGCATAGGGGATGCTACCGTGAAGATCTTTCAGAAGTTTTTTTAATTCAGATTTTTTATTTCGGCGTGCTGGACAAATTCCGTCTATTATTTGATATGGCAGCTGGAGGGGCCCTGTTTAATAAACCGGGGAAGGACGCGTGGGAAGTGGTCGTGAATATTTTTCACACCAGTCAGCACTGGAGTCATGTCATTCGCCCCCCAAGTACTGCTGCAGTTAATGTCGTGACATTCAAAGGAGCAGCGAATTTTATGCCGTCAGAACAACCGGAACAGTTAGCAACTTTTGTGGTCGGGGTATTGAATAAAATGAATGACCAATCAGCCGCAATCTAACAGCTTCGCTCTGCTATAGGGACTCTGTCCGATGTTGTTTCTGGGCTTGCAAGTCAGCATCCTGAGTCAGTGAACACCATGCGATTGAGAAGTGGGAGAAGTGTTGACAACCCTCCTCGACAGGGACCACTTGCATGTTCCACTGACAAGCATAACGAAGACACGGCTGAGAAGCTGACTCAGATTCATATTGAGCCGCATCCCGTGAGCGAGGCACATACCTCAAAAAGTGCTGTTCACCCCCCATTCCCCCACAGGTTGCGAAACGAGAAATCCGAGAGGCAATTCCTCAGATTCTTGGAAATAATGAAAGGAGTGCAAGTGAGCATACCACTGATTGAAGCTATTTCTCAAATGCCGGGATACTCCAAGTTTTTGAAAGATGTGATTTCGAAGCGGAAGCAGTTGGAGGGTCTCAAAACTATCGACCTCACCGAGGAGTGCTCCGCCATCATTTCCAATTTGCCCACAAAGTGCAAAGATCCGGGCAGCTTTACGATTCCGTGCAGGATCGGCCATCACCGTTTCAGCCAGGCACTCTGTGATTTGGGGGCATCAATCAACTTGATGCCGCTCTCTATCTTTCGTGAACTTGGTGCTGGGATCTTGAAGCCAACGCAGGTAATGCTACAGCTAGCTGATCGGTCGATCAAGAAGCCGTCAGGAATCGTCGAGGACCTCACAATAGTTGTAAACGGTCTCGCTTTTCCAGCCGATTTTATCATTCTAGACATGAAGGTTGATACAAGAGTACCTATTATCTTGGGGCGGCCCTTTCTCGCCACTGCTCGTGCTATTATTAATGTGGAACAGGGGGAGCTCACACTCAGACTGGGGGAGGATGCTATATCTTTCAACGTCCACAACCCGTCGCAACTCTTTGAAATTACGGAGTGCGAACCGGCAGAGGCGCTTGAAGAATTCGATGGTCAGATCGATGTGGATTTGGATGACAGCGAGGTGTGTTGGCAGCGCGAAGACATGGGAGAAGGCGGTGCCCACTCGAACCAGCCCAATTTGTCACATTCAATCAGAGAGCTTTCCAACGATTCTACTAATCCAAACCCTTGTCCGGCTCTCAAACAACTACCGGATTCTCTAAAGTACGTTTTCCTTGGAGAAAATACCACTCATCCTGTGATTATTTCTGCAGCCCTGTCCGCCGCCAACGAAAATGCCTTAGTGGGCGTGCTGAGAAGGTACCACAAGGTCTTCGGACGTTCTCTTGCAGACATTAAGGGAATCAGCCCCACGGTCTGCATGCACAAGATCCTCCTTGAAGATCAGTACAAACCGACAGCACAGCCCCAAAGGCGGCTGAACCCGAAAATGCAAGAGGTAGTGAAGGCTGAAGTGATAAAGCTTTTAGACGCTGGCATCATTTACCCAATCAGCGATAGCAAATGGGTCAGTCCAGTCCAGGTGGTACCAAAAAAAGGAGGGATCACTATCGTTGCCAATGAAAAGAACGAGCTGCTACCGACCCGAATGATCACTGGGTGGAGAGTCTGCATCGACTACCGCAAGCTGAACGATGCAATGCGCAAGGACCATTTTCCGCTCCCCTTCATTGATCAGATGCTAGAAAAGTTAGCGGGGCAGGATTACTACTGTTTCTTGGATGGGTACTCAGGGTACAATCAAATTTTAATAGACCCATCTGATCAAGACAAGACAACATTCACATGTCCCTCCGGTACCTTCGCGTTCAAAAGAATTCCATTCAGACTGTGTAATGCCCCCGCAACCTTCCAACGCTGTATGCTCGCCATTTTTGCTGACATGGTGGGGGACTTCCTCGAAGTTTTCATGGATGATTTTACTCTATTTGGCAGCAGCTTTGACATTTGCCTCGCAAATTTGGCCAAGACCTTGAAGCGGTGTGAAGACACAAATCTTGTCTTGAACTGGGAGAAATGCCACTTTATGTTGCGCGAAGGAATTGTGTTGGGGCATAAAGTTTCCTGCAAAGGGCTCGAGGTGGATCAAGCGAAGGTAAGTGTTATCAGAAACCTCCCTCCACCCATGTCAGTGAAAGGCATCCGAAGTTTTCTTGGTCATGTGGGCTTCTATCGAAGGTTCATCAAGGACTTTTCCTCCATTTCAAAGCCTTTATCTCGCCTGCTTGTCAAGGACGTCCCCTTCCACTTTGACGAAGCATGCATGCAGGCCTTCGAAACCTTACGGGGACAACTCATCTCGGCTCCAATTTTGGTGGCACCCGACTGGACTTTACCTTTTATTATCATGTGCGACGCAAGTGATGCGGCCGTAGGTGCTGTACTCGGTCAGAAGAAAGACAAGACTTTTCACACTATTGCGTATGCCAGTCGAACTCTCAACAGCGCGCAAGCAAACTATACCACCACGGAGAAGGAAATGCTAGCCGTGGTATTCGCTTTTGAAAAATTTCACTCGTACTTGGTACTTTCCGAAGTAATCGTATACACGGACCACGCCGCTCTCAGGTATCTTTTCAGCAAAAAAGAATCCAAATCGCGTCTGATTCATTGGATTTTACTTTTGCAGGAATACAATCTGGAAATCAAAGACAAGAAAGGGGTGGAGAACGTGATTGCTGATCATCTCTCGCGTTTGGAGTACGACACTCCCAACAGCTTTGTGGAGGAAACGGACGACTATTTCCCGGATGAAAAATTATTCGCAATTACTACGCCCCCCCAACAGCACCATGGTACGCAGATATCGCTAACTACTTGGCTTGTAAAACCTTCTCCCTGAATCTGTCCCCTCAGCAAAGACGGAAGCTCGCCTCTGACTCAAAATACTATTTTTGGGAAGATCCGCTCTTATTTCACACATGCAGCGACGAGATTATCAGGCGTTGCATTCCGGAAGCTGAGTTTCAGTCTATATTGCAGCACTGCCATGATAGAGAAGCTGGCGGGCACTTCGGGGCCGTTCGAACAGCACGAAAAATCCTGCAATGCGGATTATTTTGGCCGACCCTCTTCCGGGATGCCCATGCCTATGTCACCAAGTGCGACGAATGCCAAAGGACCGGAAATATCTCCCGGCGTGATGAGATGCCCCTCAATAACATGCTGGTCTGCGAACCATTTGATGTCTGGGGGATAGATTTCATGGGTCCTTTCCCAATGTCGCATGGTAAGCATTATATCATTGTGGCAGTTGATTATGTTTCAAAATGGGTGGAAGCTGAGGCGGTTGCCACGAATGATGCCAACACAGTGCTACACTTTATCCACAAGAATATCTTCTCCAGGTTTGGGACACCGAGAACTATCATCAGCGATGGCGGTAGTCATTTTTGCAATAAGCAGTTTGTGCAACTCATGAAAAAGTTTGGGGTCCATCATAAGATTTCTTTGGCATACCACCCCCAAACATGCGGGCAAGTCGAAGTTTCCAACCGCGAGCTCAAGCGAATAATCGAGAAATCAATACATTCAAATAGGAAGGAGTGGGCTAAAAAGGTCAACGACGCATTATGGGCTTACCGGACTGCGTTCAAAACACCCATCGGCATGACTCCGTTTCAATTAGTCTATGGCAAGGCATGCCACCTCCCTGTGGAGCTGGAGCATAAAGCATTATGGGCAACCAAACTGTTGAACATGGACATTGGAGCCGTGGCCGAGGTGCGTCGTTCCCAACTCAACGAGTTAGAGGAGCTCCGTCATTTCGCTTATGAAAACGCTCGCATCTACAAGGAGAAAACAAAGAAATGGCACGATCGGCACATCATTCCTAAGGAGTTCAAAATTGGGGACCAAGTGCTGCTCTACAACTCCCGTCTCCGCCTCTTCCCAGGGAAGTTAAAATCGAGGTGGAGTGGTCCTTTCTCAGTGACCGATGTCTCCCCCTTCGGTGCCACAGAAATATCTGGAGATAAGGGGGACAAATTTAAGGTCAATGGGCATCGGCTGAAGTTATACGATGGTGCCACTATAAACAAGGAGTGTCAGTTGTTGACATTGGGAGACGGACACCATTCAAGCGCCGGCAGCTGATTTTTCCTTCTTTTCTCTTATTTTTGTGAAACTCTTTCTTTTTTGAGAACTTCTCTTTTAATTCCTGCATTTTATAAATAATGTTAATACAGGTATTTGGTCCAGCTTAAGGACGTTAAATAAAAGCGCTACTGGGAGACAACCCAGATTTCCTGATTTTGTAGTTTCTATCTAACTTTCTTTTAGTTCAGCTTTTGCATATGCTTTTGTTGTTTTGAGTTTTGTGCTTGCAGGTTTTGTGTTCATTGGTGCGGATGCTGCGGACTGTTCTTGATCGTAAACGCCAATCGTCTGATATGCTCAATTCTGAGCATTGGGTAACACTTCCTCCCCTCTTTTTTCTTCAATTTCTGGATGTATTGTTTAGACTAAGTCTGGGGGAGCGTATGTTGTCATCCACTGTGCACGAGTTGCACTGCATATTAGAAGTTTGTTTCTTATTTATCCTAGTCATTATCATTGTTTGCATGCTTCACACATCATTTCACCCACTTGAGTGCACGCTTATCTTTTTGTGGTTGTTCCGGTTAAACTATTTTGGTTGGAATGTGAAATAGGTTGTTAACGTAGGAATTATTATTTGGAGTGCGATGTTGACTCATGTAGTGTTCTAGTCACTTCGCATGTTATGGTAGAATTTGAGTAGAACTAGATTGCCTCAATGCATCTAATTTATGTTTAGTATTTCTGCGTAGATTTAGATTTGTTATACTCAAGTGGTGAATTTGAATGAAATTGACGATAACCCGACGTTGTGTGTGTACGAGTGCTAGTCATGTGTTGCTCGAGTCAGGAGGAAGGTTTACCTTTCTCGTGGGCTAAGAACTTGCCACAAGCGACTCTTGAAGCATGGGTGAGAGCGACCCGCCGAGTTAAATGTGATGTAGGCCACCCTTTGGCTAGTTTGAGCCTTGTCATTCCATGCCCTTTTCGCTCACCTTTGCAAGCCAAATTTGTGCCTACCACTCCTTTTGATCAGCTCCTCGTCATCCACCAAAGCCCGAAGCTTATCCTACAACCGCAACCAAATAGTTGTTACCTGCACTTATTATCTAGATTTGGTGTAATGTTGGGAATCGTTGTGATGAGAAGGGGAAATAAAGTCTATCTGCTGATTTTGAACCAACCGGAGGATTTGTAATAGAAGGGTAGTATGTTAAAAGAAAAAAAAATCTAAAAAAAAGAGAGTATATTGAAAAGAAATCCTTCCGAGCTGAATAGAAAATCTGTTGGTATTTGTGAAGTAGGCCGTGTGCACACCTAGTTTTCATGATAAGTCTAGGGGTGTGTCACACGAGCATAGTTTGTTGGTTTTGTGAGGTGCAGCGTTCTGTTAGCTCACTTGGGTTGCGTAGCCATCGTGTTTAACTTTGAATATCATACCGTAACCTAAGCCCCAACTTAATCCTAAAAGCCCTATTGATTTGACTTGTGAGTTTGCTAGCGCCGTGGAGAGAGTGTGACCGGGCGAGCGTATGGTTCGACGTTGATGGATTTCAGCGGAGTTATTCCTAAGCCCCGATCTTTTGCAACACCCGCCTCAGTGTCTCGTCACTTTCATACCGTGCATGATCGTTCAAATTCTTCATAATTCACCAACTGAGTATAACTAAATCTTTACTTACGCTTTAATACTTATGCAAATTAGTTAGCATAGTTAGAATCTCCTTCTACTAGAATCTCTACTCGCATGCGTATGTTACTTCGCACCGTACTCCTTTGTGTAATTCTCTATGTTAACTATCGTTTTCACACTCCGCCGGATTCGTTTGCTCGGGACGCGCAAACAGTTAAGTCTGGGGGTGTGATGAGTCCTGATCATATACACATTTATGGACTCATCCGGGCCGTTATTCAGTCATTTCACCGCACTTTAGCCTTGTTATAGTTTATATTTGATATTCTATGCTAGGTGCACTTCTAGACCCATTTTGGTGTGATTTCATGTTTATTTTCATTAGTAGTTTTCATGCACTGTTAGGTGCCACTTTCAGTGGCTAGATTCATGGTTGTGCTGGAATAGGAGTCGTGCAGGTGTTCCCAGTGCAATTCTGCACAGGAACACTACGCACGATCACCGGTTCTATGGCGCACGACCACTGGTCGTGCGCCACTGATCGTGTGCACTTAACCCTTTTTTCATGAGTTCTGTTTGGTGTAGTGCGCACGACCATCTACGATAGTGCGCACGACCACCGGTCGTGCGCCACTGGTTGTGCGCACTTATCATTAATTTTCTGAGTTCTATTTCGACTAATGCGCACGACCACCGACGATAGTGCGCACGACCACCGGTCGTGTGCCACTGGTCGTGCGAACATTATAGTTTATAAATTTCGCATCTTGCAGGTTCCACCCAGGCAGTGCGCACGATCGCAGAATTCCAGTGCGCACGACCACTGGTCGTGCGCCAATGACCGTGCGCACTATTTAAATCAGCGCCTATATAAATGCCTGTTCCGATTTTAGGTTATCATTCAGCCGCCGGGAGCGGATTGCCTGTTCCGTACGCCGCCGACCACCATCTTGGGACGCCTCCACTTCATCTCCTACGCAAGGGGAAGTCTCCTCCATCCATTCCAAGCCTTCCTCCATTGTCCGGGAGCGTTCTCCATCATCCGCAAGCCTCCAAGCAGCTATTTCCCCACTACGACCCGGTGAGAAGAAGAGGAAATCTGAAGTCGAAGACGACGGAGCTACGTAGGGAGATCGTGACAGCTCTCTGCGCCAGAAGCATAGTCCGCCCGAGTCCGGAGGTAGCCCGACAACCTACCATTCCGGCCGTGAACGGCCGCTAGTCTTCACCCATCGGTTATCTCTTTCTTCTTTCCTTCATTGTACTCGTTGAATCATGTAAACTGGAATATTATGATGTTTGGATTGTTTGAAATGAATGTTTCTTTACTTTCCTTCATCGCTTGCTTGTGAATCACTCCGTTTCTACTCTCTCACTCACGCACGCACGCAAGGTGTTTGATCCGCGTTGGCAAGAGCTAACGACGGTTGTGAAGAGGTGTTTGCGACCCTCACCCTCTCGCACTAGAGCACACTCCATCCGCCTCACGAAGCACGGCATCGCGGCCGTTGCATCCATCTCGCCTAGCGAAGCGGTGCCTTCGACCCGCATTTCTTTTATTGTTGTTAGGATTAGGACAAATCAACCAAAAATCCCCTTTTTATGTGTGTTGCGCTTGTGTAACAAGAGTCACACAACGCGATTCGTTCACCTAACCTGCATTCCTCAAGAGACCGACATTCGGGGATTCCACTCTCCACATTTATTACTTGACAGCGACCGGTGCACTTGCCGATATGCATCAAGTTTTTGGCGCCGTTGCCGGGGAGTGCAGACGTGATGAATTCGTCTGCGTGAAGAATTGTTGCACGAGGATTTTATTTTTCTTTTCTTTTACCTCTTTTGTTCACCTCTGGTATCTCTGTTTCTTTTCGATACGCACATCTGATTACTTTCATCTTTTCCACCGTACGCTAATCGTTTGGGCTGCAAGTATTCGCAGCATGACCTCCATTCAGGAATGCATCTATCAAGGAAGCTTAAATGATTTAAGGGACCAAGCAGAAAGGAACAATCATGACTTCGGGATCTCCTCCGACGTCATTGAGTACATGGCTGGGAACTGCAAGTTCAGCGGGGACGAGCATGAAGACGCGGTGCAACACATGCATGACTTTTTAGAAATCTATTACACATGTGTTTTCAGTGGAGTTGAAAATGACCTGCAAAAGATTCTGGCATTTTCATTCTCCTTGCATAAAAAAGCCAAAAGTTGGTATTGGGATATCCGGAGAAGAGAGGTGATCACATGGAAACAACTCGAAGGGAGATTTTTGCAAGAGTTTCAACATCGTACCCAAGCTTTGGACAAGTACAGGGAACTCGTAACCTTTGGACAGGGGAAGGAGGAGACGTTAGTTGATGCTTGGGAGCGTTTTCAATCCCTGCATAGGGGATGCTACCGTGAAGATCTTTCAGAAGTTTTTTTAATTCAGATTTTTTATTTCGGCGTGCTGGACAAATTCCGTCTATTATTTGATATGGCAGCTGGAGGGGCCCTGTTTAATAAACCGGGAAAGGACGCGTGGGAAGTGGTCGTGAATATTGTTCACACCTGTCAGCACTGGAGTCATGTCATTCGCCCCCCAAGCACTGCAGTTGAGACCCATTTTGCGTGGCGGGGACTGATTTTACCTTGTGAGTTGACGAACCGTAATGCCTCGTGATCGGAAAGGATAACAAACTCCTTCGGAAGGAGGTAGTGCCGCCAATGTTGGAGGCACCGAATAATGGCATAAAATTCACGATCGTAATTGGAGTAGTTGAGCTTAGGCCCCGCAAGCTACTCACCAAAATAACCTACCGGATGCCCCTCTTGACTTAAAACACCTCCAATACCAATCCCGGATGCGTCACAAGACAACTCAAAGACCTTATTAAAATCTGGTAATCGCAAGAGGGGTGATTCCGACATCCGGGCGTTAATCGTGTGGAACGCTTTGATGGCAGACTTGGACCACACAAAGTCGCCTTTCTTCATGCACTCCGTGATGGGAGCCATGATGCTACTAAAATCCCGTATGAACCGGCGGTAGAAGGTGGCTAAACCGTGGAAACTTCTAACTTCCCTAATATTGTTGGGTTCCGGCCAATCCACTATGGCTTGGACCTTCTAAGGATAAACGTGTATGCCCTCCGAACTAACAATGTAACCTAGGAACTCCACCGACGAAACATAGAACGTGCACTTCTTCATATTGACAAATAATTTCTCCATTCGGAGCGTATCCAAAATAATCTTCAAATGCCCCTCATGATCGGAAGTAGAGGTGCTAAAAACGAGTATATCATCAAAATACACCACGATAAACTTCCCCATATACGGTTGAAAGACGTGGGTCATCATCCGAGAGAACGTACTTGGGGCATTGGAGAGCCCGAACGACATAACTAGCCACTCATAAAGTCCTTCCTTCAACTTAAACACTGTTTTCCACTCATCCCCTTCTGTAATCTGTATCTGGTGGTAGCCACTCCTAAGATCCAGTTTCGAAAAGATTGTGGCCCCGGCTAACATGTCCAATAGGTCGTCCAAACGCGGGATGGGAAAACGGTATTTAATAGTGATTTTATTAATGGCCCTACTATCCACACACGTTCTCCATGAACCGTCTTTCTTGGGTGCTAGCAAGGCGGGAACGGCGCATGGACTTTTACTATGCCGAATAATTCCTTTTTGCAATAATTCAACAATTTGGGTTTGCAACTCCGCGTGGGCGGACAGATTCAATCGATAGTGTGGTAGGTTGGGTAGGGAGGAACCCGGAATGAGATCTATGGCATGTTGGATATCCCGCAACGGGGGTAATGTTGCGAGCAACTCCTCCGGATACACATCCTTATACTCTTCTAAAAGATCCCGCAACGCCGGCGATAGGCTCTCGAACGAGGACTCGACACCCTTGACTTGTAGACAAACTAGCGCATAAAGGATACCCTCAACGAAGGAGTGACGCTCGAGCTCTTTCTTACCTATTAACATTAATGTCTTCTTCTCCGCGGGCACAATTGTGTCCGAAGAGGCGATCGAGGGGTCCTTAGGGGGAGTGGGCTTCAAGGTAACGGTCTTGCCGTTAAACTTGAACTCATAGGTATTTGCACGGCCAAGGTGAGTCACGTCATAATCAAAGAGCCATGGACGTCCTAATAACACGTGACAAATGTCCATAGGGATAACGTCGCACCAAACCTTATCCACGTATCCCTTAATAGTCAATGGCACTAGACATCGCTTAGACACTCTGATTGAAGTTTTGTTGACCCAAGCAATTTTATATGGTTGGGGGTGTGGTTCCATGCTTAATTTCATCCGAGTGACCGCATTTTCAGAGATTACATTCATGCAACTCCCGCTATCAATAATCAGCTTACACCATTTTTCACCGCTTTTAAAGTGCAGAGAAAATATGCTCGTCCTATTGTACTCGTCCAATACTCATGGGGTAGCTAAGATACAACGCATCACCATCATGTATGAATAATCATCCATATCACTAGGCTCGCCTTCAGATTCATCCGCAGCCTCGTAAACAATTTCGACGGGTTCGGAGGGAGAGCCCATAAGTGCTAGGGGCTTCGTTTTAGTGGGGCACTCACTAGCGTAGTGCCCTTGGATCCCGCAAGTGAAATAGGTGGCGTTAGTTTTACTAATCCGCCCTATCAGAACTCTCTCACCGGTGGGACTCCTGATGTTCCTAGCGGTAATGACTACGGAATTCGAATCAGTCGACCGTAACTTTCCCTTGTCCCGCATGGAGGACGAAGGTGGGGGTCCTAAAATGGACCTTCCCTTATGGAATGATCATCCCTTGGACTTGTGGGCATTGTGCTTTTCTATATCCAAGGCTGCATTGAATGTCGTGTTAAGGTCCGTATGACCATAACGCAGGAGCTTGCCTTGGATGTCCGGGTTGAGTCCCTTGCGAAAACGGGATAGCGTAACTTCGGGCATTTCTCGGACGTTACACCGTACCATCAAATCTTTAAGGAGTCCCATGTACTCCGCTACCGATTTTCTCCCCTGACGATGGGTGGCTAACTCATCGAACATTTGAGTTCGGTGATACGCCAGGGCATATTGGTCAGTCAGGAGTGCTTTCATGGCAGCCCACCCAATTGGGGGTACTCCATTTACGGTACCTAGACGCCTCTCTTCGTTCAACCAAAATGTTTTGGCCCTACCCAGAAGCTTCATCCGGGCAACCCATACCTTCTCAACGTCCGTCAGGTTGTGCCACTCAAAATAGCACTCGATCTCCATGATCCAGTCTAAAAATACCTATGGCTCACCCATACCATCGTATGATGGTGAATCTATCTTCACGGCCCTAGTGACATCGAACTCAAATGGAGCTCGAGGTGCTTGCTCATCGTCATGATTACGGGGATGGTTTTGTCTCTCATTTCGCTGGTTGGCGTCCTGGGGTTGAGGACCCGGTCGAATTAATCCCTCGCCGTCAAGTGGGTTGGCAGCAAGATTTTGAGGCGCCGCTTGATTTAAGGCCATCCCTTGTATTAAATGAGTGAGGGCATCAAACCTCTCAATAAACTCTTCCCAAAGCTCCGCGATTATTGCCGGAGCGTGCTCAACCTCATGGTCGTCTGCCATGTGTGAAGTGGATGGGGAATACTCCGTGCCATGCCTAGTGCGCATAAACAGTAGGATTTTCTTTTGTAAAAATGGTTTTGACCGAATAATTTTATAAAGAAGAATTTTTAAGCGCTTATCTACTAGGCGAATGAAAATACTTTTTCAGACTTTTGTTCTTAAAAAAATAAGGAGAATTTCTTAGGAATTTTTTTTGTTTTTTGTAATTTTCTGCAGATTTTTAGAAAAATTCAGATTTTGACTACGATTCACGCACAACAAAGTGAGGGTTGATTTCCTACGACAGAAAAGAGAAAGGATGGTTTCGATTGAGAAATAAACACAACCTCGCTTTGATACCAAATTTGATGTAGGCCACCAGATTGAGGTGGTCGCACGCAATTACGAACAAAGGACTCTCGCCGCTCCGCTCTACCCAAACACAAAATAAACGCAGCCCTCGAATATGCTTATTATTAGTTTAACGCAGCGTACATGTAGCAACTGTTAGAGTATGAATATAGACTATAGGCCTATATCCACACAAGCTAAAATGATCCACACAAGATCCGGACGAGCGCGGTGTTGTACCAAAGAAAAATCCACCAAAACAAATCGATTCGGAGAGGGTGAATGTTTCCCCAACAAGAACAAAGCAAGGATCGCCAATCCTTTTTTCGTACGTTTCAGAAATATCAAAGATGAAACAAATCCACAAGAAAATAACCACGAAAATCCGTTGCTTCCAAAATCACGCCACAACTCTACCACCACAAGAAAATCTAAGAAAAAAAGAAAACTCTTTGGTAGGAAGTTTCGTTACCAACTCGGAGTTTGTAGATCCGAGATATTGGATCCACAACAATCGATCGTTCCCTCCACTAGCCCACCGGAGATGATCCGAAGAAGATGTACACGCCCGTCTTCGTCGAACCGTGCCCGAGTGAGTTTCCCCAATCCTATGTTGCACCTTGGATCTTCCTCTATATTGCTGGCCGAATCTCCTTGAGGAGGAGGGAAGGTTCGTAAGAAATGTAATGGAGAAGGAAGGATATAGGAGAGAGGAAAGGAGGCGGAAATGTAGTGGGGATGGAGAAGAGAGGGAAGGGAGTAAGAGAGGTGGTGGCCGATGGCCTAGAAGAGGAGAGAGGGCTCTCGGTCGAACCAATAGAGAAGGAGAAAGAGAGGGGGCGGTGGTTTAGAGGAGAGGAGATTCTTAGGGTTTCAATTTTTTAATCATAATCGGAATATTAATCTCAAAGTCATGGCCTTATATAGCCTTACACACACCAATGGCTAAATGCATCCCAAATAAACTAAAAGCAGCAATGACCGGCTAAACGCAGACCAACATAAGTAAATGCAGCAAAGGTTGGCTAAACGCATGCCAGATTAAATGTTATAACATAATGAAATGAAATAGTAATTTAAATAAGGCTCTTCATGTGCCGAGGGCGAAGGTTGTAACATTGCCCGTCAAGATCGTCGTGGCGTCGCAAATCCTTGGATGGTGGTGGTTGATCATCATCAACTGCATCTTCATCATGCTGTGGGCCGTCGTCCCCATCAGGTTTAGTAAAAATATTAGCTATATGCCTTTCTGTATTGACATACTCAAGACAAATGTCCTCCTTTTCTACATGCTCCCTAATAAAATGATATCTAATTTCAATGTGCTTTGTTCTGCTATTTGTCACGGGATTCTTAGAAAGAGAAATGGAACTTGAGGGGTCACAAACGAGAGGCGTTCTCTGTATTTGCAAATTGTAATCCTCTAATTGGTGTTGAATCCAAAGAAGTTGTGCACAATAACTACCTGCAGAAATGTATTCTGATTCAGCTATGCAGATAGCAATGTTGTTTAACTTTTTGCTACTCCAGGACACAAGCATTCTCCCCAGGAACTGACAAGTTTCTGAAGTGCTTTTCCTGTCCTCTTTGCACCCAACAAAGTCTGCATCAGAATTGCCACACAACTCAAAGTCATCTAACTTAGGATACCAGAGCCCTAGATTTGGAGTACCCTTCAGATATCTCAAAATTCTTTTCACTGTTGAGTAATGAGATTCTTTGGGGTTAACTTGATACCTTGCACAAACATATGTTGCAAATATGATGTCTAGCCTACTAGCAGTGAGGTAGAGCAATGAGCCAATTATGCTTCTATACATAGACTCATTATAGGGTTTCCCCTTTTCATCCTTGTCTAGAGACACATTTGATCCCATAGGAGTTCTCCATACCAAATTTCTTTATGATATCCATGGTAAATTTGGTCTGAGAAATGAAAATTCTTTCCTCAGATTGCTTTACTTGGAGACCTTAGAAGTATTTAAGCTCTGCCATACTGCTCATCTCAAATTTACTTTACATATGTTTAGCAAAAGTTTTATAAAGACTCCCATCAGTTGATCCAAATATAATATCATCAACATATATTTGGAGCAAAAGGATTTGTCCCTTCAACTCTCTCAAGAAAAGAGTTTATCTATTTTCCCTCTTGAGAACTTGTTTTCAAGGAGAAAGGTAGACAGTGTCTCATACCAAGCCCTTGGAGCTTGCTTCAAGCCATACATGGCTTTCTTTAGAAAATAGACATAGTTAGGATGGGTAGGAGAGATAAAACCTGGTGGTTGAGTTACATAGTCCTCCTCCTTCAAGTCTCCATTTAGAAATGATGGTTTAACATCCATTTGGTAGACTTTGAAACCCTTGAATGCATCATAAGCTAGAAACAGTCTGATGGCTTCCAATCTAGCAATATGGGCAAATGTCTGATCAAAATCTATGCCTTCTTCCTGCTTGTATCCTTGAGCTACTATCCTGGCCTTATTCTTTATAATAACTCCATCTTCATCCATCTTATTTCTGTAAACCAACTTTGTTCCAATAATATTTTGCCCTTGTGGCCTTGGGACAAGCTTCCTAACTTTACATCTCTTGAATTGGTTGAGCTCTTCTTGCATGGCCATAACCCAGAATTAGTCTTGTTGACCTCCTCAAATTTCATAGGTTCTTGTTGTGATAGAAAGCTTAGGTGCATGCTTTCATTTAGAGCATTTCTTCTGGTTCTAACTCCATGATTAAGCTCACCAATTATCTGGTCCGCTGGGTGATTTCAGAGATGTCTTCCTATTATAGGCAGCACCCTTTGAGGGTCTCCTATTCAAGTAATTTCCTCAACTGCAGCTTCAGGATTATCATTATGAAAATATGTATTTTCTGTAGCCTCTTCTACCTTTTCTGGAATGGAGTTCTGTGTAGAGTGTTCATCTTTTTCAATAATCTCTTCTTCTCTGATTTTTAGATTGTCCAGTCCAGCCTCAATTCCAGCACTACATGAACTAGATAGAGAATTATGCAGCATGTTGCTCTCATCAAAAACTATATGAATAGATTCTTCAATTGTAAGAGCATTCTTATTGAAGACTCTGTAGGCTTTGTTATGCTTGATATATCTTACAAAGACACCTTCATAGCTCTTTGCAGAGAACTTGGTAATGTAATGCTTATTATTTTTCATCACATGACATTTACTTCCAACAATTCTGAAATAAGCTAGTGTTGACTTTTTACCTTTAATCAGCTCATAAGGAGTCTTATTATGGTTTTTATTGATGAGTGCACTATTTTGCACATGACATGCAATATTGACTGCCTCAACCTAAAGATATTCTGGGAGTGAGGAGCCACTCAGCATGGTCCTACTAGCTTCAATAAGTGATCTATTTTTCCTCTCAGCCACCCCATTATATTGGGGAGTTTTGGTAGAAGAAAACTCTTGTAAGATACCTTCTTCTTCACAAAATTTGGTCATTGACCCAGACTGAAATTTAGTTCCATGATCACTTCTGATTTTGACCACAGAACAATTTATTTCATTCTGAATTTGTTTGACAAAATTCTTGAATGTACTTAGTGTATCAGACTTGTGTTTAAAAAGAACAACCATGCAAATATAGAGCGATCATCAACAATAACTAGTGTATAAGTCATTCCTCCTAAGTTGTGCACTACCATAGGACCAAATAAATCCATATGTGCATCTAATAGATTGTTTATCCTGTATGCTTTTAAATGAAGTTCTTGTTTGCTTTCCCATTTGGCATGCATGACAAGGACTCATCTCTAAACAATCTAACTTAGGAGCATTCCTTACCAATTTTTCTATCATTAATTTCTTAAGAGACATGTAATTAATGTGGGCTAGTCTCTTGTGCCACTTTACACAAGCAGACACTCCATCATTTGCTACAAGACATATAGGTTCATTTTTTTCTAATGCTAATGAAATTCAAGCAATAAATATTGCCACTCCTAGTGCCTGTTAAAATAGATTCATAATTCTGAGAATCCTTGATAAGGAACTCATCCTTATGGAAAGCAACAAAATATCCCAAGTCATATAGTTGACTTATGCTAATGAGGATATGTTGTAACCCTTTAACATAAGCTACCCTTGTGATAGTGATACTACCATTAGTAATATTACCATAGCCTTTGACTACACCTCTGTCAGATCCTCCAAATTTAACTTTGGGTCCATCTTCTACAAGTGTAAACTCCTTCAAGAGGCTTCTAGTTCTAGTCATATGCCTGGAACACCCACTGTCCAAATACCACACAGGAGTCTTGGTGGATTTTGGACATACCTGCAAGACAACTACACCTCCTTAGGAACCCATGCTTTCTTGGGTCCTAGGTACTTGTTAGGAAATGTACTAAATGGAAAACTAGCATCCTGCTTTCTAATTTTCATGTGGGGATTATTCTGCAAAGTTGGATTAAACTAACAATCTAAGGAAAGATGCTCTACCTTACCACAACACCAACATTCAAATCTATTATATCTAGATTTTCTTGTTGTGCTTAGTCTGACTGAGTTAGGATGTTGCTTGACAACTAACCCTCCTTTCTTAGAAGCTGAAGAACATTCCCCTGTATGAGAGTTTCTGAAGGATTTCACAGGAAAATTCTTTTGTGGTGCAGATATAGCACTCTTCCCAAGGAAAGTCTGTCTTTTACTTATCCAAGTAGAAGGGAACTTGAGACCACCCTCTATCCTCTTGCTCTCTTTTGCATCCAGAAATGCTGCAGTGATCATAAGAGTTTGTGGGTATGATCACTTTTCTAAAAACTATCTTTCCTTGAGAAGATTTCCCACTGTCTTCACCTTGACCATAGCCCAAACCTTTCTAATTTGTTTGTGAAAAGCAATCTGAAAGTGGAGGTTAGATATTAAGTTACTCTAGAGGGGGGGGGGGGGGGGGGGTGAATAGAGTATTAAAAACTTTTCCTTAGTTTTTATAGCGGAATTAAAATAGTGTTATATATATGTGTAAGTGTTAGAGCATGCGTTTCGCACTCTTCCGGTTTGATAATAACAAAATCCCATTTGTATTTGATTCTATTTTTATTGATGGCGTGCAGGTAACAGGTATGAGATGTTCACAATTCTGATTGGAGCTCAATTTGACTGTATGGAGAATTTTGATGTCGGAATTTTCCGACATCTACTGTCGCCCAGGCGACAGGACAGAAGTTACAGTAGCAGCACGCACGGCAGCACGACGAGCAGCAGTTTGGCGCTGTCGGAATTTCGACAGTGATGTCGCCCAGGAGACAGGATAGAAGTTATAGCAACAGCCCACACGACATCACGACGAGCGACAGTTTGGCGCTGTCGGAATTCCGACAGCGATGTCGCCTAGGCGACAGTGAAAAACTATAAATTAGTTCATTTTGTTCGTGCATTCCAAGCTTTGAGAATTCTAAGTCCCTTCCTGAGTGCATACGAACCAGAGAGCTCCAGAACCTCATCAACTCACATTTGTGCTTAGAAGGTTTGAGATTGAAGATGAGATCGAACGCGCTTCTACATCAACGATCATCTTGAGGCTTCAACCTTCCTTTCAGAGATCTGAATTTCTAGGGAGTTCTTCATTTCATTTTGTATTTTCATTTATATACATTTCACTTTGTATTGGTAGGGAAATCGTCTCCTTGTGCGTGACGTCTAAGTCCTTGCGTGGCTTAGGGGAAAATCGCTTCCTTGTGCGGAGCGTCCAAGTCCTTGCGTGGCTTGGTAGGAAATCATGGACTTGTGTGCTACGTCTAGATCTTGGGAAGATCTAGAGGATAGGCTTGGGCTTGGTCTAGGGAGAGACAAGTGATAGCCTTCCGATCCTTGGGAGAAGGATTGGTAAACACAAATATTTAAAAGTTTATTATCATATTTGTGCCTTGATCTTAAGCATTGTTAAGATCATTTTTATTGTATGTGAATTTCATGATAAAAGAAATTATTATGTCTTTTTCTTTAATTGCAAATTTGGTTGCTTAATCTTTAACTTAGAAATTTGTGTTTGAATTAATTTAAAATTTTCATAGTTTGAAAATTTTTATAAGTGATTTTTAGAAAATCAAAATTTGTTTTAAAAATTCTTAAGTAAAAAATCATAATTTAAAAAGGACCTTATTCACCCCCCCCCCCCTCTAAGGGCGCCACAAGATCCAACACGTGGTATCAGAGTGAGGTTACTCCAAAACGGTTTTACCACCGGGAGTAATGGCGCACAACGATCACACGTTCGTTGAGGGGCAAGGAATTAGTAGGCCACCACTTTTTACGGGCACAAACTATAACTATTGGAAAACCCGAATGCGGTGTTTTCTAATAGCTCTCGACATAGAAGTTTGGAATATGGCCGAGACGAGTTATACTTCCCCAACATTTGTTGTAGGAGATGTAACTATGGACAAACCCAAAGACAAGTGGGATGACAATGATAAATTAAAATGTAAGAACAATGCAAAAGCCATGAATGCTTTATTTTGCGCACTAGATCGCACTGAATTTAATAGAGTTTGTGCTTATAATACTGCATTTGAAATTTGGAATCTTTTAGAAATTACTCGTGAAGGTACTTCGCAGGTAAAGGATTCAAAGCTATTTCAACTGGAGTCAGAGTTCGAAAGATTCAAAATGGAGGTGGATGAAGAAATTGATACAATGTACACACGATTCACTAAAATCGTGAACGAATCAAAGGTGCTGGGTAAGGTTTTCTCCAATGGAGATTTAGTAAGGAAAACCTTAAGATCACTTCCCCCGAAGTTCAATCCTAAAGTGACTGCAATTTCTGAGTCACATGATCTTAAGACCTTACAATTGGAGAGCCTCATTGGGAATCTAAAAACCCATGAAGTGGAGTTGAAGATTCAAAGCCAAGAGTACAATTTGGAGCCCAAAAAGAAGAGCTTGGCATTGAAATCTAAAAAGGAAATTGAAAGTGAGACTGAAGAAAGTGAGGAAGATGAATAAGGACTGTTTGTGAGGAACTTTAAGAAGTTTATGAGAAATCCTGAGAGGAGAAACTCATTTAGAAAATTTTTCAAAAAGAAGGATTTTTCCTACAACAAAGGCAAAGGAAAAATAGATGATAAGAAGAACGTCTGCTACTGGAATGCTATCATTGCAAGAAGATTGGACATATAAGAAGCAAGTGCCCAAAATATCTGAGAGAGCAGAAAGAGAAGAGGCACGATAAGAAGTTCAAAAAGAAGGTTCTGAAGGCGGAGACTTGGGATGACACAACTTCTGAAGGCTCAAGTGAAGCAAGCGATGAAGATAAAGAAGAAGCAAATGTATGCTTGATGGGTAAAGAAAATGCATCATCTGACGACGATAGCAGTGTCCAAAGAGACACTGAGGTAACTCCTCCATCTTATGATGATTTATATTCTGAATTTATGAAAACTTGCAAATTTTTGGACAAAAGCCTATAGGAAATCGATTTTTTAAAATGTGAAAATAAAGATCTTTTGAAAGTAAATAAAAAGTTATCAAATGAGCTGAAATCTATTGGGAACGAGAAGGTAATTTGTCAAGAGTGTGATCACTCTTCGACAAGGATAAAAGAACATGAAAACACTATTTCTAAGTCCGATCAAAAAATGGATTAACTTCTAAAAGAGAAAAAGGACTTAGAAAAGGTTTTCAAAACTTCTCATTCTCAATTAGAGAATTACAAGAAAAATGTTGCAAATCGATGTGGCATGATAGTAAAAGAAAATTCAATTTTTGTCCAAAGTAAATGAATTGAACATGACAATTGGAAAATTTGGTGTTGGAAAAAAATCTCTGGATATGATTTTAGGCAACCAATGCCATGGGTCAGCAAAATTTGGACTAGGATACGTTTCTGGAAGCTCTGGAAGCTGTCGGAAATTTTCGACAGCTGATGTTGGAACCAGCGACAGCTCCAGTTTCAAAAAACCTCTTTTTCAAAATAAATTTTTTTTCTAAGTCCACACATAAAGATGTTTCCTCCAGCTAGAGTCCAGAGAAACCATTAAAGAATGGTTCCTCACTATTCATTGCATGTGCTAAATGTCATCGATTTTGTCACATCTCGGACTCATGCTGGAAGAAAGGAAAAGTTAATGTTAAACAAATCTGGGTACCTAAGGCATCCACCTATACCATGGGAGGGACCACATGGGTAACCAGATCTTTACTCTCATCATCTTTTTAGGTGTGCGTGCAGGCTAGGAACAAGGAAGACGTGTAGTATTTGGACTCTAGATGTTCAAAACACATGACGGGCGATAAATCAAAGTTCCTTAGCCTGGAGATGAAGAAAGGTGGAACAGTGACATTTGGAGATAATGGCAAGGGTAAAGTCAAAGGCATTGGAGTAGTAGGTAACGAAGAATTTAAAATTTCAAATGTTTTATATGTTAAAGGTTTGAAACATAATTTAATTTCTATTAGTCAGCTATGCGATAAAAATCTAAATGTTTTATTTGACTCTAGCTCAAACCTTTGCCAAATTATTGATTCTAAAACAAACGAAATCGTACTTACTGCACCAAGAATAAACAATGTCTATACAATCACTTTTCATGATTTATCTCATTCTACACTTAAATGTTTTATTTCAAAGAATGATGAACTTGAATTATGGCATAGGAGACTAGGACATTCTAGTTCTAAACGCGTAGTAAAACTTTCTAAAAATAAAATAATAAAAGGTTTACGAAATTTGAATGGAAAGCTTTCTTCATTATGTTCACCATGCCAAAAAGGAAAGTTTACAAAATCATCTTTTAAAAGCAAAAATGTTATTTCTACTACTAGACCTCTACAATTATTACATATGGACTTGTTTGGTCCAATTACTACACAAAGTCTAGGAGGTAGAAAATATACGTTTGTTATTATTGATGATTATTCTAGATTTTGTTGGACATTATTTTTAAATTCAAAATCCGATGCTTTTGATGAATTTGTAAAACTAATTTCACGTATTCAAAATGAACTTGATTTAAAAGTAAAATGCATTAGTTCAGATCATGGAGGAGAGTTTGATAATGAAAATTTTATTTCATATTGTAATGAATTTGGGATAAAGCACGAATTTTCCGCTCCTTGCACACCACAACAAAATGGTGTAGTGGAGAGGAAAAATAGAACACTTCAAGAATTAAGACGTACTATGCTTTGTGAATTTAAATTGCCAAAATATTTTTGGGCCGAAGCGGTTAGTACTGCATGCTATATTATTAATCGTGTCATGATTCGTCCTACATTACAATTAACTCCTTATGAAATTTATTTTCAAAGAAAACCAAATGTATCTTACTTTAAAGTTTTTGGTTGTAAATGCTTTATTTTGAATACAAAAGATAACTTAGGTAAATTTGATGAAAAATGTGATGAAGGAATTTTCATTGGTTATTCTTCAACTAGCAAGACATATAGAGTTTATAATAAACGTACTAAAGTGGTTGAAGAAACTATTCATGTAAAATTTGATGAAAACATTTCTTGTGTAGAAAATACTAAAGTTGCAGGTAATGAGAAAAATGAAGAAGATGTGGAACAAAATCTGAGGAAAAATGATGATGATGATGAAGAAAAAGTAGAGAAAGAAGACGAAAAAGATGGTGAAGAAGAAGAAGAACAAGGATATGTACCTCCAACCGAGCTAAGGTTCTCAAAAGATCATCCGCAAGAATTTGTTATTGGAGAACCATTAAGTGGGGTATGTACACGTTCTAGTTTACATGAAAGTTTTTCAAATTTATGTTTTGTCTCAAATGGGTTTTTAAAAATAAATTAGATACTTACTTCTAGGATCACTAGAAACAAAGCTAGGCTTGTAGCGAAATGATACAATTAAATTGAAGGGGTAGATTTTGATGAAACTTTTGCACCCGTTGCACGATTGGAAGCAGTTAGAATTTTTGTTGCATTTGCTAGTCATAAAAGATTTAAATTATTGCAAATGGATATTAAAACTGCATTTTTAAATGGGTTGATTAAAGAAGAAGTTTATGTTGAACAACCCCCAGGCTTTATAAATGAAAAATTTCCTAATCGCGTGTATAGATTACTAAAAGCTTTGTATGGTTTAAGACAAGCACCACGAGCATGGTATGATAGATTGACCTTATATTGATTACAAAATGGTTTTAAAATGGGTGGTGTTGATTGTACACTCTTCATTAAGCAAGTTGATGATGATTTAATTGTTTTACAAATTTATGTTGATGATATTATTTTTGGAGCCACTAATGAAGAGTTATGTAATTATTTTGTTAAAATGATGGAAAGTGAATTTGAGATGAGCATGGTAGGAGAACTAAAATATTTCTTAGGATTTCAAATTATTCAAAAACATGATGGAATTTTTATAAACCAATCAAAATATATACATGATGTTTTGAAAAGATTTGGATTTGAAAATCTTAAACAAGCTAGTACTCCTACGAGTGCTCTTTAAAATTAGGAAAAGATGAAAGTGGAATATCCATAGATCAAACTTTATATAGAGGCATGATAGGTTTACTTTTATACTTAACCGCTTCTAGACCAGATATTATGTTTTCAGTTTGTTTATGTGCTAGATTTCAAGCCGATCCCAAAGAATCACATTTAAAAGCGGTAAAAAGAATTTTTAGATATTTAATTGGCACATCTAAACTTGGTTTGTGGTATCCTCATAGCGATGATTTTACTCTTTTTTGCTATTCTGATTCTGATTATGCCGGTTGTTCACTAGATAGGAAAAGCACTAGTGGCACTTGTCACTTTTTAGGCCCTTCACTCATTTCATGGTCGAGTAGGAAACATAATTCTGTTGCCCTCTCAACCACCAAGGCCGAATACATTGCACTTGGTAGTTGTTGTGCACAAGCTCTTTGGATGAAACAAACTTTAGAAGACTTTAACATTAAATAACAAACTATAGAGCTATGGTGCGATAACAAAAGTGCAATTGATTTAACTTACAACCCGGTTCATCACTCTAGGTCTAAACATATTGACGTTAGGCATCATTTTATAAGAGACCACATTAAAAATAATCAGATTAAAATTTCCTTCAGAGGAACGGATAATCAACTAGCCGATATATTCACAAAACCATTGCCGGATTCCCGGTTTTCAATGCTAAGGCTTGAATTAGGAATCCTAAATATTTCAAACTAAGCATATCCAATATGACAAATCAAGTTTAACAAGATAAAGAACAATGGAAAAACATCATTTTAAATCAACACATAGAATTTGAATGACTTAACAAAAATTCTCACATCATTAATACTTCATACAAATTATTCCAGAAAAATAGTAGAAATAAACATAAGATTAAGTTCAGTAAACAGAAAATGAAATCTGGGTAAGTTCACTGTCGCCCAGGCGACAGTGAGTGTCGGAAAATTCTGACATCAGTCAGAAGCAGCAACCTGCTGGAAACTACTCAGAATCATCATATCCAGCCCCGCTACTTTCTGGAAAGTCTTCTGAAGATCCACGTCTTACAGCCTTTCCACGTCGAGTCCGCCTAACCGATTGGCGTGGAGGTTCTTCATCTGGGATTTCCCATTCGGCCGCTTCTTCTGGAGTAGGCTTTAACTTCAGTCCCTTCACCAGAAATTTCATAAATTTCTGCAGTCTACTGCGATCTTTCTTCACTTCTTTCTTGTTTTCTTCAAATGAATCACGAAGGTCATCTATAGACTCTCATAGTGATCCTCCTCTAGGATTTGTAGGCTCTCTAATCTCTATTCCAGGATGAGGCTTTTTATGAGACTTCTTAACTTTCATGGTACCCGTATAGTATATTTCAGGAACACAATCATCTAAGTACGAATCTTGACTTATCCATTCATACTTCTTATATAGAATACGTTGAATTATAGCCCCCATTGGAAAAGTATGAATCTTCACCCATTTTGGTTGTTTTAATCTAAAAGCATAACGAATCTGGGCAAGAATGAGGTCCGCTACATCAAAGGGTTCCTCCTCTATAATAAAATATGTAAACAACGTCAACTGTGCTGTGATACTACTTGTATCACCACTTTTTAGCATGACTGTGTTTCTCAATATGTCTTGGATTAAATAGGCATGAGGAGTGAGTGAAGATACTTCCGTGATTAGGGTCCTCTTTTGACTTCCATGTAAACTCATGTTTATAAGAGTCCAATCTCTGTCCCTTCTATAGCTTTCTACTATGTCTGGCATATGATCACTCATAAGAAGACCAAATTCATCTCTAAGATCAACATGTGTTATTTCCACTTGTTGACCTTGGATTCTCGATCGCACTCCCCCATCCAATTCAGTGTATTTAGGGTCTTCCAAATGATTGTAAAACTCTCGGATCAAGATAGATGAGAACATATCTACTGAAATTACTGATAATATACCTGCATTAGCAAGAAGAGTGTAGATATGGTCGTGCTTAGGAGAGTCAAATTCAACATATTTTGAAACTCCAATTATTGCCTTCTCAATCCCCGGATATACTTGATATGAACTATGAGCATCTTCAGATATACTTTTACGATCCTTAGAACTTGAAGCCACTCTGCAAACATAATAAAACCAAATTACAGTTAATCACTGTTCTGTGCACTGGGACGATGTCGCCCAGGTGACATTGACTGTCAAAAAATTCCGACAGTAATCCAGTGAGCTTTTTATATGATTTTTCAACTAGACTTCCAGAATTACTCAAAATCAAGCTATATTTCTGTTAAAATTTTTATTCAAAAACACTATTCATCATCTTCTTCCTATAAAAAAAAAACACCATAAGAGTCAATGTTGAAAGTTAAACAAAAAAACACTATTCATCATCTTCTTCCTATAAAATTTTTTTTCAAAGTTCTAATTTTTATTTCTCTATATCAACATCACAAGATCTAAACCCTCTTTTGAACACCAAGATCTAAAATGTTTAGATCTCCTAAAACTTCTACATTTTTTTTCTTTCTTCACAAAAACTCAATGAAAAACAAGAGAAATATCACAATCACAAAATTTTTTTGAAAACTTTTAAACAAAACTTGAAAAATCCAAGTTCCTTACCTTAGATCTAGGGTTGTCGCCGCACTCCGACACTTTCCTCTCGACTTCCAGTCCATAAAATAAGGTACAATCGGGTTTGACTCAGTTTTAGCCGTTTTTATACTTTTAGTTGTCGCCCAGGCGACAGTGACTGTCGAAAAATTCTGACAGCTCCCAAATTTGATTAATCTTCAATTTTGGTCTCTATGATACTCTACACTAGTTATATGTCATTATTAATGCCACAACTCATGAATTGATGCCAAACCATGTGCTTTCTATTTTTTAAAAATGGCTATTTACATGATTATATGGTTTCATTTCTGCTCTATCATAGTATTGAAACTCCTGCTAAGTGGTTTAGACTATTGGAAATTGTTTTCGCATGCCTCTAAGTATGAGAAATTGTTTATATATAATAATGGGCTATCACGTTCACTTCTTTTGATCCATACATATGTCTTTCTATTTAATATATACATGAATCATGTTCACTTTAACATAATACAATAGCATTTCATAAATACTACTTTCAACCTTGATTTGTTAGCACAACCAAATATACACCATCTTTTGCGATTCAAGTGAATTCGGAGATCCTTGGTCAATTAAAAATAAATATCTATACAAACTACAAAGTTAAGATATCACAAACTATGTGATCAACAAAAAGTTTAAATTGAGGACAAGGATACTCCACCAAGCACTATTTACCCTCCTGATAAGTCTTAATAAGCATTGTGAGGTTGAGCACCTTGGAAAGAATTGTAAAGTGTCTTGTGCAAAAGAAAAAAAAATGGTATTCTATTCTTATTGAGCTATATCTTCAAGGTCAAAGTTGTTTTTATATGCTTATATTATGTTTTCTATTCCAATGATCATGTAAATTAAGTAATTTCATATGTTTGATCAAAGCAACACTTGTACACATCATTATGTTATATAAACCTTCATCTCATGAGAATTGGACCGAAAAGATTCCAAATTTCTATACACAATTATGTCTTTCTATGATACTTTAAAATGACATTAATCATGTTTAAGTTATTTTTTTTATTCTACTACTTCATGTGGCTATACCATCTCTTCATGAGTTTATTCAATACTATGGCGTATTACTATTATTTCAAGACTTTCAATCATTTTCAACACAAGTGCTTCCGCTTACTCTTATTTTCTACATCCTATCTCTTCCCTTAAGAACTACTCCTTCATTTCAAATTAACTTTTGTTAATACCAAAAGGGGGAGAATTATAAGTATATTCAAGAAATCAAAGAACAATAAGAACAATTCCACCTAAATCTTCCACCTAAATAATACATCATTTCACTTTACTATAACATTTAGGGGTAGCATTCATTTAGGGGGAGCATTCATCTAGGAGGAGCTTACATTTAAGAGGAATATATCATGTTATTTTTGTGCACACACCATATGAGAAAAACAACAACCTAAATAGACATGATTTCTTTTTATACGGATTTGTTATTATCAAAAGGGGGAGATTATTGGAGCATGCGTTTCGCACTCTTCCGGTTTGATAATAACAAAATCCCGTTTGTATTTGATTCTATTTTTATTGATGGTGTGCAGGTAACAGGTATGAGATGTTCACAATTTTGATTGGAGCTCAATTTGACTGTATGGAGAATTTTGATGTCAGAATTTTCTGACATCTACTATCGCCCAGGCGACAGGACAGAAGTTACAGTAGCAGCCCGCATGGCAGCAGGACGAGCAGCAGTTTGGCGCTGTCAGAATTCCGACAGCGATGTCACCCAGGCGACAGGATAGAAGTTACAACAACAGCCCGCATGACATCACGATGAGCGGCAGTTTGGCACTATCGGAATTCCGACAGCGATGTCGCCCAGGCGATAGTGAAAAACTATAAATTAGTTCATTTTGTTCGTGCATTCTAAGCTTTGAGAATACTAAGTCCCTTCCTGAGTGCATACGAACCAGAGAGCTCTAGAACCTCATCAACTCCCATTTGTGCTTAGAAGGTTTGAGATTGAAGACGAGATCGGACGCGCTTCTACATCAATGATCATCTCGAGGCTTCAACCTTCCTTTCAGAGATCTGAATTTCTAGGGAGTTTTTCATTTCATTTTGTATTTCCATTTATATACATTTCACTTTATATTGGTAGGGAAATCGTCTCCTTGTGCGCGACGTCTAAGTCCTTGCGTGGCTTAGGGGAAAATCGCTTCCTTGTGCGGAGCGTCCAAGTCCTTGCATGGCTTGGTAGGAAATCGTGGCCTTGTGTGCTACGTCTAGATCTTGGGAAGATATAGAGGATAGGCTTGGGCTTGGTCTAGGGAGAGACAAGTGATAGCCTTCCGATCCTTGGGAGAAGGATTGGTAAACACAAATTGTTAAAAGTTTATTATCATATTTGTGCCTTGATCTTAAGCATTGTTAAGATCATTTTTATTGTATGTGAATTTCATGATAAAAAAAATTATTATGTCTTTTTCTTTAATTGCAAATTTGGTTGCTTAATCTTTAACTTAGAAATTTGTGTTTGAATTAATTTAAAATTTTCATTGTTTGAAAGTTTTTATAAGTGATTTTTAGAAAAGCAAAAATTGTTTTAAAAATTCTTAAGTAAAAAATTATAATTTAAAAAGGCCCTTATTCACCCCCCCTCTAAGGGCGCCACAAGATCCAACAGTAAGCAGTGTAAAATAAATATATAAGCAGAAAAACTGAATAAATAAAAGCACACAGCACAGCACAGAGAAATAAATAAACACAGAGGACACAAGGAAATATAGTGGTTCCCCAATAAATCTGGGTAGTCCACTCTTCTACCAATCTTGGTAGGAATCCACTAGGAGGGTTGATCAGGTGCCCTAGCACCAAGGTGATTTTGATCAGGTGTCCACACACCACAGAGCTTTTGTTCAGGTGCTCAAAACCAACTAGATTTTTTGATCAGGTGTCTTGCCACCAGGGGGTTACACTTTTGAAGGGAGTATTAACCCTGTACAGGAGAGGTGGAAAAGAGTTTGTAGTGTTCTTCTCTGTCAAGATGCTGAGAGAAGACTCTAGTGGATTTGTTGTAAAGCTCCCCTTGTCTGATTGAAGTATTTGACAGATGATGGAGAAGCTTTCTCTTGAAGCAGAAATCTTCTATAGCAGATTGATCTGGAAGAAGTAGTTCTTCAGATTCATTGTTGCTCTTTTAAAAGACTTGAACTTGCAGCAGATATCTGAGTGATTGATCTTTGAAGAAGATGTTCTTAGAGAAGTGGTGATTGCTGCTTGAGGAATAAGAAGACTGAGAATGTTTTTCTGAGTGTTCTTCTTTTTCTTTCTTTTTCCTTGTTGTTCTCTCTCTGTATTCTGTAAGAATGATTTGAATTCTGTCGACCTCTGAGACAATAAAGTCTGTATTTGATATATTCTATTTTTGGAATAGAATAATCAGTCTTTAAATCTTTCTTGGAATAACAACAAATACCAAATGACTTTTGCAGGAACTTTAATTCCTTAGCCGTGTAATATTCCTTTGCATTAATTGTCAACCGCTATTTCTGTCTTGGAAAGAGGAAAGAAAGGAATATAATAACTTAATATAATATCCTTACTTATCTGTCTTGAATACGTCCAAGGATATTTGAATAGATCCGTTAAAGTCGTCGATCTATGTTCAGAGAACTAATAACTAACTGATATTAAAGTATTAATTGATCTGGAATCAATATTTGTCGATCTGAGCTTCAACAAAGAATTTGTCGAGCGCTTGCTGTAATTCGTCGAGCGTTGCTCAGAGAATGTCGAACGCTGGCTGGAAATCTGTCGAGTGCTGGCTGCAGAACTGTCGAGCGCTGGCTAGAGAACTGTCGAGCGCTGGCTGGAAAACTGTCGAGCGCTGACAGGAATTCATCAAGCGCTGGCAGCCATCTGTCGAGCGCCGATAGCCATTTGTCGAACGCTGGGAACTTAGATTTTTCCTTAAGTTCTAGCTAATCTATCAGCCTAAAGACTTGGCCCTTAAACTATACAATGGGGTCAACTTGATCCTAGTTCAACATATAGTGATCCTAGCCCAAATCAGTAATAGGGTTGTTCAAACAATCTCCCCCTATTTGGGTTAGGACACTATTTGATAATTAATCAATTAAATACAATAGAAAAATAAACAGCAGAGCAAAAATATATATCTGACAGAATGTAAATCCATTTCAGCAGATAGAATAAATCATAGTGCTCTGAGTTTAGAAACATTACAATCAAAATGTCCAACAGGAGCAAAATAAAGTCTGAACCTTTTCATTGATTTGTAGAGGGAGGCTTGAATATGATTTTTCTGTTAGGATCTTCTGATTTCTTCTTACTCAAGTAGAGATCCTGAGCTCCCAGAATGGTTTGAGATTTGCTTTGAATAACAACTGCTTGTGGGTGCTGGATCAAGAATTCTTCAGCATTGAAAAGATTCTTTGATTTATACTTTTCAAATTCTTTTCTTCTATATTCTGACATAGTTGAATACTGAGAATACTCCTTTCCTTCTGCTTTTGCTTTATTTATCTGAGCTGTGGTAATTGACTCCTTGAATCTAGCCATCTGTGCTATTTCTTCAGCTTCTGTATCAATTGGGAAATAAGGTATTTCATCAAGATCAGTGTCCTGTACTGAAGGTTGGTCAAAAGGAATATTTCTTTTCCTGTGCATGGATCCATCAGATATATGATATTTGTATTCTGTAGAAATATTTCTGGAAGAGCTTGAAGGATGTCCTGAAGACCAAGATCTCTGATGACCACTTGTGCTAGTTGGTCTCCTTGATTGCTGAGGGGTGGACTTCTGAGAGGAGAAAAATCGTGTTGCTGAGCCTGTTGCTGGAGGAGGAGGAGGAGGATGGTTATATTTGACAGGCTTGTTAGAATAATAACCAGTCTTCCTCATCTTCTTTCTTCTTTTGTTCTCATTTCTGGAGAACTTCATCCATTGTGGAGTATCTTTGTCAAGAGTAATGTTATGAAGAATATAATAAGGGATATCACTATCAGGGTTGGGAGGCTTGGGGACAGCCTTTGACTTATCTTTTCTTTTCTTTCTCTTCTTTGATAGTGTATCATCAGAATCACTTTCATTATCATCCTCATTAGAATCAGAAGACTGAATTGGATCATCATATAAGTCATTGATCAATTTAAGAGCTTTAACTCTTTGCTCTTCAGCTTCATAAGCTTCATCTTCTACTTTCCATATTTCATCAAAGTCTGGAATTGGGGAATCATCAAGAACAAAAACTGGAAAATCAAAACTCTTGAGAATTTCTTCTGCAATTACAGCTGATTCTTCTGCTTGAACTGGAGCTTGAGTTTGAACTTGAACTAAAGTAGGAGCTGGCTCTGTAGTCTGAACTTTAAAACTTTTGATGATCTTTTTCAACAGAGCTTTATCTAAGGGAGCAGTGTATGGAACAATTGCTCTAGAATATTCATGATATTTTGGCAAAACTGAGTAAATAGAATTGAACTTAGACAGCAAATGAATAATATCTAAGGAAGGATGAATATAGATATTATTTATTTCTTCTATAGCTGGAAGTGCTGAAACTGTAGATAAGTCAATCATTTCTAAATCAAATACTGGAATTTCAGAAGCTGAGGCTTCTTGATCTTCTTCAAACACTAGAGCTTCTGAATCTGGAGCTTCTGGAGCTTCTTCATAAGGCATCTCCCCCTGCCTAGCTTCAGGGAGACCTGAATCTAGGCCCCTAGAACAAGGGACAGAAAGAGTGGAAGAAGTTGAAGATATTTTAGAAGATAATTCTGAAATGGCTAAAAGAATTGGAGCAAGTTTTGCATCCAAGATGGAGTCAAGATTTGAAAGAATATGATGAACTGGAGCAAGTTTTGCATCCAGGATTTGATCTAGCTTAGGAAGAGTGTAATCAAGAATTTGATCAGCAACAGATTGGAAGTTTAGAAATAACATTTCAGGTGGATGAGATGAAGATGATTGAGAAGTAGATGGAATGGAAGTGGGTACAAAGATGTTTGAAACATTTGCATGTTGTTGAGGGATGTCTGAATGAATAGGGCAAGAATGATGGATGGGTGACTGATGGTTATCATGCATGGGAGATGGAGGTGGAGAAGTGTGAGGAGATAGAAGAGTAAATGAAGGAGGTGGATTGTCATCAATTGGTGTAGGAGAATTTGGAGGTGGAGATGGGAGAGGAGGAGAAGAAACAAGAGGAGGAGCTTCTGGAAGGGTTGAGGGAGTGACTGGATCAGTCCTGGTGCCTTCAGAAGCTTTCTTTGGTTCAACCGCTCCTGGGTTCTTCTATGGAAACACCCTTTCCCATTTTGCAAAGAAAGCTGAGGTCAGCTTCTTGCTAGCATTTATGGTTACCTTGGGAGAGACCAGAAGGTCTTGGTGCCTTTCCTGCAACACAATGCCTACAATTCTTCCAAAACAAACACTATCCTTAGATACCTTCTTCTTTATCAATCCAAAAAGAATTGATCCCCAATTAACTTTCTTCCTTTCCATTAAGGCCACCATCAACAGAAATTGGTGCCTTTTAATATAGTCATGACCTGTTGTCTTGCCTAACAACACCTTTCCAACAATATCTGATAAAAACTTGTATTCCAAGGACAAGTTTTTCTTAAGCAGATGATTAGGGTTTCCAGTAGAATGACCCATTTTAATCAAAGCTTCCTCATATTCAACAGAACTTATCTCTATATCATCATCACCATTTACAAAACCAAAAACTTCAGATAGAATGGTTGGGGTAAGAGAGACCTGATGACCTGAGATTGTTCCGTTTATGCTCTCATCTTCTGGCTTAGCCGTGTAAGCCCATTCTTTGATTTCTGCGATGTGCAATTTTATTCTGGTGCTCATGAACTTTTTCAGCTGTTGTTCTTCAAAAAGTTGAAGAATATCTTTGAATACTTGGTCGGACTATGCGAATGATGCCATATCGATGTCATATCCGGCGTTGAACTTCATGGAGTAGAGCGCGGCTTGAGAAATCGCCATTGAAACCTGCAATAGAGAGAAAAAGATCAAGTGCAGAGGGGAACTGGAGGGAAACGATTTCTATAGGCGCGATCTATTAAGAAATAAAAATAAAGATTATATAGACCGGAGAACGGGGCGCATTTGTGGAGCGGCACTCAGCAAAAATCTAATAAAAGCAGAAGTCGAAAAGACTTTATGTCTCTGTCAGACGGCGTTCGACAAAAAAAATCTTTTCCGTCAATCACCGTTCGATAGGTGAAATTTTCTTTATCGACTCTGAGGTTAAGAGGTTTCGTTGACCATCGTTCGAAAAATGATGCAAATTCGCGTTCTCCGTTCGACGAATTTAGGGGATAAATAGAAAATATAATTTTTTAACAGATTGAGTCTCCATCTATCATTCCTATTTGATTTATAAAGAAGATATGCTTCTTTTCATCCTTTGGCTTGGTGAAAATGTCAGCTCATTGTAAATCAGTAGAAATAAATTATAGACAATTTTTTTTTATCCACATTATCCCTAAGGAAGTGGTGCATAATTTCTATGTGTTTAGTCCTACTATGGAGAACTGGATTTTGTGATATAGATATTGCACTAGTATTGTCACAAAATATAGTTGAATTATTTAAGTTGACACCATAGTCTAGAAGTTGATTTTGTATCCACAATATCTGTGAGCAGCAACTGCCAGCAACAATGTATTCGGCTTCAGCTGTTGATGTTGACACAGATGTCTGTTTCTTACAAAACCAAGACACAAGCCTATCACCAAGGAACTGACAAGTTCCTAATATGCTTTTCCTGTCTACTCTGCATCCAGTATAATCTGAATATGAGAATCCAGTTAATTCAAATTCAGATGCTGTTGGATACCAAAGTCCTAGATTAGGGCAACCCTTTATATATCTCAAAATCTTTTTAATAAAATTAGATGAGATTCTTTGGGGTTAACTTGAAACCTAGCACAAATACAGGTAACAAACATCATGTCAGGCCTACTTGCTGTTAAATAAAGTAGTGAGCCAACAATTGCTCTATATACTTTTGAATCAACAGGTTTCCCTGATTCATCATTATCAACAACAACATTTGAGGGCATGGGTGTTTTCATGGTGGAAGAATCAGACATACTAAATCTTTTCACTAATTCCTTAGCATACTTAGATTGGGATATGAAGATTCCATTTGGAGTTTGCTTCACTTGAAGACCAAGGAAGTATGCTAACTCACCCATACCACTCATTTCAAATTTAGATTGCATTAGATTAGAAAATCTTTTGCACAAATTTGAATCAGTAGAGCCAAAAATAATATCATCTACATATATTTGAACTAGCAAACTTTTATTTTTTATGTATCCTAAAAAATAAGGTTTTATCTACTATGCCCCTACAGAAATTGTTTTCCAAAAGAAAACTAGCTAAAGTCTCATACCATGCTCTAGGAGCTTGTTTGAGACCATAAAGAGCTTTCTTAAGCTTAAATACAAAAGAGGGTTGAGTTGCAGAGATGAAACCAGGTGGTTGTTCCACATATACTTCTTCTTTGATTTCTCCATTTAAGAAAGCACTCTTTACATCCATTTGATATACCTTGAACTTTTTATATGCAGCAAATGCAAGAAAGATTCTGATTGCTTCAAGTATTGCAACAGGAGCAAAGGTCTGATCATAATCAATCCCTTCTTCCTGTGATATCCTTGGGCTACCAGTCTTGCTTTATTTCTTACAATGTTGTCTTGTTCATCTAGCTTGTTCCTGAAGACCCATTTGGTGCCAATCACTAGATGGTCTTTTGGTCTAGGAACCAAATCCCATACTTTGTTTGTCTCAAACTGATTGGTTTCCTCTTGCATATCAATGATCCATTTGGGATCTTGTTCTGCATCTTGTAGAGATTGAGGTTCAATCTGAGAGAGAAAATATGTGTTCATTATGTTCTGATTTACTTGATTCCTTGTTTGCACACCTGCTGAAATATCACCAATCTCTTGTGATATTGGATGATCTCTAACTGTGATGTGGTCAACAGTTGGAGCTGGTTCAGCAATAATTTCCACTTGGGGAATTTGTTTAGCTGCTATATCTTGTGAAGAATGATCTGCTGTTATCTGTTCTGAACTTTCAGCAAAATCTGGGAGATTTTCTTCTTCACTCTCTTCAGCATTCTACTGTTCAGGATTCAGAATTCCTTCTTTACGTAGAGCTAATTGATCAGCTGCTCACTTAATATAGGTACATGTAGATTTTCTATGGTTGAAGGAATCTTCTCCTTGTAAAACATGTTAGTTTCATCAAAAGAGACATGCATAGATTCTTCTATTTTAAGAGTAGATTTATTATAAATCCTATATGCTTTACTGATTAGTGAATAACCTAAGAAAATTCCTTCATCTGATTTTGGTTCAAATTTCCTAAGGTATTTCTTATCATTATTGTGAATGAAACATCTACAGCCAAATGCTCTAAAATAGTTAACTTTAGGTTTCTTCCCTTTAAGTAATTCATAAGGAGTCTTTCCCTTAAGTTTGTGTATCAAACTTCTATTCAGAACATAGTTTGCTATGCTAACAGCCTCTGCCCAAAAGGAAAGGGGCAAATTTGCATCTACAAGCAATGCTCTTGCTGATTCAATTAGAGTTCTATTTTTTACTTTCAACTACCCCATTTAGTTGATGGTTCTAGGAGCTGAGAAGCAATGCCTGATACCTTCCATCTCACAGAATTCTTGCATAAGAAGAGACTCAAACTTAGTACCATGATCACTTCTGATCAATGCAACTACAGTAGAGTACTCAATCTGTATGCTCTTAAGAAAGTCTGTAAGAACATTAAAGTTATCTGACTTTTCTCTCAAAAAGAACACCCAAGTGAATCTAGAGAAGTCATCTACAATAACTACAGTGTAAGATTTCCCACCTAAAATCTTTGTTGCTATAGGCCCAAAAAGTTCTATATGTAGCAAATATAAGATTCTAGGTGAATCACTTTTAGATAATGATTTAAAGCTATTTTTAGTTTGCTTGCCTAGTTGACATGCCCTACAAAGACCTTCTTTCTTGTATGAACCTAAGGGTAAACCTCTAACAAGATTGTCCTTAGATAATTTAACAATGGTCCTAAGGTTTACATGTCTTAATATCTTATGCCAAAGTTCACTAGATTTGCTTACATCACTAAATAAACAAACTTCTGAAGTAGATGAATTAAAATTCACTAAATATATATTACCCTGCCTAATACCTGATAAAACAGTAATACCATCAGTAGATTTAATTATGCTTCAGTCCCTTTACATAAGGTACTTCTTTGAAGGTGACTTCTCCAACCTTGACTTTTCCATAGCCTTTGGTCTGTCCACAGTTGGAGTCTCCAAATATGACTTTTGGTCCAAGCTTTGCCTTGTAATTGTTCAGATTTGCCTTGTTCCCTGTCATATGTTTTGAACAGCCACTGTCCAAATACCTTTTTTCACTTGTTCTTGGACAGCTGTGTACCTGCAAAGACATAAACATAAACTAGTTGTTTTTGACCCAGACTACCTTGGGTCCTTTTGTCTTACCACAATATTCAGAAATAAAGGACATTTCAGGCTGATCCTTATAGCCTTATGGATGATATCTCCTTGGAGGTATAATCCATTCAGTAAACGGATTCTTAGTGTGTTTAGAATTAGAATTCCTGAAATTCTGTGTATAGTATCTGTTCGACAAATTTGGGTAAATTCATCGATCGCCGTTCGACGAATGTACATGATTTCGTCGAACGCTGTTCATGTAATTACTATACTGAAAAATCTGTTTTCAATTTTCGTCGATCTCCGTTCGACAGATTGAAATCTTTTTGTCGAGCTTCGTTCGACGAATTCTTATGAATTCTTTTATTCTTAACAGACTTGCTTGAATTATCTTTATTTGCTTCTACAACCTCTTTGCTTTTAGCAGATGTGAATTTTATGGGTGTAGATAATATATTCTTCTTAATCAGATGTGGCTCACTTGATGAGGCACCCAAGCCCAGTTTGCTATTAAGTCTAGCATTTACTGTGCTTGTTATGTCCATCAGTTTGATGCTTCTCCCATTTAGGGATTCTTCAAACTTTTTGGCTTCAGACAACTTGCTCTCAATGAGAACAATATGTTCCCTGGAGGCAGCCAAATCTTTCTTAAGATTTTTATTTTCTTCACTTATATTATTCATTTCAGCTAGCTTACTTCTGAGTGAGATTATTTCTTTCTCAGATTTCAGTAAGTCTAAGCAAAGTACCTTGAATTCAGCTTTGAATTCAACTGAAGTAAAATCAAAGTTAGATAATACCTAATCTGCATCATCTTCTGCTTCAGATTCTGATTTTTCTTCAGAAGTATGTCCTGAGGCATTGATAGCCATCATGCAGAATGTTCTTTCTTCATCATCATCATTCGAGCTGGATGATGAAGCATATTCTGACTCATTGGCTGAGTCATATATTGCCATTAGACATTGGTCACTTTCCTTTGAATTTTCTTCATCATCACCAGATGAGCTGGATGATGATTCAGATTCAGTGTCACTCCAGGATTCTGCTATAAATCCTCTTCCCTTCTTTTTGTGCTTGTGGGAGGAAGACTTGCTGGAGCTTCTCTTCTCTTCTTTATCCTTTTTCTTCTCCTTCTTTTGATTTTCTGGACATTCTGTCAGGTAGTGTCCAGGTTTCCTGCATGCATAACAAATAACTTCTTTAAGAGTTGATTTGTCATACCTTTGCTTTTCTCTTGATCTGGATTCTTTCTTTCTGAGGTCCTTCTTAGCCATTTTGTAAAATCTCTTAGCTATGAGACTCATAAACTCCTCATCTTTTGGAGTCTTTTCTTCTTCTGCATCGGCTGCTTTGAAAGCTATGCTCTTTTCTTTCTTTGTTGTTGGAGATGATGTGGATGCTTCAGCTTCCCTGGATTTAATGAGCTGCTCATAGGATTTGAGCTTGCCCAACAATGCTTCAGTGGAATTCTCATTGAGGCTTCTGGCTTCCTTGATTGGCCAGATTCTATAATCCTATGTGTTGGGGAAGCACATTAAGATCTTGTCATTGACCTCAGTGATAGAGATCACTTTATCTAAGGTCTTCAACTCATTTATTATGAGACTGAGCCTATTGTACATATCAGCAACTGTCTCTGTTTCTCCTTTCTTGAAATTTTCATACAGAGAGATCAAGTGTGATCTTCTGTCTTTCCTTTCATCTGCAGAGCCTACAACCATATTATTTAGTGAGATCCAAATCTCTCTGGCTGAAGTACATTCAACCACTTTTTGAAATATGTCATCAAACATAGTTTGAGCCAAAATGTTCATGGCTTTAGCATCTGCACTTCTTTGTTTCTTTTGTGCTACTGTCCATTCAGGAGGTGGGACAACATGGTTGTCTGCTGTTACTTCAGTGCTTGTAGATGTTGAGGGGGTAGGAGGTCCTGTCAAAATGACATTGAAGATTTCCTCATCAATAGAATTCATGTATAATCTAATCCTTGCTTTCCACAGTGCAAACTTACTAAGATTGCACATAGGAGGTCTTGTGCTTGAATACTCCTTGTTTTGTGCCATGAGTTTTTAACAGAAAATAAAATGAAATAAAAACTTTAAAATAATTTAAGATCTAATTGATCTTTATGATCCAGGTGTTAGCATGTAAATAAGATCAACCAACCTCTGATACCAATTGAAAGTGGAGGTTAGATCTTAAGTTACTATAGAGGGGGGGGGGGGGGGGGTGAATAGAGTATTAAAAACTTTTCCTTAGTTTTTATAGCGGAATTTAAATAGTGTTATATATATGTGTAAGCAGTGTGAAATAAATATATAAGCAAAAAAACTGAATAAATAAAAGCACACAACACAGCACAGGAAATAAACAAACACAGAGGACATAAGGAAATATAGTGGTTCCCCAATAAATCTGGGTAGTCCACTCTTCTACCACCCTTGGTAGGAATCCACTAGGAGGGTTGATCAGGTTCCCTAGCACCAAGGTGATTTTGATCAGGTGTCCACACACCACAGAGCTTTTGTTCAGGTGCTCAAAACCAACTAGATTTTTTGATCATGTGTCTTGCCACCAGGGGGTTACACTTTTGAAGGGAGTATTAACCCTGTACAGGAGAGGTGGAAAAGAGTTTGTAGTGTTCTTCTCTGTCAAGATGCTGAGAGAAGACTCTAGTGGATTTGTTGTAAAGCTCCCCCTGTCTGATTGAAGTATTTGACAGATGATGGAGAAGCTTTCTCTTGAAGCAGAAATCTTCTGTAGCAGATTAATCTGGAAGAAGTAGTTCTTCAGATTCTTTGTTGCTCTTTTAGAAGACTTGAACTTGCAGCAGATATCTGAGTGATTGATCTTTGAAGAAGATGTTCTCAGAGAAGTGGTGATTGCTGCTTGAGGAAGAAGAAGACTGAGAATGTTTTTCTGAGTGTTCTTCTTTTTCGTTATTTTTCCTTGTTGTTCTCTCTCTGTATTCTGTAAGAATGATTTGAATTCTGTCGAGCTCTGAGACAATAAAGTCTGTATTTGATATATTCTATTTTTGGAATAGAATAATCAGTCTTTAAATCTTTCTTGGAATAACAACAAATACCAAACGACTTTTGCAGGTCCTTTAATTCCTTAGTCGTGTAATATTCCATTGCATTAATTGTCAACCGCTATTTCTGTCTTGGAAAGAGGAAAGAAAGGAATATAATAACTGAATATAATATCCTTACTTATCTGTCTTGAATACGTCCAAGGATATTTGAATAGATCCGTTAAAGTCATCGATCTGTGTTCAGAGAACTGACAACTAACTGATATTAAAGTATTAATTGATCTGGAATCAATATTTGTCGATCTGAGCTTCAATAAAGAATTTGTCGAGCGCTGGCTGGAATTGATCGAGCGCTGCTCAGAGAATGTCGAACGCTGGCTGGAAATCTGTCGAGCGCTGGCTGGAGAATTGTCGAGTGCTGGCTGGAAAACTGTCAAACGCTGACAGGAATTCGTCGAGCGCTGGCAGCCATCTGTCGAGCGCCGATAGCCATTTGTCGAACGCTGGGAACTTAGATTTTTCCTTAAGTTCTAGCTAATCTATCAGCCTAAAGACTTGACCCTTAAACTATACAATGGGGTCAACTTGATCCTAGTTCAACATATAGTGATCCTAGCCCAAATCATTAATAGGGTTGTTCCAACACATTCAATTGAGGGAAGAACAGTTTGTGGCTTGGAATAACATGCCACAATTTTTCTTCCCTCTAAGAGCTTATCCTCCAATTCTTTGATTCTAATATTCTTATGCTTAATAACTTCTGTTAAAGTGCTAGTGCTCAGTGGAGAAATTGATAATTTGGTCTTATCTTAAGCTAGCTCAGTTACTTTCTCAAGCAGTTCATCTCTCTTATCACTCAAGGAGATGATATCTACTGTTTGTGCCTTGCAGGGAGCTTTTGCTTTCTGAAGAGCTTCAAGCAGGGCACCAAATTTCTCAATATATTCAGTGTCATCTTCTCTTACTACTGAAGAGGAGCTAGCATCTGTATTTGTGTCAGATATGGTAGGAGGGGCTTTAGGAATTACCTAGTTGTGATGAGGTTTATCACAACTTCCTTCATCTGAAAAGGCCATTGCTGCCAAATGGCTGTCAGATTCTGATGATGATGACTCAGTGTCACTGTCACTGAGGGTTCTCACTTTCTTAGCTACAAAGCTCTTTTCCATCTTTCTACTCTTTGAGTGTTTCCTTTCTTCACTCTTTTCCTTACTCTTGAATGGGTACTCAGTTATGGTGTGCCCAGACTTCTTGCAGCTGTACAAATTATTTTAGAAGAAATATGTTTGTTGGGTTTAGAATCATACCTTTTTGATTTCTATCTGCTCCTAGATTTATCTTTTTTCCTTGAACTAGAGGGGGAAACTTCCTGTCTTTTATATCCTCTTCTTCTGTTTCTCAGCAATTTCTTGAATTGTTTGGTGAACAGGGAGAGTTCTCCATCTGAGAGATCAGAACTAAAATTGTTGACGATCTCATCTTCTGAGATGCATGCAGGCTCCACAGCCTTGTGCTTTCTTGAGGTGTCATCCTTGAAAGCGACTACCCTTTCTCTATTGTGGGCCTTGGAGTTCTCTTCTATTGATTTTCTAGTATTCAACTGCAGCTCATAAGATAGGAGTTTGCCAAATAGCTGCTGATGCTTTATGTTTCCCAGATTGCCAACTTCTGTGATGACACAGAGCTTCATATCCCATTCCTTGTTCAGTGATCTTAAGAACATATCATTGAGCTCATAATTTGTGAACTAACTTTCATAAATTCTGAGCCCATTAACAATTCTGAAGAACTTTTCATAGCATGTACTTATGTTATCCTTCTTATCTTACCTAAAGATTCATACTTCTGATTTAGAAGGGATTTCCTGTCATCCCTAACTTCTTTTGTTCCTTCCATGTATACAACTAATGAGTCCTGCATATCCTTTGCTTTTTACAATGAATTAGGTTCTGAAATGTAGAATCATCAATTGCCTTGACAATTCTATTATTTAGCCATTTTGTCCATGGTGACCAAGGCTACTTCATCCTTGTTGAATTGAGACAAGGTCTTAGGAACAAGTGCTACTGTAGGGTCCACAGGAATGGTCATGGGGACATAGGGTCCCTCTTCTACAGCCAAGTAGACACTTGAATCTGAGGCTTCCATGTACAATCTGATCCTCTGCTTCCAGATGGGAAACTTTTCTTTGGTGTAGATAGGCAGCTTCATTGAACTCATCTCCGTATGATGTTCACTAGCCATAGATTTGCTAATAACCCAAAATATTTTAGGGATCTTGTTCAAAGTTGTTAGGCCTTTGAAATTAACACCCCTCTGATAACAATTGGAAGATATTGGTTTGATTAGACTACACCTAGAGGGGGGCGGGGGTGCTTAGGTATTTTCAAGATTATTTAGTCTTTTAATATTATTCAGCACAACACACAAGCAAACCAGAAAACACACCGAGATGTAAGTGTTTCCCTTCAAGACAATATGTCAAGAGGTCTAATAACTTATCTAGCAATGTGCTAGACTAAGAAACTTCTCCAAATCTCAGATCTCTTTTACTATACAACATATCTTATAACTTAAATCACAAATGATCCCACCTCAGCCCTCACATAGAAAAGCTTACACTCAGGTTACACAAACCCTACAAAAATAACTCAGACTTTTCAAGTCCTACCAAGCACTCAGATCTAATCCAAGATCTTACCAAACTCAGGCTCATATAGAACCATACAAAATGAGAAAGTGGTTTGGCTGTTGAAGAAGAGAAGGCTTCAAAGATTAAGATTTTCACTGAATGGTCTCCTTCTTCTTCTAGATGTAGCCTCAGAGATCTATTGAATCAACAAAGCTTTCTTGTGAATCTTCTTTTGAAAATATCAGATTGAACTTATTATAAGAAGAAGATTCTTTCTTGTAGTCCTCACAGCACATCAGACTGAAGATATCTTGTTCAGCACTTTTCTCTTTTCTGATTATAAGTGTTAGAATGAGAGAATGATCAAAAGTGTATTTAGGTTTCGAAATAAAATCTATTTATATTCCCTTGCACTTATGCATAAAGGTCCTCAATAAATTATTCCTTAATTAATTGGGCCAATAAAGAATATGGACTGAAATGGCAGAATAAAAGTCCATAAATGCTCTCCCCTTTTTGGAACTTGCAATATTTGGAAGTATATAATATTTATCATTAATAGCTGTGTAACAACTATATTCTACAGAGAATATATCATTAATTATTTCTTGATTAGTGCACAAGATATGCGGCATGAGCATTCTCTGAATGACAATTTTGAAGAGAATCTGTGTATTAAATGCAGCTCTGCATCTGTCAAGACGATAAAATTCCTTCAAGCCGATATCATCTTTATCAATCAAAATGATATATGTTCTTCAATCCAATATCATCTTTATGATCCTTTCTTCAAGACTTAACATAATCTTCTACACGATAAAGTATCTTCAAGACGATATTGTCGAGATGTTGTTGTTGAAACCGACAACCAGTCTCTTGAGTTTGGACCCACATGGGGTTGTAGTCGTGCCTACTTATACCTTACCTACGCTCTTGACTGTGGATGAAGAACTAGGAACATACCAAGGCTACAGCGAGAAGGTCCCTGTTGGAACATTGTCTTCCGCATCTCCTAGGTATGAGAATAACAACTCCTATGTGTATTTGATCTTATGTGTTTAAGTGTGCAGGAAACAAAGTCCATATGACTCAAGGATGACATAAGAAGGTTGCCCCCAAAATTGGGCCAATAAATCCAACAGGCCCACTAGCGTCAGCGATAGCACCTAGCGCCCGACGCTAGCAATGATTAGCACAATCCCGTGAGTACATTTAGAAGGCGATAGCGCCAGGAGGTAGTGGATAGCGCAGGCGCTAGCGCAGAGCACATTAGGCAAGAAGAAAATGTTTCCTCGGATTGAAGATTCTCCCGCGCAGAATATGTCCTAATATAGGATAGCGCGGCGATAGCGCTAGCGCAGACGCTAGCACTGAGGCTATAAATAGGGCCCCTCTTCTCTCATTTTAAACACCCCATCAGAGAGAGAGAGATTGAGTGCTAGAATTCCAGAGCCTGATTTGGCCAAAAGTTGATGTCCTACCAAAGCTCTGCGGATTTCTGAAGGAGAATCTCTTCACGCCGGATCCAAACGACGTCCGCTTCTACAACGCTTATTCTACAGTGGATCTTCTTATCCAACTTCAGAAGTTCTTCAAGAGGGAGTTTTTATTATTATCATTTCATATTTCTTGTAAATAGTTAGAGAATTCGCCTCGTGTTGGCGACTAGGTCTGGGTAGGAGTTAGGGAAAAAATTCGCCTCGTGTTGGCGACTAGATCTAGGTTAGGTCTACGGTGTGCTCAATGTTGGAACATTGTCTTCCGCATATCCTAGGTTTGATAATAACAAATCCTATGTGTATTCGATCTTGTGTGTTTAAGTGTGCAGGAAACAAACTCCATATGACTCAAGGATGACATAAAAAGGTTGCCCCCAAAATTGGGCCAATAATTCCAACATGCCCACTAGCATAGGCGGTAGCACCTAGCGCCCGACGCTAGCGATGATTAGCACAATCCCAAGAGTACATTTAGAAGGCGATAGGCCTAGGCGGTAGAGGATAGCGCAGGCGTTAGCGCGGAGCACAGAAGGCAAGAAGAAAATGTTTCCTCGGATTGAAGATTCTCCTGCGAAGAATATGTCCTAATATGGGATAGCATCGGTAGTAGCGTTATTGCAGGTGCTAGCGCTGAGGCTATAAATAGGACCCCTCTTCTCTCGTTTCATACACCCCATTAGAGAGAGGTTGAGTGTAAGAATTCCAGAGCCTGATTTGGCCGAATGTTGATCTCCTACAAAAGCTCTGCGGATTTCTGAAGGAGAATCTCTTCACGCCGGATCCAAACAATGTCCGCTTCTACAATGCTTATTCTACAGCGGATCTTCGTCTCCAACTTCAGAAGTTCTTCAAGAGGGAGTTTTTATTATTATCATTTCATATTTCTTGTAAACCGTTAGAGAATTCACCTCGTGTTGGCGACTAGGTCTGGGTAGGACTTAGGGTAGAAATTTGCCTCGTGTTGGCGAATAGATCTATGTTAGGTCTAGGGGGTACTCAAGGCCGTATCCGGGGTTGGATTGGCTAGAGCGAATTAAGGCCGAATCCGGGGAGGGATAGGCTAGGGCCACTGGTTCGTGAGGATGCGAGTCGGGATTGAAACCAAAAAGAGTTTACTATTATTCGCCACAGATTTCTAGCGTTATATAAATCAACTTTTGTAAAACCTTATTTCATATTAATAAAGCATGTCTCTACTTTATTTCAATTGTTTTGTTTGATTTCTCACCTTCATAATCACGCATTATTTCAAAGATAATCAAAATATGATATAAGTTTTAAAAACCCTTATTCACCCCCCTCTAAGGGCGCCTACTGATCCAACAAGTGGTATCAGAGCGATTTTATTCCAATTGGCTTAACAACCGAGAAAAATGGCGTCTCATGATCTCGCTTCTATTAGTGGGGTAAATTTTTATGAAGAAGAAAAATCTCTTAAACCACCTTTATTCGAAGGGAGAAATTATAAGGGGTGGAAATTTTAAATTGAAAAGTTTATTAAAAATTTAGATATCAATGCATGGGATATAGCAATAGATAGACCAGCGAATGAATCAAATAAACAGGAACGTCATCTAAATGCAAAAGCTTTAAATATAGTATTTTCTGTGCTTTATCTCAAGAAATTTTTAAATTGATATTTTGTTTTTCTAGTGCATACAAAGTATGGAAATTTCTTGAAGAAATGTCTGATTCTCCATCTACAGGTATGGAACAAACGCAAGTGGTGTAGAACATACAAGACTGCACAAATGGTCAAGAAAGCTCCTCTCATGATGGAACAATGGAGAGCACATCATGTGGAAAAGAAGAAATCCTAACTTCGGAAGAGGAGTGCCAAAAAGATGTTAAAGAAACTATATGTTCAAATCTTGCCTCTTCCGATAGCAATGTAAGGAAATCAAATTCCATCTTTTGTACTTCTATTTCTACATTACAATTACTACAAACTACTAAACGTAAGATTAAGAAATTAAAAAGGGCTAATGCAAAACTACGTCTAGAAAATAAAACTTTGAAAGCAAGTGTGAATATAGAATCAAAAAATGATGTGTTTGAATCTCCATCATGCTCTTCATTTGAAAACTCTATATCTTGTTTTGATTGTAATGATATTAAAGAAAAAGTTAAGAAACTTGCAAAAGAACTTATTTTTGTAAAAGAACATAATGAAAAATTATCCTTAGAAAATTCATCTTTGAAAAGTGATTGTGCTACGTGACAAAAATATAAAATTGAAATCAAGGAAATGGACGAAACATTTGAGGAATTTAGAAATGACTATCAAAATCATATTGACTCTATTGTCTCCACTCTTAAAAATAACACAATAGCTTATGATAAAGCTAGAGATAATCTAAAGATCAAGAATGATGAATTAAAATAAAAAATCAACGTGCTTATGAAAATTATAAATAAAAATTCACAATATCAAGAAATATCTACAAACATATTGAATATGAATTTGAACATGAATATTTTAACTAAACCAAATAATGGAAATAAGAAACACAACGTATTTTTAAATCAAAGGCAAAAGCACCAATATTTACAAAAGCATGTTTCTCCGAACTTAAAAGTAACATTACACAGATTTCCAATAAACAATACCTTCAATAAGCATTACAATCATAATCTTCAATATAAAGATTATCAAAATGGAATTTGATGTATAAGAAACTAAGGTTTGAATGGAGGCCCAAGATTAAAACAGAAACTTTAGCTTCACATGAATGAACCCATTCATCAATATCTACTTACAAACCTAAACATTATATTTGGGTACCCAAAGGAACCACCACACTTGGTCCCCTTTGGATACCTAAATCTCTTATTTATTAGGTATCACCAAATGCATGAAGTAGAATATTTTCAAAATAAAATATACAAATTACTACTTCATGATATGTCTTAATTTATTTGCTTTGTTCTCTTATTTGTTTTGCTATCATGGTATGGTCATCATATAGACACAAGACTTTATCACTTAAAGATTTATAAATCAAATTATCAAATTTTAAAGTCATACTATTTATTTTATTGACCAATCTATATATATATCATAAATTGAATTCAAAATTTTCTATGTGATATTAAAATCTCAAGTCATATGATTTCAAACACATACTAATTCATATGATTTCAAATTTGCTTAAACATCTCCACTTCATATGACTTCAAATTTATAAATAAAACTTAAGACAAAACCTTCAAAAACTACCAAAGTAGGACCAGATAAAAATAGTCAAACATCCAAAAACAACAAAATTAAACATTACAGATAGCGCTAGCGCTAGCTGGAAGCGCCGGCGCTAGCAGACAGTATCCAATAAATATGTGTTCAAATTCCTATATTATTACACAACTTGAATATTAGTTTCCCTTAGGACATTCCTACTCCTCTACTCTGTCTCGTCTATCGATCTCCTCCACACTAACACTTGGATATCGTCTTCTGCGACTCCTCCGAATGGAATGATGCGGTGGATCCTATACTGGATATCCCACTCCCTTCGCTCTGGTGTAGATGGATTTAGCTTTAATGACTTGATCATGAACTTCATCATCTTCTTTATACCAGAAACATCTTTCTCCACTCTGGTCATCCGCTCTCCCATTTCTTCTCGAAAAGATTCAAATGAATCATCTTGAGCCCCTCGGGATGATGCTCCTCGTCGGAGTGGTGGTTGAGTAGATGTTGATGGCTTATCCAGGATGGATGTAGCTTGTAGGTGTGATGTACTATATATAAGAGGAAAGCAATCTATCAAGTAAAAACCAATCTCAATAGAAGGGTACCTATGAAGAATAACCCTTTGTATTATGCCACCGAGCGGAAGGTTGTTGTATCTATGATGAGAAGGATCCCGCAACTTGTATGTGTATCTGATCAATGAAAGCAACAAGTCTGCTACATCGAATCTCTCCTCCTCAAGAATAAAATATGAGACAGGACTAAGCTGTGCAGTAATCTTTGCCGTGTCACCCAATTTCAGCATGATAGTGTGGCGCAAAACATCCTGTACTATAAGGGCATCCACTGTAAGTGACCCCACAGTTTGGATCAAACTCTTACATTCCCTGTGGTGGAGTACCATATTTAGATTAGTCCAATCCCTATCAGCTCAAAAATTTTCAACCACATCCAACTTATTTGGATGCTTGGTCAACCCAAACGTCTCCCTCAAGTCATCATGAGTAATAGTAACCACTTTTCCCTGCACTTTAGACTGCACTCCTACATCCAGATCAGTCTGCAACGGGTCATCCAAGTGCATGTAGAACCCTCGTACTAACTTTGAAGAAAACCCCTCTGAAAGAAACACATTCAACACTTCAGAGGTTGCGAATAGTTGCATGATATGATGGTGTCTTGGCATGGAAAATTCCACGTAATATGTAACACCAACTATGGCTGACTCCACAGCTAGTCCTACTTGTTTCTTCCCTTTTCATCCAGGAGCCATCTGCCACATTATAAGAGAAATTAAAATTAAGCAACAATCACTAGCGCCAGCGCTAGCACTGGCGCCCGGCGCTAGCACTAGCGCCTGTTATAGCGCCAGCACTAGTCCTCTGATCTGAAATGGCAAGATCTCTCTAAAATAAAATATTTCCAAATTCTAAATTGCTAGATCCAAGAAACTCACACAATCTAAGCTAAAATCAAAACTAAAAATCTTCATAAAAATTCAAAATGAAAAACAAAAATCTTGAAGATTTTCTTAGATCTATAATCAAAATCAAAAGTTTTTCTTAAAAGAGGTCATAAATCTTCATCACAAACATCAAAATCAACTATTTAGAACAAGAATCATAAAAATAAGGAGGATTTATTCTAGTTCCTCTCTTCAAAAATAAAAGAATCAAACATTGTAGATCTAGTTTCTAAAACCACTTAATAACTTCAAATATCTTCATCTGTAACATCAAAATCAAAGTTTTAAACAAAAATCATAAGAAAAGATGAAGTTTACCTTAGATCTATGCGTGGGCTGGGTTATCTTCTAGGGTTTTTTCGGGAGAGCTTGAGAGGCAATGGCCGAAATGACAAAGAGAAAAGGGAATTAAATAAAGCAGAGCTACCGCCAGCGCCATCGTTAGCACGAGCGGTATCGCTTGGTTCTGCTTTTTTGTATTTTTTACACTTTATAAAATACCTATATTTATGCTCTATTATATGTACTACTTAGTTTTGCAGTTCTGTTTTGAATTGATTTTTGAAAAATTAAAACAACAAAAAAATTACAAAAGGTCAAATTACAAAAAATATTTCTTTTACTCCTTTTTGTTTGTTTGACTTCTATTTCTAAATGCAAAAAACAAATACAAAAATATAAAACACAAAAACTATCAAAATAACATTATGGACTTTATTGTGAAAAACAAGCATGTTTGAAACTATCTTTAGAACTTCTACAATATTCTAATTTATCTTTTCAAACTACCTTAAACATTGTTCTTATCATGCTTTGATATATCTCTTAATATGTACATCCATTATCTTGTACAAAGTAGTATAAAACCAAGCTTAGCATGCCTCTAAGTATGAGTAAATGAATGGTTGATAATGATCTTTCTTCACTCACTTTTTGGCTAAATCTACATGTGTTTTTAATCTAAGGATGCTTGCTAGTGTATTGTAATTGTACAATAAATTAAATTTGCACAAGTATCTTACCTACACTACATTTATTTGCACTATTAAATATAAAGAAAAGTGGTTGTATTTTCAAAATTCATTTGGTTTGCAAAGCAAGTGTAATCGGAGAATTTTGTACAAAAAATCTTGAAATAAATTGACAAAGATAACTCCACCGAGCACTACTTGAACCTCCTGATAAGTCTTAATAAGCGTTGTGAGGTTGAGCACCTTGGAAAGATTAGTAAAGTGTCTTGTGCAAACCTTCATTTCTTTAAAAAAAATCACTTATTCTTATGTACACCGGATCAAAAAATGACATTGAAAAATAAAATTGTGTGATCCCCCAAGCAATACTTTGCACCCTGATAAGTCTTAATGAGCATTGTGTGTGCAAAGCACCTTGGTAGTTGTACATTTTTTTTTGCATAAAAAGTGCGTGGAAGTAATCTTATTTATGTTGTATTGTGCACTTTACTCTACATTTGTCTTGGATTTTTTATTATAACATTTTCTTACTCTTTTCAAAATACACTTATGTGCACAATTATTATCCATAACACTTCTTCTCATGAGTATTGGATTCTAATGCTAATTCTATAATACTTTTCATATCTAAATGCACTAGATAACCTAACATGCTTTCTATAATGTTTGGTATGTTTTGAATCTATGAAGTAGAATAACATTGTAGTAGTCTCTTTCTTACATCTCTTTAATGCTTGGTTACTTCATGATCATCTTTAAAGTTTGTTAACAAAATGATTTACAAAAACATCTTTTTCATTAGTCCTTCACTCATATTTCTTTGTATGAATCACCATATCTTACAAAAAGATGTTTGTTGCATTTTTATATAAGTCTTCTGCAACATTACATTTGCCGTGTGTTCTTTTCATGCTTATCTCATGTCTTTCCAACTCAAAATTGTTTTCCAAATGGTAGACTTATATGGTAAATGTTATATTATTTAAAGCTAAAAACTCTGATTTCATTCTATGGAAATTATTCTAAAACTCCTTATCATTTTCTCTCAAAGCTCGATCATGCCTTTAACTTATCAAAACTTTTATGTGTTTTGCTTCCTTACCCACTTTTACTAATAACAAAAGGGGGGAGAATGAACATGATAAATAAAATTCGCTATCAAAATGAAAACTAACATGATTAATTAAGATGATAGCTTATATATTAGGGGAGCATTCACTTAGGGGGAGCATGTATTTAGGGGGAGCAATTCTAAATACTAAAATCAATATTTATCCTAAGTCATCACTCTCACACTCACACAAGTAGGTTTCATCATGCTTATATTATAATGCTATGATTTATCATTAATGAATTTGTTATTATCAAAAGGGGGAGTTTGTTGGAACATTGTCTTCCGCATCTCCTAGGTTTGAGAATAACAAATCCTAGGTGTATTTGATCTTGTGTGTTTAAGTGTGTAGGAAACAAAGTCCATATGACTCAAGGATGACATAAGAAGTTTGCCCCAAAAATTGGGCCAATAATTCTAACATGTCCACAAGCGCCGGCGGTAGCACCTAGCACCCGGCGCTAGCGATGATTAGCACAATCCCGGGAGGTCATTTAGAAGGCGATAGTGCCAGGCGGTAGCAAATAGCGCAGACGGTAGCGCAGAGCACAAAAGGTAAGAAGAAAATGTTTCCTCGGATTGAAGATTCTCCCGCAAAGAATATGTCCTAATATGGGATAGCGCCGGCGGTAGCGCTAGCGCAAACGCTAGCGCTGAGACTATAAATAGGACCCCTCTTCTCTTGTTTCATACACCTCATTAGAGAGAGAGGTTGAGTGCTAGAATTCTAGAGCCTGATTTGGCCGAATGTTGATCTCCTACCAAAGCTCTGCGGATTTCTGAAGGAGAATCTCTTCACGCTGGATCCATCGACATCCGCTTCTACAATGCTTATTCTACAACGGATCTTCGTCTCCAACTTCAAAAGTTATTCAAGAGGGAGTTTTTATTATTATCATTTCATATTTCTTGTAAACCGTTAGAGAATTCGCCTCATGTTGGCGACTAGGTCTGGGTAGGACTTAAGGCAAAAATTCGCCTCGTGTTGGCGACTAGATCTAGGTTAGGTCTAGGGGGTTCTAAAGGCCATATCCGGGGTTGGATTGGCTAGAGCGGCATGAGGCCGAATCCGTGGAAGGATAGGCTAGGGCCACCAGTTCGTGGGGATGCGATTTGGGATAGAAAACAAAAAGAGTTTACAATTATTCGCCACTGATTTCTAGCATTATAGAAATCAATTTTTGTAAAACCTTATTTCATATTAATTAAGCATGTCGCTACTTTATTTCAATTGTTTTGTTTGATATCTCACCTTCATAATCACACATTATTTCAAAGATAATCAAAATATAACATAAGTTTTAAAAACCCTTATTCACCCCCCCCCCTCTAAGGGCGCCTACCGATCCCACACTCAAGGACATATCTGGGGTTGGATTGTCTAGAGAGGCTTGAGGACGAATCCGGGGAAGGATAGGCTAGGGCCACCGGTTAGTGGGGATGCAGGTCGGTATAGAAAACAAAAAGAGTTTACTATTATTCGCCACCAATTTCAAGCGTTATAGAAATCAATTTTTGTAAAACCTCATTTCATATTAATAAAGCATGTCTCTACTTTATTTCAATTATTTTGTTTGATTTCTCACCTTCTTAGTCACGCATTATTTGAAAGATAATCAAAATATAACATAAGTTTTAAAAACCCTTATTCACCCCCTCTAAGGGCGCCTACCGATCCAACAAGTGGTATCAGAGCGGTTTTATTCCAATCGGCTTAACAACTGGGAAAATGGCGTCTCATGATCTCGCTTTTCCGAAGGGTCAGGGTGTTAGTCGACTACCTCTTTTTTCTGGGTCAGATTTCAACTAATGGAAAAATCGAATGATGTGTTTTCTTATGACCATGGATGTGGAAGTATGGAACATGGTAGAAGTTTGGTACTCTCATCCTACAATTGTAGTGGGAGAGGCGACGTTACTATAACCTAAGGATAATTGGGATGATTACGATAAACTTAGGTGCAAAAATAATGCTAAGGCAATGAACGCTTTATATTGCGCTTTAAATTGAACTGAGTTTAATAGAATTTCTGCATGTTTAACTGCTTATGATATTTGGAATCAATTGGAAGTTACTCATGAAGGTACATCGCAGGTAAAAGATGCAAATCTATTCCAACTGGAGTCTGAATATGAAAAATTCAGGATGGATACCGAAGAGGACATCAACTCGATGTACACTCGCTTCACCAAGATCGTCAACGCTTCAAAAGCACTTGGAAAGATCTACTCAGACCGGGACTTGGTCAGGAAAACTCTTTTCTCTCTACCTCCAAGGTTCAATCCAAAGGTGACGGCCATATCGGAGTTGCACAACCTAAGAACGCTCCAGATCAAGAACCTTATTGGGAATCCCAAAACCCATGAGGTAGAACTCCAGATTCAACACGATGAATACAACAAAGAGCCAAAGAAAAAGGCGCTGGCACTAAAATCAATGAAGGAGAGCATCGAAGATGATGATGAAGATGAAGAAGGTCTCCTGGTGAAGAACCTCAGGAAGTTCATTATAAATCCAGAGAGGAGGACCCCTTCCGGAAATACTTCCAAAGGGATGCTTGACGAAAAGGATCTTCCTCTTCATCAAAGAAAGAAAAAGAAAGCGAAGACGAAGGAGAAAGACCACCACCAGAGTGCTACCACTGCAGAAAGATCGGGCACATTCGGAGCCAGTGCCCGAAGTATAAAAAGGAGCAAAAAGAACAATACAAAGTTAAGGAGAAAAAGAAAGTATTGAAAGCTGCAACTTGGGATGATTCTTCCTCTGAAGAATCAAGCAAATCTGAGTCAAGCAGCGAGGAGGAAGCAAAGTTATGCTTAATGGAAAAAAGCAACGATGACGACATCAGTGTTTTTAGTGACACTAAGGTAACTCCTCCCACCTTTGAAGAACTCTATGATGAATTTGTTCAAACTTGCAAATCCTATGATAAAAGTATAAAAGATAATATTATTTTAAATCGTGAAAATGAATCCATCATCAAAGAAAATTATAAGCTTACAAAAAAATTAATTTCCCTTGAAAAGAGAAAGGTTTCATGCCAAGAGTGTGAGCACTCCTTATGTAAGGCAAAAGAACTTGAAGTTTCTCTTTCTAAGGCCTTCTCACAAATCAAAACCATTGCAAAAGAAAAGGGGGACTTAGAGAGAAAACTAAAAACCTCTCTCTTACAAATTGAAAATAACAAAAAGGGCTTTGAAAATAAATGTGTTATGATTGTACAAGAAAATACATCTCTTAAAAAACAAAATCATGATCTCAATATGGCCTTAAAAAAATTTGGAATTGGTAAAAAATCCTTCGATATGATTTTGGGAAACCAATGTTAAGGTTCTGGAAAGTTTGGGCTCGGATATCAAAGTGAGCTCTACCGCCCGACACTAGACACTAACGCAGACGATAGCTCAACATTTAAAAAATCTCCTATTTTTTCTAAAGTTCAAACATCATCCAGCAAGAGCAATGTAGAATTTTAGAAAAGCATCTCAACCCCCTTTATTTCGTGTACAAATTGTCTTATGTTTGGACACACGTCTAGCTCTTACATGAATATAAAACAACGATCGTTAAAACAAATCTGGGTACATAAGAAATCCACTTACTCTATGGGTGGTACCTCTTGGGTATCCGGATCTTTACTCTCATCTTCTTTTTAGATTTGCAGGAAGGCTAAGGAAACGGAGGACGTGTGGTACTTGGACTCAGGCTGCTCCAAGCACATGATGAGCAACAAAGCAAAGTTCCTTAGCCTAGAAAAGAAGAAAGGAGGGATCGTAACGTTTGGTGATAACGGTAAAGGAAGGATCATGGGAGTAGGTACAGTGGGTAACGAATCCTTTCTTATCTCAAATGTTCTTTATGTAAAAGGATTAAAACATAACTTAATATCTATAAGCCAATTGTGTGATAAAAGATTAGATGTATTATTTGAATCATCCACTATTCTTTGCAAAATATTTAATCCTAACACAAAAGATGTTATACTAACTACACCTAGAATATATAGTTTCATTTCATGATCTTTACAAATCATCTATAAAATGTTTTATAACTAAAAATGACGAGTTATAACTATGGCATAGACGTTTAGGTCATGCTAGTACAAAGCTCATTTTAAAACTAGCCAAAAAGGAATTGATTAGAGGATTGCCTAAACTGAATGGAAACTTGTCTTCACTATGTTCTCCATGTCAAAAATGAAAATTTACAAAATCATCTTTTAAAAGAAAAAACGAAATCTATACTTCAAAACCATTGCAATTAATTCATATGGATCTCTTTGGTCCCGTTAGCACTGCAAGTCTTGGTGGTAGAATATATACTTTCGTTCTAATAGATGATTTATCTAGATATTGTTGGACTTTATTTCTCTCTTCCAAATCTGATGCGTTTTGCGAATTCTCAAAATTATGTACTCGTATTCAAAATGAACTAGATTTAAAAATAAAATGCATTCGCTCGGATCATGGAGGAGAATTTGAAAATGAAAATTTTAAAACTTTTTGTGAAATGTTAGGTATTAAGCATGAACTCTCCGATCCATGCACACCTCAACAAAACAGTGTTGTAGGAAGAAAGAATAGGACAATCCAAGAACTAGCACGTACTATGCTATCTGAATATAAATTACCTAAGTCCTTTTGGGCCGAAGCTGTAAGCACATCATGTTATGTAATGAATAGAGTCATGCTTCGTCCATCTTTAAATCTCACACCATATGAACTATATTATCAAAAGAAACCTAACGTATCATATTTTAAAGTATTTGTTTGTAAATGTTTTATTCTAAATACAAAAGACTCTTTAGGAAAATTTGATGAAAAATGTGATGAAGGAATATTTCTTGGATACTCTTCAACTAGTAAAGCATATAGAATATTTAACAAAAGAACAAGTAAGGTTACAGAGTCTATTAATATAAAATTTGATGAATTTATTTCTTGTGTAGAAAGACTTCATACAAGTACAAATGATGAACCCTTGCCATCTTTGGAGCACGACGAAGAGGACCTTTCCAAAGAAGAGGAGGAGAAGGCCAAGGAAGATGAATATGTGCCCCCAAGCATCTTGAACTTCTCAAAAAATCATCCAAAGGAGCTAGTCATTGGGGAACCATCTATTGGGGTAAGAACTCGATCTTCTCTTCATGAAATATTTTCAAATATTTGCTTCAATTCCGAAATTGAACCTAAAAATGTTTCAACCGCTTTAAATGACAAATTTTGATTTTTGGCTATGAATGAAGGGTTAGATCAATTTGAAAGATATAAAGTTTGGAACCTAGTAGAACGCCCATCTAATCATCCTGTTGTTGGTGTAAAATGGATCTTTAAAAATGAATTAGATGGTGAATCTAGGATTGCAAGAAATAATGCTCGCTTAATTGCTCAAGTTTTTTCTCAAATCGAGGGGGTAGATTTTGAAGAAACTTCTGCACCCGTTGCTCGCTTAGAATCTATACGAATATTTTTGGCATTTGCGAGTTTTAAAAAGATAAAATTATTTCAAATGGATGTTAAAAGTGCTTTCTCAAACGGGTTTATAAAAGAAGAAGTTTATGTTGAACACCCCCCCCCCGGTTTTATAAATGAAAAATTTCCGAATAATGTTTACAAATTAGAAAAAGTGCATTATGGTTTAAAACAAGCGCCCCGTGCATGGTATGATAGACTTACATCTTTTTTATTAAAACACGGTTATGTTATAGGAAGTGCCGACAACACACTCTTCATTAAGTATAATAATAATAATTTAATTATCCTACAAATATATGTTGATGATATAATTTTTGGAGCCACTAATGAAGAGTTGTGTATTGAAGTAGTCTTAGTAATGAAAATTGAAATTGAAATGAGTCTTGTAGGAGAACTATCGTATTTTCTTGGTTTTCAAATTTGACAACGAAATGATGGTATCTTTATTTGCCAATCAAAATATGTCCACGATATGCTTAAACGATTCAGATTCGAAAACCTTAAACAAGCTTCTACTCCTATGAGTGCTTCTTTAAAACTAGGAAAAGAAGAATCTGGAATTTCCATTGATCAAACTTTATGTAGAGGAATGATAGGATCTCTTCTTTACTTGAGTACATCTAGACCAGATATAATGTTTGTCGTATGTCTATGTGCTCGCTTTCAAGCCAATCCAAAAGAATCTCATTTAAAAGCGGTAAAATGTATTTTTCGTTATTTATTAGGGTCATCTAAATTAGGATTATGGTACCCACACAATGATTCATTTACACTTCATGGCTATTCCGATTCGGATTACGCCGGTTGTTCACTAGATCGAAAAAGCACTAGCGACACTTGTCACTTTTTAGGACCTTCATTAGTTGCATGGTCTAGTATGAAACAATCTTCGGTTGCACTCTCCACCACGGAGGCCGAATACATCGCACTTGGTAGTTGTTGTGCACAAGCGTTATGGATGAGCCTAACTTTAGAGGATTTTTGTTTTCATCTCAAAAACATTGATCTTAAATGTGACAACAAAAGTGCAATAGACCTTACAAATAATCGCATACACCACTCTAGATCCAAACACATAGATATTCGTCATCATTTCATTAGGGATCATATTAAGAAAGAGCATGTAAAAGTAAGTTTCATTGGTACGGACTCCCAACTTGCTAACGTATTCACTAAACCTCTCCCCGATGCAAGATTTCGATTATTACGACTTGAATTAGGTGTCCTAGATCTTTCGGACTAAAACGCCTTCTTAAAACACATTAGTTTGATGCAATTCTTTCATACCTAAACATCTTCACACTCTCTGAAATTTCTGCATGACACTAATCTTTGGACACTTAACCAATATCAAAAATTAAAAATTTCAAAATCCAAAAAAATCGTGTACTGTTTCCCGCGCTAGCTCTAGCGCCGGCGCTAGCGCACCTTTCTGCTTTTTTGTATTTTTTAAATTTTATAAAATACCTAAATTTATGCTCTATTATTTGTACTACTTAGTTTTGCAGTTCTATTTTGAATTGATTTTTTGAAAAATTACAACAACAATTTTTTTTTACAAAAGGTCAATTTTCTTTTACTCCTTTTTGTTTGATTTCTATTTCTATAAATGAAATACAAGAAAATAAAACATAAAATTTTCAAAAAATTATTTCAACTTATCTATTTACATGTATCTTGCGAAAGGGAAATTTGGGCTATCATCCCATCACATCTCCTAGTACCGGGCGAACCTCTCACAGGGTAGACCTCGGGAAATCCTAGATCAACTATAAGAATCCAATCATTAAAATAAAAAAATATTTCTTTTCAATAAAAATTGCCTGAATTCTATTGTTCATATCAATCATGGTTTAATCTTTCCTTTAGATCTTCTACAATGTTGAAATTCATTTTTTCAAACTATCTTGAACAATGTTTTTATCATGCTTTGATATATCTAATCACATGTGCATAAATTGTATTAAAAAGTGGTGTGTGGAACTAAGCTTAGCATGCCTCTAAGTATGAGTAAATGTTTTATGATTGATAATGATATTTATTCACTCACTTATTTTGGCAATGTTTACATGTGTTTTTTAATCTAAGAATGCTTGCTTGTGTGTTGTTAGTGTACAATGAATTAAATTTGCACAAATGTCATACCTACACCACTTTCATTTGCACTCTTAAAATTAAGAGAAGTGGGTGTGCTCTAAAAATTTCATTGATTTGCAAAACAAGTGTATTCAGAGAACTTTGTACCACAAAAAATGAATTAAGTATATTAACAAAGATAACTCCACCAAGCACTACTTGAACCTCCTGATAAGTCTTCATAAGCATTGTGAGGTTGAGCACCTTGGAAAGAATAATAAAGTGTCTTGCGCAAACCATAAACTTTTTTCTTTACACCACTTGTTCTTTTCTTTGTGCATTAATGGGTGCGGAAGTAAAATTATTTGTGTTTTATTGTGCACCTTACTCTACATTTGTCTTGTATTTTTGATTAAATCCTTTGTTCACTCTCTTCAAAATACACTTATGCACATCATTATCTTCCATAACACTTCTTCTCATGAGTATTGGATCCTAATGCTAAAATTCTATACTCTCTTTATATATGAAATGCACTAGATAACCTAGCATGCTCTCTACAATGTTTGGTATGTTTTGAATTTATGAATTGGAATAACATTGTAGTAATATTTTTTTACATCTCTTTCATGCTTGGTATGTTTTGAATTTATGCTTGATTTACAAAAAAACATCTTTCTCATTAGTCCTTCACTCATATTTCTTTTTATGAATCACCATATCTTACAAAAGGATGTTTGTTGTATTTTTATATAAGTCTTCCACAACATTACGTTTACCTTGTGTTCTTTTCATGCTTATATCAAGTCTTTCCAACTCAAAATTGTTTTCCAAATGGTAGAATTACATGGTAAATGTTATATTATTTAAAGCTTAAAACTCTGATTTATTTCTATGAAAATTATCCTAAAACTCCTTATCAATTCCTTCTCTCTCAAAGCTCGATCATGCCTTTAACTTCTCAAAACATTTATGTGTTTTGCTTCCTTACCAACTTTTGCTAATAACTAAAAGGGGGAGAATGAACATGATAAATAAAATCCGCTATCAAAATGAAAACTAATATGATTAACTAAGATAATCACTTACATATTAGGGGAGCATTCACTTAGGGGGAGCATGTATTTAGAGGGAGCAATTCTAAATACTAAAATCAATATTTATCCTAAGTCATCACTCTCACACTCACACAAGTAGGTTTCATCATGCTTATATATTAATCCTCGGATTTATCATTAATGGATTTGTTATTATCAAAAGGGGGAGTTTGTTGGAACATTGTCTTCCGCATCTCCTAGGTTTGAGAATAACAAATTCTATATGTATTTGATCTTGTGTGCTTAAGTGTATAGGAAACAAAGTCCATATGACTCAAGGATGAAATAAGAAGCTTTACCCCAAAATTGGGCCAATAATTCCAACATGCCCAATAGCGCCGGCGGTAGCACCTAGCGCCCGGTGCTAGCGATGATTAGCACAATCCCAGGAGTACATTTAGAAGGCGATAACGCCAGGCAGTAGCGGATAGCGCAGGCGGTAGCGCAAAGCACAGAATGCAAGAAAAAAATGTTTCCTCAGATTGAAGATTCTCCCGAGCAGAATATGTCCTAATATAGTATAGCGCATGCGGTTGCACTAGCGCAGGCGCTAGCGATGAGGCTATAAATAGGACCCCTCTTGTCTCGTTTTAAACACCCCATCAGAGAGAGAGAGAGATTGAGTGCTAGAATTCCAGATCCTGATTTGGCCGAAAGTTGATGTCCTACCAAAGCTCTGCGGATTTCTGAAGGAGAATCTCTTCACGCCGGATCCAAACGATGTCCGCTTCTACAATGCTTATTCTACAACGGATCTTCGTCTCCAACTTCAGAAGTTCTTCAAGAGGGAGTTTTTATTATTATCATTTCATATTTCTTGTAAACCGTTAGAGAATTCGCCTCGTGTTGGCGACTAGGTCTGGGTAGGACTTAGGGCAAAAATTTGCCTCAAGTTGGCGATTAGATCTAGGTTAGGTCTAGGGGGTGCTCAAGGCCATATCTGGGGTTGTATTGGCTAGAGCAGCTTTAGGCCGAATTCGGGGAAGGATATGCTAGGGCCACCGGTTCGAGGGGATGTGAGTCGGGATAGAAAACAAAAAGAGTTTACTATTATTCGCCACCGATTTCTAGCGTTATAGAAAACAATTTTTGTAAAACCTTATTTCATATTAATAAAACATGTCTCTACTTTAATTTAATTGTTTTGTTTGATTTCTTACCTTCTTAATCACGCATTATTTCAAAGATAATCAAATTATAACATAAGTTTTAAAAACTCTTATTCACCCCCCTCTAAGGGCGCCTCCGATCCAACAGTCCCGCCACACACCCGAATGATCTTAGAGAGCTTCCCCTCCCAAACCAAAGCTCAGTCGGGCACCTTGGAGGGAACTAGCGGCCAACCAAATCTTGCCTAGGAGGAGAGAGCCTGAAAGATCGGATCTCCTCCAGGGTGCCCTAAGGGTCTATTTATAGATTTTCTAGTCTGGTCTGCAAATAGCATAAATCCACCTTTTGGTTTTATTAATCGCACCCCAAATTGGTCCGCAAACATCCTAACTCTGTTGTTCTTAAGGGCTATTGGCAGCCCACAAATGGTATCTGGGTAATTTTACCCCCAAAGCCTTTTGGGAGAGTGGTCCGTGAGGGCACCACTCGCCAGGCTTCCTGCACGCTTGATGCTGACTAGGCGAGTGGTCCATGGGCGCACCACTCGCCTGGCCTCTCACGCACTCACACTCCTGAATGGGCGAATGCCATGGAAATGAGATCCACACTCACCCCAAGGCTCCTCAGCCTCTCATGACCTAGGTGAATGCCCTTCTAGCTTGCTCTCCTGCCCGTCTTAAGCCGGGGTCCCACTCACCAAATATGGGGTTGTGCATAATCCCCGCTCTTTTCGAGTGAGACACTCGCTCGGAAAAAAAGTCCAACCCTAAGTATTTGGTGAGCTCATGCTGACATGGGGGAATCTTTCTGTGGGTCCCTCCACTTTGCTAAAAATATGTCCTCGGTTGCTGCCTTCAGAGCGTCTTTCCTCCAATCACTGATCCCTTTTTTCTTCAAGAAGCTTTCGCTGTTCAGATGTGTTTCATGAGGCCGATGCCGAGACCACTTTCGCAAGGGTTGATGGACTGCCTTGCGGCAGCGCAAGGGGAGATTGCTTCTAAGTCAACCTGATAGGCCCCCTGGATCTCGTTGATGAGGGATCCTTCCAAGCCCTACCGGCTGAAGAAAGCCAGGGTGGCCCGGCGAGACCTGTCGGTGATGGAGTCTGCGCCCGAGACTCCCCCCTCCTAGCATTCTTCCTGTCAAAACTGTCGAGGTAATATAATCCCTCTCGCCTTTAAAGCTAACCCTGGTGATGCGATATCTCAATAATTTAAATCGCTCGCAGAACCTGCAGGCATCGGTAAGTGGCCCTGGGGTCAACCAGGAGAATGTCAGCCTTCCCCCACCTGCTCTCGGAGGCTTTCTCCCAGCCCGGGAGTCCACCCCTCTCGCTACTTCTGGCGGAAACCTGCCCACGCCTGGTAAGCATTTTATTACCTTCTCGTCTGACTTTTACCTTACCCCCTTTTTCTGACTCGGGTCTTCGCAGCTCTCACCTTTGGGACCACCGGGTTGCCCCCTATCCTGCACAACTCTCCTGCCCCCGAGACCGTCATCACCTCCCCGACTCCTGAGTGGGAACTTCCGGCGGACAAAGGCCTTGAGAACAACTCTCTCACCGTGGACTTGGCCACTAGCTCTGGTGCCGCCGACGAAGTCCATCGCCCTGGGAAGGGGAAATCGCTCCATCCCCCTACCAACTATTCACCGGGCAGGGCGGGACCTCTCGCCAATCTCCCGTCGAATCTTATTTACCTGGTTAGTTACCCCCACATTAGACTCAAAATTTGTATGACTGGGAAAGACTAACTTTTGCTCTCGCAGGCTTCCGCCTGGTCCCGCCGGTGGATACCCAAGAGGAGGAGGGGATGATCTCGCCACCTCCCTCTCCCTGCGATGTCTCAGATTTTCTTGGCGATCACGAAGATGCTAGGGGCCTGAAGGAGCGAATGACGGAGCTTTTCTGCAAACTGATCTGGATGCAGCGAGATCTGGCCAATCAGACGGAGGAGCATCCAGCGGCCTTTGAGCATCGAATATGCATCCTCGAGCGAGACTACACGCATCTTATCAGGGAGATGGAGCGCCAGGGGGCGGGTGCGAGGAGACTTCTCCTGGGAGGCATATCGCACGGGATAAGGACTAGATGCGCCTGGTCCACCAAGAGCTCACCGTAGTGAGTGCATTCCATTAAGCCTACCGGGGACAGAGAGGCAAGACCGGGGTCAATGGCAGTGGGTTCAGTATTAAGCCTACCGGCTCTCGCCTCCCGTATTCTCTTGCACCTATGATATTTCTCTTTTCTTTTTCGCATCAAACTATGACGACACCTGCTGTGTCTCGCGAATAATTTTCAGTTTGTGTTATCTGTTCTTTCATTAGTTTTCTGAATGCTTTCTGTGGATGCTTTCATTTTTGCCGCGCTTTTAATTTGCACTCGCCTGAAGCATTTCGCGCGCCGCTCTCACCGTATAACGGCGACTGGGTTTAGATAGGCTGGTTCGAACTCCGAGGCGCCAGGATAGCGCAGATGCTATCCGCACCCCATGCATAGATTATTCCCTTCATTTCCTACATTTTCTTTAAACAGTTTGCTCAACCACATACTTTATTGCGCTTCCATCTCTCTTTCTTTTTTCTCTCACGATACCACTCACCTTTCTCTCTAGAATCCTTGTGAGACCTCCTCATCCTCTAGTGATGACGAAAGAATCCGATGGCAGGGCCAATTGCGCTCAAGCATTCGCTAACCGTGATTTCGAGACCTGCGACCTCTCGAAAGTCGACTTTACCCAGGCCATCGCAGACTTCGTTCCGTCGGGAATTGTCGCGCACCGCCCGGGGAAACAAGATTGAATTAACCATTTCTCGCCAGATACCTTTGTCATCCCTCTCGAACATTTCGAGGTAGGGCTCCGCCTCCCGCTATGTCCAGAGGTGCGCCAGACCCTGCTCTACTTCGGAGTTGTCCTCGCACACCTCAATCCAAACTCCATCGCCATGCTAGTGGCATTTGTCGACTACCTGCGCGAGGAGGGGATTGAGTTCTCGCTCTCGGTGTTTCGCAAGCTCTTCAACTTCAGGGAGAGCCGCGGAGTGGCGTTCTTCTCTGGGCAGTCCCCCCTTAGCGTGACCGGCACTGCAAATAAGAACCATGAATGGGTTCGGCGGTTTGTCTTTGTCACCGGGAAGTTTGGGAACGTGCCTCTCGCGCTTGTGCAGGAAGACGAGTCGACCTTCCAGCCTCCAGTGCTGGGGGGTTATGAGGATAAGATCCATGCCTTCATCCAGAAGCATGGAATGAATGTTGTGCATCTGCGAAAGCACGTCGGCTCGCTACCTCCGGTTCTGCCGATAGAGGGTAAGCTAAACCATTTCGACCTAGCTCCCGCTCTTCTTTCACTCGCTTCCGCTCTTTTAACTTTCTTTCCTTGATACAGGAGTGCAGAGCCTTCCCCTCCACCCGCCAAATGCGATCGTGGAGGTCGCTCCTGATGACGCCCTTGCCCTCGCGCGGTCTGCCGCTACAGATTGCCACAAGGATCCGCCTCTCGCAAAATCCAGCGGGTAAAAGGGGAAGCCCAACAAGGCCACCCGCTCCCCCCAAGAGGGTGAAACCTTATGCAACCACTAAGGGGAAGGGGGTCGTGGATGAGACCCATGGCTCGAGTGCTCCAGCAATGGAGGACTCAGCTTCTACAGCGGACTCAACTGTTCCGATCGCTGCTGTGCCGGCGGAGCCCTCCTCGAGGCCGGCGCTGAGAGGGCACCGAAATTTCCCTCTCGGCGAGAGGTACGCGGATGCGGCCAGCGAGCCCCTGCTTCACTGGGACGGGGGGGGGGGGGGGGGTAACCGGGTCTCCATCTCCAGCCTCCTTCCATCCTGGATGGAGAAGGAAACCACCAGCGATCATGCCAATGGACTTTCCTACGCGCTTTACAGGCGCGAGGGTGCATCCATCTACGATACTGAGTCTACTCAGACTCTCGCACACGAGGCTGTGTGAGCCATGATGCGTGCTTACGAGTGGACTCATATGTCTTCTTGTCGAAGCATGACTCTCGCATGGAATATTGTTGAGGTCGAGAAGACCCGCGCTGGCATCTCCGCCGAGCTTCTGGCCGTGAAGAAGTAACTGGCGACAGCTGAGGCCATTATCGCCAGCCTCCCAGATCGAGAGGTGAGCACGCCTCCTCACAGTGACTCAAGTTCTCGCATTCTCCTTCTTTCTCAAGCTACTCCTTTTCGATTTCCAGCAGACATAGCCAATTATGATACCTTACTCGTGCAGGTGCGCACCCTTGAGGAGCAGGTTAAGGAGCTAGAGGCCGAGAACCAAAAGCTGCAAGATGCCGCTGCTCGGCCACCTCCCGCGGAGTGGGACACTCGGCACCTCTACTCTAACGCCGAGTTTGAGGGGCTGATGCAGAGGTCCACCCAAGGAGCAGTGAAGCATACGCTGGATGTGCTGCGGATGGCCGACCTTTTGAAAGAAGAGGGCGAGAGGATTCTCGCCCTTCCACGTGCTTCCAGAACTCTTCACCCAGGTTGACCCTGCGGATGAAGCTGGTGATGGGCGGGAACTTGACGACCTCTCCTGTCCGGGCGCGAGCAGCGGATACTCCGACGATGAAGTTGATGTCTCCTGGAGACTCCCTTTTTTTGATGTAATGCAAGAACTGTTATGTAATGCCTTTTATACTGAAATGAAAAGGAATGTTTTGCCTCTTGCGCCATGTCGTATATTTTCTTTTTGTACATCTCACTATTATCGGCCGATATTTCGCGCGTTCGTATGCCATTTTGCATACTTTCGCACTTTCGCGCGTGTGCTTGAATATTGTTTGTTCGCTTTTAGCGTCACTGACCCTTAATTTAGGTCATGACCGAGATACTTTCGGCGCGCAGGAGCGACATGCGGCTGCGGCCCTCTCGCACTCGCCCTAGTATTTTTAGGACTTGGGCAATTTTGTTGATTTTCTGGCGGGAACAGAACTGCGCCGAGAACCCACCTCATCCTGCTAAATTCTCGCGGCCCATGGGTCTTGCCAGCGTTCCACTACGCACTTGACAAGCGAGTGTCTTTCTGAGGCCATATTATTCTCCGCGAATGTCCCTTATGATGGGCAACACTCGCCGACCTTATGCTGGGACTTATCTTGTGTTAATTCTTTGTCTTGAATTTCTCTCTTACTTTGCCTTCCTCCTGGTCACCACTAAGTGAGCCTTCGGCCCTCCCATCTAGGTGAGATCCTGGTCGACGGGTCTACTCGGGGCCAACCTTCGAACCTACCACGGAGTGAGCCTACGACCCTGCCAGCTAGATAAGAGCCTGGTCAGCAGGTTTGCTCGGGGCCAACCTTTGAACCCTTAGAACCTTCCACCGAGTGAGCCTACGACCCTGCCAGCTAGATGATAGCCTGGTCAGCGGATTTGCTCAGGGCCAACCTTTGAACCTTTCAAACCTACCACCGAGTGAGCCTACGGCCCTGCCAGCTAGATGAGAGCCTGGTCAGCGGGTCTGCTCGGGGCCAACCTTTGAACCTTTAGAACCTGCCACCGAGTGATCCTACGGCCCTTTCAGCTAGATGAGAGCCTGGTCAGCGGGTCTGCTCGGTGCCAACCTTTGAACCGTTTGATCCTGCCACCGAGTGAGCCTATGGCCCTGCCAGCTAGATGAGAGCCTGGTCAGCGGGACTGCTCGGGCCAACCTTTGAACCTTTAGAACCTGCCATCGAGTGAGCCTACGACCCTGCCATCTCGATGAGAGCCTGGTCAGCGAGTCTGTTCGGTAACAACCTTTGAACCTGCCACCGAGTGTTCCTAGGGCCCTGCCAGCTAGATGAGATCCTAGTCAGCGAGTTTGCTCGGGGCCATCCTTTGAACCTTTAGAACCTGCCACCGAGTGAGCCTACGGCCCTACCAGCTAGATGAGAGCCTGGTCAGCGGGTCTTCTCGGGGCCAGCCTTTGAAACTTTCAAACCTACCGCCGAGTGAGCCTACGACCCTACCAGCTAGATGAGATCCTGGTCAGCGGGTTTGCTCGGGGCCAACCTTTGAAACTTTAGAACCTGCCACCGAGTGAGCCTCTGGCGCTGCTAGCTAGATGAGAGCCTGGTCAGCGGGTCTGCTCGGGGCCAACATTTGAACCTTTAGAACCTATCACCGAGTGAGCCTACGACCGTGCAAGCTAAATCAGAGCCTGGTTAGCGGGTCTGCTTGGGGCCAACCTTTGAACCTTTTGAACCTGCCATCGAGTGGGACTACGGCTCTGCCAGCTAGATGAGAGCCTGGTCAGCGGGTCTGCTCGGGGACAACCTTTGAACCTTTAGAACCTGCCACCGAGTGAGCTTATGGCCCTGCCAGATAGATGAGAGCCTGGTCAGCGGGTCTGCTCGGGGCCAACCTTTGAGCCTTTTGAACCTGCCACTGAGTGAGCCTACGGCCCTGCAAGCTAGATGAAAGCCTGGTCAGTGGGTTTGCTCGGGGCCAACCTTTGAAACTTTAGAACCTTACTACGTAGGCCATTGCACTACATATGTATAAGAAGATGAAGTTTTTAAAGCTCAGATGCTCTTGTTACATAAACTTAGGGATAAAAGCGCTTTAAGTCGTCACCACTCCACGTGTGACCGATGGACTCACCTTCCACTTTCTGGAGGCGATACCCCCCGACTTTAGGGCTTCTTCCATGACATAGGGGCCCTCCCAATTGGGATTGAGCTTTCCTACTGCGACAGACCTTCCAGCCGCGTCGACCTTTCTTAACACGAGGTCCCGCTTCTCGAATTGCTTGATCCTGACGTGCTTGTCAAAGTACTTGGCCATCCGCCACTTAACTTCTTCTTGCCGGATAGTGGCAAGATCTCGAACCTCCTCGATCAGATCCAGGGCGAGACGCAGCTCCTCCTTGTTACCTGCTCTCCATTCTTCATCACACTCCTTGGCGCCCTCACCCATGGCGTCTTGACTTCAAACTCCACAAGAATGACAGCCTCAGAACCATGGGAGAGTTTGAAGGGGGTCTCGCCGATGGCGGTATTGGGTGTGGTCCTTAGAGCCCACAGAACTGAAGGAAGTTGCTCCACCCAACTACCCTTTAAGTTTTCCACTTTCTTCTTGAGCAGGTTCACTATGACCTTATTCGTCGCCTCCACCTACCCATTGCTCCTGGGGTGATGGATGGATGCGAACCTGAGGTCTATCCCCAACTGACAGCAGAAGCTGATGAATTCTTCACTAGCAAATTGCGGTCCATTATCTGTGATTATGGCTTGTGCGAGCCCATGTCGGCAGATGATCTCCCCCCATACGAAGCTGCGGATCACCTGGGAGGTGACCTTGGCCAATGCTTTAACTTCCAACCACTTTGAGAAATAGTCGATCATGACCAAGAGAAACCTTCTCTGCCCACTTGCCTGGGGAAAAGGTCCCACCAAATCCATTCCCCATATGGCGAAGGGCCATGGCGCTGTAATGCACCTTAGCCTATGAGCCGGCAAAAGTTGAAACGGGGTGAACAACTGACACTTCTGACACTTCTTGGCGAACCTCGCTGCGTCCTTGCTCAGGGTTGGCCAGAAGTACCCCTGCCTCATTATCCTTGCCTACAGCGTCCTACTCCCTGAATGACTACCACATTCGACAAAGTGAACCTCCTCTAGGACCCTTGGGACCTCCTCCTCCGATATGCATCGTGCTAAGAGTCCCGAGAGGGTTTTCCGATACAAATCCACCTCGTGAAGCACGTAGTAGGCGGATTTGTACCTGAAGCGCCTTTGGTCCGGAACCTCTTTCGGAAACTTACCTGTTGCCAGGAAGGTCATGAAAGGGTCCTTCCACGAGGGTCGCTTCTCTATATCCATGAGTTCCCCCTCTTCAATTGATGGGTGGAACAGATCTGTCAAGGTCCCTCCTGCCCGAGGACCGACTTTGGCCAACTGATCCGCGGAGGTACTGTCTTCCCTTGGTATGTGCTTGATGGAGAAATTCTTGAATGTTCTGATGAGACCCCTCACTTTGGTCAGATACCTCATGAGTGTACAACCCCGATATTCTCCAGAAGGAAGGTGAAGATGGAAAAAGTCATCAGACGGAGGAAGAGGAAAAGCGAGCCAGAGCCTCGAAGGCCGCTCGCAGGGAGACGAGCGAGCCGAGCACCCGCCATAGGCCCGCAAGGAAGCGAGCGAGCCGGATTATCGTGGTCCGCTCGCAGGAGAGCGGGCGAGCCAGATCGTCGCGACCGGCGAACTCGCCGTCCAGCCCAACGAACTCCTTTTAAGATCGACGAACTTCAAATTGAGTTCAACGAAAGCTGTTCTGCGTTCGACGAGCGCCATGCTCCAGGTCGATGAAGTCGGCTCAGCGGCTGGTCTGGGAAGGCCAGCCGTCTCAGCAGCTATTTCTGCCCAGTCCCAGCGGACCCGCTGAGACAAGCGAGTGTCTCAGCGGGCTCAAGCACTTTTTCAGCGGCTCCCGACCCAGTCTCAGCAGGAGAGGTCGCAGGAGGAAGCGCGAGATCAGGCCTCAGAGGGTGTTGCCAGGAGAGGAGCGAGCTGGATCTTCACGGGACGCTCGGCCGAGAGTAGGGTTTCAGAACCAATAGGTGGAAGAGGTGACAAAAGGGGCAAGCCAGAGCTTAAAGGGTCACTTGCAGGAAGGCGCGTGAGCCAGGTCCCTGCGAGCCCAAGCCTCAAGGTCAGCTCACAAGAGGGCGGGTCAGCCGGGCAGTCGCCGATCGCTCCAAGGAAGGTGGATCTCCCGTCAGCATTCGGCGAACTCGGCTTAGGGTTCGACGAAATTAGTCCCGCACTCGACGAACGCCACCTTTGAATTTGTCTCAGCGGTTAGGCTGAAAGGATCGGCCGTCTCAGCGGTCACTTCTGTCCCGTCTCAGCGGATCCGCTGGGACCGGGTTGTCTCAGCGGTTTTTCCCCCACCTGCAGCTCAGCTTTATAGGGAGTGAAATTACCCCTCCACCCTTTGTGGTCTGCAAGTAGCCCCTCCAAACAACGAATTTTGGCTGTTAGCAGGCCAAATTAGTGTGCGTTTAGTAAAACCAAAAGGCGAAATCCCGCTATTACAGACCATGAGCAGGAAAACTATAAATAGACCTTGAAGGGCACTTTGGGAGAGGATTCCAATCTCAGTTCTCTGAGCTTCTTCTTCCCTCGGTTACTTTGGTTCAGCTCTCTAGCTCTCCAAGGTGCCCAAGTCTCAGCTTTGTCTTGGGAGGGGAAGCGCTCAATGATCTTTCGGGTTTGTGGTGGGACCTCATCGCTATGACCAAGGTCTTAGTCTGCTTCCGAGTCCCCAGCCTGCTCCTTTCGAGGGATTAGTAAGGGCTAGCTGCCCCTCAACTTGTTGAGGGCCCGAGCTTCACAAGAGACCGAGAAATCGGTTTCAACATTTTGGTTCGTTGAGCGTGGAGCGTGGCTGGTACAGGAAGATTCCGAGAAAGGAACATGGTCGGAGATGAAGAGCAGGGCGAGGAGCTCTGCGAGTCGCCCCCAGCGGCGATGCAGAAGATGTTCTCGTATTTCAGGCGAGAAGTCCTCGACACCCTCGGGATCACGGTCGCAGAGTTACGTAGCGAGTTCGCGACCCCAGGGGTTCAAACGTCCCATCCTTCGACAACGGTTGACGAGGGAGCCCCGGGAGGAAGGGTTGGAAAGGAGGTGGCCGGAGGGTCAGTGCCAGTCCTGGAGGGGAGAGTGCTATTCGCCATTCCGGCGAGCTCGGTGCCGGCGAGCACATCGCATGCGAGTGCGGCACAGGCGAGTGCAGCACAGGCGAGTGCGGCACAGGCGGGTGCGGCGCAGGCGATCACGGCCCTGGCGGGCGTGGCATCCGTAGGAGTGGCTCTGGCGAGGGTGGCTCTCACGAGTAGTGCTCAAGCGAGCTCAAGCCATGTGAGGGAGCTCGGTGGGGGTGGGGGGGGGGGGGGGGCGAGTGGAGCAGGAGAAGACAGCAGGTAGGGGAAGCCCCTTCTGCGAGTTGGTGCTTTCCGCGCCCGTTCCGGAAGGGTTCGGGGAGTGGGACAGGGTCTACTACCATGGTCGGGACGACCCAGTCCAGCACCTGCAGTCGTTCGAGGACTCGGTCTCTATCAGGCCGATGTCGGACGCCTTCAATTGTCGGCTCTTCGCCGTCACCGTGAAGGAGAAAGCTCGGGAGTGGTTCCACCAACTTCCCGTCAGATCAATCTACGCATTCGAGGATTTGCGTAGAAGTTTCTTGTTGCAGTTTTCAACTTCGAAGAAGAGAAAGAAGGACGCCGAGTCCCTCTTCAAGGTGAAGCAGGAGCCCAAGGAGTCGTTGTCTCATTATGCAGATCGGTTTCAGGAGGAAGTTTTGCTCACCCAGGAGATGCCCGGGTTTGCTCTTCAGCTCGCCTTCACGTTTGGGATGGAGGAGAGTTCCTTCAAGATGGATCTGAAGAGGAAAGCCCCCGTCTCCTACGAGGACTTGATGGAGAGAGTGGCAGAGGAGGTCGAGAGTGAGGAGGCTAATCCGGAGCTCACCAAGAGGCTAGCAAAGCTCACTGAGCCAGAGGTCAAGCAGTCGGAGGTGCTAAGAAGGGAAGAGCTCCGAGCCCCGGAGGGGGGATGGAGGCAGCATGGCGGGGGGATGCAAGGTCAGGGAAGAGGCTACGCCCCAGCAGGGGTAATTTCTATGGGGGGCAAGGAAGACCCTGATAATTAGGATGGAGACAGGGTCCGAGGCAGATGCCTCCCCCGCCTCAGCAGGCTATGGAGATCAGACAAGGAAGAGGAGGAAGAGGAAGGAGAGAAGGTGTGGAAGCAGGAGCAGTGAGGAGAAGAGGAAATAGGGGGACAGAGGCCGAGAGGGGAGAGGCGGCGTTGCCATACTGTGACTTCCATGATGAGGAAGGTCACGCAACGACCACCTGCCCCGAATTCTTGGAGACAAAGAGAGCTAGAGTGCGGGTTCCGTGGCAGCAGCAGCAAGTGAGGATCGAGGAAGTCCTGCCTCGGTAGGACAAGGAGGAGAGGTGTGAGGACAGGGTCGATTTGGGGACCCGGGGAGGGATCGAGGTGATCCACATGGGAGTGCGGGTAGAGGCAACCCGCAAGGCGAGTCTCCATACCATCTACCATCGGAGCGTGGCTTCAACATCCACGGCTCCACCCCCAGCCGAAAAAATCACTTTCTCTCAGAAGGACATGCCGGGTCATGAGGACCCTTTCTGCGACGCTTTGGTCATCCAAACCGCCATCGAGAACTTCACGGTGTCCCGAATCCTCGTGGATAATGGGAGCTCGGTCAACGTCGTCTTCAAGAGGGCGTTCGATGAGATGAAGGTGGAGGCCAGAAAGGTATTGGCCTCAGATGGCCCTCTGTTTGGGTTTTCGGGAGGGAGGAAAGAAGTGGAAGGCGGAGTGGGACTCCATGTGACCTTAGGGGGGGGGGGGGGGGGCAGTCCCGGAACTGCCGCTTCGTGATAGTGGATGCCCCCAGCAGCTACAGCGCCATCTTCGGAAGGCCTCTCATCAGCGCGTTCCGATGCATCCCATCCACCTTCAACCATTGTCTCAAGTTCAGCACCGGAGGAATCCAGATTCGGGTCCGGGGAGACCCCAAGGTGGCGAGGCAGTGCTATGTGATTGCCGTCAACACCATCTCTTGGATGGAAGAAGCTGAGGAGTGGGACAAGGTGATGGAAGCGGCGACCGAGGCCGAAGAAGAGGAAAGGTTGGAAGGAAGGAGGGGTGAAGGAGTAGTTCATTCCCAGGAATAGGTCATTGAAGGGCCCAGGGCGGAGAAGGGGGAAGAGGGCGTGAAAGAAGAGGAGGCCCCGGGAGAAGGGGCGGAAGAGTTGATGGTGGTAGGAGAGGAAGAGATGGGGGAAGGAGCCAAAGCGCTCGCTGGTGGCGGAAAGGAGGACAGTACCTAGGGGGAGAAATCCATGTTGGAAGCTGTGGAGGAAGTGGTGGAGGTGGAGGTGACCACCAAGGCCGGAACAATCGAGAAGATCAGGATCAGCGGGGAGCTCAGCCCGGAGGACCGGAGGAAGGTCTCGGCTTGCGTCCAAACAACGTGGATGTCTTCGCATGGAGTGTTGCGGAGATGCCGGGGATCGATGCGGATGTGGCGTGCCATCACCTCAACCTCGATCCCGTCACTCGCCCCATTCGCCAAAATAAGAGGTCCACTACTGACAAGCTCGAGGCACCCATCCGGGAGGAGGTGAACAAGCTCATCAAGGCCGACTTTGTATTGGAGATCCAGTACCCAGGTTGGGTCTCCAATGTAGTGATGGTAAAAAAATGGATGATAAGTGGAGAATGTGCGTTCATTTTTTCTTACTTAATAAATCGTGCCCCAAGGATTGCTACCCCTTGCCTAGAATCGACGCGCTAGTTGACTCCGTCGTCGGTTTCTCTGTGATGTCTTTTTTAGATGCTTTTTCAGGTTATCACCAAATTCGCATGCACCCTCCCGACATCAAGGATGTATCCTTCATCACCGGGGATGAGTGCTATTGTTATAAAATGATGCCGTTCGGCTTAAAGAACGCAGGGGCAACATATTAGTGAATGATGGGTAGAGTGTTTCGCGAACAGAAGGGCGGGAACCTGGAGGTCTACGTAGACGACCTGATGATCAAAAGTCGGGACCTTAAGTCCCACCTCAGGGACCTCGAAGAAACCTTTGGGACTTTGAGAAAATTTAAGATGAGGCTTAACCCCTTAAAGTGTGTCTTCGGGGCCAGCCGAGGAAAATTCTTGGGTCACTTGCTCACCCCCCTCGGGGTGGAGCCTAACCCGGACAAGGTGAGGGTGGTCCTCGAGTTGGGATCTCCAAGGAACGCGAAGGAGGTTCAACGTCTGACAGGGAAGCTAGCCGGGTTGAGTAGGTTCCTTTCCAAGGCGGGAGAAAAATGTTCTTCTTTCTTTAGGACATTGAGGGGTAATCAGAAGTTCGAGTGGACCCCTGAGTGCGAGAAGGCCTTTCAAGCACTAATAGAACAACTGACCCAGGCCCCACTACTGCAAGGGCCGAGGCAAGGGGAAGACCTATACCTATACTTGGGGGTAGGGTTGGAAGCAATCAGCTCGGTGTTGGTTCGAGAAGAAGGGAAGAAACAACTCCCCATCTACTATGTTAGCAGGTTATTGAGGAAGGCCGAGCTCAGATACCCCATCTTGGAGAAGTTAGCATTTGCCTTGGTGGTGTCGTCTAGGAAGCTCCGACCCTACTTCCAGGCACACTCAATCAAAGTAGTGACTGACAATCCCCTTCGCGACATCATGGAGTGGGTGGAGCACTCCAGGAGATTGGCCAAGTGGTCAGTAGAACTGAGTGAATTCAATATCTCCTACGTGCCCAGGGTATCCGTAAAGGCACAAGCCGTGGCAGATTTCATGGATGATTATATGACTGAGTTAGAAGAGTTCGAACTGCCCCACCCAGTGGCCTGGAAGATGCTAGTGGATGGCGCGTCAGGAAAGCACTCCTTCGGGGGTGGGGTGGTATTGGTAAGTCCCCAGGGCACCAGGATCGAGCAAGCCATCAACATTCATTTCCCTCTCGCCAACAACCAGGCAGAGTATGAGGCCGTGATAGCAGGCCTCCGCTTAGCTCGGGAGCTGGGAGTGCAGGACATGGAGGCCTCTACGGACTCCATGGTAGTGGCTTGCCAGATCAAGGGGGAGTTTGAGGTCAAAGAGCCGACTCTCCAACGGTACCTGGAGAAGGTCAAGGGGGTCGTCGGGCAATTTTGCACTTTCTCCATCAAGCACGTCCCAAGAGAGGAGAGCACCCAGGCAGTCCTCTTGGCCAAGTTCGTCCCCCGGGCAGGAGGGACAGTATCGGAACTCTTCCGGCCTTCCATTGAAGAGGGGGAGCTGATGGAGGTGGATCAGCGAACATCATGGATGGATCCCTTCATCACCTTCCTGGCATCGGGAATGTTCCCCGAAGTAGACGTTGACAAGCGGCGGCTCAGGTACAAATCAGCATATTACTCCTTACATGCAGGTCTGCAATACCGCAAAACACTCTCGGGGCTCCTGGCTCGTTGCGTGTCTGAGGAGGAGGTCTCGAGAGTCCTCGAGGAAATCCACTTGGGGGAGTGTGTCAGTCACTCCGGGAGCCGTACATTGGAGGGGAGAGTGCTGAGGCAAGGCTACTTCTGGCCTACCCTCAAGAAGGATGCAGCAGAAATCGCGAGGAAGTGTTCAAAGTGCCAGCTCTATGCTCCACTCCAACTCCTCCCAACCCAAAGGCTCGGGACCATCACAGCTCCGTGGCCCTTCGCTATATGGGGATTGGATTTGGTGGGACCCTTCCCCCAGGCAAGCGGCCAAAGGAAGTTCCTATTGGTGATGATACATTACTTTTCCAAATGGGTCGAGGTGAAGGCGCTGGCCAAGGTAACATCCCAGGTAGTGAGAAATTTCATTTGGGGAGAAATAATTTGCAGGCATGGGCTCCCCTAGCCATCGTGACGGATAACGGACCCCAATTCGCCAGCGAGGAGTTTGTTAGTCTTTGCACCCAACTCGGCATAGATCTTAGGTTCGCGTCGGTCCACTGTCGGGCTCTCATAGACAGTGGGTCAGGTTGATCTCTGGAGAGGCTGGCAAGGTTTCAAGTGGTTTGGTGTTGAAATGCCCCAGATCGATTCCGCTGCCGGGCTCTCATAGACGGTGGGTCAGGTTGATCTCTGGAGAGGTTGGCAAGGTTTCAAGTGGTTTGGTGCTGGAATGCCCCAGATCGATTCCGCTGCCGGGCTCTCATAGACGGTGGGTCAGGTTGATATCTGGAGAGGCTGGCAAGGTTTCAAGTGGTTTGGTGCTGGAATGCCCCAGATCGATTCCGCTGCCGGGCTCTCATAGACGGTGGGTCAGGTTGATCTCTGGATAGGCTGGCAAGGTTTCAAGTGGTTTGGTGCTGGAATGCCCCAGATCGATTCCGCTGCCAGGCTCTCATAGACGGGGAGTCAGGTTGATCGCTGGAGAGGCTGGCAAGGTTTCAAGTGGTTTGGTGCTGGAAGGCCCCAGATCGATTCCGCTGCCGGGCTCTCATAGACGGTGGGTCAGGTTGATCTCTGGAGAGGCTGGCAAGGTTTCAAGTGGTTTGGTGCTGGAATGCCCCAGATCGATTCCGCTGCCGGACTCTCATAGATGGTGGGTCAGGTTGATCTCTGGAGAGGCTGGCAAGGTTTCAAGTGGTTTGGTGCTAGAATGCCCCAGATCGATTCCGCTGCCGGGCTCTCATAGACGATGGGTCAGGTTGATCTCTGGAGAGGCTGGCAAGGTTTCAAGTGGTTTGGTGCTGGAATGCCCCAGATCGATTCCGCTGCCGGGCTCTCATAGATGGTGGGTCTGGTTGATCTCTGGAGAGGCTGGCAAGGTTTCAAGTGGTTTGGTGCTGGAATGCCCCAGATCGATTCCGCTGCCGGGCTCTCATAGATGGTGGGCCAGGTTGATCTCTGGAGAGGCTGGAAAGGTTTCAAGTGGTTTGGTGCTGGAATGCCCCAGATCGATTCCGCTGCCGGGCTCTCATAGACGGTGGGTCAGGTTGATCTCTGGAGAGGCTGGCAAGGTTTCTAGTGGTTTGGAGCTTGAATGCCCCAGATCGATTCCGCTGCCGGGCTCTCATAGAGGGTGGGTCAGGTTGATCTCTGGGGAGGCAGGCAAGTATGTTACTCCTGGTAAGATACTTGGCTCGCAAGCAACTTCAAGGCCCGGGCGAGGCGAGATCAGGGGCCCGTTTGCATAAGAAAATAGATTGCGGCAGAGCGACTGAGCCTGCTGTTCGCAAGTTTACTTGTAAATTTTGGTGGCGAGCGTAAAAACGGCGAGCCAGAAAGGGTCCGTCGTCGACGTGGCCCATGGGTAACGATGAAAGCTCGCAAGAAGCGAGCGCGGGCGAGGCAGGGTATTGCTGGCCCCGCTCGCAATGTTCCCCCACAGGGTACATCCCAAGCAAGGATAATGTTCTACAGCGTTGACGAGTAGTATTTTTGCCTAATATTATTATAGTTTTTATGCTAATAATAATTTGAATTTATAAATAATATGTCTATTTTAACTAAATAATCATTTCTATTTATAATTGTTCACTAACTTAAGTATGTTTTATGTTTTTCAGGATTTCTGGAGTATTTGTCGAAAAATGCAAGTACTCGCCCTCAGTCACGCCCGTGACCAAGGGCGTGTCAACATAAAACTCATTCCAGACTTGTTGCCGCCAACCTGGACTCATCCTTAGAAGAACTTCAATGTCACGCCCGTGACTTTCCAAGTCACGCCCGTGACTTTCCATTGTCACGCCCGTGACCCCTGCCTCCAGCTCAGTCGGCCGTGTCCTGAAGCCATGACGCAATTTCGCCAAGTACACGCCCGTGACTTCCAATGTCACGCCCGTGTAACCTCCCTGCCAGCAGATCACACCCCAAGGATGCTTCTCCAATGTCACGCCCGTGTAGCTCCAATGACACGGGCGTGTAACTCCTTTGCCGCCAGAGTCACGCCCTTCCCACCAACGATTTCCCGCGCCAGCGTCTGTTTTAAGATTACACGCCCTTGGTCACGGGCGTGACCAAGGGCGTGACGCGCTTGTAACGCCTGCAGTCACTCCAGAACGCACCTCTCCCGCTCCAGCTTCGATCGCGCCCATTACACGCCCTTGGTCACGGGCTTGACCAAGGGCGCGTAACACCAACTTTTGCCTATAAAAAGGCAGCTCTTCCAGATCTCAAGGCATCCCTTTTTCCACCCTCCTTGGGTCGAAACTCCTTTCCTTCTGCCCCCTTTTTGGGGCAGAATTGTTCTTTTCAATTCCTGTATTAGTTTAGATTTCAGTTTTTATGTAATTTCAATTTATGCAATGTAGTCTTACTTTTCATTTCATGCAAAGTTGTCAATTCTTATGTAATTCAATTTCCTTTTAATAAAAATGTCTTTTCCATTCATTTACTCCTTTTATTTTCATGTCAATTAGATTAATATTTGAGTCTTGAAATTTGCAAACCTTGGATGAAATTTTCTCTTATTCGTTTTTATCTCTTTTCCCCCTTCGATTTATTCTTGAATTTTAACGTATCGTGTTCATATTTCGGTTATGAATTGCGATATTTGTTTTCAAACACTAGTTAGCCGAACCAGCTCGTGAGTATGAATCGATTGCTCAAGGATAAAAAGAGTAGAACACAATCCATGAAAGAGGACGACGTTACCCTTCCGGATTGGAGTAAAAGCCAATAGTGGGATTCACCTCGTAAAGCGAGTCTTAGATTATCAATTATAGAATGGAAATTCAATTGATATTTCCTAAACTTAGTTGGGCGTAGTCCTTGAAAGAGGTACATTCATAGTCCGAGAATCTCCACGGTCAAGGATCGGATTAGAATTTATCTCTTTTGATTTTCATTCCAAGTGCGCTTTGATCAAGATTTGTTTTCTTTTCTCTACTTCTTTATTTTAATTTTAATTATAAAATATTATTCGATAAAATAATAGTTTTGTTTTCCCGAAGTAAAAGTACTCGACAGCCCCGAGTCTAATACGGCCTTGATATTCTTTATATCCTATGCTATATTTCGATAGGTACACTTGCCTTAATCGAGTATAAGATACAACACGACAACGGGAGAATTGTTAATTAAGGAGACGCGAACGCGAGCGTCAATTGAAAGCTTTAAGGGCGCGAGCGTAAGAAAATCAGAATCGCGCGAGCACGAATGAAAGAGCACATGCGAATAAGAAATAAGACAATGACATTGGAAAGATAGACAAAATGTTTCTTTTTCATTCCTCAAAGATGGGTTACATTCCAACGACGAGCTCGCCGGCAAAAAGAAAATTTTTACATTATAAACAGTAAAAAAGTTGAGGCGGCTTGCCGGGTAGTTCTTTAATCACTCCCGCGATCTTCCACCTCAGAGATCGGACCGAACAGATCAGGGACGACCTCCTCCACGGTGAATTCCATGGCGTCAGGAACGATCAGATCTGCCCCCTTAAGGGTTTCGAAGACGAGTTCGGCGATCTCTATTGATTTTTTGCGGGCGGCCTCCTTTTCATCTCGCGACTGACCGCGAGCTCCAGCCCACGAAGAAGGAGGAGGGAGCACCGCCAGGGTCAGGTCGCGAACCTGGGCCTGGAGGCAAGTGTTCTCCATTTCCAGGTCGGTGATCCTCACGTTTAGTTGGCTGACGGACTCGGCATCCTGCAGAAAAGAAGTTAGCAAGGGCAAATCGAAGCGAGACAGAAAAGGACTTTCGCGAGTATTGCTTACCAGGCCGCCCTGAAGGCTGGCGAGGAGGCCCTCGGACAAGGCCTCCTTCCCCTTAAGCTCGGCGATCTCATCCGCGAACTTCCGTAGCTCAGCGTTGAGCTCTTTAATCTCCATATCCGCAGTGACGTAGCGGCGGCCCACCATGTGGGTAAGCTCCGTCGCCCGGAACTGGGCCCGCATGGCCTCTTATACAAGCCCTTTCTGTGTGAAGGACCTGAAGAGGGAGGCATCCTCACGGCCATATAGCCCGATGGAGAGGGCGAACGCCTTGCCTCCAACTTTGTCACCCTCCACCCAGGAAGGGAGGAGGGAGGAGCAGACGATCTTGTTTTGCTCAGAATCCCACGCGAGCAGCGGCTCGCCAACTGCGTCCAGAAGCTTCACGCCGAGCCCAAAATTCATATGGCTCGTCGGCCTGGGCTTGCCGACCGTCTCTTCTGGTTTGCCGCCCTCCTTGGCGGGCTCTTGATTTGCTGAGGGAGACAGGGGGTGTCTGGTTCGGAGAGATCCACGACATCCTTCCCCTTTAGGGCGGGGGGGGGGGGGGGGGCTTCTTGGTTTTCTTCGGCAACCCCTGCGAGGCGGCCGGCGCGGAGGGCGAGAACATTTCCTTCCCGCCGAAGAGCTCGGGAGGTCGCGAAAAGCCTTAGTGGCCACGCTCGCGAGCGGGTCAGTGGCGAGGGAGGAAGAAGGCGCGTGCGGGGGGTTGAGCGGAATATCGCGCTCCCCTGCAAAGATAACTAAGAATGTTAGCTAAGGGGAGTGAGGAGATTTGCGAGCGCGAGTCAAACCTTCCCCTTGGGGGACAGGCGGCAACAGGTCCACCCACTCTCGGAGGAAGGCGGCCTCAAAATTCTTCCCCTTAAGATATTGGTACAGAATCGCGTCATAACCCCCTAGCGAGGCAGGAGGGCGGAAAGCGACCTCATCTCGCTGGGTTAGTGTGTAGGAGATATTGCCGAAGGGGCCCTTAACCAGGACGTATTTCTGCGTCCAGTAGTGGGACTTGTTCACCGTTTCGCAGATGGTGACATGCTGGCTCGCGAAATGAGCCATCCCATCTTTGTACGCACGAAAAGAAAACACCTTGCGGAAGACGAGCAGGCTAAACTCGATCTTCTCCGCCCAATGGTAACTGGCCAACGCGACCACCACGACGATCGCATTCGGCGTCAGCTGGCTCGGCAGAACGCCAAAGTATTTGAGTACCTAGAAAAATCGACAGGGGTTAGAGCGTCATTCGCGAAGCGAGACAGGAATACTAGGGTCAAAGAACAAACATACTTGGCGCACTTACGGCCAAAGGAGGAGTCGCAACCCATTCTCAATGTGAGCGATGGGGATAGCGAGCTCGTCGGGGTGTGGGTCGCTGATGGTGTCTCGCTCAGTAGGGCAGCGAGCCACGAACCCGGAATGGATGTACTGGTCGACAGTGGCGAGGTATTCCTCCTTTGTGAGGTTGGCGCAGAAGAAAAGGCCCTCAAGGAAGGCTCCATAGCACTTGGCCCGCCCCTCCGCCTCCACAGCTGCGACCATGGTGTTGGAAAGCTGCGAATCACAAAAGTGGCGAGCGCGAGCTAGTTTTGTGAGAGAGTTAGAAGAAGAGGAATCCGAAGGAAGAACAGTAAATGCGGTGGTTGAAAAGTAGAGAGACCGACAATTTATAGAAATAAAAAAGGCAGGAAGAAGTCGATGCGCCGGAGTCTGCAGATAGAGAATTCGCGCAGTACTCTTCCGCCTCCAGGGGTCCTATTCGCTCCCAGCGAGTCAACACCTTGCCGAACTTCCTCCCGTTATTTTTCGGCGAGCCAACGCTGGATAACAAAATATAATGAAATGCGAGAGCGAGTGATAAAAGCGTACTAAGCGGCATGGGTGATCAATGAGTAAGCGAGCCAGACATAGCGAAATAAAAAATAATAGTAAAAACGGAAAGTGCGGGATCGCAAGCGAGTCAAAAATATCATTATTACAGACCATGGAATTGTTTGCGACCCCTACCTATGAGGGAGAGGGGGAGGGGGAGGAAAAATAAAATGCCCACTACAAAGAAAAAGTCATTAATAACGCAACCATTTCCAACGACCGCGACCCCGCACACCAGAGCGAGGGGGGATTCGCGGGTAGTGATACTCGCGAAGTGACTGGCCCGCCTGGTTCATCAGCCACGAGTAATCTTCAATCCGGGCAATGTACACCCCGGGAGAGGTCACCTCGCCATGATCGATCAGCCGCACCTCGGCAAGGACGCGCGCGTTCGCATCCTCCATCGCTGCGAATATTTCCTCAAACGCGAGCCGATCCTGCCGGTTTTGTTCATGTAGATCCCGCAATAGAGAGGTATGCTTCTGGAATATCTCGGTGACTCGCCTCTTCATTTGCTCTGGATCACTGGGGTCCCCCAAAAAATCTGTGACCTGACTCGGCGAGGGGGGTGGAGACATCTCCAATGCTCCGGGCTCCGACTCGGTCAGCGGGGTCAGGGGATCACCTGCGAGGTAGAAATCAGCGAGAGAGAGAGAGAGAGAGAGAGAGAGAGAGAGAGAGAGAGAGAGAGCAGAAAATGGCATTTGGCAAGGGTGATCTAACCTGGTGAGAGAATTTGGGTACTGGGCCGCTGGCGAGACGTGCCTGGCTGGCCCTTGAATGCTTCGACGAAGGTGGGGGTAACGGCTTTTCCCAGACCGGGGGAGAGCGTGGTCCTGGTGGCGATTCCGGAATCGCCCAGTAATGTCCCTCCACGGCTCCTTTGTCCCATAACGCCGAATCCAGGAGTTATGATAGTATGATTCGGCGGGGCCGGTGGGTCCGCGGGAGGAGGATCTCGCTCCTCTGGATTCGCGAAAGGGGACGCTACATGAGGAATAAGGGAGATTCAACAAGTAGAGAAATATGGGAGAAGGCGAGGTAAAACCACTCACCTCGTCGCGAGGGCGAGTCCCGTAGGTCGACGACTCTCTCGTCTGCGAGAATAGTACCAACCCCGCCGGTGGGAGAAATGTGGGTCCCCGCGATTGTCTTCCCCAGGGTATTCCCTCCCGGAGAAGCGCTCTGCGAGTAAGAGAGCAAGGTTAAAAGATCTTGACATTAAATCGGCAAACTTGGCAATTGTACCTGCGAGGCGAGCCCGTCATGGGAGGAGTGAGATGAAAATAGGACCCATCCTTGCCAGACTAGTGCCGAACGGCCTTCGCCGTTTTGATGGAGGGCGGAGGCAGGGTATGCTGTGGAGAAGCCAAAGAAGCGATGGCGGCGGCCTTCCCTTTCTGGTCCGCTTGTGAGGCCTTCAGGCGAGCCAATATTTCATCTTTCTTAGACATCGCATTGGGGATTGCAGAGAGTAACAAAAGAGAAAGAGGGATACAAAAGTTTGAACACCAGTAGGGAAGGGTAGTATTTATAGTGGTGGGCATGGGCCCCACCAAATGATTCGCGCCACATAGTCTAAAGGCTGGCAAATATCCGAGTTTGGATGATTCTTCGCGAGTCCGGAGAGCCTCACGAAGAGCGGGGATCGTGTACAACCCCGAGATTCGCTAGAAGGAAGGCAAAGATGCAAGAAGTCAGCAGACGGAGGAAGAGGAAAAGCGAGCCAGAGCCTCGAAGGCCGCTCGCAGGAAGGAGAGCGAGCCGAGCACCCGCCATAGGCCCGCAAGGAAGCGGGCGAGCCGTATTATCATGGTCCGCTCGCAGGAGAGCGGGCGAGCCAGATCGTCGCGACCGGCAAACTCGCCATCCAGCCCGACGAACTCCTTTTAAGATCGACGAACTTCAAGTTGAGTTCGACGGAAGCTGTTCTGCGTTCGACGAGCGTCATGCTCCAGGTCGACGAAGTCGTCTCAGCGGCTGGACTAGAAAGGCCAGCCGTCTCAGCAGCTATTTCTGCCCAGTCCCAGCGGACCCACTGAGACAAGCGAGTGTCTCAGCAGTCTCAAGCACATTTTCAGCGGCTCCCGACCCAGTCTCAGCAGGAGACCTCGCAGGAGGAAGCGTGAGATCCGGCCTCAGAGCATGTCGCCGGGAGAGGAGTGAGCTGGATCTTCACGGGCCGCTCGCCTGAGAGTAGGGTTTCAGAACCAACAGGTGGAAGAGGTGACAAAAGGGGCGATCCAGAGCTTCAAGGGTCACTCACAGGAAGGCGCGCGAGCCAGGTCCCTGTGAGCCCAAGCCTCAAGGACAGCTAGCAAGAGGGTGGGTGATCCAGGCAGTCGCCGATCTCTCCAAGGAAGGCGGAGCTCCCATCGGCATTCAGTGAACTCGGCTCAGGGTTCAACGAAATTAGTCCCGCGCTCGACGAACGACACCTTTGAATCTGTCTCAGCGGTTATGCTGAAAGGATCGGTCGTCTCCGCGGTCACTTCTGTCCCGTCTCAGCGGATCCCCTGGGACAGGGTTGTCTCAATGGTTTTTCCCCCACCTGCAGCTCAGCTTGACAAGGAGTGAAATTACCCGTCCACCCTTGGTGGTCTGCAAGTAGCCCCTCCAAACAGTGGAGTTTGGCTGTTAGCATGCCAAATTGGGTTGCGTTTAGTAAAACCAAAAGGTGGAATCCCGCTATTGACAGGCCATGACCAGTTAAACTATAAATAGACCTTAAAGGGCACCTTGGGAGAGGATTCCAATCTCAGTTCTCTGAGCTTCTTCTTCCCTCGGTTACTTTGGTTCAGCTCTCTAGCTCTCCAAGGTGCCCAAGTCTCAGCTTTGGCTTGGGAGGGGAAGCGCTCAACGATCTTCCGGGTTTGTGGTGGGACCTCCTCGCTGTGACTAAGGTCTTAGTCTGCTTCCGAGTCCCCGGTCTGCTCCTTTTGAGGGATTAGTAAGGGCTAGCTGCACCTCAACTTGTTGAGGGCCCGAGCTTCACAAGAGACCTAGAAATCGGTTTCAACAATGAGGGTGGGCTCCCTTGCCTCGAACTCACCCTTAATCTATGAGGCTATTACCATTAAATCGGTGAGGACCTCCACATCGTGAACCCCCAATTCCTAGGCCAGACGCAGGCCGACGACCACTGCTTTGTACTCCGCCTGGATGTTGGTGATGGGGAACTGTATCACCAGCGCTTGCTCAATTTTAACTCCATGGGGGCTTTCCAACACCACTCCCCCTCCTAGAGAGTTCCTTCCTGAGGCCCCGTCCACCAGCAACTTCCAGGGGATGAGACGGAGGGCTTGCTCCTCTTCCATCTCAACTACATAGTACGCCATGAAATCTGCCACAACCTGAGCCTTCATTGATTGCTGCGGGATGAATGTGATGTCAAACTCACTCATTTCCACCGACCACTTTGCGAGCCTCCCTGAATGCTCTATCCCTCGAAGATTTTGCGAAGGGGGTGGTCAGTTACTACTTGGATCGAATGGGATTGGAAGTATGGCCTGAGCTTCCTGGCTGAGATAACCCGAGCGAAGGCCAGCTTTTCTAGAATTGGGTACCGGAGCTCCGCCTTCTTTAGAACCCAACTCACATAGTAGATGGGGAGCTGCTTCTTATCCTCTTCCTGGACCAGGGCGGAGCTCACGGTCTCAGCCCCTACTCCGAGATACAAGGCTAGACTCTCCCCCTCCTTAGGGCCCTAGAGCAGCGGAGCCTTGGTGAGTTGATTCTGTAAGGCTTGGAATGCCTCCTCACACTCCTTTGTCCACTCGAACTTTTGGTTGCTTCGCAACACCTTGAAAAAGGGGGAGCATTTCTCTCCTGCCCGGGAGAGAAACCTACTCAACCATGCTATCTTTCCAGTCAGGCGCTGGACTTCTTTAGCATTTCGCGGCGATCCCAATTCCATTATGGCTTTTACTTTGTCTGGGTTAGTGATGGCGACGATGTCCCGCCATTTGCTCATGATGCTCGAGACCGTTCGATTGATGGCAATGCGGTCCAGCCACTTGTTCGTGATGACGTTGCTGATGGTGCGGAAGATTTCCGCCACATAGAATTTGAAGACTCTGGCGGACGATGCCGCGACAACTCCCGCCATCATCCGCCATCGTCATATTCTTCTGCCGTCACGCGCACAACCACGTGCGGTCGCATGGCCATTGGCTTGTCATCAATGTGCTGTTTTAATTCCGTTTTTATTTTACAGTTTAATTTCAGCTTTTATTTTAATTGTTGCTTTTAGTTTAAGGTTTAAGTTTAGATCTTAATGTTAGTTTAAGTATTATAAATTGTTGTATCAAAACTTTATATAAGTTGAGAATGGAAAAGGAAGAAGACAGATTTTGACAAAAAAAAGACAAAACCCTATTCCCTCTTGGCTACAGCCGCTCGTTTCTCCCCCCTACCCGATCGGGTGTTTCCCCTCCCTCCCGGCGTGCGCGCCACTGCTTCCCCCTCCCCCTTTTCTCCTCCCACTCCTTCTCCTCCAGTGTGAACCTACTCTTCTCTCCTTGCCTCCACTATGATAAGCTGCTCCCCAAAACTCCTTAAGGTTGGTGGCGTGTCTGCCCGACCTCCCAACTCGCGCTGCGCCAGCCCGGCCAATCCCGATCTCCTCCTGCCACCAACCTTCCTGTTGCTGCTGCCGCCAACCTTCCTGTTGCTGCTGCCGCCAACCTTCCTGTTGCTGCTGCCACCATTCCGAGCCTCCATTCGGCTCCCCTCCAGCGACTTCGGGGAAGGACGACTTCTATCCATCATCCGGCGCGACTCTAATGGCTCCCGTGGAAGTGTGACCCTACCACTATTCTTCTCGTGCGCTCATCTCGCTGGTTTTGGGTAACCCCTCCCCCTTCTCTCTTGTGTGTTTCGTCTACGTTAATGTGAGATTGTAGTGGAATTGTGGACAGAAATATTCATCCTAAATATTGAATTGTTGTGCGTTATAAATCTGAAATTTAAGGTATTGAAATTTGTTCGAATTTCTTCAATAATATTGTATCGGGTAGGTCTCTTGACGCTTTGCAAGATTGGATTGTTCAATCCCTGATTTTGCCTTTGCTTCTCGAGATTTGGTATACCTTCGTGTTGATTATATTTTTGGGGGCTGATTTTGATTTGTTTGAATCGCTAATTTTTAGTCCGAGTAGCTCCGTTTGGATTTTGTGAATGTATGCGGTTAATATCTAAGGGAAAGCTTAATAGCCCGGAACGTGTAGATCCTTTTCGCGTGAGCGGATATTGACATATAGCCCTTGTCCAATCTCAAAAGGTTTCGCGACCCTTCGCTTGTGTTGGATATATATATTTTGCAAATTAGTCGGGTTGTGTTAGGTGCGTTAGCGTCGGTTGAGCCGAAATCTGTTGGCTTGCATCAATTTGGTATGCGGTCAAATTGATGCAGGCCAACGGATTTCGGCTCAACCGACGCTAATGCACCTAACACAACCCGACTAATTTGCAAAATATATATATCCAACGCAAGCGAAGGGTCGCGAAACCTTTTGAGATTGGACAAGGGCTATATGTCAATATCCGCTCATGCAAAAAGGATCTACACGATCCGGGCTATTAAGCTTTCCCTTAGATATTAACCGCATACATTCACAAAGTCCAAACAGAGCTACTCGGACTAAAAATTAGCGATTCAAACAAATCGAAATCAGCCCCCAAAAATATAATCAACACGAAGGTATACCAAATCTCGAGAAGCAAAGGCAAAATCAGGGATTGAACAATCCAATTTTACAAAGCGTCAAGAGACCTACCCGATACAATATTATTGAAGAAATTCGAAAAAATTTCCATACCTTAAATTTCAGATTTATAACGCACAACGATTCAATATTTAGGATGAATATTTCAGTCCGCAATTCCACCACAATCTCACATTAACGTAGACGAAACACACAAGAGAGAAGGGGGAGGGGTTACCCAAAACCAGCGAGATGAGCGTACGAGAAGAATAGTGGTAGGGTCACACTTCCACGGGAGCCATCAGAGTCGCGCCGGATGATGGATAGAAGTCGTCCTTCCCCAAAGTCGCTGGAGGGGAGCCGAATGGAGGCTCGTAATGGTAGCAGCAGCAACAGGAAGGTTGGCGGCAGTAGCAACAGGAAGGTTGGCGGCAGCAGCAACAGGAAGGTTGGCGGCAGTAAGAGATCGGGATTGGCCGGGCTGGCGCAGCGTGAGTCGGGAGGTCGGGCAGACACGCCACCAACCGGAGGGGCTCAGTTTTGTGGAGGAGCTTATCGTACGGGAGGCAAGGAGGGAAGATTAGGTTCACACTGGAGGAGAAGGAGAGGGAGAAGAAAAGGGGGAGGGGGAAGAAGCGGCGCGCACGCCGGGAGGGAGAGGAAACACCCGATCGGGTAGGGGGGAGAAACGAGCGGCCGAAGCCAAGAGGGAAATAGGGTTTTGTCATTTTTTTGTCAAAATCTGTCTTCTTCCTTTTCCATTCTCAACTTATATAAAGTTTTGATACAACAATTAATAATACTTAAACTAACATTAAGATCTAAACTTAAACCTTAAACTAAAAGCAACAATTAAACTAAAAGCTGAAATTAAACTTTAAACTAAAAAGGAAATTAAAACAGCACATTGATGACGAGCCAACGACCATGCGACCGCACGTGGTCGTGCGCGTGACGACAGAAGAATATGACGATGGCGGAAGATGGCGGGAGTTGTCGCGGTATCGTCCGTCAGAGTCTTCAAATTCTATGTTGTGGAAATCTTCCGCACCATCAGCAACGTCATCACGAACAAGTTGCGGGACCGCATTGCCATCAATCGAACGGTCTCGAGCATCACGAGCAAATGGCGGGACATCGTCGCCATCAATCCTCCCCCACTCAAAATCACTCATTACCGATGAGTGGACCGGAAGGGGAAAGTAGTCGAATGCAACACCAACATGTACCAAATCTGGCCCGAGTATCCACGTGATAGTAGTGCGGGCATCACTCATCAATGAAAACCTGTTAAACATAACAACAACAGCAAAGCTTTCGAGGAAACTCGAAAAGATGTCAGTCCGAAGAAAAATAACTAGAATCTTACCATCCGGAGCAAGAACCAAGGAATCCGCGTGGAAGATAGACACGGATAAACTCTTACTTCCCAACCCAAAAGAACATATAATGGAAGAGAGAAACGACAAAGAACGCCACTCAGGTGGAACATAGACATGCAAATAAAAATCCGAAAAATAGAAAAGAGGTGAAACACCCCATGCATCGTAAAAATCCGGAAGAAAAGCATCAAATCTGAAGTTCCTCATAATCATGGATGGGTTGGCGTCCCTAAGTGTTAATTCATTGACGGAGCCCGTAGACAACCGCTTGGGGACTGACCAGACTAAATCCAAATCACCAACTCTAGAGGAGGACGCTGTCGGATGCGAACGGAAGTGCATGCGGCCCAACTCAAAGTGGTCAGCTAAAATCATAGACACGTGCAGGCGAAGATGGTAAACAACTAGAGGAAAAATATGCGGAACTGGACTGGATGTGTAAGTATGTCGTGAAGAAACTAAGTCCAGGGGTACAGTCGCCACAGAATCATAATCGGTCGCGACCGCCAACAAATCCGTAGACGGACACTCAGAAAAACTGTCAATCAAAGGTAACGCATAGTCAGATCTTCGAAGGGAGGAGAAAAGACCTAGCACAAAATCTAACAACTCCCCAAAACATGTCTGACGGGGCATGGACAATGGAGGGGCTAGTAACATAGGCAAAACTAATTGGCTAGGACGAGGCATAACAAATCCATCCAAGAGTATCCTTCCCTCGCTAGCCAGCTTTTCCAACGCACCAGGTACATCATTCAAATTAGAATCATCAGACGACTCAAAAACTTTCTCAGAAGACCCGAAAGTAGGCTCTAGAAGGACCAAGGACGTAGTCTGAACGTGGCACTCGACAGGATAGTGGGCAGTCACTCCACTAACATTGCCTATAGTAATCGTCTGACAACCCTCACTGGCAGGAATACTCTCACCCCACGGGCTTATGACATTCCTAGCAGTAACATCTACCGAGTCCGGGACAGGGGACCTAAACTGTTCATTTTCCCTGAAGGTGGAAGCAGGTACACTACGAATAGTATTACCTTTGTGGGGAAAGGATCTAGCCTGAGGCATATGGTCACTCCTATAGGCAGATACAGGTCTAGTGCCGTAATTATAGTTCCTCACGGTTGTGGTGCTAAACTCACACGCAGGCTTGGAGTTGTACGCACTCGCGGACTTTGTGCTAGTAGTACAGAGGTAGGCGGGGTCATATTGAGAAGTGAGAAGGCTACGCATTTGCGGCCAAGCATATTGATAATCACCCACACAGCGCTCTTCGTTTAGCCAAAACACCCGGGCTTGACCTATTAAACTCTCTCGGGCGACGACAACCTTTTGGTGGTCGTCCCAACTGTAATAATCAACATAATATTCCATTTCCTTAAGCCAATCCTTAAAAACTTGTGGATTCCCATAACCGTCATAAGTGGGTGCCTGTTTTCTTGTGTGAGGAAGAGTGCGTGGACGGTTGGTTTTCCTATGGCTTGTAGGCGAAGTTGGGGTGTGGTTAGCCATAACTTTAGCATACAAATAGTCTAATCGGGAGACATACACGTCTTGAGCCATGCTCAGAGTGAGGTGTAGAAGTAGGAGGCCCGAAAAACCAAATTTAGGATGGTGTCAATTAGGGAAATCGACACAACCTGCTCTGATACCAAATTGATGCAGGCCAACAGATTTCGGCTCAACCGACGCTAACGCACCTAACACAACCAGACTAATTTGCAAAATATATATCCAACACAAGCGAAGGGTCGCGAAACCTTTTGAGATTGGACAAGGGCAATATGTCAATATCCTCTCACGCGAAAAGGATCTACACGATCCGGGCTATTAAGCTTTCCCATAGATATTAACCGCATACATTCACAAAGTCCAAACGGAGCTACTTGGACTAAAAATTAGCGATTCAAACAAATTGAAATCAGCCCCCAAAAATATAATCAACATGAAGGTATACCAAATCTCGAGAAGCAAAGGCAAAATTAGGGATTGAACAATTCAATTTTGCAAAGAGTCAAGAGACCTACCCGATACAATATTATTGAAGAAATTCAGACAAATTTCAATACCTTAAATTTCAGATTTATAACGCACAACGATTCAATATTTAGGATGAATATTTCTGTCCACAATTCCACCACAATCTCACATTAACGTAGACGAAACACACAAGAGAGAAGGGGGAGGGGTTACCCAAAACCAGCAAGATGAGCGCACGAGAAGAATAGTGGTAGGGTCACACTTCCACGGGAGCCATCAGAGTCGCACCGGATGATGGATAGAAGTCGTCCTTCCCCGAAGTCGCTGGAGGGGAGCCGAATGCAGACTCGGAATGGTGGCAGCAGCAACAGGAAGGTTGGCGGCAACAAGATATCAGGATTGGCCGGGCTGGCGCAGCTAGAGTCGGGAGGTCGGGCAGACATGCCACCAACAAGAGGGGCTCGGTTTTAGGGAGCAGCTTATCGTACGGGAGGCAAGGAGGGAAGAGTAGGTTCACACTGGAGGAGAAGGAGAGGGAGGACAAAAGGGGGAGGGGGAAGCAGCGGCGCTCACGTCGGGAGGGAGGGGAAACAGGGTTTTGTCTTTTTTTGTCAAAATCTATCTTCTTCCTTTTCCATTCTCAACTTATATAAAGTTTTGATACAACAATTAATAATACTTAAACTAACATTAAGATCTAAACTTAAACCTTAAACTAAAAGCAACAATTGAACTAAAAGCTGAAATTAAACTTTAAACTAAAAACGGAATTAAAACAGCACATTGATGACGAGCCAACGGCCATGCGACCGCTCGTGGTCATGCGTGTGACGACGGAAGTATATGATGATGGCGGAAGATGGTGGGAGTTGTCGCGGCATCGTCCGTCAGAGTCTTCAAATTCTATGTGGCGGAAATCTTCCGCACCATCAGCAACGTCATCACGAACAAGTGGCGGGACCGCATTGCCACCAATCGAACGGTCTCGAGCATCACGAGCAAATGGCGGGACATCATCGCCATCAGTTAGGCTCCACCCCTGCAGGGGTAAGGAGGTGACCCAGAAACTTCCCCTTGCTGGTGTCGAAGACACATTTTGAAGGGTTCAACCTCATCTTGAACCTGCGCAGGGTGGCAAAGGTCTCTTCGAGATCCTTGAGGTGGGAGCTCACATCCTTGCTCTTCACCATGAGGTCGTCAATGTATACCTCCAAGTTCCTTCCTCTTTGTTCCCGGAAGACGCGATCCATCATCCTCTGGTATGTTGCCCCCGCCTTTTTTAGCCCAAACAACATCATCTTATAGCAATAGCATCCCTCTCTCATGATGAAGGAGACATCCTTGACGTCTGAGGGGTGCATCCTGATCTGATGATAACCTGAAAAGGCATCTAAAAAACTCATTACAGAAAACCGACAGCTAAGTCAACCAGCGCGTCGATCTGAGGCAAAGGATAACAATCCTTAGGGCAGACTTTGTTTAAGAGTGAAAAATCGATACACATTCTCCAGCGGCCATCACCTCTTTTCATCATTACGACATTGGAGACCCAGCCTGGATACTGGATCTCTGAGACAAAACCTGCATTGAGGAGCTTCTCCACTTCCTCTCGGATTGGCTCCTCCAGCTTGTCGGCAATGGCCCTCCTCTTCTGTCGGATGGGGCGGGTTCTTGCCTCGAGGTTGATCCGGTGGCAGACCATGTGCGCATCGATGCTTGGCATGTCTGCCACGCTCCAGGCGAAGATGTCCATGTTCCTTTGGATACACTCCAACATTTTCCTCCTATCCTCTGGACCGAGGTCCCCGCTGACCTGCACCTTCTCCACCTTCCCCTCCTGGGTGGTGACCTCAATCTCGACTACCTCTTTTGCCACCTAGAGCCGGGGCGTCTCTTTCCATCTGCCCTTTGCCTCTATTCCCTCTGTTAGGGTCTCCTATTCCACCGCAGCCTCCTATGATGGCTCAGCCTGCTCTCCCTGAGCTTCCTCCATCTCCTCTTCTCGGATGCTGATCTCTCCTTCTTCTCCTGCCTTCTTCTCTTCTTCTCGATCGTTTGGCCCCCTCATCTCCCTATCAACCTTCTCAGCCTCCGCCATCAAGGAGATGGTGTTGACGCCAGTCACATAGCACTGCTTCCTCACCTTTGCATCCCCCAGTTTTGGACCTGGACTCCTCTGTTGTGAAATTTTAAGCACTGGTGGAAGGACGAGGGAATGCACCAGAAGGTGCTGATGAGAGGGCCTCCAAAGATTGCATTGTAGCAGCTCAGAGCATCGACAATGATGAACTGGCAGTTCCTGGGGACCCCTCCCAACGTCACCTAGAGGCCAACTCCTCCCTCAACCTCCTTCCTTTCTTCAGAAAATCCGAACAACGGCCCATCCGTGGCCTACAACCTCTTTGCTTCCACCTTCATGGCGTCGAAGGCCTTCTTGAAGATTACATTCACGGAGCTCCCATTGTCGACCAAGATCCGGGAGACCGTGAAGTTCTCGATTGCCGTCTAGATCACCAATGCGTCACAGAATGGGTCTTCAAAGTATGGCATATCCTCCGATGAGAAGGTGAGCTTCTCCAAGGGTCGTGGAGCTTGGGAGGTCGACGCTAAGCTCCTTTGGAACATCGCTTGGAAGCTCCTCTTGCGAGTTGCCTCAGTCCCAACCCCTCCATGGATCACTACGATCCCCCTGGCTCCCACGTCTGCCCTGTCCTCACATCTATCCTCCCCTTCTTCGGGTATTACTTCTTCAATCCTTACAGGTCGATCCACTGCTGACCTCTAGACCTCACCTCCAGAAACTCCGGGCAGGTGGCCGTTGCACGACCTTCCTACAGGTGGAAGTTACACTAGGGCAACGCCACCCTACCCCCTCTTCCTCCCCTTCCTCTTCCTCGTCTTCCTCCTCTTCCTCGGCCTACTGCCATGACTTGCTCCCGACGGGGATGAGGGGGGGCCGGGACCTTGCCTGCATCCCGGATGATTGACACTCCCTTCCCCCTCCCTTGGAACCCTCTTTCCTGACCTCACACTGGTCTTCCTGGGGTCTCTAAGCTAGCCAGTTATTCGGCTCCTGATTCCCCCAATCCCGCTGTTGCCCCCGAAACCCCTGACCTCTGGGCCAATCCGTTCTTCTTCCCTCTTGCTGCCTCACTTCCGGCTCGCTCAGCCTCGCCAACCTCTTCGCAAACTCTGGGTTTGCAGCCTCCCCTTCGATTTCTTCTGCCACCCTCTCCATCAATTCCTCGAAGGATAGAGGGGCCTTCCGCTTTAGGTCCATTTTGAAGAACCCCTCCTGCATCCCCACTATGATGGCCAGCTGGAGGGTGAACCCGGACACCTCCTGGACTTATAGGACCTCTTCTTGGAACCTGTCCACATAATGGGCCAGCGACTCCCCTAACCCTTGCTTGATTTTGAAGAGTGCCTCGGCATCCTTCTTCCTCTTCTTTGACATTGCAAAACGCAACCTGAAGCTCTGACGCAGATCCTCGAAGGCATAGATAGACCCCACAGGGAGATGGTGGAACCAGTTCTTCGCCTTCTACTTCAGAGTGGTGGCAAAGAGCCCGCAGTGGAAGGCATCCGACATTGGGAGGATTGAGACCATGTCCTTGAACAACTACAGGTGCAGGACTAGGTCATCCTTGTCGGTGTAGTAAGATATCTATGGCCCTCTGAACCCCTCCGGAACTGGGGCCGAGAGGATCAACTCACAAAAGGGACTACCTTCCCCTGCTCTGCGAGTGGTCCTCTCGCATAGAGTTAACTCACAGACTTCCACACTCGCCGGGCTACCGAACAGCTGCCTCCCTGGGAGATCTCGCTCATTCGCCTCTGTCGCTACCTCCTTCCCGGACTGCTGGACTGAGGCATTCTCGCCTATCTACTGGGACGGGACCACCAGAATTGTGGGTGTCTAACACTCGCTGTCTGCGGCGAAAGCTAGATGTAGGGTATGCAAGATATCTCACATGAGGCCTTCAAACATTTCCAGTGTCACCTCTTTCGCGGGTGTCTGCGGGTGGCCCTGGTCGGATACCTCTCCTCCATCTCTAGTCATGGAGCTCATCTTGGGGCTTTCTTGCACAGGCTACGGTCCACGCTCCCCGCACCAAAAATGTTGAAACTGACAACCGTCCTCGTGAATTTGGACCCACAGGGGGTTGTAGCCCACGCCTACTTATCACTTATCTACGCTCTTGACTGTGGATGAAGAACTAGGAACAGACCCAAGGCTGCAACGAGGAGGTCCCGCCACACACCCGGAAGATCTTAGAGAGCTTTCCCTCCATAACCAAAGCTCAGCCGGGCACCTTGGAGGGAACTAGCGGCCAACCAAAACTTGCCTAGGAGGAGAGAGTCTAAAAGATCGGATCTCCTCCAAGGTGCCCTTATGGGTCTATTTATAGATTTTCTAGTCTGATCTGCAAATAGCATAAATCCGACTTTTGGTTTTACTAATCGCACCACAAATTAGTCTGCGAACAGCCTAAATCCGCTGTTCAGAAGAGCTATTGGCAGCCTACAAAGCGTATCTGGGTAATTTTACCCCCAAATCCTTCTGGGTGAGTGGTCCGTGAGGGCACCACTCGCAAGGCTTCCTGCACGCTTGATTCTGACTGGGCGAGTGGTCCATGGGAGCACCACTTGCCTGGCCTCTCGCGCACTCGCACTCCTGAATGGGTGAATGCCCTGGAAATGAGATCCGCACTCGCCCCGAGACTCCTCAGCCTCTCATGACATAGGCGAATGCCCTTCTGTCTTGCTCTCCTGCCCGTCTTAATCCGGGGGTCCCACTTGTCAAATATGGGTTTGTACAGCTATCTAAGTGACTTAACTTAGCTTTCTGAGTAGTAAAGCTTCTTCAAGATGATATCGTCTTGATTGTCTCGACGATATATTTCCTATCTCAACGATATGTCTGCTAAGCCCCAGGCCAATATTTGACTTAGTGATTTTTCACTTCTTGTGTAGTTTTGATACTAGACATATAGTCTTGATACTAAACATATAGTCTTGACATACCTGTTACAACATGACCTAAAATATACATCAAAAATAACTTTGCTTATCTATATTTGTGTTCCTTCATCAAATCTAGGAACATTGAGGGCACAATACCCAACACTTTTGTTTCTTCCGTTGATTTGAAATCCCATCTTTTGAGCTTGACAAGACAACATCGTCATGTGCAGATAGTTGACATGACGATAAAAGACTTAGTCAGCTTTCTTGATTCTTTTCACTAATATCTTCATGTGATCCTTGTTGTCCCGACGATATATTACTTAGCCAACCTTTCTTGAGTCTTCACAAAAATATCGTCGTATGATACTTATTGTCACGACAATATATATTTTAACCAGTATTTCTTGAGTCTTCACAATGATATCATCATGTGATACTTGTTATTACGACGATATATGACTTAGCCAGTCTTTCTTGAGTCTTCACAATGATATCGTCGTGTGATACTTGTTATCACTACAATATATGACTTTGGCTATCTTTTCTTGAGCCCTCACAATGACATCTGCCTTAGCTGACTGTTCTTGAGTTCTTACAATGATATTGTCATATGTACCTTGTTGACACAATAATATTTGCCTTAGTATACTTTCTTTGAGTTCTCACAACAATATCATTGCATGTACCTACTTGACATGACGATATCGTCGTGTTATTCTTTTTGTCACGTCGATTCTTGACTGACTTCTTCTGCTATCTTCTACGAGTGATCACAATGATATTGACAGTATGTTACTTGTTGACACGACGATATATGCCTTAGATATTTTTTCTTGGTCTTACAACATTATACTCAGGATGTATGATGTTCTAACCTGCTCATGTCACATCAAATATATATCAAATACAAAATATACTTATCATTGACTTAGGCACTTCTCCAAATCTGCAACAGTATGGGCAGTGTTTCCAACAATCTCCCCCCATTTGAAGAAGTCATAACCCAATCAATGATAAAGAAAAATAATGATGAAGCACAATAATGGCAGTAAGAGCAGAGAGTAGAATAGTAGTTCCCTTTTCCTTGTGGATGTGGCAGGAGGAGCACTGTTCTTCATCATTGAACTTCTTTTGAACTCCTTTCCCCCTTTAGGGCTTCTTGAGCAGGGAGCTCGGTGTCTTGCTCCCCCTCACTTGCAGCATCATATGTACTACTTTTGTCAGTCATGCCCCCTCACTTGCAGCTCCATTTCTTTACTCTTTCACTGCCTTCATACATATATATAGTGGAGTATTGTTGTGTCATCAAGACGATATCATTTTGTCGACAAAATGATATGGCCTTCAATTGCTCTTATGCACATACATTATGTACACCTCTTTTGTAAGTCACTTTTAACTATCCTAATGATAACCTGCGTGCTTTGTTAGTGACTTAGCACCTACTAGAATAAAATTGTAACAACAGTACATAAATATGAGCAGCACAGCAGAAATTATTCTAAATTGAGCATGCCCGACTCAATTTTGATGAAATTGAACTTTTATTCATCCAGAGGTTTAGTGAAGATATTTGCCACTTGTCTGTCAGGGGGACAAACTCAAGGCAGATGTCTTCCTTCTCAACATGTTCTCTGATGAAGTTATACCTAATTTCAATGTGCTTAGTCCTGCTGTGTGACACAAGATTCTTAGCAATTGAAATTGCACTAGAGGAATCACAAAACATAAGGGTTTTACTTAGCTGTAAGTTGTAATCCTGAAGTTTATGTTGAATCCACAACAGTTGTGCATAAAAACTTCCAGCTTATATGTACTCTGATTCTGCTATTGAAATAGCAACACTTGTTTACTTCTTGCTACTCTAAGAAATTAGTCTTCTCCCATGGAATTGGCATGTCCCTGAGGTACTCTTCCTATCCTCTTTGCATCTAGCAAATTCTGTATCTGAATACCCTGCTAGTTCAAAATCAGTGTTCCTTGGGTACCATAGACAAAGATGTGGTGTGCCCGTAAGGTATCTCAAAATCCTCTTTTCAACTGAGTAATTAGATTCCTTAGGGCATGCCTGGTTCCTTACACACACACACATATATCATACGTGATATCAGGTCTACTTGCGGTTAAATAGAGGAGGGAGCCAATTATACACCTGTACACGATCTCATCAAAAGTTTTCCCTTTCTCATCCTTGCCAAGGGATATATTTGACCCCATAGAAGTTTTCATAGTGGAGGCACTCTCCATTCCAAATTTCTTGACTAACTCCTTGGTGAACTTGGTCTGGGAGATGAAAATTCCATCTTCAGGTTGTTTCATCTGGAGGCCTAAGAAATACTTAAGCACTCCCATACTCCTCATCTCAAATTACCCTTGCATTAGGTTGGCAAACCTCTTGCAAAGGTTATCATCTGTAGACCCAAATATGATGTCATCAACATATATTTGGACTAGTAGACTCTTGCCCTTTACTTCCCTTAGGAACAATATATTGTATATTTTTCCCCTTGAGAATTTATTCTTAAGAAGGAAGGTAGACAATGTCTTATACCAAGCCCTTGGAGCTTGTTTTAGCCATATAAAGCTTTTCTAAGATAACAAACATAATCAAGAAAAGTTGGATTTACAAAACCTGATGGTTGTTCTACATATACTTCTTCTTTAAGGTCACCATTCAAAAGGCCGACTTCACATCCTTTTGGTAGACTTCGAATCCTTTGTGGGCAGCATATGCAAGGAATAATCTGATGGATTCTAGTCTTGCCACTGGTGCAAAAGTCTGATCAAATTCAATGCCCTGTTCTTGTTTATAGCCATTTGCCACAAGTCTTGCCTTATTTTTCACAATTACTCCATTTTCATCCATCTTGTTTCTGTAGACCCATTTTGTTCCAATAATGCTCTGTCCTTTGGGTCATGGGGCCAACTTCCACACTTTGCATCTTTTGAACTGATTCAGTTCTTCCTGCACAACCATTATCCAGAATGGATCTCCATTTGCCTCATCAAATTTCTTTGGCTTTACTTGAGAGAGAAAACTCAGGAACGTTGCCTCATTGTGAGTTTTGCTCCTAGTTGTCACTCCTTGGCTTGCTTCCCCAATGATCGGATTCCTAGGATGGTCTTTCAGGTGTTTGAAAATAATTGGCAGCCTTTCTGCATTTCCCTGTGCACCACCTCCAGCTTCCTATTCTACAGGTTGAATTCCATGTTGCTATTCTTCACCATCTTCTTGTGTTTCTCCTCAATATTGTCCTTCTCTAACTATTGCATCAGGTGAGGTGATCTCATTGGCATCTGGCTTCTCCTCTATAAAAAGCTCTTTTGTCTTTAGTTCAATACCTACAACATTAGAAGAACTAGACCAGCCTTTGTAGTTCAAGCTAGCCCATCAAATACAACATGTATAGACTCTTCAATAACTTCAGAATTTTTGTTGAACACCCTATAGGCCTTGCTATGTGAGTTGTATCCAACAAGAATACCCTCACTACTCTTCTCTGTAAACTTAATTAAATTAGATTTTCCATTATTCAAAATATAGCACTTGCTCGAAAGATTCTAAAGTATGATACAATGGGTTTTCTGCCCTTCAATAGTTTATAGGGAGTTTTCATGTGATGTTTGGTGATTGATGCTCTATTCAGCACATGACATGTTGTTTGGACAGCCTCAAGCCAAAAATATTATGGTAATAAGGAGTCACTCAGCAATATCCTTCTAGCCACAATAAGAGTTCAATTCTTTCTCTCAGCCACCCCATTTTGTTGTGGGGTCCTAGGAGAAGAGAATTCTTGTGAGATACCTTATTCTTGACAGAATTTGGTCATAGCACCAGATTGGAATTCTGTTCCATGTTCACTTCTCATTTTGACCACTAAACAGTCCATCTCATTCTGGATAGACTTGACAAATGTTATCAAGATTTCAAGAGTATTTGACTTCTTTTTGAGGAAGAAGACCCGTGTGAATCTAGAGTGATCGTCAACTATCACAATGGTATATAACTTTCCTCCTAAACTCTGAATAGGCATTGGATCAGAAAGATCCATTTGCAGTAAATAAAAGCACCTTATAGAATCTTTGTGAGCTATTCCCTTAAAGGTTGTACTAGTTTTCTTGCCCATCTGGCAAGCATGACATGGACCATCTTTAATTCATTTTAAATTAGGCACATATCTAACTAGATTCTCAGAGAATAGCTTACTAATTGTTTTGTAGTTAAGATGAGCTAATCTTTTGTGCCATTGTACACAAAGAGACTCTTTTTCATTGGCTATAAGACAAATAGACATGGAAGAAGTAGAACAAGTGATATTTAAACAATAAACATTTCAACTCCTAGTGCCTGATAAGATTGTCTCCAAGTCAATTGACTTTTTGATAAGGCACTTATACTTTTGGAACTCAATCACATGGCCTAAGTTACATAGTTGGCTTATGCTTACAAGGTTTGTTGGAACATGCTTTCCACATCTCTTGGTTTGAGAATAACAAATCGCGTTGTGTTTGATCATACTTTCCATGTGCTTATAGTGTGCAGTAACTTCAGGTTTCAAGGCCCTATATGTATGAAAAAAGGTTGACGAATTCCCTACCAGGTCAAAACTCTAATGCTAGCATGGTGCGCTAATGCTGCCACTGGCAATAACTTTTGCATATTTAGAAACATCGTCGAGAAGGAAATATTCATCGAGAAAGGAATGTCATCGGGGCTGAATATAATAACTAATACCACGACGCATTAAGGATAACACCTGGCGGTAACCTATGGAACTCCCGTGATCATGATGCTGATTTAGGAGAAAAAACGGAAGGAGATCTGGCGGATGGGAAAGATATAATGCTAACGCGGCGCGCTAACCTTACCGCGACCCGGTAGGAGGGGATGCCAAATTTGGAGCCAGAATGTTGCCAAAAATGACTCGATCCGCATGCCAGCTTGTTACCTAAAGAAGCTACCGCCCGACGGTAGCAGTACCGCTGATGCTAGGATCTGAGTATATTTAAAGAGAAGTTCGCCTCCATTTTGATTTGCTGATTTTTTGATGACGCATCAAAGCCACAACTCATATACTTTTGTGAGAGACTTTTGCAGCCAAAAGAACTCCATCAATGTTCGTAAATGCAAGGAACTCGAAAAAGGATCGATCACGCTTATTCTATGCGAAGGTCGTACACATCAACTCCAATGTTTACTTCGGCACGCCTTCGACATCATCTTCGAGTTAAACATATATATGAGTTTGTCTTTAGTTTTATCTTGTAACTCATATCTTTTATCGGTAGAGAAATTTGCCAGTATTGGCGACTAGGTCTTGTGAGGCTTAGGGAGAAATTCGCCGCATGGTTCGCGACTAGGGCCTTACAAGGATTAGGGAGAATTTGCTGCGTGAGTGTGGAGACTAGGTCTAGGGTTTGATCTAGGGGGTGTCTCGAGGCCTCATATAGGGAGAGATAGGCTAGAAACAACTGGTCCTTGGGAGAAGGGTCGGTATAGAAAATCAAAAAGGGTTTTATACATTCGCCTCAATCCCAAGCGTCATTGGGATAGGATTTTGTAATCATTTCTAAAGCAATAATACTATCTGTTTTTCTCTAATATTGTCTTGCTATCTTTGATCATTGAAATCTAAATGAAAAGGCATTCTCTGTCATTAACGCCGAGCAATAACGCTATCGATGGAAGTAGCATCAGAGTTCACATCTCTCATGCCTAGTACAACCCAGTTTATTAAAAAGGTTACTATAGCGTCTTAATTGAAATATTTTTATAAATACAGTGAACATATTTGAATAAACTCAACTAAGTCTGAAAAGTTGTAAAACCCTTATTCACCCCACTCTAAGGGCACATACCGATCCAATAAGTGGTATCAGAGGTGGGTTATTCCAAAACGTCTTCACATCCCGGAATAATGATGCATCATGATCTCACATCCAATAGAGGGGATTATTTTTTATTAAATGAAAAATCTTTAGCACCACCTTTATTTATGGACAAAAATTATAAAGGGTGGAAAAAGTTAATGGAAATTTTCTTAAATCTTTAGATGAAAAAGTTTATAATATTACTACTGAAAAGCCATCAGGTGTATTAAATTGAAACAAAATGGTTTTAAATGTGAAATCAATAAATAGTCTATTTTGTGAGCTCGATCAAAATATTTTCAATCTTATTTATACTTTACCTACTGCTTATGAGATTTGAAATTTTCTTAAAAAACCTTATGATTCTCCCTCTATATGGCATAATACAATCGTAAGAACTAGAGAATAGGCAAGCTTGCATATGCAATCAAGAAAAATCCTCTCCCAAAGGATCCATGGAATGCTCCTCAAGCAGAAGGGAAGATGCCAACTATTTCTGGAAGAGGAAGAAGAAAATGTCAAAGGAACTTTATGTTCAAATCATACCTCATCCAAAAGCACTGTAAGGAAATCAAATTCCCTTATTGTTTGTAATTCTATTTCTGCATTACAGTTGATACAAATTGCTAAACGTAAAATCAAGAAATTGAAAAATGCTAATTGCAATTTGTGTTTAGAAAATAATAGTTTAAAAGCCAAAGTTAATGTAGAATCATATTTTGATGTATCTAGTTTTCCCCATGGCTCTTTAGTTGAAAATATTACACCTTGTATAAAATTTAATGAATAAAAATAAAAATACAAGGAACTAGAAAAAGGAACTTATTTATGTAAAAGAACATAATGATAAATTGTCTTTAGAAAATTCAACTTTGAAAACTAATTGTGCTATGTGTAAAAATTATAAAATTGAAATTAAAGAGATGGATGAAACATTTGAAGAACTAAGAAATAATTATAAAACTCATATTGATTCTATTCTTATTACTCTTAAGAATAACACAATCACTTACAATAAAGCTTGACATAATCTCAAAATTAAGAATAATGAATTGGAAACTAAATTCAACTTGCTTAAGGAAATTATAAAGAAAAATTCTCAAAATATACATTCACAATATCAAGCAAAATCCAAAAGCAAGTTGAATATGAATTTTCATAATTTGACTAAGCCAAACAAAGGAAATGAAAAACGTCAAAAGCTTGTAAATGAAATTCGAAAACACTATCATCGTTATCATTTACAACATCAATCTCCTCCCAACATAAAATTAAATGCAAACAAATTTCCTTTAAATAATGAATTCAATAGTCATTTTTATCCAAAGATTCAAGTAAATGACTATGGAAATTTGAAAAATAAAAATAATGTTCTTCCAAGGTATGAATGGAGACCCATACTTAAGAATGATGCATTAAAGACAATTGAAAGGGTCCACTCATCCTTATCTCCCCAAAAGTCAACACGATGTATTTGGGTACCAAAAGGAACCATCCCACTTGGTTCTCTTTGGATACCAAAATCTCTTATTCATTAGTATCCAAAATTTCCATGAAGTAGAAACAAATTAAAAATGATATACCAATACCCTACTTCATGGTATGCTTAATTCCTTTTTGTTTTTTGTTTGTTCTTGGTCTTTGTTGAGCCAACATGCTATGGTCACTTTATATAATATGTGATATGACTTTCACACATTAAGGCTAAATTCATTAATAAACCAAATTGAATGAAATTGAAAAAAAGTCATATCATTTCTCAAGTGATCTATCTATCCTTTTTTGGATTTTATCCTTCTAAATCCTTTACCTATAAATGTCTTATATTATCATTATAAATTAAACACTAAATTAGTTATATGATATTATTAAGACTAAAGAAATAATTGTCAAAATGGGTTTAAATGGAGTATTAGGGGTCTTAGGCTAAATGTATAAAATGCGCAAGTTTTTGCTTATTTATTTAATATCCTTACGTCATTTGATAGCCCTATCATGTTTAATCCTAATCTTGAAAAATCAGAATTGAAAAATCACAAAATTCACGTGTCTTGATAAAAAATATCAGCTCTGTTTGCTAGTGCCTGACGTTAGTTCTAACGTCGACGGTAGCACACTTTTCCTGAAAATTTTGATTTCTCTAATTATTAATTTTAAAAAATTATTCTACTACCTTAATCATAACAATGTTTTCAAAAAATTATATATATATGGTTTGATTAATATTCAAAAATCAAAGAGAAAATTTACAAAATCTTTCAAAAATTACAAAAAATATTTTCTCATTATATTTATATTCATAATTCACCGTACAACTTTTCTCTTTAATAATATGAAAAGAATGAATATAAATTTTGCTTATATATAATACTTCACTTAAATCATCATGAATAATTAATTAGGAGTACTTAAGTTCTATGTGTTAAAGTTAATGATCATTTATAATTATCACACAAAATCAAAGGATTTTTTAATTCAAACATTAAACATAACTACAAAAGATCCTATTGCTTCCAACATATGGTTTGTGATTATGATCATTATATGAATGTATTATGTTTTGTGTGTGCAAGTATTTCACTTATATATAGACCCTAGAATCATCGTTATACCAATAAGAATTAATTAAATAGAATCATCACTTCATTCTAGGTCTAAAAATTTAAATGTTATTTTTGAATACATTCAACACTATCACAATTAATCTTATGACATAACATTTCATTCAAACTCATCATTCTAGCATCATCAACTAATAAATATTATCATCCATGCTAGTTATCTTTTGTTGCCATAATGAATTAATTTTAAAATAGAAAAAATGAAGGTTAAATTTCATAATAACTATGTGACTTTAAAATAAAATATAATTAGAAATCAATCTTACATAAAATCTATAGTTTATAAATTTTTTTCTTGGGATTAAATGTTTAGTATGTCCATGATCAATCACCAAAATTATCTGTCTCACAATAGCGAGGGCATAAGTTTGTGTGCATTAGAGACCTAAGCTCTAAGCCATGTCTTGTCCTTAACCAGGGAGGGTTCCAGTGGGGCCTTGTGAGGCACTGGGGGGAAAGAGTGCTGGGTTGAGCATCGTCTTTTGTATGCATATGGGATTAACACCCCAACCTACGACATGTGTGCAACTCGTCATGCCCATCCATCACTTAGTACGGGGCTAGAGTGTAGACATGTAGTTAGAGTATCTTGATCTTATACATACTCATATTATATACATTGAATGAACATTATTTCACTCTTTATGATACACTGACTCATGCATATTTTGTTCAAACATGTTATCTTATGTTTTTCATACTATATACTCATTGGACTTTCTTGATATTGAAAAACATAAGTATTTTGGATGAGTATTTTGACATCTTAAGCCCAAAATCTTTTATCCACATCTTTCACACTATAATTCAAAGCTTCTTGCGGTACTTAGTGTCTCTAATCTTAGAAAACAAGAATCAACAACTATCAGAATGAAAAATTTCAAAATCACACATTTTTTAAGAAAAATACAACTTCTGTTACAATTGCGTGGCTGTAGGTTGTTAATGTTGGCGGTAGTCTAAAATCCTATGTTCACTAAATATTTTTAAAAGTTATGTATTTGTGTTCATTTCCTCTTACTCTTTAAATACTAAAAATAAAAGAAATATGTAAAACTAATCAAAGTCAATCAAAAACAAGTTTTTTTATACATATAAAAAAATCAAATACAAAATTTCAAAACAATTTCAAAGACCAAGAATATGTTTTTCCTTTGTGTGTTTACTGTTTTGCATTTGTGTAAAAATGAAAAATCATAAAAACTAATTGCCTTTCATTGAAATATTTCAAGGGTTGTTTGGGTTATCTTTTCAGGATCAAAATACTATGTACATTCTCTATTTCAAATTTCTTAAAACATTGTTTTTTGTGTCATGCCTTGAACATTATCTTGTAATATGCAATGAAATTGATTATAAAAAACATGTGTAGAGGTGCTAAACATGCCTTTAAGTATGAGTAATATTTTATATTTGATAATGATTTATTCACTCACCTCTTTGATAATCTACATATGATTTTAATCGTACTCTTGCATCATTGTGTAGTGTAACAACTAAACATTATTAGATGTGTGCTTAGTTTACCTACACCTCATAAATTTTTCTTTTCTTTTCATACACTCATATTTGAAGAAGTACTCATATTTGAAGAACTGTGTTTCAATCAAAAACTATATGTTTGTAAAACAAGTGAATTTGGAGATCTTTGTCATTAAGCTAAAAATCAAATAAATAATTGACAAAGATAACTCCACCAAGCACTACTAACCCTCCTGATAAGTCTTACTGAGCATTGTGAGGTTGAGCACCTTGGAAAGAGAATTGTAAAGTGACTTGTGCAAACTCTTTTACACTACTTCTTGTACACCGGATCACAAATAAATAAATAAATGAAAAGATAAAGTATATGTGATCCCCCAAACATTATTTTGCACCATGATAAGTCTTAATGAACATTGTGTGTGTAGAGCACCTTGAGAATTGTACTATTTCTATGAGCGTTGAAATCAAATATAGCTTTGTTGGTGGAAGTAATTCTAAAAAGGTATTTCAATAAGGTTGTGTTTATTCCAATATATATATCATGTGTTTTGATTAAATCATTTGTATACTGTTATCAAAAACACTACTTGTACACATCATTATCTCTTATAAGCCTTCTACTCATGAGTATTGGACATTAATGCATATTTACATGTCTTTTCTACAATTGTTAGTAAATGCACTATGTAGCTTTGCATGATCTCTACAATATAACTATACTTGAATTACGGATTTAGAACATTGTAGTTCCCTATCTTAGCTTGATAAATTAAAATCATGCTTGAATTATTTTTTTGTGTGCCACAAGCATATCTTGGATTTCAAATTCAAAACATCTTCTTTCAAAAATTAACACTCTTATTCATTTTCAATACTTGCAAATTTCACAAATGATGTTTATTTTAAGAATGCTTATTATATTTGAACTTGTCTTCCACTACGCCATGTATACTCACTCTTGCTTATTTACTTTATAAACAAGTGCTATTATATTTTTGATAACAAATGATATTGTGATCTTGGCCTTCAATTGCTAAAAAATCTATTTTCTACTAAAACAAAACTCTTACTCTTTTACTATGCTTCAAACTCCTATAAAGATGTTTATTTATCTTGAATCATGCTTTCCACTATCCTTACTACTTGTATGCTTTATCTTGAATATTTTCTTACCCAACAAGTGGTATTGGTTACTTATCTAGTGATACTTCATTCTTACTCCAAACTTCCTACAAAAGGGGAGAATAACTAAGTAATTCGAACTCCTTCGCTAAGTCATAAATCCTTGTCACACTCTTTCCCTTCTCTCCACCCTCTTTTAATAATACCAAAAGGGGGAGAATAACTTTGAAAGAAATTCACACTTAAGTGGAGTAAAGTACATAAGATGCTATGATGTAGGGGGAGCATCTATGAAGGAGGAGCATATTCGTACTATCATGCATATCCTTTACTATAAATGCATTTCTTATTGTTAAATGCTTTTCATTCTAATAGGATTTGTAATTATCAAAGGGGGAAGTTTGTTGGAACATGCTTTCTACATCTTTTGGTTTGAGAATAACAAATCTCATTATATTTGATCATACTTGCCATGTGTTTATAATGTGCAGGAACTTCAGCTTTCAAGCCCCTATAAGTATGAAAAAGAAAGTCAACGAATTCCCTACCAGGTCAAAACTCTGATGCTAGCGCAGCGCGCTAACTCTACCACTGGCGATAACTTCTGCATATTTAGAAACATTGTCGAGAAGGAAATATTCGTCGAGAAAGGAATGTCATCGGGGCTGAATATAGCGTCTCTTATCGCAACGCATTAAGGCTAACGCCCAGCGGTAACTTATGGAACTCCCGCGATCATGATGCTGATTGTGAGGAGCAAACAAAGAAGGAGATCTGACAGCTGGGAAAGATATAATGCTAATGTGGTTTGCTAACCTTAACGCAGAGCGATAGGAGGGGATGCCAAATTTGGAGACAGAATGATGCCAAAAATGACTCGATCCACATGTCAGCTTGTTGCCTAAAGAGGCTACCACCCGACGATAGCACTACCACTGGCGCTAGGATCCGGATCTCTTTAAAGAGTGGTCGCCACCATTTTGATTTGCTGATTTTTTGACAATGAATCAAAGACACAACTCCTATACTTTTGTGAGAGCCTCTTTGCAGCTAAGAGAACTCCATCAACATTAGTAAATGCAAGGAACTCAAAGTAGGATCGATCACTCTTATTCTACGCGAAGGTCATACACATCAACTCCAACGTTTACTTTTGCGCGCCTTCGACATCATCTTTGAGTTCAAATTATAAGGGAGTTTATCTTTTAGTTTTATCTTATAACTCCTATCTTTTATCGGTAGTGAAATTCACCATATTGGCAACTAGGTCTTAAGGGGCTTAGGGAGAAATTTGCCGCATGGTTTGCGACTAGGGCCTTGCGAGGACTAGGGAGAATCATCGCGTGGGTGTGGCGACTAGGTCTAGGATTAGATCTACGGGGCATCTTGAGGCCTCATTTGGGGAGAGATAGGCTAGAGGCAACCGGTCCTTAGGAGAAGGGTCAGCATAGAAAACAAAAAAGGTTTTTACACATTCGCCTAAATCCCAACCATCTCTGGGATAAGATTTTGTAATCATTTCTAAAGCAATAATAGTATCTATTTTTCTCTAATATTGTCTTGATATCTTTGATCGTTGAAATCTAAACGAAGAGGAATTCTCTGTCACTAACGCTGAGCGGTAATGCTACCACTGGCGGTAGCAATAGAATTCACATCTCTCGTGCCTAGTACAACCCAGTTTCATAAAAATCTTACTACAGTGTCTTAACTAAATTTTTTTCATAAATACAGTCAACATATTGAATAAACTCAATTATGTCTGACAAGTTTTAAGACCCTTATTCACCCCCCCCCCCACCTCTAAGAGTGCCTACCGATCCAATAAGGTTGTGTTGTAACCCCTCTACATAAGCAACTTTTGTGAATGAGACTATGTCATTGGAGATCATACCATAGACTTTTGTAATCCCTCTATCTGAACCTCCAAAGATGACTTTAGGTACATTTTCACTGGGGCATACTCCTTCAGAAAGCTTCTTGATCCAGGCATATGTCTGGAACATCCACTGTCCAAATACCATATTGGCATGTGATTGGCCTTTGGACATACCTGCAAGAAAGAACTAATTTACCTTAGGAACCCATCCAACCTTGGATCCTTAGTTCTTGTTAGTTGTTGTAATAGAATTTTGACTAAAAATATACTAACCGGAGTGTCTCTCTTAGCCTGTGGCATAATAGGTTTATACCAACAGTCTAAAGCAAAGTGACCGACCTTTCCACAGCACCAGCACTCATACATATTATATCTTCTTTTCTGAACAGCTTTGGGTGCTTGTTGTGCAAGCTCATTTTTAGTAAAGAAGACATTGGCATTCTTTGCATTCCTCTGAAGGATCTTGTGGTTGTGTGTATGATGTGGAATTGACATCACAGCCATAAGATTCTTCTTAGGGGCATGACTTTGCAAAGTTGCCTTTCCATTGACTTTAACTACTAGTGCTGGAGTTGTTGGACCAAAGATAAATGACCCATGATGCTTCATTTGTATTTCTTCATGTGGAGCCTTAAGTACACTAGACGCAAGGACTTTATTTCCTTTCCAGTGAGGAGCATAGCTGGCCCCACTGGAAGAACATCTATTTTTTAAGTGACCACACATGCTGTCATGGTCATAGTTGTTTGATGAAAGGACCACCTTTTTGAAAATGGTTTGTTGTACTTTATCTTTTCTACCATTTCCTTTCTTTGCCTCAGCCTCCTTGTTATAGCCTAAGACACTCCTATACTGGGCAGAAAAGATATCAATGAAAGGCTATATAGTCTATGGCTTGGAAAACTTAGCCACTAGCATCCTCTCATTGCGGAGCTTCTTCTCAAGATCTACAATGATCTTGTTCTTATTGCTTATGGTCTCAACCTGGTTAATCTCTTTGCTCATGTGAGTTAGCCTTTCAATTGTCTCATCACAGACAAATTTAGCAAGTTTTAATGTTTCAATTTCGTCAGCTTGCTTCTTAGTAGGCTTCTTGCTCTTCTTGAATGCTTCCAAGAGAGCACCATATTGGTTGACCATATCATTGAAGTCATTTTCAGATTCAGATTCACCCTCTTCAACATGTGATGAGGATGCCTCTGAATCTGCTCAAGTTTCATACTCATAATCAAATAAATGAAAGGCGGGGGTTCTTAGTGATTACCTCATTAGGATGAGCTTCATCCTAATCTTCATCATTTGACATGGCCATTAGACCACAATATTCTTCATCTTCACTGTCATTGTCTAACAATGACATGGGAGCTCTGTTGCCCACTTTGGAAGTTGGGTAGATTTCTTCCTCAACAATAGCAACCAACCCAATGAGGGCCTCTTCATCTTCTGAATCTGAAGAGCTAGAGTCACTATCGGTCCAACTCTTCTTCTTTGCCAAGAAACTCTTCTCAGATCTCTTGGACTTATGGTGTTTTTTCTCTTAAGTTTCTCTTCTATCTTTTCTTTTAACTGGGCAGCCAGCAATGACATGTCCAGACTTGTTCAACATTAACAAAAAAAGACAGTATTAAAATGTTTGTTCTATTTGGAGTCATACATTTCCCCTTTGGGGTCTCTTCTTGGTCTGTCAGTGTAGTTGTGTTGCATCTTTGAACTGGAAGTAGAGGAAGTCTTTTTCTTCCATTGTCTCCTTCTTCTCAGCATCTTCTTAAACTGCTTGGAGAAAGGGTGAGTTCTCTATTAGTTATCTCATCTTCAGAGGATGAGGTCTCTGAGCTCTCGGTATCAGCCTTTCTCTTTGGAGGAGAGGGGGTCTTTTCTCTGCATCTTCTGGAGCTTTCAACCTTGAAAGCTATAGACTTGACTTTGCTGCCTCCCCCCCCCCCACCCCACCCACACCTCCCTCAGCTTTTCTAGTGTTTAGTTGTAGCTCAGGGGAGAGCAACTTCCCAAACAGATTCTGGGTCTGGATTTCATCCAGATCCCCATTTCCCTAATGTAACAGATCTTAGTATCCCATTCCATGTTGAGGGATCTAAGGAATTTGTCATTTAGTTCATAATTTATGAAGACCCTGCCATAGTTCCTCATCCCATTGACAATTCTGAAGAACTTTCCATAGAATTCAACTATGGAGTCCTTCTGCCCTTGCTTGAAAGCTTCATACTGTTGATTCAGCAAGAATTTTTTGTCATTCTTTACCTCAGTTGTGCCCTTCATATACACAATTAGTGTATCCCACATTTCTTTTGCTGTTTGGCAGTGAACCAGATTTTGGAATGTGGAATCATCTATGACACTGACTATAATATTCTTGGCCATTTTGTCCATAGTGGCCGGAACTACCTCATCCATGGTCATCTCTGTCAGCTTCTTTGGCACTTGTTGATTTACATCTATTATGGAAACCTTAATGGGGATGAAGGATCAGAGGCTTCCATAAATAGCCTCACCCTTTGCTTCTAGATACCGAAGTTCTCCTTTCTGCAGATAGGCAACTTCATTGAACTAAGATCCTTATAGCTTTCACTTGAAGTCATGGTGAATAGACTAGAGATTTCTTGAGGAACTTGTTCAGACTGTTAAGTCCTTTCTGAAGCACCTCCCTCTGATACCACTTATAGGGTGTCAGCGCTACCAACTCTCCCAATAAACCAAACTATTTGGGTAATGCATTTCCACTCCTTTATAGAGCCAGATACCCTAGGTAGGATCCACGAGGCGACCAGTTAGGTCTAGGGGACACGCCTTTCTGTGTTGATTAGTGTGGGCCATAGCGCCGCATCGTACCTCCCAACACCGGGGGCATTGCTGGACCATAGTGACATGCGCCGTACCTCCCAACAATGTTGTATCTTGTGCTTCTCCTTGGACTAGTTCTCCATCTTCAATGATTAGGTCAGGAGATGTTGATTCTTCTAGACTTAGCTCTTTCATCTTCAATTATGTACCTACAACACTAGAAGAGCTAGACAAGCCTTAATGAATCATGTGTGTCTCATCAAATACAATATTTAATAATTCTTCTACCACATGAGTCTTCCTGTTGAATATTCTATAAGCCTTGCTGTGCAACCCCGATATTTGCCAGGCAAGGGTTGGCGTCTCTAGAGGTCAGCATTGTGAAGAGAGTAATAAGGGGAGCAAGCCAGACAAGTCCTCGCAAGAGTCAGGCGGGCGAGACAAGCCCTCGCCGACTGTTCGCTGGTAGGATGGCAAGATGGGTACTCGTCGTGCATATGCGAGAAGGGCTGGCGAGCGAACCGCTTATAGTGGTTCTGGGTTCGACGGAGGGGGGGGGGGGGGGGGGGGGGGGGGGCGTCCGACGAAATCAGGCGCGCTCACCGAGATCTATTTTGTGTCCGACGAACTCGCTTCTCAGTTTGACGAACGTCAAGTTCAACCAGATAAGTTTATCTCAGCGGTTGGGCTGGAAGGGCCTATCATCTCGGCGGCCCAGCCTCATCCCAGCGGATTCGTTGAGGAAGGCAGTCATCTCGGGGGGACCAGGGTGAGCTCGCAGGAAGGCGCGCGAGACAAGGTATCAGTGGATATCGCCGCAAGGGGTCCCAGGCGAGGTCTTAATGACGCGCTCGCCAAGGGGGATGTCGCGGAAGAAATACGCGAGGAGGCGGCGAGAGCCCTCACGAGTAATGTTCTTGCAAACCCCTTGCCCGTGGGTTGACAGGGAAGGATTACCTTTTTACCCCCGGTGGTCAGCCATTAGCCTCCCCAAACAATGGAGTTTGGCTGTTAGCAGACTAATTTTGGGGTGCGGATAATAAAATCAAAAGGCAGAATCCTGCTATTTGCAGGCCAGTCCAGAAAATCTATAAATAAGACCCAAAGGGCACATTTGGAGAGGGCTTCTCTTTTTTTGAGCTTCTCTCTCCTCAGGCTTTCCTTGGTTGGCAGTCTCAGAGCTCTCCAAGGTGCCCGGGCTCTAGCATTAGCTTGGGAGGGGAAGCGCTCTAAAGAACTTCCGGGTGTGTGGTGGGTCCTCCTTGCTGAGTCTAAGGGTCTGTGTCTAGTTTCGAGGCTTCAGTCTGTCCCTTCGAAGGATTAGTAAGTTCCAGCTGCCCCCCCAACTTGTTGGGGGCCCCCGGACTCCACAGAGACCATTTATTGGTTTCAACATTTTTGGTGCGGTGAGCATGGAGTGCAGCTGGTTCAAGAAAATCTCGAGGAGGAAACATGCCAGGAGAGGACGAGCATGATGCGAGACCTAGAGGATCGCCACCCCAGGAGCGCCAGCAACGGTGGAAATGCTGGCCGACCTTAGGCGAGATCTTCTTGGAGCTTTTCAGAGCATTCTCGTCATGGCACTCGGAGGTCTCGCAACCCCAGCGACCCAGGTGGCTCCTCCGCCTGGGGTTGGCGAGAATGCCCCAGCTCCTCGAGCCGGAAGGGAGGCGGCAACCTAGGGTGCGGGGCGAGAACTCTCTGGGCGAGAACTTTTCCCCAGCCCGGAGAGAGCGAGCGAGGTCCCAGCGAGGGTCGTCCAAGCAGAGGGGATCCCGGCCAGTGGGGCACGGTGAGCATTCCTTTGGCGAGCCCGAGGTCGGCAGGAGCAGGGTCGCCAGGGGAGTTCGCAGGAAGAGTGGAGCAGGTCCATATGGTGAGCGGGGTAAGCCCTTTTTGCGAGTTCGTGCTCTCGGCACCACTCCCTGAAGGATTCAGAGTGCCGGCCATGACACTGTACACCGGCAAGAATGACCCCATTCAAAACTTGCAATGGTTCGAGGATATGCTCTCGATCAGACCTATGTCGGACGCCTTCAAGTGCCGACTTTTTTCTACCACCTTGAAGGAGAAGGCGAGGGACTGGTTCCACCAGTTGCCCTGGGGGTCAATTTATGCCTTCGAGGACTTGCGCCAGGGTTTTCTCTTGTGCTTCTCCACTTCAAAGAAAAGGAAGAAGGATCCCGAGTCTCTCTTTACCATCAAGCAGAAGTCCGGAGATTCGTAAGCTTAGTATTTGGAGAGGTTCAGGGAGGAGGTTCTCCTCGTCCAGGAGGTGTCAGGGTACACCCTCCAGCTTGCCTTCACTTTGGGGCTGCGGGAGGGTTTCTTCAAGATGGATCTCAAGAGGAGGGTTCCTATGTCTTTTGAGGAGTTGATGGAGAGAGCTGCGGAGGAAGTAGATGGGGAGGCAGTGAACCCCGAGTTCACGAAGAGATTTGCAAGACTGAGCGAGCCAGAAGGCAGATAGATAGAGCCGATAAGGAGAGAAGAAGCGATGGCCCCCGAGTTGGGGTGGATGAAGCAAGGTGGGGGATGCATGGTCCAGGAAGGTGGTTCCCCCACGGAGGCGGTAACTTCCAAGGAGGGCAGGGAAGGCCGCATCAGTTGGGGTGGAGGCAAGGTCCTAGACCACCTCCTCCCCCACCTCAGCAAGCAATGGAGATAGGAGGAGCGAGAAGAGGAAGAGGGGCAGGGGCTGGAGGAGCCGGGCCCCAAAGAAGGAACAGGGGAGTAGGAGGAGAGGAGAGGGGGGTGGCGCTGCCGTACTGTGACTTCCACCAGGAGGAAGGTCACGCAATAGTCACCTACCCAGAGTTCTTAGAAGCAAGGAATGCAAGGGTCCCAGCACCGCAGCCTCAGCAGCGACCTGTGAGGATAGAGGAGATTCCACCCCAGGAGGATGAAGATGAAAGGTGCGAGGACCGAGCTGATTTGGGGTCCCGATGGGGGGATCGGGGTGATCCATGGGGGTGTAGGAATTGAGGCAACCTGGAAGGCGCGCCTCCATACTATCTATCGTCATAGTGTGGCTTCGAAATCCCTGGCCCCACCCCCAGCAGAGAAGATTTCCTTCACCCAGAAAGACATGTCGGGTTATGAAGACCCGTTTTGCGATGCGCTGGTCATTCATACGGCGATCGAGAACTTCATTGTTTACCGAATCCTTGTGGACAATGGGAGCTCAGTCAACGTCATATTTAAGAAGGCGTTCGATGGTATGGGGGTGGAGGCACGAAGGGTGTTGGCCTCGGATGGTCCATTGTTTGGATTCTCCGGGGAAAGGAAGGAGGTCGAAGGAGGAGTAGGACTCCATGTGGTCCTGGGAGGGCAGTCCAGAAACTGCCGCTTTGTCATAGTGGATGCCCCCAGTAGCTATAACGCCATCTTCGGACGGCCGCTCATCAGCGCGTTGCGGTGCATCCCCTCCACATTCCACCAATGCCTTAAATTCAATGATGGAGGAGTCTAAGTCCGGATCAGGGGAGATCCCAAGGTGGCGAGGCAGTGCTATGTGACTGTCGTCAACACCATCTCTTGGATGGAAGAAGCAGAGGAGTGGGATAAGCTGATGGAAGAGGTGGCCGAGGACGAGGAGGAGGAGAAGCTGGAAGGAAAGATAGATGAAGGAGTTGTTCATGCCCAGGAAGGGGTCGTTGAGGGGCCCAGGGCGGAGGAGGGAAAAGAGGGAGAGGAAGAAGAAGAGACCCCGGGAGGAGGGGCGGGGGAATTGATGACTGTGAGAGAGGAAGAGGTGGAGGAAGGAGCCAAAGCGCTCGCTTGTGTCGGAGAGGGGAGTGCCTGGGGAGAGCAATCCAGGTTGGAGGCAGTGGAGGTGGAAGTCACCAACAATGCCGGAACAATCTAGAAGATAATGATCAGCGGGGAGCTCAGACCCGAGGACCGGAAGAAGATCTCGGCTTGCGTCCAAGACAATGTGGATGTCTTCGCATGGAGTGCTGCGGAGATGCCGGGGATCGATGCGTATGTGGCGTGCCATCACCTCAACCTTGATCCCGGCACTCGCCCCATTCGCCAAAAGAAGAGGTCCATCACGAACAAGCTGGAGGTCCCTATCCGGGAGGAGGTGAGCAAGCTCATCAATGCCGGTTTTGTATCGGAGATCCAGTATCCAAGCTGGGTCTCCAATGTGGTGATGGTAAAGAAGGGGTATGGTAAGTGGCGTATGTGTGTTGATTTCTCTTTGCTTAATAAATCTTGCCCCAAGGATTGCTACCCTCTGCCTAGAATCGACGCGCTGGTTGACTCAGCCGTTGGTTTCTCTGTGATGTCTTTTTTAGATGCTTTTTCAGGTTATCACGAAATTCGCATTCACCCTCCCGACATCAAGGATGTATCCTTCATCATAGGGGACGAGTGCTATTGTTATAAAATGATGTTGTTCGGTTTAAATAACGCAGGGGCAACATACCAACGAATGATGGATAGAGTATTTCGCGAACAGAAGGGCCGGAATCTGGAGGTCTATGTGGATGACCTGATGATCAAAAGTCGGGACCTTGAGTCTCACCTTGGGGACCTCGAGGAAACCATTGGGACTTTAAGAAAGTTTAAAATGAAGCTTAAACCCTTAAAGTGCGTCTTCGGGGCAAGCCCAGGGAAATTCTTAGGTCATTTACTCACCACCCTCGGGGTGGAACCAAATCCAGACAAGGTGAGGGCGATCCTCTAGTTGGGAATCTAGCCGGGTTAAATAGCCGAGTTAAATAGGTTCCTTTCCAAGGCAGGAGAAAGATGTTCTTCTTTCTTCAAGGTGCTGAGGGGTAACCAGAAATTCGAGTGGACCCCCGAGTGCGAGAAAGCTTTTCAAGCACTAAAGGAAAAACTAACCCAGGCTCCGCTACTGCAAGGGTCGAGACAAGGATAGGACCTATACCTGTACTTAGGGGTAGGGTCGGAAGCAGTCAGCTCGGTGCTGGTCCGGGAAGAAGAGAAGAAACAACTCCCTATCTACTATGTTAGCAGGGTATTGAGGAAGGCTGAGCTCAGATATCCTATCCTGGAAAAGTTAGCATTCACATTGGTGGTGTCAGCTAGGAAGCTCCGGCCCTACTTCCAGGTGCACTCAATCAAAGTAGTAACCGACCACCAACTTCGCGCATCATGTAGGGGGTGGAGCACTCCAGAAGACTGGCTAAGTGGTCAGTCGAGCTGAGAGAGCTCAATATCTCCTACGTGCCCAGGGTATCCATAAAGGCGCAAGCGGTGGCGGATTTCATGGCTGACTATGTGACTGAGTTGGAGGAGTCTGAGGTACCCCACCCGGTGGCCTGGGAGATGCTGCTGGTGGCTTGCCAGATCAGGGGGGGAGTTCGAGGTCAAAGAGCCAACTCTCCAGCGGTACCTGGAGAAGGTCAAGGGGTTCGTTGGGCAATTTCGCACTTTCTCCATCAAGCACGTCCCAAGAGAAGAGAGCACCTAGGCGGACCTTCTGGCCAAGGTCGGTCCCCAGGCAGAGGGGACAGTGTTGGAACTCTTCAGGCCTTCTATCGAGGAGGGAGAATTGTTGGAGGTGGATCGACGGGAGTCTTGGATGGACCCCTTCATCACCTACTTGACGATAGGGAAGTTCCTCGAAGAGGGGGTAGACAAGCGATGGCTCAGGCACAAATCGGCATATTACTCCTTACATGCAGGGTTGCTATATCGCAAGACTCTCTCGGGGCTCCTAGCCCGTTGTGTTTCGGAGGAGGAAGCCCCGAGGGTTCTAGAAGAGATTCATTCGGGGGAGTGTTGCAGTCATTCGGGGGGCAGGACCCTGGAGGGAAGAGTACTAAGGCAAGGCTACTTCTGGACCACCCTCAGCAAAAACGCGGCAGAGTTCTCTAAGAGGTGCTCCAAGTGCCAGCTCTACGCCCCCCTCCAGCTCCTTCCCGCTCAGAGGCTCCGGACCATCACGGCCCCCTGGCCCTTTGCGATATGGGGATTGGACCTGGTGGGACCTTTCCCTCAGGCAAGCGGCCAAAGGAAGTTCCTACTGGTGATGATAGACTACTTCTCTAAATGGATCGAGGTGAAGGCGCTCGCTAAGGTAACATCCCAGGTAGTGAGAAATTTTGTTTGGGGGGAAATCATTTGCAGGCATGGGCTCCCTCTATCCATAGTCACGGACAACGGGCCGCAGTTTGGCTGCGAGGAGTTTATTAACTTCTGCACCCAGCTAGGCATCGATCTTCGGTTCGCGTCAGTCCATGACCCTAGGAGTAATGGGCAGGTGGAAGCGACGAATAAGATCATCGTCAAACTACTCAAGAAGAAAGTGGAGAATCTCAGGGGGAATTGGGTGGAACAGCTACCTTCGGTCCTCTGGGCCATGAGGACTACTCCAAACACGGCCACAAGGGAGACTCCCTTCAAGCTGTCTCATGGGTCCGAGGCCATCCTTCCGATAGAATTCGAGGTAAGAACCCCCAGGGTGGTCGCCGCGGGCGAAGGGGATAAAGAGTGGCTAATAGAAAACGACGTGGAACAAAGGTTGTTCCTGGACCTGGTAGAAGAGCTCCGAGACCTCGCTATTGTTCGGCAGGAGGAATCCAAACGGCGAATGGCTCGGTACTTTGACAAGCATATCCGAGTAAAGCACTTCCAGAAAGGAGACTTGGTCCTGAAGAAGGTCGATGCGGCCGGAAGAGTGGTCGCGGTGGGTAAGCTTAATTCCAATTGGGAGGGGCCATACATTGTAGGTGAAGTGCTCAAGTCGGGAGGGTACCACCTCCGGGATGTGGAAGGGGTACCGCTGGACTGAGCCAGGAGTGGGGATGACTTAAAGCGATTTTATCATTAAGAAGTTTTATCATTTTTCCCATTGAATGTCTTATTTTTTGCATACTACTCACAACTACCCAAGCAAGGTTGGCAAGTTCTTTATGCTGGATTGCCCTGGATGATTCCGCTGTCGGGCTCTCGCTAGCCGGTGGGTCAGGTCGATCTCGTGGAGAGGCTGTCAAGGTTGGCAAGTTCTTTGTGCTGGATTGCCCCGTATGATTCCGCTGTCGGGTTCTCCCTTGCCGGTGGGTCATGTTGATCTTGCGGAGATTCTGGCAAGGTTGGCAAGTTCTTTATGCTGGATTGCCCCGGATGATTCCGCTGTCGGGCTCCCGCTAGACGGTGGGTCAGGTTGACCTCGCGGAGAGGCTGACAAGGTTGGCAAGTTCTTTGCGCTAGATTGCCCCGGATGATTCCGCTGCCGGGCTCTCGCTAGCCGGTGGGTCAGGTCGATCTCGCGGAGAGGCTGGCAAGGTTGGCAAGTTTTTTGTGTTGGATTGCACCGGATGATTTCGCTGCCGGGCTCTCCCTAGCCGGTGGGTCAGGTTGATCCCGCGGAGAGGCTGGCAAGGTTGGCCAGTTCTTTATGCTGGATTGCCCCGGATGATTCCGCTGCTGGGCTCTCTCTAGCCGGTGGGACAGGTCGATCTCGCGGAGAGGTTGACAAGGTTAGCAAGTTCTATGTGCTGGATTGCCCCGGATGATTCCGCTGCCGGGCTCTCCCTAGCCGGTGGGTCAGGTCGATCTTGCGGAGAGGCGGGCAAGGTTGGCAAGTTCTTTATGCTGGCATGAGGGCAGGTCTCCGGCTGGCAAATCTTTAGTACTGACCAGGGCCTTCTCGCTCGACAAAAAGAAAAACATCTCGCATGACAAGGGGGGGGGGGGGGGAAGAGAACCCTACCTGAGTACTCCCGGTGGTCAGTGCTCGGCAAGCGAGTACTCGCTAGAATCAAGCATTGCGAGGGCCCCTGCAAGGGGTGTCGCTCGCAAAGGCTAAAGAGGGTTAAGAAACAGGATCACCCCTCGCGAGTTCGGGATGAAAGGGTGGTCCGAAGAGCCTGCGGCATAAGGGTAAATAATGAAAAGCGAAGGCAGTCGAAAACGGGTTCTACACTAGAGTTGTCCGATTACGTAGTGCGCGAGAATAAATACCACGAGAACACTAAGGAATATATGAGAACGAGATGTAATTATGGAAAAGACAATAAGGAAAAAAGAATGAACAGTACAATGACAAAAAACTGCATTTACACTTCGCAGTTTAATTACAAGGTGCGGCGATCTCGCCAGCCAAAAAATGTGAAACAGCAAAATTAAAACAAAAATACAAGGCTTCAGAGGTCACTCACAGACTCCCCATCAATGTCGCTGCTCTTTACCGGCGAGAGCGGGATAAAGAACTTAGGGACGATGTCCTCAAGAGTCAGGTCGGCCGCATCGGCAGACAGCAGGCCGGCCCCCTTCATCGCTTGGAAAATGTAGCGCGCTGACTATGTAGACTCCTCGCAGATCTCCTCATTTCGAGCTTACCTCTCTTCCTTCAGGCGGCGAGGAGAGGGAGGGATGAACGCGTGGGCCAATTCGCGGTTGTGGTCCTTTAGCCTAGCGATCTCGCCCTCCAAATTGAGGATGCGGGCTTCAGACCTCCCGACAGTCTCGGCGTCCTACATAAGGAAAAGAAAATAAGTTTTAGAAAGGAAAAGCATGGAAGGGAGAGAAGTGGCGAGGTCCAGAGGGCTCACGACACCACCATCGGCGACGAGCAACTTTTCCCTGAGTTGGGCATTCTCGGCAGAGAGCCCCTAGTGTTGGGACCATTGCCCACAATGTTCTAGATTTGGAGAAGTCCATTCCTAAGTCAAAGATATACCTCACAATGTATTTGATATATTATCTAGAATCACTGTGCAGGAGATCAGGTTAAGCTAGGTGCTCAAGAAATTCATCTAAGTTCACAAGCGTCGAGACACCACACATCGCTCGGCGCCTGTGACCCAGAAGCGTCGACCCATGTCTGCTGTCTCAAAAGGCAAGGTCGCTGAGTGAAGATCTGAGAACAAGTCAAGAAGCGTCGAGCCAAGGAATATCGCTCGACGCCGTGGAATAAGAAGCGTCGACCAACTTCAATTAGCTCAACGTCAGCAAAAAGAGTCTAGATGAGAAGGCAGAGTTAAAAACCGTCGAGCTCCTATACATCGCTTGACGCCTACAGATAAAGAGCGTTGAACGACTAAAGATTGCTCGTCGCCTAAGAAGGAGGCTTTGAGAGTTTCAGTCTAAGTAGAAAATGTCGAGCTACTACACATCGCTCGACATCTTATAGAAAAAGCGTCGACAGAGATACACATTGCTCAACGCCCTCTTCCTGAAAAGCTCTGAGTAAAGAATTGTGTAACAGTACATCTACAGCAAGCTGAGCCATGTCGAGATGATGACAATGTCTCAACTCCTCGTCAATTTTGAAGCCACTAAAGACCATTGTGGATATGACATCACGCTGACATGAAGGAGCGTCTCAGATGGCGCGGATGGAGGTTTATAAATAGAAGGCATGACCTATGATTTAACAGTTCAACATTCCTAATCAAAGCCATCATCTTCTCCGTTGTTCAAGGTGAAATCAGAGGAAGAATCTGAATAAGCCATCTCCTCTTTCAGAATTGTTCTAACTTCAAGAAATCCTTTCAGCAATCTGGTGCTAATATTATTTTTGAAGAGAGAAGGTCAAGGACGAAGAATATGTCTTCCTAAAGAAGAACAGTCATCACAGCCTGTGCAATTCAAGAAGACCATTTTGTTGTTGCTGATATGTTGAAGAACTCTGTCTGATCATTCAGATAGAATAGAATGTTCCACACATTGAAGAACTTAAGCCTTGTGATATTACAAACTCATTCTCAATTTCTGTAGGATCTTTTGAAGATCTGAGTGTTGGATCCTTTGTAATCTGAGTTGTAGGATCCAAGGGTGGATCTGAGTGTATGCCTGTTATTATAAAGGCTGAGGTAGGATCTGTTGAGATCTAAGACCGTAGGATCTGTTGAGATCTGAGATTGTAGGATCTGTTGAGATCTGAGACTGTAGGATCTGTTGAGATCTGAGATTGTAGGATATGTTGAGATCTGAGACTGTAGGATCTGTTGAGATCTGGGACTGTAAGATCTATTGAGATCTTAGCCGTAAGACCTTTTTGTGGTCTGAGATCTAGAAGAGATATAAGCCCTATCTAGCACACTGCTAGAGGGGAGAAGGGGGAAAGTGGATTACCCTAGATCGGGGAACCACTATAAAATTCTGTGTGTTTGTGTTTTTTCTTAAAAGCTCTGATTATTATTCACATTCAATTAGGATTTTATCAAGAATTGTAAATAGAGTTTAAAATAACCTATTCACCCCCCCTCTAGGTAATTAGCTACCCTTAAATAAAGACTTTCAAGTGGTATCAGAGGAAGGTTGTTCAAGAAAAGGTTTAACAGCCTGAACAAGACCTCCTAAGGTAGATTTGTTAAGTCGTGATGGCAAACAGTGAAGGGAACAAGGAATTCACATCACAGTACTAGAAGGACCTTTTGTTCCTATGAAGGTCTCATTCATAGATGGAAACATCAAGAATCCCAAAACTTATTCTGAGATGACTAAAGATGAAGTAATTCTGGCCACTATGGATAAGGGAGCTCAGAATATCATTGTGAGTGCAATTGAGGATTCAACCTTCCAGAATTTAGTGCACTGCAAAACTGCAAAGGAAATGTGGGATTCTCTCATTGTCTATATGGAAGGAACGGAAGAGGTCAGAGATGACAGGAAGTCTCTTCTGAATAAGCAATATGAGGCTTTCAGACAAGACAAGAAGGACTCAATAACAATTTGTTATGAGAAATTTTTTAAAATCGTCAATGGTCTGAAAACCTATGGAAGAACATTTATAGACTATGTGCTAAATGATAAATTCATGAGATCCCTTAACAAAGAATGGGACATCAAGATCTATGTTATCAGGGAAATGGGAAATCTGGGAAAAATTCAGCCCCAGAACCTATATGGGAAACTTTGGTCCCATGAACTTCACCTGAACATCAGAAAAGTTGAAGAAGGACACAACAAAGAAAATCCCATTGCTCTAAAGGCAGAAAGTTCCAAGAGAAGCAAGGAAAGGATGTCATCACCCCCCAGGATACCATCTGAATCTGAAGAATCAGTGACCAGCAATTCTGACTCTGAAATATCAGATAGTGAACTGGCACTCTTCACCAAACAGCATGAAAAGGATGCTCAGAAGAAAACAACACTAGAAATCTAGGCTTTCTCAGTCATCCAGATCCAAGAAGCACTCCAACTATTCAGAAGGATTCAGACCTGATTCCAAGAAGGACAGGTATAATTCTAAACATAATAAATCTAATTCAGAAGAAATTGTGTGCTTTGGATGTAGGAAATCTGTGCACATGATTGATGATTGTCCATCAAAAAGAAAGAACAACAAGAAGTCTGATGAGAGGAGGCACAAGTCTGATAAGAAACGTGAGAGGAGCCTGATAGCCAAGAAAGGCAAAGTCACTCTCAGTGACAGTGAGTCTCAATCATCTGATTCAAACAGTGAAGAGGCACTCATGGCACTGATGGCTGCCCACGAAAGTGAAGATATTATGAACCAGGGACCTATGATAAGAGCCCCACTATCAAAGTCTGATAGTGAGGAGGATGAAGAAGAAATAGGACTAATGGCCCTTAGTGATGAAGAGGATCAGGAGACAATCTCTAATGTAAAGGTACTTGATAGAGCTCCTTTATCTGATTCTGAATCTGAACATAAAACTATTTCTAAACCTGAGGCAAATTCATTTTCTTCTGATGAGAGGACTCAAAATCTAACTTTCATGAAGATGAAATGGTTGAGAAATATGAGTCACTTCTTAAAGCCCTTAAAAAGAGTAAAAGGCATAACAAGAAGCTACATAAAGAATTAACTGAACTAAAGATGACTAACTCCCAATGCTCTAAGGCAGTTGAGAGGCTGAATCAGGTAAGCAAGGAGCTTAGCAAATTGAAAGTTATGTTTATCATTCACATTCAGACTATATGCACTAAGGAGAAATTAATAAAAGAACTTGAGACAAAACTCTTAGCTGAAAGGAAGCTTATGGCAAAATTTTCAAAACCACAAACTGTCTTTCCCATAATAGACATATTCTCTGGACAACACAAATGTGGCATAGGATACAATGGGAAGGCAGAAAATAAATCTAAGGATAATTTCAAGTCACCCATGCAACCTATAAAATTCATCAAAGCCATGCTTATCACAAATGAGCATGATCTAGAGGGTGTACATGAAAATTGGAAGAATGAGTGTTCCACTGGCAAAGCTCACTCAATTCAACCAAGTATTAGTAATGCCAAATCTCTACACAAAGAAAGAGAATTAATTCATTATGACCCCTTTGTATTTGGAACAAACACCAAATTCAAAGGAGAGGAGCTGAGACCAGTAGAGAGGACTAATGCTGTCAAGAAATCTGAATCAGCAAAATTCATTGAAACACTTTACAAAACTCCATTGAATAGGGCAACTAGACAAAATGTGAGTCAACCCAAAGAGGTGAAAAGACCTCAAAGGAGGTATAACAAATATGAATGTTGGTGCTGTGGAAAGGTTGGCCATTTTGCTCTTGATTGCTGGTTCAACCCAACTGCTCCAAGAATTAATTCTGGAAAACTAGTACTCAGACCAGTGGCAACACACACAACACAAAGGATCAAACAACAAGTAAATAAACCAGCTCATACTAACAAAGTTCTAGGACCCAACTTTGTGTGGGTTCCTAAGAAAAAGTAATTTTCTTATTGCAGGTATGTCCAAAGACCAATCAAATTCCTATCTGGTATTTGGACAGTGGGTGTTCCATGCACATGACTGGAATAAGAAGTCTACTGAATGACTATACTTCTGTGAAGAATGGACCAAAGGTTGTATTTGGAGGATCAGACAGAGGTAAGACTAAAGGATATTGTAAAATCACAAATGGAATTGTCACCATCACCAAAGTTGCTTATGTTGATGGATTGCAACACAATCTCATCAGCATAAGTCAATTATGTGATCTTGGGTATGACATTTCATTCCACAAGGATGAGTGCCTAATTATGAAAAAGAATGAGATAATTCTCTCAGGCACTAGGAGTGGCAACATTTACTGCTTAAATTTTATATGTTCTGAACAAGAAAATCCCATATGCTTAGTAGTTGAAAATAAAATCTCTAGTAGTGTGCAATGGCACAAAATATTAGCTCATATAAACTATAAGACTATAAATAAGCTCATTTCAGGAGAACTAGTGAGAGCAGGACCAAAGTGGACGTGTGTGCAGGAGGGTCCCTGCCATGCTTGTCAAATGGGTAAGCAAACCAAGTCATCATTCAAACCAATTGGTGAGAAGGATTCCACAAGATGTCTATACCTTCTACACATGGACCTGTTTGGCCCAATGCCAATTCACAATTTAGGAGGAAAGGTTTACACTCTTGTTATTGTTGATGATTACACTAGATTCACATGGGTGTTCTTCCTAAGGCACAAGTCAGATAATCTAGAAGTGTTCACTAGCTTTGTTAGGCAAATCCAAAATGAAATAGGAAAAACAGTGTTCAAGATCAGAAGTGATCATGAAACTGAATTTCAGTTAGGTGCCATGACCAAGTTTTGTGAAAATCTAGGCATCTCACAAGAGTTCTCATCTCCCAGAACTCCCCAACAAAATGGGGTTGCTGAGAGAAGAAATAGAACACTCATTGAAGTCAGTAGGAGTATGTTACGTGACTCCTCACTTCCTGAGCACTTCTGGGCTGAAGCTCTAAATACAACATGTCATGTGCAGAATAGAGCACTTATCAATAAGAAACTAAATAAGACCCCTTATGAGTTGATGAAGGGTAGAAAACCAACTCTAGTCTACTTCAAAATATTTGGAAGTAAGTGCTTTGTGTTAAATAATGGAAAGCACCACCTCACTAAGTTTGCTGAAAAAGCCCATGAGGGAATCTTTGTTGGCTATAACTCTCAAAGTAGAGCCTATTGAATCTACAACAAAAGCTCTAATAAGATAGAAGAATCTATACATGTTGTATTTGATGAAACCAGCCTTATTTATAAGGATCTGGGAAGTCTCTCTAGTAATGCAGGTCCAACACAGAAATTGAAGGAGATGAATATCAATGAACAACACATTGAAGACAATGAAGAAACTAATGGGACTATGATTGTGACTAGAGAGGATAAGTCTCAAGAAGAAGACACACATGATGAACCAATTGCTGTTGAACAACCACAACATCCAGAACCACAAGAACAACCAACTCAAACAGCTGTACCAGAATCACAAAGGGAGAATGAGAGGTGGAGAATTGCAACCAAACACCTAAAGGATCACCCCAAAGAACAGATTATAGGAAATCTAAATGAAGGTGTGCAAACCAGAAGAGGGAACTCAATAAATGAGGCATTGCATCATAGCTTCCTATCCAAAATAGAACCTAAGAAATTTGATGAAGCCAATAAGGACCCTTCATGGACATTGGCTATGCAAGAAGAGCAAAATCAATTTGAAAGATGCAAGGTCTGGATATTGGTACCAAGCCAAAGAAACACAAAGTCATAGGGACCAAATGGGTATTCAGGAATAAGTTGGATGAAAATGGAGTGATTATCAAAAACAAAGCAAGGTTGGTTGCCCAAGGATATAAACAGGAGGAAGGTATAGATTTTGATCAAGTGTTTGCTCTTGTGGCAAGACAGGAGGCAATCAGACTATTCCTAGCCTTTGCAGCACATATTGGATTCATAGTATATCAAATGGATGTGAAGTCAGCATTCCTTAATGGAACAATTCTGGAGGAAGTATATGTAGAACAACCCCCAGGTTTTATTGACTCTACTCATCCAAACTATGTTTATCTTGTACTAAAAGCTTTGTATGGTCTAAAATAGGCACCTAGAGCCTATTATGAGACATTGTCTAGATTTATCATTGAGAACAAACTCTCAAGGGGAAAGATAGACAAGACATTGTTTCTTAGGGTAGTTAAAGGTCATATTCTACTAGTACAAATATATGTAGATGACATAATTTTTGGCTCAACTGATAATAACCTTTGCAAAAGGTTTGCAAGCCTTATGCAAGGGAAATTTGAAATGAGCAGCATGGGAGAGCTCAAATACTTCTTGGTACTCCAAGTAAAATAGTCTGAGGAAGGAATCTTCATCTCTCAGACCAAGTACACCAAGGAGATCATCAAGAAGTTTGGAATGGAAAATTCCACTGTCATGAAAACCCCAATGGCAGCCAACATGTCACTGGACAAGGATGACAAAGGGAAACCTATTGATGAAACCTTGTACAGAGGTATCATTGGCTCATGGCTCTACCTAACTTCTAGCAGGCCAGACATTGTGTTCTCAACATGTGTGTGTGCTAGGTACCAAGTGAACCCTAAAGAATCTCACTACACTGCTGTCAAAAGAATCCTGAGATAGCTGAAGGGTACTCTCAATCTTGGCCTATGGTACCCTGGGAGCAATGATTTTGAACTGACTGGATATTCAGATGTTGACTTTGCACGATGCAAGGAGGACAGAAAAAGCACATCAGGCACCTGTCAATTCCTTGGCAAAAGGCTAATATCTTGGAGTAGCAGGAAGCAGACCAGTGTAGCTATCTCTACAGCAGAATCTGAGTACATCTTAGCTAGAAACTACTGTGCTCAGCTACTATGGATTCAACATCAACTCCATGACAATTAAATCCAGCTAAGTAAATCTCCTTTATATTGTGATTCAACTAGTGCCATTGCTATTGCTAATAACCGTGTATCACATAGCAGAACAAAGCACATAGAAATTAGATATCATTTCATTAGAGAACATGTAGAAAATGGAGACATCACAATTCAATATATCGCCACAGACAAACAAGTGGCTGATATATTCACTAAACCCTTTGATGAAACAAATTCAATAACTTCAAAATTGAATTAGGAATGCTAAATATGGAATGAAGTTGTCTTGAAACATACAATAATCCAAAATAAAGTTAGAATAAATAACAATTTTTAAATAAGTACAGAAAATGTAATAAATAAATAAAAATAATAATTAAGTCCAAAAAGGTGAGTAAAATTATAACTGGCGTCGAGCGAGGATAACTGGTGTCGAGCGCGGATATCTGGCGTCGAGCGAAGATAACTAGCGTCGAGCGAGGATAACTTACGTCAAGTGATCTCAACGCTTTTACGGAAAAAGCAAGCCCGTCTCGACAGGGTGAATCTGAACCATTTGATCAATTTTATCAAACACGTCATGTGAGCGGCGTTTCAAATATCAAGATCTAGAAACTCTATATATAGGGAAGATACTTCGGTAGTACCTATGTTCTCTTCAGCCTAGAACTCACAGTTCGAAATTCTCTGCCCTAGAAATTCTCAAGACCTTCAATCAAAAGCTACAACAACAATGCCTCACAAGAACAATGATTACCTCTACGAAGGAGGAGAGCTCGTTCGCAATGGATTCCAAGCAGCACCAGAGGAAATCAAGACCACCATCGATCTAATTTACAAATCAGGGCTAGAATTCATTCTATCTGAATCATCTCTAATCTGGAAACGAGAAGTTTTAGAACTATTCTCCAATGCAGTAATAGACACCGCCAACTCGAAGCTCAAAACTACTGTAAATGGAAAGAAGATTAAGATTTTACCTACAAGACTCGTTAAGGCACTAGAACTACCAAGGCTCAAAAGTGATGAAGAAGAAGAAGAGGTGAGCTCTGAGCAAATAAGATTAGTGATGAGTCCCATTTATATATACATTTATGGGCTCATCTGGGCCATATTTCTAGTCTTTGCACTACACTTAGGCATGTTTTTATTCAAATTTGTTATTCCCTGCTAAGTGCACTTTTAAGCCCGTTGTGGTGTGCATTTGTGCGTGTTAGTGTTGGGGGTAAGCACAACGTGCTCCTCACTCTCTTTCTGCTTTATTTCCTGTGCTGGAAGGGTATTCCCAGCTTTGTTCTGGCTAATGCAGGTGGACGTTTCATCAATTTTATCCTGAGATCATATCTATGCATATCGCACGGTCGTGCGTTATGTTGGCGCACGGTCAGTTGTGGTCGTGCGCCCTTTGCTGAGGAGGAAATTGATGGTCTGTCATTGACCGTGCATCTCTGCGCACGGGCAGTGCCCATGCGTGAAGGAATCGCACGATCAACCTGTTTAGCCTTGTTTTTTTAGCTTTTCTGAATTTACCCATGCGTTTTGACGCACAGGCGAATTTGCCCGTGCGTGAGTAAATCGCACGGGCGCTCCAGGTCGTCTTCCTACGATGTTCTCTATTATTAATATTGCACGGTCTTTGCATGGTCGTGCGCTCGACCGTGCGTGACCATTTTTCTAATCCTTTTCTATAAAAGCGCAGTTCACCCTAGTACGAAGGATCGTACATTTTTCCGCTTTTTCCGCCGCAAAAGGAGTTCCAGCTCCGTACTCCTCTACCTTTCCATTAGGGCTTGGCCCAAGGCCTCCTCCATCATCCTCAAGCTCCAAGGAGAAGGATCTAGCTCTTCATCCACCATCATCCAAAAAGAAGGAAGCTTGGTTGTGCGACTGATTCGTGACATGAAGAAGACGGGCCATTGGAGGGTAGTGACAGCCTTCTCTACCCTGGACGCAGTTGAGGACCGAGCTTGGTGTTGGATCGGTCGACGCCCTTAGAGGGGGGGGGGGGGTGAATAAGGGTTTTCAAAAACTTTAGATTATATTTAAAAACTTTGAATTATTGCAAGATTAAAGACATGAAATAAGTGAAGTAAAACAAAAAGAGACAAGCTTTATTAATGATAAATAAGTTTTACAAAACTTGATCTCGATGACGCTAGAGATCGGAGGCGAATAATAAAAAAGCTCTTTTTGTTTTCTATCCCGACTCGCTTCCTCATGAACCGGTGGCCCTAGCCTTATCCTCCCTGGATTCGGCCTCAAGCCGCTCTAGCCAATCCTTCCCCGGATGTGGCCTCGAGCACCCCCTAGAACTAGCCTAGATCTAGTCGCCAACACGAGGCGAATTTCAGCCCTAAGTCTACCCCAGACCTAGTCGCCAACACGAGGCGATTTCACTACCGTTTACAATGATAAAAGAGAAATAAAATAACAAAACCTCCCTTAAGATGAACTTCTGAAGTAGGAGACGAAGATCTGCTGTAGAATCAGCGTTTGTTGAAGCGGACTTCGTCTGGATTCGGCGTGATGGAATTCTCCTTCAAAAATTGGCAGATCTTCGCTTGGGACCACAAATTTCGGCTAAGACAAGCCTCTGGAATTCTAGTACTCTCTCTCTGAGGTGTATGCAATGGGTGTTGAAAACAAGAGGAGAGGGGGTCCTTTTATAGCCTAAGCGCTACAGCCGGCGCTAGCGCTACCGCCGGCACTAGCTCGGATTAGGAAACGTTTTGCGCGGCAGGATCTTCAATCCGTGGCAACATTTTGCTCTATGCCTCTTATGCGCCATGCTACCGCCAGCGCTATCTGCTACCGCCTGGCATTAGCTCTTTCTAAAAACACAGACGGAATCGTGTTAATCAACGCTAGCGCCGGGCGCTATCGCTACCGCCGGCGCTAGTGAGCCTTTTCGAATTTTGGCCTCAATTTTGGGGGCAGTCATCAAGAGTACTCCTTGAGTCATATGGACTATGTAAACCTGCACACTTTGAACACACAAGATCAAATACACATACGATTTGTTATTCTTAAACCTAGGAGATGCGGAAGACCATGTTCCAACAAACTCCCCCTTTTGATAATAACCAATCCGTTAATGATAAATCAAAGCATTAATAAATAAACATGATGAAACTCTACTTGTGTGTGTGTGCGAGTGATGACCTAGGATAATTATTGATTTTAGCATTTAGAATTGCTCCCCCTAAATACGTGCTCCCCCTAAGTGAGTGCTCCCCTAATATGTAAGCTATCATCTGAATTTGTCATGTTGGGTTTATGATAGCGGGTTATATTTATCATGTTAGTTCTCCCCCTTTGTTATTAGCAAAAGAGGGTAGGGAAACAAAGCACCAAAGAATTTGTAAATAGAAGAGAAGGCATGATCGAGCTTTTTAAGTAAATGATAAGGAGGTTTAGAATTGTTTTTCATTGAAATAGATCAGAGTTATAAGCATTACAAAATATTCCGAGTTTTTAGCATAAAAGATTTTTATGTTTGAAGTAACCAATAAAAAAATGTTCCAAGGAAATCTATCACTTAATGAAAGATAGGAATTTTTAAGAATAAGTGATGATGCAAAGAATACAAGATATTAAGTAAGCAAGGAAAGCGCAAGGTAAAACACTAATATGGTTAAGATGCGGAAGACTTATAGCAATACAAAAACAGCAAATAGTAATGATAATCCAAAAAATATGAGTTAAAGATCACAAAAAATGATGTTTTTGGAAATCATTTTGCAGTTTTAAATTTTATAATAACCAAGCATGAAATAATGTTTATCAAAAAGAGATGACCACAATGTTACTTTAATTCTTAATTTCAAAAACATACAAAACATTGTAGAACACATGCTAGGTTATCTAGTTCATTTCATAAATAAAAAGTAATATAGAATTAGCATTAGGATCCAATACTCATGAGAAGAAGTGTTATGGAAGATAATGATGTGCACATAAGTGTAATTTTGAGGAGAGTAAACAAATGTTTTAATCAAAAAAATAAGTAATATGTAAAGTAAGAAGCACAATAAAACACAAATAAGATTACTTCTACACACTTTAATGCACACAAAAATGTACAACTACCAAGGTGCTTTGCACACACAATGCTCATCAAGACTTATCAGGGTGCAAAGTAGTGCTTGGGGGATCACATATTTTATTTTGAATTTTGAGACTAGTGATCCGGTGTACTTAAGAGAAAGTGGTTTTTCTTATTTTTGAAAGAAAGATTTTGATTTGCACAAGACACTTTATTATTCTTTCCAAGGTGCTCAACCTCACAATGCTCATTAAGACTTATCAGGAGGTTCAAGTAGTGCTTGGTGGAGTTATCTTTGTCATTTATTTTATAATTTTATTTTGTACAAAGTTCTCCGAATATACTTGTTTTGCAAATCAATAGATTTTATAAAGAAAATATACCCACTTTTCTTAATTTTTATGAGTGCAAAAGAAGGAGTGTAGGTAAGATACTTGTGCAATTTTAATTTATTTGTACTAATACAAAACATACACAAGCATTCTTAGATTAAATGCATATGTAGACAATGCCAAAAAAAGTGAGTGAATAAATATCATTATCAAACATAAAGCATTTCTCATACTTAGAGGCATGCTAATCTTGATCCTACACAACTTTAAACTATAATTGATGCACATTTGAATAGATATATCAAAGCATGAAGAAAGACAATGTCCAAAGTAGTTTGAAGAGAAAAATTGTAACATTGTAGAATTTGTAAATAGTAGATTAAATCATGCTTGATTTTTCACAAAAAAAATCATAGAGTTTTTTTTGATAGTTTTAAAGTCTTATATTTTTGTATTTGATTTTAGCAAATAAAAGCATATTTTTGTAATTTTTGCTTTTGTAAATTTTATATTTGATTTTTGCATAAAGATGAACTTTAAACAAAGGAAACAACACAAGCGAAAAAGAAAAGCATATTTTTTTGTAATTTGGTTTTTGTTGTTTTGTATTTGATTTTCCACAAAATAAAGAAACACAGAAGTGCAAAACTAAGCAGAAAATATAGATTTATATATTTTTAAGGGATTTTTAGAAATTTAAAAAATACAGAAAAATGAACATGGACGCTAGCGCCTGCAGTAGCGCTAGCGCGGGAGACAGTGAACGATTTTTTAGGATTTTGGAAATTTTGATTGGTGGTCTTGATTAGGTGTCCCAATAGTAGTTTCATGCTGAAAGTGCAGATTTTTAGGAGATATTTTTGATGGTTAAAAATGAAGAAGCTTGTATTTGTGAGCATGTTTTAACTTGTAAGATCTAGCACACCTAACTCAAGTCGTAATAAACGAAATCGTGCATCGGGAAGAGGTTTAGTGAATATGTCAGCGAGTTGAGAGTCTGTTCCAATGAAGTTTACTTTTACATTTTCTTTCTTAATGTGATCCCTAATGAAATGATGACGAACGTCGATGTGTTTGGATCTAGAATGGTGTACAGGATTATATGTGAGGTCTATTGCACTTTTGTTGTCACATTTAAGATCTAAGTTTTTGAGATGAAATCCAAAGTCCTCTATTGTTTGGCTCATCCATAACGCTTGTGCACAACAACTACCAAGTGCGATATATTCAGCCTCCGTGGTGGAGAGTGCAACCGACGATTGTTTTCTGCTAGACCAAGCAACTAAAGAGGGTCCTAAAAAGTGACACGTACCGCTAGTGCTTTTTCTATTTAGTGAGCACCCGGCGTAGTCCGAATCGGAATAGCCGTGGAGTGTGAAAGAGTCATTATGTGGGTACCATAATCCTAGTTTAGATGACCCTATTAGATAACGAAAAATACGTTTTACCGCTTTTAAATGAGATTCTTTTGGATCGTCTTGAAAGCGAGCACATAAACATACGACAAACATTATATCTGGTCTATATGCACTTAAATAAAGAAGAGAACCTATCATTCCTCTATATAGTGTTTGATCAATAGAAATTCCAGATTCATCTTTTCCCAGTTTTAAAGAAGCACTCATAGGAGTAGAAGCTTGTTTAAGATTTTCAAATCCAAATCGTTTAAGCATATCGTGAACATATTTTGATTGACACAGAAAAATACCATCAGTTCTTTGTGAAATTTGAAAACCAAGAAAATATGATAGTTCTCCTACAAGACTCATTTCAAATTCATTTTTCATTATTAAGACTACTTCATTACACAACTCTTCATTAGTGGCTCCAAAAATGATGTCATCAACATATATTTGTAGAATAATTAATTCGTTATTTTTATGCTTAATGAAGAGTGTGTTGTCTGCAGTTCCCATAACATAACCGTGCTTTAACAAAAACGATGTAAGACGATCATACCTGGCACGGGGCGCTTGTTTTAAACCATAAAGCGCTTTTTCTAATTTGTAAACATGATTTGGAAATTTTTCATTTATGAAACCGGGGGGTTGTTCTACATAAACTTCTTCTTTAATAAACCCGTTTAAAAAAGCACTTTTAACATCCATTTGAAATAATTTTATTCTTTTAAAACTCGCAAATGCCAAAAATATTCGTATAGATTCTAAGCGAGCTACGGGTGCAAAAGTTTCTTCGAAATCTACCCCTCGATTTGTGAATAGCCTTGAGCAACTAAGCGTGCTTTATTTCTTACAATCCTAGATTCACCATCTAGCTTATTTTTAAAAATCCATTTTACGCCAATAATTGGATGATTAGATGGTCTTTCTACTAAATTCCAAACTTTATTTCTTTCAAATTGTCCTAACTCTTCATTCATTGCCAAAAACCAAAATTCGTCATTTAAAGCGGTGGAAACATTTTTAGGTTCAATTTTAGACACAAAGCAAATATTTGAAAATGTTTCATGAAGAGAGGACCAAGTTCTTACCCCAGTAGAAGGTTCCCCAATGACTAGCTCCTTTGGATGATTTTTGGAGAAGTTTAGAATGCTTAGAGGTACATATTCATCTTCTTTTGACTTCTCCTCCTCTTCTTTGGACGGTTCTTCTTCGTCGTGCTCCAAGGATGGCAAAGGTTCATCATCGGTACCTGTAGGGAGCTTTTCTGCACATGAAACAAACTCATCAAATCTGACATTAATTGACTCTTCAACCTTGCTTGATCTTTTATTAAATATTCTATATGCTTTACTAGTTGAAGAATAACCAAGAAATATTCCTTCATCGCATATTTCATCAAATTTTCCTAAAGAATATTTTGTATTAAGAATGAAGCATTTACATCCAAATACTCTAAAATACGATACGTTAGGTTTCTTTTGATAGTAGAGTTCATATGGTGTGAGAGTTAATGATGGGCGAAGCATAACTCTATTCATTACATAGCATGCAGTGCTTACAGCTTCTGCCCAAAAATACTTAGGTAATTTATATTCAGATAGCATTGTGCGTGCAAGTTCTTGTATTGTCCTATTTTTCCATTCTACAACACCGTTTTGTTGAGGTGTGCGTGGAGCAGAGAACTCATGCTTAATACCTAACATGTCACAAAAAGATTTAAAATTTTCTTTTTCAAATTCACCTCCATGATCTGAGCGAATGCATTTTATTTTTAAATCTAATTCATTTTGAATGCGAGTACATAATTTTGAAAATTCACAAAACGCATCAGATTTGGAGGAGAGAAATAAAGTCCAACAATATCTAGAATAGTCATCTATGAGAACATAAGTGTATAATTTACCACCAAGACTCGCAGTGTTAACGGGACCAAAAAGATCCATATGAATTAATTACAGAGGTTTTGATGTAGAAATTTCGTTTTTGCTTTTAAAAGATGACTTAGTAAATTTGCCTTTTTGGCATGGAGAGCATAATGAAGATAAATTTCCATTTAACTTAGGCAATCCTCTAATCAATTCTCTTTTTGCTAGTTTTAGGATGAGCTTTGTACTAGCGTGGCCTATGCGTCTATGCCATAATTCTAATTCATCATTTTTCGTTATAAAACATTTTATAGAAGATTTAGAAAGATCATGAAATGAAACTATGTAAACATTATGAATTCTAGGTGCAGTTAATAACACATCTTTTGTTTTAGGATTAACAATCTTGCAAAGGTTAGTGGAAGATTCAAAAAGTACGTCTAAACCTTTATCACACAGTTGAATTATAGATATTAGGTTATGTTTTAATCCTTTCACATAAAGCACATTTGATATAAGAAAAGATGCGTTAACCACTGTACCAACTCCCATGATCCTTCCTTTACCGTTATCGCCAAACGTTACTATTCCTCCTTTCTTCTTTTCTAGGCTAAGGAATTTTGCTTTATTGCCCGTCATGTGTTTGGAGCAGCCTGAGTCCAAATACCACACGTCTTCTGTTTCCTTAGCCTTCCTGCAAATCTAGAAAGAGGATGAGAGTAAAGACCCAGATACCCAAGAGGTACCACCCATAGAGTAAGTGGATTTCTTAGGTACCCAGATTTGTTTTAATGATCATTGATTTATTATATTCCTGCAAGAGCCAGACGTGTGTTCAAATTTAAGACAATTAGCACACGAAATAAAGGGGGTTGAGACCATTTTCTGAGTTTCTATGTAGCCCTTGCTGGATGATGTTTGTACATTAGAAAAACTAAAAGAATTTTTAAATTTAGAGCTACCGCCGGCGTTAGTAGCTAGCGCCGGGCAGTAGTGTTCACTTTTATATCCGAGTCCGATTTTTCCAGACCCAAAGCATTGATTACCCAGAAGCATATCCAAGGATTTTTGACCAATCCCGAATTTGGTTATGGCTAAATTGAGATTTTGATTTTGTTTTTTAAGAGATGTATTTTCTTGAACAATCATAACACATTTGTTTTCAAATCCTTTTTTGTTCTTTTCAATTTGTAATATAGAAGTTTTCAATTTTCTCTCTAAGTCCCCTTTTTCTTTTGCAATGATTTTGTTTTGTGAAAGGGCATTAGAGAGAGAAACTTTAAGTTCTTTTATCATAAATAAAGAGTGCTCACATTCTTGACATGAAACTTTTCTTTTTTCAAGAGAGACTAATTTTTTTGTGAGCTTACGATTTTCTTTTATAATAGATTCATTTTCATGATTTAATAAAACAAATTTATCATAAAGTTCTTCAAAGGTAGGAGGAGATACCTCAGTGTCGCTAAGAACACTGGTGTCGTCATTGTCGCTTTTGGCCATTAAGCACAAGTTTGCTTCCTCCTCGCTACTTGACTCAGAACCGTTTGACTCTTCAGAGGAAGAGTCATCCCAAGTAGCGGCCTTCAACACTTTCTTCTTTTCTTTTGCTTTCTTTTGTTCTTTCCGTTCCTTTTGGTATTTTGGGCACTGGCTTCGAATGTGCCCGGTTTTTCTGCAGTGATAGCATTCTGGAGGCGGCCTTTCTTCTTCGTCATCGCTTCCTTTTTCTTTCTTCGATGAAGAAGAGGATCCCTTTCGTCGAGTATCTTTTTGGAAGAATTTTTGGAATGTGTTCCTTCTCTCTGGATTTCTGATGAACTTCTTGAAATTCTTCACCAGGAGTCCTTCTTCATCATCATCGTCCTCTTCGATGCACTCCTTCTTTGATGTCAGCGCCAACGCCTTTTTCTTCGGCTCCTTGTTGTATTCGTCATGTTGAATTTGTAGTTCTACCTCATCGGTTTTGAGATTCCCAATGAGATTCTCGATCTGGAGCGTTCTTAAGTTGTGCGACTCCGAGATGGCTGTCACCTTCGGATTGAACCTTGGAGGTAAGGAACGAAGAATTTTCCTCACCAAGTCCCCGTCGGAGTAGGTCTTTCCAAGCGCCTTTGATGCGTTGACAATCTTTGTGAAGCGAGTGTACATTGAGTTGATGTCCTCTTCCATGTCCATCCTGAATTTTTCGTATTCAGATTCTAGTTGATACAGCTTGGCATCTTTCACCTGCGATGTACCTTCGTGAGTAACTTCCAACTGATTCCAAATATCATAAGCAGTTGTGCATGCATAAATTCTATTAAACTCAGTCCTATTTAAAGCGCAATATAAAGCGTTCATTGCTTTAGCATTATTTTTACACCTTAGTTTATCGTTGTCATCCCATTTATCTTTAGGTTTTGCTAATGTCGCCTCTCCTACTACAGTTGTAGGCGGAGAGTACCGTACTTCTACCATGTTCCATACTACTACATCCATGGTCATAAGAAAACACATCATTCAATTTTTCCAGTAGTTAAAATCTGACCCAGTAAAGAGAGGTGGTCGACTAACCCCTTGACCCTCAGGAAAAGCGAGATCATGAGACGCCATTGTTCCCGGTTGTTAAGCTGATTGGAACAAAACCGCTCTGATACCACTTGTTGGATCGGTCGGCGCCCTTAGAGGGGGGGTGAATAAGGGTTTTCAAAAACTTTAGATTATATTTAAAAACTTTGAATTATTGCAAGATTAAAGACATGAAATAAGTGAAGTAAAACAAAAAGAGACAAGCTTTATTAATGATAAATAAGTTTTACAAAACTTGATCTCGATGACGCTAGAGATCGGAGGCGAATAATAAAAAAGCTCTTTTTGTTTTCTATCCCGACTCGCTTCCCCACGAACCGGTGGCCCTAGCCTTATCCTCCCTGGATTCGGCCTCAAGCCGCTATAGCCAATCCTTCCCCGGATGTGGCCTCGAGCACCACCTAGAACTAGCCTAGATCTAGTCGCCAACACGAGGCGAATTTCAGCCCTAAGTCTACCCCAGACCTAGTCGCCAACACGAGGCGATTTCAATACCGTTTACAATGATAAAAGAGAAATAAAATAACAAAACCTCCCTTAAGATGAACTTCTGAAGTAGGAGACGAAGATCCGCTCTAGAATCAGCGTTTATTGAAGCGGACTTCGTCTGGATTCGGCGTGATGGAATTCTCCTTCAGAAATTGGCAGAGCTTCGCTTGGGACCTCAAATTTCGGCTAAGACAAGCCTCTGAAATTCTACTACTCTCTCTCTGATGTGTATGCAATGGGTGTCAAAAACAAGAGGAGAGGGGGGTCCTTTAATAGCCCAAGCGCTACCTCCGGCGCTAGCGCTACCGCCGGCGCTAGCTCGGATTAGGAAACGTTTTGCGCGGCAGGATCTTCAATCCGTGGCAACATTTTGCTCTATGCCTCTTATGCGACATGCTACCGCCAGCGCTATCTGCTACCGCCTGGCGTTAGCTCTTTCTAAAAACACAGCCGGAATCGTGTTAATCAACGCTAGCGCCGGGCGCTATCGCTACCGCCGGCGCTAGTGAGCCTTTTCAAATTTTGGCCTCAATTTTGGGGGCAGTCATCAAGAGTACTCCTTGAGTCATATGGACTATATAAACCTACACACTTTGAACACACAAGATCAAATACACATAGGATTTGTTATTCTCAAACCTAGGAGATGCGGATTGACAACCCCGCGATTCCAACCGTGAACCCTCAGCAAGACTTTGGATTCGGTCGATTCCTCACTTTCCCCTTCTTTGTATTTTGTGTTGTAATTGTTAGATTCTTTGTATTTTGATGATGAACACTATAGACCTTGCTTTATAAAGTTATTTCATGTCTATGTGAATGTATCTTTTTGTTTATATGTGTGTATGAGGTGCGCCGCCATCCATTTCCCATTCCGCCGTTATGTTCGTGTGTCGCACTAGCAATTGCTAGTGGCGTGCTTGTCGAAGAGGTGCTTGCGACCCTCATTCCGTTTGCCCACTCGTCCATCCTCCCTTTCGAAGCAGCGCGCTCAAGGCCTTCCTGGTCTCCATCCCGCCAAGCGAAGCATTGCATAGCGACATTGCATAGGAGTGGTTTAGTTATTTTCTTTTATTTCCACAACCAAAACCCCCCATTTCCGCAACCCATCCGACTTAAGGACTTCAATCTCAAGTCCTTCCTCAATAGTAAACTCCACCTTACTGTGTTCCTTCGAGATCGATACTTGGAGATTCACTCCCACATTTTATATTACTTGAACGATCGGTACACTGACGTTTCTTGCCGTAGTCTTCCTACCGCCTATAGCGGTGTGCTAAGATTTGCGCATCAAGTGTTTGGCGTCGTTGCCGGGGAACACGGTCATGTGAGTTTTCTGGAGAGGGAGAATCTGAGATTAAATCCCTTCCATTTGTGTATGGCATTCTTTTGCTTTATTTCTTCTTAGTCTGTTTTTCCTGTTTTCATTAGGTTGCTTAGTAAATTTTTGTTGGGTGTATTATTTTGCACAATAGCGTGTTTATTTTGAATCTTTTCATCTTCACACTATGTGGGCTTTGTTTAATATTCGTTGCCGCTTTTGTGGAGATATATCTCATGCTAGTGATAGATGTCCAAAGGGAGATAGTAACGCTAGCACTCAACGCCCAGTACATGGAGCACCGAATTCGTCTGGTACTCCATTTGGTGTGCGTAAGTCCTACGACTACTCGTCCGCTCCGCACATGCCCTTTTCGCATTCATCTCCGGTTCAATTTGAGCCGAAGAAAAATGCAAAACAGTGCTTGTTTTGTCGGAGCATGGATCATGCCTTGAAGGATTGTGCTGCATTCCTTCGCCAAATGGACGAGGATGACGAGCCGGATATCCGAATCGTCCCGACTCCTACTTCTGGCAGCACACCTTCAACATCTGTTTATGTTCCCATTTCACCTTCAAGTTTTGAAGGGGATGATGTGGACACAGTCATCAGATGTGTGGCTGATCTAGACTCTGACATTTCGGAGCCCATCTCCCCTGTACATATACCACCATGCATAGATTCGATTCTTTGTGAGGAATCGGTGCTTGATTTTTTCCAAGCCCTATTCCTCCCCCTATTGTGCATTCTATTACATTTATTTCTGATAACATTGTTGAACATGCGTCGCAAGAGGAGGCAGGCGATCTTTGTGTTGTGCCTATTCCTATGGAGGAGGACAACCTTCTAGGTGAAGAGGATTTTTCCTCAGCACCGGTGGAGGAAGTCCAACTCCTGGGGAAGGTCACCATTGATCCCACCGAACCTTGTGGCATTGTCAACAATGCCGACATTATTTTACTTCCCCAATCTAATGGGAGTGAGACCGAGACCACTCCCCCGATTTTTGATTGTTTATGTCATTCTTCCCTTGTATTTCTTGATCCCCCTTCCCTTTCCGAGCCTATGCATGTTGAGCCTTCACAGGTTATGCAGGAGGTGGTGCAAATTGCACCATTCAGTGCCGCGCACATCTTCTTGTGTGAGGAGGTTAATTCCCCTTCCACAGAGGATATGCCACGTACTGAATTCCCCTCCTGCTGCCTCCCTGAAGATGACACCTTGCTAGGCAAGGAAGTTTATTTTGGTGAAAGTAGAGTGGAGGACTCTCCCTCCACCTCTTTCTTTCTCTCTCCTCTACCTATGTCTAGCAGGTATTATTATTTAGGTAGAGGAGTAGTGGTTCTATCACCGTATTGGTACCCGCTACCGACACGAAAATTAGAATAGTTGCCTGTCCACTTCTCTTTCCATACTCCCATTAGCTAAGACCCTCGCCTTTCTGAATAAGTCGTGCTGGGATGACAATAACCCCAGTAGTTATCTTACTTTTTCTTGTCTTTTATTTTATCGCCTACTCTAACTAGTTAGTTAGATTTTATTTTAGTTTGCTTTTGCGGAGACAACCACTTGCAGGTATTTTCTATTTGTGAAGGCGGTGGTTGTGATTCGTCGTAGAGCTTCACTCCAGGCTTCCGGCATGCTTACTTGCTGAGCATTGGGTACCCTCTTCCCCTAACATTGTTTTAGAATATCTTAATGCATAGTTTAAGTCTGGGGGAGACCTTTTTGTGTACCCACTTACGTGCACATTTATTTAGCATGCTAGAAGTTTTTATCTAGATTATTCTGTTCATTTTGTCTGCACACAAAGCACCCACTTGAGAGCGCACTCACTTGTATGTGTGTTTCCGTTCATGCTTATTTTGGTTGGAATGTGAAATAGGATGCTAGCTTAGGAATTGCAAATCGGAGTGCGATGTTGACTCTTGTAATGCTCTAGTCGCATCCGCATGCTTCCATAGAAATGTGAGTGAAATTAGATTGTCTCTATGCGGCTAATTTACAATTAGTATTCTTGCGTAGTCTTTGATTTATTTTACTCATTTGGTGAATGTGATTGAAATTTGTGGTAGCATGGTGTTGTAAGCGAGCGCTAGTTGTGTGTTGCTCGAGTCGGGAGGAAGGGTTACTTTTCTCGAGGGCTAAGAACTTGCCCCAAGCGACTCTCGAAGCATGGGTGCGAACGATTTGCAAGTTGAGCACGACATAGGCCATCTTTTTGGCAAGCTTGAGCTTTGTTCTACCTTTCCTATGCACTAACCATTGCTAGCCTATTTTGTGCCTACCCGATCTTTTGGTTCAGCTCCACCATACTTCACCAAAGCCTAAAAGCTAATCCAATTGTCGTAACCAAAAATTAAGCTAAAAGCATTTATGAATTATAATTTTCCAATGCGGTGCGGTGATGCGAAACTTCAGTGTTGATGTGGAAGGTTTTTTTTTTTAAAAAATGTCTATGTGCTGAGATATGTGCTTATTGATTTGGGTAAAAAAAGAAAAGAAAAACAAAAAGAAAAAAATATGTATATTTATCCCTAGCGCTTTAATTGAAGCATTTATTGTTATTGATTGTTGTAGGTCGTGAGCACACCCGGTTTCAAAGTCAAGTCTGGAGGTGTGTTACACGTGTGTAATTGTGGCTGCTATGATTTAGCACTTTTGTGAGCTCTTTTGGGTTGCGTTTAGCTATCATGTTTATCTTTGTATTCCAAACCGTAACCTAAGCCTCGTGTATACCTAAAGCCATATCGATTCGTCTTGTGAGTTCACTAGCGCTGTGGAGAGAGTGTAACCGGGCAAGCTTATGGTTCTCATCGTTGATGGATTTCAGCAGAGTTATTTCCGAATTCCGGTCTTTAGCAACACCCTCCTGAGTGGTTTGTTTACTTTCACATCGGGCACAATCGCACAAATTCTTCATGATTCACCATCTGAGTACAAATAAATCTCTATTTACGCATTTATACTATTGTAAATTAGTTAGTATAGTTAGAATCTTCTTTTACAGAATTTTTATTTGCATGTGTATGATACTTCGCATCTTACTCTTTCATTGCAATTCTCTACGCCAAATACCATTTTCATACTCCGCCAGATTTGTTTGCTCGGGACGCGCAAACAGGTAAGTCTGGGGGTGTGATGAGTCCCATTTATATTTACATTTATGGGCTCATATGGGCCGTATTTCTAGTCTTTGCACTACACTTAGACATGTTTTTATTCATATTTGTTATTCCCTGCTAAGTGCACTTTTAGGCCCATTGTGGTGTGCATTTGTGCGTGTTAGTGTTGGGGGTAAGCACAGCGTGCTCCTCACTCTCTTTCTGCTTTATTTCCTGTGCTGGAAGGGTATTCCCAGCTTTGTTGTGGCTAATGCAAGTGGACGTTTCATCAATTTTATCATGAGTTCATATCTATGCATATCGCACAGTCGTGCGTTATGTTGGCGCACTATCGGTTGTGGTCATGCGCCCTTTACTGAGGAGGAATTGATGGTCTGTCGTTGATCGTGCATCTCTGCGCACGGGCAGTGCCCGTGCGTGAAGGAATCGCACGATCAACCTGTTTAGCCTTGTTTTTTTAGTTTTTCTGAATTTACCCGTGCGTTTTGACGCACGGGCGGATTTGCCCGTGCGTAAGTAAATCGCACGGGCGCTCCAGGTCATCTTCCTGTGCTATTCTCTATTATTAATATCGCACGGTCTACGCACGGTCGTGCGTTCGACCGTGCGTGACCATTTTTCTAATCCTTTTCTATAAAAGCGCAGTTCGCCCAAGTACGAAGGATCGTACATTTTTCCGCTTTTTCTGCCGCAAAAGGAGTTCCAGCTCCGTACTCCTCCACCTTTTCATGAGGGCTTGGCCCTAGGCCTCCTCCATCATCCTCAAGCTCCAAGGAGAAGGATCTAGCTCTTCATCCACCATCATCCAAAAAGAAGGAAGCTTGGTTGTGCGGCTGATTCGTGACACAAAGAAGACGGGCCATTGGAGGGTAGTGACAACCTTCTCTACCCCGGACGCAGTTGAGGACCGAGCTTGGACGTGGATTGACAACCCAGCGATTCCAACCGTGAACCCTCAGCAAGACTTCGGATTCGGTCGATTCCTCACTTTCCCCTTCTTTGTATTTTGTGTTGTAATTGTTAGATCCTTTGTATTTTGATGATGAACACTATAGACCTTGCTTTATTAAGTTATTTCATGTCTATGTGAATGTATCTTTTTGTTTTTATGTGTGTATGAGGTACGCTTCCATCCATTTCCCATTGCGCCGTTACGTTCATGTGTCGCGCTAGCAATTGCTAGTTGCGTGCTTGTCAAAGAGGTGCTTGCGACCCTCATTCCGTTTGCCTACTCGACCATCCGCCCTTTCGAAGCAGCACGCTCAAGGCCTGCCTATTCTCCATCCCTCCAAGCGAAGCATTGCATAGCGGAATTGCATAGGAGTAGTTTAGTTATTTTGTTTTATTTCCACAACCAAAACCCCCCGTTTCCGCAACCCATCCGACTTAAGGACTTCAATCTCAAGTCCTTCCTCAATAGTAAACTCCACCTTACTGTGTTCCTTCGAGATCGATACTTGGGGATTCACTACCACATTTTATATTACTTGAACGATCGGTACACTGCCGTTTCGTGCCGCTATCTTGTTACCGCCTATAGCGGTGTGCTAAGATTTGCGCATAGATTAGCCCAAGTCTGGTGTGGAATTTACACATCACACGAAATTTCTGGTAGCGTGCTGAGGAATGGGTTGAACTCAAGAGGAAAGCTGTTGTCAGACATTATTGGAATGGGACTGTTATGCAAGACAGGCTCCCATGACAAAATCTCCAGGAAAATGTTCACTCTTTTGACCAGAATTATCTATACACTTAAAACTGACTGGGGACAGGTTGTTTTTGATAGAGTGATAGAATGTATCCAAGCACCCAACATGGGTAGGATACTGTCCCTCTACCTTGTAAAGGTGATTCCATATACTTTAAATAATAGACTTGGGTCAAAAATAAATCATATGAAGAAAATGGACATCAGGATGCTAGAAAGATGGGAAAGGATTTTGTCAAGTAATCAACCAGCAGAATCTTCCCCCAAGCAGAAGAAAGTTCAGAAGAAAAAGAAGAAGCAGGTCTCTTCCAGCTCTTCAAGTTCATCACCCTCAAGAAGGAAATCAAAAGCCTCCCCAATCCACAATCCTGATCTCACAACATCTGAAGAAGAAGAAGGGGACAAACTTAGGGACTGTATTCCTGACACACAAACAGGTACTGATCCACTACTGAAAGGGGTTGACACAAACAACAAAGAACAAGATGGGAAAGAGAAGGAAGAAGAAGAGAGAGGAGGTCCATCTGGATCCCCTGCAATTGATGAAGAAAGTTTCAAAATGAGGGGGAGGCTCAGGATGAGATCCCTGCCCAAAATAATACTGATTTTAACAATACAGGAGTTGAGGGGGAGTTTCAGACTGAGATCCCTGCTCCAGAGAATCTTGATCCAGACAATGCAGAAGTTGAGGGGGAGTCTCAGAATGAGATCCCTGCTCCTGAGAATCTTGATCCAGATAAAGCACCAGTTGAGGGGGAGTCTCAGCATGAGTTCCCTGCTCCAGATAATACTAACTTCGACAATGCAGCAGTTGAGGGGGAGTATCAGCAAGAGTTTCCTACTCCAAAGAATCCTGATATTAATACTATGGATGTGGGAGGAGAATCTACCACCAAAAGGAAAAAAGGCTGAGAAAGTTATCAAAATAGAATCCTCCAGCTCACATATGAGCAATAGAGAAGACTCTTTGATCAAAGAAGACAGCAATACCAGTGCTAGTGTAGCAAGAGAAATTAATGTGGACCTAAGTCCTATACTACCTCAGCTGGAGGAGTTGCTTAACAATCAAAGAAGATCACTGGAACAGTACATTGAGGAAAACAACACAAAAATGAAAAATGAAGTAGATTTTGAAATGAAATTGGTAAGGTTTGAAGTCAACTTTCAGATGAATGCACTGAGAGAGGAAATGGTCAAATTCTTCAAAAGAGCTGGTGCTTCTGTGGATTATACAACTGAACAACTAGATTCAATAAAAGAGACTTCAAAGTCTATTAAAGACACACAAACAGGCATTGCAAAGACTGCAGATGATGTTCAAAAGAATCAGGGAATCTTGAGCAACAATATGCAGGTGTTATATAAAGAACAAGCTGCACAGATTTTAACAGGAACTGCCAAAATTGAAGCAAAGTTAAAACAACATGATGCTTATATCCAAGTCAAGATTGATGTAAGCTCCTCTACCCTAAAGGATCAAGTAAAAATGACTACAGATACCATTGATGATCATCTTATTAAGGTTAAGAAAACTATTGAAGGAGGAGTAAATTATCTGGAGGGTCAGATTAGATTTCAGAAAGATGTTCTCAGAGATCATATAGTGGAAGAATTCATAAAGGGGGAGAGGTCAATGATTAAAGCCAACTCTGAGCATGCTATTTTGATCAAGTTTCTGAATCTAAGACTGCATCTCCTACCCAAATTCAAAAGCAAATTGCAAAGATGTACAATCCTGAAGATAAGAACAAGAGAAAGAACATTACTTATGAACAAGTAGAATCTAGCAAGAGGAAATTCAGAGAAGAAATTGAAACAAGGGATGATTATGAACATTGGTCTCCCTCCTCAAGATACATGATTTTGGCAGCATGGGAAGCTGTGAAAGGCAATCCAGGAGAAAGGGAGAAATGGTACTCTGAATCTGAATGGAGGAAGCACAGGGATTAGGAGGAGCTGAAGTTAAAGTTCAAAGCTGACAGGTTGGCTGGGAAAGTTCAGGCAAGTGATAAGGAGCCAATCAGATACTTACCAAAGCCATTTGTCTACTTCCAGAGAAGGAAAGAAGTTGTTGAAGCCCGATCCAAGAAAGCCAGGAGAGGAATAGATATCAAGGAACCAGAACATCAATAGGACTTGAATTTTTTTAAAGTTCTCAGATAATGTTTTGTATGATTTTGGACAATCTTGATGAGCTCCCAGAGCAAACAAACTTTTATTATCATCATATATATGCCTATGATGTGATTTTTTATATTTACATGATTTATTCTGAACTGCTTGTGATGTAGATCATGTAATTTGTGATTCTGTGCTCATATTATAAATCATGTCTGAGATATTTTCTTTCGTTAGAATGTTATGGTAATCTAGTTTTATAAAGTTTTATATTCATCATGTTATGATTGCTTGTGTAGAAAATAGTGGTTATCTTTCTAAAAAGGGGGTACATCATTGACTAAGGTTATGACTTCTTCAAATAGGGGTAGATTGTTGGGACCATTGCCCACAATGTTCTAGATTTGGAGAATTCCATTCCTAAGTCAAAGATATACCTCACAATGTATTTGATATATTATCTAGAATCACTGTGCAGGAGATCAGGTCAAGCTAGGTGCTCAAGAAATTCATCTAAGTTCACAAGCAGCGAGACACCACACATCGCTCGACGCCTGTGACCCAGAAGCGTCGACCCATGTCAGCTGTCTCAAAAGGAAAGGTCGCTGACTGAAGATCTGAGACCAAGTCAAGAAGCGTCGAGCCAAGGAATATCGCTCGACGCCGTGGAATAAGATGCGTCGACCAACTTCAGTTAGCTCAACGTCAGCAAAAAGAGTCTAGATGAGAAGACAAAGTTAAAAAGCGTCGAGCTCCTATACATCGCTTGAAGCCTACAGATAAAGAGCATTGAACGACTAAAGATTGCTCGTCGCCTAAGAAGAAGGCTTTGAGAGTTTCAGTCTAAGTAGAAAATGTCGAGCTTCTACACATTGCTCGACACCTTATAGAAAAAGCATCGACAGAGATACACATTGCTCAACGCCCTCTTCATGAAAAGCTCTGAGTTAAGAATTGTGTAACAGTACATCTACAGCAAGCTGAGCCATGCCGAGACGATGACCATGTCTCAACTCCTCATCAATTCTGAAGCCACTAAAGACCATTGCGGATCTGACGTCACGTTGACATGAAGGAGCGTCTCAGATGGCGCGGATGGCGGGTTATTAATAGAAGGCATGACCTATGATTTAACAGTTCAACATTCCTAATCAAAGCCATCATCTTCTCCGTTGTTCAAGGTGAAATCAGAGGAAGAATCTGAAGAAGCCATCTCCTCTTTCAGATTCGTTCTAACTTGAAGAAATCCTTTCAGCAATCTGGTGCTGATATTATTTTTGAAGAGAGAAGGTCAAGGAGGAAGAATTTATCTTCCTAAAGAAGAACACTCATCACAGCCTGTGCAATTCAAGAAGACCATTTTGCTGTTGATGATCTGTTGAAGAACTCTGTCTGATCATTCAGATAGAATAGAAGGCTCCACACATTGAAGAACTTAAGCCTGGTGATATTACAAACTCATTCTCAATTTCTGTAGGGTCTTTTGAAGATCTGAGTGTAGGATCCTTTGTGATCTGAGTTGTAGGATCCAAGGGTGGATATGAGTTTATGCCTATAATTATAAAGGCTGAGGTAGGATCTGTTGAGATCTGAGACTGTAGGATCTGTTGAGATCTTTGATTGTAGGATCTGTTGAGATCTGAGACTGTAGGATCTGTTGAGATCTGAGAGTGTAGGATCTGTTGAGATCTGAGACTGTAGGATCTGTTGAGATCTGATACTGTAAGATCTATTGAGATCTGAGCCGTAAGACCTTTTTGTGGTCTGAGATCTGGAAGAGATATAAGCCCTATCTAGCACACTGCTAGAGGGGAGAGGGGGGAAAGTGGATTACCCTAGATAGGGGAACCACTATAAAATTCTGTGTGTTTGTGTTTGTTTCTTGAAAGCTCTGATTATTATTCACATTCAATTAGGATTTTATCAAGAATTGTAAATAGAGTTTAAAATAACCTATTCACCCCCTCTAGGTAATTAGCTACCCTTAAATAAAGACTTTAAGTAGGCTTTTGCAAGCTCCACGCTTTGGCGCTCTAGCTGCAGGCATCTCCTTCCCGTCATGTGGGCGAGCTCCAAAGACTGCAACTGAGACCTCGCGCTCTCATAGGCGAGAGTCCTCGCGGTCTCATCCTTGTAAGCCCCGACATCCTCGCGTCCATAGAGGGCGAAGGAAAAGTCGAAGGCGTGGCCGCTGGCGGTCGTCTTCTCCACCCATGAGGGGAGGATGGTGGAGATGTCGGCTTTGTTAACCTCTGGCCTCCATCACACCAGGAGCTCACCGGATTCATCCTTGCATTTATGGCCGATGCCAAAGTTCCAGTGGTCGACTGGAATGGGCGGGTCGGAGGTCCGGGCGGCCTCCTCGCTCTGCTCGTCAACCTCCCTCTCCTCAGAGAGGATGGTGAGGTCGATCTCGCCGAGTGCGACCTCGGCATGCTCCTTCCCCTTCGCGGAGGGGAGCGAGCCCTGACTCTTCTTGGCCTTCTTCTTTGGCGGGGATCTTGGGGGTGGGCCCTGGCAGCTGGAGGCCCCCGATCTCTTGCGAGAGGATGGAAGAGGCGGGGTGATGGTCTCGCGGCAGGCCTCTGCTCCCATTGTCGCTAGAGCGAGGGTGGAGGAAGGTTTCCTGCTGCTCGAGTAAGGGAGGTTGTTTGGAAGATCTCGCTCTACTGTATTTAAGAAAGATAAGAGGTGGCAACAAGTTGAAATAATGTAGGTTAGCGAGTGGGGTTATTACCTTCCCCAGGAAGAACTGGGAGCAGCGAGTCGAGGTTGAAGCGAAGATGGACCACCTCAAAGTTCTTCTTGCAGAAGAACTGGTACAAAGCTGCATCGTGGCCGCCGAGAGTCGGCGGCCGGTATGTGGTCTCGCCGTGCTAGATCGGCGAGAAGGGGACATTGCCGAAGTTCCCCTTCACGGAGAGGAACGTTTGGTTCCAGTAGTGGCCTTGTTCACGGTCTCGATGACCTTGGGACCCGAGCCCACAAAGTAGGCGGTGCCATCTTTGTAGTGAAAGTGGAGGTTAGATCTTAAGTTACTCTAGAGGGGGGGGGGGGTGAATAGAGTATTAAAAACTTTTCCTTAGTTTTTATAGCGGAATTAAAATAGTGTTATATATATGTGTAAGCAGTGTGAGATAAATATATAAGCAGAAAAACTAAATAAGTAAAAGCACACAGCACATCACATAGAAATAAACAAGCACAGAGGACACAAGGAAATATAGTGGTTCCCCAATAAATCTGGGTAGTCCACTCATCTACCACCCTTGGCAGGAATCCACTAGGAGAGTTGATCAGGTGCCCTAGCACCAAAGTGATTTTGATCAGGTGTCCATACACCACAGAGCTTTTGATCAGGTGCTCAAAACCAACTAGATTTTTTGATCAGGTGTCTTGCCACCAAGGAGTTACACTTTTGAAGGGAGAATTAACCCTGTACAAGAGAGGTGGGAAAGAGTTTGTAGTGTTCTTCTCTGTCAAGATGCTGAGAGAAGACTCTAGTGGATTTGTTGTAAAGCTCCCCCTGTCTGATTGAAGTATTTGATAGATGGTGGAGAAGCTTTCTCTTGAAACAGAAATCTTCTGTAGCAGATTGATCTGGAAGAAATAGTTCTTCAGATTCTTTGTTGCTCTTTTAGAAGACTTGAACTTGCAGCAGATATCTGAGAGATGGATCTTTGAAGAAGATGTTCTCAGAGAAGTGGTGATTGCTGCTTGAGGAAGAAGAAGACTGAGAATGTTTTGCTAACTGTTCTTCTTTTTCTTTCTCTATCCTTGTTATTCTCTCTCTGTTTTCTGTAAGAATAATTTGAATTCTGTCGATCTCTGAGACAATAAAGTCTGTATTTGATATATTCTATCTTTGGAATAGAATAATCAGATTTAAATCTTTCTTCGAATAACAATAAAAACCAAACGACTTTGGCAGGTCCTTTAATTCCTTAACCGTGAAATATTCCGTTGCATTAATTGTCAACAACTATCTTTGTCTTGGAAAAAGGAAAGAAAGGAATATAATAACTGAATATGATATCCTTACTTATCTGTCTTGAATACGTCCAAAGATATTTGAATAGATCCGTTAAAGTCGTCGATATGTGTTCAGAGAACTGACAAATAAATGATATTAAAGTATTAATTGATTTTGAATCAATATTTGTCGATCTAAGCTTCAATAAAGAATTTGTCGAGCGCTGGTTGGAATTCGTCGAACGCTGCTTAGAGAATGTCGAACGCTGGTTGGAAATCTGTCGAGCGCTGGCTGGAAAACTGTCGAGTGCTGACAGGAATTCGTCGAGCGCTGGCAGCCATCTGTTGAGCGCCGATAGCCATTTGTCGAACGCTGGGAACTTAAATTTTTCCTTAAGTTCTAGCTAATCTATCAGCCTAAAGACTTGACCCTTAAACTATACAATGGGGTCAACTTGATCCTAGGTCAACATATAGTGATCCTAGCCCAAATCAGTAATAGGGTTGTTCCAACAATCTCCCCATATTTGGGTTAGGATACTATTTGACAATCAATCAAATAAATACAACATAAAAATAAACAGCAGAGCATTAAAATATCTAACAGAATGTAAATTCATTTCAGCAGATAGAATAGAATATAGTGCTCTGAGTTTATAAACTTTACAACCAAGAATGTCAAACAAGAACAAAATAAAGTCTGAACCTTTTTCATTTGTTTGCTGAGGAAGGCTTGAAAATGATTTTTCTGTTAGGATCTTCTGATTTCTTCTTACTCAAGTAGAGATCCTGAGCTCCCAGAATAGTTTGAGATTTGCTTTGAATAACAACTGCTTGTGGGTGCTGGATCAAGAATTCTTCAGCATTGAAAAGATTCTTTGATTTATACTTTTCAAATTCTTTTCTTCTATATTCTAACATGGTTGAATACTGAAAATAATCCTTTCCTTCAGCTTTATCTTTATTTATCTGAGTTGTGGCAACATTTTCCCTGAATCTATCCATCTGAGCTATTTCTTCAGCTTCTGTATCAATTGGGAAATAAGGTATTTCATCAAGATCAGTGTCCTGCACTGAAGGTTGGTCAAAAGGAATATTTCTTTTCTTGTGCAAGGATCCATCAGATATATGATATTTGTATTTTGTGGAAACATTTTTGGAAGAATATGAAGGGAGTCCTGAAGACCAATAACTCTGATAACCACTTGTGCTAGCTGGTCTCCTTGATTGCTGAGGGGTGAACTTTTGAGAGGAGGAAAATGGTGTTGTTGAACCTGCTGTTGGAGGAGGAGGAGGAGGATGGTTATATTTGACAGGCTTGTCAGAATAATAACCAATCTTCCCCATCTTCTTTCTTCTTTTGTTCTCATTTCTGGAGAACTTCATCCATTGTGGAGTATCTTTGTCAAGAGGAATGTTATGAAGAATATAATAAGGGATATCACTATCAGGGTTGGGAGGCTTGGGGACCACCTTTGACTTTTCTTTTCTTTTCTTTCTCTTCTTTGATAACGTATCATCAGAATCACTTTCATTATCATCCTCATTAGAATCAAAAGACTGAATTGGATCATCATACAAGTCATTGATCAATTCAAGAGCTTTAATTCTTTGCTCTTCAGCTTCATAAGCTTCATCTTCTGCTTTCCATAGTTCATCAAAATTTGGAATAGGGGAATCATCAAAAACAAAAACTGGAAAAGCAAAACTCTTGAGATTTTCTTCTGCAATTTCAGCTGATTGTTCTGCTTGAACTGGAGCTTGAGTTTGAACTTGAACTGAAGTAGGAGCTGGGTCTGTAGTCTGAACTTCAAAACTTTTGATGATTTTTTTCTACAAAACCTTGTCTATAGGAGCAGTGTGTCGAACAATTGCTCTAGAATATTCATGATATTTTGGCAAAACTGAGTAAATAGAATTGAACTTAGACAGCAAATGAATAATATCTAAGGAAGGATGAATATAGATATTATTTATTTCTTCTATAGCTGGAAGTGCTGAAACTGTAGATAAGTCAATCATTTCTGAATCAAATACTGGAATCTCAGAAACTGGTGCTTCTTGATCTTCTTCAAACACTAGAACTTCTGAAACTTGAGCTTCTGGAGCTTCTTCATGAGACATATCCCCCTGCCTAGCTTCAGGGAGACCTGAATCTAGGCCCCTAGAAGAAGGGACAGAAAGAGAGGAAGGAGTTGAAGATATTTTAGAAGATAATTCAGAAATGGCTAAAAGAATTGGAGCAAGTTTTGCATCCAATATGGAGTCAAGATTATAAATAATATGATGAACTGGAGCAAGTTATGCATCCAGGATTTTATCTAACTTAGGAAGAGTGTAAGCAAGAATTTACTCAGCAACAGATTGGAAATTTAGAAATAACATTTCAGTTGGATGAGATGAAGATGATTGAGAAGTAGATGGAATGGAAGTTGGTACAAAGATATTTGCAACATTGGCATGTTGTTGAGGGATGTTTGTAGGACAAGAATGGTGGATGGGTGACTGTTGGTCATCATGTAGGGGAGATGGAGGTGGAGAAGTATGAGGAGGTAGAAGGTTGAAAGAAGGTTGTGGAATGTCATCAATGGGTGTAGTAGAATTTGGAGGTGGAGTTTGTGCAGGGGAAAAATGCTGAGGTGGAGATGGGAGAGGAGGAGAAGAAATAAGAGGAGGAGCTTCTTGAAGGGTTGAGGGAGTGACTTGTTCAGTCCTGGTGTCTTCAGAAGCTTTCTTTGGTGCAACTGCTCCTGGGTTCATCTTTGGAAACACTCTTTCCCATTTTGCAAAGAGAGCTGAGGTCAGCTTCTTGCTAGCATTTATGGTTACCTTGGGAGAGACCAGAAGGTCTTGGTGCCTTTCCTGCAGAACAATGCCTAAAATTCTTCCAAAACAAACACTATCCTTAGATACCTTCTTCTTAATTAACTCAAAAAGTAGTGATCCCCAGTTTGCTTTCTTCTTTTCCATCAAGGACACCATCAACAGAAATTGGTGCCTTTTAACGTAATCATGACCTGTTTTCTTGCCTAACAACACCTTTTCAACAATATCTGATAAAAACTTGTACTCCAAGGACAAGTTTTTCTTAAGCAGAGGATTAGGGTTTCCAGTAGAATGACCCATTTTAATCAAAGCTTCCTCATATTCAATAGAACTTAACTCTATATCATCATCACCATTCACAAAACCAAAAACTTCAGATAAGATAGTTGGGGAAAGAGAGACCTGATGTCCCGAGATTGTTCCAGTTATGCTCTCATCTTCTGGCTTAGCCGTGTAAGCCCATTCTTTGATTTTTGCGATATGTAGCTTTATCCTAGTGCTCATGAACTTCTTCAACTGTTGTTCTTCAAAAAGTTGAAGAATGTCTTTGAATACTTGGTCGGACTGTGCGAATGATGCCATATCAATGTCAAATCCGGCGTCGAACTTCATGGAGTAAAGCGCGGCTTGAGAAATCACCATTGAAACCTGCAATAGAGAGAAAAAGATCAAGTGTAGAGGGGTACTGGAGGGAAACGATTTCTGTAGCCGCGTTCTATTAAGAAATAAAATAAAGATTATATAGACCGGAGAAGGGGGCGCATTTGTGGATCGGCGTTCGGCAAAAACCTAATAAAAGCAGAAGTCGAAAAGAATTTAGGTCTCCGTCAGACGGCGTTCGACAAAAATATCTTTTCCGTCAATCACCGTTCGATGGGTGAAATTTTTTTTGTCGATTCTGAGGTTAAAAGGTTTCGTCGATCACCATTCGACAAATGATGCAAATTCTTCGTCCTCCGTTCGACGAATTTGGGGGATAAATAGAAATTTAAATTTTTAACAGATTGAGTCTCCATCTATCATTCCTATTTGATTTATAAAGAAGATATGCTTCTTTTCATCCAATGGCTTGGTGAAAATGTCAGCTCTTTGTAAATCAGTAGAAATAAATTGTAGGCAAATTTTATTTTTATCCACATTATCCCTAAGGAAGTGGTGCCTAATTTCTATGTGTTTAGTCCTACTATGGAGAACTGGATTTTGTGCTATAGATATTGCACTAATATTGCCACAAAATATAGTTGCATTATTTAAGTTGACACCATAGTCTAGGAGTTAATTTTATATCCACAACATCTGTGAGCAGCAACTGCCAGCAGCAATGTATTCAACATCAGCTGTTGATGTTGACACAGATGTTTGTTTCTTACAAAACCAAGACACAAGCCTATCACCAAAAAACTGACAAGTTCCTGATGTGCTTTTCTTGTCTACTCTGCATCCTGCATAATCTGAATCTGAGAATCCAGTAAATTCAAATTCAGATGTTGTTGGATACCAAAGTCCTAGATTAGGGCAACCCTTTATATATCTCAAAATCCTTTTTAGCAAAATTAGATGAGATTCTTTGGGGTTAACTTGAAACCTAGCATAAATACAGGTAGCAAACATTAAGTCAGGCATACTGCTGTTAAATAAAGTAGTGAGCCAACAATTGCTCTATATACTTTTGAATCAACAAGTTTCCCTGATTCATCATTATCAACAACAGCATTTGAGGGCATGGGTGTTTTCATGGTGGACGAATCAGACATACCAAATCTTTTCACTAATTCCTTAGCATACTTAGATTGGGATATGAAGATTCCATTTGGAGTTTGCTTCACTTGAAGACCAAGGAAGTATGATAACTCACCCATACTACTCATTTCAAATTTAGATTGCATTAGATTAGAAAATCTTTTGCACAAATTTGAATCAGAAGAGCCAAAAATAATATCATCTACATATATTTGAACTAGCAAAGTTTTATTTTTATGTATCCTGAAAAATAAGGTTTTATCTACTATGCCCCTACAGAAATTGTTTTCCAAAAGAAAACTAGCTAAAGTCTCATACCATGCTCTAGGAGCTTGTTTGAGACCATAAAGAGCTTTCTTAAGCTTAAATACAAAGGAGGGTTGAGTTGGAGAGATGAAACCTGGTGGTTGTTCCACATAGACTTCTTCTTTGATTTCTCCATTTAAGAATGCACTCCTTACATCCATTTGATATACCTTGAACTTTTTATATGCAGCAAATGCAAGAAAAATTTTGATTGCTTCAAGTCTTGCAACAGGAGCAAAGGTCTGATCATAATCAATCCCTTCTTCCTGTGAATATCCTTAGGCTACCAGTCTTGCTTTATTTCTCACAATGTTGCCTTGTTCATCTAGCTTGTTCCTCATGACCCATTTGATACCAATCACTGGATGGTCTTTTGGTCTAGGAACCAAATCCCATACTTTATTTGTCTCAAACTGATTGAGTTCCTCTTGCATAGCAATGATCCAGTTCGGATCTTGTTCTGCATCTTGTAGAGATTGCGGTTCAATCTAAGAGAGAAAACATGTGTGCATCATATTCTGATTTACTTGATTCCTTGTTTGCACACCTGCTGAAATATCACCAATCACTTGTGATATTGGATGATCTCTAACTGTGATGTGGTCAACAGTTGGAGCTGGTTCAGCAATAATTTCCACTTGGGGGATTTGTTCAGCTGTTATATCTTGTGAAGAATGATCTGCTGTTATCTGTTCTGAACTTTCAGCAAAATCTGGGAGATTTTCTTCTTCACTCTCTTCATCATTCTACTGTTCAGGATTCAGAATTCCTTCTTTATGTAGAGCTAATTGATCTAGCTGCTCATTTAATATAGGTACCTGCAGATTTTCTATGGTAGAAGGAATCTTCTCCTTGTAAAACATGTTAGTTTCATCAAAAGAGACATGCATAGATTCTTCTATTTTAAGAGTAGATTTATTATAAATCCTATATGCTTTACTGATTAGTGAATAACCTAAGAAAATTCCTTCATCTGATTTTGGTTCAAATTTCCTAAGGTAATTCTTATCATTATTATGAATGAAACATCTACAGCCAAATGCTCTAAAATAGTTAACTTTAGGTTTCTTCCCTTTAAGTAATTCATAAGGAGTCTTTCCCTTAAGTTTGTGTATCAAACTTCTATTCAGAACATAATTTGTTGTGCTAACAGCCACTTCCCAAAAGGATAGGGGCAAATTAGCATCTGCAAGCAATGTTCTTGCTGATTCAATTAGAGTTCTATTTTTCCTTTCAACTACCCCATTTTGTTGAGGAGTTCTAGGAGCTGAGAAGCAATGCCTGATACCTTCCATCTCACAGAATTCTTGCATAAGAAGAGACTCAAACTCAGTGTCATGATCACCTCTGATCAATCCAACTACAGTAGAGTACTCAATCTGTATGCTCTTAAGAAAGTCTGTAAGAACTTTAAAGTTATCTGACTTTTCTCTCAAAAAGAACACTCAAGTGAATCTAGAGAAGTCATCTACAATAACTAGAGTGTAAGACTTCCCCCCTAAACTCTTTGTTGCTATAGGTCCAAAAAGGTCCATATGTAGCAAATATAAGATTCTAGGTGAATCACTTTTAGATAATGATTTAAAGCTATTTTTAGTTTGCTTGCCTAGTTGACATGCCCTACAAAGACCTTCTTTCTTGTATGAACCTAAGGGTAAACCTCTAACAAGATTGTCCTTAGATAATTTAGCAATGGTCCTAAGGTTTACATGTCCTAATCTCTTTTGCCAATGTTCACTAGATTTGCTTACATCACTAAATAAACAAACTTCTGAAGTAGATGAATTGAAATTCACTAAATATATATTACCCTGCCTAATACCTGATAAAACAGTAACATCATCTGTAGATTTAATAAGGCAATTCAATTTATTAAATGTTACCTGATACCCTTCATCACATAATTGACTTATGCTGATAAGGTTATGTTTCAGTCCCTTTACATAAGCTACCTCTTTGAAGGTGACTTCTCCAACCTTGACTTTTCCATAGCCTTTGGTCTGTCCACAGTTGGAGTCTCCAAATATGACTTTTGGTCCAAGCTTTGCCTTGTAATTGTTCAGATTTGCCTTGTTCCCTGTCATATGTTTTGAACAGCCACTGTCCAAATACCATTTTTCACTTGTTCTTGAACATCTGTGTACCTGCAAAGACAAACATAAACTAGTTGTTTTTGACCCAGACTACCTTGGGTCCTTTGTCTTACCACAATACTCAGAAATAAAGGACATTTCAGGCTGATCCTTATAGCCTTGTGGATGATATCTCCTTGGAGGTATTGTCCACTCAGTAAAAGGATTTTTAGTGTGTTTAGAATTAGAATTCCTGAAATTTTGTGTATAGTATCTGTTCGACAAATTTGGGTAAATTCGTCGATCGACGTTCGACGAATGTACATGATTTCGTCGAACGCCGTCCATGTAATTACTATATTGAAAATATGTTTTCAGTTTTCTTCGATCTCCGTTCGACAGATTGAAATCTTTTCGTCGAGCTTCGTTCGACGAATTCTTCTGAATTCTTTTATTCTTAACAGACTTGCTTGAAATAACTTTATTTGCTTCTACAGCCTCTTTGCTTTTAGCAGATATGAATTTTATGGGTGTAGATAATATATTCTTCTTAATCAGATGTGTCTCACTTGATGAGGCACCCAAACCCAGTTTGCTATTAAGTCTAGCATTTACTATGCTTGTTATGTCCATCAGTTTGATGCTTCTCCCATTTAGGGATTCTTCAAACTTTTTGGCTTCAGACAACTTGCTCTCAATAAGAACAATATGTTCCCTGGAGGCAGCCAAATCTTTCTTAAGATTTTTATTTTCTTCACTTATATTATTCATTTCAGCTAGCTTGCTTCTGAGTGAGATTATTTCTTTCTCAGATTTCAGTAAGTCTAAGCAAAGAACTTTGAATTCAGCTTTGAATTCAACTGAAGTAAAATCAAAGTTAGATAATACCTGATCTGCATCATCTTTTGCTTCAGATTCTGATTTTTCTTCAGAATTATGTCCTGAGGCATTGATAGCCATCATGCAGAAGGTTCTTTCTTCTTCATCATAATTGGAGCTGGATGAGAAGGCATCTTCTGACTCACTGGCTGAGTCATATATTGCCATCAGACATTGGTCACTTTCCTTTGAATTTTCTTCATCATCATCAGATGAGCTGGATGATGATTCAGATTCAGTGTCACTCCAAGACTCTGCTATAAATCCTCTTCCCTTCTTTCTGTGCTTGTGGGAGGAAGACTTGCTGGAGATTCTTTTCTCTTCCTTATCCTTTTTCTTTTCTTTCTTTTGATTTTCTGGACATTCTGTCAGGTAGTGTCCAGGTTTCCTGCATCCATAACAAATAACCTCTTTAGGAGTTGATTTATCATACCTTTGCTTTTCTCTTGATCTGGACTCTTTCTTTCTGAGGTCCTTCTTAGCCAATTTGTAAAATCTCTTGGCTATGAGACTCATAAACTCCTCATCCTTTGGAGTCTTTTCTTCTTCTTCTGCATCAGCCGCTTTGAAAGCTATGCTCTTTTCTTTCTTTGTTGCTGGAGATGAAGTGGATGCTTCAGCTTCCCTGGATTTAATGAGCTGCTCATAGGATTTGAGCTTGCCCAACAATGCTTCAGTGGTAATCTCATTGAGGCTTCTGGCTTCTTTGATTGGCCAGATTCTAGAATCCCATGTGCTGGGGAAGCACATTAAGATCTTGTCATTGACCTCAGTGATAGAGATCACTTTATCCAAGGTCTTCAGCTCATTTATTATGAGGCTGAGCCTATTGTACATATCATCAACTGTCTCTGTTTCTCCTTTCTTGAAGTTTTCATATAGAGAGATCAAGTGTGATCTTCTGTCTTTCCATTCATCTGCAGAACCTGCAACTATATTATTTAGTGAGATCCAAATCTCTCTGGCTGAAGTACATTCAACCACTTTTTGAAATATGTCATTAGACATAGTTTGAGCCAGAATGTTCATTGCTTTTGCATCTGCACTTCTTTGTTTCTTCCGTGCTTCTGTCCATTCAGGAGGTGGGACAGCATGGTTGTCTGATGTTGTTTCAGTACTTGCAGATGTTGAGGGTGTAGGAGGTCCTGTCAAGATAACATTGAAGATTTCCTCATCAATAGAATTCATGTATAATCTAATCCTTGCTTTCCACAGTGCAAAATTACTGAGATTGCGCATAGGAGGTCTTGTGCTGGAATACACTTTATTTTGTGCCATGAGTTTTAAACAAAAGATAAAATGAAAAAGAACTCTAAGAGAAATTAAGATCTAATTGATCTTTGTGATTCAGGTGTTAGCCTATAAAGAATCAACTTTCTCTGATACCAATTGAAAGTGGAGGTTAGATCTTAAGTTACTCTAGAGGGGGGGGGGTGAATAGAATATTGAAAACGTTTCCTTAGTTTTTATAGCGGAATTAAAATAGTGTTATATATATGTGTAAGCAGTGTGAGATAAATATATAAGCAGAAAAACTAAATAAGTAAAAGCACACAGCATAGCACAGAGAAATAAACCAACACAGAGGACACAAAGAAATATAGTGGTTCCCCCATAAATCTGGGTAGTCCACTCTTCTACCACCCTTGGTAGGAATCCACTAGGAGAGTTGATCAGATGCCCTAGCACCAAGGTGATTTTGATCAGGTGTCCACACACCACAGAGCTTTTGATCAGGTGCTCAAAACCAACTAGATTTTTTGATCAGGTGTCTTGCCACCAAGGAGTTACACTTTTGAAGGTAGTATTAACCCTGTACAAGAGAGGTGGGAAAGAGTTTGTAGTGTTCTTCTCTATCAAGATGCTAAGAGAAGACTCTAGTGGATTTGTTGTAAAGCTCCCCCCGTCTGATTGAAGTATTTGACAGATGGTGGAGAAGCTTTCTCTTGAAACAGAAATCTTCTGTAGCAGATTGATCTGGAAGAAATAGTTCTTCAGATTCTTTGTTGCTCTTTTAGAAGACTTAAACTTGCAGCAGATATCTGAGAGATGGATCTTTGAAGAAGATGTTCTCTGAGAAGTGGTGATTGCTACTTGAGGAAGAAGAAGACTGAGAATGTTTTGCTGAGTGTTCTTCTTTTTATTTCTCTATCCTTGTTGTTCTCTCTCTGTATTCTGTAAGAATAATTTGAATTCTGTCGAGCTCTGAGACAATAAAGTCTGTATTTGATATATTCTATCTTTGGAATAGAATAATCAGACTTTAAATCTTTCTTGGAATAACAACAAAAACCAAACGACTTTGGCAGGTCCTTTAATTCCTTAGCCGTGAAATATTCCTTTGCATTAATTGTCAATGACTATCTTTGTCTTGGAAAAAGGAAAGAAAGGAATATAATAACTGAATATAATATCCTTACTTTTCTGTCTTGAAGTCGTCGATCTGTGTTCAGAGAACTGACAAATAACTGATATTAAAGTATTAATTGATCTGGAATCAATCTTTGTCGATATGAGCTTCAATAAAGAATTTGTCGAGCGCTGGCTGGAATTCGTCGAGCGCTGCTCAAAGAATGTTGAACGCTGGCTGGAAATCTGTCGGGCGCTGGCTGGAGAACTGTCGAGCGCTGGCTGGAAAAATGTCGAGCGCTGGCAGGAATTCGTCGAGCGCTGGAAGCCATCTGTCGAGCGCCGATAGCCATTTGTCGAATGCTGGCAACTTAAAATTTTCCTTAAGTTCTAGCTAATCTATCAGCCTAAAGACTTGACCCTTAAACTATACAATGGGGTCAACTTGATCCTAGGTCAACATATAGTGATCCTAGCCCAAATCAGTAATAGGGTTGTTCCAACATGTAGGATCGGGAGGAGAACAGCTTCCGAAAAACCGGCAGGCTGAATTCAATGCGCTCCTCGCGCATGTAGCAGGCGAAGGCTATGATGACCCCCATGGCATTGGGAGTGAGCTGGCATGGAACGAGGCCATAGTGCTTGAACACCTGACAAGCAATAGAAAGCGAGGTCAATACACTGCGAGCGAGGTCGATTCAGCAGAAGGGAAAAGTAAGCAAGATTAATCGGTACCTGGCAGACCTCAGGCCATAAGGGCAGGTGTAGGCCAACCGCGAAATGGGTCGTCGGGATGGCTAGCTCGTCGGCGAGGAGGGTGTTGATCACAACATCCTCGCGAGGGCGACGGGCCGAGAATGCGGGGGGGGGGGGGGGGTGCGGGGGCAAGTCGGCGACCGCAGTGAAGTAATCTTCCTTGGTCAGGTTGCAGTTGAAGAAAGAGTGGTCGGAGAAAGCCCAGACTCACTTCCGCCGACCCTCGGCCTCGGCATCATCAGCGACCATCTTGAATGCCTGCGAAAGAAGAAGGGAGCAAGAGGGAGAGGCGACGAGATCTTTCAAGCAAGGGAAGAAGTAGGGTTGACGATGAACGCGGTAGGTGTCTCTCAATTATGAGACCCTATTTATAGCAAAACAAAAAAGGCGTGAAGAAGTCCAAGCGCCGATGGGTGCGGTTAGCAAAATGTCATTGCATGATCGCGAGCGAGAAACACAAACTGTTTTCAAAAAATAATATGTGGGCGAGATCTCCCTACGAGGTCAGTATGAATAAATATTCGGCGAGAATAGAATAGCTTACGACAAGATTAAAATAAGAAAAAGGCGTAGCTATGCGAATCGCGAGCGAGAACCCATGAACAACTGATAATAACTACTAACAAGCGAGAACTCATAAATATAAGTAGCGAATAGTCGCGGGATTGTCCATTATAAGAATAAACAGTAATAAATAGGAAGAGTTCGCAGAAGGGAGGCGGGTTCACGAATCTAATGGGGCAACCATTTCCATCTGCCGCCACCTCGCAGTCCGGACCACGGCGGCATCCTGGAGTTATAATAATCCTGGGCCACCCGGCCATCCTTATCCATCAGGAAGGCATAGTCCCGCATCCTCGCAATATGCACCTCCGACGACGTGACATGCTCATCATGGTCACGAGGCAACGCGGCTTAGAGTCTCACGTATTCGTCCATCAGGGCAGCGTGCCTCTCCTCGGCAGCCTATCTATCTCGTCTCGCTTGAAGGTTGAGGTCCAGCAGCATCCGACCATGCTTCTGAAATAATTCGGCAGTTCGTCTCTTCATCGCCTCGTGATCTCGCGGATCACCCAAGAAGTCCTCCATCTGCTCTGGGAGAGGGGACATCCCTTCATCCCTGAAGTCAGAATCGGTGTGCGGGGTCTCGGAGTGCTCTGTGAGAGGGAATAGATAGTTTTAAACAGGTGGGGGAAATCCTCACACATCGCAAGGGTCCAGAAACCCTTACCCGGAGGAGGGCGAGGAGGCCCAGGGAGAGAAGATCCAGGCCGACCCTCAAAGACATTGCGGTAGTGGGGCAAAAGAGATTTGCCTAGGCCAGGAGGGTATGCCGCGCTGTTGATTGGCGGAATCTTTGGCGGTATTGAGCCGCCAGAGTCCTCGCTCACCAGGAGGTTGAACCCCGACATCTTTATGGTCGTGTCGGGGAGGACCGGGGACAGAGGTCGCGAGCCTTGATGAGGAGGGCTCTTCTGGGGCGAGACTGCAAAGAGTAAGAAACCAGGAGCCATTAGTCAACAAAATAAGCGTGAGCGAGCGAGAATAGCGGCGTACCTGTAGCCTTTCTGCTAGCGGGATCTGTGCTCGCTGGCGGAACGTTGCGAGACCCAGTTTTGGGCTCGGCACTGCCATTGTTGGTGGCGTGATCCTGCGATCAAGCGAGGGTCAGAGAAGTTCATTTATCGGCTTGGCTAGAGCTATGACTCATACCTTCTCGGGGGAGCGGTCGTTTGGGAAAGATTCCAGCAGTACCGACTCATCCCCGGTTTGGCGAACCGTTTTCGCCTTCTTAGTGGTCAGCACCGGAGCGGGAGGCGGACGATTCGCCCATGCAGGAATTTTGGCCATGGAAGACTACTCGCTGGCCTTGGAGGCCTGTAGGCGAGTCTCCATTTCCATGGAGAGCGACATCTTTTGACAGCTACAGTAAGGGGGAAAGGAGAAAAGAAGGAAATAATGGTGCGCATCACGGTGGCTCGGGGTGATATTTATAGCCTTCAGGTGGGTCCTACCAAATATTCCTGACAAATCATCAAGAAGCTGGCGAATACCAGGGGTTAGATGTTTCTTCGCGAGCCTAGATAGCCTCACGAAGAGTGGGGATTATGTACAACCCCGATATTCGCCAGGCAAGGGTTGGCGTCTCTAGAGGTCAGCATTGTGAAGAGAGTAATAAGGGGGGCAAGCCAGACAAGTCCTCGCAAGAGTCTGGCGGGCGAGATAAGCCCTTGCTGACTGTTTGCTGGTAGGATGGCGAGATGGGTACTCATCGTGCATACGCGAGAAGGGCTGGGGAGCCAACCGCTCGCGGGCCGCTTACAGCAGTTCTGGGTTCGACGGGGGGGGGGGGCGTCCAACGAAATCAGGCATGCTCGACGAGATCTATTTTGCGTTCTACGAACTCGCTTCTCAGTTCGACCAACATCAAGTTCAACCAGATAAGTTTATCTCAGCAGTTGGGCTGGAAGGGCCTATCGTCTCGGCGGCCCAGCCTCATCCCAGCGGATCCTCTAAGGAAGGAAGTCATCTATGGGTGACGAGGGTAAGCTCGCAGGAAGGCACGCGAGACCAGGTCTCAGTGGATATCGCCGCAAGGGGTCCAGGCGAGGTCTTAACGACGCGCTCGCCAAGGGGATGTCACGGAAGAAATACGCGAAGAGGCAGCGAGAGCCCTCACGAGTAATGTTCTCGCAAACCCCTTGCCCGTGGGTTGACAAGGAAGGATTACCTTTTTACCCCTGGTGGTCTGCCATTAGCCTCCCCAAATAGCGTAGTTTGGCTGTTAGCAGACCAATTTTGGGGTGCGGATAATAAAATCAAAAGGCGGAATCCTGCTATTTGCAGGCCAGTCCAGAAAATCTATAAATAAGACCCAAAGGGCACCTTTGGAGAGGGCTTCTCTTTTTTTTGAGCTTCTCTCTCCTCAGGCTTTCCTTGGTTGGCAGTCTCAGAGCTCTCCAAGGTGCCCAGGCTCTAGCATTGGCTTGGGAGGGGAAGCGCTCTAAAGATCTTCCGGGTGTGGGGTGGGTCCTCCTTGCTGAGTCTAAGGGTCTGTGTCTAGTTCCAAGGCTTCAGTCTGTCCCTTCGAAGGATTAGTAAGTTCCAGCTGCTGTGACTACTATATCCAACAAGAATCCCCTCAAAATATTTTTCAGCAAATTTAGTTAGATAAGACTTACCATTATTTAGGACATAATACTTACATCCAAAGATTCTAAAGTAGGACAGATTTGGTTTTCTGCCCTTCATTAGTTCATAAGGAGTTTTCTTGTGACTTTTGATGATAGAGGCTCTATTCTGCGCATGATATGTAGTGTTGACAACTTCAGCCCAAAAATATTCTGGTAGTGAAGAGTCACTCAGCATTGTTCTACCATCCTCTATGAGAGTCATGTTTTTCCTCTCAACAACTCCATTGTGCTATGGTGTTCTTTGAGAAGAAAATTCTTGAAGAATACCTTGTTCTTTGTAGAAATTTGTCATTAGGGCAGACTAAAATTCTGTCTCATAGTCACTTCTGAGTTTGAGCCCAAAACAACTCTTTTGATTCTGAATTTGCTTGACATATGATGGAAAGATATCCAAGGTATCAGACTTTTTCTTAAGGAAGAACAACCAAGCATACCTAGAGAAGTCATTAACTATCACAAGGGTATATAACTTCCTTCCTAAACTATGAATTGACATGAGACCAAATAAGTCCATATGTAATAAGTAAAGACATCTTTCTAAATCTTTGGAACATATGCTCTTAAAGGTGGTCTTAGTTTGCTTGCCCATTTGACAGCCATGACAAATACCCTCTTTAATGCATTTAAGATTAGGTGCATTTCTAACAAGATTTTTTAAAAGAGTTTGTTGATTGTCATGTAGTTCATGTGAGCAAGCCTCTTGTGTCATTGCACACAAAGAGATTCTCTCTCTTATTTGCTATAAGGCAAATAGGTGTAGCTGAATCTAAATACAAGAAATTTAAACAATAGACATTGTCACTCCTAGTGCCTGATAGAATTTTCTCAAGATCAACTGAATTTCTAATCAGACACTTATCCTTGTGGAACTTAATGACATAGCCAAGATCACATAGTTGGCTTATGCTTATAAGTTTATGTTGTAACCCACAACATAAGCTACTTTTGAGATGGAGACTAAGCCATTGGTAATCATACCATAGCCCTTGATGATGCCTCTGTCAGATCCACCAATTATAACTTTGTCTCCATATTCCACAGAGGAAAAGTTCTTCAGGAGGCCTCTTATTCCAGTCATGTGCCTGGAACACCGACTGTCCAAATCCCAGATTGGCATTTTGTTAGTCTTTGGACATACCTGCAAAAACAAACTATTTTACCTTTGGAACCCAATCATATTTGGATCCATGGTTCCTGTTAGCTTTGACTACAGGAAGCCTAACTATAAGACTACTATCAAGCTTAACATTCTTTTCTCTAGGCACAATTAGGTTGAACCAACAGTTTATAACAAAGTGGCAAATCTTGCCACAGCACCAACAATAAAATATGTTGTACCTCCTCTTCTGATTCATCTTTTGAATAGAGTGTTGGTGTTGACAATCAGAAGAGCAGACTGCTTGACAACAAAATTTCTAGAGCTATTCCTGTGGCTGTGCACAGATTTTGAGATTGGTTGCACAGTCACCTGCTTCAATTTAGCGATTGGCTTTAGAGGAAACGCCTTTCCCTTCCCTTTTGTTGATGGTGTTGTAGAGCCAAGCACAAATGGCCCACGATGCTTCATCTGGATCTCCTCATGGGGTGACTTTAGAGCACTCAGTCCAATGTTTGCTCTATTCTTTGAGTTTTGTGACTTAGTACCACTAGTAGAGCACACATTGATGAGGTATCCATATGTCAGATCTTGGTCATAAGTGTTGGAGGGCAGGAGAACTTTCTGGAAGATGGTTTTGTTGGGAATATTGCCTTTCAATGTTCCTTGGATTTGAAGATGCATCACATACAATGCTAAGTACATATTGTGTTTGATAAGCCATTTTTTCATGTTAAATACATGATTAAGTCATTCCAAACCTTGGAATAGTTCTATGTATTTCACAGTCAAGAACTTCTGAGCCAACAGTCTGGTCTCAGCGGATCCGCTGAGATGCAGGTTATTTCTGCCACTGAGACTGAAGCCCGTCTCAGCCCATCCGCTGAGTCGAATTCAAATATGAACATTATTCTGGTGGGTTCTATTTTTGTGGAAGTGACAAGGAAGCAAGATAAGTTTTTCTATTCTTGTCCATACTGTGACAAGACATTCCTTATAGCCGTTGAAGATTGCTGGAGGTATAAAAGAGATGGCTAGGTCAATGGAACAGTACTGACTTTTGGGAAGAACATTGCTGAGCTTGTACTGAAGATCATCATCATCTTCTTCCTATGAAGTCATTGTTGGATCTGTAGGCAACCTTAGAGGGGGGGGGGGGGGGGGGTGAATAAGGGTTTTAGAAACTATTATTTCTTTTTGTATGACTTGAAAGTCTGAGAGATCAAAATAGTGAAAAACCAAACAACTCAATTGAAATAAAATAAAGACATGATTTTATTAACTTGAAATATTAGAATAAAAAACTTAATTTATTATGACGCTAGAAATCGTAGGAGAAAAAAATAAAGAACTCCTTTTGTTTTCTATCCCGACTCGTATCCCCGCGAACCGGTGGCTTTAGCCTATCCTCCCTCGGATCTGGACTCAAGACACTCTATCCAATTCTCCCCCGGATACGGCCTCAAGCACTCCCTAGACCTATTCTAGATCTAGTCATCAACACGATGTGAATTCCTCCCTAAATCCTACCCAGACCTTGTCGCCAACATGAGGCTAATCACTACACAATTACAAAAGTTATGATTTAAATAAGCAACAACAATATGAAAAACTCTCTCTAAGAAACTTTTGAAGTCGAAGACGAAAGATTGTTGTAGAATAAGCATGGTTGAAGCGATTGTCGGTCGGATGCCACGTGAAGAAGTCCTCCTTTAGAAACTATCAGAACTTTTGGTGGGATATCAACTCTCGACAGAATAAGGCTCTGGAATTTAGGCGCTAGAACTCTCTCAAGGATGTGTGTCTAAAATGAGAGAAGGGGCTTCTTTTATAGGAGTGCGAGCTACCGCCTGCGCTATCTCTACCGCTGGCGCTATCTCGGATTAGGCATTATTCTGCGTGTGAGAATATTTCTTTGTAAGCCAAGCTGGACATCATTCTTCTTGTGCATCAAGCTACCACCTATGTTATCCCTACCATCGGCGCTATATCAGTTTAGGCATTATTCTACGTTAGAGAATATTTCATTTCAAGTCAAGCTTCGTCATTCCTCTTGTGCATCAATCTACTAGCGATGCTATCCGCTACCGCCGACGCTAGTGGCACTGTTGGAGTTTTGGCTTCAAACATGGGTGCAACCTTCTTATGTTATCCTTAGGTCATATGAAATTATTTCCTGCACACTTAAACACACATGATCAAATACACGTAGGATTTGTTATTCTCAAACTTAGGAGACGCGGAAGACCATGTTCCAACAAACTCCCCCTTTTGATAATGACAAACCCATTAATGATAAATCAGAGCATTAAAACATAAAGCAAGACGAATCATATTTGTTTGTATGTGTGTGAGATGACTTAGGATAATTTGCGTTTTGGTATTTAGAAGTGCTTCCCATAAATGCATGTTCCCCCTATGTGAATGCTCCCCTTATAAGTAGGCTATCATCTTAAGAATTTATCATGTTAGTTCTCCCCATTTGATATCGGTTATTATTTATCATTTAGTTCTTCCCCTTTTGTTATTAGCAAAAAGTGGGTTATGGAAGCAAGAGACATAGAAAGATGCTTTTTGATTAAAAAATTAAGGCATGATCAAGCTTTTAGAAGAAATGTAATGATAAGGAGTTTTTAGCATAAAAATTTTCACAGAAATAGATCAGAGTTTTTAACATAAAATAGAAAGTATGCATGTTAGACCAACTAATATAAACTTTACCAAGCAAGTCTATCACCTGTTGAAGAAAAAGAGAATTTTGAGATTTAAGATAAAAATAAGACTTGAAATAAGCATGAAAGCGCAAGGTAAAAGTTATAAGGTAATATTGCGGAAGATTTATAGAAATACAAGAAACACATTTTTGTAAGCATGATGCATAAGAAGAAATATGAGTTAAATTTCAAAAATAAGAAGTTTTGAAAATCATTGTTCATGTAAAATCATTTAGGTTTTACAAATTAACCAAGCATGAAAGAAAGAAATAAAAAAGAGACTACTACAATGTTATTTTAATTCACAAATTCAAGACATTCCAAACATTGTAGAGAGCATGCTAGGTTATCTAGTGCGTTTATATATAAAGCATAATATAGAATTAACATTAGGAACCAATACTCATGAGAATAAGTATTATGGAAGATAACGATGTGCGCATAAGTGTATTTTGAAGAAAGTAAACAAATGATTTAATCATGAAATAGAACACATATGGAGAGTAAAGTGCACAATAAAACACAAATAAATATACTTCCACACAAATCAATGCACCAAAAAAATTGTACAACTACCAAGGTGCTCTGCACACATAATGCTTATTAAGACTTATCAGGGTGCAAAGTAGTGCTTGGGGGATCACACATTTTTATTTTTCAATAACGATATTTTTTTGTCATCCGCTGTACTTAAGAATAAGTGGTGTAAAAGAAAACTAAGGTTTGCACAAGACACTGTACTATTCTTTCCATGGTTTCCACCTTGCATTGGTTATTGAGAAGTATCAGGAGGTTCATATAGTGCTTGGTGGACGTATCTATGTCAATTTACTTCATAATTTTTTTTGTTTTGTACAAAGTTCTCCGAATACACTTGTTTTGCAAACCATTATAATTTTGAAAGTACAACCACTTTTCTTTATTTGTAAGAGTGCAAATAAATATAGTGTAGGTGAGATACTTGTGCAATTTTAATTCATTGTACAATTACAGTACACAAGCAAGCATTCTTAGATTAAAAGCACATGTAGACTTGCAAAAATAAATGAGTGAAGAAATATCATTATCAATCATAAAACATTTACTCATACTTAGAGGCATGCTAAACTTGGTTCTACACAAACTTTTTCAATACAATTGATGCTCATATATTTAGATCTATCAAAACATGATAAGTGGTAAGATAATGTTCAAAGTAGTTTGAAAAGATGAATGTCAACATTGTAGAAAGTTCTAAATGATAGATTAAATCATGCTTGATAAGAACAAGAAATTCTATACAGTTTTTTGATATATTTTTAAAAAAAATTTAAAAGAAATGATTGAAAGATGAACTTTTATAATTGATCTTGGACTTCCCGAGGTCTACCCTGTAAGGGGTTCGCACCAGTACTAAGAGATGTGATGGGGTGACATCCCAAATCTCCCTTTCACAAGATACATGTAAATAGAAAAATTTAAGTTCAAAAAAGTTTTTTTTGTAAGTTTTTTTGTTTTATAATTTTGTAGTTGATTTTCTGCATATCAGGGTAGAAACCAAACAAATAAGCGAAGAGAAAAGAATAAAATATTTGTTTTGCAATTTGTCCTCTGTAAATTTTTATTTTAGTTTTTCAAAAATAAACCAATGGCAGAAGTGTAAAAATAAGTAGTACATAAAAAATAACATATTTTTAGTTATTTTGTAAAATTTTAAAAACACAGAAAATTAGAGAGTCGAGCTAGTGCCGGCGCTAGCGCTAGCGCGACAGACAGTGAGCAAAATTTTGGGATTTTGAAAAATTTGTTTTTTGATCGTGATTAAGTGTCTAAAGATAAGTTTCATGCAGAAATTTAAGAAAGTTTGGAGATGTCTAGATAGTATAAAAATGCATAAAACATTTGTGTTTTCATATTTGACTTAACCCGAGAGGTCTAGGACACCTAATTCCAGTCTTAGCAATTGAAATCTTGTATCGGGAAGAGGTTTAGTGAATATGTTAGCAAGGTGGGGTCTGTACTAATGAAACCTACTTTTACATGCTCTTTCTTAATATGATCCCTAATGAAGTGAAGGCGAACGTCTATGTGTTTGGATTTAGAGTGGTGTACCAAATAATTTGTAAGATCTATGGCACTTTTATTGTCACATTTTAGATCAATATTTTTGAGATAAAAACCAAAATCCTCTAGTTTGGCTCGTCCATAAAGCTTATGCACAACAACTCCCAAGTGCGATGTATTCGGCCTCCGTGGTGGAGAGAGCAACCGAAGATTGTTTCCTACTAGACCATACAACTAATGAGGGTCCTAAGAAGTGGCAAGTACCGCTAGTGCTTTTTCGATCTAGTGAGCATCCGACGTAATCCGAATCAGAATAGCCATGTAGTGTAAATGAGTCATTGTGCAGGTACCATAAACCTAATCTAGATGACCCAAGTAGATATCTAAAAATATGTTTTACTGCTTTTAAATGAGATTCTTTTGGATTGGCTTGAAAGCAAGCACATAAACATACGACAAATATTATATCTGGTCTAGATGCACTTAGGTAAAGAACAGATCCGATCATACCTCTATATAAAGTTTGATCGATAGAAATTCCCGATTCATCTTTTCTTAGTTTTAATAAAGAACTGATAAGTGTAGAAGCTTGTTTAAGATTTTCAAATCTAAACCGTGTAAGCATATCATGAACATATTTTGTTTGTCAAATAAAAATACCATCATTTCGTTGTGAAATTTGAAAACCAAGAAAATAAGAGAGTTCTCCTACTAGGCTCATTTCAAATTCATTTTTCATTTCGAAGACTACTTCATTACACAACTCTTCATTCGTGGCTCCAAAAATTATATCATCAACATATATCTGTAAAATAATTAAATCCTTATTATTGTACTTAATGAAGTGTGTGTTGTCGGCACTTCCCATGACATAACCATTCTTTAATAAGAATGATGTAAGTCTTTCATACCATGCACGGGGAGCTTGTTTTAAACCATAAAGCGCTTTTTCTAATCTATAAACATGATTTGGAAATTTTTCATTTATAAAACCGGGGGTTGTTCTACATAAACATTTAATCCCATTTAGAAAAGCACTTTTAACAAGCATTTAAAATAATTTTATTCTTTTAAAACTTGCAAAATCCAGAAAAATTCGTATAGATTCTAAGTGAGCAACAAGTGCAAAAATTTCATCAAAATCTACCCCCTCGATTTGAGAAAAAACTTGAGCGACTAACCGAGCTTTGTTCGTTGTAATTCTAGATTCACCATCTAATTTATTATTAAAAATCCATTTTACTCCAACAACGAGATGATTAGATGGACGTTCTAGTAGTTTACATACTTTATTTCTTTTAAATTGATCTAACTCTTCATTCATAGCCAAAAAACCAAAATTCATCATTTAAAGGTGTTGAAACGTTCTTTGGTTCGATTTAGGAAACAATGCAAATATTCGAATAAGTTTCATGAAGAGAAGATTGAGTTCTTACCCCAATAGATGGTTCCCCAATGATTAGCTACTTAGGATGATTCTTTGAGAAGTTTAAGATTCTTGGAGGCACATATTCATCTTCCTTGGCCTCCTCCTCCTCCTCCTCCTCCTCTTTAGAAGGTTCATCTTTGTTGTGCTCTACAGGTGGTAAGGGTTCATCATTTGTATCTGTAGGAAGTTTTTCTACAAAAGGAATACATTCATCAAAATTTACATTAATAGACTCTTCAACCTTACTAGTTCTTTTTATAAATATTCTATAAGCTTTACTAGTTGAAGAGTATCCAAGAACAATTCCTTCAACATATTTTTCATCACACCTCCCTAAGACATCTTTTGTATTTAGAATAAAGCATTTACAACCAAAGATTTTAAGATATGATACGTTAGGTTTCTTTTGAAAATATTGTTCATACAGCGTGAGATTTAAAGTTGGACAAAGCACGACTCTATTCATTACATAACATGATGTGCTTACGGCTTCAGCCCAAAAAGAATTAGGTAATTTATACTCAGATAGCATAGTACATGCTAGTTCTTGAATTGTCCTATTCTTTCTTTCTACAACACCGTTTTGTTGAGGTATGCGAGGAGTAGAGAACTCATGCTTAATACCAGACATTTCACAAAAAGAATTAAAATTTTTTTTTCCAAATTCTCCTCCATGATTTGAGTGAATGCATTTTATTTTTAAATTTAGTTCATTTTGAATACAAGTACATAATTTTGAAAATTCGCAAAACACATCAGATTTGGAAGAGAGAAATTAAGCTCAACAATATCTAGAGAAATCATCTATTAGAACATAAGTATATATTCTACCACCAAGACTTGCGGTACTAACGAAACCAAAGAGATCCATATGAAGTAATTGCAAAGGTCTTGTAGTAGAAATTTTGTTTTTACTTTTAAAAGAGGATTTTGTAAATTTTCCTTCTTGGCATGGAGAACATAGTGAAGATAGATTTCCATTTAATCTAGACAATCCTCTTATTAATTCCTTTTTGGCTAGTTTTAAAATGAGCTTTGTACTAGCGTGACCTAAACGTCTATGCTATAGTTCTAACTCGTCATTTTTTGTTATAAAACATTTTATGGATGATTTGGAAAGATCATGAAAGGAAACTATATATACGTTATGAGTTCTAGGTGCAGTTAGTAAGACATCTTTTGTGCTAGGATTAAATATTTTGCAAAGATTCGTAGATGACTCAAATAAAACATCTAATCCTTTATCATATAATTGACTAATAGATATTAAGTTATGTTTTAAACCTTTTACATAAAGAAAATTATAAATATTAAAGGATTCATTACCCATTGTACCGACTCCCATGATCCTTCCTTTACCGTTATCTCCAAAAGTAACGATCCCTCCCTTCTTCTTTTCTTGGCTAAGGAACTTTGCTTTGTTGCCCGTCATGTGCTTGGAGCATCCTGAGTCCAAGTACCATATATACATGCTCCTTATTCTTAGCCTGCATGCAAATCTATAAAGATGATGAGAGTAAAGATCTAGATACCCAAGAGGTCCCACCCATAGAATAAGTGGATTCCTTAGGTACCCAGATTTGCTTTTGAGATCCTTGTTTTAATTTCCTTCAAGAGCGAGATGTGTGTCCAAACATATGACAGTTTGCACACGATATAAAGGGGGTTGAGTCTCTCTTCTGGAATTTTACATTGCTCTTACTAGAAGAAGTTTGTTTTTTGGAATTAATAGGAGATTCTTTATATGAGGGTCTACCATCGGCATTAGTGGCTAGCGTCGGGCGGTAGCTGTCACTTTGATATCTGAGTCAAACTTTTCCATAACCATAACAATGGTTCCCCAAAATCATGTCCATAGATTTTTGACCAATTCCAAATTTTTTGATGGCCATATTGAGGTCATGAGTTTGTTTTTTAAGAGAAGAGTTTTCTTTTACAAGCATGACACATTTATTTCCAAACCTTTTTTGTTATTTTCAATTTGTAAGAGAGAGATTTTTAATTTTCTCTCTAAGTCCCGCTCTTCTCTTGTAAGAGTTTTGAGATGAGAGAGGGTCTTAGAAAGAGAAACTTCAAGATCTTTTGCCTTACATAAGGAGTGTTCACACTCTTGGCATGAAACCTTTCTCTTTTCTATTGAAATTAATTTTTTAGTAAGCCTATGATTTTCTTTGATAAGAGATTCATTTTCATGGTTTAAAATAATACTATCTTTTATACTTTTATCATAGGCTTTACAAGTGTGAACAAATTCACCATAAAGTTCTTCGAAGGTGGGAGGAGTTACCTTATTGTCACTAAGAACACTGGTGTTGTCATCGTAGCCTTTTGCCATAAAGCATACATTTGCTTCCTCCTCCTCGCTTGACTCAGACCCGCTTGATTCTTCAGAGGAAGAATCATACCATGCCACGACTTTCAACACCTTCATTTTCTCCTTCCCTTTGTATCGTTTTTCCTTTTGCTCCTTTTGATACTTTGGGCACTGTCATTTAATGTGCCTAGTCTTCCTGCAGTGAAAGCACTTCGGTGGTGGTCTTTCTTCTTCATTGTCACTTTCCTTTTCTTTCTTGGAAGAAGAGGAAGACCCTTTTCGTCGTGCATCCTTAAGGAAGTATTTCCGGAAGGTGTTCCTACTTTCTGGATTTCTAATGAATTTTCTGAAATTCTTTACCAGGAGACATTCTTCATCTTTATCATCATCTACGTTGTTCTCCTTCTTCAACTTCAGTGCCATCACCTTCTTCTTTTGCTCCTTGTTGTATTCATCATGTTGAACATGAAGTTCTACCTCATGGGTTTTGAGATTCGCAAGGAGGTTCTCAATCTGGAGCGTTCTCAGGTTGTGTGACTCCACGATGGCCGTCACTTTTGGATTGAACATCAGAGGTAGAGAGAGAAGAATCTTTCTGACCAAGTCATCATCGGAGAAGGTCTTTCCAAGACCTTTTGAAGCGTGACGATCTTGGTGAATCGTGTCTACATTGAGTTGATGTATTCTTCAGCATCCATCCTAAACTTTTCATATTCTGATTCCAGTTGGAATAGCTTTGCTTCTTTCACCTGCAATGTACCTTCATGAGTATCTACCAATTGGTTCCAAATATCATAAGCAGTTACACATGTAGAGATTCAATTAAATTCAGTTCTATTTAATGCACAATATAAAACATTCATTGGCTTAACATTATTTTTTCACTTGAGTTTATAGTTATCATCCCATCTATCCTTAAGTTTTTCTACAGTAGCCTCTCCTACATAATTGCAGGAGGAGAGTACCGAACCTCTACCATGTTCCATACTTTTACATCCATGGTCATAAGAAAACACATCATACTAGATTTCCAGTATTTGAAATCTGTCTCATAAAAGAGGAGGTTTACTAACACCTTCACCCTCAAGAGAAGGGAGATCAAAAGATGACATTTATTCTTGGTTGTTAGACCATTTGGAATAACCTAGCTCTAATACCACTTGTTGGATCTGTAGGCGCCCTTTGAGGGGGGGGGGGGGGTGAATAAGGGTTTTAAAAACTTTAATTATATTTTGTATGACTTGAAAGTCTGAGAGATCAAAATAGTGAAAAACCAAACAACTCAAGTGAAATAAAATAAAGACATGATTTTATTAACTTGAAATAGTTGAATACAAAACTTGATTTCTCATGATGCTAGAGATTGTAGGCAAAAAAGAAAGATCTCCTTTTGTTTTTTATCCCGACTTGAATCCCCACGAACCGGTGGCTTTAGTCTATCCTCCCGCGGATCCATCCTCAAGCCGCTCTAGCCAATCCTCCCATGGATATGGCTTCGAGCATCCCCTAGACCAGATCTAGTCGCCAACACGAGGCAAATTCCTCCCTAAATCCTACCAAGACCTAGTCGCCAACATGAGGTGAATTCACTACACGATTACAAGATTTATGAATTGAAATAAGCAACAACAATATAAAAAAATCCCTCTAAGAAACTTCTGAAGTCAGAAACGAAAGATTGATGTAGAATAAGCGTGGTTGAAGCGATCATCCGTCAGATGCCGCGTGAAGAAGTCCTCCTTCAGAAACTATCAGAACTTTTTGTGGGAGATCAACTACGACAGAATAAGGCTCTTGAATTTAGGCACTAAAACTCTCTCAAGTATGTGTGTCTAAAACGAGAGAAGAGGGCTTCTTTTATAGGAGTGAGAGCTACCTCCTGCGATATCACTACCGTCGGCACTATCTCAGATTTGGCATTATTCTGCGTGTGAGAATCTTTCATTTTAAGGCAAGCTGGCCGTCATTCCTCTTGTCCATAGAGATACCGGCTGTGTTATCCCTACCATCGACGCTATCTCTGTTTAGGCATTATTTTGCTTGTGAGAATCTTTCATTTCAAGGCAAGCTCCCTCATTCCTCTTGTGCATCAAGATACTACCAGTGATATCCGCTACTGTCGACGCTAGTGGCCATGTTAGAGTTTTCGCTTCAAACTTGGGTGCAACCTTCTTATATTATCCTTAAGTCATATGGCATTATTCCTGCACACTTAAACACACATGATCAAATACACATAGGATTTGTTATTCTCAAACCTAGGAGATGCGGAAGACCATGTTCCAACAGTCATCTCTCTCTCTCTCAAGCTGCAAGCAGAAAAATCCCTGAGAGATAGTTTGGTCCTGTTGATTTGTTTCAGCAGAACAAGTTGATCTTCTTCCTTCTACTGAAGAAGAAGATCAGGTGGAGCAAGGACTGTAGCTGATGTTATCTAGCCCTGCTTCAAGACAGCATCTATTGTGCTCTACAACAGAAGAATCAAGCTGAAGGTTTATTTAAATAATCTTCTGTTGTAAAACTAGAATCATCAATTTTTGTAAGAACATTATTGTTCTGAGTTGTAGGGCCTTTGCGCCTGAGCTGTAGGGCCTGTGTGGTGAGATAGTAGAGCTGTAATCCAAGCCTGAGCTGTAGGATTTCAGTGGAAATCTGAGGTTGTACTTGAGATAAGTTTGAGGTAGAAAACATGGAGGGTTTCTGAGCTGTAGGAGTTGGAGGACTCTGAGGTAGGGCTTCTTGATAAGCCTGAGTGTAGGGCTGCTTGTCTGAGGTAGGGTTTTGTAGAAAACCTTAGAAATCCTGAGGGATTTGTGTTGTAATCTCATTGAGCTGAGTTATTGAAGGAGATTTCCTTGTCTAACATATTGTTAGAAAGGTGTAGAGGGAAAGTGGATGTACCCAGACCTTGGGGAACCACTATAAATAGTTTTGTGCTTTTGTGTGTTATCTTCTGCTTTGCTTAAACAACTAAAATAACTAATTATAAGTAGAAAAAGCAAAGAAACCTATTCACCCCCGCCCCCTCTAGGTGAGATAGACTACTACTAGGTTAAATATCATATGGTATTAGAGGTAGGTTGGTCAAGAAGGACTTAACAGTCTGACGTGAACCTACAAGGAGTAGTCAACTACTACACCCAATGGCTGCCTCTAAAGTTCATAAGGAGTTGGGCTCCATGAAGCTGCCCATATGCAAAAAGGAGTCCTTTGGCATATGGAAGCAAAGGGTTATGCTATTTATGGGAGCCTCAGACCCTAGGATTTACATCACTGTAAAGGAAGGTCCTTTTGTCTTCTTAAAGGCCACCACCAAAGATCCAACTCTACAAGTGTCCAAGACTTATACTGAAATGACTAAGGATAAAATTGCTCTTGCTACTATGGTAAAAGAGCTCAAAATATAATAGTTAGTGCAATTGATGATTCCACCTTCCAAAACTTGGTGCATTGTGAAACTGCCAAGAAAATATGGGATACACTTATTGTGTATATGGAAGGTATTGTAGAAGTGAGGGATGATAGGAATTCCCTCCTCAACAAGGAGTATGAAGCCTTCAGGTAGCACAACCTAGAAAGCATAGTTGTTTACTATGAAAGGTTTTTCAGGGTGGTCAATGAGCTGAAGACCTAAGGGAAGGTCTTCAGTAATTATAAGTTGAATGATAAGTTCCTAAGGTCTCTAACTAGAGACTGGGACACAAAGATCTATGCCATCGGGAAGGGGCCAAGCTTGGTGAGACTCCTCCTCATACTCTTTAAGGAAAGCTACTTTTATATGAGATGCAGCTATCTGCAAGGAAGGTGGAGGAAACCACCAACATAACTCAAGCCAATGAGAGATCAATGGCTCTCAAAGCTGAGGGCTCTAAGAAGAGCAAGGAGATAATTCCCTCTCCTACAAGAAGACCTGCTGACTCACAAAGTTCTGAGCCCAGCACAGCTGACAGGATCTTGTTAGATGTGGAATTTGCTACCTTCTCTAGGCATTTCAAGAAGCTGATGAAGAGGAAGCAGTGGAAGAACAAACCTTCCTCCTCTTCATATCCCAAGAAGGATTATAGCAAGATTGGGAGGATGCACACCAAGGGAGAAATGTATGAATCTAAACCCAGTAACCTTATTTCAAATAATAGTGTTTGTTATTACTACAACAAACCTGGACATGTTATAGCTAACTATCCAGTCAAGAGAAAGGAGAAAGGTGTGAAGAAGCATTATCACCACAAGGGCAGGAAAGGTGAAAAGTCCTTCCTGGAAAAGAAAGAAAGAAGCTGGAGTAAATCTAACTCATCATCTTCAGATTCTGATGAAGATGAAGAAGCCTACATAGGGTTATTTGCTTCTCCTGAGGATAAAGACTATCCAGCTACAAGGATAGGCATCAGAGCCCCTCTGTCACATTCAGATTGTGACACAAAGGAGGATGAAGATGTCCATGGATGTTGTGGCTTGATGGACATATCTGAAGGTGAAGACAATCAGGATGATTCTGATTCTGAAAGGGTACTTATTCACTCCATATCTTCTATTGATTATGAGACAAGTCCTAAACCTGAAACATCTTCATCTGGTGATGAAAGTTGTTTTGAATTTGAGGTTTGATAGTTTATAAGTAGTACTCTAGATCCTCTAGAGGGGGGGTGAATAGGTCACATTCTTTTCTTGCTTCTTTAACCTAGCAGTTAAATAATGATTAAAAGCAAACACACAGAAAGCACATAAGCATATATAGAGTTTCCTCAAGATAGGGGGTCTTGAGTAGTCCTCTTTCCCCCTTCACCCTTCTAACAATGAGTTAGACAGAGCCAACTCCTCCAACTCAGCTTCAAAAGCTTACAACTCAGATTCCTCAGAATCTCTCAGGTTTTCTCCAAACCTTACCTCAGGCTTAACAACCCTACAAGCTCAGAGTACTCCAACTCCTACAACTCAGAAATCTCGTGATTTTCTACCTCAGACCTATCAAGAAGTCCTGCCACAGATCTTCACAAAGATCCTACACTCAAGATGGGAGTACAACTCTACACTCAGGCTAAGCAGCCCTACATCTTAGGCACAAGGGCCTTACAGATAAATATAGAGTGAATATTACAACAGAATACTGTATAAAGTTAACCTTCAGATCTTGTCTTCTGTTGAGTTGAAACAGGATTGTGAAGCACAGCTGCAGGTCTTATTTCTCCTTGATATTCTCCTTCAGCAAAGTTGAAGATCTACCTGTTCTTCTTGAATGATTCAGGATGAACAACTTATCTCCCAACCAAGTTCAGCTTGAGCTTGAGAGATTGGCCTTTCAGTAAGCTTGAAGAAGATCGGCCTGGTGGCACACAATACTGCATGCAATGGAACAATGCTCTTACTTTAGACCTAACATCTTCTTTTATATCTCCTTCTTACTTTTCAACATCTATTAGAGGCCCCTGACACAACATGGACATATGACAAAAGTGTATTTTTCTTTTCTCCTACTTGCGCCAAAAATAGATCGCGGCACTGCTGTATTCATATTTGAATCTGTCTCAGCGGTTGGGCTGAGAATGTCTTCTGTCTCAGCGGTTGAACTATATCTGTCTCAGCGGATCCGCTGAGACAGTTTCTCTTCTCAGCGGATTTTGTCTATCTGCAGCTCAGTAGAGGCAGATCACTTCTCAGCGGCTCCTGGTCCTATCTCAACGGTTCAGCTGAGACAAAGACTCCTTCTCAGTGGTTTTGACAGCAAACCTCTGAACTTACTCCATTGTTTGCAATATCTTAACCCTGCACATTTTTGATGCAAAGTAGGGTTTATCAAATACAATAAGTACTTAGCATTGTGAGTGATGCCTCTTCAAATCAAGAGAACATTGATGGCAATATTCCCAACAATCTCCCCCTATTTGAAGAAGGCAGAACATCCCCAATGCTAAGATACATAACAAATAAATACTTATCAGGTAACTGCACTACATAGCATTCATGATATCATAACATATACATGTTAACATTATTATGGCATTACAGATAAGGTCATTACAGATAATATTCATGACAAGCATAATAACAACATTGTTCATCAAACCAATAATGTGATTAACTGATTGAGGCATGACAGAATATTTAAAGCAATAACATAGAATCATGTTTAAGCTTTGACTAATATTAACCTATAACATAAACCAAAAGATTCAACAAACTATTAATTTCATTGTTGTCATAATGATTTTACAATTTTTAAGTTACATGATGACTTAATGAACAAACAGAATACATTCATCTAAGATTTTCTTTTCTTGGAGCTTTCATCTTTTTCATCAGCAACCTCTTTCCATTTTGCAGTAGCAGCAATCTCAGCTAGCTTTTTCTTGTTTTCTTGCCTCTTGAAATACAGATATGGCTTTGGAATATATTTAGAGGGAATTTTCTTTGGATTGCTCTTTCTTACTAAATTTTCTATTGAAAGTCCTCTGATATCAGTTGAAAGTAATCTTTGATATCAAAGGAAAGGGAGGTTAGATCTTAGATTTACTATAGAGGGGGGTGAATAGAGTATAAAAAAGTTTTTCACTTATTTTTACAGCAAAGTTAAAATAGTGATATATATATATGTATGTGTACTGAGTGAGTTATAAAATAAAATAAAGAACACAGCACAACACAGTACAAAAAAATAAACAAGAACACAGAAGACACAAGGATCTATAGTAGTTCCACAATAAACCTGGGTACATATACTCTTCAACCACCCTTAGTAGGAATCCACTAGGTTTTTGATCCGGTGCCCTATCACCAATGGGGTTTTGATCAGGTGCCCAACACACCACTTGAGCATTTGATCAGGTGCTCAAACCAAACTACAGGTTTTTGTTCAGGTGCCCTGCCACCAAGGAGTTAACTTTTGAAGGGAGTTAGGACCCTGTACAAGATGGGATAAAGAGGGTTATGAAGTTCTTCTCTGTCAATAATCTTAGAGAATACTAGTGGATTTGATGTTGTAAGGCTCCCCCTGTCTGATAGAAAATAGTTGACAGTTGAGCATGGAGCTTTCTCTTGAATGTAGATCTTCCTTGATAGCTGATGAATCTGAAAGACAATGTTTTCTCAGATTATTGTTGCTCTTGAAGATTTGAACTTGCAGCTAAATCACTGAGAGAATAATGTTGATGTTCTCAGAGATTGAGAGGTGCTACTTGAGGAAGATGAAGATTTGAAAACTTTTTGGCTTTCTGTATATTTCTTTTTTTCTTCCTCTCGACTGTATTCTTCTTCTCTATTTCCTATCTTGATGTACTGCTGTAATCATATTCTTCCTTTTTCTCTTTGATAATATATCTCTGATTTGAATTTCAAATCCTTTGAATAAGGAATGGAATAATCAGGAGGATTATTTCTTGGAACTGCAAGCTAATCTTTAATTCTTTTTCCTTTTCAATATATGTATCCTTTTCCGCCAAACGGCTACTTTCTCGAGATAAGAGAATGGAAAGGAATAAAATAAAAGGAAGGATATAATCTTTGACTTATCTGGAATATTGATCCGTTGTTGAAATAGGTTGATCTGAGATCAGAGAATAGAATAAAACTGATCCTGTCTGAAATAATGAACTGAGGAGGAATTTCGTCGATCTGAAAATTGAATTTGTCGAACTGAATGTTGAGTTCGTCGATCTGAAAGATAATCTGCTTAATCTGGCTAGAAGAACTGAGTTTGTCGATTTGGGAATTAATTTCGTCAATCTGAACATCTTGATACTTATTCTTTGAGCACAGATCTGAGTTCGTCGAACGCTGAGACTTGGGAAGTTCGTCGAACGATGAGACTTGGCAAGTTCATCGACCGTTGAGACTGGGCAAATTCGTCGACCGCTGAGACTGGGCAAATTCATCAACCGCTGAGAGAAGTTCGTCGAACCGAAGAATAAACTGCTGGACTGGCTGGAGAACTGAGTGCGTCGAGCTGGAGAGCAAGTTCGTCGAACGCAGAGAGAAGTTAGTAGAACGCAGAAAGAGTTCGTCGAATGCAGAACCTTGGAAAGTTCGTCAAACTGGAGCATGTCGTTCGTCGACCGCAGGATGGAGTTTGTCGAACGCAATATGGAGCTCGTCGAATGCAGAAACTTATTCTTTTCCTTAAATTCAAACAGCCTAAAACCTTGACCCTTAGACTATACATTGGGGTCAACTTAGTCCTAGTCAACAGATTGTGATCCTAGCCCAAATCAGTAATAGGGTTGTTCCAACATCTTTGAAGATCTTATCCCTGTGATTGCTTCTCTCCAAATGTTTAATCCATTCTTCAGCTAGATAGATTCTATCAATATCCTTGCATACTTGACCATGGCTTAGCCAGGCATTCAAGATAATTCTCATGGAGTCCTCACTCCAGTACTCATAGTCTGGGTCTTTGACCTGCTCTTCTCTTTGCTTAGCCATGAATTCTTCTGCTAGCAATACTCCTTGTCTCTTTCGTTTCCTTGCTAATTGAGTATTTTGAGCAATCTTGGCCTGCCCCTCAAAGTCAAAGTCTTCTTTTCTGTAATTGTCCATCAGGGGCAGGTTCAGAGCAATTCTGGTTCCTTGCAGCACTTGGAGTGCCAGCTCTGAGTTGGTCTCAGCATTGGCCACCTCCACCTTTTTGGCTTCTTCAACTATCTTAGCTTCTAGGGATTGGAAGGAAGCTGCTACAGATCCTGAGATGGTCTGAAAAGTATTTTCTAGATCATACTTCATCTCATCTTTCATCCATTCTGATTCACTGATCACTGTTGTGGCAGTTTTCCAGACAAAGTCTTCTATATGGTTTGAGGCTTTTTCTATTACCTCATCGGTCTTGCTTACATAGTTCTTGACATATGACATATCCTGCTCAGACAGTTGGAGGTGTTTGTTCATTGATCATAGAATTGTATTCTGGGAGACCACTGACTTCTCTGCCAGATAAAACCACTTTGTCATTTGATTATTAAGGATTGCAGTGTCCTCCTTGATCTCTTTGACCTTAGACATGATTTCTTTCTTTAAGGACATTAATGATCTGTCATTGTAATCCTTTATTGAAGTCATTTGGTCTTCAATGAGTGCACTGAGTGAGCTGATTAGGTTGTCATTTGATATAGTTGATGTGGATGGGACATCAGGTATAATATCCCCCACAGCCTGAGCAGGGATTGGCTCCCTCTCAGCTGGATCAGGTAAATGCTCCTTTTCAGTATTTGCACTGGGCTAGTATTCAGCTAGATCCATGACAGCATTCTGCTTGGCATCTTCACATTCTTCTGATGCACCCCCTCACTTAAGGCAATATCATCTTTATTATCTACATTTTGATTAATGTCATCATTAGTATTAATGTTAAAGTGAATATCAGTGGGATTACTGACATGTACTTTACCTGATGAGTTTTCTTTTTCTTCTGCACGAATCCTTTCTTGCTCCCCCTTACTTAGAGAATTATCACTTTCCTTAGCAGGAGAATTCTTTTGCTGCTCCCCCCTCAGATGAAGGATCATCATTTTCTTGATCATCTTCCCAGAAATCTGCTGGTTTTGGAGGGATTAGCTTGATTCTTTTCTCTAGCTTATAAATGATTAAATCAATCTCACCTTGATGATCAACAGGAGCATATACTTCATCATCCTCATTTTCTTCTAAGGAGGATTATATGACCTGCACACTTTTATCAGCAGTGGCAGGATTGGAGGAATCACAAGGAGTATGATCATCCTCATGTCCTTCTGACATGTCCTCAGCAGCAGCAGCAGCAACAACATCCTTATTATTTGATGCTCTTTATCAGCAGCATCATCTCTTTCTTCTTCTTGCTCTTTCTCATGAACATTGCCTTTATGACCTTCAGTGTAAGGAACTCCTCCTTGGTCATCTTTTGGAGGACTGCTGTGAGAGTCCAGATCAGCACCAGCATCTTTATCCTTATCTGACTGTTCTGACTCAGAACTTGAGACAACCATTCTTGATTTCTTGGGACCTTTAGACATCTTTTTCTTCTTGTCCTTTGCCTCTGAGGGTTGACTTATGGGGAGCACCCTGAAGAACCTATCCAAGGTTTTTATGTCCATCCTTTTGAGGTAGTGGAGATTTCATCCTTTTGATCTCTCAAACTTCTCTGGATGAGTGTTCAGAAGTTATAGGGATAGAATTCTTCCCATGTTGGGGGCTTGCAGACACTCTTTAAGTATTTGCAAGATCACATATCCCCAGGATGTTTTCTTCTTAAGATAATTTTGCTCATCAGTTCAAACATGAACTGGGATATGGTGTCATGAGAGCTTTGTTTACAAAGAATTGCCTTTCCAACTATGTCAGAGAGGAGCTTGCCTCTCTGATTGAATAATTTCCTCTTCAGTGAGCCTTTTTGGGCATCACCATAGTTACACCATTCTAAAGCTTTCTTCTGGTCTTTATCTGAGATATCTTCTTCCTCATCAGGACTGCATGCAGTTAAATGCAGGTCTTTCTCTATTCTTTTGGAGGAGATCTTAATCTTTTCATCTCCAACTCTTGATTTCAAGGTGGACTTGGATTGGGAGATCCTTATATTGTTGTACCATTCCAGAACTTCAGTTCCGAGAATGACAGAGGGTTCAGACAGGAGGTATTCCAGACCTTGAGAATCTAGGAGTTGAATCACTCCTTTATTTCTTTTGAAGTATGAGCAAATCAATTTCTGACTACCTCATACCCCTCCATAAGATCCTTAGAACTCTTTGGCGCCATTATTTATGAGAAAATGAGATGCTGAGATGGAATAGAAGATGATTCATCTCGGCGGCTAGGGAGTGAGGGTCTTTAATCACATTGGTCTATTTATATAGGTTTGGGTAATGTTTTGATTAGCCCTAATGATTAAAGTGATTGGACTTATTATATTAACTGATTTTAGGTCATTTAATGTTAACTTCTGACAAACAACACTTTAGGCAACCTGACTCAACAGAACCGCTGAGACGACGATTTAAACTGCTGGGACAGAGAACTATCAACCGCTGGGACATTTCAGTTGTCTCAGCGGTTCAGCTAAACCAAGTTTTCTGATTTACCAGAACTTACAGACTAATAGTTAGCCTTTTTGATTGGATTTGTTGATGTCCTAATCATGTCATTAAGTGTGTTGGTGTGGTAACATATTGTACTAGAGCATAACATTCAACCTATCATAGGGGACTGATAATAAGACAATTCAATTATTATTCAATATTTAACATACCAAGTTCAATCTTGAAAGCATTAAATTTGGCCTCATCCAATGGCTTTGTAAAGATATCAGCGACTTGATTTTCAGTGGGGATGAATTCAAGGAAGATATCTTTACATTCAACATGTTCTCTAATAAAGTGATATCTTATCTCTGTGTGCTTAGTCCTGCTATGAGGAACATGATTCTTAGCAATGGAGATAGCACTTAATGAGTCATAATATAAGGGAGATTGACTTACCATGAGGTTGTAATCCTCTAGCTGATGTTGCATCCACAAGAGTTGTGCACAGCAGCTACCTGCAGCTATATATTCTGACTCAGCAGTGGAAATAGCCACACTGGGTTGTTTCTTGCTGCTCCATGATATCAACCTCCTTCCTAGGAATTGACAAGTTCCACCTGTACTTTTCTTGTCTTCTTTGCAACCTGTAAAATTGACATCTCTTCATTTTAATCACCATTGAGGAAAGCTGACTTGACATCCATCTGGTATACTTTGAACCGCTTGTGGACAGCATAGGTAAGGAATAGCCTAATTGCTTCAAACCTTGCAACTGGTCAAAGGTTTGATCAAAGTCTATACCCTCTTCTTGTTTATGGCCCTTCGCTACTAATCTTGCCTTGTTCTTGATGATAATTCCATTTTCGTCCAACTTGTTTCTGTATATCCACTTGGTGCCAATGATGTTGTGTCCTTGAGGTTTTGGCACCAACTTCCAGACTTTGCATCTCTTGAATTGTAGAAGCTCTTCTTGCATGGCTTGAATCCAAAAAGTATCTTGATTGGCCTCTTCAAACTTCTTGGGCTCCAATTGTGACAGAAAGCACAAGAATAGAGCTTCATTGTGTGCTCTACTTCTTGTGATTACACCTTGATTCTCAACTCCAATGATCTGTTCTCTTGGATTATCTCTCAAGTGTCTTGTTGTTGCAGGCATCCTGGCAGTAATTTGCAAGTCTTCTCCTAGAACAGCAGGATCTTCAGCACCCTGCACTTCTTCATCTTCAGGAATAGCAGCATCTACATAAGCTTTGCTTCTACTGGGAATGTCTTGGATAGACATCTCTTCCAATTTCTGTTCACTTCCTGTCAAAATAGAAGAACTAGACCTGCCCTTATAGAGTAGGTTGGTCTCATTAAACACTACATGCATAGACTCTTCTACAACATGAGTTTTCTTGTTGTATACTCTATAAGCTCTACTATGTGAGTTATAGCCTACAAGAACCCCACATTGCATTTTTCTGCAAACTTTGTCAAATGAGATTTTCCATTCTTTAAAATGTAGCATTTGCAACCAAAGATTCTAAAGTACGATATTGTTGGTTGTTTGCCTTTCAGAATCTCATATGGGATAATTCCAAGGACCTTATTGATGGAAGCTCTATTGAGAACATAATAAGCAGTATTGACTGCCTCAGCCCAGAAATATTCTGGGAGTAAGGAGTCACTAAGCAATGTTCTCCCAGCCTCTATCAAGATCCTATTCCTCCTCTCAACCACACCATTTTATTGTGGAGTCCTTGGAGAGGAGAACTCTTGGGTGATACCAAATTCTTGACAAAACCTTGTCCTAGCCTCAGATTGAAATTCTGTTCCATGGTCAGTCCTAGTCCTAACCACAGTACATTGTAGATCATTCTTAATGGCCTTCACATGATTTATAAAGACATTTAAGGTATCAGATTTCGTCTTTAGGAAGAATACCCATGTATACTTTGAGTGATCATCAACAATCACCAAGGTATACAACTTCCCACCTAGGCTCTGAATTGGCAAAGGACCAATCAAGTCTATGTGCAATAGATATAGGCATCTTTCAGTGTCTTAGGAGTCAATGCTTTTAAAGGTGGCCCTAGTTTGCTTACCCATTTGGCAAGCATGACAGAGACCACTTTTAATACATTTTAGGTTTGAACTATTCCTAACAAGGTTTTTAGAAAATAGTCTATACATTATCTTGTAGTTAATTTGGGCAAGTGTCTTGTGCCATTGTACATAAAGAGACTCACTTTCATTAGCTACAAGACACATAGGAGATAGGGAATTATAGCAAATAAAATCTAAGCAGTATACATTCCCACTCTTAGTGCCTGAGAGAATGGTCTCTAAGTCATTTGAGTTTTTGATCAAGCACTTGTCATTGTGGAATTCAATGACATAGCCTAGATCACATAGTTGACTTATGCTTACAAGGTTGTGTTGCAACCCTTCAACATAAGCTACCCTTGTGACTGAGACTATGCCATTGGAGATTCTACCATATCCTTTGGTGACTCCTTTTTCAGATCCACCAAATGTGACTTTAGGTCCATTCTTCACAGCTGTGTAGTCCTGTAGAAGACTTCTGGTACCTATTATGTGCCTTGAGCACCCACTGTACAAGCACCATATTTTCCCAAGGCTGGTACTTGAACTATCCTGCAAGATGGAATTTAATTACCCTTAGGAGCCCAATTAATTTTCTGTCCTAGGTTCTTGTTAGCATGAAAAGATGATGTCACACCTACTGCACCCTTTGCAGCAAGGCTCTTCTTTGCACATGGCACATTGGGATTGTGCCAACAATCTATGGCAAAGTGTCCCACCTTACCACAGTACCAACATTCATGAATGTTGTATCTCCTCTTCTGAACCTTTCTTGAGGAATGAGCATTAATATGCTTGTGTTCAAGAGGGGAGACAACAACAATATTCTTGTTCCTTTCAGCAATGATCTGGCTGAATGTTAATCTGTGGACAGTCTTAGCAGCCTTTGTCTTAATGGCATCAGCTTGCTTTGGCTTGGAAGCTTGGAAAGATTGGATGGCATCATACACTGAGCAGCAAGGCCTGTCTATAGGTTTGACAACAGTCATGTTCTTTGCTGGAATAAACTTGGAAGATTTTGCTTCCTTACTCTTGAATGATGAAGCTGAAGTACCATAAACAAATGGTCCAGGTTGGGCCATTTGAATTTCTTCATGGGGATCCTTCATAGAACTCATCCCCATGCCCTTTCTTCCACTATGGGAAGTAGTGTTTTCCTTCCTATAGGAGCTTCCATTCTTCCAGTGACCATACATACTGTCATGGACATACCTGTTAGAGGGAAGTAACACCTTTTGAAAGGTGGTATGAGGTTTAGCCTTATCCTTGCTCTTTTCTCCACTCCCTTCTCCCACTTCCATTTTATTGAACCCTAGTCCTCTTCTATTGATTTGAGAAGAAAATGTGTCAATAATTGGAAGCACTAATTTGGGCTTGGAGAATTGAGCCACTAGGCTCTTTTCTTTGAGAAGCTTCTCCTCAAGGTCCTTGATGACCTTGTTCTTTTGGGATATGGTGCTCAATTGAACAATTGTTATCCGCTTGCATTGGCTTATCTCTCTACACATCTGAGCCACCAGGGTAGGTGACTCAGTGCACTCTTTCTCAACCAACTTAAGGGAAACAATTTCTTGGGTTTGCCTCTTGGCCATCTTCTTGCTCTTTTTCAGAGCATCCAAGAGAGCACCATACTTGTCAATCAATTGATTGACATCTTCCTCAGATTCTGAGTCACTTCCACCAATAGATGAAGGTGATTCAGAATCTGGGCTTGTGTCATATTCGGAAGAGGAAATGCAGTGGATTAGTACCTGCTCATTGTCTGAATTGTTTTGACTGTCCCCTTCTTCTGTTAGAGCCATCAACCCATGATCTTCTTGGATGTCTTCATCCTCCTCCATGCACTATCTGAATATGACAGAGGGGCCCTGATTTCAATCCTTGCATCAGGAAAGTCTTCATCCTCTTCTACAGCAAATAGCCCAATGTAGGCTTTCTCCTCTTCATCTGAATCTGAGGTTGAGGACTCAGATTCACTCCAGCTCTCCCCCTTCTTTGCTGGGAAGGATTTTTCACCCTTCTTTTCCTTTTGGTGATGATGTTTCTTATCACCTTTCTCATTTCTTTTGACTGGATAGTCAACAATGACATGTCCAGGCTTGTTGCAGCAATAGTATATAACATTAGATCAAATATATTTAGCATGTTTAGGGTCATACTTGTCACCCTTGAAGTGCTACTTGTCTGATCTGGTAAGATCCTTCCTGGAATATGAGGAGGAGGAAGGCTTGCTCTTCCAATGCTTCCTCCTCATCATTTTCTTGAAATGCCATGAGAAGGCATCAAACTCCTCATCAGATGAGTTGCTTTCAGATGGGCTGGACTCAAAATTTTCTGAGCCAGTATCCTTCCTTGGAGGAGTAGTCATCCTTGACTTGCTCTTCTTGGATCCCTCAGCCTTGAGGGCCACTGTCCTTTCCCATGGATGAGGCTTGGAGGATGTGTCCTCCTCCTTCCTTGCAGACAGCTGCATCTCATAAGAGAGCAGCTTCCCAAACAATGTGTGGGTAGGTGTTTCACCAATCTTAGCCACTTTCCTGATGGCACATATCTTTGTGTCCCAGTATATAGTTAGAGATCTTAGGAACTTGTCATTTAGCTCATAGTCACCGAATGCCTATTCATAGGTCCTCAGTTCATTGATTATCCTGAATAACCTTTCATAGCAGATGGATATGCTTTGCTGGCTGAGCTACCTGAAAGCCTCATATTCTTGATTGAGGAGGGATTTCCTGTCATCCCTTACTTCAGATGTCCCTTCCATATACACCACAAGTGCTTCCCACATCTCCTTGTCCGTTGTACAGTGAACCAAGTTCTGGAAGGTGGAATCATCAATTGCATTCAAAATAATATTCTGGGCTCTTTTATCCATTGTGAATAGTGCATGTTCATCCTTGGTCAAGTCAGCAAAAGGCTTGGCCACTCTCCTAGTTAGATCTATGGTGGAGGCTGTTTGAAAAGTGAAAGGACCCCGCTTCACAGTAATGTAGATCCTAAGGACTGAGACTTCCATGAACATCCTTACCCTTTGCTTCCATATGCCAAAGTTTTCTTTGTTGCATATGGGCAACTTCATAGATCCCATCTCCTTCTGCAATCCAGTGGATCCCATTGGATTCAGATATGACTACTCCTTTATAGGATCTAGTCAGACAGTTATGTCCTTTTTGACCAATATAGCTCTGATACCACTTGATAGTTTATAGGTAGTAGTCTAGATCACCTAGAGGGGGGGGGGGGCAGTGTGAATAGGTCACTTTCTTTTCTTGCTTCTTTAACCTAACAGTTATATAAAGATTAAAAGCAAACACACAGAAAGCGCACAAGCATATATTGAGGTTCCTCAAGACAGGGTGTCTTGAGTAGTCCTCTTTCCCCCCTTCACCCTTATAACAATGATTTAGACAGGGCCAACTCCTCCAACTCAGCTTCAAAAGCTTAGAACTCAGATTCCTCGGAAACTCTCAGGTTTTCTCTAACCCTTACCTCAGGATCAATATCCCTACAAGCTCAGAGTACTCCAACTCCCACAACTCAGAAAATCTCATGATTTCCTACCTTATACATATCAAGAAGTCCTACCTCAGATCTTTACAAAGATCCTATACTCAAGCTGGGAGTACAACTCTACACTCAGGCTAAGAAGCCCTACAGCTCAGGCACAAGGGCCCTACAGAAAAATATCGAGTGAATATTACAATACAAGACTGTATAAAGTTAACCTTCAGATCTTGTCTTCTGTTGAGTTGAAACAGGACTGTGAAGCACAGCTGCAAATATTGGTTCTCCTTCATCTTCTCCTTTAGCAAAGTTGAAGATCTACATGTTCTTCTTGAATGATTCAGGAAGAACAACTTATCTCCCAGCCAAGTTTAGCTTGAGCTTGAGAGATTTCCCTTTCAGTATACTTGAAGAAGATTGGCCTGGTAGCACACAATTCTGCTTGCAATGGAACAGTGCTCTTACTTTAGACCAAACATATTCTTTTATATCTCCTTCTTACTTTTCAACGGCTATTAGAGGCCCCTGACACAGCATGGATATCTGACAAAAGTGTATTTTGCTTTTCTCCTACTTACGCCAAAAATAGATCGCGCCTCTGCTGTATTCATATTTGAATTTGTCTCAGCGGTTGTGCTGCGAATGTCTTCTGTCTCAGCGGATCCGCTGAGACAGTTTCTCTTCTCAGCAGATTTTTTCTATCTATAGCTCAGCAAAGGCAGATCACTTTTCAGTAGATCCTGGTCCTTTCTCAGCAGTTCAGCTGAGACAAAGACTCCTTCTCAGTGGTTTTGACAACAAACCTCTGAACTTACTCCATTGTGTGGAATATCTTAACCTTGCACATTTCTGATGCAAAGTAGGGTCAATCAAATACAATATGTACTTAGCATTGTGAGTGATGCCTCTTCAAATCAAGGGAACATTGATGGAAATATTCCCAACAACGTTGATGTCAATCAATTGATTAACAAACTTGGTGCCCTCTTGGAAGCTCTGAAAAAGAGCAAGAAGCTAGCCAAGAAGCAGGCTGTGGAGATTGCTTCCCTCCAGTAGGCAAAATCTGAAAGTTCTGAGTCAGCTAACCATCTAGCTCAGATGTGTAGAGAGACTAGCTAGCTAAAAGGAATTACAATCTTCCAAGTAAGCACCATAAGCCAGAAAATCAAGATCATCAAGGATCTTAAAAAGAAGCTCCTCAAGGAGAGGAAGCTACAGCTCAATTTTCCAAGCCACGGTAAGTGTTGCCTATCATTGATTCCTTCTCCTCCGGAAACAATAAAAGGGGATTAGGCTTCAATAAGGAGGCAGCATCTGCTAGAATTAAGAGAAAAGACAAGGCTCCAATAGAGCCTATGACTTCCTTTGTGAAGGTCTTATTGCCATACAATTAGTATGACCAAGAAAGCCTCTATGGTCACTTGTTGAATGGAAAATCCAATAGCAAAAGCAACATTGCACACAACTATATTGGAAGAAAGGGGATGGGCTTGAGTGCCTTATTGACCCCTCATGAGGAAATCCAGATGGCCCATCATGGACCATTTGTGTTTGGTACCCCAGCCTCTTCACTCAAGATAAAGAAAGCTGCTTCTTCCAAATCCATTACAGCAAAAACCATGGCTACTGTCAGGCATATAATAAAGTCTCACAGTGCAGTATTTAATGCCATCAACTCATGCTTAGCTGCCAAACTAAGATCAGCTGATGTCAATCAGATAATGTCTACAAAGACCAATTATAGAAATGAAACATGCCAAGTGATTGCTGACAGGAATAAGAAGAATGCAGCTGTCCTATTTGCTGAACAAAAACCTGAAGTTTCCACTTCTAAATTTGTTCAGAAAAAAAAGATACAACATGCATGAGTGTTGGTGTTGTGGCAAAGTGGATCACTTTGCAAAAGATTGTTGGCATAACCCCAATATGCCAAATGCAAGGAGAGGCACTCCATGCAAGCATAACCCTTCCAGAAAATTTCTGTTTGCGGCTAATAAGGACCTAGGACCCAAAATAAATTGGGCACTTAAGGCTAAGTAACTTCTACCTTGCAGGTTTGTTCAAGTATCCATCTAGATCAGATATGGTACCTGGACAGTTGATGTTCAAGACACATGACTGGAACATGGAGCTTACTTAAATAATACATTCCATTAAAGAATGGTCCAAAGGTGATCTTTGGAGGATCTGACAGAGGTGTCATAAGAGGTTATGGTATGATTAACAATGATATAGTTTCAATAACAAGGGTAGCTTATGTTGAAGGGTTGCACCACAACCTTGTAAGCATAAGTCAACTACATGAGCTATGTCATTGAATTCCACAATGACAAATGCTTGATCAAAAAGTCAATTGACATAGAGGTCATTCTCTCAGGCAATATGACTGGGAATGTTTATTGCTTAGATTTTATTTGCAATAGTTCATCATCTCCTATGTGTCTTGTAGCTAATGAGAGTGAGTCACTTATGTTCAATGGCACAAGAGACTTCCCCACATTAACTATAAGACAATTTATAAATTATTTTTCTACAAACCTAGCAAGGAATGTCCTAATTTAAAATGTGTTAAAAGTGGTCCCTGTCATGCATGCCAAATGGGTAAGCAAACTGATATTTAATTTTTGCGGTTTTGAAATTTAGTGAAGGGTTGAGATTTTCTCCAAAACTATATCTGATAAAGGCAAGTGTACCTTATCGTCTATAGTATAGGATATTAAGAAATACCAAGGTCGTATTCCACGGGGCGCGTTGATTACTTCTACTTTGAGGAAAGTCGCTATTATCTTATCTAATGATATTTTGGGGTTTTGGTTACTTAGCTAGAAAAAGAGAAATTGCAAGCTAAATTAAGGGTTTAGATGATGATAAAAGAGGCTAGTACTCAGTCAAAAGTCACCTTGGAGTGAGAAAAGACAAGTGAAATGAAATTAAATCTAATTCCATTTAAATTGAACTACTTGACCGTGGAGGTTCCCGATGCTCGAACATGCCTCTCTCGAGGTTAATGCCCAACTAAGTTTAGGAAAAATCAACCGGACTCTCGTCCTATAATCGATTACCTAAAACTTGCTTTACGAAGTGAACCCCGCTATTGGATTTGACTCCAATCCGGGAGATTTGCGTCATCCTCTCTAGAGGAGTGCGTGCAACTCTCTTTACCCTTGAGTGATCGATTCATACTTTGAGCCTCTCGGCTAACTAAGTATGAAAACATAAGCGAAAACCATATATCGAAAATATGGCCTCACTAATTAAAAATCAAGGGTAATTCAAGTGTTTATAAAAACGGAAAAAGAAAACTTTAGAAAATCATAACTTGTCTAACTCACCCTCGGATCATTTTGATCGAGTACTAATGAGGATTAGTTAATCATGGTGGAGGGTCAAGAGGAAGAAAAATAAAAATGCATAATAAGAAAATTTAACTAAGTAAGGAGGAGACAAAATAAAGAGAACAACTAATTTTTATTTAAATGAAAACTATTACAAGTCTTAAGAGAAGAGATTGCAAGCTAGGAAAAACAAGTTACAAGCTTAAACTAGGCTATTGCATTGAAAGAAAGCTAGTACATTACATGAGAAAAAGAAGAGAACATGAAAGGAAAGAAACATGAACATGAACATGAAAGTGAAAAATACTCAAGATTGGCTCCAACAGCACCTCTCCCACTCCAAAATTCTGAACCCTGGACTCAAGGAGAACCTCTGAATTTATAGGAAAAAATTTCAGATTACACGCCCTCGGTCATTGGCGTGACCAAGGGCGTGACTGCACTATTCACATCAGATCCGACAGCGGCGTGGGCTCGAATTCGGCGCGGCGAAAAGTGACATGTCACGGGCGTGACATGTCAGGTCACGACCGTGACTTTGGACGGCTGCATTAAATGCGGCGTGGGCTGGAATTCGGCGCGGTGGCGAAGCAGAGATCACGCTGGAAAGTCACGGTCGTGACATGTGGGTCACGGGCGTGACTTAGGTTGACTTCTCGACAGCATCTCCACGTCTCGACGGCAGCTCCACGTGGAAGATTCTAAGTTTACACGCCCTTGGTCACGGGCGTGACTTTGGGTCACGGGCGTGACCTGGGGCATGACTTGGTGTGGGCTAGCTCCGACAACGCGGCATCATTCTGGACTGATCTTTAGGTTACACGCCCTTGGTCACGGGCGTGACCGAGGGCGTGACATGCCATTTTTCCCGATTTGTCCCAAAATTCTGCAAATATTGAAATTAAGCTATTTTAGAATCAAAATTACAAAAAGAACTAACTTATAACCTAAAATTGACATAAAAGGAAAATTCATATTAAATATTTACAAAATTCTCTATTAAAAAGTTATAAAAATACCACTTATCAAATACCCCCATACTTGAGGTTTTGCTATTCCAGAGCAAAAGTGTGAGACATAATTTATAAGACATCCTTAAAAATTTTTAATTTAAAACTAAAATTTTATTTAACCAAAAGTTAAATTAAGAGTAAATTCAAGGGGGAGTTAAGTCCTAAATTATGATGATGATTTGAAAAGAGGGAAAAATGTTTAGGCAAGAACTTCTCAAGAAAATTAAGTAGTTTGACAAAATTGTAGAAATTATAAAACTAAATTAAATTAAAATTATAAGAACTCTACCTTAAAAGAAACTTAAGGAAAAGTAAATTACTAAATATTGCTCTCTCCATAATTTTCAACTAAAACTAGAACAATGATAATTGGCTAAGGGGGATTTCATAAAATTTGGCATAAGAAGAGACATTTTTGAATGGAGGAAATGGAATTTATCATGAAATTTCCTTTTTTTTCTTTCTTTCTCTTTTTTTTCTCTTCTAATAAAAACCCAAAATGTATATGGTTTAGGAGTAATGAATTTTATCCTCTTACTCCATGCCATATAATCTTTTCAAATATTTTGGGTGCATATGTTTTAGGGAATAATGAATTTTATCCTCTTATTCCCATGACATATGATCTTTTAATACATTTTTTTTATGCCATCAAAGGGGGTAGGGTAGGGGAAAATAAATCTAGCTAGCTTTAATCATATTGAGAGCAAAATCTAGTAAAATTAAAATTCCTAAGATCTAAGAAGTTAAAAGAAAATATAATTGAAATCTAAAGAGGTTTAGGAAATTTACTACAAAATGAAGCCATTTAAAAATAAAAAGCGAAGTCATGCTAACAAAATTCTCTAATCAATTTAAAATCATAAGATGATTCTTAAATCAAGATTACCTCAAATTTAAAATTAACAAACTATGATAAGCAAAATTTTAGCCAATTAAAAACTTAAACATGTTTATAAACATTCTCAACTAGATTTCTAAGAAATCACAAAAACAACAAATAGGAGAGGTATAAGATAAATGTTTTTTTTTTGTGTGTGTTTTAAGTTTTTTCATATATATTTTTTTTGAATTTTTATATCATCTTTTTTTTTTTGAATTTTTGTCATTAAAAACTATTTACAAAGAAAAGAAACTAGCTTTAAAACTTAACAATTTTTGTTAAGTCTTGGACTTCCCAAGGGCTACCCGGTGAAAGGTTCGCAAGGTACTAGGAGGTGTGATGGGATAAAATCCCAAACATCCCTTTCCAAGATTTAAATTTTTCTATTTTCTACTCTTTTTTTTTTGAGTTTTTGGTTTTTGCAAGTGCTTAAATAAAGGAAAACATAGAAACAAATTAAAATTTTATTTTTGTTCATTTTTCATTTTTTTTTTTTGAAAATTTTCTTTTTTAAAATTATTTACAAATATTTATAAAGGGCTATTTACACCCCCATACTTAAAGTTAAACATTGTCCCCAATGTTTAAAAATAAGTATGAAGTAAGAAAAGGTAAAAAGAAATGCAAGGAAAAAGAAAGAAGGAAAAAGAGCTTCCCTGATAATATTTTTTTTTTTGAAGCTTTTGTGGGGAAGCCGCGATTACCTACAAAAGATGTTAAAGAAAGAACAAAAACAAGAGAAAATAATAAAAAGATAACCTTGGGGTGCCTCCCAAAAGCGCTTTGTTTAAAGTCGCGTAGCTTGACCCACTTGCCGATCATGTTATATTATGAAGAAATATCGCATCACTCTTGTCATTAGGTAAGTCTCCCGGAAGATACAATTTAAGGCGGTGCCCGTTAACTTTGAAGGAACCTTTTTCCGGGTGGGAAATTAGAATTGTCCCATAGGACCAAACCTCTTTAACAATAAAAGGTCCGGACCATCGAGATTTCAGCTTTCCCGGAAAAAGGCGAAGACGAGAATTATAAAGGAGGACGAGATCGCCTCGCGAAAAAGTTTTTAGAAATTTTATATGTTTGTCGTGATAAAACTTTGTTCGCTCCTTATATAATTTGTTACTCTCATACGCATTCGCTCTCCACTCATCCAATTCATTCATTTGAAATTTTCTTTGTTCGCCCGCTAAAGTAGAATCAAGATTTAAAAATTTAAGCGCCCAAAATGCGCAGTGTTCTAATTCAACCGGGAGGTGGCAAGCCTTGCCATAAACCATTCGATACGGTGTACAACCGATAGCGGTCTTGTACGCCGTTCGATAGGCCCATAGCGCGTCATCGAGCTTTATTGCCCAATCCTTCCGATTGATAGAAACTATTTTTTCTAAAAATCCGTTTTAATTCTCGATTAACAACTTCGACTTGGCCGCTCGTTTGTGGGTGATATGCGGTGGATAATTTGTGAGTGACACCATATTTCGCTAAGATTTTTGTAAATTGAGTATTGCAAAAATGGGTGCCCCGATCACTCACAATAGCGCGCGGAGTGCCAAATCGAGAGAATAATTTTTTAAAAAAATTAACGACGACTCACGCATCGTTGATGGGGAGAGCTTGCGCTTCCGCCCACCTCGACACGTAGTCGACCGCTACTAGAATATACTTATTTGAAAACGAAGGAGGGAGAAGACCAACGAAATCAATGCCCCAAAGATCGAAAATTTCGCATTCTAAGAAAATGTTTTGGGGCATCTCATCCCGACGAGAGATGTTCCCCGACCGCTGGCAGCTGTCGCAAGTACTCACAAGGGTGTGAGCATCTTTGAAGAGCGAGGGCCAATAAAAGCCCGCCTCCAGCGCCTTCCTTGTGGTTCGGTTTGAATGATAATGACCTCCGGTGGGTCCCTCATGACAATGTCATAAAATTTTAAGACCCTCCTCACTCGAGACGCATCGTCTCACCACTTGGTCTGCGCATACACGGAATAAAAAGGGGTCCTCCCAAAAGTAATTCTCTAAATCAGAAAAGAATTTCTTCTTTTGCTGACTCGAGAATTCTTTCGGCAGGACCCAGGCTACTAAATAGTTAGCCAGATCTGCAAACCAGGGGGTAGACGATGAATTAATATTTTCGAGAGCGAGGAGGTGCTCTTCGGGAAATTTATCATCGATGTCAGATTCTATCAATACTTCCGAGGCGGGGTTTTCTAGACGAGAAAGATGATCGACCGCCAAGTTTTCGGCTCCTCTTTTGTCCCGGATCTCTAAGTCAAACTCCTGCAAGAGGAGGATCCATCGCAAAAGATGAGGCTTGGCGTCCGATTTGCTGTAAAGATACCTAAGTGCGGAGTGATCCGTGAAGACGTTAACTTTCGAGAGGGTGATGTATGACCTAAACTTATCGAAGGCAAAAACGATCGCTAGAAGCTCGTTTTCGGTAGTGGTGTAATTCGCTTGTGCCGACGTGAGTGTTTTGCTCGCATAATAAATAGGGTGGAAATACTTACTCACCCGTTGGCCTAAAATGGTACCAACCGCAATGTCACTCGCATCGCACATGATTTCAAAAGGGAGCGACCAATCCAGCGCGACTAGAATCGGGGAGTTTATAAGTTTTTCTTTAATAAGTTTAAAGGCCAAATGGCATTCATCGCTAAAAAAAATGAGGATTCCTTTTCAAGAAGATGGGTTAACGGCTTTGTGATTTTGGAAAAATTTTGTATAAAGCGCCGATAGAACCCTGCGTGCCCTAGGAAACTACGAATAGCTTTTACGTTTGTTGGAGGGGGGAGCTTTTCAATCACTTCAATCTTGGCCCTATCGACCTCGATCCCCATGCCCGAAATTTTATGACCAAGGACTAATCCTTCCTTGACCATAAAATGGCATTTCTCCCAATTAAGTGCTAAATTCATTTCCTCGCATCGTTGCAACACACGCTCAAGATTTTTTAAACAATTTTTAAATGAGTTTCCGAATACGGAAAAGTCGTCCATAAACACTTCCATCACCTCCTCTACTAACTCGTCAAAAATCGCCAGCACACATCTTTGAAATGTAGCTGGCGTATTACAAAGACCAAATGGCATACTTCGATAAGTGAAGGTGCCAAAGGGACAAGTGAAAGTGGTTTTCTCTTGGACGTCGGGCGAAATTGGGATTTGAAAATATCCCGACAAACCATCGAGAAAACAGTAGTAGGAGTGACCTGAAAGGCGCTCTAAGATTTGATCAATAAACGGTAGAGGGAAGTGATCCTTACGGGTGGCATCATTTAGTTTTCGGTAATCGATGCACATCCGCCATCCCGTAACAGTACGGGTTGGGATCAACTCGTTATTCTCGTTAGCTACTACCGTAACGCCACCTTTCTTCGGTACGACTTGTACTGGGCTAACCCAAGTACTATCCGATATAGGGTAGATAATTCCCGCGTCCAATAGTTTGATCACTTCGGCCTTAACGACTTCTTTCATGTTAGGGTTTAGCCGCCGTTGAGGCTGGACCGAATTTCGGGAATTATCTTCGAGAAAGATTTTATGAGTGCAGAAGGAAGGGTTTATACCCTTAATATCCGAAATTTGCCACGCAATTGCATGGCGGTGCTTTCTTAAGACAGTAGATAACTCAGAAATTTCCGAGTTGCTAAGTTCGGATGAAACGATGACGGGTAGCTTCGACTCTTTTTCTAAAAATAAATACTTAAGGTGAGGGGGGAGTTGCTTTAGTTCTAAAACGGGTGGTTCTTTATAAGAAGTTTTGATTTTCAATTTTTCTAAAAATAATGGTTCGGGTGGTGTGAAACGAGTGACTTCTTCTTCTTCCAGACAAAAGAGTTCAGCGAGCTCGGACTCGTGACTCGAGGTGGAGACTAACTCGGGAGGTGAATCGAATTCCCAACACTCTTCCAGGTAAAAACATGAATCGTCGTTTTCTAATGTGTTCCGCATCGAGCAATTTATGCCGAAAGAAACTTCATCGTCTCCAACCCGAAGGAGGAGCTTTCCGTTACTTACGTCAATAATGGCGCGGGAGGTGGCAACGAAGGGGCGGTCGAGTATGAGGGGTACTTCGGCATCCTCTTCGATGTCAAGAATGACAAAGTCCACCGGGAAGATGAACTTGTCGACCTTGACGAGCACGTCCTCCACTATTCCTACCGGATATTTTAAAGAGCGATCCGCTAATTGAATACTCATTCGAGTGGGGCTTGGATTTCCTAGACCTAGTTTCTTAAATAGTGAAAAAGGCATGAGATTGATGCTTGCTCCCAGATCCGCTAAAGCGTGTTTTACTAACGAATTGCCAAATAAACACGGGATGGAGAACCGTCCCGGGTCATTCACTTTTCTAGGCAATTTGTTGAGTACAACCGCGGAGCATTCTGCGTTCAAAGAAATATGCGAAATATCTTCTAATTTTTTCTTATTGGAGAGCAACTCCTTAAGATATTTCGCATATTTAGGCATTTGAGAGATAGCCTCGCAGAAGGGTACATTAATGTGAATTTGCTTTAAAATATCTAAAAACTTTTTATAATTCTTTTCGGCGCTCTCGCTTTTAAACTTAGATGGATACGGAATATTTGAAGTAGAAGCGCGTGGAGATAACGTAGCAGGTAAATTCGAAGATAAAATAGGAGGAGGAGGGGAGGAAGTTACCATGGGTTCGTCCTGTTTTGAAACCACCTCCTTCCCGCTTCGGAGTGTAATCGCATTTGCGCTCTCCCTTGGGTTTGGCTCCGTGTTTCCCGGAAGGGCTCCTTGCTGGCGCTCAAAGATTATCTTTGCTAGCTGGCCCACTTGGTTCTCCAAATTTTTGATCGATCCGGTGAGGTTCCGGATGTTCGCTTCATTTGTAGCAACATATTTTGCAAAAACCTCTTCAAGCGGAGAGGGCTTTTGCTGTTGCGGTGGAAAACCGGGTGGATTAAAATTTGGAGGGGGAGTTAAATTAAGAAGTTGATTTGGAGGTTGATTTAAATTTAAGGGACGCTGAGCATTTCCTTGACTGCTCCATGAGAAATTCGGATGATTCCTATAACCCGCATTGTAGGTGTTATTATACGGAGCGGTGTTCGGGTTATAGGAAGGCCGAGGCGGGTTTCCCATGTAATCAACTTGCTCTTCAAGTAAAACATTATTAGCCCAAGGAGGAGTGGCGGAGGAAGCAGACATCTCCGCCACTTGCTTTGTTAAGCGCTCAACTTATAAAGCCAAATTTGCGTTAGCGTCTATTTCAAAAATTCCGGCCGGCTTATTAGGCCGCGCTCGGGGCATGTTCCATTGGTACGCATTTGTGGCCATCTCTTCGAAAAGCTCTTGAGCGGCGACCGGGGTTTTATTATTTAATGTCCCCCCGGCGGCCGCATCAATCATTTGCCTCGTTTGGATATTTAAGCCATTATAAAATATTTGCACCTGTTGCCAAGTGGCAAGTGCGTGGTGAGGGCATCGACGCAAAAGCTCCTTGAAGCGCTCCCATGTATCATAGAGAGTCTCCGAGTCGATTTGCATGAATGACGCAATATTCGTGCGCAATTTAGCGGTCTTTGAAGGCGGGAAATATTTATTAAGAAATTTTTTCGCCATTTCGGCCCATGTAGTGATGGATCCCCTAGGTAAGGAGCCCAGCCACTGCTTGGCCTTAGACCGCAAAGAAAAAGGAAAAAGACGTAATCGAATGGCGTCATCGGTGACGCCATTGATCTTAAAAGTGTCGCAAATTTCAAGAAAGTAAAAGATATGTGAATTTGGATCCTCGTCCGGTTGACCATCAAAGGTCACCGATTGTTGCACCATTTGTATGATGCTGGACTTGATCTCAAAATTATTGTTCGCCACCGTGGGGCGAACAATACTCGATTGTGTGCCTTCCAAATTCGGCCGCGCATAATAGGATATGGTCCGTTGCGCATCCTCATTAGGATTTGGCTCGTTAAGAGTAGGAGGATTAAGATTATGATCCATATTTGCTGCGTTAGTGTCCCCGATCGACTCTTCAGATTCTATTTGATTTCCCTGGTCACGAGAACGGCGGTGCCTCAAAAGGGTTCGCTCGATCTCCGGATCAAAAGGAAGAATCGAAGTGCTACCACGGGTCATACACTAAAAAGAGAAGGAAGAAGAAAAAGAGAGAAATTTTTTTTGTTCTTTTAGGCAGATTAAGTTAGTCCTGGACTTCCCAAGATCTACCCGGTGAAGGGTTTGCAAGGTACTAGGAGGTGAGATGGGATGACACCCCAAACGTCCCTTTCCAAGATTTTAATTTCACCCTTAAGATTTTCAAAAATAGAAAAACTAAAATAAAAATAACATGATAAAATTAATAGCTATCCTTGTTTCAAAATATCTACGCAAAAGTCCCCGACAACGGCGCCAAAAACTTGATATTTAATTTTTGCGGTTTTGAAATTTAGTGAAGGGTTGAGATTTTCTCCAAAACTATATCCGATAAAGGCAAGTGTACCTTATCGTCTATAGTATAGGATATTAAGAAATACCAAGGTCGTATTCCACGAGGCGCGTTGATTACTTCTACTTTGAGGAAAGTCGATATTATCTTATCTAATGATATTTTGGGGTTTTGGTTACTTAGCTAGAAAAAGAGAAATTGCAAGCTAAATTAAGGGTTTAGATGATGATAAAAGAGGCTAGTACTCAATCAAAAGTCACCTTGGAGTGAGAAAAGACAAGTGAAAAGAAATTAAATCTAATTCCGTTTAAATTGAACTACTTGACCGTGGAGGTTCCCGAAGCTCGAACATGCCTCTCTCGAGGTTAATGCCCAACTAAGTTTAGGAAAAATCAACCGGACTCTCGTCCTATAATCGATTACCTAAAACTTGCTTTACGAAGTGAACCCCGCTATTGGATTTGACTCCAATCCGGGAGATTTACGTCATCCTCTCTCGAGGAGTGTGTGCAACTCTCGTTACCCTTGAGTGATCGATTCATACTTTGAGCCTCTCGGCTAACTAAGTATGAAAACATAAGCGAAAACCATATATCGAAAATATGGCCTCACTAATTAAAAATCAAGGGTAATTCAAGTGTTTATAAAAATGGAAAAAGAAAACTTTAGAAAATCATAACTTGTCTAACTCATCCTCGGATCATTTTGATCGAGTACTAATGAGGATTAGTTAATCATGGTGGAGGGGAAAGAGGAAGAAAAATAAAAATGCATAATAAGAAAATTTAACTAAGTAAGGAGGAGACAAAATAAAGAGAACAACTAATTTTTATTTAAGTGAAAACTATTACAAGTCTTAAGAGAAGAGATTGCAAGCTAGGAAAAACAAGTTACAAGCTTAAACTAGGCTATTGCATTGAAAGAAAGCTAGTACATTGCATGAGAAAAAGAAGAGAACATGAAAGGAAAGAAACATGAACATGAACATGAAAGTGAAAAATACTCAAGATTGGCTCCAACAGCACCTCTCCCACTCCAAAATTCTGAACCCTGGACTCAAGGAGAACCTCTGAATTTATAAGAAAAAATTTCAGATTACACGCCCTCGGTCACGGGCGTTACCAAGGGCGTGACTACACTATTCACATCAGATCCGACAGCGGCGTGGGCTCGAATTCGGCGCGGCGAAAAGTGACATGTCACGGGCGTGACATGTCGGGTCACGGCTGTGACTTTGGACGGCTGCATTAAATGCGGCGTGGGCTGGAATTCGGCGCGGTGTCGAAGCAGAGATCACGCTGGAAAGTCACGGCCGTGACATGTGGGTTACGAGCGTGACTTAGGTTGACTTCTCGATAGCATCTCCACGTCTCGACGGCGGCTCCACGTGGAAGATTCTAAGTTTACACGCCCTTGGTCACAGGCGTGACTTTGGGTCACGGGCGTGACCTGGGGCGTGACTTGGTGTGGGCTAGCTCAGACAGCGCGGCATCATTCTGGACTGATCTTTAGGTTACACGCCGTTGGTCACGGGCGTGACCGAGGGCGTGACATGCCATTTTTCTCGATTTGTCCCAAAATTCTATAAATATTGAAATTAAGCTATTTTAGAATCAAAATTACAAAAAGAACTAACTTATAACCTAAAATTGACATAAAAGGAAAATTCATATTAAATATTTACAAAATTCTCTATTAAAAAGTTATAAAAATACCACTTATCACAAACTAGGGCCACCTTTAAGAGTATTGGCTCCAAAGACACTGAAAGATGTCTATATTTGTTGCATATGGACTTGTTTGGTCCTTTGCCCATTCAGATCCTAGGTGGGAAGTTGTATACTATTATGATTGTTGATGATCACTCAAAGTGTACATGGGTATTATTCCTTAAGAAGAAGTTTGATACTCTAGGTATCTTTTTAAACTATGTCAAGGCTATTCAGAATGAATTACAATGTACTGTGGTTAAAACTAGAATTGACCATGGTGCAGAGTTTCAATCTGGGGCAATGACAAAGTTTTGTCAAGAACTTTGTATCACCCAAGAGTTTTCCTCTCTCAAAACTCCACAACAAAATGGAGTGGCTGAAAGAAGGAATATAACCTTAATAGAAGCTGGCAGAACATTGTTTAGTAACTCCTCACTCCCAGAATATTTCTGGGCTGAGGCAGTCAATGCAGCTTGTTATGTTCTGAATAGAGCATCCATCAATAAGGCCCAAGAGAAGATCCCCTATGAAAATCTGAAGGGCCAACAACCAACTATTTCATATTTTAGAATCATTGGTTGCAAATGCTACATTTTGAATAATGAAAATCCCAACTTACAAAATTTGCTGAAAAATGCAATGTTGGTGTTCTTGTTGGATATAGCTCATATAGTAGAGTCTATAGAGTATTCAATAAGAAGACTCATGTAGTTGAGGAATCAATGCATGTTGTTTTTGATGAGACTAGACTACTTTACAAGGACAGGTACAACACTCCTACCTTGGTAGGTGTTCGGACCAAAAATGTACCAGGGACACACTTGCTCAAGCTGGAGAAGGAGGAAGAAAACTGTTGGGTGGTCGGTTGCTTTGAGCTACGAGTGAAGGGGTAAGAGAGGGAGAAAAGAGATGGCCGCGAGCAGGAACTAGGTCATCGAGAGGTGGTGCAGAGGCCTCCAGAAAAATGGTTCAGGAGGCTCCTTAAAAGAGGCTCAGGAGGCTCTGGAAAAGAGGTTCAGGAGGCTCCGGAAAAGAGGTGCAGAAGGCTCCTCGGTCTGAAAAATTGAGACCGCTCTAGTCACTAACTATGAGCTAGAAACTCTCTGAAGTCCATTTTCTGGTCCCCCTGCCCCTCTGTTTATAGACGCGGGGGCCTGCCAAAATGGGCAGGTCTAAAAATAATAGCCTTCCTGGACCTGTTGAGATCATCCAAATCTGTTGAGTTCGTCCAGACCAACTAAAATCATCTAGAATTGCTGAGATTGTCTGGACCTGCTGAGATCGTCCAGACCTGCTGAGATCATCTAGACATGCTAAGATCGTCTGGACCTGCTGAGATTGTCCAGACAGTTGTGACAGCTGAGATCGTTGACCTGAGACCGCTGAGATCATCCAGACAGCTGAGATCGTCAAGGCGAGACTGCTGAGATCGTCGAGATAGCTGAGATAGATGAGATCATTGAGCTGAGATCACTGAGAACGTTGAGACAGCTGAGACAACTAAGATTGTCGAGCTGAGACCACGGAGTTCGTCGAGACAGCTGAGACAACTGAGTTCATCGAGCTGAGACCATTGAGATCATCGAGATAGTTGAGATAACTTAGATCGTTGAGATGAGATCGCTGAGATCATCTGGGACAGACTGAGACCGCCCGACACTTGAAAAAGTTCAGCTTGGAGGGGATCGTTGATTTCTGGGTAAACATAATCCCCACATTTTTTCAAATTTTGAAAAAACTTCAAAAAAATAAAACTTAGCCACGATAATCGAGATCCACTTTTCCTATCAAGACAAAATATGCATGTATAAATGAATGCAAGTACCTGTGGTAATTTGCCTGTGCCTGAAGAGAACTTGCGAGCACCTGTTTATCTGTAAAAGATAAGAAGAATAGGTATATGAAAATATAATACGCGAGTACCTGAAGGAGAACTCATGAACACATGTTTCTATCTGCAAAAAGATATAAGAACATGTATATGAAAAATAATACTCGAGTACGTGATGGGAACGCGCAAATATCTGTATATCTCTGCAAAAGATGTGAGAAACAGGTAATGAAAAATAAAAATATGTCAAGTACTTGAAACAACTTGTTGATACTTATTTTTATTCATGCTCGAAGTGTATAAGAAGGAAAATCTCATTTACAGAGTGTATGAATGCTTATCAATAATCACTTGCTTTGATGTTGCTGACATAAAATCACTATGTAATGAAATGAGACAATATCCATGTCTATAGAAGGAGAAAACCAACATTCGGATATCCTCATATTCACATATTCCAGCAATGAGTGTGAAGTCAGCTTGGCAAGATATATTTTGACTTGCCGATAATAATGTTGCTAATGATATTACGTCTGCTGATGCCAAGAGAACCCAACTCAGTATATGACTTGAGGAATCCGAAGTTATAAATAGACTAACCAGGAGTCCGAGATAGAAGACCCAGGAATCTAGAAATCCAAAAATCCAAAAATCCAAAAATCTTAAAATGATTTGTATAGAATTTTATGATACCTGAAATATTAGTACCCAACAAATAATAGCCTAGTTATTTGGTAGTGCATTTTGGTACATACTAAAATTAGTCAATTTTTCTTGCAAGTAATAGCACACCAATCATAACATTAGTTGTTAGCATTCTATCACAACCAATCTATTATCAAATGTAATCATCTATATTCAAGCAAAGCAAGTCGATTAACTCGAAAAAATTTCATGTCAATCAATGACAATCATCACAGAGTAGGAGAGAGAGGAGGAGGAGGGGTTGGGCTACCACTGCAAATCTGCGAATAATTCTAGCGAGATGTGGTCTTAGTGGGTGTTACGACCCGAGAGAATAATCAGAGGTGGTATATACACCCTTCATATCAAACAATAGAGGTGGTATTTCCACCCTTTACATCAAACAATAGTGGTGGCATTTTCACCCCTCACATCCACGCATTTTAGAAGTATTAATGTAAACAGCAGAAAGTAAAGTAATGAATAAAGCTAAACACATAATTGGATAAATGTCTGCAGTGGAGGATACAGTAGTTGATATGGATATAAGGTCTGATATACCTGACTACTGAGAAAGTCTTCATGATGATAGCTACTGGTAGAACCTGGGTTGCTACTTTACTTATTACAAGTAAAGCTAAAAATAAAGAGATGTAGAAAAACTCCAAACAGATGAGAGTTATATGAAACAAGAAATAAAATGACATTTTATCTCATCTATATTCTATGCACTTCTTTTATTGAATGAAAAAACCCTTTGCATGTAATATTGTTTCTGGTGGAGGATAGATTGCCAGATTATTGAGCAAGATAGTCATGTAGTCTTCCTGCTTTCCATTGTTCATCTACCAGCTTCTGAAGAGCTCGACAGTGTTCTGTATCATGACCAATGTCTGAGTGATATTTGCAGAACAGTTCTCCATGAAGATACTTGGCCTTTGATCTCATAGGGCGAGGAAATCTAAACTCTGGCATATCTTGAATGATAAGAAAAACTTTTTCCATGGGAACATTGAGCTGAGTATAATCTCCTAGATAATTTTTTAATTCAAGTGTACTCGGATTGTAAGACTGGATTGGACAAGCTTCCAGAAATTCAGGTTATGCATCTTTCTGCGGGAGTTGAGCAGGTATATTCTGAGGAAAGGAGTAAGATCTACAATGTTTATCTCGCGGAATATCCTATGACGAAGACTGATGATGATAATTAGAATTCCTTCTTCGTTGTTGGGTCTTTCGATTCAGAGAAGAAGCGTAATTTGGACTTGCTGCCTCTTCTCAATAAACTGATTTGCTATTCTGATAAGATGTCCATAAGTCTCGGGTTCATTTATGTTGACTTCAAATTTGAGAAGACCTTCTTGTAATCCATTTATTAAGGCAATTTTATACAAGTCCTGATTAACATCAACAATTTCAAGAATTTCCTTTTGGAACCTATCAACGAATTGAGCAAGAGTCGCATTATCTCCTGGCTTGATTTGAAAAAGAGCTGATGGCCTCTCTTTCGCTTAATCGAGGTAGCAAACCTCAAGAGAAGTGCTCTTCGAAGATCAGCGAAGCAAGTGACTGATTGAGATGGCAGCTCGTAAAACCATTCCATAGCTTGACCGCTGAAGGATGTAACAAATAATTTGCACTTAATCCCATCTAAGATAGCCCTTAATGAGATAGCATACACAAAAGCTTGAAGATGGTTGATGGGATCTTCCCCTCCCGAGAAGACAGGAAAATGGGGCTCTCTAATCTCATTAGAAACATACTCCGAACGAACTAGAACTGAGAAGGGGAGGGATCTTGCTCTTCTTCTAAGGTAAGTGTCTTCTCTCCATAAACTTGATAAGGGGAGGAATTCATTATCACTTTAAGGGGCTGAATCTCACACCTTCACTTCAACAGTTGTTCACCGATTACCTAAGATCTAAAAGTCGCGTGATATGTTCGAACCAAAAATGTACTAGGGACACACTTGCTCAAGCTGGAGAAGGAGGAAGAAAACTGTTGGGTAGTCGGTTACTTTGAGCTATGAGTGAAGGGGTAAGAGAGGGAGAAAAGAGATGGTCGTGAGTAGGAAGGAGGTCGCCGGGAGGTGGTGTAGAGGTCTCCAGAAAAGAGGTTTGGAAGTATCCGGAAAAGAGGCTTAGGAGGTTCTAGAAAAGAGGTTCAGGAGGCTCCAGAAAAGAGGTGCATAAGGCTCTGCGGTCTGAAAAATTGAGACCGCTCTAGTCACTAACTATGAGCTGGAAACTCTCTGAAGTCCATTTTCTGGTCTCCCTGCCCCTCTATTTATAGATGCGGGGGCCTGCCAAAATGGGCAGGTCTAAAAATAATAGGCTGCCCAGACTTGTTGAGATCATCGAGACCTGTTGAGATCATCCAGACCTGCTGAAATCGTCTAGACTTGCTGAGATCGTCCGGACCTGCTGAGATCGTCCAGACCTACTGAGATCGTCTAGACATGCTGAGATCATCTGGACCTGCTATGATCATCCAGACAGCTGAGACAGCTGAGATCGCTGAGCTGAGACTACTGAGATCGTCCAGACAACTAAGACAACTGAGATCATCAAGTTGAGACTGCTGAGATCGTCGAGATAGTTGAGATAACTGAGATCGTGGAGCTGAGATCACTGAGATCATTGAGACAGCTGAGATCGTCAAGCTGAGACCGCTGAGTTTGTCCAGACAGCTGAGACAACTGAGATCATCGAGCTGAGACCGCTGAGATTATCGAGATAACTAAGATAGCTGAGATTGTTGAGCTGAGATTGTTGATATTGTATGGGACAACCTGAGACAGCCGGACACTTGAAAAAGTTCAGCTTGGAGGGGATCGTCAATTTCTGGGTAAACAACAAGAAATGATCAGGAGTTGCAAGAGCTGTCTACATAAGACAGACACATCTCTGGCAGCATTAATTCAGAGATTGAAATAATCAATGGTGAAACAATTCAAGCTGAAGATGATCAGATTGCTCAAGAACCAGCTGCTGCAGAAGAAGTCCAACAAGGTACTGTCAGATTGCCTGCAGCAACCAGGCATCTAAGGGATCATCCAAGAAATATGATCATTGGATATGTACACCAAGGTGTTATAATAAGGAACATGGCTCACAATAAAGCCCTATTCCTGAGCTTCTTATCTCAGGTTAAGCCAAATAAGTTTGAGGAAGCCAACCAAGACACTATTTGGATATATGCCATGCAAGAGGAAATACATCAATTCAAGAGATGCAAAGTATGAAAGTTGGTACCAAAACCACAAGGACACAACATCATTGGCACCAAGTGGATTTACAGGAATAAGCTATATGAGAATGGTGTCATCATCAAGAACAAGGCAAGACTGGTAGCCAAGGGGTATAGGCAAGAAGAAGGAATAGACCAAATATTTACCCCAGTTGCAAGGGTGGATGCAATAAGATTATTCCTTGCCTATGCTGCCCACATGGGTTTCAAAGTCTACCAAATGGATGTCAAGTCTGCATTCCTAAATGGAAATCTAAAGGTAAAGGTATATGTGGAGCAGCCCTTAGGTTTTGTTCATCAAACTCTTTCTTCTCATGTTTATTTACTTAAGAAAGCTCTATATTGTCTAAAGCAAGACCCTAGGGCCTGGTTTGAGACATTGTTTAGCTTTCTCATCAAAAACTTGAGTGGAAAGATAAATAGTATATTATTTTTTAGGGAAACAATGGGAAAGTGTCTCCTAGTCCAAATTTATGTGGATGTCATAATATTTGGGTCTACTGATGACAACTTTTGCAAAAGGTTTGCAAACTTTATGCAGGGGGAGTTTGAAATGAGCATTATGGGAGAGCTCAAGTACTTTTTAGGCCTTCAAGTTACACAGTTTGATGAAGGTATATTTATATCTCAGACTAAGTACACTATGAAGCTTATTAAGAAATTTAGGATGGAATCAGCTTCCACCATGAAAACTCCCATGGGGTCCAACACTTCCCTGGACAAGGATGAGAAGGGAAAGCCCTTTGATGAATCTATATACAGATATATTATTGGATCCTTTTTATATTTGACTGCTAGTAGACCAGATATTATATATGCACCATGTGCTATGTATCAAGCATGCCCTAAGGAATTTCACTACCCAACTATAAGAGGCTTTTGAGATACCTTAAGGGCAACCAACATCTTAGCCTTTAATACCCTAGAAATAATGATTTTGAACTGATAGGTTTTTCAGATGCTGACTTTGTAGGTTGTAAGGAAGATAGGAAGAGTCCAAGTGGGACTTGTCAATTCCTATGTAGGAGATTGATTTCATGGAGTAGTAAGAAGAAGACCAATGTGACTCAAAGCATGCTCGCCGAGGGGTGCCGAGTACCAGATGTGATTGCGTTCTCATCGCTCGCCCCGAACTGGGGATGGGCTCTTATTGTCGAGCTCTCACTCACACATTTGGCTAGATTTCTAGCCGATCGGCTAGAGGTCTAGTTTAATGGGGAGATGCAGGCTAAACTCTTTATCAGCTGAATACCTAGCCGATCGACCAGAGGTGATTCGACTACCCTAGTGCCGAGCGAGTGGGAGTTACCCTAGGAGGTCTCTCCCCCTTCCTTAATGCAGCCTGTCGTACTCATTGCCGGTCCACTCAACAAATACGAGGTTGTACACAATCCCCGCTCCTAGCGAATTTGCCTCAAGCTCGGAAAGATAGTTCAACCCTGAGTATTTGGAGAGTCCCTCAATTTGAGGAATCTTCTATTGGGTCCCACTGGGGTTATTTATACTAGGAGGGAGGAGCAGGATGTTGGATCGATTGGCGCCCTTAGAGGGGGGTGAATAAGCGAATAAAAATTATTTTTATAATTTTAAAGAAGTTACTAAATTATTTAGGAATAATTGAGATCAAAATTACAATTTAGCAAAAAGTAATTTGCAATAATAAAATTTACGCCAAATGAATGAAATCAAGTAAACACAAATAGAGACATGATTATATTATATGAAAAGTGTTTACATAAATTTGATTTCAATATCGCTAGAAATCGGAGGCATACAAGATTAAATTTCTTTTCCTTTTCTATACCGACTTGTATCCCCACAAACCGCTTTGCTTTAGCCTATCCTTCCCTGGATATGGCCTCAAGCCGCTCTAGCTGATACTAACCCCGGATATGGCCTCGAGCACCCCCTAGATCTAATTTCCTAGACCTAGTCGCCAACTCATGCTACGAATTACCCCCTAAGCCGCGCAAGGACCTAGTCGCCAACACAAGGCGAATTCTACTACAAAAATTACAATAAAGAAATAGAGCAAATAACAAGAACTCCCTCTATGAGATTTCTGAAGTTGAGGATGAAGGATTGCTGTAGCATAAGCGAGGTTGAAGTGATCATTCTTCGGATGCAACGTGATGGCTTCCTTCTCCAGAATTCTCCTTTTGCTTTGAGTGGGAGATGAACTTTCGGCAGAGTAGCAGCTCTGGAATTGTGGCACAAGTAATCTCTCTGGAAGCTCTAACCAAAACGAGAGAGAAGCCATCAATTTATAGACTATGTCGCTAGCGCATGTGGTAGCTCCTAACACCCGCGATGGCGTTCGTGTAGAGCGGTTGTGCAACCGTCGGTGGCGTGGTGTTGTGCACACGAACTTGAGCTAGCGCCAGGTGGTAGCGCTAGTGCTGGCGGTAGCTCTAGCGCCTGCGTTAACCCCTAATGCTGGCGGTAGTGCTTTAGCTCAATTTGTTGGTTCCAAGATGCTTTCTACCTGTGGAGTATTGCACCTATAGTTCCTGCACACTATAAACACACAACAAGCAAGATCAAATTCAATTTGGGATTTGTTATTCTCAAACAAAGGGATGTGACACACATGTCCAACAATCTCCCCCTATTGATAATAACAAATCCTCTTAGCAAGAAATCAACAAAGGTGTTTTATAGAATATGATAAGCGAGATAAAAGTGCAACTATAGTATTTGATGAGAATGTGCATACTCCCCCTATCTTAATGCTCCCCCTACATAAATGTAATTTATGTTTTACTCCCCCTAAATGATAGATTACATGAATGAACTATTCTCCCCTTAATCTTCTATATTTCTCATATATATATTTCTTCAATTATTCTCCCCCTTTTGGTAGTATCAAAAGAAGGTGGGGTAAGGGAAGTAAGGAGACATTCTTTATAAATGATAATTCATGATCGAGCTTTTGTAATATATGAAATGATAAAGAATTTAAGCATAGTATATATAAGAGATTTCAAATAAAAAGATAAGAGTTGTAAGCAAGCGGAAGTTTATAAGAAACATCGTTTTGTATGCATGAAAAGCATAAGTAAAAATATGAGTTTAAGTTCAAAATTGAAAGATGTTTTAACCTTTTTGAAATCTCAAAGTTTTTCATAAAGATACCAAGCATGAAATGAACATATAACAAAAAAATATATACTTACAATGTTACTTAATTTCAAGCTTAAGTGATACCAAAAACATTATAGAGATCATTCTAGGTTATCTAGTGCATTTCTTATATAAATAGTAGTATAGATAAAGCATTAGAATCCAATACTCATGAGAAGAAGTTTTATGAAAGATAATGATGTGCACATAAGTGTAATTTGAGCAATGTTAACAATTGATTTAAATCACAAAATACAAGACATATGTAGAGTAAAATGCACAATAAAACACAAGTATATCAACTTTCACACACTTTTAATGTGCACTATTTTATAAAAAGTGGTGTACTAATCTGGGGTTGCACAAGACACTTTACTATTCTTTCCATGGTGCTCAACCTCACAATGCTTATGAAGACTTATCAGGAGGTTCAAGTAGTCCTTGGTGGAGTTATACTTGTCTTTTTATTTGTTCACATTTGTGAGACAACATTCTCTGAATACACTTGTTTTGCAAACCCAAAAAATTTAAACTCAACCACTTTTCTAAATTTCTTAAGTACAATTCAAATGTAGTGTAGGCAATAAACTTATGCAAGTTTTAATTCATTGTACAAATACAATACACAAGAAAGCGTTTTTAGATTTAAACACACATATACATTACCACACATATGTGAGTGTAAAAGTATCATTATCAATCACAATACATTTACTCATACTTAGAGGCATCCTAAGCTTGGATCTACACATATTTTTCAATACAATTGATGCACTTTAAATAGTTATATCAAAGCATGATAAACAAAACAATGTTCATAGTAATTTGAAAGAAAAAAGTTGTAGCATTGTAAATAATTCTAAATAATAGAATTCATTCATGCTTGATATTAACAATAAAGATCATACAATTTTTTTTGTTTTGAAAATTTTAATGAAAGGAAAAACAGAAAACCATAAAAACATATTTTTGAATTTTGAAATTTTATAGTTGATTTTCCATAAAATAAATAAAACAAAAATAACAAAAGTCAGACAAAATTAAAGTAGTAAATATGAACTAAAATATTTTTTTAGATTTTTAGAAATTTTGAAAAACACAAAATTCAAACACTCATGCTAGCGTCGGCGCTAGAGCTAGCGCGGGAAACAGTAAGTGAAATAGTGAAGATTTTAAAATTCTATTTTTTGATATTGATTAGGGGTCTTAAGAGTAGTCTTATTTAGAAATTTTGTAATTTTCAGAGATGTCTTGATTGCTCAAATTGCATAAAACATTAGCGTTTTACATGTTACTCATCCTAAGATGTCTAAGACTCCTAATTCCAACCTTAGCATTTGAAACCTTGCATCGGGAAGAGGTTTAGTAAATATATCAGCAAGTTAAGAGTCCGTGCCAATGAAACTTATTCTAACATTTTCCTTTTTAATGTGATCCCTTATGAAATGATGACGTACATCTATATGTTTGGATCTAGAATGGTGTATCAGATTATTTGTGAGATCAATGGCACTTTTGTTGTCACATTTTAATTCAATATGTTTTAGATGAAAACCAAAGTCCTCTAGAGTTTGGCTCATCCATAGTGCTTTTGCACAACAACTCCCTAATGCAATGTATTCGGCCTCCGTGGTGGAGAGTGCAACCGAATTTTGTTTCCTACTAGACCATGCAACTAATGAAGGTCCTAGAAAATGGCAATTACTATTAGTGCTTTTTCTATCAAGTAAGCAACCGGCGTAGTCCGAATCGGAATAGCCATGAAGTGTAAATGTATTATTATGCGGGTACCATAATCCTAATCTAGATGATCCAATTATATATCTAAAATTCGTTTTACCGCTTTTAAGTGAGATTCTTTTGGATTGGCTTGAAATCGAGCACATAAGCATACAACAAACATAATATCGGTTCTAGTTGCACTAAGATAAAGTAGGGATCCTATCATACCTCTATATAATGTTTGATCAATTGAAATTCCCGACTCATCTTTTCCTAATTTAAGTGATGCACTCATTGGTGTAGAAGCATGTTTAAGGTTTTCAAATCCAAGGCATTTAAGCATATCATAAACATATTTGGTTTGACATATAAAAATCTCATCATTTCCTTGCGATATTTAAAAACCAAGAAAATAAGAAAGTTCTCCTACTATACTCATTTCAAATTCATTTTTCATCACTTTAATAACTTCATTACACAACTCTTCATTAGTAGATCCAAATATTATATCATCAACATAGATTTGTAAAATAATTAAATCATCATTATTATGCTTAATGAAGAGAGTACTATTAGTACTTCCCATAATATAACCATGCTTTAATAAAAATGATGTAAGTCTTTCATACCATGCACGGGGCACTTGTTTTAAACCATAAAGCGCTTTTTCTAATTTATAAACATGATTGGGAAATTTTTCACTAATAAAACCAGGGGTTGTTCAACATAAACTTCTTCTTTTACAAACCCGTTTAGAAAAGCACTTTTTACATCCATTTGAAATATTTTTATTCTTTTAAAGCTTGCAAATGCTAGAAAATTTATATAGATTCCAATCTAGCAACAGGTGCAAAGGTTTCATCAAAATCTATCCCCTCGATTTGTGAATATCCTTGTGCTACTAAGCGTGCCTTATTTCTAATGATTCTAGACTCACCATCTAATTTATTTTTAAAAATCCATTTTACACCTACAACTGGGTGATTAGATGGTCTTTCTACTAATTTCCAAACATTATGTCGCTCAAATTGTTCTAACTCTTCATTCATAGCCAAAAACCAAAATTCATCATTTAAAGCGGTTGAAACTTTTTTTGGTTCAATTTCGGAAATAAAACAAATATTTGAATAAGATTCATGATGAGAAGAGTGGGTTCTTACCCCAATAGATGATTCGCCAATTATAAGTTCCCGTGGGTGATCCTTTGTAAATTGCAAGGTGCTTGGAGGTACATAAACATCTTCCTTGGCCTCCTGTCTTTGTTCTTTGGAAGGTTCCTCATCACCATGCTCCAAAGGTTGTAAGAGATCATAATCGTTGCCTGCGAAAAGTTTTTCTACACTAGGAACAAACTCATCAAATTTCACATTTATTGACTCTTCAAATTTACTAGTTCTTTTATTAAGAATTCGATAAGCTTTACTAGTTGAAGGGTACCTAAGAAAAGTTCCTTCATCACATTTTTCATCAAACTTTTCCAAGCTATCTTTTCTATTCAAAATAAAACATTTACAACCAAAAACTTTGAAATAAGATACATTAGGCTTCTTTTGAAAATAAAGTTCATATGGTGTGAGATTAAGAGATGGGCGAAGCATGATTCTATTCAAAACATAACATGATGTATTTATGGTTTCGGCCCAAAAGGACTTAGGCAATTTATATTCACATAGCATAGTGTGTGCTAGTTCTTGAAGTGTCCTATTCTTTTTTTCTACAACACCATTTTGTTGTGGTGTGCGTGGTGCGAAGAACTCATATTTAATGCCTAAAATATTACAAACGGATGTAAAATTTTCATTTTCAAATTTTCCTCCATGATCCGAGCGAATGCATTTAATTTTTAAATCACTTTCATTTTGAATACGAGTACATAATTTTGCAAATTGGCAAAAAGCATCGGATTTGGAAGAGAGAAATAATGTCCAACACTATCTTGAAAAATAATCTATTAAAACATATGTATATATTCTACCTCCAAGACTTGCAGTGCTAACGGGACCAAAATGATCCATATGAATTATTTGCAAGGGTCTTGTAGTAGAAATGAAATTTTTACTTTTGAAAGAGGATCTAAAAATTTACCTTTTTGACATGGTGAACAAAGTGAAGGTAAAGTTCCATTTAACCTAGGCAATCCTCTAATTAAATCACTTTTGGCAAGTTTTACAATGAGCTTTGTGCTAGCTTGCCCTAGCCTTCTATGCCAAAGTTCTAATTCATCATTTTTAGTGATAAAACATTTTATAGATGATGTAGAAAGATCATGAAAGGAAACTATATGAACATTATGTATTCTTAGTGCAGTTAGTAAAATATCTTATGTAGTAGGATTAGATATTCTGCATAGATTAGTAGAAAATTCAAATAACACATCTAATCCTTTATCACATAATTGGCTAATAGAAATTAAATTGTGTTTTAATCCTTTCACATAAAGAACATTAGATATAGTAAAGGATTCATTACCAACTCTACCAATTCCCATGATCCTTCCTTTTCCATTGTCTCCAAACGTCACGATCCCTCCCTTCTTCTTCTCTAGGCTAAGGAACTTTGCTTTATTGCCCGTCATGTGCTTGGAGCATCCAGAATCCAATACCACATGTCTTCATTGTCCTTAGCCTGCCTGCACATCTAGAAAGAAGATGAGAGTAGTGATTTGGATACCCAAGTGGTACCACCCATAGAATAAGTGGAAGCCTTAGGTACCCAGATTTGCTTTAAAGTATTTTGTTTTATTTTCCTGCAAGTACTAGATGTGTGACCTAACCTATAACAATTTGCACACGAAATAAAAGGGGGTTGAGACCCTTTTCTGGAGTATTTTCTTGCTGGAAGGAATCAATTTTGCAGAGGAAAAACATTTTGAAAAAGAAAATTTAGGCTTCTTGTATGAGGTAATAGAGCCAACGTTAGTGGCTAGCGCCGGGCGGTAGACCTCACCTCGATATCCAAGCCCAAATTTTCCAGAACCATGGCACTGGTTCCCTTAAATCATATCCAGAGATTTTTGGCCCAATCCAAATTTTTTAATGGCCATGGTGAGATCATGTACTTGTGCTTTAAGTGAGGAATTTTCTTTCGCAAGCATGACACACCTATTTTCAAAACCTTTTTTCTTAGCTTTTATTTGCACAAGAGAGGCTTCTAATTTTCTTTCTAATTCCCCCTTATCTTTTTTAAGAGTTTTGGCATGGGAGAGGGCTTTAGAAAGTAATCTTCAATTTCTTTTTCCATCTTAATGGAGTGATAACACTCTTGGCAAGAAACCTTTCTCTTTTCATAAACAATTAATTTTTTGGAAATCTTTTGATTTTCTTTAATTAACGATTCATTTTCACGATTCAATAAAATATTATCTTTCATATTTTTATCAAAAGCTTTTCTAGTTTCAAGAAATTCATTAAAAAGTTCATCATAAGAGGGAGGAGTTACCTCAGTGTTGCTATGGACACTGGTATCGTCGTCGTCATTTCCATGTCCCATAAGGCACATGTTTTATTCCTCATCTTCGCTTGATGAAGACCCGCTTGATCCTTCGGAAGAGGAGTCATCCCATGTTCTAGCTTTTAGCACCTTCCTCTTCTCCTTTCCTTTGTGCCACTTGTCCTTCTTCTCCTTCAAGAACTTTGGGCACTGGCTCCGAATATGCCCGGTATTCCTACAATGAAAGCATTCCGGTGGAGGTCTTTCTTCTTCATCGTCGCTCTCCTTTTCCTTCTTTGAAGATGACCCTTTTCATCTTGCATTGTTTTGGAAAAATTTCCGGAAAATGTTTCTCCTTTCTGGATTTCGCATGAACTTTCAGAAGTTCTTTACCAAAAGGCTTTCTTCATCTTCATACTCATTCTCTTGGCACTCCTTGTTTGACTTTAGTGCCAATGCCTTCTTCTTTGGCTTCTTGTTGTATTCATCATATTGGATTTTGAGTTCTACCTCTTGGGTTTTGAGATTCCCAATGAGGCTCTCAACTTGGAGCGTTCTTAGATTGTGTGACTCCGAGATAGCTGTCACCTTCGGATTGAATTTGGGAGGAAGAGACCGAAGAATCTTTCTGACAAAGTCGCCATTGGAGAAAGTCTTTCCAAGAGCTTTGAAGGCATTGACAATCTTAGTGAAGCGCGTGTACATGGCATCAACATCTTCGCTTTCATCCTTTCAGAATTTTTCATATTCCGACTCCAATTGGAAAAGCTTTGAATCTTTAACCTGCGATGTACCTTCATGAGTAATTTCCAAATGATTCCAAATATCATATGCGGTAGTACATGCAGAGATTCTATTAAATTCATTTCTATCTAACGCACAAAATAAAGCATTCATGGCCTTGGCGTTATTTTTGCATTTAAGTTTATCCTTATCATCCCACTTATCCTTAGGTTTTTCTAATGTTACTTCTCCAACTACAACTGTAGGAGGAGAGTATTCCTCTTCTACCATATTCCAAACCTCAATATATAGGGTTATAAGAAAACATCTCATCCTATTTTTCCAATAATTATAATCTGACCCAGTAAATAGTGGAGGCCTACTAATTCCCTATCCCTCTGAAAAAGCGAGATCATAAGACGCCATTATTCCTGTTTTTTAAACTGTTTGGAATAACCTTCCTCTGATACCACTTGTTGGATTGATAGGCGCCCTTAGAGGGGGGTGAATAAGGGAATAAATTTTTTTTTTTTAATTTTAAAGAAGCTACTAAATTGTTTAGGAATAAATGAGATCAAAATAACAATTTTGCAAAAAGTAATTTGCAATAATAAAATTTACGCCAAATGAAAGAAATCAAGTAAACACAAATAGAGACATGATTGTATTATATGAAAAGTGTTTACATAAATTTGATTTCAATATCGCTAGAAATCAGAGGCATACAAGATTAAATTTCTTTTCCTTTTCAATACCGACTTGTATCCCCACAAACCGATTGGCTTTAGCCAATCCTTCCCCGCATATGGCCTCAAGCCGCTCTAGCCAATCCTAACCCCGGATATGGCCTCGAGCACCCCCTAGATCTAATTTCCTAGACCTAGTAGCCAACTCACGCGACGAATTACCCCCTAAGCCACGGAAGGACCTAGTCGCCAACACAAGGCGAATTCTACTACAAAAATTACAATAAAGAAATAAAGCAAATAACAAGAACTCCCTCTATGAGATTTCTGAAGTTGAGGATGAAGGATCGTTGTAGCATAAGCGAGGTTGAAGAGATCGTTCTTCGGATGCAACGTGATGGCTTCCTTCTCCAGAATTTTCCTTTGGCTTTGAGTGGGAGATGAACTATCGGCAGAGTAGCAGCTCTGGAATTGTGGCACAAGTAATCTCTTTGGAAGCTCTAACCAAAACGAGAGAGAAGCCATCAATTTATAGACTTTGTCGCTAGCGCCTGCTGTAGCTCCTAACACCGGCAATAGCATTCGTGTAGAGCGGTTGCGCAACCGTTAGTGGTGTGGCGTTGTGCGCACAAACTTGAGCTAGCGCCAGGCGGTAGTGCTAGCGCTGGCGGTAGCTCTAGCGCCTGCGTTAACCCCTAACGCTGGCGGTAGTGCTTCAGCTCAGTTTGTTGGTTCCAAGCTGCTTTCTACCTGTGGAGTATTGCACCTATAGTTCCTGCACACAATAAACACACGACCAGCAAGATCAAATACAATTAGGGATTTGTTATTCTCAAACAAAGGGATGTGACACACATGTCCAACAGAGGACCTTTCTAAGAAACCCCCCACCCTATTCTTCTCTTCTTTTGCTTATCCTCGACTGACTAACATTATGCCGCTCTCTCGAGAGCTCCAAGATCGCCTCACCACAACTAATAAAAAGTGCGAGACAACCTCCTCCGGACTATCGGGACTCATCACCGAGCACTCCTCCAGACCTATGTCAAGGCGCATAGGAAAACGGATTGCTAAAAACGCTAGGCGAGAGTCCATGGGAGAGGGAACGACCTTTACCAGGCTCCAATCACAACCCGGGTTCAGCCTAGGCCTCAGGGTTTCAAACCGTGTATGAGCCTTTCCTATAATATATTCGCCTATAATAACTTTCATGATGTTATGCCAATCTTGAGCCATGCGTTTCGCAGATTAACGCTGCCATGGAGGGCGGTGTGGGGGATCAGTTGGTCAGTGAGCAAGAGGGAGCGAGCAATCAGGCCGACTCTGATATTTGCCTCGTTCCTGGTAAGCGGACGTTATTCTTCCTCGCACTTAACTCACATCTCGTGGGCACAACTAACCATGTCTATCATCGCAATACACAATTATATCTACCTCTCGCCGACCCATCAACAACTGAAGTCACCTACTCGGGACCTGACCTAGGAGTTTGCCAAAATGACCATCGACCCTGCGAGCACTGCTGCCAGTGTCGCCACAATCCCTGAAATGAGGGGTCCTAACAAGGCTCCCCTGTGAGAGGGTTCGGGGAAGTCTCTGGTACTTCCTATCTCACGCCCCTTTGGCGGGAGGATGAGTTTCCTCACTTGTGATGACCGCGAGCCCACCCCTCCAATGCTACTGAGGATTCACTTGGTAAGTGGGTTCATTCGTGTCTTTCTTCATTTTTCAACTTAGCGCTAACCTTTTGCCTTTCTCCAGTTGCTGAGAACCCAAAATCTGACGAGTCCAATTATGCAGTAATCTACTCGACACTGCCTTCTTGCGACATGATTGACGTGTACCTAGGCAACCCCTCCAATGCTACTGAGATTAATGGTCGAGTGGCTGGCATCCCGCGGAAGCACGGGTATATGCTTCGCGAGCTCCAGGAGGAGAGGGGTTCGGCGTACAATGATCCCTTCCCTCGCATCCTTGCCTTAGGACGACAAATGGATTCTCTTGAGGGGGATTGCACTCTACTCACAGAGGAGGTGAAGCGACTCATAGGGGATTCTGCGACGTCATTGGAGGAACACTTTAGGCAAATTGAAGTTTGCGTGCTCTATCTTCAATAGAAGATCGCCGCAGCCCATGAGTATGCCCTTGAGAGGCACGTTCCAAGGATGTGGATGAGCGGTCGGGGTCCTCGGAGGTGAAATCCTCCATGTATCCGACTCTCTCGCAATCGAGTAATCTTTGGAACCGACTCGATACTATTTCTTTTTGCTGTATGAACACTATTATTTCTCTATACATAACCCCGCCTCACGAGAATTCATATTTTTCTCTTCTCTTGGCATGGGTCGCATGTGTTATTTTCCTTATTGTTCTCCGATATTAAGATTTGTATAATAAGAGCGTTCGCGCTTACTCATCAAGGTAAAGCTAAGGAGTCTTCGCATGCAGGTTGGAGCGAGTGGCTTTGGGGTGAGTGGGTCGCATCATTAATTACGGGACCTCCCTCACTCCCTTTTCTATAAATACCCCACCCCCTTCTTTCCATACTCACCCAACACATTAATTTCCCTCTTTCTTTCCTTTCCCCTTCGACTCGCTCATTCTAATCGCCAGTCCTTCTGAAGATGGCCAGATCTTATGACCCCGCTGATGGGCGAGGGAATTGTGTTGCCAACTTTGCCGACCACCTATTTCCCAAGGGAAATGTGTCAGAGGAGGATCACCTTGCATTTGAGGTTGCTTTCCTAATAGAGGGGTACTCGTCTCACTGCCCAAGGGAACGCGAAGCCATCAACTCATTCTACGAGGATGAGCTCGCCTTCCCTCTCTCCCACTTTGAAGTGGGGCTTCACCTCTCCTTCTAGCCTGAGGTAAAGCAATTCCTTAAATACTTTGGGGCAGTTCCTGCGTAGGTTAATACGATCACGATAGCTATGCTTGTGGCGTTCGCTTGCTACATGTACGAGGAAAGGATAGAGTTCAGCCTTATGGCCTTCCGTAAGTTGTTTATCTATAGGGCAACCTCGGATGGTGTTGCCTTTCTAACAGGCTCGCACCTCAAAGTTTACGGGACCCTTAACAAAGTCCACCACTAGAATGATAGGTTCCTCTTCATCAAGGGGAACTTCAGCAACATCCCGTACGCGTCCGTCCAAAAGAGTGAATCTATCTTTCGCGCTCCTCGTGTGGATGGATAAACGATAGAGTTCTACATGTTCTTTATCAAGAAGAACTTCGAGGTCGCTCATTTGCGACGACATCTCGACTCGCTCCCCCCGGGTGCCACAAGGGTATGGTATGTGATATAGAAATTTACAGTTTTTGCAAAGTGAAATGATTAAAGATTTTCTCCAAAACTATATCCGATAAAGGCAAGTGTACCTTATCGTCAATTATATAGGATATTTAGAAATACCAAGGTCGTATTCCACGGGGCGCGTTGATTACTTCTACTTCGAGGAAAATCACTATTATCTTATCTAATCAATTTTTTAGTTTTGCTTTACTAGCTAAATAGAGACAAATTGCAAGCTAAAAGAAGGGATTAAATGATGGTAAAAGAGATTAGTGCCCAAACAAAAGTCACCTTGGATTAAGAGTAATCAAGCAAAACAAAATTAAATCAAATTCCATTTAATTAAACTACTTGACCGTGGAGGTTCCCGAAGCTCGAACATGCCCCTCTCGAGGTTAATGCCCAACTAAGTTTAGGAAAAATCAACCGGACTCTCGTCTTATAATTGATTACCTAAAACTTGCTTTATGAAGTGAACCTCGCTATTGGATTTGACTCCAATCTGGGAGATTTACGTCATCCTCTCTCGAGGGGTGCGTGCAACTCTCTTTACCCTTGAGTGATCAATTCATACTTTGAGCCTCTCGACTAACTAAGTATGAAAACTTAAGCGAAAACCATACATCGATAATATGGCCTCACTAGTTAAAAATCAAGGGTAATTCAAGTGTTTACAAAAACGGAAAAAGAGAGCTTAGAAAATCATAACTTGATTATCTCATCCTCAGATCATTTTTATCGAGCACTAATGAGAATTAGTTAATCATAGTGGAGGGTGAAGAGAAAGAAAAATAAAAGTGCATGAAGGAAAATTACTAAGGTAAGAGGAGACAAATAAAGAGAGTAAAAAAAAATTATATTGATACCAAAAATGAGTACAAGCTTGAAGGAAAATTACAACATTAGCAAGGAAAAAATACAAGATCACTAAACTATTGCATTAGAAGAAAAACTAGTACATTGCATGAGATGAAAAAGAGAGCTTGAAGGTAAAGACATGAACATGAAAAACTCACTATCAGCTCTAGCAGCACCCCCCCCCCCCCCCCCTCTCAAAATTTCTGAACCCTGGACTCAAGGAGAGCCCTGGAATTATAGGAAAAAATTTCAAGTTACACGCCCCTTGGTCACGGGCGTGACCTAGGGGCGTGTAATCACTGATCTGCACGGCTGGGATAGTGGCTTGGGCTTTGCATGATGGCGGGAGAAATTCGGACATTACACGCCCGTGTAACTTGGGTCACGGGCGTGTACTTGGACGACTTCATTTAATGTGGTGTGGGTCTTCTTTGCGGCACGGTGGTGTGCAAGAATCATGCGGGAAAGTCACGGGCGTGACATATGGGTCACGGGCGTGACTCAGGTTGACTTCTCAACGGCAGCTCCACGTCTCGACGACAGCACACTGGGAAGATTCTAAAACTCACGCCCCTTCGTCACGTGCGTGGCTTTGGGTCACGGGCGTGACTGGGGGCTGACTTGTTATGTGCTAACTCAATCAGCGCGGCATCGACTCTAGTTCGATCTTCAGGTTACACGCCCCTTGGTCACTGGTGTGACCTTGGGGCGTGTCTTGTAAATTTCATCAATTTCTCCCAAAATTCTGTAAATATTGGAATTAAGCTATGTTACAATCAAAATCACAAAAAGAACTACTTATAACCTAAAATTGACATGAAAAGGAAAAATTCATTTTAAATAATTACAAAAATTTCTATTAAAAACTTATATAAATAATACTTATCAAATACCCCCATATTTGAGGTTTTGCTATTCCAGAGCAAAAGTTTGAGACATAATATATAAGACATCCATAAAATATTTAATTTCAAACTAAAATTTTATTAAACCAAAAGTTAAGTTAAGAATAAATTCTATGAGGAGTTAAGTCCTAAATTATGATGATGATTTGAAAAGAGAGGAAATTATTTAGGCAAGGATTTCTCAAGATAATTAATTAGCTTACCAAAATTGTAGAAATTATAAAACTAGATTAAATTAAAATTATAAGAACTCTATCTTATAAGAAACTTAAGGAAAAGTAACCTACTAAATATTGCTCTCTCCATAACTTAATTTAAACCTAGATCAAAGATATTGGCTAAGGGGGGTTTACAAAGCTTGGCATAAGAAGAGATTTTTGATTTGAGGTGATAAATTTTATCCTCTCACCTTTATATTTTTTTTGTATATGTTTAGGGAATAATGAATTTTATCCTCTTATTCCCATGCATATAATCTTTAAAATTCTCTTCAATAAACCCAAAATGTATATGTTTAGGAGTAATGAATTTTATCCACTTACTCCATGCCATATAATCTTTTACATGATTTTGGGTGCATATGTTTAGGGAATAATGAATTTTATCCTCTTATTCCCTTGCATATGATCTTTTAAAATACTTTTTATGCCATCAAAAGGGGTAGGGTAGGAATAATTTCTAGTTTATAAATTAAATTATATTGAGAGCAAATTCTAGTAAATTTAAATTTCCTAAGATCTAAAAAGTTAGAAGAAAATATAATTGAAATCTAAAGAGGCTTAGCAAATTCACTACAAAATGAAGCCATTTAAAAATAAAAAGAGAAGTCATGCTAACAAAAATTCTCTAATCAAACTCAAATCATAAGATGGTTCTTAAAACAAGATTATCTAAAATTTAAAATTAACAAACTATGATAAACAAAATTTTAGCCAATTAAAAACCTAAAAATGCTTATAAACATTCTCAACTAGATTTCTAAGAAATCACAAAACAACAAGTAGGAGGGGTATAAGAATTTTTTTGGAATTTTTGATGTTATCATTTTTGAATTTTTGAATATTTTTTTTTTTTTGAATTTTTGAATATTGTCTCTTTTTTTTTGAATTTTTGCTAATATAAGAAAGGAAACTAGTTTTAAACCTCACACTTTTTGTTAATTCCTGGACTTCCCGAGGTATACCCCATGAAGGGTTCTCACGGTACTAGTAGGTGTGATGGGATGATATCCCAGACGTCCCTTTCCAAGATTTAAATTTTCGATTTTCTAATTTTTTTTTTTTTTGAGTTTTTGGGTTTTTCTAATTTATAAACTATTTACAAAGAGCTATTTACACCCCCATACATAAAGTTAAACATTGTCCCCAATGTTTAAAACTAAGTATGAAGTAAAGGAAAAGAAAAAGAAGCAATTAAAGTGCAAGACAAAACAAAAAGAAATGCAAATTAAAAACAAAGGAAGAAGGATAAAGGGCTTCCCTGATTTTTGAAGATGCGCGGGGAAACGGCGGTTACCTGTAAAATATGTTAAAGAAGAAAAACAAGAGAAAAATAATAAAAAGATAACTTTGGGGTGCCTCCCAACAGTGTTTTGTTTAAGATCACGTAGCTTGACTCAATTGCCGATCATGTTATAAGAGGAAGTAATATCGAATCACTCTTTTCGTTAGCTAACTCTCCCGAAAGATATAACTTAAAGCGGTGCCCGTTAACTTTGAAGGAACCTTTTTCCGGGTGGGAAATTTGGATTGTCCCATAAGAACCAAACCTCTTTAACAATAAAGGGTCCGGACCATCGGGATTTTAATTTTCCCAGAAAAAGGCGAAGGCGAGAATTATAAAGGAGGACGAGATCGCTCGGCGAAAAAGTTTTCAGAAATTTTATGTGTTTATCGTGATAAAACTTTGTTCGCTACTTATATAGTTTTTTACTCTCGTACGCATTCGCTCGCCACTCGTCTAATTCGTTCATTTGAAATTTTCTTTGTTCGGCCGCTAATGTAGAATCGAGATTTAAAAACTTAAGCACCCAAAATGCGCGGTGTTCTAGTTCGACCGGAAGGTGGAAAGCCTTGCCATAAACCATTCGATACGGTGTACAATCGATAGCGGTCATGTATGCCGTTTGATAGGCCCATAGCGCGTCATCGAGCTTTATTGCCCAATCCTTCAGATTAATAGAAACAATTTTTTCTAAAATCCGTTTTAATTCACAATTTACGACTTCAACTTGGCCGTTCGTTTGTGGGTGATATGCAGTGGATAGTTTGTGCGTGACACCATATTTTGCTAGAATTTTTGTAAATTGTCTATTGCAAAAATGGGTGCCCCGATCACTCACTATACCGCGTGGCGTGCCAAATCGAGAAAATATTTTTTTCAGAAGTTAACGATGACTCACGCATCATTGGTAGGGAGAGCTTGCTCTTCCGCCCACCACGTCACGTAGTCGACCACAACTAGAATATACTTGTTTGAAAAAGAGGGAGGGAGAGGACCAACAAAATCAATACCCCAAAGATTAAAAATTTCGTATTCTAAGAAAATATTTTGGGGCATCTCATCCCTGCGAGAGATGTTCCCCGACCGCTGGTAGTTGTCGCAAGTACTCACAATGGTGTGAGCATCTTTGAAGAGCATGGGTCAATAAAAGCCCGCCTCCAGTGCCTTCCTCGCAGTTCGGTTGCTTGATAATTACACCGGTTGGTCCCTCATGACAATGACGTAAAATTTTAAGGCCTTCCTCACTTGAGACGCATCTTCTCACCACCTGGTCCGCGCAAACACGGAATAAAAAGGGGTCCTCTCAAAAATAATTCTATAAATCAGAAAAGAACTTCTTCTTTTGCTGACTCGAGAATTCTTTTGGCAGGACCCGAGCTACTAAATAGTTAGCCAATCCGCAAACCAGGGGGTGGAAGATGAATTTATATTTTCGAGAGCGAGGAGGCGCTCTTTGGGAAATTATCATTAATGTCGGCTTCTATTAATGCTTCCGAGGTAGGGTTTTCCAATCGGGAAAGATGATCGGCCGCCAAGTTTTCGGCTCCCCTTTTGTCCCTGATCTCTAAATCAAACTCCTGCAAGAGGAGGATCCATCGCAAAAGACGGGGCTTGGCGTCAGATTTACTTAAAAGATATCTAAGAGCGGAGTGATCTGTGAAGACGATAACTTTGGAAAGCGTGATATACGACCTAAACTTATCAAAAGCGAAAATGATTGCTAGAAGTTCCTTCTCGGTAGTGGTGTAGTTCACTTGTGTCGTCGTGAGTGTCTTGCTCGCATAATAAATCGGGTGGAAATATTTACTCACCCGTTGGCCTAACACGATGCCTACCGCAATATCACTCGCGTCGCCATCGAGAAAACAATAGTAGGAGTGACCTGAAAGGCGCTATAAGATTTGATCGATAAAAGGTAGAGGGAAGTGATCCTTACGGGTGGCATCATTTAGTTTTCGATAATCGATGCACATACGCCAACCCGTAATAGTACGGGTTGGGATTAATTCGTTATTTTCGTTCGCAACTACCGTAATGCCACCTTTCTTCGGTACGACTTGTACCGGGCTAACCCAAGTACTATCCGATAGCGGGTAGATGATTCCCGCATCCAAAAGTTTAATAACTTCGGTCTTAACGACTTCTTTCATATTCGGGTTTAGTCGTCATTGAGGTTGGACCATGTTGCGGGAATTATCTTTGAGGAAGATTTTGTGAGCGCAGAAGGAAGGGTTAATACCCTTGATATCCGATATTTTCCACGCAATTGAGTGGCGGTGCTTGCTTAAGACAATAGTCAACTCAGAAATTTCTGAATTGCTAAGTTCAGATGAAACGATGACGGGTAGCTTAGATTCTTTTTCTAAAAATAAATATTTAAGGTGAGGGGGAGTTGTTTTAACTCTAACATGGGTGGCTCTTTATAAGAAGTTTTGATTTTTAATTTTTCTAAAAAAAGTGGTTCAGGTAGTGTGGAGCGAGAGACTTCTTCTTCTAAATAAAAGAGCTCGACGAGCTCGGATTCGTGACTCGATGTGAAGACTAACTCAGGAAGTGGATAAAATTCGTTCTCAAAACATTCTTCTAAATAGAAGCATGAATCGTCATTCTCTAAGGTGTTTCGCATCGAGGGATTTATACTAAAATTAACTTCATCATCTCCAACCCGTAGGAGGAGCTTTCCATCACTTACATTGATTATAGTGCGGGAGGTGGCAAGGAAGGGGCGGCCGAGTATGAGGTGTACTTTGGCATCCTCTTCGAGGTCAAGAATGACAAAGTTCACTGGGAAGATGAACTTGTCAACCTTAACGAGAACGTTATCCACTATCCCTACCAGATATTTTAATGAACGGTACGCTAATTGAATACTCATTCGAGTGGGGTTAAGATTTCCTAGACTTAACTTTTTAAATAGCGAAAAAGTCATGAGATTGATACTTTCTCCATGATCTGCTAAGGCGTGTTTTACTAACGAATTGCCAAATAGACACGGGATGGAGAACCATCCTGGGTCATTTGCTTTTTGAGGCAATTTGTTGAGTACAACCGCGGAGCATTCTGCATTTAAAGAAATATGTGAAATATCTTCTAACTTTTTCTTATTGGAGAGCAACTCCTTAAGATATTTTGCATATTTAGGCATTTGAGAGATAACCTCGCAGAAAGGTACATTAATATGAATTTGTTTTAAAATTTCTAAAAACTTTTTATATTTCTTTTCGGCGCACTCACTTTTAAACTTAGACAGATACAAAATATTGGAAGTAGAAGCGTGCGGAGCTAACGTAGCGGGCAAATTCAAAGATAAAATAAGAGGAGGAGGAGAAGTTACCTTGGGTTCATCCTGTTTTGAAACCACCTCCTTCCCGCTTCATAGTGTAATCACGTTTGTACTCTCCCTTGGATTTTGCTCCGTATTCCCTGGTAGTGCTCCTTGCTGATGCTCAGAAATCATCTTTGCGAGCTGGCCCACTTGATTCTCTAAATTTTTGATCGATCCGGTAAGGTTCCGGATGTTTGTTTCATTTGTAGCAACATATTTTGCAAAAACCTCTTCAAGCAGAGAGAGCTTTTGCTGTTGCGGTGGAAAACCGGGTGGATTACAATTTAGAGGTGGAGTTAAGTTAAGAAGTTGATTAGGGGGGGTTTGATTTAGATTCATAGGACGCTGGACATTTCCTTGGTTGCTCCATGAGAAATTCGGATGGTTCCAATAACCGGCATTGTAAGTGTTATTGTACGGAGCGGTGTTGGGGTTATAGGAAGGCCGAGGCGGATTTCCCATATAGTCAACCTGCTCTTCAATTAAAATATTATTAGCCCAAGGAGGAGTGGCGGAGGAAGCAGACATCTCCGCCACTTGCTTTGTTAAGCGCTCAACTTGTAAAGCCAAATTTGCGTTTGCGTCTATTTCAAAAATTCCGGCTGGCTTGTTAGGCCGCGCTCGGGGAATATTCCATTGGTACGCATTCATGGCCATTTCCTCAAAAAGCTCTTGAGCGGCCTTCGGGGTCTTTTTATTTAATGTTCCCCCGGCGGCCGCATCAATCATTTGCTTAGTTTGGAAATTCAAGCCATTATAAAAAATTTGCACTTGTTGCCAAGTGGGAAGTGCGTGGTGAGGGCATCTACGCAAAAGCTCCTTGAAGTGCTCCCATGTATCATAGAGAGTCTCCAAGTCGATTTGCATAAATGACGCAATATCTATTCACATTTTGGCGGTTTTTGCAGGCGGAAAATATTTAGTGAGATATTTTTCCGCCATATCGGCCCATTTAGTGATGGACTCCCTAGGAAGTGAGACCAACCACTGCTTGGCCTTAGACCGCAAAGAAAAAGGAAAAAGATGCAATCGAATGGCGTCATCGGTGACGCCATTGATTTTAAATGTGTCGCAGATTTTGAGAAAATTAGAAATATGATAGTTTGTATCTTCATCCGACTGACCATCGAAGGTCACTGATTGCTGCACCATTTGTATGAGGCTGGACTTGATCTCAAAGTTATTGTTCGCCACTGGGGGAGAACAATACTTGACTGTGTGCCTTGTCGCGCATAATAGGACATGGTCCGTTGCGCGGCCTCATTAGGATTTGGCGCGCTAGGATTAGGAGGATTAAGATCCATATTCGTTGTGTTAGTGTCCCTGATCGACTCTTCGAATTCTAATTGATTATCCTTATCACGAGAATGGCGGCGCCGCCAAAGGGTTCGCTCGATCTCTGGATCAAAAGGAATATTCGAAGCGCTACCTCAGGCCATACACTAAAAAGGAAAAAAATGAAGAAAAATAGCGGATAACGAAAAGAAAAGAAAGAAAGAGGAAAACTAGATTATTATATTTTTTTCTTTTTTTTTAAATTTAGAAAAAGGAAAATAAAATAAAAAGAAGCATGATAAAATTAATATCTCTCCTCTTTTCAAAATATCTACGCAAGTCCCCGGCAACGGCGCCAAAAACATGATATAGAAATTTACGGTTTTTGCAAAGTGAAATGATTAAAGATTTTCTCCAAATCTATATCCAATAAAGGCAAGTGTACCTTATCGTCTATAGTATAGGATATTTAGAAATACCAAGGTCGTATTCCACGGGGAGCGTTGATTACTTCTACTACGAGGAAAATCACTATTATCTTATCTAATCGATTTTTGATTTTTGCTTTACTAGCTAAATAGAGACAAATTGCAAGTTTAAAGAAGGGATTAAACGATGCTAAAAGAGATTAGTGCCCAATCAAAAGTCACCTTGTATTAAGAGTAATCAAGCGAAATAAAATTAAATCAAATTCCGTTTAGTTAAACTACTTGACCGTGAAGGTTCCCGAAGCTCGAACATGCCTCTCTCGAGGTTAATGCCCAACTAAGTTTAGGAAAAATCAACCGGACTCTCGTCCTATAATTGATTACCTAAAACTTGCTTTACGAAGTGAACCCCGCTATTAGATTTGACTCCAATCTGGGAGATTTACGTCATCCTCTCTCGAGGGGTGCGTGCAACTCTCTTTACCCTTGAGTGATCGATTCATACTTTGAGCCTCTCGGCTAACTAAGTATGAAAACTTAAGCGAAAACCATACATCGATAATATGGCCTCACTAATTAAAACTCAAGGGTAATTCAATATGTACAAAAACGGAAAAAGAGAGCTTAGAAAATCATAAATTGATTATCTCATCCTCGGATCATTTCGATCGAGCACTAATGAGAATTAGTTAATCATAGTGGAGGGGGAAGAGAAAGAAAAATAAAAGTGCATGAAGGAAAATTACTAAGGTAAAAGGAGACAAATAAAGAGAGCAAAAAAAAATTTTATTGATGCCAAAAACGAGTACAAGCTTGAAGGAAAATTACAACATTAGCAAGGAAAAACTACAAGATCACTAAACTATTGCATTGGAAGAAAAACTAGTACATTGCATGAGATGAAAAAGTGAGCTTGAAGGTATAAAAAGACATGAACATGAACATGAAAAACTCACTATCAGCTCTAGCAGCACCTCCCCCTCTCAAAATTTCTGAACCCTGGACTCAAGGAGAGCCCTGGAATTTATAAGAAAAATTTTCAAATTACACGCCCCTTGGTCATGGGCGTGACCTAGGGCTGTGTAATCACTGATCTGCACGGCTGGGACAGTGGCGTGGGCTTTGCGTGATAGCGTGAGAAATTCTGACATTACACGCCCGTGTAACTTGGGTCATGGGCGTGTACTTGGATGACTTTATTTAATGCGGCGTGGGTCTTCTTTGCAGCGTGGCGGTGTGCAGGGATCACACGAGAAAGTCACGGGCATGACATATGGGTCACGGGCATGACTCATGTTGAATTCTCGAAGGCGACTCCATGTTTCGACGGCAGCACGCTGGGAAGATTCTAAAATTACACGCCCCCTGGTCACGGGTGTGGCTTTGGGTCACGGGCGTGATTGGGGGCGTGACTTGCTGTGGGCTAGCTCAATCAGCGCGGCCTCGACTTTGGTTCGATCTTCAGGTTACACGCTCCTTGGTCACGGGTGTGACCTTGGGGCGTGTCTTGTAAATTTCATCAATTTCTCCCAAAATTCTGCAAATATTGGAATTATGCTAAGTTAGAATCAAAATCACAAAAAGAACTACTTATAACCTAAAATTGACATGAAAAGGAAAAATTCATTTTAAATAATAACAAAAATTTCTATTAAAAACTTATATAAATACTACTTATCAGTATGCTTCTACTCGCATTATTTAGATTGTCCTTTTAGCTCGCCCCTTAATAAATCATGTTTCCACGTGTTGCAGAAGAGTGCCTAATTCCTGCGAACCAAACATATGCGGGTGGCATGAATCTGGCCTCCTCGCTTGACTTTGTGAGGTCTACCGCGGAAGCCTACACTAGTGACCTGGGAAAGCCCAAATCTAGTAGTAAAATGGGGAAGAGGACAGTGGTGGATCTCGATCCTCCATCCCCCGCTGGCTCATGGAAGAAGCTCAAGAAAGTCATGGCCATGAAGAAGAAGACTGCCATGATGAGCTTCTTGGAGCCCCCGGTCCAAGCCGATGCAGGAACGAGCGGGGCTGATGTGCGAGATGTACTCACCAACTTCATCTTGGGGGAGAGGCCCCGGGACTATACGGGTGACCACTTACTCATTTGGGAGGAGGCAGCAGAGAAAGTTACGGTTTCCATTCGCCTTTCTTCCTGGGTCGAGCACGGTCTGGCCGGCGAGCAGGCTGGGGAAGATGTCCCCACGTACGAGAAGGACACTCTGCAGAAGATCGTGGGCCCATATACACTCCACTGAGTTCTGTCACATGACATCATGCCATGGCCTCTCCTTCATGAAGAGGTTCTATAAGGATGAAGCCACCCAAGAGCTCGCGCAGGAGTAGGCTGGGGATCTTGAGGTCCGGCTTGGAGTCACCGAGAGGTTTCTCATGAAAGCCCCGAGGAAAGACGTAAGTCTTACCTGAGATGAATTCTGCTTTCCCTTCTTTCTATTTCATTCTTATGTAAATTCAATGCAGGATGTCGAGGTCGTGGCTCAGACGCAGACTCAATTCAGCGAGCTAGAAGCTGAGGTGGAGGTCCTCAAGGCGCATCTCGTCTGGGCCTCTATGGAGTTGCTGGCAGTGGAGTGCGGCGAATCCACTTTTAAGCATGATAGGGTGTTGCAGTTCTCTCCCAGCGAGATCTAGGCAACCCGAGGCTTATGGTGATCAAGGTGACCAAGAACACGCTCGACATGCTACGTGATGTCAACGCTTTTGGGAAGGGGTGGGAAAACATCACCTTAGAGGAGTTGATCGATGCACTGTTTGTCACCAAAACCCGTCGGGATCGTCTTCCGACTCGCATGGCTACTTGCCGATTAACAAAGACGATGACGAGCGAGGACAATCACACCGCCTATGACTTAGATTTAGGCCTTGCCCTCTTTTTTTTTCTTTCGTTTATGTAAGCGGCGAGTCCCCAGATTTTTGTAAACCTTTTTGTGTGAAATATAAAATATTTCAAATCTCATTGTTGATTCCTCTTTTTTTTCTTTTTAGATATGTATACTCATGGCGACTCGCTTAGCGTCGGCCTTAGGGACCAAATAATTTGCCGAAGTGTTGGCCCCCTACGAGACTAGGCAGACCAAGACTTTGTGATTCCTATGCGCTCACAACCTTTCAGCAAAAGGTTAGGAATAACTCCTCTTTCAAGGCTCTGCGAGATTGTTGAGTACCCATCCTGTGTGATGCCCATGTGTCCCATATATTTGCCTTGCACACAGAGTTAGCATTGTTAATATTTTGACCAATCGTACCTCAACCCGACAAGACCTTAACTTAGATAATGGTGCTCACGTTCACAGGAGGGGTTGAACAATCTTACCCCTCCTAGCCGTGGGATGCACGACTCTTGAGTTTGCAATTTCCCTAGAGTGAGCGAGTGGGAGGCGCGTGTAGCCTGGGCAAGGCCGACCTACCTCTCCTCCTACCCCTATCTTGACTTGGCATGTCACTCACCAAATTTGCTTCACTTCCCCGCCACCTAAGTGATCAACCTGCCTTGCCGGCCTGTGAGATCCCGATCAGCAGAATCATCTCAGGGGCTTTTCCAAAGAATCTTTATAACCTGCTACCTGGGTGAACAACCTGCCCTGCCAGCTTGCAAGAGCCCAGTCAGCGGAATCATCTCAGGGGATTTTCAAAAAATATTTGCAACCTGCCACCTGGGTGATCAACCTGCCCTGCCAGCTTGCGAGAGCCCGCTTAGTGGAATCATCTCAGGGGCTTTTCCAAAAAATCTTTACAACCTGCCACTTTGGTAATCAACTTGCCCTACCGGCTTGTGAGAGCTTGGTCAGCGGAATCATCTCAGGGGCTTTTCCAAAAAACTTGATAACCTGCCACCTGGGTGCTCAACCTACCTTGCAGGCTTGAGAGAGCCCGGTCAGCGGAATCATCTCATGGGCTTTTCCAAAAAAAAATTTACATCCCACCGCCTGGGTGATCAACGTGCCCCGTCGGCTTGTAACAACCCGATCAACGGAATCATCTCAGGAGCTTTTCCAAAAAATTCTTTACAACCAGCAACCTGGGTGATCCACTTGCTCTGTCATCTTGCGAGAGCCCGGTCAGCAGAAACATCTCAGGGGATTTTCCAAAAAATCTTTACAACCTGGCACCTGGGTGATCAACCTGCCCTGCCGGCTTGCGAGAGCCTGCTCAGCGGAATCATCTCAGGGGATTTTTCAACCAAAAGAACTTTTAACTTCTAAATAACATGAAACTTTTGGTTCATGGCACCCTGCCTGGGAAGGGGAGAAGTGCACGCATCATAGAATATATTTACCAAAAAATTTTTTCATTATTAACTAAGAAATGTTTCTGGTCGTCACCGCTCCGGGTTACTAAGAAGGACTCCCTCAGCATTTTAGAGGCAATACTCTCCTGACTTTAATGCTTCCAAATTGATTAGGGGCCTCCCTATTGGGGTTGAGTTTACTAACCACCGCAACATCGACCTTTTTAAGAACAAGGTCCCCCTTTACTAAATGATTGATTCTAATTTGTCTATCGAAGTCCATTGCCATCCTGTGTTGGGAATTTTCCCTCAAATTCCCTTGATTTGAAGAGGGGTCATCATGCAATGCTAAGTGCATGTTGTATTTGATAAAGCAATATTTCTATAAGAAATGCAGGTTCAGGTGACTCAAGAGAAAGGGCCAATCATGCCCTTAGTTCGGGAGAAATCAATTCCTGAGAGATGAAGAATTGTCTCAGCAGAACCGCTGAGATGATCTAATTGTCTCAGCAGAACCGCTGAGACGAAGGGTCAAAACCGCTGAGACGAGCTCACTGTATCAGCGGATACGCTGAGAAGGGAATGGATCAGCGTGTAGTTGGGAAAGAATTGGCGTGTTCATCGAACGCAGAGAACAGTTCGTCGAACCCAGAACCAAGTTCGTCGAACGCTGAGACGACACAGAAGAAACAGCTTAGACAGAAGAAACAACTGAGACTTAGCATGTTCGTCGAATGGAGAAGGCAGTTCGTCGAACGCAGAGACAGATAGAAGCAAGCGCTGAGATTTGGCGTGTTCGTCAAACTCAGAATGGAGTTCATCGAACGCAGAGCATGACGAGTTTGTTGAGCGTAGATTATGGTGAGTTTGTCAAACGCATAGCTTGGCGTGTTCGTCGAACACAGAGTGGAGCAAGTTTGTCGAACCCAGTATGGCGAGTTTGTCGAACGCAGATTGTGAGTTCTGCCCTCGGCGCAAGCTGCAGAAAGGCAGTATGGAGTCCACCAGTCTCTCCCATACTTGTCAGAAGGTCGGCTAAGAGTCGTTGAAGATCAGAGATGTATAAAAGAAGATATTTGGGCACTTATGAAACTCTCGGTTGCGTGCCAAAAGAAATCAACTATTCTATTGACGGCTGAACCTCTCGTCTTTCTCATGCTGCTCACTGAACAAGCAAGAAGAAGAAGAGAGAAAAAGAAAGGTCCCCCACAAGGAGCAAGGTGATCTTCCATCCTTCATCTGAAGAGGAAGATCAGATAGTAGCTGCCATCAACATCTCCAGCTACAAGGAAGCACAAGCTGTGCAGGAACTACATGAGACTTCCTTCAACTGTTGTCTGCTGTAGTAAGATTTAAACTCACTTTTCTGTAGGGCAACTTGCCTGAGTTGTAGGGTTGAAGGCCTGAGTTTGTAGGATCTATTGATCTAAGTTGTAGGGCATTATTGCATGAGCTGTAGGAGGAAGATTCCTCTGAGGTAGGACCTGGAAGGGGTCTGAGTAGTAGGAGGAGGATTCCTCTAAGGTAGGACCTGGAAGAGGTCTGAGTTGTAGGAGGTGGATTCCTCTAAGATAGGGCTTGTTGTCCTGAGTTGTAGGACCTGATGTGGTCTTGTTGAAATTGTTGAAGTGGAAGTTTGGAGACTTTTGGACCTGGGCGGTCTGGGAGGAGGTCGGGCGGTCTGGCGTGATCGCCCAACTTGGCGGTCTGCCTCTGCGGTCTGGCTTGTCTTAGCCTAGCTGCAGTCTCCTGGCTTGATCGCTGGTATCTGGGTCCAAGGCGGCTGAAGGTGAAGGTCGCGCGGTCTGTCTCTAACCGCGTGGCGGGTTGTTCATCTTCTGGTGTGTGCGGTCTGTTCGTGATCGCGTGGCGTGCTGTCTTCGTCAAGGCTGTGGCGGTCTGGTGTGACCGCACAGGTTGATCCAGGTTTCTCCAGAATGCGGTCTGGTGGTTGACCGGGCATTCTGGTGGTGTTCGCCGACTAAGGGTCTTAGTCGCGCGGTCTCAGGAGGAGACTGGTATGCAAGCTGGATGCTGTTCGCGGTCACAGGTGGAGACCGGCATGCGGACAGGAGTTCGCGGTCTGTTGGCGAACTGGCTGAGTTCGCGGTCTCGGACGAACACAGGGGGTGAACAGCTTCGGGCCGTCTGGCGATCTATCTTGGAGTCGCGATCTGCTGTGAGAGTGGCGGTCTCTCATAGTTGATGTTGAAGCTGGCGAGTTCACCAAAATGAAGCAGGAGTACTGTTGCTAATCGCGCGGTGTGACCGGTCTGGTCGCGCGGTCTGGAGGGTGCTGATCCTATCTCATAGGGTGATGACTGGATCAGGTCTCACGCCTATAAATAGGACCCATCGGCAGCAATAATTAAGACACACCAAGTGTAAGCTGAGTTTTCTTCTTTCCTGCGGTCTCTATTTGTCTGACCGGGCGGTCTGCTGATTGAACTCTTCTTGTGCAGCTTCTGCGGATAGTGTGGGCAGCAACGATCACCTCTTCCTCTGAAAGTGTTCGGGCGGCCTGCGGCTTGGAGTTGTGGTGCTGGAGTTCGAGAGAATCAGGAGTTCGGAAGAAGGAGTGCGGTTTGGTGGTGTTCTGTGATCGCCAGGTCGCTGCGGTCTGGCAGCTTGCTCAAGTCACAGGGAGGTCGTGCGGTCTGAGCGTTCTCAAGTTATCTTCAACTTTGTAATTTTCTATTTGGTGTTTGTGCTGGAGAAATCATGTCTCGCCAAGCATGCCTTGCCTTGTAATTGGAGTACTGCTATCAATAAAGATTTCTTGTTTGCCTCCATTTGCTTCTGGTTGTTTGGCTTGTGAACTTTAAGTTGACTAACTCCTGCTCGCTTCATAAAGATTTGAAAAATTTCACATGGTATCAGAGCGAGGTTGGAGTGGTTGAGCAGTGAGTAACTTAGAGTATCCATCGCCTTTGTGAAGAAGGAACCAGTGGTAGAGCAATGGAAGCTAGAGGTCTTGGAATTGAGATGCTTACATCTACTAACTTCAAGAAGTGGAAGTCGTGTATGCAAAGCTATCTTCTAGGTGAGGACCTCTGGGAGGTAGTTGGAGGAGATCAGACGCAGGAAGTTGTCCCGGAAGGGGATAATGGGGCAGAGGTGAGAACTTGGAGGAGGACGAATGCGAAGGCAGAGTTCACTCTGAAGAGAGCAATTTCACCTGATCTGTTTGATCACATTTTGGGGTGTGGATAAGCTGCGGAGATCTGGAGAGCCCTGGATGGGCTGTTTAACAAGAAGAATGTAGCAAGGCTACAGTTCTTGGAGAATGAGCTGGCAAGGTCGGCTCAGGGTGATCTTTCTATTTCCACTTTCTTTCTGAAGATGAAGAACTTGTGCGCTGAAATCTCAGCATTGGATCCTGATGAGCCTATCTCTGAGGCGAAGCTGAAGAAGCACATCATCCGCGGCTTGCGGAAGGAATATGCTGCCTTTGTGACGTCGGTGCAGGGATGGGCAAATCAGCCGTCTCTGTTGGAGCTGGAGAATTTGCTTGCATCGCAAGAAAGTTTGGCAAGGCAGATGGCGGGGGTGTCAGTGGCTGGGGGAGATGGCAAAGTGCTCTTCTTAGGCAAGAAGAAGAAGTGGGATAAGAAGAAGAAGACCGCTGGAGGAGGCTATGGGCCTTCAACTTCTGGGCAGCAGGAAAGGGGGTATGATCCCAAGGCTGACGGGAAGAAGAAGGGTGAAGGTCCGAAGTGCTTCAAGTGTGGCAAGTATGGCCACATCAGGAAGGATTGCAAGGTGGTCACCCAAGCTGGGCATGCTGCGGAGAAGGAGGAAGCTGAGGCCAGGCACTTTGAAGGAGGTTGGGGAGGAGCCTTCTCGGCTTCTGTTGGAGCTTCTGCTTCTAACAACTATCTGGAAGACAGGATCGTGGACTTAGGGTGTGGTCATCACCTCACTAGAGATGAGACCAAGCTTTCTTCTGCACAGCCCTATACAGGTAACAAAGCAATCATTACTGCTGATAATACTGTGCATTCAGTAGAGAAGGTCAGGGTTGTTTCCTTGGGCAGTGATAGAGGGCCACTTACTTTGAAGAGTGTCTATCACGTGCCTGGTATGAGGAAAACCTCTTCTCCGTGACCAATGCTGTAGACGCTGGGTATCACGTTCTATTCGGCCCAACAGAAGTGAAGTTTCTACGCAATTTTGAGGTCGTAAAGGCGGAGGTCGTCCATGTCGGGAGACGGGCAAAGGACTTGTTTGTTTTATCAACAAGTTCCTACGTCGACAAGATGAAGACGAATGATGGTGTCGTTATATGGCATGAGAGGTTGGGGCACGTAGGGATGGACAAGCTGAAAGCTATGGCGGTGAGAGGTCTGGTTAAGGGCCTGCCAAGTTTATCTTCCTACGGTGAAGGTCATGTTTGTGCGGGATGTCAGTTCGGCAAGTCTCATCGACTACCGTTTGACAAGTCGCAGACAAGGAGTAGTGTGCCATTGGAGTGCATCCACGGTGACTTAATGGGACCAACTGCTACCCCAAGCCTCGGAGGCAGTAGATATATGCTGGTGTTGATCGATGATTACACCAGATATGTCTGGGTATATTTCTTGAAGGAGAAGGCGGAGGCGTTTGCCAAATTTGTGGATTTCAAGGAGCTCGTGGAGGGTCGGCTAGGACTGCGGGTGAAGAAGCTGAGAACTGACAACGGAGGGGAGTTCAACTCCAGTGAGTTCTCTACCTTTTGTAGGAAGGCAGGCATCCGGAGAGAGCTCACTTGTGCACATACTCCACAGCAGAACGGAGTTGCAGAGTGGAAGATCCGTCATCTGACGGAGACCTGCAAGTGTTGGCTGCATGCCAAGAGTATCCCAAAGTCCTTCTGGGCGGAGGGAATGTCTTGTGCTGCCTACGTCATCAACAGGATGCCTTTAAGTCCCATCAACATGTTGACTCCGCATGAGATGATGTTCAAGGAGAAGCCAAGAGTGGCACACCTTAGGGTGTTTGGATCCACCGGCTACGTGCATGTTCCAGATGCTCTTCGGACGAAGCTAGATGCGAAAGCAAGGAAGCTAGTCTTCGTGGGATACGATGAGCGGAAGAAAGGATGGAAGTGCATGGACCTGGAGATGCGGAGATTTGTGGTATCTCGCAACGTCGTGTTCGATGAGGTAACATCTTACAAGGGGTCTTCTGATGTGGAGCTACCAGAGAGCAGGGTGGAGGTGCCAGAAAAAGCTGTGGAGGATCTTCAGGTGGAGCTACCTGTGTCACCAGGTGGTCCATCTCCTTCTAGTTCCGAGACGGGGGCTTCTGGTTCAGGGAGCAGGGGGAGCGATGCTCCTAGCACATCTGGAAGAGGAGCTAGGGAAGAAGCAGCTGGAGATAACGTGGTTCAGGGGAAGGAGCTGAGGAGGTCGAAGCGAGCGATCGTTGCCCCTGATCGCTATACAGGAGGAAACGCAGTGAGCTTCGTCTCATCTTTCTTCGCTGGTCCCTTGGATGAGAGGGAGCCGTCGAGCTTTGAGAAGGCCAGAGGCGTGAAGGAGTGGGACATTGCAATGCAAGAAGAGATGGCAGCTCTTGAGAAGAATGAGACCTGGTCTCTTGTGCCCAAGCCCAAGGGCACCACTCCTGTTACATGCAAGTGGGTATACAAGCTTAAGAAGAAGGCTGACGGTAGCATCGAGCGGTACAAGGCTCGCCTTGTAGCTCGGGGGTTCTCGCAGCAATACGGTGAAGACTACGAGTAGACATTCAGTCCGGTGGCAAAAATGACTTCAGTTCGGTTCATCATTGCCTTGGCGACGTTCAGTGGATGGGAGATTTGGCAGCTCGACGTCAAGAATGTCTTCTTGTACGGAGAGATTGACAAGGATATCTTCATGGTCCAGCCACCAGGCTTTGTGTCTGAAGATTTTTCGGAGCATGTCTGCAAGTTGAAGAAGGCTCTGTTTGGGTTGAAGCAAGCGCCGAGGGCGTGGTACGGGAAGATTGCATAATATCTCCTATTCTGTGGATTTGGTGCTTCAGACTCAGACTCAAGCTTGTTCGTCAAGAAGAGCGGGGAGCTTCAAGTCATCGTGCTGCTATACGTCGGCGATATGATCGTGATGGGGAACTCGAAGGAGGAGGTAGCACAGTTCGGGCCGAGCTGTCTATCAGGTTCGAGATGAAGGACTTAGGTGAGCTTCACCACTTCCTTGGACTCGAGGTGCAGAGGAAGGAAGGTGGAGTGCTGGTGACCCAGGCCAGTTATGCGGAGCGGATCGTGGAGCGATTCGGCATGAATGAAGGGAAGTGCACTTCCACACCTCTAGAGAAGGCTATGAAGCTTCGGAAGGATGAGGGGAGGATTATGCAAGATCCGTTGGTGTTCGGAGCTCTTGTTGGGAGCCTGATTTATCTGACGATCACGAGGCCGGATATTGCATATGCAGTTGGCATAGTGAGTCGATATATGGCGGAGCCACGGGTACCTCATCTGCTAGCAGCCAAGAACATTCTGAAGTATGTCAAGGCGACCTCAGACATGGGTCTCCTATACAGGAGGGATGCAGGCTTCGAGGTGCACGGGTTCATGGATGCTGATTACGGGGGAGATTCGGATGATCGGAAGTCAACGTCTGGATTCGTCTTCATGGCGGGCCCTACAGCTATATCATGGTGCAGCAAGAAGCAGGATTCCGTGTCGGTCTCCACCACGGATGCGGAATACAAGGCTTCGGCCTTGGCAGCTCAGGAAGCCATCTGGCTTAGGAGGTTGGTGGGAGACATCCACAAGGAGGTTCGGGAGCCGACTCTGCTACGCAGTGACAACGAGAGTGCTCTAAAACTGGTTATCAATCCAGTTTGTCACGCGAGGACCAAGCATATCGAGATCGAGCACCACTTCATACGGGAGAAGGTGCTGGAGGGATCTCCTTCGGTCGGGCATGTGCGGAGTGCGGACAATGTCGCGGACATCTTCATAATGGCGCTGGCAAACGGGCCGTTCATACGGCTAAGGAGCCTACTGGGGCTAGTTTCAACTTCCCACTTCAAGGGGGAGTGTTGAAATTGTTGAAGTGGAAGTTTGGAGACTTTTGGACCTGGGCGGTCTGGGAGGAGGTCGGGAGGTCTGGCGTGACCGCACGACTTGGCGGTCTGCCTCTGCGGTCTGGCTTGTCTTAGCCAAGCAGCGGTCTCCTGGCTTGATCGCTGGTATCTGGGTCCAAGGCGGCTGAAGGTGAAGGCCGAGCGGTCTGTCTCTAACCGCGTGGCGGGTTGTTATCTTCTGGTGTGCGCGGTCTGTTCGTGATCGCATGGCGTGCTATCTTCTCCAAGGCTGTGGCGGTCTGGTGTGACCGCACAGATTGATCCAGGTTTCTCCAGAATGCAGTCTGGTGGTTGACCGGGCTTTCTGGTGCTGTCCGCGGACTAAGGGTCTTAGTCGCGCGGTCTCAGGTTGCGGTCTCAGGAGGAGACTGGTATGCAAGCTGGACGTTGTTCGCGGTCTCAGGTGGAGACAGGCATGCAGACAGGAGTTCGCGGTCTATTGGCGAACTGGCTGAGTTCACGGTCTTGGACGAACACAGGGGGTGAACAGCTTCGGTTAGTCTTGCGATCTCTCTTGGAGTCGCGATCTGCTGTGAGAGTGGCGGTCTCTCATAGTTGATGTTGAAGCTGGCGAGTTCACCAAAATGAAGCAGGAGTACTGTTGCTGATCGCGTGGTGTGACCGGTCAGGTCGTGCGGTCTGGAGGGTGGTGATCCTATCTCATAGGGTGGTGGCTGGATCAGGTCTCACGCCTATAAATAGGAACCATCGGCAGCAATAATTAAGACACACCAAGTGTAAGCCGAGTTTTCTTCTTTCTTGCGGTCTCTATTTGTCTGACCGGGCGGTCTGCTGATTGAACTCTTCTTGTGCAGCTTCTGCGGATAGTGTGGGCAGCAGCGATGACCTCTTCCTCTGATAGTGTTCGGGCGGTCTGCGTCTTGGAGTTGTGGTGCTGGAGTTCGGGAGAATCAGGAGTTCGAAAGAAGGAGTGCGGTTTAGTGGTATTCTGTGATCGGCAGGTCGCTGCGGTCTGGCAGCTTGCTCAAGTCACAGGGAGGTCGCGCGGTCTGAGTCTCAAGTTATCTTCAACTTTGTAATTTTCTCTTTGGTGTTTGTGCTGGCGAAATCATGTCTCGCCAAGCATGCCTAGCCTTGTAATTGAAGTACTGCTATCAATAAAGATTTCTTGTTTGCCTCCATTTGCTTGTGGTTGTTTGGCTTGTGAACTTTAAGTTGACTAACTCTTGCTCGCTTCATAAAGATTCAAAAAATTTCACAGGTCTGAGTTGTATGATCAGTGGCTGATCTAAGGTAGGGCTGCTGTGCCTGAGGTAGGGTTGAGAAAACCTGAGAGATCCTGAGGGATCTGTGTTGTAAGCTCTTGGAGCTGAGTTTGGAGGAGTTGGGCCTGTCTAACACACTGTTAGAAGGGTGAAGGGGGAAAGTGGACTACCCATAGACACACTGTCTTGGGGAACCACTATAGATGTTTGTGTGCTTTCTGTGTGTTTGATCATTTGCTTGCTCTAAACCAGAAAATAGATATACTAATTAAAAGAAAATAAAAGAAACCTATTCACCCCCCCCCCTCTAGGTGATTTAGACAACATCCTTTATAAACTTACATCATGTACTTGATCTTCTCCTGGGGAATTTGTGGCCCGTTATCCGCGACTTGTGGCCCGTTATCCACGACGATGGCTAGGAGAAGCCTATGCTGGAGGAATATCTCTCCCCAAATGAAGTTTATATTATCTGTGAGGTTGTCCTTTCCAGCGTCATGACCTCTATCCACTTGGAGAAATTGTCAATCATGATTAGGAGGAACCTTCTTTGCCCACTATCCTGGGGTAAAGGGCCTACCATGTCCATTCCCCAAATTGCAAAGGGCCACAACATCGTGATTGTACTGAGCCTCTGCAGTGGTAAGAGCTGTAGTAATGCGAAGAGCTGACACTTTTGGAACTTATTTGCAAACTCTGTCGCGTCCTTGCTGATCGTGGGATAGAAATAACCTTGCCTCAGCACCCTCTTTTCCAAGGTCCTACTCCCGGAGTGACCGCCACACTCTCTTGAGTGGATCTTCTCTAGAACCCTTGAGACCTCCTCCTTAGAGACACACCTCACGAGGAGCCTGTACAGGGTCTTCCGGTACAGGGCTCATTCATGAAGCACTGATGGAGACGACGGCCCTCAACATGAAGATGTTAGTAACGGCGCGCTTACGGATGATGGCGCCTCTCCATCCAAAGATCTACGTCATCATGAACACCATCGCAGTTACAACCTCCGCCCGCGGCGCAAGATTAATAATTAATAATTATAATTATTAATTAAATTTTATCATGCTTTGTCTTTATTTGGAACTTTGTTTATTTTTCATGTTTTTATTTTAATTTGGACTGTGTATAGCCATGTTTTGTTTTTATTTTGGACTGCGTATAGCCATGTTTGTTGGCAAACCTATAAGAGGCCATCATGTAATAGAAATTAGTAGTTTTGGATTGATAAAATTTGAACCCTAATTCTTCTATTGGAATTCCCCCTCCTCTTAGCCTCCCCCCTCTCTTTATTTCCTTCATAGGAATTTCGGCCCCCGACTTGGCCGCCCCTCTCCCTTGGCTCCTTCCTCTTGGCCGCCGGCCACCACCTCTCCTCCCCCCTATTTTCTTTCTCCCTTAAACTTCAGCCCACTCCATATCCGTCCCCATCATATTCCCTCCTCTTGGGAAGTTTCGGCCAAGGTGAAGAAAAAAGAAGAAAGGGTCGTGGTTTCGTGGAATCAAATCCGGTGTGAAGCAACCAAGGGGAACGAGTTTCTCTCCATTCGACGTGGCTCCGGTGGATCCGTTGAAGAATGATTTGGGTGAGTGCATGCTTGAGGATAATCACATCTCAAGCGGGGTAACGAAATTTCTACTCATGAGATTTCCCTCTTGTTAATTTCTTGTGGTGGTAATTTTGGCGTGATCTTTGAATCACTTGAATAATCGTGGTTTTCTTCGATCAATTTGTGCGTTCTTCTTATTTCTTTTAATTTTAAAAGATGATTGACGAACCTTGACTTTTTGTTAGGAGAGATCTACCATTTTGGAATCGTAATTTTTGGTGGATCTCTTTTGGTACAACTCAAGCTCGTTCGGACCGGGTGGGTCCTTTTAGTCTGGGATAATTGTGGCCTATAACCATCTATTCAACCTCTTGGATTTTGTCTACCTGTCGTTAGCATCTAATTGATAAGTATTGCGTTGCGTGTATGCTGCGATTAGTTTTTGTGCGGACATATAAATTGGAACGTTGAGATGGAACGCGTGTTTGTTCGTAGTGATTGTGTCAGAGAGCGTAGCCTGCTTTAATTTGGTATCAGAGATAGGTTCGTGTCAATTTCTTAATTGCCGCTCTTCTTAATTTTTCTTAGATCGCTGGCACACACAATCGTCGCACCATTTTGGGTTCAAAATTTTAAAATAAAAAAATTTCGTTGGTTTGCGAATAGCGGCCTAAAATTCTCATTTTTTCGGCGAAAAAAAAATATTTATGAAAAATATGCGTACTATTTTCTACAAGAAAATCAAAAAATATTTTACTTACCCTAGTTATTAGGCGGGAACAAATTGTTATTTTATAAAATTTTCTGGTCAGATTCATCGTTGTTCTAAAATTGTATGCGTACGAGACTAGGCACGGAGTATCCCACGTCCTCTTCCCAAATGACGAACGAGCGGGACACGAGCCACGGTCCAACAACTATTGATGAACTTCGTTAGGAGGTTAATGATCATCTAACAGACATTCGGGAGATGCTTCACGAGATAAGGTTAGCCCAAAGTGCACCTCAAAATCATGCAGCCCGCCAACAGGTAGAAGGGAATGTTAACAATAATAACATTCATGAACCTGCACCTCCTAATCCTACAGTACGCCAACATGACTAAGGGAATATTAATCATAATAATAACCCCGAACATTGATGAGTCCCATTTATATACACATTTATGGGCTCATCTGGGCCGATTATCTAGTCTACGCACTATACTTTAGGCATGTTTTCATTCATATTCGTTATTCCATGCTAAGTGCACTCTTAGGCCCGTTTTGGTGTGCATTTGTGCTCCCTGTCATTGGGGGTAAGCACATGGTGCTCCCCAATCCTTTTTCTGTGTATAATTGGTGTTGGAGGTGTAATCCCAGCTAGTTTGCTGTGCTTACAGGTGTTTGGATCATCTCATTTTGCCCAGAACTCATGAGTGTGCATATCGCATGGTAGTGCGTTTTCTTGACGCACGGACGGCTGCGGTCGTGCACTTTCATCTGGGGAGAAAACCGGTGATCTGAATTTGATCGTGCGTTTTACGCACCGGAAGATTCGCACCTGCGCGAAGGAATCGCACGATCACCCTGTTTAGCCTTGTTTTTAGCCAATCTGAATTTGTCCGTGCGTTTTTATGCACGGGCGGGTTTGCCCATGCGTGAGTAAAACGCGCAGCTGCTTCTTCCTCAAGCCATTTTAATCGTTAAATAACGCACGGGCAGCGCACGGTCATGCATTCACCCGTGCGTGACTAAAATTCTGCCTGTTTAGTATTTAAAGCAGGAAATCTGCTTCATTCAGAAGACGACCGGGGAGGACGATTCCCCTCGCGGGAAAAGCTAGAGAAGCCCTCCATTTTCACTCTTTCCACCCTAGGAGACCACATCCAGTGATCTCCTCCACCATACTTCCATCCGGGATCGTTGGCAAGCTTTCTCCACCACGAGTTCAAGTATTCTTCATCTTGGAGACCATAGAAGTGATGTAGATCGCTGGAGAAGTGACAGCCTCCTTCGAGTCCGCACACCATCTGAGCGCCGAGCCCGGAGAGAGCCTGACAACCTCTCATTTCGGCCGAGAACCCAGGATACGGTGACATCTTCTGTTGGGTCCTTTCTAAACCTTGAGCTTGTGCTTTTCTTAGTGTTGTTGTAATGAACTCTTGTGAGATTTATGTTATAGATCCTTGTTTGATGTTCATGTGCAATGATGCTATGGTTGTGAGAATCGCTTTGCTTTTCATTGTGATATTCTGAGTTGCTTGCGCGTGAAGCCATCTAGCAATTGCTAGTGGTGATGTTGGCGAAGAGGTGAATACGACCCTCGCAAAACCCCACTCTGTCGCCATTTCTCTCGCTTACCGAAGCGCGGCATCGCGGCCGCTGCACTCACCCCCACTTTGCGAAGCAGTGCTTTCGACCCGCATTTCTCTTATTTTTGCAATAGCTTAGGACACCAATCACAACGCCCTTTGTTCTTACTTTCTTCGCTCGCATAACAATTGACTCACAACGCAATTCATTCACCATATCCTGCATTCCTTAAGAGATCGACATTCGGGGAAACTATTCCCATAATTATTACTTGACAACGACTGATGTACTTGCCGAACACGCATCAAGTTTTTGGCGCCGTTGCCGGGGAATGCATGCGTGTAATGTTTTGTGTTGTGAACCATTGTTATAGGAGCAGTTGTTTTTTATTTTTGTTTTTATTTTTGTCTTCTTTTTGTGCATGCAGAGACAAGTTGGAAGGGAAGTAGTACCCTTCGATCCTGAAATTGAACAGACTGCTCGCGCACTAAGGCGTTCTGCAGCCGTGCAAGCGGCAATGGGAGATAACCTGAACCCTAGAGATGAACCGAGAGCAACCAATGATGGAGAGGATGTGAATCCTAGAATGCCCCATGTGGGGCAGAATCATCTGGAGGATGAGCAGGAGGTGGTTAGACCGAGACCCTGAACAATGAGAGATTATACCACTCCAACAGCTGGGAGTGTGTATCGATGGTTCGGCCCTAACATCATGAACAACCAGTTTGAGATCAAACCGACCATCCTGAACATCATCCGCAACAATACTCAGTTCTCTGGGATGTCTAGTGAAGACCAACATCTTCACTTGGCGGAGTTCGCTGATATTTGCGGGACCTTCCGTTACGCAGGAATTCCTGATGATACAGTCAAGCTGAGACTGTTCCCATTCTCATTGAGTGACAAAGCAAAGGCCTGGCTCCACACTATTCCCTCGGGAACTACTGCAACATGGGATGCTCTCGCATCCAAATTTCTCGCTAAATTCCACCCGGTAGACAAAATTATGAGCCTTCGGCGGGAGATCGCCACTTGCCGTCAAGTAGATCAAGAAACTCTCACAGAGGCTTGGGAGCATCTTAGTGACCTTCTTCGCAGATGCCCGAATCACGAGCTCCAACCATGGAATATTGTGGAAACCTTCAACTTCGCCATTGAGCCCAACCACCGGGCAATGATTGACGCTACTGCTGGAGCGACCTTGATGAACCATATGCCGGAGGAAGCTCTTAGGATTCTGCAAGACAATGCCTCTCACAGCACCTTCTGGACTGCGGGGAGAAATGCACCGAGAAGCACTCGGGGACTTTTTGTCGTGGGTTCATTACCTCCTGTAGCTGCTCCCGCTACTAGCATTACTTGCAAAGGATGCAGAGGTGGTGGTTACCACGCATACGAATGCCCAGGTAGCGAGCTGTCAGGTGAATTTTAACATTTTAATTTAAATGAATTTGTTAATTATGTTGGAAATCAAGCTAGGGGCACCCTACGGCAATGTTTATAATCCGGGTGTGAGGAATCACCCGAATTTTTCATGGAACCCAAACACGGCAGGCCAACGATGGCAACCGGGGCATCAGCAAAATGATGCTTTTGCCTCCGGAAGTCAACCGAGGCCGCCTCATCCGGGTTATAATCAAGGCACCACAGCCCCCAAGAAAAGTAATCTAGAAGAAATGATGGAGAGATTTATGGAAGCTGCCAACTCTAATATGGCTAACCAAACCCCATCCATGCGAAACTTGGAGACGCAATTGGGCCAACTGGCTCAAGTGCTGACCGAGCATTCGCAAGGGACCCTTCCCAGCAACACTGAAAAGAATCCAATCAATCAAGGGAAGAGTCTCGCCGATGCAGAAGTAAGTGACCCAAGTGAGTTGGTTATCACATGCTCCATCAATAATGTTAAAACTACTGCCTTGTGTGATTCCGGTTCATCCCGCAACGTCCTTGCATTGCAGAATGTTGCTAAATTGTAACTTGAAATGAATACAGATGACCGGAAGTCCTTAGTGCTTGCTAACGGGACTGTCATTCAGGCGGAGGGAGAAGTGAAAAATGTTGAAGTCACAGTCGAGGGGACGGCGGTGGTCGCCGATTTCCAAGTATTGGGACCCCATGAGAATCAATCTATTCCCATTTTGGGAGTGCCGTTCTTGAAAGAGAGCAGTGCCACTTTGGATTTCTCTGCGGGGTGTGTTATCTTACCTAGTAAGGTAACACCCCCTACTTGCCCCAAGATTGCAGCTAAAACATTGTCTCGCTTCCCCCAATTTATTACTGATGAATCTCTGAGTAATGCAGAAGACAAAAAAGAAAAAGTATCGTTGGAGGGAGTAAAGGAAGAGGAGCAGTCGAGCGGAAAAGAAGAAGAAGTTAACTTTCGAAAGGAATATGTCCCGGAAAGGAAGGAGAGCCTCGTTTCTGAACCCACCAAGAAGAACTTACTCGGGACAACGTCCCATTTTTATCTAGCAAGAAATCTTGTAATTAACTTCTTAAACAGTCTGTCTCTTGGGCTGATCCAGTTGCCACAGCGGCAACGGAAGTGATGCCACCCACCACCAAGGTGGGAAATTCTGAAGTTTATCAATGTTGGCGCTCAGTGGAGAAGCTTAAACAAGAATGACTGTTGCGTGGCGCATGCTCTGCTGCCCTCCGGCGCGAGAAGGAGGAGGTTAGGGGCAAGGGGGAGACATCCTCCTTGGGCCCTAAAGCCTTCACCTCCCTTCCATCTCGCGTGGCTGGGGATAACCACCACAAATCAGCATATAGTTGATACGTGATGGGGTCTCCAGTTTTTGGTTGTGCTGTGTCTTCTGCTCTGATTTTTGTGCTTCGTTAATCTGCTATGTTGTGTTGTGTTTTTATTTAGTTTGGAACATTTTTCATAACTGCTGCTATCAAACATTAATACAGGTATTTTGTCCACCTTTAAGGACGTTAAACAAAAGGGCTTCTTGGGAGACAACCCATGGGAACCACCCGGTTCCATGTGCTTATTTAATCTTTATTATGTTTTGTTCGTTTGTTTTTATGCTAACAATGCAGGTGTGAACTCGCTTGGAGGAAGAGGAAGGAGAACCATAAAGAAGGAATTACAACACTTTTGGCATGCTCATTCGTGAGCATAGGTCCACTCTACCCCTATTATCTTTACTCATGAATTCTCTATTTTATTTGGTTTTGATCAAGTCTGGGGGAGAGATCGGTTATGCACGTGCATGCACTTTGCATAGCATGTTAGAATGTGCTGAGTTAGGATTTTTAATTTTGTTGCACACATTTGCACCTAGTTCACACGTACTTGATCACACGCGCTTATTGGGTATTGCTATGAGGTTCCCCGCTCATAATAATTGGATTGTTAGTGTAGGAGTGAGTGGTGGAGAAAAATGTCGACTCGAGTAGTGCTCTAGTCGAGTGCTCCCGTCACGCCTAGAAATTCAATTAGAGTAGAATAAAATTCAATGTTATAATTTAATTATTTCTATTATAGTAGCTGCAATTTATTTTACTCTAGCGGTGAATCCGGTGAATCCAATGGTATCATAGGGTCGAGTGTAGCAAGATTAGTAGTAGCTTATTACTAGGATCAGAAGGAAGGATAACCTTTCTCGGTGGCTAGAACTTGCACTAGTCGACTCTTGAAACGATTGCGTTGAATAGCTCGTTATAAAGCGTGATATAGGCCGTCTCTTGATCCGTTTGTGCTTTTGAAATCCTAACCATTTTAATCACCTTTGCAAGTTTACTTGAGCCTACCTATCCTTCTTGCTTAGCTCCACTTAAATTAAACCAAAGCCATACAGCCAAACCTATATTCGCGCCAACATATGTGTTTGAATGAAAGTTATATTTCTATCACATTTGGTATTATCTTTGATGTGTATGGTAGCATTGAGAATGCTAAAAGAGAAGTTTATAAAGTGCTTATAAAAGATTTATTTGTCGAGAAGAGAAAAAGAAAAAAAAATTGGTACAAAAAGAACTTTCAAATGCAATCTCTCGACAAAACAATGTGTGGTCGGCTTAGCACACACCTAGTGTCCAGTTGAAGTCTGGGGGTGTTGTGTAGTTCTTTAATTTGTTGCTTTGGTGATTTTACACTCTTGAGTGTTCAGGCTATGTTATGTGCGATGCCCGTCGTTCTTCTACTTATCTAACCTGAACTCAACCTAAGCCAAATCCTAACCTATAAGTCCTATTGATTTTAGATATGAGTCATCTCATGCAGTAGAGAGAGTGTGAACGTGCAAGCCTATGGACACCGAAATTGATGGATTTCTTAGGAGATTGTCCCGAGCTTTGATTCGAGTAATACAATACTCTTAGTCACGCTATTTTCCCTTGTGCGCGACCGAAAGATTCCCCGGGATTCACCATCCGAGTAAACTAGATTTCGAATTACTATTCTAGAAATAGTTAAATATAATCTTGAGATAAATTCTATTCTAACGTATTTCTACGCACGTGAGCATGCGACTTCGCATGGGTCTCTACCGCTCAAACTCACTCTAACACCCAATTATTCCGACGGGAGAGCTGAGTAGTTTGCCCGAAATGTGCAAATGGTTAAGTCTGGGGGGTGTGATGAGTCCCATTTATATACACATTTATGGGCTCATCTGGGCCGATTATCTAGTCTACGCACTACACTTTAGGCATGTTTTCATTCATATTCGTTATTCCATGCTAAGTGCACTCTTAGGCCCCAATCCTTTTTCGGGGTAAGCACATGTTGCTCCCCAATCCTTTTTCTGTGTTTGATTGGTGTTGGAGGTGTAATCCCAGCTGGTTTGCTGTGCTTACAGGTGTTTGGATCATCTCCTTTTGCCCAGAATTCATGAGTGTGAATATCGCACGGTCGTGCATTTTCTTGACGCATGGATGACTGCGGTCGTGCGCTTTCATCTGGGGAGAAAACCGGTGATCTGAATTTTATCATGCATTTTACGCACGGGCGGATTCGCCCGTGCGCGAAGGAATCGCACGATCACCATGTTTAGCATTGTTTTTAGCCAATCTGAATTTATCCGTGCGTTTTTACGCACGGGCGGGTTTGCCCGTGCATGAGTAAAATGCACGGGCGCTGCTGCTTCTTCCTCAAGCCATTTTAATCGTTAAATAACACACGGGCAGGTCACGGTCGTGCGTTCGCACGTGCGTGACTAAAATTCTGCCTGTTTAGTATTTAAACCAGGAAATCTACTTCATTCAGAAGACGACCGGGGAGGACGATTCCCCTCGCGGGAAAAGCCAGAGAAGCCCGCCATTTTCACTCCTTCCATCCTAATAGACCACATCTAGTGATCTCCTCCACCATACTTCCATCCGGGATCGTTGGCAAGCTTTGTCTACCACGAGTTCAAGCATTCTTCATCTTGGAGACCATAGAAGTGTTGTAGATCGCTGGAGAAATGACAGCCTCCTTCGAGTCCGCAAACCATCTGAGGGCCGAGCCCGGAGAGAGCCCGACAACCTCTCATTCCGGCCGAGAACCCAGGATACGGTGACATCTTCTGTTGGGTCCTTTCTAAACCTTGAGCTTGTGCTTTCCTTAGTGTTGTTGTAATGAACTCTTGTGAGATTTATGTTATAGATCCTTGTTTGACGTTCAAGTGCAATGATGCTATGGTTGTGAGAATCGCTTTGCTTTTCGTTGTGATATTCTGAGTTGGTTGCGCATGCAGCCACCTAGTAATTGCTAGTGGTGATGTTGGCGAAGAGGTGAATACGACCCTCGCAAAACCCCACTCTGTGGCCATTTTTCCCGCTTACCGAAGCGCGGCATCGCTGCCGCTGCACTCACCCCCACTTTGCGAAGCGGTGCTTTCGACCTGTATTTCTCTTATTTCTGCAATAGCTTAGGACACCAATCACAACGCCCTTTGTTCTTACTTTCTTTGCTCGCGTAACAATTGACTCACAATGCAATTCATTCACCATATCCTGCATTCCTCAAGAGATCGACATTCGGGGAAACTATTCCCATAATTATTACTTGGCAGCGACCGGTGCACTTGCCGAACACGCATCAAACATGCCCCGCGAGTGCCGTATGAATTTGATATCACTCGGGTCGTACGGATCGATCCACCCTCATATGATGGGTTGGGTGCCCCCCATGATTTCTTAGATTGGGTTGTCGAGATAGAGTGCTACTTTCAGTGGCAAAATCTGACTGACGTGGACAAGGTGCGTGTATGAAACTATTGGGTAGGACGAAGACGTTCTGGTTGAATGAGGAACGACGTCTGGGTGCGTTAGATGGTGTACCCCGTGTTGGTTGGGCAGGCATGGAGGCCGTATTGACTGATCAATACATTCCTACATACCATCGAACGCAAATGTTTGATGAGTTAGCTTCCCTTTGGCAAGGGAATCGTTCGATCGCTGAGTACATGGGCCTCCTGAAGGACATGATGGTTAGGTGCGATGTTAGGGAGATGCCTGAGGTCACCCTTTCACATTTTCGTAAGGGGTTGAATCTCGACATTAAAGGTAAACTCCTTCGTTACGGGCTCACGGATTTAAGCACCACATATAACGCCACATTGGATATTGAAAAGCACCTTGCTCATAAGTCCAAGTCTCGTTCATTTTAGAAGCGAAAGTCCGTCATAGGCCCCCCCCCCCCCGTTAGCCCTAAAAGATAAGGGTAAGTTCCGGTCCACTGACTTGAACTCGGTTATCATTACCGCTAGGAATACGCGAAACCCGTCCGGTGAGAGAGTGCCCAAGGGTAGGATTAGCAAGACGAATGCTACATGCTACACTTGTGGTATTCAGGGACATTACGCTAATGAATGTCCAACTAAGCCCAAGCCCTTGGCCATGTTGGATACGTCGACTGATTCCACCGAACTCACGTATGAGGCCGGTGAAGAAACTGAATCGGAAGGAGTGCCGAGCGACTTAGATGATGACATCAACATGATGGTGATGAGATGTAGTTTGGCTACTCCACGTGCTTCGGATGATTGGAATAGGACGAATATTTTTTCGCTAAATTTCAAGAGCGGAGAGAAGTGGTGCTAGTTGATCATTGATAGCGGTAGTTATATGGACGTGATTTCTGAGAATGCGGTACATGGATGATGTTAGAACTGACACGCACCCTCATGCCTATAAGGTTGCTTAGGTTAATAAGACATCCCTTCCGGTAGCGAAGCGTTGTTTAGTACCCCTTACCATCAGGGCTTATTCTGAAAAGGTTTGGTGTGACGTCTTCCCCATGGATGCCTATCATGTGTTATTAGGACGACCGTGGCTATATGACCATGATGTTACTCATTTCGGGAGTGCCAACACATATGAGTTCAAGTTTAATGGCAAGACCATTATCTTGAAACCCACTGCACCTAAGGATCCTTCGGTTGCCTCTAAAGACACAATTGTGCTTGTAGAGAAAACAACCTTAAGCTTGATTGGTAAGAAGGAGTTCGCGCGCCAGACATTTTTGGATGGTGTCCTCTATGCGTTAGTTTGCTTACAAGCAAAGGAGGACGTGTCTACGTTTGAGAGTTTACCGCCCGCGCTGCGGAATCTGTTGGAAGAGTTTAAGGATGTATATCCGGATGAGTTACCGCCTATGTTGCCTCCCTTGCGCGACATACAACATGCTATAGATTTCATTACGGGTTCATCATTACCCAACCTTGCTCACTATCGATTAATCCCTTTCGCCCACCTAGAGTTACAAACGCAAATTACTGACTTGTTACAAAAGGGGTTCATCTGTCATAGTAAGAGTACATGTGCCGTTCCGGCATTGCTTGCTCCTAAGAAAGACGGCTCTTGAAGGATGTGTGTGGATAGCTGAGTTATAAATAAAACTACTATTAAATATCAATTTCCAATCCCTCGTTTGGACAATTCGTTGGATATGCTATCCGGAGCCACGATCTTTTTAAAATTGGATCTTAGATGTGGCTACCACCAGATTTCAATTAGAGAGGGTGACAAGTGGAAGACAACCTTTAAATCTAAATAGGGGCTCTACGAGTGGTTAGTGATGTCGTTTGGGCTTTCCAATGCCCCTAGTACATTTTCTAGGATGATGCACATGTCTTCCAACCCTACATGGGAAGATTTATTGTGGTATATTTTGATGATATTCTCATTTTTAGTACGTCTACCATTGATCATGAGTCTCACTTGAGGACTATCCTTGCGACGTTACGTGCGGAAAAAATTATTTGTCAAAATTAAAAATTGTACTTTCTATGTTACATTCGTAGAGTTCCTTAACTATATTGTGAGTTCAGAAGGCATACATGTAAATCCTAAGATGGTCCAAGCCATCAAGGATTGGCCGGAACCCACCAACATTCGTGACGTTCGGAGATTCCACGGTTTAGATAAGTTTTATCGCCGATTCATTCGTGAATTTAGCAGTATCATGGCACCGATCACGGAGTGCATGAAACACTTGGACGAAATCGGCCACTAAGGTGTTCCAAACGATAAAGGATAGGATGTCAGAAGCTCCTCTTTTGCGGTTACCGGACTTTAGTAAGGTTTGTGAATTGTGTTGTGATGCATCTGGGATCGGTATTGGAGGCGTGTTGAGTCAGGAGGGTCATCTTGTTGGGTACTTTAGTGAGAAACTTGCGGGTCCGAAGTTGAATTATTCTAATTATGACCGCAAGTTTTACGCCGTTATTCGTTTCCTCCAACATTGGCGTCACTATCTTCTCCCTAAGGAGTTTTGATAAGTTGTTTTTAGTCATCGTTCTTAGGTTAGTTTATTATGTTATTTGCTTTTTATTTTTATCTTTTGTTATGTTTGTATGCATGTTTTTGTTGTTTTCCTATTTGTCTATTTTTAAAATCTAATGTTTTATTTTATGTTTTGTTTTTGTTGTTTAATATTTTTTATTATTATTTTCTTATATTAATTTTATGTTGCGTCTTAAATTTGTTTTGTTTCTTATTTTTTTTTCATAACTATATTTATATTTTATTTTATCTTATTTTGTAGGAATGCTGTTATCGTCGACGCAACGCCACATCCGCGCCATTGCCGCCACCTTTGCATGATGTCAACACCATCGCCGTCGTGTGCCCGTCTATGTCGCCATCGTCGCGCCGTCAATAATTATGTCGCAACGCAACCTCCATGCTGTCCAAGCACGTACAACCAACATGTTGCAGTCCACTCCATTTTATTTGATGCATCCGGCCACCTTTGGTGATCTGCTGCAGCTAGTCCTCACGATTCAGCTCAAAGATGAAGCAGCCCGTCCTCCATATATGATGAAGTACAACCCTCTCTTCCAGCCCAATCCAATCCATGAGCCCACCATGCATGCTTCCACCAATAAATTTAATATCAGCCCACTTCACATTATTCTCTTCCATCCAAACCGTGAGCTCCCCTCTTCCACTCCAATAAATGACCGCCACCTTGCATTGCCATTCCATTCATACATCTCTCTCTTCTTTGCATGGCCGGTTCTCTCCCTATCTCTCTCTCCTTTTTATTTTCCCTCTTTATTTCTCATTCATCCCCCTCTTAATATTCTTTTTTTTTTATTCTTTAAATAAAATACTATGCATGTAGCCCTTTGTCTCTCCCTCATTTACACAATTCATGCATTTGCCTCTCTCTCTCCTCTTCTCTCTCTCCCTCATCAATATCATGCATGCATCTCCACCCTCTTTGTCCCTTCATATCCTCCATCTAGAACATTCTCCCTCTCCTATAAAAGGACCCCATCCCTCATGCTTGAGAGGAGGAGAAGTAGTGTAGAGTTGGATAATTTTAGAAGTTTCAAGTTTCTACTTCAAGCATTTCTCTCTTGTTGTCTTGTTTTTATTTCATGTACTAGTTTAAATTTTCTTTATCTTGTTGTAATCCTTATTTCTACTTTAATGAAAATGCAATTTTCTTTTCTTTTGTTTACTCTCTCTCTAATGCTTAGCTAGTTTGTTTTGTGTTTGATCACGATAAGCTTTGCGATGAAATAATACCTTTCATTTTATGTTTACATTTGTATTTTTATTTTTGATCCAACCTTGATTATTTTTTGATCGACTTCGTATTTCTAGTATACGGTAGTGGATTCCGATCTCATATTCGAGTAGCCGAGGGGCTCGTGAATGTGAAAGATCACTCAAGGAAGGAAGGAGTTGCACGCAACACTAGAGATAGGACGGCGTAAATCCTCCGGATTGGAGTCAAATCCAATAGCGCGGGTCACTTCGATAATGCGACTTTAGGCCTTTTTGATTAGTAAAGAGATTTCGGTCAAAACGTCTAGAAGTTAGGAGACTTATTGCTCTAGCGAGAATATTTCTTAGTTTCAGATCCGTCACGGTCTTTATGAATCTGCAAATGTTAAACTAAATTTCTCCGTTATTTTATTTCAAAGTGAATCGTCGATCGAGCACTCTTTTTCAATAGTTTATTTCTCTTTTAATTAAGTTAGTTTATTTTTATTTTCCAAAAACCCAATCAATCGTTCGGTAGGATAATAGAAACGTTGTGAGTAATAGTAGTTGCCTGCCCCGAGTTTTTATACGACCTTGATATATTTTATATCCTATGCTATATTTCGATAGGTACACTTGCCTTAATCGAGTATAGATTGGAGAACACAAATTTCTCTATCAAGTTTGTTATCCAATCCGATCATGAGGAGTTGAGATTTTTCAACTCCCAAAGTAAGGTCATCCCGCGGCATGCTAAATGGGTCTCCAATCTTGAGGAGTACACCTTTATCACAAAACATCTTAAGGGAAATCTAAATCTTGTTGAGGATTCCCTTAGTCGCGTTTCTTTATTATTATTCATGTTAGAAGTGAAAGTCATTGGGTTTGAACGCATTAAGGACAAATATGTTCATTGCCAGGATTTCAAGTATGTCTATCTATCCGCGCAAGTCGATACACCTACTACCATTTCTGCGTATTATATTCGTGAAGACTACTTATTTAAGCATGCAAACGTATGTATCCCTCGCTCGTCCCTTCGCCATTTCATCATTTGGGAATTGCATAGTGGCGGACTAGGTGGTCATTTTGAGCGTGACAAGACCATCACGTTAGTAGAGGATAACTTTTATTGGTCGGGCCTTAAGTCAACGGCGCATAAAATTGTGGGGAGTTGTCACACGTGTCAATTAGCTAAGAGCAATAAAACGAATGCGGGACTTTATACCCCTCTTCTGATTCCTTCCGTTCCTTGGGAAGATATTAGCATGGATTTTATTCTTGGTCCTTCCGCTACCACTGCTTGTCTATCATCTCCTCCGACTACCTCCCATAAATCTTCGCCAAGAAGATAGCTCTCCATGCACGACTTCACTTCTTGAAGTTAGTCTGCGTAAGGAGCTCAATTCCAATACCTCTTGTATAATCTCCTTCCATTGCTGTCACACTGGTTAACACAAACTTTCAGAGACTCGAGCAAGATTCTGTAGCTGATCACTACTCAAAATCCTCCTCTGCTACCATGTTAAAATTTTAGAGTATGGATCGAAGACAATACAGTGGAAGACTTCAATTAATTTCAATTCAAGTAACCAGTGACAATGAAGGACAAGAAGATGTTTTTTGTACCCACTATCTTTTTACAATGCGTTGCATACATGGCGAGACATGATTTATAAGAGAAATATAGATGACAAGACAAATCAACAAAACAAGCTTCTGCCGGCTAGAACATCTGAGACCGCATAGACCGCTCGATCACAGCAAGACCGCACGACTTCCCTGAGATCGCACGAATAGAATAGGTCGTTGCCTGTAATCTGCTAGGCCGCCAATCACAGACCACACAATCTGCTTCTTATTGAACTGCTGAATATAACACCCTGTCTGCATTTCTTGATCGCCCAGACCGCATGGTCACTAGATCACAGAAGTATCCCGTGAACAGAAGAAGAAGAATTGCTCACTACTGCAAGACCGCAACTCAAGACTACCTGACCGCTAAAGTTTGCCTGATTAACTGAGCCCGCTGCAAACAGATCAAGAACAACAAACTGTAGACCGCCCAGACGAGACCGCTGGCTAGCTAATTATTCAAAGCTGGAAAGATAGGAAGAATGCTGACGGAGAATGTTGACCGCCTAACCTGCGAACACAATCAAACCGTCACAAACTTCAAACCGCGCGACCTCAAAAGTGAGACCAGCACAATCAATATAAACTTTAGTTCTTACAGTTCTTGCATAATGAATGACTAGCCCTACACTCATATTTATAGGGAAATGAACAGATGTCATCACCGCCCATGAGGGATACACACACATTCCTTATTAGGAGGCGCGGTCACCGGAACTAGACCGCACAGTCTTTATAAGACCAAAACACTACTTGAGCAAACCGGACCAGCCAAGACAGTCCGCCAGAACAACACTTGCAGACCAACCAGTTTCTTAAGAACAAAACTACACGAGCATATCTGATCAACCGAAGCTGACCGCCAGAACAAACTCATGCAAACCGCCCGGTCTTAAATACCAGATTGCCCGGACTCTGCGAGTACTTGAATACACCTGGCTGACTGAAGCTGTCTGCCAATACCCAGCGCTCGCAGACCATGCGAGCTCTACGGTCTCCAAAAAACAGACAGCCCAAACTCCCACTTACACTTCAAATTTCAACAATAATTTCCTTAATCATTCTGAAGAAACTGCTCGCCGCCTACAACGTGCAATTCATTTTTAGAGTTCAAGTAAAAAGAAGAAATTCATTGAAGCTAATCATTATATTCTTCTGATGAAATCTTCAGTCATCTTGCCAATCAAAAGATTCAACATCTCATTGAAAGAAGATTTCTAAAGAAGCCATTTACTTAACAAGCTTCAAGATGACTCAAGCATTACAAGTTTAACTTTCTGAGTCTAAAACAACTTTGTGAAATATTGTTTTATACATTCTTCTGTAGAATTTCTGAGGAAATCTGTGTTGGATCTGTAGGCGCCCTTAGAGGGGGGGGGGGTGAATAAGGGTTTTAAATCTTTTATTAAAATTTTGTAATACTTGAAATAATACGAGATCAAAATAATGATTTTGAATAAAGATCTAAATTATTTTATAATGAAAGAGATGATAATAAAAAATTTAGATGAATGAAGAACAAAATCAATTTTATTAAACAAAGAGAGACATGATTACTATTAATAAAATTGATTACAAAATTAGATTTCTATAACGCTAGAAATCGAAGGCGAATAATAAAAAAACCTTTTTGTTTTCTATCCCGACTCGTATCCCCACGAACCGGTGGCTTTAGCCTATCCTCCCCCGGATATGGCCTCAAGCCGCTCTAGCCTCTATATCCCCAGAAAAGGCCTCGAGCACCCCCTAGATCTAAACCCTAGACCCAGTCGCCAACACGAGGCGAATTCCTCCCTAAGTCCTACCCTGACCTAGTCGCCAACACGAGGCGATTTCTCTAAACGATTACAAAGATAAATATAAAAATACAAAAGACAAATATGAAAAACTCCCTATGGTAATCTGAAAGAGACACCGAAGAATCGCTGAAGATCGTTGAAGTCCAAGTGTGCATTCTTCACGTTGTGTTAGCGTGTTGATCCAAGCCTCCATGATTCCTCCTTTTGAAATTAAGTGGGAGATGTGTTGGTCTGGAAAATACGGCCCTTTCAAAGTTTCTGAAGTGCTGGAATAGGGCTCTTGGCAATCTATGTTTGAAGAAGATGAAATCCATCTTTTTATAGGACTGGAAGCTAACGCTGGCGTTAAGAGTTAACGTCGGGCGTTGACTCAGTATAGAAATGTTTTGATGGCTCGGATCTTCAAAACAGGAAGGAGATTCTGCATATTTAGAAACATTCATTTTAGGCAACCTTAACTCCGGCATTGACTCTAACGCCAGTCATTGAGTCAAATCATTCCCAAAATGCTCCTGCAATCACGGCAGCTTCCCTCCACTCTTTTTGCATCTTGGCGGGAACAAAAGTTAACGTCAGGCGTTAAGAGTTAACGTCGGGCGTTAGCTCATTTCCATTCTTTTCAGCTTTAGAGCAGGTCCATACCAAAAGCAGCATCCTAATGTCATAATTGTTCAAACCTGCATGCTAAAAACACAATGGCAAACAAGATCAAATACAAAGGGATTTGCTATTCTCAAAACAAAGGGATGTGGAAAACCATGTTCCAACAATCTGAGCGTAGGGTCTTACATACCTTAGTGTAGGATCCTTGCTAAGGATCTGAGGTAGGGAACTTTGCATAATTCCAAAGGTAGGATTCAAGAGTGAATCTGATTTGTAGGATCCAGGGACAGGATCAGAAGTAGTGAATAGGTTGTTATTCTTGAGTTGTAGGAGTCTAGGACTCTGAGTTATAAGATCTTATAAATCTGAGTATTTGGAGGAGTTCGCCGAGTCTAGCACACTGCTAGATAGGTGGATTGGGAAAATGGATGTACCTAACTTAGGGTACCATTAAAAATATTTGTGCAATCTGTGATGTGTGAGCTTTTCTGTGATTTATATGCTTGAATAATTTTAACATCTGAAAAACACGTAGACACCTATTCATCCCCCACTAGGTGATTACACACCCCTTAACTCACAAGTGGTATCAAAGTGAGGTTGTTCAAAAATAGCTTAACAACTTGAACAATATGCTCTACAAGGTAAGTCAGTTTACTCGCCATGATTTCTGGAGAGAACTATAAAGAACACAGTTCTATGAAGCTGCCGATATGTAGAAAAGCTAACTGTAGAATCTGGAAGGAGAGAGTTAGATTATTCATGAAAGCATCTGACCCTAGAATCTTCATAACTGTGGAGGATTGACCTTTCATTCCCATGAAAGTCTCCACTATAGATGCAATTCTACAAGTACCAAAGATTCTCTGAGATGACGAAATATGAAGTAGTTCTGGCCACCATGGATAAAAGAGCCAAGAACATAATAGTGAGTGTCATAGATGACTCTACTTTCTAGAACATAATTCACTACAGAAATGCTAAGCAAATGCGGGATTCACTGATTGTTTACATGGAAGGCACAAAAGAAGTAAAAGATGGCAGGAAATCTCTTCTTAAAGAAGAATATGAGGCCTTCGGGCAGGAGAAGAAGGACTCGATTGTTGACTGCTATGAGAAGTTATTTAAGATAGTCAATGGATTAAAGAACTATGAGGGAGAATTCTCCAACTATGATCTGAATGACAAATTCATGAGGACCCTCAACAAAGAATGGGACATCAAAATTTGTGTCATAAGGGAGATGGGGAATCTTGCTAACAACCAGCCCAAAATTTGTTTGGGAAATTGCTATCCTATGATCTACAACTGAACACCAGGGAGTCTTAAAAAGAGTCCTCTAGATCTCATTCTAGAGAGAAGATTGTGGCCTTAAAGGTTGAAAGCTCTAGGAGAAGTAGAGAGAATTCCCCAACCCTCATGGAGACAGATGCTGAAGAAGAAGACTCTGAGACCAGCACTTCAGGTTCAGATCTTTCAGATGGACAACTATCCTTGTTCTCTAAGTAATTTATGATGTTGCAGAGCAAGAGGAGGTAGTGGAAGAATAGACCCTCATCCTCCTCCAGCTCAAAGAAAAGTTACAACAATCCTGATAGGGCAAAGCATAATCTGAAAAGGGACAGGTATGCCTCTAAAGAGAAAAAACTATTTTCAACTGATGTTGTGTGTTATTGCTGCAATAGGGCGGGGCATGTCATAGTTGACTGTCAAGATAAATGGAAAGAAGGAAAATAAATGATAATAGAAGATTTCTTAAAGGAAAGAAGTCTGAAAAGATCTACATAGAAAAGAAGCCCATGAACTTGATAGTGACTCAAGTTCATCAGAATCTGAGGAAGAATCCTACATTGGGCTCACGCAGACTCAGAAGATGAGTGGGAGGATAACTATCCTACAACCTAGGTATGCATATGGGCACCCCTATCCTATCAGACAGTGACAGTGAATCAGAAGAAGATGAGATCAGTCATGGACTGATGGCTTTGACTGATGAAGAGAAGCAGGACAACTATTGTCCTGAGAAGCACATATCAAAGCCCCACATTCTATTTCTCTATCTAATATTGAGTCTGATGTTGAAACTGAAGCAAACTCATCAACTGATTATAAGAGTGATTCTGAATTAGCAAATCAATAAAATGTTCTCGTTAGCATGTATGGTGCTCTTTTAAAAGCACTAAAGAAAAGCAAGGCCTTGACCAAAGCTCGGGCAGAGGAAATAAGAATTCTTGAGCCATTCAAATCCCAAGTGGATGAGAAGACCCATGAAATAACAAGGTTGACCCATGATCTTATGGTACTTCAAAAGATGAATGAAGCTCAAAGCAAGTTGTTAGTTCAATGGGAAAGAACTATCAAGGTTGTGGAGGTTCATATTCTTTTAGAAAGAAAGCTTGTGGCAAGCTAACTAAGCCTAAAGCTGTTCTCCCTATTATTGACAACTTATCCTCTCCATATAGAGGATGGATTGGCTATAATATGAAAAAGGAAGAGACCTCCCAACCTAAAACCATATTCCAAAAGGTTTTCCTGCCCTCCAATACCCATGACCAAAATATAACCTATTGATACATCACCAATGGTTAATCAAATAGTGGAACTAAGCCACAAAACCCAAAGAATCGAGCAAACATTAGACTGAGTGCTCTAAAGGCACCCAGTAAGGAGATCCAGATGAAGGATCATGGGTCATTTGTACTTAGATCTATAGCATTATCAACGAAAAGAAAGGGAAAGGCTATTCCTCAAGAGCCTGTCCCTAGAGTGAAGCATGTGATTGTGCATCCAACTTCCAATTATGTTCATAGACACAGGAATAACTCAAGAAATGCTTGCGATAAAGCAACCTGCTCTTCTGATCATCAACACCAACACTCCATTCAGAAGGTGACTTGGAAGAGGATGCATAATAGATTTGATTGCTGGTGTTGTGGCAAGATTGGCCACTTTGCTATTGATTATTTGTTTAACCCAATGGTGTTTGGAGCAAGCAATGTGAAGCTTGATAGTAATTTTGTACTCAAGCATCCTGCAGTCAAGGCTTGCAGGAACCAAGGACCAGCATCTATTTGGGTTCCTAAGGTAAAATAGTTTATTCTTGTAGGTATGTCTAAAGACCAATAGAATGCCCATCTGCTATTTGGACAGTAGGCACATGACTAGAAAAAGAAGCCCTTTGAAGAACTTTACCCCTGTGGAAGATGGAGCAAAAGTCTAATTTGGTGGATCTGACAGAGGCATCATTAAATTCTATGCTATGTGTTTACCCAGAAATCGACGATCCATTCAAGCGGCCAAAGCAACCCGAACAGCCTCAGCAAGCCAGGCGATCTCCCATCTCCCAGGTGGTCTTGCCAGGAGGGCAACCTCGCCATCTCTAGGCGGCCTCCCATCGCCCAGGTGATCTCGCCAGGTGGGCAGCCTCGCCATCTGTGGTGGTCTCACCAGCTCCAGGCGGTCTCGCCAGGAGGGCGGCCTCGCTAGCTCCACCCGGTCTCGCCAGCTCCATGTGACCTCGCCAGCTCTAGGCGGGCTCGCTAGGAGGGCAGCCTTGCCAGCTCCATGCAGTCTCTCCAGGCGGGCGACCTCGCCAGCTCCACATGGTCTCGCCAGACGGGCAACCTCGCCAGCTCCACGCGGTCTCACCAGGCGGGCAGCCTCGCCAGGCAGCGGCCTCGCTAGCTCTAGGCAGTCTAGCCAGGTGGGCGGCCTCTCCATCTCCAGGAAGGCTCGCTAAGTGGGCGGCCTCGCTAGCTCCAGGCAATCTCGCTCCCGACAATCTGAAAGTGAGGTATTAGATCTTAGATTTATTCTAGAGGGGGGGGTGAATAGAGTATTAAAAGTTTTAACTTATTTTATAGCGGAATTAAAATAATGATATATAAATATGTGTAATTGAGTGAGTAGAAATACAAAACAATAAATACAGCACAGTACAGAAAATAACACAAACACAGGAAAGACACAAGGATCTATAGTAGTTCCCCAATCAACCTAGGTATATCTACTCTTCTTCCACCCTTGGTAGGAATCCACTTAGGTTTTTGATCAGGTGCCCTATCACCACTGAGCTTTTGATCAAGTGCTCAAACCAAGCCACAGGTTTTTGATCAGGTGCCCTGCCACCAAAGGTTAACTTTTGAAGGGAGTTAAAACCATGTACAAGGTCGGGTAAAAAGAATGAACCAAAAAGGAGGTTATGAAGTTCTTCTCTCTCAATAAGATCTCAGATAAGACTAGTGGATTGCTGTTGTTGTAAAGCTCCCCCTGTCTGATAGAGTTTTTGGACAGTTGGTGAAGCTTCCTCTTGGGTGTAGAAGACTAAGAACCAGCAGATGCTTCTGAGAGAAGATTTTAGTTATTCTCAGAGAAAATGAATTTGCTGATGTAGATGAAGATTTCTGTATATCTCCTTTCAGTCTGTGTATTTCACAAGTGTATATTATCTCATGTGTCCTCTAGTATGTATATATACTTCTTCTTGTATCTCTTATATACCGCTTCACACTTTTTCCTTAGATAAAATGATTTGAAAATTCAAATCTTCTGTTAAGGAATAAAATAAACTGAAACAAATCATTCTTGGAACTGCAATAGCAACTTTTTGATTCTGCAAAATACTTTAATTAATTTTCTGTGAAAGTTTCCTTTTCCAATATATGTCAACGGGTAGATTCTTGGAAGAAGAGAATATGATGGATATATAAAAAGGAAACTTGAAATCTTGACTTATCTAAATATGAATAAATCCAAATATTTGAATAGATTCGTTGCTGAATAATCGATCTGAGTTCAGAGAAAGAAATAACTGATCTTCAAGAGGAAATTCGTCGAATAGAAAGTTGAGTTCGTCGAACTCAATCAGGAGTTCGTCGAACTGAACACTGAGTTACTCATTCATCGAACAGAACACTGAGTTCGTCGATCTCAATCAGGAGTTCATCGAACTAAAATATAGAATATGCTCAACTGGCTTGGGAGACTGAGTTCGTCGAGCTAGAGATCAAGTTCGTCGAACTGATACACGATGTTCGTCGAACTCAGGAAGGCATTCGTCGAACACAGAAAACTTGGAATTTTCCTAAGTTTCAGCTAACTTAGACAAGCTTAGACCTTGACCCTAAGACTATACATTGGGGTCAACTTGAGTCCTAACCACAGATAGTGATCCTAGCCCAAATTAGTAATAGGGTTGTTCCAACACAGTCTCTCCTTCTCCATCAGCGTCAGGCGATATCCCATAGCCCAGCAAGCGCTCTTGGCGAGCCCCGAGCTCAGGCGGTCTTCTACCGCTTGGGAGGTCTCTCCGGAGCCCGGGCGGTCTCCTATCGCTTAGGCGGTCTCTCCCCAAGCCCGGGCGGTCTCCCACCGCCCAGGCGATCTCCCACCGCCCAGGCGATCTCCCCAGCCGGTCACTTGCGGTTTGGGCAGTCCATTTTTCTTGTCCCTGCCCATTTCGGCAGGTCCCGTGCCAATAAATAGAGGGGCAGGGGTACCAGTTGGAGGCATTTGGAGGGTTTCCATCCTGTAGCTAGTGATTAGAGAGGTCTCTAATTTTGAAGACCGCAGAGACCTCTTCATCTCACTTCAGGAGATATCTGCACCTCATTTCTGGAGACATCTCCACCTCCCTTCAAGAAACCTTCTCTGGGCGACCTCCAACATTCTCAGCAACTTCCTCACAAATCACCATTTCTTCTTCTCCTCTCTCACTCCTTCACTCGTGACTCAAAGTAACTGACCACTCAACAATCACCCCATCCTTCTCCAGCTTGAGCAAGTGTGGAATTGGTACATTTTTGGTTCGAACATTTAACACGTGACCTTCAGATCTTGAGTGGTTGATGAACATCAGTTGCGATGATGATGTGGGATTTTGCCGAGAATGACACCCAAACTTAAAACAACCATAACTTTTGATCCGTTTGTCCATTTTCAGCCTATAGTAGCTTTTTGGGACCGTCTCGAAGCCGTCCATCTAATGGCAAACGGTTTACTAGTTCGAGTTCATTTTGTTCCCTCAGATTGCTCAAATTTGACTCATTTTAGAAGTTATTGCAAATTTTCTCTTTTGGCAATTTTGACAATTTTTTTGTGTGAGAGACTAGCCATGGCTAACCGCGAGTTCGCCCAAGCTCCTTTTGAGGAGGCTCCCCCTTCTGCAAGTTTTGCACATCCAATCGTTCCTCTCTCGTCTCAATCTGAGGAGTTCACTACCACTTGCCATGACCATTTCAGATCAGCTGCCCAGGAAGATCCAGCAAAAGTGTTGAACTATCAGGAGGACTATGCTTTTTTTTGGCCCCTGCTGATGCTGCTTATCCTCAGCTCCTCTTGTTATTATTGAAGTGGAAGATCCTTCCCCCTTCTCAAACCAAGTTTGTTTGGAGTATATTTCTAATGAGTTTAGAGAGCCCCATCTTCTAATCTTCTCGGGAGGAGAAGATCCCGTCAGCCATCTTCAAGCTTTCGAATCTGCTATCTCATTGAGGACTATCTCGGATGGGATTAAGTGCAAATTATTAGTTATATCCTTTGATGCTCAAGCTAGAGAATGGTTTTACAAGCTGCCACCTCAATCAATCACTTGCTTCACTGATCACCGAGCAGCATTTCTCTTGAGGTTTGCTACCTCGAGGAAGCGAAAGAGAGGCCCAACAACTCTTTTTCACATCAAGCAAGGGGATAATGAGACTCTTGCTCAATTGGTTGATAGGTTCCAAAAGGAAATTCTTGAAATTTTTGATGTTAATCAGGACTTGTATAAATTTGCCTTGATAAATGGATTACAAGAAGGTCCTCTCAAATTTGAAGTCAGACGAAATGAACCCGAGACTTACGAGCATCTTATCAGAATAGCAAATCAATTTATTCAAGGAGAGACAGCAAATCCTAATTACGCTTCATCTCTGAATCAAAGAACCCAACAACGGAAAAGGAATTTTTATTATCAACATCTGTCTTCATCACAAAGTATCCTGCAAGATAAAGGCTTCAAATCTTACTCCTTTCCTCAAAATAGATCTACTCAACATCCACAGCGAAATGCATCACCTGAATTTGTGGAAGCCTGTCCTATTTAGTCTTTCAATCCGAGGACACTTAAGCCAAGAATTATCCAGGAGGGTATACTCAGCTTAATATTCCCATGGAAAAAGTTCTTGTGACCATTCAGGATATGCCATAATTTAGAGTTCCTCGCCCTATGAGATCAAAGGCCAAGTATCGTCATGGAGAAATCTTCTACAAATATCACTTAGGAATTGGTCATGATATAGAACATTGTCGAGCTCTTCGGAAGCTAGTAGATGAACTATGGGAAGCAGGAAACTTACAAGACTATCTTGTATATTAATCTGATGATTTTTCCTCTAGTAGAAGTAGTGTTGCAAGCAGAGAGTGGAGATGAGATAAAATGACATTTTATTTCTTGTTTCATATACCTCCCATTTGTTTGGAGTTTTTTCTGCATCTTTTCTTTTCTAGCATTACTTGTAATAAGCATAGCAGTAACTCAGGTCCTACCAGCAACCATCATTATGGAGTCCTTCTCAGCAGTCAGATATATCAAACCTCATATCCATACCAACCGTCGTATCTTCACTGCAGACTTTTATTAAAAATATGTCTTATGTTTTTTCATTAACTCTACTTCCTACTGTTTACATTAGTACTTATAAAAACTGCGTGGATGTGAAGGGTGGGAATACCACCTTTGTTGTTTGATGTTTGATGTGAAGGGTGGATATACCACCTCTGCTTATTTCCTATGGGGTCGAAAAACCCAATAAGACCACATCACGCAAGAATTATCCGCAGATGTGTAGTGGTAGCCCCTCTCTTCTTCTTAGGATGTCATCAACTTAATGATCTCTTGAAGAAAGCAATGTCGGTGTAGCTTCTGCATCATGACCGCACCTCCCCCTTTTGATCATTCATCTTTCTCGCCCTCTCTCTTTCTCTCTCTATTTCTCTATGATTGATTGTCATTGATTGCAATAATATTTTTGTCGAGTTAATCGACTTATTCTACTTGAATGTAGATAAATCCATTATTAATTGATTGATTGTGATAGATCACTAACAACTGATGTTAGATGGTGTAATATTGTTTGCAAGAGAATCAGACTAATTTTAGTATGTACCAAAATGCACTACCAAATAATTCTGCAATTATTTGTTAGGAACTAATTTTTCAGGTACCCTAACATCCCATATGCATCACGTTGGGATTTTTGGATTTCATGATTAATCTATTTATAACTTTAGGTTTCTCAAATCATACATTGAGTTGGGCATCAACTGACATAATAACATTAACAACATTATAATCGTCAATGTCAAAAATCACACAGCTATATTAGTTTCAGTCTCACATTTCTGGGAGCGTGTGAATATGAAGATATCATAATGTTTATATCTCCTTCCGCATACATGAGTGTTATCTCATTTCTTCACTTAGAGACATCAAAGCAAGTGATTATTAATAAGCATTCATACCCTCTATAAAGGAGATGTTCCTTCTTATACACTTCAAACGTGAATAAAAATAAGTATCAGCAAAGTTGTTTCAGGTATCTGGCATATTTTTATTACTTGACATCATATACCTGTTTCTCATATCTTTTGCGGAGATATACAGGTGTTTGAGAGTTATCTTCAGGTACTCGCGTATTCAATGTTTCATATACCTGTTTTCATATCTTTTGCAGAGATATACAAGTGTTTGCGAGTTCTCTTCAGGTACTCGCGTATTCTATGTATCATATACCTATTTCTCATATCTTTTGCAAAGATATATAGGTGCTCGCGAGTTCTCCTTTTGGTACTTGAGTATTATATTTTCATATACCTGTTCTAATATCTTTTTTGCAGAATAAACAAAGGTGTTCATGGTTCTCCTTCAGGTACTCGCACAATGCTTTTCTTTAATACATACTTCGGCTATTCTTTTACAAAATAAGCGGGTGCTCGCGAGTTCTCCTCAGGTACTCGCATATTATGTTTCTTTTTTACCTGTCTTAACTACCCTTTTTTGCATAAGTAAACAGCTGCCCGCAAGTCCTCGTCAGGTACTCATATAATGTTTTTCTTTCGTATCCACCCTGATTACTCCTTTGCAGAAATAAGTAGGTGCTCATAAGTTTCCTATTCAGGTGTTCACATTATAATGCACATTTTCTGCGCATGTTCAATCATGTCAGAGAAAGTGGATCGTGATTCTTGTGGGTAAGTTCTATTTTTTGAGGTTTTTTCAAAACTTGAAAAAATGCGGAGATTTTTTTTACCCAGAAAGCGGCGATCCATTCAAGGCGGCCAAAGCAACCTGAACAGCCTCAACAAGCCAGGCGATCTCCCATTGCCCAGGCGGTCTCGCCAGGCGGGCGGCCTTGACAGCTCCAAGCGGTATCGCCAGGTGGGCGGCCTCGCCAGCTCCAGGCGATCTCGCCAGGTGGGCGGCCTCGCCAGCTCCAGACGGTCTCGCCAGGCGTGCGCCCTCGCCAGCTCCAGGCGGTCTCGCCAGGGGGCAGCCTCGCCAGCTCCAGGCGGTCTCGCCAGGTGGGCGGGCTTGCCAGCTCCAGGCGGTCTCGCCAGGCGGACGTCCTGGCCAGCTCCAGGTAGTCTCGCCAGGCGGGTGGCCTCGCCAGCTTCAGGTCTCTCCAGGCGGGCGGCCTCTCCAGCTCCAGACGGCCTCGCCAGGCGGGCGGCCTTGCCAACTCTAGGTGGTCTCACCAGGCGGCTAGCCTCGCCAGCTCCTTGCAGTCTCTCCATGAGGGCGACCTTCCCATCTCCAGGCGGTCTCGCCCGGAGGGCAGCCTCGCCAGCTCTAGGCGTTCTTGCTAGGCGGGCGGCCTTGCTAGCTCCAGTTGGTCTTGCACCCGGTGGTCTCGCCCTCGCCATCAACGTTGGGCGATCTCCCATCGCCCGATAAGCGCTCTTGGCGAGCCCCGAGCCTGGGCGGTCTCCTACCGCTCGGGCAGTCTCGCCCTGAGCCCGGGCGGTCTCCCACCGCCCGGGAGATCATTCCCAGCCGGTCGAACCCTCCACGTCTGAAATTGGCCAAAATAAAACTCCTACGAAGAATCTCTGAATGATTAGAATGAAAAGTAAGGATTAGGGCCAAACACTCCAATGCCAAAATCTCACGAATTCGAAAATACTCACCGCACACACGAAGATCCCGGCGAGAGCTTTCTGAATCTATAGTTAGACAAGGATTTCATGCACTAGATCACTCGCGACGGCCGACGGAAGCTCCACGAAAGTCATGACTTCTGCTTTCTCTCGCTCTCTGGTTCGGCGGAAATGGTAAGAAGAAGAGGAATAACCTAATTCTATTAATGGCCCTTTATACTAGGATTTAAAAGTCTTTATTTAATATTAAATTATAATGATTTTAGCCTTAAACTTGCGATTTGGACAAGACTAACTCGTATTTTCATGAAAATCGCACCATAGGAAAATACCGGTCCTCCAAAACCAACGACGAAGTCGATATAAGACTTCGACGACCCGATTACGAGTTATAATTTAATTTTCATAATTTACAACAACTAAACTTGACAATTTCGCTTAAATTAATTATATTAAATTTTCCAATCTCAAAAAATTCTTACACTTTGGCAAAATACCGCTAACTTCACGCTAACGTAAGGCCCTTACATCATTATTACGCAGAAGTATCATTTAATTAAATTATCAGAAATTCAGGGGCGTTACAACCCCCCCCCCCCCCCCCTAAAAGGAAGTTTCGTCCTGAAACTTGGAGCGCAACCGAACTTAAGAGATAAACGAACAGAACAACAATCTCATCGGATAGAAAAGAACTTACCGAAGAAAACTAGGAGAAAAGAAGAGGATGAGATTTCCTCATAACAGATTCTAGTTCCCAAGTCGCGCTCTATACGTCTTGGTTTCGCCAAAGGACTTTGACCATAGGAATCGTCTTCTTCCGCAACACTCGTTCCTGATTCTCTAGAATACAAATAGGCTCTTTGACATAAGGCAGATTAGGTTGCAACTAGGGCACTGCATCAAGGACATGACGATCACTAAGCACGCACTTTCTCAACTGGCTCACATGAAAAACATCATGAACACATGGGAAAGAAGCTGGCAAATCCATTCTATAAGCTGACGCTCTGATGCGCTCAATAACCAAGAAGGGTCCCATATACCAGGGATCCATCTTATGGTTCTTTCCAAATCTCTTTGCACCTGGCATCGGAGAAACCTTCCGGAAAATCATGTCCCAAACTCTGAACTCCAGGTCAACTCTTCGCTGATTAGCATACTTTTCGTAATGCTCTTGTGCCACACGAAGCTTCTCATGAATATGTGTTATATAAATACTCATTTCTTCCAAGGCTTTTAGACCCAACAACGGTCCCTCACCAACCTCGGCCCAAAAAAGGGAGTTTGACAATGCCTTCCATTCAAAACCTCAAAGGGGCCATCTGTAAACTCTCTTCATAATTATTATTATACGTAAACTCCATAAGTCTAAGACGTTGGCCCTATGATCCACCATGGTCTAGGATATAGCATCTAACATATCCTCCACAATCTGGATAACTCTCTATTTGACCATTGGTCTGTGGATGATAAGAGGTAGAATATCTGAGGTTAGTGCCCGAAGCTTCCTGCAAGCTATGCTAGAAATGAGACATATACCTGGAATCCTGATCTAACACAATACTCAAGGGCACACCGTGTAACCTGATGACCTCATCTAAATAAAGCTCTGCTATTTTCTCCATCGAATAACCAATCTTAAAAAGTACAAAATGACTGCACTTCGGTAATCTTTCCAAAATAACCCTTACAGAATCATGCCCTCAGGGAGATCTCAACAAACCGATAATGAAGTCCATAGAAATACTCTCCCACTTCCAATTTGGAATATCCAAAGGGTGCAACTTACCTCCAGGTCTCTTGTGATCTGCCTTGACACACTGACAGTTATAACATTCTGATACAAACTGTTGGATCTGTAGGAACCCTTAGAGGGGGTGGCGGGTGAATAAGGGTTTTAAAAACTTATGATATATTTTGAAATACTTGAAATAATAAGAGATCAAAATAGTACAAAACCAAAACAAATCAAGTGAAATAAAATAGAGACATGATTTTATTAAAATGAAATGTAGGATTACAAAACATGATTTCTTATGACGCTAAAAATCGAAGGCGAATAGTAAATAGTCTTTTTCGTTTTCTATCCCGACTCGTATCCCCACGAACCGGTGGCTTTAGCCTATCCTTCCCCGGATACGACCTCAAGCCGCTCTAGCCAATCCTTCCCCGGATATGGCCTCGAGCACCCCTAGATCTACACCCTAGACCTAGTCACCAACACGAGGCAAAGTTCTGCCCTATGTCCTACCCAGGCCTAGTCTCCAACACGAGGTGAATTTACTACATGAGTACGAAAGAGTAAAGAAACGAAACAACAACAATATAAAAACTCCCTATATGGATCTCTTAAAGAAGTAGATGAAGTCCCGCAGAGTATGATCGTAGTTGATGATGTCTTCTCCATGGATCTCCTTAAGCCTTCATGGATTTGTGGGAGTATCTCTCTAAAACGTCCTCTATATGATGTGGCACAAAGCTCTAGAATTTAGGGGTGTGAGAGGATGAAGAAGACGGAGCCAAGGGGTCCTTTTTATAGCCTTGAATAACACTACCGTCGGCGCTATCCCTGTTTAGGAAACATTCTCCGCGTGCGTATCTTCATTCCAAGTAAACCCTGCCGATATTCTCCATGTGCGTCGAGATAGCGCCTACGCTAGCTACTAGTGCATGCGCTAGCGCCTTCTAAACTTGCCTCCCGAAATTGCCTAATCAGGGATAGAGCCCGCGCTAGTGGCTAGCGCTGTCGCTAGGGCTAGTGCATGCGCTAGTGGCTACTGCCGGCGCTAGTGGGCATGCTGGAATTTTGGCTTCAAACATGGGTGGCAACCTTCTTATGTTATCCTTGAGTCATATGATATTGTTTCCTGCACACTTAAATACACAAGATCAAATACACATAAGATTTGTTATTCTCAAACCTAGGAGATGCGGAAGACCATGTTCCAACAAACTCCCCCTTTTGATAATAACAAATCCAGTAATGATAAATAAGAGAATTAATACATAAAGCATGATGAATCCTACTTGTGTGTGTGTGTGTGAGTGATGACTTAGGATAATTGTCGAGTTTGGTATTTAGAATTGCTCCCCCTAAATGCATGCCCCCCCTATGTGAATGCTCCCCTTATATATAAGCTATCTTCTTAATTATTAATCACGTTAGTTTTCCCATTTGATAGTGATTTTATTTATCATGTTAGTTCTCCCCCTTTTGTTATTAACAAAAGTGGGTTAAGGAAGCAAGAGACATAAAAAGAGGATTTTGATACAAAGATAAGGCATGATCGAGCTTATAGAGGAAATGAAATGACAAGGAGTTTTTAGCATAAAAATGATTTTCAAAAAGATCAGAGTTTTTAGCATAAAAATAATTTCACAGAAATAGATCAGAGTTTTTATAGAAAGTATGCATGTTAGAACAACTTAAAATAACCTTTACCAAGCATGTCTACCATTTGTTGAAGAAAAGGAATTTTGAGATTCAAGTGATGGTAAGACTTGAAATAAGCATGAAAGCGCAAGGTAAAAGTTATTGGGTAATATTGCGGAAGACTTATAGAAATACAAGAAACATATTTTTTGAGCATGAAAACCATAAGAGTAAATATGAGTTTAAGTCCAAACATAAGAAGATGTTTTGAAGTTCAAAATTTTAAGAGTTATAGCATAAGCAGAAAGGCTATATATTTGTTTATCCAAAGAAAAAACATCTTTTTGGAAGTTCAAAGATCATAACAGAAATAAGAGATGTTATCCAGTAAAATTGATATTATTTGGATAAAACCAATCTTATATAAGCATTTAGGTTTAAGATAATATTTTTACGAAATAATCTTTCGTAAGCAAGTAAGATTTTCAATAAAGTTTTCATGATAATAGGCAAGGAGTTCTATTTTTCAAAAACTACTAAGGCAAGCATGATTGCACATATTCTAGAAGATAGTAACTACTATTAATTTGCATTTCAAGTTATGAAAACATTATAGAGATCATGCATTACAATCTAGTGCTTTTACTAAAGCTTTCTAGATAATTTATGTAAGGAAGCATTAGAGTCTAATTCTCATGAGTAGAAGCTTTATGAGAGATAATGATGCGTATAAAATGTGTTTTGATAGAAGTATACAAGTCATATAATCCAAAACACATGACTTATATAGTGAAGTAGAAACATTATTAAGCATGCAATCTTTTTAGCTACTTCTACACATCAATTCTAGATTTAATACAAAACACATAAACAGTACAACTACCAAGGTTCTTCACCCATATAATGCTCATTAAGACTTATTAGAGAGCAAATTAGTTCTTGGGGGATCATATATTTTATTTTAATAAGAGATCTTTTGTGATCCGGTGTGCAAAATAAAAGTGTATTAAAGCAGTTTGCACAAGACACTTTACAATTCTTTCCAAGGTGCTCAACCTCACAATGCTTATAAAGACTTATCAGGAGGTTCAATTAGTGCTTGGTGGAGTTATCTTTGTCATTTTATTATTGAATTTTCTTTTGAGCAAGGCAAAGTTCTCCGAATTCACTTGTTTTTGCAAACACTTATAATTTTGTACTTTCACTGCTATATGTGTAACAAAGTTTTGAATAATGTGTATGTAATAGAGATAGACATCTTAATATTGTAAGCTACTACACTACACAATCATGTAGTGTTAAGAATTATAGGCACATGTAGTCTACCAAAAGTGTGAGTGTAAGGAGATCATTATCAAACATAACACATTACTCATACTTAGAGGCCTACAAACGCAATCCTACACAATTCACTATAGACTTTTTCATTGCACATAATATGATTAAAAAAATTAAGCATGACAAGCCAATATAATGTTTAGAAAATTTGAGATTTTAAATTAAACATTTTTAGCCAAATCTAAAAGAACATGCTTGTCATTTTTGCCAAAGTAATGAAACATAGAAATATTTGTTATTTTAATAAAACCTTGCAGACACAAATAAAAAATAAGCAAAGACATATTTTTTGCATTTTGGAATTTTTGTATTTGATTTTTCAAACATCACACAATGACAGAAAGATAAAAATAGGTAGTACATATAAAAGAACATATTTTTATTGAATTTTCAAAATTTTAAAAATACAAAAAATTGGACACTCGAGCTAGCGCTGGCGCGGCAAACAGTACACTATTATTTAAGATTTTGAAAATTTTGATTATTGGTCTTGATTGTCTCAAGAGTAGTTTCATGTAGAAATTTCAGAATTTTTGGAGATTTCTAGATAGTGCAAATTGCATGAAATGTTAGCGATTTCTTATATGACTTTTCAAAATAAACATCGCATGAGATATATTTTCTTCTATCTTCATTTTGATTTTTCTAAGGCTTGTGTTTATCAAAATATTGTAAGATGAAAAAGATATGAAATGTAAACACAAGATATCATGTTTGAAAGAGCCAAATAAGCATTATTTAAATGATTATAATGTGAAATGATGTTCATGCAATGAATAAAATAGGTATGCCCTAGATAAAAATATCCAGACTATATGTCTACAGTTTAGTCCTGTACAAAGTGACAGGTGGGCATGAGGAGCTACACACATGTCATAGGTTTGGGTGTTACTACCATATGCATACACTTGAGAACGCTCAACCTAGCACTCTTTCCCCCAGTGTCTCGCAAGGCCCCACTGGAACCATCCCTGGTTAAGGACAAGACATGACTTAGAGGATAGGTCTCTAATGCATCCAATCCTACTCCCCCGCTATTGTGAGACATACAATATTGGTATATGATCATGGGCATACACAATGATTAGGTTTAAGAATGATTAATAAACTATGAGTTTGTTTGAATTTTAGAATGATAATATAAAACCTCAAAGATATCATGAATTCTATGTTCCAAATTTTCTATTTTTATATTAAACATCTGATAACTAACATTGCATGAGATTAGCACGTCAACTAATAATATTCATTAAGATACAATGTTAGTATGATAATACATTCGTTCTCTTATGATTTTATTTTTATCACGAATTATGAATTTATTTAATTTTCTAAAAAATAATGATAGTTTTCTTTTTCGATTATTGCTTGAGTCTATAATTAATTTGATCTTTGCTAGACTTTAGTTGGACATAGCAATTTAGAGTGGATCTTGGACTTTCCAAGGTCTACCCTATGAAGGGTTCGCACCAGTGCTAGGAGATATGATGGGGTGACATCCCAAATCATCCTTTCTCAAGATATTTATGTATTATTGGTTGCTACCCCTATTTAATATTTAAAATTTATAGACTTAAAAGTTTTTGAAAGAGAAAAACTGAATTTCATGATTTTATTAATTTAGATAAATATCTCATAATTAATTTAGAATTTGATTTATATGGATAATATAAGATATTTATAGGCAATGAATTTAAGTGAGATAGATAGGTCATCAAAATAAAATATGACTTTGAATTTTGATCAATTTGATTTATAAACTTATTAAGCTTTAAGAAATAAAATCATATTTCCAATAATATATAAGATGACCATGACATGATAGCTTTAAAAAAACAAAAATAAAAATAACAAAGACATTGAAGCATATCATGAAGTAGAAACTTGTATATTTCATTTTGAAAAGATTCTACTTCATGCATTTGATGATACCTAATGAATAAGAGATTTAGGTATCCAAAGGGAACCATGTGTAACGGTTCCTTTGGGTACCCAAATATTACGTGTTGGCTTGTGGGGAGATAGTGATGAATGTGTTCGTTCATGTGAAGTTAATATTTCATTTTTAACTTTGGGCCTCAATTCAAACCTTGGTTTAGAGTTATAATTATGCATCAAATTTCCATAGTAATTTACTTGAATATTTGGAAAAATTTTATTTTTGAATTTATTATTTAAAGGAAATTTGTTTGCATTTAATTTTATGTTGGGAGAACAATTATGTTGTAAATGATAATGATGATAGACTTTTGGAATTTCATTTACAAGCTTTTGTTGTTTTTCATTTCCTATGTTTTGCTTGGATAAATTATGAAAATTCATATTTAACTTGCCTTTGGATTTTTCTTGGTATTGCATTTTTCTTTAAAATTTCCTTAAGCAAGTTAACTTTATTTTCTAATTCATAATTCTTAACTTTGAGATTATGTCTAGCTTTATTATAAGCAATTGTGTTATTCTTAAGGGTGAAAACAATAGAATCAATATGAGTTTTGTAAGTATTTCTTAACTCTTCAAATGTTTCATCCATCTCTTTAATTTCAATTTTATAACTTTTACAGATAGCACAATCATTTGTAATATATGAATTTTCTAAAGATAATTTTTCATTATGTTCTTTAACATGCTCTTTTTCATATACCTTGAGTTTTTCTTTAAGAACATTGCAATCAAAACAAGGTTATATATTTTCAATTGAAGAGACATGGGTAAAACTAGATAAATCAAAATTTGATTCAACATTAACTTTTGCTTGTAAACCTTTATTTTCTATGCGCAATTTGCAATTAGCATTTTTCAATTTCTTAATTTTGCGCATTGTAATTTGTTGCAATTGTAAAGTAGAAATATAATTGCAAACAATAAGGGAATTTGATTTCCTTATAGTGCTTTTGGATGTTGTGAGATTTGAGCATAGAGTTCTTTTGTTTTCTTCATCTTTTTGGCACACCTCTTCCAAAGATAAAATTTCTTCTTCTCTTCCACTTGATGTGTACTCCATTGATTCAATGTGAGAGGAGCTTTCTTGAGCATTTGTGCAAGCTTGTATGTTCTCCACTTCTTGCGTTTGTGTCATACCTGTGAGAGGAAGGTCATACATTTCGTCAAGAAATCTCCATACTTTGTATGCACTAGAAAAATAATATATTAATTTAAAAATATCTTTAGATAAAACAGAAAAAATACCATTCAAAGATTTTGCATTTAGGTGACATTCTTTTTTATTTAATTCATCCGCTGGTCTTACTATTGCTATATTCCATGCTTCGATATCTAAAGTTTTAATAAACTTTTCCATTAAAATTTTCCACCATTTATAATTTCTTCCTTCAATTAAAGGTGGTGCAAGAGATTTTCCTTCTTCATAAAAATTTCCCCCACTAATAGAAGTGAGATCATGAGATGCCATTATTCCCGGTTGTTAAGCCGATTTGGAATAACCTACCTCTAATACCACTTGTTAGATCTGTAGGCACCCTTAGAGCGGGGGGTGAATAAGGGTTTTAAAAACTTATGTTATATTTTGAAATACTTAAAATAATAAGAGATCAAAATAGTGCAAAACCAAAACAAATCAAGTGAAATAAAATAGAGACATGATTTTATTAATATGAAATGTAGGATTACAAAACTTGATTTCTTATGACGCTAGAAATCGAAGGCGAATAGTAAAAATTCTTTTTCATTTTCTATCCTGACTCGTATCCCCACGAACTGGTGGCTTTAGCCTATCCTTTCCTGGATACGGCCTCAATACGCTCTAGCCAATCCTTCACCGGATATGGCCTCAAGCACCCCTATATCTACACCCTAGACCTAGTCGCCAACACGAGGTGAATTTCTCCCCTCCTAAGTCCTACCTAGGCCTAGTCGCCAACACGAGGCAAACTTACTACACGAGTACAAAAGTGTAAAGAAATGAAACAACAACAATATAAAAACTCCCTATGTGGATCTCTTGATGAAGTAGACGAAGTCCCGCAGAGTATGATCGTAGTCGATGCGGTCTTTCATCACGATGATGAAGCGTGTTGAAATATTCTCCACGGATCTCCTAAGCCTTCATGGATTTGTGGGAGTATCTCTCTAAAACTTCCTCTATATGATGTGGCACGAAGCTCTAGAATTTAGGGTTGTGAGAGGATGAAGAAGACAGAGCTAAGGGGTCCTTTTTATAGCCTTGGAGCTAGCTCCTGTGATATCGCTACCGCCGGCGCTATCCCTATTTAGGAAACACCGCGTGCATATCTTCTGTAACACCTCCCTTGTAATGACTATATAATATAGGTTCGGCCGGGACCCCACAACATATAACCACCACAGCTTCAGTATTAAAAGATGATATAACTACCCAACTCAAAACTCAGATAACACAGCGGAAAAAAAAACTAAGAAACACAGAGATTGTCCACGACTACATAGGAGTAAAACTGGCCTTAAGGCCTTACAAAACTGGTGTCCAATTCATCAAACATTCAACACAAAAAGAAATCCCAAAAAGAGGGGAAAACTAATTTCCCTAAGCTACCTCGGCATGCAAGCCCGAACATCAAAATAAAAGTACAGAAATGCAGGAAAACAAAAGTAAACACTTCATGAGGCTTAGGCCTTTTTGGCCGGCGAGCTAGGTCCAGCCTGTGATCCTTGCCCTGCATCCAAATCACAAAGAGCGGTAAACGAGGGTCAGCTATGGCTGACCACAAATGGTGTAACAATATCCCTCCTCCCGGCCGTCCTAGCAGACCCCGGGGAACTACTTCACCCCGCAAGTCAGCACTTCGTATGCAAATGTATACAAAGAAAAACAACATAAACAACAGGCATGAGTGTCACAAGCATCATCCATGTTTCAATGTTGAGCAGATAATAAAAGGGCCTACAAATGCAATATGAATGCAAACTCGGGTTTCACCCAAGGCACCCTAATGCGTATGAATCTTACACATCATCATACATCATCCATCACATCACAACCATAGGGTACTCATCATTTCCACCAAAGGGCATCGTAGCCTAAGGCCAAGAACTCATGCTGTGATTCCACTGCGCCTGGCCCACCATGCCATCGGGCTCATCTATCAGCTCACCTGTTCTTTCCTCCATTATCGCATCACAACCATAGGGTACTCATCATTTCCCCCAAAGGGCATCGTAGCCCAAGGCCAAGAACTCATGCTATGATCCCACCGCGCCTGGCCCACCATGCCATCGGGCTCATCCATCAACTCACCTGTTCTTGCCTCCATCATCGCATCACAACCATAGGGTACTCATAAATTTCACTACAATCAACACAGAAGGGGCGACTGGTCTTGTCGGGACACCCTCCTTACATGACTTGCAATATCACGGGCGGGCCAGCCGACCACAAGACAATTCCGCGCCTTCACAAGACAAACAGGCATCATAAGCCATAACTCACGCACAATATTTCCCCGCCCACAAACCAACATTCATTCCCATACGAAAATACAAGGGCATTACAACGATGTTTTCGCCGTAATCGGATTTCTAGTAAAATCCCTAAAATGCGCGTCAAACAACATCACCGAATCGGACCAACGGTCGCGATTCCGGCTTCAACCACAATGCCTAACCCGCTAACGGAGCGGATTTCTAATGCAAAATCATGTCGAGGACAGACTCAATCGACCCGAAGGTTCCTCTTGAACCAAGGCGACCCGGATCCCTCTCACTTGACAGATCCGGTGCCAAAATGCAGAAAAAGAGAGGAAAAAGGGATGCCATGCACGCATCCTAAAGACCGGGAGGAGAAATGTCGTTACCTTACGAGATTTCCTCCTAGCCATGAGAATCTTGAAAAAGAATGGAGGAGAAGAAGCGCCTCGACGTCCCCTACGCGCTGCCGGTCTCGGATCGGCGAACGGAGCTCCGAAGCTCCAACAATGGCGGGAACTAGATCTCTTCCTCCTCCAAATCCTTCCTCTCTCTCAATCCCTCAAGAACCCAACTGAAAAGAAAATGAGGAGGGAGAGCTTCTCAGCCCTACTTAGGGATCTCCCACGAACCCCTCACCGCCGTCCGATCAAAATTTAACCAAACGGGCGCCCAGATTTTGTTGTTTACAGATCTATTTTCCGTCAGTTTGCGAACGCATGGTCGAACGCACGACCGTGCGTAAAAACGCACGAACAAATTCAGAACACCATTTTCCCTGCCGAAGAGCACTCACGGGCGGATCGATCGTGCGTCAAGAAAATGCACGATCGTGCGTTTAAGAAAAATCTGCCATTACGGCAGTTTTCAGCGAAGAAGACCTAACGCGCGGCGTTAACTCTCGGATCAGCAAAACTGGGGTGTTACAACTCCACCACCCTTAAAAGAATTTCGTCCTCAAAATTTGAAAACTGAAACAGAAAACTGCGATGCATACCTGATGCAAAAAGTATCGGGAAGTCCTCCCGCATCTCTTGCTCACGCTCCCAAGAGAATTCGTCTCGCCCGCAATTGTCCCATCGCACCTTTACAAGCCTGACTTCTTTATTACGCAACTGCCGGACTTCCGAGTCCTCCACGCAGATCGGACGAACCTTCGTCCTCAGATCCTCCATCACCGGCACTGCCGCCGCTTCAATCACGACGCTTGGCTCTACCAAAGCTTTCCTCAGCACAGAGACATGGAATACATCATGTAATCCACTCAACTCAGCGGACAATGCCAAATGATAGGCTGCTTCGCCTATACGCTCCGTAACCTCGAACGGACCCAAATATCTTGGACTCAACTTCTTGAGTCGCCGCACACGTGAAACGCCCTTGAATGGCTTGATCTTCAAGTAGACCATGTTGCCCACTGCAAACTCCACATTTCTATGGTGCACATTAAAATGCTTCGCTTGCCTATCCTGAGCAACCTTCATGCGCTCCTGAATCATCCACACGATCTCGCAAGCATCCGCCACCACTTGCATTCCCAAAAGCTTAGTGTCTTCCGCCTCTGCCCAAGACATCAGCGTTCGACACCTCCTTCCATACAATGCATCGTATGGCGCCATCTTGATACTTGACTGGAAGCTATTATTATAAGCGAACTCCACCATGAAAAGGTGGTCTTCCCAACATCTACCAAAGTCAAGAGCACACATCCTCAACATATCCTCCAAAATACAGTTCGTTCGCTCCGTCTGACCGTCGGTCTGCGGATGGAACGCGGTACTAAACTTGAGTTTGGTGCCTAAACTTTTCTGCACTAACCTCCAGTACTTCGACGTGAACCGCCCATCGCAATCACTAACAATGCTCTTAGGAATCCCGTGCAACCGCACAATATTTCGAACATAAAGCTCCACGAGCTTCTCCACACCATCGCCCTTCTGATTCGGAATGAAGTGAGCCACCTTTGTCTGGCGATCCACTATCACCTAAATCACATCATTACCCTACTGCGATCGAGGCAAACCATGCACCAAATCCATGGAGATATCGTCGAATTTCCATTCGGGGATAGGAAGATGCTTCAAGAAACCACCGGGCCTTTGGCACTCAGCCTTCACCAAGGCACAAGTCTGACACCGACTTACATACTCAGCTACATCCCGCTTCATCCCAAACCACCAAAAGGATTTCTTCATATCCGAGTACATCTTCGTACTACCTGGATGAATGGAGTACTTCGTAAAGTGAACCTCAAACATCAACTCCTCGCAGAGCTTGCCCAAGCGTGGAACGCAAACCCTTCCGTCTCTCTTCAAAATCCCACCGACCATCTCCAAAGCACTGCCTTCGCCTTGCTGAGCTTCCAACACCAACTGTTGGCACTCTTCGTCTGCACTAGTCACCTCTCGGATTCGATCCGTTATATCACACTGCATTTCAATCCAGTTCAACTGAGCCACGCTAGACTCACCTCTAGCCACATAAGCAATGTCAAGAGACTCGAAGTCTCGCACCAAACGCTCGTCAAGCACCTCAATCCAATTACCTTGCCCGGAGTACTTCTTACTCAAGGCATCCTCCACCACGTTGGCTTTGCATGGCGTATACTGAATCTCCACGTCGTAGTCCCCAAGGAACTCGACACACCTACGCTGCCGCATATTCAGATCCTTTTGGTCTAGGAGATACCTCAGGCTTTTGTGATTCGTGAAGATCTCCAACACCATACACGCAGTGTCGCCCAATTTTAACGCAAAGATTACCGCCGCCAACTCCAGGTCATGGATGATGTAATTCCTCTCATGAGTCTTTAACTGCCTTGACCCATAAGCTATCGCAATGTCGTGCTGCACCAGCACGTAACCCAAACCGCAACCCGATGCGTCACTGAAAATCTGAAATCCTTCCGTCCCACTAGGAAGACTAAGGATCAGAGCAGACATCAACCTTTCCTTCAAATTCTCAAATGCACAGGCACACTCCGGCGTCCATACGAACTTTTGGTCCTTGCGAGTAAGAGTGGTGAGGGGCAATGCCACCCGCGAGAAGTTCTCCACGAACCTCCTGTAATAACCGGCTAGTCCAAGGAAACTCCGGACTTCCGCCACGGTTCTCAAAACAGGCCAATCTCTAATGGCTTCAATCTTCGTCGGATCTACCGCCACCCCATCTCCATTGATCACGTGACCCAAAAAATGCCACCTTCTCGATCCAAAACTCGCACTTTGAGAACTTCGCATAAAGCTGGTTCTCCTTCAACGTCTGCAACACTAATCTCAGATGAGACTTGTGCTCCTCTTCCGATTTTGAATATACCAAGATATCATCTATGAACACCACCACAAACGAATCCAAAAACGGTCGAAAAACCCTGTTCATCAAATCCATGAACACAGATGGCGCGTTCGTTAGTCCGAACGGCATCACCAAAAACTCATAGTGGCCATACCGAGTCCCAAACGATGTCTTGTCAATGTCCTCTTCTTGAATCTTTAAATGGTAGTACCCCGACTTCAAGTCCAACTTAGAGTACACCACCGACCTCACTAACTGGTCGAACAAATCATCGATTCGGGGAATCGGATATTTATTCTTGACGGTCAACTTATTTAGCTCACGGTAGTCAATGCACAACCACATACTTCCGTCCTTTTTCTTTACGAACAATACTGGCGCGCTCCACGGCAAAGAGCTGGGCCTAATGTACCCTTGCTCTAACAATTCTTGCAACTGAACCTTAAGATCGGCCAGGTCCTTCGGTGCCATCCTAAACGGAGGACGCGACACCGGCCTCGCACCCGGTACCAACTCTTTCAAAAAAAAATCGATTTCACGCTGAGGAGGTGCTCCCGGAAGCTCATCGTGGAATACATCCTCAAACTCTTGCACCACCGGAACATCTCCAATAGCCAACCTTGTGGAGTGAGCCTCCAACAAAGCTATGAACGCCTCGCCTCCTTGGTTTACCGCACGCCTCACTTGTATGGCGGAAATCAGGGAGCAAGCCACTCCGTTTAGGCCTTCAAACTTGACCTCTGCTCTACCTTGCCTCTCAGGGTTACCACCTTCAACTGGCAGTCGATACAAGCTCGCTGCTCTACAAGCCAGTCCATCCCTAAGATAGCATCAAATTCGGCTCGTGGTAAAATCACTGCTACCAACTCGAAATCACAATCGCAAATTTGCAACACGATGCGTCCTTCCCTCACGGTGGTCATGAAAGACCCATTCGGTATGTGCATGCTCAGTACCACCTCTACCTTGACAGACTCAACACTGATCCCCAGGTAAAGCTTCCCGCAAGAAAAGAGTGTGACGCTCCCGTGTCGAACAACACTCGAGAGGGGTAACCAAAGACTAGCACAAAACCTAGATACGCGCACAACAAATACGAAAGATCGCAAACAGCTTTAAGATAACAAATGAAAATCTAACTTTTCGTACCTGCCGTCACATCGGGTTGACGAAATGTCTCTTGCTGCCCAAGGGCAGAATCACTAGGCTGCACCGTAGGAAAGCATGAAGTGCTCGACTCCATTGATTTTCCCTTTTCCGCATAACTAAGTGATGAGTCCTGATTATATACACCTTTATGGACTCATCCGGGCCATTATTTAGTCAATATCACGCACTTTAGCATTATTATAGCTTATAATTGATAACCCATGCTAGGTGCACATCTTGGCCCACTTTGGTGTGTTTTTCGTGTGTATTATCTTTCGTTGTACTCTTATGTTGTTAAGTGCCACTTTCAGTGGCTAGATCTGTGTTTGTGCTGGAATAAGAGGCGTGCAAGCGTTTCCGGTGCAATTCTGCACAGGAACACTGCGCACGATCACTTGTTCTAGTGCGCACGACCACCGGTCGTGCGCCACTGATCGTGCGCACTTAACCCCTTTTTCACGAGTTCTGTCTGGTGCAGTGCGCACGACCATCAACTCCAGTGCGCACGACCACCGGTCGTGCGCCACTGTCCGTGCGCACTTAATAGTAATTTTATGAGTTCTGTCTCACCTATTGCGCACGACCACCGACGCTAGTGCGCACGACCAATGGTCGTGCGCCACTGGTCGTGCGAACATTTTATTTTATGATTTCATCTCGTGCAGGTTCTGTCCAGGCAGTGCGCACGATCGCAGGATTCCAGTGCGCACGACCACTGGTCGTGCGCCAATGATCGTGCGCAGTGTTTAATCCAGCGCCTATTTATTGACCTGTTCGCGAATTAGGTCGGGATCACGCAACTCTGCTCCGTTCAGTCCGCCGTTTTCGCCGTTTTCAGGGGATTTTCACCCCCTAGGCCTCCTCCATCATCCAAAGGCTTAAAGGAAGGGTTCCTACACTCACTTTGACCGCTAAGGAAGAGGTTCTCCGCAATAGACGTGGCCGGATTGTAAATCGCTGGAGAAGACGGGTCCATTGGGAGGTGTGACAGCCCTCTTCTACCCCGGACGCAGTTGGGACCGAGCTAGGACGCGGATTGACAACCCGGTGCTTCCTACCGTGAATCTACAACGAGACTCCGGATTCGGTCGTATCTCTCGCCTTTTTCCTCTACTTATGTGGTTATGTGTGATGTATTCTCTTTATTTTGATGATGAACACTATGAATCTTGTCTAATATTGCTTATTTCATGTTTATGAAATCGTTTTGTTCATCTGTGTTATTGAGGTGCGCTTTATTTCATTTTCCATTCCACCGCCACGATCGGTGCCGCACTAGCAATTGCTAGTGGCGTGCTTGACGAAGAGGTGCTCGCGACCCTCACTCCGCTTGCCTTCTCGTCCATCCGCTCTTTCGACGCAGCGCGCTCAAGGCCTGCCTAGTCTCCATCTCACCAATCGAAGCATTGCATAGCAGCATTGCATAGGAGTAGTGGTAATATTTATTTTAAGTATTCACAAACCCCCAAAGCCCTTTCATTCGCATTCCGCCTTTCGCAGGACTTCAATCTCAAGTCCTTCCTCGATAATAAACTCCACCTTACTGTGTTCCTTGAGAGATTCGATACTCGGGGATTACTCCTCGTTTTATATTACTTGAACGATTGGTACACTGCCGTTTCGTGCCGCAGTCGAGCTACCGCCTATAGCGGTGTGTGAGATTTGCGCCATCAAGTTTTTGGCGCCGTTGCCGGGGAACATAGTCGTGTGAGTTTTCTGGAGAAGGAGAATCTGAGAGAGAAGCCCTTTTCAGTTGTAAATTGCATCTTTTATTTTTACTTCTGTCTTTCTATTCCTTTTTCTTGTTTTTATTAGGTGCGTGTAGTAATTTTTTGTTAGGTGTAGTATTTTGCACATTTTGTTTGAATCGTTTTATCTTCACACTATGTGGGCACAATTTAATTTCCGTTGCCGTTGGTGTGGAGCTACCTCCCACTCTAGTGATGAATGCCCTACGGAGAATAGTAGGCATAATTCTTCTCGTCCAGCACATGGAGCACCGACTTCGTCTGGTACCTCTTATGGTGCGCGTAAGTCTTATGGCTACTCTGCTGAGCCTTTACCGTCGTACTTCTTTTCGGCTCCAGCCCCCGCTGTGCCAAAGAAGCCCGCTAGGCAGTGCCAGTTTTGTCGGAGCACAGATCATGCCCTGAAGGATTGTGCTGCTTTTCGTCGCCAATTGGATGAGGATGACGAGCCGGATATCCGGATCGTCCCGAATACTAACTCTGGCAGCACACCTTCAACATCCGGTTTTGTGTCTCTGCCACCTTCACATCTTGAAGGGTATGGTGTGGACATGGTCACCGGATGTGCTGCTGATCTATGTACCGACATTGCTGAGCCCATTCTCCCAGTGCATCCACCACTTCTAGTGGATTCGATTCTTTCCCCTGTTGTGCATACTACATGCGTTTCTGACGACATTGTTGATGATGTGTCGCATGAGGAGGTTGTTGATCGTTGTGTTGTGCCTATTCCTATGGAGGAGGACAACCTTCTAGGTGAAGAGGAGTTTTCCTCAACACCGGTGGAGGAAGTCCAACTCCTAAGCCTGGCCGCCGTTGATCCCGCCGACTCTTGTAGCATTGATAATGATGCTAGCATTATTTTACTTCCCCAACCTGATGGGAGTGAGACCGGGACCACTCCCCCGATTGATGTTCATTTATGTTTTTCGTCTTCTTTATTTCTTGATCCCCCTTCTTCGTCTGAGCTTGTGCAGGTTGAGCCCTCACAGGTACCCCAGGAGGACTTGGAGCCTATGGCTCAAGTCAATGATGTGAGTATCTTCTCATGTGAGGAGGTTTACTCCCCCTCCGTAGAGGAAGCTCCATTCATTGCCTTTTCTTCCTGCGGACCTATTGTTGACGAGACCTTGCTAAGCAAGGATGTTTGTTGTGAGTTGAGTGAGGACCAGGCCTCCTCCTCTTCGTACTTTCTCTACCCTCTACCTGTGAGGAGCAGGTATTTATATTTAGGTAGAGGGGTGACTGCTCTGTCTCCGTATCGGTACCTGTTACCGACCCGCATATTAGAACAGTTACCTGTGCACTTCTCCTTCCATAGACCCATTAGCTAGAACTTTTATATTTTCGAATAAGTCGTGCTGGGATGACATTAACCCCAGTAGTTATCCTTATTTTTCCTGAAACTTTATTTTGTTGAATTAGTTGAGTTTTTGTTAAGGCTATGAATGTCTCGCTGCGTGTGCTGACTCTTGTTTGTGCGTAAACTGCACGGTGATTGGCGTTTTCACTAAAAATTTTGGCCGCTGAAAAATTCCTATTGCGCACGATCACTGGTCGTGCGCACTACTTATCGCGCACGACCACTGGTCGTGCGATCGGCCCAGATTTTTATAAAAACCACATCCGCCCGAGCCTTTCACGCACGATCTAGGGTTCTCATTTCGGTCGCCCGTGCGCCGCTCCTTCCCCTTCGCCGCCGATCGTGCGCCTCCTTCCCTTCCTTCCGGTGAGTCCATTTCCTTCCTCTTCCTTTCTTTGCTCTCCTTTGCCCTCCTTCCGCCATGAGCTCTAGGGATCGCCAAAATGTCTACCAACGCTCCGGCCGCACTTCCGCCTCTCCCGCTCAGATCCTTGCTAGGATGGCTACCTTTTCCAAAGATTCGCACACAAGGCGATTCAATTCTCTCAAGGAGAAGCCGTTCCTATCGCAACGTCTAGTGGATTGGAACGAATTGAACTCTATCGGCGACAATGGGGAGTTGGGGGCGGCCGTCCTCCAACGTTATTCTTTCGATCATTGGAGTGGGGTGCTCGGGTGCGATGATCTCGGCTACCGGGAGCTCACCTTGGAATTTCTTTCTACATTTGAGTGGGAAGTTTTGCCCTCCGGTCAACGTCCGGGAAAGTGTTCTTTTCGGATTTTGGGCAAGGTTTTCACTCTCTCTTTATCCGAGTTGGCGGTGTGCGCTGGATTCTACACCGAAGCCGAGGCCGCGACGATCCCGTTTCTGGACTTGGACGTCTCCTTCCCTGATGGGGTTACTCCGCGTGCCGCGTGGTGTGCCCTCACGGGTCGTGATGAGGAATATGTGGCCAGAAAAAGCAAATCCACATGGATCGTCGCACCTGCTCTCCGTTACCTGCAACACGTCCTCAGCCATTCTCTTGTTGCCCGTGCGCTTAGTCAGAATGTAGTGGGGTGGCAAGATCTTATCGCCCTCTATAGTATGGAATTTCGGCAACCTTTGCATCTCGGCTACATGTTGGCTTACTTCTTCCACCACGAGGCCACCTACGGTCTCACTGGTGCCATTGGCGGTGCTTACTACATCACCCGCATTGCCAAAAGCTTGGGGGTTTGGAGTCATCTACCTCCGATGGTGCAGGTGACTGCACCCTCCTCTATCACGCGGGCCACCATGGTGAGTTTCCACTTGTTGCGGGTCGTGGGGAAGAAGAATAGCAAACGTTTTGTGGTTGTGATGCCTGGAGATACGCCTAGGGAGAGGCAGGGTGACGAGGAGCAGGGAGAGCCGGCTGAGCCGCCGAATACTCACCGAGAGGTAGTTCTTCCGCAGCCGCGGAGTCATTCATCTCAGCATGGGCGGAGAGCCAAGGAGGAGGGCAGTTCTTCAAGAGCACCGGAGGTGCCCAGTTTTGATCGACGCCTCTCCGATCTGGAGGCGAACCAGTATTGGCTCACGGACTTCGTTTATCAGCAAGCGCTGCGGGGCGGACTAAATATTCCTCCACCTCCGGGTCGTGCCGCTTCATCTTCCCGCCGGTCGCCGCCTGTTGTGGTTATTGACAGCGATAGCGACGACGAGTGATCTTTTCCCCCGCATGCGAGCTATTCTTGGCTATGTTGTCTGTTTTTCCCTTGTTGTTTTTTTTTAGGTCTTTTGTCAAGACATTTGAACTCTTGCTCTTGTTATGTTTGTAATAATAACATTTTGTTTATGGAATGCTCCTCTGGGCATAGTTTTATTTATTCAGCTTTTTCTGTTCCCTTATTTTGTGTGCGAGTGGTCAATATTAATTGCAGGAATAGGTTTACCCCATGGGTGATAACCCAGATTTCTTGATTTGTTGTGCTCTCACTTGTTTTAATCCAGTTTTTACTATTTTTGTTGTTCTAGTATCTAATTTTCAGGTGGCCTTGGTTCCTTGAGATGGCGGATGTTGCGGACTATTTTTGATCTTTTCGCCAATCGTCTGGTATGCTCATTTCTGAGCATTGGGTAACACTTCCTCCCCTCTTTTAGCTTCAACTTCTAGATATATTGCGTAGCTTAAGTCTGGGGGAGCGAGTGTTGTTATCCACTGTGCACGAGCTGCATTGCATACTAGAAGGTTGCTTTTTATTTTTTCATTATCATTATCATTGTTGTTCATTCTTCACACACCATTTCACCCACTTGAGTGCGCGCTTCTCTTTTTGTGTTGTTCTGTGTAAACTAGTTTGGTTGGAATATGAAATAGTTTGTTAACGCAGGACTTATTATTTGGAGCACAGTGTCGACTCATGTAGTGTTCTAGTCGCTTCGCATGCTATAGTAGAATTTGCGTAGAATTAGATTTTCTTTATGCATTTAATTTATGTGTAGTATCTCTGCGTAAATTTAGATTTAATGTACTCAAGTGGTGAATTCGAATGAAATTGATGATAACCCGGTGTTGTGTGTGTGCGGTCGCTAAACGTGTGTTGCTCGAGTCGGGAGGAAGGTTTATCTTTCTCGTGGGCTAAGAACTTGCCCCAAGCGACTCTTGAAGCATGGGTGAGAGCTACTTGTTGAGTCAAGCATGATGTAGGCCACCATTTGGCTAGTTTGAGCTTTGTTATTCCATGCCCCTTTCATTCACCTTTGCAAGCCAAATTTGTGCCTACCATTTTTATGTTCAGCTCCTCCTCATCCACCAAAGCCTGAAGCCTATCCTACGCCCGCAACCAAAAAAAAATGTTTTAACTGTGCTCATAATTTCCAACTTGTGTGGTGTGTGGTATCATTGTGTTTTGAAGAGAAAATAATGTCTATCCGCTGATTTTGAACCAACTGGAGGTTGCTTGAAAGAAGAAAAATATATAAAAGAAAAAAAAAGAAGAGTATCCTGAAAATAATCCTCCCAAGCTAAAGAGAAAAATCTGTTGGTATTTGTAAAGTAGGCTGTGTGCACACCTGGTTTTCATGATAAGTCTGGGGGTGTGTCACACGAGCATAGTTGTTTGGTTTTGTAAGGTGCAGTGTGCCGTTGGCTCATTTGGGTTGCGTAGCCGTCATGTTTATCTTTGCATATCATTCCGTAACCTAAGCCCCGTTTTAATCCTATAAGTCCTACTGATTTGACTTGCGAGTTTGCTAGCGCCGTGGAGAGAGTGTGACCGGGCAAGCGTATGGTTCACGACGTTGATGGATTTCAGCGGAGTTATTCCTAAGCCCCGATCTTTTGCAACACCCGCCTCAGCGCCTCGTCACTTTCATATCGGGCATGATCGTCAAATTCTTCATAATTCACCAACTGAGTACAACTAAATCTTTGATTACGCTTTAGTACTTACGTAAATTAGTTAGCATAGTTAGAATCTTCTTCTACTAGAATTCCTACTCGCATGCGTATGTTACTTCACACTGTACTCCCTTGCGTAATTCGCTACGTTAATTATCTTTTTCAACTTCCGCCGGATTCGTTTGCTCGGGACGCGCAAACAGTTAAGTCTGGGGGTGTGATGAGTCCTGATTATATACACCTTTATGGACTCATCCGGGCCATTATTTAGTCAATATCAAGCACTTTAGCATTATTATAGCTTATAATTGATAACCCATGCTAGGTGCACATCTTGGCCCACTTTGGTGTGTTTTTCGTGTGTATTATCTTTCGTTGTACTCTTATGTTGTTAAGTGCCACTTTCAGTGGCTAGATCTGTGTTTGTGCTGGAATAAGAGGCGTGCAAGCGTTTCCGGTGCAATTCTGCACAGGAACACTGCGCACGATCACTTGTTCTAGTGCGCACGACCACCGGTCGTGCGCCACTGATCGTGCGCACTTAACCCCTTTTTCACGAGTTCTGTCTGGTGCAGTGCGCACGACCATCAACTCCAGTGCGCACGACCACCGGTCGTGCGCCACTGTCCGTGCGCACTTAATAGTAATTTTATGAGTTCTGTCTCACCTATTGCGCACGACCACCGACGCTAGTGCGCACGACCAATGGTCGTGCGCCACTGGTCGTGCGAACATTTTATTTTATGATTTCATCTCGTGCAGGTTCTGTCCAGGCAGTGCGCACGATCGCAGGATTCCAGTGCGCACGACCACTGGTCGTGCGCCAATGATCGTGCGCAGTGTTTAATCCAGCGCCTATTTATTGACCTGTTCGCGAATTAGGTCGGGATCACGCAACTCTGCTCCGTTCAGTCCGCCGTTTTCGCCGTTTTCAGGGGATTTTCACCCCCTAGGCCTCCTCCATCATCCAAAGGCTTAAAGGAAGGGTTCCTACACTCACTTTGACCGCTAAGGAAGAGGTTCTCCGCAATAGACGTGGCCGGATTGTAAATCGCTGGAGAAGACGGGTCCATTGGGAGGTGTGACAGCCCTCTTCTACCCCGGACGCAGTTGGGACCGAGCTAGGACGCGGATTGACAACCCGGTGCTTCCTACCGTGAATCTACAACGAGACTCCGGATTCGGTCGTATCTCTCGCCTTTTTCCTCTACTTATGTGGTTATGTGTGATGTATTCTCTTTATTTTGATGATGAACACTATGAATCTTGTCTAATATTGCTTATTTCATGTTTATGAAATCGTTTTGTTCATCTGTGTTATTGAGGTGCGCTTTATTTCATTTTCCATTCCACCGCCACGATCGGTGCCGCACTAGCAATTGCTAGTGGCGTGCTTGACGAAGAGGTGCTCGCGACCCTCACTCCGCTTGCCTTCTCGTCCATCCGCTCTTTCGACGCAGCGCGCTCAAGGCCTGCCTAGTCTCCATCTCACCAATCGAAGCATTGCATAGCAGCATTGCATAGGAGTAGTGGTAATATTTATTTTAAGTATTCACAAACCCCCAAAGCCCTTTCATTCGCATTCCGCCTTTCGCAGGACTTCAATCTCAAGTCCTTCCTCGATAATAAACTCCACCTTACTGTGTTCCTTGAGAGATTCGATACTCGGGGATTACTCCTCGTTTTATATTACTTGAACGATCGGTACACTGCCGTTTCGTGCCGCAGTCAAGCTACCGCCTATAGCGGTGTGTGAGATTTGCGCCATCACTAAGACCGGAACGTACCGACTGTTCCAGCCTCTGCTCTGACTCAGCTCCACCATCGGAACAGAACCGAGCGATGTGGACCACCTTGCCACACTTAAGGCACCACATGGGTCCTTTGGAGCGGATCTCCCCAGAAGCTGCACCGCTTCTCCCATTAGGCTTACATGAACGTAATCTTTTCCTTCCTCGGCTTCCCTCCGATTTCCACTGAGATTTGGAAGGTTCCCCATCACATCGCTCTGCTCCAACGTCCTTTCGACTCTGGGCTTGGTCAGAATATCTCTCCAACGCTCTAGGAACTGTTAACTCTCGAGCTCCATCTGGTGTGACAGGCGTCGCAACCGATAGCACTCTCACTGCTAGAGCTGACACCAAAGCTTCTGCTAGCATACGACAGAAATCAGTCGGGGACATGCCCACAATCATGAGGCCCAAAGCAGTAGCACTGCTCCCTGTAGGCTCCTCCTGCCTCCTCGACGTCCATGCATTGCGGCGAACATCCTAGCACAAGCAAGGAAATAAACGAATCAAGCTCTACTCGCGAAGACTCGAACACAGGGATACTCATGATCCCGCACAATACTCCTATGTGGACAACCTCTTTACGCGATCAGAAAACACTAGACCTCGCAAGAACACTCAACCTCTCTCTGATACCAAATTGTAACACCTCCCCTATAATGACTATATAATATAGGTCTGGTCGGGACCCCATAGCATAAACCGCCACAGCTTCAGTATTAAAAGATGATATAACTACCCAACTCAAACTCAGATAACATAGCAGAAACAAAAACTAAGAAACACAGGGATTGTCCACGACTACATAGGAGTAAAACTGGCCTTAAGGCCTTACAAAACTGGTGTCCAATTCATCAAACATTCAACACAAAAAGAAATCCCAAAAAGAGGGGAAAACTAATTTCCCTAAGCTACCTCGGCATGCAAGCCAGAACATCAAAATAAAAGTACAGAAATGCAGGAAAACAAAAGTAAACACTTCATGAGGCTTAGGCCTTTTTGGCCGGCGAGCTAGGTCCAGCCTATGATCCTTGCCCTGCATCCAAATCACAAAGAGCGGTAAACGAGGGTCAGCTATGACTGACCACAAATGGTGTAACAACATCCCTCCTCCCGGCCGTCCCAGTGGACCCCGGGGAACTACTTCACCCTGCAAGTCAGCTTTTCGTATGCAAATGTACATAAAGAAAAACAACATAAACAACATGCATGAGTGTCACAAGCATCATCCATGTTTCTATGTTGAGCAGATAATAAAGGGGCCTACAAATGCAATATGAATGCAAACCTGGGTTTCACCCAAGGCACCCTAATGCGTATGAATCTAACACATCATCATACATCATCCATCACATCACAACCATATGGTACTCATCATTTCCCCCAAAGGGCATCGTAGCCTAAGGCCAAGAACTCATGCTGTGATCCCACCGCGCCTGGCCCACCATGCCATCGGGCTCATCCATCAGCTCACCTGTTCTTGCCTCCATTATCGCATCACAACCATAGGGTACTCATCATTTTTCCTAAAGGGAATCGTAGCCCAGGGCCAAGCACTCATGCTGTGATCCCACCGCGCCTGGCCCACCATGCCATCGGGCTCATCCATCAGCTCACCTGTTCTTGCCTCCATCATCGCATCACAACCATAGGGTACTCATAAATTTCACTACAATCAACACAGAAGGGGGGACTGGTCTTGCCGGGACACCCTCCTCACATGACTTGCAATATCACGGGCAGGCCAGCCGACCACAAGACAATTCCACGCCTTCACAATACAAACGGGCATCACAAGCCATAACTCACGCACAATTTTTCCCCGCCCACAAACCAACATTCGTTCTCATACGAAAATACAACGGCATTACAACGACGTTTTCGTCGTAATCGGATTTCTAGTAAAATCCCTAAAATGCGTGTCAAACAACATCACCGAATTGGACCAACGGTCGCGATTCCGGCTTCAACCACAATGCCTAACCCGCTAACGGAGCGGATTTCTAATGCAAAATCATGTCGGGGACGGACTCAATCGACCCGATGGTTCCTCTTGAACCAAGGTGACCTGGATCCCTCTCACTTGATGGATCCGGTGCCAAAATGCAGAAAAAAGAGAGGAAAAAGGGATCCCATGCACGCATCCTAAAGACCGGGAGGAGAAATGTCGTTACCTTACGAGATTTCCTCCTAGCCATGAGAATCTTGAAAAAGAATTGAGGAGAAGAAGCGCCTTGACGTCCCATATGCGCTGCCGGTCTTGGATCGGCGAACGGAGCTCTGAAGCTCCAACAATGACGGGAACTAGATCTCTTCCTCCTCCAAACCCTTCCTCTCTCTCAAACCCTCAAGAACCCAACTGAAAAGAAAATGAGGAGGGAGAGATTCTCAGCCCTACTTAGGGTTCTCCCATGAACCCCTCACAGCCGTCCGAACAAAATTTAACCAAACGGACGCCCAGATTTCGCTGTTTACAGATTTGTTTTCCGTCAGTTTGCGAACGCACGACCGTGAGTAAAAATGCACGAACAAATTCAGAACACCATTTTCCCAGCCGAAGAGCACGCACGGGCGGATCGATCGTGCGTCAAGAAAACGCACGATCGTGCGTTTAAGAAAAATCTGCCATTACGGCAGTTTTCAGCGAAGAAGACCTAACGCGCGACATTAACTCTCGGATCAGCAAAGATGGGGTGTTACATCTTCATTCCAAGGAAATCCTGTCGACATTCCTCATGTGCATCGAGATAGCGCCTGTGCTAGCGCCTTCTAAACTTGCCTCCTAAAATTGCCTAATCAGGGCTTGCACCTATGCTAGTGGCTAGCATTGGAGCTAGGGCTAGTGCCTGCGCTAGTGGCTACCACCCGCGCTAGTGGGCATGCTTGAATTTTGGCTTCAAACTTGGGGGTAACCTTCTTATGTTATCCTTGAGTCATATGACATTGTTTCCTGCAAACTTAAACACACAAGATCAAATACACATAGGATTTGTTATTCTCAAACCTAGGAGATGCGGAAGACCATGTTCCAACACAAACTTGGCAATGTCATTCTTCATTCCTGACCACCAAATAATCAATTTCAAATCTCGAAACATCTTTGTAGAACCAAGATTGTATGCAACACTAAATCCATGTACTTCCTTACAACTCCTTCTGAGTGAAGACGTACTTCAAGATTTTATGATCTGTATAAATATTGCATGACACTTCGTACAAGAGGTGTCTCCACAGCTTCAAAGCATAAATGACTGTTGTGAACTCCAAATCATGCATAGGGTAATTTCTTTCATGGACCTTCAGTTGTCTTGACCCATACACAATTACCTTTCCTTCTTTCATCAAAATGCACCCAAGCCCGACGTGTGATGCATCCACATAAACAACGTGCTCCATTCCCTCTTAGAGAGATTTCATGAGATATCCTTAAGCTTTTGACTCCTTCCATTGAGTGATTCCTCAAAGGCTTTTGCCTTTTTGAGTTCTTTCTCTAAGTTAGAATTTTCATTAACTAATGTGTATATTTCTTTATCTTTCTTAAACAAATGACATCTCAGATCATAGTTAATTGAGTATAAAATATCTTTACTAAGGTCTTCTAATTCTATTCTGATTATGTTAAGTTCCTTTTGACTGTTAATATATTCTTGGCAGAATTCATTGAAACAATATGTAAAGTCTTCTGAAGAAAAGTCAAAATCATCAAACATTGTTACCTGATTTTCAGTAGTAGAGTCTTCCAGAGCCATTAAGCGGGCTTCTTGAGTTCTACACTATTCATCACTATCAGATGAGGAGGAGCATGGCTCAGACTCTGTATCTCTCCAGGTTTCAGCAATGAAACAATTCCCACTTTTCTTATCCTTCCTCATGAAGGATTTCTTCTTGAGCGCCTTCTTCTGCTAGTTGCTTTTATTCTTTTCTTCTTCAGGACATTCAATGGCAAAGTTTCCAGGTTTTCTGCATGAGAAGCAAATAATTTCCTATTTCGGAGTTTTGTCATACCTTGGTTTGCTTGAACTCCTCTCTTTCCTTATGGAGTCCTCTGTCTTCACCGATCTCTTGTATCTTTTAGCCAAGAGATTTAGCATCTCTTCTTCAGAGGTGGAAGGCTCTGCTTCAGCAGCCTTTAGTGCAAGTGTCCTTTCTTTAGGAGTTGAGATTCTCTCTAGGGCTTCTGACTCAGCCATACTTTTTAGTGAGAGCTCATAGGACTGGAGCTTCCATAGCAGAGCATCTGTTGATATTTCTCCAAGGCACTTAGAATCTCTGGTGTCCCAGATTCATTAGTCCCATGTGCTTGGAAAGTACATGAGGAGCTTGTCATTAATTTCTTTCAGAGAAATTTCTTTGTCAAACCCTCTCAGCTCATTTATGATGAAGTTGAACCTGTCATACATTTCAGCAATGCTTTCATCAGCCTTTTTCTTAAAGTTCTCTTATTGGGATATGAGAAGGGACTTCTTGTCCTTTCTTTCATCAGAGCTGCCCTCAACTAATCTGGAAAGAGATTCCCAGATTTCTTTGGCAGAGTTGCAATCAGAAACTTGTTGAAATATGTCATCTGACATAGTTGACACCAGGATATTCACGGCTTTGGCATCATATGCCTTCACCTTATTCTCAGCGTCAATCCACTATGCTCTGGAGACTGCAGTTTGTGTTACTGTCCTACTAGCATCTTTTCTCACTAGGACTGGGGGCCTTGTAATAATGACATTAAAAATGTCTTCATCAATTGAGTTCAGATACAACTTTATTCTGGCCTTCAAGAGTGTAAAATTATCTAGGTTAGACATTAATTGGTGGACTTGTTGATGCATAATCCTTAGAACTCATTTTCTTTAGAAAATAGTTTTAATTAATTTAAAATAAAGAAATGAGAGTAAAGAGATATTTTGATCAAGCTGTTAACCTTTTAATGATCAACTGATAATGCTAAATCTAGTTAGTTTAATTAGGTTATTTTTAGGATATTTACTCTTACTTTTTGCTTATTGTTGTTTACCTAAATGCAATTTTGGTTCATTTTCCTATTTTTAGTGCTAACTTAAGTTTTCTGAATTTTCAGGTCAAAAATGCAAAATTTCCTAAGTCACGCCCTAGGTCACGCCCGTGACCTAGGGCGTGTAAGTTGCTGTTTCCAGTTAAGCTGCTGCCAACATAATTCAGAAGATCTGGTCAGACACGCCCAAAGTACACGGGCGTGACACACAAGTCACGCCCGTGACACGCAAGCCACGCCCGTGACCAGCCCGTGAACAGCTCAGATTCGACCAGCTGACCACCGAATTGGTCACGCCACTGTTACACGGGCGTGCTTCCAGTCACGCCCGTGACTGCCACGTCAGCCAGCCGCCAGCGCCCATGATCGCCGCCAGCGCCCATGACCCGACTAACCACCGAAATGGTCACGCCCCTAGTCACGGGAGTGACTGAGGGCGTGACCGAGGCAGAAAAATTTCTATAAATTGAAATGACCTCCAAGCTTTCCCCATTCAGTTTTTGGAGAGAGAACTAGTGCTACTACTCTATTTTCAGTGTTTTTCATGTCATTTTATTCTCTTTCTCTCTCTCTCTCTCTCTTATTTCAATGCATTTCCTTTTCTAGTTTTCATATGAATGTTGTAATGCCTTTTAAATTTCCTTTTATAGTGTATTACTAATGCTTAGTAGGCTTTCCATGCAATTGTAATCTCAGTTGAACTTTTGTTTAATAAAAATGGTATGTTTTTGTTCTCTTAAAATCTTCATCATTTCTCTCTCCTACCCCTCCACCATGAGTAACTAAATCCTCATAGTACTCGATCTTGATGATCTGAGGATGAGTTGATCAAGTTATGATCCTTTAGTCTTCTTTCACTTTCTAAAGTGTTGGGCCTTAGATTTACTCTTAATTAAAATTTAGTGGAGCTATATTATCGATATATAATCCCCACCTTTGCTTTCATTCTTGGCTAGCCGAGAGGCCGATAGTCTGAAGTGAGCACTTAAGAGTAAAGAGAGTTACACACATTTCTCGAGAGAGAATGACGTAAATCTCCTGGATTGGAGTCAAACCCAATAGCGGGGTTCACCACTTAAAGCGAGTTTTAGGTATTCGAATACGGGACGAGAGTTCGGTCGGATTTTCCTAAACTCAGTTGGGCATATCTTCGAGAGAAGCATGTTCAAACTATAGGAACCCCCACGGTCAAGCTGCCCTTACTTTATTAAGTTTTAAGTTTGCTTTTGAATTTTGATCAACTTAGGCTGAAGTAAGTCAAGATTGAGTGCTATTTCTTAATCATCGTTTAGCCGTACTTTTATCCAGCTTTTATTTCAACTTAGCAGACAAAACCATCCAAAAAATTATTAAGATAAAATAATAGTAATTCGTTTGAGTATAAGTAATCAACGGTTCTCGGATTTTAATACGACACTTGTGTTCCTATACTACAGTTCGATAGGTATACTATTTGAGGATACTATTCGATGGTTACAAGTGCAGACGTTTTATAACGGGCTAAATCAACATACTAAGCAAATGATAGACGCCGCTTCCGGTGGTACCTTAAATAACAAAACCCCGGAAGCCGCTCTTGAACTATTAGAGGATATGGCCATGAACACCTATCAGTGGAATGTGCCAAGATCCCGCCCAAACAAACCTGCAGGTATGTACGAAGTGGATAACGTCTCCCAGCTGGCACTACAAGTGGAAATGCTTAGCAAAAAGATATCTGAAATGAATGCTCCTTCCGCACCTCAGGTTTGGGAATTCGCAAAAGCCACCTCCGAACAAGCTGATTTCGTAGGCAATAGAAATGCTTATAATAATTATTCTGCTTCTAATTTTCATGCACCTGGTTTTCAGTTACCGAATAATTATAATCCTGCGCTGCGTAATCACCCGAACTTTTCTTGGAGTAATCCTGCAAACACAACTCGCCCGCCTCTACAAAATGAATTTACACCACCTCCACCCCCTGTTAACTTTCAAAAACCTCCATCTTTGGAGGAGATGTTTTCAAAATATATAAGTACGAACGAAGCAACCGTCCGGAACTTAGCCGGATCCGTTAAAAACCTAGAAAACCAAATCGGGCAGCTCACCAAAATAATATCCGAGCGACCGCCCGGGACTCTTCCCGCTAACACCGAGCCCAACCCGAAAGAGCAAGCGAAAGCTGTAACTCTTCGGAGTGGAAAGCAAGTATCCGGTCCGGTTAGCGAAGAGCCGGAGGCAAGATCCGCCCCTATTTTAAAAACACCACTCACTCAAACAGATTTTATCACTCCACCTCATATTTTCAAAAACAACCCCGCCCCGCCTTATCCATCTCAACTCAACAAGGAAAAATTAGATGATCAATATCATCACTTCCTGGAAATGTTTAAGCAAATACACATCAAGTTGCCCTTCCATGAAGCGATATCACAAATGCCCAAGTACGCTAAGTACCTGAAGGATCTTCTAACTAATAAGAAAAAGCTAGAAAATCTATCGCACGTAACTTTAAATGCTGAGTGTTCCGCCGTCCTAACAAATAAATTACCGAAAAAGGCTAACGATCTGGGTAGTTTTTCTATCCCGTGCCTCTTTGGTGATCTATTTGTAAAGAACGCGTTGGCCGACTTAGGAGCAAGCATCAACTTAATGCCATTCTCCTTGTTTAAAAAGTTAGGAGTGGGCACCCTTAGCCCCACACGTATGAGTATACAACTAGCAGATAGGACGATAAAATATCTGCTGGGAATTGTGGAGGACGTGCTCGTAAAAGTAGACAAATTCATCTTCCCGGTGGATTTTGTCATTTTGGACATTGAAGAGGATGTCGAGGTTCCCCTAATCCTTGGCCGCCCCTTCCTTGCCACCTCCCGTGCTATCATTGATGTGAGTAATGGTAAGCTATTCCTCCGAGTTGGAGATGATGAAGTAACCTTCTCCATAACACCCTCTATGAAAAATACCCTAGAAAATGACGATTCGTGTTTTTTCTTAGATGTGTTAAGTGAAGACCCTTCTTTTTGTATTTCTGAAAATGGTTCTTCTTCTTTTTGTTCATCTTCAAACACCTCCACTGAAATATTATAAGAAATGAAAATGGCCATTGCTCCCGCCCCCTCAAATTTTCAAATTAAATCAAAAATTTTTGAAGAAATTACTTTTGAAAAAGAAAAGTCTTTCAAATCTTCATACGAGGAACCTCCCACTTTAGAACTTAAAGAACTACCCAATCATTTAAAATATGAATTTTTAGAAAAAGACTCTAAGTTACCAGTAATAGTGTCGGCCCATTTAAGTGGATCTGAAAATGCCAAATTGCTAAAAGTTTTACAAAAACACCGCCAAGCAATTGCTTGGCAGATTTCTGATATTAAGGGCATAAGTCCATCTTTCTGCATGCACAAAATTCTAATGGAAGATAATTCACAAAATTCTATTCAACCTCAACGCCGATTAAACCCAAACATGAAAGAAGTAGTAAAGGGTGAGGTCGTGAAATTATTAGACGTAGGAATTATCTATCCAATTTCAGATAGCAAATGGGTAAGCCCCGTTCAAGTAGTTCCTAAAAAGGGAGGTATCACGGTAGTGTTAAATGATAATAATGACTTAATCCCAACACGGACGGTGAATGGGTGGCGTATGTGTATTGATTATCGCAAATTGAACGACACCACCCGCAAGGACCATTTCCCCTTGCCATTCATCGATCAAATCTTAGAACGATTATCCGGCCATAGCTTTTATTGTTTTCTCGATGGTCTCTCGGGCTACTTCCAAATTCCCATCTCGCCCGAGGACCAGGAGAAAACGACGTTTACTTGTCCTTTCGGCACCTTCGCCTATCGAAGAATGTCGTTTGGCTTATGTAATGCGCCGGCAACATTTCAACGGTGTATGTTGGCCATTTTCGACAAGTACGTAGAAAGTATTATGGAGGTATTTATGGACGACTTTTCCGTGTTTGGTGATTCCTTCGATTTTTGTTTAGAAAATTTAGAAAAAGTGTTAGAACGGTGTGAGGAGACCAATCTCGCCCTGAACTGGGAAAAATGTCATTTCATGGTACGGGAGGGATTGGTTTTAGGTCATAAGATATCAGCAAGAGGAATTGAGGTCGATGAAGCAAAAATAGAAGTGATCGAAAAACTGCCACCGCCAACCAACGTTAAGGCCATAAGAAGCTTTCTAGGACATGCCGGTTTTTACCGGCGGTTTATAAAAGATTTTTCAAAAATTACCAAACCACTCACTCATCTTTTAGAAAAAGACACTCCATTTGTTTTTGATGATACATGCTTATCTGCTTTTCAATTAATCAAAAATAAGCTAATAAATGCGCCAATTATGATAGCTCCAATCTGGGACCTTCCATTCGAAATCATGTGCGATGCAAGTAGCTTTGCGGTGGGAGCCGTTTTAGGACAACGTATATCTAAAAACTTCCACCCTATTTTCTACGCAAGTAAAACACTTACATCCGCGCAAGCGAACTATACCACAACGGAGAAAGAATTATTAGCAGTTATTTTTGCATTCGACAAATTTCGACCTTATATTACGCTTTCAAAAATTATTGTTTTTACGGACCACTCGGCCCTCAAATATTTACTTTCTAAACCGGATGCCAAACCACGCTTACTTCGCTGGGTCTTACTCCTCCAGGAGTTCGACTTGGAAATCCGAGATAAAAAGGGGGCTGAGAATTTGGTCGCGGACCATCTTTCACGATTAGATAACCCATTTATTGAAGATTTAAATGAACAAACTTTTAATGATTATTTTCCCGACGAGAAGTTATTATCAATCAACACTACTCCTTCTCCTTGGTTTGCAAACTTCGCCAACTACTTAGTAGCTCGAGTCCTCCCAAAAGAATTTTCCTATCAGCAAAAGAAGAAATTCTTCTCTGACCTGAAGAATTATTTTTGGGAGGACCCGTATCTGTTTCGAGTTTGTGCAGACCAAGTAGTGAGGAGATGTGTTTCTTTCGAAGAAGGACAAAATATTTTCAAACACTTACACGAAGGACCGACTGGTGGGCACTATCAAGCCAATCAGACCGCTCACAAAGTACTTAGTGCAGGCTTTTATTGGCCTAGCCTTTTTAAAGATGCCCAAATGTTTGTGAGACGGTGCGATAGCTGCCAACGGACCGGAAATATCTCAAATAAAAATGAAATGTTGCAAAATTATTTCCTCGAGTGCGAAGTTTTCGACCTTTGGGGAATTGATTTTGTAGGTCCTCTTCCTTCTAGCCATGGTAATAAATACATTTTAGTTGCGGTAGACTACGTGTCTCGATGGGCAGAGGCCCAAGCTCTTCCTACTAATGACTCCCGAGTCGTTATTATTTTCTTAAAAAAATTATTTTCTCGATTCGGTACTCCTAGGGCCATCGTTAGCGACAGGCGTTCGCACTTTTGTAACGCACAATTTGCAAAAACACTTTTAAAATATGGCGTTACACATAAGCTTTCAACTGCTTACCACCCCCAAACTAACGGCCAGGTCGAGGTAGTGAATAGAGAAATCAAACGTATTTTAGAAAAAACTGTTTCCACCTCACGTAAGGACTGGTCACATAAATTAGACGATGCTCTATGGGCTTACCGAATAGCGTACAAGACCGCCATCGGTTGTACACCGTATCGGTTAGTATATGGGAAATCGTGCCATTTACCGGTCGAATTAGAACATCGTGCTTTCTGGGCCCTTAAATTTCTAAATTTTGATCCCCACTCCACCGCCGATCTTCGAAAATTCCAACTCAACGAACTCGATGAGTGGCGCTCCAATGCGTATGAAAATAATGAATTATATAAGGAACGAACGAAATGCTTTCACGATAAAAATTTAAGGCACCCGAAAACATTTAAACCAGGCGACCAAGTATTACTTTATAATTCTCATCTACGTTTATTTCCTGGAAAATTCAAATCTAGATGGTCAGGTCCTTTTAATGTAAAGGAAGCTTATCCGTATGGAACTGTTTTGATATCACACCCAGATAAGGGTGATTTCAAGGTTAATGGGCATCGTCTAAAAATTTATTTTTCTGGTGACAATGTTGACATGGACAGTGAAAAACTTCTTTTGTCTGGACTGTAATAATTTGGATTAACTTTTAAACTATATTCTTTTAGTCGAGCTCAAACGACTTTAAACAGAGGGCGCTCTTGGGAGGCAACCCAAGGTTTTTAAAATTTGTTGTTTTAATTTTTCTTTGGCCCTGGATGGCTCTGATACTCTCAACTTCGGCGATCGCCTGCTTCAACATTGCTGGTTTCAAGAAAAATTCAAGATGATATTTCATGAAGATTCAAAGCGCCAACAAGGGGGAGCGGCATCACACATCCTTTCAAGCCCATAAATCCAGGGAAGTGCCTGTTTCAGTTTTTCAGTTTTAATTTCTTTTCTTAGTTACCCCTTCCTTCACTCTCCTTTTCCATTGAGGACAATGTCTATCGTAAGCTTGGGGGAGAATGTCTTCTTTTCTTTTAGTAGTCTAAATTAGATTTTGGTAAAATCAATAGTACCCCTTGCTTTATGTTTTGTTTTTCCCAAAATATTTTATATAGCCTTAGTTAATTTCAAAATTTCTAATCCTACTTTTAATTATGTTTCACAAGTAAATTGTTGACTCATGTAGTGTTCTAATTCTAGGTAGCATGTTAATCTGAAAAGTTTTTTCTAAAATCTTGTACTTTCCTTATCGTTTTCTCTTTTATCTTCTTTACTTTCGTAAAAAATTCTTCATCCACTATTTTCCTCTTCATTTTTAGATATATTTTGCAGGGTTAACTTTTGATTTGTGTAGTAAATGTGAATAATCCTAGACGCTTATTATTCTTATTTTCAGGATAAGTTCATTAGTCTTTATTTAATATCTAGGGCTTACTTTTTGAAATCCTTCAAAACTCATGCTTTAACTAAATTTAGAGAGCAATGAAAATGATTTAGGCCATTTTGTTTTTAAGTTTGAGCCTTCATGCCAACCCTTAAAAAGAAACCCTTTGTTAGCCTCTTTTGAGCCTTTTCCCATGTTTTATTGTCACCTCCACTTATCAAATTTTTCACCAAAGCCAAAATTTCCAAACCTATTTGAATCACACTAACACTTTGAGTTTTATTTAAATTTCTAAAAGAGTGTGATTGGTTTATTGCATGGAGAGCTTCAAAGAAAAGAATTTGCTCAAAAAGGAGATATTTTAAGCATATTTGTATTAGTTATCTTTGCCAAAATTTCAAAAGAAAAAAGAAAAAAAAATGGCTATGAAAGAGAAAGAAAGAAAATATGCTATATGCTTATAATGAAGGATTGCCTCTTATCATTCATATCTGAAATTTTATAAAACTCATGTTTATGGTTTAGTGTGATTATAGCAATCACTTTTATCTTCGATTCCCATTCCAAATCATATGCCTAAACCAAACATTTCGGTCCTAATAAAGTCCTCTTGATTCATGCTCCTAAATTTGCTTTAGCTAAGTAAAGAAGAAAAGTAGAATAGTTAAGTCTTGGGTATGAATTTAGATCCTTGTTCTTAGAATGATATAATTATAATTTGTCTCTTAGGGTTTAGTAACAATTCAATGCACTATCTCACTTGTTACTTTGCTCAATTTTATTTTAAAAACTTTTTAGTTAAAATTTGGATGATTAATTTTTGTTAGTAAAGGGTATAAAAATTAAGCTTAAATAAAGTACTTATTTTAGGTTTCCTTTTCACTATTCTCCCTACTTGGAATTTCGCAAGGTACTCCTGTTTAGCATAATTAAATCTTTTTGATTAGTCATTTTATTTTATTAGCTAAAGCATATTTCTTTGCTTGGGGACAAGCAAAGTGTAAGCTTGGGGGAATTTGATAATGCTAAATCTAGTTAGTTTAATTAGGTTATTTTTAGGATATTTACTCTTACTTTTTGCTTATTGTTGTTTACCTAAATGCAATTTTGGTTCATTTTCCTATTTTTAGTGCTAACTTAAGTTTTCTGAATTTTCAGGTCAAAAATGCAAAATTTCCTAAGTCACGCCCTAGGTCACGCCCGTGACCTAGGGCGTGTAAGTTGCTGTTTCCAGTTAAGCTGTTGCCAACATAATTCAGAAGATCTGGTCAGACACGCCCAAAGTACACGGCCGTGACACACAAGTCACGCCGTGACACGCAAGCCACGCCCGTGACCAGCCCGTGAACAGCTCAGATTCGACCAGCTGACCACCGAATTGGTCACGCCACTGTTACACGGGCGTGCTTCCAGTCACGCCCGTGACTGCCACGTCAGCCAGCCGCCAGCGCCCATGATCGCCGCCAGCGCCCATGACCCGACTAACCACCGAAATGGTCACGCCCCTAGTCACGTGCGTGACTGAGGGCGTGACCGAGGCAGAAAAATTTCTATAAATTGAAATGACCTCCAAGCTTTCCCCATTCAGTTTTTGGAGAGAGAACTAGTGCTACTACTCTATTTTCAGTGTTTTTCATGTCATTTTATTCTCTTTCTCTCTCTCTCTCTTATTTCAATGCATTTCCTTTTCTAGTTTTCATATGAATGTTGTAATGCCTTTTTAATTTCCTTTTATAGTGTATTACTAATGCTTAGTAGGCTTTCCATGCAATTGTAATCTCAGTTGAACTTTTGTTTAATAAAAATGGTATGTTTTTGTTCTCTTAAAATCTTCATCATTTCTCTCTCCTACCCCTCCACCATGAGTAACTAAATCCTCATAGTACTCGATCTTGATGATCTGAGGATGAGTTGATCAAGTTATGATCCTTTAGTCTTCTTTCACTTTCTAAAGTGTTGGGCCTTAGATTTACTCTTAATTAAAATTTAGTGGAGCTATATTATCGATATATAATCCCCACCTTTGCTTTCATTCTTGGCTAGCCGAAAGGCCGATAGTCTGAAGTGAGCACTTAAGAGTAAAGAGAGTTGCACACATTTCTCGAGAGAGAATGACGTAAATCTCCTGGATTGGAGTCAAACCTAATAGCGGGGTTCACCACTTAAAGCGAGTTTTAGGTATTCGAATACGGGACGAGAGTTCGGTCGGATTTTCCTAAACTCAGTTGGGCATATCTTCGAGAGAAGCATGTTCAAACTATAGGAACCCCCACGGTCAAGCTGCCCTTACTTTATTAAGTTTTAAGTTTGCTTTTGAATTTTGATCAACTTAGGCCGAAGTAAGTCAAGATCGAGTGCTATTTCTTAATCATCGTTTAGCCGTACTTTTATCCAGCTTTTATTTCAACTTAGCAGACAAAACCATCCAAAAAATTATTAAGATAAAATAATAGTAATTCGTTTGAGTATAAGTAATCAACGGTTCTCGGATTTTAATACGACACTTGTGTTCCTATACTACAGTTCGATAGGTATACTATTTGAGGATACTATTCGATGGTTACAAGTGCAGACGTTTTATAACGGGCTAAATCAACATACTAAGCAAATGATAGACGCCGCTTCCGGTGGTACCTTAAATGACAAAACCCCGGAAGCCGCTCTTGAACTATTTGAGGATATGGCCATGAACACCTATCAGTGGAATGTGCCAAGATCCCGCCCAAACAAACCTACAGGTATGTACGAAGTGGATAACGTCTCCCAGCTGGCACTACAAGTGGAAATGCTTAGCAAAAAGATATCTGAAATGAATGCTCCTTCCGCACCTCAGGTTTGGGAATTCGCAAAAGCCACCTCCGAACAAGCTGATTTCGTAGGCAATAGAAATGCTTATAATAATTATTCTGCTTCTAATTTTCATGCACCTGGTTTTCAGTTACCGAATAATTATAATCCTGCGCTGCGTAATCACCCGAACTTTTCTTGGAGTAATCCTGCAAACACAACTCGCCCGCCTCTACAAAATGAATTTACACCACCTCCACCCCCTGTTAACTTTCAAAAACCTCCATCTTTGGAGGAGATGTTTTCAAAATATATAAGTACGAACGAAGCAACCGTCCGGAACTTAGCCGGATCCGTTAAAAATCTAGAAAACCAAATCGGGCAGCTCGCCAAAATAATATCCGAGCGACCGCCCGGGACTCTTCCCGCTAACACCGAGCCCAACCCGAAAGAGCAAGCGAAAGCTGTAACTCTTCGGAGTGGAAAGCAAGTATCCGGTCCGGTTAGCGAAGAGCCCGAGGCAAGATCCGCCCCTATTTTAAAAACACCACTCACTCAAACAGATTTTATCACTCCACCTCATATTTTCAAAAACAACCCCGCCCCGCCTTATCCATCTCAACTCAACAAGGAAAAATTAGATGATCAATATCATCGCTTCCTGGAAATGTTTAAGCAAATACACATCAATTTGCCCTTCCATGAAGCGATATCACAAATGCCCAAGTACGCTAAGTACCTGAAGGATCTTCTAACTAATAAGAAAAATCTAGAAAATCTATCGCACGTAACTTTAAATGCTGAGTGTTCCACCGTCCTAACAAATAAATTACCGAAAAAGGGTAACGATCCGGGTAGTTTTTCTATCCCGTGCCTCTTTGGTGATCTATTTGTAAAGAACGCGTTGGCCGACTTAGGAGCAAGCATCAACTTAATGCCATTCTCCTTGTTTAAAAAGTTAGGAGTGGGAACCCTTAGCCCCACACGTATGAGTATACAACTAGCAGTTAGGACGATAAAATATCCGCTGGGAATTGTGGAGGACGTGCTCGTACAAGTAGACAAATTCATCTTCCCGGTGGATTTTGTCATTTTGGACATTGAAGAGGATGTCGAGGTTCCCCTAATCCTTGGCCGCCCCTTCCTTGCCACCTCCCGTGCTATCATTGATGTGAGTAATGGTAAGCTATTCCTCCGAGTTGGAGATGATGAAGTAACCTTCTCCATAACACCCTCTATGAAAAATACCCTAGAAAATGACGATTCGTGTTTTTTCTTAGATATGTTAAGTGAAGACCCTTCTTTTTGTATTTCTGAAAATGGTTCTTCTTCTTTTTGTTCATCTTCAAACACCTCCACTGAAATATTACAAGAAATGAAAATGGCCATTGCTCCCGCCCCCTCAAATTTTCAAATTAAATCAAAATTTTTTGAAGAAATTACTTTTGAAAAAGAAAAGTCTTTCAAATCTTCATACGAGGAACCTCCCACTTTAGAACTTAAAGAACTACCCAATCATTTAAAATATGAATTTTTAGAAAAAGACTCTAAGTTACCAGTAATAGTGTCGGCCCATTTAAGTGGATCTGAAAATGCCAAATTGCTAAAAGTTTTACAAAAACACCGCCAAGCAATTGCTTGGCAGATTTCTGATATTAAGGGCATAAGTCCATCTTTCTGCATGCACAAAATTCTAATGGAAGATAATTCACAAAATTCTATTCAACCTCAACGCCGATTAAACCCAAACATGAAAGAAGTAGTAAAGGGTGAGGTCGTGAAATTATTAGACGTAGGAATTATCTATCCAATTTCAGATAGCAAATGGGTAAGCCCCGTTCAAGTAGTTCCTAAAAAGGGAGGTATCACGGTAGTGTTAAATGATAATAATGACTTAATCCCAACACGGACGGTGAATGGGTGGCGTATGTGTATTGATTATCGCAAATTGAACGACGCACCCGCAAGGACCATTTCCCCTTGCCATTCATCGATCAAATCTTAGAACGATTATCCGGCCATAGCTTTTATTGTTTTCTCGATGGTCTCTCGGGCTACTTCCAAATTCCCATCTCGCCCGAGGACCAGGAGAAAACGACGTTTACTTGTCCTTTCGGCACCTTCGCCTATCGAAGAATGCCGTTTGGCTTATGTAATGCGCCGGCAACATTTCAACGGTGTATGTTGGCCATTTTCGACAAGTACGTAGAAAGTATTATGGAGGTATTTATGGACGACTTTTCCGTGTTTGGTGATTCCTTCGATTTTTGTTTAGAAAATTTAGAAAAAGTGTTAGAACGGTGTGAGGAGACCAATCTCGCCCTGAACTGGGAAAAATGTCATTTCATGGTACGGGAGGGATTGGTTTTAGGTCATAAGAAATCAGCAAGAGGAATTGAGGTCGATGAAGCAAAAATAGAAGTGATCGAAAAACTGCCACCGCCAACCAACGTTAAGGCCATAAGAAGCTTTCTAGGACATGCCGGTTTTTACCGGCGGTTTATAAAAGATTTTTCAAAAATTACCAAACCACTCACTCATCTTTTAGAAAAAGACACTCCATTTGTTTTTGATGATACATGCTTATCTGCTTTTCAATTAATCAAAAATAAGCTAATAAATGCGCCAATTATGATAGCTCCAATCTGGGACCTTCCATTCGAAATCATGTGCGAAGCAAGTAGCTTTGCGGTGGGAGCCGTTTTAGGACAACGTATATCTAAAAACTTCCACCCTATTTTCTACGCAAGTAAAACACTTACATCCGCGCAAGCGAACTATACCACAACGGAGAAAGAATTATTAGCAGTTATTTTTGCATTCGACAAATTTCGACCTTATATTACGCTTTCAAAAATTATTGTTTTTACGGACCACTCGGCCCTCAAATATTTACTTTCTAAACCGGATGCCAAACCACGCTTACTTCGCTGGGTCTTACTCCTCCAGGAGTTCGACTTGGAAATCCGAGATAAAAAGGGGGCTGAGAATTTGGCCGCGGACCATCTTTCACGATTAGATAACCCATTTATTGAAGATTTAAATGAACAAACTTTTAATGATTATTTTCCCGACGAGAAGTTATTATCAATCAACACTACTCCTTCTCCTTGGTTTGCAAACTTCGCCAACTACTTAGTAGCTCGAGTCCTCCCAAAAGAATTTTCCTATCAGCAAAAGAAGAAATTCTTCTCTGACCTGAAGAATTATTTTTGGGAGGACCCGTATCTGTTTCGAGTTTGTGCAGACCAAGTAGTGAGGAGATGTGTTTCTTTCGAAGAAGGACAAAATATTTTCAAACACTTACACGAAGGACCGACTGGTGGGCACTATCAAGCCAATCAGACCGCTCACAAAGTACTTAGTGCAGGCTTTTATTGGCCTAGCCTTTTTAAAGATGCCCAATCGTTTGTGAGACGGTGCGATAGCTGCCAACGGACCGGAAATATCTCAAATAAAAATGAAATGTTGCAAAATTATTTCCTCGAGTGCGAAGTTTTCGACCTTTGGGGAATTTATTTTGTAGGTCCTCTTCCTTCTAGCCATGGTAATAAATACATTTTAGTTGCGGTAGACTACGTGTCTCGATGGGCAGAGGCCCAAGCTCTTCCTACTAATGACTCCCGAGTCGTTATTATTTTCTTAAAAAAATTATTTTCTCGATTCGGTACTCCTAGGGCCATCGTTAGCGACAGGCGTTCGCACTTTTGTAACGCACAATTTGCAAAAACACTTTTAAAATATGGCATTACACATAAGCTTTCAACTGCTTACCACCCCCAAACTAACGGCTAGGTCGAGGTAGTGAATAGAGAAATCAAACGTATTTTAGAAAAACTGTTTCCACCTAACGTAAGGACTGGTCACATAAATTAGACGATGCTCTATGGGCTTACCGAATAGCGTACAAGACCGCCATCGGTTGTACACCGTATCTGTTAGTATATGGGAAATCGTGCCATTTACCGGTCGAATTAGAACATCGTGCTTTCTGGGCCCTTAAATTTTTAAATTTTGATCCCCACTCCACCGCCGATCTTCGAAAATTCCAACTCAACGAACTCGATGAGTGGCGCTCCAATGCGTATGAAAATAATAAATTATATAAGGAACGAACGAAATGCTTTCACGATAAAAATTTAAGGCACCCGAAAACATTTAAACCAGGCGACCAAGTATTACTTTATAATTCTCATCTACGTTTATTTCCTGGAAAATTCAAATCTAGATGGTCAGGTCCTTTTAATGTAAAGGAAGCTTATCCGTATGGAACTGTTTTGATATCACACCCAGATAAGGGTGATTTCAAGGTTAATGGGCATCGTCTAAAACTTTATTTTTCTGGTGACAATGTTGACATGGACAGTGAAAAACTTCTTTTGTCTGGACTGTAATAATTTGGATTAACTTTTGAACTATATTCTTTTAGTCGAGCTCAAACGACATTAAACAGAGGGCGCTCTTGGGAGGCAACCCAAGGTTTTTAAAATTTGTTGTTTTAATTTTTCTTTGGCCCTGGATGGCTCTGATACTCTCAACTTTGGCGTTCGCCTGCTTCAACATTGCTGGTTTCAAGAAAAATTCAAGATGATATTTCATGAAGATTCAAAGCGCCAGCAAGGGGGAGCGGCATCACACATCCTTTCAAGCCCATAAATCCAGGGAAGTGCCTGTTTCAGTTTTTCAGTTTTAATTTCTTTTCTTAGTTACCCCTTCCTTCACTCTCCTTTTCCATTGAGGACAATGTCTATCGTAAGCTTGGGGGAGAATGTCTTCTTTTCTTTTAGTAGTCTAAATTAGATTTTGGTAAAATCAATAGTACCCCTTGCTTTATGTTTTGTTTTTCCCAAAATATTTTATATAGCCTTAGTTAATTTCAAAATTTCTAATCCTACTTTTAATTATGTTTCACAAGTAAATTGTTGACTCATGTAGTGTTCTAATTCTAGGTAGCATGTTAATCTGAAAAGTTTTTTCTAAAATCTTGTACTTTCCTTATCGTTTTCTCTTTTATCTTCTTTACTTTCGTAAAAAATTCTTCATCCACTATTTTCCTCTTCATTTTTAGATATATTTTGCAGGGTTAACTTTTGATTTGTGTAGTAAATGTGAATAATCCTAGACGCTTATTATTCTTATTTTCAGGATAAGTTCATTAGTCTTTATTTAATATCTAGGGCTTACTTTTTGAAATCCTTCAAAACTCATGCTTTAACTAAATTTAGAGAGCAATGAAAATGATTTAGGCCATTTTTGTTTTAAGTTTGAGCCTTCATGCCAACCATTAAAAAGAAACCCTTTGTTAGCCTCTTTTGAGCCTTTTCCCATGTTTTATTGTCACCTCCACTTATCAAATTTTTCACCAAAGCCAAAATTTCCAAACCTATTTGAATCACACTAACACTTTGAGTTTTATTTAAATTTCTAAAAGAGTGTGATTGGTTTATTGCATGGAGAGCTTCAAAGAAAAGAATTTGCTCAAAAAGGATATATTTTAAGCATATTTGTATTAGTTATCTTTGCCAAAATTTCAAAAGAAAAAAGAAAAAAAATGGCTATGAAAGAGAAAGAAAGAAAATATGCTATATGCTTATAATGAAGGATTGCCTCTTATCATTCATATCGGAAATTTTATAAAACTCATGTTTATGGTTTAGTGTGATTATAGCAATCACTTTTATCTTCGATTCCCATTCCAAATCATATGCCTAAACCAAACATTTCGGTCCTAATAAAGTCCTCTTGATTCATGCTCCTAAATTTGCTTTAGCTAAGTAAAGAAGAAAAGTAGAATAGTTAAGTCTTGGGTATGAATTTAGATCCTTGTTCTTAGAATGATATAATTATAATTTGTCTCTTAGGGTTTAGTAACAATTCAATGCACTATCTCACTTGTTACTTTGCTCAATTTTATTTTAAAAACTATTTAGTTAAAATTTTGGATGATTAATTTTTGTTAGTAAAGGGTATAAAAATTAAGCTTAAATAAAGTACTTATTTTAGGTTTCCTTTTCACTATTCTCCCTACTTGGAATTTCGCAAGGTACTCGTGTTTAGCATAATTAAATCTTTTTGATTAGTCATTTTATTTTATTAGCTAAAGCATATTTCTTTGCTTGGGGACAAGCAAAGTGTAAGCTTGGGGGAATTTGATAATGCTAAATCTAGTTAGTTTAATTAGGTTATTTTTAGGATATTTACTCTTACTTTTTGCTTATTGCTGTTTACCTAAATGCAATTTTGGTTCATTTTCCTATTTTTAGTGCTAACTTAAGTTTTCTGAATTTTCAGGTCAAAAATGCAAAATTTCCTAAGTCACGCCCTAGGTCACGCCCGTGACCTAGGGCGTGTAAGTTGCTGTTTCCAGTTAAGCTGCTGCCAACATAATTCAGAAGATCTAGTCAGACACGCCCAAAGTACACGGTCGTGACACACAAGTCACGCCCGTGACACGCAAGCCACGCCCGTGACCAGCCCGTGAACAGCTCAGATTCGACCAGCTGACCACCGAATTGGTCACGCCACTGTTACACGGGCGTGCTTCTAGTCACGCCCGTGACTGCCACGTCAGCCAGCCGCCAGCGCCCATGATCACCGCCAGCCCCCATGACCCGACTAACCACCGAAATGGTCACGCCCTCAGTCACAGGCGTGACCTAGGGCGTGACCCATCAAATCGCGTCAGAATTGTGCGCCGAACCTGATCCAAGCGGCAGAATTGATTAAACAATGTCACGCCCCTAGTCACGGGCGTGACTGAGGGCGTGACCGAGGCAGAAAAATTTCTATAAATTGAAATGACCTCCAAGCTTTGCCCATTCAGTTTTTGGAGAGAGAACTAGTGCTACTACTCTATTTTCAGTGTTTTTCATGTCATTTTATTCTCTTTCTCTCTCTCTCTCTCTTATTTCAATGCATTTCCTTTTCTAGTTTTAATAGGAATGTTGTAATGCCTTTGTAATTTCCTTTTATAGTGTATTACTAATGCTTAGTAGGCTTTCCATGCAATTGTAATCTCAGTTGAACTTTTGTTTAATAAAAATGGTATGTTTTTGTTCTCTTAAAATCTTCATCATTTCTCTCTCCTACCCCTCCACCATGAGTAACTAAATCGTCATAGTACTCGATCTTGATGATCTGAGGATGAGTTGATCAAGTTATGATCCTTTAGTCTTCTTTCACTTTCTAAAGTGTTGGGCCTTAGATTTACTCTTAATTAAAATTTAGTGGAGTTATATTATCGATATATAATCCCCACCTTTGCATTCATTCTTGGCTAGCCGAGAGGCCGATAGTCTGAAGTGAGCACTTAAGAGTAAAGAGAGTTACACACATTTCTCGAGAGAGAATGACGTAAATCTCCTGGATTGGAGTCAAACCCAATAGCGGGGTTCACCACTTAAAACGAGTTTTAGGTATTCGAATACGGGACGAGAGTTCGGTCGGATTTTCCTAAACTCAGTTGGGCATATCTTCGAGAGAAGCATGTTCAAACTATAGGAACCCCCACGGTCAAGCTGCCCTTACTTTATTAAGTTTTAAGTTTGCTTTTGAATTTTGATCAACTTAGGCCGAAGTAAGTCAAGATCGAATGCTATTTCTTAATCATCGTTTAGCCGTACTTTTATCCAGCTTTTATTTCAACTTAGCAGACAAAACCATCCAAAAAATTATTAAGATAAAATAATAGTAATTCGTTTGAGTATAAGTAATCAACGGTTCTCGGATTTTAATACGACACTTGTGTTCCTATACTACAGTTCGATAGGTATACTTGCCTTCTCGGATTGCTAGTCCGGATTTTATTTCGTGCAAGCGGAATTTTAATCATCATCAACCTCCCTCTGATACCAATTGAAAGTGCATAGTGTGCCTCTAAGTATTCTCCACGGGGAGAGGGGGTGAATAGAGTTTTAAAACTTTTTCCCTAATTATGCGCACTTAATAAAACTACTAATGTTGGAACCAGTATTTGGCCCAACGAGGGGTTCAGAACCCTGTGAAGGGGGGAAACAAGCACTTACTGATCCCACAGAGGAACTTGACTGAAGACTTAGAATGAAATACATGACCCTTGGCAACAGTGTGGAGGTCCCACCACACACCCGAAAGATCTTATGAGCGCTTCACCTCCCAAGCCAAGACTGTAGTAGGGCACCTTGGAGGGCTAAGGAGCTAACCAAACAGTTCCTGAGGAGAAGCAAAGATCTAGTATACTCTCTTAAGGTGCCCCAAAGGGTCTATTTATAGCCTTTCTGAACTGGTCTGCTAATAGCGGGATTCCGCCTTTTGGTCTTACTGTACGCGCCCCAAACTGGTCTGCTAACAGCCAAACTCCACTGTTCTGGAGGGCAATTGGCAGCCCACCAAGGGTATCAGGGTAAATTCACCTGCAGACCCCTGATGGGCGAGTGGCGCAAGAAGACGCCACTCGCTAGCCTCCTTGCAAGCTGAACTCGCGAGACCTTCTCTCGCGAGTAGGGGAGAACCCCCACTCGCCTCGCATGGCTGACATTGCGAACCCTCCCTTGACTCGCTCTGGCTAAATGCACCCCCGAGCGGTTCTCTAAAACTCACTGAACCGTCCCCTCTTGCTGCTCATGAGAGAGATCTATGGTCCGCCTCACCTTACCTTGGCAGGGTACTCGCTGCGAATTGGCGAGCACTCCCTGAATTGCATGTGATTGATTTCTTCGCGAGTCGGCGAACACTGGGTTATACACAATCCCCTCTCCTCGTGAGTTTATGCTAATCTCGTGAAGAAACGTCCAACCCTCCGTGTTCGCCGGATGAGGATGAGCTGGCATGATTCTTTGGTGGGCCCCCTCCCCAGCGCTATAAATACCAACATTCCGAGGTAATGAGGGACCCTTTCTTTCCTTACTTCCCTTCGCTACTCGCGACCGCATTTGTTGAAGATGCCCCCATCAGAAGAAGCTCAAGCCCGCTTGGCAGCGTCCCACGCGAGGGGGCCATCTGTCACGAATGGGCTCGTCCCCTGGGGCGCCCGGCAGGCTCCGCCTCCCCCTGCTGTGAAGAGGGTGTTGGGATTTCTATACAACATATGTAGATACATATCAGATATGAGTAGCGGAAATAACAACAAGAACAACACATAGAGTAAGGATCTTGCGGATTTCATGAATCAAGAAATAAGAAAAGCAACACATTGCAATACCTGAAGGGGATTGAGTCAATACTCAACCAAGATGCTCCACAACTGAAATCTGGAGAACAGTCGTTGAGTCCAAAGCCCCGAAATGGATCTGTGTCTCTACGAGAGTCCACACAAGCAAAAGGAGAACCACACAAGAACTAGGTCGAAGAAGAAGAGTCCTCTATGTCTCCCATGAACTGCTAGGTCCGACGACAGGGAGAGGCGGTGGCGGCGGTGGAGGAATCGAGACCCTTCGAAACTCTTCCATCGGCCTGTTTGCAGAACTCTTCCGCCTCTCTTCCGATCGCAAAAGAAGGAACGATAGTTAGGGTATAAAACCGGGCTCTATTTATACCCTAAGGAAAGAGAGAAGCTATCTGCACACCCACGACTAGAATTGAAGCAAACATAATTCGTCGGGAGATTATGATTTCCTCGAGTAATCAGAAATTCGTCGAGTCATGATTTCATCGAGTTCGTCCAGTAATCATAAATTCATCAAGTCATGATTTCGTCGAGTAATCATAAATTCGTTGAGTAATCATAAATTCGTCGAGTACAACTCAATTCGTCGAGTGAATGAGTTTGTCGGATTCGTCGAGTCAATCATGGATACGTCGAATCAACTTTTAATTCGTCGAGTCAACATGGATTTGTTGAGCCGACATGGATTCATTCATTCGACGAACTTAGATAAGGGACGTAGAGACATTCTTGATGACTCATCTCGAAGACTTGTAAACATGCTCCATACAATATTCACAATACCTGTGGAGCATTCAGTTGACTCGACCCAACTCCAATAAGTCATAGGATTGGTCCTTCACTCATATCCAATATGATTAAGGCCAACACAATTCTTCCTCCAACTTCTCCAAACACTCTTGTGTGTGACCCCATAGGCTCATATCTGATGCGATTACGGCAAGTGCACCGGTCGTTCAAGTAATAAAATTGGGAGAGACTCCCCGAATATAGTTCTTAGAGGACTGCAAGTTGGGTAGTATGAATCTGTGTTACGGAAACGCTTATATAGATTCTTAAACACTAAATAAAACAGGGGGGGGGGGGTTTCATGGTGGTTTTCCTAAGTGAGCAACAAAGAAAGAAAATGTGGGCCTAGAGCTCTGCTTCGCTTGTTGGAATGGGGTGCAGGCCACAATGCCGTGCTTCGGTGAGCGGGTGAACAAGAAGGCTAGCGGATGAGGGTCGTAGGCACCTCGTCGCGAAACACGTAACTAGCAATTGCTAGTGCGGAGCACTACAAAGTGGTGGAGTGGAAGGGGAACTACGACGCTCCTCAAATCTCATAAACCACACAAGATCTCACAAACATGAAATCATATTAACTAAAACACAGAGTTTATGAACATCATCCACAATAACAAACACATACAAGGAAAACTCTAAAGCAAAGCGAAGGGGAAAAGAGGAAACCGAAGCTCGAAGACTATGCTGAAGATTCTCGGCCGGAATCGTAGGGTTGTCAAGCCTCGTCTGTGCTCGGTCTTCAGTTGCGTCCGGGGTCCGGAGGAGATGTCACCTTCCTCTACTTTTACCCATCTTCTTCGTGGTCTAGCTCGAGGTAACTCTTGTTCGACACCTTGAATGCAGCGGAAGCTCTCCGTCTATGGCGTTCTTGAGCTCAAGGATGATGGAGGAGGCCAAGGAGGGAGCTTTGGCAGAAGATTTGCAAGCCAAAGGTCACCAGAGCTCCTCCTAGGTCAAACGGTGGTGGAGCGGCGAACTGGGTGACAATGGCGGGCTTCTGAAGCTTTTCCCGCGGGGGTCCTCTGATTGCAGCAGATTTCATGCCTTAAATACTAAAATGTCAGAAATTTAGTCACGCACTGGCGAACGCATGACCGTGCATTGCCCGTGCATTAATTAACAAATAAACTGGCTTGAGGGAGAAGCAGCAGAGCCCGTGCATTTTACTCACGCATGGGCGAATCTGCCTGTGCGCAAAAACGCACGAACAAATTCAGATTGGCTAAAAATCAGTTGAAACAAGTGATCGTGCGTTTCCTTCGCACAAGGGCGAATCCGCCCGTGCGTAAAAATGCACGAACAAATTCTGATCACCAGTTTTCTCCCCAGATGAAGGTGCACGACTGCAGCCGTCCGTGTGTCAAGAAAACGCACGACCGTGCGATATAAATAAACATGATTTCTGGGGTAAAATAGGATGATCCAACCACCTGTAAGAACAGCAATCCATCTGGGAATACACCTCCAGCACCAATTAGACAGAGAAAAAGGATTGAGGAGCACCATGTGCTTACCCCCAATATCATGGAGCGCAAACGCACACCAAAACAGGCTTAAAAGGAGCACAAAGCACGCAAGTGCGCATGAATGAGCATAAGAGAAATTTGTGCAATAATAGCTTGAAAATGACGCACATGAGAGTGAAAACTAGCCCGAATGAGTCCATCAAAGTGTATATAAATGGCACTCATCACACCCCCAGACTTAACCGTTTGCACGTCTCGGGCAAACTACTCAGCTCTCCCGTCGGAACAATTGGGTGTTATAGTGAATTTGAGCGGTAGAGGTCCATGCGAAGTCGCATGCTCACGTGCGTAGAAATATGTTATAATAGAATTTAACTCAAGATTATATTTAACTATTTCTAGAACAGTAATTTGAAATCTAGTTTACTCGGATGGTGAATCCCGGTGAGTCTTTAGGTCGCGCATAAGGGACAATAGCGTGACTAATGAGTAGAGTATTACTCGAATCAAAATTCAGGACAATCTCCTAAGAAATCCATCAAAGTCGGTGTCCATAGGCTTGCACATTTGCACTCTCTCCACTGCATGAGATGACTCATATCTAAAATCAATAGGACTTATAGGTTAAGATTTGGCTTAGGTTGAGTTTAGGTTAGATAAGTAGAAGAACGATGGGCATCGCACTCAACATAACCTGAGTACTCAAGAGTATAAAATCACCAATACAACAATTTCAAGAACCACACAACACCCCCAGACTTCAACTGGACCTAAGGTGTGCGCTAAGCCGACCATATATTGTTTTGTCGAGAGATTGTATTTGAAAGTTCTTTTTGCATAAATTTTTTTTTATTTTCTTTTCGACAAATATATCTTTTGTAAGCACTTTATAAACTTCTCCTTTAGCTTTCTCAAAGCTACCATACACTTCAGAGATAACACCAACCGTGATAGATATATAAATTTCTTTCAAACTCATTTGTTGGTGCGAAAATAGGGTTGGCTGTGTTTCTTTGATGAAATTTAAGTGGAGCTAAACAAGAAGGATAGGGAGGCTCGCGTGGGCTTGCAAAGGTGATTACATTGGTTAGGATTTCAAAAGCACAAATGGATCAAGAAATGGCCTACATCACGCTTTATAACGAGTTATTCAACGAAATCGTTTCAAGAGTCACCTAGTGCAAGTTCTAGCCACCGAGAAAGGTTATCCTTCCTTCCGACGCTAGTAATAAGCTACTACTGATCCTGCTACACTCGACCCTATGCTACCGTTGGATTCACCGGATTCACCACTAGAGTAAAATAAATTTTAACTACTATAATAGAAATAAATAAATTATAACATTGAATTTTATTCTACTCTAATTGAATTTTGAGGCGTGACGGGAGCACTCAACTAGAGCACTACTCGAGTCAACATTTTTCTCCACCCCTCACTCCTACACTAACAATCCAATTCTCATGAGCAGGGAACCTCGCAGCAATTGTAACATCCCCAAAACAACTAGACCCCTAGAGTGGTTTTGTCATGACAAAACCCTAGGAAGCTTGTAGAGACCACGTGTCCTTAGCCAAGAAGAAGGAAACCACAGTGGTCTGCAAATAGCAATTTCCAGTTAACAAGCATAGGGTTGGACTTAAGGGCCTCACCTTGACCCTTTTACCCCACCATAGCTTACCTAACCCTTTATGGGTCCCCTTAGAGCACCAAGGACCCATTGGGGCCAACCAAAGATGCCAAATTGACCAAAATCAACCCTAACCCCAAATTGGTCAAAGTAGCCTAATTATGGTCAATTGACCTCCACATTGCCAAATTGACCCTACCTAGACCTTCCTAACCCTTAAGAGAGACCAATAGGTCACTGATGCGCGAATCTTAGCACACCGCTATAGGCGGTAGTAAGACTGCGGCACGAAACGACAGTGTACCGATCGTTCAAGTAGTATAAAATGAGGAATAATCCCCGAGTATCGAATCTCTCAAGGAACACAGTAAGGTGGAGTTAACGTTCGAGGAAGGACTTGAGATCGAAGTCCTAAAGGTGGGATGGAATGCGGGAGAGTTGGTTTGGCTTTTGGAAAATAAAAGAAAACAACTACAACTACTCCTATGCAATGCCGTTATGCAATGCTTCGCTTGGCGGGATGGAGACTAGGCAGGCCTTGAGCGCGCTGCGTAGCAAGGGCGGATGGACGAGTAGGCGAGCGGAGTCAAACTGTGCAGGCCTTGAGCGCACTGCTTCGTAGGGCGAATGGATTACACGGGCCGCTATGCCACGCTTCGCTAGGCGGATGGAAGAGTAGGCAAGTGGATGGAATGGTTCGCACCGGCGGAGTCGGAATGGATTACACGGGCCGCTATGCCACGCTTCGCTAGGCGGATGGAAGAGTAGGCATACGAATGGAATGGAGAGAACGGCGGAATGAGGGTCGCAAGCACCTCTTCGCAAAGCACACCACTAACAATTGTTAGGGCGGCACAACACAACCAACAATCCACACCACAAGGCACACCTCAAAATGATAAGCAAGAATACCCATATCACATAGACATAATCAAGTATAATTGCTAATAATCAAAACACACTTCATCAAACATATAAGAAATCCAACTAAGCTATAACTACAAGGGGAGGTGAGTGTGCGAAATCGACCGACTCCGAAGTCTTGTTGAGGGTTCACGGAAGGAATCGTCGGGTTGTCAATCCGCGTCCAAGCTCGGTCCTCAACTGCGTCCGGGGTAGAGAGAGTTGTCAATACTCTCCAATGGACCCGTCTTCTTCGTGTCACAAACCGGTGGAATGATCACACAAGCTGCTCCAATCTTGAAGAAGAAGGCTAGGTTGATTCCCTTCTTGAAGCTCTTGGATGAAGGAGATGGCCGAGAGGAAGCTTCGGCGAGGATTTGGCATTGAAAGTTTGCCCGGAGAACCTCCCTAAGGTGGGCGGTGAAGAAGGAGGCGAAACCCTGCAAAAAGGGCGGAAAACGGCAGAGCTGGGCGGAGTCGAATGATGGATCCCGACCTAATTCGCGAGCAGGAGTATTTATAGGCGCTGGAATAAACAGTGCGCACGGTCATTGGCGCACGACCAGTGGTCGTGCGCGCTGGAATCCTGTGATCGTGCGCCTGCCTGGGTGGAGCCTGCAATGTAAGAAATTTATAAAATACCATGTTCGCACGACCAGTGGCGCACGACCGGTGGTCGTGCGCACTATCGTAGGTGGTCGTGCGCACTGGTCGAAACAGAACTCATAAAATTGATGTTAAGTGTGCACGAACAGTGGCGCACGACCGGTGGTCGTGCGCACTATCGTAGGTGGTCGTGCGCACTGTCCGAGACAGAACTATAAAAAAAGGGTTAAGTGCACACGATCAGCGGTGCACGACCAGTGCTCGTACGCAATAGAACCAGTGATCGTGCGCAGTGTTCCTGTACAGAATTGTACCGGGAACACCCGCACGACTCCTTTTCTACAGAAATGCTAATCAGGTCACTGAAAGTGGCACTCAACAAAACGATAAGGCTATCAAAAGAGAATAAGCAAAAAAAAACACACCAAATTAGACCAAGAAGTGCACCTAGCATAGAATGACAAATATGAGCTAAAACAAGGCTAAAGTGCAGTGGAATGACTAGATAAACGGCCCAGATGAGTCCATATATGTGTATATAATTGGGACTCATCACACCCCCAGACTTAACTGTTTGCGCGTCCCGAGCAAACCATCTCTCGCGGACAGGAAAAACATTGCTGACAAAGAAATTATCAAGCGGAGTACCATGCGAAGTCGCATGCTCACACGCGTAGAAATACAATAGATAAAATTCCTAATTATGCATATTAGTTTATAATTTCCTAGGAGCATATTTATATATTACATTTACTCAAAAAGTGAATCACGGTGAATCATAGGGTCGTACATAGGAAGAAAGTAAACTGAACACTGAGGCGAGCATTGCCCAAGATCGGGGCTCGAGACAACCTCCATTGAAATCCATCAATGTCGGTGACCATAAGCTTGCCCGTTCGCACTCTCTCCACGGCACTGGTTTGACTCAAATGCGTGAATCAATAGGACTTAAGGTTTTAGATGAGGCTTGGGTTTAGGTGAGGTAAACAAATATAAACATGAAAGCTTAGAACACAAAAACCCAAATGAGCAAATGCATAACACTATCCAAGTAGCCAAAAAACACGCGGATGCACCACACCCCCAGACTTAGACTTAGACGCATGGGTGTGTGCACCGCCTACTCCCAAATATAAATCTCAAATAGATTTTTTTTTTAATTAAACTTTTCATTCTTCTTTTTCTTTTCAAATCTTTTTCTTCTTTTCTTTTTCTTTCCTTCATTTTCTTCTTTTCTTTTCTTATCATTTTCAGCAGCTAAACAATAAAACACATCCACATCTTCACAAACATATCACCAAATCAACAACCCAACTCATGAAAAATAATAAACAGCTAAAGCTCAGATTTGGGTGTGCGACTAGGATTGGCATTTAGGCTTTGGTGAGACAATAGTGGGGCTGAATCAAAGAAAGGGTAGGCACAACTGGGCTGACGAGGATAAAGCGATAGGAGTGGGCACAAAGGCTCAACCGGGCCAAAATGATGGCCTATATCACATTCACGCAATTGACTAACCGTATACCCATGCTTCAAGAATCGCTTGGGGCAAGTTCTTAGCCACCGAGAAAGATATCCTTTCTCCCGACTCGGGCAATATGAGGCTAACGAACGTCTACACACATCCCTATGCTACCGTTTGATTCACACCGGATTCACCAATTTTTGAGTTTAGTAAACAATATTTACGCTAATCGAAAAAAAAATATAATCTAAAAGCATAAAAAGAAATTGAATCTACACGAATTTCTATGTGAGACATGAGCACTCGACTAGGAGCACTACAGGAGTCAACAATTTACTCCACCTCATAATCCTAAGCCAGCACAATGATTTTCCAAATCACACAAAACGAAATGAGTTCAGCTCCAGACGTGCCAACAGCTAAGTGCACGCTCGAGTGGGTGTAGTGGTGTGCAATGCAATTGAACATAACTAAATATCTGAAATTAAAATACTTCTAGTATGCAAATGAGATGTGCACGTGCAGTGGGTAACATATAACGGCTCTCCCCCAGACTAAATCTAAGCAATAGACATAAATGATGTAACCATGAAAATTGAAAATGAATTCTAGGGAAAGAGATTACCCAATGCTCAGAAGTAAGCATACCAGAAGACGCGTGTAAGCTAAAATGAGCCGCAGCATCCGCCATCCAGAAAAGATACCTGCAGGGGTCAGCTCCGCAGAAACAGAAGAAAATAGAAAACTGAAAAAAGAATACTACTAACTAAACTAAACAAGATGAAATAAGAAATGCAGGAAAATGGAAGATAACTACTGGGGTTATTGTCATCCCAGCACGACTTATTCGGATTTTATACAGTTCTAGCTTATAGGCCTATGAAAAGAAAAGTGGACGGGTAACTGTTCTAATATGCGTGTAGGTAGCGGGTACCTATACGGAGAAAGAACAGTCACACCTCTACCCGAATATAAATACCTGCTCTTCACAGGTAGAGGGAAAAGAAAGTAAGAAGAGGAGGAGGCCTGGTCCTCACCAGCAAGGTATCATCTCCAGGGAGGCAGTAGGAGGAGAAGGCAATGAGTGGGGCTTCCTCTACGGAGGGGGATCAACCTCCTCACGTGAGAGGATACACTCATCATTGACTTGAGCATCATGCTCCAAGTCCTCCTGGGGTACCTATGAAGACTCAACTTGCACAGGCTCAGATAGAGAAAGGGGATTAAGAGATAAAAAAAGAAGAAGAACATGAATAAAAATCAATCGGGGGAGTGATCCCGGTCTCACTGCCGGCAAGATCCAAGGATAGATCGCTATCATCATCGTAAGTATCATAGCGAGGGGAACCCAAGAACTCAAGGGCCTCAGTGGTGGTTTGGACCTCCTCGTCCCATGAAGAAGTGCAAACCTCCTCATCAGAGAGAGTATCCTCCTCATCCCACCGAGGTGCACCATCGTGTTCAAAGTATTCATTCTCCCCTTCGGGGAAAACAAACTCCTCATCCCACTTTGGAGCATCCTCCGAGTCAGAAGCATCACCCCACTCCTTCACTTCGATAGGATCATAAAGAATGTGTGTAGAAAAATCATGTAAAGAAACTGGAGGAACATCAGAATCAAAAAGTAGAATATCAGGTTCCTCCGCAAAAAGATCTGTTAATGCCTCCCCGATGGAAAGAATACTTTCCAAATCCCACTCAGGAGCTTCTAGGAGCTCCCATTCCTCTCCTTGTTGGCCAACAGATGAGTGATCATCATCACTAGGAGTGAAGCCATACATAGGGAGTGAGGAGTCCATGCATGAAATAAGATCGGGGGCAGATGGCACGATTGCCTCCATGGGTAAAGAATGAGTGATAGGGACAATGTTGTCATGAGTGGAGGAGCGGCAGTCAGGATTGAAAAGACTAGGGCAGTCCTTCAATTCATGACCCTCTCCTCGACACAACAAGCAAACAACGTCCCTACACTGCCTAACATTTAAATCATCATTTGGTATATATAATAGACCATCTTGTTGTAAGTGCTAGGAGAAATGTCCCATGATGACATATTTGACAATTAAAGCAGATATAACGAGACTGAAATTCTTTGCAAGAAAATTTACACAAACTATTAAAAATTCTTGGATTAGACTTGCCTAAAACTTTAAAATAAGAGGGAAAGAAATAATAACAAGCGGTAAATAAGTAAAAAGCAAACAAAAATAATAAGGCGGCTATATACACTGGAAGAAACTTCTCTCTCTCAGCTCTCCCTCACAAGAAAACTCACACGTCTGTGTTCCCCGGCAACGGCGCCAAAAACTTGATGCGCGAATCTTAGCACACCGCTATAGGCGGTAGTAAGACTACGGCACGAAACGGTAGTGTACTGATCGTTCAAGTAATATAAAACGAGGAGTAATACCCGAGTATCGAATCTCTCAAGGAACACAGTAAGGTGGAGTTAACGTTCGAGGAAGGACTTGAGATCGAAGTCCTAAAGGTCGGATGGAATGCGGGAGAGTCGGTTTGGCTTTTGGAAAATAAAAGAAAACAACTACAACTACTCCTATGCAATGCCGCTATGCAATGCTTCGCTTGGCGGGATGGAGACTAGGCAGGCCTTGAGCGCGCTGCGTCGCAAGGGCGGATGGACTAGTAGGCAAGCGGAGTCGAACTGTGCAGGCCTTGAGCGCACTGCTTCGTAGGGCGAATGGATTACATGGGCCGCTATGCCACGCTTTGCTAGGCGGATGGAAGAGTAGGCAAGCAGATGGAATGGTTCGCACCAGCGGAGTCGGAATGGATTACACGGGCCGCTATGCCACGCTTTGCTAGGCGGATGGAAGAGTAGGCATACGAATGGAATGGAGAGAACGGCGGAATGAGGGTCGCAAGCACCTCTTCGCAAAGCACACCACTAACAATTGTTAGGGCGGCACAACACAACCAACAATCCACACCACAAGGCACACCTCAAAATGATAAGCAAGAATACCCAAATCACATAGACATAATCAAGTATAAATGCTAATAATCAAAACACACTTCATCAAACATATAAGAAATCCAACTAAGCTATCACTACAAGGGGAGGTGAGTGTGCGAAATCGACCGACTCCGAAGTCTTGTTGAGGGTTCACGGAAGGAATCGTCGGGTTGTCAATCCGCGTCCAAGCTCGGTCCTCAACTGCATCCGGGGTAGAGAGAGCTGTCACTACTCTCCAATGGACCCGTCTTCTTCGTGTCACGAACCGGTGGAATGATCATACAAGCTACTCCGATCTTGAAGAAGAAGGCTAGGTTGATTCCCTTCTTGAAGCTCTTGGATGAAGGAGATGGCCGAGAGGAAGCTCCGGCGAGGATTTGGCGATGAAAGTTTGCCCGAAGCTCCTCCCTAAGGTGGGCGGTGAAGAAGGAGGCTAAACCCTGCAAAAAGGGCGGAAAACGGCGGAGCTGGGCGGAGTCGGATGATGGATCCCGACCTAATTCGCGAGCAGGAGTATTTATAGGCGCTGGAATAAACAGTGCGCACGGTCATTGGCGCACGACCAGTGGTCGTGCGCGCTGGAATCCTGTGATCGTGCGCCTACCTGGGTGGAGCCTGCAATGTAAGAAATTTATAAAATACCATGTTCGCACGACCAGTGGCGCTCGCACTATCGTGGGTGGTCGTGCGCACTGGTCAAAACAGAACTCATAAAATTGATGATAAGTGCGCACGAACAGTGGCGCACGACCGGTGGTCGTGCGCACTATCGTAGGTGGTCGTGCGCACTGTCCGAGACAGAACTAAAAAAAAGGGGTAAGTGCACATGATCAGCGGTGCACGACCAATGCTCGTGCGCAATAGAACCAGTGATCGTGCGCAGTGTTCCTGTACAGAATTGTACTGGGAACACCTGCACGACTCCTGTTTCTACAGAAATGCTAATCAGACCACTGAAAGTGGCACTCAACAAAACGATAAGGCTATCAAAATAGAATAAGCAAAAAAAACACACCAAATTAGACCAAGAAGTGCACCTAGCATAGAATGACAAATATGAGCTAAAACAAGGCTAAAGTGCAGTGGAAAGACTAGATAAACGGCCCAGATGAGTCCATATATGTGTATATAATTGGGACTCATCAGTCACTACCCACCCATTGGGGCCAACCCAAATGGTCAAACTGACCAAAGTCAACTCTAGCCCTGTTTTGTCAAACCAACACCTTTTGGATTAATTGGCACAATTGGGGCACCACCATGACTCAAACAACTTTGGGTGGTGTCAAAGGACTCAAGACACACCACTTGGACCAGTCAACCCATCAGTTGACCAAGTCAACACTTGGTCAACCTTGCCCCAAAAAGGGGAAAAGGCTAACTCAAGCCCAATCCACTTGGGCTAGGCCTAATTGGAGTGGCCCAATAGCTTCATGTGCCTGATATATACTCAAGGGGCCATTCAATTTATGGAAATGATGAGTAGGAGAGAGAAAGTGCAATTTCCCCAATTTTGAAGAAAGATAAAGAAGAGAGAGAAGGTCGTTAATGGCCATGGGAGGCCAATGGCCTCCCCTCTTCATCTCCAATGGCTTTGTAAATCCCCCCTCATCAGTTTTGAGGAGTTTATTAGCCATGGCCGACCACCCAAGTGTTGAATTGGGGGGATTTCAAAAATCACCTTAATGGCCATTAACGGTTTTCAAGGTTATAACCTCTCCCTCTCCCAATTGATGCCTCTAACACCTTCAGAAGACTGAGTGGAGTGAAACCCCAACCTTCCAGAGGAAATCGTGCAGTGGAGGCTCAGATCAGCAAGGAGCACAACTTGAAGGGGGTGGCCATGGCAAATTCGGGAAGCAACCACCATCAAGCCCGATTGAAGGTCTGGTTCTTCTCCTCTCTCCCTTTGGGTAGATCTACATCTATTGGCCGCAAGGATTGAGGCCAAATGGCCTTGGATCGGGTTTGGCCGGAGCTTGTATTTTCAAGCTTTCAATCCCACCTTAAACCCCCCATTCCGGACACCTCCGGCTGGCCAACCACACCCCATCGCCGGCCACCACCTCAACGGAGGTGGTGGTGGCATTGGCCAGCCGGGGCGGCGCTTGGGTGGCCGGGAAAACACCTCCAAACATCACCCAGGTCGGGGCAATCTCAACCCTTGGCTGAAGGAGGAAGATGACCAGCTGCCACCCGATTTACATCAAGATTCGTGCTGAATCATTTAATATAAATCCTTATGAAATTATATTTTCTGTCACACTTTTTGCTGTACCTAGATTAATTTATTAAAAATACTTAGGCCTCAACCCTCGTACCTGTGGCATGATTACATTGAGACAACCACCATGACAAACACCGAGGGTCGGATAAGAATTGAAGTTCAGAAGGGACCCGTTTTGGATTGGGTGACATATTGACCCTGATAAGGTTGTCGTAGAAGGTACCTGGAAGAGTCTAAGGTGTGGAGTATACCAATGAGCCTCAAGATAGAACCCCAAGTCTAAGGTTGTGTGCCCTAAGAATTGTTTGCAAACTTGGGACGAATATAACTTTGTGATATTAAAGATACTCAGCCCAAAATAGATAGTGGCTTATCTTTTGTTTATTGGGGCTTATCTTTTGTTTATTGGGGCTTACATTTTCTTTATTGGGCAAATTAATGACTGACTTGGGTTTCCTTTGGATCTAATTTAGAAGATGTTGCGTCGTAAACATAATGATTTTGAAATTGATCATATTCGATGTTACTCGGGCGAAGATGAGATTGTGTAAAAGTATGTTCGGAATGATGATCTGAAGTATTACCAGGACAATGGATAAACATCATTGATCAAACAACAACTTGATCTTAGTTGAATCATTGGAAATGTAAAGTCGCCAGGATTAATCACTTAAGGATGTCGATGTCCTAGTCTAGAATTTGAGGATGGAAATTAGATCTTACAAGTTGTAGTTATATCCGACAGTTCTTGAGGTTTGGGGCATTCAGAAGTGATTAACTTATGGTTTGTTAAAAATCACACCTTATCATGGAAGAGAATCTTAATTATAATAATTTCCTTATACCTTGGGAGCTTTGATGATAAATAACCAGAGATCTTAGACGGTGACTTATTGGATTTAGAATCTAGTGTTTGAGTTTACTATGATAAGAACGATCTAAGTTTATCTTACCTTGGACTATTCAAAAGTGATCAAGACTAGCATATGTGGAAGTGATAGGAATTTGGTGAAATAAACGTGATGATATTTCCTTGATGAAATTGACTTGTGAAAATCTAAGGGTTTCAAAAGATTTTACCCGTATACCTTATGAATCAAAATGATTGTGAGCCATCTTACAAACATTGATACTAGTGATGATTGGTTAACATATACTCATGAAAGTTCACGAGTCACCCCCCTTAAATTCTGAGGATAATTGGGACGCTTGATGATGCGATCAGTCCCACTAAATGATAAGAATCGTTTAAAATCATAAAGTTGATTTGGTTGATGACTCGGGCATATTCGTAGGAATAAGAAGCTGATTGTGTAGAGAAGTTTTTATTGAGTCGTTGCCTACCCACATAGATGAGAAATATAGTCACCAGAAAAATGGTGTATTGCGGAATGTATATTTCCTCAAAATGAAGAAAGTCATCGTAAGTTCTGTGAAGCATGGTGAAGGCCAAGTGCAAAAGTCTTTGGAGAACTACCACAGTCACTGCCCGTGTTAGAGTGGAGTTCGAGGACATAACTATGGATTTCACACACAGGTTACCACTCCGAACATAGTCGTATTTGGAACAACGAGGATAGATTAACCAAGGTAGCTAGGGTCACCCTGGACTGGAAGGACGCTCTCGTTGGTATTTGATGAGATTTGTTAAGTAGTTTGTCCATTATCGTGGTGTGACCAGGACGATCGTGTCGGATCAGGATGAACAGGTTATCTCCAAGAGTGAAGATTAGTCCAGGCTTATCTCAGCTCTTAGTTGGCATTCAGCACAACTTTCCACCCTCAGAAATACAGAGGCGCAGAATTCCACCATCTTGGACCCAGGAAGAGGATTTAAGGAGACTCGGCTCTGAATTTGTTAAGGATACGGATACCCAGGTGCGACTGATTTGGGTTAGGATGCTGGAGGCCCAGAGCAGCCAGGTCAGGTATTGCGATGTGTGGTATCGTCAAGTAGAGTTCCAGGTTGGAGACCGGGTGTTCTGAAAGATACGTCCGACGCAGGGAGTCTTGCGGGTTCGCAGGCGGAAGAAGCTCAGTCTGAGATAGATGGGGCTCTACATGATCCTGATGCGCAATTTCAGCACCGTTAATTAGCAAGCACGAAATGCGATACGACAGCAGTGCACCGGTCGCTCAAGTAATAAAATAGGGAGGAACTCCCCGAATGTCGATCTCAAAGGACCGCAAGTTGGGTAGTATGATTCGCTTTGCCCGGAAATTAGTTAAAAGGATTACTAATTAATAACAAAGGGGGTTGTGATTGGATTCCTAAGCTACTGTGGAAATAAGAGAAATGCGGGTCGAAAAGGACCGCTTCGCAAGGTGTGGGTGAGTGCAGCGGCCGCGATGCCGCGCTTCGGTAAGCGGATGGAGTGGCCACAGTGCGAGGTTTTGTGAGGGTCGTACTCACCTCTTCGCCAACATCACCACTAGCAATTGCTAGATGGCTTCACAAACAAACAACCTAGGCTATCACAACAACAACGAAAGCTATTCTCACCACCACATCATCATTGCACATGAACACAAGCAAGGATCCATAACATTAACCTACAAGCATTCGTACAACAACACAAAGAGAAAGCACAAGCATCAAAGTTTAGAAAGGACCACGTAGAAGATGTCACCGCGTCTTGGGTTCTCGGCCGGAGTGAGAGGTTGTCGGGCTCTCTCCAGGCTCGGCCCTCAGATGGTGTCCGGACTCAAAGGAGGTTGTCACCGCTCCAACGATCTTCAGTGCTTCTATGGTCTCCTCGGCGAAGAATGCTTGAACAAGTGGCGGAGAATGCATGCAAATGCTCCCGATGGAGGAATGGCGAAGGAGATCGCTGGAAATGGTCTCCTCATGTCTCCTCCGGTGGAAAGGGCGAAAATGGCGGGATTCCTAGCTTTTCCTGCGAGGGGAATCGGGGGCCTCCTTTTGGTAGCAACAGTTCCAGCTTTAAATACTAAACAGGCAGAGTTATGGTCACGCACGGGCGAACGCACGATCGTACGCTGCCCGTGCGATAATTAATGATAAAAACTTGTGTGAAGGCAAAGTTGCGCCGCCCATGCGATTTACTCACGCACGGGAAAATCCGCCTGTGCGTCAAAACGCACGGGTAAATTCAGAAAATCTAAAATCAGGAAGAAACAGGCGACCGTGCGTTTTACTCACGCACGGGCAATTCCGCCCGTGCGTCAAAACGCACGTCCAAACTCAGATCTCCCGTTTTCTACCCAGATGAGAATGCACGACCGCAACCGTCCGTGCGTCAAGGAAACGCACGATCGTGTGTTGCACACAATCATGAATTCTGGGGAGGGGGGGGGGGGAACTGGATGATCCGACCACCTGTATACAAGATAAAACAGCTGGGAAAACACCTCCAGCACTAGATAAACATAGAGAAAGGGATGGGGAGCACCATGTGCTTACCACCAATAACAAGGAGCGCAAATACACACCGAAACGGGCCTAAGAGTGCACCTAGCAAGGAATAACAATTATGATCAAAAACATGCCTAAAGTGTAGTGCATAGACTCGATAATCGGCCCAGATGAACCCATAAATGTGTATATTATTGGGACTCATCACACCCCCAGACTTACCTGTTTGTGCGTCTCGGCGGACGGGAAAAATAAGGGTTAGAAGGGTGATTGTGGCTAGGAGTGATGTGCGAAATCAAATACTCATGTGCATAAAACTCTCGTAGAAGAAATTTCTACTATGCAAAGTAATTTACAAATATCTAAAATAGTAAATAAGAGATTAGTTTACTCAAAAGCTGAACCATGTGCGATCTGCCGGTCACGTGTAGGGAGGATGTAGAGACGCGCTCATACGAGTATTTCGAAAAATACGGGATACGAAACTAACTCCACCGAAATCCATCGGTGTCGGGAGCCATAAGCTCCCACTTTCGCACTCTCTCCACAACATTAGGTAAAACTACACACAAGTCAATAGGGCTTTCGGGTAAATATGTGGCTTAGGTTGCGGTATGATATACAATGATAAACTCGGAGGCTAACGCACCTAACACATTTGAGCAATACAATTTGTAAACACCGTCAATAAATAAAGCTGATGTGTTCATCGCTAACACCCAATATAAGGTATTTCCTATCAAACAACTCAGAATTTCTGAATTAGAATATAAATCTTATAATTTTTTTTTTCTTCTTTTGAAGCGCTGATCTTTTCAATTTTTTAGCTCATTAATACTTTTTTTTTCTTTTTTTTTCTTCAACTTAAGCAATCCAAATGTGTATCCATAAATAACAGCACAACATAATAATCAGTTATACTATAAAGCTCGAAACATGTGCGCAAATAGGTTTGGTACTCTTGGCTTAAGCGAGAGCGGTGGAGGTAAATAGAAAAGGTGGGATAGGCTCAAAATTGGTTAGCAAGGGTGAATTTCTGGTTTTGGCTCAAGGCTCAAACGGTCCAAAGAATGGCCTACATCATTCTAATGAGTTAGAACTACCCGGTGCCTATGTTTCGAGAGTCGCTAGGGGCGAGTTCTTAGCCACCGAGAAAGATAACTCTTTCTCCCGACTCGAGAAATACGAATCTAGCGTTCGATACCAACTCACCTACACTATCGGTAGATCGGCACAGGTTCATGCTTTGAGTGAAATAAAACTCTAATTACTAGATTAGATAAGAATAAAGATACAAAACATGAAAATAAAAATAACTTCTACACAAAATTCTATGCGCAACATGAGTATTCGATTAGAACACTATTGGAGTCAACGTCGTACTCCAAACCACAATTCCTAGCTAACACAATTGGCGTTAATCTTGAATTCAGCTTCAATGGGTCCGCCATAGATGTCGTCATACCTGCAAAATGACATATCCACACACGCAGAAACAAAAGTAATACAGCAAAATTGGGTCGTCTCCCATAAGCCCTTTTGTTTACCGTCCTTAAGGTGGACCAAATACCTGTATTAAGCAGTTTATAAAGTCTAGGAATAAGCAAAAGTCAATAAATCCTAATTATTATTACAAGCTTAAAATAAATCAGCTATAAGCTGATTTGAAGTAGTAACAACTGATGAAAGAAAAAGGTCTCGGGACCTGGTAGTATGGGCGGAAATTAAGTAGGATGCTCAGCCTCCAACCACAAATCTCCTCCTTTTTCGCTCTCTTCTTCTCCTCCAGTATTATGTCTTCAAAGAAGAACTGCATGCCCTCTTGTAACCAATCCTCAAAGGGAAGCACCAACGATGATGAGGAAACAAGATGTTTCTTCACTGTACCTTCCTCATCCCGCCAGGCTTTCGGCTCTTCCATGCATAAGATCTGATCAATCGGAGGAGGGGCATCCTGCATCCTTGTACATAAAGAAAGGGGGTCAGGAAATAAATTGGAAGAAAAACTAAAAGAAATCTCATCTGAGGGGATAATCCTGGCTTCATCCCCCATAGGGTGCGGCAAAGACAAACTGATGATATCATCGAATATTTCACTAGAATAACAGCGCACGCAATGACCTCCTCTATAACTTGGACTTCCTCGCACTGGACCGAAAAGGTTGCTTCAGCACAATCGAGACTGTCCTCCTCCATGAGAGTGGGCACGACACTGCGCAGGTCTGCAAAATCCTGCAAATTGACCTCAATGACAATATCAGAAATAGATGTAGATTCATGTGTAGTGGGAGAAGACGTGCTTCTTAAGAGTTCGGGCTCACTCCCCACACATGGGCACAAATCCACGCAAAGTGGTACATGAACCGAAGAGTTATGGGGGGTCGCATCAGAAACAGAGTCATGAGCGACACTGATGCACGTGTCGATTCCAGAGATTTCAAGAAGTGAAGGTGGAAGGGACACGTAACCAGAGGAAGGAGCTATGTTCGCCGAATTCGAGGATGGGACGATCCGGATATCCGGCTCATCGTCATTCGCCAATTGGCGAAGATAATCCGCACAGTCCTTCAAGGCATGCTCTCTAATTTTGCAAAATAAACACTGCTTTACCAGCTTTGTCGGCACCCAAGGTGCGGTAGCCGTGTAATAGTGCGACAACGGAGGCGCAGTAGAGGAGGCAAAAGATTTATGGGACCCGTACGGTTTCTGAACAACACCATACTCTTTGGGACACCTATCACTAGCGTGGGATGTGTCCCCACACCAACGACATCGGATATTCAAATGTGCCCACATGATATAGAAGAAGAGAATAGCATGAAAAAGAGTAAATTAAAAAGGAATAAAAGACTCAATCGCAAATAATCGATTCACAACCAAAATCTCATCACGCCTGCACTCCCCGGCAACGGCGCCAAAAACTTGATGCGCGATTTCAGCACCGCTAATTAGCAAGCACGAAATGCGATACGACGGCAGTGCACCGGTCGCTTAAGTAATAAAATAGGGAGGAACTCCCCGAATGTCGATCTCAAAGGACCGCAAGTTGGGTAGTATGATTCGCTCTGCCCGGAAATTAGTTAAAAGGATTACTAAGTAATAACAAAGGGGGTTGTGATTGGATTCCTAAGCTATTGCGGAAATAAGAGAAATGCGGGTCGAAAAGCACCGCTTCGCAAGGTGTGGGTGAGTGCAGCGGCTGCGATGCCGCGCTTGGGTAAGCGGATGGAGTGGCCACAGTGCGAGGTTTTGTGAGGGTCGTACTCACCTCTTCACCAACATCACGACTAGCAATTGCTAGATGGCTTCACACACAAACAACCTAGGCTATCACAACAACAACGAAAGTTATTCTCACCACCACATCATCATTGCACATGAACACAAGCAAGGATCCATAACATGAACCTAACAAGCATTCGTACAACAACACAAAGAGAAAGCACAAGCATCAAAGTTTAGAAAGTACCACATAGAATGTGTCACCGCGTCTTGGGTTCTCGGCCAAAGTGAGAGGTTGTCGGGCTCTCTCCGGGCTCGACCCTCAGATGGTGTGCGGACTCGAAGGAGGTTGTCACCGCTCCAACGACCTTCAGCGCTTCTATGGCCTCCTCGGCGAAGAATGCTTGAACTAGTGGAGAAGAATGCTTGCAAATGCTCCCGGATGGAGGAATGTCGAAGGAGATCGCTGGAAATTGTCTCCTCTTGTCTCCTCCGGTGGAAAGGGCAAAAATGGCGGGATTCCTGGCTTTTCCTGTGAGGGGAATCGGGGGCCTCCTTTAGGTAGCAGCATTTCCTGCTTTAAATACTAAACAGGCAGAGTTTTAGTCACGCACGGGCGAACGCATGTTCGTGCGCTGCCCGTGTGATAATTAATGTTAAAAACTGGTGTGAAGGCGAAGCTGCGCCGCCCGTGCGATTTACTCACGCTCGGGCAAATCCGCCCGTGCGTCAAAATGCACGGGTAAATTCAGAAAAGCTAAAATCAGGAAGAAACAGGCGATCGTGCATTTTACTCACGCACGGGCAATTCCGCCCGTGCGTCAAAACGCACGACCAAACTCAGATCTCCCATTTTCTGTCCAGATGAGAACGCACGACCGCAACCGTCCATACGTCAAGGAAACGCACGATCGTGCGTTGCACACAATCATGAATTCTGGGGGAAAACTGGATGATCCGACCACCTGTATACAAGATAAAACAGCTGGGAAAACACCTCCAGCTCTAGATAAACATAGAGAAAGGGATGGGGAGCACCATGTGCTTACCCCCAATAACAAGGAGCGCAAATGCACACCGAAACGGGCCTAAGAGTGCACCTAGCAAGGAATAACAATTATGATCAAAAACATGCCTAATGTGTAGTGCATAGACTCGATAATCGGTCCAGATGAACCCATAAATGTGTATATAATTGGGACTCATCAGATCCTTGAGTGGATTAGCCTGTTGGCTTATAGACTGGAGTTGCCACAGGAGTTAGTAGGATTGCACGACGTCTTCCATGTCTCCTCCTTTAGGAAATCTCTACTATGGCCGGAGTAGCAAATTTATACTATAGATGGCCCGGTAGCCTCCAATTGATTGATTCACCTAGAGTCGGTCTGGTTAGATGGCACGAAGATGCGGGTCTTGCGGCGCAAGAAGGTCCCACTGATCAAGGTCCTATGGATAAATCATGGATAGGAGAAGCTTTTCAGGGAGCCTTTAGAACTGATGTAGCAGAGATAGTCGGTGCTCTTCGAGTCAGGAATAACTTCCATTCTTAGGGGATGTTACGTTCAAGCACTTGCGGTAGAAGCCCCGCAGACCTAACCTGAATTTCGGGGACGAAATTATTATTTTTGTTTATTGGGATTTGTAACATCACCCAAACAACTAGACCCCTATATTCGTTTTGTCATGACTAGGTCATGACAAAACCGTAGGAAGCTTGAAGAGACCACTTGGCCTTAGCCAAGAAGAAGGAAACCACAGTGGTCTGCAATTAGCAATTTCCAGTTAACAAGCATAGGGTTGGACTTAAGTGCCTCAACTTGACCCTTTTACCCCACCATAGCATACCTAACCCTTTAGGGGTCCCCTTAGAGCACCAAGGACCCATTGGGGTCAACCAAAGAGGCCAAATTGACCAAAATCAACCCTAACCCCAAATTGGTCAAAGTAGCCTAATTAGGGTCAATTGGCCTCCACCTTGCCAAATTGACCCTACCTAGACCTTCCTAACCCTTAAGAGAGACCAATAGGTCACTACCCACCGATTGGGTCCAACCAAAATGGTCAAATTGACCAAAGTCAACTCAGGCCATGTTTTGGTCAAACCAACACCTTTTGGATTAATTGGCCCAATTGGGGCACCACCATGACTCAACCAACTTTGGGTGGTGTCAAGGGACTCAAAACACACCACTTGGACCAGTCAACCCATCAGTTGACCAAGTCAACACCTCAAGTCAACACTTGGTCAACCTTGCCCAAAAAGAGGGGAAAAGGCTAACTCAAGCCCAATCCACTTGGGCTAGGCCTAATTGGAGTGGCCCAATAGCTTCATGTTCCTGATATATACTCAAGGGGACATTCAATTACTGGAAATGATGTGTAGGAGAGAGAAAGTGCAATTTCCCCAATTTTGAAGAAAGATAGAGAAGAGAGAGACGACCATTAATGGTCATGGGAGGCCAAGGGCCTCCCCTCTTCATCTCCAATGGCTTTGTAACACCCCCCTCATCAGTTTTGAGGAGTTTATTAGCCATGGACGACCACCCAAGTGTTGAATTGGGGGAATTTCAAAAATCACCTTAATGGCCATTAATGGTTTTCAAGGTTGTAACCTCTCCCTCTCCCAATTGATGCCTCTAACACCTTCAGAAGACTGAGAGGAGTGAAACCCCCAACCTTCCTGAGGAAATCATGCAGTGGAGGCTCAGATCAGCAAGGAGCACAACTTGAAGGGGGCGGCCATGGCAAATCCGGGAAACAACCACCATCAAGCATGATTGAAGGTCTGGTTCTTCTCCTCTCTCCCTTTGGGTAGATCTACATCTATTGGTCGCAAGGTTTGAGCCCAAATGTCCTTGGATCAGGTTTGGACGGAGCTTGTATTTTCAAGCTTTCAATCCCACCCTAAACCCTCCATTCCGGCCACCTCCGGCTGCCAACCACCCCCCATCGCCGGCCACCACCTCAACGGAGGTGGTGGCATTGGCCGGCCGGGGCGGCGCTTGGTTGGCCGGGAAAACACCTCCAAACATCACCCAGGTCGGGGAAATCTCAACCCTTGGCTGAAGGAGGAAGATGACCAGCTGCCACCCGATTTACTACAATATTCGTGCTGAATCATTTAATATAAATCCTTATGAAATTATATTTTCTGTCACTCTTTTTGCTGTACCTAGATTAATTTATTAAAAATACTTAGGCCCCTCTACAGAAAAAGTGATCAACAACAAAGTTGTAGCCCTTGGAGTCTACTTTATTGTCAAAGTAATTTCACCCCAAAAGGAGTTCTATAGCTCCCTGTAGGTCCATTTTGGTGGGACTGGTCCCTAGTGTAGGACAACCACCATTTCTTTAATAACTTTTGATTGGGTCATGGGATTGACTTGTAAATAGAAACCTAGGCTACTTATATCAACCCCCTTATCATATAAAAAGTTGGGAATTTTAAGGGAACCCTTTTCTAAGGTCTTTGTAATAATTTCATAAATCAAATATTAATTAACCATTGGGTCAAATTACCTCCAATGCGCTCCAAATTTTGGTGGGTGCTTCTTAGGGTTATCACATGACTCTGGTAAAACTCTCAGCCCAATTGGGACTGATTTAGTTTGTAAATTGGTTGACCTAAGTTGGGTCTAATTAGGTCAAAATTAGGGTATGGTGTTTATCTTGGGGTATTGTGGTCAAATCTCCTCACCATGAGTTGAAACCTTGGCCACTGGTTTATGATCCCCTAAAACACCTTCATGAGTAAGATGGGTGGTGTAGAGGCGGATATGTCTTAGAACCCTAGTTTTACCCCTTGGGGTGCATATAGAGCTTTGTGAAGGATATGTGGTCAAAAGCTATAGAATGGCCATGGAACCTAGGATATGTGTTCATGGGATGTAATTATGCTCTAGGAAATTTTGAGAGAATTATAGGAGAATTTATTCCCCCTAAATTAGGTCATAACCCCTTTAGAGAAATTTCTTATAAGAGACATTTACATGTTCAAATGGTCTTGGATGATGATGAAACCTTGGTAGTACCTTTATAATCAATTATAGACCTCTGGTATTTTTTGTGTCATTTATTAAATGATTTAACCAGGACTTCATTTACAAGGCACTAATTTGTCTTAATCTTAAGAAATATAATTAAGGGTCCAAAACTCTCTAGAAAATGTGCAACTTGGTGATAGGACATTTCAATGCACTAGGAAGCTCTGTGAATTTTTATATAATTTTTGGAGGTTGTTATCAGTAGGATACTTCAAAACATGTGCAAATTTGGGATTACTTGGATTAATTATTTTAGTAAGGAAATGATTCCCATAAATTGTAAAACTCTGTAATTAAGCTTTTCTGGACATAGTAGAGGACTGGTAATTTTTCTATAATTTTGACGTAAGTATTCTTGGTAGTTCCTCCATAAATCTTTAAGTTTGGATAGAAGTTAAATATTAAAAATAGAGGACATTTCCTTACTGTTAAATTGTGATATTCATTATTTACTGTTATTTTGGCATGATAGATTTCTCTAAATTTTATGAGGATCATGTATTGAGAATACCTTACACTTCATGTTCATATTCATACTTGGCAAAATATTGGAGAAATTTAAATAAATGTTAAAATATTGAGGAAAAAATAAGATTCTCTGGATTTAGTTTTGAAACATCATGATAGACCTCCAGTAAATATCTTGAGTCAGATGGATGAATATTTGGAGTACCTCTACTTATAAGCTTCATATAGTTAGTTGGTATGTGTATAGTAAAAATGTGAAATTTGGATATTTAGGGGTCTACCGAGTGGAAGTGGCATGTAGTTGGTGTACATGGTCAGGTTGAAGAGATTGAAGGTCACCAAAAGGAGTTTAGGTGATGAGGGTGTGCTAGTGAGCTAAGAGTTAGGGTCGTGCTTGGGGTTGACGAAAGATCGTCTTTCCCCTAGCGTGTCATAAACCACCTAGGGTTAATCCAAGTGTAATAACAAGGAGAGTGTTCTTATGGGTAGATATCAATAACAATAAGTGTCTTGAGAAAGGGAGCTTTGGGGTTTCATCCCATTGTGGTTCCTAGTACCGTAGTGAGCCCCTCACAGGGTAATCCTCGGGAAGTCCAAGATTAACCATAAACTGTAGGAGTAAGATGTTGTACAAGATTAACTTAATAATACACGCACACACCCCATAGTTATGGGTATATTAGTCAGTTTGGTCTTACGAGCGGTAGGCTCGAAGGTTGTATCGGCAGACCAATTAGTCTGGTGAGCTTGTGACTCAGTAAGGTTATTGATGACGGGCAGGTTGGCCCGGGGAGCCTATGGCTCGGAGATAGATAGTAGAACATGTTTGCATGTGCACAAAGGTGGTGGGTCTTCGGTATTGGACGGTCGTTCACATCGACGTCAATACGTTGACTCAGCAAGTGTGGAATTTGCACTTAGCCATAAAAGTTTGGTGGTCCAGCCAGTAAGAGTACGCAGATGCTCCGCTGTTTTGCGTTGAGGCGTACGATAAGTCTAGGTTAGGTAGTGTGAATACCAACCTAGAGGTGGGCGAGGCCCAACCCACCGCTTCTGTTTGCCACTACGGGAGTATCATGGGAGTCTAGCTAGCTCGAAAAAGGGGGAATTAAAAGTCTGTGCGCATAGAGTCGAAGTGTGTGAGTTGCACTTGTATGAACATTGCATAAACTGCATAACTTTGCATGTCATGGCATAAGCATTGCATTTCAACCCCTACCCCTATCGTATAAATTGGTTATGGGACTTTTTATACGATAGGCTCTGCTAAACGACCCCTTGGTTTATAGGTTTGTATGGGCATTCCTATAAGTCAATGGTTACTTTTCTATTTTATACTTGTCTTTACTTACCGTACTTTACTTGCTCTTCACTATGCTTTATCTGTTGCTCCAATTATATATATATAATTACATGTGTAGTGTAGAACATTTCCTGTAGACTAGATCCGCTGTCATCTGCTTTTGTTTATAGCCCTTGTTGTCCTCCGCTTTATCCCTCCCGCACGGTGCCTAGGAGCCATTGGGGGTGGGGTGGGGAACATAAGGCTTAGTCTATTTGACTAACGGTCGGTGGACCTTATCATTTTAGGGGATCGAGGAGACGCAGCAACACCAGAGGCCGGTGCAGACGGAGGCAGGTCAGTCTAGTACAGGAGCTCCAGTTTCAGGATCAGTGAGTGATTAGTAGTTAGCTTTCGCGAGTGATCTTGTAGTGAGGATATGATGTTCAGGGCATGAGCCCTTTATTAATATAATCTTTTATTCAGTTATATTATTTGGACATCCCTTATGATGTTTTACTTTTCTATGTGATGTGGACTTGGCTCTTTTGTTTAAGTTTCTTTGTTCTTGCTTCTTTGTGATCGATTTGGCCGGCAGCATCGGCATTTTGTGGTGGCAACCTTCCCGAGCGAGGGTGTCACCGTAAAGCGGCGGTTCTGGGCCTAAGACCCCGGGTTTGAAAAAAAAATGGGGTCTTACAGCAATACCCAATAAGCGCGTGCAATCAAGTACGCGTGAACTAGGTGCAAATGTATGCAATGTGTGCAAAAAAATTGAGAATCCTAACTCAGCACATTCTAACATGCTATGCAAAGTGCGTGCACGTGCATAACTCGATCTCTCCCCCAGACTTGATCAAAACCATATAAAATGAAGAATACATGAATAAGGAAAATAGGGGTAGAGTGGACCTATGCTCACGAATGAGCATGCCAGAAGTGCTGCAATTCCATCTTTAAATCTCTTCTTCCTCATCCCCCAAGCGAGAGAGCTTAAACCTACGATGTTAGCATAAAGCAAACAACAAAACATAATAAACAAAAATCTGAACAAAAGATCGGAACCAAATGGTTCCCCCATGGGTTGTCTCCCAAGAAGCCCTTTTGTTTACTGTCCTTAAGGTGGACCAAATACCTGTATTAAGCAAAGTTCATAAAGTGCAAAAATTTTAAAGAAGGGTTCACACACAAAGTTCACAGAACAAGAAAAAATAAAATCAGCTATAAGCACTTTTGAAGTGCCCATCTACAGTGGCTCGTAGGCTGGAGGTGAAAGCTTTAGGGCCAAAATTGGAATCGCCCAATTTTCCCCTAACCTCCGCCATCTTGCCACTGAGAGCAGCGGTGCTTGCACCACGCAATAGTCTCTCTTGTTTAAGCTTCTCCATTGTTGGAGAGCGCCAGTGTTGATAATCCTCAGCATTTCCCACCTTGGTGGTGGGTGGTATCACTTCCGTTGCCGCAGTGGCGACTGGATCAGCCCAAGAGATATAACGTTTAAGAGGTTTATTACATAATTCATTGCAAGATAAAAATGGGACGTCGTCCCGAGTTAAGTTCGGCTCGACAGGTTCAGAAATGAGGTTCTCCTCCCTCACAGAGGTATATTCTTTCCGAAAGTCAACTTCTTCATCTTCTCCACTCGACTGATCCTCTTCCTTTTCTCCATCAAACGATCCTTTTTCTTCCCTGTTTTCTGCATTACTAAGTGATTCATCAATAATAAAGTGGGGGAGAGCGAAATAATGTTTCAGTTGCAATCTTGGGGCAAGTAGGGGATGCTACCTTACTAGGTAAGATAACACACCCCGCAGAGAAGTCCAAAGTGGCACCGCTCTCTTTCAAGAACGGTACTCCCAAGATGGGAATAGATTGATTCTCACGGGGTCCCAGTACTTGGAAATCGGCGACCACCACCATCCCCTCGATTATGACTTCAACATTTCTTACTTCTCCCTCCGCCCGAATGACAGTCCCGTTCGCAAGCACTAGGGACTTCCGGTCATCTGTGTTCATTTCAAGTTGCATTTTAGCAACGTCCTGCAGTGCAAGGACGTTGCGGGATGAACTGGAGTCACACAAGGCAACAGTTACAACATTATTTATGGAGCATGTGATTACCAACTCACTTGGGTTACCTACTTCCGCATCGGCCAGACTCTTCCCTTGATTGATTGGATTCTTTTCAGTGTTGCTGGGAAGGGTCCCTTGCGAATGCTCGGTTAGCAGTTAAGCCAATTGGCCCAATTGCGTCTCCAAGCTTCGCATGGACGCGGTTTGGCTAACCATATTAGAGTTGGCGGCCTGCATAAACCTCTCCATCATCACTTCTAAATTGCTCTTCTTGGGGGCCGTGGAACCTTGATTATAACCCAATTGAGGTGGTCGCGGTTGGCTACCAGAGGCTTGAGCATCGAATTGATGCGAGCCTCCTTGCCATCGTTGGCCAGGGAAGTTTTGTTTCCACGAGAAGTTCGGGTGATTCCTCACACACGTGTTATAAACATTATTATATGGTGCTCCATGATTTTGATCATTCATATAATTTATACTTTCTTCATAAGATACTTTGGTAGGTTGCTCACCTGTGGGACACTCATATGCATGATGCCCCGGGCTTCCACAACCTTGACATGAGATGGCCATTACTGGGGCAGGAGGAAGGGCACGCCTCTTAAGCAGCATGACATTTTCATAAGGTGCTGATGCCATCTCAGCAGATGCACTAGATGTGTTCACCTCAAACAATCCCCGAGCATTCCTTGGAGCATTTCTTCCAGCAGTGCAAAATGAACTATGAATAGCAGTGTCCTGGAGAATTCGCAATGCGTCTTCGGGGGTGTGGTTCATACGAGTTCCGCCTGCAGCTGCATCAATCATGGGCCTGCAGTTGGGCTCGATTGCAAAGTAATAATTCTCCACTAGGCTCCATGGTTGCAGCTCATGCTGGGGGAATTTCCGGAGAAGGTCCATGAACCTTTCCCATGCTTCTGCGAGAGTCTCCTGATATTTTTTTCAGAAGGTTGTGATTTCCCTCCTCAAGTTTACAACCTTGTCAACTGGGTGGAACTTTGCCAAAAATTTCATTTGCAGAGCATCCCAAGTGGTAGTTGTGTCAGGCGGTATCGTGTGGAGCCATGCTTTCGCCTTGTATCGGAGGGAGAATGGAAACAGCTTGAGTTTCACCGTCTCATCAGCAATCCCGGCATACCGAAATGTTCTGCATATTTCTGCGAATTCAGCCAAGTGAAGATGGGGATCTTCACTGACTAATGCAGAGAATTGGGCCTAGTTGCGGATCATATTCAGGATTGCCGACTTTATCTCAAAATTGTTGTTAGTGATGGTCGGGCCAAATCCGGGGTACACACTCCCAATAGTGGGCGTAGTGTAGTCTCTCATGGTCCTGGGTCTCGGCCTAGCCACTTCATTTTCATCGGCTGCCTGACCAGCGGCTGGTGCATTTTCCGCCCCAAGATTTATCTGATTTCCATTGGCATCCATGGTTGCAGTAGCATGGAGACGGGCCCGTAGGGTACACTCTATTTCAGGGTCAAATGTCGTAACGTCACCGGGGTCTCGTCTCTGCATACACACACTACGACAAAAAAGAAAAAGCTTAAAAACAAAAATACCCTTACACTAATTTCCCGAGAAGGACGAATCATACACGCTTGCAGTCCCCGGCAACGGCACCAAAAACTTGATGCGATTACGGCAAGTGCACCGGTCGTTCAAGTAATAAAATTGGGAGAGGCTCCCTGAATATCGCTCTCAGAGGACTGCAAGTTGGGTAGTATGAATCTGTGTTAGGGAAACGCTTATATAGATTCTTAAACACTAAATAAAATAGGGGGTTTTCATGGTGGTTTTCCTAAGTGAGCAACAGAGAAAGAAAATGTGGGCCTAGAGCTCTGCTTTGCTTGTTGGAATGGGGTGCGGGCTGCGATGCCGTGCTTCGGTGAGCATTTGAACGAGAAGGCTAGCGGATGAGGGTCGTAGGCATCTCATCACAGAACACGCAACTAGCAATTGCTAGAGTGGAGCACTACAAAGCGGTGGAGTGGAAGGGGAACTACGGCGCTCCTCAAATCTCATAAACCACACAAGATCTCGCAAACATGAAATCATATTAACTAAAACACAGAGTTTATGAACATCATCCACAATAACAAACACATACAAGGAAAACTCTGAAGCAAAGCGAACGGGAAAAGAGGAAACCGAAGCTCGAAGACTATGCTGAAGATTCTCGGCAGGAATCGTAGGTTTGTCAAGCCTCGTCCGTGCTCGGTCTTCAGTTGCGTCCGGGGTCCGGAGGAGCTGTCACCTTCCTCTACTTTTACCCATCTTCTTCGTGGTTTAGCTCGAGGTAACTCTTGTTCGACACCTTGAATGCAGCGGAATCTCTCCGTCTATGGCGTTCATGAGCTCAAGGATGATGGAGGAGGCCAAGGAGGGAGCTTTGGCGGAAGATTTGCAAGCCAAAGGTCACCAGAGCTCCTGCTAGGTCAAATGGTGGTGGAGCGGCGAACTGGGCGACAATGGCGGGCTACTGAAGCTTTTCCCGCGGGGGTCCTCTGATTGCAGCAGATTTCTTGCCTTAAATACTAAAATGTCAAAATTTTAGTCATGCACGGGCGAACGCATGATCGTGCATTGCCCGTGCGTTATTTAACGAATAAACTGGCTTAAGGGAGAAGCAGCAGCGCCCGTTCATTTTACTCATGCACGGGCGAATCCGCCCGTGCGCAAAAATGCATGAACAAATTCAGATTGGCTAAAAATCAGTTGACACGGGTGATCGTGTGTTTCCTTCACGCACGAGCGAATCCACCCGTGCGTAAAAACACACGAACAAATTCAGATCACCGGTTTTCTCCCCAGATGAAGGCGCACGACCGCAGCCGTCCGCGCGTCAAGAAAACGCACGACCGTGCGATATAAATAAACATGATTTCTGGGGTAAAATAGGATGATCCAACCACCTATAAGAACAACAATCCAGCTGAGAATACACCTCCAGCACCAATCAGACAGAGAAAAAGGATTGGGGAGCACCATGTGCTTACCCTCAATATCATGGAGCGCAAACGCACACCAAAACGGGCTTAAAAGGAGCACAAAGCATGCAAGTGCGCATGAATGAGCATAAGAGAAATAGATGCAATAATAGCTCGAAAATGACGCACATGAGAGTGAATACTAGCCCGGATGAGTCCATCAAAGTGTATATAAATGGGACTCATCAATATCGCGTTGGAAGTGAGACTAGATGCTTGAACACTTCCAGATCACCTTGGAAACACCAACAGTCTCCCACTTGATCTTGAACGTATCAAACAAAAGTCTAACAAATAATGAGCGACATCTAGCAATACATCATTGCTACCCAAGCGATAAGATTTCATAACTCAACAAGCCTGTCTTGACCAATATACCGGTGCTGTCAGGTCCCTTTGTTCCTTATATCCGGATAGAACTAGAGGCATGGATCGTGTCACCCTCATAATTATTCAATCCTAGTTTCCTGATCTAGAATAGACCTTAAGAGAGTGGTAAGTTCAATATCACATATTAGCTCAACCCAGCATGGCCATGCATTTCTCGGTCTCATTCCATCAAGGGGACCATTGTTGAAACCGATTTCTCGGTCTCTTGTGAAGCTCGGGCCCTCAACAAGTTGAGGGGAAGCTTTCCCTTACTACTCCCTTGAAAGGAGCAGACCGGAGACTTGAAAACGGACTAAGACCTTAGTCGCAGCGAGGAGGTGCCACCACAAACCCAGAAGATCATTGAGCGCATTCCCTCCCAAGCCAAAGCTGAGACTTGGGCACCTTGGAGAGCTAGAGAGCTGAACCAAAGCAACCAAGGAAAAAGAAGAAGCTCAGAGATCTGAGATTGGAATCCTCTCCCAAGGTGCCCTTTAAGGTCTATTTATAGTTTTTTACTCATGGTCTGTCAATAGTGGAATTCTCCCTTTTGGTTTTACTAAACGCACCCCAATTTGGCCTGCTAACATCCAAACTCCGCTGTTTGGAGCGGCTACCTGCAGACCACCAGGGGAAGAGGAGTAACTCAACCTCTCTAGTCTATGGTCGAGTGGTTTATGAGAGCATCACTCGCGAGAGAGGTGAATTCGTCGAACGGGTTTCGTTGAACGGAAATATGAGTTCATCGAACGGAAAGATGAGTTCGTCGAACGGGTTTCATCGAACGGAAAGATGAGTTCGTCGAACGGAAAGATGAGTTCGTCGAACGGGTTTCGTCGAATGGGTTTCGTCGAACGGGGAACGGAATTCGTCTAACGCTGAATTGAGTTCGACGATCTCAACAAATGCTCGGAGTTCGTCGAACGCAGGACGGATCTCGTCGAACCCTAAGACTTGGAAGGGATCCGACTCGCTTGCCTTCTTGCGAGAAACCGGCGAGTACCCGGCTCGCCCGCCTTCTTGCGAGCAGCCGGCGAGTACCCGGCTCGCTCGCCTTCTTGCGAGTTGACCTTTGAAGTTCTGGCTCGCCTTCTCTGTTACCTCTTCAACATGTTAGATCTGAAGCCCACTCAGGCGAGCGGCCTACGAAAATCTCGCTCGCATTCCTATCGGCGGCATCCACTGATGCCGGGTCTCGCGCTTCCTCCTGCGAGTTCTTCCGCTGAGATAAGCGCTCGTCCCAGCGGGTCCACTGGGATGGGATAGATTTTCTGGAGACGGCCATCAGAGCTGAAGCAGGACGTTCATCTAACCGAGAAGCGAATCCGTCGAACGGACTTCGTCGAACAGAGAACGGAATTCGTCAAACTCAGGATGGATTTCATTGAACGGAGAACGGAACTCGTCGAACTTAGGAGCAGATCGCGAGGATCTGGCTCGCCCACCATCCTCACGATCGATCGGCGATCGCTTGACTCGCCCTCCTTCACACGGGCTCGCCAATTTGAAGCGCGACGTTCGTCGAACTGAGAAGCAAGTTCGTCGAACGTCAAAACTCGGAAAGGATCTGGTTGGCCTATAACATCACTGTAAGCGGATCGCCGCGCCCTGGCTCGCTCCTCTCCCCCGCCAGCAGTCGGCGTGTGGCTAGCTCTCCTTCCACATTACTTTTGCTTTTTGGTTACTCCTTAGTCCTCGTTCACCTCTAGGAGAATATCGGGGTTGTCCACAATCCCCGCTCTTTGCGAGGCGTTTAGGCTTGCGAAGAACCATCCAACCCCTGGTATTCGCCGATCCCGTGGTGACGTGGCAAGAATCTTTCGGTGGGCCCCATGCCCGCCACTATATATACAACTCTTTCCGGCCGGCATTGGAACTTTTTATTCTTCGCACCCTTTTCTTACTCGCCGCGAGCCCCATCGCGATGTCGAAAAAAGACGAAATGTTGGCTCGCCTAAAGACCTCGCAAGCGGCCCAGAAGGGGAAAGCCGCCGCCATCGCCTCCTGGGCTTCTTCGCTACGCTCTCCGCCTCCACCCCCCTCAAAATGGCAAAGGCCGTTCGGCGCCCGAACGACGAGGGTGGGTCCTCTCTTTCACCGCATTCCCCCATGACGTGCTCGCCTTCCAGGTACTACCGTCAAGTTCGCTGATTTAATGTCCTCTTCTTTTGACCTTACTTATCCTACTCGCAGAGTGCTCCCCCGGGTGAGAATGCCTTGGGGAGACCAATCTCAGAGACCCACATCCCTTCTACGGGCGGGGCTGATGCTCTTCTCGTAGATGTGAGGGCCGCCAACCTACGGGACTCGCCTTCGCAATGAGGTGAGTGATTTACCTTGTCGTCCTTCATATCTCTTGACTTTCCAAATCACACCTACTCCTTGTGAAGTGTCCCCTCTCGCGGACCTGGAGGAGCAAGTTCCTCCACCCGCAGACTCAGACCATCATCACTCCTGGATTCGGCCTCCTGGGACAAAGGAGCCCTGGAGGGACATTGATTGCTGAGTCTGGGCTCAGTTCTAGACCCGCGCTCACTCCCAGTCTGGGTAAGGCCTTCACTCCTGCCTTCGTTGAAGCATTCCAAGGCCACCAGGCACCTCTCGCCAGCGGCCCAGTACTCAAATTCCTCCATAAGGTTAGACTGTCGATATAGAGTGTCATTTTCTGCCTTCTTGCTGATTTCTACTTCGCAGGTGATTTCATGACCCCGCTCACCGAGTCGGAGTCTGGAGCATTGGAGATATATCCTCCCCCCTTGCCGAGTCAGGTCGCAGATTTCCTGGGGGACCCTAGTGATCCGGCGCGAATGAAGAGGCGGGTCACCGAGATATTCCAGAAGCATACTGCCCTGCTGAGGGATCTACACGAATAGAATAGGCTGGACCGGCTCCCAAATGAGGAAAGATTTTCCACGATGGAGGACGCGAACGCGCGCATCCTCGCCGAGGTGCGGCCAACCGATCATGGCGATGCGACCTCCCCCGGGGTGTATATTGCTCGGATTGACGATTACATGCGGCTGACGAACCAAGAGAACCAGTCGCTTCGCGAGTATCACTACCCGCGAGTCCCCCCTCGCTCTGGTGTGTGGGGTCGCGGTCGCTGGAAGTGGTTGCGATTTAAGAACTCTCGCTTTGCATTTTATTATTTTTCTTCCCCTTCCCCTCCGTAGGGAGGGGTTGCGAATAATTTTACAAGTCTATAATAATGATACTTTGACTCGCTTGCGAGCCCTTATTTTCCATGTTTATTATCTTTTCTTTCGCCATGCCTGGCTCGCTCATTCGTTGGTTGCTTTTATGCTTCTATTACTCACACTCGTGTCCTGCCCTCGCGTTTTGCTTTATTTTGTTGTCCAGCGCTAGCTCGCTGACGATTAACGGGATGAAGTTAGGCAAGGTGTTGACTCGCCGGGAGCGAATAGGACCCTTCGAGGTGGAAGAATACCACGCGAATCCGCTCCCCGCAGACTCCGGAGCTTCGACTTCTTCCCGCCTTTTTTATTTCTATAAATAGTCGGTCTTTTTTCTTTTCAACCACCGCATTTACTATTCTTCCTTCGCGCTTCTTCTCTTTCTAACTCTCTCGCAAACCTAGCTCGCTCTCGCGACTTTTGTGATTCGCAGCTTCAAAACATCATGGTCGGCGACGCGAAACCTGAGGGGCGGGTCAAGTGCTCTGGGACCTTCCTTGAGGGCTTTTTCTTCTGCGCCAACCTCACGATGGAGGAATACCAAGCTACCGTCGATCAGTACATCCACTCTAGGTTCGTGGCTCGCTGCCCTACTAAACGAGACACCATTAGCGACCCGCATCCCAACGAGCTCGCTTTCCTCATCGCTCACTTCGAGAATGGGCTGCGACTCCCTCTTTGGCCGGAAGTGCGCCAAGCATGTTTGTTTCTTGACCCTTATATTCCTGACTCGCTTTGTGAATGACGCCCTAACCTCTGTCGACTTTTCTAGGTGCTCAAGTACTTCGGCGTTCTGCCGAGCCAGCTGACGCCGAACGCGATCGCCGTGGTGGTCGCGTTCGCCGGTTACCTTAGGTTGGAGAAGATCAAGTTCAGCCTGCTCATCTTCCACAAGGTGTTCTCGTTTCGCGCTTACAAGGATGGGACGGCTCATTTCGCGAGCCAGCATGTCACTGTATGCGAGACGGTGAACAAGTACCACTATTGGACGCAGACGTTCATCCTGGTGAAGGGCCCTTTCGTCCATAACTCTTACACCCCCACCCAGCGAGACGAGGCCGCTTATTGCCCTCCGACCTCGCTAGGGGGTTTTGATGCGAGCTTGTACCAATACCTCAAAGGAAAGAACTTTGAGGTCGCCTTCCTTCGAGAGCGGGTGGACCTGTTGGCTCCTGTCCCCCAAGGAGAAGGTTTGACTCACGCTCGCCAATCTCCCCACTCCACTTTCCTTCAATTAGCTAACGCACTTGGTTATCTTTGCAGGAGAGCGTGAACTTCCACTCAACCCTCCGCACGCGCCTCCTTCCTCCCTCACCTCTGGCCCGCTCGCGAGCGTGGCCGCCGAGGCCTTCCGCGATGTCCTGGGCTCCTCGTCGGGGAAGAAGCGATCCCTTCCTCCACGCCGGCCCGCTTTGCAGGGGGCGACAAAGAAGACCAAGAAAGCCCCCTCCGCCACCAAGGCAAAGGAGTTCGTGGACCTCTCCGAATCTGACCTCCCCTCTTCTCCTGTAGCGAATCAGGAGCCCGCCAAAGAGGGTGGCGAGCCGGGGGAGGCGGACGCCAAGCCCAAGCCGACGAGCCACACGAACTTTGGGCTCGACATGAAGCTTGCGGACGCGGTTGGAGAGCCGGTGCTCGCGCGCCTCCCTCTTCCGGGCCTATACCCAGAAAGGGCTCGTGTATGAGGCCATGGGGGCCTAGTTCCGGGCGATGGAACTTCTCATATGGTGGGCCGCCGCTACTTCACTGCGGACAAGGAAATCAAAGAGCTCAATGTTGAGCTATGGAAGTCCGCTGACGAGATTGCGAAGCTTAAAGGCAAAGAGGCTTTGTCCGAGGGCGTCCTCGCCAGCCTTCAAGGTGGACTGGTGAGCAATGCTTTGCAAAAGTTTTTTCCTATCTCGCTTCGCTTTTCTTTTGCTAACCGACTTTTCGCAGGATGTGAGTCTATCGGCCAGCTTCACACGAGGATTGCCGACCTGGAGACGGAGAACACTTGCATCAAGGTCCGGGTTCGCGATCTGACCCTGGCGGTGCTCCCCCTCCTCCGCGAGCTGGAACTCATGGTCAGTCGAGAGAGGAAAAGGAAGCCGATCGCAAAAGGTCGATGGAGATCGCGGAGCTCGTCCTCGACGCTCTTAAGGGGCGGACATGATCGTTCCCGACGCCATGGAGTTCACCGCGGAAGAAGTCCTCCCCGACTTGTTCGCGCCAAACTCCGAGGTAGAGGATCGCAAGAGTGACTAAAGAGCTACCCGGCGAGCCGCCTCATTTTTTTGCTGTTTATAATGTAAAAACCTTTCTTTTTGCCGGCGAGCCCGCCGTTGGACTGTAATCTTTTGTGAGGAATGAAAAGAAACATTTTGTCTATCTTTCCAATGTTATTGCCTTACTTCTTATTTGCATGCGCTCTTTCATTCGTGCTCGCGCGATCCTGACTTTCTTACGCTCGTGCCTTTAAAACTTTCGTTTGATGCTCGCGCCCTCGTCTCTTTAATTGACAATTCTCCCTTCGTCGTATTGTACCTAGGTCACTCTCGCCTCCTTCTCTTCTGCGGAGATGGTAAGACTCAGGTTGTAGAACCTTATCCTTGCTTGGGATGTACCCTGTTGGGGAACCTTGCGAGCGGGGCCAGTATTAGCCTGCCTCAATCGCACTCGCCTTTTGCGAGCTCTTATCGTTATCCATGGGCCACCGCGAAGACGGGCCCTTTCTGTCTCGCCATCTTTACTCATGTCACCGAAATTTAGAAGTAACTTTGCGAACAGCGGACTCAGTCGCTCTGCCGCGATCTATTCCCTTATGCAAACAGGCCCCTGGTCTCGCCTCACCCGGGCTTTGAGGTCACTTGCGAGCCAAGTCTCTCACTATGAGTAACCTATTTTCCTTCCTCCCCAAAGATCAACCTGACCCACCGTCTACGAGAACCCGACAGCGAAATCGATCTGGGGCATTCCAGCACCGAAGCACTTGAAGCATTGCCAGCCTCTCCAGAGAACAACCTGACCCACCGTCTATGAGAGCCTGGCAGCGGAATTGATCTGGGGCATTCCAGCACCAAACCACTTGAAATATTGCCAGCCTCTCCAGAGATCAACCTGACCCACCGTCTATGAGAGCCCGGCAGCGAAATTGATCTGGGGCATTCCAGCACCCAACCACTTGAAACATTGCCAGCCTCTCCAGAGATCAACCTGACCCACCGTCTATGAGAGCTCGGCAGCGGAATCGATCTGGGGCATTCCAGCACCAAAACACTTGAAACATTGCCAGCCTCTCCAGAGATCAACCTGACCCACCGTCTATGAGAGCCCAATAGCGGAATCGATCTGGGGCATTCCAGCACCAAACCACTTGAAACATTGCCAGCCTCTCCAGAGATCAACCTGACCCACCATCTATGATAGCCCGACAACAGAATCGATCTGGGGCATTCCAGCACCAAACCACTTGAAACCTGCCAGCCTCTCCAGAGATCAACCTGACCCACCGTCTATGATAGCCCGACAGCGGAATCGATCTGGGGCATTCCAGCACCCAACCACTTGAAACATTGCCAGCCTCTCCAGAGATCAACCTGACCCACCATCTATGAGAGCCCGACAGCGGAATCGATCTGGGGCATTCCAGCACCAAACCACTTGAAACATTGCCAGCCTCTCCAGAGATCAACCTGACCCACCGTCTATGAGAGCCCGGAAGCGGAATCGATCTAGGGCATTCCAGCACCAAACCACTTGAAACATTTCCAGCCTCTCCAGAGATCAACCTGACCCACTGTCAATGATAGCCTGGCAGCGGAATCTATATGGGGCATTCCAGCACCAAACCACTTGAAACCTGCCAGAGAGTTATTCCAAAATACATGTATTGAGTATGGAATATTCAAAAGTTAGTTACAAAAAATTGCTAAGGATAAAACCTCTTCAAATCATCCCCACTCCTGGCTCGGCCGAGAGATACCCCTTCCACATCCTGGAGGTGGTACCCTCCTGACTTGAGCACTTCACTTACAATGTAAGGCCCCTCCCAATTGGGCTCTAGTTTACCGACCGCGACTCCTCTTCCGGACGCGTCAACCTTCTTTAGTACTAAATCTCCCTTTTCGAAGTGCTTTATCCTGATGTGCTGGTCTAAGTACCTGGCCATCCTCCTCTTGACTTCCTCCTGTCTGACAGTAGCGAGGTCTCGGAGCTCTTCTACCAAGTCCAGGGACAACCTTTGCTCTGCATCATTTTCTTTCAACCATTCTTCATCTCCTTCGCCCGCGGTATTCACCCTGGGGGTTTTGACTTCGAACTCTATCGGGAGAACGACCTCGGACCTGTGGGATAGCTTGAAAGGGGTCTCCCCAGTGGCCGTGCTCGGAGTGGTTCTCAAAGCCCATAGGACCGAAGGTAGTTGCTCCACCCAATTCCCTCTAAGATTCTCTACCTTCTTCTTTAGTAGGTTAACGATTATCTTGTTCGCCGCCTCCACCTGGTCGTTGCTCCTTGGGTGATGGACAGACGCGAACCTAAGGTCTATGCCAAGTTGGGTGCAAAAACTAACAAATTCTCACTAGCGAATTGGGGTCTGTTATCCGCCACGATGGATAGGTGGAGCCCATGCCTACAAATGATTTCACCCCAAACGAAATTTCTCACTACCAGGGACGTTACCTTGGCCAGCGCCTTCACCTCCACCCATTTGGAAAAATAATCTATCATCACCAGCAGGAACTTCCTTTGGCCGCTTGCCTGGGGGAAGGGTCCCACCAAATCCAATCCCCATATAGCGAAGGGCCATGGAGCTGTGATGGTCCAGAGCCTCTGAGCTGGGAGGAGTTGGAGTGGAGCATAGAGTTGGCGCTTTGAACACTTCCTTGCGAATTCTGCCCCGTCCTTGCTGAGGGTAGGCCAGAAGAAGCCTTGCCTCAGCACTCTCCCCTCCAAAGTATGGCTCTCGGAGTGACTACCACACTCCCCCGAGTGGATTTCTTCAAGGACCCTCGAGACCTCCTCCTCAGACACGCAACGAGCCAGGAGACCCGAGAGTGTTTTTCGGTATAGCAATCCTGCATGTAAGGTGTAATATGCAGATTTGTACCTAAACTGTCGCTTGTCAACATCTCCCTCGGGGAACTTTCCTGATGTTAGGAAGGTGATGAAGGGATCCATCCATGATGCTCACTGATCTACCTGCATCAGCTCCCCTTCTTCAATGGAAGGTCGAAAGAGTTCCGACACTGTTCCCCCTGCCCGAGGACCGAACTTGGCTAGTAGGTCCGCTGGGGTGCTCTCCTCCCTTGGCACATGTGTGATGGAAAAAGTGTGAAATTGGTCGATGATCCCCTTGTCCTTCTCTAGGTAGCATTGGAGGGTCAGCTCCCTTGCTTCAAATTCTCCCCTGATTTGGCATGCCACCACCATGGAGTCCGTTGAGACCTCCACATCTTGCACCCCTAGCTCCCTAGCCAGCCACAGGCCCGCTATCACTGCCTCGTACTCGGCTTGGTTGTTGGTAATGGAGAAATGGATACTCAGGGCCTGCTCAATCTTTGTTCCTTGGGGGCTTATCAGGACGATTCCTCCTCCATAGGAATTCTTCCCCGAGGTACCATCCACTAACATCTTCCAGGCGACCGGGGAAGATGAATCATGCTCCCCTACTTCAGTTGCGTAGTCTGCCATGAAGTCCGCCACCGCTTGTGCCTTGATTGACGTCCTAGGCACAAATGCGATGTCGAACTCGCTTAGCTCCACAGACCATTTGGCTAGCCTCCCCAAATGCTCCACCCCCTCCATAACTTTGCGAAGCGGGTGGTCGACCACCACTTTGATCGAGTGTGCTTGGAAGTATGGCATGAGCTTCCAGGCCGATACCACCAAGGCGAACGCCAACTTCTCCAAAATCGGGTATCGGAGCTCCGCCTTCCTAAGCACTCGGCTGACGTAGTAGATGTGGAACTGCCTTCTCCCCTCTTCTCGGACCAACACCGAACTGACTGCCTCCTATCCTACTCCTAAGTATAGGGATAGGTCCTCCCCTTGCCTTGGCTCCTGGAGTAGCGGGGTCTGGGTGAGTTGCCCTTTTAAAGCTTGGAAAGCATCCACACATTCTGAGGTCCATTCAAACTTCTTATTTCCCCGTAGCACCTTGAAGAAGGGGGCACACTTCTCACCCGCCTTGGAGAGGAACCTGCTGAGCCCAGCCAATTTTCCCATGAGGCATTGAACTTCCTTCACGTTTCTTGGCGACCCCAACTCCAAGATTGCTTTAACCTTATCGGGGTTAGGCTCCACCCCTGTCGGGGTGAGCAAGCAAGTGGCCTAGAAATTTTCCCCTGCTAGCCCCGAAGACACACTTCAGGGGGTTGAGCTTCATCTTGTACTACCACAAAGTCCCAAAAGTCTCTTCGAGATCTTGGAGGTGAGACTTGCGGTCCTGGCTCTTTACCATGAGTTCATCAACATAGACCTCCAGGTTCCTTCCCTTTTGCTCTCGGAAGACCCTGTCCATCATCCGTTGGTATGTAGCCCCTGCATTCTTGAGCCCAAAAGTCATCATATTATAACAATATCATCCATCCCCCATGATGAAGGAGACATCTTTGATGTCGGGAGGATGCATGCGAATTTGGTGATATCCTGAAAAAGCATCTAGAAAAGACATTACAGAGAAACCGACGACTGAGTCAACCAGCGCGTTGATTCTAGGCAAGGGGTAACAATCCTTGGGGCATGATTTATTAAGCAAGGAAAAATCTACACACATTCTCCACTTATCATCCCCTTTTTTCACCATCACTACGTTGGAGACCCAGCTGGGATATTGGATCTCCGATACAAAACCGGCTTTAATGAGCTTGTTCACCTCCTCCCGAATGGGTGCCTCCAGCTTGTCAGCAGTGGACCTCTTCTTTTGGCGGATGGGGCGAGTGCCGGGATCAAGGTTAAGGCGATGGCACACCACATCCGCGTCGATCCCCGGCATCTCCGCAGCACTCCATGCGAAGACATCCACGTTGTCTTGGACGCAAGCTGAGACCTTCCTCCGGTCCTCCGGGCTGAGCTCCCCGCCGATCCTGATCTTTTCAATTGTTCCGTCCTTGGTGGTTACCTCCACCTCTACCACCTCCTCCACAACTTCCAACCTGGATTGCTCCGCCCAGGTATTGTTCTCCTTGTAGCCACACACGAGCCCCCTAGCTCCTTCTTCCATCTCTTCCTCTTCCACCACCATCAACTCTTCCGCCCCTTCTCCAGAGGCCTCTTCTCCTTCTCTCACTCCATACCCTCCTCCGCTCTGGGCCTTTCAACAACCCCATCCTGGGCATGAACTACTCCTTCCCCTCTCCTTCCTCCCAACCTATCCTCTTCTTCGGCCTCGGCCACCTCTTCCATCACCTTGTCCAACTCCTCCGCTTCTCCCATCCAAGAGACGGTGTTGACCGCAGTCACATAGCACTGTCTCGCCACCTTAAGGTCTCCCCGGACCCGAATTTGGATTCCTCTGGTGCTGAATTTGAGACACTGGTGGAAGGTGGATGGGATGCATCGGAATGCGCTGATGAGAGGCCTTCCGAAGATGGCGCTGTAGCTGCTAGAGGCATCCACTATCATGAAGCTGCAGTTCCAGGACTGCTCCCCCAAGGTCACATGGAGTCCCACTCCGCCTTCCACTTCTTTCCTCTCTCCCGAAAACCCAAACAGAGGGCCATCTGAGGCCAACACCCTTCTGGCCTCCACCTTCATCTCATCGAACGCCCTCTTGAAAATGACGTTGACCGAGCTCCCGTTATCCACGAGAGCAGGTTGCCATTGCGTGACCTTCCTCATCATGGAAGTCACAGTATGGCAACGCCGCCTCTCCCATGTCGGCCTCTGCCACCCTATTTCCTCTTCTCCTCCCCGCTCCTGCTTCCACTACTTCTCTCCTTCCTCTTCCTCCTCCTCCTCTTCCTCGTCTGATCTCCATAGCCTGCTGAGGCGGGGGAGGCATCTGCCTCGGACCCTGCCTCCATCCTAACTGTTGGGGTCTTCCTTGCCCTCCATAGAAGTTACCCCCTCCTGGGGCATAACCTCTTCCCTGACCTTGCATCCCCCCGCCATGCTGGCTCCATCCCCCCTCCAGGGCACGGGGCTCTTCCCTTCTTCTTACTTCCTGCTGCCTGACCTCCGGCTCAGTGAGCTTTGATGGCCTCTTGGTGAGCTCCGGATTGGCGTCCTCACTCTCAACCTCCTCTGCCACCCTCTCCATCAACTCCTCGTAGGAGACGGGGGATTTCCTCTTCAAATCCATCTTGAAGAAACTCTCCTTCATCCCCAACGTGAAGGCGAGCTGAAGAGCAAACCTGGGCATCTCCTGGGTGATCAGGACTTCCTCCTGGAACCGATCTGCATAATGAGCCAATGACTCCTTAGGCTCCTGCTTCACTTTGAAGAGGGACTCGGCGTCCTTCTTCCTCCTTTTGCAAGTTGAAACCGTAACAAGAAACTTTTACGCAGATCCTCGAAAGCGTAGATCGATCCGACGGGAAGTTGGTGGAACCACTCCCGAGCTTTCTCCTTCAGGGTGACAGCGAAGAGCCGACACTTGAAGGCGTCCGACATCGGCCTGATAGAGACCGAGTCCTCGAACGACTGCAGGTGCTGGACTGGGTCGTCCCAACCATGGTAATAGAACCTGTCCCACTCTCTGAACCCTTCTGGGACGGGTGCAGAGAGCACCAACTCACAAAAGGGACTTCCTCCCCCTGCTACCCTTTCCTGCTCAGCTCGCCCTCCGAGCTCTCTCGCCCAACTGGAGCTCGCCGGGGCCAAGCTCGCGAGAGCCACCATTGTCGGGCTGGTCCCCGCGGGTGCCACATTGACTGGAATCGCATTTGCCGGCGCCTTGCTCGCCTCCCCGCACCTACCTGTCTTGCGCTCTCCTGTCCAACGCTCGTCTGGACTGAGCTCGCCGGAACCTAGCTCGAGGGGCAGGCAAACAGCACTCGCCCCTCCAGATCTTGCGCTGACCCGCCTGCTACTTCTTTTCCAGCCCTTCCTCCCGGGTCTCCCTCGCGAACCGCTGCTGGAGGTTGGGACGCTTGAGTCACTGGGGTCGCGAACTTGCTACATAGCGCTGCGACCGCGAACCCGAGGGTGTCGAGGACTTCTCGCCTGAAGTCCGAGAACATCTTCTACACTGCCGCCGGAGGTGACCCGCAGAGCTCCTCGCCTTGATCTTCATCTCCTGTCATGTTCCTTTCTCAGAATCTTCCAGGACCAGCCGCGCTCCACGCTCACCGCACCAAAATGTTGAAATTGATTTCTCGGTCTCTTGTGAAGCTCGGGCCCTCAACAAGTTGAGGGGCAGCTTGCCCTTACTAGTCCCTTGAAAGGAGCAGACCAGATACTTGGAAACGGACTAAGACCTTAGTCGCAGCTAGGAGGTCCCACCACAAACCTGGAAGATTGTTGAGCGCTTCCCCTCCCAAGCCAAAGCTGAGACTTGGGCACCTTGGAGAGCTAGAGAGCTGAACCAAAGAAATCAAGGAAAAAGAAGAAGCTCAGAGATCTGAGATTGGAATCCTCTCCCAAGGTGCCCTTTAAGGTCAATTTATAGTTTTTTACTCATGGTCTGTCAATAGCGGAATTCCGCGTTTTGGTTTTACTAAAAGCACCCCAATTTGGCCTGCTAACAGCCAAACTCCGCTTTTTGGAGAGGCTACCTGCAGACCACCAGGGGCAGAGGAGTAACTCCACCTCTCTAGTCTACGGTCGAGTGGTTTATGAGAGCATCACTCGCGAGAGAGGTGAATTCGTCGAACGGGTTTCGTCGAACGGAAAGATGAGTTCATCGAACGGAAAGATGAGTTCGTCGAACGGGTTTCATCTAACGGAAAGATGAGTTCATCGAACGGAAAAATGAGTTCGTCGAACGGGTTTCATCGAACGGGGAATGGAATTCGTCGAACGCTGAACTAAGTTTGACGATCTTAACAAATGCTCGGCGTTCGTCGAACGCAGGACGGATCTCGTCGAACCCTAAGACTTGGAAGGGATCCGACTCGCTTGCCTTCTTGCGAGCAGCCGGCGAGTACCCGGCTTGCCCGCCTTCTTGCGAGCAGCATGCGAGTACCCAGCTCGCTCGCCTTCTTGCAAGTTGACCATTGAATTTCTGGCTCGCCTTCTCTGTTACCTCTTCAACCTGTTAGATCTGAAGCCCCCTCAGGCGAGCAGCCTACGAAGATCTCGCTCGCATTCCTATCGGCGACATCCACTGATGCTGGGTCTCGCTTCCTCCAGCGAGTTCTTCTGCTGAGACAAGCGCTCATCCCAGCGGGTCCGCTGGGACGGGATAGATTTTCTGGAGACGGTCGTAGGAGCTGAAGCTGGACGTTCGTCCTACTGAGAAGCGAATCTGTCGAACGGACTTCGTCAAACGAAGAATGGAATTCGTCGAACTCAGGATGGCTTTCGTCGAACGGAGAATGGAACTCATCGAACTCAGGAGCAGATCGAGAGGATCTGGCTCGCCCACATTCCTCACGATCGGTCGGCGATCGCTCGACTTGCCCGTCTTCACGCGGGCTCGCCAATTTGAAGCGCGACGTTCGTCGAACTGAGAAGCAAGTTCGTCGAACGTCAAAACTCGGAAAGGATCTGGTTGGCCTAGAACATCACTGTAAGCGGATCGCCGCGCCCTGGCTTGCTCCTCTCCCCCGCTAGCGGTCGGCGAGTGGCTAGCTCGCCTTCCACATTACTTTTGCTTGTTGGTTACTCCTTAGTCCTCGTTCACTTCTAGGCGAATATCGGGGTTGTACAACCATGGATGTAACTCCTGTCAAAAAGGATGACAAATATCATATCTGTCCACACACAAACACCCAAATGAATCGTGACATACCCAATAACCACCCTTATCATCAACCTTTCTCAAAGAACACTTTAGATGGCATCAAAGTACGCTCTTCCTCACTTGATGAATGTTGTGACTTCAGGTCAAAGAACTACAAACACCATGGTCAGTTGAGACCTACTTGTGACACGTTCATATAACAATCCACAAAGTAGTCTCAAAATGGGTCTGTCCAGTACAACTTGTTCACTAACAAGTACCCATGTGATGACTCGATATCACAATATCATGACCTGTGAGAACCGGTCATCAGTCAACGCACATGCTAGTCTTAACGTACCATCATTGCCCTTCAACTTCTAAGATGATACTCTGACTAGGGACCATTTAAGAATGAAGCTTTTTGTTATACATAGGCTCTCACATTCAAGTCACATACTTGAATTCTTATGGAATCAAACATTCTAAGGGAATTTGTTATACTAATTAATCTATCAAATAGAAATTATAACATAACAATAAGAACTTGCCATAAAAGTAAAATGAAAAACACAGTGCATATCACAATTCATCAAATGAATAAACAACCAACAAACATACAATCCACAAGGCTCCCACTAAAGACGATCATTCAGGTATCTAATACACATTGATCTTACATGACCATCATGCTTCTTTTCTGCAAGAGGCTTTGTCAGTGGATCCATTGTGTTTTCTTCAGACGGTACTCTGCAAATGTTCACATCTCCTCGATTGACAATCTCTCGAATAAGATGGAACCGCCGAAGTATGTGCTTGGAGCGCTGATGAGATCTAGGATCCTTAGCTTGGGCAATTACACCATTGTTGTCACTGTAGAGAACTACGGGACCAACAATGCTAGGAACTACACCAAGCTCACTGATGAATTTCCTAATCCACACAGCCTCCTTCGCCGCATTTGCAGCATCGATATACTCGGCCTCAGTCATAGAAGCAGCAACTGTCTCTTGCTTGGAACTTTTCCAACTTACATCTCCTCCATTTATGCAAAATACAAAACCTGATTGGGACTTTGAATTGTCCCTATCAGTCTGGAAGCTAGCATCCGTGTAACCTGTTACAATGAGCTCTTCCTCTCCACCATACACCAAGAATACATCCTTTGTCCTTCTTAAGTTCTTTAGGATATTCTTGACAGCTATCCAGTGACCATCACCAGGATCAGACTGATTCCTTCTCGTCATGCTCAAAGCATATGAGACATCGGGTCGAGTACATAACATTGCATACGTAATTGATCCAATTGCCGAAGCATATGGAATCAACTTCATGTGGTCCTTATCTTCCAAAGATTTAGGACACTGGTCCTTAGAGAGACTCGCATCATTTGACATGGGTAAGAATCCCTTCTTGGACTCAAGCATGTTGAACCGTTTCAACACTTTCTCAATGTATGTACTCTGGGTCAAACCCAGCAACTTCTACGATCTATCTCTATAGATCTTAATAACAAGTATATAAGTCACTCCGCCCAAGTATTTCGTAGAAAACCAGTCCCGTAGCCTGTTCTTAACATCTTGCAGGGTCGGAATGTCATTCCCGATCAGCAATATGTCATCCACATACAATATCACGAAAATGACAATGCTCCTACTAATCCTCTTATAAACACAAGGCTCATCTTCGTTCTGGACGAAACCAAACTCTTTGAATTTCTCATCAAAATGAAGATTCCAACTTCGAGAAGCTTGTTTCAATCCATAAATGGATCAATTCAACTTGCATCTTTTAGTGGCTTCACTTGGAGATACAAAACCCTCGGGTTGTGTCATATACACTTCCTCAAGGAGGTTTCCATTAAGGAAAGCTGTTTTGACATCCATTTTCCAGATCTCGTAGTCATAATACGCAGCAATAGCAAGTAGAATTCTGTTGGACTTGACCATAGCAACAGGGGAAAAGGTCTCATCATAGTCTACAAAATGAATTTGCCTGAAACCTTTAGCCACCGGCCGGCCTTTGAATGTCTGTACATTCCCATCCAAGTCGGTCTTCTTCTTGAAGACCCATGATGAGCAAAACTATGCTTGCCAACGATAACAGCAAGTGTACCGTATCGAATGTAGTATAGGTTATTAAAAAAAGGTCGTATTAGACTCGGGGCGGTTGAGTACTCTTACTTCAAGAAAATCTCGATTATTCTATCAACTATAACTTTTTGGGTTGGTTTTGCAAAAAGAAAATATGAAACTAAGAAGGAAGAATAGAATGAGAAAATAAAACTATTTTATTGATTGAGACAAAAGAAATTACAAACTATGAAAAGGAAATTACAACTATCGAATTGAAAACTACAAGTTGCATAAAGAAAGAGGATTACAAGAACTACTAAAACATGAAAATAAAACAAGAAATGAAAGTACTAATCCTAAAAATCGGTCCCTTGAACATCTGGAGAAGCTCTCTTTTTTTAGGCAAAAATTGGGGTTACACACCCTCGGTCACGCCCATGACAAGGGCGTGTAATGGCCTGATTGGCGCTGGAGTGGGAAAGGAGCGTTCTGGAGTTATTATGAGTGTAACGTGCGCGTCACGCCCTAAGTCACGCCTGTAACCTAGGGCATGTAATCTTGAAATCTTGCTATTGGCGGGAAACTTCGGAGGGAAAGAAGCGGGAAGTGGCGCGGGATGAGTCACGCCCGTGACAGGATGTCATGCCCCCTGGTCACGCCCGTGACCAGGGTCGTGTAACGCTTGATCTCAGCGGTTCTTTTTCATCTCAGCGGTTTGCGGCCGTGACATTGGGTCACGCCCTTGGTCACGCCCGTGACCTGGGGCGTGTACTTGGCGAAACTTCACGGAATTGACCCGGGGTGGCGGCAGCAGGTCTGGAACACATCTTTGGCAATCACGCCCTTGGTCACGCCCGTGACCTTGGGCGTGTACTTTACAATTTTGCTCAAAATGCCCAGAAATCCTGAAAAACACGAAAAAGGCTTAAGTTAGTTTATAAAATTAAAAGGGAACATATTAAATACGAAAATACATATAAATTAAATAAATTCATATTAAAACTATATTAAAATTATACTAAAAGATGAGTACCAAAAGTACTCATCAACCCACTTGCACCCAATGGGTCGTACCCCTTTAGGTGGTTCCACCAGGGTCCAAACTTGGTATGTATACATGGAGTCCATTTCAGATTTCATGGCCTCAAGCCACTTCTCGGAGTCAGGTCCATTCATTGCCTCTTGGTAGGTTGCCGGGTCATCATCATGATCCATAAGCAACACATTACCTATTTGAGACATGAGAACTCCATATCTCTCAGGCTCAAATTTTGGTCTACCAGATCTATATAGGACTTGTGTTTCTTGAGAAGGTTCTCTAGCTACAACTTCTTGTAGTCCTTGCTCAGGTTCCAATTCTGGTTCATTCGTTGTTTGTTGCTCTTGAACTTCTCCAAGTTCTACCCTGATATTTTCTCTTGATAGAAACTCTTCCTCCAGAAAAACACCACTCCTTACGACAAACACTTTGCCCTCGGATCGCATGTAGAAGTAATACCCTTTGGTTTTGAAAGTGGAGGTTAGATCTTAAGTTACTCTAGAGGGGGCGGGGGGGGGGGGGGGGGGGGGGGTGGGGTGAATAGAGTATTAAAACTTTTCCTTAGTTTTATAGTGGAATCAAAATAGTGTTATATATATATATGTAGGCAGAGTGAGATATATATATAAGAAGAAAAACAGAATAAATAAAGGCACACAGCACAGCACAAAGAAATAAACACACACAGAAGACACAAGGAATTTATAGTGGTTCCCCAATAAATCTGGGTAGTCCACTCTTCCACCACCCTTGGTAGGAGTCCACTGGGAGGGTTGATCAGGTGCCCTAACACCAAGGTAATTTTGATCAGGTGTCCACACACCACAGAGCTTTTGATCAGGTGCTCAAAACCAGCTAGATTTTTTGATCAGGTGTCTTGCCACCAGGGAGTTACACTTTTGAAGGGAGTATTAACCCTGTACAGTAGAGGTGAGAAAAGGTTTATAGTGTTCTTCTCTGTGAAGATGTTGAGAGAAGACTCTAGTGGACTTATTGTAAAGCTCCCCCTGTCTGATTGAAGTAGTTGACAGATGATGGAGAAGCTTTCTCTTGAAAACACAAATCTTTTGTAGCAGATTGATCTGGAAGAACAGGTTCTTCAGATTCCTTGTTGCTCTTGTAGAAGACTTGGACTTGCAGCAGATATCTGAGAGATGGTTCTTGAAGAAGATATTCTCAGAGCAAAGATGAGTGCTGCTTGAGGAAGAAGAAGAAGACTGAGAATGGTAGACTGAATGTTCTTCTTCTTTTTTTTCTATCCTTATTGTTGTCTTTCTGTATTCTGCAAGAATGCTAATTTGAATTCTGTCGAGAGAGATAAGACAATAATGTATGTCTTTGATATATTCTATTTTTGGAAATAGAATAATCTGTCTTTAATTCTTTCTTGGAATAACAACAAAGACAAAACGACTTTGACAGGTCCTTTAATTCCTTAGCCGTGAAATACTCCTTTGCATTAAATGTCAACGACTATCCTTTTCTTGGGACAAAAGAAATAAGGAATATATTTAATGAAAACAATATCCTTACTTGCCTATCATGAATACATCCAAATGTATTGAATATATCCATTGGAGTCGTCGATCTGTGTTCAGAGTGTTGACAAAATAACTGATATAAATAATCTGTACTTGTATTTGTCGAACTGAGCTTTAATATAGAATTTGTCGAGCTCTAGCTAGAATTCATCGAACGCTGCTTGCCATTTGTCGAACGCTGCTCAGAGAATGTCGAGCGCTGGAGCTGGCTATAATACTTCAGTCTGCTGAGACAATTTGTCGAACGATGCTAGACATTTGTCGAACGCCACTCGCTATTTGTCGAACACTGGGAACATAAATTTTCCTTAAGTTCTAGCCACTATAACAGCCAAAAGACTTGACCCTTAAACTATACAAAGGGGTCAACTTGATCCTTAGTTAAAACATAGTGATCCTAGCCCAAATCAGTAATAGGGTTGTTCCAACAATCTCCCCCTATTTGGGTTAGGATACTATTTGACAATCAATCAAATAAATACGAAAGAAAAATAAACAGCAGAGCATAAAAAAGTATATCTGACAGAATGAAAATTCATTTCAGCAGATAGAATAAAAATAGTGCTCTGGGTTCATAATCATTACCACAAAATGTTTAAACAAGAACAAAATAAATAAGTCTAAACCTTTTTCACTTCTTTGCTGATGAAGGTTTGAAGATGATTTTCCTGCCAGGATCTTCAGATTTCTTCTTGCTTATATAGAGATCCTGAGCTCCAATAATAGTCTGAGATTTACCTTGAACAACAACTGCTTGTGGGAACTGCCTCAAGAATTCTTCAGCATTGAAAAAGTTCTTTGATTTGTACTTTTCAAACTCCTTTCTTCTGTACTCTGACATGGTTGAGAACTGAGAGTAGTCTTTTCCTTCAGCTTTTGCCTTATTAATCTGTGCTGAGGCAATTGTCTCCTTGAACCTAGCCATCTGTGCTATTTCATCAACTCCTGTATTCTCTAGGGACAAAGGCCTTTCATCAGAATCAATAGCCTGCAATGAAGATTTTTCAAAAGGAATGTTTCTTTTCCTATGCACGGATCCATCAGATATTATAAGCTTATACTCTGTGGAAGCATTCTTGGATGGGGTTGAAGAAGATCTTGAAGACCAGGAGCTCTGATAACCACTTGTGTTAGCTGGTTTACTTGGTTGCTGAGTAGTGAACTTTTGAGAGGAAGAAGAAGGTCTTGCTGAGCCTGCTGATCCTGCTGGAGGAGGAGGTGGAGGGGGATTAAACTTAACTGGCTTATCAGAATAATAACCAGTTTTCTTGAATTTCTTTCTCCTCTTCATTTCATTTCTGGAGAATTTCATCCAGTGAGGGGTATCTTTGTCAAGAGTGATGTTATGAAGAATGTAATAGGGAATATCACTATCTGGATTAGGAGGTTTGGGGATAGCCAAAGACTTTGCCTTTATTTTCTTTCTCTTCCTTGATAATGTATCATCAGAATCACTATCATTGTCTTCTTCATCAGAATCAGAAAAAGGAATTGGATCATCATATAATTTCATTGACCATTTTAAGAGCTTTGATCTTTTGCTCTTCAGCTTCAAAAGCTTCATCTTCTGCTTTCCAAATTTCATCAAAATCTGGAATTGGTGAATCATCAACGACAAAAGTTGGGAATTCAAAACTATTGATAATTTCTTCTGAAATTTCAACTGATTCATTTGGATGAATTTGAATTGGAATTGAAACAGGAACTGGATCTACAATTTGAGCTTCAAAACTACTGATAATCTCTTTCAGCAAAATTGTATCTATGGGAGCAGTGTATGAAACAATTGCTCTAGTATAATCATGATGTTTTGGCCGAACTGAGTAAATGGGATTGAACTTAGACAGCAAATGAATGATATCTAAAGAGGGATGAATGTAGATATTATTTGTCTCTTCTATGACTGGTATTCCAGATGCTTCAACCAAATCAAACATATATGAATCAGAAATTTGAATTGTATCTTCATAACAACTGTATCCTCAGAAACTGGAGCTGTATCTTCAGCAAAAAATAAGGCCTCTGAATCAGGAGCTTCTGGAGCTTCTTCATAAGGCATCTCCCCTTGCCTAGCTTCAGGGGAACCTAAATCTAGGCCCCTAGAAGAAGGGACAGAAAGAGAGGAAGTAATTGAAGATATTTTTGAAGATAGTTCAGAAATTGCTGTAAGAATTGGAGCAATTCTTGCATCCAAGGTAGAGTCAAGAGTAGAAAGAATATGATGAACTGGAGCAAGTTTTGCATCCAGGATTTGATCTATCTTGGGAAGAATATAATCAAGAATTTGATCTGCAATAGTGTGGAAGTGTAGAAATAACATTTCAGGTGGATGAGATGAGGATGATTGAGAAGTGGATGGAATGGAAGTTGGTACAAAGATGTTTGCTACATTAGCATGTTGTTGAGGGATGTCAGAATAAATAGGGCAAGAATGATGAATGGGTGACTGATGATCATCATAAATTGGAGACGGAGGTGGAGAAGTATGAGGAGGTAGAAGGTTGAAAGAAGGAGGTGGAGTGTCATAAATGGGTGTGGGAGAATTTGGAGGTGGAGTTTGTGCAGGATAAAAATGCTGAGGTGGAGATGGGAGAGGAGGAGAAGAAACAATAGGAGGAGGAGAAGGAGCTTCTAGAAGGGTTGAGGGAGTGACAGGATCAGTCCTTATGCTTTCAGAAGTTTTCTTTTGTGTAACTGCTCATGGGTTCTTCTTGGTGTCCCATTTAGCAAAGAGAGCTGAGGTCAGCTTCTTGCTAGCATTAATGGTTACCTTGGGAGAGACCAGAAGGTCTTGGTGCCTTTCCTGCAATACAATACCTAAAATTCTTCCAAAAGAGACATTTTCCTTAGATATTTTCTTCTTAATCAATCCAAAGAGAATTGATCCCCAGTTCACTTTCTTCTTTTCCATTAAGGACACCATCAACATAAATTGGTACCTATTAATATAATCATGACCTGTTGTTTTCCCTAACAACACTTTTCCAACAATATCATAAAGAAACTTATATTCCAAAGATAAGTTTTTCTTAAGCAGATGATTAGGGTTTCCAGTAGAATGACCCATTTTAATCAATGCTTCACCATTTTCAACAGAGCTTAGCTCTAACTCATCATCACCATTCACAAAACCAAAAACCTCAGATAGAATGGTAGGGGTAATAGAAACCTGATGTCCTGAGATGGTTCCTATTAGACTTTCATCATCTGGCTTAGCCGTGAAACACAATTCTTTAATTTCTGCTGTATGCAGCTTTATCCTCATGCTCATTACTTTCTTCAACTGTTGCTCTTCAAAGAGTTGAAGAATATCTTTGAAGATTTGATCGAATTGTGCGAAAGATTCCATGTCGATGTCAAACCCGGCATCAAACTTCATCGAGTAGAGCGCGGCAAGTGCAGAGGAGAACTGGAGGGAAACGATTTCTGTAGGCGCAATCTATTAAGAAATAGAAAAAGAGATTATATAGATCAGAGAAGGGGCGCATTTGAGGAGCGGGGTTCGACAAAAACCTAATAAAAGCAGAAATCGAAAAGACTTTAGGTCTCCGTCAGACAGCGTTCGACAAAAATATCCTTTTCGTCGACCACCGTTCGACAGGTGAAATTTTCTTTATCGATTCTGAAGTTAGAAGGTTTTGTCGACCGTCGTTTGACAAATGATTCGAATTCGTCGTCCTCCGTTCGACGAATTGAGGGGATAAATAGAAATTTTAATTTTTAACAGATTGAATCTCCATCTATCATTCCTATTTGATTTATAAAGAAGATGTGCTTCTTTTCCTCCAAGGGCTTGGTGAAAATGTCAGCTCTTTGTAAATTAGTAGAAATAAATTGTAGGCAAATTTTGTTTTTATCCACATTATCCCTAAGGAAGTGGTGCCTAATTTCTATGTGTTTAGTCCTACTATGGAGAACTGGATTTTGTGCTATAGATATTGCACTTGTATTGTCACAAAATATAGTTGAATTATTTAAGTTGACACCATAGTCTAGAAGTTGATTTTGTATCCACAACATCTGTGAGCAGCAACTGCCAGCAGCCATGTATTCAGCTTTAGCTATTGATGTAGACACAGATGTCAGCTTTTTACAAAACCAAGACACAAGCCTATCACCAAGAAACTGACAAGTTCCTGATGTGCTTTTCCTATCTACTCTGCATCCAGCATAATCTGAATCTGAGAATCCAGTTAATTCAAATTCAGATGTTGTTGGATACCAAAGTCCTAGATTAGGGCAACCCTTTATATATCTCAAAATCCTTTTTAATAAAATTAATTGAGATTCTTTGGGGTTAACTTGATACCTAGCACAAATACAGGTAGCAAACATTATGTCAGGTCTACTAGCTGTTAAATAAAGTAGTGAGCCAACAATTGCTCTATATACTTTTGAATCAACAGGTTTCCCTGATTCGTCATTATCAACAACAACATTTGAGGGCATGGGTGTTTTCATGGTAGAAGAATCAGACATACCAAATCTTTTCACTAATTCCTTAGCATACATAGATTGGGATATGAAGATTCCATTTGGAGTTTGCTTCACTTGAAGACCAAGGAAGTATGATAACTCACCCATACTACTCATTTCAAATTTAGATTGCATTAGATTTGAAAATCTTTTGCACAAATTTGAATCAGTAGAACAAAAAATAATGTCATCTACATATATTTGAACTAGCAAAGTTTGATTTTTATGAATCTTACAAAATAGGGTTTTATCTACTATGCCTCTACAGAAATTGTTTTCCAAAAGAAAACTAGCTAAAGTCTCATACCATGCTCTAGGAGCTTGTTTGAGACCATAAAGAGCTTTCTTAAGCTTAAATACAAAAGAGGGTTGAGTTGGAGAGATGAAACCTGGTGGTTGTTCCACATATACTTCTTCTTTGATTTCTCCATTTAAGAAAGCACTCTTTACATCCATTTGATATACCTTGAACTGTTTATATGCATCATATGCAAGAAATATTCTGATTGCTTAAAGTCTTGCAATAGGATCAAAGGTTTTATCATAATCAATCCCTTCTTCTTGTGAATATCCTTGGGCTACCAGTCTTGTTTTATTTCTCACAATGTTGCCTTGTTCATCTAGCTTGTTCCTGAAGACCCATTTTGTTCCAATAACTGGATGGCCCTTTGGACTTGGAACCAAATCCCAAACCTTGTTCCTTTCAAATTGGTTGAGCTCCTCTTGCATTGCAAGAATCCAATTTGGATCTTGTTCTGCATCTGTTATTGTTTGAGGTTCAACTTGTGATAGGAAACAAGTATGCATCTGATTTTGGTGTAGTTGATGCCTTGTTTGTACACCTACTGAAATATCTCCAATTACTTGTGATATTGGATGATCTCTAACTGTGATGTGGTCAACAGTTGGAGTTTGTTCAGCAATGATATTTTCTTGAGGAATTTGATCAGCTGTCACTTGAATTGACTTGTCAGCAAGATCTTCTGGATGATCTTCTTCTTCACTATCTTCAAGTGTTTGAGTTGTTGGAAGTGAAGAATCTCATTTCTCTAGATTTAGCTCACTTAGCTCTCCACATTGATCTGATACCTGCAAGGTATTTATGGTAGAGGTGGTATTCCTCTCCTCATTCAATAGGTTAGTTTCATCAAAAGAAACATGCATGGACTCCTCTATTTTAAGAGTAGATTTGTTGTAGACTCTATATGCCTTACTAGATAAAGAGTATCCAAGGAATATGCCTTCAGCTGCCTTAGCTTCAAACTTCCTTAGATATTTCTTATCATTGTTATGCACATAGCATTTACAACCAAAAATCTTAAAATAGCTAACCTTAGGCTTTTTATTCTTGAGTGGTTCATAGGGAGTCTTACCCTTAAGTTTATGTATCAAGCTTCTATTCAATACATAATTTGCTGTGTTCACTGCCTTTGCACAAAAGGAAAGTGGCAAATGAGCATCATCAAGCAATGTAGTTGCTGATTTAATTAATGTTCTATTTTTCCTTTCAGCTACCCCATTTTGTTGAGGGCTTCTAGGAGCAGAGAAACACTGCCTGATCCCTTCTTTTCCACAGAATTCTCTCATCAGAAGAGACTCAAACTCAGTGCCATGATCACTTCTGATCAATGCAACTACAGTAGAGTACTCAGTCTTGATGGACCTGAGAAAGTCTGTTAGAACTTTGAAAGTATCAGACTTGTTCCTAAGAAAGAACACCCAAGTGAATCTTGAGAAGTCATCTACAATAACCAGAGAATAATGCTTCCCTCCTAAGCTCTGTACAGTAGTAGGTCCAAAAAGATCTAAATGCAAAAGATACAGAATCCTAGGTGAATCACTCTTGGATAAAAATTTGAAACTACTTCTAGTCTGCTTACCTAACTGACAAGCCCTGCAAAGTCCTTCCTTCTTGTATGAACCAGAAGGCAGTCCTCTGACAAGATTGTCTTTAGAAAGCTTAGAGATAGTTCTAAGGTTAATGTGTCCTAGCCTTTTATGTCATAGTTCATTTGTCTTACTTATTGAATTAAATAGACAAATGTCTGTATTGGCAGAGTCAAAATTGACTAGATAAATATTTCTTTGTCTAATACCAGATAATACATTTTTATTTTTATTATTGGTAATAAGACATTGGGAAGGGTTAAAGGTTACCTGATAACCTTCATCACATAACTGGCTTATGCTGATGAGGTTGTACTTGAGACCTTTGACATATGATACTTCTTTAAATGTGACTGCTCCAACCTTGACTTGTCCATACCCTTTTGTCTGTCCACAGTTGGAGTCTCCAAAGATAACTTTGGGTCCAAGCTTTGCCTTATAATTGCTTAGATTGGCCTTGTTTCCTGTCATATGCTTTGAGCATCCACTATCCAAGTACCAATATTCATTTATTCTTGAGTAGCTGTGTACCTGCAAAGACAGAAAAATGGACTAGTTGTTTTTGACCCAGAATACCTTGGGTCCATTTGTTTGTCCACAATATTCAGAAATAAATGACATTTCAGGCTGATCCTTATAGCCTTGTGGATGATATCTCCTTGGAGGTATAATCCATTCAGTAAAGGGATTTTTAGTGTGTTTAGAATTAGAATTCCTGAAATTCTGTTTATAGTTTCTGTTCGACAAATTTGGGTAAATTCGTCGACTGCCGTTCGACGAATGTTCCTGATTTCGTCGAGCGCTGTCCATGTAATTACTATACTGAAAATCTGTTTTCAGTTTTCGTCGATCTCCGTTCGACAAATTGCAATCTTTTTGTCGAGCTTCATTCGACGAGTTCTTCTGAATTCTTTTATTCTTAACAGACTTTCTTGAAACTTCTTTATTTGCTTCTACATCTCCTTTGCTTTTAGCAGATATGAATTTTATGAGTGTAGATAATATATTCTTCTTAACTAGATGTGGCTCACTTGATGAGGCAACCAAGCCCAATTTGCTATTAAGTCTAGCATTAACTATGCTTGTTATGTCCATCAGTTTAATGCTTCTCCCATTTAGGGATTCTTCAAACTTTTTGGCTTCAGACAACTTGCTCTCAATGAGAACAATATGTTCCCTGGAGGCAGCTAAATCCTTTTTAAAGTTTATATTTTCTTCACTAATAATTTTCATGTCAGCTAGATTATTTCTGAGTAAGATTATTTCTTTCTCAGATTTCAGTAAGTCTAAGCAAAGAACTTTGAATTCAGCTTTGAATTCAACTGAAGTAAAATCAAAGTTAGATAATACCTGATCTTCATCATCTTCTGCTTCAGATTCTGATTTTTCCTTGTCAGAATTATGTCCTGAGGCATTGATAGCCATAAGCAGAATGTTCTTTCTTCTTCATCATCACTGGAGCTGGATGAGGAAGCATATTCCGACTCACTGCCTGAGTCATATATTGCCATCAGACATTTGTCACTTTCATTTGATTTTTCTTCATCATCATCAGATGAACTAGATGATGATTCCGATTAAGTTTCACTCTAGGATTCTGCTATAAATCCTCTTCCCTTCTTTTTGTGCTTGTGGGAGGAAGATTTGCTGGAGCTTCTCTTTTCTTTTTTATCCTTTTTCTTCTCTTTCTTTTGATTTTCTGGACATTCTGTCAGGTAGTGTCCAGGTTTCCTGCATCCAAAACAAATAACCTCTTTAGGTGTTGATTTGTCATACCTTTTGCTTTTCTCTTATTCTGGACTCTTTCTCTCTGAGTTTCTTCTTAGCCAGTTTGTAAAATCTTTTGGCTATGAGATCCATGAACTCCTCATCCTTTGGAGTCTTTTCTTCTGCATCAGCTGCTTTGAAAGCTATGCTCTTTTCTTTCTTTGTTGCTGGAGATGTTGTGGATGACTCAGCTTCCCTGGACTTGATGAGCTGCTCATAAGATTTGAGTTTGCCCAACAAAGCTTCAGTGGTAATCTCATTTAGACTTCTGGCTTCCTTGATTGGCCAGATTCTAGAATCCCATGTGTTGGGGAAGCACATTTGAATCTTATCATTTACTTCAGTGATAGATATCACTTTGTCCAAGGTCTTCAGCTCATTGATTATGAGACTAAGTCTGTTATACATGTCAGCCACTGTCTCTGTGTCTCCTTTCTTGAAGTTTTCATACAGAGAGATCAAGTGTGATCTTCTGTCTTTTCTCTCATCTGCAGAACCTGCAACCATATTATTTAGTGAAATCCAGATTTCTCTAGCTGAAGTACATTCAACCACTTTTTGAAATATGTCATCAGACATAGTTTGAGCCAGTCTGTTCATGGCTTTAGCATCTGCACTTCTCTGCTTTTTCTGAGCATCAGTCCACTCATGAGATGGGACAGCAGTGTTGTCTGCTGTAGGTGCTGGAGGCCCTGTCAGAATAACATTGAAAATTTCTTCATCAATAGAGTTCATATAAAGCCTAATCCTTGCTTTCCAAAGTGCAAACTTGTTAGGATTGCACATTGGAGGTCTTGTACTTGAGTACTCCTTGTTTTGTGCCATGAGTTTTTAACAGAAAATAGATAAATAAAAACAAACTCTAAATTAATTTAAGATCTAATTGATCTTTGTGATTCAGGTGTTAGCCTGTAAAGAATCAACTTTCCTCTGATACCAATTGAAAGTGGAGGTTAGATCTTAAGTTACTCTAGAGGGGGGGGGGGGGGTGAATAGCGTATTAAAACTTTTCCTTAGTTTTATAGTGGAATCAAAATAGTGTTATATATATATATGTGTAGGTAGAGTGAGATATATATATATATAAGAAGAAAAACAGAATAAATAAAGGCACACAGCACAACACAAAGAAATAAACACACACAGAAGACACAAGGAATTTATAGTGGTTCCCCAATAAATCTGGGTAGTCCACTCTTCTACCACCCTTGGTAGGAGTCCACTAGGAGGGTTGATCAGGTGCCCTAACACCAAGGTAATTTTGATCAGGTGTCCACACACCACAGAGCTTTTGATTAGGTGCTCAAAACCAGCTAGATTTTTTGATCAGGTGTCTTGCCACCAGGGAGTTACAGTTTTGAAGGGAGTATTAACCCTGTACAGTAGATGTGAGAAAAGGTTTATAGTGTTCTTCTCTGTCAAGATGCTGAGAGAAGACTCTAGTGGACTTGTTTAAAGCTCCCCCTATCTGATTGAAGTAGTTGACAGATGATGGAGATGCTTTCTCTTGAAAACACAAATCTTCTGTAGCAGATTGATCTGGAAGAATAGGTTCTTCAGATTCCTTGTTGCTCTTGTAGAAGACTTGGACTTGCAGCAGATATCTGAGAGATGGTTCTTGAAGAAGATGTTATCAGAGCAAAGATGAGTGTTGCTTGAGGAAGAAGAAGAAGACTGAGAATGGTAGACTGAATGTTCTTTTTTTTTTCTATACTTGTTGTTGTCTTTCTGTATTCTGCAAGAATGCTAATTTGAATTTTGTCGAGAGAGATAAGACAATAATTTTGTTTTTGATATATTCTATTTTTGGAAATAGAATAATCTGTCTTTAATTCTTTCTTGGAATAACAACAAAGACAAAACGACTTTGACAGGTCCTTTAATTCCTTAGCCGTGAAATACTCCTTTGCATTAAATGTCAACGGCTATCCTTGTCTTGGGACAAAGGAAATAAGGAATATATTTAAAGAAAACAATTTCCTTACTTGCCTATCTTGAATACATCCAAATGTATTGAATATATCCGTTGGAGTCGTCGATTTGTGTTCAGAGTGTTGACAAAATAACTGATATAAATAATCTGGACTTGTATTTGTCGAACTGAGCTTTAATACAGAATTTGTCGAGCTCTGGCTGGAATTCGAACGCTGCTTGACATTTGTCGAACGCTGCTCAGAGAATGTCGAGCACTGGAGCTGGCTATAATACTTCAGTCTGCTGAGAACAATTTGTCGAATGATGCTAGACATTCGTCGAACGCCACAAGCCATTTGTCGAACACTGGGAACTTAAATTTTCCTTAAGTTCTAGCCACTCTAACAACCTAAAGACTTGACCCTTACACTATACAAAGGGGTCAACTTGATCCTTAGTTAAAACATAGTGATCCAAGCCCAAATCAGTAATAGGGTTGTTCCAACAGGTTTCCTTAGGATATCCCACAAGATAACACTTATCTGATTTAGGTTCCATCTTGTCAGGCATTTGATGTTGTACGTATGCCTCACAACCCCAAATCTTAATGAACGACATACTAGGACGCTTCCTAGTCCATATCTCATATGGTGTCTTTTGAACTGTCTTCGTCGGAACTTAATTTAGTGTGAAAGCAGCAGTCTCTAGAGAAAAACCCCAAAAGAAAATGGGCAAATCTGCATGACTCATCATCTATCGCACCATGTCTAACAAGGTATGATTCCTCCTCTCAAAAACACTATTATGTTGTGGTGCTCTAGGTGGAGTGAGTTGTGATACAATATCACACTCTTTCAGATGATCGTGAAACTCATGACTCAGATATTCGCCACCTCGATCAGATCGGAGTGCTTTTAACCTTTTTCCCAGTTAGTTCCCTACTTCATTCTTAAACTCTTTGAACTTTTCAAAGGTTTTGGATTTACACTTCGTAAGATATACATATCCGTATCTACTGAATCATCAGTAAATGTAATGAAGTAGTAGAACCCACCTCAAGCCATAAAACTCATGGGTCCGCATACATCACTATGTATTATACCCAAGAGATCATCATCCCTCTCACTACAACTAGTGAAAGGAGCTTTCGTCATCTTTCCTAATAAGCATGACTCACATCTCTCAAATGAGTCCAATAGTCCCTTTTTATGGAGCTTGGATATGCGTTTCTCGTTTATATGGACTAAACGACAATGCCAAAGGTACGTAGGATTCGAGTCATTTGTTTTTAGTCTTTTAGTATTTTCTACATTATAGATCGGATGGTCTAAGTTCAAAACATATAAACAATTAAATAATTGGGCTACACCGTAACATACATCATTCATAAAAATCGAACAACATTTGTTCATAATTATAAACGAAAAACCTTTCATGTCAAGACATGAAATGGATATAATGTTTCTAGTTATGGATGTAACAAAATAACAATTATCTAGTTCTATTACAAGCCTAGTGGGCAAAGAAAGAAGATAGACACCAATGACAATGATAACAACTCTTGCTCCATTTTCGACGCACAGGTCCACCTCCCCTTTACCCAGCATTCTTCTCCTTCTCAGTTCCTGCACATTTGTACATATGTGAGAACCGCATCCGGTATCCAATACCCAAGTTGAAGGAGTAGAAAGGTTTATCTCTATAACGTAAATACCTGAAGTGGAAGTCACACTTCCCTTCTTCTTTTGTAGATCCTCAATATAGAGGGGATAGTTCGGCCTCCAATGCCCTGCCTTTCCGCAGTGGTGGCACTTTCCTTCCTTTGTCAGACCTTTCCTTTTCAGTGCAGAAGATTTGGGATCAAGATGAGACTTAGATTCTATCTTTGTCTTCTTCAATCCCTTGGCCTTGGCCTTGCCTTTATGCACCATCAGTATGGGGCTAGCAGGCTTGAACTTCTTCATATTATTTTCGGCAGTTCTCAACATGCCTAAGAGCTCGGGCAGTGTCTTGTCTATTTCATTCATGTTATAGTTCAAGATGAACTGCTAATAACTGTCCAACAACGATTGCAGGATCAGATTTGTGGCTAAATCTTGGCCCAAGGGAAAACCCAGCCTTTCAAGGTTCTCTATATACCCAATCATCTTGAGTACGTGAGTCCCTACTGAGTCTCGAGCTCCCATCTTGAACTGAAACAAGGCATTGGTTATGTCAAACCTCTCTTGCCGAGATTGCCCCTCGAACATTTTCTTGAGGTGCTCGATTATCTCATAACCACACATGCTCTTGTGTTGCTTCTGAAGTTCAGAGGACATGGTAGCAAGCATGAGGCATTCCACATCCAGGGTATCATCTTGATACTTCTTGTAAGCATCTTTATCTGCTCTAGGAGCATTTCCAGTCGGCTCTACAGTGGCTTCCCCTTCCAAGACATAGAGCTTGCGCTCTTGCCTTAGAACAATTCTCAGGTTTCTGTACCAGTCAAAGAAGTTCTTCCCATTAAGCTTATCCTTCTCAAGGATAGCTCTTAGGGACAAGGTGGAGTGAGATACACTTGCCATGGATAATCTACAAGGAATTTTGCAAAATAAATTTTAGTACTATATTTCAAAATAAATTTCATTTAATAAGGACTTTTATTAAAAGCTCCCACTATTTTAATCAAATCAACAACCCTTAATTTCGATTCTAAGAGTTTATGCGAGCTACTCTCTTAGTGGACAAGTTCCGTATTTCACCAACACAACGAGTCTGCTGTGGCATTCCTCTCATAATGCGGTTATTTAGGTAGACAACAATTGCCAATTGCATCACTATGCAACTCTTGTATGATTGATGAATAACTCTTTATTCGCATCCATCATATGGTGTATGTCAACCCTATGCCTCTAGGCACTCAACCTTTGAGGTCACCTAGTTAAGTGGAACCCGATGTCGACAGTGGGATATCACAATTATCTGCTCGCACCCTTACCAAGATAGATTAATGCACCTTGCTTTGGCAAGCCCACACTTCATCGATCGAGGCAGGAAGAGTGTCATCCATCGGAAGGCATCCGTATACTTAATATTGGATAAGGGATTTTATAATTCATTTGATGAAGATTTCATCGTGATTAACATTTAATCACTGTGCACATTCATAAAATAGAAATACAACATTCACAAACCAAATACATCATCAATGTGCACAAAATAAAATTATCAACACTTTGATTAGAGGGGCTAAATATGAACACTTAGAACACTTCTAAATCTCCAGATTTACATGCATTGGACACAAGCAAAACAACTCCACTTATGCAGTAGACAAGCTCGTCTCTCAATGTTAGATTCAAAATCTAAGACATTTGATTTCACAAATCATTTTGAGGGACGGTTACTGCAAAGGAGAAACAATTTCTGATATAATGAAATCGCAACACAATCACATGCGTTCCTGGTGGGGTTCCAAGGGGCCGCGACCCTGGCGGTGGTCTCTGTGCATGATAATCTAGCTTATTTTGACCCCTGGCGGTGGTCAAAATTAAGACAAATTTTGACAAACACACCACCGGAAACCTCACAAAATACATCAAAACTGATGTTCCAGGAAGAAATCTACAAATTTAGAACGCTTCTAAATTTCTAGATTTGCACGCATAGGATCAAAGCTAGCTATGATACCACTGTTGGGATTTTTGTACAACATATGTTGATAGCATATCACATATGCGCAGCGGAAATAACAACAAGAACAACCCAACGAGTAAGGATCTTGCGGATTTCATGAATCAAGAAATAAGAAAAACAACACATTGCAATACCTGAAGGGGATTGAGTCAATACCCAACCAAGATGCTCCACAACTGAAATCCGAAGAACAGTCGTTGAGTCCCAAGCCCCGAAATGGATCGGCGCCTCTACGAGTGTCCACACGAGCGAAAGGAGAACCCTAGATTCATGTCGTATAAGAACTAGGTCGAAGAAGAAGAGTCCTCTATGTCTCCCACGAACTGCTAGGTCCGATGACAGGGAGAGGCAGCGACGGCGGTGGCGGAATCGAGACCCTTCGAAACTCTTCCGTCAGCCTATTTGCAGAACTCTTCTGATTCTCTTCCGATCGCAAAAGAAGGAACGATAGTTAGGGTATAAAATCGGTCTCTATTTATACCCTAAGGAAAGAGAGAAGCTATCCGCACACCCACGGCCAAAATTGAAGCAAACATAATTCGTCGGGAGATTACGATTTCGTCGAGTAATCAGAAATTCTTCGAGTCATGATTTCATCTAGTTCTTCGACTAATCATAAATTCATCAAGTCATGATTTTGTCGAGTAATCATAAATTCGTCGAGTACAACTCAATTCGTCGAGTGAATGATTTGTTGGATTCATTGAGTCAATCAAGGATTCGTCGAATCAACTTTTAATTCGTCGAGTCAAATTGGATTTATCGAGTCGACATAGATTCATTCATTCGACGAACTGAGGTAAGGTTCGTCGAGACATTCTCGACGACTCATCTCGAAGACTTGTTAACACGCTCCATACAATTTTCACAATACCTGTGGAGCATTCAGTTGACTCGACCCAAATCAAATAAGTCGTAGGATTGGTCTTTCACTCATATCCAATATGAGTAAGGCCAACACAATTATTCCTCCAACTTCTCCAAACACTCTTGTGTATGACCTCATAGGCTCATATCGCGTTGGCAGTGAGACTAGATGCTTGATCACTTCCAGATCACCTAGGAAACACCAACAGAGGGCGCAGATGGTGCTGCGACGCTTCGGGACGACTGGGTCCTCCCTCCGGGACATGCTGCATGATCCTGCACTCGCCGGACATGCTTGCCTTTTCTTCCCTATCTTTTTGCTGACATTTTAATCTTCAGAGCGCGTCTTTTGCGGGAGTCCTTGTGAGTGGGACTCCAGACAATACTCGCCTCCCCTCTCCTGGGGGAAATAATTCGGTGGCCGCTGACACGGATGTTATTCACCTCAGCCTATCACCGCGACATGGTAAGACTCTGATATTGTCCCCTTCGCGAATTCCCCATATGACTTTTTGCATTCTTCGCAGAGAACCTCTCGCGACTCCCGGGAGGGATGCCACCCCACCGAGATCGCCCCTCCTCTGAAGTCTCCGCCCCCGCCGGGCTCATTACCTTCACCGGGCTCGCATCCTCCGCCGGGCTCGCAGCCCCCACTTGACGTGTTAGTCTCCATCCCCGAGTTCCATCTTCTAGGCCATTCGGCCCCCGGGATCTCGCTTCCTACCAACGCCTGGATTGCGATCCACCTCTACCACATCCCGAACCTGGGGAAATCTGTCACGCTGAGGTATTCTAAGGCATTTTCGGGGCAACCGAGCTGCTCCCGCTAATGACCTAGTAAAACACCCACGACCTCGTCAGGTTGGTTGGCTGTAATCAACAAATTGTTTCTCGCTATGTTCGCTAATTATCTTCTCGCAGGCGTACAGGAGTTCTCCGCCGAACTGGAGCTTGGAGAAGAGGAGATGTTGCCCCTGCCTTCGCCGGACAAAATTGCTGACTTCCTCGGTGATCCCCGAGACCCTGAAGCGATGAAGCGGAGAGTTGCTGACATGCTCCAAGAGGAAGGGGATCATGCTGCGAGAGCTGTATGACCAGGCGCGCGGGGAGAGAGCAGCATGCGAGGAGCGGTTTGCCGTGATTGAGGATGAACTAGCCTGAGTTCTCTCCGAGCTGCAGACTGACGCCCGACATGGGGCCACCTCTCCCTGGGTGCACCTCTCGCGGGCGGAAAACCAAGTCCAGCTGCTGCTGCGCGAGCTCTGTCCGACCCGCGCGTATCATTATCTGCGCGTACCGCCGTACTCAGGGGTGTGAGGGTGATGTCGATGGAGGTGGATCCGTTATTGATCTCCCCGCACTCGCCTGGCGAACTCGCAAAATAACAGTTCTTTATTATCACTTTTATTTTATGTGACATCCCGCAAACATGATATCAATTTGATGCCTCCCGAGTAATCATGGGATTTTTCCTTCTTTTCTTTTACTCGTTATTCGCTATCGTTGTTTATATTGCGCCTACTAATCCTTTTATTTGACGTCTCTCTCTCGTGGCTTGCCTGGGACTCGCTTCACCTGACAGCGATCCGTCCCTGCTACGTCGCTGCGAATTCTCTAGGAGTGGGCGGGTTCAAGTACTGAGGCGCCTCACGACAGGATTCAGCTATTTGTACCATTGACGCCTCGATTCCTCCCCACGGTCTTTAGTTTCTTTATAAATAGGTCTATCATCAATAGTCAACAACCGCTTTCAATTTTCTCAACCTCTCGCTTTCTTTCTTGTGAGCTCTAGCCTTCTCATTCTCGAACTCGCTTTTGTCTTAGAATCCATGGGCAGCGATAGCAATACGAAAGGCCGGGCTATGTGTGCGTTCACATTCTGCGACCAATCATTCTTCACTTGCTCGCTCACAGAGAGCGAGTACCATTCTGTGGTGGCGAACTACATCTCGCCGACATTCTCCGTTCGCCATCCGACGAAAGACAGAGGCCATCAACGACCTCCATACGGATGAGCTCGCCATCTCCGCGGCGCACTTCTACGTGGGCCTGCAACTTTTCCCCTATGGTTGGAGATCAGCCAGGTATTTGCCCGCTACCCTTCCCTTTTCTCGCCTTCGCTTAGGACATCTTTCCAACTACCTTCCGCGAATCTGAAAGCTGCTGAAATACTATGGCGTGGTCCTGGGCCAGATGACCCCCAACTCTATCGCAGTCATGGTGGGGTAAGTGTGCTACTTGCGAGAAGAGCGCATCGAGTTCAGCTTGTCGGTCTTCCGCAAGTTGTTCTACTTCCTGGCGAACAAGGATGGAACGACCTTCTTTGCGAGACAGCATGCCAAGGTTCTCGAGATGGTGAACAAGAGCCACTACTGGACGCAGAAGTTCATGTTCGTCAAGGGGCCTACCTGCAAAGTCCCCTTCTCGCCCATTCAGAGGAATGAGCCGACCTACCGTCCACCAACACACGGCGGCCACGAGGCCGAGCTCTTTCGCTGCATGTCAACCAACTTCGAGGTCAGCTACCTCCGAAGGAATGTGGACTTGCTTCTCCCCGTGCGCCCGGGGAAGGTTTGATTCATGTTTGCTTCTTGTCCCGCAATATTCCCATTGATTTTTTCTGACCCACCTTTTATCATTTGCATGGGAGCGAGATCTTTAGCTCCACCCCCTACGCGAAGGCTGCGCCTATCAGAACAGGCTTGCAGCTCGCTTCTGCCGCCGCCGCCTGCCGCGAGGCCCCCAGCACTTCCTCCGCCTCTAAGAAGCAGCACACACCCTTGAGGAGCGGGTCGTCCCTCAATCCCCTGCAGCCAAAGAAGCAACTGCCCTCGAACCTCGCCAAGGGGAAGGGGGCCGTTGAAAGATCGACCGGGGCCAAACCCCCAGTGGGCTCTCTCGCCGACTAGGGAGTCGGGGAGACCCCCGGGGTGGCTGCCCGCGTGCCGACTGCACCCGCATCGGTGGGCCACCGCAACTTCTGCCTTGACACCAGGCATCAGGATGCGGCCGGCGAGCCCATGTTGGAGTAGGAATCATACGCCAACCGAGTTTCGATCTCCACCCTTACTTCCTCCTAGGTGGAACAGGAGAGCATTGGAGTAGAAGCCTTTGCCTTGTCCTTCGGCCTATATGGGTGGGAGGATGCTGCGAAATTCCACACCCTCACCTCCCGAGCGCTCACGTACGAGTGTGCGCGAGCTCAGCTTCGCGGTCTGGAGCTTTCCCATATGGTCGGTCGCCACTGCCTAATGACAGAGAGGAACTCCGAGGAGCTGAAGCGCGAGCTGCAGGAGATGAAGAAGGAGCTTTCTGACCTAAAGGAAAAATAGGTGGTCTCCGAGGGCCTCCTTGCGAGCCTCAAGTATGGGATGGTAAGCCTAACGAGAACCCGTTTGTTACCTTTTGCAATGTTCCTTTTTAACTCGCTCTCCTTTCGCAGCTCTCTGAGACTGCGGACCAGCTCCTTGCTCGCAAGACGGAGCTTGAGAAGGAGGTCGCTATGCTGAAGGCCCATAACTACGAGCTCGTCCGGGCCGCCATTCCACCTACTTCTCGCTCCCCCCGAACCTTGAGGAACCTGAAGCGCGCAGAGGAGGAGTCGCTGAGGGACACCGCGATCCTGGCGGCGAGACACATCTTCGACACCCTGAATGTAACATCCTAACTTTTATTGGGTCATAGACCCTAGTGGACCCAATAAAAGTAACCCCAAAAGATAAAAAGTGACCCGAATAGGGGATATTGTACTAGGAAGCCCTGAATTGACTTATGTCAGCTCCGTTAAACTCATATGACCAATACGAGCGCAACACAACTCGTTCCATCCCGATCCAAGGTCGTTTAGGGAAAATAACCATTTTGAGTATCGTAGCGCATCCCAACCACATTATTGTGTAATAGTGACCAAACATACTCCAACTTAACTTCCGTCAATTCAGTTAGACTCGTGTAATCAATACGAATGTAATGGAACTCATTCTGTTCCAATCCGAGGTCGTTTGGAGAAAACGACGGTTTTGAGTATTGTTGTGTGGCACAACTAAGTCGTTGGGGTAAAGTGACCAAACGTACTCCAAATTAACTTATGTCAGCTCCGTTAAACACGTATGAAAATACGAGCACAACATAACTCGTTCCATCCCGATCCGAGGTTGTTTAGGGAAAACGACCATTTTAAGTATCGTAGCGCGTCCCAACCACACTATTGTGGAATAGTGACCAAAATTACTCCAAATTAACTTTCGTCAGTTCCGCTAGACTCGTGTAATCAATACGAGTGCAATGGAACTCATTCCGTTCCAATCCGAGGTCGTTTGGAGAAAACGACCATTTTGAGTATCGTGGTGCATCATAACTAAGTCGTTGGGGTATAGTGACCAAATGTTCTCCAAATTAACTTCTGTCAGTTCCGTTAGACTCGTGTAATCAATACGAGTGTAATGGAACTCGTTTTGTTTCAATCCGAGGTCGTACGGGAAATATGTGCATTTTTGGTTTTGTCGACCGCCACGGCATAATGTACAAAATACAGAGCATACAAACTTAGAATCGAATTTAGTAAGTCTTAGTGGACCCCATGGACCTTAACCTACATGGGGGACCCCACCATAGGATTGACTTTGGTCAAAACACCCCAAATTCCTTTTTTTTGAATCTCCCCAAGCAAGAGTACACCCTACCCACCTGCTTCTATCTTCTTTTGATCCTCCCATAAGGACAGTTAGAGAGTTCCACATCTATTTTGCTGTTGTGCAGTGAGCCAGTGCCTGAAGTGTTGAGATGTCAACTGCACCAGCTATAATATCTTTGGCTTCCTTGTCCAAGTTGACTAGGATGATCTCATCTGCATTCATTTTCTTGAGCACTGGCTTGGGGACATATGGCCCTTCTTGAACGATTTGAAACATTCTTGGATCCACTGCCTCCATGAATATTCTAGCTCTTACTTTCCAAAGGGCAAAGTTCTCCCTGGAGCAAACAACTATCCTTGATTCCATAGCTGTGGAAAGTACACACCCACTGGTAGATCTGTTCAAGCTGTTAAGCTTTTCTTTGAACAACCTCACTTTGATACCACTTGTTAGTTATTGGGTGTCAACTTATCACCTAGAGGGGGGGGGGGGGGGGGGGGGGGGTGAATAGGTTTTTCAAATTATTTTATCCCCTTTAGGTGTTCTTGTTTTCTGGTTAATAGATCTATCGATTAGTAAAGCACAGCACAGAAAACACACAAGACCTTATAGAGGTTCCTCAAGACAAGGTGTCTTGAGTAGTCCTATTTCCCCCTGCGCCTACCTAGCAGTGTGCTAGGCTCGGCAAACTCTGCCAATGTCTCCGACCCGCAAGCCTTACACCTCGGACAAGCAAGTCCCTACAGCCTAGTCCCGCAAGCCTCTTCACTGCACCCGAGCCTGCAAGCTCGACATGTTCGAACCCGCAAGTCCCTGCAGCCTAGGCCCTCAAGCCCCTTCACAGCACCCAAGCCCGCAAGCTCGACACTCAGGCCCTCAAGCCCTACACAGCACAGACTCGCATGTCTTTCTTACAGCCTAGGCCCGCAAGCCCCTTCACTGCACCCGAGCCCACAAGCTCGACAAGTTTTGACCCGCAAGTCCCTCTTCCCTAGCCCTCAAGCCACACAGATCTCAAGCCCTCAAGCTTGACACTCTGATCTGAAAACAGATCTTAAAACTTTGGCCCTCAAGCCTTACAATGAAAGATTTACAGTAATGAAAACTGTTTCTTCTGCCTGATGGAGATTGGCTTCTTATCTTGAAGAAGATGCTTCTGATTTTGAATCTGAACGACTCAAATCTTCTTCAAGCTTTCTTCCTCTTGCCTGATGTTGACTGTCTTCTACTTTGTAATGATTCTTAGCATTCGATGAGACTTTACTACAACTTTAAGAACACAGTATGATCATTTTGTTCTTCCCTTCTTTCTTTTTTCTTTGCCGTCGCTTGTACTTTTGTATTGCTAGGCAGGATTCTTTTTTATTTTTCTCGCTACTTTTTCCAAGGCATCACTGTTCCCTTTTATAGGACGGATGAGCCGCTTAACGGTCACATATGATGTACTTTACTGTCAGACGTCCATCCCTCAAGTGGATGTGCTGATTGGACAATCAGGCGGCGGTATTAAATGCTGACAGCGTGTCCAGCTACTTTTGAAATTGTCTCGACAATATTTCCATTGTTATGATGACATGGATAATATCTCGACGACAGGACTTTGTCGATGCCTTGAACTAGTCTCTTCTTCAATTCTTCATTAGATAGTGATATCTTCGACGATACTGGACATCTCTTATGTACTCGAGCTTATGACGACACGAAGTCATCTAACTGATGTCGTCGTGATCTTCTTGTCTGTTTGATATCGCTGTAACAACTTTATCTTGTCGACGACATAAACGATATCATGTCGACAGACTATACATTAGCAACTGCTTGTCTTCAACTGACCTCCTTCAGTCTTCTCAACGTCACGCCTTCATTACGACGATGTCCATCGCCATCAGTCACACTTAGCCTTTCCGATGACAAGGCTTCTTCTCGACGCTATCTGTTCTTCTTTGGCCTTATCGACGATACAGTTTCTTATCAACGATATCTTCGACACTGATCTTCCCTTTGCCTTTTCAACGACATTCATTCTGACTTAGCCTTATCGATGTCAAGGCTTCTTGATGACCACATCTTTGAGTCTTCTTCTTCATCTTCGACTTTCTGATATCGTCGTGTAGATGTCACAATGATATCATAATTTTGCCTTGCTCTACATTTTGTTGATGATATGCCTGCTGTTGTCGATGATACGCATGATCCTTTTCGATGACACAGACACAATCATTCTTCTTTTCTTTGCCCATCATCTCAACGATGTGCCTGTACTTGTCGACGATATGTCCAGCCTTTTTCGACGATATTATACTTAGGCAGGTTATTGAAGTACTGGACATATTGTCTCATCTCTGCAAGCATGAACTAGATGTGACATTAAATACAACTTGCACTTATCATTGAGTTAAGCACTTCTTCAAATCAGGAACACTGCTGGGCACTGTTCCCAACAATCTCCCCCTATTTGAAGAAGCCCTAACTTACCTTAATGATAAATGCCACACATGAAAAGATTTATCATTTCAGATAATAGCATCACACATAAAGCAGCAATCACAAAAATAGATTAAATGTTCTTAACAATAGATACTATGCATATAAATAGAATAGATGTTCATGAATAAACACCTGCATTCATTTGCCCCATTGTAATTAAGCTTTTTATTTAGTGCTTCTCAATGTCTGCTGTTGCTTGCCCCTTTGGCTTTCTGCCTTTGCATCTGATAATAGTTGATGGGCATTGGAATCTTCTTAGGAGAGGGAGGAGGACCCTGTGGGAATACTTATTTATGATTCTTCCTCCTTTCCAGCTATTTCAGATGCTTGTCCCATTCAATTGACTGATATACCCTTTGATGGTTCTCCTGAGGGTATCCAAACTGTACCCATGATTCTGTTATGATTTCTCTTGATACTGGACTCCACCTTCCTAATTGTGGATCCAGCTCAACTTCCCTCAGTCTCTTCTGCCGATACTTGTTACTCTGAATTCTCTTTCTCTTCTTGGAAGATGCTGATTCTCTGAATTCTATGTCGTACTCTGTTGAGTCAGTGCTTGCAGAAGGGTTGGCAGCCTTATATACTGATGGGGTTTTTTTTATTGTCTGCTTTATTTGATTTGTTGTCCACATCGTTTGATGTGAACCGGCGTTTATTATCTCATTCTCCCCATTTAGGGCTTGTTCAATTACCTATTCCTCAAGTCCTTCTCTAACTAGAGTCAGCTGTTCACGCAGATGTTGTTCAGTCACATCTAAATTGTTTCTTACTTCGAGTAGATGGGCATCTAATGTATGAGCATTCTCATTGACCCTATTCAAAATTTGATTTCTGTTATTGGTAGCACCTGTTTCTATCTGACCAAAGGCATAGTCCACATTGTCCGAGAATGTTACTTGATTAGTCAGGATCTTGTGGGTTTGATGTCCCACTTTGTTGACTTCCTCACCCATCTTATCTATTGCCGGAGCTGCCAGAGTGTAGAAGTGAGCGCACTGGGTGTTGAGGTGGAGTATGTGCCTCTTTACTTTCTGAATCTCGCCCTTCATCTCTTTCCTTAGATTATCCACAGTCTTTACTATAAATTGTTCTAGTTGTTTCCGCTGAGCAGTTAGTAGAGCTGACATCATGTGAAAGAGAGAATCTGACTGAGCCAAAGATGGCTCAGCAGCTTGTTCGTCTTCATCTTCTCTTTCATGTGGAGCTTCTTCAGAGATATATGAAGATGATTCTTCACTTATGTGGATTGTCACTTTGGCTTTCCCTTTGACATCTTCTGGTACTGTCTTGCTTGGATATGTAAGCACAATCTTACTTGCTACTATTAACTCTTGGTAGTCTGAAGGAGTGGGGTCTTTCATGGGCTCAGGCACATTGCCTTGATCTTCTGGAGGAGGGGCACATTTTCTTGATCTTTTAGGGCAGAGTACCCCAGTTGGGTCTCCCCCTCAACTTGAGCATCTCCTTGGGCTAAGCCTCCTGTTGGGGGCCCCCCATCAATCATCTCATCATCTTGGGCTGAGCTCCTGAATTGGAACTCCCCCTCAACAGGGTCACTCCCCAAGTTGGGGTCTCTTTCTTCTTCAATAACCTCTTTGGTAGCAGGGTCAGGAGTTGATGCAGGAGCATTTCCTTGAGTAGATGTCGCACCTTCAGATGGAAGAGGATTGCATGGGGGTGTGTGACTGTCATCAGAGCTGCTTGATGACTCTTCTTCTTCGGAGGGGTCTATTGGACCTGGTTGTTTCATTTGTTTCTTTGGAACTGGCGGGACATCATATGAAGGTTTAGGGATAGACCTATCCCATGGATCGAGCATCTTTGCATCCAATCTCTTGGAGTAGTGTAGGGGGACTCCCATTCTTTTATGCAGTACTTCATCTAGGATATTTAGAAAGAAGAGAGATAGTATTCTTCCATAGGAGGGTGTGGTTAAGGTGCTCTTCATTCTTTGGAAGAGAAACCGCTCCAGTCGGTCTTCTTGGTCAGAATTATTCGCGCCATGACCACAAACATCTCCTTGGATATTCGATCATGTGACCCAAGTTTGCATAGCAATACCTTTCCCACAATATCTGCTAACAATTTTCCTTTTTGATTAAACTCATTCTTCTTAATTGACCCGTAGGTCTTCCCAGTATGGCCGCACCAGGAATAGCTGGCCGAGATATCCTCCGTTGTTAGTTCTTCTTCCTCTCCCCCTTTAAGTTTTTGCAGGTGGAGCGCCTTTCTGAGGTTCTTGGATGACACTTTGACCTTCTTCCCGGCTACAACGGTTTTTTTTCTGAGTTTCAGAATGGTTGAGTTGAGCTTCAGCGAAGAACTCCGTCAGTTCTCAGTGAAGAAGAACTGAGGGTTCACACAACAGATATTCTAGGTCGGTGGATTCTAGAAGCCCTATCACTGACCTCACTTTGTCCGAGCACGAGTTGAACCCTCCACGCTGGAGTTCGCAACCAGAAATTACTTCTTCCTTCTTGGGAACCAATGATCTAGAGCGAGAGAGAAGGCAGCACGTCAGAGATGTTGCGGTGGTTTGTCGACGGAGTAGTTTGAGGCAAACGAAAGCGTGATTTTTATTCTTTAGCATTCACTATATTTATAGTGCAAGTAGGTGAAGAGGCGCGTACCTTCGACACCATTGATGAAAGATGATCAGACGGCTCCGATGGACCGACCCCAGTGCCGTGATAAAAAGGCTTGTCTTTATTTAGGCGATACTGCTTATTGTCGTCGAAGTGATCCTTGGATGCGCATCCGTCCAACTCGATCCATTGTCATCGTAACGTTTATTGTGTCGTCGTAACAACTTTTTGTATCGGCGATTATAGAATCCAAGACTTATCAGCTAACGTCAGCTTTTTAGGTCCCTTTTAATAGGATGACCTGCACTATGTTTGTTAGTAAACAGACTTTGCTGTTGTGCCAATGGGTCAAAACAGCCACCTTGTCCAAGGCCCGGATTTATATGGGCACTTGGACTACCTGCAAATTGAGATTACAAACCCTTAGGAACCCAAGTAGTTTTGGGTCCTAGGTCATTGTTAGCTTTAAAGAGCATACTAGATTTAACTACTCCAGGATATGCATAGTGATAATGAACAAGGCGATTTGCAGGTTTAGCATTCGTTACCCTTGGAGCAGTTGGATTGTACCAACAATCAATTGCAAAGTGCCCGGTCATTCCATAGCACCAACATTCAAAGCTGTTGTATCTTCCCTTCTGACTGACTGTGTGAGCAAGATTTATTTGTGTGTGAACAAATGAATGAAGCAAAGAAGGTGAACTGTGTTGATGGTAGATGTGATGTTTGCTGTCACCATTCACAGTTTTCCTTATAGAGTCAGTCTTCTTTAAGGATTTCTTCTCTTCTTTGAGCTCAGCAAATTCGTGCCTCCTCATAACTTTCTGAGGTACCTTTGAGATTTTAGGCATGATCTTGGGTTTGGAGGAGCTTGCCACAGGCTTCACTACAAAGGGGAGTTTATCCTCCACCCTTCTGCTGTTGTCATTCTTAGATTTCAGGGCATTGGGCTGAATTTTGTCCTTCTTCAGAAGAACCACTTCTCTGGTTAGAGAGAAGCACAACTCCTTACTCTCAATCAATGCCTTCAGTGTTTTCCCAAATTTGCTTAACAAGTCAAGGTTGGAGCTTGCCTTGAAGTCCTTTTTGAGTTGACGAAACTCTGCATTCTCTAGAGTTAGTTTTTCTGCTTTCTCTGAGAGATCAAGATTTCTTGCTTGAAGAGAGATCTTTACATCCTGCTCCTTGCACAGCATCTTGAGCATCTTGACATCTTCTAGAAGATCATTGTATGACTTGGACCAGTAATCATTTCTAGATGAGCCTATCTCTGATTCTGAGTCTAAGGTAGATAGAGGAGCCCTTATGCATACCTGTTCAGGACAGACATCATCCTGACTTTCTTCCTCTGACTCAGATAAGGCAGTCACTCCAAAATCAGCATTCTCTTCTGATTCTGAACATCTTGAGTCACTGTCGCTCAGCGCTCTGACTTTCTTCTCAGCTACCCTGCTTCTATCTTCTTTTGATCCTTCCATAAGGACAGTTAGAGAGTTCCACATCTCTTTTGCTGTTGTGCAGTGAGCCAGTTCCTGAAGTGTTGAGATGTCAACTACACCAGCTATAATATCTTTGGCTTCCTTATCCAAGCTAACTAGGATGATCTCATCTGCAGTCATTTTCTTGAGCACTGGCTTGGGGACATATGGCCCTTCTTGAATGATTTGAAACATTCTAGGATCCACTACCTCCATGAATATTCTAGCTCTTACTTTCCAAATGGCAAAGTCCTCCCTAGAGCAAACAGCTATCCTTGATTCCATAGCTGTGGAAAGTAGACACCCACTGGTAGATCTGTTCAAGCTGTTAAGCTTTTCTTTGAACAACCTCGCTTTGATACCACTTGTTAGTTATTGGGTGTCAACTTATCACCTAGAGGGGGGGTGAATAGGTTTTTTAAATTATTTTATCCCCTTTAGGTGTTCTTGTTTTCTGGTTAATAGATCTATAGATTAGTAAAGCACATCACAGAAAACACACAAGACCTTATAGAGGTTCCTCAAGACAGGGTGTCTTGAGTAGTCCTCTTTCCCTCTGCGCCTACCTAGCAGTGTGCTAAGCTCGGCAAACTCCGCTAATGTCTCCGACCCGCACGCCTTACACCTCGGACCCGCATGTCCCTGCAGCCTAGGCCCGCAAGCCCCTTCACTGCACCCGAGCCCGCAAGCTCGACAAGTTTGGACCCGTAAGTCCCTCTGCCCTAGCCCTCAAGCTTCACAGATCTCAAGCCCTCAAGCTTGACACTCTGATCTGAAAACATATCTTACAACTTTGGCCCTCAAGCCTTACAAAGAAAGATTTACAGTAATGAAAACTTTTTCTTCTGCTTGATGGGGATCGGCTTCTTATCTTGAAGAAGATGCTTCTGATTTCGAATCTGATCGGCACAAATATTCTTCAATCTTTATTCCTCTTGCCTGATGTTGACTGGCTTCTACTTTTTAACGATTCTTAGCAGTCGATGAGACTTGACTGCAACTTGAAGAACACAGTATGATCATTTTGTTCTTCCCTTCATTCTTTTTTCTTTACCGCCGCTTGTACTGTTCTATTGCTAGGCAGGATTTTTTTTCGTTTTTCTCGCTACTTTTTCTAGGGCATCACTATTCCCTTTTATAGGACGGATGAGCCGCTTAACGGTCACATATGATGTCCTTTACTGTCAGACGCCCATCCCTCAAGAGCATGCGGTGATTGGACAATCAGGCGTGGTGGATCGGTAGGCGCCCTTAGAGGGGGGTGAAAAAGAGTTTTAAAACTTATATTATATTTTGAAATACTTGCTTATTCTAAGAGATCAAAATAGTGATTTTGAATAAAGATCTAAATTGTTTTATAATGAAGGAGAGGATAGTAAACAATTTAGAGAAATGAAGATCAAATCAATTTTGTACACAAAGATAGACATGATTATTATTAATAAAATTGATTAAAAAATTAGATTTCAATGACGCTAGAAATCAAAGTGAAATATGAAAGACTCTTTTTGTTTTCTATACCGACTCGTATCCTCACGAACCGGTTCGCTTTAGCCGTTCCTTCCCCGGTTACGGCCTCAAGCCGCTCTAGCCAACCCTTCCCGAGATATGGCCTCGTGCACCCCCTAGACATAACCTAGATCTAGTCTCCAACACGAGGTGAATTTCTACCCTAAGTCCTACCCAGACCTAGTCACCAACACGAGGTGAATTCTCTAACGGTTACAAAAGATATGAAATAAAATAACAACAACAATATTAAAAACTCCCTCTAAGAAACTTCTGAAGTCAGAGATGAACGATCGCTGTAGAATGAGAGAGGTTGAAGCGATCCCACTTCGGATATAGCGTGATGATGTCCTCCTTCAGAAACTCTCTAAGAGTTTGGTGGGAGATCAACTCTAGGCCATATAAGGCTTTGGAACTCTGGTACAAGACCTCTCTCAGAAACTCAGCAAGCCAAACGAGAAGATAAGGGTCCATTTTATAGCCTTAGCGCTAGCGCCTGCGCTAGTGCTACCGTCGGCGCTAACCCATATTAGGACCTATTCTACGCGGCAGAATCTTCAATCCGAGGAAACATTTCTCTCTTTGATGGGGACCATCCCTTCAGCCCCTCTCTTTTGCCCACCCCAGATGATGAAGACCCCTTCACCGAGCCTTATTTGGTAGGGGATGTTGCTGATAAAGACCCCCACATCCACTTGGTTGGGGATACTGATGATACTGCTGCTGGCCAGATGATCTTGATGGAGGTCGTTGATCCCCGACATAGAGAGTTCGTGGATTGGGACGGTCGTTGCCGCAAGTTCGAAGACACGTCATTTCTTCGTCTTCGCCATGACGTTCTACGCCAACGCCGCGACGTTCTACCCCAACGTTGGGACGTTCTTCGCCAATGTCGGGACGTTCTTCTCCAACGCCGCTACACATTTTGCACGACGTCCGCCGTCACCATTTTAAATAAAATTTATAATCATAAATTAAATAATTATAATTATATATTTTATTACTTATCATTTCAAACAATTTCTATTTTAGCAATTTTAATTTAAGCATGTTTTATTTAAAGCAATTGTATTTTTATTATGATGGCTGCATATAACCATCATAATATTTATTTCTATTTTCATGCAGTTAACTTTTGGTATTATTTTTATTTTATTCTAAATTTTATATGGAGGAGATTGAGTGGTGTAAGGCTATATATAGTCATGCTTGTTGTTGATTTAAGAAGACATTGAATGATAAGAATTTTGAAACCCTAAAGCCTCCTCCCTCCTCCCTAGCTTTTCCCTCTCCTTCTTGTTGCCGCCCCCCTCTCTCTTTCCCCCTCTCCAAGTTTCGGCCAAGGGAGGCCGCCCCCTCCTCTCCTCCTCCTTCTAGCCGTCAGCCGCCCCCTCCTCGTGGAAATCCTCCCACCCTTCTCCCTCTCTCTACCGTTTCTCCCTCTACATTATCTCACACATTAAGGCGGTCTTGGGCTTGTTCGTAGCGTCGGGATTTGAAGGCAATGGTGCACATCTTCAAGGACTCCCCTCTGACGACCACCTCCGTGAATAACGTAGGACTTTCTACAACCCGGATCTACTATTCCGGGAGGGTAACGCTTTCTACCTCTTGAGCGAGTCTTCAATAGTTATTTATGGTGGATAGGAATTGTGACGAATTTTCCGAAATTGATCTTTTCGCGATTCTTCTCATTTGTGATAGTTGAACGATCTTGAATTATTTTTACTCGACGAGGAGTGGCGATTCTCTTTTGCCTTTGTTGGGGAAGATCCTCTTATTTCCGGAGTTTTGCTTTCGGAGGATCTTCTTGTGGTTGTCTTTGCGTGATAGTTGTGAAGGACTCACCCGTAGGTGGTTTCGTTTGTTCATCCGATTAGGTGTTATTTAGAAACGATCTCGCAACCCAATCGATCGCGCAAGTCAGAGCGACCCGAACACCCAAGCCTACATCAATTTGGTATCAAAGCGAGGTTCGTGTCAATTTCTTGATTGACGCATTCCTTAGGTTTTTCTTAGAACGCCGGCACTCACAATCTTCACACGATTTCGCGCTCAAAAATTAAGAATAAAAATTCGTCGATCTGCGAATAGCGGCCTAAAATTCTCATTTTTCTGCAAAATTAAAAAAAAAATTCTGGTAATTTTACTTAATATTTTCTGTAAGAAAATCCAAAAAATATTTTACTTACCCTAGTTATTAGGCGGGAATAAAATTATCTTTCGTAAAATTTTGGCATGATCTAAATTTCTGGTGTGCGATTAGCGGCCATAAAATTTTTATTTTTCAGCGAAAATTAAAAACAATTTTTTTTTTGCAAATCTGCGTACTATTTTCTATAGGAAAATAAAAAAATATATTTTAAATTCTGGAAAGTCAAATTCTAACTTTTGAAAATTTATATTCAAATTTTTAAAATTCAAATTCAAAAAATTCAAATTTTTGAAATTCAAAATTCAAATTTTTGAAATTCAAAATTTTGAAATTCAAAATTTGAAATTCAAAATTCAAAATTTTGCAATTCAAATTCAAAATTTAAATTTTAAAATTCAAAATTCAAATTCAAAATTCAAATTTTGAAATTCAAATTTCAAATTCAAAATACAAATTTTTGAAATTCAAAATTCAAAATTTTTAAAATTCAAAATTCAAAATCTGAAATTTTCGGATTGGTCTGCATTTAGTAAAAACCTCGGAATTTTAAAACTTGTCAAAAAAATCTGAAAATTTTTCTGTAGCTTAGTGCTCTTATTTCCGACAACATTAATACAGAATATTTTTTGATTCGACCACGTTAGGTTGGCCTAAAAGTTGGAGACATTATAATTTTGTCCGTGTCAGCACATGAACTTTCACTAGTAATGAATACTAGGCTGAATCCGGGGTATCCCCCGGCACTCTCACAAATAACTGCACCACCGGCTAATTTACAGGAGTTAGCTAAGGGTCGGAATGACGCTGTGAAGGTGATTAGGCTCAGCCGCGACCCGAAACACCAATTTCGAGCAAATTTTAAACACGGTGAGAAGTGGTGCAGGCTCGTGGTGGATAGTGTTTGCCATACTAACGCTATCACGGAGAATGCAGTATCTAGGATGTTGGTGACCACTGCGCCACATCCTTGCCCTTATCGTCTACTATGTCCGGATGAGAGCACTATCTTAGTGTCCAGGCGATGTTTGGTGCCCCTCACCATCCAAGCCTATTCTGAGCTCATTTGGTGTGACGTCCTTCCTATGAAGGACTTCCATATTTTGCTGGGACACCCGTGGCTCGCTAGCCATGATGTTAGTTTTGACGCCCAGAATAACACCCTAGACTTTACACATAGGGGTCAACTAACATATCTTAGGTCCAGCCCGCCCAGGAAGCCCAAAGTCCCATCTGGAGAGGCTCGCGGCACGATTGAGTCGACACCACCCGGTGCAGACACACATGGGGATTTTGACACTGTCATTCAAAATCAGCCCTTAGTTTGTGTTAGCCACTCTGAGGCAAACACACTGAGTTTGAGTATGGGGCCCGAGCCTGGCCCTATTAGTCTCAGCCTGCCCATAGACATTGTCCTAGTTGAGGCACCCTCGCCTGACTTAGTGCCTGAAATTGATGCTGCTCTGATTAGCCAACCTCTACTTGATCCCGTTAGCCTTAGGGAGCCTTCTGTTGGCCACCCCGAGGACATTCAGGAGGTTGAAGAAAATTCTGAAAGTGGGCTGAGTGAATCTGATGCTGATGGTGAGACGGTTGAGGAGATAGGGCGAGCCGTATCGACTCCTTACATTTTTGATGGTGGGATTAGGGCTCGTGCGTTTCCCGTGTCATTTAGTGGGGAGGACAAATGGTCCAATCCATTATCTGTGGGTAGTAGTTGTGTGGGCATATTCTCTGCACTAGTGGACCCTAGGCTAGTGTTAGCGCCCCCGCTGAACCATCACCCATTTATGGTTGCTTGGGTTTCCCCTACATCAGCCCCGATCTGGAACAATGGCATGGAGCCCGTTACCACCGCGGGGCGGGTTGAGTGGTTTCGTTGGGTTGTCCTTCCCATGCTAACTGATCTTAATTGTTGGGATCGCCCTAGGATGAACCTGAATTTAATTTCATATAATGAATTAGTAGGTGTTTTAAGAGGTCTTAATCCACCCAAACATGATGAATTGGTGCTAGCCGACCCATCTGGGTCCATTCACTTTGAAGTCACCGCACCCGTTGGAGAATCCCGCAATAAGAAAGACTCGGTTTTAGTAGATCATTCCCCTGGACAGTTGCCAATTGGCAACTTAGACGGCAATGTCAGTATTGTCTCCACTATTCGTCGAATAGTTGTCATTCTAGAAAGTTTTGGTTTACATTTGAGAGTTTTTGCTGAGAGGGGCCCAAACCCCATTTTCAATGACTCGAAATATTTTTCACTCTTTCTAGCTCCACTGCATCTAGCTCCCCCTTCGTTCCCCTCCACAAAAATTTCTATTGGGTTGAGAGGTGAGCCGGGTAGCATGTTATTCACTTCTTTGGCGGTCTCTGGAGGTAAGACGTCTTATGAAATTGTTGCACTTTCCTCTTCATTTACCTATGCTTTGATCAGGGCCCCTGAGGCCAACCTTTTGTTTGACAGGAAATCAGGAGGAGTACTCTTACCAGGACCTACATCCGACAGTGCTGACTCATCAGTGATGAGTTCTTTCGAGCGGGGGAGGATTGATGGGGACCATCCCTTCAGCCCCTCTCTTTTGCCCACCCTAGATGATAAAGACCCCTTCACCGAGCCTTATTTGGTAGGGGATGTTGATGATAAAGAACCCCACATCCACTTGGTAGGGGATACTGATGATACTGCTGCTGGCCTGATGATCTTGATGGAGGTCGTTGATCCCCGATATAGAGAGTTCGTGGATTGGGACGATCGTTGCCGCAAGTTCAAAGACACGTCGTTTCTTCGCCTTCGCCGCGACGTTCTACGCCAAAGCCGCGACGATCTACGCCAACATCGCGACGTTCTTCGTCAACGCCGCTACACATTTTGCACGACGTCCGCCGTCACCATTTTAAATAAAATATATAATCATAAATTAAATAATTATAATTATATATTTTATTACTTATAATTTCAAACAATTTCTATTCTTAGCAATTTCAATTTAAGCAAGTTTTATTTAAAGCAATTGTATTTGTATTATGATGGCTGCATATAACCATCATAATATTTGTTTCTATTTTCATGCAGTTAACTTTTGGTATTATTTTTATTTTATTCTAAATTTTATATGGAGGAGATTGAGTGGTGTAAGGCTATATATAGTCATGCTTGTTGTTGATTTAAGAAGACATTGAATGATAAGAATTTTGAAACCCTAAAGCCTCATCCCTCCTCTCTAGCTTTTCCCTCTCCTTCTTATGGCTGCCCCCCTCTCTCTTTCCCCCTCTCCAAGTTTTGGCCAAGGGAGGCCGCCCACTCCTCTCCTCCTCCTTCTAGCCGCCGGCCGCCCCCTCCTCATGGAAATCCTCCCACCCTTCTCCCTCTCTCTACCATTTCTCCCTCTACATTCTCTCACGCATCAAGGCGGTCTTGGGCTTGTTCGTAGTGGCGGGATTTGAAGGCGACAGTGCACATCTTCAAGGACTCCCCTCCGACGACCACCTCCGTGAATAACGTAGGACTTTCAATAACCCGGATCTACTATTCCGGGAGGGTAACGCTTTCTACCTCTTTAGCGAGTCTTCAATAGTTATTTGTGGTTGATAGGAATTGTGACAAATTTTCCGACATTGATCTTTTCGCGATCCTTCTCATTTGTGATAGTTGAATGATCTTGAATTATTTTTACTCGACGAGGAGTGGCGATTCTCTTTTGCCTTTGTTGGGGAAGATCCTCCTATTTTTCGGAGTTTTGCTTTCGGAGGATCTTCTTGTGGTTGTCTTTGCGTGATAGTTGTGAAGGACTCACCCGTAGGTGGCTGCGTTTTTTCATCCGATTAGGTGTTATTTAGAAACGATCTCGCGACCCAATCGATCGCGCAAGTGAGAGCGACCCGAACACCCAAGCCTACATCACTCTTGCTTCTGTGCTCCACGCTACCTCCTGCGCTATCGACTACCGCCAGGCGCTAGCTCCTTCTATATGTGCTCCCGGGATTACGCTAATCATCGCTAGCGCCGGGCGCTAGGTTCTACCGCCGGCGCTAGTGGGAATGTTGGATTTGATGGCTCAAATTTGGAGGCAACCTTCTTATGTCATCCTTGAGTCATATGGACTTTGTTTCCTGCACACTTTAAACACACAAGATCAAATACAAATAGGTTTTGTTATTCTCAAACTTAGGAGATGCGGAAGACCTTGTTCCAACAAACTCCCCCTTTTGATGATAACAAAACCATTAATGATAAATCAAAGCATTAATATATATAAGCATGATGAACTACGTGTGTGTGTGTGAGAGTGATGACTTAGGATAATTATCGATTTTAGTATTTAAAATTGCTCCCCCTAAATACATGTTCCCCCTAAGTGAATGCTCCCCTAATATGTAACATGTTTAATTAATCAAGTTAGTTTTTATTGTGATAGCAAATTTTATTTATCTTGGAAGATCTCCCCCTTTTGTTATTAGCAAAAGTGGGTAAGGAAACAAAACACAGAAAAGTTTTGATTAGAAGATAAAGACATGATCGAGCTTTTAGAGAGAAGGAAATGATAAGGAGTTTTAGAGTACTTTTCATTGAAATAGATCAGAGTGTTGAGCATAAAGATGAACAATATAACATTTGCCAAGTAATCAATATTATAATGTTAGTTTTCCCCTTTATATAGGAGTTGCAAGCATAAAAAGGTAATGATTTCCAAATAACCTATCTACCCCGACAATATTTCTACACCCTAGCCCCGTACTAAGTGACGAATGGGCATGAGGAGCTGCATACATGCCGTAGGTTGGGGTGTTAGTCCCATATGCAAACATTAGAAAAAAACTCAACCCAGCACTCTTTCCCCCCATTGCCTCGCAAGGCCCCACTGGAACCCTCCCCGGTTAAGGACAAGACATGACATAGAGGTCAGGTTATCTAATGTCTACAACCCTACACCCCCGCTATGGTGAGATATGTAATCATGGATAATAGTTATTGGAAATATTAATCATTTAAAATTAATGATACGTTCATAGCCTATGGGTTTATATATTTATTTGAATTTTTTCGAAAAAAGTCACAGAGCTAATTTGAAATCCATTAATAAATCTAAGTTTTAGTATTACAATATTTTCATAGAAATACATCAGAGTTTTTAGCATAAAAAATATTCCTGTTTAAAGCAACCAATATAAAGTTTACCAAGCAAGTCTACCACTTGTTGAAAGAAAGAATGTTAAGATTCAAGTGAGGATGCACACAAAATAAAAGACATTAAATAAGCTTGAAACTGTAAGGTAAGACAATTATATGGTTATGATGCGGAAGACTTATCGAAATACAAGAAACATCTTATTGTAATTAATGATGATCCATAAAAAGATATATGAGTTAAATTTCATAAAGAAGATGTTTTTGTAAATCATTGTTCAATTAAAATCTTTAAGTTTAACAATAAAGTAACCAAGCATGAAATAATGTTATCAAAAAGAGATTACTACAATGTTATTTTAATTCACAATTTCAAAACATACCAAACATTGTAGAAAGCATGCTAGGTTATCTAGTGCATTTATATAGAAAGAGTATTATAGAATTTTAGCATTAGGATCCAATACTCATGAGAAGAAGTGTTACAGAAGATAATGATGTGCACAAAAGTATATTTTGGAGAGAGTAAACAAATGATTTAATCAAAAATACAAGACATGTGTAAAGTAAAGTGCACAATAAAACACAAATAATTTTACTTCCACACACTTTTAAGCACAAAGAAAAATGTACAACTACCAAGGTGCTTTGCACACACAATGCTCATTAAGACTTATCAGGGTGCAAAGTAGTGCTTGGGGAATCACACAATTTTATTCTTCAATATTTTTTTTTGTTGTGATCTGGTGTACTTAATAATAAGTGTTTTATTTTAAAAATGAAAAGTTTGCACAAGTCACTTTACTAATCTTTCCAAGGTGCTCAACCTCACAACGCTTATTAAGACTTATCAGGAGGTTCAAGTAGTGCTTGGTGGAGTTATCTTTGTCAATTTATTTCATGATTTATTTTGTACAAAGTTCTCCGATTACACTTGCTTTGCAAACCAATTGAATTATGAAAGTACAACCACTTTTCTTAATTTTTTAAGAGTGCAAGTAAATGTAGTGTAGATAAAATACTTGTGCAAATTTTAATTCATTGTACAATTACAAAACACAAGCAAGCATTTTGAGATTAAAAGTATATGTAAACTTTGCCAAAATAAGTGGTGAATGATTATCATTATCAACCGTAACTCATTTACTCATACTTAGAGGCATGTTAAGCTTAGGTTCTACACTCCCTTTACAATATAATTGATGCACATATTAATAGATATATCAATGCATGATGAAAACAATGTTCAAAGTAGTTTAACAAGATAAATTGGAACATTGTTGAAGTTCTACAGATAGTTTAAAAGCATGCTTGATTATCACAATAAATTCCATACAGTTTTTTTGTTAGTTTTTGTATTTTATATTTTTGTATTTGATTTTTGCATTGAGAAATAGAATTTAAACAAATGACAAAAACAAAAAGGCAAAACATAATTTTTTTGTAATTTGGCTTTTGTATTTTTGTATTTGATTTTTCAAAAATGAAATTAAATCAGAAGTGCAAAAATAAATAGCACATATAGATTAATATATCTTTAAGAATTTTTCAAAATTTTAGAAATACAGAAAAACAAATAGGTGCGGTAGCGCCGGCGTTAGCGCTAGCACGGGAAACAGTACAAGATTTTTGTTGATTTTGAATTTTTTAATTGTTGATCTTGATTAAGTGTCCAAATAGTAGTTTCATGCAGAAATTTCAGAATTTTAGGAGATGTTTTAGATGGTTAAAATTGCAAAATTGCGTTTATGAATGTGTTTTAACTCGAAAGATCTAGGATGAAGCGATGATTTTATTTGATTTGATATCAAGATGATTCAAAGGTCTAAACTAGAAATAAATCACAATACACATATAATATACCAACCATGGTATGTAATTATAATATCAATTGTCATCAATTAATATATCAATTATAATTTACATAATTTTGATAGAAATAATTTCTTTTAGAAGACTTTTGATATGACTTATGATATATGATGTTAGAGAATTTTAGCAAAGGACATCAATAGATCATGGTGGTGCATGTGAATTCAATATTCATTATGAAGGTAAATTCTTTCAATACATTTTAGTGATTTTCTTTTAATTAAGAATTTTGAATATATATGTAATTTTTGATAGGAGAACAATAGTGATGGTTTAGATCATGTTTGACATCAAGGAGTGAACAAAATATAATTTTTTGTTGTGAACAAAGACAACCATATTGAAAGTTGAGCTTTTATTTAGATCTTGAACTTTCTTTTAGATCATGTTATTTCTCTAAACCACTTGTTGGTGAAGGATAAAAAGCTTAATAGCCTAATAACTGGATTTAATTTGAAATATCTTATAGCAAATTTATAGTTCAATTTATATGAATACTATATGATATTTATGGGTAATGATTTTAATAGTAATAGATTGGTCATTTATAAATGAAAGAAAAATACTTGACTTTTACTTTGATTTGCACACTTCATTTAGGCTTTAGGGGACAAAGTCAAAATTTCAAATATTATATTAGATGACCATGACATGATGGCATAAAAAGAAAACAAAAAGGAAAAATTGAGAAGACATTAAAGCACATCATGAAGTAGAAATTTGTATATTTCAATTTGAACATATTCTACTTCATGCATTTGGATGATACTAGTAGATGAGAGATTTGGGTATCCAAAGGGAACCAAGAGTAACGGTTCTTTTAGGTACCCAAATATAGCGTGATAATTTTTTGGGAGAGAAAAATGAATGAATTCTTTCAAGTGGAGTTAATGTTTCATTTTTTATTTTGGGTCTCCTTTCATATTTTGATTTAATATTATACATCAAATTTTCATATTCATTAAACTTAGGTTTAAAATAATAATCACTTTTGAAATTATATTTCATAGGAAATTTGTGCACATTTGAATTTAATTTTGTAGATACATAATGTGGGTTAGAATTCATTATGTTTGTGTGATTAAACACTCTACTAGGTGCATGTTTAATATGTTTTATCATGCTAGTAGAAGTTTTACACATGTTTGATGATAAACTAGAAATAAGATATTTAAAATTATTTAATCCTTTTTGAAAGAGTGATTTTTAAGATTCTAGTTTATGAGAGAGAATATTAATTTCGTTTATCAATTTTTCGTTATGTTCTTTTGAAATTAAAAGTTCTTTTTCTAAATCCTTGAATTTTTCTTTAATATTATTATAATCAAAATAAGGTGTATGGTTTTCAAATGAAGAGCATGATTGAGATTCAAACACATCCTTTTTGGATTTTTCATTCATATTTGCTTTCAAAGTTTTATTTTCTAAACGTAATCTCTTATTAGCAATTTTTATTTCTTCAATCTACGTTTAGCAATTTTTTGTATATGGAAATAATAAAAGAATTAGACTCTTACAGAGCAATCAGAAGAGGCAAGATGTGAACATGACGTTCCTTTGTCGTCTTCTGGGCCTTCCTTCTTTATAGATGAATTTTCATCTTCTCTTGATGAATTGCTCTCTTTGGCTAAGTCAATTTCCATGATTTCCATGGTTTTGCTACAAGAGAGATTTTCTTGAATAATGGTGGATGCTTGTATGTCCTTCTCCTCCTGTGTTTGTTCCATACCTGCGAGAGGAAGATCATACATTTCTTCAAGAAATTTCCATACTTTGTATGCACTAGAAAAACAATATATTAATTTGAAAACTTCATTTGATAGACCACAAAATAAATAGTGTTTGGCTTTTGCATTTAGATGACGTTCCTTTTTATTTGATTCATCTACTTGTCTTACTATTGCTAGATTCCATGCTTCGATATCTAAAGATTTAATAAACCTTTCCATTAAAATTTTCCACCCTTTATAATTTGTCCCTTTAAATAAAGGTGGTGCTAGTGATTTTTCTTCTTCATAAAAATTTGCCCCACTAAGAGAAGCGAGATCATGAGACGCCATTATTCCCGGTTGTTAAGCCGATTGGAATAAAACCTAGCTCTGATACCACTTGTTGGATCGGTAGGCGCCCTTAGAGGGGGGTGGGGTGAATAAGGGTTTTAAAAACTTATATTATATTTTGAAATACTTGCTTATGATAAGAGATCAAAATAGTGATTTTGAATAAAGATCTAAATTGTTTTATAATGAAGGAGAGGATAGTAAACAATTTAGAGAAATGAAGATCAAATCAATTTTATTACACAAAGATAGACGTGATTATTATTAATAAAATTGATTACAAAATTAGATTTCAATGACGCTAGAAATCAAAGCGAAATATGAAAGACTCTTTTTGTTCTCTATACCGACTCGTATCCTCACAAAATGGTTGGCTTTAGCTGTTCCTTCCCCGGATACGGCCTCAAGCCACTCTAGCCAACCCTTCCCGGGATATGGCCTCGAGCACCCCCTAGACCTAACCTAGATCTAGTCGCCAACACGAGGCGAATTTCTGCCTTAAGTCCTACCAGACCTAGTCGCCAACACGAGGCAAATTCTCTAACAGTTACAAAAGATATGAAATAAAATAACAACAACAATATTAAAAACTCCCTCTTAGAAACTTCTGAAGTCGGAGATGAATGATCGCTGTTGAATAAGCGAGGTTGAAGCGATCCCTCTTCGGATATAGCGTGACAAAGTCCTCCTTCAGAAACTCTCTAAGCGTTTGGTGGGAGATCAACTCTCGGCCATGTAAGGCTTTGGAACTCTGGCACAAGACCTCTCTTAGAAAATCAGCAAGCCAAATGAGAAGAGAAGGGTCCATTTTATAGTCTTAGCGCTAACGCCTGCGCTAGTGCTACCGCCGGCACTATCCCATATTAGGACCTACTCTGCGCGGCAGAATCTTCAATCCGAGGAAACATTTCTCTCTTGCCTTCTGTGCTCCGCGCTACCGCATGCGCTATCGGCTACCACCAGGCGCTAGCTCCTTCTAAATGTGCTCCCGGGATTGCGCTAATCATCGCTAGCACCGGGCGCTAGGTGCTACCATTGGCGCTAGTGGGAATGTTGGATTTGATGGCTCAAATTTGGGTGCAACCTTCTTATGTCATCCTTGAGTCATATGGAATTTGTTTCCTGCACACTTTAAACACACAAGATCAAATACAAATAGTTTTTGTTATTCTCAAACTTAGGAGATGCGGAAGACCTTGTTCCAACAAGGCGGCGGTATTAAATGCTGACAGCATGTCCGGATACTTTTGAAATTGTCTCGATGATATTTCCATTGTTATGACGACATGGATAATATCTCAACGACGGGACTTTGTCGATGCCTTGAACTAGTCTCTTCTTCAATTCTTCATCAGATAGTGATATCTTCGACGATACTAGACATCTCTTCTGTACTCGAGCTTATGACAACACGAAGTCATCTAACTGATGTCGTCGCGATCTTCTTGTCTACTTGTTGTTGTAACAACTTTATCTTGTCGACGACATAAACAATATCATGTCGACAGACTAGACTTTAGCAACTACTTGTCTTCAACTGACCTCCTTCAGTCTTCTCGACCTCACGCCTTCTTTACGACGATGTCCATCGCCATCAGTCACACTTAGCCTTTCCGATGACAAGGCTTCTTCTCGACGCCATCTGTTCTTCTTTGGCCTTATCGACGATACAGTTTCTTGTCAACGATATCTTCGACACTGATCTTCCCTTTTGCCTTTTCAACGACATTCATTCTGACTTAGCCTTATCGATGTCAAGGCTTCTTGACGGCCACATCTTTGAGTCTTCTTCTTCATCTTCGACTTTCTGATATCGTCGTGTAGATGTCACAACGATATCACCATTCTTCCTTGCTCTACATGTTGTTGACGATAGGCCTGCTATTATCGACGATACGCATGATCCTTTTCGACGACACAGACAAAATCATTCTTGTTTGCTTTGCCCATCATCTCAACGATGTACCTGTACTTGTCGACGATATGTCCATCCTTTTTCGACGATATTATATTTAGGCAGGTTATTGAAGTACTAGACATATTGTCTCATCTCTACAAGGATGAACTAGATATGTCATTAAATACAACTTGCACTTATCATTGAGTTGAGCACTTCTTCAAATCAGGAACACTGCTGGGCACTGTTCCCAACACCACTGATACGCAAAACAATGCTTGCAAACGATAACGACAAGTGTACCGTATCGAATGTAGTATAGGTTATAAAAACCAAGGTCGTATTAGACTCGGGGCGGTTGAGTACTCTTACTTCAAGAAAATCTCTATTATCTTATCAATTAAAACTTAGAGTTGGGTTGCAAAAAGAAAATAAAACAATGAAGAAGGAGAAGAATGAGAAATAAGTAAATAAGAAAAAAAACTATTTTATTGATAGGAGAAATTACAAACTACGAAAAGGGAAGCTACAAACTATTTAATTGAAAATGCGAATTGCATAAAGAAAGATGATTGCAAGAACTACTTAAAACATAAAAATAATACAAGAAATGAAAGTTCTAAACCTAAGAATTCGTCTCCAAAACTTCCCTTCACCATCTGCTGGAGCTGGCTTTTTATAGCTGATAATTCTGGGTACACGCCCTCGGTCACGCCCGTGACCAAGGGCGTGTAAGGCGCGCGATCATCTCGGAGCGGGAAGGGCGCAGTCAGGAATTAATGCAGGCGATTCAGACGCGTCACGCCCTAGGTCACGCCCGTGACCTAGGGCGTGTAACCTTCAAAACGTGCTGCTGGCAGGAATTTTTGGCGGGAAGAAGCGGGGAGTGGCGCGGGATGAGTCACGCCCCTGGTCACGCCCGTGACCTGGGGCGTGTAAATTTAATTGACGTGGCAGGCTGATTCTGGATGCTTGCAGCGAGTCGCGGCCGTGACATTGGGTCACGCCCTTGGTCACGCCCGTGACCTGGGGCGTGTACTTGGCGAATTCTTCACGGAACGCACCCGTGGTGGCGGAAACAGGTCTGGAACACCGCGCAGGTTACACGCCCATGGTCACGCCCGTGACCTTGGGCGTGTACTTGAAGTTTTTGTCCAATGCGTCCAAAAAACCTAAAATATACAGAGAAAGCTTAAGTTAGTTTATAAAATTGAAAAGATAATAATTTTAATAAGAAAAGCATAAAAACTATATAATTTCATATTAAAAATATATTAAACTTATATTAAAAGATGAGTACAAAAAGTACTCATGAAACACCCCCATACTTACTCGTTTGCTAGTCCCGAGCAAACAACTTTTCATAGGAGTAGAAAATTTTAAATACTAGAAAAGAATTTTGAACTCAAGGAGTAAAAACGCGAAGTCTTACGCCTACGTGTAGAGATCCTAGTTGAAAGATCTATTCAGCATAATGATTAGCTTATAATTTTCAATAATGTGAATTAACAAATTGCTTTTACTTTTAAATTGAAAGTTCGGCAAATTCTAGAATGTTATTTAGGGAGAGGGTAGCGTGTTTTCTAAGATCAATATTACCCAAAATTGAGTTTCGGGATAGCCTCCAAAGAAATCCATCAATGACGATGGCCATAGGCTTTCCCGGTCGCACTCTCTCCACTACACAAGTATAATGTTATAGCTTAAAGATCAAAAGGGCTTTCATTAGGAGTGAAACTTGGCTTAGGTATATGATTTGGATTTGGAAATCAAAAGGATAGAATATGACGGCTAAGAATCACACTAAACCAATGTGAGAGTTACCCAAAATTATCCAAAATTTAAACCTCGCATAAAAGTTGTTATGAAGCAAAACTCTCATATTTTTAAAAAATGAGGCCATGAATACTTTTTTTTTATATATTTTTTTTCACAGTTGGCCAATAATTTTTCATATATATTTTTTATATCCCCTTTTTTTTCATAATAGCTCCGAATAAGAAGTTGTTTTTCCTTATTTTCACAATTGAACCCATTGCAGAATTTTAATAAATCTCAATTATTTAGTGTGATCATGGGCTGGATGTTTTGGCTTTGGTGAAAATGAAAGGTGGAGGTAGCAAAGGAAATAATGTAAGGCCCAAAGTGTTTAAGCAATGAAAAATTTAAAAAGGTGGGCAAACAGGCACAAACGATCAAAAGGTGGCCTGAATCACTTCTAAAAACTATGACAAAACTATGTAAATGCTTCGAGAATCGCTAGAGGCAAGTTCTAGACATCGAGAAAGGACACCCTTCCGTTCAAAATGTGTAATATTTCTCTAGTAAGCTTCTACATACTCACTTGAATTATTCTCAAATTCTACCGGATTCAAGGTAAAAGTAAAACAAGAATTGTTTTTTTCGCAGTTAGAAAAACATAAATCTAATTTTATGCTGAATAGTTAATTTGACATAGAATTCTACAAACGCGTGCGTTTAACTAGGAACACTGCATGAGTCAACAATTTTATTCCAAAATTCAAAAACTAATGAAGTATAAAAAAATTCCCTACTACACTAAACAAAAGCAAATCTACTAAGGATTTTGCAAATGAGTAAGTATAAAAATTCAGCAAAAATTTTTTTAACTTTTTTTTTATTAGATTAAAAATATTTATATTTTTTTTTTCAACTATAAAGTAGAAATATAAAGAAAGCAATGCTACACCCCCATACTTAAAATTAAACATTGTCCCCAATGTTTAAAACTAAGTATGAAGAACACTTAAAAGAAAACAAACTTTAAAAAAAATACATTAAATTAAAGATAAGCAAGGGGTGCCTCCCAAGAGCTCTTTCTTTTTCCCGTCTTTAAGCTAGACGGTTAGTGTTAGGAAAACGGAAACCTAAAAGAGAAGTGGACATGTAACTCCCTTAATTCACGCGTAGGTGAATGTGCCGGCGTCAGTCGCCCGGCTACTCCTCCGCTTAACATGTGATTCTTCGTTTGTCTTTGATCTTGAAAATGCAAATCCAAATCACCTATACATACCTGAGGTGATTTGGATTTATAAAGATGAGCAGCATATGGATCATCAATTATTTGGGATAGCAACGGCTCATCTTCTACCTGAAAAGTATTGGCATCTAAAGAATCACAAATAAACGATTCAGAAAAATTATCGCAAGGAGGAGGCGCTTGCGAAATTATAAAATTAAGCTTTGGTTGTTCCTTTTCTAAAATAAAATTTTCATTCAAAAAATCTAGTGCATTACCAAGCGGAATAAGATTTTCGGACACTAAAGTTTCATGAATTTCCGGTTGAATTAAAATAGAAGACATTTGTGAAAATTCATGAAAAAGAAAAGAAGATTCGGGTGAAGTAGGGGAAGAAACTTGTTCTTCTTCTAGTTCATCCGGGGTGCCCAAAACATTAAGAATTTCTTGGTAAGAGATTTTTTCTTCATCTTTGGTAAAAGAAGTTATGGGATTACATGAAAGCACATGGTCCTCCATAACTAAGTTTTCCAAAGACAAGGAAAAAGCACTAGAAGAAAGAAAATTCTCATCTAAATTCTGGGGCGCAGCATCAAATTGAAAAAGCGGACATTCTCCAAAATTAGAGTACGAAAATTGCGGCGCAAAAGAAGAAGAACAAGAATTCAGATCTAAAGATTTATCTTCATCGCCCCGAAAACTATCCGGGTGACCTTGCCACCAAGAATAATCTACTTCGGGGGTAGAAGAAAAATCATTAGAAGCCGAAAAATTATTCTCGTGAAAATTAAAGAAAACACTAGACGAAAAAAAAAATTCCTCTAAATTTTGGGGGGAAGTATCTTTTTTGGATCTGCGGAATTTCCCCAAAATTAGAGAAAGAAAATTGTGGCACAAAAGAAGAAGAACAAAAATTCGGATCTGAAGATTTATCTTCATCGCCCCGAAAATTATCCGGGTGACCTTGCCACCAAGAAGAATCTACTTCGGAGCTAGAAGAAAAATTATTAGAATTCGAAAAATTATTTTCATTAAAAGAGGGAAAATTATGATCATAATTATTGTCAAAATTATTTTCATAATATTGAGAAAAATTATTTTCATAATAATTATTTTGAGCATATGAATGTAAATAACATTCCTCACTTTGATGAGGCGCACTACAATAAGAACAGCAATTTTTGCGTTTTTGTGCCGCTTCCAAAAGATATACTTGGCTTTGAAGCTCGGCAACTTTTACGGCCAATTCAAGTGATTGCATAATAAAAATAAAAAGGAAACAACCTTTACTCAAATGAATGGAATTTTAAAAATATTTTTATTATATAAATTTTTTTCAAAAAGCGGGTAAAATTAGTCCCGGACTTCCCAAGGTCAACCCGGTGAAGGGCTCGCAAGGTACTAGAGGCTATGATGGGAATTCAAGCCCAAAGCGTCCTTTCCGAGAATTTAGATTATGCTTTTTAAGATTTTTTAAAATTTAAAGAGAAGGGGGAGAAGAAAGAGAACGATAAAATTAATAAATATTTCTTTTTTTGAAATATCAACCGTGTCCCCGGCAACGGCGCCAAAAACTTGATACGCAAAACTATGCTTGCAAACGATAATGACAAGTGTACCGTATCGAATGTAGTATAGGTTATAAAAACCAAGGTCGTATTAGACTCGGGGCGGTTGAGTGCTCTTTCTTCAAGAAAATCTCTATTATCTTATCAATTAAAACTTAGAGTTGGGTTGCAAAAAGAAAACAAAACAATGAAGAAGGAGAAGAATGAGAAATAAGTAAATAAGAAAAAAAACTATTTTATTGATAGGAGAAATTACAAACTATGAAAAGGGAAGCTACAAACTATTTAATTGAAAATGCGAATTGCATAAAGAAAGATGATTGCAAGAACTACTTAAAACATAAAAATAATACAAGAAATGAAAGTTCTAAACCTAAGAATTCGTCTCCAAAACTTCCCTTAAACATCTGCTGGAGCTGGCTTTTTATAGCTGATAATTATGGGTACACGCCCTCGGTCACGCCCGTGACCAAGGGCGTGGAAGGCGCGCGATCATCTCGGAGCGGGAAGGGCGCAGTCAGGAATTAATGCAGGCGATTCGGACGCGTCAAGCCCTAGGTCACGCCCGTGACCTAGGGCGTGTAACCTTCAAAACGTGCTGCTGGCGGGAATCTTCGGCGGGAAGAAGCGGGGAGTGGCGCGGGATGAGTCAAGCCCGTGACATTGAGTCACGCCCCTGGTCACGCCCGTGACCTGGGGCGTGTAAATTTAATTGGCGTGGCAGGCTGATTCTGGATGCTTGCGGCGAGTCGCGGCCGTGACATTGGTTCACGCCCGTGACCTGGGGCGTGTACTTGGCGAATTCTTCACGGAACGCACCCGTGGTGGCGGAAACAGGTCTGGAACACCGCGCAGGTTACACGCCCATGGTCACGCCCTTGACCTTGGGCGTGTACTTGAAGTTTTTGTCCAATGCGTCCAAAAAACCTGAAATATACAGAAAAAGCTTAAGTTAGTTTATAAAATTGAAAAGATAATAATTTTAATAAGAAAAGCATAAAAAACTATATAATTTCATATTAAAAATATATTTAACTTATATTAAAAGATGAGTACAAAAAGTACTCATCAACCACCCACCATGAAGGGCTCTACTGTGCTTATAGTGGCCAGCCACCCTAGGGGAGTGGAGGGAGGGAGGGGGAGAAATATCTTCCCCCACCCACCCCTCCCTTTAGTCCCACATAGGGAAAAATGGAGGGAGGCTCCCCTCCTTCACTATAAAAGAGAACCCAGCCCCTCCCCTCTGAGCTCACACCTTCCCCCTCCTCCAGCCAGCTCACCTCGCTGGAAAACCACTCCGAGCCCTCCACCGCTGCCACCACTTAATGGACGCTCGGTCCGGCACCTACCAAGCAACCCCCCCCCCCCCCCCCCCCCCAACCAGGTGGATGCCCTCCCCTCCCCCTTTCTACTCCTCGGAGGCATGCCCCCTGTCGCTGCAGCACCGCTAGTGCCACCCGAGCCTTGTCCAGGCCCAGGTTGTGGCTTGGCATTGAGAGCCTCACCCCAGCGTCGGTGGTGGCATTGGGGGAGCAGGTCCCCACCCGGGGACCTCCGCTCCGACGAAGGGAGGCGGCAGGGCCGCAAGAGAATGCACCTCTGGCGGCACCCGCAAGCCCCCCTCCCCTGCATTTTCTTGTACCGCTTCGGCGGCCACCCCTGGTGGCGGCCGGCGGCGCCTGGCCTCCGGATCACCACCGGAGGTAAGCCCCACCCCCGGCGACCCATCAGGGGGCGGAGGGAGGACCTCCCAGCGGGAGAGGTGGCGCGGCTTTGGGCTACATGGCCCATGCAGGCCGCGCCACCGCCCCCTCCTCCTCTTTCCCGTCAAACCCAATGGTGGTCGGCGGCGCCAGGATGTCGGACCACCGCCGGAGTGATCGTCGTACCTCGACAAGTCGACTGGGGTGGCGCCGGCAGCAGACAGCTGCCTCCCGGTAGCGGCAAAGGCCGCCACCCTCGGCATCGTTGGGGAGCAGCAGTTGCTGTCCGATCTCCTTGATGAGATCGAACGGCGGCGGGAAGCTTATTTCCCGCCCCTCCCCTCAACATTCGCGCCCCCCACAGTGGATCAGCCCAGATCCACTATGAGGGCAAGGGAAGGACGCGCGGTCCGGTGTCTTGCTCTACCAGGATTTCCTTATCCGCACCCCAAATCTCCCCCTCCCTTCCTAATTTTTTTGAGACAAAACTAGGCTCCTAGAGAAAAAACTTTGAACATGAAAAATGTTCCTTGTCAAGAGGGCTACCCTCAGTAATATTTTGGGAATTTTTTGAAAAAGTTTGCTATATTTAAAGGCCCTTACAAGATTTAATTGAAGGAATTAAATGCCCAAATCACTTTGGAAAATTCTTGAAAAATTATAGGCTCAAATTTAGGACATTTTACCGATGCTATCAAAGTTTGGATTTTTCATCAACTCTTTTGATAATTTTAAGAGCCTAAATAAGATTTCTTCGAGCAAAATAAAACCCTAAAATGGACTGAAATAGCCGGGAAAATTTGGCGGGCCCTTGACATGTTATTTTGGACATATTCAAAAATTATGTGAGTCGCTTAAAGATAAATAGTCGGCTCACCAACTGGCTCGAGAAAACGATTGAAGTAAAGGCAATAAAACACACGATTGGGTCACGAATGGGAGACAATATTACAAATCATTAGCGACTCGATAAATAAAGTTGTGAACTCAAAGCACACAATAATAAGAAGTCTTATGGAATGTAAGACAACCCCAAACTATAACTAAGATAAATAGACTCCTATGAATGGAGAAGACACTCCTATGAACGGAGAAAGAATAGAATTTCCTCCTAAGAACGGAGATGACATTGAAGCCTCCTGATTATGGAGTGATTGAATGATGAGTCCAAATTATATACATATTTATGGACTCATCTGGGCTAGTTTTCACGCACTTGCACTTCACTTTTTATGTATTAATGCTTATATTTTATTTATTCACAATTCTCACTTGAAGTGCACTTCTAGGCCCGAGGTGGTGTATTTTCATGTTCTTCATTCCGATTATCTTTCATGCTGTGTTTTGTGCCACTTTCAGTGGTTTTGATTTGAGTTTATGCTGGAACAGGGGTCGTGCAAGTGTTCCCGGTACAAATTTGTACAGGAACACTGCGCACGATCACTGGTTATACTGCGCACGACCACTGATCGTGCGCCTCTGATCGTGTGCATTCATTTGCAGCCCAAAGTTGCTTTCTGAATTTGGTCGTGTGTTGTTACGCACGGTCGTGTGTTCGATCGTGCGCTTTATATTTTCTGCAGTTTTGTCTTGCAGGTTTTCGGGTATAGTGCGCACGATCACCAACTTCCAGTGCGCACGACAACTGGTCGTGCGCCACTGATCGTGCGCCGTGTTTTCTATAAATATACAGCCCGCGAAATTAGGTCTGACGATCGTTTTCCTCCGCTTTTTTCGAGCCCTGTTCGCCTCTTCCGCTAACTGCATCATCTTCCACCACCAGGAGGTGCTCCGGGGCTATTCTTCACGCCTATCTTAAGCCCGGAGATCACCTCGGCCATCTCCGTCATCCACAAGCGTCAAAAGGAAGGATCTCCGCCCAGATTTCATCGTCAAGCTTGGGAGCCATGTATTGAAGCCGAGCGGATAGTGACACGAAGAAGACGGGTCCATTGGGAGGCAGTGACAACCCTCCTCTACCCCGGACGTAGTTGCGGACCGAGCTTGGACGCGGATTGACAACCTTGCGATTCCAACCATGAATCCCAACGAGCATTCGGATTCGGTCGACTTCTTACTCTCTTTCAACTTGTAATGATATTGTAGGGTAGATTCTTGTATTTTTGGATGATATGCACAATGATCTTTATTTGCAATGTTTATTTCATATTTCTATGAAACCATTTGGTTATTTATGTATATGAGATGCGCCACCACTTTATCCACCACTCCATCCACTAGGTTCGTGTGACGCACTAGCAATGGCTAGTGGCGTGCTTGTCGACGAGGTGCTTGCGACCCTCATTCCGTAAGACTACTCGCCCATCCGCCTAGTGAAGCGTGGCATAGCTGTAACACCCCCATCCGTTCGGGAGCATATAACAGAAGGTCCGGTCGGGGCCCCACGTCATATACTACAAAACAAACGGGAACGTCACTTAATTGAAATATCGAACGACACTATACAACGATGCCTAACTCAGAGCATTCTATGTGGAAGCTGAAAAGAGACAAGATAAACCCCAAAACCCGTACCCGGGTATGTCCACTTTTACTAAATAGGAATAAATGTTTTACAACACAAAAATTAGGCACGACGGCCTTACAATTTACCAACATCGGCGCGCAGGCCGGCCATACATAAAAAGCAAAAGGAACATCAAAAAGGCCTTCAAAGGGCGCAGCAACACAAGGGCTTCAGCCCGCTATGAGCCCGCTATGTTCCCACTCGGTCCAGCACCTGTACAACAAGCCCACCAAAAACGGTGGCAAAACAGGGCAACGGTCAGCTAAAGCTGACCAAATTATAACGACCTCACCCCTTCGAGGGGGTGGCAGTTCTAACCATCCCTGCAAAACAACCTCAGCAGCATATATATATATATATATATATATATATATATAAGAGTGCGACTAGCAAAGCCCACAACAGTTCATACATATGCAACAATCACAAACTTGGGAATGGCCTCCACGTCTCGTGCTCTCAGGCACTCTTTGGTGTACTCCGCCTTCCACCACCATCCACTCTTGATGGCTTTGCCCTTCGAGGCTAAAGTCGGTGGCCCGAATACCAGGGCACCCCATACTTTAATTGTGAACTTCGCAAAGTCCGAAGACACTTCCCCATTGCTTCCCGACATGCTGAGCGAGGCTTACTAATCAGGCGCACAATGGTTCGGGTGCAGGTTCGCCAAATGCCCGTTGTTCACACATTCGTTGTACAACACAAAATGCAGGTATGGCGTCTCCTCGGCCCAGGTATTCTCAACTAGCCAGGCCCTAAGGCTACTAGGTTCCCTCAACTGGACCCCTCACAGGGAAGGCATACGCGCCTCGGGTCCACCCAGCAGGACATTACAAACACAGGCACGCAGGCCGCAAGTCCCACAACAAGCTGGGCACAGCAAACATCACCAGAACTCAGTCTGGGAGTTATCGCCTGGCGACATCCAATATCGCCAGCGATAGTGAACAAAAACCCCCATTTTGGCTTCTAGCTGTGGGTGCTTCCCGGGGCACACCCCCAGGCATTGCTGCACATGCAGTAGCACTCCCACTGCCTCAGAACGCCCAAAATCACCAGAACCAAATCTGGGGCGCTATCGCCTGGCGACAGTCACTGTCGCCAGCGATAGTGAACAGAACTCCACTTCTGCTTCTAACTTCGGGTGCTCCTCGGGGCACACCCCCGGGCGTTGCTGCGCATGCAGTAGCACCCTCTAGTCCTACGAAGCAGTATAACAACACGGAGTTTTCCCCCGGCACGCACAATACCAAAAAGCATCACCAATCCGGACGAACCATCTCGGATGGGCTTCACACAGCGCGCCTATGTCCATTCCACGGATGGACTCTACATGTATGCAAGATTTGACGGGGATAACACGAATTGACCTGTCGGAGGCCACGACCTCACCCTTTTGGGTAGGGGCCTCAACGATGCAAGGAATGGACTAGAACATGTCCAAATGAGGGTAGAAAAGATCGATACCCTTAAACGTCGCTTCGAGCCCATGGCTTGACTTTTGGCACGGTTAGAAAGGAGCGCCTTGCCCTCCTCTACGCGTAGCCACCAACGATGAGGGATTCCAATGAGTGTAGCTCCACCAAACCCAAGCCCTAGGGTTTAGAAACTCTATTCATCATCACCTCCAAGGACTCTCTCTCTCTCCAAAATAAACCCTTAAGAGAATAAGGAAATATGGGATTTTCGGCCTTTCTAAGCCAGCCACCGAGCCTCCTCAATACAAAACATCCCCCAAAGTCAATGTGCCATCAATGCCCACGATTTCGGCCACAAGGTATGATTTGGAGCTGTCGCCCGACGATAGCCGCTGTCGCCTGGCGATAGAGGTAAAGACCGGCTTTGACCCGTCAACGCCAGCGCTGCGAACAATGCATGACACATGTCACGGTGTCGCAAGCGTTAGCACTTAATGCCGCCTGACAGCCTCTCCAGAACCCTTCTCAACAGAACGCTATCGCCGGGCGATAGCCGCTATCGCCGGCGATAGCGCTGGATTCCAGAAATCTGATTTTTCTGATTGGGGTCTTACAACCCTCCCCTCCTTATAAAAAATTTCGTCCCGAAATTTGTAAAAACAGGCATATAAATATATATCCAAAAAGGTCTTTACATAAAGGGGAAAAAGAGAGATAAACTTCACTGAAACAGCTCGGGGAACTCCTCCATCATGGTCTGCTCACGCTCCCATGAGAGTTCCTCGCGACCGCAGTTGTCCCAACGTACCTTTACCATACGGATCGCACTGTTCCGCAACTGATGCACCTCAGCATACTCGATGCTAATGGGCCTGACCGCCGTCTTAAGCCCACTATCCACGGGCACCTGATCTACCGTGACCACCTGCGTAGGCTCTTGCACTGCCTTCCGCAACACGGAGATGTGGAATATATCGTGTAGCCCGCTCAGTTCCGCCAATTGTGCAAGCCTATAAGCCGCCTCGCCGACGCGCTCGATGATCTCAAACGGTCCAAGGTATCTCGGACTCAGCTTTTTCAAGCGTCGAATCCTGGATACACCCTTGAACGGCCTGATCTTCAAGTAAACCCAATCGCCAAAGGCGAACTGGACGTCGCGGTGATTCGCATTATAGTACTTCGCCTGCCTATCCTGCGCAACCAAAAGCCTCTCCCGGATCATACGTACCGTCGAAGTCGCCTCTTCGACGTCTTTCCTCTTGAAGAGCTTCGTCTCACCCATTTCCGCCCAAGCTAAGGGAGTGCGGCACTTCCTACCATAGAGGGCCTCGAAAGGCGCCATCTGAATACTCGCCTGGTAGCTGTTGTTGTACGCGAACTCAACAAGAAAGAGGTCATCTTCCCACCCCTTGCCGAAATCCAGGACGCACATCCGGAGCATGTCCTCCATCGTCCTATTGGTACACTCAGTTTGGCCATCCGTCTACGGATGAAAGGCCGTGCTAAACTGCAGCTTCATACCCAATAGACGGTTGACTAGCCTCCAGTCTACAGGGCACACCGTTCAATCGTACTACTGTATCGACATACAGTTTCTCCAACTTTTCCACCGAGTCATCCCTCCGGTGGGGGATAAAGTGCGCCACCTTCGCCAGCCGGTCTACGACTACCCAGAAGGCATCGTTCCCGCGCTGTGATCTCGGCAGGCCATGCACGAAATCCATGGAAATGTCATCAAATTTCCACTCTGGAACCGGTAATGACTTCAAAAAGCCACCGGGCTTCTGACATTCCGCCTTCACTACGCACAAGTATGGCACTTGGCCACGTAGTGAGCGATGTCCCTCTTCATACCCGGCCACCAGAAAAGGACCTTCATGTCCTTACATCTTCGTGCTCCCCGGATGAACTGAATGCCTGGTACAATGCGCCTCGTACATCAACTCATCACGCAGCTCATCCACCTTGGGGACGCACAAACGGTCACCTCTCCACAGCAACCCGTCACGCACCTGAAACTGGGCAACGGCCCCAGCAGCAGGTTCCTCCGCGAAGCGCTTCAAACTCGGATCGAGTTCTACAGCTTGATAACCTCGGTCCACGAGATCACACTGCACCTCAAACCGATTCACGCATGCACTAGCGCTGCTCCTTCTCTCCACACAAGAGATGACCAGGGCCTCCAGATCATGTATCAAATGCTCAATGCGCATCTGAATCCAGCTTGCCTATACTGGAGCCCTTCGACTAAGCGCATCAGCGATGACATTCCCCTTCCGGGAGTGTAGTGAAACCCGATGGTGTAGTCCCCGAGGAACTCCATCCACGTCCGCTGACGCCTGATCAGAAACTTCTGCGCCAGAAGGTGCTTCAGGCTCTTACGGTCTGTAAAGATGTCGCTCTTCACATTACACACATAAAGTCGCCACAACACACACACTGCCTTCAATCCCGGCCACCAACTCCAAGTTGTGAAGCAGATAGTTTCGTTCGTGCACCTTTCGCTGGTGAGGGCCATACGCCCCCACCTTACACCTCTGCAGCAGAACACAACCAAGGCCACTACCAGACGCATCACTGCAAGTCTTGTAGCCTTTCGTGCCGCAAGGGAAAAAAAGATCAGGGCAGTGGTACGCCACAACTTCAGCTTTTCAAAAGCTTGCGCACACGCGGGCGTCCAAATAAACTCCTGCATCTTCCGTGTCAGCGTCACAGGAGGCAGCGCGATCCGAGAGAAGTTCTCCACGAAGCACCTATAACAGCCGGCCAGCCCGAGAAAGCTGCGGACCTCCGCTACAGAATAAAGAACAGGCCACTCCCTGATGGCCGCAACCTTCACCGGATCTACCGCCACACCCGCTCCACTAACCACATGGCCTAAGAACGCCACAGAAGGTAGTCAGAACTCGCACTTCGAAAACTTGGCATACAGCTGGTTCCTCCTCAGAACCTCCAAGACTACTCGCAGGTGATCACTGTGCTCCTCCTCGGACTGAGAGTAGACTAGTATGTCGTCAAGGAAGACGACCACAAACCGGTCGAGGAACTCTCAGAAAGTCCGGTGCATCAAGTCCATAAACACCGAAGGCGCATTAGACAGCCCAAACGGCATCACGGTGAACTCATACTGCCCGTACCTTGTACTGAAGGCAGTCTTCGGGATGTCGCACTCCCTGATCCGCACCTGATAATAGCCGGACTTCAAGTCTAGCTTCGAGTATACTAACGAACCAACGAGCTGGTCGAACAAGTCGTCTATCCTCGGAAGAGGATACTTGTTCTTCTCGGTCAGCTTGTTCAGCTCCCGATAAACGATGCAAAGCCGCAGGCTACCGTCCTTCTTTTGACAAAGAAGACCGGTTCACTCCAAGGTGAGGAACTCGGACGCACGTAGTCCTGCTCGAGCAGCTCCTGCAACTGCAGCTTCAACTCTGCCAACTGCTTCGGAGCCACACGATACGGCAAGCGGGCCACAGGATTAGCGCCTGGCACCAAATCAATTGTGAAATCTATCTCCCGCTGCGGTGGAGCACCGGGAAGATCTCTCGGGAAAACACCGGCAAACTCCCACACTACCGGAACGTCAGCTAGGCTAGGCTTTGGCTCTGAAGCCTCAACTAGGGAAAAGTGCAGCTCTGCCCTTCTACCGCACCGCCTTGGACACCTAGAGAGCAGACATCAACATCGTGCTCATTCCACGCATGCCCGCAAAACAGTCTTGTGGTCGGTATTCCACCCCTGCCTACCTTCCTAAGACGTAGTTGCACGAAGGTTCTCGGACTCCAACCGCACATGCTATCACAACGTCACGATGTTAGACTTTGCGTGGGGTTTGAACATGTAAGTGTTTCACCTCTGCATATTTCTATACTTTCTTGCACCAGCTTAGTGCCCAACGCATTAAAGCACATATTAAAAGCTAACTGCACATTAACAGAAAAGTGGGGCCACAAAGGCACCCAACAACATGGTTAAGCTTCAACAACATCTCATTACCACCAAAGTGTGCAAAAAGAGCAGTACAAACTATATACAAGCATACATTGCCATCATAGTTTTACCCAAAGATATTGGCTACCCAGCTTTCCCCTCGTCTATACAAGACGTACAATACACTCGCAGGCGCTATGGACTAACCCGCCACAGCGATAACAAACAGGGAGCTCTCGACTAGTCATCGCACCCGAAGCTCGAGGAGGAGTTGGCTCCTCTACTTTCCTCTTCTTCCGGCCACTGCGACAAACTCGAGTTATATGCCCCGCCTTACCACACGTAAAGCATAACAGGGGAGCTCATCCCACAAGCTTAGCCTTCTTCCTCCTGCTCTTTCGCGTTCCCTTTTTGGGCTGATGACATTCCAGCTTTTCAGCTTTCACAGCTTGTTTTCTTTGGACATGCTGGAGGTCTCGCTCCAACTCCCTCGCAGAGGTCACCAACGCATGAAAGCCCAATAGCTTTGGGCCTAGAAGCAACAACCGTAAGTCATCTCGCAAGCCCAAGTAGAACCTATCTACCTTGGTCTTTTTGTCCTCCTCTGACGATGATCCCACAAAGTGAGTTAACTTAATAAACTCACATAAGCACTCATCTACCGAGCGCTCACCTTGCCCCACACACAAGTGGAACCACTGATTGAAGTCTCTTGTCATTACGTTTGGCTCAATGACTGCTGCTGGCTTCGTGACCACCACGGGAGAAGGAAGGTGTTTAGGTATTCTTGACTGAGCATTGAGCACGCCTACGACCACTTCAACAATCATACGGATCGTCTGCACCAGGGAAGGAGGTGTAGACACCTCAGCAGATCCACTGCTTCGAATCATCTCATGAGGACGCGACGGTCCCGCAGCACTTTGAGTATCCTACACAAGTGCATCGCACAGTTAGGCGACAAGCATGGTCGTAAACTAACCACAAAAGGAACACTCAGGTTCCACAATCATGCATTAATTGTTGGTTTGTTGTTACATTTCATTCCTAAGTGGACATTTTTGGGTTTATTTTACGTCTCGACGGTAGCGCACACACGTGCTCACCACCCCTTAAAAGAATTCGTCCATGAATTCCTTAGAAGGATACGGAACCCTAGAAGCTGATACCAATTTGTAACACCCCCATCCGTTCGGGAGCATATAACAGAAGGTCCGGCCGGGGCCCCACGTCATATACTACAAAACAAATGGGAACGTCACTTAATTGAAATATCGAACAACACTATACAACGATGCCTAACTCAGAGCATTCTATACGGAAGCTGAAAAGAGACAAGATAAACCCCAAAACCCGTACCCGGGTATGTCCACTTTTACTAAATAGGAATAAATGTTTTACAACACAAAAATTAGGCACGACGGCCTTACAATTTACCAACATCGGCGCGCAGGCCGGCCATACATGAAAAGCAAAAGGAACATCAAAAAGGCTCTCAAAGGCCGCAGCAACACAAGGGCTTCAGCCCGCTATGAGCCCGCTATGTTCCCACTCGGTCCAGCACCTGTACAACAAGCCCACCAAAAACGATGGCAAAACAGGGCAACGGTTAGCTAAAGCTGACCAAATTATAATGACCCCACCCCTTCGAGGGGGTGGCAGTTCTAACTATCCCTGCAAAATAACCTCAGCAGCATATATATATATATAAGAGTGCGACTAGCAAAGCCCACAACAGTTCATACATATGCAACAATCACAAACGTGGGAATGGCCTCCACGTCTCGTGCTCTCAAGCAATCTTTGGTGTACTCCGCCTTCCACCACCATCCACTCTTGATGGCTTTGCCCTTCGAGGCTAAAGTCGGTGGCCCGAATACCAGGGCACCCCGTACTTTAATTGTGAACTTTGCATAGTCCGAAGACTCTTCCCCATTGCTTCCCGACATGCTGAGCAAGGCTTACTAATCAGGCGCACAATGGTTCGGGTGCGGGTTCGCCAAATGCCCGTTGATCACACACTCGTTGTACAACATGAAATGCGGGTATGGCGTCTCCTCAGCCCAGGTATTCTCAACTAGCCAGGCCCTAAGGCTACTAGGTTCCCTCAACTGGACCCCTCACAGGGAAGGCGTACGCGCCTCGGGTCCACCCAGCAGGACATTACAAACACAGGCACGCAGGCCGCAAGTCCCACAACAAGCTGGGCACAGCAAACATCACCAGAACTCAGTCTGCGAGCTATCGCCTGGCGACATCCAATATCGCCAGCGATAGTGAACAAAAACCCCATTTTGGCTTCTAGCTGTGGGTGCTTCCCAGGGCGCACCCCCAGGCATTGATGCACATGCAGTAGCACTCCCACTGCCTCAGAATGCCCAAAATCACCAGAACCAAATCTGGGGAGCTATCGCTTGGCGACAGTCACTGTCGCCAGCGATAGTGAACAGAACTCCACTTCTGCTTCTAACTTCGAGTGCTCCCCGGGGCACACCCCCGGGTATTGCTGCGCATGCAGTAGCACCCTCTAGTCCTACGAAGCAGTATAAGAACACGGAGTTTTCCCCCGGCACGCACAATACCAAAAAGCATCACCAATCCGGACGAACCATCTCGGATGGGCTTCATACAGCGCGCCTACGTCCATTCCACGGATGGACTCTACATGTATGCAAGATTTGACGGGGATAACACGAATCGACCCGTCGGAGGCCACGACCTCACCCTTTTGGGTAGGGGCCTCAACGATGCAAGGAATGGACTAGAACATGTCCAAATGAGGGTAGAAAAGATAGTTACCCTTAAACGTCGCTTCGAGCCCATGGCTTGACTTTTGGCACGGTTGGAAAGGAGCGCATTGCCCTCCTCTACGCGTAGCCACCAACGATGAGGGATTCCGATGAGTGTAGCTCCACCAAACCCAAGCCCTAGTGTTTAGAAACTCTATTCATCATCACCTCCAAGGACTCTCTCTCTCTCTCCAAAATAAACCCTTAAGAGAATAAGGAAATATGGGGATTTTCGGCCTCTAAGCCAGCCACCGAGCCTCCTCAATCCAAAACATCCCCCAAAGTCAATGTGCCATCAATGCCCACGATTTCGGCCACAAAGTACGATTTGGAGCTGTCGCCCGGCGATAGCCGCTGTCGCCCGGCGATAGCCGCTGTCACCTGGTGACAGCGGTAAAGAACTGACTTTGACTCGTCAACGCCAGCGCTGCGATCAGTGCATGACACATGTCACGGTGTCGCCAGCGTTAGCACTTAACGCCGCATGACAGCCTCTCCAGAACCCTTCTCAACAGAATGCTATCGCCGGGCGATAGCCGCTATCGCCGGCGATAACGCTGGATTCCAGAAATCTGATTTTTCTGATTGGGGTCTTACAATAGCGGCCCGTGTAATCCATTTGCCTAGCGAAGCAACGCGCTCAAGGCCTGCACAGTTCGATTCCGCTTGCCTACTCATCCATCCGCCCTTGCGAGTGCGCTCAAGGCCTTCCTAGTCTCCATCCCGCCAAGCGAAGCATTGCATAGCGACATTGCATAGGAGTAGTTGTAATATTTTCTCTTTATTTCCAAAAACCAAATCACCCCCTTTCGCTCCCATCAAACCTAAAGGACTTCGATCTCAAGTCCTTCCTCAAACGTTAACTCCACCTTACTGTGTTCCTTGAGAGATTCGATACTTGGGTGTAACAGTCCTGGCCCAAGCCTATCCGGGTCACTGACAACCCCAGGAACTGCCGGCACCGACGGCCCAGGCCAATTCAGGGACGGCCTGACCATGCCCATCCGGGTCACTGGACCCGCCCTAGGACACTGTACCGCCGGTTCAGCCTGACCACAATTGGTCAACAACAAGCCTGCAGGCCGTACACCCCAACCCCTCTCAGGCCTGCCACAGGGCACAGCGGGTTGTTGGAGGGGGGCACGAACCCACGCCCTCCCTTTGATGAGAATTGAGCCAGTTAAGCGGCAGCGCGTGGACTTCCCAGGAGGTCACCCATCCTGTGACTACTCCAGCCCGAGCACGCTTAACTACGGAGTACTTTCACTTCTCACCACCAATTGATCTGCAACTCAATTGGTGGTGAGAAGTGAAAGTACTGCGTAGTTAAGCGTGCTCGAGCTGGAGTAGTCACGGGATGGGTGACCTCCTGGGAAGTCCACGCGTTGCCGCTTAACTGGCTCAATTCTCATCAAAGGGAGGGCGTGGGTTCGTGCCCCCCCTCCAATAACCCGCTGTGCCCTGTGGAAGGCCAGAGAGGGGTTGGGGTGTACGGCCTGCAGGCTTGTTGTTGACCAGTTGTGGTCAGGCTGAACCGGCGGTACAATGTCCTAGGGCGGGGCCAGTGACCTGGATGGACTTGGTCAGGCCGTCCAAGAATGGGCCTGGGCCGTCGGTGCCGGCAGTTCCTGGGGTTGCCAGTGACCCGGATGGGCTTGGGCCACTTTTTGTAACAGTCCTGGCCCAAGGCCATCCGGGTCACTGGCAACCCCAGGAACTGCCAGCACCGACGGCCTAGGCCCATTCTGGGACGGCCTGACCAAGTCCATCCGGGTCACTGGCCCCGCCCTAGGACACTGTACCGCCGGTTCAGCCTGACCACAACTGGTCAACAACAAGCCTGCAGGTCGTACACCCCAACCACTCTCTGGCCTTCCACAGGGCACAGCGGGTTGTTGGAGGGGGGGGGGGCACGAACCCACGCCCTCCCTTTGATGAGAATTGAGCCAGTTAAGCGGCAGCGCGTGGACTTCCCAGGAGGTCACCCATCCCGTGACTACTCCAGCCCGAGCACGCTTAACTACGGAGTACTTTCACTTCTCACCACCAATTGAGCTGCAGATCAATTGGTGGTGAGAAGTGAAAGTACTCCGTAGTTAAGCGTGCTCAGGCTGGAGTAGTCACGGGATGGGTGACCTCCTGGGAAGTCCACGCGCTGCTGCTTAACTGGCTCAATTCTCATCAAAGGTAGGGCGTGGGTTCGTGCCCCCCTCCAACAACCCGCTGTGCCCTGTGGCAGGCCTGAGAGGGGTTGGGGTGTACGGCCTGCAGGCTTGTTGTTGACCAGTTGTGGTCAGGATGAGCCAGCGGTACAGTGTCCTAGGGCGGGGCCAGTGACCCGGATGGGCTTGGTCAGGCCGTCCCAGAATGGGCCTGGGCTGTCGGTGCCGGCAGTTCCTGGGGTTGCCATTGACCCGGATGGGCTTGGACCAGGACTGTTACATTGGGGATTTACTTCCTCATATTATTACTTGACAACAACCGGTTCACTGCCATTTCGTGCCGCAGTCTTGCTACCTCCTATAGCGGTGTGCTAAGATTTGCGCATCAAGTTTTTGGCATCCTTGCCGGGGAACACAGTCGTGTGAGTTTTCTGGAGAGGGAGAATCTGAGATTTAAGCCCTTCCATTTGTGTATTGCATTCTTTTGTTTTATTTCTTCTTATTCTGTTTTCCTATTTTTTTTATTAGGTTGTTTAGTAAATTTTTGTAGGGTGTATTATTTTGCACAATAGTGTTTTCCATTTGAATCTTGTTATCTTCACATTATGTGGGCTTCTTTTAATATTCGTTGCCGCTTTTGTGGAGATATATCGCATGCAAGTGATAGATGTCCAGAGGGAGATAATAGCCCTAGTACTCAAGGCCCAGCATATGGAGCACCGACTTTGTCTAGTACACCATATGGTGCGCGGAAGTCCTATGGCTATTCTGCCGAGCCTTTAACGTCGCACTTCTTTTCGGCTTCAGCACCTGCTGTGCCAAAGAAGCCCGCAAGGCAGTCCTTGTTTTGTCAGAGAATGGATCATGCTTTGAAGGATTGTGCTGCATTTCATCGCCAATTGGACGAGGATGACGAGCCAGATATCCGGATCGTCCCGACTCCTACTTCTGGCAGCATACCTTCAACATCTGGTTATGTGTCTGTGTCACCTTCAAGTTTTGAAGGGAATGATGTGGACACAGTCACCAGATGTGTGGCTGATCTAGACTCTGCCATTGCAGAGCCCATCTCCCCTGTACATATATCACTATGCATAGATTCGATTCTTTGTGAGGAATCGGTGCCTGATTCTTTTTCAAGCCCTATCCCTCTCCATATTGTGCATTCTATTACATTTATTTCTGATAACATTGTTGAAGATGCGTCGCAAGAGGAGGCTGGCGATCTTTGTGTTGTGCCTATTCTTATGGAGGAGTACAACCTTCTAGGTGAAGAGGATTTTTCCTCAACACCGGTGGAGGAAGTGCAAATCCTGGAGAAGGCCACCATTGATCCCACCGAACCTTGCGGCATTGTCAACAATGCCGACATTATTTTACTTCCCCAATCTGATGGGAGTGAGACCGGGACCACTCCCCCGCTTGATTTTTATTCAAGTCATTCTTCTTATTTGTTTCCTGATCCCCCTTCTTCATCTGAGCCTGTGCAGGTAGAGTCTTCACAGGTACCCCAGGAGGACTTGGAGCATGATGCTCAAGTGAATGATGAGAGCATCCTCTCATGTGAGGAGGTTGATCCCCCTCCGTATAGGAAGATCCACTCATTGCCTTCTCCTCCTACTGCCTCCCTGGAGATGACACCTTGCTGGGCAAGGATTTATTTTGTGGTGAGACGAGTAAGGACCAGCTCTCCTCCTCTTCTTACTTCCTATTCCCGCTACCTGTGTTCAGCAGGTATTTTTATTTAGGTAGGGGAGTAACTGTTTTGTCGCCGTATCGGTACCCGCTACCGACACGCGTATTAGAACAGTTACCTGTTCATTTCCTTTTCCATACTCCCATTAGCTAGAACTGTTTAAAATTTAAATAAGTCGTGCTGGGATGACAATAACCCCAGTAGTTATCTTACATTTTCCTGCATTTTTATTTTCATCTAGTTTAGTTTAGTTAGTTGTATATCATTTTGCTTTGTACATTTTTCTTTTGTTTTTGCGGAGCTCACCCCTGCAGGTCCTTTTCTGGATGGCGGATGCTGCACCTTTTTCTTAGTTTACACGCCAATCTTCTGGTATGCTCATTTGCTGAGCATTAGGTACTCTCTTCCCCTAGCTCTTTTCTGAATTTCATAACTATATATTGTGTGTATTGTCTAGTTTAAGTCCGGGGGAGAGCAGTTTTGTGTGCCCACTCACTTGCACTTTTGCATAGCATACTAGAAGTATTTTATTTTCAGTTATAGTATATGTTCATTTTCATCGCACGCCACAGCACCCACATGAGCGTGTACTTAGTCGTAGGCGCGTTACGAGTTCAACTCATTTCTTGTGTGTGATTGTGAAAATCTCTGTGCTGTCTTAAGATTGTGAGACGGAGTAAATTGTTGACTCCCATAGTGCCCCTAGTCGAGCGCTTGCGTCTCGCGTAGAAATTCGTGTAGAATTAATTTTTCCTTATGCTTATAGTTTTATATTTTTCTTTTTGCATAAATATTGTTTATTCTACTCAGAAGTGGTGAATCTGGTGTGAATCAAACGGTAGCGTAGGGATGTGAGTAGACGTTTGCTAGATTCGTATTGCTCGAGTCGGGAGGCAGGATTGTCTTTCTCAATGGCTAAGAGCTTGCCCCAAGCGACTCTTGAAGCATTGGCATAGGTTAGTTTAGTGCGTGAGCATAACGTAGGCCATCATTTTTGGCCCGGTTGAGCTTTTGTGCCCATTCCTATCGCCCTATCCTCGTGAGCCCAGTTGTGCCTACCCGTTCTTTGATTCAGCCCCACTTTTATCTCACCAAAGCCTAAAAGCCAATCCTAGTCGCACACCCGAATTTGAGCTTTAGTTGTTTATCATTTTCATGATTGGGGTGTTGATGTGATTTTTTTTGTGAAAATGTGGATGCACTTCATTGTTCTTCTTGCTGAAAATGTTTTGAAAAAAAAAGAAAAGAAAAAAAATGAGAAAAAGAAAAAGAAGTAAAAAGAAAAGAAAAAGAAGAAGTGTTTAATTGAAATTATTTACAGATTTATGATTGGGAGTAGGCGGTGCACACACCCATATAGTTAAGTTCATGTTTGGGGGTGTGGTGCACCCGCTTGTTTATCGTGGTGCGTGGATAATTTATTTTGCGCTAGCTCATTTCGGTTTCGTGCGTAAGCCTTCATGTTTATCATTGTATATCCCACCGAAACCCAAGCCCTGTCTTATACCTAAAGTCCTACTGATTTGTGCATTGAATCAAACTAGTGTCGTGGAGAGAGTGCGAACGGGCAAGCTTATGGTCACCGACATTGATGGGTTTCTTTGGAGGTTGTCCCGAGCCCCGATCTTTAGCAATGCTCACCTTAGCGATCGGTTTACTTTTTTCCTACGCATGACCGGATGATTCACCACGATTCAGATTCTGAGTAATAATAATATATAGATACGCTCCTAGAAAAATGTAAACTTTTATGCATAATTATATATTTCTTCTACTGAATTTTTATGAGTGTGAGCTTGCGACTTCGCATCGTACTCCACCCTTGCAATTTCTATGCCAGCTTTTTATTTTCTCATCCGCTTGAGGGATTTGTTTGCTCGGGACGGGCAAATAGGTAAGTCTGGGGGTGTGATGAGTCCAAATTATATACATTTTTATGGACTCATCTGGGCTAGTTTTCACGCACTTGCACTTCACTTTTTGTGTATTAATGCTTATATTTTATTTATTCACAATTCTCACTTGAAGTGCACTTCTAGGCCCGATGTGGTGTATTTTCATGTTCTTCATTCCGATTATCTTTCATGCTGTGTTTTGTGCCACTTTCAGTGGTTTTGATTTGTGTTTATGGTGGAACAGGGGTCGTTCAAGTGTTCCCGGTACAAATCTGTACAGGAACACTGCGCACGATCACTGGTTATATTGCGCACGACCACTGATCGTGCGCCTCTGATCCTGCGCATTCATTTGCAGCCCAAAGTTGCTTTCTGAATTTGGTCGTGCGTTGTTACGCGCGGTCGTGCGTTCGATCGTACGCTTTATTATTTTTTGCAGTTTTGTCTTGCAGGTTTTCGGGTACAGTGCGCACGATCACCAACTTCCAGTGCGCACGACCACTGGTCGTGCGCCACTGATCGTGCGCCCTATTTTCTATAAATATACAGCCCGCGAAATTAGCTCTGACGATCGTTTTCCTCTGCCATTTTCGAGCCCTGTTCGCCTCTTCCGCTACCTGCATCATCTTCCACCACCAGGAGGTGCTCCGGGGCTATTCTTCACGACTATCTTAAGCCCGGAGATCACCTCGGCCATCTCCGTCATCCACAAGCTTCAAAAGGAAGGATCTCCGCCCAGATTTCATCGTCAAGCTTGTGAGCCATGTATTGAAGCCGGGCGGATTGTGACACGAAGAAGACAGGTCCATTGGGAGGTAGTGACAGCCCTCCTCTACCCCGGACGTAGTTGCGGACCGAGCTTGGACGCGGATTGACAACCTTGCGATTCCAACCGTGAATCCCAACGAGCCTTCGGATTCGGTCGATTTCTTACTCTCTTTCAACTTATAATGATATTGTAGGGTAGATTCTTGTATTTTTGGATGATATGCACAATGATCTTTATTTGCAATGTTTATTTCATATTTCTACGAAACCATTTGGTTATTTGTGTATATGAGATGCACCACCACTTGATCCACCACTCCATCCACTAGGTGCGTGTGCCGCACTAGCAATTGCTAGTGGCGTGCTTGTCGACGAGGTGCTTGTGACCCTCATTCCGTAAGACTACTCGCCCATCCGCCTAGTGAAGAGTGGCATAGCGGCCCGTGTAATCCATTTGCCTAACGAAGCAGCGTGCTCAAGGCCTGCACAGTTCGATTCCACTTGCCTACTCGTCCATCCGCCCTTGCGACGTAGTGCGCTCAAAGCCTGCCTAGTCTCCATCCCGCCAAGTGAAGCATTGCATAGCGGCATTGCATAGGAGTAGTTGTAATATTTTCTCTTTATTTCCACAAACCAAATCACCCCCTTTCGCTCCCATCGAACCTAAAGGACTTCGATCTCAAGTCCTTCCTCGAACGTTAACTCCACCTTACTGTGTTCCTTGAGAGATTCGATACTTGGGGATTTACTTCCTCATATTATTACTTGACAACAACCGGTTCACTGCCGTTTCGTGCCGCAGTCTTGCTACCGCCTATAGCGGTGTGCTAAGATTTGCGCATCATTGGACTACTAACCTGTTTATTTATTTATGTTCTCCAGTATCATACCGGTCCTGTATTTACTGCTTTCGGTTCATTCTTTTCAATACTCCAGTCTTGTACTGGTCCTGTATTTACTTCTTTCGGTTCATTCTTTTCAATACTCCAGTTTCGTACTGGTCCTGTATTTACTGCTTTCGGTTCCTTCTTTACAATACTCCAGTCTCGTACTGGTCCTGTATTTACTGCTTTCTGTCGATTCTTTCAATACTCCAGTTTCGCACTGGTCCAGTTATTCCGGCCCCTTGCTTTCAGCCTTCCTTCCTATAGATATTTTATTACTCAGGACCGCAGTGTATTTTGTACCATAATTATCATACTTATGCTCGCAGTGCTAACATAGGTTTCGCTCCAGCAGACAAGTTTTGCTGCTGGTGAGGCCTTAGTTGGGGATAACTGCGAGTTGAGTATCTCCTCCAGGGTTAGTCCCAAATAATGTGCCCCCAAGCCCGTTGAGTCTCCCGGCCAAAAGTTAAGTAACCGGTCGAGTCAAGAAAGCCGTAGCGGACCTGAAGTAGTTGTCCCTTCCTTTAAAATGTTTGTGAATTGCTTGCTATAAAAGTGGAGGGTAGGTCACGCCCGCAGACCGTTCATACCGGTGCGGGAGGGTTGATGACTCATGGCGACGGGGAGATGTGCACCGCGGGTTATCACCACATCGAACCCGCTGATTTGCCTCCACCGTTCGGCCTAAATCTCGAAATCACTGGATGTCCCTCACATCCAAGTAGTGCACATTGTTGTATGGGAGGGCCTGAGTGATACGGTACGACTACGCTCAGAAGTGGCAGGATTGGTGATGAGTCCCAAATATATACACATTTATGGACTCATCTGGGCCGATTTTCTAGTCTATGAACTACACTTTAGACATGTTTTCATTCCTATTTAATACTCCATGCTAAGTGCACTTCTAGGCCCGTTTTGGTGTTATTTCTTATTCATCTTCGTTACTAGTTTTCATGCAGTGTTAAGTGCCACCTTCAGTGGCTAGACTGGTGTTGTATGCTGGATCAGGAGTCGTGCAGGTGTTCCCGGTACAATTCTGTACAGGAACACTGCGCACGATCACTGGCTCTATCACGCACGACCACTGGTCGTGCGCCACTAATCGTGCGCACTTAACGCCCATTTTATGATTTCTGTCTGGCTTATCGCACGACCACTTACGATAGCGCGCACGATCACTGGTCGTGCGCCACTGGTCGTGCGAACATTGTATGGTCGTGCGAACATTATATTTTATAATCTTTTTCCCTTGCAGGCTCCGTCCAGGCAGACGCACGATCACAGGATGATAGTGCGCACGACCACTGGTCGTGCGCCAACGATCGTGCGCACTGTTTATTCCAGCGCCTATAAATTGCCCTGCTCGCGATTTAGGTCGGAATCCTCGCCGTTTTTCCGCCCCGCTCCGCCGTTTTCGCCCCTTCCGCAGGTTTTTCGCCCCATCCATCGCCGCCCACCATATGGAGGTGCTCCGGGCTTGTTCTTCACGCCAACCTTGAGCCGGAGCTTCCTCTCGGCCTCCTCCTTCATCCTAGCACTCCAAGGGAAGACCTAGCAGCCATCACCATCAAGCAAGAGGAAGTTTGCAACATCTACCGGATCGTGACACGAAGAAGACGGGCTCAATGGAGAGTAGTGACAGCTCTCTCTACCCTGGACGTAGTTGCGGACCGAGCTTGGACGCGGATTGACAACCCGGCGATTCCAACCGTGAATCTACAACGAGACTTCGGATTCGGTCGATTTCTTGCCTTATTCTTCTCTTATTGATGTGTGTATGTAGTTAGATCTATGTATTAAGATGAAGTTGCACTTAAAACTAGTTTGTATTTCTTATATTTCGTCTATGTGAAATGTTTGTTGTTTGAGTTGCTTGAGGTGCGCCCCATTCCATCCTCCATCCCGCCGTCACGTTTGGTGCCGCACTAGCAATTGCTAGTGGCGTGCTTGTCGAAGAGGTGCTTGCAACCCTCATTCCGTTAGCCTACTCATCCATCCGCCTACCGAAGCGTGGCATCGCGGCCCGTACTCCATCCCGCCTAATGAAGCAGCGCGCTCAAGGCCTGCATAGTTCGATTCCGCTTGCCTACTCGTCCATCCACCCTTGCGACGCAGCGCGCTCAAGGCCTGCCTAGTCTCCATCCCGCCAAGCGAAGCACTGCATAGCGGCATTGCATAGGAGTAGTCATAGCATTTTCTCTTTATTTTCCACAATCCAAAACCCCCGTTTCCGCAATCCATCCGACCCAAAGGACTTCGATCTCAAGTCCTTCCTCGAACGTTAACTCCACCTTACTGTGTTCCTTGAGAGATTCGATACTCGGGGATTACTCCTCGTTTTATATTACTTGAACGATCGGTACACTGCCATTTCGTGTCGCAGTCGAGCTACCGCCTATAGCGGTGTGTGAGATTTGCGCCATCAAGTTTTTGGCGCTGTTGCCGGGGAACACAGTCGTGTGAGTTTTCTGGAGAGGGAGAACCTGAGAGAGATGCCCTTCCATTTGTAAATTGCATTTCTTTGTTTTATTTCTTTTTTTTTCCATTTTCCTGTTTTAATTAGGTTGCTTTAGTAATTTTTGTTAGGTGTAGTATTTTGCACAATAACATTTTTTATTTTGAATCGTTTTTTTCTTCGCACTATGTGGGCACATCTTAATTTCCGTTGTCGTTGGTGTGGAGTTACCTCCCACTCTAGTGATGAATGCCCTACGGAGAATAGTAGGTATAATTCTTATAGCCCAGCATATGGAGCACCGACTTCGTCTGATACTCCATATGGTGCGCGTAAGTCTTATGGCTACTCTGCTGAGCCTTTACCGTCTTACTTCTTTTCGGCTTCAGCACCCGCTGTGCCAAAGAAGCCCGCTAGGCAGTGCCGGTTTTGTCAGAGCACTGATCATGTCTTGAAGGACTGTGCCGAGTATCTTCGCCAATTGGATGAGGATGATGAGCCGGATATTCGGATCGTCCCAACTCCTAACTCTGGCGGCACACCTTCAACATCCGGTTATGTGTCTTTGTCACCTTCACATCTTGAAGGGAATGGCATGGATACGGTCACCGGATGTGCGGCTGATCTATGCACCAACATTGCTGAGCCTACTCTCCATGTACATCCACCACCCCTAGTGGATTCGATTCTTTGTGAGGAATCGGTGCTCGACTTTTATCCGAGCACTACTCCTCGCCCTGTTGTGCATACTATACTCGTCTCCGACGATATTGTTGATGTTGTGTCGCAGGATGAGGTGGGTGATTTGAGCGTTGTGCCTATTCCTATGAAGGAGGACAACCTTCTAGGTGAAGAGGAGTTTTCCTCAGCACCGGTGGAGGAAGCCCAAATCCTAAGCCTGGCCACCTTTGATCCCGCCGAATCTTGTAGCATTGATGACAATGCAAACATTATTTTACTTCCCCAACCTGATGGGAGTGAGACCGGGACCACTCCCCTGATTTTTGATTATTTATGTTCTTCATCTTGTTTATTTCTCGACCCCCCCCCCCCCTCTTCACCCGAGCCTGTGCAGGTTGAATCTTCACAGGTACTTCAGGAGGACTTGGAGCTTTGTGCTCAAGTCAATGATGAGTGTGTCCTTTTATGCGAGGAGGTTGATCCCTCTTCCATTAAGGAAGCCTCATTCATTGCCTTCTCCTCCTGCGGACCTGCTGTGGACGATACCTTGCTGGGCAAGGATTGTATTGGTGAGATGAGTGAGGACCAGGCCTCCTCCTCTTCTTACTTTCTTTTCCCTCTACCTGTGAGGAGCAGGTATTATTATTATTTAGGTAGAGGGGTGACTGCCTTATCTCCGTATCGGTACCAGCTACCGAAACGCATAGTGGATCAGTTACATGTGCATTTTCTTTTTTATAGGCCCATTAGCTAGATATTATAAAGTCCTGAATAAGTCGTGCTGGGATGACAATAACCCCAGTAGTTATCTTACTTTTCCTGCATTTTTATTTCTTCTAATCATGTTTAGTTAGCTGTAGTTTATTTTAGTTTGTCTTTTTCTTTTGTTTTTGCGGAGCTGACCCCTGCAGGTATCTTTTCTGGATGGCGGATGTCGCGGTTCATTTTAGCTTACACGCCAATCTTCTGGTATGCTCATTTCTGAGCTTTGGGTACTCTCTTTCCCTAGCCCTATTTTGATTTTCATGTCATATATTATGTGGGTTGTTTAGTTTAAGTCTGGGGGAGAGTAGTTCTGTGTGCCCACGCTCGTGCACTATTGTATTGCATGCTAGAAGTATTTCTATTTCATTTATTTAGTATTGTTCATCTTCATTGCACACCACAGCACCCACTTGAGCGCGTACTCATCTGTTTTCCTGCTCTGTTGTGAATTTAATTCTTCTACTTATTTGGGAAAGTCTAGGTGATGGCTTAGGACTATGTAGCAGAGTAAAATGTTGACTCCAGTAGTGCTCCTAGTTGAGTGCTCGGCTGCTTAGGAATTTGTGTAGATTAGACTTCTCTTTATACTTATGGTTTTATATTTTTCTATTAGTGTAAATGTTGTTTACTCTACTCAAATGGTGAATCCGGTGGAATCAAACGGTAGCATAGGGATGTGTGTAAACGATCGCTAGACTCGTATTGCTTGAGTCGGGAGAAAGGAGAATCTTTCTCGGTGGCTATAACTTACCCCAAGCGATTCTTGAAGCATTGGCATAGGATAGTTCTAGTGCGTGAGAATGACATAGGCCATTATTTTGGCCTGGTTGAGCTTTTTATTTCATGCCTATCATCTACCCTTGCTAGCCCCGTTGTACCTACCCCTTCCTCTTGATTCAGCCCCACTTTTATCTCACCAAAAGCTTAAAAGCCTAACCTAGTCGCACACCCAAATCTGAGCTTTAATTATAGTTATGTTTACATTTTGGGGGGTGTTGATGTGGTAATTTTTATAGTGGAAATTGTGGGTGTATTAATTGATTTTTTTTTTGCTGAAAAAAGAAAAGAAAGAAAAAGAAGAATGAAGTAGAAAAAGAAAAAAAAAGGGGGATTGTTATGAAAAAAAGTTGAATTGAAAATTTTGAAATTTTGGTATTGGGAGCGGGCGGTGCACACACCTATGTTGCAAAAGTCCAAGTCTGGGGGTGTGGTGCATTTGTTTATTATCGTCGTGCGGGTAGCTCTATCTTATGCTCATGTTGGGTTAGGTGTGCTTAGCCTCCATGTTTATCTTTGTTTACCTCACCATAACCCAAGCCTCAATTAAAACCTAAAAGTCCTACCGACTCACGCTATGGACCAATCTAGTGTCGTGGAGAGAATGTGACCGGGTGAGCCTATGGTCACCGACACTGATGGATTTCAGTGGAGTTTGTCCGGCACCCCAATCTTGAGCAATGCTAATCTCAGCGCTTAGTTTACTTTCTCTGTATGCATGACCGGATGATTCACCGTTGTTCACCATTTTGAGTGGTTGTAATATGCTTTTACTCTTTTAGAAATATATAAACTGTTTGTGTATAATGAGAAATCTTCTCTACTATTTTTCTTATGCACGTGAGCATGCGACTTCGCATGGTACTCTGTATTATAATTTTAAGCCATCTACTTTTCTTTCCCCATTCGCTTAGAATTTGTTTGCTCGGGACGCGCAAACAGGTAAGTATGGGGGTGTGATGAGTCCCAAATATATACACATTTATGGACTCATCTGGGCCGATTTTCTAGTCTATGCACTACACTTTAGACATGTTTTCATTCCTATTTAATACTCCATGCTAAATGCACTTCTAGGCCCGTTTTGGTGTTATTTCTTGTTCATCTTCGTTACTAGTTTTCATGCAGTGTTAAGTGCCACCTTCAGTGGCTAGACTGGTGTTGTATGCTGGATCAGGAATCGTGCAGATGTTCCCGGTACAATTCTGTACAGGAACATTGCGCACGATCACTGGCTCTATCGCGCACGACCACTGGTCGTGCGCCACTGATCGTGCGCACTTAACGCCTATTTTATGAGTTCTGTCTGGCTTATCGCACGACCACTTATGATAGCGCGCACGATCACTGGTCGTGCGCCACTGGTCGTGCGAACATTGTATTTTATAATCTTTTTCCCTTGCAGGCTCCGTCCAGGCAGACGCACGATCACAGGATGATAGTGCGCACGACCACTGGTCGTGCGCCAACAATCGTGGGCACTGTTTATTCCAGCGCCTATAAATTGCCCTGCTCGCGATTTAGGTCGGAATCCTTGGCGTTTTTTCCGCCCCGCTCCGCCGTTTTCGCCCCTTCCGCAGGTTTTTCGCCCCATCCATCGCCGCCCACCATATGGAGGTGCTCCGGGCTTGTTCTTCACGCCAACCTTGAGCCGGAGCTTCCTCTCGGCCTCCTCCTTCATCCTAGCACTCCAAGGGAAGACCCAGCCGCCATCACCATCAAGCAAGAGGAAGTTTGCAACCTCTACCGGATCGTGACACGAAGAAGACGGGCTCATTGGAGAGTAGTGATCGACAGCTCTCTCTACCCTGGACGTAGTTGCGGACCGAGCTTGGACGCGGATTGACAACCCGGCGATTCCAACCGTGAATCTACAACGAGACTTTGGATTCGATCGATTTCTTGCCTTATTCTTCTCTTATTGATGTGTGTATGTAGTTAGATCTATGTATTAAGATGAAGTTGCACTTAAAACTAGTTTGATTTTCTATATATTTCGTCTATGTGAAATGTTTGTTGTTTGAGTTGCTTGAGGTGCGCCCCATTCCATCCTCCATCCCGCCGTCACGTTTGGTGCCGCACTAGCAATTGCTTGTGGCGTGCTTGTCGAAGAGGTGCTTGCAACCCTCATTCCGTTAGCCTACTCGTCCATCCGCCTACCGAAGCGTGGCATCGCGGCCCGTACTCCATCCCGCCTAACGAAGCAGCGCGCTCAAGGCCTGCATAGTTCGATTCCGCTTGCCTACTCGTCCATCCGCCCTTGCGACGCAGCGCGCTCAAGGCCTGCCTAGTCTCCATCCCGCCAAGCGAAGCACTGCATAGCGGCATTGCATAGGAGTAGTCATAGCATTTTCTCTTTATTTTCCACAATCCAAAACCCCCGTTTCCGCAATCCATCCGACCCAAAGGACTTCGATCTCAAGTCCTTCCTCGAACGTTAACTCCACCTTACTGTGTTCCTTGAGAGATTCGATACTCGGGGATTACTCCTTGTTTTATATTACTTGAACGATCGGTACACTGCCGTTTCGTGTCGCAGTCGAGCTACCGCCTATAGCGGTGTGTGAGATTTGCGCCATCAATTGGCCACTGTCACCGACGGCAACATCGGTGAGGCCCGTGGGGTTCGCTACCCTGCTGGAAGAAAAGTGGTCCAAACTGTGTCGACACAGGGGTTTTTGTGTACAGGTTTTTAATACCTGATGCGTGTGCGCAAGATAAGGTTACTAATGCTAAAATAAGATGTGCGTTTCCTTCATATATAACTGATAATATTGCTTGAAGGCCGTTATATATATATACACCTACTGCTAACCTTTCTTGCTTCGGCTATCTAATTTTGGTGCTTAAGCACGTCCCCATGATACGGATCCGGGGAGGAGATGTGTTTTCACTTAGATCTGTGACTAACAGTTATTCTTATAACCATTCACAGGAGATGGAACAGCGCGATGCCCCTGCACCGCTGGATGACTTACCGGCCATCGAGATTGCCCGATCAGATACTCCAGCCTCGCCCCCAGACTTCCGTGACGTGAGTCCTAGAGTATAGGGCTAAATAAGGAGTGTTTTGTTGTAGTAGTATTTATAGCCCATAAGACCATTATGTAAACAGTAGGTTGCGGCCTTTTGCTTAGATTTATATAGCTGCAGCACTGTTTATTTCCCTTAATTCAACTTCCGCTATGTGACTCTGATGTGATGATTCTTGTGCCTGACAAGGCGACCACTCAGTGCTTGAGAGGGTGGGTCGTTTCCTCCCAGGAAGCGCTAGGAGGCCTCCTTGGGCAGTAAGACCCCCTCTCCCTGAACTGGGTTCAGTTTTTTTTTTTTTTTTTGGGGGGGGGGGGGGGGGGGGGGGGTCTTACACTGAAGGGGGTCGGACTTCTCGATGCCGACGCTGAGGAGCTCACAGTCGAGGATGTCATCCCGAAACTGTTCAAACCAAGCCCGCCCAGCGCAGATGGCGAGGGTGAGACTTCAGGGGATGAAGCTTGAGAGATGTAAACTTTTCTTTCTGAATTTTTTTTTGTAAGGAGAGAATCGCCACCCCTGATGTAAACTATTTTTTATAGTGAAATGAAAAATACTTTCTAAGTATTTCTTCTATTTTTGCTTTTCTCACTACCATTTACTTACGTGCTCCCGCCTCGACGACAAGCACCATGCACGCACCTGCGCTTTGCTCGGGCACTCGCTGACTTTCATGCGTGCGTACTCATAAATGTACGCACTCGCATTCTGGCAGGCACCCCACGCTCACCTGCGAATCGATCGAACACCCGCGTACTCTCCCCTCTTCGTGGGACTTAACCAAAATTTCCTTTGCATTCGTTCCAACAAGGTTCTCGCCATGAGAGTGCCTGTTTTGGCAGGCCCACTCACAAATCCTGGCCACTAAAGCCTCTTGCATTTCTTTTCTTGCCAACAAAATGACCTATGGTCCCTCCAGCTAGGTGAGATCCTGGTCGGGAGACCCATTTGAGACGATTCACCTTATCCACTTTCTCCTGCCTCCCCTATCAAATACCCTGCCAGCCTCTCCGGAGATCAACCTGACCTACTGTCTAATGAGATCCCGGCAGCAGAATTGATTCGGGACATTCCAGCTCGATCTTTCCTTAGTCAGCCTCTCCAGAGATCAACCTGACCCACCGTCTAATGAGAGCCCAGTAGCGGAATCGATCTGCGACATTCTAGCTCAATCTTTCCTTAGCCAGCCTCTCCAGAGATCAACACGACCCACCATCTAATGAGAGCCCGGTAGCGGAATCAATCTGGGGCATTCCAGCTCATTATTTCCTTGGCTAGCCTCTTTAGAGATCAACCTGACCCACCATCTAATGAGAGCCCGGTAGCAGAATCGATCTATGGCATTCCAGCTCAATCTTTCGTTAGCCAGCCTCTCTAGAGATCAACCTGACCCACCGTCTAATGAGAGCCCGGTATCGGAATCGATCTGGGGCATTCCAGCTCAAACCTTCCTCAGCCAGCCTCTCCAGATATCAACCTGGCCCACAGTCTAATGAGATCCCGACAGCGGAATCGATCTGGGACATTCCAGCTCAAACTTTCTTTAGCCAGCCTCTTTAGAGATCAACCTGACCCACCGTCTAATGAGAGCCCCATAGCGGAATCGATCTGGGGTATTCCAGCTCAATATTTCCTTAGCCAGCCTCTTTAGAGATCAACCTGACCCACCGTCTAATGAGATCCCGGTAGCGGAATCAATTTGGGGCATACCAGCTCAATCATTCCTTAGCCAGCCTCTCTAGAGATCAACCTGACCCATCGTCTAATGAGAGCTCGGTAGCGGAATCGATCTGGGGCATTCTGTTGAAAATTTGAAGTAAAGTGGAGAATGGGCAGTCTGTTTTTGGGAGACCGCCGAGACCGCGCGGCTTGTGTATGTTATCTGCCGGTCTGGCTCTGCCGGTTTGTACTGGCGGTCTGCTGGTTGTTCCAATTTGTTCTTTGTAGCTGTGGTCTGTTCCCGAGCTGGTGTGCTGGTTGGCTTGTCTTCCTTGTTGGAAGACCGAGCGGTCTTTACCTATGTGTGACCGCCTGTCCGGGTGGTTTGTGCTTGGCGATCTGGCAACTTATTCTAAGTCGGCCAGATGGTTCCTGGTTTGCTCCTGGTGGTCTAAGGAAGGAGTACCTTTGTGACCGCGCGACTTGTGCGCGGTCTCGTATTCGCTCGATCTGTGCGCGATCTTGTCTGCTGATCTGCATCTTAGTCGGATGATCGTCCAAGTGGTCTGATCGGGCGGTCTGCCTTATGAGATTGCTGGCGATCTGACGGGTGGTGATTGTATCTCTTCTGTGCGGTGACGACATCCGTCTTCCCGCCTATAAATAGAGGTGCAGGGCCCGTCATTCCTAACGAGAACTGTAAGAACTGAGCCTGGGTTAATTCGTGCGGTCTCACTTTGAGGTCGGGCGGTCTCGGAAGCGAGCTGACTGTTTGTTGTGTTCGCAGGTTTGCGATCAGCAGGTTGCAGTCTTCTTCCTTGGTGATTCCCAGCGGCTAGAATAAACAGTTCGGCAACGGTCTGTCTGCGAACTGGTTTATGTCCGTTCTTGTGCTGTTCGCAGCGAGCTCAGCGATCAGGCGACCTTCAGCGGTTAGGCGATCTGAGTTGCGGTCTGGCGACAGCTTCAGTTCTTCGTTCCAATAAGCTCCAGTTCGTGCGGTCTAAGGTGCGTTCTTGCAGTGCTGGCAGTCTGTCCGGTTTCTGTTTGTGCGATCTCAGGTCAAGCTGGGCGACTTCTGGAGTCGAGCGGTCTGTGCGGTCTCAGCTTGTCTAGCCGCCAGATTTGTTTTGGTGTGTTTTGTTCTTCTTGTCTCCATGATTCTGATGAATCATGTCTCACCATGTATGTCTCGCAATGTAAATGAAGATTGTGTTTCAATAAAGTTTCTTGTGTTGCTGTGTGGCATTGTGGTTGTTTGGCTTTAACTCAGTTGATGCAACTCCTACTTACTCCTAAACGATTCAAATCAAAAATTTTAACATGGTATCAAAGCGAGGTTGTTGGAGTGGATACGCAGTGATCAACTTGAGTTGCCATCGTCTTTGTGAAGAAGAGACCACATAGATTGCCATGGAAGGCGGATTCACAAAAGGGCTTGGTATTGAACTCCTCACATCGACAAACTATAAGAAATGGAGGTCGTGTTTGGAGAGCTATTTACTTGGCGAGGATCTATGGGAGATAGTTGGAGGAGAAGTCACACAAGAGGTGTTTCTAGCAGGAGATAGTATGGCAGAGGTGAGACTTTGGAGGAGGACGAATGCTAAGGCATAGTTCACTCTCAAGAGGGCTATGTCACTGGAGCTGTTTGATCACATCATCGGATGTAAATCTGCTGCTGAAATTTGGACGTCTTTGGACGGGTTGTTTAATAAGAAGAATGTAGCTCGGCTACAGTTTCTTGAAAATGAGTTGGTGAAGGCCTCTCAAGGCATCTTTCTATTTCTACCTTCTTTCTCAAGATGAAGAACCTCACAGCAGAGATTTCTGCATTGGACCCTGATGAGCCCATCTCGGAGGCAAAGCTGAAGAGACATATCATCCGCGGGTTGCGGAAGGAGTATCTTGCCTTTGTGACTTCAGTTCAAGGTTGGGCAAATCAACCATCTCTGTTGGAGCTGGAGAACTTACTTGCTTCGCAAGAACGTTTGGCAAGACAGATGGCGGGGACTTCTATCTCTGGGGGAGATAGTGATGTGTTGTTCTCTGGGAAGAAGAAGAAGAAGAAGAAGTGGGAGAAGAAGAAGCCGGGTTATGATGGACCCTCTACTTCAGGTCAGCAGGATAGGGGTTATGCTCCTAAGTCTGATGGGAAGAAGAAGGGAGAGGTACCAAGGTGCTTTAGGTGCAATAAGATCGGCCACTTCAAGAAGGATTGCCGGGTTAATCTTCAGTTGGGACATGTAGCAGAGAAGGAGAAGCCAAAGTCTGATGAAGCTGGATGGGGAGGAGCCTTTGCAGCTAATATGACGGCGATGCCCGTTAAGGCCTTGGCTGCCATCAACTTCGAAGAAGATTGGATTGTTGATTCAGGGTGTGGACATCATCTCACCGGGGCTGAATCAAAGTTCTCTTCTTTGGCGCCTTACTCAGGTAACGATGCTATCATTACGGCTGATAATTCTGTTCATGCTGTCGAACAAGAAGGTGTTGTCTCCCTGAGCAGTGATAAGGGTCCACTCACTTTGAGGAGTGTTTATCACGTGCCTGGTATGAGGAAGAATCTCTTCTCTGTGACCAATGCGGTCGATGCCGGTTATCACGTTCTGTTTGGCCCAACAGAAGTGAAGTTTCTTAAAACTCAACCGAAGATAAGGGGAGATGTTATCCACATTGGAAAGTGGGTGAAGGACTTGTTTGTGTTATCGACAAGTACTTATGTTGATAAGATGAAGACCAATGATAGCACGGCTATCTTGCATGAAAGGTTGGGGCATATTGGCATGGACAAATTGAAGGCTATGGCGGTAAGGGGCCGTGTCAAGGGCTTGCCTAGCTTGTCCTCTTTTGGAGACGGTCATGTTTGTGCTGGATGTCAGTTTGGTAAGTCTCATCGACTTCCATTTGATAAATCACAAACAAGATGCAAAGCGCCATTGGAGTGCATTCACGGTGATTTGATGGGACCGAGTGCCACCCCAAGCCTTGGAGGCAATACATATATGTTGGTGTTGATTGATGATTACACTAGATATGTCTGGGTGTATTTTCTGAAAGAGAAGTCGGAAGCCTTTGCAAAGTTTGTGGAGTTCAAGGAGCTGGTGGAAGGTCGTTTAGGCCTGCGGGTGAAAAAATTGAGAACTGACAATGGTGGGGAGTTCACCTCAGGTGAGTTTTCTGGTTTTTGCAGGAAACACGACGTTAGGAGAGAGCTCACTTGTGCCCATACTCCACAGCAGAATGGCGTTGCGGAGAGGAAGATCCGTCATCTGACGGAAACCTGCAAATGCTGGCTTCATGTCAAGAGTATCCCAACGTCTTTTTGGGCGGAGGGAATGTCTTGTGCAGATTACGTCATCAATAGAATGCCTCTAAGTCCTATCAACATGAAGACCCCTCACAAACTGATGTTCAAGGAGAAACCGAGTGTTTCACACCTTCGGGTGTTCGGGTCAACCTGCTATGTGCATATTCCTTATGCTCTTCGGACAAAGCTAGATGCGAAAGCAAGGAAGCTAGTCTTTGTTGGGTATGATGAGCGGAAGAAAGGATGGAGGTGCATGGATCCTGAGACACGGAGATCAGTGGTATCTCGGGATGTGGTGTTCAATGAAGTGACTTCCTACAAGGGGAGTTAAGGAGTTGAACTACCGGAGAGCAGGGTTGATGAAGCAGGGAAAGCTGCATGAAGTCTTCAAGTGGAGTTGCCTGTTTCACCAGGAGCTCCAGCTGTGTCATGCTCTGAGATGGAGGCTTCAGGTTCTGGAAGCACGGGGAGCGATACTCCAAGTTTGTCTGGAAGAGGAGCTTGCATAGAAGAAGCAGCTGAAGAGGTGGTTAGTCAGGTGCAACCTCTTAGGAGGACGAAGAGGACTATCAAGCCACCAGATCGATATACAGGAGGAAACATGGTGAGCTTCGTCTCATGTTTCTTCGCTGGTCCCTTGTATGAGAGGGAGCCGTCGAGCTTTGAGAAAGCCAAAGGCGTGAAGCAGTGGGATATTGCTATGCAAGAGGAGATGGATGCTCTCAAGAAGAATGAGATTTGATCTCTAGTGCCCAGGCCTAAGGGCATTACCCCTGTGACATGCAAATGGGTTTATAAAATCAAGAAGAAAGCTGACGGTACGATCGAGCGATACAAGGCTCGTCTTGTAGCTTACGGGTTCTCACAGCAGTATGGTGAAGATTATGATGAGACGTTTAGTCCAGTGGCAAAGATGACTTCGGTCAGATTTGTTATTGCTTTGGCGGCATCTTGTAGATGGGAGATTTGGCAGCTTGATGTTAAGAATGCCTTCTTATACCGAGAGATTGACAAGGATATCTTCATGATCCAGCCGCCGGGTTTCATTTCGGAGGATCGTCCGGACTACATCTGCAAACTGAAGAAGGCCTTATATGGGCATGGTATGGAAAGATCGCGGAGTATTGATGAGTCCCCATTATTTACACATTTATGGACTCATCTGGGCCGATTTTCTAGTCTATGCACTTCACTTTAGACATGTTTTCACTCATATTTGACACTCCATGCTAAGTGCACCTCTAGGTCCGTTTTGGTGTTATTTAATGTTCTTCATTTTTAGTAGTTTTCATGGATTGTTAAGTGCCACTTTCAGTGGCTGGATTCGTGGTTGTGCTGGAACAGGAGTCGTGCGGGTGTTCCCATTACAATTCTGTACAGGAACACTGCGCACGATCACTATTTCTATTGCGCATGACCACTGGTCGTGCGTCGCTGATCGTGTGCACTTAACCCTATTTTTTGAGTTCTGTCTCGGACAGTGCGCACGACCACCAACGATATTGCGCACAACCACCGGTCGTGCGCCGATGTTCGTGCGCACTTAACATTAATTTTATGAGTTCTATTTCGACCAGTGCGCACGACCACCTACGATAGTGCGCACGACCACCGGTCGTGCGCCACTGGTCGTGCGAACATGGTATTTAATAAATTTCTTACATTGCAGGCTCCACCCAGGCAGGCGCACGATCACAGGATTCCAGCGCGCACGACCACTGGTCGTGCGCCAATGACCGTGCGCACTGTTTAGTCCAGCGCCTATAAATATTCCTGCTCGCGATTTAGGTCAAATCCTTCACCGTTTTTCTCGCCCAGCTCCGCCGTTCCGCCCATTTCCGCAGGTGTTCGCCCCCTAGGCCCCCTCCATCATCCAAGGGCTTCAAGGAGGAGATTCTACACTCATCTTCATCGCCAAGGAAGGATTTCTTCGCATCGGACGTGGCCGGATTGTAAAACGCTGGAGAAGACGGGTCCATTGGGAGGTGTGACAGCCCTCCACTACCCCAGACGATAGTTGGGACCGAGCTAGGATGCGGATTGACAACCCGGTGCTTCCTACCGTGAATCTACAATGAGCCTCCGGATTCGGTCGTATCTCTTGCCTTTTTCTCTTCCTTATGTTGATGTAATGTTTGTAATCTCTATATTTTGATGATGTATGCTATGAACTATGCTTTGTAATGCTTATTTCATTTATTTGGAATTATTTAGTTCATATGTGTTAATGAGGTGCGCCGCCATCCATTTTCCACTCCACCACAGTGTCCGGTGCCGCACTAGCAATTGCTAGTGGCGTGCTTGTCGACGAGGTGTTTACGACCCTCATTCCGTTAGCCTACTCGTCCATCCGCCTATCGAAGCATGGCATCGCGGCCCGTGTAATCCATCCCGCTTAACGAAGCAGCGCGCTCAAGGCCTGCATTGTTCGATTCCTCTTGCCTACTCGCCCATCCGCCCAACAAAGTAGTGCGCTCAAGGCCTACGTAGTCTTCCATCCCGCCGAGCGAAGCTTTGCGTAGAGGCATTGCATAGGAGTAGTTTAAGTTGTTTTCTATTATTTTCCACAAACCAAATCCCCCATTTTAGCATCCATCCGCTCGAAAGGACTTCAATCTCAAGTCCTTCCTCGATAATAAACTCCACCTTACTGTGTTCCTTTGAGATTGATACTTGGGGATTCATTCCCATTTTATATTACTTGAACGATCGGTACACTGCCGTTTCGTGCCGCAGTCTTACTACCGCCTATAGCGGTGTGCTAAGATCCGCGCATCAAGTTTTTGGCGCCGTTGCCGGGGAACACGGTCGTGTGAGTTTTCTTGAGAGGGAGAGCTGAGGGAGAGAAGTTTCTTCCAGTGTGTATAGCCGCTTTATTATTTTTGTTTGCTTTCTGATCATTTTCTACTTGTTTGTTTATTTCTCTTCTGTTTTAAAATTTTTTGGCAAGTTTTATTCAAGGAGTTTTATTAGTTTGTGCAGATTTCCTTGCAAAGAATTTCAGCTTCATTATACCTGCTTTTATTATTGAAAATGTCGTCAAGGGATATTTCACCTAGCTTTAATGACAAGATGGTTTATTATATAGACCAAATGAATGAGTTGAATGTTAGGCAGTGTAGGAACATTGTTTGCTTGTTGTGTCGAGGAGAGGGTCATGAATTGAAGGACTGTCCTAGTCTTTTCAATCCTGACCGCTGCTCCTCCACTCATGACAACATTGTCCCTATCGCTCATTCGCATACACTATCCAAGTGCCTTGCCATTATTTTTCCACCACCCCACTGATGAGTTCTCTCCTACGTGTTCTCTCCATGAGAGTGCCTGTTTTGGCAGGCCCACTCACAAATCCTGGCCACTAAAGCCTCTTGCATTTCTTTTCTTGCCAACAAAATGACCTATGGTCCCTCCAGCTAGGTGAGATCCTGGTCGGGAGACCCATTTGAGACGATTCACCTTATCCACTTTCTCCTGCCTCCCCTATCAAATACCCTGCCAGCCTCTCCGGAGATCAACCTGACCTACTGTCTAATGAGATCCCGGCAGCAGAATTGATTCGGGACATTCCAGCTCGATCTTTCCTTAGTCAGCCTCTCCAGAGATCAACCTGACCCACCGTCTAATGAGAGCCCAGTAGCGGAATCGATCTGCGACATTCTAGCTCAATCTTTCCTTAGCCAGCCTCTCCAGAGATCAACACGACCCACCATCTAATGAGAGCCCGGTAGCGGAATCAATCTGGGGCATTCCAGCTCATTATTTCCTTGGCTAGCCTCTTTAGAGATCAACCTGACCCACCATCTAATGAGAGCCCGGTAGCAGAATCGATCTATGGCATTCCAGCTCAATCTTTCGTTAGCCAGCCTCTCTAGAGATCAACCTGACCCACCGTCTAATGAGAGCCCGGTATCGGAATCGATCTGGGGCATTCCAGCTCAAACCTTCCTCAGCCAGCCTCTCCAGATATCAACCTGGCCCACAGTCTAATGAGAGCCCGACAGCGGAATCGATCTGGGACATTCCAGCTCAAACTTTCTTTAGCCAGCCTCTTTAGAGATCAACCTGACCCACCGTCTAATGAGAGCCCCATAGCGGAATCGATCTGGGGTATTCCAGCTCAATATTTCCTTAGCCAGCCTCTTTAGAGATCAACCTGACCCACCGCCTAATGAGATCCCGGTAGCGGAATCAATTTGGGGCATACCAGCTCAATCATTCCTTAGCCAGCCTCTCTAGAGATCAACCTGACCCATCGTCTAATGAGAGCTCGGTAGCGGAATCGATCTGGGGCATTCTGTTGAAAATTTGAAGTAAAGTGGAGAATGGGCAGTCTATTTTTGGGAGACCGCCGAGACCGCGCGGCTTGTGTATGTTATCTGCGGGTCTGGCTCTGCCGGTTTGTACTGGCGGTCTGCTGGTTGTTCCAGTTTGTTCTTTGTAGCTGTGGTCTGTTCCCGAGCTGGTGTGCTGGTTGGCTTGTCTTCCTTGTTGGAAGACCGAGCGGTCTTTACCTATGTGTGACCGCCTGTCCGGGTGGTTTGTGCTTGGCGATCTGGCAACTTATTCTAAGTCGGCCAGATGGTTCCTGGTTTGCTCCTGGTGGTCTAAGGAAGGAGTACCTTTGTGACCGCGCGACTTGTGCGCGGTCTCGTATTCGCGCGATCTGTGCGCGATCTTGTCTGCTGATCTGCATCTTAGTCGGATGATCGTCCAAGTGGTCTGATCGGGCGGTCTGCCTTATGAGATTGCTGGCGATCTGACGGGTGGTGATTGTATCTCTTCTATGCGGTGACGACATCCGTCTTCCCGCCTATAAATAGAGGTGCAGGGCCCGTCATTCCTAACGAGAACTGTAAGAACTGAGCCTGGGTTAATTCGTGCGGTCTCACTTTGAGGTCGGGCGGTCTCGGAAGCGAGCTGACTGTTTGTTGTGTTCGCAGGTTTGCGATCAGCAGGTTGCGGTCTTCTTCCTTGGTGATTCCCAGCGGCTAGAATAAACAGTTCGGCAACGGTCTGTCTGCGAACTGGTTTATGTCCGTTCTTGTGCTGTTCGCAGCGAGCTCAGCGATCAGGCGACCTTCAGCGGTTAGGCGATCTGAGTTGCGGTCTGGCGACAGCTTCAGTTCTTCGTTCCAATAAGCTCCAGTTCGTGCGGTCTAAGGTGCGTTCTTGCAGTGCTGGCAGTCTGTCCGGTTTCTGTTTGTGCGATCTCAGGTCAAGCTGGGCGACTTCTGGAGTCGAGCGGTCTGTGCGGTCTCAGCTTGTCTAGCCGCCAGATTTGTTTTGGTGTGTTTTGTTCTTCTTGTCTCCATGATTCTGATGAATCATGTCTCACCATGTATGTCTCGCAATGTAAATGAAGATTGTGTTTCAATAAAGTTTCTTGTGTTGCTGTGTGGCATTGTGGTTGTTTGGCTTTAACTCAGTTGATGCAACTCCTACTTACTCCTAAACGATTCAAATCAAAAATTTTAACATGGTATCAAAGCGAGGTTGTTGGAGTGGATACGCAGTGATCAACTTGAGTTGTCATCGTCTTTGTGAAGAAGAGACCACATAGATTGCCATGGAAGGCGGATTCACAAAAGGGCTTGGTATTGAACTCCTCACATCGACAAACTATAAGAAATGGAGGTCGTGTTTGGAGAGCTATTTACTTGGCGAGGATCTATGGGAGATAGTTGGAGGAGAAGTCACACAAGAGGTGTTTCTAGCAGGAGATAGTATGGCAGAGGTGAGACTTTGGAGGAGGACGAATGCTAAGGCATAGTTCACTCTCAAGAGGGCTATGTCACTGGAGCTGTTTGATCACATCATCGGATGTAAATCTGCTGCTGAAATTTGGACGTCTTTGGACGGGTTGTTTAATAAGAAGAATGTAGCTCGGCTACAGTTTCTTGAAAATGAGTTGGTGAAGGCCTCTCAAGGCATCTTTCTATTTCTACCTTCTTTCTCAAGATGAAGAACCTCACAGCAGAGATTTCTGCATTGGACCCTGATGAGCCCATCTCGGAGGCAAAGCTGAAGAGACATATCATCCGCGGGTTGCGGAAGGAGTATCTTGCCTTTGTGACTTCAGTTCAAGGTTGGGCAAATCAACCATCTCTGTTGGAGCTGGAGAACTTACTTGCTTCGCAAGAACGTTTGGCAAGACAGATGGCGGGGACTTCTATCTCTGGGGGAGATAGTGATGTGTTGTTCTCTGGGAAGAAGAAGAAGAAGAAGAAGTGGGAGAAGAAGAAGCCGGGTTATGATGGACCCTCTACTTCAGGTCAGCAGGATAGGGGTTATGCTCCTAAGTCTGATGGGAAGAAGAAGGGAGAGGTACCAAGGTGCTTTAGGTGCAATAAGACCGGCCACTTCAAGAAGGATTGCCGGGTTAATCTTCAGTTGGGACATGTAGCAGAGAAGGAGAAGCCAAAGTCTGATGAAGCTGGATGGGGAGGAGCCTTTGCAGCTAATATGACGGCGATGCCCGTTAAGGCCTTGGCTGCCATCAACTTCGAAGAAGATTGGATTGTTGATTCAGGGTGTGGACATCATCTCACCGGGGCTGAATCAAAGTTCTCTTCTTTGGCGCCTTACTCAGGTAACGATGCTATCATTACGGCTGATAATTCTGTTCATGCTGTCGAACAAGAAGGTGTTGTCTCCCTGAGCAGTGATAAGGGTCCACTCACTTTGAGGAGTGTTTATCACGTGCCTGGTATGAGGAAGAATCTCTTCTCTGTGACCAATGCGGTCGATGCCGGTTATCACATTCTGTTTGGCCCAACAGAAGTGAAGTTTCTTAAAACTCAACCGAAGATAAGGGGAGATGTTATCCACATTGGAAAGTGGGTGAAGGACTTGTTTGTGTTATCGACAAGTACTTATGTTGATAAGATGAAGACCAATGATAGCACGGCTATGTTGCATGAAAGGTTGGGGCATATTGGCATGGACAAATTGAAGGCTATGGCGGTAAGGGGCCGTGTCAAGGGCTTGCCTAGCTTGTCCTCTTTTGGAGACGGTCATGTTTGTGCTGGATGTCAGTTTGGTAAGTCTCATCGACTTCCATTTGATAAATCACAAACAAGATGCAAAGCGCCGTTGGAGTGCATTCACGGTGATTTGATGGGACCGAGTGCCACCCCAAGCCTTGGAGGCAATACATATATGTTGGTGTTGATTGATGATTACACCAGATATGTCTGGGTGTATTTTCTGAAAGAGAAGTCGGAAGCCTTTGCAAAGTTTGTGGAGTTCAAGGAGCTGGTGGAAGGTCGTTTAGGCCTGCGGGTGAAAAAATTGAGAACTGACAATGGTGGGGAGTTCACCTCAGGTGAGTTTTCTGGTTTTTGCAGGAAACACGACGTTAGGAGAGAGCTCACTTGTGCCCATACTCCACAGCAGAATGGCGTTGCGGAGAGGAAGATCCGTCATCTGACGGAAACCTGCAAATGCTGGCTTCATGTCAAGAGTATCCCAAAGTCTTTTTGGGCGGAGGGAATGTCTTGTGCAGATTACGTCATCAATAGAATGCCTCTAAGTCCTATCAACATGAAGACCCCTCACAAACTGATGTTCAAGGAGAAACCGAGTGTTTCACACCTTCGGGTGTTCGGGTCAACCTGCTATGTGCATATTCCTGATGCTCTTCGGACAAAGCTAGATGCGAAAGCAAGGAAGCTAGTCTTTGTTGGGTATGATGAGCGGAAGAAAGGATGGAGGTGCATGGATCCTGAGACACGGAGATCAGTGGTATCTCGGGATGTGGTGTTCAATGAAGTGACTTCCTACAAGGGGAGTTAAGGAGTTGAACTACCGGAGAGCAGGGTTGATGAAGCAGGGAAAGCTGCATGAAGTCTTCAAGTGGAGTTGCCTGTTTCACCAGGAGCTCCAGCTGTGTCATGCTCTGAGATGGAGGCTTCAGGTTCTGGAAGCACGGGGAGCGATACTCCAAGTTTGTCTGGAAGAGGAGCTTGCATAGAAGAAGCAGCTGAAGAGGTGGTTAGTCAGGTGCAACCTCTTAGGAGGTCGAAGAGGACTATCAAGCCACCAGATCGATATACAGGAGGAAACATGGTGAGCTTCGTCTCTTGTTTCTTCGCTGGTCCCTTGGATGAGAGGGAGTCGTCGAGCTTTGAGAAAGCCAAAGGCGTGAAGCAGTGGGATATTGCTATGCAAGAGGAGATGGATGCTCTCAAGAAGAATGAGACTTGGTCTCTAGTGCCCAGGCCTAAGGGCATTACCCCTGTGACATGCAAATGGGTTTATAAAATCAAGAAGAAAGCTGACGGTACGATCGAGCGATACAAGGCTCGTCTTGTAGCTTACGGGTTCTCACAGCAGTATGGTGAAGATTATGATGAGACGTTTAGTCCAGTGGCAAAGATGACTTCGGTCAGATTTGTTATTGCTTTGGCGGCATCTTGTAGATGGGAGATTTGGCAGCTTGATGTTAAGAATGCATTCTTATACCGAGAGATTGACAAGGATATCTTCATGATCCAGCCGCCGGGTTTCATTTCGGAGGATCGTCCGGACTACATCTGCAAACTGAAGAAGGCCTTATATGGGCATGGTATGGAAAGATCGCGGAGTATTGATGAGTCCCCATTATTTACACATTTATGGACTCATCTGGGCCGATTTTCTAGTCTATGCACTTCACTTTAGACATGTTTTCACTCATATTTGACACTCCATGCTAAGTGCACCTCTAGGTCCGTTTTGGTGTTATTTCATGTTCTTCATTTTTAGTAGTTTTCATGGATTGTTAAGTGCCACTTTCAGTGGCTGGATTCGTGGTTGTGCTGGAACAGGAGTCGTGCGGGTGTTCCCGGTACAATTCTGTACAGGAACACTGCGCACGATCACTATTTCTATTGCGCATGACCACTGGTCGTGCGTCGCTGATTGTGTGCACTTAACCCTATTTTTTGAGTTCTGTCTCGGACAGTGCGCACGACCACCAACGATATTGCGCACAACCACCGGTCGTGCGCCGATGTTCGTGCGCACTTAACATTAATTTTATGAGTTCTATTTCGACCAGTGCGCACGACCACCTACGATAGTGCGCACGACCACCGGTCGTGCGCCACTGGTCGTGCGAACATGGTATTTAATAAATTTCTTACATTGCAGGCTCCACCCAGGCAGGCGCACGATCACAGGATTCCAGCGCGCACGACCACTGGTCGTGCGCCAATGACCGTGCGCACTGTTTAGTCCAGCGCCTATAAATATTCCTGCTCGCGATTTAGGTCAAATCCTTCACCATTTTTCTCGCCCAGCTCCGCCGTTCCGCCCATTTCCGCAGGTGTTCGCCCCCTAGGCCCCCTCCATCATCCAAGGGCTTCAAGGAGGAGATTCTACACTCATCTTCATCGCCAAGGAAGGATTTCTTAGCATCGGACGTGGCCGGATTGTAAAACGCTGGAGAAGACGGGTCCATTGGGAGGTGTGACAGCCCTCCACTACCCCAGACGATAGTTGGGACCGAGCTAGGATGCGGATTGACAACCCGGTGCTTCCTACCATGAATCTACAATGAGCCTCCGGATTCGGTCGTATCTCTTGCCTTTTTCTCTTCCTTATGTTGATGTAATGTTTGTAATCTCTATATTTTGATGATGTATGCTATGAACTATGCTTTGTAATGCTTATTTCATTTATTTGGAATTATTTAGTTCATATGTGTTAATGAGGTGCGCCGCCATCCATTTTCCACTCCACCACAGTGTCCGGTGCCGCACTAGCAATTGCTAGTGGCGTGCTTGTCGACGAGGTGTTTACGACCCTCATTCCGTTAGCCTACTCGTCCATCCGCCTATCGAAGCATGGCATCGCGGCCCGTGTAATCCATCCCGCTTAACGAAGCAGCGCGCTCAAGGCCTGCATTGTTCGATTCCTCTTGCCTACTCGCCCATCCGCCCAACAAAGTAGTGCGCTCAAGGCCTACGTAGTCTTCCATCCCGCCGAGCGAAGCTTTGCGTAGAGGCATTGCATAGGAGTAGTTTAAGTTGTTTTCTATTATTTTCCACAAACCAAATCCCCCATTTTAGCATCCATCCGCTCGAAAGGACTTCAATCTCAAGTCCTTCCTCGATAATAAACTCCACCTTACTGTGTTCCTTTGAGATTGATACTTGGGGATTCATTCCCATTTTATATTACTTGAACGATCGGTACACTGCCGTTTCGTGCCGCAGTCTTACTACCGCCTATAGCGGTGTGCTAAGATCCGCGCATCAAGTTTTTGGCGCCGTTGCCGGGGAACACGGTCGTGTGAGTTTTCTTGAGAGGGAGAGCTGAGGGAGAGAAGTTTCTTCCAGTGTGTATAGCCGCTTTATTATTTTTGTTTGCTTTCTGATCATTTTCTACTTGTTTGTTTATTTCTCTTCTGTTTTAAAATTTTTTGGCAAGTTTTATTCAAGGAGTTTTATTAGTTTGTGCAGATTTCCTTGCAAAGAATTTCAGCTTCATTATACCTGCTTTTATTATTGAAAATGTCGTCAAGGGATATTTCACCTAGCTTTAATGACAAGATGGTTTATTATATAGACCAAATGAATGAGTTGAATGTTAGGCAGTGTAGGAACATTGTTTGCTTGTTGTGTCGAGGAGAGGGTCATGAATTGAAGGACTGTCCTAGTCTTTTCAATCCTGACCGCTGCTCCTCCACTCATGACAACATTGTCCCTATCGCTCATTCTTTACCCATGGAGGCAATTGTGCCCTTTACCCCCGAGCTTGTCTCGTGCATGGACTCCTCACTCCCTGTGTATGGCTTCACTCCCAGTGATGATGATCACTCATCTGTTAGCCAACAAGGAGAGGAATGGGAGCCCCTAGATGCACCTGAGTATGATGAGGAAAGTATTCTTTCCATCGGGGAGGCTTTAGCAGATCTTTTTGCGGAGGAACCAAATCTTTGTGTTCCTCCAGTTTCTTTGCAAGATTTTTCTACACACATTCTTTATGATACTATCAAAGTAAAGGAGCAGGGTGATGCTTCTAACTCGGAGGATGCTCCAAAGTGGGATGAGGAGGATACTCTTTCTGATGAGGAGGTTCGCACTTCCTCATGGGACGAGGAGGCCCAACTCACCACCGAGGCCCTTGAGTTCTTGGGTTCCCCTCGCCATGATACTTACGATGATGATAGCGATCTATCCTTGGATCCTGCTGGGAGTGAGACCGGGACCACTCCCCCGATTTTTGATCATTTATGTCATTCTTCTCTTTTATTTCCTGACCCCCCTTCTTCATCTGAGCCTGTGCAGGTTGAGTCTTCACAGGTACATCAGGAGGACTTGGAGCATGATGCTCAAGTCAATGATGAGTGTATCCTCATATGTGAGGAGGTTGACCCCTCCTCCATAGAGGAAGCCTCATTCATTGCCTTCTCCTCCTATCGCCTACCTGAAGATGACACCTTGCTAGGCAAGGATGTGTTTGGTGAGTTGAGTGAGGATATCTCCTCCTCTTCTTACTTTCTTTTCCCTCTACCTGTGATGGGCAGGTTTTATCTATATTCGGGTAGAGGCGTGATTGTTCTTTCGCCGTATCGGTACCCTTTACCGACACGCATATTAGAACAATTACCTGTTCATTTCCTTTTTCATACGCCCATTAGCTAGAACCTTTAGTTTCTGAATAAGTCGTGCTGGGCTGACAATAACCCCATTAGTTATCTTTCTTTTCTGCATTTTTATTTCATCTAATCAAGTTTAGTTAGTAGTATTTTTTTCAGTTTTCTATTTTCTTTTGTTTCTGCGGAGCTGGCCCCTGCAGGTATCTTTTCTGGATGGCGGATGCTGCGGCTCATTTTAGCTTACACGCTAATCTTCTGGTGTGCTCATTTCTGAGCACTGGGTACTCTCTTTCCCTAGCCTTTTCTGATTTTCATGGCATATATTTTGTGGATTGTTTAGTTTAAGTCTGGGGGAGAGCAGTTTTTGTGCCCACTCACATGCACTCTTGCATAGCATGCTAGAAGTACTTTTATTTTAGCTTATTGGAAATTGTTGTTCATTTTCATTGCACACCACAGCATCCACTTGAGCGCATACTCATCTGTTTGCTTGCTCTGTTGTGAATTTAATTCTTCTGCTTATTTGGGAAAGTCTAGGTGATGGCTTAGGACTATGTAGCAGAGTAAAATGTTGACTCTAGTAGTGCTCCTAGTCGAGTGCTCGGTTGCATCAAAATTTGTGTAGACTAGACTTCTCTTTATACTTATGGTTTTATATTTTTTCTATTAGTGTAAATGTTGTTTACTCTACTCAAATGGTGAATCCGGTGTGAATCAATCGGTAGCATAGGGATGTGTGTAAACGATCGCTAGACTCGTATTGCTTGAGTCGGGAGAAAGGGGAATCTTTCTCGGTGGCTAGAACTTGCCCCAAGCAATTCTTGAAGCATTGGCATAGGATAAGTTCTAGTACTTGAGAATGACGTAGGCCATTATTTTGGCCCGGTTGAACCTTTATTTCACGCCTTTCGTCTACCCTTGCTAGCCCCTTTGTGCCTACCCTTTTCTTGATCCAGCTCCACATATATCTCACCAAAGCCTAAAAGCCTAACCTAGTCGCACACCCAAATCTGAGCTTTAGTTGTAGTTTTATTTACATTGTGGGGGGTGTTGATTGTGGTGTTTATTATGTGAATCTGTGGATATGCTCATTTGAAAATTTTGCTGAAAGAAAAAAGACAAGAAAATTAGATAGAAAGAAAAAAAAATGAAAAGGAAAAGAAAAAAAAAAAGAAAAATGAGTTTTATTGAAAAATCATATAGAAAAAATTATGTATTGGGAGTAGGCGGTGCACACACCTATGTTGCAAAAGTCCAAGTCTGGGGGTGTGGTGCATTTGCATTCGATTTTGGTGCGCGGGTAGTTACTTTTAAAGCTTTTTCGGGTTATGTGTTATAAGCCATTTTGTTTATCATTGTTTACCTCACCGTAACCCAAGCCTAAATTAAAACCTGAAAGTCCTACTGACTCATGCCTTGAACCAATCTAGTGTCGTGGGGAGAATGTGACCGGGCAAGCTTATGGTCACCGACACTGATGGATTTTAGTGGAGTTTGTCCCGCATCCCGATCTTGAGCAATGCTCGTCTCAGCGCTTAGTTTACTTTCTCCGTATGCATGACCAAATGATTCACCGTTGTTCACCATTTTGAGTAGTTGTAATATGCTTTTACTCTTTTAGAAATATATAAACTGTTTATATAATCAGAAATCTTCTCTACTATTTTTCTCATACACGTGAGCATGCGACTTCGCATGGTACTCTGTATTGTAATTTTAAGCCATCTACTTTTCTTTACCCGTTCGCTTAGAATTTGTTTGCTCGGGACGCCCAAACGGGTAAGTCTGGGGGTGTGATGAGTCCCAATTATATACACATTTATGGACTCATCTGGGCCGATTTTCTAGCCTATGCATTTCACTTTAGACATGTTTTCACTCATATTTGACACTCCATGCTAAGTGCACATCTAGGCCCATTTTTGGTGTTATTTCATGTTCTTCATTTTTAGTCGTATCTCTTGCCTTTTTTCTCTTCCTTATGTTGATGTAATGTTTGTAATCTCTATATTTTGATGATGTATGCTATGAACTATGCTTTGTAATGCTTATTTCATTTATTTGGAATTATTTAGTTCATATGTGTTAATGAGGTGCGCCACCATCCATTTTCCACTCCACCACCGTGTCCGGTGCCGCACTAGCAATTGCTAGTGGCGTGCTTGTCGACGAGGTGTTTACGACCCTCATTCCGTTAGCCTACTCGTCCATCCACCTATCGAAGCGTGGCATCGCGGCCCGTGTAATCCATCCCGCTTAACGAAGCAGCGCGCTAAAGGCCTGCATTATTCGATTCCGCTTGCCTACTCGCCCATCCGCCCAATGAAGTAGTGCGCTCAAGGCCTACGTAGTCTTCCATCCCGCCGAGCGAAGCTTTGCATAGCGGCATTGCATAGGAGTAGTTTAAGTTGTTTTCTTTTATTTTCCACAAACCAAATCCCCCATTTCCGCATCCATCTGCTCGAAAGGACTTCAATCTCCAGTCCTTCCTCGATAATAAACTCCACCTTACTGTGTTCCTTTGAGATCAATACTTGGGGATTCATTCCCATTTTATATTACTTGAACGATCGGTACACTGCCATTTCGTGCCGCAGTCTTACTACCGCCTATAGCGGTGTGCTAAGATCTGCGCATCAAGTATCTCTTATTCTGCGGGTTCTTTGCTTCAGACTCTGATTCTAGCTTGTTCGTCAAGAAGGAGGGGGCGCTTAGGGTTATTGTGCTGCTGTATGTGGATGACATGATTGTCACCCGGAACTCGAAGGAGGCAGTAGCAAGGCTGAAAGCTGAGCTTGCTATCAGGTTCGAGATGAAGGATCTGGGGGAGCTTCACCATTTCCTTGGACTCGAGGTCCAGAGGCGGGAGAGCGGAGTGCTCATTTCTCAGGAAGGATATGCGGAGCGAATCGTGAAACGATTTGGCATGGAAGAAGGGAAGAGCAGCTCTATACCTCTAGAACAGCATCATAAACTTCGGAAGGATGAGGGAAGAGTTCTTTCTGATCCGTTGGTGTTCCGAGCTCTGGTTGGAAGCTTGATTTACTTGACCATCACGAGGCCTGATATTGCTTATGCAGTTGGCAAAGTGAGTCGGTACATGTGATGCGATAATTTCGGCAAGTGCACTGGTCGCGCAAGTAATAATAATGGGGAAATCCCCGAGTGTCGGTCTCTCAAGGAACACAGTAAGGTGGAGTTAACGTTCGAGGAAGGACTTGAGATCGAAATCCTTGAGTCGGATGGAATGCGAGAGATTTGATTTGGCTTTTGGAAAATACAAGAAAACAACTACAACTACTCCTATGCAATGCCGCTATGCAATGCTTCGCTTGGCGGGATGGAAAACTACGTAGGCCTTGAACGCACTACTTCGTTGGGCGGATGGGCGAGTTGGCTAGCGGAATCGAACTATGCAGGCCTTGAGCGCACTGCTTCGTTAGGCGGGATGGATTACACGGGCCGCGATGCCACGCTTCGGTAGGCGGATGGGCGAGTAGGCTAACGGAGTGAGGGTCGCAAGCACCTCTTCGACAAGCACGCCACTAGCAATTGCTAGGGCGGCACCGAACACGATGGTGGAATGGAAATTAGATGGGGGCGCACCTCAATAAGCACATATGAACTAAATGATTCCAAATAAATGAAATAAACATTAAGCAATATTGTTCATAGCACACATCATCCAAATATAGAGGGAACTAGTTTATACAATCAACAACATAAGGAAGGAAAAAGAGAGTAAAGGAGTCGACCACATCCGAAGCCTTGCCGAAGATTCACGGTTGGAATCGCTGGGTTGTCAATCCGCGTCCAAGCTCGGTCTTCAACTGCGTCCGAGGTAGAGGAGGGCTGTCACTTCCTCCCAATGGCTCGTCTTTTTCGTGTCACGATCCAATCTCCTCCGATACGCGATCTCCTTGCTCGATGTTGGCGATCTTTGGGCTAGAAACCTCTCCTTGGAGCTCAAGGATGATGGAGGAGGCCTAGGGGGCGGAGAACCTGCGGAAGGGGCGAAAACGGCGGACTGGACGGAAGAAATAAGGAGCTCCCGACCTAATTCGCGAGCAGGTCAATTTATAGGCGCTGGAATAAACAGTGCGCACGATCATTGGCGCACGGCCAGTGGTCGTGCGCACTAGAATCCTGTGATCGTGCGCCTGCCTGGACGGAGCCTGCAAGGTAAGAAAATTATAAAATACAATGTTCGCACGACCAGTGGCTCACGACCAGTGGTCGTGCGCGCTATCGTAAGTGGTCGTGCGATAAGGAAGACAGAACTCAAATTTCAGGGGGTAAGTGCACACGATCAGTGGCGCACGACCAGTGGTCGTGCGCAATAGAACCAGTGATCGTGCGCTGTGTTCCTGTACAGAATTGTACCGGAAACACCTGCACGACACCTGTTCCAGCACAACCACGAATCCAGCCAATGAAAGTGGCACTTAACAATGCATAGAAACTACTAAAGGAGAATAACACGAAATAACACCAAAAACGGGCCTAAAAGTGCACTTAGCATGGAGGATCAAATATAAGTGAAAACGTGTCTAAAGTGAAGTGCATAGACTAGAAAATCGGCCCAGATGAGTCCATAATGTGTATATAATTGGGACTCATCACACCCCCAGACTTACCTGTTTGCGCGTCCCGAGCGAACAAATTCTAAGCGAACGGGGAAAGAAAAGTAGATGGCTTAAAATTACAATACAGAGTAGTACCATGCGAAGTCGCATGCTCACGTGCATAAGAAAAATAGTAGAGAAGATTTCTGATTATATAAACAGTTTATATATTTCTAAAAGAGTAAAAGCATATTACAACTTCTCAAAATGGTGAACTACGGTGAATCATTCGGCCATGCATACGGAGAAAGTAAACTAAGCGCTGAGACGAGCATTGCTAAAGATCGGGATGCGAGACAAACTCCACTGAAATCCATCAGTGTCGGTGACCATAAGCTCGCCCGGTCACATTCTCTCCACGACACTAGATTGGTTCATAGCGTGAGTCGGTATGACTTTAGGTTAGAGATGGGGCTTGGGTTACGGTGAGGTAAACAAAGATAAACATGGAGGCTAAGCACACCTAACCCAACATGAGCACAAGATAGAGCTACCCGCACGACGATAATAAACAAATGCACCACACCCCCATACTTGGACTTTTACAACATAGGTGTGTGCACCGCCCACTCCCAATACCAAAATTTCAAAATTTTCAATTCAACTTTTTCATAAGAATCCCCCCTTTTTTTTCTTTTCTTTCTCTTCTTCATTCTTCTTTTTCTTTCTTTTCTTTTTCAGCAAAAATATCAATGAAAACACCCACAATTTCCACTATAAAATTACCACATCAACACCCCCCCAAAATGTAAACATAACTATAATTTAAAGCTCAGATTTGGGTGTGCGACTAGGTTAGGCTCTTAAGCTTTTGGTGCGATAAAAGTGGGGCTGAATCAAGAGGAAGGGGTAGGCACAAAGGGGCTAGCAAGGGTAGATGATAGGCATGAAATAAAAAGCTCAACCGGGCCAAAATAATGGCCTACGTCATTCTCACGCACTAGAACTATCCTATGCCAATGCTTCAAGAATCGCTTGGGGCAAGTTCTAGCCACCGAGAAAGATTCTCCTTTCTCCCGACTCAAGGAATACGAGTCTAGCGATCGTTTACACACATCCCTACGCTACCGTTTGATTCCACCGGATTCACCATTTGAGTAGAGTAAACAACATTTACACTAATAGAGAAAAATATAAAACCATAAGTATAAAGAGAAATCTAATCTACACAAATTTCTATGCAACCGAGCACTCGACTAGGAGCACTACTGGAGTCAACATTTTACTCTGCTACATAGTCCTAAGCCATCACCTAGACTTTCCCAAATAAGCAGAAGAATTAAATTCACAACAGAGCAAGCAAACAGATGAGTACGCGCTCAAGTGGGTGCTGTGGTGTGCAATGAAAATTAACAACAATTTCCAAAAAACTAAAATAAAAGTACTTCTAGCATGCTATGCAAGAGTGCACGTGAATGGGCACAAAAACTGCTCTCCCCCAGACTTAAACTAAACAATCCACAAAATAGATGACATGAAAATCAGAAAAAGCTAGGGAAAGAGAGTACCCAGTGCTCAGAAATGAGCACACCAGAAGATTGACGTGTAAGCTAAAATGAGTCGCAGCATCCGCCATCCAAAAAAGATACCTGCATGGGTCAGCTCCGCAGAAACAAAAGAAAATAGAAAACTGAAAAAAAAATACAACTAACTAAACATGCTTAGATGAAATAAAAATGCAGAAAAGAAAGATAACTACTGGGGTTATTGTCATCCCAGCACGACTTATTTGGCATTTGTACAGTTCTAGCTAATGGGAGTATGGAAGGAGAAGTGGACAGGTAACTGGCCTAATATCCGTGTCGGTAGCGGGTACCTATACGACGACAAAACAGTTAGTCCTCTACCCAAATAATAATACCTACATAACGTAGGTAGAGGAAACAGAAAGTAAGAAGAGGAGGATATATCCTCAGTCAACTCACCAAACACATCCTTGCCTAGCAAGGTGTCGTCAACATGGAGGTGGCGGGAGGAAAAGGCAATGAGTGGAGTTTCCTCTACGGAGGGGGAATCAACCTCCTCACATAAGAGGATGCTCTCATCATTGACTTGGGCAATATGCACCAAATCCTCCTGGGGTACCTGTGAAGACTCAACCTGCACAGGCTCGGATGAAGAGGGGGGATCGAGAAATAAACAAGACGAAGAACATAAATAATCAAAAATTGGGGGAGTGGTCCCGGTCTCACTCCCATCAGGTTGGGTAAGTAAAATAATGTTTGCATTGTCATCAATGCTACAAGATTCGGCGGGATCAACGGTGGCCAGGCTTAGGATTTGGACTTCCTCCATCGGTGCTGAGGAAAACTCCTCTTCACCTTGGAGGTTGTCCTCCTTCATAGGAATAGGCACAACACTCAGATCACCCACCTCATCCTGCGACACATCATCAACAATGTCGTCGGAGATGAGCGTAGTATGCACAACAGGGAGAAGAATAGTGCTCGGATAAAGGTCGAGCACCGATCCTTCACAAGGAATCGAGTCCACTAGGGGTGGTGGATGCACATGGAGAATAGGCTCAGCAATGTCGGTGCATAGATCAGCCGCACATCCGGTGACCGTGTCCATGTCATACCCTTCAAGATGTGAAGGTGAAAAAGACACATAACCGGATGTTGAAGGTGTGCCGCCAGAGTTAGGAGTTGGGACGATCCGGATATCCGGCTCGTCATTCTCGTCCAATTGGCGAAGATGCTCGGCACAGTCCTTCAAGACATGATCAGTGCTCCGACAAAACTGGCACTGCCTTGTGGGCTTCTTTGGCACAGCGGGGGCTGAAGCCGAAAAGAAGTATGACGGTAAAGGCTCAGCAGAGTAGCCATAAGACTTACGCGCACCATATGGAGTACCAGACGAAGTCGGTGCTCCATATGCTGGGCTATAAGAATTATGCCTACTATTCTCCGTAGGGCATTCATCACTAGAGTGGGAGGTAGCTCCACACCAACGGCAACTGATATTAAGATGTGCCCACATAGTGCGAAGATAAAACGATTCAAAAAGAAGAACACTGATGTGCGAAATACCACACCTAACAAAAATTACTAACGCAACCTAATTAAAAACAGGAAACAGAATACGAGGAAATTAAACAAAGGAATGCAATTTACAAATGGAAGGGCTTCTCCCTCAGATTCTCCCTCTCCAGAGAACTCACACGACTGTGTTCCCCGGCAACGGCGCCAAAAACTTGATGCGATAGTTTCGGCAAGTGCACCGGTCGCGCAAGTAATAATAATGGGGAAATCCCCGAGTGCCGGTCTCTCAAGGAACACAGTAAGGTGGAGTTAACGTTCGAGGAAGGACTTGAGATCGAAATCCTTGAGTCGGATGGAATGCGGGAGATTTGATTTGGCTTTTGGAAAATACAAGAAAACAACTACAACTACTCCTATGCAATGCCGCTATGCAATGCTTCGCTTGGCGGGATGGAAAACTACGTAGGCCTTGAACGCACTACTTCGTTGGGCGGATGGGCGAGTAGGCTAGCGGAATCGAACTATGCGGGCCTTGAGCGCGCTGCTTCGTTAGGCGGGATGGATTACACGGGTCGCGATGCCACGCTTCGGTAGGCGGATGGGCGAGTAGGCTAACGGAGTGAGGGTCGCAAGCACCTCTTCGACAAGCACGCCACTAGCAATTGCTAGGGCGGCACTGAACACGATGGTGGAATGGAAATTAGATGGGGGCGCACCTCAATAAGCACATATGAACAAAATGATTCCAAATAAATGAAATAAACATTAAGCAATATTGTTCATAGCACACATCATCAAAATATAGAGGGAACTAGTTTATACAATCAACAACATAAGGAAGGAAAAGAGAGTAAAGGAGTCGACCACATCCGAAGCCTTGCCGAAGATTCACGGTTGGAATCGCTGGGTTGTCAATCCGCGTCCAAGCACGGTCTTCAACTGCGTCTGAGGTAGAGGAGGGCTGTCACTTCCTCCCAATGGCTCATCTTCTTCGTGTCACGATCCAATCTCCTCCGATACACGATCTCCTTGCTCGATGTTAGCGATCTTTGGGCTAGAAACCTCTCCTTGGAGCTCAAGGATGATGGAGGAGGCCTAGGGGGGGGCGGAGAACCTGCGGAAGGGGCGAAAACGGCGGACTGGATGGAAGAAATGCGGAGCTCCTGACCTAATTCGCGAGCAGGTCAATTTATAGGCGCTGGAATAAATAGTGCGCACGACCAGTGGTCGTGCGCACTAGAATCCTGTGATCGTGCGCCTGCCTGGACGGAGCCTGCAAGGTAAGAAAATTATAAAATACAATGTTCGCACGACCAGTGGCGCACGACCAGTGGCGCACGACCAGTGGTCGTGCGCGCTATCGTAAGTGGTCGTGCGATAAGGAAGACAAAACTCAGATTTCAGGGGGTAAGTGCACACGATCAGTGGCGCACGACCAGTGGTCGTGCGCAATAGAACCACTGATCGTGCACTGTGTTCCTGTATAGAATTGTACCGGAAACACCTACACGACACCTGTTCCAGCACAACCACGAATCCATCCACTGAAAGTGGCACTTAACAATGCATAGCAACTACTAAATGAGAATAACAAGAAATAACACCAAAAACGGGCATAAAAGTGCACTTAGCATGGAGGATCAAATATAAGTGAAAACGTGTCTAAAGTGAAGTGCATAGACTAGAAAATTGGCCCAGATGAGTCCATAAATGTGTATATAATTGGGACTCATCAACATGGCGGAGCCACAGAAGCCTCATCTTCTAGCGACAAAAGGGATTCTGAAATATGTGAAGTCGACCTCTGATTTGGGTCTCCTATTTTGGAGAGGGTCAAGCTTGGAGTGGCATGGATACATTGATGCTGACTACGGGGGAGACGTGGATGATCGGATATCAACGTCTGGTTATGTCTTTATGACGGGCCCCACAGCTATCTCTTGGTGCAGCAAAAAGCAGGACTCGGTGTCCGTATCTACCACAGAAGCGGAATACAAGGCTTCGACCTTGGCAGCTCAGGAAGCCGTTTGGCTCAGGAGGTTGGTGGAAGACGTTCATGAGGAGGTTCGAGGTCCCACTATGCTACGCGGGGACAATGAGAGTGCTCTCAAGCTGGTTAATAATCCAGTTTGTCACGCGAGGACCAAGCATATTGAGATTGAGCACAATTTCATTCGTTAAAAGGTGTTGGGAGGATCTCTTATGGTCGAGCATGTTCGGAGTGCGGACAATGTCGCAGACATCTTCACAAAGCCGCTGGCAAAGGGACCGTTTACACGGTTACGGAGTTTACTCGGGCTAGTCTCCACTTCCCACTTCAAGGGGGAGTGTTGAAATTTTGAAGTAAAGTGGAGACTGAGCGGTCTGTTTTTGGGAGACCGCCGAGACCGCGCGGCTTGTGTATGTTATCTGCCGGTCTGGCTCTGCCGGTTTGTTCTGGCGGTCTGCTGGTTGTTCCGGTTTGTTCTTTGTAGCTACGGTCTGTTCCCGAGCTGGTGTGCTGGTTGGCTTGTCTTCCATGTTGGAAGACCGGGCGGTCTGTTCCTATGTGTGACCGCCTGTCCGGGCGGTTTGTGCTTGGCGATCTGACGACTTGTTCTAAGTCGGTCATATGGTTCCTGGTTTGCTCCTGGTGGTCTAAGGAAGGAGTACCTTTGTGACCGCGCGAGTTGTGCACGGTCTCGTATTCGCGCGATCTGTGCGCGATCTTGTCTGCTGATCTGCATCTTGGTCGGATGATCGTCCAAGTGGTCTGATCGCGTGGTCTACCTTATGAGATTGTTGGCGATCTGACGGGTAGTGATTGTATCTCTTCTGTGCGGTGACGACATCCATCTACCCGCCTATAAATAGAGGTGCAGGGCCCGTCATTCCTAACGAGAACTGTAAGAACTGAGCCTGGGTTAATTCGTGCGGTCTCACTTTTAGGTCGGGCGGTCTCGGAAGCGAGCTGACTGTTTGTTGTGTTCGCAGCTATGCGATCAGCAGGTTGCGGTTTTCTTCCTTGGTGATTCCCAGCGGCTAGAATAAACAGTTCGGCAGCGGTCTGTCTGCGAACTGGTTTATGTTCGTTCTTGTGCTGTTCGCAGCGAGCTCAGCGATCAGGTGACCATCAGCGGTTAGGCGATCTGAGTTGCGGTCTGGCGACATCTTCAGTTCTTCGTTCCAATAAGATCCAGTTCGTGCGGTCTGAGGTGCGGTCTTGCAGTGCTGGCAGTCTGTCCGGTTTCTGTTCGTGCGATCTCAGGCCAAGCCGGGCGACTTCTGGAGTCGAGCGGTCTGTGCGGTCTCAGCTTGTCTAGCCGCCAGATTTGTTTTGGTGTGTTTTGTTCTTCTCGTCTCCGTGATTCTGATGAATCATGTCTCGCCATGTATGCCTTGCAATGTAAATGAAGATTGTGTTTCAATAAAGTTTCTTGTGTTGCTGTGTGGCATTGTAGTTATTTGGCTTTAACTCAGTTGATGCAACTCCTGCTTACTCCTAAACGATTCAAATCAAATATTTTAACACATTCTAGCTCAAACCTTCCTCAGCCATCCTCTCCAGAGATCAACCTGACCCACCGTCTAATGAGAGCCCGGCAGTAGAATCGATATGGGGGCATTCCAGCTCAAATTTTCCACAACTAGCCGCTCCAGAGATCAACTTGACCCACCGTCTAATGAGAGCTTGGCAGCGGAATCGATCTGGTGCATTCCAGCTCAAACATTCCTTGAGGGCCAATGATCAAAAAAGAGACATTGAAAACAACATAATTACCAATCGATCATATAATAAACCAACGCAAAAAGTTTAAGGATAAAAATGCTTTAAGTCATCCCCGCTTCGAGCTCAGCTAAGAGGTACCCCTTCCACATCCTGGAGGTGGAACCCTCCCGACTTAAGAACATCTTGTACAATGTAAGGCCTCTCCTAGTTGGGGTCGAGCTTTCCCACCGTGGCCCCTCTCGCAGCCACATCACCCTTTTTCGGGGCTAAATCCCCCTTCTCGAACTGCTTTACTCGGACATGCTTGTCAAAGTACTGAGTCGTCCGCCGCTTGACCTCTCCCGGCCAGATGATGGCTAAGTCCGGGAGCTCTTCCACCAAATCCAAAGATAGACTTTGTTCTTCCTCGTTCTCCAATCTCCATTCCTCATCACCTTCCCCTGTAGTCACCACCCTAGGTGACTTTACCTCGAACTTTATAGGAAGCACGACCTCGGACCCATTGGAGAGATTGAATGGGGTCTCCCCGATGGCCATGTTTGGTGTGGTTCTCAAGGCCCAGAGGACCGAAGGTAGCTGTTCTACCAAGTTGCCCCTCAGGTTCTCGACCTTCTTCTTTAGCAAATTCGATTATTTTGTTCGCCGCCTCCACTTGTCCATTCCTCCTTGGGTGGTGGACTGACGCGAACCGAAGATCTATGCCGAGCTGGGTGCAAAAGCTGACGAACTCATCCCAGGCAAACTGCGGTCCATTGTTTGTGACGAAGGCTAGTGGGAGCCCATGTCGACAGATTATCTCTCCCCATATAAAATTTATGACTTCCTAAGAAGTTACGTTATCTAGTGCTTTCACTTCCAGCCACTTGGAGAAGTAATCGATCATTACTAGTAGAAACTTTCTCTGGCCGCTCGCCTGGGGGAAGGGACCCACCAGATCCAATCCCCATATCGCAAAAGGCTACAGAGCTGTGATGGTCCGGAGCCTTTGGGCTGGAAGGAGCTGGAGGGGAGCATATAGCTGGCACTTGGGGCATTTCTTGGCGAACTCTGCCGCATCTTTGCTGAGGTTGGGCCAAAAGTACCCCTGCCTTAACACCCTTCCCTCTAAGGTCCTGCTTCCCGAGTGGCTTCCACATTCTCCCGAGTGGATCTCTTCGAGGACCCTCGAGGCTTCCTCCTCCGACACACAGTGAGCCAGGAGCCCCGAGAGGGTTTTTCGGTACAGTACACCTGCACACAAGGAATAGTATGCCAATTTATACCTGAGTCATCGCTTGTCCACATCCCCTTCCAGGAACTTCCCCAATGTCAGGAAGGTGATGATGGGATCCATCCATGATGCTCGTTGATCTACCTCCATCAATTCCCCTTCCTAGATAGATGGTCGGAAGAGTTCCGACACTGTCCCCCCCCCCCCTGCCCGGGGACCGAACTTAGCTAGGATGTCAGCTGGGACACTTTCCTCTCTCGGCATGTGTTGGATCGAGAAGGTGCAGAACTGTCCGCTGACCCCCTTGACCTTCTCCAGATAGCGTCGGAGGGTTGGATCCTTTGCCTCAAACTCCCCCTAATCTGGCACGCCACCACCATGGAGTCCGTCGAGACCTCCACGTCTTGCATACCCAACTCACGGGCTAGTCGTAGGCATGCTATCACCGCCTCATACTCGGCCTGGTTGTTGGTGATCGGGAAGTGAATGTTGATGGCTTGCTCGATCCTTATCCCTTAGGGGATCACTAGTATGACTCCCCACCCCCAAAGGAATGCTTCCCTGATGCTCCATCAACCAACATCTTCCAGGCTACCGAGTGGGGTGATCCAGCTTCTTCCACCTCGGTCACGTAGTCGGCTAAGAAGTCCTCCACAGCTTGCGCCTTTATAGATAGTCTGGGCACAAATGAGATGTCGAATTCGCTTAGCTCTACTGACCACTTAGCCAACCTTCCTGATTGCTCCTCTCCTTCCATGATATTGCGAAGAGGATGATCGGTCACCACCTGGATTGAATGTTCCTAGAAGTAAGGCCGAAGCTTACGGGCCGACACTACGAGAGCGAAGGCCAATTTCTCTAAGATGGGATACCTAAGCTCGGCCTTCCTCAGGACCCGGCTGACGTAGTAGATCGGGAGTTGTTTCTTCCCTTCTTCCCGCACCAGCCCGAAGCTTACCGCTTCAGACCCTACCCCCAAGTATATCGATAGGTCCTCTCCCTGCCACGGTCCCTAGAGCAAGGGAGCCTGAGTTAGTTGCACCTTCAATGCTTGGAAATCCCCCTCGCTCTGGTGTCCACTCAAACTTTTGATTCCCCCTTAGCACTTTGAAGAATGATGCACATTCCCCCCTCCCCCCCCCCCCCCGCCCCGGAGAGAAACCTGCTTAGCCCGGCCAGCTTCCAGGAGAGACATTGGACTTCCTTTGCGTTTCTCGGCGATCCCAGCTCCAAGATTGCCTTTACTTTGTCGGGGTTAGGCTCCACCCCGGCTGGGGTAAACAAGTGACCTAGGAACTTACCTCGGCCAGCCCCAAAGACACACTTCTGGGATTTGAGTTTCATCTTACATTTTTGCAAGGTCCCAAAAGTTTCTTCGAGGCCCCGCAGGTGGAACTCGAGGTCCCGGCTCTTCATCATGAGGTCGTCGACATAAACTTCTAAGTTCCTCCCCTTATGATCTCGGAAGACCCTATAAATCATCCACTGATATGTCGCCCCTGCATTTATTAGCCCAAATGGCATCATCTTGTAGCAGTAGCACCCATCCCCTGTGATGAAAGAAACATTCTTGATGTCGGGAGGGTGCATTCGGATCTGACGGCAACCTGAGAAAGCATCTAGAACACTCATTAGCAAAAAACCGACGGCTGAGTCAACCAACGCGTCGATTCCAGGCAGGGGGTAACAATCCTTAGGGCATGATTAATTTAGCAAAGAAAAGTCTACACACATTCACCACATACCATCCCCTTTTTTTAGCATCACTACGTTGGAGACCAGGCCTGGGTACTGGATCTCTGATACAAAATCGGCCTTGAGGAGCTTGCTCACCTCCTCCTGGATGGGTCCTTCCAGCTTGTCCGTGGGGACCTCTTCTTCTGACAGATGGGATGGGTGCTAGGGTCGAGGTTGAGGCGATGGCAGGCCACATCTGCATCTATCTCGGGCATGTCTGCCGCACTCCATACGAAGACGTCCATGTTCTCCTGGACACAGGCCAGGATCTTCTCCAGGACCTTTTCTATCACTCCCACCAGGGAAGTGACCTCCAGCTCCACGACCTCCTCCACAGCCTCCAGCTGGGACTGCTCCCCCAATCACCCTCCTTCCTTTCGCTGCAAGCAGGCACTTCAGCCTCTCCTTCCTCCATCTCCTCTTCCCGGACTTCCATCAACTCATCTGCCCCTCCTGTCTGGGCCTCCTCTTCTCCTCCTCTTCTCTCCCTCTTCTCCATCTCCCGGTCCATCCCTTCCTCCTCGGATTTCAAGGTGGTGTTGACCATAGTGACGTAGCACTGCCTTACTACCTTGTGTTCACCCCTCACCCGGACCAGGATCCCTCCTACACTAAGCTTGAGGCATTGGTGGAAAGTGGAGGAGACGCACCGGAACGCGCTGATGAGGGGTGACCCGAAGATGGCGCTGTAGCTACTTAGAGCGTCCACAATGATGAACCGGCAGTTACGGGACTGCCCCTCGTGGATGACGTGGAGCCCTACTCCTCCTTCCACTTCCTTTCTCTCCCCTGAGAATCCAAACAATGGTCCACCTGAGGCCAACACCCTTCTGGACTCCCCCTTCATCTCACCAAACGCCTTCTTGAAGATGACGTTGACTCATCTCCCATTGTACACGAGGATTTGGGAAACGGTGAAGTACTCGATGGCTGTCTGAATAACCAGCGCATCGCAAAATGGGTTCTCATGACCCAACATATCCTTCTTTGAGAAGGTGATCTTCTCTGCTGGGGGTGGAGCTTGAAATTTCGAAGCCACATTCTGACGATACATGACATGGAGGATCGCCTTGCGGGTCGCCTCAATCCCCACACCCCCATGGATCACTCTGATCCCCCCCCCCCCCCCCCCCCCCCCCCCCGAGTTCCCGCAGCGGCCCAGTCTTCACACCTTTCTTCTTCCTCCTCTCGAGGCAGGACCTCCTCAATTCTCACCGGCTGCTTCTCCCGTTGCGCCGACACTCTGTCCCCTCTCATCTCCAGGAACTCCAGGCAGGTGGCCATTGCGTGACATTCTTACTGGTGGAAGTCACAATATGACAACGCTACCTCCCTTCTCTCGGCCTCCGCACCACAATTCCTTCTCCTCACTCATGCTCCTTCTCTGGCTCCTCTTCCTCCTCTTTCTCTTCATCCTTGCCCGATTTCCATAGCCTACTAAGGTGAGGGAGGCAACGTCCTCAGAACTTGCCTCCACCCGAGCTGATGAGGTCTTCCTTGACCCCCATGGAAGTTGCGTCCTCCCTGCTGCCTCCACCCCAACTCCGGGGCCCTTGGCTCTTCACTTCTCCGAACCTCCTGCTGCTTGATCTCCAGCTTACTGAGCTTTGCTAGCCTTCTCCATCAACTCCTCGAAGGACAAGGGGGCCTTCTGCTTTAGACTCATTTTGAAGAATCCCTCTCGCAGCCCAACCGTGAAGGCAAGCTGGAGGGTAAATCCCGACACCTCATGGATAAGCAGGACCTCTTCCTGGAAACGATCCACAAAATGGGCCAACGACTCCCCGAGACCTTGCCTGATCTTGAAGAGCGCCTCGGCGTCCTTCTTCCTTTTCTTTGAGGTTGAGAAGCGGAGCAAGAAACTGCGATGCAGGTCCTCAAAAGCATAGATTGATCCCCTCGGGAGTTGGTGAAACCAGTCCCTTGCCTTCTCCTTCAATGTTGTCGCGAAAAGTCAGCAATTGAAGGCGTCTAACAGGGTCCTGAGGGAGACCATATCTTCGAACCATTGCAGGTGCGGGACAGGGTCATCCTTGCCGGTGTAGTACATCATGTCCGGCTCCCTGAACCCCTCCGGGAGTGGTGCCGAGAGCAGCAACTCACAGAACAGGTTTCCTCCCATCGCTTCTCTTGCCTGCTTGGCTTGCCACACGAGCTCCCTAACTGGGCCCGCACTCGCCAGCACAGTGCTTGCCGGCACAGTGCTCGCCGGAACAGCGCTCTCCGGGGCAGCGCTCACCAAACATGGAAACAATTCTCGCACCGCGAGGTCTCTCCTTGGCGCCTCGCCAGCCACTTCTTTGCCGGCCCTCTGCCCCGGGGCATTCTCGCCTATCCCCGATGGCTGGACGTCCTGAGGTGCTGGAGTCGCGAACTCGCTTTGCACTACGGCGAAGGCGAGGATGATAGTCTCGAGCACTTCCCTACGAAGATCCGCTAGCATCTCTACCATCACTGGCAGACCGAATGGTGGCGAATCGCCGAAGTCGCCCTCTCCCCACCTTCTCTGACCATGTTACCACTTAGTGAATTTCTTGCACTAGGTGCTTTTCATGCTCACCGCACCAAAAATATGGGAACCCTTATTTGGCCCAACGAGGGGTTCGGACCCCTGTGAAGGGGGGCAGCAAGCACTTAATGATCCCATGGAGGAACCAGACCGAAGAGTTAGAACAAAAGCCACGACCCTTGGCAACAATGTGGAGGTCCCACCACACACCCGGAAGATCTTTTGAGCACTTCCCCTCCGAAGCCAAGACTGTATTCGGGCACCTTGGAGAGCTAAAGGAGCTAACCAAAGAGTTCCTAAGCAGAAGCAAAGATCTAGTATGCTCTCTCAAGTTCTGAAATGGTTTGCTCATAGCAGGATTCTGCCTTTTGGTCTTGTTATACGGACCCCAAACTGGTCTGCTAACAGCCAAACTCTGCTGTTCTGGAGGGCTATTGGCCGCCCACCAAGGGTATCATGGTAAATTCACCTGCAGACCCCTGCTGGGCGAGTGGCTCATGAAGACGCCACTCGCTAGCCTCCTTGCGAGCTGAACTCGTGAGACCTTCTCTCGCGAGTAGGGGCGAACCCCCACTCGCCATGCCTGACTGACATTGCGAACCCTCACTTGACTCGATATGGCCAAATGCACCCCTGAGCGGCTCTCTACAACTCACTGAACCGGCGTGCACTCTCCAAATTGTCTGTGATTGATTTCTTTGCGAGCCGGCGAACACTGGGTTGTACAACTAAGTATTATGCAATCAGCAATCCCAATTGCAGAATAAAGTAAACACAGATTTCAGGAAATATAAAAATAGAAAACTATACAAAGGGACAACACGGAAAGGCAAACACAGAAGACACAGGATTTTATAGTGGATCCCCAAAATGTGGGTAGTCCACTCTTCTACCTCCTTGGTAGGATTGCATTAACTGTGTCTGAGTCTTTTGATAAGGAGACTCTCAGAACCACTGAATCTTTTTATAAGGAGACTCTTAGAACCACTGAGTCTTTTTATATGGAGACTCTTAGAACCATTGAATCCTTTGAAAGAGGGATTAATAAAACTCTTTTACAGTTGTTGAATAAAGAAGAAGAAAGAGAGAAATAGGAGAATAGAAATCTTCTTTCAGAATTCTTCAGAAGCTATTTCTTGTAAACTGCTGCTTCTGTTTATCACTGGATCTGAATATAATGAACCCTTGCTTATGATTGTGATGATTGCGAGGGTTATTGGTTTGATCCTTATTCTCTGAGCACTTCTTGTAAACTTGCTGCTGTGTTAAGAAGAAGAAGAGGAAGCAACAACTATGTTGTTTTTCCTGTGCAGAGAGATAACTTCTTTTGTCTTAGGGTTTGAGGAGGAAGAATAGAAAGCCCTATTCGACAGATAGCCAATATGTGATCAATTCTATTTTTTTTCTTCTCCTCTCAGCAAACTTATTCTCCATGATTGGAATTTGAATTTCTTTCTTCTTTTAGGCTGTCCTGAAAAGGAATTTCAATTGGACAGTTGATTTCCCTTTCTTCTTTTGCTCCCAACCCGTCCATCAGATTTGAATGCATTCCAAGAATGTTTTTGCTATCTCTTGGAATACTCCATTCCATTCTTGGCAATAAACGAGCCATTGGAGGACTGTCTTCAACATTGTGGACCTTCTGAAAAGGTACTAAATGGATAGTTGAAAAAGCTTATATTACAGACTATTTTCGACGCTGTGTCGACTTCATCATTCTTCAAATCGACGCACCTCTAAGTTCTTATAGGAGTAGCTTCTAATTCCTTATTAGCTCTGGCTAAACTCAGATGTCGACATTGCGTCGATTACTTATCGACATATTCGTCGATTTGAAGGCTTGTACTTGAACTTCATCTTTTGCGTCGAATTGAAGTCGAAGTTGCGTCGACTTCTAAGATGGCTTCGACAGGCTCTTCCTTCTGCGTCGAGTTCCTTTCGACGTTACGTCAACTTGACTTATACTTTGACATGATGATTGAGTTGCTTTGACTTTCAGTCAGAGCTACGTCGACATCTAGTCGAAGTTACGTCGACTTCAATTCGACGCAAGTTATAACTCAACTAAATTTGTACTTATCTTGACCTGGTCTTGACACTCTAAGGTGAGTGTGACATCCTAAGACATCTAATGACCAAGTTACTCTTTCAATACAATGTGGGTAATATAAGCTAACTGATGAAATCACTTTAAGTAATTTGTTAGATAAATCACAAGGGTTTTTCCCAATAGTCTAGGTTAATAAACTTTCCACAACCTACACCATGATCGTACTACATTTCCGTGGTTAAGACCTCATGTCGAACTGCATGGAATGGGTTTGGCTCAGCTTTACCTATGCTCTAGTCATCATGATCAAACGACATGATGCAGGTACATCTTCACCTCGGCCAGAAATTATTTAACACATATAAGTGCTACAATACTCTGGCTACGCACATAATCCATAAAAGAGGACTTAGGATTTGCCAATAAAATGATATAGGAGTTCCAAGTCGACTTCATTACAAATTTGTGGAGAAGGTTTTGATGGACTTACGGCAAGTGCATCAGTCGCACAAGTAATATAAAATGGGGGAGTAAATCCCCAAGTATTGATCTTAAGGAAGCCTGGTGGGGTGAGTGATTTTATCGTCGAGAAAACTAATTATAAAGATTTCTATTATTTCAATGGGGGGTTTTGATTGTTTTGAAAGACAAAAAAAAAACTAAATTAACTATTGCGGGTCAAATGCACCGCTTCGCTTGGTGGATGGAACTAATGCAGGCCGCAATGCTCTTCTTCGGCTACTGGATGGACGAGTAAGTTAGCGGGTGGAGGATTCGTAACCAGCGGAGTGAGGGACGTAAGCACCTCATCACTAGGTACGCCACTAGCAATTGCTAGTGCGGTAACTTGACGCAATGATGGAATGGTAGATGGAATGGGGGCGCTCCTTAAGTCACATAACCCAATAACAACATTTCAAAGATGTTTACCCAGAAGACCGCCTCTGAGTGGCCTTTCTCACAGACCGGGCGGTCTGAGAATGCAACGCGCCCGGTTCAGGACTCAACAGGGTCTATCAACACCAGCCAGCACAAACCGGGTGGTCTGATAGTTTTCAGGTCGCCCCCAAGGATTGAAGACCTCCAAGGCTCATGTACAGAAGGCAAGCCGCGGTCTCAAGTCGGAGACCGCCCGAGGTGCGCCATGAAGATTTCCAAGGCTCTTGTCCAGAAGGCAAGCCGCGGTCTCAAGTCGGAGACCGCACGGGTTGCATCATCGCCTTGATCGCAGCATCTTCAGTCTCCGGCCAGGACAGACCGGGAGCGCAAGCCACCAAGCCGTGCGGCTTCTTTCTTTTCTTCTCTCTGTATCCCGTCACCGCCTGCCCGATTCTCCTGTACCCGGCCAGGCGGTTATTTTATCCCTTCCCATTCGGGCGGGCCCCGAGCCTTTAAATAGGGGGTGGCGCCGTTCCCAAGGCACGCACACTCGAATCTAGGAGCTCGCTTGTTTGAGTTGCGGTCTCGAGTTTCTCGTCTTGCGACCTGTCTGACCGGCCGGCTTCCTCTTTTCTACTCTTGCAGCCCAATGTAATCTCTTTATTTCAATCAAAGGAAAGCCCGTCACAGGAGTGGCATTCGCTTTGACGGGCGAAGTCTGGCCTTGACCGCTGCCAGCGGTCTCTTTCTCTTTAACTAAAAGGTAACTAACAACCCGCAGCCTCCGATTTCCTTCGGATGTGCAATTTCGAAACCAACAGAAATGTGCGACCTTCAGATCGCGGATTGTCGGTGAAATCCTTGCTGCAATGTCAGACCGCCAGTTCCCCGTTGGAGACCGTTCCGACCACAATGAAGACTCCTTGTGGGAGGCTTTGGAGAAATCGAGAAGAGAAGCCGAGCTGGCTCAGAAAGTGACTGATCAGCGTTTGGACGTAATCAGCCAGACTTTAGCACTATTAACCGAGCGGTTAGTTCCACAACAAACCGCGGTTAACCGGGCGGTGACTCCGGTCCCTCCTCCACCTCCTCCTTACCCGCTACTACAAGTCGCCAACTTCCAGCCACTGCAAGAATGTTTTGCGGCCAGGCAAAACTTCTACCAAGAGGCTGCACACAGCATGCTGGCCCGAGTTCTCGATTTCCAGGGGGTGGCTTCTCATGCAGCCCACCTGTCCTATCCGCCAGAGGGATCAAATCGCCTTTCCTACCCGCCTGAGATCGCTGCTCATCATTCCTACCCGCCAGAAGCTGTTGTGTGCTCCTCCTACCAGGCGGCTTGTCCGCGAGTAGCCGCAGCTCAGGCAGCTTACCATTCTCCTCCTCTATATGAAGATATTGAAGAAACTTCTCCCTTCATGGACGAAGTCTGAGGGGAGCCAGCCCCGAATAATTTCAGAGAGCCTCGTCTGCCAGCTTTCATTGGAGAAACTGATCCCACTGTTCATCTACAAGCCTTCGAGTCGGCCATTGCTCTGAGGACCCTCTCGGATGCAACCAAATGAAAACTCCTTGTGACATCCTTCGATGGACAAGCAAGGGAGTGGTTCTATGGGCTGCATCCTAGGTCGATTAGTTGTTGAAATTATTGAAGTAGAGTGGAAGGTGGCTGGCGGTCTGTATATTGGTGACCGCAGAGACTGCGCGGTCTCTGTGCTGGTGCTCTGCCGGTCTGGCTCTGGCGGTCTGCTGGGTTGGCCGGTTTGTTCTAGTGATGTTCCGGTCTCTTTCCGGTCTGGTCTGCTTGGTTGGTCTATCTTCTTTGTAGAAGACCGGGCGATCTGTTCTTGTGTAATCGTTGTGACCAGGCAGCTTATGCAGGTTGATCTGGCGACTTGGTTGAAGTCGGCCAGATGTTCTTGGTTTGCTCTTGGTGGTCTAAGGAAGGAGTGATCTGTGTCTGCCCAGCTTGTGTGCAGTCTGCTACTGATTTGCGGTCTTGGACTGGATGTTGTCCAAGTGGTGTGATCGCGCGGTCTGCTTTGTGAGACCGCTCGCGATCTGATTGGTGGTGATTGTACCTCTCTTGCGGCGGTGACGACATCCATCTTCTCGCCTATAAATAGGGGTGCAAGGCCCGTCATTCACAACGAGAACTGTAAGAACTAGAGCATGGGTTTTTTTGTGCGGTCTCAACTTTGAGGTCGGGCGGTCTGGGAAGCGAGTTGACTATTTGTTGTGTTCGCAGGTTTGCGGTTAGCAGGTTGCGGTCTCCTTCCTTGGTGATTTCCCAGTGGCTTGAATAAACAGTTCGGCAGCGGCTTGTCTGCGAACTGGTTTATGTTGTTCTTGTGTTGTTCGCAGCGAGCTCGGCGATCAGGCGACCTTCTGCGGTTAGGCGATCTGAGTTGCGGTCTGGCGACAGCTTCTGTTCTCTGTTCAATTCAATAAGCTCCAGTTCGTGCGGTCTGAGGTGGCGGTCTTACAGTGCAGGTCATCTTGCCTATTTTCTGTTCGTATGGTCTCAGGTCAAGCCGTGCGGTCTCTGGAGTGTAGCGGTCTGTGCGGTCTCTGCTTGTCAGGTCGCCAGATTTGTCTTTTTGGTGTGTTTTGTTCTTCTCTCCTTCATGATTCTTATGAATCATGTCTCACCATGTATGTCTCGAAATGTAATGATGTTTTGTGATTCAATAAAGAATATTGTGTTGCTGTTTGGCATTGTGGTTTTTAGCTATAACTCAGTTGATGCAACTCCTGCTTACTCCTAAACGATTCAAATCAAAAAATTTAACATGATATCAGAGCCAGGTTCTTGGAGTGGATAAGTAGTGATCAACTTGAGTAGCCATCGTCTTTATGAAGAAGAAACCACTTAGTTTGCCATGGAAGCTGGATACGCAAGAGGGATTGATATTGAACTCCTCACATCGACTAACTTCAAAAAGTGGAAGTCGTGTATGGAGAGTTACTTACTTGGAGAGGATCTATGGGATATAGTTGGAGGAGAAGACACACAAGAAGTTTATCTAGCAGGAGATAATATGGCAGAGGTGAGACTTTGGAGGAGGACTAATGCAAAGGCAGAGTTCACACTCAAGAGGGCTATCTCACCAGAGCTATTCGATCACATCATTGGATGTAATTCTGCTGCTGAGATTTGGACATCTTTGGACGGACTGTTCAATAGGAAGAATGTAGCTCGGCTACAGTTTCTTGAAAATGAGTTGGCGAAGGCCTCTCAAGGTGATATTTCCATCTCTAATTTCTTTCTCAACATGAAGAACCTCACAGCAAAGATTTCTGCATTGGACCCTGATGAGCCCATCTCGGAGGCAAAACAGAAGAGGCATATCATCCGCGGGTTGCGGAAGGAGTATCTTGCCTTTGTGACGTCAGTTCAGGGTTTGGCAAATCAGCCATCTCTGTTGGAGCTGGAAAACTTACTTGCTTCGCAGGAAAGTTGGGCAAGACAGATGCCGGGGACTTCTATTTCTGCGGGAGATGGTGATGTGTTGTTCTCTGGGAAAAAGAAGAAGAAATGGGAGAAGAAGAAGCCAGATCATGATGGACCCTCTACTTTAGGTCAGCAGATAGGGGTTATGCTCCTAAGTCTGATGGGAAGAAGAAGGGAGAGGGACCAAGGTGCTTCAGGTGCAATAAGACCGGCCACTTCAAGAAGGATTGCCAGGTTAATTTTCAGCCGGGTCATGCATCGGAGAAGGAGAAGCCAAAGTCTGATGAAGCTGAATGGGGACGAGCCTTTGCGGCCAATATGACGGCATTTCCAGTTAAGGCCTTGGCTGCCATCAACTTCGAAGAGGATTGGATCATGGATTCAGGGTGTGGGCATCACCTCACCGGGGATGAATCAAAGTTCTCTTCTTTGGCACCTTACTCAGGTAACGATGCAATCATTACGGCTGATAATTCTGTTCATTCAGTAAAACAAGAAGGTGTTGTCTCTCTGAGCAGTGATAAGGGTCCACTCACATTGAGGAGTGTTTATCACGTGTCGGGTATGAGGAAGAATCTCTTCTCTGTGACCAATGCGGTCGATGCCGGTTATCATGTTCTGTTTGGCCCAACAGAAGTGAAGTTTATTAAAACTCAACTGGAGATAAAGGGAGATGTAATTCATGTTGGAAAGTGGGTAAAGGACTTGTTTGTTCTATCGACAAGTACCTATGTTGACAAAATGAAGACCAAGGATAGCGCGGCTATCTGGCATGAAAGGTTGGGGAATATAGGCATGGACAAATTGAAGGCTATAGCAGTAAGGGGCCTTGTCAAGGGCTTGCCTAGCTTGTCCTCCTATGGAGACGGTCATGTTTGTGTTGGATGTCAGTTTGGTAAGTCTCATCGACTTCCATTTGATAAATCGCAAACAAGATGCAAAGCGCCATTGGAGTGCATTCACGGTGATTTGATGGGACCGACTGCCACCCCAAGCCTTGGAGGCAACAAATATATGTTGGTGTTGATCGATGATTAAACCAGATATGTCTGGGTGTATTTTCTGAAAGAGAAGTCGGAAGCTTTTGCGAAGTTCATGGAGTTCAAGGAGCTGGTGGAAGGTCGGTTAGGCCTTCAGGTGAAAAAATTGAGAACTGACAATGGTGGGGAGTTCACCTCTGGTGAGTTCTCATGTTTTTGCAGGAAGCACGACATCCGGAGAGAGCTCACTTGTTCCCATACTCCACAGCAGAACGACATTGCAGAGCGAAAGATCCGTCATCTGACGGAAACCTGCAAATGCTGGATTCATGCCAAGAGTATCCCAAAGTCCTTTTGGGCGGAGGGAATGTCTTGTGTGGCATACGTCGTCAACAGGATGCCTCTAAGTCCTATCAACATGACGACCCCTCACTAACTGATGTTCAAGGAGAAGCCAAGTGCTGCAAACCTTTGGGTGTTCGGGTCAACCTGTAATGTGCATATCCCTGATGCTCTTCGGACAAAGCTAGATGCAAAAGCAAGGAAGCTAGTCATCGTTGGATATGATGAGCGGAATAAGGGATGGAGATGCATGGATCCTGAGACACGGAGATCGGTGGTATCTCGGGATGTGGTGTTCGATGAGGTGACTTCCTACAAGGGGAGTTTAGGAGTTGAACTACCGGAGAGCAGGGTTGAAAAAAGGGAAGGCTACGGAAAATCATCATGTGGAGTTGCCTGTTTCACCAGGAGCTCCAGCTGTGTCAAGCTCAGAGATGGAAGCTTCAGGATCTGGAAGCAGGGGGAGCGATGCTCCAAGTTTGCCTGGAAGAGGAGCTAGCACAGAAGAAGCAACTGAGGAGGTGATTAGTCAGGTGCAACCTCTTAGGAGGTTGAAGAGGACTATCAAGCCACCGGATCGATACACAGGAGGAAACATGGTGAGCTTTGTCTCATGTTTCTTTGCTGGTCCCTTGGATGAGCGGGAGCCGTCGAGCTTTGAGAAGGCCAAAGGCGTGAAGCAGTGGGACATTGCTATGTAGGAGGAGATGGATGCTCTCAAGAAGAATGAGACTTGGTCTCTAGTGCCCATGCCCAAGGGCATTACCCATGTGACATGCAAGTGGGTTTATAAGCTCAAGAAGAAAGCTAATGGCACGATCGAGCGATACAAGGCTCGCCTTCTGGCTCGCGGGTTCTCATAGCAGTACTGAGAGGATTATGATGATACGTTCAGTCTAGTAGCAAAGATGACTTCGATTCAATTTGTTATTGCTTTGGCGGCATCATGTGATTGGGAGATTTGGCAGCTTGACGTGAAGAATGCCTTCTTATACGGTGAGATGACAAGGATATCTTCATGATCCAACCTCCGGCTTCAACTCGGAAGATTTTCCGGACTATGTCTGCAAGCTGAAGAAAGCCCTGTATGGGTTGAAGCAAGCGCCTCGGGCGTGGTATGGAAAGATCACAGAGTATCTTCTATTCTGCGGATTCTTTGCTTCAGACTCTGACTCCAGCTTGTTCGTCAAGAAGGAGGGGTGCTTCGGTTGATTGTTCTACTGTATGTGGATGACATGATTGTCACCGGGAACTCCAAGGAGGTAGTAGCAAGGCTGAGAGCCAAGCTTGCTATCAGATTTTAGATGAAGGATCTGGGTGAGCTTCACCATTTCCTTGGACTCGAGGTGCAGAGGCGGGAGAGCGGAGTGCTCATTTCTCAGGCTGGATATGCGGAGCGGATCGTTCAATGATTCAGCATGGAGGAAGGGAAGAGCAGCTCTATACCTCTGGAACAACATCATAAACTTCGGAAGGATGAGGGGAGAGTTCTATCTGAACCATTGGTGTTCCGAGCTCTGGTTGGGAGCTTGATCTACTTGACGATCACGATGCCTGATATTGCTTATGCAGTTGGCAAGGTGAGTCGGTACATGGCGGAACCACGGAAGCCTCATCTTCTAGTGACAAAAGGAAATTTGATGTATGTGAAGTCGACCTCTGATCTGGGTATCCTATTGATGCGCAAAACTATGCCTGCAAACAACAACGGCAAGTGTACCGCGTCGAAAGTAGTATAGGTTTATAAAAACCAAGGTCGTATTAGACTCGGGGTGGTTGAGTAATTCTACTTTGAAAATCGTTATTATCTTATCAAATACAAATTGAGTTGTGGTTGCGAATAGTAAAAACTAGGAGAAATGCTAACGGAATTAAATCGATGGTTTAAAACTAGCACCCGATCTTTGAATCACCTCGGAAATAGAGAATATTGAAATGAGAATAAAATGCAATTCTCTTGTTGAAGAGGCTTTGACCATGGAGGTTCCCAAAGTATGAACACTCCTCTTTCGAGGTTTAGGTTCAACTAAGCTTAGGTGTATCGACCGAACTTTTGTTCTCAAATCGCATCGCCTAAGACTTGCCTTAGGGTGTGAACCTCGCTATTGAATTTTACTCCAATCCGGAAGAGTTACGTCGTCCTTTCTCGAGGGTTGCGTTCTACTCCTTTTACCAATGAGTGATCGATTCGACTTACGAGCCTCTCGGCTAACTAAAGAACGAAAATAATATGAATACTATATATTGATGATATAGCCTCATAATAATTTGTTAGATCAAAGGTAAATCGTGAGCGTTCAATAATTAGAGAAAAGCAAATCTAAAAATCATAGCAAAATTTATGTTATCCTCGGATCATCGCGACCGAGCACTATAGAAATTAGCCGCTCATGGAGATGGAGAAATTTTTATTATAAAACTGAGACATGATGAAAAAGAACGAACAAAGAAGAGAAGTAACAAACTTTTAAAATAGAAAATTAAAATTAGTAAAATAGAGGTGAACTTTTATTACTAGCGGGGAAAGAAATTACAAGAAATAAAAATACAAGCTTTCATGTTCGAGACAATTATAATTTGAAGAAAGAAAGACGTACAAGATTACAAGAGAATGACTAAAGCGTCGTCCGAAACACAACTTTCCGGAACGAAAAATAAACGGGAATGAAATTCTCTCGGCCGAATAATAATATACGGCCGAATAACAACAAACAAATAATAATCTCTCACCGAAACTTCACTTCTCTCCCCAAAACAAATACCTTATATAATAATTATCTTCCTGATAAAATGATTTAGCTAACCTCTTTTCCAGCAAAAATCTCTCTCCAAAGCCAAAACAGTAACATTAATGATTATTCTCTCCCAAAAACCAAAACTTCCTTTGCTCTTCCCGATGACAATATTTATAGGCAGCATCATTGTTGAAAACGGCAGCAGGCGGGCAGGAGTGCTGGTTGAAGGCAATAATTGGAGGCTGCATCCTTGGAGGCGTTACAATGGAGGAGTTCCGGTGGATCGCTGACGTGGAGGAGGCGCAAATAGAGGAGCTCGGACGGATCGCTGACGTGGAGGAGGCGCAAATAGAGGAGATCGTGCGGAGGAGGCACTGCATGGATGTTGGAGCTCAGAAGAGGTGGTGGTGGACAGCTTGTAGGAGCTCAGGCGGAGCAGCAGCTGGGTGGTGGCGTTCGGCTGCTTGGAGTGGCTGGCTGCATGGTGGTTGGCGCTGTTGCTGCGTGGAGGAGGAGGCGTACAGGGAGGAGGAGCAGCTGGGGGAGCACAGGGAGGAGTTGGCCGCCATAGTGTAACGACAACATTGAAGGTGGTGGCTGGAAGCTTCGTTCATGGCGGAGGACCGGCAGCTGTTAGAAAACATATGCATATATAAAAACATATATATTTATATATATAAACGTATATATATATATAAACGTATATATATATATAAACGTATATATAAAAACATATAAATATATATATATAAACGTATATATATATGTATATATAACCATATATATATAAATAAACATATATATAAATAAAACATATATATATATAAACGCATACATATGTATATATATATATATGTAGAGATGTAAGACAGCTTGCGAGTCTTGGATGCGACGGCGGGATTTCGCACATCTATTCTCCCAGGCATGTCGAATCCTTACAAAATAGAAAATATATGAGCTAGAACATAAAATATTATTTTTACGAAATTTTTATAAAAATAACGAACAACTGCAATTTTTTAATTAAAAATCTAATAAGAAAATAGTCATAAATGGTGACTAAATTACTAGTCATCACCTATATAGGAGAGGGTCAAGCTTGGAGTTGCATGGTTACATGGTTGCTGATTATGGGTGGGATGTGGATGATGGGAGATCAACGTCTGGTTATGTCTTTATGGCGGGCCCCATAACTATTTCTTGGTGCAGCAAAAAGCAGGAATCAATGTCTGTATCTACCACAGAAGCGGAATACAAGGCTTCAGCCTTGGCAGCTCAGGAAGCCGTTTGGCTCAGGAGGTTGGTGGAGGGCGTTCATGAGGAGGTTCGAGGTCCCACTATGCTACGCGGGGACAATGAGATTTCTCTCAAGCTGGTTAATAATCCAGTCTGTCACGCGAGGACCAAGCACATTGAGATTGAGCACCATTTCATTCGTGAGAAGGTGTTGGGAGGATCTCTTATGGTCGAGCATGTTCGAAGTGTGGACAATGTTGCAGACATCTTCACAAAGCCGCTGGCGAAGGGACCGTTTACTCGGTTGCGGAGTTTACTTGGGCTAGTTTCCACTTCCCACTTCAAAGAGAGTGTTGAAATTATTGAAGTGGAGTGGAAGGTGGCCGACGGTCTGTATATTGGTGACCGCAGAGACCGTGCGGTCTCTGTGCTGGTGCTCTGCCGGCCTGGCTCTGGCAGTCTGCTGTGTTGGCCGGTTTGTTCTTGTGATGATCCGGTCTCTTTTCGGTCTGGTCTGCTTGGTGGGTCTATCTTCTTTGTAGAAGACCGGGCGGTCTGTTCTTATGTAACCGCTGTGACCGGGCGGCTTATGCAGGTTGATCTGGCGACTTGGTTGAAGTCAGACATATGTTCTTGGTTTGCTCTTGGCGGTCTGAGGAAGGAGTGATCTGTGTCCGCGCGGCTTGTGCGCGGTCTGCTGCTGATTTGCGGTCTTGGACTGGATGTTGTCCAAGTGGTGTGATCGCGCGGTCTGCTTTGTGAGACTGCTCGTGATCTGATTGGTGGTGACTGTACCTCTCTTGCGGCGGTGACGACATCCATCTTTTCTCCTATAAATAGGGGTGCAGGGCCTGTCATTCACAACGAGAACTGTAAGAACTAGAGCCTGCGTTGTTTTGTGCTGTCTCAACTTTGAGGTCGGATGGTCTCGGAAGCGAGTTGACTGTTTGTTGTGTTCGCAGGTTTGCGGTCAGCAGGTTGCGGTCTCCTTCCTTGGTGATTTCCCAGTGGCTTGAATAAACAGTTCAGCAGCGGCTTGTCTGCGAACTGGTTTATGTTGTTCTTGTGCTGTTCGCAGCGAGCTCGGCGATCAGGCGACCTTCTGCTGTTAGGCAATCTGAGTTGCGGTCTGGCGACAGCTTTTGTTCTCTGTTCAATTCAATAAGCTCCAGTTTGTGCGGTCTGAGGTGGTGGTCTTACAGTGCAGGTCATCTTGCCTGTTTTCTGTTCGTGCGGTCTCAGGTCAAGCCGTGCGGTCTCTGGAGTGTAGCAGTCTGTGTGGTCTCTACTTGTTAGGTCGCCAGATTTGTGTTTTTGGTTTGTTTTGTTCTTCTCTCCTTCGTGATTCTTATGAATCATGTCTCGCCATGTATGTCTCGAAATGCAATGAAGTTTTATGATTCAATAAAGACTATTGTGTTGCTGTTTGGCATTGTGGTTGTTTGGCTATAACTCAATTGATGCAACTCCTGCTTACTCCTAAACGATTCAAATAAAAAATTTTAACATTAGTTGCTTTGCTGAGCTGCGCAGGGAATTCTTGCTCAGGTTTTCTACTTCGAGAAAGAGGAAAAGTGGCCCGGCGGCCCTTTTTGATATAGGGCAGCAAGAAGACGAAACGTGGGCCCGTTTCGTGGACCGTTTCTAGAAGGAAATTATGGAAATTCAGAATGTGGATCCGGAACCATACAGGGTGGCCCTTATTCATGGCTAGAGGGAAGGCCCCCTGAAATTCGAGGCAAACATAAGGGAGCCAAGGACTTATCAGGAGATGATAAGTTTGGCTAACATGTTCATCAGAGGAGAAAAAAGCAATCCTGGCTACGTCGCAAAATTGGTGAGCGACAAGGAGCAGTCTAATTCATCCTTCCATCATCCACCATCAAACCAACCCCACTTTGAGCCCCATTCCCAGAGGGAAAGAAATTACAAAAACAAGCAACCCTTCATCGGCCATCAACGATTTCAGGATCAGAAACCGCCGTTGGCCATCACATCCGCTCCATCCGTTCCTCTTCCACAAATAATGTCGGTATACCTGCCGCAATATACCGCACAGCCACCTCCAGTCATTCCATCCACCCAGTATGATGACTCGCAAGAGTCATTTGCTCCTCTGAATGTTACTATGGTCGAAGTCGTCCAAATCCTCCAGAAAAGGCTGGACATTAAAAGGCCTGCTCCTCTAAAATCGGATGTTCGTAATCGAAATCCAAATCTATACTGTGAATATCACAAGGAGGGAGGGCACCATACCGAAGATTATCGGGCTCTCCGCTTGTTGATAGAAAGGCTCTTGGGAGAGGGAAAACTCCGAGGCCTAATCCGGAAGGAAGTAACTACTGATCCAGCCACCGAGAAGAAGAAGGAAACAGTGGAAGTGACTTGGGAATGCGTCGACGTTGAAGACGCCGGCTACTATGGAGATATTCACCCTTCGACTGAATGCATTGAGGTCAATGATGTGGGCCCCTTGGGAGATATTTATTGTATTCATGGAGGGGCTGGAGATGAATCGTCTCACAAATCTAGCATTGCAAGAGTTCTGAAATAAGAAGTGGCAGCAACCACAACCTCTCCCCCTGAAAGCACCATCGTCACTTTTGGTCAAGATGACCTTCCTCCAAATGCCAATCCCTTTGACGATGCCGTGGTCATCAAAGCCGTCATTGAAAATTATACTGTTCACAAGATCTTGATTGACACGGGCAGTTCCGTTAACCTCCTCTTCCGTCCAACCTTTGAAGCCCTGAAGACTGGGAAGCCTTTGCTTTCCACCGACGGGCCTCTCTATGGCTTTTCTGGGGAGAAGAAAGAAGTAGAAGGTTCTATAAAGCTCCTAGATTCTCCGGGGGGGAGTGATAAAGCTGATCAACTTTGTGGTGGTGGATGCCCCAAGCAACTACTGCGCCATCTTCGGAAGGCCAATTCTTAATGCCTACAGGGCAGTAGTGTCCACTTTCCACCTTGCTCTTAAATTTGCTGCCGAGGGAAGGCAGTACCGGATCAGAAGCAATCCAAATGTGGCTCGGGAGTGCTATGTGCGAACCGTCAACATGATTACCGACATTCCACTTCCCGAGGCCACGGCAGAAGTGCTGGAAGTCGCTGAATCTTCAAAGGCTGCTGAGGAGAGAAAAGATTGAGAATGGGCTCACCTGGAACCTGCCCAGGTGACCCAAGAAGTCCCCATTTCTGAGGGGGAAGGCAAGAAGCTGATCATCAATGTGGAGCTGCTGGAAGAGGAGAAAGTGGAGCTGATCTCCTGTCTTCTGGAGAATCTTGATATCTTCGCCTGGTCAGCGGAGGATATGCCGGGAGTCGATCCGTACGTGTCTTGACATCATCTGAACATATCTACTGAGTTCAAGCCAATCTAGCAAAAGAAGAGAGAAGTGGCGACCAAGCTGGCGGTGCCCATCAGAGAGGAGGTTGCCAAACTCCTGAAAGCGGGCTTTATTTCTAAAATTCAATATCCCACGTGGATGTCGAATGTTGTAATGGTTAAAAAATCCGGTAGGAAATGGCGCATGTGTGTGGATTTTACTAAACTCAATAAAGGGCGCCCCAAAGATTGATACCCTTTGCCTTGGATAGATGTTTTAGTAGATTCCGCGGTTGGGTATAATTTTATGAGCTTTCTTGATGCATTTTCGGGGTACCACCAAATCAAAATGCACAAACCTGATATCCCGCACACTTCTTTCATCATGAACGATTGGTGTTATTGTTATCTCGTAATGCCCTTCGGGCTCAAAAATGTGGGTGCAACATAGCAGAGAATGATGGATACAGTTTTTAAACATCAAAAAGGCAGGAATCTTGAAGTTTATGTTGACGATCTCCTCCTGAAAAGTAAAACATTCTCAATACATTTGAAAGACCTCGTAGAGACGTTCGCTACTCTACGGAGGTTCAAGTTAAAATTGAACCCATTAAAATGTGTGTTCGGAGCAAACATGGGGAAGTTTCTCGGGCATCTCCTCACTCCCGATGGCCTTGCACCGAACCCAGATAAGGTGAAGGCCATCCTCGATATGACCCTCCTCGTAATACCAAGGAGGTCCTGCAACTAGGAGGAAGGTTGGCGGGACTGAGCAGGTTTATCTCCAAATCAGGAGATAAAAGTGCTCCATTCTTTAAAATACTCCGGGGAGGATCAAAATTTGAATGGAACGAAGAATGCAGCAAGGCTTTTGAACAGTTAAAAGTACAATTGACTTCAACCCCTCTACTTCAAAGTCCTCGTGAGGGAGAGATATTATTTTTATACTCGAGGGTCGGCCCAGATGCAGTAAGTTCTATCCTCGTCCGGGAGGAAAAGAAGAAGCAGTTCCCAATATATTATGTCAGTCACATCCTCAAGGATGCAGAAATGAGATATTCAATCCTGGAAAAGCTAGCTTTGGCTTTGGTCAAGTCATCACGAAGACTTCGCCCTTATTTTCAAGCTCATCCAATCCAAGTAATTACAGACCATCCTTTGAGAAGCATTCTTGAAAAGCCAGATCATTCAGGAAGGATAGCCAAATGGGCTATCGAATTAAGCGAGTTTGAAATATCCTATATTCCGAGGACAGTAATCAAAGCACAGGTCTTGGCAGATTTCTTGGTTGATACGACAGAATCCAGTCCCGAGCAAATGGAGAAATCCCCTTTGGCCTGGGTTGTTTACGTAGATGGGGCTTCTGGCAAAAACTCTGTGGGAGCTGGAGTATTTTTAATTAGCCTGAATGGCATTAAACTTGAGCAGGCTTTCAAGTTCTTCTTTCCAGTCACAAATAACCAGGCACAATACGAGGCACTTATGGCTGGTCTAAGGCTTGTAAAAGAGCTGGGCATTGAACATGTGCATGTCAAAACTGATTCATTGGTAATGGGTTCTCAAGTTTTGGGGAATTACGAAACAAGAGAGCCAATGCTGAGGAAGTATCTACTGCTAGCAAAGGAGGAGATTGGGAGATTCAAATCATTTATCATCGAGCATATTCCCAGGATGCAAAACGAGGAAGTAGATGAGTTGTCAAAGTTCGGTCTTCCGTCAGGGGGAGTGACCTCTGAACTTTTTCATTCGGCAACAGAGGAGGGTGAACTCATGCAAATCTATCAGCATCCTTCTTGGAAGGATCCTTATGAACTATATTTATCAAAAGGAGAGTTTCATCAATCTATTAAAGACAAAAGAAAATTCAAAAGGAAGGCGGCATATTACTACATGATAGCGGGAATCTTATACAGGAAAACGTTGATATCTCCCTCGGTACGGTGTGTTTCGGAAGAGGAAGTTCCGACCATACTTCAGGAAGTTCATTCCGGGGAATGTGGCAGCCATTCAGGGGGAAAGACTTTAGAGAAAAGAATCTTGAGGCAGGGGTATTTATGGCCAACCATGAGGAATGATACTGAAGTATTTGCCAAGCGATGTGTTCAGTGTCAAAAGTTTGCTCCGCTTCAACATCTGCCCGCTCAGTCGCTTAGATCAATTACCTCAGCATGGCCCTTCGCAGTTTGGGGGATGGATCTTATCGGACCCTTCCCGATGGCTAGTGGCCAGCGTCGTTTTAACATTGTGATGGTTGACTATTTCAGCAAGTGGATCGAAGTGAAGGCATTGGCAAAAACTACAACCCAAGTCATCAGAAACTTCATCTGGGGAGAGATAGTTTGTCGGCACGGAATCCTGCTGGCGATCGTCACTGACAATGGCCCGCAATTCAACAATTCAGAAATGATAAACTTATGTGACCAGGTTGGAATTGACCTTCGGTTCTCCTCAGTGCATCATCCCAGAAGCAATGGTCAAGTGGAAGCAGCTAACAAGCAAATCCAATATCTTCTGATGAAAAGGGTGCAAAATCAAAAGGGAAATTGGGTAGAACAACTTCCTTCTATCCTTTGGACTCTTCGTACTACTCCATCCTCAGCTACAGGAGAAACACCTTTCAAGTTGACTCATGGTTCAGAGGCGGTTATTCCAATAGAGTTTGAAGTTGTTACTCCCAGAGTTGTGCATGCAAAGGAGGGAGAAGAAGCGTGGATAGAGCATAATGACGAAGCCATCAAATACAGTCTAGATTTGATCGAAGAGCTTCAGGATGAGTCAACAATCAGACAGGAGGAAGTGAAAAGGAGAATGGCCAAGTACTTTGACAGAAATGTCAGGGTAAAACATTTTGCAGTTGGGGACATTGTGTTAAAGAAAGTTGATGCAGCAGCCAGAACAGGCAACGCCGAAAAGCTAAATCCCAACTGGGCAGGGCCTTTCATCATCAAAGAGGTACTGAAGAGAGCGACTTATCGCCTCCAGACAAGCGAAGGGGAGAACATCTCACGCACCTAGAGCGGTGACGACCTTAAACAGTTCTATCCTTAAAATGTCGTCTTCGTTTCTTACATTTTTTGGATATTCAATAAGAAGCCCCATACTGACACATCTCCATGTCTGAAGATTCTTTTTGCACTTTTATATATATATATCCTCCTCACTGAACCACGGAGACATCGCCAAGTTCTGCTCGAACCCCCTCAGATTGTAGTCATTAGCGTAAAACCACGAAGATCATGAGTAGCGGGGAGTTTTCGCACACGTGTAGTGGTAGCTTGCCAATTCCCGTGCGGTGGTCTTCAGAACCTTAGATCCCGGCTGATATCTGACACACCCCTGCATCAAGGGAGGTCTAGGTGAATGCTGGCTCTATCATGCCCCGAGAGGGATATAGTTACAGCTTTGATGATCTTTTTGAGGAAAGTGATGTCGGTTTAGCCCCCGAAGCATAACCACACCTGCCCAACTGATCATCTTGGTCTGTGACCATCGAATACTCCTAGGCACTCTCAAGCGATGCTTAAGCGGGACCCACAACTGAGTTGATCTCTCTGAGGAAAGCGATGTTAGCCGCCTAGGCCCACCTGCCCAATTGATCAACTCGGCTTGTAACCCTAGGCAAGAGAGCAGATGAGTCGCTTACAGCCCTTATGACCACTTGAGGAAAGCAATTTTCGCCGCCTAGGCCCACCTGCCCACTTGGTCATCTAGGTCTATACTTATCTTTTTTCTACAGCTCTTATGACCACTTGAGGAAAGCAATGTTCGCCGCCTAGGCCCACCTGCCCACTTGGTCATCTGAGTCTGTAGCTATTTCTTGTTACATTGCAGGATATTATCTCATCCTATATGGTCATTCTAGACCATTTGGGAGAAAACATGATTTTTATAGGTACATCGCAGACCGGTCAGTTTGATGCTTAAACTGGGCGGTTTGAAATTAGTAGGTACCAAAGTTATTGGGCGGTCTGGTTATTAAACCGGGCGGTTTGAAATAAGAAGATACCAAAGTTATCGGGCGGTCTGGTTATCAAACCAGGCGGTTTGAAATAAGCAGGTACCAAAGTTATCGGGCGGTCTGGTTATCAAACCAGGCGGTTTGAAATAAGCAGGTACCAAAGTTATCGGGCGGTCTGGTTATTAAACTGGGCGGTTTGAAATAAGCAGGTACCAAGGTTATCGGCCAGTCTGGTTATTAAACCGGGCGATTTGAAATAAGCAGGCAATAAGATTACCACAGTTCGATTATTAAACCGATCGGGTCAAAAATAAGCAGGATATCACAAAATGCCATGGGGCCTATCAGGGTATTGAGCATAACCGTGACCGGTCGGTCTTATCATCCGATTTATAATCTATCATCCTTATGGGTATTAGTTCTATCCATTCGGGTAGAAATGGGTTTTACACAAGAAAGTAAATATGATTCTTGCGAGATGGAAATCATTACAAGTATCAAGCCATTAACCGCCCGAGTTATATACAGATCGCACGGGCTTGTCAGTTGAAGATTATACTCAAGGATGGGACTTACAGAAATCTGAATTATAAGTCATTCGAGTTAAATACTAATCGCACGACCTGTTGATTGTTTTCTTTTTACTTGGTATTCTCTATTTTGCGAAGTAATCATGTAAGGCCGGAAAGTAATCGCGCGGCTTGAATTCACATATACGGAGACATCCAATCACATTAGATGCATTCAAGTCGCACAATTTGCGATCAGGATATAATCATTGCAGCGGCTTAAAGTTGCATTCGGTTGACTCAGGATATTCATATTAAGAACCTACAGAGTTCAAATTTCTATCCGCCCGACTATATATTATAACCGCATCAAATTATTTATCAAGGTAAATGGTTGATATTCTTCCGGGTTATATGGCATTTGCTGAGTTGAGATCAAAGAAACAGGCCACCCGAACAGGATTTACAGCGTTCGAATGGCTATCTAATTGGAATTCTGTAGGTTCAGTACCCGAACCGACTGGGTTATTATTAAGTCGCACGACCTGATTAGAAGAAAGTTAATAATCCAAAACAAAAAGAGATCGCAGACAATCACAAGTAAGTCACAGAAAGCGAACAACTAGACAGGTAAAAACTTCCCATTTCTTTATCAAAATATCTTCACATTGTATTATAACCAACCTGTTAACAAAACCAAGCCGCCGGCTATTCAAAATAAAAACAAAATACAACTATTGCCCGTCTGGCTTGAGCCTTTTCGATGCAGGAGTGCTCAAGTTTGCGCTGCCGCCAATCGAAACATTGGGAGAATAGCCCTCGCTGCCCGACGAAGACGAGCTGCTCAGTTCGCCCGACTTGCGATCGGCTTCTTCTCCAGAATCACTGGACTCAGAGTCCGAGCCGATCTCTCCCTCCATAGCCGCAGCGGGCTCTTCAGCTTCATCGTCCTCATCGTCACTCTCCTCTGAACTAGTCCCATCGACCTTATTCTTCCCTTTTGCTTTCCGCCTAAGCTTGTCCAGCTTCTTTTGTAAGGATGGGTAGGCGTTCGAGAAGGTGAAGTTTTCGAAGCCGGGTGCCAACACGCCAAGTTCCCTCAGGCGGTCAAAAGCTCCATCAATCCCCTCGGCTACGTGGGGGAAGAGCTCTTCCTAATAGACCAGGTCGGTATCATCATACTTTTTCTGCAAAATGAAATACAGGTAAGACCGCTCGGTCTGGTAAATAAGAAAGTCGGTTAACAAGGTGATAACTTACCAACTATGCTTCCTTTAGTCGTTCGAATTCCTTTTCCGATTCAGCGACCTTCTTTTCTAAATGATCATTTGCTCTAATCAACCTTTTGAAGGTCATGCCCATGAAGTGATTGGTAATAAAACTTTCAGCACCAACCCGTGCGGCTTACCGGGCGAGCCCTTCTTCAGGAATCCTCCTTAACCGCCTGAAGTTGCGCCGGCCATACATGGCGATGACGGCGGCTTCTGCGTGTTGGACAGATTTCTCATTTATCCAGTGGGGGAGTGCAGTTGAGACCTGGACACCATCTCCGTCCGGGTACCAGGATAAGACCATGCGGCCTTTCAAATCCTTCACTTTGCTGTAGGATTGAAGAGAAGAGAAGTCGCCAGAGGAGGCCGAATCCTCTCCGTCAGACGTCGGCGGCTTGTCTCTCCTCTGCCTTTTTTCCCTCTGAATCAGAACCAAGCCGGCCGGACTGACCGGCTTGTTCCTGGGAACGATAGCCTCGGCTGGAAAAGAGAAGTGGAAGTATCAGAGCAGGAGGCCGCGCGATCAATATCAAAACAGGAAGCGGGTTGAAGAAAACTTACTGTCCTCAGGACGGACATTCTCCAGCTCAGCAAGCAGTGGAATGTAGTGGCTTACATTAAGCCACTCATTCTCAAGAAGTTTGCAGGTCTTCATCTCAATCTCGTTGACGGCGATTTGTTGAAAGGCCTCCTCTGGCCGAACCTGCGGGTTAGGGTTTAACAGGACAAGACGGCCTTCAAATATCAGATATCTTTCTGACCAGGCCGTAACCTTGTTTGCAAGGTTAACCACTTTCAATCCCCTGCAACCGGAGTACAAGTGGCTTTTAAATACATTCGACTCGGAGTCTGGGATAGCCCGCACCGAGAAGATTTTTCTAAAGAGGTCCATCGAGAAGCGGACTCTCTCAGACCGCAGATAAGAAATGAAGCTGCATATGCCTACCATAAAATTGGGGGAAATTTGACCGGGAACAACCCCGTAATGGTCAAAGACCATGGCGAGTTCGAGGGATATTGGAATCTTGAATCCGCAATCGAAGTGATCGATTGGGATAGAAATCTGATTTGGCGCGGAGGAATTTATTCGCTCGTCGCGGAATGGAAGCCGCGCGAGTAGCGGGCTCCCTACCATGTGCTTCTCCACGAATTCGTCCAACTATGCTTTGGTCAGTCGGCATTCCTCGTGGTCTGCCAAATGGAATACTAAAGCAGCTTCAGATCGGGTAGCGGACACCTTCGCTGGTCGCTTCGGCTGACGCTTCACTCCCATCTTGAGATTCTGCTGAAGGGGTCTTCGGAAAGGCGCTACTTATAAGAATAAGTGATCTGCATTTAGCAAAGGTCAAATCGCGGCTAGCCTAATCAACCCGCGCGGGCAAATTTTCGTACAGAAAGCTAGTTCATTAGCAGCAAACCACAAGGAGTAAAATCCAAACAAGTGGTTTAAAGAACAGCAGAAACAAGCCGCTTGGCTTGCAAAGAAATTCGCAGGCATCAATCAATATACAAAGGAAGAAAATAAACACATTCAAATAAACAGACCGCACAGTCTGCAAGACAAACTGAATATCATAAAATTAAGCTCAAGAAGTCAAGTTTGTCCGAAGGACCGAATAAAACATTACAAATGATTGTCTTAAAACCGCTCATCACTAGCAGGCGTCACTCGACGCATCCTCTCTATGAAGTCGCGCGACATGGTCGCCGATTTGAAGAACTGTTCCTTGCATCTGATTAATACTATGATTAAGGTGGTTGATAATACTATGAAGCCGCGGCATCCCGCTCTACTCGCGCTGCCGAAATCACGCGAGCAGGTAAAGATGCTGCGGCCTCATTCACATTAGCAGCAGGGTGGATCATCCCAGCCGCTGGAAGAGTTGAGATCGTCCCAACAGCCGGGCGGTGTGATCCACACCGACCTTCATCAGTTGTATTAAAAGGACGCCGACTTCCGCCAACCTCCCTTGTCAGATGGAGATAATTTTATCTATAGTAAGCGCAGTCGTCCTCGAGCTTGCGGATTTCCTTCTTTCCCCTATCAAGTTGGGCGGTCAGCGCAACAACCTCGTCCTGTCTTTCTTTCCTCTCAGTCTCCAGCGCAACCCGCATGGCAGTTTTTTCATCCTCAGCGGCTTTCTTATGCTCCTCAAGGGTCTTCAACTGTTGTTTAAGGATTTCAAAATTGCTTTGAAGAGCGGCCATCTCCTTTTCCATCCGGGTGTCCGGGTTCGGTAAGGAGCTCAGAAGGGATGAAACCAGCGGAGGAAGACTAGCCACCAAGTCACCCGGCTACGGAATAGAATCATGATCGTCTGCAACAAAAAAGACAGTCAGAAAGGTCAGTCGAATGTAATTTTATATAACAGGGGCATTGTCAAAAGAAGACCGCTCTTTCCAAATTCTCCCTGCTTACAAGCCGTAGCAGTTCGGGTAAAGTTCGGATGGATAGACCGCCTCGATTGATCAGAATTGATCTTTCGACGCTGCTCTCTCCACGACCTCTCATTTTGCCTCTGCTTGCAGCAGAAAATTGAGCAGCGGAGGGAAAGAAACTTGGTGACGGGTTCAGTAACAAGTCGTGCGGCTAGTTTCGAGACATCGTTTTGAAAAAAACGAACAGGGCGGTAACCCGCAACCCCTTTACCTGGTGCAAGAAGATTGAGTGACGGTGGTGGTGGCTTATCTAGAAGCTCTCTCATCTTCTCCGCCTTCATTCTCATAATCTGCATCCCAGCCATCACAGAGTCCCGAGGAGCTGGTGCTGCCTTCTCAGTCCGGGTCGCATCCTCGCCAGGGGGGTCAACCTCGTTCAAATCAGCGGAATCACCAAGCAGTTAATCCTACTTCTTAAGGGTATCAAAGTCTTTGATAATATCACTTAAAGTCGTGCTATGAGCAGGGGCCGGGACCTGGTCGCCCGGCTTGGGGGAGGGAGTTGTTAGGCCCTCAGAAACTTCCCTTCCGCGTGCCTTACCTTGAAGACTACCCGCTCTCGGCTTTCTTGAGGCCGATCTATTCTTCGCCTTCAAACTCTTGGCTTTCCTCAAAAGCCTCTCTGTGGTTGTCTCTGCTCTCTTCCTCTTCTTCACCGACTCTTGTTTAGCTTGCTGCGAGCAGACAGGACTTTCCTCGATATTCACTATTGGGTTCTACTGCCCGGTCGGTTTGGGGGAGTCAACCGCTTCTCCTCCATCGCTTATCTTCAAATGGTATACCCCAGAAGGAGTAATCTCCATATTGAAGGAATCAACCCCCTCGGCTTTCGGGACAACGATCTCAGGGTTCGACTTATCTTGAGGAGGGGGCGGATCGGTCGCCTTATCAGAAGGGGCAGACAAGTCAGCTGGGGGCGGGTTGGAGCTACCCGCTCCATCTTTGGCCAGCAAGACGTCTGATAACACAGGGGGAAGGTCGGTCGGCTCGCCCTTGGAGGCGACGGTAACAGTCAGATCAACCTTTTCAGGTCGATGGATCTTCTTCTTTTTATTCTTCTTCTCTTTCTCGCTGTCTCCACAGTCTTTGGTCGACTTCTGGCGGCTTTCAAACTCGGCCATAACTTTCACCATCTTGATTGGGCTGGTTAGCCAGAGGGTTTTAACTGCAAGAGGCGAGTAGCGATCCATGGTAGCGCTCCAATTATGCGGAAACAAAGGCTTCCAGAGCCATTATAACCCACGAGGCAAAACAAGTGCGGTCTCCGGCTAGAACTAATATTTTCGAAATCATTCCTGGATTTGAAAATATGCGGGGATTATGTTTACCGAGAAGACCACATCCGAGTGGCCTTTCTCGCAGACCGGGTGGTCTGAGAATGCAAGGCGCCCGGTTCAAACTCAACAGGGTCTATCAACACTAGCTAGCACAAACCGGGCGATCTGATAGTATTCAGGTCGCCCCCAAGGATTGAAGACCTCCAAGGCTCATGTCCAAAAGGCAAGCCGCGGTCTCAAGTCGGAGACCGCCCGGGGTGCGCCATGAAGATTTCCAAGGCTCATGTCCAGAAGGCAAGCCGCGGTCTCAAGTCGGTGACCGCACAGGTTGCATCATCGCCTTGATCGCAGCATCTTTAGTCTATGGCTAGGACAGACCGGGAGCGCAAGCCGCCAATCCGTGCGACTACTTTCTTTTCTCCTCTCTGTATCCCGTCACCGCCTGCCCGATTCTCCTGTACCCGAGCAGGCGGTTATTTTATCCATGCCCATTCGGGAAGGCCCCCGAGCCTATAAATAGGGGGCGGCGATGTTCCCATGGCACGCACACTCGAATCCAGGAGCTCGCTTGTTTGAGCTGCGGTCTCGAGTTTCTCGTCTTGCGACCTGTCTGACCGGCCGACTTCCTCTTTTCTGCTCTTGCAGCCCGCTGTAATCTCTTTATTTCAATCAAAGGAAAGCCCATCATAGGAGTGGCATTCGCCGTGACGGGCGAAGTTTGGCCTTGACCGCTGCCAGCGGTCTCTTTCCCTCTAACTAAAAAGTAACCGACAGCCCGCAGCCTCCGATTTCCTTCGGAGGTGCAATTTTGGAACCAACAAAAGACATGAAAGTATCATTTAAATCAACAAGGGTTTATGGATCATCATTCATACAACACAATAACATCAAGAAATAACTACAACATTATAGAGGAGGAAAGGTAAACCAAAGACGAAGACTCACTGAAGATTTGCGGTCAAAATCACAGGTTTTTCACGCCTCATCCGTTCTCAGTCTTCAATTGATGTCAGGGGTCCAGAAGAGTTGTCACCTTCCTCTACGTTACCCATCTTCTTTGGATAGCAGCTTCAATCTAGCTCTCACTGAAGAACTCTTGGATGCAGCAGGAAATCACATGGAATGGATCTCTTGAGCTTACGGATGATGGAGGAGATCGAGGAGGAAGCTCTAGTTCTTGATTCACAAGTAAATGGTGCCCGAAACTTCTCCTAAAAGTGGGCGGTGGTGGAGCGATGAAGTGGAGCGAAACCTGGAAGCTTGGCACTAAATATGGCGGGCTGGTCATTGATCTTCAAAATAGGTCAATGTCCAAGACTTTTATAGTAAACAGTCAAATATTTGGTCACGCACGGTCGAACACACGACCGTGTGTGGGTTGTGCGATATTAAGCCCCCAAGATGCCCAAGAAAATGAAGCAGAAGTTCCCGTGTGATTTTACTCACGCACGGTCAAAACTGACCGTGCGCAAACAAAACGCACGGGTAGAAATAGATCGCTTACAAACAGGTTATCACATGCAGATCATGTGTTTTCTTCGCGCATGATTGACTCCAACCGTGCATAAAGCAAATGTGCGGGCCATAATTTTATAAATATTTGGACGAAAAAGAGAGGCTCGTGCGATTTTACTCACGCACGAGCAAAACTGACCGTGGGCGAACAAAATGCATAAGTGAGGGAAGATCACCACTTTGGGCCACAAATGAATGCTCGTGGTCAGAGCGATCATGCATCAAGGAAATGCATGACCGTGTGATTCATGCAGACATAAAATCTGGGCAAAATGGATATCTGCCCACCTACACAGCAAAACACACAGCAGACCACAGCTGGGAATACCCTTCCAGCTCAATCCAAACATAGAAAAAAGATGGGGAGAACCATGTGCTTATCCCCAACAACATAGTGCACAATTGCACTCCAAAATGGGCCAAAATAGTGCACTTAGAGTGAAAGTGACTATGAGTATATACAAGCAATTATGGCTTGAAAGTGAAGTGCACAAGAGTGAAAACTAGCACGGATGAGTCCGTAAAACACTATAAATATTGGACTCATCACATCTCCAGACTTAATCATTTGCTCGTCCCGAGTAAACAATCCCTTATGCAGACGAGAAAAATGTTAGCTCGCTTAGTTATTGCAGATGCGGTGTACAATGCGAAGTCGCACACTCATGCGCATAGAAATACAGCAGAAGAAATTTTTAATTATACAAAATAGTTTATAAATATCTATGAGCATAATGATATATTATTTCTACTCAAAAGTTGAATCATGGTGAATCACCCGGTCACGCATAGGAAGAAATTAGACTGATTGCTGAGGCGAGAATTGCCCAAGATCGATGCTCGGAACAACCTCCATTGATATCCATCAATGTCAGGGGCCATAGGCTCACGCGTTCACCCTCTCTACACGGCACTCGTTTGGTTCGTTGCGTGAGTCAGTAGGAGTTTAGGTTAGAGATGGGTCCTGGGTTATGGTAGGGTATACAATGATAAACAGGAAGGCTCAAGTATTAAACACAATTAAGTTAATGCAACAAAGCTAACCAAGCATACACAATATGCTCGGGTGCTCCACACCCCCAGACTTGAACTTGAAATCATGGGTGTGCGCACCGCCTACTCCAAATACAAATCTCAAATAGATTTTCAATTAGCTCTTTCGCAATTTTTATTTTCTTTTTCAATTTTTTTCTTTTTATTATTTTCTTTTTCTTTTCATTTCAACTCATTTTCAGCAAATATTCAAAGTAAGCACATCCACATTTTCACAAAAATATCATCTCATCCACACGCTCAAATTGAAATTAATTGAACATTAAAACTCGGGTTTGGGTGTGCGACTAGGATCATCTTTTGGCTTTTGTAACATGTAAGTGGAGTTGAATCAACGGGAAGGTGGGCACAAAGGGGCTAGCGAAGATTAGATGATAGGAGCGACATGAAAAGCTCAAACTAGCCAAAATGATGGCCTACGTCACGCTCACCTACTGAACTAACTTACACCAATGTTTCAAGAGTCGCTTGGGGAAAGTTCTTAGCCACTGAGAAAGATAATCCTTCCTCCCAACTCGAGCAATACGGGCCTAACAGCCGTCTACACACATCCCTATGCTACTGTCGGATTCACACCAGATTCACCACTTTTGAGTAGAATAAACAATAATTACGCAAATAGAAAAGTATAAAACTAAAAGCATAAAGAAAAATTTATTCTACATAGATTTCTATGCGAGACGCGAGTACTCAACTAGAGCACTACAGGAGTCAACATCTTACTCTGTCTCATAATCCTAAGCCAGCACAGTGATTTTCCCATTCACACCAAAGAAATGCGTTAGACTCGTAGCGTGGCAATGGCTAAGTGCGTGCTCAAGTGGGTGTTGTGGTGTGCGATGAAGATGAACAACTACTAAACATAATTGAAATAAAAGTACTTCTAGTATGCAATGCACTGTGCGTGTGCAGTGGGTAACTAAAATCAGCTCCCCCCCCAGACTTAAATCTAAGCAGTATGCAATATATAAATAAAGATTAAAAATGGAAGTTAGGAGAAGAGGTTGTTGGATCGGTAGGCGCCCTTAGAGGGGGGGGGTGAATAAGGGTTTTTAAAACTTATGTTATATTTTGATTATCTTTGAAATAATGTGTGATTAAGAAGGTGAGAAATCAAACAAAACAATTGAAATAAAGTAGAGACATGCTTTATTAATATGAAATATGGTTTTACAAAAGTTGATTTCTATAATGCAAGAAATTGGTGGCGAATAATAGTAAACTCTTTTTGTTTTCTATCCAGACTCGCATCCCCACGAACCGGTGGCTCTAGCCAATCCTTCCCCGGATTCAGCCTTAAGCCGCTCTAGCCAATCCAACCCCGGATATGGCCTTGAGCACCCCATAGACCTAACCTAGATCTAGTCGCCAACACGAGGAGAATTTCTGCCCTAAGTCCTACCCAGACCTAGTCGCCAAAACGAGGCGAATTCTCTAACGTTTTACAAGAAATATGAAATGATAATAATAAAAACTCCCTCTTGAAGAACTTCTGAAGTTGGAGACGAAGATCCGCTATAGAATAAGCATTGTAGAAGCGGACGTCATATGGATCCTGCGTGAAGAGATTCTCCTTCAGAAATCCGCAGAGCTCTGGTAGGACATCAACTTTCAGCCAAATCAGGCACTGGAATTCTAGCACTCAATCTCTCTCTCTGATGGGTGGTTAAAATGAGAGAAGAGAGGTCCTATTTATAGCCTCAGCGCTAGCGCTATCGCCAGCGCTATCCCATATTAGGACATATGCTACGCGGGAGAATCTTCAATCCGAGGAAACATTTTCTTCTTGCATTCTGTGCTCGGTGCTACCGTCTGTGCTATCCGCCTTCTAAATGTACTCCGAGGATTGTGCTAATCATCACTAGCACCGGGCGCTAGGTGCTACCGCTAGTGGGCATGTTGGAATTATTGGCCCAATTTTGGGGGCAACCTTCTTATGTAATTCTTGAGTCATATGGACTTTGTTTCCTGCACACTTAAACACACAAGATCAAATACACATAGGATTTGTTATTCTCAAACCTAGGAGATGCGAAAGACAATGTTCCAACAAACTCCCCCTTTTGATAATAACAAATCCATTAATGATAAATCAGAGCATTAATATATAAGCATGATGAAACCTACTTGTGTGAGTGTGAGAGTGATGACTGATGAGTCCTAATTTTATACACATTTATGGACTCATCTAGGCCGATTATCTAGTCTAAGCACTACCCTTTAGACATGTTTTCATTCACATTTGATAGCCATTATTTATTCCATGCTAAGTGCACTTCTAGGCCCATTTCGATGTGCAATTGCACGCTTTATTGTTGGGGGTAAGCACAATGTGCTCCCCATTCTTTTTATGTTATTATGATGCTGCTGGAGGTGTTTTCCCAGCTGTGTGATTGTTATTTGGTGTTATGCAGGTGGGTAGAACATCCATTTTGCCCATTTTTCATGTCTGCATGAATCGCACGGTCGTGCATTTTACTCACGCACGGTCGGCTGCGATCGTGCGCATTCATTTATGGCCCAAAACAACTTTCGGATTCTGGTCGTGTGTTTTTACGCACGGTTGTGCGTTTGGTCGTGCATGAACAAATTCTGCACCTGTCTATAAATAGCTGCTCCGCGAAAACAGCCGGATCGAATTCATTTCTAGGTCTTTTTGTCCGCCGTTTTCGCCCTTTTCGCAGGTTCTCCGCCCCCTTTGGCCTCCTCCATCATCCTCAAGCTCTAAGGAGAGGGATTCAACCCTACATCCACCAATATCCAAGGAGAAGGAAGCTAGGTCATTTCCGGATCGTGACACAAAGAAGACGGGTTCATTGGAGAGTCGTGACAGCTCTCTCTACCCCGGACGCAGTTGAGGACCGAGCTTGGATGCGGATTGACAACCCAGCGACTCCAACCGTGAATCTTCAACATGACTTTGGATTCGGTCGATCTCTTGCTCTCCCTATCTTTGTATTGGTAGTTGTAAATGTTATTTCTCTATATTTTGATGATGTGCACTATGAACCATGTTATGTAATGCTAATTTCATTCGTATGAAATTATATTTTGTTCATATGTGTGTATGAGGTGCGCCCCATCCATTTTCCATTCTGCCATTGTGTTCGTGTGCCGCACTAGCAATTGCTAGTGGCGTGCTTGTCGACGAGGTGCTTGCGACACTCATCCATATGCCTTCTCGTCCATCCGCCCAGCGAAGCGTGGCATAGCGGCCCGTGTAATCCATTCGCCTAACGAAGCAGCGCGCTCAAGGCCTGCACAGTTCGATTACGCTTGCCTACTCGTCCATCCGCCCTTGCGACGCAGCGCGCTCAAGGCATGCCTAGTTTCCATCCCGCCAAGCGAAGCATTGCATAGCGGCATTGCATAGGAGTAGTTGTAGCTCTTTTTCTTTATTTTCCACAACCAAAACCCCCCGTTTCCGCAACCCATCCGACCAAAGGACTTCGATCTCAAGTCCTTCCTCGATTGTAAACTCCACCTTACTGTGTTCCTTTGAGATCGATACTTGGGGGTTCATTCCCATTTTATATTACTTGAACGATCAGTACACTGCCGTTTCGTGTCGCAATCTAGCTACCGCCTATAGCGGTGTGCGAGATTTGCGCATCAATGACTTAGAATAAATATTGATTTTAGTATTTAGAATTGCTCCCCCTAAATACATGTTCCGCCTTAGTGAATGCTCTCCTAATATGTAAGCTATTATCTTAGTTAATCATGTTAGTATTCATTTTGATAGCGGATTTTATTTATCATGTTCATTCTCCCCCTTTTGTTAATAGAAAAAGTGGGTAAGGTAGCAAAACACAAAAAAGTTTTGATAAGTTAAAGGCATGATCGAGCTTTGAGAGAGAAGGAAATGATAAGGAGTTTTAGGATAATTTTCATAGAAATAAATCAGACTTCTTAGCTTTAAATAATATAACATTTACCATGTAAGTCTGCCATGTGGAAAACAATTTTGAGTTGGACAGACTTGAGATAAGCATGAAAAGAACACAAGGTAAATGTAATGTTGCGGAAGACTTATATAAAAATACAGCAAACATCTTTTTGTAAGATATGGTGATTCATAAAAAGAAATATGAGTGAAGGACTAATGAAAAAGATGTTTTTTGTAAATCAAGCATAAATTCAAAAAATACCAAGCATGAAAGAGATGTAAAAAAAAGAGACTACTATAATGTTATTCCAATTCATTAATTCAAAACATACCAAACATTGTAGAGAGCATGCTAGGTTATCTAGTGCATTTCATATATAATGAGAGTATAGAATTTTAGCATTAGGATCCAATACTCATGAGAAAAAGTGTTATGGAAGATAATGATGTGCACAAATGATTTAATTAAAAATACAAGACAAATGTAGAGTAAGGTGCACAATAAAACACAAATAATTTTACTTCCACACCCATTAAAGCACATAGAAACGAACATGTGGTGTAAAGAAAAAAGTTTATGGTTTGCACAAGACACTTTACTGTTCTTTCCAAGGTGCTCAACCTCACAATGCTTATGAAGACTTATCAGGAGGTTCATGTAGTGCTTGGTGGAGTTATCTTTGTTAATTTACTTAATTCATTTTTTATGTTGTACAAAGTTCTCCGAATACACTTGTTTTGCAAACCAATGAAATTTTGAAAGCACACCCACTTGTCTTAATTTTAAGAGTGCAAATGAAAGTTGTGTTGGTAAGACATTTGTGCAAATTTAATTCATTGTACACTAACAATACACAAGCAAGCATTCTTAGATTAAAAAACACATGTAAACATTGCCAAAATAAGTGAGTGAATTAATATCATTATCAATCATAAAACATTTACTCATACTTAGAGGCATGCTAAGCATAGTTCCACACACCACTTTTAATACAATTTATGCACATGTGATTAGATATATCAAAGCGTGATAAAAACATTGTTCAAGATAGTTTGAAAAAATGAATTTCAACATTATAGAAGATCTAAAGGAAATATTAAACCATGTTAGATATGAACAATAGAATTCAAGCAACTTTTATTGAAAAAGAAATATTTTTTATTTTAAAGATTGGATTCTTATAGTTGATCTAGGATTTCCCGAGGTCTACCCTGTGAGAGGTTTGCTCGGTACTAGGAGATGTGATGGGATGATTGCCCAAATCTCCCTTTCGCAAGATACATGTAAATAGAAAAGTTGAAATAATTTTTTAAAAATTTAATGTTTTATATTTTGTATTTGATTTATAGAAATAGAAATCAAACAAAAAGGAGTAAAAGAAATTTGACCTTTTGTAAATTTTGTTGTTGTTGTAATGTTTCAAAAATCAATTCAAAACAGCACTGCAAAACTAAGTAGTACATATAATAGAGCATAAATTTAGGTATTTTATAAAATTTAAAAAATACAAAAAAGCAGAAAGGTGCGCTAGCGCCGGCTCTAGCTCTAGCGCGGGAAACAGTACATGATTTTTTAGGATTTTGAAAATTTTAATTTTTGATATTGGTTAAGTGTCCAATGATTAGTGTCATGCAGAAACTTCAGAGAGTGTGAAAATGTTTAGGTATGAAAGAATTGCATAAAACTAATGTGTTTTAAGAATGCATTTTAGACCGAAAGATCTAGGACACCTAATTCAAGTCATAATAATCGAAATCTTGCATCGGGGAGAGGTTTAGTGAATATGTCAGCAAGTTGGGAGCCGTACCAATGAAACTTACTTTTACATGCTCTTTCTTAATATGATCCCTAATGAAATGATGACGAACATCTATGTGTTTGGATCTAGAGTGGTGTACGGGATTATTTGTAAGGTCAATCGCACTTTTGTTGTCACATTTAAGATCAATGTTTTTTAGATGAAAACCAAAATCCTCTAGAGTTTGGCTCATCCATAACGCTTGTGCACAATAACTACCAAGTGCGATATATTCGGCCTCCGTGGTGGAGAGTGCAACCGAAGATTGTTTCCTACTAGACCATGCAACTAATGAGGGTCCTAAAAAGTGATAAGTACCGCTAGTGCTTTTTCGATCTAGTGAACAACCGGCGTAATCCAAATTGGAATAGCCATGAAGTGTAAATGAATCATTGTGTGGGTACCATAATCCTAATTTAGATGACCCTAATAAATAATAAAAAATACGTTTTACCGCTTTTAAATGAGATTCTTTTGGATTGGCTTGAAAGCAAGCACATAGACATACGACAAGCATTATATCTGGTCTAGATGCACTTAAGTAAAGAAGAGATCCTATCATTCCTCTATATAAAGTTTGATCAATGGAAATTCCAGATTCATCTTTTCCTAGTTTTAAAGAAGCACTCATAGGAGTAGAAGCTTGTTTAAGGTTTTCAAATCCGAATCGTTTAAGCATATCATGGACATATTTTGTTTGGCAAATAAAAATACATCATTTCGTTGTGAAATTTGAAAACCAAGAAAATGCGATAGTTCTCCTACAAGACTCTTTTCAAATTCATTTTTCATTACTAAGACTACTTCATTACACAACTCTTCATTAGTGGCTCCAAAAATTATATCATCAACATATATTTGTAAGATAATTAAATCATTATTATTATGATTAATGAAGAGTGTGTTGTCGGTACTTCCCATAACATAACCGTGCATTAATAATAATGATGTAAGCCTATCATACCATGCATGGGGCACTTGTTTTAAACCATAAAGCGCCTTTTCTAATTAGTAAACATGATTTGGAAATTTTTCATTTATAAAACTGGGGGGTTGTTCTACATAAACTTCTTCTTTTATAAACCCATTTAAGAAAGCACTTTTAACATCCATTTGAAATAATTTTATCTTTTTAAAACTCAAAAATGCCAAAAATATTCATATAGATTCTAAGCGAGCAACGGGTGCAAAAGTTTCTTCAAAATCTACCCCCTCGATTTGAGAAAAACCTTGAGCGACTAAGCGAGCTTTATTTCTTGCAATCCTAGATTCACCATCTAATTTAATTTTAAGGATCCATTTTACACCAACAACATGATGATTAGATGGGCGTTCTACTAGGTTCCAAACTTTATTTCTTTCAAATTGATCTAACTCTTCATTTATAGCCAAAAACCAAAATTCATCATTTAAAGCGGTCGAAACATTTTTAGGTTCAATTTCGGAAACGAAGCAAATATTTGAAAACGTTTCATGAAGAGAAGATCGAGTTCTTACACCAATAGATGGTTCCCCAATGACTATCTCCTTTGGATGATTTTTTGAGAAGTTCAAGATGCTTGGGGGCACATATTCATCTTCCTTGGCCTTCTCCTCCTTTTCTTTGGAAAGGTCCTCTTCGTCGTGCTTCAAAGTTGGCAAGGGTTCATCATTTGTACCTGTTGGAAGTCTTTCTACACAAGCAATAAATTCAACAAATTTTACATTAATAGACTCTTCAACCTTACTTGTTCTTTTGTTAAATATTCTATATGCTTTATTAGTTGAAGAGTATCCAAGAAATATTCCTTCATCATATTTTTCATCAAATTTTCCTAAAGAGTCTTTTGTATTTAGAATAAAACATTTACAACCAAATACTTTAAAATATGACACGTTAGGTTTCTTTTGATAATATAGTTCATATGGTGTGAGATTTAAAGATGGACGAAGCATGACTCTATTCATTACATAACATGATGTGCTTACGGCTTCGGCCCAAAAGGACTTGGGTAATTTATATTCAGATAGCATAGTATGTGCTAGTTCTTGGATTGTCCTATTCTTTCTTTCTACAACACTGTTTTGTTGAGATGTGCGTGGAGCGGAGAATTCATGCTTAATACCTAACATTTCACACAAAGATTTAAAATTTTCATTTTCAAATTCTCCTCCATGATCTGATCGAATGCATTTTATTTTTAAATCTAGTTTATTTTGAATACGAGTACATAATTTTGAGAATTCGCAAAACGCATCAGATTTGGAAGAGAGAAATAAAGTCCAACAATATCTAGAGAAATCATTAATTAGAACGAAAGTATATATTCTACCACCAAGACTTATGATGCTAACGGGACCAAAGAGATCCATATAAATTAATGGCAATGGTCTTGAAGTAGAGATTTCATTTTTGCTTTTAAAAGATGATTTTGTAAATTTTACTTTTTGACATGGAGAACATAGTGAAGACAAGTTTCCATTCAATTTAGGCAATCCTCTAATCAATTCCTTTTTGGCTAGTTTTAAAATGAGCATTGTACTAGCGTGACCTAAACGTCTATGCCATAGTTCTAACTCGTCATTTTTAGTTTTAAAACATTTTATAGATGATTTGGAAAGATCATGAAATGAAACTATATAAACGTTGTGAATTCTAGGTGCAGTTAGTAAAACATCTTTTGTGTTAGGATTAAATATTTTGCAAAGATTAGTGGATGATTCAAATAATACATCTAATCCGTTATCACACAATTGGCTTATAGATATTAAGTTATGTTTTAATCCTTTTACATAAAGAACATTTGAGATAAGAAAGGATTCGTTACCCACTGTACCTACTCCCAAGATCCTTCCTTTTCCGTTATCACCAAACGTTATGATCTCTCCTTTCTTCTTTTCTAGGCTAAGGAACTTTGCTTTGTTGCCCGTCATGTGCTTAGAGCAGCCTGAGTACAAGTACCACACGTCCTCCATTTCCTTAGCCTTCCTGTAAATCTAGAAAGAAGATGAGAGTAAGGATCTGGATACACAAGAGTTACCACCCATAGAGTAAGTGGATTTCTTAGGTATCCAGATTTGTTTTAACGATCGTTGTTTTATATCCCTGCAAGATCTAGATGTGTGTCCAAATTTAAGACAATTTACACATGAAATAAAGGGGGTTGAGACCCTTTTCTGAAATTCTACATTGCTCTTGCTGGATAATGTTTGAACTTTAGAAAAAACAGGAGATTTTTTAACTGTTGAGCTACCGACGGCGTTAGTGGCTAGCGCTGGGCAGTAGGGCTCACTTTGATATCCGAGCCCAAACATTCCAGAACCATAACATTGGTTTCCCAAAATCATATCCAAGGATTTTTGACCTATTCCAAATTTTTTTATGGCCATATTGAGATAATGATTTTGTTTTTTAAGAGATGTATTTTCTTGTACAATGATAACACATTTATTTTCAAAGCCCTTTTTGTTATTTTCAATTTGTATGAGAGAGGTTTTTAGTTTTCTCTCTAAGTCACCTTTTCTTTTGCAATAGTTTTGATTTGTGAGAAGGCCTTAGAAAGAGAAACTTCAAGTTCTTTTGCCTTACATAAGGAGTGATCACACTCTTGGCATGAAACCTTTCTCATTTCAAGGGAAATTATTTTTTTAGTAAGCTTATGATTTTCTTTGATGATGGATTCATTTTCACGATTTAAAATAATATTATCTATTATATTTTTATCATAGGATTTACAAGTTTTAACAAATTCATCATAGAGTTCTTCGAAGGTGGGAGGAGTTACCTCAGTGTCGCTAAGAACACTGGTGTCGTCATCGTTGCTTTTTGCCATTAAGCATAAATTTGCTTCCTCCTCGCTGCTTGACTCAGATTCGCTTGATTCTTCAGAGGAAGAATCTGTTAAATTTTTGAAGTGGAAGTCGATTTGTGCTGGGCGGTCTACGTATTGGAGACCACAGAGACCGCGCGGTCTGCGTTGGTTCTCTGGTCAGTTTTGTCTCAGCAGTTTGTTCTGAGCGGTCTGGTCTGGGAGACCGCCTCTTCTGTTCAAGCAGCTTGCGCGGGTTGATCTAGTGACTTGTCATAAGTTGGCCAGATGTTCTTGGAAGGAGTCTGGGCGGTCTACTTGTTGAGACCGTAGTGACCGAGTGGTTTGGTTGTAACCGCAAGGTTAATAAAGGAGATGCGAGCTTTGCCGAGCTCGGGCGGTCTGCTTTGCGAGACCGCTAGCGATCTGATGGGCGGTTATTGTATCCCGGTTGTGCGGTGATGACATCCGTCTACCCGTCTATAAATAAGGGTGTAGGGCCCGTCATTAATAACAAGAACTGTAAGAACAAAAGTTGGATTGTTTGTGCCGGTCTCAGGTTGAGGTCGTGCGGTTTGAGATTTAGTCTGACCGGTTTCTTTGTTCGCAGGTTAGCGGCTTGCAGCTCGCGGTCAGCTTGTCTCCTTCTTCCAGCTTTGAATAAACCAGTTCGGGCAGACTGTGTTTAGGTGTTCGCAGTATGTGCAGCAGACTCAGTAGATCAGGCAACTTTAATTGGTCAGGCGGTCTTGAGTTGCGGTCTGTCTCAGATAGCAGTTCTTCGTTCAGAGTTCGCGGGTTCTTCTATGATCAAGACGTGCGGTCTGGGCGATCAAGAAGTGTGAACTGTTTGTTTTCAACAGTGGAATAAAGCAGCGAGTTGGCGGTCTGTGGTTGCGATCTGGCAGGTGCAGTCTGTACTCTGTCCGCGCGGTCTCAGCGGCTTCCGTCCATCTTGTCTGTTCGCGCGGTCTGGCGGTCTCGAGTGCCAGGTCGCTGCAGCTTGTTTTTTACACTTGTGTTTTGTGCTTCTCTCTTTCGTGATTCTTGTGAATCATGTCTCGCCATGTATACCTCGCATTATAAAGAGATAGTTAATGCCACAGTACTATTCGTTCTTCTCATTGTCACTGTTGTGCTACACTTGTGAAAGGATTTGTGAAGTGTGTTCCGCATTGTTTTACTTCACCTCCGGACCTCAAGTTTTGTAACATGGTATCAAAGCGAGGTTGCTGAGGTTGCGAAGCTGAAATTGCTGGTACTTCTCTCGAGTTTCTCAAGTGGTAGCAATTAGTGGGAGAGCAATGGAAGGAGGATATGCTAGAGGTCTCGGTATTGAGCTCCTTACACAGACTAACTTCAAGAAGTGGAAGTCTTGCATGGAGAGCTATCTTCTTGGCGAGGACTTGTGGGAGGTTGTAGGAGGAGAAGCTAGACAAGCTGTGGTTCCTGCTGATGGGAATGCTGAGCTCGTGAAGGCTTGGAGAAGAACGAATGCTAAGGCGGCGTTCACTCTCAACCGGGCTATCATTCCAGAGATGTTTGATCACATCATTGGATGCGGATCAGCTGCTGAGATTTGGACAGCCTTGGATGGTTTGTTCAATAAGAAGAATGTAGCGAGGCTACAATACTTGAAGAATGAGTAGGCGAAAGCAACTCAGGGAGATTTGTCCATTTCAACGTTCTTCTTGAAGATGAAGAACCTCTGCGCAGAGATATCGGCTTTGGACCCGGATGAGCCTATCTCAGAAGCTAAGCTAAAGAGGCACATAATCCGTGGCTTACCAAGGGAGTATGTTGCCTTTGTTACTTCTGTTCAAGGCTGGGCCAATCAACCTTCATTGCTGGAGCTGGAGAACTTACTTGCTTCACAGAATAGTTTGGCAAAGCAAATGGCTGGGATGTCAGTCTCTGGGTGAGAAGGCGAGGTTCTCTTCTCTGGAAAGAAGAAGAGATGGGATAAGAAGAAGAAGTCGTCTGGAGATGATGGTCCATCTACTTCGTATCAGCAGGAAAGGAACTATGCTCCTAAGCGTGATGGGAAGAAGCAGGAAGGACCTAGGTGCTTCAGGTGCAATAAGGTTGGTCATTTCAAAAGGGACTGCAAAGTCAATCTTCAACCGGGACATGATGCAGGGAAGGAGGAGGCTGGTTCCAATTCAGAAGGTAGTTGGGGTGGTGGAGGAGCTTTCATGACGGGCACGTGTGTTGGGGCCATGACTTCCATAAACTATCAAGATGATTGGATTGTGGACTCTGGGTGTGGTCATCACCTCACTAGGGATGAGTCTTGTGGAATTTTTCCATAGATCTAGGAGTGAGTAGGAATCGTACAACTCAAAGTTACAACCAACAACCAGAAGCACATGAAACAAAGCAATCTTTATTGATAACAGCAGAAATCTTCATTACAGAGCGAGGTATACATGGCGAGACATGATTTCGCCAGTACACAAAAACAAAAGGAAAATACAATGCTGAAGAAAGATAACTGGCGGTCTGAACACTGAGACCGCCTGACCGCGCGACCTGGGTGTTCGTGCGACTAGAAAAGAAGACCGCGCGAACAAGCTGTTGGCGACTTGAACAACACCAACTGAACCTCCGCGACCTCCCGAACTCCACTGATTATCCCGAACTCTAGCAACCCACATTGCAAGCCGCAAGACCACCCGAACACCTTTAGAAAAAGAGGTGACCGCTGCTATCCGCACAATCCGCAGAAGCTGCACAAAGGAAATTCGTTCAGCAAACCAGGCGGTCACAAAAAACAGAGACCGCAAGTTCTAGGCGCGATTTCAGCTTACATTTGGTGCGATAATTTGCTGCTATAGTGACTCCTATTTATAGGCATGGGACCAGATCCAGTCACCACCCTATGAGATAGAGTCACCGCCCTGACCGCGCGACCAGACCGGTCAACCCGCGCGGTCAGCAGATCGCTCTACGCTTAGTGAGCTCGCCGACTTCAACCCGGACCAGGAGATCGCCACTCCTCCAAGAAGCCGCGCGATCATAAAGCCCACCACCAGTGTTCGCATATACGAGACCTCCTCCAGAGACCGCAAACACATCTAAGTCAACTAAGGCAACAACCCGCGAAGTCGACCAACACCAGTGTCCGCATTCACCAGCAGATCGCCAAGGGACCAGCTTATGCCAACATAAAGGAGACCGCGCGACTAAGATAAACTTAGTCGGTGCGCACCGACAAGAACCCGGACAGTCACCAGACCGGAATGCTGAATACCAGAACAACAACCCTGTGCGGTCAACAACTTAACCCGCACAGAACAGAATCCAACTCTCCACGCGGTCACACAAACCAGACCGCGCGGCCTCACCTTGGCAGCCTTGGACAGAGAGAGCGGTGTTCAGGCCGAATAGGCTACGGCTTGACCGAATAGGTCAGACCATAGAGGAGACCACGAGATCGCGCGGTTAGACCAGACCGTGCGAACACCTCCCAGACCGCCAACTTCACACTTCAACATTTTCAACACTCCCCCTTGAAGTGGGAAGTTGAAAACAGCCCAAGTAAACTCCTCAGCCAAGTGAACCGCCCCTTCGCCAGCGCCTTTGTGAATATGTTAGCAACGTTGTCCACACTCCGAACATGCTCGACTGAATGAGATCCCTCTAGCACCTTCTCACGAATGAAATGATGCTCGATCTCGATCTGTTTGGTCCTCGCGTGACACACTGGATTATTAACCAGTTTGAGTGCACTCTCATTGTTGCTGCAGAGCATATTTGGACCCCGAACCTCCTTATGGACGTATCCCACCAAACTCCTAAGCCAGATGGCTTCTTGAGCTGTCAAGGCCGAAGCCTTGTATTCCGCTTCCGTGGTAGAGACAGACACGGAATCCTGCTTCTTGCTGCACCATGATATATCCGTAGGGCCCGCCATGAAGATGAATCTAGACGTCGACTTCCGATCATTCGAATATCCCCCGTAATTAGCATCCATGTACCCATGCACCTCGAAGCCCGCATCCCTCCTGCATAGGAGAACCGTATCCAAAGTCGCCTTGACATACTTCAAAATATTCTTGGCCGCTAGTAAATGAGGCATTCGTGGTTCTGCCATATAACGACTCACCCTGCCAACTGCATACGCGATATCCGGCCTAGTGATCGTCAGATAAATCAAGCTCCCAACTAGAGCTCGGAACACAATCGGTTCTTCCAGAATACTCCCCTCATCCTTCCGAAGTTTCATGGCCTTCTCCAGAGGTGTAGAAATGCATTTCCCTTCCTTCATGCCGAATCGCTCCACGATTCGCTCCTCATATCCAGCCTGGGACACCTGAGAGTTGCTGAAAGATTCAAGGGATGTTCTTCAGCAGTGGTTTCTTTCCGATCACGCCACTTTCCTTCCTCTGCACTTCGAGTCCAATGAAATGGTGGAGTTCACCAAAGTCCTTCATCTCAAACCTGATAGATAGCTCAGCCTGAAGCTTTGCTACCTCCTCCTTCTAATTCCCCATCACGATCATATCGTCGACGTAAAGCAGCACGATGACTTGAAGCTCCCCGTTCTTCTTGACAAACAAGCTTGAGTCGGAGTCTGAAGCACCAAAGCCACATAATAGGAGATATTCTGCGATCTTCCCGTACCATGCCCTCGGCGCTTGCTTCAACCCATACAGGGCCTTCTTCAGCTTACAGACATAGTCTGGAAAATCTTCAGATATGAAGCCTGGCGGCTGGACTATGAAGATATCCTTGTCAATCTCGCCATACAAGAAGGCATTCTTTACGTCGAGATGCCAAATCTCCCACCCATAGAGTGCCGCCAAGGCAATAATGAACCGAACTGAAGTCATCTTCGCCACCGGACTAAATGTCTCTTCATAATCTTCACCATATTGCTGCTAGAATCCACGAGCCACAAGGTGAGCATTGTATCGCTCAATACTTCCATCTTCCTTCTTCTTGAGCTTATAGACCCATTTGCATGTCACATGGGTGATACCCTTGGGCATGGGCACTAAAGACCAAGTCTCATTCTTCTCAAGAGCTTCCATCTCTTCTTTCATAGTTATGTCCCACTGTTTCACACCTTTGGCCTTCTCAAAGCTCGATGCTCCCGCTCATCCAGGGGGCCATCAAAGAAATATGAGACAAAGCTCACCATATTTCTTCCTATATAGCGATCATGGGCAATGATCGTTCGCTTCGATCTCCTCAACACCTTCTCCTGACTCGCATTATCCTCAGCTGCTTCTTCCCTAGCTCCCCTTCCAGACGTACTAGGAGCATCGCTCCCCCTGTTTCCTAATCCATAAGCCTCCGTCTCAGAACTAGAAATGGATGGACCACCTGGTGACAAAGGCAGCTCCACCTGAAGATTTTCCACAGCTCTCTCTGGCTCCTCCACCCTGCTTTCTGGTAACATAATACCAGAACTTCCTTGGTATGATGTCACCTCGTCAAACACGATGTCGCAAGATACAACAAATCTCCACGTCTTCGGGTCCATGCACTTCCAGCCTTTCTTCCGATCATCATATCCCACGAAGACTAGCTTCCTTGCTTTTGCATCTAGCTTCGTCCGAAGTGCATCTGGAACGTGTACATAGCAGGTGGAACCAAACACCCGAAGGTGCGCCACACTTGGCTTTTCCTTGAACATCATCTCATGCGGGGTCAACATGTTGATGGGACTGAGAGGCATCTTGTTGATGAAGTAGGCGACACAAGACATTCCCTCCACCCAGAAGGACCTTGGAATACTCTTGGCATGCAACCAACACTTACAGGTCTCCGTCAGATGACGGATCTTCCGCTCTGCAACTCCGTTTTGTTGTGGAGTATGCGCACAAGTAAGCTCCCTCCGGATGCCCACCTTCCTGCAAAAAATAGAGAACTGATGAGTCCAATTTATATACTGATTTTCGGACTCATCCGGGCTATTTTTCCTGCATTTGTACTTAAGTTTTTGTTAGTATTTGTTTATATTCACCATACTCATGCTTTTACTTGAAGTGCATGTTTAGGCCCATTTTGGTGTGCAATTGCACGCTACATTGCTTGGGGTAAGCACACTGTGCTCCCCATCGTATTTCTATTTTCATGTTGGAGCTGGAACGGTATTCCCAGCTGTGTTATGGCTGATACAGGTGGACGGTTCATCCATTTCTATCCAGAATTTTTGACTGTGCATATCGCACGGTCATGTGTTTTCCTTGACGCATGGTCATAGGTGATCGTGCGTTCTCTTTTGGGGTGGAATACGATGTTCTATCGTTGATCGTGCGTCTCTACGCACGGGCAGTGCCCGTGCGTGAAGGAATCGCACGATCGACCTGTTTAGCTTTGCTTTTTGGCTTTTCTGAATTTACCCATGCATTTTTGCGCTCGAACGGCTTTGACCGCGCGTGAGTAAAATGCACGGGCGCTCCGGGTTGTCTTCCTTTTTTTATTTATGATTAATATCGCACGGGCAACGCACGGTCGTGCGTTCAACCGTGCGTGACCAAATTTCTGATCTTTTTCTATAAAAGCTGTAGTTTTCAACCTAATCGGAGAGACCGGACAGACCGTACAACTTCGCCATTTTTTCCCTTTCCGCATGGATTACACCCCTTTTGGCCTCCTCCATCATCCTCAAGCTCCAAGGAGAGGAATTTAGCCATACATACACCAATATCCAAGGAGAAGGAAGCTAGGTCGTGCGGCCGGATCGTGACACAAAGAAGAGGCCATTGGAAGGTAGTGAAAGCCTTCTCTACCACGGACGCAGTCGAGGACCGAGCTTGGACGCAGATTGACAACCCAGCGATTCCAACCGTGAATCTTCGACAAGGCTTCAGATTGGGTCGATTCCTTACTTTCTCCTTCATTATGTTGATGGTTGTATAAGCTATATTCCTCTATCTTTTGATGATGTACACTATGAACCATGTTATGTAATGCTTATTTCATTGAAATTATCTTGTTCATATTTGTGTATGAGGTGCGCCCCCATCCATTTTCCATTCCGCCGTCATGTTCGTGTGCTGCACTAGCAATTGCTAATGGCGTGCTTGTCGACGAGGTGCTTGCGACCCTCATTCCGCCGGTGCGACCCACTCCATTCCGCTAGCCTACTCGTCCATCCTCCCTTTCGAAGAAGTGCGTTCAAGGACTACGTAGTTTTCCATTTCGCCAACTGATGCATTGCATAGCGGCATTGCATAGAAGTAGTTGTAGTATTTTCTTTTATTTTCCAAAAGCCAAATCAAATCTCCCGCATTCCACCCGACTTAAGGACTTCAATCTCAAGTCCTTCCTCCAAAGTAAACTCCACCTTACTGTGTTCCGTCGAGATCGATACTTGGGGATTCACTCCCACATTTTATATTACTTGAACGATCGGTACACTGCTATTTTGTGTCGCAGTCTCGCTACCGCCTATAGCAGTGTGCTAGATTTGCAAATCAAGTTTTTGGCGCCGTTGCCGGGGAACACTGTCGTGTGAGTTTTCTGGAGAGGGAGAATCTGAGAGAGAAGCCCTTCCATTTGTAAATTGCATCTTTTTTGTTTTATTTCTTCTTATTCTGTTTTACTGTTTATATTAGGTTGCTCTAGTAAATTCTTGTTAGGTGTAGTATTTTGCACAAAAGTGTTTTTATTTTGAATCATTTTATCTTCACGCTATGTGAGCTTCATTTAATATTCGTTGCTGTTGGTGTGGATATATCTCTCACGCTAGTGATAGATGTCCAAAGGGAGATAATAGCCCTAACACTCAAGGCCCAGTATATGGAGCACCGACTTCATCTGGTACTCCATTTGGTGCGCGTAAGTCCTATGGCTATTCTGCCAAGCCTTTACCATCATACTTCTTTTCGGCTTTAGCTCCTGCTATGCCAAAGAATCCCGCAAGGCAGTGCTTGTTTTGTCAGAGCACGGATCATGCTTTGAAGGATTGTGCTGCTTATCTTCGCCAATTGGACGAGGATGATGAACCGGATATCCGGATCGTCCCGACTCCTACTTCTGGCCGCACACCTTCAACATCTGGTTATGTACCTGTATCACCTTCATGCTTTGAAGGGTATGATGTGGACACAGTCACCAGATGTATGACTGATCTAGGCTCTGGCATGGCTGAGCCCATCTCCCCTGCACATATATCACCATGCATGGATTCGATTCTTTGTGAGGAATCAGTGCTTGACTTTGAACCAAGCACTATTCCTCCCCCTGTTGTGCACACTACATTCATCTCTTACGACATTGTTGAGGATATGTCGCAGGATGAGGCTGGCGATCTATGCGTTATGCCTGCTCCTATGGAGGAGGACAACCTTCTAGGTGAAGAGGAGCTTTCCTCAGCACCGGTGAAGGAAGTCCAAATCTTGGGCATGACCACAGTTGATCCCACCGAACCTTGTAGCATTGATGACAATGCAAACATTATTTTACTTCCCCAACCTAATGGGAGTGAGACCGGGACCACTTCCCCGATTGATTTCCATTTATGTTCTTCTTGTTTATTTCTTGATCCTCTTTCTCTATCTGAGCCTGTGCAAGCTAAGTCTTCACAGGTACCCCAGGAGGACTTGGAGCATTATGCTCAAGTCAATGAGGAGAGCATCCTCTTATGTGAGGAGGTTGATCCCCCCTCCGTAGAGGAAGCTCCACTCATTTCCTTCTCCTCCTGCTGCCTCCCTGGAGATGACACCTTGCTGGGCAAGGATTTATTTTGTGGTGAGACGAGTGAGGACCAGCTCTCCTCCTCTTCTTACTTCCTATTCCCACTACTTGTGTTCAGCAGGTATTTTTATTTAGGTAGGGGAGTAACTGCTCTATCTCCGTATCGGTACCCGCTACCGACACGCATATTAGAACAGTTACCTGTTCATTTCCTTTTTCATACTCCTATTAGCTAGAACTGTTTTAAATTTGAATAAGTCGTGCCGGGAGGACATTAACCCCAGCAGTTATCTTACTTTTTCTTGCCTTTTTATTTTATCGCTGTCAAAAATTAGTTAGTTATATGTTATTTTAGTTTGCTTTTGCGGAGACCACCCCTTGCAGGTATTTTCTATTTGTGAAGGCGGTGGTTGTGATTCTTCGTAGGGCAGCTTTTGCTGGGCTTCACTCCAATCTTTTGGTATGCTTACTTGCTGAGCATTGGGTACTCTCTTTCCCTATCTTTGTTTTGGAATATCTTAATGACAAACTATTTTGAATTGTATAGTTTAAAGCAGGGGGAGACCTGTTTGTACCCACTCACGTGCACAATCACTTAGCATGCTAGAAGCTTTTATCTAAATTATTTTGTTCATGTTCATCGCACACCACTACACCCACTTGAGCGCGCACTCACTTGTGTGTGTGTTTCCATTCGCGCTTATCTTGGTTTGGAATGTGAAATAGGATGTTAGCTTAGGAATTGCAAATCGGAGTGCGGTGTTGACTCTTGTAGTGCTCTAGTCGCATCCGCATGTTCTAGTAGAAATTTGAGTAAAATTAGATTATTTCTAGGCATTTAATTTACGATTAGTGTTTTTGCGTAGTTTTAAATTTATTATACTCAATTGGTGAATGTGAATGAAATTGGCGGTAGCGCGATGTTGTGTGTAGGCAAGCGCTAGTTGTGTGTTGCTCGAGTCGGAAGGAAGGTTTACCTTTCTCGTGGGATAAGAACTTGCCCCAAGCGACTCTTGAAGCATGGGCGAGAGCAACTGATTGTTAAACGTGATGTAGGCCATTTTTTGGCGAGTTTGAGCCTTGTTTTCCATGACCTATGTGTTTACCTTTGCAAGCCAAGTTTGTGCCTACCCTTCCTTTGTTTCAGCTCTTCTTTCAATTACCAAAGCCTAAAACTTATCCTATTATCGCAACCAAGTAGCGAGTTAACTGAAATCATATTTCTTGATTTGGTGTGATGTTTGGAACCTTTGTGATGTGAAAGAAAAAATGTATTGTGTGCTGAACACATTTTTGTAAGCCAACCGGGGGATAAAAGAAAAAGAAAAAATGAAGTTAAAAGAAAGATCTGAAAAGAACTGGAATGAAAAGAAATCCCCGTGAGCGTAATAGAAAATTCAGTTGGTATTTGTTGGAGTAGGCTATGTGCACACCCAATTTTCAAGCTAAGTTTGGGGGTGTGTCACACTAGCATCGTTCTTGGTCTTGTTTTCGTACAGCGACATCTTTTGACTCAATTGGGTTGCGTAGCCGTCTCGTTTATCATTGAAAATATCATAACGTAACCTAAGCCCATTATAACCTGAAAGCCCTATTGATTAAACTTGTGAGTTTGCTAGCGCTGTGGAGAGAGTGTAACGGGGCAAGCTTATGGCTCTCGTCGTTGATGGATTTCAGCGGAGTTATCCCTGGCCTTTTGCAACACCCTCCTGAGTGGCTTGTTTACTTTCACATCGGGCACGACCGCACAAATTCTTCCTGATTCACTATCTGAGTATAACTAAATCTTTATTTACGCTTTAACACTTTTGTAAATTAGTTAGCATAGTTAGAATCTCCTTTTACTGAATTTCTATTTGCATGCGTGTGATACTTCGCACAGTACTCCTATTTTGCAATTCCATTCACTAACTGCCGTTTTCATACTCCGCCGGATTTGTTTGCCCTGGACGTGCAAACAAGTAAGTCTGGGGGTGTGATGAGTCCAATTTATATACTGATTTTCGGACTCATCCGGGCTATTTTTCCTGCATTTGTACTTCAGTTTTTGTTAGTATTTGTTTATATTCACCATACTCATGCTTTTACATGAAGTGCATGTTTAGGCCCATTTTGGTGTGCAATTGCACGCTACATTGCCGGGGGTAAGCACACTGTGCTCCCCATCATATTTCTATTTTCATGTTGGAGCTGGGACGGTATTCCCAGCTGTGTTATGGCTGATGCAGGTGGACGGTTCATCCATCTCTATCCAGAATTCATGACTGCGCATATCGCACGGTCATGCGTTTTCCTTGACGCACGGTCATAGGTGATCGTGCGTTCTCTTCTGGGGTGGAATACGATGTTCTGTCGTTGATCGTGCGTCTCTACGCACGGGCAGTGCCCGTGCGTGAAGGAATCACACGATCGACCTGTTTAGCCTTGCTTTTTGGTTTTCTGAATTTACCCGTGCGTTTTTGCGCATGGACGTCTTTGACCGTGCGTGAGTAAAATGCACGAGCGCTCCGGGTTGTCTTCTTTATGATTAATATCGCACGGGCCCCACAGTCGTGCGTTCGACCGTGCGTGACCAAAATTTTGATCTTTTTCTATAAAAGCTGCAGTTTTCAACCTAATCGGAGAGACCGGACAGACCGTACAGCTTCACCGTTTTCGCCCTTTCCGCAGGGATTCCACCCCTTTTGGCCTCCTCAATCATCCTCAAGCTCCAAGGAGAGGGATTTAGCCCTACATACACCAATATCCAAGGAGAAGGAAGCTAGGTCCTGTGGCCGGATCGTCACACGAAGAAGACGGGCCATTGGAAGGTAGTGACAGCCTTCTCTACCCCGGACGCAGTCGAGGACCGAGCTTGGACGCGTATTGACAACCCAGCGATTCCAACCGTGAATCTTCGACAAGGCTTCGGATTGGGTCGATTCCTTACTTTCTCCTTCTTTTTGTTGATGGTTGTATAAGCTATATTCCTCTATCTTTTGATGATGTACACCGAACCATGTTATGTAATGCTTATTTCATTTCATTGAAATTATATTGTTCATATTTGTGTATGAGGTGCGCCCCATCCATTTTCCATTCCGCCGTCATGTTCGTGTGCCGCACTAGCAATTGCTAGTGGCGTGCTTGTCGACGAGGTGCTTGCGACCCTCATTCCGCCGGTACGACCCACTCCATTCCGCTAGCCTACTCGTCCATCCGCCATTTCGAAGTAGTGCGTTCAAGGCCTACGTAGTTTTCCATTCCTCCAAGCGAAGCATTGCATAGCGGCATTGCAAATGAGTAGTTGTAGTATTTTCTTTTATTTTCCAAAAGCCAAATCAACTCTCCCGCATTCCACCCGACTTAAGGACTTCAATCTCAAGTCCTTCCTCTAAAGTAAACTCCACCTTACTGTGTTCCTTCGAGATCGATACTTGGGGATTCACTCCCATATTTTATATTACTTGAACGATCGGTACACTGCCGTTTCGTGCCGCAGTCTCGCTACCGCCTATAGCGGTGTGCTAGATTTGCGCATCAACAACTCACCAGAGGTGAACTCCCCCTCGTTGTCAATTCTCAGCTTCTTTATCCGCAGGCCTAGCCGACCCTCCACTAGCTCCTTGAACTCAACAAACTTGGCAAACACCTCCGCCTTCTCCTTCAGGAAATAAACCCAGACATATCTGGTGTAATCGTCGATCAACACCAGCATATACCTGCTGCCTTCGAGGCTTGGGGTAGCAGTCGGTCCCATCAAGTCACCGTGGATACACTCCAACGACACACTACTCCTTGTCTGTGACTTATCAAACGACAGTCGATGAGACTTGCCAAACTGACATCCCGCGCAAACATGACTGTCACCGTAGGAAGATAGACTAGGCAGGCCCTTGACTAGACCTTGTATTGCCATAGCCTTCAGCTTATCGATCTACATGCCCCAACCCCTCGTGCCATAAAACGGCACTATCATTTGTCCTCATCTTGTCAACATAAGAAGTTGTCGATAAAACGAACAATTCTTTTGCCCTTCTCCCGACATGAATGATATCGGCCTTTACCGCCTCAACGTTTCGTAGAAACCTCACTTCTCTTGGACTGAACAGAACGTGATACCCAGCGTCAACAACATTGGTCATGGATAAGAGGTTTTTCCTCATTCCGGGCACATGATAGACACTCTTCAACGTTAGTGGCCCCCAATCACTGCCCAAGGAAATAACTCCCACCTTCTCGACAGTATGCACAGTATCATCAACAGTTATGATGGCATCATTACCTGAGTAAGGCTGCGCTGAAGAAAGCTTCTACTCATCCCCGGTGAGGTGATGACCACACCCCAAGTCCACGATCTAGTCCTCCTGATAGTTGATAGGAGCCACAACTCCGACAGAAGCCGAGAAGGCTCCTCCCCATCCTCCATCATTTGATCTGGCCTCAATTTCCTCCTTTCCCGCAGCAGCCTGCCCTGGTTGAAGATTCACCTGGCAATCCTTCCTGATGTGACCAAGCTTTCCGCACCTAAAGCATTTGGGTCCTTCTCCCTTCTTCTTCCCTTCAGCCTATGGAGCATAGCCCCTCTCCTACTGTCCAGAAGTTGAAGGCCCATTGCCTCCAGCGGTCTTCTTCTTCTTATCCCATTTTTTCTTCTTCCCTATGAAGAGAACCTCGCCTTCTCCCCCAGACACTGACACCCCCGCCATCTGCCTTGCCAAGCTCTCCTGCGACGCAAGCGGATTCTCTAGCTCTAGCAGAGATGGGTGATTTGCCCAACCCTGCACCGACATCACAAAGGCAACATACTCCTTCCGCAAGCTGCGGATGATGTGTCTCTTCAGCTTCGCCTCAGAAATTAGCTCATCAGGGTCCATCGCTGAAATCTCAGCGCATAGGTTCTTCATCTTCAGGAAGAACGTAGAGATAGAAAGATCTCCCTGAGCCGACCTAGCCAGCTCATTTTCCAGGAACTGTAGCCTCGCTACATTCTTCTTGTTAAACAGCCCGTCCAGGGCTCCCCAGATCTCGGCAGCTGATCCACACCCTAAGATGTGATCGAATAGGTCAGGTGATATTGCCGTTTTCAGAGTGAACTCTGCTTTCGCATTAATCATCCTCCAATTACTCACCTCATGACCATTATCCCCAACTGGGACAACTTCCTCCGTACTATCTCCTCCAACAACCTCCCAGAGGTCCTCACCTAGAAGATAAATCTGCATGCACGACTTCCACTTCTTAAAGTTAGTCGACGTGAGCATCTCAATTCCAAGACCTCTTGCAAAACCTGCTTCCATGGCTCTACCACTGGTTCCTTCTTCACAAAGGCGATGGCAACTTTAAGTTGATCACTGCTCTATCCACTTCAACCTCCGCTCTGATACCATGTGGAATTTTCCGTAGATCTAGGAGTGAGCAGGAATCGTACAACTCAAAGTTACAGCCAACAACCAGAAGCACATGAAACAAAGCAATCTTTATTGATAACATCAGAAATCATCATTATAGAGTGAGGTATACATGGCGAGACATGATTTCGCCAGTACACAAAACCAAAAGGAAAATACAATGTTGAAGAAAGATAACTGGCGGTCTGAACACTGAGACCGCCAGACCGCGCGACCTGGGTGTTCGCGCGACAGGAAAAGAAGACCGCGCGAACAAGCTGTCGGCGACTTGAATAACACCAACTGAACCTCCGCGACCTCCCGAACTCCATTGATTCTCCCGAACTCCAGCAACCCACACTGCAAGCCACAAGACCGCCCGAACACCTTTAGAAGAAGAGGTGACCACTGCTGTCTGCACAATCCGCAGAAGTTGCACAAAGGAAATTCAATCAGCAAACTGGGCGGTCACAAAAAACAGAGACCGCAAGTTCTAGGCGAGAGTTCAGCTTACACTTGGTGCAATAATTTGCTGCTACAGTGACTCCTATTTATATGCATGAGACCAGATCCAGTCACCACCCTATGAGATAGAGTCACCGCCCTGACCGCGCGACCAGACTGGTCAACCCGCGCGGTCAGCAGATCGCTCTACGCTTAGTGAGCTCACCGACTTTAACCCGGACGAGGAGATCGCCACTCCTCCAAGAAGCCGTGCGATCATGACGCCCACCACTAGTGTTCGCATATACGAGACCTCCTCCAGAGATCGCGAACATAGCTAAGTCAACTAAGGCAACAACCTGCCAAGTCGACCAACACCAGTGTCCGCATACACTAGCAGATTGCCAAGGTACCAACTTATGTGAACCCAAAGGAAACCGCGCGACTAAGAGAACCTTAGTCTGTGCGCACCAACAAGAACCCAGACAGCCACCAGACCGGACTGCTGAATACCAGAACAATAACCCTGTGCAGTCAACAGCTTAACCCGCACAGAACAGAATCCAGCTCGCCACGCGGTCACTCAAACCAGACCGCGCGGCCTCACCTTGGTAGCCTTGGACAGAGAGAGCGGCGGTCAGGCCAAATAGGCTGCAGCTAGGCTGAATAGGTCAGACCACAGAGGAGACCGCGAGATCGCGCGGTTAGACCAGACTGCGCGAACACCTCCCAGACTGCCAACTTCACACTTCAACATTTTTAAGAAGTCTAAGTATTCCTCGTTGCAGACATATACAGGTAATGATGCTATCATTATGGCTGACGATACAATTCATGCAGTTGAGAAGGAGGGTGTGGTTTCATTGAACGATAATAGAGGCACTCTTACGTTGAAGAGTGTCTATCATGTTCAGGGGATGAAGAAGAACCTCTTCTCGGTGGACAATGCGTTGGACGCTGGCTATCACGTTCTGTTTGGTCCAACAGAAGTGAAATTTCTCCGAAATGTTTCAGCGGTGAAAGCTAAAGTCACTCATATTGGGAGACGGGTGAATGACTTGTTTGTTCTTTCAACAAGTTCCTATGTTGAAAAAATGACGGCTAACGACAGCGCTGCTATCTGGCACGAAAGACTTGGGTATGTTGGAATGGATAAGCTTAAAGTTATGGCGGGTAGAGGCCTGGTGAAAGGTTTGCCTAGCCTGTCATCTTTTGGGGATGGTCATGTTTGTGCAGGTTGTCAGTTTGGTAAAGCTCAGCGCTTTCCATTTGACAAATCATAAAGCAGATGTAAAAGACCATTGGAGTGCATCCATGGTGATCTGTTTGGACCTACCAACACTGCTAGTCTTGGAGGTAGCAGGTACATGCTGATTTTGGTTGATGACTTCACCAGATATACTTGGGTATATTTTCTGAAGGAGAAGTCGGAGGCGTTCGAAAGGTTTGTGGAGTTCAAGGAGCTGGTGGAAGGTTGGCTTAACCTGCGGGTGAAGAAGTTCAGAATAGACAATGGAGGGGAGTTCACCTCCAATGAGTTCTTTAGCTTCTGCAGAAAGCATGGCATCCAAAGGGAGCTTTCTTGTGCTCACACTCCACAACAGAACGGAGTTGTAGAGCGGAAGATTCGTCACCTGGCAAAGACTTGCAAATGTTGGCTTCATGCCAAGAGTATCCCAAAGTCCTTCTTGGCCGACGGAATTTCTTGTGCGGCCTATGTTATCAACCAGATGCCTCTCAGTCCCATCAACATGAAGATCCCTCATGAGTTGATGTTTAAGGAGAAGCCAAGCGTGGAACACTTTCGTGTGTTTGATTCTACCTGCTATGTACATGTTCCGGATGCCCTTTGAACGAAGCTAGATGCTAAGGCAAGGAAGCTAGTCATCGTCAGTTATGATGACCGGAAGAAAGGGTGGAGATGCATGGATCCTGAGACACGGAGATATGTGGTCTCAAGGGATGTGGTATTCGACGAGCTCACGTCATACCAAGGTAACTCTTCTGTTGAGTTACAAGGAAGTAGGGTAGAAGGTGGACCAGAGGAAGCTGCAAGGGAAGCTCTGGTGGAGTTGTCTATTTCTCCAGGTGCTCCAGGAATTTCTAGCTCTGGATCAGGTGCTTCGGGTTCTAGAAGCAGGGGGAGCGAGACTCCATGTCTACCTGAGAAGAGAGTTAGTACAGAAGCTGCAGTGGAAGAGGTGTCTCAGAGTCAAGCTCTGAGGAGGTCCAAGAGGACCATTATTCCACCTGATCGGTATACGGGCGGGAATTTGGTGAGCTTTGTCTCATGTTTCTTCGCAGGTCCCCTGGATGAGAGAGAGCCATCTTGTTATGAAAATGCCGTTGGAGTCAAGGAGTGGGAAGGAGCCATGGATGAATAGATGGCTGCCCTCATGAAGAATGAGACTTGGGACTTGGTGCTTAAGGTTGAGGGGGTTACTTCGATGACTTGCAAGTGGGTTTTCAAACTGAAGAAAAGGCTGATGGAAGTATTGAGCGGTACAAGGCTCGCCTTGTAGCTCGAGGTTTCTCTCAGAAGTATGGGGAGGATTATGAAGAAAAGTTTAGCCCCGATGCCAAGATGACTTCGGTCCGGGTGGTGATCGCATTGGCAGCTTGCCAAGGGTGGAAGATTTGGCAACTCGATGTGAAGAATGCTTTCTTATATGGCGAGATTGACAAGGATATCTTCATGGATCAGCCACCTGATTATGTATTCGAAGAGCACCCAAGATATGTCTGTAAGCTCAAGAAGGCTCTTTATGGCTTGAAGCAATCACCTCGGGTGTGGTGCGGGAAGATCGCAGAATACCTCCAGTTCTGCGGATATTTTGCTTCTTATTCAGATTCGAGCTTGTTTGTAAAGAATATAGGGGAGCTTCAGGTCTTGGTGTTGCAGTACGTTGACGATATGATCGTCACGGGGAATTCTGAGATGGAGGTAGCTAGGCTTCGTGCTGAGCTAGCTATTAGATTTGAGATGAAGGGTTTGGGAGAGCTCCACCATTTCCTTGGGCTCGAAGTGGAGAGAAAAGAGAGCGGTATGCTTGTTTCCCAGAAGGGATGTGCAGATCGAATCTTGAAGAGATTTGGCATGGAAGGGGGGAAGAGCAGATCTACTCCACTGTAGGTTGGAGTTCATCTTCGTCGAGATAAAGGGAAGGTTCTTACCGATCCTTTGGTGTTCCGGGCTTTGGTCGGAAGCTTGATATACTTGACGAACACGAGGCCAGATATTGCTTATGCAGTTGGCAGGGTGAGTCGTTTATGCCAGAGCCTCGGAAGCCTCATCTTGTGGCTGCTAGGAGTATATTGAAGTATGTCAAATCCACCTCGGATTTGTGTCTCTTCTATGGGAGAGATTCGGGCTTTTGCTTGCACGGGTACATGGATGCTGATTATGGAGGTGATTCAGATGATCGGAGATCGACGTCTGGATATGTCTTTATGACAGGCTCTACAGATATATCATGGTGCAGCAAGAAGCATGATTTTGTGTCTGTCTCTACCACGGAAGCGCAATACAAAGCTTCGGCTTTGACGGCTCAGGAAGCCATCTGGCTTAGGAGGCTTGTGGAGGACATTCATAGGGAGGTGGGAGGTCCTACTCTGCTACGTGGTGACAACGAGAATGCTCTCAATCTGGTGAATAATCTAGTTTGTCACGCGCGTACGAAGCACATAGAGATTCATCACCATTTCATTCGTGAGAAGGTGTTGGAGGGATCTCTGATTGTGGAGCATGTGCAGAGCAAGGAGAACGTTGCTGACATATTCACTAAGCTGCTGGCGAAGGGACCTTTTGGTCGGTTGCGGAGTTTGCTTGGGCTGACATCCACTTCCCACTTCAAGGGGGAGTGTTAAATTTTTGAAGTGGAAGTGGATTTGTGCTTGGCGGTCTGCGGATTGGAGACCGCAGAGATCGCGCGGTCTGTGTTGGTTCTCTATGCGGTTTGGTCTCAGCAGTTTGTTCTGAGCAGTCTGGTCTGGGAGACCGTCTCTTCTGTTCAGGCGGCTTGCGCGGGTTGATATGGCGACTTGTACTAATTCGGCCAGATGTTCTTGGAAGGAGTCTGGGCGGTCTACTTGTTGAGGCTACAGTGACCGGGCGGTTTGGTTGTAACCGCAAGGTTAATAAAGGAGATGTGTGCTTTGCCGAGCTCGGGCGGTATGCTTTGCGAGACCGCTCGCGATCTGATGGGCGGTTATTGTATCCCGGTTGTGCGGTGACGACATCCGTCTACCCGTTTATAAATAGGGGTGCATGGCCCATCATTAATAACAAGAACTGTAACAACCAAAGTTGGCTTGTTTGTGCCGGTCTCAGGTTGAGGTCGTGCGGTTTGAGATTTAGTCTGACCGGTTTCTATGTTCGCAGGTTAGCGGCTTGCAGCTCGCGGTCAGCTTGTCTCCTTCTTCCAGCTTTGAATAAACCAGTCCGGGCGGACTGTGTTTAGGTGTTCGCGGTCTGTGCAGCGGACATAGTTGATCAGACGACTTTAAGTGGTCAGGCAGTCTTGAGTTGCGGTCTATCTTAGATAGCAGTTCTTCGTTCAGAGTTCGCGGGTTCTTCTTTGATCAAGACCGTGCGGTCTGGGCGATCAAGAAGTGTGAACTATTTATTTTCAGCAGTGGAATAAAGCAGCGAGTTGGCAGTCTGTGGTTGCGGTCTGGCAGGTACGGTTTGTACTCTGTCCGCGTGGTCTCAGCGGCTTCCGTTCAGCTTGTCTGTTCGCGCGGTCTGGCGGTCTCGAGTGTCAAGTCGCTGCAGCTTGTTTTTTACACTTGTGTTTTGTGCTTCTCTCCTCCGTGATTCTTATGAATCATGTCTCGCCATGTATACCTCGCATTGTAAAGAGATAGTTAATGCCATAGTACTATTCGTTCTTCTCATTGTCACTGTTGTGCTACACTTGTGAAAGGATTTGTGAAGTGTGTTCCGCATTGTTTTACTTCACCTCCGGACCTCAAGTTTTTTAACAGAATCATCCCAAGTTGCGGCTTTCAATACTTTCTTTTTCTCCTTCGCTTTGTATTGTTCTTTTTGATCCTTTTGATACTTCGGGCACTGGCTCTGAATATGCCCGGTCTTTCTGCAGTGGTAGCACTCTGGTGGTGGTCTTTCTCCTTTGTCTTCTCTTCCTTTTACTTTCTTTGATGAAGAGGAAGATCCTTTTCATCGAGCATCCCTTTGGAAGTATTTCCGGAAGGTGTTTCTCCTCTCCGGATTCCTAATGAACTTCCTAAAGTTCTTCACCAGGAGACCTTCTTCATCTTCATCTTCATCATCATCTTTGATGCTCTCCTTCTTTGATTTTAGTGCCAGCGCCTTTTTCTTTGGCTCTTTGTTGTATTCATCGTGTTGAATCTAGAGTTATACCTCATGGGTTTTGAGATTCCCAATAAGGTCCTCGATCTGGAATGTTCTTAGGTTGTGCGACTCCGAGATGGCCATCACCTTTGGATTGAACCTTGGAGGTAGAGAGCGAAGAATTTTCCTGACCAAGTCCCCGTCTAAGTAGATCTTTCCAAGTGCTTATGAAGCGTTGACGATCTTGGTGAAGCGAGTGTACATCGAGTTGATGTCCTCTTCGGTATCCATCCTGAATTTTTCATATTCAGACTCCAGTTAGAATAGCTTTGCATCTTTTACCTGCGATGTACCTTCATGAGTAACATCCAATTGATTCCAAATATCATAAGCAGTTAAACATGCAGAAATTCTATTAAACTCAGTTCTATTTAAAGCGCAATATAAAGCGTTCATTGCCTTAACATTATTTTTGCACCTTAGTTTATCGTTATCATCCCATTTATCCTTAGGTTTTAGTAACGTCGCCTCTCCCACTACAATTGTAGGAGGAGAGTACTGAACTTCTACCATGTTCCATACTTCCACATCCATGGTCATAAGAAAACACATCATTCGATTTTTCCAGTAGTTGAAATCTGACCTAGAAAAAAGAGGTGGTCGACTAACACCCTGACCCTCCAGAAAAGCGAGATCATAAGACGCCATTATTCCCTGTTGTTAAGTCAATTGGAATAAAACCGCTCTGATACCACTTATTGGATTGGTAGACGCCCTTAGAGGGTGGGGGTGAATAAGGGTATTTAAAACTTATGTTATATTTTGATTATCTTTGAAATAAAGCGTGATTAAGAAGGTGAGAAATCAAACAAAACAATTGAAATTAAGTAGAGACATGCTTTATTAATATGAAATAAGGTTTTACAAAAGTTGATTTCTATAACGCTAGAAATCGGTGGCGAATAATAGTAAACTCTTTTTGTTTTCTATCCCGACTCGCATCCCCACAAACCGGTGGCCATAGCCTATCCTTCCCCAGATTCGGCCTCCAGCCGCTCTAGCCAATCCAGCCCCCGGATATGTCCTTGAGCACCCCCTAGACCTAACCTAGATCTAGTCGCCAACACGAGGCGAATTTTTGCCCTAAATCCTACCCAGACCTAGTCGCCAACACGAGGCGAATTCTCTAACGGTTTACAAGAAATATGAAATGATAATAATAAAAACTCCCTCTTGAAGAACTTCTGAAGTTGGAGACACAGATCCACTGTAGAATAAGCGTTGTAGAAGCGTACGTTGTTTGGATCCGACGTGAAGAGATTCTCCTTCAGAAATCCGCAGAGCTTTGGTAGGACATCAACTTTCGGCCAAATCAGGCTCTGGAATTCTAGCACTCAATCTCTCTCTAATGGGTGGTTAAAATGAGAGAAGAGGGGTCCTATTTATAGCCACAGTGCTACCGCTACTGCCAGCGCTATCCCAGATTAGGACATATGCTGCGCGGGATAATCTTCAATCCGAGGAAACATTTTCTTCTTGCCTTCTGAGCTCCGCGCTACCGCATGTGCAATTCGCTACCCGCCTGGCGCTATCACCTTCTAAATGTACTCCCGGGATTGTGCTAATCATTACTAGAGCCGGGCGCTAGGTGCTATCGCCGGCGCTAGTCGGCATGTTGGAATTATTGGCCCAATTTTGGGGGTAACCTTCTTATGTCATCCTTGAGTCATATGGACTTTGTTTCCTGCAAACTTAAACACACAAGATCAAATACACATAGGATTTGTTATTCTCAAACCTAGGAGATGCGGAAGACAATGTTCCAACAGAGGTTACCCATGCTCAGAAATGAGCATACTAGAAGATTTGCGTTAATATTGAGATGTAGATCCGCTCCCAAGTCTGCCACCAAAAGTCACCACACCTATATTAAGTAATCTTCAACATAGCAGAAATAATGACCACTAACATTGATACAATACCAAAAATCAAACTACCTGCACTAATATTGAGACAAGAAAGCTAATGTGGCATAGAACAACAACATCGAAATGATAAAAATCATAAGAAAACTGTCCATAACCACACCCTCGGGACAAAGCCTGATGTAGGCTACGCTCTCCGACACGGTTAGTACTTGAAAACACAAATTTCTCTCTGCGTTCCCAATCCTTCGTTCACACAAATAATTATTCGCAGAACACATACTTTGCAATTTATCAATTAAAGGCTAACGTACGGGTCGACAACACCCTTAGAGATCAAATAATGGCTATAGACCAATATTCTCCCTAGCCAAATGGATCCACCCGATCCAATCGAGCGAGTGTTGTACCAAAAGAGATCCACCGAAAATAATGATTTCGGAAAAGGTAGATCTCTCCCAACAAAAATAAAATGAGGTTCGCCAATCCTCACGAATTCAAATCAATTAAGATAAACTTAAAATCAATCGAAGAAATCCACGAAAATTCAAGTTGTCGAAGATCATGCCAAAATTAATCCACCACAAGAAATAATCAATAGGGAATCACACAAAGTAGAAAGTTTCGTTACCCGGATTGAGATTAGATTTTCTCAAGCATTCAATCGCTTATCAACGGTTCTACCGAAGTTGGGTCGTATGGAGAGACAACTCGTCCGCCTTCCTCGCTTCACGCCGGAGTAGAGCCCACGAGATGGATCTGTGCTTAGTCGAAATCCTCCAACTAAGGTAGATCACCTTGGGCTAGCTGCAAGTCTTCAAGGGAAGGAGAGGGTTGTTTTGCACTCTTCAAGGGAGGTGGAGGGAGGTCGGCTAGCAATTGATTAGAGAGGTGGAGAGGGGAGGAGGAGAAGAGGTTGGCCGAAACTCCAAAGAAGGAGAGAGGGGGTCGGCGGCTAGGGAGAGAGGAGGAGAGCAATTAGGAGGGGGTAATCCAATTAATATTTATTTTTATCATCAATAATAATAATAATAATTCTACATCATGGCCTTTTATAGGCTTACAAACGCATATGGCTATATGCAGCCCAAATTAAAAACAAAACAAGAAAATAAAATAAAGTCCCAAACATTAAAATAAAAGTAAAGAAAACATGATAATAATTAATCAATGATTATAATAGAATAATTATAATTATTAATTAATACTCTTGCACCTCGAGCGGTGGTTGTAGTGACAATGACGTTCATCATAATTACTGTCACGGCGATGGCGTAGGAAGTCTTTGGTTGGAGGGACTCCATCATCCGTAAGCGTGCCGGTACCATCATCTTCATGTTGAGGGTCGTCGCCTCCATCAATCCTCCCCCACTCAAAAGTACTCATCACCGATGTGTTGGCTTGAATGTACTGGTGTAGAAGAGTTGCATCCAAAAGAACCACCTCCAATTCAGGAAGACAAGAGTCATCGGAGGCCTGATAATCACACCAACATATCAAGTAGCGGTGAATATTACCACTAGGAGAGGAGAGCACTTCATCTCTGAGGATCCTGTCTGGCACATAGGTGGTCCTGGGGAACCTTGGAAAAGCATTAGGCAAATAAGGAGGAAAAGTTTCTTCATCGACATTCATTGTACCTCCATTGGAGACCGATGGAGAGAGCGATCCAGGAACACGCTCACCCCCAACCCATAAGAAAATTCAGTGGAACCAAATGGACAGACAGATAATTCAAGTGGTGGAGAAATATTTGGCGTTAAATCCGAAACATTGAATATATGGGAAATTCCCCAATCAGTGGGTAACTCCAAAAGATATGTATTTTCTCCTAATTTCTTTAAAATTTGAAACGGACTAGCTCGTTGATTTGCCAACTTTTTTATGGTGCCTGAAGGCATCCGTTCAGGGATGAGACGCACCAAAACTAAATCGCCAACCTTCAAGTGAGATGCTCTCTTATGTAAGTTAGCATGAGATTGATAAGATGCATATTGTGTGGTAAGCGCTTAATTATAATGCTTATGTAAATTGTGAACATGAGAGGCAAAGTCCTATGCGAATTGACTTGACTTATATGATGGACGAAACAGAATCAAGTCAAGTGGCACTGGTGCCTTATAATCGTGCACGATTTCATTCGGCGATAAACCCGTTGATCTATTTTTAGAATTGGTATACGCTAACTGAGCATGAGGAAGAAGTAAATCCCATGTACCCTTGTGGTCACCCACAAGACAACGCAGTAAACTACCTACACTTCTATTTACCACCTCCGTTGCCCATCCATTTGCGGATGGTAGGCCGAAGAAGACAAGAGTTTGGTGCCCATAAGCTTCCAAAGGGTCTTCCAAAAATAACTAGTAAAGATTACGTCCCTATCAGTCACTATTGTCTTGAGGACGCCCCGATGCCCAACGACCTCCTTAAAATATAATTTCACAACGTGAGACGCATCGTTGGTTTTATTACACACAATAAAATAAGCCATTTTTGAAAACCGATCAACTAGCACCAAAATGGAATCATGACATCTAAACGTTATGGCTAGGCCTAGAATAAAATCCATACTCACATCTTCCCAGGGTATGGAAGGAATCAGAAGAGGGGTATAAAGTCCCGCATTTGTTCTATTGCCCTTAACTAATTGACACGCACGACAACTACCCACAATTTTATTTACCATTGATTTAAGGCCTGACCAATAAAATTTATCCTCCACTAACGCGCTTATTTTGTCACGACCAAAATGACCACCTAATCTGCCACTATGCAACTCCCAAACGATGAAATGACGTAAAGAGGAACTAGGGATGCATAGCTTCGAATGCTTAAATAAATAACCGTCCCTAATATAATAGGCTGAAATGGTCGTGGGGGAGTCACTTTGAGCGGATAAATATATTTCCTTGTAGTCCGGACAATTAACGTACTCATCCATAATTCTATCAAACCCAATCACTTTTACCTCAAGTGTAGACAATAATAAAGAGACTCGACTTAGGGCGTTTAACGCACGATTTTCCGTTCCCTTAAGGTATTTTATTATAAAGGTGTACTCCTGAAGATAGGAGACCCATTTAGCATGCCTGGGGATAACCTTATTTTGTGAATTAATAAATCTCAATGCCTCGTGGTCAGATAATATAACAAACTCCTTAGGGAGTTAATAATGTCGCCAATGTTGGAGACACTGAATAACCGCATAAAACTCCCTATCATAATTAGAATAATTCAATTTTGGCCCCGCAAGCTTCTCAATAAAATACCTAATAGGATGACCCTCTTGACTCAATACACCGCCAATACCAACTCCAGACGCATCACATCACAATTAAAAAACCTTATTAAAATCAAGCAATCGTAAAAGAGGAGCTTCCGACATTCAGGATTTAATTGTTTCAAACACTTTAGCGGCCGATTTGGTCCATGTGAATTCTCCCTTCTTCATGCACTCCGTGATCGGTGCCGTGATACTACTAAAATCTCGGATAAATCGGCTATAAAAAGTTGCTGAGCCGTGAAAACTCCGAACATCCCGTATATTGGTCGGTTCCGACCAATCCCTAATGGCTTGGACCTTCTTGGGATCCACATGAATGCCCTCCAAACTTACAATATATCCTAGGAACTCCACAGATGGAACATTGAATGAGCATTTTTTATATTAACAAATAATTGTTCCTTTCGCAACGTCATAAGGACTATCCTCAAGTGCGACTCATGGTCATTCGGAGAGGTGCTAAAAACTAGGATATCATCAAAATATATAACTATGAATTTTCCCAAGAAAGACGTGAACACTAACGTCATCAACCTCGAAAGTGTACTCCGGCAATTAGTGAGCCATTCTCGGAGCACCAACCACTCATAAAGTCCATCTTTTGATTTAAATGTTGTCTTCCACTCGTCTCCCTCCCTAATTTTGATTTGATGGTAGCCACTCTTAAGATCTAGTTTAGAAAAAGTAGTGGCCCCAGCTAACATATCCAATAAGTCATCCAAACGAGGGATGGGAACCCTATATTTGACAGTTATTTTATTAATGGCTCTATAATCAACACACATCCTCCAGGAACTGCGCATCTTTCTTAGGTACCAATAATGCGGGTATGGCACAAGGACTCTTACTATGACGGATGAACCCATTACTTAGAAAATCTGAAATTAATTTTTGCAATTCATGGTGTGAGGAGGGGTTAAGTCGATAATTGGAAAGGTTGGGCAAGGAGGATACCGGAACGAAATCAATTTCGTGTTCAATTTCTCTCATGGGAGGTAATTTGGATGGTAAATCATCTGGGTAGACGTCCTTAAATTCATCCAAATGTGTTTTCAATGCTAGTGGTAAGTTTTCAAAAGGAGATGTGTCTTCCTTGATTTGCAAACAAACTAAAGCTTATATGACATCGTCCATAAAGCTATCGCGATCAAACTCCTTCTTACCTATCAAGCTTAACGCTTTCTTCTCAACAGGCACAATCATGTCTTTAGAGGTGACCGATGGATCCTTAGGCCGAGTGGGTTTAAAGATAATGGTTGATGCGCAAATCCTGCACACCGCTATAGGCGGTAGCGAGACTGCGATCCGAACGGCAGTGTACCGATCATTCAAGTAATATAAAATGGGAATGAATACCCAAGTATCGATCTCAGAAGGAACACAGTAAGGTGGAGTTAACTATTGAGGAGGCCTTGAGATTGAAGTCCTTTAGGTCGGATGGATTGCGGGAGGCTTGGTTTGGATTGTGGAAAATAAAGTAAAACACTAACAACTACTCCTATGCAATGCCGCTATGCAATGCTTCGCTTGGCGGGATGGAAACTACACGGGCCGCAATGCACCGAATCGCTAGACGTATGGACGAGTAGGCTCGCGGATGGAGTGGAGAGAATGGCGGAATGAGGGTCGCAAGCACCTCTTCGCAAAGCACGCCACTAGCAATTGCTAGTGCGGCACTTAACACAAACAAGCCACACCACAAGGCACACCTCAAAATGATAAGCAAGAATACCCAAATCACATAGACATAATTAAGTATAAATGCTAATAATCAAAACACGCTTCATCAAACATATAAGAAAACCAACTAAGCTATCATTACAAGGGGAGGTGAGTGTGCGAAATCGACCGACTCCGAAGTCTTGTTGAGGATTCACGGAAGGAATCGTCGGGTTGTCAATCCGCGTCCAAGCTCGGTCCTCAACTGCGCCCGGGGTAGAGAGAGCTGTCACTACTCTCCAATGGACCCGTCTTCTTCGTGTCACGAACCGGAGGAATGATCACAAGCTGCTCCGAGCTTGAAGAAGAAGGCTAGGTTGACTCCCTTCTTGAAGCTCAAGGATGAAGGAGGAGGCCAAGAGGAAGCTCCGGCGACGATTTGGCGTTGAAAGCTTGCCCGGAGATCCTCCTTAAGGTGGGCGGAGCTGGAGGGGTCGTAACTCCCCGAAATAGGCGGAAAACGGCGGACTGGAAGTGATCCCCGACCTAAAATCGCGCTTGCCTATTTATAGGCGGAGCAGGAAATAAACACTACACACGATCAGGCGCACGACCAATGGTCGTGCGCAAAGGAATGCCTCTGATCGTGTGCGAAGAACCTGTAGCATAGTCCCGGACTGCAAAATAGCGCACGGTCAGTGGCGCACGACCAGTGGTCGTGCGCGAAGAAGGCCAACGATCGTGCGCCGACGCTCGATCTGGGAAGGGAATTAACGCACGACCAGTGGTCGTGCGCCTGGTCGTGCGCGAAGGAAAACGCACGACCAGTGGCTTTTTCGACCGAAAATCCCCCAGAACCCATCCCGAGTGTCGCACAACCCTTGGACCTGCATGAAAATATACTAGACCACATAAATACATGAAATCACACCAAGATGGGGCATAAATGTGCACTAAGCAATGAAATGGGCAACGTGATCAAATAGAATTGAATATAGGCCTAAAGTGAAGTGCAAGTGCATGAAAACTAGCCCAGATGAGTCCGGAAATCACTATATAAACTGGACTCATCACACCCCCAGACTTACCTGTTTGCACGTCCCGAGCAAACAAAATCTAAGCAGACGGAGAAAAACAACTAGCTAACAGAGAAATTGCGACACAGAGTACCATGCGAAGTCGCGTGCTCGCACGCATAAAAATATAACAGAGGAAATTTCTAAGTATGCATAACAGTTTGTACTTTTCTAAAATGCGTATCAAAAATTTATTACTAATCAAAAATAGAATCACGGTGAATCATCCGGTCACGCGTAGGGAGAAAATAAACTAATCGCTAAGGTGAGCATTGCCAAAGATCGGGGCTCAGGACAACCTCCAAAGGAATCCACCAATGTCGGTGACCATAGGCTTGCCTGTTCGCACTCTCTCCACGGCACTGGTTTGGCTCACACATGAATCAGTAGGACTTTAGGTGAAGATGGGGCTTGGGTTTCAGTGAGGTAAACAAGGATAAACATGGAGGCTACGCACCAAACCCAAATGAGCTAGCATAAAAAAAATAATCTATCCGCTAACCCAACTATATGCGAGTACACCACACCCCAGACTTTACTTTTTAACAATGGGTGTGTGCACTGCCCACTCCCAAATACAAATCAAAAATTATTTTCAATTAAACTTTTTCTTTCTATATCCATTTTTTTTCAATTTTCCATTTCTCTTTTCATTTTTTCACAACATAATCAGCAGATTAAACATTGAAGCACATCCACATTTTCACAAAAATATTCACCACATCAACACCCTGAATAAAAATATAAAATACTAAACTCGACTTGGGTGCGCGACTAGGATCGACTATGAGGCTTTGGTGAAATAATGGTGGAGCTGAATCAAAAGAAGGGGTAGGCACAACGGGGCTAACGAGGATAAGACATTAGGATCGGTATAAAGCTCAACCGGGCCAAAATGAGGGCCTACATCACGTTCGTGCACTGAACTAACCTATACCCATGCTTCGAGAATAGCTTGGGGCAAGTTCTTAGCCAACGAAAAAGACTATCCCTCCTCCCGACTCGAGCAATGCAAACCTAATGCCCGGCTACACACATCCCTAAGCTACCGTTTGATTCACACCGAATTCACTATTTTTGAGTAGAATAAACAGTATTGACGCAAATAGAAAAATGTAAAACTATAAGCATATAGAAAAATTAAATCTACTCAAATTTCTACATGAAACGAGAGCACTCGACTAGGACACTGCAGGAGTCAACATTTTACTCTGTTTCACAATCCTAAGCCAGCACAATGATTTGCCCGAATCTTGCTCAAGAAATGAGTTTAACTCGCGGCACGCACACAGCTAAGCACGCGCTCAAGTGGGTACAAGTGGTGTGTGATGCAATGATCTAAACAAAATAAATCAATAAAAGCTTCTAGTATGCATATGCAGTGTGCACGTGCATTGGGTAACAAATACTAGCTCTCCCCCAGACTTAACCTAAGAAGTACATCACATGATATTGAAATGAAAATCAGAAAGAGACAGGGAGAGAGGTTACCCCATGCTCAGCTAGTGAGCATACCAGAAGACGCGTGAATGACAGAGGCCGCGCCACCACCATACGAAGAATCATAACCACCGCCTTATAAGATGTGCAATGAATACCTGCAAGGTGGGTGAGCTCCGCAAAACAAAACAACAATATACTAACTAAAATAAAGTACAACTAACTAAACAAACTAGATAAACTGAAATTGCAAGAAAAGGTAAGATAACTACTGGGGTTATTGTCCTCCCAGCACGACTTATTCAACTTTAAAGCAGTTCTAGCTAATGGGTCTATGAAAAAGGAAATGTACAGATAGCTGTTCTAATATGCTTGTCGGTAGCGGGTACCGATACGGAGATAGAGCAGTTACTCCCCTACCTACATAAAAATACCTGCTGCGCACAGGTAGCGGGAATAGGAAGTAAGAAGAGGAGGAGAGCTGGTCCTCACTCGTCTCACCACAAAATAAATCCTTGCCCAACAAGGTGTCATCGGGGAGGCAGCAGGAGGAAAAGGCCATGTATGAGGCTTCCCTTATGGAGGAGGAAGAAACCTCCTCGCATAAGGTGATGTGCTCAACATTGACCTGAGCAGAATGCTCCAAGTCCTCCTGAAGTACCTGCGAAGACTCAACCTGCACAGGCTCAGAAACAGAAGGGGGATCAAGAAATAAATCAGAAGAAGAACATAAATAAATAGAAGATCGGGGCGTGACTCCGGTCTCACTCCCATTAGGTTGGGGAAGTGAAATAATGTCGGCATTGTCATCAATGACACAAGATTCGGCGGAATCAACAGTGACCATGCCTAGGATTTGGACATCCTCCACTGGTGCCGAGGAAAAATCCTCTTCACCCAGAAGGTTGTCCTCCTCCATAGGAGTAGGTATAACACATCGATCGCCCGCCTCATCCTGCGACATAACCTCAACAATGTCATCTAAAATAAATGTACTAGAATGCACAATAGGAGGAGGAAGGGTGCTTGGGTAAAAGTCCAGCACTGATTCCTCACAAAGAATCAAATCTACACTAGGAGATGGATGTACATGGGAGATGGGCTCAGTCATGTCAGTGCCCAGATCAGCCACACATCTGGTGACCATGTCCACATCATACCCTTCATAATATGAAGGTAATATGGCCACATAACCAGATGTTGAAGGTGTGCTGCAAGAAATAGGAGTCGGGACGATCCGGATATACGGCTCGTCATCCTCATCCAATTGGCGAAGATAATCAGCACAATCCTTCAAGGCATGATCTATGCTCTGACAAAACAAGCACTGCCTTGCGGGCTTCTTTGGCACAGCGGGTGCTGAAGCCGAAGAGAAGATTGACGGTAAAGGCGTAGCAGAATAGCCATAAGACTTCCGGGCACCATATGGAGTACCAGACGAAGTCGGTGCTCCATATGCTGGGCTGGGAGTGCTAGGACTACTATCTCCCTTTGGACATCTATCACTAGCGTGAGAGATATCTCCACAAAAATGGCAATGAATATTAAATGATGACCACATGGTGTGAAGATAAAATGATTCAAACAGAAAATACTATTGTGCAAAATAATACACCCAACAAAAATTTACTTAACAGCCTAATATAAGTAGTAAAATAGATTAAGAAGAAATAAAACAAAAATGCGATAAACAAATGAAAAGTGCTTAAATCTCAGATTCTCCCTCTCCAGAAAACTCACACATCTGTGCTCCCCGGCAACGGCGCCAAAAACTTGATGCACAAATCTTGCACACCGCTATAGGCGGTAGCGAGACTGCGATCCGAACGACAGTGTACCGATCGTTCAAGTAATATAAAATGGGAATGAATCCCCAAGTATCGATCTCGGAAGGAACACAGTAAGGTGGAGTTAACTATTGAGGAGGACTTGAGATTGAAGTCCTTTAGGTCGGATGGATTGCGGGAGGCTTAGTTTGGATTTTGGAAAATAAAGTAAAACACTAACAACTACTCCTATGTAATGCCGCTATGCAATGCTTCGCTTGGCGGGATGGAAACTACACGGGCCGCAATGCACCGAATCGCTAGACGGATGGACGAGTAGGCTCGCGGATGGAGTGGAGAGAATGGCGGAATGAGGTTCACAAGCATCTCTTCGCAAAGCACGCCACTAGCAATTGCTAGTGCGGCACTGAACACAAACAAGCCACACCACAAGGCACACCTCAAAATGATAAGCAAAAATACCCAAATCACATAGACATAATTAAGTATAAATGCTAATAATCAAAACACGCTTCATCAAACATATAAGAAAACCAACTAAGCTATCATTACAAGGGGAGGTGAGTGTGCGGAATCGACTGACTCCGAAGTCTTGTTGAGGATTCACGGAAGGAATCGTCGGGTTGTCAATCCGCGTCCAAGCTCGGTCCTCAACTGCGTCCGGGGTAGAGAGAGCTGTCACTACTCTCCAATGGAACCATCTTCTTCGTGTCACGAACCGGAGGAATGATCACAAGCTGCTCCGATCTTGAAGAAGAAGGCTAGGTTGACTCCCTTCTTGAAGCTCAAGGATGAAGGAGGAGGCCAAGAGGAAGCTCCGGCGACGATTTGGCGTTGAAAGCTTGCCCGGAGATCCTCCATAAGGTGGGCGGAGCTGGAGGGGTCAGAACTCCCCGAAATAGGCGGAAAACGGCGGACTGGAAGTGATCCCCGACCTAAAATCGCGCTTGCCTATTTATAGGCGGAGCAGGAAATAAACACCGCGCACGATCAGGCGCACGACCAATGGTCATGCGCGAAGGAATGCCTCTGTTCGTGCGCGAAGAAACTGTAGCATAGTCCCGGACTGCAAAATAGCGCATGGTCAGTGGCGCACAACCAGTGGTCGTGCGCGAAGAAGGCCAACAATCGTGCGCCGACGCTCGATCTGGGAAGGAAATTAACGCACGACCAGTGGTCGTGCGCCTGGTTGTGCGCGAAGGAAAATGCACGACCAGTGGCTTTTTCGACTGAAAATCCCCCAGAACCCATCCCGAGTGTCGCACAACCCTTGGACCTGCATGAAAATATACTAGAACATAGAAATACATGAAATCACACCAAGATGGGGCATAAATGTGCACTAAGCAATGAAATGGGCAACGTGATCAATTAGAATTGAATATAGGCCTAAAGTGAAGTGCAAGTGCATGAAAACTAGCCCAGATGAGTCCGGAAATCACTATATAAACTGGACTCATCAATGGTCTTGCCATTAAATTTAAACTCATACATGCTCGCCCTAAATGAGTAACATCATGGTCATAAATCCATGGGCGTCCTAATAACACGTGACAGGCATCCATGGGGATGATGTCACACGAAACCTTTTCAGAATAAGCCTTGATGGTAAGGGGATACCAAACAACGCTTTGCGACCGGAAGGGATGTCTTATTAACCCAAGCAACCTTGTAAAGGTGAGGGTGAGTCTCAGTAGTTAATAACATCCGTGACACTGCATTTTCGAAAATCACATTCATACAGCTACCGTTATCGATTATCAGCTTACATCACTTCTCTCCACTTTTAAAATTTAAAGAGAAAATATTTGTCCTATTTCATTCATCCGACGCACGTGGAGTATCTAAAATACACCCCATCACCATCATATGGTTATCATCCTCTATATCGCTAGGCACTCATTACGATTCAGATTCTTCACCAGCCTCATACATGAGCTCGGCGGATTTAGTCGAGGTATCTAACAGGGCTAGGCGCTTGGGCTTAGTAGGAAGTTCACTAGCGTAATGTACTTGAAATCCACAAGCATAACACATAGCATTCGTTTTGCTGATCCTACCGACGGGAACTCTCTCTCCAGTTGGATTTCTTATATTTCTTGTCGTAATGACAACCGAGTTCGAGTCAGCGGACCGAAACTTACCATTATTCTTTTGGGTGGATGGGGGGTGGTCCTAAGATGGACTTTGCCTTCTGAAATGAATGAGACTTTGACTTGTGAGCACTGTGCTTTTCAATATCCAAGGCAGCATTAAAAGTGGTGTTTAAGTCGTTGTGGCCATAACAGAGGAGTTTGCCCTGAATGTTGGGGTTAAGCCCCTCACGGAACCTAGAGAGGGTGATCTCTGGCATCTCTCAAACATCGCACCTTACCATCATGTCCTCGAGAAGGATCATGTAATTAGCGATCGACCTATTCCCTTGCTTAAGGGTAGCTAATTCGTCAAACATTTGCGCCCGATGGTACGTGGGGATGTACTGGTTTGTCAACATTGCCTTCATTCCTGCCCAACCAATTGGTGGTAGACCATTTACCGCACCTAGACGATGTTCCTCATTCAACCAGAATATCTTAGCCCTACCTAACAACTTCATCCTCGCAACTCGAACCTTATCCACGTCGGTCAGATTGTGCCACTCAAAGTAGCACTATATTTCCATAACCCAGTCTCAAAAAACCTGGGGTTCACCCAGTCCATCGTACGATGGGGGTTTGACCCAGATGGCCCTAGTGATATAAAACTCGTACGGTGCATGCGGGACATGTTCATTATTATGATTTTCACGTGGGACTTATTCATTAATATTATTATTATGTTGGTTATTCCCTTCTTCACGCTGGTTGGCGGCTTGATTACGGGGAGTCGTTTGATGTAACCTTAGCTCGTGAAGCATCTCCCTAATGTCCGTCAACTGATCTGTGAACTCCTGGAGGAGTTCATCAATCGCTATTGGACCGTGACCCGTGTCCCGCTTGGCCGCCATATCTGAGGAGGACGTGGTATACTCGGTCCTTAGTCTCGTGCGCATGCAAAGAAATATGGATTCTGACCCGACAAATTTTATGAAAGATAGATTTGTTCCCGCTTAATAACTAGGGTAAATAAAATATTTTGTTTTTCTTGCTGAAAAAATATGGGGATTTTCCAGAATTTTTTTTATTTTCGTTGAAAAATGAGAATTTTTGGCCGCTATTCGCAGACCAGCAATTAAAAATTTTGTTGTTTTGACAACAGATCGTGCAAGAAAAGTGTGTGTCGGCGTCCTAAGAAAATAAAAGGATGGTGTCAATTAATAAATTGACATGAACCTCTCTCTGAAACCAAATTGATGTAGGCTACGCTCTCCAACACGGTTATTACGGGCAAACACGAATTTCTCTCTACGTTCAAAATCCTTCGTTCGCACAAATAATTATTCACAGCACACATGCTTTGCAATTAATCAATTAAAGGCTAACGTACGGGTCGGCAACACCCTTAGAGATCAAATAATGTCCATAGGCCTATATTCTCCCTAGCCAAATGGATCCCACCTGATCCGATCGAGCGAGTGTTGTACAAAAAGAGATCCACCGAAAATAATGATTTTGGAAAAGGTAGATCTCTCCCAACAAAAAGAAAATGAGGTTCGCCAATCCTCACGAATTTAAATCAATTAAGATAAACTCAAAATCAATCGAAGAAATCCACAAATATTCAAGTTGTCGATGATCACGCCAAAATTAATCCTCCACAAGAAATATTCAAGAGGAAATCACACAAAGTAGAAAGTTTCGTTACACCCCTTGAGATTAGATTTTCTCAAGCATTCAATCGCTCGTCAACGGTTCCACCGGAATTGCGTCGTATGGAGAGAAAACTCATATGCCTTCCTTGCTTCACGCCGGAGTAGATTCCACGAGATGGATCTATGCTTGGTTGAAATCCTCCAACTAAGGTAGATCACCTTGGGCTGGCCGCAAATCTTCAAGGGAAGGAGTGGGCTGTTTCGCACTCTTCAAGGTAGGTGGAGGGAGGTCGGCTAGCAATAGATTAGAGAGGTGGAGAGGGGAGGAGAAGAAGAGGTTGGACGAAACTCCAATGAAGGAGAGAGTGGGTTGGAGGCTAGGGAGAGAGGAGGAGAGCAATTAGGAGGGGGAAATCCAATTAAGGTTTATTTTTATCATCAATAATAATAATAATCCATCTACATCATGGCCTTTTATAAGCTTACAAACATATATGGCTATATGCAGCCCAAATTAAAAACAAAACATGAAAATAAAATAAAGTCCCAAACATTAAAATAAAAGTAAAGTAAACATGATAATAATTAATCAATAATTATAATAGAATAATTATAATTATTAATTAGTACTCTTGTGCCTCGGGCGGAGGTTGTAGCGGCAATGGCGTTCATCACAATTATTGTCATGGCGATGGCATTGAAAGGCTTTGGTTGGAGGGACTCCATCATCCGTAAGCGTGTCGGTACCATCATCTTCATGTTGAGGGTCATGGCCTCCATCAAAGCCCACCATAATAATATCAAGTACAGAGTCAACAAATAACAGTACCAATATGATTATAAAAGTCAAAACAACTAAAAATAGCAAACAGAAACACTGGAAGAAATAACAGAGCAGTCACTGAAGAGGATGGAGAGGAGACTGAGGAGGAGACTGCAAGTAGGGGGAGGAGTATGCATTCGTCGAGACCGTGAAGTGGAAGCTCGGGAAGGAACAACAGGAGCCTCCACTCCCAAATGTGCACCAATTCATACTGCATGGCCATAACATCCTCCATGCACACGAATTGCTTGTAGAACTCCGGAAACTACTGTTTAATGCTCTGCCTATGTGCATGCCATTGATAAACTGGATTAGCGGGAAGAGGCACATAAGGGATCGGCCTACTTATACCAGCCGAGGAACTCACCTCGGCACGATCAACATTTCCTACTCTGACTTAACGGATCTGATAACTCCACATCTCTCCATCCCGCACCTTCTGAATCAACTTGAAAGAAGACATCATGTCCAATGAAATAGAAGAGCCATTGGAGACGACATTCATTGGCGGTAGCAAATCCCAGATGCCAAACCCAATGGCGATCCGAGTGAAAACGTGCGAACCTCCAATGAACTTCAGCGGAAGCTAGGTGGCCTAGCACAAAAGATAATGGGCAAGAACTCGCCGATGCAGGGGCACACGTCGGTGCATACTGTAAAGGTAAAGAAGATCCTGCCAGCCCGCTATGTTTTGGCTCATGGCTCAGGCATTTGAGGTTATGCCCAATCAAATGTTGAACGTAACGGAGCGCGGGGGAGAAAATATGGGTAGATTTTGCTGCGCGAGCCTCATACGGCTGGTTCCATCCTGTAATGGACTGCCAGAACTAGCTGGGAGATAGTCCCTTGGGGTACTCGTAAGGACGATCGAGAATGTCCATCTCCACGAGCTCGTCGTGGGTGTAAATCCCAGCGTAGAATGCCAGAGTGCCAATACCAAAAGTATAGGTATGGCCACGCATCCGGAAGGAAATGGACGTGGGCTCTCTGAATTTCTCTCAACCATGGTCTCAAGGATGCGGAAGGTGGTGAGGAACTCAAGTGTGAGTTCACGGTACCCATACTCAGTAATATAGAATAGGTTCCTCCATGAACCCACTTCGAGTAGATCGTCAACTGCCGCACTTAGGTGAATGGTTCCGAGAGCCGAAAAGGAAACAAAGCGGTAATCAAGGAAGCACTTCTGACGCAGCAAATTATACATTTCCAGATATTCTGGCCTCCCAAATTGCAGTATTTCTTCAGCCCTAACACCATCCGACCTTGAAGTGGACGAACCACCACCTCGGAAGAGCCGACTCAAAACCTTTCTGACGCCCATGATGCTTTACACAAGAGATCTAGGAGGGGGAGAGAGAGGATGGAAGAGGAAACGAAGGAGGAGAAGAAGGAAGATCGCCAGAGGAGACTCGCATAGGCGAAAATCACAAATCACAATTCCAGGCAAAATTAGGGCTAGCATTCAATTTGGGGAAGAAGAAGCAGGCTTTATAAACTTAAAAATCGCATGACCATGCGATTTACTCGCGCACGGGAAGACTGACCGTGCAATTGCAATTCTGATGGATATTTTTCTTTATTTGTTTTGTTGAAGCGCAATTCCAACAATAAACCGATAAGGCAAGTATACCTATCATTTTAAAGTATAGGATCAAGTGTCGTATTAGACTCGGGGCTGTCGAGTACTTGTACTCACAAAGTAGAGCTGTTATTTTATCTAACGAAAATTTTTTGTTTGAAAAGTGAAGTAAATAGATGACTTGGACTAAAGAGAAAATTGATAATTAGAGAGCTAGAACTTGATCTAGAATCCCTTTGGACTAAAAAAAGCTTCTTAAAGGATTATACTGCAAACTTCTAAATTATTTACTTCGACCGTGGTGGTTCCCAAAGTATGATAGAACCTCTCTCGAGAGAACTATCAACTAACCTTAGGTTGATCAATTAAGACCCCTCGGCCAGTCGAAACCCCTAAGCTTGCTTTAGACGTCAACCCCTCTACTGGATTTGATTCCAGTCCGAAAGATTTTTGTCACCCTCTCTCGAGGAGTGCATGAAACACTTTTTATCTTTGAGTGATCTCCTCGTTCGCATAGATCTCTCGATCACTAGCATATAGATCTTAGATCGAGAAACATATTCGCGACATATGAATTCGAAGCAATTTGAATCAAAGATAAATCGAAGCGAAGTAATATAGAGAGCTTGCTAATTTTTATAAGAACAAAGCAAAGTTTATTTCATTCCAAAGTTCATCATGATCAAGTGCTAATTGGAATTTAGCTATTCATCACGATGAGGAAAATACATATGGAAAATGAGAGAGACATTGAAAGTGGAGGTTAGATCTTAATGTTACTCTAGAGGGGGGGTGAATAGAGTATTAAAATATTTTATTAGTTTTATTGCGGAATTGAAAATACTGATATATATATGTGTATATTGAGTGAGTAATAAAAACAAACACAAAGAAGGCACACAGCACAAACACAGAAAAGTAAAACAATCACAGAGGACACAAGGAGCTATAGTTGTTCCCCAATAAATCTAGGTACGTCTACTCTTCTACCACCCTTGGTAGGAATCCACTAGGATTTTTGATCAGGTGCCCTAACACCAATGGGCTTTTGATAAGGTGCCCAAAAACCAAGCTGGATTTTTTGATCAGGTGTCTTGCCACCAAGAGGTAAACTTTTGAAGGGAGTTTTAACCCTTTAAAGAATGGGATGGAAAGGTTTAGATTGTTCTTCTCTGTCAACTATTTGAGAGAAGACTCTAGTGGATGTTGATGTAGAAAAGGCTTCCTCTGTCTGATATGAGAATGTTTGACAGTAGATTGACTGGAAGCTTTCTTGAAAATAAATCCTTCTGATTTTTATTGCTCTTTTGAAGATCTGAACTTGCAGCAAATGACTGAGAGAAGTATTGTTGAAGTTGTTCTCAGTAAGTAAGTGCTGCTAGAGGAAGAAGATGAAGATCTTTAATGCCTTTTTTTGTTCTTCTTCTTCCTGTATTTCTCCTTTCTGTATTCCTCTTTTTCTTTTTCTTTTTCTATACAGCTATGTGTAATATGTTCTGTGTAAAAACTTCTGTCGTGAAAACTGAGAGGTAATACTGTATATCTTCTTTCCTTTTCTTTTGATATGATTTGAAAATCAAATCCCTTGAATTAAGGAATAAAATAATCTGTAATCAATCTTTCTGGGAACTATAAATCTGCTGCGCCGTAATCTCTTTCCTTTTCCAAGAAATGTCCTTTTCCGAGAAATGTCAACGGCTATAATCTTGAAATAATAAAGGAAATATATTATCTTACTTATCTGTTATAAAAGAGTCGTTGATGTAGTCTATTTGAGTTCAGAGAATGAAATGATATGATCTGTCTGAAACTTTATGAACTTAAATAAGAATTTTTCGATCTGAATAAAATTCATTGATCTCAATAATTTTCGTCGAGCTCAATATTTAGTTCGTTGACCTCAAGTGATCCTGGCTGGAAGAATTAAATTTGTTGAGCTGAGGAAAACTTTCGTCGATCTGAAGGTATTCGTCGAACGCAGATTCGTCGAGCACTGAACTGAGCAAAATCATCGACCGCTGAGGTGGGATCGTCGACCGCTGAGACAAGATCGTCGACCGCTGAGACGCTAAGCCGCTGAGATGAGCTTGAAGCAAGTCATTCGTCGAATGCAGAATGTAAGTCGTTCGTCGAACGCAGAGAGCAGTTCGTCGAACGCAGTATGGAGTTCGTCGAACGCAGAATCTGAATGAATTCTTGAGTTCTAACAGACTAAACACTTGACCCATAAACTATACATTAGTGCCAACTTGATCCTAGTCAACATATAGTGATCCTAGCCCAAATCAAAAATAGGGTTGTTCCAACAATCTCCCCCTATTTGGGTTAGGACACTATTTGACAAAAATTAAAAAATAAACCAAGAAACAACAGAGCATATATATATCTGATTTTTTTTTGAATATTTCATCAGATATAAAAATAAATAATACTCTGAGTTCTGAAATTACATTTCAATGAAAATAAAACTGATAAAGACAAATAAATGAACCATTGACTTCTCTGAATTCTGACATTTCTGAATTCTGAATTCTGATATTGCCTGCACTGATTTTTCTGAATTCTGAATAGTTGAGCTTGTATCTGCTATATTTCAGCTTTCTGAATGTTGATCTGAACTGAATCTTGATCTGAATTTATTATATGCTCTAACTGAAATTATTTCTTAATCTGCTATAACATCTTCCTAAATCTTCTTCTATATTCTGAAACTGTATTCTGAATCCTTTCTGAAAACATCTCCCCCTGAGAGTATCTCCCCCTGAGATTGGAGGTTCTTCAGCTTTCTCCGCTTTCCTAGTTCATAGAACATCTCCCCCTGAGCAAAACACTGCATCAAATGAATCTTGTTCATAGAACTTCTTCCCCTGCCTAGTTTCAGGAGGCCTGATGCTAGGCCTCTTGAAGAAGGTACATTTGATGGAGGTAGGGAAGGATGCCATCTTTATATTGCTATTGTTCCTGCAAAATGAAATAGAGATCAAGTGCAAAGGAAACTAGAAAGAGAAGCAATTCTGTAGGCATTTAGTTAATATGAAAAAGATTTTGATTATGAGAACAGGTCAGAAATAAAAAACTTCATCATAATTGGGTTCGACGAAAAATGAGTTTTCGTCGATCTCAGTTCGACAAACTTGATGACTTCGTCGATCTTCGTTCGACGAAAAACTGAATTTAGTCGATCTCAGTTAGATGAAGAGATGGGATAAGTAGAAAACTTAATTTTTATCAGATTGAATCTCCATCTATCATTCCTAGCTGATTTATAAAGAAAATGTGTTTCTTTTCATCCAAGGGCTTGGTGAAAATGTCAGCTCTTTGCAAATCAGTAAAGATGAATTGTAGGCAAATTTTATTTTTATCCACATTATCCCTAAGGAAGTGGTGCCTAATTTCTATGTGTTTAGTCCTACTTTGGAGAACTGGATTTTGTGCTATAGATATTGCACTAGTATTGTCTCAAAATATAGTTGAATTATTTAAGTTGACACCATAGTCTAGGAGCTAATTTTGTATCCACATTATCTGTGAGCAGCAACTGCATGCAGCTATGTATTCATCTTCAGCTGTTGATGTAGACACAGATGTTTGTTTCTTACAAAACCAAGACACAAGCCTATCACCAAGAAACGGGCAAGTTCCTGATGTGTTTTTCCTGTCTACTCTGCATCCAGCATAATTTGAATCAGAGAATCCAGTTAATTCAAATTCAGATGTTGTTGGATACCAAAGTCCTAGATTTGGACAACCCTTTATATATCTCAAAATCCTTTTTAATAAAATTAGGTGAGATTCTTTGGGGTTTACTTGGAACCTAGCACAAATACAAGTAGCAAACATTATATCAGGCCTACTTGCTGTTAAATAAAGTAATGAGCCAACAATTGCTCTATATACTTTTTGATCAACAGGTTTCCCTGATTCATCATAATCAACAACAGCATTAGAGAGCATGGGTGTTTTCATGGTGGAAGAATCAGACATACCAAATCTTTTCACTAATTCCTTAGCATACTTAGATTGGGATATGAAGATTCCATTTGGAGTTTGCTTCACTTGAAGACCAAGGAAGTATGATAGTTCACCCATACTACTCATTTCAAATTTAGATTGCATTAAATTAAAAAATATTTTGCATAACTTTGAATCAGTGGAGCCAAAGATAATATCATCTAAATATATTTGAACTAGTAATGTTTGATTTTTATGTATCCTGAAAAATAGGGTTTTATCTACTATGTCTCTACAGAATTAATTCTCTAAATGAAAACTAGCTAAGGTCTCATACCATCCTCTGGGAGCTTGTTTAAGACCATAGAGAGCTTTGTTAAGCTTAAATACAAAAGAGGAGTGAGTTGGAGAGATGAAACCTGGTGGTTGTTCCACATAGACTTCTTCTTTGATTTCTCCATTCAAAAATGCACTCTTCACATCCATTTGATAAACCTTAAATTTCTTGTATGCAACAAATGCAAAGAAGATTCTGATTGCTTCTAACCTTGCAACTGGTGCAAAAGTCTGATCATAATCTATTCCTTCTTCCTGTGAGTATCCTTGAGCTACTAGTCTAGCTTTATTTCTCTAAATATTGCCATCTGCATCTAGCTTATTTCTGTAGACCCATTTAGTTCCAATGACTGGATGATTCTTTGGTCTAGGAACCAATTCCCAAACTTTGTTTGTCTTAAAATAATTGAGCTCCTCTTGCATAGCAATAATCTAGTTGGGATCTTGTTCTGCATCTTGTAGGGATTGAGGTTCAATCTGAGAGAGAAAACAAGTGTGCATCAGATTCTGATTAGCTTGATGCCTTGTTTGGACACCAGTTGATATGTCTCCAATTATTTGAGATCTTGGGTGATCTCTAATATTGACATAATCAACATGCATAGTGGGATCAACATTATTTGTAATTAATTCCTCTTGTGGAATGCTACTTAATGCTTCCTTTTTAGTTACATTTTCACTGATTTCTTCATCACTTTCTTCACTATTCTGCTGTAAAGGATTTAAAGATCCTTCCTTCTGTAGAGATAATTGATCTAACTGCGTATAGAGTGTAGGTAGATCTAGCTCTTCACAGAGTGTAGGTACCTGCAGGTTTTCTTTGGTAGAAGAAATCTTCTCCTTGTAAAACATGTTAGTTTCATCAAAAGAAACATGCATAGATTCTTCAATTTTAAGAGAGGATTTGTTAAATATCCTATATGATTTGCTGATTGATAAATAGCCTAAGAAAATTCCTTCTTCAGATTTTGGTTTAAATTTCCTAAGGTATTTTTTGTCATTATTGTGAACAAAACATTTACAACCAAATGTTCTAAAATAGTTAACTTTAGGTTTCTTCCCTTTAAGTAACTCATAGGGAGTCTTACCCTTAAGTTTATGTATCAAACTGCTATTCCACACATAGTTTGCTGTGCTAGCAGCCTCTTCCCAAAAAGATAGGGGCAAATTTGCATCTGCAAATAACGTTGTTGCTGATTCAATTAGGGTTCTATTTTTCCTTTCAACTGACCCATTTTGTTGAGGAGTTCTAGGAGCTGAGAAGCAATGTCTGATACCTTCCTTCTCACAGAATTCTTGCATGAGAAGAGACTCAAACTCAGTGCCATGATCACTTCTGATCAATGCAACTATAGTAGAGTACTCAATCTGTATGCTCTTAAGAAAGTCTGTAAGAACTTTAAAGTTATCTGACTTTTCTCTCAAGAAGAACACCCAAGTGAATCTAGAGTAGTCATCTACGATAACTAGAGTGTATGACTTCCCCCCCCCCCCCCCCTAAACTCTTTGTTGTTATAGGTCCAAAAAGGTCCATATGTAGCAAATATAAGATTCTAGGTGAATCACTTTTAGATAATGATTTAGAACTATTTTTAGTTTGCTTGCCTAGTTGACATGCCCTACAAAGACCTTCTTTCTTGTATCAAAACCAGATGGTAATACTCTAACAAGATTGTACTTTGATAATTTTGCAATGGTCCTAAGATTTACATGTCCTAATCTCTTATGCCAAAGTTCACTAGGTTTGCTTAATTTATTAAATAAACAAATTTCTGATTTTGATGAATTGAAATTTACTAGATAGATATTTCCTTGCCTAATACCTAATAAAACCATGAATTATCAGAAGAATTAATAAGGCATTTTGATTTATTGAAGGTTACCTGATACCCTTCATCACATAATTGACTTATCATGATGAGATTGTGCTTCAGTCCTTTGACATAAGCTACCTCTTTGAAGGTGACTTCGCCAACCTTGACTTTTCCATATCCTTTTGTTTGTCCACAGTTGGAGTCTCCAAATATTACTTTTGGTCCAAGCTTTGCCTTATAGTTGTTCAGATTGGCCTTGTTTCCTGTCATGTGTTTTGAACAGCCACTATCGAAGTACCATTTTTCTTTTATTCTTGGATAGCTGTGTACCTGCAAAGACAGAAAAACCATTTATTTGTTCCTGACCCAGACTACCTTGGGTCTTTTTGAATTTCCACAAAAATCAGAAATAAAAGACATTTCAGGTTGGTCCTTATAACCTTGTGGATGATATCTCCTTGGTGGTATTATCCATTCAGTGAAAGGATTGATAGTATGTGAAGAATAAGAATTGTTCAGATTTGTTGTATATTTTCTATTCGCCGAACTGGGCTGAGTTCGTCGATCGTCGTTCGACGAATGGATGTGCTTTCGTCGAGCGCCGTTCATATAATGACTATACATGAAATCTGACTTCAGAGTTCGTCGAGCTCCGTTCGACGAAGTGAGTTCATTTCGTCGAGCTCCGTTCGATGAATTCTGCTGAATTCCTTTATTCTTGACAACCTTACTTGAAATGTTTTTATTTACTTCTACAACCTCTTTGCTCTTTGCAGAGATGAATTTTATAGGTGTAGATAATATGTTCTTCTTAATTATATGTGACTCATTTGATGAAGCACCCAATCCTAGTTTGCTATTAAGTCTAGCATTAACAGTGCTTGTTATGTCCATCAGCTTGATGCTTCTCCCATTTAGGGATTCTTCAAATTTCTTGGCCTCAGAATGTTTATTCTCAAGGAGAATAATTTGTTCTCTAGAGGCAGCCAAATCTTTCTTAAGATTTACATTTTCTTCACTTATTTGATTCATTTCAGCTAGCTTATTTATGAGAGAGATTATTTCCTTCTCAGATTTGAGTAAGTCTAAGCAAAGTACTTTGAATTCATCTTTGAATTCAACTGAATTGAAATCAAAATTAGATATTACCTGATCTGCGTCATTGTCAGCTTCAGCTTCTGATTCTTCTTCTTCTGAGATGTTTGCTGAGGCATTGATAGCCATCATGCAAAAATTCTTCTCTTCTTCATCATCTTCATCATCAGAAGAGCTGGATGAAGAAGCACTTGCTGAATCACTGCTTGAGTCATAAATTGCCATCAGGCACTGATCATTCTCCTTTGATTCTTCTTCATCATCAGAAGAACTGGATGATGATTCTGATTCAGTGTCACTCCAAGTTTCTGCTACAAATCCTCTTCCCTTGTGTTTGTGCTTGTGGGAGGAAGATTTGCTGGAGTGCTTCTTGTATTCCTTTTCTTTTCTCTTTTCCTTCTTGTCCTTCTTGTTTTGATTCTATGGACAGTCAGGTACAATGTGTCCTGGTTTCCTGCAACCAAAACATATAATTTCTTTAGATGGAGCTTTGTCATACCTTGATTTTTCATGGCTCCTAGATGACTTTCTCCTGAAGTCTTTTCTTGCCATCTTGTAGAATCTGTTGGCAAGTAGACTCATCAACTTCTCATTGTCAAGAGTCTCTCCTTCTTCTTCTGCATCTTTGAAGGCAATGTTCCTTTCCTTCTTTGTTGCTGGAGAATAAGTGGACTGTTCAGCTTCTCTGGATTTGACAAGCTGCTCATAGGACTTGAGCTTGCCTAACAATGTTTCAGTAGTAATCTCATTGAGGCTTCTGGCTTCCTTGATAGGCCAGATCCTAGAGTCCCAAGTGCTGGGGCAGCACATTAGGATCTTGTCATTGATCTCAGTGATAAAGATCACTTTGTCCAAAGATTTCAGCTCATTAATTATGAGACTGAGCCTATTATACATATCAGCAATTGTCTCAACTTCTCCCTTTTTGAAGTTCTCATACTGAGAAATGAGGTGGGATCTCCTGTCCTTTCTTTCATCAGCAGACCCTTCAACAACATTGTTGAGTGATGTCCAGATCTCTCTTGCAGAAGTGCATTCTACCACTCTTTGAAAAATGTCATCAGACATTGTTTGAGCCAGAATATTCATGGCTTTTGCATCAGCACTCCTTTGCTTTTTCTGGGCTTCAGTCTGCTCAGGAGGTGGAACAACATTGTTGGTAGTGGTGGTTTCAGCACTAGTTGTTGCTGTGGGAGCTGGAGGTCCTGTCAAAATCACATTGAAAATTTCTTCATCAATTGAGTTCATATATAACCTAATCCTTGCTTTCCATAGTGCAAACTTATTGAGATTGCACCTAGGAGGTCTTGTGCTTGAATACTCTTTGTTTTGTGCCATGAGTTTTTAAAACAAAAATAAATTAAAACTCTAAAATAAATTATGATCTAATTAATCTTTATGATTCAGGTGTTAGCATGTAAAATTAAATCAACTACCCTCTGATACCAATTGAAAGTGGAGGTTAGATCTTAATGTTACTCTAGAGGGGGGGGGGGTGAATAGAGTATTAAAACTTTTTATTAGTTTTATTGCGAAATTGAAAATACTGATATATATATATGTGTATATTGAGTGAGTATAAAAACAAACACAAAGAAGGCACACAACACAAACACTGAAAAGTAAAACAATCACAGAGGACACAAGGAGCTATAGTAGTTCCCCAAAAAAACTGGGACGTCTATTCTTCTACCACACTTGGTAGGAATCCACTAGGATTTTTGATCAGGTGCCCTAACACCAATGAGCTTTTGATAAGGTGCCCAAAAACCAAGCTGGATTTTTTGATCATGTGTCTTGCCACCAAGAGGTAAACTTTTGAAGGGAGTTTTAACCCTTTACAGAATGGGATGGAAAGGTTTAGATTGTTCTTCTCTGTCAACTATCTGAGAGAAGACTCTAGTGGATGTTGATTTAGAAAAGGCTTCCTCTGTCTGATATGAGAGTGTTTGACAGTAGATTGACTGGAAGCTTTCTTGAAAATAAATCTTCCTTTAGCTGAAGAATCTGAGAGAATAAATCCTTCAGATTTTTATTGCTCTTTTGAAGATCTAAACTTGCAGCAAATGACTGAGAGAAGTATTGTTGAAGATGTTCTCAGTAAGTAAGTGTTGCTAGAGGAAGAAGATGAAGATCTGTAATGCCTTTTTTTGTTCTTCTTCTTCCTGTATTTCTCCTTTCTGTATTCCTCTTTTTCTTTTTGTTTTTCTGTACAGCTATGTGTAATATGTTCTGTGTAAAAGCTTCTGTCGTGAAAACTGAGAGGTAATACTGTATATCTTCTTTCCTTTTCTTTTGATAAGATTTGAAAATCAAATCCTTTGAATTAAGGAATAAAATAATATGTAATCAATCTTTCTGGGAACTATAAATCTGCTGCGCCGTAATCTCTTTCCATTTCCATGAAATGTCCTTTTCCGAGAAATGTCAACGGCTATAATCATGAATAATAAAGGAAATATATTATCTTACTTATCTGATATAAAAGAGCCGTTGCTGTAGTCGATTTGAGTTCAGAGAATGAAATGATATGACCTGTCTGAAACTTTGTGAACTTAAATAAGAATTCTTCGATCTGAATAAAATTCGTCGATCTCAATAATTTTCGTCGAGCTCAATATTTAGTTCGTCGACCTCAAGTGATCCTAGCTGGAAGAAATAAATTTGTTGAGCTGAGGAAAACTTTTGTCGATCTGAAGGTATTCGTCGAACGCAAATTCGTCGACCACTGAACTGAGCAAAATCGTCGACCGCTGAGACGAGATCATCGACTGCTGAGGCACTGAGCCGCTGAGATGAGCTTGAAGCAAGCCGTTCATCGAACACAGAATGTAAGCCGTTCGTCGAACGCAGAGAGCAGTTCGTCGAACGTAGTGTGGAGTTCGTCGAACGCAGAATTTGAATGAATTCTTGAGTTCTAACAGCCTAAACACTTGACCCATAAACTATACATTGGGGTCAACTTGATCCTAGTCAACATAAAGTGATCCTAGCCCAAATCAAAAATAGGGTTGTTCCAACAGACATGATTGCTAAAAGAAAAGTACTTGAATTGAAAATACTTGAACGAGAACTATAACTTGAAAGAAAATTCAAAAGCAACAACTAGAAATGAGAATTACAATAAAACAGTGCAAAATTACAGAAATTGGACTCCAAAATCCTCCTCCCTGGCATCTGGACAAGGCAGCAATTTATAGTTGAAAATGTTGGGGAGACACGCCCCTAGGTCACGCCCGTGACCTAGGGCGTGTAATATACGGAAATGGTGGCTTGAATACCCGGGAACGTTCGGGAGAAAAACCGCCAAACTTCATAAATCTATTGGTCACGCACCTAGGTCACACCCGTGACCTAGGTGTGTCTTGGCTTGATCTGCAAACGACAGGAAACGGCTTGAGCTGGAGTTAATTTGGCGATTTAGAAGAGGTCACGCCCCTTGGTCACGCCCGTGACTATGGGGCGTGTAATAATAATCTGACGTGGCAAAGTTCCCGGTACGGTTGGAGAGTCACGGCCTGTGTCAAAGGTCACACCCCCTTGTCACGCTCGTGACTAGGGGCGTGTAATATTAATATGATGTGGACTTGGTTTCTAGCTTTTCAGCAGGCATGGCTCGTGGCAGAGGTCACGCCCCATAGTCACGCCCGTGACTAGGGGGCGTGTACTTGACAATTTCCCAAAATAGACACATTTTTTCTCCTGATTAATACTGTGAGCCCAAAAATGCTATCAACAGTCCATATTTTCCTGAAAAAGAAAAAATAAATAAATTAGGGAGATTATTTTAAGAATTTAAACATATATTGATTGATTATTAAATTAAAAACTAAATAAAAACTAAAATAAAATTAGAGTTATCAAATACCCCCATACTTACCCGTTTGCTAGTCCCGAGCAAACAACTTTTCATAGCAGTAGAAAAATTTAAATACTAGAAAAGAAATTTGAACATAAGGAGTAAAAATGTGAAGTCTTACGCCTAAACGTGTAGAAATTCTAGTAGAAAAACCTATTCAGCATATAAATTAGCTTATAATTTTCAATAATGAGTTACAATATATTGTTTTTACTTTTAAATTGAAAATCCGGTAAATCCTAAAATGTTATTTAGGGAGCGGGTAGCGTGCTTACTAAGATCAATATTATGCAAAATCAAATTTTGGGATAGCCTCCAAAGAAATCCATCAATGACAATGGCCATAGGCTTGCCCTTTCACACTCTCGCCATGGCACTAGTTTAACTCATAAGCATGAATCAATAGGACTTAATTAGGTTGAAATGTGGGCTTAGGTTTTATTTGGTGAGGAAAGACAGATAAACATGATGGCTAGTCACACCCCAAACCTAAAGTGAGCTCGCACAAAATAATCTAAGCAATCATGGCATTGTAAGAGCATAGCCAATTCCTAATCTCTATCTTTTTTTTTCTTTTTTTTCATTTGATTATATTTTTTTTATCATCATTTTCATTTTTTTTTCATGAAGACAAGAGAAAGTCCACCAAAATAATAAAAGACAACAAATACTCACAAAATATTTTCAAATAACTATTTTCGGGCACAGACTTAGGTGTGTGATTAGGTTGTTTTTTGGGCCTTGGTGAAGATCTTGGTGGAGCTGAAACAAAATGTAATGTAAAAGGCTCAAAGTGACTTAACAAAGATAAAATATTAGGTGCGGATGCAAAAGCTCAAACGAGCCAATGAAATGCCTATATCATATTCATACTAATGAATTTAACTTATGCACATGTTTTGAGAGTCGCTAGAGGGCAAGTTCTAGACATTGAGAAAGAATACCCTTCCGTTCAAATTGCGTAATAATTCTCTAGTAAGCTTCTACATACTCACTTAAATTATTTTTGGATTCTACCGGTTTCAAGGTAAAAGTCAAACAAAAATTATTTTCACGCAGTTAGAAAAACATAAATCTAATTGTATGCTGAATAGTTAATTCGACATGAGAACCTACAAACGTGTGCGCTTAACTTGGAGCACTACATGAGTCAACAATCCTACTCCAAAATTCAAAATCAAATGAAGTATAAAAATTCCCTACAACACTATGTAAAAGCAAATCTACTCAGGATTTTGCATATGAGTAAATATAGAGATATTGATTCCCAAAATAAAATAAAATAAAAATTTTGGGTGTTGCACAGCAGTAAACTTAGTGTGAAAAACCCTCCCCCCAAACTTAAAAGAAAACAGTGTCCCCAATGTTGTAAATCTAGGAAAAAAATTAAAGAGAGAAGAAACTTCCCTGAGTGGGAGCCAAAACTGCACCAAGTAGTCCTGATGAAGCAAAACACACAAGTTTTATATGTTTTTTTTATAAAAAGATAAAGAAACATGAAAGCAACAAAAATAAAAAGACATGAAAGCAGGAAAAATATAAAGACAGATACAGATACAAAAGATAAAACAAAAGAGGCCTAAACCTCATCACTGCTATCCCTACTTGGGGGAGAGTTAGTCCGCAAAACCCCAAACTCCCTCAAAATGCGATCCATCGAAGAATCCTGACGCTGCTCAAGTGCGGTAAATCGACTATTAAAATGTGCAAACCGAGCATCAAAATAGGTCTCCATCTGCTCAAGCTGAGTATGGAGAGACCCGAACTGACGATCCCAATAAGTCGAAGGACCAGACGTCGGGGAAGATTGCGGCGGCGGTGGTGCTTGAGAAGAAGAAGAAGCAACATGTAGATTAGTATCGAGATCAAAATCTCCACCGCCAACCATCAGTGGCACAGCCTCGAACTCACCATCGCGTCATCGCTCTAAGCCTAGGGCTTGGAGATTCTGAAACTGGATAGAAATTGGCGACTGAACGGAGCGCATCCGCGAAAGAGAATCCAAGATCCCCGGCTGCTTGGCGAGATAGGTGATGAAGTGCCCGCCGTTGACAGCTCCCAACCTTGCATTTTCGGCCTAATGTCGAAAGAAGATAGCGAGCAAGTGGCCGAGGTTAAGTGGTACTCGATGGTACATACTATATAGACATAGTAAATCTCGCTTGGTAACCACACAATGGCTGTCGTCGCGGCCGGTGAGAGTTAAGGTAAGGAGGTTGTGTAGAATACGAAAGGTGGGAGAGATGAGGTGGCTACCTTTGGATCGTTTTGGAGTGTAAGGAGAGATATCGTTGTTGATTTCCAATCAAAATTGGAGAAGATTGAAGTCTGCGGGAAAATCAACACAAAGATCAGCGTAGGCGGGAGAAAGAGAAAATGCCTCGTCGCAAAAACCCATATGAATATTGAGTTGATGGATTGAAAGTTGATGCGAAGCACCGCCCAATTGAAATGCGATGACGTCATCATTCCCAACCCACCGGAACTCAAAATAGGCTAAGAACTCAATAGTGAGTTTGAAGTAAGCGGCCTCGGAGATGGAGAAAAGGGCAGTCCATCCGGGGGTGGATAGAAAGTTTCAAACCAAATCCGCAGCGCCGAAGGCTGCAAGGATGCCCCAGTCCAGAATACGGAAGACGCCAAAGGGTTTGGCGGCCAAACGGTTGCTTCATTCTTGTTGGGTGGGGTTATCAAAAATAAACATAGCCTCCACCGCGGCAGGATCTGCGGGGTGCTCGAATGAGGAAGCGGTGGAACGAGAGTGATGGCGAGGCATTGTGAGAAATTTGGCTCAAGGGGAGAAAGAAAATAGAGAAGAAAAAGAAGGAGAGATGTGGAGAAAAAGAGAAGAAGAAAGTCTTTAAATAGAAAAAAAAAAGGAGTCACGCCCCTTGTCATGCCCGTGACAGGAGGGCGTGTAACTAAAAAATTAGAAATGCGCGCTCTTGGGAGTTGGGGCTGACGGGAGGTTAAAAAAGCGGGACACACCCCAGAGTCACGCCCGTGACTTTGGGGCGTGTAACTGGAATGAATCTGATGTCAGTTTGATGCACGAGACGAGACACGCCGTGATGACATGCCCGTGACTAGGGGCGTGTAATTGAAAGGAACAGGCGTGACTCACAAAAAAGCATTGTCAAGCGGCTGAGCTGAGATGGTGGAGTTTCGTCTCGGTCACGCCCGTGACTGGGAAATTATCACGCCCGTGACAAAGGCGGGAGACGGACCTGCCTCATTCACAGAAAAACCCATCAGTTGAAACCAACTTCCAGATAGGCCACGCCACCTAGACACGCCCGTGACCCGTAGGTTACGCCCGTGCCTAGGGGCGTGTAAGTGATTTGTTTTGTATTATTTTTTTGTATTTTTATTATTTTATTATTATTTTTTTAAACAAAACATAAAAAAACACGGTAGTAAAAATAAAAACATAAAAATACCGACTTGCAGTGCAGAGTTTCATGTACGTGTGAGCATCCATTATTTCGCAAATCTTCTGCAAACCTGCAAAAACCTCAGAATAAAATAATAAAAATAATAACATATTTTTTGTTTTTGATTTTGTTTTTTAGGGTTTTTTTTAAAAACAAAAATAAAAATACTTAAATAAAAGAAATTTTTAGAAAAAAATTTTAAACGAAAGAAAACAAAATAAATAAATAAATAAAATGGGTTGCCTCCCAAGTGCGCTTTGGTTACAGTCATTGAGCTCGACCATGGTGGCACGCCGGTTTAGATGTTTGGAAGGAGAATCTCCTCCCGGTGCTCATGAAGATTATCGCCGGAGAAAAATAATTTCAATCGGTGCCCATTCACTTTAAATTCACCTTTTTCGGGATGCATAATTGAAATGGTCCCGTAGGGACAAACCTCTTTGACGATAAAGGGGCCGGACCAATAGGACTTAAGTTTTCCTGGAAAAAGATGTAAACGCGAGTTATAGAGGAGAGCACGGTCTCCCGATCGAAAAACTTTAGGATGCTTAAGTTTCTTATCATGATAAAATTTAGTGTGCTCCTTGTATAATTTATTACTTTCGTAGGCAAAGGAGTGCCACTCATCGAGCTCGTTAAGTTGGAATTTGCGGAGCTCGGAAGAAATATTGTTATCTAGATTAAGAAATTTAAGCGCCCAAAAGTCGCAATGCTCAAGCTCGACCGGTAAATGACTTGCTTTCCCATAGACCAATCGATACGGCATACAACCGATGGCGGTCTTGTACGTGGTCTGATAGGCCCATAAAGCATCATCAAGTTTAAGCGACCAATCCTTCCTATTGGTAGAAACCGTTTTTTTCAAAAATTCATTTTAATTCACGGTTAACCACTTCTACTTAGCCACTTGTTTTAGGGTGATAAGGGGTGGCCATTCTATATTTAACGCCATATTTAGATAAAACTTTAGTGAATTTGGCGTTACAAAAATGAGTTCCCCTATCGCTAATTATCGCCCGCGGTGCTCCAAATCGTGAAAAGAGTTTTTTGAGAAATTTGGTCATGACTCGGGCATCATTGGTGGGAAGGGCTTGCGCCTCCGCCCACCTAGACACTTAATCGACCGCTACCAAAATATATCGATTTCCAAAAGAAACTGGTAGCGGGCCGACAAAATCGATCCCCCATAAATCAAAAACCTCAATTTCTAAAATTGATTTTAAAGGCATTTCATCAAGGAGAGAGATATTACATGAGAGTTGGCATTGTTCACAACGACTTACATGTGTGTGAGCGTCTTTGAAGGTGCTCGGCCAATAGAAGCCTGCTTCAAGTACTTTCTGCGCCATTCGATTTGCTTTATAATGTCCACCGGCGGGTCCCTCATGGCAATGCTTTAGAATTTGTGCGTCATCCTCATGAGATACACACCTCCGCACCACTTAGTCCGCACAAACTCGAAAAAGGAACGGATCCTCCCAAAAATAATTTTTCAAATCGGAAAAGAATTTCTTCTTTTCTTGATAAGAAAAATCTTTTGGGAGAAATCTCAACAAGGTAGTTTGCGAAATCGGCGAACTAAGGGGTGGGGAGATCTATTACCTTATGAATAATGAGGAGGCATTCCTCGGAAAAAGTATCATTAATTTCCTCCTCTATGAGCTCCTCCGAATTGGGATTCTCCAACCGAGAAAGATGATCCGCAGCCAAATTTTCCGCTCCCCTTTTGTCCCGGATCTCCAAATCAAATTCTTGTAGGAGTAAGATCCGCCTAATCAACCTTGGCTTGGCATCAGGTTTTGTTAGCAAATAACGTAAAGCTGAGTGATAAGTAAAAACAATTACTCTAGATAAATTAAGATAGGAATGAAATTTATCAAAAGCAAAAATCGCGGATAAGAGCTCTTTCTCGGTGGTGGTGTAATTTTCTTGTGCGTCGGCATGTGTCTTGCTCGCATAATATATAGGATGAAATTTTTTATTTATGCGTTGTCCTAAGACTGCACCAATGACAAAACTACTAGCGTCGCACATGATCTCAAAAGGAAGATCCCAATTAGGAGCTATCATAATCGGCGCGTTTATTAATTATTCTTTAATAATAGAAAAAGAATGCAAACAATTTTCATCAAAAATAAATGGCGCATCTTTTTCTAATAAATGAGTGATAGGCTTAGTTATTTTAGAAAAATCTTTTATAAACTGGAGATAGAAACTGGCATGCCCAAGAAAACTACGTATGGCCTTAACATTTGAAGGAGGAGGCAATTTTCTATTGTTTCAATTTTAGCTGTATCCACCTCTATACCCTTACTAGATATTTTATAGCCTAAAACCAAACCTTCTCGTACCATAAAATGGCACTTCTTCCAATTTAACACTAAGTTTGTGTCCTCACATCTTTGGAGAACGCGGGAATGGTTAGTCAAACATAAATCAAATGAATCTCCGAAAACGGAGAAATCATCCATAAAAACTTCCATAATATCCTCCACTAGTTCATCAAAAATTGCTAGCATACATCTTTGGAATGTAGCCAGCGCATTACATAGTCCAAATGGCATCCTACGATAGGCGAAGGTGCCAAACTGACAAGTGAAGGTTGTTTTCTCTTGGTCTTCGGGCGCAATTGGGATTTGGAAATATCCTGAAAGACCGTCAAGAAAACAATAAAATGAGTGCCCAGATAATCGTTCAAGGATTTGGACGATGAACGACAAAGGAAAATGATCCTTATTGGTCGCATCATTTAATTTACGATAATCAATACAAACCCGCCATCCGGTAACGGTTCTAGTTGGGATTAATTAATTTTTATCGTTTGGCACTACCGTTAATCCTCCTTTCTTTGGCACCACTTGGACCGGACTGACCTAAGAGCTATCCGAAATCGGATAGATGATGCCCGCATCTAATAATTTGATTACCTACGCCTTAACCACCTCCTTCATATTAGGATTTAGGCGGCGTTGAGGTTGAATTGATTTACGTGAATTTTCTTCTAATAAAATCTTATGCGTACAAAAGGAGGGATTAATCCCTTTTAAATCCAAAATTCTCCACACAATTGCGCGGCGATGAAGTTTTAAAACATTTACTAATTTTAATTTTTCTTCATCGGACAGAAATGCTGACACAATTACAGGAAGCTTAGAATCCTCCGCTAGAAATAAATATTTTAAATGATCAGGCAATTGTTTTGATTCTAGCACGGGAGGTTCTTCATAAGAAGTTTTTAATCGATCACTACCTAATTCTAAAATTTTAAAAATAGGTGCGTGAGTGATCAAGTTGTCATCAAAATCATGAGAAATAAGATCGAGACTTTTAAATGAGTGCCCAGATAATGTGTTCAGAAAATAAAACGGAGACCTCATCAGGTGAAGCCTCAAAAAAAACAAGAATCAACATTTGAGAGCGTATTCCTCATAGAAGAATTGAGAGTAAAGGTAACTTCTTCATCTCCAACTCTAAGGAGAAGTTTACCGTTACTAACATCAATTATGGCGCGCGTGGTGGCAAGGAAAGGGTGACCGAGAATGAGGGGTACCTCGGTGTCCTCTTCTATGTCGAGGATAACAAAATCTACCGGGAAGAAAAATTTATCAACCTTGACAAGCACATCCTCGATAATACCCATTGGGTATTTTATGGATCGATCCGCCAATTGGAAGCTTATTCTCATAGGATTAGGCTCTCCTAAGCCCAATTTTTGGAAAAGAGAATAAGACATCAAATTTATAGAGGCGCCTAGATCGGCCAACACATGTTTTACTAATAAATCGTCAAAGAAACATGGAATTGAGAAACTACCCGGATCGGTTAATTTCTTAGGCAATTTATTAAGTAACACTGTCGAGCACTCCGCGTTCAATTGAACGGTAGAAATATCCTCAAGTTTCTTTTTATTGGATAAAAGATCCTTGAGGTATTTAGCATACTTCGGAATTTGTGCGATGGCTTCACAAAATGGTAGATTAATATGAATATGTTTAAGCATGTCTAAAAATTTTCCGTGATGCTCATCCATTCGATCTTTCTTTAATTTAGACGGATAGGGAAGTGCTGGTTGAAATTCCTTAATTTTATTTTGCGTTTGAATTTGAGGAGGAGGAGGAGATGGAGAAATTGTTACCTCCGGTTCAACCAATTTTGAAGGGGTAGTTACCTCCTTCCAGTTCTGTAACGTGATAGCCTTTGCTTGCTCCTTTGGGTTGGGCTCCGCATTGCCCAGTAGTGCTCCTTGTTGTCAATCGGGGAGCATCTTTGCAATTTGCCCAATTTGATTCTCCAAATTGCGAACATATCCGGTAAGATTCCGGATATTTGCGTCGTTACTTGCTACATATTTGGTGTACACTTCCTCAATATAGGGAGCTTTTGGAGCTAGTGGTGGAGGAAAACCAGGTGGAATTGTGTTAGGTGGTTGTGTCGCATTCCCTGGATTACTCCAAGAGAAATTTGGGTGGTTCCTAAATCCCGGATGATATGTGTTACCATAATGAGTGTTACCCAATTTAAAGGTTGGACGATTCAGATTACCCATGTAATCCACATGTTCGACAATGGTGGAGGGGGATCCCAAGGTAGGTGTAGAAGAGGAAACAATCATCTCTTCTATTTCCTTATTTAAAAGCTCAACCTGGACAGATAAATTTGAAATCGTATCAACTTCATATATCCTGGCAGGTTTATTTGGGCGCGACCGAGGTGTACTCCATTGATACGTATTCATGGCCATACCCTCTAAAAGCTCTTGCGCGCCTGCCAGTGTTTTGTTATTCAAGGTACCTGATGAGTCACAATTATATACACATTTTTGGACTCATCTGGGCCGATTATTTAGTCAAAGCACTACACCTTACACATGTTTTCATTCATATTTGATAGCCTTCTATTATTCCACCCTAAGTGCACTTCTATGCACGTTTTTGTGTATTTTCATGTCTATCATTCTTACTGTCTTTCATGCTGTGTTATGTGCCACTTTCAGTGGTTTTGATTAGTGTTTATGTTGGAACAGGGGCCGTGCAGGTGTTCCCGGAACAAATCTGTATAGGAAAACTATGCACGATCACTGGTTCTATTGCGCATGACCACTGATCATGCGCCACCGACCGTGCACGTCCATTTTTGGCCCAAAGTAGCATTATGAATTTGGTCGTGCGTTTTTACGCACGGTCGTGCATCTGGTCGTGCGCATTATTATTTTCTGTAATGTTTGTCTTGCATGTTTTCTGGCACAGTGCGCACGACCACCAACTTCTAGTGCGCACGACCACTGGTCGTGCGCCTCTGCTCGTGCGCCCTATTTTCTATAAATTCGCAGTCCATGAAATTCAGTCGTACGACATTCTAGCTCTGCCGTTTTCGAGCCCTGTTCGCCTCTTCCGCCCCCTGCATTATCTTCCACCACCAGGAGATGCTCCAGGACTATTCTTCACGCTTATCTTGAGCCCGGACATCACCTCGGCCATCTCCGTCATCCATAAGCTTCAAAAGGAAGGATCTCCGCCCAGATTTCATCGTCATGCTTGGGAGCCATGTATTGAAGCCGAGCGGATAGTGACACGAAGAAGATGGGTCCATTGGGAGAGTGACAACCCTCCTTTACCCCGGATGTAGTTGCGGACCGAGCTTGGATGCGGATTGACAACCTTGCGATTCCAACCGTGAATCCCAACGAGCCTTCAGATTCGGTCGATTTCTTACTCTCTTTCAAATTGTAATGATATTGTAGGGTAGATTCTTGTATTTTTAGATGATATGCACAATGATCTTTAATTGCAATGTTTATTTCATATTTCTATGAAACCATTTGGTTATTTATGTATATGAGATGCACCACCACTTCATCCACCACTCCATCCACTAGGTTTGTGTGCCGCACTAGCAATTGATAGTGGCGTGCTTGTCGACGAGGTGCTTGCGACCCTCACTCCGCATGCCCACTCGCCCATCCGCCTAGTGAAGTGTGGCATAGCGGCCTGTGTAATCCATTCGCCTAACGAAGCAGCACGCTCAAGGCATGCACAGTTCGATTCTGCTTGCCTACTCGTCCATCCTCCCTTGCGAGGTAGTGCGTTCAAGGTCTACATAGTATTCCATCCCGCTTGGCGAAGCATTGCATAGCGGCACTGCATAGGAGTAGTTTAGTTTATTTTCTTTTATTTTCCACAATCCAAACCAAACCTCCCGCATTCCATCCGCTCATAAGGACTTCAATCTCAAGTCCCTCCTCGAAAGTTAACTCCACCTTACTATGTTCCTTGAGAGATTCGATACTTGGGGATTTACTTCCTCATATTATTACTTGACAACGACCGGTTCACTGCCGTTTCGTGCCGCAGTCTAGCTACCGCCTATAGCGGTGTGCGAGATTTATGCATCAAGTTTTTGGCGCCGTTGCCGGGGAACACAGACGTGTGAGTTTGCTGTAGAGAGAGACAAGAGATAGTAGTTCCTCCAGTGTGTATAGCCACTTTATTATTTTTGTTTGCTTTTTAATTATATATTGTTTGTTATTATTTCTTCCTCTCCTGTTTTAAAGTTTTAGGCAAGTTTAATCCAAGGAGTTTTATTAATTTGTGTAAATTTCCTTGCAAAGAATTTCAGTTTCATTATATCTGCTTTTATTGTTGAAAATTTCTTCATGGGATATTTCTTCTGGCACTTACGGCATGATGGTCTATTATATAGACCAAATGAAGGAGTTAAATGCTAGGCAGTGTAGGAACTTTGTTTGCTTGTTGTGTCGAGGAAAGGGTCATGAATTGAAGGACTGTCCTAGTCTTTTCAATCCTGACCGCTGCTCCTCAACTCATGACAACATTGTCCCTACAACTCATTCTTCACCCGTGGAGGCAATTGCCTACTCACCACTTGAGCTTAATTCTCGCATTGGATCTTCCCTCCCTATTTATGGCATCACTCCTAGTGATGATGATCACTCATCTGTTGGCCAACAAGGAGAGGATTTCGAACTTATGGATGCACCTGAGTGGGATGAGGAACGTATTCTTTCCATTGGGGAGGCATTAGCGGATCTTTTTGTAAAGGAACCAAATCTTTTTGTTCATCCAGTTTCTTTGCAAGATTTTTCTGCACACATTTTTATGATCCTATCAAAGTAAAGGAGTGGGGTGATGCTTCTGACTCGGAGGGTGCTCCAAAGTGGGATGAGGATGTCATTTTCCCTGAAGGGGAGAATGAATACTTTGAACACGATGGTGCACCTCGGTGGGATGAGGAGGATACTCTCTCTGATGAGGAGGTTTGCACTTCTTCATGGGATGAGGAGGTCCAAACCACCACTGAGGCCCCTGAGTTTTCAAGTCCCCCTTGCCAAGATATTTACAATGATGATAGTGATCTATCATTGGATCCTGCTGGGAGTGAGACCGGGATCACTCCCCCGATTGATTTTTATTTATGTTCTTCTTCTTATTTATTTCTTGATCCCCTTTCTCTATCTGAGCCTGTGCAGGTTGAGTCTTCACAGGTATCCCAGGAGGACTTGGAGCATGATGCTCAAGTCAATGATGAGTGTATCCTCTCATGTGAGGAGGTTGATCCCTCCTCCATAGAGGAAGCCTCATTCATTGCCTTCTCTTCCTGCCACCTCCATGAAGACGACACCTTGCTGGGCAAGGATAGTTTTGGTGAGTTGAGTGAGGATTCCTCCTCTTCTTACTTTATATTCCCTCTACCTGTGACGAGCAGGTATTATCTATATTCGGGTAGAGGCGTAACTATTTTATCACTGTATCTGTACCCACTACCGACACGCATATTAGAACAGTTACCTGTGCATATTTCTTTCCATAGACCCATTAGCTAGAACTCTTAAAGTTCTGAATAAGTCACGCTGGGAAGACAATAACCCAGTAGTTATCTTACCTTTTTTGCAATTTTAGTTTACCTAGTTGTTTAGTTAGTTTTACTTTATTTTAGTTTGTATATTTTCTTTTGTTTTTGCGGAGCTCACCCATGCAGGTCCTTCTTCTGGATGGTGGATGTTGCAGCTTTGTCTTAGTTTACACGCATCTTCTAATATGCTCACTTGCTGAGCATTGGGTACTCTCTTCCCCTAGCCCTCTTTTAAATTTCATGATGATATTTTATGCTAGTCTGTTTAGTTTAAGTCTGGGGGAGAAATGTTTATTGTACCCACTACACGTGCGCATCTCAGTGCATGCTAGAAGTATTTTGTTTCAGTTATTTTATTTGTTCATCTTCATCGCACACCACAACACCCACGCAAGCGCGCACTCATTTCTTTGTGTGCTTCCGTATACACTATCTTGGTTTGGAATGTGAAATAGGATGTTAGCTTAGGAATTGCAAATCAGAGTGCGATGTTGACTCTTATAGTGCTCTAGTCGCATCCGCATGCTCCAGTAGAAATTTGAGTAAAATTAGATTATTTCTATGCATTTAATTTACGATTAGTTTTTCTGCGTAGTTTTAGATTTATTATACTCAATTGGTGAATGTGAATGAAATTGGCGGTAGCACAGTGTGTGTGTAGGCAAGCGCTAGTTGTGCGTTGCTCGAGTCGGAAGGAAGGTTTATCTTTCTCGTGGGCTAAGAACTTGCCCCAAGCGACTCTTGAAGCATGGGTGAGAGCGATTCAATAAGTTGAACGTGATGTAGACCATTTAGTTGGCTAGTTTGAGCTTTGTTTTCCATGACCCATTCGCTTACCATTGCAAGCCAAATTTGTGCCTACCACTCCTTTGTTTCAGCTCTTCTTTCAATCACCAAAACCTGAAGCTTATCCAATTATCGCAACCAATTAGTGAGTTAACTGAAATTATATTTCTTATTTGGGTGTGATGTTTGGAATTATTGTGATGTACAAAAAATAGTATATTGTGTGCTGAACATGGGGGATAAAATAATTAGAAAAAAATAAGTTGAAAAGAAAAATCTGAGCAAGGAATAGAAATGAAAAGAAATCCCTTTAAGCGTATTAGAAAATTCAGTTGGTATTTGTTAGAGTAGGTTGTGTGCACACCCAGTTTTCAAGCTAAGTCTGGGGGTGTGTCACACTAGCATCGTTCTTGGTCTTGTTTTGGTACAGCGTTATCTTTTGACTCAATTGGGTTGCATTGCCGTCTCGTTTAGCATTGAATATCATAGCGTAACCTAAGCCTCATAATAACCTGAAAGTCCTATTGATTTAACTTGTGAGTTTGCTAGCACCGTGGAGAGAGTGTAACCGGGCAAGCTTATGATTCTCGTCGTTGATGGATTTCAGTGGAGTTATCCCCGAATTCCAGTCTTTAGCAATACCCTCCTGAGTGGCTTGTGTACTTTCACGCCGGGCACGACCGCACAAGTTCTTCATGATTCACCAGTTGAGTATCAATAAATCTTTATTTATGCTTTAACACTTTTGTAAATTAGTTTGTATAGTTAGAATCTCCTTTTACTGAATTTCTATTTGCATGTGTATGATACTTCGCATGGTACTCCGCTTTACAATTTCTATGCCAGCTTTGTATTTTCTCATCCGCCTAAAGGATTTATTTCCTCGGGACGCGCAAATAGGTAAGTCTGGGGATGTGATGAATCCCAATTATATACACATTTTTGGACTCATCTAGGCCGATTTAGTCAAAGCACTACACTTTAGACATGTTTTCGTTCATATTTGATAGTCGTCTATTATTCCACGCTAAGTGCACTTCTAGGCCCGTTTTTGTGTATTTTCATGTTTATCATTCTTACTGTCTTTCATGCTGTGTTATGTGCCACTTTCAGTGGTTTTGATTAGTGTTTATGCTGGAACAGGGGTCGTGCAGGTGTTCCCGGTACAAATATGTACAGGAACTCTGCGCACGATCATTGGTTCTATTGCGCACGAACACTGATCGTGCGCCACTGACCGTGCGCGTTCATTTTTGGCCCAAAGTAGCATTCTGAATTTGGTCGTGCGTTTTTACGCACAGTCATGCATCTGGTCGTGCGCATTATTATTTTATGTAATGTTTGTCTTGCAGGTTTTCTGGCATAGTGCGCACGACCACCAACTTCCAGTGCGCACGACCACTGGTCGTGTGCCTCTGCTTGTGCGCCCTGTTTTCTATTAATTCGCAGTCCGCGAAATTAGGTCGTACGACATTCCAGCTCCGCCGTTTTCGAGCCCTGTTCGCCTCTTCCGTCCCCTGCATCATCTTCCACCACCAGGAGGTGCTCCGACACTATTCTCCACGCTTATCTTGAGCCCGGAGATCACCTCAGCCATCTCCGTCATCCACAAGCTTCAAAAGGAAGGATCTCCGCCAATATTTCATCGTCAAGCTTGGGATCCATGTATTGAAGCCGAGCGGATAGTGACACGAAGAAGACGGGTCCATTGGGAGGTAGTGATAGCCCTCCTCTACCCCGGATGTAGTTGCGGACCGAGCTTGGACGCGGATTGACAACCTTGCGATTCCAACCGTGAATCCCAACGAGCCTTCGGATTCGGTCAATTTCTTACTCTCTTTCAAATTGTAATGATATTGTAGAGTAGATTCTTGTATTTTTGGATGATATGCACAATGATCTTTAATTGCAATGTTTATTTCATATTTCTATGAAACCATTTGGTTATTTGTGTATATGAGATGCGCCACCACTTCATCCACCAGTCCATCCACTAGGTTTGTGTGTCGCACTAGCAATTGCTAGTGGTGTGCTTGTCGACGAGGTGCTTGCGACCCTCACTCCACATGCCCACTCACCCATCCGCCTAGTGAAGCATGGCATAGCGGCCCGTGTAAGCCATTCGCCTAACGAAGCAGCGCGCTCAAGGCCTACACAGTTCGATTCTGCTTGCCTACTCATCCATCCGCCCTTGCGAGGTAGTGCGTTCAGGGCCTACGTAGCTTTCCATCCCGCCTGGCGAAGCATTGCATAGCGGCACTGCATAGGAGTAGTTTAGTTTCTTTTATTTTATTTTCCACAATCCAAACCAAACCTCCCGCATTCCATCCGCTCATAAGGACTTCAATCTCAAGTCCCTCCTCGAAAGTTAACTCCACCATACTGTGTTCCTTGAGAGATTCGATACTTGGGGATTTACTTCCTCATATTATTACTTGACAACGACCGGTTCACTACAGTTTTGTGCCGCAGTCTAGCTACCGCCTATAGCGGTGTGCGAGATTTGCGCATCAGTACCACCGGCGGCGGCGGCAATCATTTGACGCGTTTGGGGATTTAGGCCATTATAGAATTTCTGAATTTGCAACCAATCGGGGATTGCATGAAGGGGGCATCGGCGCAAATTTTCCTTAAACCGCTCCCAAGTATGATAAAGCATTTCCGATTCAACTTGGGAGAAAGAAATGATATCCTTACGCAATTGGGCTGATTTAGCGGGCGGAAAATATTTCGTAAGAAATTGTTCCGTCATTTGAGCCCAGGTGGTGATAGATCCTCTTGGAAGAGAATTGAGCCACTGCTTAGCCTTATTGCACAATGTGAAAGGAAAAAAGCCGAAGCCTTGTTGCGTCATCAGATACCCCATTAATTTTGAAAGTATCGCATATTTCTATAAAACTAAAAATATGCGCGTTGGGATCCTCATCTTGAAGCCCATCAAATCGTACATATTGTTGTACCATTTGAATGATGCTCGGCTTCAATTCAAAATTATTGTTCGCTATAGCAGGTCGAATAATACTAGAAGGGGCATCGTCCAGGTTAGGTTGGGCATAATAGGACAGTCCGTTCCGCAACCGCATCCTGATTTGGATCACCCATATTAGAAGAAGTAGAAGATGAGGGAGAAGAAGAAGAAGAAGATAAAAATTTTTTCGGAAAGGAAGTATCGCTTACGGATTCCTCAATCAGATCTTGAGAATTTGGTCGTTGGAATCTTGAGCGTCGCCAAATGGTTTGCTCGATTTCCGATTTCGATTCAAGAAGATCTGACGGATTCCTTCGGGTCATACACCATAAAGAAAGAGCGAAAGCATAAAAATTTTATAATTAAAAATTTATAAAATAAAATTTCCCGAATTTCCCAAGGACTACCCAATGATGGGTTCACAAGGTACTAGGCGGTCTTGTGGGATAAGAACCCAACACGACCCTTTCGCAAGAAAGTTTAATTATAAAAATTTAAAGTAAAATTTTAAGCAATAAAATAAAAATAAAAATGATAAAATTAACAGAACTTTGCTTTCAAAATATCGACAAAAAATAGTCCCCGACAACGGCGCCAAAAACTTGATGGATATTTTTCTTTGTTTGTTTTGTTGAAGCGCAATTCCAACAATAAGCCGATAAGGCAAGTATACCTATCATTTTAAAGTATAGGATCAATTATCGTATTAGACTCGGGGCTGTCGAGTACTTGTACTCAAAAAGTAGAGCTGTTATTTTATCTAACGGAAATTTTTGGTTTGAAGAGTGAAGTAAATATACGACTTGGACTAAAGAGAAAATTGATAATTAGAGAGCTAGCACTTGATCTAGAATCCCTTTGGACTAAAATAAACTTCTTAAAGGATTAAACTGCAAACTTCTAAATTATTTACTTCGACCGTGGAGGTTCCCAAAATATGATAGATCCTCTCTCGAGAGAACTATCAACTAACCTTAGGTTGATCGATTAAGACCCCTCGTCTAGTCGAAACCCCTAAGCTTGCTTTAGGCGGTGAACCCCTCTACTGGATTTGATTCCAGTCTGGAAGATTTTTATCACCCTCTCTCGAGGAGTGCATGAAACACTTTTTATCTTTGAGTGATCTCCTCGTTCGCATGGATCACTCGATCACTAGCATATGAATCTTAGATCGAGAAACATATTCGCGACATATGAATTCGAAGCAATTAGAATCAAAGATAAATCGAAGCGAAGTAATATAGAGAGCTTGCTAATTTTTATAAGAACAAAACAAAGTTAATTTTATTCCAAAGTTCATCATGATCAAGTGCTAATTGCAATTTAGCTACTCATCATGATGGGGAAAATACATATGCAAAATGAGAGAGACATGATTGCTAAAAGAAAAGTACTTGAATTGAAAATACTTGAACGAGAACTATAACTTGAAACAAAATTCAAAAGCAATAACTAGAAATGAGAATTACAATAAAACAATGCAGAAATACAGAAATTGGACTCCAAAATCCTCCTCCCTGGCATCTGGACATGGCAACAATTTATAGTTGAAAATGTTGGGGAGACATGCCCCTAGGTCACGCCCGTGACCTAGGGCGTGTAATGTACGGAAACGGTGGCTTGAATACCCGGGAACGTTCGGGAGAAAAACTGCCAAACTTCATAAATCTGTTGGTCACGCCCATGAACTAGGCGTATCTTGGCTTGATCTGCAAACGGCGGGAAACGACTTGAGCTGGAGTTAATTTGGCAGTTTAGAAGAGGTCACGCCCCTTGGTCACGCCCGTGACTATGGGGCGTGTAATAATAATCTGACGTGGCAAAGTTCCCGGTACGGTAGGAGAGTCATGGCTCGTGTCAAAGGTTACACCCCCTTGTCACGCCTGTGACTAGGGGGCATGTAATTTTAATATGACGTGGACTTGGTTTCTGGCTTTTCAGCAGGCACGGATCGTGGCAGAGGTAACGCCCCATAGTCACACCCGTGACTAGGGGGCGTGTACTTGACAATTTCCCAAAACAGACACATTTTTTCTCCTGATTAATACTGTGAGCCCAAAAATGCTATCAGCAGTCCATATTTGCCTGAAAAAGAAAAATAAATAAATTAGGGATATTATTTTAAGAATTTAAACATATATTGATTGATTATTAATTTAAAAACTAAATAAAAACTAAGATAAAATTGGAGTTATCAAATTCCAACCCAGATTTTTTTTTTTTTTTCATTTTTTAAGCGGCGAAGAGAATACGCGCTCCTTGGCGACCAAAATAGAAAGCGAGACAGCAGGAAACAGAGAATGCTCAACTAAACTCTTCATAGTGCACAAAATGCGTGCAAAACACAAGAAATAAATAGAACTATCATTTGATAAAATTGAAATAATCACTATTCCTACTCCTTGATAAGTACTAGGTTTATTGTACTCGCAACATGACTTATCTAGAACTATAAGAGTTCTAGCTGATGGGAGTATGGAAGGAGAAGTGGACAGGTAACTGTTGTAATATCCGTGTCGATAATGGGTACCAATACGGTGATAAAACAGATACCCACCTACCCTAATAATAATACATGCACCCTGCAGGTAGATGGAAGAAAATGTAAGCAGAGGAGGAGTAATCCTCACTCAACTCACCAAAATATCCTTGCCCAGCAAGGTGTTATCTTCAGGGAGGCGGCAGGAGGAGAAGGCAATGAATGAGGCTCCCACTATGGAGGAGGGATCAACCTCATCACATAAGAGGATACAATCATCATTGACTTAAGCATCATGCTCCAAGCCTTCCTAGGGTACCCATGGAAGCTCAACCTGCACAGGCTCAGACAAGGAAAGGTGATCAGGAATAAGTGTCTGCCCTAATTAACAACACAAAGAATACACGAATCAATCAAACAGTAAAGACGGTTGTGTGAAGAAGGAACAATCTCTCGATAACAATACACTCTTGATCTCTGTTCTCCAAGTCTCAGTCAATCAACATCGACTGTCAAGTTGTGTTTCTGATTGAAGAAAAGATAGAAGAAAAGCTTTGGTTCATCAAGAACAGATCTTTATAGCTTTCTCTTCAAGTACAGAGGTCATCAACATCTGGTTTTAGAAGAACTCTCCAGTATTTTCTTTACTGTGTTAAGTGTTCTTCATTATTATATCGTATACATTCTCTGTAGGTCTTGATGGCCTGACTTGTAGGGCTTGAGGGCCTGAGTAGTAAGAATTAAGGGCCTGAGTTGTAGGATTCCTAGAACCTGAGGAAGGATCCTAAAAGAATATGAGTTGTAGGGTATGGGGGCTTGAGCTGTAGGGCCTATGTGCCTGAGTTGTAAGCTCTGTGAAGTAGATCTGAGTTTTTGGGGAGTTTGCTAACTCTAACATACTGCTAGATTGGCGCAGAGGGACAGTGGAGTACTCTAAATACAATATTTAGGGGAACCACTGTAAAGCACTGTGTGTTTTCTGTTGTGTGCTTCTAGAATATTTATATCCCTAAGAAAGAACAGTCATTAAGTAAAAGAATACTAAAATCTTTGAAAAAACTATTCACTCCCCCCCCCCTCTAGGTGATTAGACAACATCCTAAACTAACACGTGATATCAGAGGTAGGTTGTTCAAAGAAAGCTTAATAGCTTGAACAAATCTTCCCTTAGGTGTGTCAAGTTATCACCATAAAAAGTTAAAGCTCCATGAAGACAGTAAGAAGTTTAGATCTTTAAGTGAAAGCAGATGTTGCTCCTCTTACTCTCAAGAAAAACATTTATGGTGCAAAGTGTAAAAGGGATCAGAGCACCCCTTACTCTCTCAGACAGTGAGTCTGAAGATGAAGACTGCTTGTTGGCTAGAAGAGGGATAAGAGCACCTCTCACTCTCTCAGACTGTGAATCTGAAGATGTACAGTTCTTTGGGCTTGTTGACCTATCTAATGAAGAAGATCATGATGGCTCACATCTTGCTCAGGTATGCACCCATCACACATCTTCATCATTTCCTTTATTTGAAAAGACCAAGAGTGCTTCAGATGATTGCTCATCATCTAATGATGATGCAGAAGTCTGTTTATCATGCAACAATGAGGACCATACTGATCTAATGGAATAATATGGTATTCTCTTGGCAGCTGTTAAAAAGAGCAAGAAATTGTTTAAATCTCAAGCTGAGGAAATAATTATCCTCAAGCCATTCAAATCTCAAATAGATGAGAAGACCAAGAAGGTGTCTAAATTGTCCAATGAGCTTATCTTACTTCATAAGAGGTTTGAAGCTCACGATAGGACAATTAACTCTCTAGAAAACAAGCTTGTCTCAGAAAGAAATCTTGTGGCTAGCTTCCCTAAACCCAAAATTGTTTTCCCTATTATAGACTGCTTATCCAATCAATATAGAGGAGGACTAGGATATAATAATAAAGTTAGAGAGACTTCCTAAGCTAGAACTGTCTTCCAAGAGATTGTCTCTCCACAAGCACCATCAGCCAAATAGATGGAAAAAGTTTTACCTTAAAATCCCATTCTTAAAGTAAAATCATTGACTGTGCAACCAACTTCAAGATCAATGCACAATCACATGATTAGTAGAAATGCTTGTTGTAAAGTAGCTTGCTCTTCCAGTCACATACCCTCCAATCAGAAGGTGACTCAGAAAAGGAGGAATAAAAGATTTGAGTGATGGCGCTGTGTCAAGGATGGGCACTTTACTATAGACCGTTGGTTCAACCCAACAATAACTAGAGCAAAGTATTAGATGTCGGTCAGTGGTTTAGTTGCTAGAGTTCCAGTAGTTAGGGTTAACAAGAACCTAGGACTCAAATTCATTTGGGTTCCTAAGGAATATTAATTCTTGTCTTGCAGGTTTGTCCAATGGCCAACCAAAATTAAATGTGGTTATTGGACAATAGAGGATTCAGGCATAAGTCTGGATTATGAAGAAATTCATCAGACAGATATATTACACTCAACAAATATACTGGATCTCACAATCACAACCGTTGATTCTAAATCAATGCAAGTAGTACACCAACCCAGGTACGCGCCCCTTTACATTCTAAAGTAAGACATATATATAAATAGGTCATATGTTTAGAAATAGAGTACAACATACATTTGCCCTAAGCCATCACGATGAGTTCTCGAGCTCTCACGACGCTGAACCTCTGCAAACTCGACAATTCAAGGAAATGACACCCATTAAGAATGACGACACCTGCAATACGGGATGTGAGCTGGTGCGCGATGGGTTCATCAAAGCCAACGATGAAATAAAATTAGCAATTGGGCAAATTGAAGCTGCGGGGTTCATCAATGCCCTAAGCACATCTAGAAATGCCATCAAGACTAGGGTTGGAAATACCCCATTGAGAGTGACGGTAAAAGTAATCTCCAAGGCACTTTGTCTACCTAGATTCTCAAAAGAAGAGATGAAGGAAGAATTTTCAGAGGAAGATCTCTTGAATGCAAGGAAGTGGTGCAAACATACAAGACAACTACATGGTACACTGAAAAAGTCTGAAATCAATGAGGAAAACTTTTGTCAGACATTGTTGGAAAAGCATTAATATGCAAACCTGGAGCTCACTCCAGAGTATCCAATGTATAACCCCGTATTTGTCGAGTGGGTGGGGCAGGCTTGAGGTACGCAAAAGAGGGGAAAGGAGGGCATTCTCCCAGCTCAGGAAGGGAAAAAGGGGTCTCAAGCGAATGCGCCTCCCTCGTAGGGTATTCGCGGGACACTCGCGCGAGAGTGGCATGGATGTCATGGAAATCGGGCGAGTGAGAAGCGGGGCCCTACTCTCCCAGAGAACCAAGGACCCTGCGAGTGGCGCTCTCAAGGTCCATTCGCCCCGCGGTCGCCGGGAGGTCTGGTATGCGGGAGGTTAGGCGAGAGGTGCCCTCATGGACCACTCGCTCAGGGGGCCTTGGGGGTAAAATTACCTAGATACCCTTGGTGGGCTGCTAATAGCCCTTCAGAATAGCGGAGTTTGGATGTTAGCAAGCCAAGTTGGGGTGCGTTTAGTAAAACCAAAAAGCGGGATCGCGCTATTAGCATACCAGACTAGAAGATCTATATATAGACCTTGAAGGGCACCTTTGGAGAGGATGGGAATTCCTGGCTTCTTCCACCCTAGGTTCTTTGGTTAGCTCCTTAGGCTCTCCAAGGTGACCAACTTCAGCTTTTGCTTGGGAGGGGAAGCGCTCTAAGATCTTTCGAGTGTGTGGTGGGACCTCCGTGTTGTAGCCAAAGTTCTGTGTTAAGCTCTTAGTCTCCGGTCCGCTTCTTCTGTGGGATCAGTAGGTGCTACCTGCCCCCTTTAAGCGGTCTGATCTCCTCGTTGGGGCCAAGTCCTGGATCCAACATTTTTGGTGCAGTGAGAATGGAGAGCAGTTAGTACAAGAAAGTCTCAAGGAAGCGGCATGGAAGGGGAAGATGAGCAAGAAGCTGGCTTTGGCGGTTCGCCACCACCTAGTGTGCCAGCAACAGTCGAGATGCTGGCATACCTCCGAAAGGATCTTCTTGGGGCGATCCAATATGCATTCGCCATGGAACGGGGAGATCTCGCAACCCCGGGGCCCCAGGTGGTCCCACCGCCAGGAGTTGGTGAGAATGCCCCGGGGCAGAGGGCAGGAAAATAGGTTACAGTCGAGGGGCTAGGGAGAGACCTCGCTGGGCAAGAACTCTTCCCCAGCCTGGCTAGTGCAAGTGGGGTCCCGACGGGCGCCGTCCTGGCGAGCAGTACCCCATTGAGTAAGAGGCAGGCGGGAGCAGGTCCGAACTGAGAGCTCGTGGGGTGAGTGGAGCAGGTCAGGAGCGCGAGTAGGGGAAGCCCCTTCTGCGAGTTGGTGCTCTTGGCACCACTCTCTGAAGGATTCAGAGAGCCGGCCATGCAGCTCTACACCGGCAAGGATGACCCCATCCAGAACTTATAGTGGTTCAAGATATGGTTTCCATCAGATCCATGATGGACACTTTCAAGTGCCGACTCTTTGCCACTACCCTGAAGGAGAAGGCCCGGGACTAGTTCCACCAGCTTCTCGTGGGGTCAATTTATGCTTTTGAAGACCTGCGTCGCGGCTTGCAGCTGCATTTCTCTACCTCAAAGAAGAGGAAGAAGGACCCCGAGGCACTTTTCAATATCAAGCAGAGGCCGGAGGAGTCTTTGGCCCACTATGTGGATCAGTTTCAGGAGGAGGTCCTCCTCATCCAGGAGGTGCCAGGGTTCACCCTCCAGCTCGCCTTCACGGTGGGGCTACGGGAGGGGTTCTTCAAGATGAGCCTTCAGAGGAGGGCTCCTCTATCCTTCGAGGAGTTGATGGAGAGGGCGGCAGAAGAGATAGAAGGGGAGGAGGCTAACCCTAAGTTCACGAAAAGGATCGCCAAGCTCAGTGAGCAAGAGATCAAGCAGCAAGAGGTTCGAAGAAGGGAAGAGTCGAGGGCCCCAGAGTTGGGGTGGAAACAGCAGGGAGGAGGCAACTTCCAGAGGGGCCAAGGAAGGCCTCATCAGCTCGGGTGGAGGCAGGGTCCGAGGTTGTTGCCTCCCCCACCTCAGCATGCTATGGCGATCAGGAAATGAGGAAGAGGAAGAGGAGCTGGAGCAGGGGCCGGAGTGCGGAGAAGGAATCATAGCGTGGAGGCCGAGAGAATGGAGGTGGCATTGCCATTTTGTGACTTCCACTAGGAAGAAGGTCACGCAATGGCCACCAGCTCGGAGTTCCTGGAGATGAGAGGGGCCAGAGTGTCGACGCAGCGGGAGCAGCAATCGGTAAGGATCGAGGAAGTCCTGCCTTGAGAGGAGGAAGAAGAAATGTGTGATCACAGGGCTGATGTGGGAATTCGGGTGGATCAGAGTGATCCATGGGGGTGTGGGGATCGTGGCGACACGCAAGGAGAGCTTCCATGTCATGTATCATCGGAGCGTGGCTTCGACATCTCATGCCCCACCACCAGCGGAAAAGATCACCTTCTCCCAGAAGGATATGCTGGGTCACGAGGACCTGTTCTGCGATGCGCTAGTTATCCAGACAACCATCGTGAACTTCAACGTTTCCCGAATCCTCGCCGATAATGGGAACTCGATCAATGTCATCTTCAAAAAGGCATTTGATGAGGTGAAGGTGGAGGCGAGAAACTACTAGTTCGTCATTGTGGACGCACCGAACAGCTACAACACTATCTTCGGGCGACCCCTCATCAGCGTGTTCCAGTGCACCCCCTCCACTTTCCACCAATACCTCAAACTCAGCGTCAGAGGGGTCCAGGTCCGGGTGATGGGTGACCCCAAGGTGGCAAGGCAGTGCTACGTCACCGCGGTCAACACCACCTGACAAGCCAAGGCAGAGGGGATTGACCATGAGATGGAGCGGCAAGAGGAAGAGGAGGGGGTCGTTGGAAAAACCCGGAACGGAGGAAACAGAGGAGAAGAGGGGAGAAGGGGGGAAGAAGGGGAAGCCCTGGCAGAAGAGGCGGAGGAGTTAATGGAAGTTTAGGAAGAAGAGATGGAGGAAGAAAGGGCCGAGGTGGGTGCATGCGGTGAAAAGAAGGAGAGCGATTGGGGGGAGCAGTCCTGGTAGGAGGCTGTGGATGAGATTGTAGATCTAGAGGTCACTTCCCTGATAGGGGTGATAGAAAAAGTGAAGATCAGTGGGGAGCTCTGCTCCGAGGAGCAAAAGAAGATCCAGGCCTGTGTCCAGGAGAACATGGACGTCTTCGCATGGAGCGCGGCGGACATGCCCGAGATCGATGAGGATGTGGCCTGCCACCGCCTCAACCTCGACCCCGACATCCGTCAGAAGAAGAGGTCCACCGCAGACAAGCTGGAAGGTCCCATCCGGGAGGAGGTGAGCAAGCTCCTCAGGGCAGGTTTTCTATCCGAGATCCAGTACCCAGGCTGGGTCTCAAAGGTAGTGATGGTAAAAAAGGGAGATGGTAAGTGGAGGATGTGTGTAGACTTTTCTTTGCTAAATAAATCATGCCCCAAGGATTGTTACCCCCTGCCTCAAATCGACGCGCTGGTTGACTCAGCCGTCAGTTTTCCCTAATGAGTTTTCTAGATGCTTTCCCAGGTTACCACCATATCCGCAAGCAACCCCCCCCCCCCCTCCGATGTCAAGGATGTCTCTTTCATCACAGGGCCGGGATGGGTGCTACTGCTACAAGATGATGCCCTTTGGGCTAAAAAATGCAGGGGCAACGTATCAACGGATGATGGACAAGGTTTTCTAAGAGCAGAAGGGTAGGAACTTAGAAGTGTACGTGGATGATCTCATGATCAAGAGTCGGGAACTCGAGTCCCACCTCCGGGACCTCGAAGAGACCTTCGGGACCTTGCGAAAGTTCAAGATGAAACTCAACCCCCAGAAGTGTGTCTTTGGGGCGAACCGGGGAAAATTCTTGGGCCACTTGCTCACTCCGGTAGGGGTGTAGCCTAACCCTGACAAAGTAAGGGCAATCCTGGAGCTAGGATCGCCCAAGAACGCAAAGATGGTCCAGCGCCTCACCTGGAAGCTGGCCAGGCTAAGCAGGTTTCTCTCTCAGGCAGGGGAGAAATGTGTGTCATTCTTCAGAGTGCTGACGGGGAATCAAAAGTTCGAATGGACCCCAGAGTGTGAGCGGGCTTTCCAAGCTTTGAAGAGGCAGCTAACCCAAGCTCCCTTGCTCCAGGGACCGAGGAAGGGAGAAGATCTATCCCTATACCTTGGGGTAGGGTCCGAGGCGGTGAGTTTTGTGCTGGTGCGGGAAGAAGGGAAGAAGCAGCTCTCAATCTACTATGTCAGCAGGGTCCTGAGGAAGGCCGAGCTTATGTATCCCATCCTAGAAAAGATGGCCTACGCTCTCATGGTATTGTCCCGAAAGCTCCAGCCTTACTTCTAGGCACATTCAATCAAGGTGGTGACCGACCACCCTCTTCGCAACATCATGGAAGAAGTGGAGCACTCAGGAAGGTTGGCTAAGTAGTCAGTATAGCTAAGTGAATTCGACATCTCATTTGTACCCAGTCTATCTATAAAGGCGCAAGTGGTAGCGAACTTCCTGGCCGACTATGTGACCGAGGTGGAAGGAGTCGGGACACCCAACTTGGTAACCTGGAAAATGTTGGTTGATGGAGCATAAGGGAATTATTCCTTTTGTGGAGGAGTCGTCCTAGTGAGCCCCCAAGGGACAAGTATTGAGCAATCCATCAACATTCACTACCCGATCACCAACAACCAAGCCGAGTATGAGGCGGTGATATCAGGGCTACGACTAGCACGGGAGTTGGGAGTGCAAGACGTGGAGGTCTCAACGGACTCCATGGTGGTGGCATGCCAGATCAGGGGGAGTTTGAGGCAAAGGAGCCAACCCTCTAATTCTATCTGGAGAAGGTCAAGGTGGTCATCAGGCAGTTATGCACATTCCCGATCCAACACGTGTCGAGAGAGGAAAGTATCCCGGCTGATCTCCTGGCTAAGTTCGGTCCCAGGGCAGGGGGACGGTGTCAGAACTCTTCCGACCATCCATCGAGGAAGGGAAACTGATGGAGATAGATCATCAAGCATCATGGATGGATCCCATCATCACATTGCTGACATCGGGGAAGTTCCCCGAAGGTGATGTGGACAAGCGACGGCATAGGTACAAATCGTCATATTACTCCCTACATGCAAGTGCACTATACCGGAAGACCCTCTCGGGGCTCCTAGCCCGTTGCGTGTCAGAAGAGGAGATCCCAATGGTCCTGGAGGAAATCCATTCAGGGGAGTGTGGAAACCACTCGGGGAGCAGGACCTTGGAAGGAAGGGTGTTGAGGCAAGGCTACTTCTGGCCCACCCTCGGCAAAGATGCTGCAGAATTTGCCAAGAAATGCTCCAAGTGCCAACTATATGCTCCCCTACAGCTCCTTCCATCCCAAAGGCTATGGACCATCACAACCTCGTGGCCTTTCACAATATGGGGATTGGATATGGTAGGTCCCTTCCCCCAGGCGAGCGGCCAGAGAAAATTCCTGCTAGTAATGATCGATTACTTCTCCAAATGGCTGGAGGTGAAAGCACTAGCTAAGGTAACTTCACAAGTAGTCTGAAATTTTATATGGGGAGAGATAATCTGTCGACATGGGCTCCCACTAGCCATCATCACAGACAATGGGCCGTAGTTTGCCAGCAACGAGTTTGTCAACTTTTGCACCCAGCAAGGCATAGATCTTCGGTTCGCGTCAGTTCATCACCCAAGGAGCAATGGGCAAGTGGAGGCGGCAAATAAGACAATCGTGAATTTGCTGAAAAAGAAGGTCGAGAACTTAAGGGGTAACTGGGTAGAATAGCTACCCTTGGCCTATGGGCCCTAAGGACCACCCCGAACATGGCCACATGGGAGACTCCATTCAAGCTCTCTCATGAATCTGAGGCCGTCCTCCCGATAGAGTTTGAGGTAAAGACACCCAGGGTGATCGCCGCGGGCGAAGGAGATAAAGAATGGCTGGTGGAAAATGAAGGGGAGCAAAGGCTATCTTTGGATCTGGTAGAAGAGCTCCGGGTCCTAGCTATCATCCGGCAGGAGGAGGTCAAGCGGCGGATGGCTCGGTACTTTGACCAGTATATCCGAGTAAATCAATTCGGAAAGGGGGATTTAGTCTTGAAAAAGGTTGATGTGGCGGGTAGAGGGTCTGCGGTGGGAAAGCTCGACCCCAATTGGGAGGGGCCTTACATTATAGATGAAGTGCTCAGGTTAGGAGGGTATAGCACCTCCAGGATGTGGAAGGGGTACCTCTCGGCCGAGCTCGGAGCGGGGATGACCTAAAACATTTCTATCCCTGAACCTTTTGTGTTAACTTATTACATGATAGATTCATTACAGTGTTAATTTCAATGTCTCATTTTCTAATCATGGGCCCTTAAAATGTGTATGAGCTGGAGTGCCCCAGATCGATTCTGCTGTGGGGATCTCATTAGATGGTTGGTCAGGTTGATCTCTGGAGAGGCTGGCTAAGAAAAGTATGAGCTGGAGTGCCCTAGATTGATTCCGCTGCTGGGATCTCATTAGACGGTGGGTAAGGATGATCTCTGGAGAGGCTGGCTTGGGAAAGTATGAGATGGAGTGCCCCAGATTGATTCCGCTGTCGGGCTCTCATTAGACGGTGGGTAAGGTTTGAAAGTGCACAGTGTGCCTCTTAGAATCCTCTATAGGGGGGTGAATAGAGATTTAAATTTATTTCTAAATTTATTTCTATCCTAAGTGTGAAAACAATAAACTTAAGTAAGGATTTATGCTCAACAAGATCACATGCAAAATAAATATGGTGCAGGAAATAAAGTGCAGAATAGAAAGAACTTGGGACAACTCAAAAAATTAGCAACCAGAAGACACACAGAATTTTTATAAAGGTTCCCCAAAATGTGGGTACTCCCCTCTTCTACCACCTGGTAGGGATGCACCATTGTTCCTGAGTCTTTTGGTAAGGAGACTCTTAGAACCACTAATCTTTCGACAAGGAGAACATGAACCACCAGATCTTTTAATAAGGAGATCTTGAACCACCAGATCTTTTGATAAGGAGATCTTGAACCACTGAATCCTTTGAAGAGGGATTAATAAAACTCTTTTACAGAATGGGAGGAGAAAGAAGAAGAGGAAGTGTATATGAATTCTGTTTTATGAATTCTTATGATGGCTGTAAGAAAAATAGATTCTTGTCTTTTCACTGAATCTGCTCTTGATAAACTTCTGCTTATGATGATGATGATTTGCAGAAGTTATGATTGTTAGATCCTTCTATCTTCTTTCTGATTGAACCCTAGCTGTTATGAGATTGTGTTGTTAAGCAACCTTGTTATGTTCTGTTCTTGGAGAGAAGAAGAAGAGCAGCAGAAATTCCTTCTCATTATTTTCTTTAGTTAGGGTTCCTGTGAGAGAGGGAGGAAGAAGAAGACCCAATGGAACAGTGTGGCCATTTGTAATAAGTGCCTTGCTTTTCTCTTTCTTCTGTTGCCTTTTTATTGTCCCAGACTTGAATTTGAATTTGTTTCCCTTTTTGGTAAGTCCTGAAGGGTATATTTGTCTGGACAATAAATCCTTCCTTCTTTCTTTAATTCTCGACCCGTCCACCAACATTTAGGCTTGTTTCCAAGAAAGCTTTTCTCTGACCTCACTTAATTCTTTATTCCATTTAATGTAATTAAGGAGACGTTGGGGAACGGTCTTGAGAGAGGTGGGCCATGAGAGAGGGTCAAAAATGACAGCTGAAAAGGTTTCCCTTTTCTGACTGTATTCGGCGTAGCGTCGATTTAACTTCCTCTCACTACTAGAAATTTGACTTTTAGCCACGCTCGTATTGCCCACGGCCATTTGTCGTGGCAAACAGTCAAATTATCGTGGCTTAAAGTCTAAAATCGTGGCTAAAAGTCATAGAAAAAGGGTATTTGCCACAAAAAGAGCATGATAAATACTTTTTTGCCACGCTCGTATTGCCCATGCCCATTTGCCACGGTAGTCCGTGGCTAAAAGTCTTTTTCCACGATTTTGGACTTTTAGCCACGGCAATTTGTCCTAGCTAAAAGTCAAATTTCTAGTAGTGTCTCTTATCGACGCAACTTTGAGTTCTTGTAGGAGCAGCTTCAATTTCATCTTTACTCTGATTGATCTCTGCTAGTCGACGTTGCGTCGATATCTTATCGACGTAACCGTCTAGTTGATCTGCATGGCTATGAGCTTCATCATCTGCGTCGAGATGAAGTCGATGTTGCGTCGACTTTATATTACTCTGACAGATACTTCCATCTGCTCCGAGTTAAAGTAGAAGCTGCATCGACTTCTTCAAATACTCCGACATGTCCATGGCCTCCGCGTAGATATCTATTCGACGTAACGTCGACTTGGATTATTTCGACAGAAAGTTGAACTACTTGGACTTCTAGTCAGAGTAGCGTCGCCAATATCTTGACGGTGCATCGAATTCAATTCGACGCAAGTGTTAACTTTGCCCATATTTTGCTTCTCTTGACTTGGTCTTGACACCCTAGGTTGAGTTTGATATCCTAAGACATCTAATGACCAGATTACCCTGACTATACAATGGGTAATTTATTCCTAAGAGATAATATCACTTTTAGGTAATTTGTTAACTTAAATCAAAGGGTTTTTCCCAACAATCTCCCCCTATTTATCTTAACAAATTTTACAATTTTAATAAAGTGATTTTACACATTCATTTGCATAAACCAAAAATACATACATAACAACATAGGTATAGGGGAAGAAAAGAAATGGCAGATTGAAATTACAATCCATTTCATTCAATTGTATATAGATCACCATAGTTGCAATTCAGGAATTGTAGAACATTGTAATGTACCTGAGCCTCATTTCCCCTTAATAGGGGTTATTCTTTACCTTGAAAACACCTTTACCTTCCTTGGGGCAATGTTAAGAGGCACATCATCTTCTGTAGTAGCATCCTTGGGAAGCCCCCCTGAGAGTGTGTGTTGTGTTCAGCCTCCAAGGCAGCTTCCTGACCAATCCGTGCCACTTCTTCTAGCAAATTGTCATTCTGAGGTTTTCCTGATCAGCTGCTGTACTTAAAGCTTCCATTTCAATATCCAAATTTCTCTAAACAGCTGGAGCAGGCTCCCCCTGAACTGCTGTCTTTCCCTGGATCTCATCATCCAACATTTGTGGGAGCTCCCCTTGATCTGCAGGCTCAAGATTAAATATTTCTGGGAGCTCCCCCTGAATCTGAGCACCCTGAAATGTGGTCACTTTGTCAGGGGCAGGCTCATTGTCAACATTCCCTTGATCCTGTCCACACATATCAGGAGGAGGTATTTCTTCCTCTAATATGTTCTCCCCCTTCTTGACCTTGCTGGACAGTGAGGTTAAGAACTCCCTTGAAACCATAGAGGAAGATACAAAGTCTTTGAGGCTCTGAAAGGATCTTTGAAATCTTAATAGCTCACCCTCCATCTGTGAGTATTTTCTGTCAAACTTTCTAGCCTGAGAGGCCACTTGATCTGCAAATGTGGAGGAGGCAATGGCCACAGCTTTAGAGATGATCTGCTCAAGATCAATTGTGGGTGGATGAGATGCAGAAGGATGAGGTGATGGAGGGGGATCTTCTTGGATAGGGGTGAGAGGATAGTAAACATCAGGGGAGAAGTGAATTGATGGCGGTGGAGGTGGAGCAAACTGATGTTCAGGAATGTGGGTGGATAATAGTTGATGGGATGATTGTGAAGATGGCTCAGGAACTGAAGTGGATAGGAACTGTTGCTGTTGTTGTTGCAGCTCTTATTGTTGTTGTTGTTACTATTGTTGTTGTTGAGAAGAGTGTTGAGTTGAGGTATCATCCTGATGGGATTCCGGAGCAATGTCAAGTAGAGGGATATTATCCCTTAGGGGATCTGGTATTTGCCTTTCAGAATCTTGAGGATGAGGAGATAGAGGAGGGGAAGCTGGATCTTGACCAGGCTTTAAGATTTTCCTGGTCCACTTAGAGAATATCCCTATGTTTATTCTCTTTCCAGGAGGAATAGGCACTCCTTTGGATTTACACACAGTAGGATATTGGTGAAGTAGTACCCGACTCATGATCCTCATGAAAGCATTTTCCTTGTTGGAATATTTGTGAGCAATCAACTTAAGGATGCACCTTCCCCAGTTAACCTTCTTCTGCAGAACAAGAATTCTCATATTCTGCAGCTGCTGCTTTGGAATTGCATCATGGGCTGAGATTTTGCACAGTAAAACTTTCCCAACAATGTCAGCTAGGAACCAACATTCTTCTGTCACATCAATCTTTTTGAGATTGATTGGCTTCTCCTTCTTGAACTGCATTATCTCTAGAACATTGTTTACTTCTTCTATTGTTAATTCATCTGAGTTATTCCCAGTGGGAAGATCAAAAGTTTGAGAGAGAGTTTCCTCAGATATACTAATGTCTTGGCCAGATATTGTCCCTTGGAGAGCCCCACCATTTGTCACTGACACAGTATCCTTAAATTCTGTAAGTTCTACATCTAGAATCTTACACCTTGTGGAGATAAGCTTTGTTAAACCATCAAAATGAAATAGACAAAGGATGGCCTTGAAGCTTTCTGCAACCGCTTTGAAGGAATCAATGTCGACATCGAATCTTGAGTTCACCTTGGGAGGAGCCTGATGCGCGATTTCAGCAATGCTAATTAGAAAGCACGAAATGCGATACGACGGCAGTGCACCGGTCGCTCAAGTAATAAAATAGGGAGGAACTCCCCGAATGTCGATCTCAAAGGAATGCAGGTTCTGGTGAACGAAACGTGTGGTGATTCGATTGTTACACGAGCGAATAATGTGAAATAGGGGCGTTGTGATTGGATTCCTAAGCTATTGCGTAAATAAGAGAAATGCGGGTCAAAAAGCACCGCTTCGCAAGGTGTGGGTGAGTGCAGCGGCCGCGATGCCGCGCTTTGTTAAGCGGATGGAGTGGCCACAGTGTGAGGTTTTGTGAGGGTCGTATTCACCTCTTCGCCAACATCACCACTAGCAATTGCTATATGGCTTCACACACAAACAACCTAGGCTATCAAAACAACAACGAAAGCTATTCTCACCACCACATCATCATTGCACATGAACACAAGAAAGGATCCATAACATTAACCTAACAAGCGTTCGTACAACAACACAAAGAGAAAGCACAAGCATCAAAGTTTAGAAAGGACCACATAGAAGATATCACCGCTTCTTGGGTTCTCAGCCGGAGTGAGAGGTTGTCGGGCTCTCTTCCGGCTCGGCCCTCAGATGGTGTGCAGACTCGAAGGAGGATGTCACCGCTCCAACGATCTTCAGCGCTTCAATGGTCTCCTCGGCGAAGAATGCTTGAACTAGTGGCAGAGAATGCTTGCAAATGCTCCCGGATGGAGGAATGGCGAAGGAGATCACTGGAAATGGTCTCCTCTTGTCTCCTCTGGTGGAAAGGGAGAAAATGGCGGGATTCCTGGCTTTTCCCGCGAGGGGAATCGGGGGCCTCTTTGGTAGCAACATTTCCTGCTTTAAATACTAAACAGGCAGAGTTTTGGTCACTCACGGGCGAACGCACGATCGTGCGCTGCCCATGCGATAATTAATGATAAAAACTGGCGTGAAGATGAAGCTGCGCCGCCCGTGCGATTTACTCACGCACGGGAAAATCCGCCCATGCGTCAAAACGCACGGGTAAATTCAGAAAAGCTAAAAATAGGAAGAAACAGGCGACCGTGCATTTTACTCACGCACGAGCAATTCTGCTCGTGCGTCAAAATGCACGACCAAACTCAGATCTCCCATTTTCTGCCCAGATGAGAACGCACGACCATAACCGTCCGTGCATCAAGGAAATGCACGACCTTGCATTGCACACAATCATGAATTCGGGGGGGGGGGGGGGGGGGGGAAATTGGATGATCCGACCACCTATATACAAGATAAAACACCTGGGAAAACACCTCCAGCACTAGATAAACATAGGGAAAGGTATGGGGAGCACCATGTGCTTACCCCCAATAACAAGGAGTGTAAATGCACACCGAAACGGGCCTAAGAGTGCACCTAGCAAGGAATAACAAATTTGATCAAAAACATGCCTAAAGTGTAGTGAATCGACTAGAAATACGGCCCAGATGAGTCCATAAATGTGTATATAAATGGGACTCATCACACCCCCAGACTTAACCATTAGCACGTCTCGGGCAAACTACTCAGCTCTCCTGTCGGAACAATTGTATGTTAGAGTGAGTTTGAGCGGTAGAGACCTATGGGAAGTCGCATGCACACGTGCATAGAAATACATTTGAACCGAATTAAACTCAAGATTATATCTAACTATTTCTAGAACAGTAATTTGAAATTTACTTTACTTAGATGGTGAATCCCGGTAAATCTTTCGGTCGCGCAAAAGGGAAAATAGCGTGACTAATGAGTAGAGTTTTACTCGAATCAAAGCTCGGGACAAACTCCTAAGAAATCCATCAAAGTCGGTGTCCACAGGCTTGCACGTTTGCACTCTCTCTACTGCATGAGACGACTCGTATCTAAAATCAATAGGACTTATGGGTTAGGATTGGGCTTAGGTTGAGTTTAGGCTAGATAAGTAGAAGGACGATGGGAATCACATTCAACATAAATTGAGCACTCAAGAGAATTACAATCACCAATACAATATTTTCAAGAATTACACAACACCCCAGACATCAACTGAACACTAGGTGCGTGCTAAGCCAAATATAATTTGAATTTGTCGAGAGAGTATTCATTTTGAACAACCCTTTTTTTTCTTCTTTTCTTTTCTCTTCTCGACAGAATAACTTTTGTAGGCACAATAAAAATGGCTCCTTTAGCTAATTCAAAGCTGCCATACACCACAGAGATAACACCAAATGCGATCGATAAATAAATTTCTTTCAGCTCAAAAGTTGGTGCGAAAATAGGTTTGGCCGTATGGCTTTGGTGAAATTTTAGTGGAGCTAAAGGATGAGTCCCATTTATATACACATTTAAGGACTCATCTGGGCCGTATTTCTAGTCAATGCACCACACATTAGGCATGTTTACGATCATATTTTTTATTCCATGCTAGGTGCACTCTTAGGCCCGTTTCGGTGTGCATTTGCGCTCCTTGTTATTGGGGGTAAGCACATGGTGCTCCCCAATCCTTTTCCTGTGTTTATTTGGTGCTGGAGGTGTATTCCCAGCTGGTATGTCTTATGTGCAGGTGGACGGATCGTCCCATTTTCCCCCAAAATCTAGTCTGTGCATATCGCACGGTCATGCGTTTCCTTGATGCACGGACGGTAGCGATCGTGCGTCTGTATCTGGGCAGAAAACGGACAATCTGAGTTTAGTCGTGCATTTTATGCACGGGCGGATTTGCCCGTGCGTGAGTAAAATGCACGATCGACCTGTTTCCTCTTGTTTTTGGTCATTCTGAATTTACCCGTGCATTTGTACGCACGGGCAGATTTGCCCGTGCGTGAGTAAAACGCACGGGCGGCGCAGTGTCTCCCCAAGTCAGATTTTATCATTTAATAACGCACGGTTCACGCACGGTCGTGCGTTCGACCGTGCGTGACCATTTTTCTACCTGTTTAGTATAAAATGCAGGATACGCCGCAGTCAATGGAGAGCTCGTAAGGGGAGCGGGAAATCAGGTCCTCCTCGCCGTTTCTGAGGTCTGAAGGCTTCTCCTTCACCTCCACCACCAAGGAGACCGTATTCTGGCGATTTCCACCACCATTCTTCCATTCGGGAGCGTTAGCAAGCATTCTCCATCAAGTGTTCAAGCATTCCTCGTCGTGGGAAGCCATAGAAGTGTTGTAGGTCGTTGGAGCGGTGACAACCTCCATCGAGTCCGCACACCATCTGAGGGCTGAGCCCAAAGAGAGCCTGACAACCTCTCATTCCGGCCGAGAACCCAAGATGCGGTGACATCTTCCTATTGGTCCTCTCTAAACTTGATGTCTGTACTTTCTTTGTGTTGTTTTAATGAACTATTGCTTAGCTTAATGTCATAGATCTTTTATGATGTTCATGTGCAATGATGCGGTGGTGTGAGAGTAGCATTTTCCTTGTTGTGATTTTCTGAGTTCGTTGTGTGTGAAGCCCTAGCAATTGCTAGTTGTGATGCTTGGAGTAGAGGTGTGTGCGACCCTCACCCTTCACAGTTACCTTTCGCCCATGCGCCTCCCGAATCACGGCATCGCGGCCGTTGCATCCATCCCGCCTTGCGAAGCGGAGTTTTGACCCGCATCTCTCATTTCTGCATTAGCTTAGGAACCAAATCACAAAGCCCTTGTTTTTTACTTTATTTGCTCGTGTAACGATCGATTCACCACGCGTTTCGTTCACTAGAACCTGCATTCCTTGAGAGACGATATTCAGGGAAGCTATTCCCAATTTTATTACTTGACAGCGACCGGTGCACTTGCCGAATACGCATCAAGTTTTTGGCGCCGTTGCCGGGTAATGCAGGCGTGTAACGCTTTGTGTTGTGAATCCTTTTTATAAGAGCAGTTGTTTTTGATTTTTTGTTTTTCTTTGTGTCTTCTTTTTGTGTATGCAGAGGCAAGACGGAAGGTAATTAGTACCCTTTGATCCAAAGATTGAACGTACTGCGCGCGCACTAAGGCGTGCTGCAGCCGTGCAAGCGGCTATGGGAGATAATTTGGAACTTGGAGGTATGCCGAGAGTACCCAATGATCAGGAAGAATTGAATCCTGGAGTACCCCATATGGGGCAAAATCATCTAAGGGATGAGCAGGAGGTGGTTAGACCGAGGCCCCGGACCATGAGAGATTATACCACTCCAACTGTTGGGAGTGTATATCCAGGATTTGGGACTAACATCATGAATAACCAATTTGAGATCAAACCGGCCATCCTGAACATCATCCGCAACAACGCTCAGTTCTCTGGGATGTCTAGTGAAGACCCACATCTTCACTTGGCTGAGTTTGCCGACATTTGTGGTACCTTCCGGTATGCAGGAATTACTGACGAAAAAGTCAAGATGAGACTGTTCCCTTTCTCGTTGCGTGACAAAGCCAAGGTTTGGCACCATTCTATCCCTCCAGGAACTGCTGCCACTTGGGACGCGCTTGCTTCCAAATTTGTCGCCAAATTCCACCCGGTGGACAAAATTGTGAGCCTTCGGCAGGAGATCGCCACTTTCCGGCAAGCTGAGCAAGAAACTCTCGCAGAAGCTTGGGAGCGTCTTGGTGACCTCCTTCGCAAATGTCCAAATCACGAGCTCCGGCCGTGGAACATTGTGGAAACCTTCTACTTCGCCATCGAGCCCAACCACCGGGCAATGATTGACGCTGCTGCAGGAGGGACCCTGATGAACCATACGCCGGTGTAAGCTCTCAGAATTCTGCAGGACACTGCCTCACACAGCACCTTCTGGACTGCTGGGAGAAATGCGCCGAGAAGCGCTCGGGGACTGTTCGTGGTGGACTCATTACCTCTCGCTGCTGCGCCCAAGACTAACATTTCTTGTGAAGAATGCGGAGGTGGTGGTCACCACGCATATGAGTGCCCAGGTAGAGGGCTATCAGGTGAATTCTCGCAGCTTAATTCAAATGAATCGGTAAATTTTGTAGGAAACCAAGTTAGGGGGGCACCCTATGGCAATGCCTATAATCCGGATGTGAGAAATCACCCGAATTTTTCCTGGAATCAAAATACTGCAGGCCAACGCTGGCAACCGGGCTAGCATCAATATGATGCTCAAGCGTCCGGAAGCCAACCGAGGCCGCCTCATCCGGGTTATAATCAAGGCGCCCCGGCCCCAAAGAAAAGTAATCTGGAAGAAATGATGGAGAAGTTCATGGAAGCCGCCAGCTCTAGTTTGGCAAATCAAACCGCGTCCATGCGTAACTTGGAGATGCAATTGGGCCAATTGGCTCAAGTGCTAACCGAGCGTTCACAAGGGACCCTTCCTAGTAATACTGAAAAAAAATCCAATTAACCAAGGGAAGAGTCTCTCCGATGCGGGAGTGAGTGACCCAAATGAGTTGGTGATCTCATGCTCCATTAATAATATTGAAACGACGGCCCTATGTGATTCCGGTTCATCTCGTAACGTCCTTGCATTGTAGGATGTTGCTAAATTAAAACTTGAAATGAACACAGATGATCGGAAATCCCTAGTGCTTGCTAATGGGACTGTCATTCAGACAGAGGGAGAAGTAAGAAATGTGGAAGTTACAATCGAAGGGACGATCGTGGTTGCTGACTTTCAAGTTTTGGGACCAAGTCAGAATCATTCTATTCCCATCTTGGGAGTACAATTCTTAAAAGAGAGCGGTGCCACCTTAGTTTTTTCTAAGGGGTTTGTTATCTTACCTTGTAAGGTAACACCCCCCACTTGCCCCAAGATTGTTTCCGAAGCAGTAATCCACTCTCCCCTTGTTATCACTGATGAATCATCTAGTGACGCAGAAGCAAGGAAAGAAAAAAGATCGCTGGAAGGAGAGAAGAAAGAAGAAGAGTTGCGGGTCGTGAATGAAGATGTGATAAAGGCAGGAGAAAGCGGTGAGACCCAAGCCCTGAATGATGAGAGAGAAGGCGGAGCAAAGCGCCTTATGAACAGTTTTTTGAGTCATAATGACCACTGTAAACATTTTAAACAGGTCCATTGGGCTAATCCAGTTGTCAAGGCGGCAACGGAAGTGATGCCACCGACCACCAAGGTGGGAAGTTCTGACGACTATCAACGTTGGCGCTCTCCAACTGTGGAGAAGCTGAAGCAAGAAAGATTGTTGCGTGGAGCACGCTCTGCTGCCCTCCGGCGCGAGAAGGAGGAGGTTAGGGGAAAAGGGGAAACATCCCATCAGTTTTATGCTTTTATACTTGTGCTGGAGGTGTGTTCCCAGCGTTTGGGTGTGTTGTGCAGGTGGGCAGATCGTCCATATTGTCCAGAATTCATCTTGTATGAATCGCACGGTCGTGCATTTTCTTGACGCACGGTTGGCTGCGATCGTGCATTATGATCGGCTGGTCAATATGGCGATCTGCCCTGCTCATGTGTTTTCTTCACGCACGGTTGGCCTCAACCGTGCGCAAACAAAACGCATGACCTCCTATTGGTTGCCGGATTTCGAGTTTTCTGAATTTACCCGTGCGTTTTTACGCACGGTCGGCTTCGACCGTGCGTAAGTAAAATGCACGGGCGCGCCTGCTTCATCTTCCTGGCTTTCATGCTCGTTAAATATTGCACGGTTCATGCACGGTCGTGCGTTCGACCGTGCATGACTAATTTCTGACTATTTTTCTATAAAATTGCAGATTTCCGCACTAATCAGGATCGACCTTCTTTCTCGCGCCCAGAGCTCTAGTTCCGCGCCATTTTCGCCGCTCCATCACCGCCCACCTTCGGTAGGAGCTCCGGCCACCATTCTCTTGCAGATCTCAAGCCAGAGCATCCTCTAGGCCTCCTCCATTGTTCGTGCACCTCCAAAGCTCCATTGTGAGGGATTCAGTGCTGCACTTGTGAAGTTCTCCGGTGAGATCATGGCCAAAGAAGATTGACGGAGAAGATGGGTATAATAGAAGAATGTGACAGCTCTTTCGGACTCCGGACGGCAGTTGGAGCCCGAGCCTGGACAAGGATTGACAACCCTAGATTCCGGCCGTGAACCCCCGATGAGTCTCCGTGCTTTGGTTGTAATCTCAACCTCCTTTACATTGTAGTGTGTTGTTCCATAATTATTTGGGTGTATGAATAATGTTTGCTAAACCTTGTTTTGTCATTTAATATTTCATGTCTATGTGAAATCATTATGTGTGGTTTATGCAAGTGAGGAGCGCCCCATTCCATCCTCCATCCCGCCTTCATGTTCTTGTGCCGCACTAGCAATTGCTAGTGGCATGCTTGTCGACGAGGTTCTTGCGACCCTGATTCCGCTTGCCTACCCGTCCATCTGCCCTTGCGAAGCAGCGCGCTCAAGGCCTGCCTAGTCTCGATCCCGCCAAGCGAAGCATTGTATAGCGGCATTGCATAGGAGTAGTTGTAGTATTTTCTCTTTATTTCCACCAACAAAAACCCCCGTTTCCACAACCCGTCCGACATAAAGGACTTCAATCTCAAGTCCTTCCTCAATAGTAAACTCCACCTTACTGTGTTCCTTCGAGATCGATACTTGGGGATTCATTCCCACATTTTATATTACTTGAACGATCGGTACACTGCCGTTTCGTGTCGTAGTCTAGTTACTGCCTATAGCGGTGTGCGAGATTTGCGCATCAGATGATGATGAGCCGGATATCCAGATCGTCCCATCTTCAAATTCTGTGAGAACAGCCCCTTCCTCTGGTTACGTGTCCCTTCCACCTTCACTTCTTGAAGTCTCTGGAATTGATGCGTGTATTAGTGTCCCTCATGACTCTGTTTCTGATGCGACCCCCCATACCTCTTCGGTTCATGTACCACTTTGTGTGGATTTGTGCCCTTGTGTGGAGAGTGAGCCCGAACTCTTAAGAAGCATGTCTTCTCCCATTACACACGAAACTACATCTATTTCTGATCTTATCATTGAGGTCAATTTGCAGGATGTTGCAGACCTGCGCAGTGTCGTGCCCATTTTCATGGAGGACAGTCTCGATTGTGCTGAAGCAACCGTTTCGGTCCAGTGCGAGGAAGTCCAAGTTATAGAGGAGGCCATTATGTGCACTGTCGAGTCTAGTGAAATCTTCGATGATATCATCAGTTTGTCATTGCCGCACCCTATGGGGGATGAAGCCGGGATTATCCCCTCAGATGAGATTTCTTTTAGTTTTTCTTCTAATTTATTTCCTGAACCCCTTTCATTATGTACAAGGATGCAGGATGCCCCTCCTACGGTTGATCAGACCTTATGCATGGAGGAGCCGAAAGCCTGGAGGGATGAGGAAGGTATAGTGAAGGAACATCTTGTTTCCTTACATCGTTGGTGCTTCCCATTGAGGATTGGTTACAAGGGGGCAAGCGGTTTTTCTTTGAAGACATAATACTGGAGGAGAAGAAGAGAGCGAAAAAGGAGGAGATTTGGGGTTGGAGGCTGAGCATCCTACTTAATATCCACCCTTACTACCAGGTCCCCAGACCTTTTTCTTTCATCAGTTGTTACTACTTCAAATCAGCTTATAGCTGATTTGTTTTGAGCTTGTAATAATAATTAGGATCTATTGACTTTTGCTTATTCTTAGACTTTATAAACTGCTTAATACAGGTATTTGGTCCATCTTTAAGGACGTTAAACAAAAGGGCTTCTTGGGAGACAACCCATGGCAACCAACCGGTTCCATTTGCCTTTTAATTTCTTTTATGTTCTGTTATTTCCTTTTTGCTAACATCGTAGGCAGAAGCTCTCGCGTGGTGGATGAGGAAGGAGAAAATTTAAAGATGGAATTAACGCACTTCTGGCATGCTCATTCGTGAGCATAGGTCCACTCTACCCCTCTTTTCCTTATGTTTGAATTTTTTATTTTATATGGTTTCGATCAAGTCTGGGGAAGAGAGCGAGTTGTGCATGTGCACACACTTTGCATGGCATGTTAAAATGTGCTGAGTTAGGAATTTTCAATTTTATTGTGCACATTGCATACACTTGCACCTAGTTCACGCGCACTTGATCACGCATGCTTATTGGGTATTGCTGCGAGGTTCCCCGCTCGTAAGAATTGGATTGTTAGTGTATGAGTGAGGAGTAGAGAAAAATGTCGACTCGAGTAGTGCTCTGGTCGAGTGCTCCCGTCACGCCTAGAAATTCAATTAGAGTAGAATAAAATTCAATGTTATAATTTAATTATTTCTATTATAGTAGCTGCAATTTATTTTACTTTAGTGCTGAATCCGATGAATCCAACGGTACCATAGGGTCGAGTGTAGCTGGAGTAGTAGTAGCTTATTACTAGGGTCGGAAGGAAGGACAACCTTTCTCGGTGGCTAGAACTTGCACTAGGCGACTTTTGAAACGATTGCGTTGAAGTACTCATTATAAAGTGTGATATAGGTCATTTCTTGATCCATTTGTGCTTTTGAAATCCTTACCAATGTAATCACCGTTGCAAGCCCACTTGAGCCTACCTGGCCTCCTTGTTTAGCTCCACTAAAATCTCACCAAAGCCATACGGCCAAAACTATTTTCGCACCAACAAATGAGCTGAAAGGAATTTAGTTATCTATCACCTTTGGTGTTATCTCTGTGGTGCATGGTAGCCTTGAAAAAGCTGAAGGAGAAGTTTTTATTGTGCCTACAAAAGATATTCTGTCGAGAAGAGAAAAGGAAAGAAAAGAAAAAAATATTGTTCAAAAAGAACTTTCAATTACTTTCTCTCGACAAAAACAAAGTATGATTGGCTTAGTACGCACCTAGTGTTCAGTTGAAGTCTGTGGGTGTTGTGTAGTTCTTGAAAATGTTGTATTGGTGATTTTTATTCTCTTGAGTGCTCAGGTTATGTTGAGCGCGATTCCCATCGTCCTTCTACTTATCTAGCCTAAACTCAACCTAAGCCAAATCTTAACCTATAAGTCCTATTGATTTTAGATATGAGTCGTCTCATGCAGTAGAGAGAGTGCGAACGTGCAAGCCTATGGACACCGACTTTGATGGATTTCTTAGGAGATTGTCCCAAGCTTTGATTCGAGTAATACTCTACTCATTAGTCACGCTTTTTTCCCTTGTCCGCGACCGAAAGATTCACCGGGATTCACCATCCAAGTAAAGTAGATTTCAAATTACTGTTCTAGAAATAGTTAGATATAATCTTGAGTTTAATTTAATTCTAATGTATTTTTACGCACGTGAGCATGCGACTTTGCATGAGTCTCCACCGCTCAATCACACTCTAACATCCAATTGTTCCGACAGGAGAGCTGAGTAGTTTGCCCGAGCCTTGCAAATGGTTAAGTCTGGGGGTGTGATGAGTCCCATTTATATACACATATATGGACTCATCTGGGCCGTATTTCTAGTCGATGCACTACACATTAGTCATATTTTGACCATATTTGTTATTCCTTGCTAGGTGCACTCTTAGGCCCGTTTCAGTGTGCATTTGCGCTCCTTGTTATTGGGGGTAAGCACATGGTGCTCCCCAATCCTTTTTGTGTGTTTATTTGGTGCTGGAGGTGTTTTCCCAGCTGTTTTGTCTTGTGTGCAGGCGGTCGGATCATCCAGTTTTCCCCTAGAATTCATGATTGTGTACAACGCATGGTCGTGCGTTTCCTTGACGCATGGACAGTTGCGGTCGTGCGTTCTCATCTGGGCAGAAAACGGGCGATCTGAGTTTAGTCGTGCATTTTTACGCACGGGCAGATTTACTCGTGCGTGAGTAAAAGGCACGGTCGCCTGTTTCTTCTTGTTTTAGCCTTTCCGAATTTACCCGTGCGTTTTACGCACGGGCGGGTTTGCCTGTGCGTGAGTAAATCGCACGGGCGGCGCAGCTTCGTCTTCAAGCCTGTTTTTATCATTAAATAACGCACGGGCAGCGCACGATCGTGCGTTCGCCCGTGTGTGACCAAAACTCTGCCTGTTTAGTATTTAAAGCAGAAAAAGATGCAGTCAACGAGGCTGATGAGATAAATTCGCGCTGCGCAAAATTAAAATATTATCCACGTATAATTCGATAAGGCAAGTGTACCTATCGCTTTATAGTATAGGATTTAGAAAATCAAGTGTCGTATTTTTCCGGGCTTGTTGAGTACTTCTACTCACAAAGAAGAGCTATTATTTTATCGATCGAAAGTTGGGTTTGTTTTGGAAAAACAATTTGGAGAAAATTAACTACGAAGAAAGATTATGATTAAAAGGATTAGCACCTGGTCTTGAATCCCTTTGGAATAAAATATAATTTTATTGCTTACGCTTGAAAGATTCTCAACAGGGTTATCTCCAGAAAGATAAGTCTGAAGATCGATGTCGCCGGCGGTCATAATTTGTACAGTTTTCACCCTCTTAGCAATCCGATCAGGAGAACTAGCTTCTTTTCTTTTTAAGTCTCTAGCGGCTTTTTCTTTATCAGCGATCTGACTTCTAAGATTCTCAGCTGAAGCCTTCACCTGCAACATAGCAGCCCTGATCGACTCCACAGAAGCGGTCTCTCCAGAACAATCGGCAGGTTGATTGACCATTTCCGAAGTCATCTTAGCAGCAGCTTCTGCGATCGTTAAATCAACAAGGACCTTGGAAGCAGGATCATCTTTTTTCTTTGAACTCTTGATCGATTTTTCTTTGCTAGAATTGACGGTCTTCTTCGAAATAATTTTCTTTGTTTTCGACGCAGATCCTGGCGATTTTCGAGATTGCGCTGATATTTTCATCAAGTCCAAAGCATCCATCTCAAAGGATAAATTCTTTCACGATCTCAGTAAACAGCGACCGCTCAAGGATCAGGATCTCACAATGGTGTGGAATCTGAAAATCTGGGGTGGTATTTATAGCTCAAGCCACATTTATGACAGTCGCGGTCTCGGCGGTCAAAGTTTACATTTTCGAAGTTCCAGCGTAACTTAAAAATATGCGGGGATTATGTTTGCCCGGAAAGCCCGCGATCTAGTCTTTACGATGCAAAAAGGTGGTCTCAGCGGTCTTCAGAATCAGTGATCGCGCAGATCGCCAGCCTTCAGCCTGATCAGTTTTCCTATGTTCCAAGCAGCTGAAGTTGTTCGAGACCGCCAGTCCGAGCGGTCTGGGCTTTTTTCCTGTTTTTACTATTCGCACCCCATTTCACTGCCCCGGCTCTCCTGTATCCCGGGCAGCCCGTAGTTTTTCAGTTCTGCCCGTTTGGGCAGCCCCCTCGTCTATAAATAGAGGGGTAGGGGTACCAGGAAAAGGACTTTTAGCTCCGAGGCTCCAGCTTACAACCTGTGTAAGCGGTCTCATTTTTTCGTGATCGCCATTTTACGATCGCCTTCTCTTTTTTCCAGCATCTTCTGCCTTAGTAACCTGCACTTCGCAGTTTTCTCCTGTCCCCTTTAGTGTGAATTTTGGAGGTACCATTTTTGGCACCAACAGAACGAACACGCGACCTTCAGATTCGAAGTGTTAGGCGAAGCTCAGACTTTCAAGATGGCTGATCGCCGTAGAGGTCGTCCTTTGCGGTCTCCCAGTGTTCCCCCTTCCGATCACAATCCGTTAGAAGCGATGGAACGCCGTTTCGAGCTTCGCGTTGAGCAGGCTCTCCGCGAGGCCGCCCGAGCTAGGCAAGATGCTGCCGCTGTTCAGTAAGAGATCGCGCGGTCTCAGCAAGAGGCCGCTCGAGATCGGCAGGAAGTCGTCCGGACTCAGCAGGAGTCCACAAAGCAGATCGAGGCCATGAACCAGGTTCTGGCCGCGATCTCCCAGAAGATCCTTCCTCAATCCTCTCAGATCGCTACCCCTGACCGCATGGCAAGCGGTCACCCTAGTGATCATCCCGTTTTCCAGCCCGCAGCTCCTCAGCGATCTCAGCATGAGGAGTTCGCCGCCCGTCGTAATTCTTTCCGAACCGCAGCCCAGGGGCCTCCGGCTCAGACCTTGAATTTTGAAGAAGGGTTTGCTTACCCTCAAGATCCTCCAGCTCCTTTTCTTCCTCCAGGACCTTCTATTTTTGGGGAGCCATCCCCCTTTACTGATGAGATTCGTCGGGATCCAATTCCCCATGGATTCAGAGAGCCCCGTCTTCCTGTGTATACAGGAGAGACCGACCCGATGTGTCATCTCCAAGCCTTTGAATCTGCCGTTGCCCTCAGGACCATTTCAGATGGAGTGAGGTGCAAGCTGATGGTTACCTCCTTCGATGGGTCAGCCATGGAATGGTTCTATAAGCTGCCTTGTCAATCTATCTCAAGCTTTGCCGCCTTGAGGCAAGAGCTCCTCCTGAGGTTCGCCACCGCAAAGAAAAGGAAGAGTGGTCCTGCGACCCTCTTCAAAATTAAGTAAGGGGACAACGAGACTGCAGCGCATTTCGTTGATCGCTTTCAGAAGGAGATCTTGGGAGTCAGAGACATGGATCCCGAACTCTATATGGTAGCTTTGATCAGCGGGCTGCAGGAGGGTCCTCTGAAGTTCAAAGTTACAACCAAGGAGCCTAGCTCCTATCAGGAGCTGATCAGCATTGCCAATCGCTACATAGAAGGGGAGATCAACAACCCCACCTATGTTAGCAATCTGACCAACAGAGCCACTCAGAAAGGCTCTGCAGGGTTCTATCCAGCGGCATCTTCCTCAAAACCTCGGCAAGAGCTTCCACCTCCGGCCCCGAGAGGTAAGAATTACCGAAACAGCCGCTTCAACCGAGGTAATCAATCTTTCCCACCTCAAAATTCATTTCTTCAAACTCCCGTTACTCCGGCTCCGCAAGTCACCCCCATCCACCAGATCCAGTACGCTCAACCTCCTCTTCTACCCATTCCTTCACTTTACAATGAATCCCAAGAGTCCTTCACTGACTTTGGTGTTTCTATGAATAAAGTGCTTCAAATCCTTCAGAAGCAGCCCTTTTTTAAGAGGCCAGCTCCGCTGAATTCGGACCCGAAAACCAGAAACCCTACTCTCTACTGGGAATATCATAGAGATAGGGGTCATTTGACAGAGGATTGTAGAGCTCTCCGCCTATTTTTAGAGAAACTATTAAAGGAGGGAAAGCTCCGCGATCTCATTCAAAAGAATGACTCTGCCAAAGCTTCAACCTCCAAGGCCAAGGAGGTAGCAGAAGTTCACTGGGAGTTCGAAGAAGTAGATGATGTTGGCCATCTGGGCAACATCGGTTTTCCCAGCGAATGCGTGGACGCTAATGATGAGGGTGCCTTGGGCAACCTATTCTGCATCCATGGGGGTGCAGGGCCGGAGTCCTCGAGAAAGGCAAGTCTGAAGAGGGTTTACCAGTCAGAGGTTGCTGCTACCTCTTCGGCTCCGGTTCGAGGAACGGTCACTTTTGGAGATGAAGATCTTCCTCAGACCGCGAATCCCTTTGATGATGCAGTCGTCATCAAAGCTGTAATCGAAAATTATACGGTGGAAAAAATTCTAATAGATACAGGGAGCTCAGTCAATGTGCTTTTCAAGCCTGCCTTTGAGGCGTTAAAGACAGGTAAAACCCTCCAATCAACTGAAGGCCCCCTTTATGGTTTTTCAGGAGAAAAGAAAGAAGTTGAAGGGCTCGTCACCCTCTCCGTGATTCTTGGAGGAATAGTGAGGCTGGTCAAATTTATAGTCGTTGATGCTCCCAGTAGCTACAACGCAATTTTCGGGAGACCCTTTCTGAACGGGTATCAAGCCATTGTCTCCACTTATCATCAAGCGGTGAAGTTCGCCTTGAATGGCAAAAAACATCGAATCAGGAGCGACCCCAGAAAAGCTAGAGAGTGTTATGTAAAGACGGTCAACACAATCGTGTTTTCTCCACCTCAGGAAGTTATGATGACTGAATCCATTGAAGTTCCCGAACAAGCTCAGGTTGCAGAAGAAGTGGAGGATGTGAGAGATGGAGTTCGCTTGGAACCTGCCCAAGCAACTCAAGCTATTCAGATCAGCGAGGAAGATAAGAGCAAGAGCCTCTCCATCAACGCTGAATTATCTGAGACAGACAAGAGTCAGCTCATCTCTTGTCTTCTGCAAAATTTAGATATCTTCGCTTGGTCGGCAGACGACATGCCCGGAGTGGATCCGGATGTTGCTTGCCATCATCTCAACATCAGCCCAAACGTCATCCCAATCCAGCAGAAGAAGAGAACTGTTGCAACCACTTTGGCTCAGCCTATCCGTGAGGAAGTAGAGAAGCTCCTGAGGGCGAAGTTCATCCAGCCGATCCAATATCCTGAGTGGGTGTCAAACGTTGTAATGGTAACAAAGCCAGGTGGAAAGTGGAGGATGTGTGTCGATTTTACCAAACTCAATAAAGCTTGCCCCAAGGATTGCTATCCCTTGCCTCAGATAGATTCTTTAGTGGATTCTGCGGTAGGTTATTCTTTTATGAGTTTTTTAGATGCTTTTTCAGGTTATCACCAAATCAGGATGCATAAACCGGATATACCGCACACTTCGTTTATCACAAATGATGGTTGCTTCTGTTATCTCGTGATGCCTTTTGGGTTGAAAAATGCTGGAGCAACTTACCAAAAAATGATGGATACAGTTTTCAAAAGTCAGAAGGCAAGAAACCTTGAGGTGTATGTCGATGACCTCTTGGTAAAAAGCAAATCCTTCTCCTCTCATCTCAAAGATCTCTCGGAAACTTTTGCAACCCTACGAACCTTCAATATGAGGTTGAATCCATTGAAGTGTGTTTTCGGAGCAAACAAAGGTAAATTTTTGGGTCATCTCCTCACTCCAGAAGGGTTAGAACCAAATCCAGACAAGATAAAAGCTATTTTGGAAATACCACCTCCGAGAACCCCAAAAGAAGTTCAACAGTTGGGAGGGAGAATGGCGGGCTTGAGTCGATTCATCTCCCGGTCAGGGGATAAAGGTGCACCGTTCTTTAAGACTCTCCGGGGAGGAACCAGGTTTGAATGGACTCAAGAGTGTGAAGATGCTTTCAATCAGCTCAAAAAATAGTTGACTTCAATTCCTCTACTCCAAAGCCCGCGAGAAGGGGAGGATCTTTTTCTATATTTAGGAGTCGGGGCCGATGCCATAAGCTCTGTTTTGGTTCGAGAAGAGGGAAAGAAACAATTTCCAGTTTACTACGTAAGCCGAATTCTGTAGAATGCAGAGACCCGCTACCCGATCCTAGAGAAGTTAGCTTTAATGCTCGTAATTTCAGCAAGAAGATTAAGACCGTACTTTCAAGCTCATACAATTATAGTCGTCACTGACCTTCCATTGAAAAGTGTCTTGGAAAAACCAGAACATTCAGGGAGGTTGGCAAAGTGGGCAATAGAGCTTAGTGAGTTTGATATATCCTACGTTCCAAAGGTGGCAATCAAAGCCCAAGTCCTAGCAGATTTCATGGTGGATGCCAAAGAAGCTGGGTCTCAGAAAGAGGTCGGAGTACCCCTTGCCTGGAAAATTTTCGTTGATGGAGCCTCAGGAAAAAACTCTTCCGGAGCAGGAATTGTCTTAATCAACCCAAACGGAGTAAGATTGGATCAGGCCCTGAAATTCTACTTTCAAGTAACAAATAATCAGGCAGAGTATGAAGCTTTGCTAGCCGGTCTTAAGTTTGCTAGAGAGCTAGGGATTGATGATGTCAAAGTCTTCACAGATTCTTTAGTGATGGCTTCTCAAGTAAGCGGAGCTTTCGAAACAAGAGACAATATTTTAAAGCGGTATCTGACTCTGGTAAAAATCGAGGTAGGGAAATTCAAAAGTTTTGCTATTGAACATATTCCCAGAGGTGAGAATATGGAAGTAGATGAGTTGGCAAAGTTTGGACTTCCCTCGGGAGGAACAACTTCGGAATTGTTCCGCCCAGCAATTGAAGAAGGAGAGGTTATGGAAATTGATCAGCATTCGTCTTGGATGGATCCATTTGTTCAATATCTTTCAACTGGAGATTTCCATTCAACAATAAAAGATAGAAAAAGGTTTAAGCGGAAAGCAGCTAACTATTATCTTGTTGCAGGAATACTTTATAGAAGAACGTTCCTTTCACCATTAGCGCGATGCGTTTCGGAAAAAGAGATTCCAGCGGTCCTCCAAGAAGTCCATTCTGGAGAATGTTGAAGTCACTCTGGAGCTAGAACTTTGGAGAAAAGAATTCTGAGGCAGGGCTACTTTTGGCCCCAGATGAGGAAGGATGCGGAAAAATTTGCTAAGAAATGTGTGAAGTGTCAAAAGTTTGCTCCTCTTCAAAATCAGCCGGCTCAACAACTCAAGTCAATAGCGACTCCGTGGCCGTTTGCAGTTTGGGGAATGGATTTGATTGGGCCTTTTCCTATGGCAAGTGGGCAGCGGCGATATATTATAGTCATGATTGACTATTTTAGCAAATGGATAGAGGCAAAAGCATTGGCCAAAATTACCACTCAAGCCGTGAAAAACTTTATATGGGGAGAGATAGTATGTCGACACGGAATTCCAATGGCAATCATCACGGATAATGGTTCTCAATTCAACAATTCAACTCTTATTAGTTTCTGCAAGCAAATTGGCATTGAGCTTCGTTTCGCTTCCGTGCATCATCCTAGAAGCAATGGGCAGGTAGAGGCCGCCAACAAACTCATCATAAATCTCTTGAAAAAGAAGGTGGAAAACGTTAGGGGCAACTGGGCAGAACAACTACCTTCCGTCTTATGGGCCTTGAGAACAACTCCGAATTCTGCTACTGGAGAAACTCCGTTCAAATTATCACACGGTTCCGAAGCCCTTATTCCGGTAGAATTTGAAGTAAAAAGCCCAAGAGTATTATTGGCACAACAAAATCAAATCGAGTGGATGGAAGGAAATGATGAAGAATTAAAATGCAGCCTTGATTTAATTGAGGAATTGAGAGATACTGCAATCATCAGACAGGAAGAGGTAAAAAGAAGAATGGCGAGGTTATTCAATAAAAATGTAAGAACCAAAGAATTCGCTGTTGGAGATCTAGTCTTAAAGAAGGTAGATACAGCAGCAAGAGCTGGTTCAGTTGGAAAGCTTAATCCAAATTGGGCAGGGCCGTTCGTGGTAAAGAATGTGCTTAAAAATGGTGCTTACCATCTCCAAACTTATGAAGGAGAAGAGTTGCCTCATTCCTGGAGCGGAGATGATCTCAAGCTTTTCTTCTCTTAAATGTTCGCATCTAATTCACTCATTTCTTGTTCCTCACTCTTTTCTTTCTTAAACATCACGTAGGTATTACCAAAGCATTTGCAATACAAGTGATGGATGATGAATCTTAAAAATAAATTGATCTCTGAAAAGCCAAAAACCTGTCAAGTGAGATATCGCCGGATCCTACTATCTTCCCCCTCGACTTGTTAGCTCGACGTGTAATTCTGCCAGGACCACAGATGTCGGGGAGATTTCGAATCTGTGTAGCAGTAGCTCGCCAAGCTCAAGCGGTGGAAGTTTGGGATACCGGGTCTTTGCTGACATCTGGCACGCCTCAGCGTTTTAAGGAGGTCTAGGTGGCTGGCTCAGCTCTGTCATGCATTGAAAAGGACATTGTTACAATCTTAATGATCTTTCAGGGAAAGCAATGTCGGTATAGCCTCCGCGGCATGACCACACCTGCCCTACCGATCATTTTGATTTGTAACTCTCGAATACTCGTTGAAGCGTGGTTAGGAAAAGGGGCGGCCAGGAACATCTATAACCGTCACCTAAACCTTAGATTGACAAATTTGCAGCAAATTCAATAATTCTCCAGAGAAAAACAATGTCGGTATAGCCTTATCGGCATAACCACACCAACCCTGCAAACTTTTTTGAAATTCTCTTTTTCTATAACCTCAATTATTTCATAATATTGAGATTGGGCGGTCAGATCTTACGAAGACCGCATACTTTCCTCTCTTCAAAGGGTGATCGACATTGTTCATGATTTATGGCTTGATATTCTCCAGGATCCGAATAAAAGTGATCGCCGGTATCAGTTTTTTCATGATCGCTAGGCGAGATTTTTTCTAAAGAGGCTTGGTTTTCAGAAATGATTGTTATTGGAAGAAGTCGAGTTGCTTATAGTCATCAACTATATTTTCTCCAGGATTGGGCAGAAGCGATCGTCAGGCAAGGCTTTTTTCATAAAAGATTGGAATCGTTATTCAGGAATCTCTTAAATTGTCTTGATAACGATCGGACTGATCATATTGGGATCGCGATCTAAATTGTTCTTATTCAAAAATTACGTGAGAATGCTCATGATCCTTCAATCCCTATCGCTTGATGGTTGGGTCTTTCCCTCGAAATGCCGGATTGAATATTGTTTAGATCGCCGCAATGATATTCATAGAGATTTATCTCTTTATAGATTGTTCGATTATTCGAAGATCGCAGAATTATTCTTTTTATACAGTTGGATTTGTCGAATTTCTGATAGCCATAAATTAGAAACGCCGAAACCTAGAGCATTGAGATCGAATGCTAAATTTATTATGCTATGATCGCATATAATAGAAGTTGTGATAGATTTGCATGAATAATATAGCAAAAACAAATACAGAAAAGAATCATTCACGAACAAAAATAACTTTCCATTTATCTCAAAAATTACAATATCGGGCGCGGTCATTAACCGGCAATTACATCGTTTGTTTGGAAAAGGTAAGTCTAGTTCTTCTGTTTCTTCTTTCGCGGAGATCGCTCCTCTGAAGAAGAAGTTGAACTCTCCGAGGACTCACTCTCACTATCAGTCTCCCTCGAACCAGAATCTGAGGCCGCTGCTGAGCTTATTTCCTCGCCAAGAAAAACACTTCCACTAGGGGAAGCGTGATCGTCTTGACTTTCAACGATCTCGACGGATTCATCTTCAATGGTCTCGGCAGTTTTCGTTCCTTTAACTTTTTTCTTTTCTGCCTCCTCGATCATTTCAGCGATCTCAGGGAAGAGATCGGCAAACGTCGTATCCCGGAAATCAGCAGTAAGGCCATCCTTTTCACGAAGAATAGCAATTGTTTTGTTCGAGGCATCCCTGACATGAGTATATAGGGATATGAGATAGTCGGGATTATGGATATCATATGCGGACTTCTTGAAATTCTGTAAAAGGCAATATATCAGATCGAAGCGGTCAAGGTAAGTATTTAAAAGTTGCATTTCTTTTGAATACTTACATCAAAACGATCTTGCAGACGCTCCGCATGCTGCAAGGATGCGCGAAGAGATCGCCCCATGTGGTGGTTCAGAACCGTGCTTCGGGCGGTCACCTGAGCGCATACATTAGGGAGATCGTCAGTCCTGATCCTCAGTGCTTCATTAGCATTCTTTTTTCCATAAAGGGCAGAAGTGACCGCGAAAGCATGATTCGAAAACCTCCCTCCCCAAAAAGGAAGATCGGTTGACACTTTCAGAGACTTTCCGGTCTCGCCCCATCTCAGTAGAGATTTTCCTTTAATGTCCTTTACTTTCTTTCCAAAACCCAATAAGGGAAATGGTCCCTCCTCCAGATCGCCCTCCTCGGCGATCTCTTTCGCTTTCCTTTGACGATCTTGCTTCAGACGTTTTTCGCGCTGGGTAAGAACTTCCCCACTTGGCATCACCGGGCCGACCTTTGGGATCGCGAATCCGGCTGTAAGAAGAAAACAGGTAAGAAATTTCCAAATTCTACTAGAGAGGCCGAAGAAAAAAAAATTGTTGTTGTAGCTTACTTTCTTCCGGTAAGACCGCAGCAACATCGGGCCAGATCGCCAGGTAATGATTCAGGTCGAATCGTTTCCCCGCCAGCCATTCCAAAACTGCAAGTTCTTCCTCCGAAACAAATTTTTCTTTTCTAAATATTTTCTCTGCTCGCGAAGAAGGACGGCTGGCGAGACCGCCGAGATCGCCTTCAAAGATTAGATACCTCTCGGTCCAGAGAGGGATTTTATTTGGAAGATTTAAAACTTTTATTCCATTACCACTGAGATACAACAATCCTTTGAACTCTTCCTTGTTCAGACCCTCTTTTAAAACCTTTACAGAAAATGTGCCTCGGAAGATTGACATTGTGAATTTTAACTTCACCGATCTCAAGTAATTGATAAAGACGCTCATCAGACCGATCGAGTTCGGCGGAATCTGGGCGAGAACGAGACCGTAATAATTCATCACTTCCAACATTTCCCAAGGGATGGGAATTTGAAGACCATAAGCGAAGTGATCAATCGGGATGACATATTTATCTTCATCCCCAGAGTTCAGGCCTTCATCTTCGAATGGAATTCTGATCGTAATCTCATCATCGATCTCATATTTTTCAATAAAGGAAGAGTACTCTGTCTCCGAGATTTGACCATATTTGTGATCGGAGTTCAAGAAGACCTCAGCAGCTTTGGAGCGCGCGGACACCATTTTGTGAGATCGCAGGAGTCAGTAAATTAAAAGAATACTCAAGAAGAATAAAATAATGATCCAGAAGAGAAGCTATTTATAGAAGGAAGGAGATGATTATGCAATGATAGTACTCCTTGAGGTCGCCCTGCAGATTGATCAGACCGCCAAAAGCTATTTAGACTCGAAGATAACTAATACGCATAAAATTGTCCTCAGATAGATCACATAATCCTTAGTTTTTTAGGGTGTCACCAAATAGCTCGCATGCAGATCGCAATACACATGATCCACAATAAAAATACTATTAAAAAAGATCGCATTTATGAAAGCTAGAGATCGTAAAATGAGTACCACAATACTAAATACCATAAAGCAAAACCAAAAAATATCTTACAGACCAGAAATTAACTAAACAGGGTTTTTAAAGAGATCGCTAAATAAAAGAAAGAAGGGCTGCGGTCTCATCGCCTTGGATCCTTTCTCCTTCCAACGAATGCCGCCACATCCTGCATCTCCTTGACCGCAGTCCAGGCAGAAGCTAGGCTGTGATTGGCAACCATGGCAGCCCTATGGATTTTAGACATTTCGCGGTCTACTTGCTCCATAGGGATTACCACGATTTCCGCCGACCTCTTTTCCGCGAGACCGCTGGAAGTGCCCGCTTTCATCGACATTTGAGGCCCGCCCCGGAGATTGGCGATCTCCGCAGCAAGTGTCGCGGCCTTCCCTCTATAATAATCGGCGTCCTTTTCGGCTTTTCGAAGCTTTTCTTCAAACTCGCCTCGAACCTGCTTTTCTTTGACTTCAAAGCTTGAAAGAATTTGCTTCTCCTTAGCTTCAAAATTCGCGGTCTGGATTCGGAGGCGGTCTTCTAGCATCCTCTCGCGATCTCGCATGACCCTCATGTCGTCAAGCATCGGCTTAAGGAGATCGGCGAACTCTGGAGGAATTGAAACCTTTTTTGGTATCTCACCTTCTTCAGAAGCTGAGCTCACAATTTCATCTGCAATCAGGAGAGAAAACGGTCAAAAGTAATCAGCATTTATTATCAAATAGAAAGTAAGGTTTTCGTGTGAAATACTTGACAGTGTAGAAAGACCGCAGTCAAGTAAGTTCTTTTCAGCATCTTTTGAGACCGCAGCATTGGCGGTCAACAAAAGGCGGTCAGATCCTCTTAGGCATTCTAAATTGATTTTTTCTAATTGTCTTTTTCGCGACCGCTCGCCTTCTTTTCTTCTTCTTTTTAATTCAGCATTACTAATAAGAATGTCATCAGTTTCGATAATGACAATCTCAGGTCGCTTTCCAGGAGACGCAGGACGGAAAGCAAGTTTGGGAAGTGAATCAATCGGTCTCGCGATCATCTTCGCCTTACCAGCCTTAATAAAGTCTAACGCAGCTGCGCGGTCTGCCGCCTCCGCATCCAGCTCTTTTTCTGCTTCTAACAAAGCATCGCCGTAATCATTAGACGCAGCGGTCTCATTTTTTCCTTTTTTGACCGAGACCGCCTCTCCAGCAATCTTCTTTTTCTTTTCTTTCTTCCTCTTCTTTTTCTCCTTATCCTTCTCAGCAGCTAGAACTTCCTCTTTTTCTTTCCTTTCTTTCTCCGCGGCCATAGAAATCTTTTCTTTTTCTTTTCTCTCCCACTTTGCTTTGGCGATCTCCTCCTGCTTTCTTTTCTCTTCTTCTCTCTTCTTTAAATTCTCAGTGATCGCCGCAAGCCTGGCAATCTCATCCTCTTTTACTTTTCTTTCCTCCTCCTTTTTCCTCTCTTCTTCCTCTTCTTTCTTCTTTCTTTCTTCTTCCTTTCTCCTCTCTTCTTCCTCTTCTCTCTTCTTTCTCTCTTCTTCTTTTCTTTTTTCTTCAGCAGCTTCTTCCTCGGCGATCACTCTAAGTCGTTCAACCTCAAAAGGATCTGTTGACTGAAATAATCAAGGAAAAAATTAATAAAAGTCAATTTTGAAGTATGTATAAAATTTGAAGTATGATTGCTTACGCTTGAAAGATTCTCAACAGGGTTATCTCCAGAAAGATAAGTCTGAAGATCGATGTCGCCGGCGGTCATAATTTGTCCAGTTTTCACCCTCTTAGCAATCCGATCAGGAGAACTAGCTTCTTTTCGTTTTAAGTCTCTAGCGGCTTTTTCTTTATCAGCGATCTGACTTCTAAGATTCTCAGCTGAAGCCTTCACCTGCAACATAGCATCCCTGATCGACTCCACAGAAGCGGTCTCTCCAGAACAATCGGCAGGTTGATTGACCATTTCCGAAGTCATCTTAGCAGCAGCTTCTGCGATCGTTAAATCAACAAGGACCTTGGAAGCAGGATCATCTTTTTTCTTTGAACTCTTGATCGATTTTTCTTTTCTAGAATTGACGGTCTTCTTCGAAATAATTTTCTTTGTTTTCGACGCAGATCCTGGCGATTTTCGAGATTGCGCTGATATTTTCATCAAGTCCAAAGCATCCATCTCAAAGGAAAAATTCTTTCACGATCTCAGTAAACAGCGACCGCTCAAGGATCAGGATCTCACAATGGTGTGGAATCTGAAAATCTGGGGTGGTATTTATAGCTCAAGCCACATTTATGACAGTCGCGGTCTCGGTGGTCAAAGTTTACATTTTTGAAGTTCCAGCGTAACTTAAAAATGTGCGGGGATTATGTTTGCCCGGAAAGCCCGCGATCTAGTCTTTACGATGCAAAAAGGTGGTCTCAGCGGTCTTCAGAATCAGTGATCGCGCAGATCGCTAGCCTTCAGCCTGATCAGTTTTCCTATGTTCCAAGCAGCTGAAGTTGTTCGAGACCGCCAGTCCGAGCGGTCTGGGCTTTTTTCCTGTTTTTACTATTCGCACCCCATTTCACTGCCCCGGCTCTCCTGTATCCCGGGCAGCCCGTAGTTTTTCAGTTCTGCCTGTTTGGGCAGCCCCCTCGTCTATAAATAGAGGGGTAGGGGTACCAGGAAAAGGACTTTTGGCTCCGAGGCTCCAGCTTACAACCTGTGTAAGCGGTCTCATTTTTTCGTGATCGCCATTTTACGATCGCCTTCTCTTTTTTCCAGCATCTTCTGCCTTAGTAACCTGCACTTCGCAGTTTTCTCCTGTCCCCTTTAGTGTGAATTTTGGAGGTACCATTTTTGGCACCAACATTTATAAAAGATGAAACCGCAAACTCTTATTGAAATATCCTCAACCGTGGAGGTTCCCAAAATATGGTAGAGCCTCTCTCGAGAGAACTACCACCTAACCTTAGGTTGATCGATTAAGACCCCTCGGCCAGTCGAAACCCCCTAAGCTTGCTTTAAGCGGTGAACCCCACTATTGGATTTGACTCCAATCCGAAAGATTTGTGTCACCCTCTCTCGAGGAATGCATACAACTCTTTTTATCTTTGAGTGATCTCCTCGTTCGCATGGATCTCTCGATCACTAGCAAACGAATCATAGATTGAAAGTCATATTCCGGACATATGAAATCAAAACAAAATAATTCAAAGATAAATCGAAGATAAACAAAACGAGAGTTTGCTAATTAGAAAGATTCAAAACATATTTTATTTTATTCCAAAGTTCATCGTGACCAAGTGCTAAAGGAAATTTAGCTACTCATCATAGTGATGGGAATACAAGTAGAAGAGGAAAAAGACATGATTAAGAAAACAACAATACTTGGATTAAAATAACAATAATAAAAACTTACAACTTTAGGAAAAAGTAGCTAGAACATAAAAACAGTAAACTAAAGCTGAAAATAAGCTCCAAAATTGCACAACACGACTTCTGGAGATTGCTGCCTTTTATAGATGAAAAAACGGGGAGTCACGCCCTTGGTCACGCCCGTGACCAAGGGCGTGTAAGCTGCGTAATTGCTGTCATGAAAGCCCGGGACGTTGGGGAAGAGAAACCGGCAGAAATCAATTGCATGGCGGGTCACGGCCTCGGTCATGCCCGTGACAGAGGGCGTGTCTTGAACGGGTCTGGAAACGGCGGGAAACGCCGTGATCAGGAGTTAATCTGGCGGTTGCAGAAGAGTCACGGCCTTGGTCACGCCCGTGACCGAGGGCGTGTAAGCTAGAAACGACGGGAATTGATTGCTGGCTGAATTGAATGCATTCCGGGCGTGTCACGCCCGTGACACTTTAGGTCACGCCCTCTGTCACGCCCGTGACAGAGGGCATGTAATTTTAATCTGACGTGGCAGCTGACTTCTTTCAACTGGAATGCGCGGGGCTGGATCACGGCCGTGACAAAATGTCACGCCCCTAGGTCACGCCCGTGACCGAGGGCGTGTACTTTGCGATTTCGGCAGAAATACACCAAATATTCTCCTGATTAGTCTTATGAGCTTGAAATTGCTATTGGCAGCCCAAATTACCTGAAAATACAAAAATAAGATAAATTAGTGATAAATTAACTAAAACTAAATTAAATTAAATTAATTATATAAAAATATTACGTGAAAATAACTATAAATATAGCATTATCAAATACCCCCATACTTATTCGTTTGCTAGTCCCGAGCAAACAACTTTCCATAGGAGTAGAAAAATTTAAATATAAGAAAAGAATTTTGAACCTAAAGAGTAAAAATGCGAAGTCTTGCGCCTAAGCGTGTAGAAATTCTAGTAGAAAAACCTATTCAGCATAAAAATTAGCTTATAATTTTCAAAAATGCGTTATAACATATTGTTATTACTTTTAAATTGAAAATCCGGTAAATCCTAAAATGATATTTAAGGAGCGGGTAGCGTGTTTACTAAGATCAATATTACACAAAATCAAAGATCGGGATAGCCTCCAAAGAAATACATCAATGACGATGGCCATAGGCTTGCTCTTTCACACTCTCGCCACGGCACTAGTTTAACTCATAAGCACGAATCAATAGGACTTAATTAGGTTGAAATGTGGCTTAGGTTCAAGGTGCGGATATCAAAAGATAAACGTGAAGGGTTAAGGCACACTTAAAACAAAAAGAATTTTTACACCCCAAATAATTTTGAAATATAAAGGTAGGGGTCAAAAATGCACTCTGCAAATTTTTTTCTCAATATTTTTTCTCATTTTTTTCTTCATTTTTTTTTGCAGCAAAATGATAACAAAATTAAAATCACCATTTTCACAAATAAGAAACACAAGCTAGCAACAAATAAAGCTCTAAATTTCAAGCGTGCACCATTGATAGGCTATTTGGCTTTGGTGAAAATGAGTGGGGCTTACAAAAGAAACGATAAAAAGCTCAAAATGGCTAGCAACGATTAAGATTTTATGGCTTGGAATGCAAAGGCTCAAACGAATCAAGAGGTGGCCTAAATCATTTTCATACTCATGAATCTAACTTATGCAAATGTCTTGAGAGTCGCTAGAGGCAAGTTCTAGACATCGAGAAAGAATACCCTTCCGTTCAAATTGGGTACTATTTCTCCAGTAAACTTCTACATACTCACTTAAAGCATTTTTGGATTCTACCGATTTCAAATTAAAAGTAAAACAAAAATATTTTACGCAGTTAGAAAATCATAAATCTAATTTTATGCTGAATAGTTAATTCGACATGAGGTCCTACTAACGCGTGCGCGTAACTAGAACACTGCACGAGTCAACAATTTTACTCCAAAATTCAAAATCTAATAAAGTCTATAAAATTTTCTACAACACTATGTAAAAGTAAATCTACTAAGAATTTTGCAAACAAGTAAATATAGAAATATTAAGAAAACTATATAGTTTTTTTGTAGATTTTTTTTAAATTTTTTTAAATTTTTTTTTTTTTGATAAAAATTTTGGGTGTTGCTTTGCAATAAAACCGACGTGAAATACCCTCCCCCATACTTAAAATAAAACAGTGTCCCCAATGTTTTAGAAAGAAGTGCGAGTAAAGGAGAGGAAACTTCCCTGATGAAGAGCAAATCAATACCCAAGCCATCCTGAAGAAAAACAGGAAGTAAAATTTTTTTTATATTTTGAATATTTTGACAGGAATAAAAGAGAAAGAAAACAAAAATAAAGGTGCGGGACAGAAAAATAAAAGATACAGACGACCAAAAATAAAAAGCTCTAAGCATCATCGTCGTCGCCCTCCTACTGATAATAAGCACGCAGATCAGAAAATTCCCGCTGCAGATGCTCCATAGAGGAAGCATGGCGCTGCTCGAGGATATCAAAACGTGTGTCAAAATGAGTGCACATGGACAGCTGCTCTGTCTGAATCTGATCCAAACGAGTGTGGATCCGCCCAAACTGCTGATCGAAATAAGTGGATGAGTCGGGCGCAGGGGGAAAATGCTGCTGTGGCGGCTGTGGAAACTGCGGAGCTGGAGCAATGCCACCGGAATCAGCTTCGAAATCAAGATCGATCGGGTCGCCACCCACTTCACTAGGAACGGCCTCGTACTCGCGGCCACGCCGACGCATCAAACCAAGGGCTCGGAGGTTTTGGAATGTGATAGGCGCAAGCGTTTGGAGTGGAGACATGGGAAGAAGTGCATCCCAGAGCCCCAAACGCTTGGCCAAATAAGTAACAAACGAACCGCCATGAAGCGCACTAAGCCTCCGATTTTCGGCCTGATGCCGAAAAAAATCGCTAGCGCCGAACCAAGATTGAGGGAGACTCGTTCGTGCATGCTATATAAATATAACAGGTCCGCGCGGGTCACCACTCCATGGCTATCGCCGCGAGCGGAAAGTGTGAAAGTGAGGAGGTAGTGGAGATAGCGTAAGGCGGGGGAGAGGAGATGACTACCCTTGGATTTTTTAGGCGAATATGGATTGGGGTCGTTACTGATTTCCGCCCAAAATCTGGGAAGGTTATACTCACGAGGGAAATCAAGGGGGAGAGCGGTGTAGGCCTCCGTAAGGGTGAAGGCCTCGTCGCAGAATCCCATGAGAACGTTGAACTGACGCAAAGGAAGAGTTTGCGAAAGCCCGCCCATTCGGAATTCAAGCACGTTGTCGGCCCCGCCCCAGTGGAAATCAAACGAAGAGAAAAACTCCACCGTCAGCTCGTAGTACACCGGCTCTGAAATGGAGAAGAAAGGAGCCCACCCCGGAGTAGTGAGTAGATCTCGCACCGCGTTCGCCTGCCCGAGGGTGGTGAGAACGTTCTAATCGATGACGCGGAAAACTCCAAATTCTTTCCCACAGAGGCGGGTACTTCTGTCTTGATGAGTGGGATGGGAAAAATTGAGCATAGCCTCCGCATCAAAAGTTTCATCGGGGAGTGAAGAGGAGGACTCGCCAATGGCGTGATTGCGGCGGCGGCCGGCCATTTGGAAGGAGGAAATGAAGTAATCGGCCAAAGATGAGAGAAAAGAAGGGAGAGATGGTGGAAAAGGTGTGGAGAAAAGAGAGGGGGAAGGGGCACTTAAATAGGGAAAAATTCAGGTGTCACGCCCTCGGTCACGCCCGTGACCGAGGGCGTGTAAGGGGCGACACGTGAAATCTGGCGTGAGGGAGGAATCCGAGGCTTGACCGGTCAAAAAGCGGATTTTTCCCAGGTCACGCCCTCGGTCACGCCCGTGACCAAGGGCGTGTAACTGGCGAAATCAAAGAGGGCCGGGAATCCAATGTGCGATGGTCAAAAAGCGATTCCCGGGCTGTCACCGCCCAGGGTCACGCCCGTGATCATGGGCGTGACTTGACTGTCACGGGCGTGACAGTCAAACGGCATCTTTGACTTGGCGCGGTCGTGGAGTTATGCCATCTGGTAAAGTCACGGCCGTGACTTTCAAATGTCACGGGCGTGACTCGTGTTGTCACGGGCGTGACATGTCCAGTGCAGCCCGTGAGTGCCGTGATGGGCGAAAATGTTCTTCCGCTAATGTCACGCCCGTGACCAAGATTGGTCACGCCCGTGACTTTTACGGAAGGCGGAATGGGATGTAACTCATCGAGAGAGTCGCCAGGAAAATGAATCGTAACGCGCCACGCCCTAGTCACGGCCGTGACTGAGGCCGTGACCGAGACATTTTTTTCAGAAACATATTTTTTTTAGTTTGGTTTTATAATTTTTTTTATCTTTTTTTTTTGAAAATAAAAAAAATAAAAATAAAATCAAGGTAATAAAATAAAAAGAAAAATACTAAAAATAAAGTACCAACTTGGAGAGCGGAGTTTCATGCGTATGTGCGAGGGACCGTTATCTCGCAAATCTCCTCCAAACCTGCAAAAACCTCAAAAAAGAATAATAACATTTTTTTTAGTTGTTTTTTTTTGTTTGTTTTTTTTTTCATTTTTTTTATATTTTTTTTTTAAAACAAGAAAAAAAAACTTAGAATTTTTTAAACGGAAAATAAAATAAAATAAAACATGGGTTGCCTCCCATGAGCGCTTTGGTTACGGTCGTTGAGCTCGACCATGGTGGCACGCCGATTTAGGTGTTCGGAAGGAGAATTTCCTCCCGGTGCTCATGAAAATTATCGCCGGTGAAAAATAATTTCAACCGGTGCCCATTCACTTTAAATTCACCTTTTTCAGGATGTGTTATTGAAACGGTCCCGTAGGGCCAAACCTCTTTGACGATAAAGGGGCCGGACCAACGGGACTTAAGTTTTCCCGGAAAAAGTCGTAAGCGCGAGTTATAGAGGAGAACTTGGTCTCCCAGTCGAAAAGTTTTAGGATTCCTAAGTTTCTTATCATGATAAAATTTAGTGCGCTCTTTGTATAATTTATTACTTTCATAAGCAAGGGAGCGCCACTCATCGAGCTCGTTAAGTTGGAACTTGCGGAGCTCGGAAGCAATATTGTTATCTAGATTAAGAAATTTAAGCGCCCAAAAGGCGCGATGCTCAAGCTCGACCGGTAAATGACATGCTTTCCCATAGACCAATCGATACGGCGTACAACCGATAGCGGTCTTGTACGCGGTCCGATAGGCCCATAAAGCATCATCGAGTTTATACGACCAATCTTTCCTATTGGTGGAAACCGTTTTTTCTAAAATTCGTTTCAATTCATGGTTAACCACTTCTACTTGGCCACTTGTTTGAGGGTGATATGGGGTTGCCATCCTATGTGTAACGCCATATTTAGATAAAACTTTAGTAAATTGGGCGTTACAAAAACGAGTTCCTCTATCGCTAATTATCGCCCGCGGTGCTCCAAATCGCGAAAAGAGTTTTTTTATAAATTGGGTTACGACTCGGGCATCATTGGTGGGAAGGGCTTGCGCTTCCGCCCATCTAGACACGTAATCGACCGCTACCAAAATATATCAATTTCCAAAAGAAACTGGTAGCGGGCCGACAAAATCGATCCCCCATAAATCAAAAACCTCAATTTCTAAAATAGATTTTAAGGGCATTTCATCAAGACGGGAGATATTACCTGAGCGTTGGCATTGTTCACAACGACTTACATGTGCGTGAGCGTCTTTGAAGATGCTCGGCCAATAGAAGCCCGCTTCAAGTACCTTCCGTGCCGTCCGATTTGCTTTATAATGCCCGCCGGCAGGTCCCTCGTGGCAATGCTTTAAAATTTGAGCGCCTTCCTATTGAGATACACACCTCCGCACCACTTGGCCCGCACAAACTCGTAAAAGGAACGGATTCTCCCAAAAATAATTTTTCAAATCAGAAAAGAATTTCTTCTTTTCTTGATAGGAAAAATCTTTTGGGAGAAATCTCGCAACAAGGTAGTTTGCGAAATCGGCGAACCAAGGGGTGGGGAGATCTATTACCTTATGAATAACGAGGAGGCGTTCCTCAGGAAAAGTATCATTAATTTCTTCCTCTATGAGCTCCTCCGAATTGGGATTCTCCAACCGAGAAAGATGATCCGCCGCCAAATTTTCCGCTCCCCTTTTGTCCCGGATCTCCAAATCAAATTCTTGTAAGAGTAAGATCCACCTAATCAACCTTGGCTTGGCATCAGTTTTTGTTAGCAAATAACGTAAAGCCGAGTGATCAGTAAAAACAATTACTTTAGATAAAGTAAGATAAGAGCGAAATTTATCAAAAGCAAAAATCACGGCTAAAAGCTCTTTCTCAGTTGTTGTGTAATTCTCTTGTGCGTCGGTAAGTGTCTTGCTCGCATAATAAATAGGATGAAAATTTTTATTTATGCACTGTCCTAGGACTGCACCAACGGCAAAACTACTAGCGACGCACATAATCTCAAAAGGAAGATCCCAATTGGGAGCTATCATAATAGGAGCGTTTATTAATTTTTCTTTAATAATAGAAAACGAATGCAAACAATTTTCATCAAAAATAAACGGTGCATCTTTTTCTAATAAGTGAGTGAGGGGCTTGGTTATTTTAGAAAAGTCTTTTATAAACCGGCGATAGAAACCGGCATGCCCAAGAAAACTACGTACGGCCTTAACATTTGTAGGGGGAGGTAATTTTTCTATAGTTTCAATTTTAGCTTTATCTACCTCTATACCCTTACTAGAAATTTTGTGGCCTAAAACTAAACCTTCCCGTACCATAAAATGGCACTTCTCCCAATTTAACACTAAATTTGTCTCCTCGCATCTTTGGAGAACGCGGGAAAGGTTAGTCAAACATAAATCAAATGAATCTCCGAAAACGGAGAAATCATCCATAAAAACTTCCATAATATCCTCCACTAGCTCGTCAAAAATTGCTAGCATACATCTTTGGAATGTAGCCGGCGCATTGCATAACCCAAATGGCATCCTACGATAGGCGAAGGTGCCAAACGGACAAGTGAAGGTTGTTTTCTCTTGGTCCTCGGGCGCAATTGGGATTTGAAAATACCCCGAGAGACCGTCAAGAAAACAATAAAACGAGTGTCCGGATAATCGTTCAAGGATTTGGTCGATGAACGGTAAAAGAAAATGATCCTTACGGGTCGCATCATTTAATTTGCGATAATCAATACAAACCCGCCATCCGGTAACGGTTCTAGTTGGGATTAATTCATTTTTTTCGTTTGGCACTACCGTTAATCCTCCTTTCTTTGGCACCACTTGGACCGGACTAACCCAAGAGCTATCCGAAATTGGATAGATGATGCCCGCATCTAATAATTTAATTACCTCTGCCTTAACCACCTCCTTCATATTAGGATTGAGGCGGCGTTGAGGTTGAATAGATTTACGTGAATTTTCTTCTAATAAATTTTATGCGTACAAAAGGAGGGATTAATCCCTTTTAAATCCGTAATTTTCCACGCAATTGCGCGGCGATGAAGTTTTAAAACATTTAATAATTTTAATTTTTCTTCATCGGACAGAAACGCCGACACAATTACGGGAAGCTTAGAATCCTCCGCTAGAAATTAATATTCTAAATGATTAGGCAATTGTTTTAATTCTACTACGGGAGGTTCCTCATAAGAAGTTTTTAATCGATCACTACCTAATTCTAAAATTTCAAAAATAGGTTCGTGAGCGATCGTGCCGTCAATAATTTCATGAGAAATAAGATCGAGATTTTCAAATTCTTTATCATAGAAAGACGACGGTGAAATATATTCAGAAAATAAAATTGAGTCTTCATCAGGTGAAGCCTCCAAGAAAAAACAAGAGTCGTCATTTGAGAGCGTATTTTTCATAGAAGAATTTATAGTAAAGGTAACTTCCTCATCTCCGACTCTAAGGAGAAGTTTACCGTTACTAACATCAATTATTGCGCGCGAGGTGGCAAGAAAAGGGCGACCGAGAATGAGTGGTACCTCGGCGTCCTCATCTATGTCAAGGATGACAAAATCTACCGGAAAGATAAATTTATCAACCTTGACAAGCACATCCTCGATAATACCCATTGGGTATTTTATGGAACGATCCGCCAATTGGATGCTCATTCTCGTGGGATTAGGTTCTCCTAAACCCAATTTTTGGAAAAGACAATAAGGCATCAAATTTATAGAGGCGCCTAGATCGGCCAACGCATGTTTTACTAAGAAATCGCCAAATAAACATGGAATTGAGAAACTACCCGGATCGGTTAATTTCTTAGGCAATTTATTAAGTAAAACTGCTGAGCATTCCTCGTTCAATTGAACGGTAGAAATATCCTCAAGTTTCTTTTTATTAGACAAAAGATCCTTGAGGTATTTAGCATACTTTGGCATTTGCGCGATAGCTTCGCAAAATGGTAGATTAATTTGAATTTGTTTAAACATATCTAAAAATTTACCGTAATGCTCATCATTTCGATCCTTTTTTAATTTAGACGGATAGGGAAGTGGTGGTTGAAATTCCTTAATTTTATTTTGCGTTGAAACTTGAGGAGGAGGAGAAGATGAAGAAATTGTTACCTCTGGTTCAACCAATTGTGAAGGGGTAGTTACCTCCTTCCCGCTTCGTAGCGTGATAGCCTTTGCTTGCTCGTTTGGGTTGGGCTCCGTATTGCCTGGAAGTGCTCCCTGCTGGCGATCGGAGAGCATCTTCGCGATTTGCCCAATTTGATTCTCCAAATTGCGAACAGATCCGGTAAGATTCCGAATATTTGCATCGTTATTTGCAGCATATTTGGTGAAAACCTCCTCAAGGGAGGGAGATTTTGGAGCTTGTGGTGGAGGAAAACCAGGTGGAATTGTGTTTGGGGGTTGTGCCGCATTCCCTGGATTACTCCAAGAGAAATTTGGGTGGTTACGGAAACCCGGGTGATATGTGTTACCATAATGAGTGTTACCCGAATTAAAGTTTGGCCGATTCGGATTACCCATGTAATCCACATGTTTGGCAATGGTGGAGGGGGATCCCCAGGTAGGTGTAGAAGAGGAAGCAGTCATCTCTTCTATTTTTCTATTTAAAAGCTCAACCTGGACAGATAAATTTGAAATTGTATCAACTTCATACAAACCGGCCGGTTTATTTGAGCGCGACCGAGGTGTACTCCATTGATACGTATTCATGGCCATACTCTCTAAAAGCTCTTGCGCTCCTGCCGGTGTTTTGTTATTCAAGGTACCACCGGCGGCGGCATCAATCATTTGACGCGTTTGAGAATTTAGGCCGTTATAGAATGTCTGAATTTGCAACCAATCGGGGATTGCATGATGGGGGCATCGGAGCAAATATTCCTTAAATCGCTCCCACGTATCATAAAGTGTTTCCGTTTCAACTTGGGATAAAGAAATGATATCCTTACGCAATTGAGCCGATTTAGCGGGCGGAAAATATTTCGTGAGAAATTGTTCCGTCATTTGGGCCCATGTGGTGATAGATCCTCTTGGAAGAGAACTGAGCCACTGCTTAGCTTTATTGCGCAAGGAGAAAGGAAAAAGCTGAAGCCTTATTGCGTCATCGGATACCCCGTTAATTTTGAAAGTATCGCATATTTCTAGAAAACTAAAAATATGCGCGTTGGGATCCTCATCTTGAAGCCCATCAAATTGTACATATTGTTGTACCATTTGAATGATGCACGACTTTAATTCAAAATTATTGTTCGCTATAGCAGGTCGAATAATACTAGAAGTGGTATCCTCCAAATTAGGCCGGGCATAATAGGACATAGTCCGTTGCGCGACCTCATCCGGATTTGGATCACCCATATTAGAAGAGGTAGAACAGGAGGGGGAAGAAGAAGAAGATGAAGAAGAAAGAGTATTCGGAAAGGAAATGTCACCTACGGATTCCTCAATCGGATCTTGAGAACTTGGTCGTTGGAATCTTAAGCGTCGCCGAATGGTTTGCTCGATTTCCGGATCCAATTCAAGAAGATCGGACGGATTCCTTCGGGTCATACACCAAAAAGAAAAACGTAGAAAAGAGAGAAGAAAGAAAAAAAAATGATAAAATTAATAGAACTAAGCTTTCAAAATATCAACAATTCTTCCCCGGCAACGGCGCCAAAAACTTGATGAGATAAATTCGCGCTGCGCAAAATTAAAATATTATCCACGTATAATTCGATAAGGCAAGTGTACCTATCGCTTTATAGTATAGGATTTAGAAAATCAAGTGTCGTATTTTTCCAGGCTTGTTGAGTACTTCTACTCACAAAGAAGAGCTATTATTTTATCGATCGAAAGTTGGGTTTGTTTTGGAAAAACAATTTGGAGAAAATTAACTACGAAGAAAGATTATGATTAAAAGGATTAGCACCTGGTCTTGAATCCCTTTGGAATAAAATATAATTTTATAAAAGATGAAACCGCAAACTCTTATTGAAATATCCTCGACCGTGGAGGTTCCCAAAATATGGTAGAGCCTCTCTCGAGAGAACTACCACCTAACCTTAGGTTGATCGATTAAGACCCCTCGGCCAGTCGAAACCCCCTAAGCTTGCTTTAAGCGGTGAACCCCACTATTGGATTTGACTCCAATCCGAAATATTTGTGTCACCCTCTCTCGAGGAATGCATACAACTCTTTTTATCTTTGAGTGATCTCCTCGTTCGCATGGATCTCTCGATCACTAGCAAACGAATCATAGATTGAAAGTCATATTCCGGACATATGAAATCAAAACAAAATAATTCAAAGATAAATCGAAGATAAACAAAACGAGATTTTGCTAATTAGAAAGATTCAAAACATATTTTATTTTATTCCAAAGTTCATCATGACCAAGTGCTAAAGGAAATTTAGCTACTCATCATAGTGATGGGAATACAAGTAGAAGAGGAAAAAGACATGATTAAGAAAACAACAATACTTGAATTAAAATAACAATAATAAAAACTTACAACTTTAGGAAAAAGTAGCTAGAACATAAAAATAGTAAACTAAAGCTGAAATTAAGCTCCAAAATTGCACAACACGACTTCTGGAGATTGCTGCCTTTTATAGATGAAAAAACGGGGAGTCACGCCCGTGACCAAGGGCGTGTAAGCTGCATAATTGCTGTCATGAAAGCCCGGGATGTTGGGGAAGAGAAACCGGCAGAATTCAATTGCATGGCGGGTCACGGCCTCGGTCACACCCGTGACAGAGGGCGTGTCTTGAACGGGTCTGGAAACGGCGGGAAACGCCGCGATCAGGAGTTAATCTGGCGGTTGTAGAAGAGTCACGGCCTTGGTCACGCCCGTGACCGAGGGCGTGTAAGCTAGAAACGGCGGGAATTGATTGCTGGCTGAATTGAATGCATTCCGGGCGTGTCACGCCCATGACACTTTAGGTCACGCCCTCTGTCACGCCCGTGACAGAGGGCATGTAATTTTAATCTGACGTGGCGGCTGACTTCTTTCAACTGGAATGCGCGGGGCTGGATCACGGCCGTGACAAAATGTCACGCCCCTAGGTCACGCCCGTGACCGAGGGCGTGTACTTTGCGATTTCGGCAGAAATACACCAAATATTCTCCTGATTAGTCTTATGAGCTTGAAATTGCTATTGGCAGCCCAAATTACCTGAAAATACAAAAATAAGATAAATTAGTGATAAATTAACTAAAACTAAATTAAATTAAATTAATTATATAAAAATATTACGTGAAAATAACTATAAATATAGCATTATCAAATACCCCCATACTTATTCGTTTGCTAGTCCCGAGCAAACAACTTTCCATAGGAGTAGAAAAATTTAAATATAAGAAAAGAATTTTGAACCTAAAGAGTAAAAATGCGAAGTCTTGCGCCTAAGCGTGTAGAAATTCTAGTAGAAAAACCTATTCAGCATAAAAATTAGCTTATAATTTTCAAAAATGCGTTATAACATATTGTTATTACTTTTAAATTGAAAATCCGGTAAATCCTAAAATGATATTTAAGGAGCGGGTAGCGTGTTTACTAAGATCAATATTACACAAAATCAAAGATCGGGATAGCCTCCAAAGAAATACATCAATGACGATGGCCATAGGCTTGCCCTTTCACACTCTCGCCACGGCACTAGTTTAACTCATAAGCACGAATCAATAGGACTTAATTAGGTTGAAATGTGGCTTAGGTTCAAGGTGCGGATATCAAAAGATAAACGTGAAGGGTTAAGGCACACTTAAAACAAAAAGAATTTTTACACCCCAAATAATTTTGAAATATAAAGGTAGTGGTCAAAAATGCACTCTGCAAATTTTTTTCTCAATATTTTTTCTCATTTTTTTCTTCATTTTTTTTTGCAGCAAAATGATAACAAAATTAAAATCACCATTTTCACAAATAAGAAACACAAGCTAGCAACAAATAAAGCTCTAAATTTCAAGCGTGCACCATTGATACGCTATTTGGCTTTGGTGAAAATGAGTGGGGCTTACAAAAGAAACGATAAAAAGCTCAAAATGGCTAGCAACGATTAAGATTTTATGGCTTGGAATGCAAAGGCTCAAACGAATCAAGAGGTGGCCTAAATCATTTTCATACTCATGAATCTAACTTATGCAAATGTCTTGAGAGTCGCTAGAGGCAAGTTCTAGACATCGAGAAAGAATACCCTTCCGTTCAAATTGGGTACTATTTCTCCAGTAAACTTCTACATACTCACTTAAAGCATTTTTGGATTCTACCGATTTCAAATTAAAAGTAAAACAAAAATATTTTACGCAGTTAGAAAATCATAAATCTAATTTTATGCTGAATAGTTAATTCGACATGAGGTCCTACTAACGCGTGCGCGTAACTAGAACACTGCACGAGTCAACAATTTTACTCCAAAATTCAAAATCTAATGAAGTCTATAAAATTTTCTACAACACTATGTAAAAGTAAATCTACTAAGAATTTTGCAAACAAGTAAATATAGAAATATTAAGAAAACTATATAGTTTTTTTGTAGATTTTTTTTTAATTTTTTTAATTTTTTTTTTTTTTGATAAAAATTTTGGGTGTTGCTTTGCAATAAAACCGACGTGAAATACCCTCCCCCATACTTAAAATAAAACAGTGTCCCCAATGTTTTAGAAAGAAGTGCGAGTAAAGGAGAGGAAACTTCCCTGATGAAGAGCAAATCAATACCCAAGCCATCCTGAAGAAAAACAGGAAGTAAAACATTTTTTTTATATTTTGAATATTTTGACAGGAATAAAAGAGAAAGAAAACAAAAATAAAGGTGCGGGACAGAAAAATAAAAGATACAGACGACCAAAAATAAAAAGCTCTAAGCATCATCGTCGTCGCCCTCCTACTGATAATAAGCACGCAGATCAGAAAATTCCCGCTGCAGATGCTCCATAGAGGAAGCATGGCGCTGCTCGAGGATATCAAAACGTGTGTCAAAATGAGTGCACATGGACAGCTGCTCTGTCTGAATCTGATCCAAACGAGTGTGGATCCGCCCAAACTGCTGATCGAAATAAGTGGATGAGTCGGGCGCAGGGGGAAAATGCTGCTGTGGCGGCTGTGGAAACTGCGGAGCTGGAGCAATCCACCGGAATCAGCTTCGAAATCAAGATCGATCGGGTCGCCACCCACTTCACTAGGAACGGCCTCGTACTCGCGGCCACGCCGACGCATCAAACCAAGGGCTCGGAGGTTTTGGAATGTGATAGGCGCAAGCGTTTGGAGTGGAGACATGGGAAGAAGTGCATCCCAGAGCCCCAAACGCTTGGCCAAATAAGTAACAAACGAACCGCCATGAAGCGCACTAAGCCTCCGATTTTCGGCCTGATGCCGAAAAAAATCGCTAGCGCCGAACCAAGATTGAGGGAGACTCGTTCGTGCATGCTATATAAATATAACAGGTCCGCGCGGGTCACCACTCCATGGCTATCGCCGCGAGCGGAAAGTGTGAAAGTGAGGAGGTAGTGGAGATAGCGTAAGGCGGGGGAGAGGAGATGACTACCCTTGGATTTTTTAGGCGAATATGGATTGGGGTCGTTACTGATTTCCGCCCAAAATCTGGGAAGGTTATACTCACGAGGGAAATCAAGGGGGAGAGCGGTGTAGGCCTCCGTAAGGGTGAAGGCCTCGTCGCAGAATCCCATGAGAACGTTGAACTGACGCAAAGGAAGAGTTTGCGAAAGCCCGCCCATTCGGAATTCAAGCACGTTGTCGGCCCCGGCCCAGTGGAAATCAAACGAAGAGAAAAACTCCACCGTCAGCTCGTAGTACACCGGCTCTGAAATGGAGAAGAAAGGAGCCCACCCCGGAGTAGTGAGTAGATCTCGCACCGCGTTCGCCTGCCCGAGGGTGGTGAGAACGTTCCAATCGATGACGCGGAAAACTCCAAATTCTTTCCCACAGAGGCGGGTACTTCGGTCTTGATGAGTGGGATGGGAAAAATTGAGCATAGCCTCCGCATCAAAAGTTTCATCGGGGAGTGAAGAGGAGGACTCGCCAATGGCGTGATTGCGGCGGCGGCCGGCCATTTGGAAGGAGGAAATGAAGTAATCGGCCAAAGATGAGAGAAAAGAAGGGAGAGATGGTGGAAAAGGTGTGGAGAAAAGAGAGGGGGAAGGGGCACTTAAATAGGGAAAAATTCAGGTGTCACGCCCTCGGTCACGCCCGTGACCGAGGGCGTGTAAGGGGCGACACGTGAAATCTGGCGTGAGGGAGGAATCCGAGGCTTGACCGGTCAAAAAGCGGATTTTTCCCAGGTCACGCCCTCGGTCACGCCCGTGACCAAGGGCGTGTAACTGGCGAAATCAAAGAGGGCCGGGAATCCAATGTGCGATGGTCAAAAAGCGATTCCCGGGCTGTCACCGCCCAGGGTCACGCCCGTGATCATGGGCGTGACTTGACTGTCACGGGCGTGACAGTCAAACGGCATCTTTGACTTGGCGCGGTCGTGGAGTTATGCCATCTGGTAAAGTCACGGCCGTGACTTTCAAATGTCACGGGCGTGACTCGTGTTGTCACGGGCGTGACATGTCCAGTGCAGCCCGTGAGTGCCGTGATGGGCGAAAATGTTCTTCCGCTAATGTCACGCCCGTGACCAAGATTGGTCACGCCCGTGACTTTTACGGAAGGCGGAATGGGATGTAACTCATCGAGAGAGTCGCCAGGAAAATGAATCGTAACGCGCCACGCCCTAGTCACGGCCGTGACTGAGGCCGTGACCGAGACATTTTTTTCAGAAACATATTTTTTTTAGTTTGGTTTTATAATTTTTTTTATCTTTTTTTTTTGAAAATAAAAAAAATAAAAATAAAATCAAGGTAATAAAATAAAAAGAAAAATACTAAAAATAAAGTACCGACTTGGAGAGCGGAGTTTCATGCGTATGTGCGAGGGACCGTTATCTCGCAAATCTCCTCCAAACCTGCAAAAACCTCAAAAAAGAATAATAACATTTTTTTTAGTTGTTTTTTTTTGTTTGTTTTTTTTTCATTTTTTTTATATTTTTTTTTTAAAACAAGAAAAAAAAACTTAGAATTTTTTAAACGGAAAATAAAATAAAATAAAACATGGGTTGCCTCCCATGAGCGCTTTGGTTACGGTCGTTGAGCTCGACCATGGTGGCACGCCGATTTAGGTGTTCGGAAGGAGAATTTCCTCCCGGTGCTCATGAAAATTATCGCCGGTGAAAAATAATTTCAACCGGTGCCCATTCACTTTAAATTCACCTTTTTCAGGATGTGTTATTGAAACGGTCCTGTAGGGCCAAACCTCTTTGACGATAAAGGGGCCGGACCAACGGGACTTAAGTTTTCCCGGAAAAAGTCGTAAGCGCGAGTTATAGAGGAGAACTTGGTCTCCCAGTCGAAAAGTTTTAGGATTCCTAAGTTTCTTATCATGATAAAATTTAGTGCGCTCTTTGTATAATTTATTACTTTCATAAGCAAGGGAGCGCCACTCATCGAGCTCGTTAAGTTGGAACTTGCGGAGCTCGGAAGCAATATTGTTATCTAGATTAAGAAATTTAAGCGCCCAAAAGGCGCGATGCTCAAGCTCGACCGGTAAATGACATGCTTTCCCATAGACCAATCGATACGGCGTACAACCGATAGCGGTCTTGTACGCGGTCCGATAGGCCCATAAAGCATCATCGAGTTTATGCGACCAATCTTTCCTATTGGTGGAAACCGTTTTTTCTAAAATTCGTTTCAATTCATGGTTAACCACTTCTACTTGGCCACTTGTTTGAGGGTGATATGGGGTTGCCATCCTATGTGTAACGCCATATTTAGATAAAACTTTAGTAAATTGGGCGTTACAAAAACGAGTTCCTCTATCGCTAATTATCGCCCGCGGTGCTCCAAATCGCGAAAAGAGTTTTTTTATAAATTGGGTTACGACTCGGGCATCATTGGTGGGAAGGGCTTGCGCTTCCGCCCATCTAGACACGTAATCGACCGCTACCAAAATATATCAATTTCCAAAAGAAACTGGTAGCGGGCCGACAAAATCGATCCCCCATAAATCAAAAACCTCAATTTCTAAAATAGATTTTAAGGGCATTTCATCAAGACGGGAGATATTACCTGAGCGTTGGCATTGTTCACAACGACTTACATGTGCGTGAGCGTCTTTGAAGATGCTCGGCCAATAGAAGCCCGCTTCAAGTACCTTCCGTGCCGTCCGATTTGCTTTATAATGCCCGCCGGCAGGTCCCTCGTGGCAATGCTTTAAAATTTGAGCGCCTTCCTCATGAGATACACACCTCCGCACCACTTGGCCCGCACAAACTCGAAAAAGGAATGGATTCTCCCAAAAATAATTTTTCAAATCAGAAAAGAATTTCTTCTTTTCTTGATAGGAAAAATCTTTTGGGAGAAATCTCGCAACAAGGTAGTTTGCGAAATCGGCGAACCAAGGGGTGGGGAGATCTATTACCTTATGAATAACGAGGTGGCGTTCCTCAGGAAAAGTATCATTAATTTCTTCCTCTATGAGCTCCTCCGAATTGGGATTCTCCAACCGAGAAAGATGATCCGCCGCCAAATTTTCCGCTCCCCTTTTGTCCCGGATCTCCAAATCAAATTCTTGTAAGAGTAAGATCCACCTAATCAACCTTGGCTTGGCATCAGTTTTTGTTAGCAAATAACGTAAAGCCGAGTGATCAGTAAAAACAATTACTTTAGATAAAGTAAGATAAGAGCGAAATTTATCAAAAGCAAAAATCACGGCTAAAAGCTCTTTCTCAGTTGTTGTGTAATTCTCTTGTGCGTCGGTAAGTGTCTTGCTCGCATAATAAATAGGATGAAAATTTTTATTTATGCACTGTCCTAGGACTGCACCAACGGCAAAACTACTAGCGACGCACATAATCTCAAAAGGAAGATCCCAATTGGGAGCTATCATAATAGGAGCGTTTATTAATTTTTCTTTAATAATAGAAAACGAATGCAAACAATTTTCATCAAAAATAAACGGTGCATCTTTTTCTAATAAGTGAGTGAGGGGCTTGGTTATTTTAGAAAAGTCTTTTATAAACCGGCGATAGAAACCGGCATGCCCAAGAAAACTACGTACGGCCTTAACATTTGAAGGGGGAGGTAATTTTTCTATAGTTTCAATTTTAGCTTTATCTACCTCTATACCCTTACTAGAAATTTTGTGGCCTAAAACTAAACCTTCCCGTACCATAAAATGGCACTTCTCCCAATTTAACACTAAATTTGTCTCCTCGCATCTTTGGAGAACGCGGGAAAGGTTAGTCAAACATAAATCAAATGAATCTCCGAAAACGGAGAAATCATCCATAAAAACTTCCATAATATCCTCCACTAGCTCGTCAAAAATTGCTAGCATACATCTTTGGAATGTAGCCGGCGCATTGCATAACCCAAATGGCATCCTACGATAGGCGAAGGTGCCAAACGGACAAGTGAAGGTTGTTTTCTCTTGGTCCTCGGGCGCAATTGGGATTTGAAAATACCCCGAGAGACCGTCAAGAAAACAATAAAACGAGTGTCCGGATAATCGTTCAAGGATTTGGTCGATGAACGGTAAAAGAAAATGATCCTTACGGGTCGCATCATTTAATTTGCGATAATCAATACAAACCCGCCATCCGGTAACGGTTCTAGTTGGGATTAATTCATTTTTTTCGTTTGGCACTACCGTTAATCCTCCTTTCTTTGGCACCACTTGGACCGGACTAACCCAAGAGCTATCCGAAATTGGATAGATGATGCCCGCATCTAATAATTTAATTACCTCTGCCTTAACCACCTCCTTCATATTAGGATTGAGGCGGCGTTGAGGTTGAATAGATTTACGTGAATTTTCTTCTAATAAATTTTATGCGTACAAAAGGAGGGATTAATCCCTTTTAAATCCGTAATTTTCCACGCAATTGCGCGGCGATGAAGTTTTAAAACATTTAATAATTTTAATTTTTCTTCATCGGACAGAAACGCCGACACAATTACGGGAAGCTTAGAATCCTCCGCTAGAAATTAATATTCTAAATGATTAGGCAATTGTTTTAATTCTACTACGGGAGGTTCCTCATAAGAAGTTTTTAATCGATCACTACCTAATTCTAAAATTTCAAAAATAGGTTCGTGAGCGATCGTGCCGTCAATAATTTCATGAGAAATAAGATCGAGATTTTCAAATTCTTTATCATAGAAAGACGACGGTGAAATATATTCAGAAAATAAAATTGAGTCTTCATCAGGTGAAGCCTCCAAGAAAAAACAAGAGTCGTCATTTGAGAGCGTATTTCTCATAGAAGAATTTATAGTAAAGGTAACTTCCTCATCTCCGACTCTAAGGAGAAGTTTACCGTTACTAACATCAATTATTGCGCGCGAGGTGGCAAGAAAAGGGCGACCGAGAATGAGTGGTACCTCGGCGTCCTCATCTATGTCAAGGATGACAAAATCTACCGGAAAGATAAATTTATCAACCTTGACAAGCACATCCTCGATAATACCCATTGGGTATTTTATGGAACGATCCGCCAATTGGATGCTCATTCTCGTGGGATTAGGTTCTCCTAAACCCAATTTTTGGAAAAGACAATAAGGCATCAAATTTATAGAGGCGCCTAGATCGGCCAACGCATGTTTTACTAAGAAATCGCCAAATAAACATGGAATTGAGAAACTACCCGGATCGGTTAATTTCTTAGGCAATTTATTAAGTAAAACTGCTGAGCATTCCTCGTTCAATTGAACGGTAGAAATATCCTCAAGTTTCTTTTTATTAGACAAAAGATCCTTGAGGTATTTAGCATACTTTGGCATTTGCGCGATAGCTTCGCAAAATGGTAGATTAATTTGAATTTGTTTAAACATATCTAAAAATTTACCGTAATGCTCATCATTTCGAACCTTTTTTAATTTAGACGGATAGGGAAGTGGTGGTTGAAATTCCTTAATTTTATTTTGCGTTGAAACTTGAGGAGGAGGAGAAGATGAAGAAATTGTTACCTCTGGTTCAACCAATTGTGAAGGGGTAGTTACCTCCTTCCCGCTTCGTAGCGTGATAGCCTTTGCTTGCTCGTTTGGGTTGGGCTCTGTATTGCCTGGAAGTGCTCCCTGCTGGCGATCGGAGAGCATCTTCGCGATTTGCCCAATTTGATTCTCCAAATTGCGAACAGATCCGGTAAGATTCCGAATATTTGCATCGTTATTTGCAGCATATTTGGTGAAAACCTCCTCAAGGGAGGGAGATTTTGGAGCTTGTGGTGGAGGAAAACCAGGTGGAATTGTGTTTGGGGGTTGTGCCGCATTCCCTGGATTACTCCAAGAGAAATTTGGGTGGTTACGGAAACCCGGGTGATATGTGTTACCATAATGAGTGTTACCCAAATTAAAGTTTGGCCGATTCGGATTACCCATGTAATCCACATGTTTGGCAATGGTGGAGGGGGATCCCTAGGTAGGTGTAGAAGAGGAAGCAGTCATCTCTTCTATTTTTCTATTTAAAAGATCAACCTGGACAGATAAATTTGAAATTGTATCAACTTCATACAAACCGGCCGGTTTATTTGAGCGCGACCGAGGTGTGCTCCATTGATACGTATTCATGGCCATACTCTCTAAAAGCTCTTGCGCTCCTGCCGGTGTTTTGTTATTCAAGGTACCACCGGCGGCGGCATCAATCATTTGACGCGTTTGAGAATTTAGGCCGTTATAGAATGTCTGAATTTGCAACCAATCGGGGATTGCATGATGGGGGCATCGGAGCAAATATTCCTTAAATCGCTCCCACGTATCATAAAGTGTTTCCGTTTCAACTTGGGATAAAGAAATGATATCCTTACGCAATTGAGCCGATTTAGCGGGCGGAAAATATTTCGTGAGAAATTGTTCCGTCATTTGGGCCCATGTGGTGATAGATCCTCTTGGAAGAGAACTGAGCCACTGCTTAGCTTTATTGCGCAAGGAGAAAGGAAAAAGCCGAAGCCTTATTGCGTCATCGGATACCCCGTTAATTTTGAAAGTATCGCATATTTCTAGAAAACTAAAAATATGCGCGTTGGGATCCTCATCTTGAAGCCCATCAAATTGTACATATTGTTGTACCATTTGAATGATGCACGACTTTAATTCAAAATTATTGTTCGCTATAGCAGGTCGAATAATACTAGAAGTGGTATCCTCCAAATTAGGCCGGGCATAATAGGACATAGTCCGTTGCGCGACCTCATCCGGATTTGGATCACCCATATTAGAAGAGGTAGAACAGGAGGGGGAAGAAGAAGAAGATGAAGAAGAAAGAGTATTCGGAAAGGAAATGTCACCTACGGATTCCTCAATCGGATCTTGAGAACTTGGTCGTTGGAATCTTAAGCGTCGCCGAATGGTTTGCTCGATTTCCGGATCCAATTCAAGAAGATCGGACGGATTCCTTCGGGTCATACACCAAAAAGAAAAACGTAGAAAAGAGAGAAGAAAGAAAAAAAATGATAAAATTAATAGAACTAAGCTTTCAAAATATCAACAATTCTTCCCCGGCAACGGCGCCAAAAACTTGATGAGATAAATTCGCGCTGCGCAAAATTAAAATATTATCCACGTATAATTCGATAAGGCAAGTGTACCTATCGCTTTATAGTATAGGATTTAGAAAATCAAGTGTCGTATTTTTCCAGGCTTGTTGAGTACTTCTACTCACAAAGAAGAGCTATTATTTTATCGATCGAAAGTTGGGTTTGTTTTGGAAAAACAATTTGGAGAAAATTAACTACGAAGAAAGATTATGATTAAAAGGATTAGCACCTGGTCTTGAATCCCTTTGGAATAAAATATAATTTTATAAAAGATGAAACCGCAAACTCTTATTGAAATATCCTCGACCGTGGAGGTTCCTAAAATATGGTAGAGCCTCTCTCGAGAGAACTACCACCTAACCTTAGGTTGATCGATTAAGACCCCTCGGCCAGTCGAAACCCCCTAAGCTTGCTTTAAGCGGTGAACCCCACTATTGGATTTGACTCCAATCCGAAATATTTGTGTCACCCTCTCTCGAGGAATGCATACAACTCTTTTTATCTTTGAGTGATCTCCTCGTTCGCATGGATCTCTCGATCACTAGCAAACGAATCATAGATTGAAAGTCATATTCCGGACATATGAAATCAAAACAAAATAATTCAAAGATAAATCGAAGATAAACAAAACGAGATTTTGCTAATTAGAAAGATTCAAAACATATTTTATTTTATTCCAAAGTTCATCATGACCAAGTGCTAAAGGAAATTTAGCTACTCATCATAGTGATGGGAATACAAGTAGAAGAGGAAAAAGACATGATTAAGAAAACAACAATACTTGAATTAAAATAACAATAATAAAAACTTACAACTTTAGGAAAAAGTAGCTAGAACATAAAAATAGTAAACTAAAGCTGAAATTAAGCTCCAAAATTGCACAACACGACTTCTGGAGATTGCTGCCTTTTATAGATGAAAAAACGGGGAGTCACGCCCTTGGTCACGCCCGTGACCAAGGGCGTGTAAGCTGCGTAATTGCTGTCATGAAAGCCCGGGATGTTGGGGAAGAGAAACCGGCAGAATTCAATTGCATGGCGGGTCACGGCCTCGGTCACACCCGTGACAGAGGGCGTGTCTTGAACGGGTCTGGAAACGGCGGGAAACGCCGCGATCAGGAGTTAATCTGGCGGTTGTAGAAGAGTCACGGCCTTGGTCACGCCCGTGACCGAGGGCGTGTAAGCTAGAAACGGCGGGAATTGATTGCTGGCTGAATTGAATGCATTCCGGGCGTGTCACGCCCATGACACTTTAGGTCACGCCCTCTGTCACGCCCGTGACAGAGGGCATGTAATTTTAATCTGACGTGGCGGCTGACTTCTTTCAACTGGAATGCGCGGGGCTGGATCACGGCCGTGACAAAATGTCACGCCCCTAGGTCACGCCCGTGACCGAGGGCGTGTACTTTGCGATTTCGGCAGAAATACACCAAATATTCTCCTGATTAGTCTTATGAGCTTGAAATTGCTATTGGCAGCCCAAATTACCTGAAAATACAAAAATAAGATAAATTAGTGATAAATTAACTAAAACTAAATTAAATTAAATTAATTATAAATAAAATATTATGTGAAAATAACTATAAATATAGCATTATCAGAGGCCCCCCATTCCCCTCGCGGGAAAAGCCAGGAATCCCGCCATTTTCGTCCCTTTCACCGGAGGAGATGAGAGGAGACCATTTCAGACGATCTCCTTCACCATTCTTCCATCCGAGAGCATTTGCAAGTATTCTCCGCCACTAGTGATGGCGACAGCCACCATGACGGCCAACTTGAAGACAAAGATGACGGACGTGGCGCACTGGTTGATCATGGAGTTGCGACGGAAGGTGATGATGATGGCCCACCGGCTAAAGACATGCGGCGCCGTGGCGGCCACGGCTACAATCTTCGTCCACGCCGCAAGAATTAATTATTATTTTTATGTTTGTTAAGTTATGACTTAAGTTAATTATGGCTTGCATTTTATTATTTTATTTTGAACTATTGCTGTGCATTTAGCACTATGTTTGGTGTGCTATTAGCACTTGTGTTGTAAGGCTTATATAAGGCTAAGACTTTAATTAAAATCGAGATTATTATTTTGCTTGAAAATTTGCCTAAACCTAATCTCTTCTCCTCTCCTCTCCCTCTCATCTTGCCGCCGCCCCCCTTGGGTCTTCTCCAAGTTTCGGCCCCCCTCTCTCTCTCTCCAACTCTCTTTTCCGTTTCCTCTTCTCCCTCCTCATACCTATCCTCCCCACGAAATCTTCTTCAACGAATCCCCTCTAGCCGACCACTCTTGGAGGAGAAGACATCAAGTGCAAGAGCCTACAGTTTGGTGAATCTCTCCGGTGCAAAAGCGAGGAAGACGAACGAGTTTCCTACATCATTTGGAGCCCCTTCCGTGTTCCAAAGGAGAGCGATCATTTCCTAGTGGATCCAATATCTCGGATCTACGATTCCGAGAGGGGTAACGAAATTCTACTCAAGAGATCTCCTTTCTTAGATCGTTTTTGTGGTGGACGATTTTAGCGTGATTTCTCGAAGCAAGTAAAATTTCTCGCGGTGTTTTCTTTGGTAGATTTGTATTTTTCATTTGATTTTCCGGATACTATCAAAAGGATTGGCGAACCTTGTTATTTTCTTGTTGGGGAAAGATCAACCGTTTGCGAATCGGGATTTGTTTTGGTGGATCTTTCTTTGGTACAACAACGCTCGTATGGACGCAAATATTCGTCCTTTTAGCTTGATCGAATCTTGGCCTATAGCCGTGATACGATCTCTAGCGGGTTGGCTATCCGCACGTTAGCGCGAGAAATAAATAAAATAGTTGTGCTGCTGCGTTTAGTTATTGTGCGGAATCGAGAGGGTGTATTGTGTCGAGATTATCCTAGACGTCACCCGTGTAGGCTCGTAGGAACGTGCTACATCAAATTTGGTATCAAAGCGAGGTTGTGTTGATTTCTCAATCGACACCATCCTTACGTTTTCCTGTCTTAGGACGTCGACCCACACTTGGTCGTGCACGTTTCGTATTAGACAATGAAAATCTGAATTTTCTTTTTACTTTGGTCTGCGAATAGCAAAATCCAAGAAAAAAATTTCTGCAGAAAAATTATAAAAAAAATCCTGTATGCTCTTCTTATTTTTCTAAGCAAAAAAGTCTAAAAAATCATTTTTATTCTCCTACTTAACAGTCTCTAAAAAAATCCTTTTATAAAACATATCTGGTCAAAATTCTGGTTGTCCTGCTGTTCATGCGCACTAGGTTTGGTACGGAATATTTTCCATCCACTTCACCCATGGCCGACCACCATGATGATGAGCACGCTCCAGCAGTGATTGCAGAGCTTCGGGAAGAGTTCAACGCTAGATTCGATGCACTCACCCAGTTAATACAAGGGTTGGCCGTAAATCAGGCGGTGCCTCAAAATCCCGGCTTTGGGATAAATCGGCAGGGGCCCCCACCACAGCCCGCCAACCAACGAAACGAACGACAAAATCATCATCGTGATCAAGACGACGAATTCGATTTAACTAGGGCCGTGCGACTACATCCACCATCCTACGATGGAATGGGAGAACCTCAAGTTTTCCTAGATTGGATCATGGAGATCGAGTGCTACTTTGAGTGGCACAATCTGTCTGACGGTGATAAGGTGCGAGTGGCACGAATGAAGCTTCTGAGTAGGGCCAAGACGTTCTGGTTGAACGAAGAGAGGCGAATGGGTACCGTGAATGGAGTACCCCCAATTGGGTGGGCTGCCATGAAAGCACTGTTGACAGACCAATATGTCCCCGCGTATCACCGAACCCAAATGTTCGATGAGCTAGCCACCCTTCGCCAAGGGGATAAGTCAGTAGCGGAGTACATGGGACTTATTAAGGATATGATGGTGAGATGTGACGTCCGGGAAATGCCCGAAGTAACACTATCACGTTTTCGTAAGGGACTCAGGCCGGATATCCAGGGCAAGCTTCTGCGTTATGGTCACACGGATCTTAACGCCACATTTAATGCAGCTTTGGATATTGAAAAGCACAATGCCTATAAGTCCAAGGGATGATCTTTCCAAAAAGGAAAATCCATTTTAGGATCCCCACCCTCATCCTCAGTGCGAGACAAAGGAAGGTTTCGATCAACAGATTCGAACTCCGTGGTCATTACCGCTAGGAACATCAAGAATCCCACTGGTGAGAGAGTTCCAATAGGGCGTATTAATAAGACTAACGCCACCTGTTATTCTCGCGGGATCCAAGGGCACTACTCTAGTGAGTGCCCCACTAAGGGAAAACCCCTAACCCTTTTAGACTCCACGTCTGATCCCGCCGAGATCGTCTATGAAGCCGGTACTGAGTCTGACGCCGAGCCGAGTGATATTGATGACGACTCTTTTATGATGGTTATGAGATGTATTCTGAATACACCACGTGCGACGGACGATTACAATAGGACAAATATCTTCTCGGTAAATTTTAAGAACGGTGACAAGTGGTGTAAGCTAATAATCGATAGCGGTAGTAGTATGAACGTCGTTTCGGAGAATGCCATCACTCGAATGCACTTAGTCACAGAGCCCCATCCACATCCGTATAAGATAGCCTGGGTAAACAAAACGTCTATAGCAGTTTCTAAACGATGCTTGGTACCGCTTAAGGGGAAGAGCTATGTCGATAAAGTGTGGTGCGATGTCATCCCTATGGATGTATGTCACGTTCTACTAGGACGTCCATGGCTTTATGATTATGACGTGACCCATTTTGGCAGAGCCAACACTTACGAGTTCAAGTTCAATGGTAAGACCATTGTTTTGAAACCCACACCACCTAAGGACCCGTCGATTGCTTCCAAGGACACAGTGGTACCTGCGGAAAGGAAAACCATAAGTTTTATAAGTAGGAAGGAGTTAGAACGCGAGACCTTCCTAGATGGCGTCATTTATGCGTTAGTATGCCTACAAGCTAAGGAAGATTCACCGTCTTTAGAGAACCTACCGTTATCCCTGCGCACATTATTGGAAGAATATAAGGACGTCTATCCGGTAGATTTACCTTCCAAGTTGCCACCCATCAGGGACATTCAACACGAAATTGATTTCATCCCGGGCTCATCCTTGCCTAATCAACCCCATTACCGACTTAATCCCTCCGCACATAATGAACTACAAATATTAATTTCCGATTTATTAGCAAAGGGATTTATCCGCCATAGTAAAAGCCCTTGTGCCGTCCCTGCCTTGTTGGTCCCGAAGAAAGATAAGTCTTGAAGGTTGTGTGTAGACTACCAAGCCATCAATAAAATAACTGTCAAGTATACGTTTCCCATTCCCCATTTGGATGATCTATTGGATATGTTATCCGGTGCCACCATGTTCTCAAAATTGGATTTAAAGAGTGGTTACCACCAAATAAGGATTCGGGAGGGAGACGAATGGAAACGGCCTTTAAATCTAAGGACGGGCTTTACGAGTGGTTAGTGCTATGAGAGGGACTCACCAACGGACCTAGTACTTTCTCACGATTAATGACTCAAGTATTTAAGCCATACATGGGAAAATTTGTCGTAGTCTATTTCGATGATATTTTGGTGTTTAGTATTTCGCCGATTGATCATGAAACTCATTTGCGAACAATCCTTACTACATTGCGCCAAGAGAACTTATTCATTAATTTTAAGAAGTGCGCGTTCGGTGTGACTTCCGTGGAATTTTTAGGATACATAGTGAGTGTCGAGGGTATACATGTTGACCCTAAGAAGGTCCAAGTGATTAAAGAATGGCCGGAACCACAAAATATTAGGGAGGTTAGGAGTTTTCATGGATTGGCCACGTTTTATCGACGATTCATTCGCAATTTTAGTAGTATCATGGCACCAATAAATGAATGTATGAAGAAGGGTGATTTTAAATGGACCAAATCGGCCACTAGCGCGTTTCAAATGATTAAGGATCGGATGTCCGAAGCCCCCTACTACGGTTGCCGGATTTTAATAAAGTGTTTGAACTATCATGCGACGCTTCGGGGATAGGAATTGGAGGAGTGTTAAGCCCAGAGGGACATCCGGTTGGGTACTTTAGCGAGAAACTTGCGGGCCCAAAATTAAATTATTCCAATTATGATCGTGAGTTTTATGCCGTAATACGTTGTCTCCAACATTGGCGACACTACCTTTTATCGAAAGAATTTGTAATCCTCTCGGATCATGAAGCGCTAAAATTTGTAAACTCTCAAAATAAAATCAGCCCTCGGCCGCCAAATGGGTCTCCTATCTTCAGGAGTACACATTCATTATTAAGCACCTTAAGGGTACGTTAAATCGAGTGGCGGACGCCCTTAGTCGTGTCACTCTATTATTATCTAAAATGGAGGTGCCGGTAATAGGATTTGAATGCATTAAAGACGAGTACGTCCTATGCCCGGATTTTAAGGATATTTATTTAGCCGCTCAGGAACAGGCTCCCTCTACTATTTCGGCATACCACATTCGTGACGGTTATTTATTTAGGCATACGCAATTGTGTATTCCCCGCTCTTCACTACGCCATTTCATTGTATGGGAGCTTCATAGTGGAGGGCTAGGGGGACATTTCGGCTGGGATAAAATGATAACACTAGTGGAAGATAAATTTTTTTGGCCGGGGCTTAAGCCAATGGTTAATAAGATCATTGGGAGTTGCCGTGTGTGTAAATTAGCAAAAGGAAACAAGACCAACGCGGGTCTTTATACACCTCTTCCTATTCCGTCTGTTCCTTGGGAGGACGTTAGTATGGACTTTATTTTGGGCCTACCTATGACATTTCGGCGACACGATTCCATCCTTGTCGTCGTCGATAGATTTTCTAAAATGGCATATTTTATCGCTAGTCACAATACCAACGATGCATCCCATGTTGCTAAGTTGTATTTCAAAGAGGTCGTGGCGCATCGGGGCGTTCCCAAAATGATAGTGTCTGATAGGGACGTCAAATTCACTAGTTACTTCTGGAAGACGCTTTGGAAGCTAATGGGTACAAAACTTATGTTTTCGTCGGCCTATCATCCCCAAACGGATGGGCAAACAGAAGTGGTCAATCGAAGTTTGGGTGGATTACTTCGTTGTTTAGTATGCGATCATAAAGGTACGTGGGACCTTATTCTTCCTCATGCTCAAATAGCTTACAATAATTCAAGGAATAGGTCCACCGGTTTGTCTTCGAATGAGATTGTACATGGTTATAAGGCACCCGTGCCTCTTGATTTAGTGCCGCTGCCCCCATCTTTTAAAACTAGTCATTTTGCCCAGGATTTTGCCTCGCACGTTCACAATCTACATAAGCAAATTAGCGAGACGCTAGCTAAACAATATGTTATTTATCAATCGAATGCTAACGAAAATAGGCGAGCGGTCCACTTGAATATTGGTGATTTGGTAATGGTTCGTCTAACCCCTGAACGGATGCCTACGGGCACTATAAAGAAATTAGCAAATAGGAGAGCCGGTCCTTTTCGAGTGTTAAAGAAGTTGGGCGAAAATGCATATTTATTATAGTTACCCGCTGAGTGGGGAATCTCCCCTGTTTTTAACGTTTCGGATTTAACGCTTTATGTCGCTCCACCACCTGAACTTTCTGCCTCTCCATTTAATATTTCCACTACAACTTCTAATGGGGTGGGTAGTGAGAATGTTTCTGGATCGCCCTCTCCTACGGACTCTACGGGAGGTAAGCCACCTGTTGATGATGAAACTTCTTTTTCTTCTTTGCCTAACGCATTTCCGAGGTTTTCCCGGACCGTTTTCTTGCCTGACAGGATTTTGCAGGATGCTGTGTTTCCAACTCCCGACGGTGATGTTCACAGGTTCTTGATTCGATGGAATGGCCGTCCTGCATCAGACGACTCTTGGCTCTCCGCATCGGAGGTGAAGCTACTTGATGCGGATCTCTTTCGCCGTTATGTTCCAGCCCACTCATCGGTGATGAGTTCTTTCGAGCGGGGGAGGATTGATGGCGACAGCCACCATGACGACCAACTTGAAGACGAAGATGACGGACATGGCGCACTGGTTGATCATGGAGTTGCGACGGAAGGTGATGATGACGGCCCACCGGCTAAAGACATGCGGCGCCGTGGCGGCCACGGCTACAATCTTCGTCCACGTCGCAAGAATTAGTTATTATTTTTATGTTTGTTAAGTTATGACTTAAGTTAATTATGGCTTGCATTTTATTATTTTATTTTGAACTATTGGTGTGCATTTAGCACTATGTTTGGTGTGCTATTAGCACTTGTGTTGTTAGGCCTATATAAGGCTAAGACTTTAATTAAAATCGAGATTATTATTTTACTTGAAAATTTGCCTAGACCTAATCTCTTCTCCTCTCCTCTCCCTCTCATCTTGCCGCCGCCCCCCTTGGGTCTTCTCCAAGTTTCGGCCCCCCTCTCTCTCTCTTTCTCACACTCTCTCTCTCTCTCTCCAACTCTCTTTTCCGTTTCCTCTTCTCCCTCCTCATACCTATCCTCCCCACGAAATCTTCTTCAACGAATCCCCTCTAGCCGACCACTCTTGGAGGAGAAGACATCAAGTGCAAGAGCCTACGGTTTGGTGAATCTCTCCGGTGCAAAAGCGAGGAAGACGAACGAGTTTCCTACATCATTTGGAGCCCCTTCCGTGTTCCAAAGGAGAGCGATCATTTCCTAGTGGATCCAATATCTCGGATCTACGATTCTGAGAGGGGTAACGAAATTCTACTCAAGAGATCTCCTTTCTTAGATCGTTTTTGTGGTGGACGATTTTAGCGTGATTTCTCGAAGCAAGTAAAATTTCTCGCGGTGTTTTCTTTGGTAGATTTGTATTTTTAATTTGATTTTCCGGATACTATCGAAAGGATTGGCGAACCTTGTTATTTTCTTGTTGGGGAAAGATCAACCGTTTGCGAATCGGGATTTGTTTTGGTGGATCTTTCTTTGGTACAACAACGCTCGTACGGACGCAAATATTCGTCCTTTTAGCTTGATCGGATCTTGGCCTATAGTCGTGATACGATCTCTAGCGGGTTGGCTATCCGCACGTTAGCGTGAGAAATAAATAAAATAGTTGTGCTGCTGCGTTTAGTTATTGTGCGGAATCGAGAGGGTGTATTGTGTCGAGATTATCCTAGACGTAACCCGTGTAAGCTCATAGGAACGTGCTACATTAACTAGTTCAAGCATTCTTTGTCATGGAGTCCATAGAAGTGCTGTAGATCGTTGGAGCGGTGACAGCCTCCTTCGAGTCCGCACACCATCTGAGGGTCGAGCCCGGAGAGAGCCCGACAACCTCTCATTCTGGCCGATAACCCAAGACGCGTGACATCCTCTTTTTGGTCCTTTCTAAACATTGATGCTTGTGCTTTCTCTTTGTGTTGTTGTACTGATCATTCGTTCGATTAATGTTATAGATCCTTGCTTGTTGTTCATGTGCAATGATGCTGTGGTGGTGAGAATAGCTTTCCTTGTTGTTGTGATATTCTAAGTTGTTTGTGTGTGAAGCCATCTAGCAATAGCTAGTGGTGATGTTGGCGAAGAGGTGAATACGACCCTCACAAAACCTCGCTCTGTGGCCATTCCACCCGCTTACCGAAGCGCAACATCGCGACCGCTGCACTCACCCACACCTTGCGAAGCGGTGCTTTTCGACCCAAATTTCTCTCATTTCCGCAATAGCTTAGGACACCAATCACAACACCCCTATTTTATTTTATTCGCTCGTGTAACAATCGACTCACCACACGTTTCGTTCACCAGAACCTGCATTCCTCAAGAGATTGACATTCGGGGAAGCTATTCCCAAATTTATTACTTTACAGTGATCGGTGCACTTACTGAACGTGCATCAATGACTGTCTAGCATTTGCATAGAACTCTAGCACTTCATGTCTGAATATCAGAGAGGGTTCAGATAGTAAGAAGTCTAGGCCGGCTACAGAAATGAGGGAGATGACACCTAGAATCTCTGGTGAGGCATGGAGAAAGCCATCCCTCACTAGTCCGCATCCTTCTAACAACTCCTTCACGATCTTGGGCGCCTTTTGGTCGAAGCGAAGAAACGCTGGGATGGAGGGGTAGAAGTTTCGTCTCGGCGGCTGGAGTAGGGCAAGTGAATGTGAAGAGTCATCTAATACGGTCTGCTATTTATACACTAGGTCTTAGTGTTAACCTAATCGACTCACCGGAACAGCTGAGAAGATTAACTTAAAATTTCTTCCTAGGGCAGAGTTCGTCGAACTCAAACTAGAATTCGTCGAGCCCAGATTTTTCTTAGCAGTTAAAATGCAATCTGAAGCATAGCTTAGACAAATTGTACTGGTTAATCTTATCATCCCACTTTAACATTTTTATAGACATTATTTGATGATAATTTCATAATAAGGAGGAGAAATGCTTACCTTGAGGATTTAGTCCTCTACTTGATGTTGAATTTATGATATCAACCTCCTGTCTCTCATGTGCCATTGGCACACAATGTTCAAGTACCAAATGATAATGGGGCTGGAACTTGAACTATCCTGCAAAATAGAGTTTAATGTCCCTTAGGAGCCCAAGATGACTTGGGTCCTAGGTTCTTGTTAGCATAATCAAATGACCTTACTCTTGCTGCACCCTTTGCAGGAAGGTTCATCTTTGCACATGGCACATTAGGGTTGTGCCAACAGTCAATGGCAAAGTGTCCTACCTTATCACAGCACCAACATTCATGAATGTTGTATCTTCTCTTCTAAACACTTCTTGAGGATTGTGCAGCACAGTCCACATGTTCAGGAGTAGATACAACAACATTCTTCCTGTTCCTCTCAACAACGATTTGACTGAATGTCATTCTGTGTGCTGTCTTGATGCTCTTTGTACTGATGGCATCAGCTTGCAATGACTTGGCAGCCATACAAGATTTGATGGTATCTGACACTGAGCAATCAGACATGTTTACTGATTTGACAGCAGTCATTGTCTTGGCTGATTCAACCTTAGAAGGGCTTGCCATTATATTCTAGAATGCAGGGGCTGAAGTACCAAATACAAATGGTCCAGGATGGGCCATTTGAATTTCCTCATGGGGAGCCTTCATTGCACTCAATCCCATTCCCTTTCTTCCACTATGGGAAGGAGCATTTTCCTTCCTATAGCAACTCCCATTCTTCTAGTGACCATAAATGCTTTCATGGTCATACCCGTTGGAAGGAAGTAACACCTTTTGAAAGGTGGGTTGTGGCTTAGCCTTTCCCTTGCTCTTCTCTCCACTCCCTTCTCCTACTTCCATTTTATTGAATCCTAGTCCTCTCCTATTGGTTTGATAGGAGAAGGTGTCAATAATAGGAAGCACAGATTTGGGCTTGGAGAATTGAGCCACCAGGCTCTTTTCCTTCTCAAGCTTTTCTTCAAGGTCTTTGATGACCTTGTTCTTCAGGAAAATAGTGCTTAATTGCACAACAGTTAACCCCTGTAAGTGGCTAATTTGTCTACTCATCTGAGCCACCAGGGTGGTAGGTTCAGTGTTGACATCCTTAGTCACCTTGGGGGAAACAATTTCCTGGGCTTGCCTCTTGGCAAGCTTCTTGCTCTTCTTCAGAGCCTCCAAAAGAACACCATATTTGTCAATCAACTGATTGAGTTCTTCCTCAGCTTCCTAGCCCCTTCCATCAATTGATGAAGGTGCATCAGATTCTGGACTAGTCTCATGATCAGAAATAGAAGTGAAATGAGATAGTACCTGAACATTGTCAGAAGCATTCTGACTCCCTTCCTCATCAGTGAAAGCCATTAGGCCTAGCTGAACAATGTCTTCTTCATCCTCCTCTTCATCACTATCTGAGTGTGAAAGAGGGGCCCTGATTCCAACTATAGCAGCTGGATAATCTTCATCTTCTTCTGGTGCAAATATCCCAATGTAGGCATCTTCTTCATTCTCTGAATCTGATGTTGAAGGATCAGATTCACTCCAGCTCCTTTCTTTCTTTCTTTGCTAGGAAGGATTTTTCTCCCTTCCTATCCTTGTGATGATGATGCTTCTTTTCACCACTATCCTTTATTTTGACTGGACAGTCAGCTATGACATGTCCAGGCTTGCTGCAGCTATAACAGATTATATTGTTAGAAGAATGTTTACTATGTTTAGAGTCATACCTGTCACCCTTTGGGTGATATCTTTCTGATTTGATGCTATCCTTTTTGTTGTGTGATGATGAGGAGGGCATGTTCTTCCATTGCTTCCTCTTCATCATCTTCTTGAACTGCCTTGTGAAGGCAGCAAACTCTTCATCAGAGGAAGAGCTTCCTGAGATGCTGACTTCAGGTTCAGCACTTATCCTTGGAGGAGACACCATCTTGCTTTTGCTTCTCTTGGAGATGTCAGCTTTGAGAGCAACAGATTTCTCCCTTGCTTAAGCCCTTGAAGAGGTGTCCTCTTCCTTCCTTGCAGACAGCTGCATCTCATAGGAGAGCAGGTTCCCAAATAGTGTGTGAGTTGGGGTCTCACCTAGCTTGGCCACTTCCCTGATGGCACAGATTTTTGTGTCCCAGTCCCTTGTTAGAGATCTAAGGAACTTATCATTCAGCTCATAGTTGGTGAATGCCCTCTCATAGGTTCTCAGCTCATTAACTATTCTGAAGAACCTCTCATAGCACATGGATATGCTTTCCTGGCTCTGCTGCCTGAAGGATTCATACTCTTGATTAAGGAGTGACTTCCTGTCATCGCTAGCTTCAGCTGTCCCTTCCATATATACTATCAAAGTATCCCACATTTCCTTAGCAGAAGTGCAGTGTAACAAGTTTCGAAAGGTGGAATCATCAATAGCATTGACTATGATGTTCTGGGCCCTTTTGTCCATGGTGAACAACTCAAGTTCATCCTTGGTCAAATATTTGAATAATTTGGACACTCTTCTTGTTGGATCTATAGTGGATGCAGTGTGAAAAGTAAAAGGTCCTTCTTCAACTGTAATGAAGATCCTTGGATCAGATGCTTCCATAAACAACCTGTTCCTTTGCTTCCATATACCAAAATTCTCTTTGTTGCATATGGGCAACTTCATGGATCTCATTTCCTTCTGCAATCCAGAGGAGGCCATTGGGATTTGATTTGACTAAACCTTTTGGGATCTGGTCAGACTGTTAAGTCCTTCTTGACCAACCTCGCTCTGATGCCACTTGTGAGATTATAAGATTTGTAGTCTAAATCACCTAGCGGGGGGGGGGGGGGGGGGGGGGGGTGAATAGGTTTCTTTTAATTTTCCTTTAATTAGTTTGTCTGTTTTCTGGTTTAAAGCAAGCAAATGATCAAACACACAGAAAGCACACAAGCATGTATAGAGGTTCCTCAAGACAGGGTGTCTTGAGTAGCCCTCTCTCCCCCTTCACCTTTCTAACAATGTGTTAGACAAGGCCAACTCCTCCAATCTTGGCTCAAAGAGCTTACAACACAGATCCCTCAGGATCTCTCAGGTTTACCCAAACCCTACCTCAGGCTCAGCAGCCCTACCTCAGATCAGCCCCTGATCCTACAGCTCAGACCTCAGCAGGTCCTACAACTCAGGCTAAACAGCCCTACAACTCGGGCCCAGCAGCCCTACCTCAGATCAGCTCCTGATCCTACATCACAGACCCCTTCTAGGTCCTACAACTCAGAGGATTCCTCCTCCTACAGCTCAGGCTAAAAAGCCCTACAACTCAGGCCTTCAGCCCTACAACTCAGAATCCTCAGGTTCCTACAATCTCAGACCAAAAGGTCCTACAACTCAGGCTGTTAAGCCCTACAGAAAAATGAGTTTTAAATATTACTACAGATGACAGCAAGTCCCCTGTAGTTTCTGCACAGCTTGTGCTTCCTGTATCTGGTGATGTTGATGGCAGCTACTAACTAATCTTCTTCTTTAGATGAAGGGTGGAAGATCACCATGCTCCTTCTTGTAAGGGAGCTAACTTCTTCTCTCTTCTTCTTCTTGCTTGTTCAGTGAGCAGCAGGAGAGAAGACAAGAGCAACAACCGTCAATGAAACAGTTGATTTCTTTTTGCACGCGATGGAGTTAGTTCAAATGTGCCCTAACTCTTCCTTATATACATCTCTAATCTTCAACGTCTCTCAACTATCCTTCTGAGAAGTATGGGAGAAATTGGTGGACCCCACACAGCTTTTCTGCAACTTGCGCCACTGGCAGAACACGCAATCTGCGTTCGACGAACAAGCTGTACTGTGTTCGACGAACTTGCCAAACTCTGCGGTCGACGATCTTGCCAAACTCTGCGTTCGACGAATTTGCCAAACTCTGTGTTTGACGGTCTTGCCAAACTCTGCGTTCGACGAACATGCCAAACTCTGCGTTTGACGAACTTGCCAAACTCTGCGTTCGACGAACTGCCTTGTCTCTGCGTTCGACGAACTGTGTTCTGCGTTCGACGATCTGCACACTTCGTTAGACGATCTTGCCCAAATCTCAGCTGATTCTTCCTTTCTGTCTGCGTTCGACGAAATACCTTCTGAGTTCGACGAACATGCCAACTCTCAGTTGTTTCTTCTATCTCGTCTCAACGATCGACGAACTGTGTTCTGCGTTCGACGAATGGCTCTCTGCGTTCGACGAACACGCCCTTTGTGCCTTCTCAGCGGCTCCTTATCTGGTCTCGACTCAGTGGTCGACGAACTGAGTCATGTGTTCGACGAACGGCACTCTGTGTTCGACGAACACACCATTCTTTCCAATCTGCACGCTGCTCCTTTCCCTTCTCAGCGGATCCGCTGAGACAATGATCTCGTCTCAGCAGATTCTTGACTATCTGTAGCTCAGCTTGCGTATAAGCTTTCTTAGCGGCTCCTGTTCTGGTCTCAGCGGTTCCGCTGAGACAGTGGGCTCGTCTCAGCGGTTTTGACCCTTCGTCTCAGCGGTTCTGCTAAGACAAAACTTCATATCCTAGGAGATGATTTCTCCTCATCTAAGGGCATGTTTGGCCCTTCCTTTTGAGTCACCTGTGCCTGTATATCCTACACAAGTATTGCTTTATCAAATACAATATGTCCATAGCATTGTGAGTGATGCCTCTTCAAATCAAGGTAATATTGAGGGCAATATTCCCAACACCAAGGTCAAGAGAAATAGTATGGACTACATGGAGAAACTTTGGGGAAGTGGCAAGGACATCCAGACACTACCACTCAGGTGAGCTGGGCAAGCACAGAAAAACCGAAGCCATGAGACACTGTACAGACGGCATCAACAAGAAAGAACACTACCAGAGAATGCTCCTTATATTCCTGATAGATACATCCCAAAGTCATTCTCCTATTTTAAAAGACAAGAGTAGAAGCTTCAAAGGAAGGAGAAAGATGCGAAGAAAAGAAGAAATGTTAAAGTAGAACTGGCATATGTGATAGCTATAAGCAAATGTTGTTGTAACTCTATTTTGAAAACATTTTGCTTATCTATAAAATCTTAATGAAATTTGTGACATTGTTCATGTAATTATTTCCTTATACATTTTGAACTTGTGCTAACATAGAATTGATTATTAACGTATTTGTCAACTAATGATAAGTTAATACAGTTCAGATAAAAGGCACTAAGCACCATAAATAATGCATAATCTTATGCCACTAAATTAACAAAGCATCCTTAAGAAAGCATAAAAGAATGATGTTGCGGCAAACACACAACACACTGATAATGCAAAAGAGTAATCCAAGACAATATCATTTTGTCCACAAAATGATATCGTCGTAATAACAGAATGTATTGTCGAAATGACTCTACGACTTTGTCATAAAGTCACGACGATACCTAACTATCTATTCAAACATTCAAAAATCTAAAATAAATCGATCACAACCATTCAATCTGATATAATCAAACACTTGACACGCGACCCTACGCCTCCCACACCAGATATGTTAAATAGGGTCAAATGTCTTGAAATTAAAAGCACATGCTATATTTTCCCTAAAAAGTCATCGTGTACTCTCCGTCTTGCGCAAGTAAACAAATCAATACTTCTCAAGCCTCCTTCAAATATCTGAAAAATGGCCCCAAAGAAGGAAGGATATCTGTATGAAGGAAGTGAGATTGTGAGGAATAGATTCCTGAAGGCATCAGAAGAAACTCAAGGCACTATCAGACTACTCGACTCCGTCAACTTGGAGTTCATGCTATCAGAATCGACTGTGATATTGAAAAGAGAAGTCCTTGAATTCTATTCGAATGCAAAGGTTGGTTCTAAAGGGGCGACAATCAAACGTACGATCAATGGGAAAAAAGTAAAAGTAACTCCAAAGTGATTGGCTAAGGTTCTTCAGCTGCCCACCTTTTGCCAATAAAGAAGAGAATGAAGATGATAGTTTATAGGTTAGTAGTCTAATTCACCTAGGGGGGTGAATAGGGCTCGTTGAATTTTACTTAATTGTTGCTAGCAGTTAGTGAGTAGTAAACAAAAAATCGAGCAAAACCAGAAAGCACATAGTTCTTTATAGTGGTTCCCCAAGACAGTGTGTCTATGGGTAGTCCACTTTCTCTCTACACCTTTCTAACAGAGTGTAGACAAGGCAAACTCCTCCAATATCTGCTCCGAGAGCTTACAACACAGATCCCTCAGGATCTCTCAGGTTTTCTCCAAACCCTACCTCAGGCTAACCAGCCCTACCAACTCAGAGTGCTTCCACTCCTACTGCTCAAAGATCACCTTGATCTCCTACCTCATGCCTATGAAGAAGCTCTACTACTCAGGGAATATGCCCTACAGCTCAGGCTCAACATCCTTACAAATCTCAGTCTCAACAGCCCTACAACCTCAGGCTCAACATCCCTCCTACTCAGGTTCAACAACCCTACAATATTAGGCACAGTGCCCTACAAGCTCGGAATAATGTAGTTCCTATAAAGGATATAAGTATAGCTTACAACAGTTGACAACAGTGATATTATCTTTTGTTGCTTATGCACAACTGGTGCAACCTTGAAGCTAGGCTGAATGAAATCTTCATACCTGCTCCTATCTGATCCTTTTCTTCAGTAGAAGAGAAAAGATCACCTTGCTCTTCTGGATAGAAGAGCTATTTTCTCTCCTTCTATCTTCTTGCTGGTTCAGTAAGCAGAAGGAGAGAGATCTTGACAGTCATCAATGGAACAGTAGATGGCTCTCACACTTTTCAGCACTTAACAATACATCAGCAACAACAACCAGCCCCGTCTGAAATTCCCTAAGATGTTCTCTTATACTTGTTCTATCTTCAACGGCTCTTAGGAGGCCCCTGACACAATGGAAGAGGATAGAATACTTCATCTTACCTTTACAGCTGTTTGCGCCAAAAGTAAATCCCACCATTGTTATCTTTCAGATTTGAATCTGCCTCAGCAGTTCGGCTGAGACAGTCTTCAGTCTTAGTAGTTTGAGCTGTCTTGGTCTCAGTGGATCCGATGAGATAGATTATCTTCGCAGCAGATTTTGTCTATCTGCAGCTCAGCTGAGGCAGAACCCTTCTCAGTGACTCTTGGCCTCGTCTCAACGGTTCAGCTGAAACAGTGAGCTCATCTCAGCAGTTTTGATAGTAAACCACTAACCTTATCCCAAAGCTTGGAATAACTTAACCCTGCATAGTCATGATGCAAAATAGGTTTTATCAAATACAATATGTACTTAGCATTGTGAGTGATGCCTCTTCAAATCAAGGGAACGTTGAGGACAATACTCCAAACAATCTCCCCCTATTTGAAGAAGGCAGAACACACACCAATGCTAAGGTACATAACTATAAAAAGAACTTATCATGACAATCTTTTAAATCACATTCATGTTATCACATGTAGATGTTAACATAAATTTGGCATTACAGATAATGTCATGATAAATTATTTTCATGACAACATAACAACATTGTTTAATCAAAACAATAACATTGTTAACTATATGTATGTCTAGGCATCACAGAATATTTAAAGCATTAATATGTAATAACATTAAGCTTGAATAAAATTGGCCTATAACACAAACAAAATTAATTCAACAGAATTATCACTTTCATTGTTGTCATAATGATGATACATTGTTCAAATTACAATTTGATTTAATGAAAAACTAAATACATAGATCTTAGTTTTTCTTCTCTTTCATGAAGTTGAGCATTCAGCATTATCAGCAACAACTTTCTTCCCTTTGGTAGTAGCCTCCTTGTCTTCAGCAGCAACAACCTTGTCTTCAGCAGCAGTATCCTTGTCTTTAGTAGTAGTGTCCTTTTCTGTATTTGCTGCTTCTATCTCAGCTAGCTTCCTCTTATTTTCTTGCATCTTGAAGTAAAGGTATGGTTTTGGAATGTATCTAGAAGGCATCCTCCTTGGATTGTGCTTCCTCACAAGATTCTCATTAAAAATTCTTTCTCTTTTTGCATTCATTTTAAGGTGCCTTATCCACTCTTCAGCTGGATAAATCCTATCAATGTCTTTGCAGACTTTTCCATGGCTCAGCCAGGCATTAAGAATGATGCTCTTGGAGTCCTCACTCAAGTACTCATAATCAGGGTCATTGCCCTGCTCTTCCCTTTGCTTAGCCATGTATTCTTCCTCTAGCATCACGTATTCTATTTTCCTTCTCTTTGTAAGATTAGCATTTTGAGCTATTCTTGCTTGCCCTTCAAAGTCAAAATCTTCCTTTATGTAATTATCCAGTAGGGGAAGATTTAGGGCTACCCTGGTTCCTTGTAGCACTTGGAGAGCCAGTTCAAATTTGGTCTCAGCATTGGCCACCTCCCCCTTTCTGGCTTATTCAACCACTTTGGCTTCTATTGTTTGGGAGGCAGCAGCTACAGAACTTGAAATAGTTTGGAAGGCAATTTCCATGTCAGACTTGAGCTCATCCTTCATTTTCTCTGTCTCTCCAATCATTGTAGTGGTTGTTTTCCATACAAAGTCTTCAATGTGATTGGAGGCCTTTTCTATGACTTCATCTGTCTTGCTCACGTAGTTTTTGACATATGACATGTCATTCTCAGACATTTGAAGGTGTTTGTCCATTGATCTCATAATAGTGTTCTGAGAAACAACTGACTTTTCAGCGAAGTCAAACATGTTGGAATAGGGTTTTCCGCATCTCCTAGGTTTGAGAATAACAAATCCTATGTGTATTTGATATTGTGAGTGTAAGTGTGCAGGAAACAAGTCCATATGATTCAAGGATAACATAAGAAGGTTGCCCCCAAATTTGAAGCCAGAATTCCAACATGTCCACTAGCGCCAGCGGTAGCACCTAGCGCGGGCGCTAGCTCTGATTAGACAAGTTCGGGCAGCAAGTATAGAAGGCGATAGCGCCAGGCGGTAGCGGATAGCGCTGGTGGTAGCGCAGGATTTTTAGAAAGGTTTCCTTGGAATGAAAATACGCACGCGAAGGATGTTTCCTAACCTGGGATAGTGCAGGCGGTAGCGCTAGCGCGGGAGCTAGCTCCAAGGCTATAAAAAGGACCCCTCTTCTCTCATTTTGAACAGACATTCTAGAGAGGTCCAGTGCCAAAATTCCAGAGCCTTATTCTAACCGGAGTTGATCTCCCACCAAAAGCTTAGAGAGTTTCTGAAGGAGGACTTTGTCATGCTATATTCGAAGGGCAATCGCTTCAACCTTGCTTATTCTACAACAATCTCTCGTCTCCGACTCAAAAGATTCTTAGAGGGAGTTTTTAATTTTGTGGTTGCTATTTTATTTCATATCTTTTGTAATGAGTTAGAGAATTCGCGTTGTGTTGGCAACTAGGTCTTGGTAGGACTTAGGGCAGAAATTCACATCGTGTTAGCGACTAGGTCTAGGGTGTATATCTAGGGGGTGCTTGAGGCCGTATCCGGGGGAGGATTGGCTAGAGCGGCTTAAGACCGTATCTGGGGTAGGATAGGCTAAAGCCACCGGTTCGTGGAGTTATGAGTCGGGATAGAAAATGAAAAGACTTTTTACTTCTTGTCTAGCATCATAGAAATCTAGTTTTTTTATCAACTTTATCAAGAGTAATCATGTTTATTTTTGTGTACTGAAATTGGTTTGTTCTTCAAATTGTTTATTTCTCTCTCTTTCATTATAAAACAATTTAGATCATTATTCAAAATCACTATTTTGATCTCTTAGCTTTTTCATGTATTTCAAAATATAATAAAAGTTTTTAAGACCCTTATTACCCCCCCCCCCCCCCCTAAGGGTACCTACAGATCCAATAAGTGGTATCAGAGGGGTTTTATTCCAAAACGATCTAACAACCAGGAATAATGGCGTCTCATGATCTCGCTTTTCCCAAGGGTCAGGGTGTTAGTAGACCACCTCTTTTTACTGGGTCAGATTTCAACTACTGGAAATCTAGGATGATGTGTTTTCTTATGACCATGGATATAGAAGTATGGAACATGGTAGAAGTTTGGTACTCTCCTCCTACAATTGTAGTAGGAGAGGCTACCTTAGAAAAACCAAAGTATAAATGGGATAATAACGATAAACTTAAATGCAAAAATAATGCGAAGGCAATGAACGCTTTATATTGTGCTTTAAATCGAACTGATTATAATCAAATTTCTGCATGTGTAACTGCTTATGATATTTGGAACCAATTATAAGTTACTCATGAAGGTATATCGCAGGTGAAAGATGCAAAGCTATTCCAGCTGGAATCGGAATATGAAAAATTCAGGATGGATGCTAAAGACGACATCAACTCGATGTGCACACGCTTCACCAAGATCATCAATGCTTCAAAAGCTATTGGAAAGATCTACTCCGACGGCGACTTGGTCAGAAAAATTCTTCGCTCTCTACCTCTGAGGTTCAATCCAAATGTGACGGCCATCTCAGAGTCACACAACCTGAGAATGCTCCAGATTGAGAACCTCATTGAGAATCTCAAAACTCATGAGGTAGAACTCCAGATTCAACATGAAGAGTACAATATGGAGCTGAAAATGAAAGCATTGGTGTTGACTGAGGCCGACGACGAAGAAGACAATAATGAAGAAGGTATCTTGGCGAAGAACATCAAAAGATTCATGCGGGATCCCGAAAGAAGAAAAACTTTCCGCAAATACCTCACCAAAGGATCCAACAAGCAATGGTCATGGAAGAACAAAGCAAGCCATGATGATGTGGAGAAATATCTTCCAGAGTGCTTTCACTGCAGGAAGATCGGACACGTCCGAAGTGAGTGTACAAAAATTCTAGAGAAAAAGAAGGACAAAAAGAGAAAGTATACGTCTTCCGAGGAGTCAAGCACAACAACTTCAAGCGACGATGAGGAAGCAAATATATGCTTCATAACAAAAGGCAACGATGATGACACCAGTGTTCTTAGTGACACTGAGGTAACTCCTCCCACCTTCGAAGAACTTTTTGATGAATTTGTTCAAACTTGCAAAGCCTACGATAAAAGTATAGAAGGTAATAATATTTTAAATTGTGAAAATAAATCTCTCATCAAAGAAAATCATAAGCTTACCAAAAAATAATTTCCTTAGAAAAGAGAAAGGTTTCATGCCAAGAGTGTGATCACTCCTTATGTAAGGCAAAAGATCTTGGAGTATCTCTTTCTAAGGCCCTCTCACAAATAAAAACTCTTACAAGAGAAAAGGGGGACTTAGAGAGAAAACTAAAACCCTATATCTTACAAATTGAAAATAACAAATAGGGATTTGAAAATAATGTGTCATGCTTGTAAATGAAAATTCATCTCTTAAAAAACAAACTCATGACCTCAATATGGCCATCAAAAAATTTGGAATTTGTCAAAAATCTTTGGATATGATTCTAGGGAACCAATGTTATAGTTCTAGAAAATATGGACTCGGATATCAAAGTGACAGCTACCGCCCAGCGCTAGCAACTAACGCCGGCGGTAGCCCATCATATAAAAAATGTTCTGTTTATTCCAAAAATCAAACCTCGTCCAGTGAGAGCAATGTAAATTTTTAGAAAAGGGTCTCAACCCCCTTTATTTCGCGTGCAAACTGTCATAGGTTTGGGCACATGTCTAGCCCTTGAAGGAAAATTAAATAAGGATCTCGAAAGCAAATATTGTACCTGAGGCATTCACTTATTCCATGGGTGGTACCACTTGGGTATTCAGATCTTTACCCTCATCCTCTTTCTAGATTTGCACAAAGGCTAAGAACAACGAGGATGTATGGTACTTGGACTCGGGCAGCTCCAAGTACATGATGGGCAAAAATGCAAAGCTCCTTAGCCTAGAAAAGAAGACGGGATAAAGGATTAGACATTTTATTTAAGTCACATTCATAAACACAATCGTTTCTTGCATTTTTCTATCTAAACATCTCCAAAAATTATGAAATCTCTGCATCAAACTAATCATTGGACACATAATCAATATCAAAAATTAGATTTTTCAAAATCATGAAATTTAGTGTACTGTTTGTCGTGCTAGCGTACCTGTCTGATTTTCTGTATTTTTCAATTTTCAAAAAATCACTAAAAATATACTCTTTTATTTGCACTACTTATTTTTGCATTCTTCCTTTAATTGATTTTTGAAAAATTAAAAGACAAAATTACAAAAGCCAAATTACAAAAAATATTTGTTTTCTCTTCATTTCTTTGTTTATTTGCTTAATTTCTATTTCAATATGCAAAAATAAAATACAAACACATAAAACAAAGAATTATCAAAAATTATTTTTTGAACTTAACTTTTCTATTTACATGTATCTTGCGAAAGGGAGATTTGGGATGTCACCCCATCACATCTCCTAGTACCGGTACGAACCCCTCACAGGGTAGACCTCGGGAAGTCCAAGATCAATTTTAAGAGTTCAAACATTAAATCAAAATTATTTTTCAAAATACCAAAAAAAACTGTATGTTAATATCAAGCATGGTTTAATCTATCATTTAGACCTTCTACAATGTTGCTTTGATATATCTAATCAAATGCGCATCAATTGTATTGAAATTTAGTGTAGTGTAGAGCCAAGCTTAGCATGCCTCTAAGTAGTAGTAAATGTTTTATGGTTGATAATGATATTTAATTCACTCACTTATTTTGGCAAAGTATACATGTGCTTTTAATCTAAGAATTCTTGCTTGTGTATTGTAATTGTACAATGAATTAACTTTGCACAAATATCTTACATACACTACTTTTATTTGCACTCTTAACATCAAGAAAAGTGGTTGTGCGTTCAAATTACATTGGTTTGCAAAACAAGTGTATTCAGAGAACTTTGTTCAAAACAAAAAATCATTGAATAAACTGACAAAGATAACTCCACCAAGCACTACTTGAACCTCCTGATAAGTCTTAACGAGCATTGTGAGGTTGAGCACCTTAGAAAGAATAGTAAAGTGTCGTGCGCAAACCTTAGTTCTTTCTTTACACCCCTTATTCTTAAGTACACCGGATCACAATAAGAAAAATCAATATTGAAAATAAAGTGTATGATCCCCCAAGCACTACTTTGCACCCTGATAAGTCTTCATGAGAATTATGTGTGCAAAGCACCTTGGTAGTTGTTTTTGAAAGTGAGTTTTAGTTCTTAATATTATTAAAGGATCTTGTTCAAGTTTGCTTCAAAATAAATGATATATATATAGGTGTGATGTATGAGTAATTAAAACAAAGAGTAAGAGTGCATAAAATACACAGCACAAATAAGAACATAAAAACAAAGAAAACCAAAGCACATCCAGATGACACAAAAAATATAGTAGTTACCCTCAACTGGGTACATCTAGTCTTCTACCCATTGGTAGGAATCCACTGGAGGTTGTTGATCAGGTGCCCTCACACCAAGGTGTTTTTGTTCAGGTGTCCACACACCAATGGAGGTTTGATCAGGTGACCAAATCACCTATAAGCTTTTGATCAGGTGCTTATAAACCAAGATGCAGGTTTTTGCTAAGGTGTTATGTCACCGGGAGTTAACTTTTGAAGGGTGTTATAACCCTTTACAAGATGGGAAGGAGAAAGGGAAAAGATATTTTGTTCTTCTCTTTTTGTTGAGAAGACTCTTGATGATCCTGATGAGATGTTGTTTTGGGATCTTTATGAAGATGTTGTTGAAGAGAGCTCCCCCTGTCTGATTAAGTTTGATGACAGCTTATGGAGGCTCCTTCTCTTTCCTCTGTTCTTCTTCTTGCAGTTTTAGATCCCTGAGCAAATGATCTTGATTGGTGTCTCAGGGTATATGATCTACAAAGAAGGAGTTTGGCAAAAAGAAGATAATATAATATTTGAATCTGCTTCTTCCTTTTGCTCTGTTCTTCATTTTCTCTTCTTCTTCTTTTTCTCTTTTCTCTGTACAGCAATATTGATATGTTCTGTTCTGTCTTCCTCTTTCTCTGTTAGCTGTTCAATATCATATTCTGCTGCTTACTTTTCTTTGATCTTCCTTTGTATATTTAATCTGGAAGCTTTCGGCTGATTTGAATCCTTGCCGACCAAAGGGGAAAGGAGTAATATCTCTTTCTTTTTCCAGAACCTCGAGCAGAACAATTTCTTTCTTTAGCTTACTGCAATGACTACAACATTTATTGTTTCTGCCAAACGGCTATTACATTTAATGCTTTAAGAGCTGTAATGTCATATCAGCAATATATATATAGCAATATATAAAATAGAAATAATAAATATTACTTTATAAATAAATATGACAGTATATGTATATATAATATAATATTTCAGACGAGCTGAAAGATATTAAAATTACGCTGGGAGAAATTCGTCGAGCTCAGCTTCACGTTTGTCGAGCTCATCATTTGATTCGTTGACCTGATCATTTGATTCACTGTTCTGAACATCTGCTGAATATTCGTCGAACGCAGACTTGAGTTCGTCGAACGGAAAGATTCGTCGATCGCTGAGATGGGCTGGATCGCCGACCGCTGAATATTGATCTGTTCGTCGAATGCAGACTTGAGTTCGTCGAATGCAGGATTTCGTCGACCGCTGAGCCAGGGTCTGTTTGTCGACCGCTGATATAATCTGTTCGTCGACCATTGAACCAATCTGTTCGTCGACCGCTGAGCTGAGGCGGGATCGTCGAGCGCTTCTTGGATTCGTCGAACGCATCTTTGAACCTTTTCGTCGACCGCATGGCGCTGTTCGTCGAACGAAGATGGCCGTTCGTCGAATGCAGAGAATATGTGTAAATTTAATTCTTCTCTTATTTTCTGCCTATTAAATATATATCTATTTTCAGCCTTCTTTCTTAATGAGATTTAATCTAAGTTATAAGATATGTTATGATATAAACTTAGACACTAAAGGTGGATCCTAACTCAAATCAAAACTAAGGTTCCAACAATCTCCCCCTATTTGAGTTGGGATCCTAATCCAAATTACGACTAGGTTCTAACAATCTCCCCCTATTTGGTTTAGGATTCTTAAGCATAAAAAGTCTTAATAACTTAAGGCTTAAGTGTCAGAGATTATTTCTAACTTTTAAAATTCATTTAAGCAATTCCAGATTTCCTAGATTTTATTTTTAAATAGGATTTTAATATGAATTGCTAGCTGTTATTGGATTCTAGGAATTTAAAAATCAAAAAGACATTGCCTGATAGATTCTTTCTATAGAATCCCCTTAATCAGAAGAGACTCACACTTAGTGCATTGATCATTTCTGATCTATGCAATCTGAGTAGAATTCTCAACTTGATTTTGGAGAAAAATCTGTAAGAAAGTGAAGTTATCTGACATTGCTTTAAAACAGAAAAATTCCAAAGAATCTTATAATTGCTGTTTAATTATAAGTATTTTATAATAGGTAACAACAAATGCTTTATAATTAGATATGTTGGTCTTTTTATTTCATTGAAATATAAATTTGAAAATTTATTTTGATGTTGCTGAATATAATATTTGTCTTTTTCTTTAAAAGATTTTTTAAAGTTTTCATCCTTAACTAACTTATTTTTTAAACAAATGTTTTGTTCTGCTGATATTTTAAAGTTTTATTGAAGTTTATTATATTCAGGAGTTAGAATGTTTATTTTTATAAACTCTTTTATAATTTTATTTTCAGATTTCATTAAACCTGTACATGGTGAGTTGAAAACAGATTTAACATCAGAGGTAGAAAGAAAATTTGAAGATACCTCTTTTACCTTTTCTGATTCAGATTCAGATTTTGCATCTAAGTAGAAGATTGAGCCAAATATGGCCAACATGCAGAAATCTTTGGCTATTTGTTCTTTTTTTTTCTTCTTCTTCTTCAGTTAGACTGATTGATGGTTCTGCATCAAACAAACAGTTAGTGGAAGAAGTAAAGGTGGATTCATTTACCATCCTTGAGAGGGAGTTCCAGATGCTCTTTGCTGAAGTGCAGTCATTAACTCTTTGATAAATGTCGTTTGACATTGATTGAGTTAATATTTCCATGGCCTTTGCATCAGTACTGATCAACATTTCATCTTCTTCTGTTGAGGAAATTAAAGATGGAATTCCTGTCAAAATGGAATTAATAATTTCTTCATCTATGACATTCATATATAATCTGATTCTAACTTGCCATAAACCAAATCTATCCAAATTACAAACAGGTGGATCTGAAAATAAAAAATCTGCTTGTGCCATTTAGAAAAACTTTTTTTTAAAAAAACAAAATAAGAACTAAGTGATCTTTGTGATTTCAGGTGTTAGCCTGTGTGAAAAATCAACCTGCTCTGATACCAATTGAAAGTGAGTTTTAGTTCTTAATATTATTAAAGGATCTTGTTCAAGTTTGCTTCAAAATAAATGATATATATAGGTGTGCTGTATGAGTAATTAAAACAAACAGTAAGAGTGCATAAAATACACAGCACAAATAAGAACATAAAAACAAAGCAAACCAAAGCACATCTAGATGACACAAGAAATAAAGTAGTTCCCCTCAACTGGTCACATCTACTCTTCCACCCACTGGTAGGAATCCACTGGAGGTTGTTGATCAGGTGCCCTCACACCAAGGTGTTTTTGTTCAGGTGTCCACACACCAATGGAGGTTTGATTAGGTGCCCAAATCACCTATAAGCTTTTGATCAGGTGCTTATAAACCAAGATGCAGGTTTTTGCTAAGGTGACCTGTCACCGGGAGTTAACTTTTGAAGGGAGTTATAACCCTTTACAAGATGGGAAGGAGAAAGGGAAAAGATATTTTGTTTTTCTCTTTTTGCTGAGAAGGCTCTTGCTGATCCTGATGAGATGTTGTGTTTGGATCTTGATGAAGATGTTGTTGAAGAGAGCTCCCCATGTCTGATTAAGTTTGATGACAGCTTGTGGAGGCTCTTTCTCTTGGTTACAAATCCTCTGTTCTTCTTCTTGCAGTTTTAGATCCCTGAGCAAATGATCTTGATTGGTGTCTCAGGGTGTATGATCTGCAAAGAAGGAGTTAGGCAAAAAGAAGATAATATAATATTTGAATCTGCTTCTTCTTTTTGCTCTTTTCATCTTTTTCTCTTCTTCTTCTTTTTCTCTTTTCTCTGTACAGCAATATTGATATGTTCTATTCTGTCTTCCTCTTTCTCTGTTAGCTGTTCTATATCATATTCTGCTGCTTACTTTTCTTTGATCTTCCTCTGTATATTTAATCTGGAAGCTTTCGGCTGATTTGAATCCTTGCCGACCAAAGGGGAAGGAGTAATATCTCTTTCTTTTTCCAGAACCTCGAGCAGAATAATTCCTTTCTTTTTCTTGCTGCAATGACTACAACATTTATTGTTTCTGCCAAATGACTATAACATTTAATGCTTTAACAGCTGTAATGTCAGATCAGCAATATATATAGCAACATATAAAATAGAAATAATAAATATTGCCTTATAAATAAATCTGACAGCATATGTATATATAATATAATATTTCAGATGAGCTGAAAGATATTAAAATAATGCTGGGAGAAATTCGTCGAGCTCAGCTTCACGTTCGTCGAGCTCATCATTTGATTCGTCGACCTGTCATTTGATTCAATATTCTGAACATCTGATGAATATTCGTCGAACGCAGACTTGAGTTCGTCGAACGGAAAGATTCGTTGACCGCTGAGACGGGCTGGATCGCCGACCGCTGAATATTGATCTGTTCGTCGAACACAGACATGAGTTCGTCGAATGCAGGATTTCGTCGACCGCTGAGCCGGGGTCTGTTTGTCGACCGCTGATATAATCTGTTCGTCGACTGCTGAGCCAATCTGTTCGTCGACCGCTCAGCTGAGGCGGGATGGTCGAGCGCTGCTTGTATTCATCGAACACAGCTTTGAACCTTTTCGTCGACCGCGGGGCGTCGTTCATCGAATGCAGATGGCCGTTCATCGAACGCATAGAATATGTGTAAATTTAATTCTTCTCTTATTTTCTGCCTATTAAATATATATATCTATTTTCAGCCTTCTTTCTTAATGAGATTTAATCTAAGTTATAAGATATGTTATGATATAAACTTAGACACTAATGGTGGATCCTAACTCAAATCCAAACTAAGGTTCCAACAGTTTTTTTCTTTTATGCATTGAAGTGTGTGGAAGTTAAATTATTTGTGTTTTATTGTGCACTTTACTCTATATATGTCTTGTATTTTTGATTCAATCATTTGTTTACTCTCTTCAAAATACACTTATGTGCACATCATTATCTTCCATAACACTTCTTCTCATGAGTATTGGATCCTAATGCTAATTCTATACTCTCTTTATATATAAAATGCACTAGATAACCTAGCATGCTCTCTACAATGTTTGGTATGTCTTGAATTTGTGATTTAAAATAACACTATAGTAGTCACATTTTGATATCCTTCTTTCATGCTTGGTTACTTTATTGTCAAACTCAAAGATTTTAAATGAATAAAGATTTACAAAAACATCGTGCTTTTTGGAACTTAAACTCATATTTTCTTCTTATGAATTATCATGATTACAAAAAGAGGTTTCTTGTATTTTTATATGTCTTCCGCATCATTACCATATATTTTTACCTTGCGCTTTCATGCTTATTTAAAGTCTTCTCATTTGTGTGCATCATCACTTTAATCTTAAAATTCCTTTCTTTCAACAAGTGGTAGACTTGCTTGGTAAACTTTATATTGGTTTGTGCTAAACATGAATATTATTTTTATGCTAAAAACTCTGATTTATTTCAATGAAAATTATTGTGCTACAAACTCCTCATCATCTTATTTCCTCTAAAAGCTTGATCATGCCTTATCTTTTCTTATCAAATAACCTCTTTCTATGTCTCTTGCTTCCTTACCCACTTTTGTTAATAACAAAAGGGGGAAATCTAACATGATAATGATAAATAATAATTGCTATCAAATAGGAAAACCAAAATGATTAAGTCTTAAGATGATAGCTTACATATAAAGGGAGCATTCACATAGGGGGAGCATGTATTTATGGGGAGCAATTCTAATTACCTAAAATGACAATTATCCTAAGTCATCACTCTCTCACACACACAAGTAGGTTTCATCATGCATATATATTAATTCTCTTATTTATCATTAATGGATTTGTTATTATCAAAAGGGGGAGTTTGTTGGAACATGGTCTTCCACATCTCCTAGGTTTGAGAATAATAAATCCTATGTGTATTTGATCTTGTAAGTTTAAGTGTGCAGGAAACAAGTCCATATGACTCAAGGATAACATAAGAATGTTACCCCCAAATTTGAAGCCAGAATTCCAACATGTCCACTAGCGCCGGCAGTAGCACCTAACGTGGGAACTATCTCTGATTTGGCAAGTTCGGGTGGTAAGTATAGAAGGCGATAATGCCAGGTGGTAGCGTATTGCGCTGTCGGTAGCGCGGGAATTTTAGAAAGGTTTCCTTGGAATGAAGATACGCACGCAAAGGATGTTTCCTAATCTGGGATAGCGCCGGCGGTAGCGCTATCGCAGGTGCTAGCTCCAAGGCTATAAAAAGGACCCCTCTTCTCTCATTTTGAACAGACATCTTAGAGAGATGTCCCGTGCCAAAATTCCAGAGCCTTATTCTGCGGAGAGTTGATCTCCCACCAAAAGCTTAGTGAGTTTCTGAAGGAGGACTTCGTCACGCTATATCTGAAGGGCAATCTCTTCAACCATGCTTATTCTACAGCGATCTCTCGTCTCCGACTTCAGAAGTTTCTTAGATGGAGTTTTTAATATTGTGGTTGCTATTTAATTTCTTATTTTTTGTAACTGTTTAGAGAATTCACCTAGTGTTGGCAACTTGGTCTGGGTAGGACTTAGGGAAGAAATTTGCCTCGTGTTGGCGACTAGTTCTAGGGTGTATATATAGGGGTACTCGAGGCCATATCCGGGGGAGGATTGGCTAAAGCATCTTGAGGCCGTATCCAGGGGAGGATAGGCTAAAGAAGCTTAAGGCCGTATCCGGGGGAGGATAGGCTAAAGCCACCAACGTGGGAATACGAGTCGGGATAGTAACGAAAAGACTTTTTACTTCTTCACCTTCGATTTCTAGCATCATAGAAATCTAGTTTTGTAATCAACTTTATCAAGAGTAATCATGTCTATTTTTGTGTAATGAAATTGGTTTGTTCTTAAAATTGTTGATTTCTCTCTCTTTCATTATAAAATAATTTAGATCTTTATTCAAAATCACTATTTTGATCTCTTAGCTTTTTGAAGTATTTCAAAATATAATAAAAGTTCTTAAAACCCTTATTCACCCCCCCCCCCCCCCCTCTAAGGGTGCCTACAGATCCAACAAAACCATTTTGTCATTTGCTTATTGAGGAAGGCAGTTTCTTACTTAATCTCTTGTACTTCTTCCATGACTTCTTTCTTTACAGATAAGATGGAGCTATCAATATAATTCTTAATGGAATTCATCTGACCTTCAATTAATAAACTGATTGAATTGATGAGCTGATCATTTGATATTGCAGATGTTGAAGCATGGTTTTCAAGGACTACTGGCTCCATTTCCTGCTGGTCATGCTCCCCTTCAGCTTGAGCAGGGAAGTGCTCCCCCTCAGCATTATCACTGGGCTGGGCTTCAACATCCATCTTTGCTTGCTCCCCCTCATTTGGATCACCTTCATCTTCCTTATCAGAAGTTCTCTTGTGTTTCTCCCCCTCATGTAGGGCATCATCCTGGTTCTCATTATCTCCCAAGAAATCTGTTGGTTTAGCAGGAATTAGCTTAAATCTATTTTCTAGATTTGATATTATTGAATCAATCTTACCCTGAAGATCAGTAGCAGAGTTTCCTTGAACATCTTCATGATCTTCTGAAGAGGATTGCACAATTTGTACTTCTTTATCAGCAGCAGCAGTAGTCTTTTCCTTCTGATGCTCATTCTCAGCAGCATCATCCTTTTCACATTCATGCTCTTTCTCAGGAGCATGGCCTTCATGACCTTCAGTGTCATGTTCTCCTTCTTGATTATCTTTTGGTGGACTGCTGACTGGTCCTTGATTGTCCACAACTGGGACATTTTCTTCTGCCTCTGACCCAGAATTAGAGCAGAATATTTTGGCTTTCCTTAGCCCTTTGACTAAAGAATTCTTCTTCTCCTTGGGATCAGAGGGCTAGCTAATGGGGAGGACCCTTGAGAATCTGTCCAAGGTTTCTATGTCCATCCTCTTCAAGTAATGAAGGTTTATTCCTTTTGTCTTGTCAAAATCCTCCGGGTAGGTGTTTAGAAGGTAAAGTGAGAGAATTCTACCTAGGTTGGGGGACTGCAGACATTCTCTGATCCATTGAAATAGCACAGCTGCCCATGATGTCTTCTTCTTTAGAATTACTTTAGACATCAATTCAAACATATGTTTGGAAATTGCGTCTGTGATCCAGGCTTACACAAAACTGCTTTGCCCACTATATCAGAGAGCAGCTTGCCCCTCTAATTGAAGAACATTCTCTTTAGTGAGCCAATCTTGGCATCACTATACTCACACCACTAGAGTGCTTGATCTTTATCTTTTTCAGATACCTCTTCTTCACAGCAATAGGTCAGCTAAAGGGCCTTCTCAATCTTCCTTGGAGAAATTTTTATCATTATGCTTCCTATTTTGGCCTTGATTGAAGAATTAGAGGAAGATATCTTGGCAATATTGAAGAATTCCAGAACTTCAGTTCTGAGAAATGTGGATGGCTCAGATATAACATATTTCAGTCCTTGGTCTGATAGAAGTTGAATCACTTCTCTTATCTCTGCTGGGGCATGCTGGAATCCATTTTAAACTATCTCATAACCTTCTCGAAGATCTTTTGCCATCTTTGGTGCCATTTCTTCTCAAGAACAAAATGTTGAGATGGGAGGGAAAAGGGTTCGTCTCGCCGGCTAGGGTAATAAGTATGTAATTAATTAATCAACACTTTTCTATTTATAGTGGCTGGTCTTAGGTTTAGATTTTCCCTAATTGTATTTGTTGATTAGACTAATCAATTTGATTGATTTTACAATGCTAGCATGTCAATTAAGGCATGTTTTAATTTAGCCAGCCCGTTTTAGAGGAACTGCTGAGACGGAGTGACAATCCACTGGGACAAGAGATTGTCAACATTTGAGACAGTCTTAGCTTTCTCAGCGGATCAGCTGAAACCTTCTCAACTGTTTCAGCTGATCTCACTGCCTATTAGTGAATCATATACTTAGGATAATTTCAAGTCCTAAACATGCTACTAAGTATTTTAGATAGCAACTTGTCCTATCATAGCTTGTGAAACATGTTAACATGTTCTAATAAAGCCAGGGATTAACATAATGAGCAAGATAGATAATTTGACAGTATAAAATCTATTCTTGATTTAACATATCAAGCTCAATTTTAAAAGCATTAAACTTTGCCTCATCCAATGGCTTTGTAAAGATATTAGCTACTTGTTTGTCAACGGGGACAAATTCAAGGCATATATCTTCACTTTCAACATGCTCTCTAATAAAATGATACCTTATCTATATATGCTTAGTCCTGCTATATGAGACAGGATTCTTAGCTATAGAAATAGCACTGGATGTGTCACAATACATGGGAGAATTACTTACCTTGAGGTCATAATCCTGTAGCTGATGTTGTATCCACAACAGTTGTGCACAACAACTTCCTACAACAATGTACTCAGATTCAGCAGTGCATATTGCCACACTGGAATACTTCTTGCTGCTCCATGAGATCAGCCTTCTTCCTAGGAATTGACGAGTTCCACTAGTGCTTTTCCTATCTTCTTTGCAACCTACAAAATCTGCATCTGAAAAGTCAATTAGTTCAAAATCATTGTTCCTAGGGTACCAATGGCCAAGATGTTGGCTGCCCTTTAGGTATTGCAAAATCCTCTTTGCAGCTGAGTAATGAGATTCCTTAGGGCATGCTTGGTATCTAGCACAAACACATGTAGTATACATAATGTCTGGTCTACTAGCAGTTACATACAATAGGGACACAATAATGCACTTCTAAATGGATTCATCAAAGGGCTAACCCTTTTCATCCTTGTCCAGGGAAATGTTGGACCTCGTGGGAGTTTTCATGATGGAAGTTGATTCCATCTCAAACTTCTTAATAAGCTCCCTAGTGTACTTGGTCTTAGAGATGAAAATCCCCTCATCAGACTGTTTCACTTGGAGGCCTAAAAAGTACTTGAGCTCTCAAATACTGCTCATCTTGAACTCCCCCTACATAAGGTTAGCAAACCTTTTGCAAAGGTTGTCATATGTAGACCAAAAAATTATGTCATCAACATAAATTTGGACTAGAAGACATTTACCCTTTGTTTTCCTAAGAAATAATACACTATCTATCTTTTCCCTAAAGAACTTGATCTTGATGAGGAAGCTAGACAAGGTCTCATACCAATCCCTAGGGGCTTGCTTTAGACCACATAAAGCTTTCCTAAGCAAATAGACATGAGAGGTAAGGGTTTGATGAACATGTGAGGCCCCTATTCAGACCCCACATGAAATCTGTATCAAAACATACGTTCATATCATTCATGCCAGGATTTTCTAGAAGTAAGTATAGGGAATACAGAATAAAACACATCATAAAAACTTTTCTTAATATTTTACTCATACCTTAGCTTGATCTTTAGTTTTCTTTACTTCTCTGAACCACTTTGATTTCTTAAGGGTCTTCAGGAAACGCGCATCTTCCTAAAAAATATGAAGCCAATGGGTTTAGTCATAACGAATATGACTAAGCGAGTAACATACTTCTTTAACTGCTGTACATGCAAGGAACAAATGTTAGTAGCAATATGCATAAATATTCAATTCATTGTATAATCAATAATAGTATGGTATTCAATTCCAGTGTACAAAATGCTATAACGTATCAACAATATTTCATAACAGTAACTATAATGTATATTCGTACTATAATGATTTCTGTTTCAAATTCTGGAATTCGATCTATTCATTAGTTCTTAAAAGTCATTTCGTTCATTCGTATCAAACATTCCATCAATTCAGTTTCGGAATCAGATTTCATATTCTTTCCCATCATAGCTAATTCAATTTGTTTCACATTCTCAATCAAATTTCTCATTTATCTTTGATTTAATTTAATTGGGAAATCATAAGGGTTGCTGTAGATTCATCCATTCCTGGTCTTCAACGACCTCTTGGCCTTCAACGGCCTCTGGCCTTCAACGGCCTCAAATAAATCTCAAAAACACATTCCGCTGTAGCGTATTTACACCCCCACTACGGCTACTGGGTTAACCCTTATCATTTCAAATATTCTTATGCATCGATGCAATATTCTTGTTCAATTTGTATAGTAGGTTGATTTAAAATAATTCCCTCAGAATTAATTTCATCGCTTCTTTCTTTGCCAATTCAACATTTCCGGCGATTCTTGGATTTATCAGTGATTCAAAATTCGAACAATTTCAATATGCATATTCTAAAATATTTTCTGTATAAAAATCTAATCATATGAATATTGAAAATAATTCAAAGATATGCATAATTAAAGAAATAAGTACTCACAGCTTTCCTTTGCTTTGATCAGTATCAGAAATCTGGATTTCCATCGAGTCTATCTCCGGACGCCATCCTCTACAAAAGTATGATTTGATTTCTAAGACGACATAGACTTATCAGTAGTGGTTTAAAAATACAAGGAAACTTAGGTGGACATTTTTAATCCAATCAATTAATTATACTCAAATCAATACTTCCTATCCAAAATAAAAACCTCTTAGCTATTAAGATATCAACAGCCAACCAATAACCAACAGGAATCCCCTAAATAGACTTTGATAATCAACATGAAACTTAATAGGAAGTAAAGTTACCAATAGAAAGTCAACAGGAAACCCACAACCATACCCGACCAATCAATTGGAAAAGCATATATGAAATCATCTGTCTTCATAACCAACTCACCCAATTCTTTTCCAACAAAACACAAAGCAGCCCCAATTTATTCTATTCCATTTTTCACATATTGCAAGTAAACTGAAACTATACTCCACCAAACCCCCAATTACTAAAACCAAAAACTAAGAAATCTAATAATCAAACCTTTATGAAAGCTCCTCAAAAACCTTAACCAACCAGAAGATCAAGCCCCCAACATCTAAGCAACAACTAATAATTCATTATAACTCTTCTAAATCATAGCCAACTCCAAATCAGCAACAACAAAATCCAAGTTCGAAGGAGAGAGGAAGCCCTAATTCCATTTAAATCGCGCTATGTTATTTAATCAAAACCCTCCATCAGGAATTAGGAGGAAGAAGATCTTACAGTGGAGTAGAAGCACAAAACCAATCCAACAACACATGGCTTCAACTAAAACTTGTACGAGCAGGAACTCATCTAGAAGAGAGGAAGTCATCAGCCCTAGCAGAATCCAGCGGAAGAACTCAGTAAGAGGGTTATCGAGAAGAAGAAGAGGAGGAATTAGCGCTGCTGCCGTCATCTGGAAGGAGTCGTCGAGCCCTGGCGTGCGGCAGAAGCAGGCAACAGCCGGAGCAGGCAGCGACGGCAAGCCCTAACAGGGGAAGATGAAGTCGTCGACTCCTGGTATCGAGAGGCAAGAGCGGCGAGTTGCGTAGAAGTCACCAGGTGCGGGTTTTGCGAATAAAGAGGGGCTTGATTTCCCTTATTACTTCTTAAACCGGTCCCATACACACCGCCTAACCTAATTGGGTTTCATTTAGGTTCCATTACTTCAAATTTCTCTTAATACATCAAATCTACTATTGGCACACCAACTTCATAATTTTAGTATTCACTCTTTAAATGTCATTAGTGCACACAAATGAATAATTTGATGTTATATTTTCATCTCATTAAATTGATCTGCAAAAATATTCATTTAATCGACACAATTGTGTGACATGCACGATAAATTTTTATAGCACTCATGACACTGATTTCATTGAACTTTATTTCTTTTTAATTATCATTTGGGTTGCTTCAAATTTTTGGGTCGTTACAAACTCTTCCCCTCTTACAGGAATTTTTTCATCCTCGAAAATATTGCTCGATGTCTAATCGTTTTCTTTGACTCATCATTCTCTTTCTTTCTTTCATATGTTCAAAATTCATAGACGATTCAAATTTGTAGTTATCACTAGATCATATCTCAATTTCTTACATCATCTAGATTTCATATCTCATACATATTAACCAATGATTACCTTAGTCTTTTCTAATATTTATTCTTGCTTCCTTTATCTTTTGTAACATCTCCTTCAAAACTACATATTGTATATTGGATCTGGCCAGAATCCCAGATACAGTATATAGAGCGAAGGTGGAATTACAATTCCGCATACATAATCGTCTAATCGCGTTCTATTATTATTTTCATTATTCAAATTCAATTTCCATCCCGAGTTAATTCTAGCTTTATCCATTAACTTTCATATATGATATCTACATGTATCTATCTAATTCACTTCATTCTTTTTCTTTCATTTCTAAAAACACGCAATCAATAACTAAACACTTCTACATGCCTCAGTTCTGCCTAATTTACCTTCCTCAATCACTAATCCATTCTAATCTTATTTCTTTGTTCATTCGATGTTTATTTTTATCTGCATTCGTTATTTCTAATTTATTTCGAATTCACTCAATCAAGAATCTCAGTTTTCACATTAAGTTGCAATAACAAACTTCATGACTTAACATTCACATCAACTTATCACTTCGCAGATGATTTCATTTCTTACTTTTCTGGAGCTTCTCAAGCCCTTCTACTAAGATTCCCTCAAGTTCATATCATGTGTACTTATTATGTACTCACTGCAACAAACTTCTTGCAAACCTGGCTCTGATACCACTTTGTGAGGCCCCTATTCAGACCCCACATGAAATCTGTATCAAAACATATGTTCATATCATTCATGCCAGGATTTTCTAGAAGTAAGTATAGTGAATACAGAATAAAACACATCATAAAAACTTTTCTTAATATTTAACTCATACCTTAGCTTGATCTTTAGTTTTCTTTTCTTCTCTGAACCACTTTGATTTCTTAAGGGTCTTCAAGAAACGCGCATCTTCCTAAAAAAATATGAAGCCAACGGTTTAGTCATAATGAATATGACTAAGCGAGTAACATACTTCTTTAACTATTGTACATGCAAGGAACAAACGTTAGTAGCAATATGCATAAATATTCAATTCAATGTATAATCAATAACAGTATGGTATTCAATTCCAGTGTACAAAATGCTATAACGTATCAACAATATTTCATAATAGTAACTACAATGTATATTCGTACTATAATGATTTCAGTTTCAAATTCTGGTATTCGATCTATTCATTAGTTCTTAAAAGTCATTTCGTTCATTCGTATCAAACACTCCATCAATTCAGTTTCGGAATCAGATTTCATATTCTTTCGCATCATAGCTAATTCAATTTGTTTCACTTTCTCAATCAGATTTCTCGTTTATCTTTGATTTAATTTAATTGGGAAATCATAAGGGTTGCTGTAGATTCATCCCTTCTTGGTCTTCAACGACCTCTTGGACTTCAACGGCCTCTAGCCTTCAACGGCCTCAAATAAATCTCAAAAACACATTCCGTCGTAGCGTATTCACACCCCCACTACGGCTACTGGGTTAACCCTTATAATTTCAAATATTCTTATGCATCGATGCAATATTCTTGTTCAATTTGTATAGTAGGTTGATTTAAAATAATTCCCTCAGAATTTATTTCATCGCTTTTTTCTTTGCCAATTCAACATTTTCTAGCGATTCTTGGATTTATCAGTGATTCAAAATTCGAACAATTTCAATATGCACAGTCACTAAAATATTTTCTGTATAAAAATCTAATCATATGAATATTGAAAATAATTCAAAGATATGCATAATTAAAGAAATAAGTACTCACAACTTTCCTTTGCTTTGATCAGTATCAGAAATCAGGATTTCCATCGGGTCTATCTCCGGACGCCATCCTCTGCATAAGTATGATTTGATTTCTAAGACGACGTAGACTTATCAGTAGTGGTTTAAAAATACAAGGAAACTTAGGTGGACATTTTTAATCCAATCAATTAATTATACTCAAATCAATAATTCCTATCCAAAATAAAAACCTCTTAGCTATTAAGATATCAACAGACAACCAATAACCAACAGGAATCCCCTAAATAGACTTTGATAATCAACATGAAACTTAATAGGAAGTAAAGTCACCAATAGAAAGTCAACAACAAACCCACAACCATACCCGACTAATCAATTGGAAAAGCATATATGAAATCATCCGGCTTCATAAACAACTCATCCAATTCTTTTCCAACAAAACACAAAGCAGCCCCAATTTATTCAATTCAATTTTTCACATATTGCAAGTAAAGAAAAACTATACTCCACCAAACCCCCAATTACTAAAAACAAAAACTAAGAAATCTAATAATCAAACCTTTATGAAAGGCCCTCAAAAACCTTAAACAACCAGAAGATCAAGCCCCCAACATCTAAGCAACAACTAATATTCATTATAACTCTTCTAAATCATAGCCAGATCCAAATCAGCAACAACACAATCCAAGTTCGAAGGAGAGAGGAAGCCCTAATTCCATCTAAATCGACGCTATGCTATTTAATCAAAACCCTCCATCAGGAATTAGGAAGAAGAAGATCTTACAGTGGAGTAGAAGGACAAAACCAATCCAACATCACATGGCTTCAACTAAGACTTGTACGAGCAGGAACTCATCTGGAAGAGAGGAAGTCATCGGCCCTAGCAGAATCCAGCGGCAGAACTCAATAAGAGGGTTATCGAGAAGAAGAAGAATAGGAGGACTTAGCGCTGCTTCTATCGTCTGGAAGGAGTCGTCGAGCCCTGGCGTGCTGCAGAAGCAGGCAACGGCAGGAGCAGGTAGCGACGACAAGCCCTAGCAGGGGAAGATGAAGTCGTCGACTCCTGGTATCGAGAGGCAAGAGCGGCGAGTTGCGTAGAAGTCGCCAGGTGCGGGTTTTGCGAATAAAGAGAGGCTCGATTTCCATTATTACTTCTTGAACCAGTCCCATACACACCGCCTAAACTAATTGGGTTTCAATTAGGTTCCATTACTTCAAATTTCTCTTAATACATCAAATCTACTATTGGCACACCAACTTCATAATTTTATTATTCAGATCTTTAAATGTCATTAGTGCACACAAATGAATAATTTTATGTTATATTTTCATCTCAATAAATTGATCTGCAAAAATATTCATTAAATCGACACAATTGCGTGACATGCATGGTAAATTTTTATAGCACTCATGACACTGATTTCATAGAACTTTATTTCTTTTTAATTATCATTTGGGTTGCTTCAAATATTTTGGTCGTTACAGAACATACCTGGGGGTTGCTCCACATATACCTCTTCCATTAGATTTCCATTCAGAAATATTGATTTGACATCCATCTGGTATACTTTGAATCCCTTGTGGGCAGCATAAGCAAGGAATAGCCTTATTGCTTCTAACCTTGCATCTGGGGCAAAGGTTTGATCAAAGTCAATACCTGTTTCTTTTATGTACCCCTTTGCCACCGGTCTAGCCTTGTTCTTGATGTTGGTGCCATTCTCATTAAGCTTGTTCCTGTAGATCCACTTGGTGCCAATGATGTTGTGTCCGTGAGGCTTTGGCACCAATTTCCACACCTTGCACCACTTGAACTGAAGCAGCTCTTCTTTCATTGCTTGAATCCAGGAGGTGTATTCATTTGCTTTTTCAAATTTCTTGGGCTCCATATGTGATAGAGAGCTCAAGAATAGAAATTCATTGTGAGCTCTGCTTCTGGTGTTCACTCCTTGGTTTTCATCTCAAATAATTAGATTTCTTGGATGATCCCTTAGGTGCCTGCTTGCTGCTGGCAACCTGTCAGCTATCTGCAACTCTTCTTCTTGAGCAGCAGACTCATCATCAGCTTGATGATCTTCATCTTCAGGAATAGCAGACTCTGAATTGATCTTGCTTGTGTTGGGTATGTCTTGGATAGTCATATCTTGCATTTTCTGTTCTTACCTATCAAAATAGGAGAACTGGACCAACCCTTGTAGAGCAGGCTGGTCTCATCCAAAACTACATGCATAGACTCTTCTACAACATGTGTTTTCTAGTTGAATACTCTATAGGCCCTGCTATGTGAGCTATACACAACAAGAATCCCTACATTGCATTTTTCAGCAAACTTTGTTAATTGAGGTTTTCCATTATTTAAAATATAGCATTTGCAACCAAAGGTTCTGAAGTATGAAATAGTTGGTTGTTTGCCTATCAGAATCTCATATGGGGTTATACCTAGGGCATTATTGATAGATGCTCTATTGAGAACATAACAAGCAGTATTGACTACCTCAGCCCAGAAATATTCTGGAAGTAAGGAGTCACTAAGCAGTGTTCTCCTAACTTCTATTAAGGTCCTATTTCTCCTCTCAGTCATACCATTTTGTTGTGGAGTCCTTAGGGAAGAGAATTCTTGGGTGATACCAAATTCTTGACAAAACCTTGCCATGGCCCTGGATTGAAATTTTGTACCTTGGTCAGTTCTTGTCTTGACCACAATACATTGTAATTCATACTGAATAGCTTTGACATGGTTAATAAAGATATCTAAAGTATTAGATTTCTTCATAAGGAAGAATACCCATGTATACTTTCAGTGATCATCAACAATCACCAACGTATACAACTTCCCACCTAGGCTCTCAATTGGCAAAGGTCCAAACAAGTCCATGTGCAATAGATAAAGACATCTTTAAGTGTCTTTCGAGCAATGCTTTTAAAGGTGGCCCTAGTTTGCTTGCCCATTTGGCATGCATGACAAGGACCACTTTTAATATATTTCAAATTAGGAATATTTCTAACAAGGTTTTTTGAAAATAGCATATACATTGTCTTGTAGTTAATGCGAGTAAGTCTCTTGTGTCATTAAACACAAAGAGACACACTTTCATTAGCCACAAGACACACAAAAGATAGAGAAGAATTGCATATAAAATCTAAACAATAAACATTCCTACTCCTAGTGCCTGAGAGAATGATCTCTAATTTATTTGATTTTTTGATCAAGCACTTATCATTGTGAAATTCAATGACATAACCCAAATCACATAGTTGACTTATGCATACAAGGTTGTGTTGCAACCCTTCAATATATGCCACCCTTGTGATTGAGACTAAGTCATTGGGTATCATACCATAACCTCTAGTGATGCCTCTTTCAGATCTACCAAAGATAACCGTAGGTCCATTCTTCACATCTTTGTATTCCTACAGAAGACTCTTGGTACCTGTCATGTGCCTTGAGCACCCACTGTCCAAGTACCAAATTTGCCTTAGGCTGGTACTTGAACTATCCTGCAAGAAGCAATTTATTTACCCTTAGGAGCCCATTGATTTTGGGTCCTAGGCCTTTGTTAGCATGAAAAGATAACTTCACACCTGCTGTAATCTTTGCAGGAAAGATCTTCTTTGCACTAGAAACATTGGGATTGTGCCAACAATCTATGTCAAAGTGTCCCACCTTACCACAGCACCAACATTCATGAATGTTGTAACTTCTCTTCTGAACATTCTTTGAGGTGGAAGAAACATCAATATGCTTATGTTTAGGAGGGGAGACATCAGCATTCTTCCTATTCTTTTCAGCAATCATCTGGCTGAATGACAATCTGTAGTCAGTCTTGGCAGTCTTTGTCTTAATGACATCAGCTTGTCTTGGCTTGGCAGCTAAGCAAGATTTGATGGCATCAGACACTGAGCTATCAGACTTGACTACAGGCTTGACATCAGCTAAGTGCTTTGCTGGTAGGAACTTGGAAGAGCTTGCTTCCTTATACTTGGATGAAGGGGCTGGAGTACCAAAGACAAATGGTCCAGAATGGGCCATTTGAATTTCTTCATGGGGAGCTTTCATAACACTCATCCCCATGCCGTTTCTTCTACTATAGTAAGGAGTATTTTCCATCCTATAGGAACTCTCATTCTTCTAGTGACCATACATACTGTCATGGTCATACCTGTTGGAGGGAAGCAACACCTTTTGAAAGGTGGTATGATCCTTAGCCTTAGCCTTACCCATTTCTCCATTCCCATCACCCACTGCCACATTATTGAAACTTAGTCCTCTCCTATTAGTTTAGGAGGAAAAGGTGTCAATGATTGGTAGTATAGATTTGGGCTTGGAGAATTGAGCCACTAGGCTCTTCTCCTTGAGAAGCTTCTCCTCAAGGTCCTTGGTGACCTTGTTCTTTTGGGAGATGGTGATCAATTGGACTATCATTATTACCTTGAGTTGGCTTATCTCTCTACTCATCTGAGCCATATGAGTAGATGACTCAGTGCTATCTTGCTTAGCCAGCTGAAGGGACGCAATTTCCTGAGCTTGCCTCTTGGCTAGCGTCTTGCTCTTCTTCAGAGCATCCAATAAGGCATCATACTTATCAATCAATTGATTGACAGCCACTTCAGAATCTGATCCACTCTCATTATTAGATGAGCATGCTTCAGGTTCGGGCACAGATTCATAATCAGAGGAGGGAGTGAGAGGAATTGATACCTTATCAGGATTGTCCTGACTATCATCATCATCATTTATTATAGCCATTAAGCCATGATGTTCTCTATCATCTTCATCCTCCTCTTTGTCACTGTCTGAGTTGATGAAAGTGAGGTTAGATCTTAAAGTTACTCTAGAGGGGGGGAGGTGAATAGAGTATTAAAAGTTTTTCACTTAATTTTATAGCGGAATTAAAATAGTGATACTTATATGTCTATTGCAGAGTGAGTTATAAAATAAAATAAGGAAGCACAACATACAACACAGCAAAATAAGCACAACACAGACGACACAAGAATTTTATAGTAGTTCCCCACTAAACCTGGGTACGTCTACTCTTCTACCACACTTGGTAGGATTCCACTACAGGTATTTGATCAGGTGCCCTGCCACCAAAGGGGTTTTGATCAGGTGTCCACACACCAAGGAGCTTTTGATCAGGTGCTCTAACCAAACTACAGGTTTTTGCTCAGGTGCCCTGCCACCAATGGGTGTAACTTTTGAAGGGAGTTATAACCCTTTATACAGTTGAAAGAAAACAAAAATATATTGTTATTCTCTTTCAGAGAAGACTCTAGTGGATCCTTGATGATGTTGAAGAGCTCCCCTGATTTGATTAGTGTTTGATGATCAGATCAGGAAGCTTCTTCTCTAGAATGTAGTAACTCCTTTCTTCTTCCTCTGTAGTTGAGATCCTGAACAAATGATCTAGATTAAGTGTCTCAGGATGAAGATGATCTGCAGAGAAGAGTTAGCAAACAAGATAGATAAAAATATGTTGTTCTCTGTCTCTCTCTTCTTTGTGCTTTCTCTGTATCTATGTAATCTGGAGAGCTTCTCTCTTATCTTCAATTCTTGATTCTCTCTTTATAAAAGGAACGAGATAAAGTCTCTTTTATCAACTGGACTCCTCGAGAAGATAAACTGCCATCTTTCATTTAAGCTGTTCTACAACGGCTATATCATTAATTGTTATGCAATGGCTATATCATTAATTTGTTCTGCAACGGCTATATCATTAATGTGAGGCAGTGACAATTCATACAAAAGAAGGGCAGCAATATATAAATAGAAACTATTCAAAATATTGCTTTATCAAATCTGACAACATATAGAATTTTAGTCGAGCTGAGAAATGAGATTTTATAAAGCTGATAATATTTCGTCGATCTCAGCTTGAAGTTCGTCGGGCTGAGCTCGACCTTTATCAATCAGATCATTGATTAACTGCTGAGTGAACTTTTGCCGAGCGCTGCTTGGTTTTCGCAACTTCAAATATATTTCGTCGAGCGCTGCTAGCTTTTCGTCTATCGCAGCTTCAGAGATATTTCGTCGATCGCTGTTAGCTTTTCGTCGATCGCAGCTTCAGAGTCATTTCGTCGAGCGCTGCTAGGTTTTTGTCGATCGTAGCTTTAGAGATATTTCGTCGATCACAGTTTAACTTATATTATTTTCTCAGTCTTCTGTCTTAATGAGATTTGATCTAAGTTATACAAGATGTGTTATGATAGAAACTTAGACCATAAAGATGGATCCTTACTCAAATCAAAATTAGGGTTCCAACAGTTGACAAAGGAGCCCTGATGCCAATCTTTGATGCAGGAAATTCATCATCCTTTTCAACAGCAAACAACCCAATGTAGGCTTCTTCTTCTTCCAAATCTGAGGATGATGACTCAGTCTCTCTCCAGCTTTACTACTTCTTAGCTAGGAAGGATTTTTCACCCTTCCTTCCCATCTGGTGAAGGGCTTTCTTATCACCTCTTTCCTTCCTCTTGACTGGAGAGTCAGCTATGACATGTCCAGGCTTGCTGCAGCAATAACAAATCACATTATTTGAAATATGTTTAACATGTTTAGGATCATATCTGTCCCCCTTGGGGTGCCGCTTTTTAGATCTGTTGTGATCCTTCCTAGGATGTAAGGAGGAGGAAGGCTTGTTCTTCCACTGCTTCCTCCTCCTCATCTTCTTGAAATGCCTTGAGAAGGCGGCAAACTTCTCATCAGATGAGCTGCTTTCAGATGTGATGTGTTCAGAATTTTCTGAGCTAACATCCCTTCTTGGTGGTAAAGGCATCCTTGCCTTGCTACTGTCCTCTCCCTTGCATAGGGCATGGAGGATGTATCATCCTCCTTCCTTGCAGATAGCTATATTTCATAGGAGAGCAGCTTTCCAAATAAAGTGTGGGGAGGAGTCTCACCCAGCTTTGCCACCTATCTTATGGCACAAATCTTGGTATCCCAATCTCTAGTTAGAGATCTTAGAAATTTATCATTTAGCTCATAATGAGTGAAGACCCTTTCATAGGTCCTCAACTCATTCACTATTCTGAAGTGCCTCTCATAGCAGTCAGCTATGCATTCTAGGATTTGTTGTCTGAAGGCTTCATACGCCTAATTAAGGAGGGATTTCCTATAATCCCTCACTTCTTCAGTACCTTCCATGTACACTATTAGTGTGTCCCACATGTCCTTGGCAGTCTCACAATGTATTAAATTTTGGAAGGTAGAATCATCAATTGCATTGACTATTATATTTTGTGCTCTTTTGTCCATTGTGACCAATGCAATTTCATCCTTTGTCATTTCAGTATATGACTTGGCTACCTGTCTTGTAGGATTAATAGTGGAGGTTTTTGTGACTACAAATGGACCCTCCTGGACAGTAATGTAAATCCTAGGGTCTGAGGCCTCCATGAATAGCCAAAACCTTTTCTTCCAAATGCCAAAAGTCTATTTTTTGCATATTGGCAACTTCATTGACCTCATCTCCTTCTGAACTCCATTGGTAGTCGTTGGATTCAGATTTGACTACTCCTATGTAGGATCTGGTTAGACTGTTAAGTCCTTTTTGACCAACCTACCTATGATAACACTTGATAGTTTATAGGTTACTAGTCTAATTCACCTAGAGGGGGGGGGGGGGGGGTGAAAAGGTCTATTTGAATTTTACTTAATTGTTGCTAGCAGTTAGTGAGTAGTAAACAAAAACTCAAGCAAACACAGAAAGCACACAGTTCTTTATAGTGGTTCCCCAAGACAGTGTGTCTATGGGTAGTCCACTTCCCCGTACACCTTTCGAACAGAGTGTTAGACAAGGCAAATGCCTCCAATCTCAGCTCTAAGAGCTTAGAACACAGATCCATCGGGATCTCTCAGGTTTGCTCCAAATCCTACCTCAGGCTAACCAGCCCTAACAACTCAGAGTGCCTCCACTCTGACTGCTCAAAGTTCACCTTGATCTCCTACCTTGGGCCTATCAAGAACCCCTACTTCTCAGGCAATATAACCTATAGCTCAGGCTCAACCGCCTTACAGATCTCAGGCTCAACAACCCAACAATCTCAAGCTCAATAGCCCTACTACTCAGGTTCAACAACCCTACAATCTCAGGCACAGTGCCCTACATGCTCAGAACAATATAGTTCTTACAAAGGTTATAAGTATAGCTTACAACAGTTGACAACAATGATATTGTGTTTTATTGCTTATGCACAGCTGGAACAACCTTGACGTTGGGGTGAATGAAATCTGCAGACCTGCTCCTATTTGATCCTTTTCTTCAGTAGAAGAGAAAAGATCACCTTGTTCTTCTGGATAGAAGAGTTACCTTCTCTCCTTGTATATTCTTGCTGGTTCAGTAAGCAGAAGGTGAGAGCTCTTGACAGTCGTCAATGGAACAGTAGATGGCTCTCACACTTTTTAGCACTTAGCAATGCAACAGCAACAACAACCAGCCCCTTCTGAAATGCCCTAAGATGTTCTTTTATACTTATTCAATCTTCAACGGCTCTTAGGAGGCCCCTGACATAATGGAAGAGGATAGAATATTGTATCTTGCCTTTACAGCAATTTGCGCCAAAAGTAAATCCCGCTAGTATCGTCTTTCAAATTTGAATCCGTCTCAGCAGTTGGGCTGAGACAGTCTTCAGTCTCAGCGGTTTGAGTTGTCTTGGTCTCAGCAGATCCACTGAGACAGATTGTCTTCATAGTGGATTTTGTCTATCTGCAGCTCAGCTGAGGCAGACCCCTTCTCAGCGGCTCCTGGCCTCGTCTCAACGGTTTAGCTGAGACAGTGAGCTCGTCTTAGCACTTTTGACAATAAACCACTGACCTTATCCCAAAGCTTGGAATAACTTAACCCTGCATAGTCATGATGCAAAATATGGTTTATCAAATACAATATGTACTTAGCATTATGAGTGATTCCTCTTCAAATCAAGGGAACATTGAGGGCAATATTCCCAACAAAAGAGGTCACCCAAAAGGACCTAGATGATGCCCTAGCATGGTGTGGGCACTCCAGGAAGACCTATGGTTCTCTGGAAAGGAAGAGTTTCAATCAGCAGGGAAAGTTGCTGGCTGATATAGTGGGAAAAGCCCTTCTCTGCAATGTAGGGTCACATGCCGGGATATCCAAAGCAATGTTTGACATAATGGCAATGATTGTACTAAGCAAGAAAATAGATTGGGCTCAAATCATCTTCAAGAGAATATAAGAAAGCTTTCAAGTGCCCAATCTTGGTAGGATACTATCCCTTTATCTGCAACTATCATATCTTGGAAATTTCAACAAGAAACTAGGAGTAAAAATCCATCACATGAGAAGGATGGAGATAAAGATACTTGAAAGGTGGGAGAAGGTTCTAACAAAGTCTCCCAAGGGGATAAAAACTGCAAAGGATGTGGAAAGTGGGGAAGAAAACTCTTCTGCAGAGAGTGACCTTGCACACAATCTAGATCTATCAAGCTCTGAGGAGAATGTATAGCAGAGGAATGTCTCTCTTCAGACTTTAGCACTGAGCATGGGATCCATGACCATTGCAGGATCAGATCAAGGGAATGCAGAAACTGAAGGGGAGCATGACACTGAGCTCCCTGCTTATGTGGAAGATGTTATCATCAAGATCACTATGGCTGAAGATGCTGTCCATCCTAGATTAGCAGCCAATGAGGACCCAAGTGGAGCTCAACATGAAGCAAATTAAGGAGATCTTGCTAATAAGACAAGCAGAGATCTGCTAAATGTTGAAGAATCAACTATGCCTGAGGATGAAGTGAGACAGACAATCTTCCTTTAGAAGATCTCCTTCTCTTATGTTTGATGAGGCTGGAGGAATGGATGACTACCTCTCCATAATAGTGAAGAAGAAGGTTGAGGGAGAACCTTAAAATTCCAGCTCTTCTCCAGAGCAAAGGATAGAAGACTCCTCATTGCTGGTCCAGATAAGGATGCTCTTGGAATAGCAAAGAATCAAACTTGAAAACTATGTTGACACTGCTGTCAATGAAATATTAAGAGATATGTGAAGTGAGACTGCCAGTCTGAAAATTGATATGAAGAATCTGCAAGAGAACATTGACACACAATAATAACTCACTCACAAGGGTCTAGCTGATGTCATTGAAAATCAGGTTGTAACCTCCGACAATCTCGAAAAGGCCTACGTAGCTACCACCAGGAAAATGGCTGAGCACAAAGTAATCATTCAGGAAAAGCTAGATCTCTGCACTCAAAAGCTGGACAGTCATCTACTCCAAACCAAGAATCATTTGGAAAAAGGAATTCAAATGCTAAAAGACAAGATTCTAAATCTTCGGGGAGCCTACAAAGGGACATCTCAGAAGAAGTCATAAAGGGGGAGAGATCTATGATAAGGGCCAGTGGTGAGCATGCTATCTGGACCTCCAATACAATCAGGGAAGCAATGAATCTCCCTCCTATCTTCTATGATGAGCCTGCTGATCCACTTGCTTATACATCAGCTACTGCTGCTGATCAAAGTAAAGGAAAGGAGATAACAGGGGAAGATGAGATAAAGCTAAGGAAGAAAAGATATTGAGAAGAAATGGAGAAGAAGGATGATTATGAGAAATGGAGCCCCAAATCAAAAGATATTATATTAAATGCATGGGAGCACATTAAAATAAACAAAGCTGAAAGATACAATTGTATAGCTCCAAAGAATGGACCATATATGAAAATCAAGAAGAACTAAGAAGAGCCATGGAAGAGATAAGCAAGCAGGAAGAATCCCACCAAATGCTAAAGAGCCACTCAAATATCATCCTAAGCCAAATGAAAAGTATACTAGGCAATCTGATAAAAAATAGGAGGATGTTTTTAAGAAATCTAGGAGTGAAGTAGTTCTAAAGGAACCAGAAACATTGATGGCTGGTTCATTTTTGGGCAAATGTAGAACTGCTGAAAGTTTCAAAATATATTTAACTATTTATAAATTCTCAATGAAATGATGTTTCTTACTCTGTCTCTTATACTATGATCCTCTCATATCATATAAACTAAACTGAAATAATCTTACTATATGTTGATTTTCATTAGATGTACTTTATCATTGAATGAGTTATGACTTCTTCAAATAGGGGGAGATTGTTGAGAATAGTGCCCAGCAATGTTCCTGATTTGAAAAAGTGCTCAGGTCAATGATAAGTATTATTTGTATTTGATGTGCATTTGATGTGACATGAGCAGGTTAGAATATCATACACACTAAGCATAATGTATAAGGATCAAACAAAAATATCCAAGGCAAATATTAACGTGTCAATAACATACACACGACGATATCATTGTAACAACGATTATCATCATTGAGAAGACTCGTGAAGGCTCAAGGCTTGCTGCATAGTATAGACTGTATGTACAATACTTATCTAATCTCTCTAAGTCCAAAATCGTTGAGAAGGACTAGACATATCATCGAATAAATATGTATATATCATTAAGACTACTTGCAGAGATCAGTAGAAAGATTATGTCATTAATCATCATGACAATATGGACAACACGATGATATCATTGTGTCAACAAAGTACACATGATGATATCATTGTGAGAAAAAGAAGAATCAACCAAGTCATAGTATCGTCATGTCAACTAGTATCACATAACGATATCATTGTTAAGTCTGGCATAATGATGCTCTATTGGAATCATAAAGAAAAATGTTCAGTTAAGTCGACGACATCGTCGTAAAGGAGCTTTGTCGTCCACAAGACTAAGTCAGAATTCATAGATATAGTTGGCAGCTGAAGTGTTCCCTATCGTCAGGATGATCCTGATGATATCGATGATAAGTCAGGATGATATTGACGATAAGTCAGGATGATCTCGACGATATCAATGAGAAGACCTTAAGTCAACAAGATGTTCGCGATGACATCGTTGAGTTGACTTCATGTTGTCGTGAGTGCAAGTGTAGCTGAGATATCTCATATCGTTGAGATATCCATCTCAGAAGAAGATTTAAGAAGACTTGAAGAATTGTCTAAGTCCAAGATGGATCAGCGTGATGGCAAGGTCTGTCATCAAGATGTTTCTCATATCATCGAGACCGACCGAGATAATTCAAAGAGCGTTGTCTACATTTAATGTCGGTGCCTGATGGTCCAATCAGCGCATGTCATTAAGGAATGGGCCTCTGACACTTAAAGGACATCTGAGTAGACCGTTAGACGGTCCATCAGTCATACAAAAAGGATAAGTGTCTACCCTAATCAACAACATAGAGAATACACAAATCAATCGAATAGTAAAGATGGTTGTGTGAAGAAGGAACAATCTCTCGAGAAGAATATGCTCTTGATCTCTGTTCTCTAAGTCTCAATCAATCAACATCGACTGTCAAGTTGTGTTCTACATTGAAGAAAAGATAGAAGAAAAGCTTTGGTTAATCAAGAACTAGTCTTTATAGCTTTCTCTTCAAGTACATAGGTCGTCAACATCTGAACTCAGAAGAACTCCCCAATATTTTCTTTACTATGTTAAGTTTTCTTCATTATTGTATCTTATATATTTTCTATAGGGATTGAGGGTTTGAGTTGTAGGGCTTGAGGTCCCGAGTAATAGGGCTTGAGGACCTGAGTTGTAGGGTTCCTGGAACTTGAGGTAGGATCCTAGAAGGATCTGAATTATAGGGCTTGAGGGACTGAGCTGTAGGGCCTGTATGCCGGAGTTGTAAGATCTGTAAAGTAGATCTAAGTTTTGGGGGAGTTTGATGACTCTAGCAAACTGCTAGATAGGCGCAGAGGGACAGTGGAGTACTCTAGATACATTATCCAGTGAAACCACTATAAATCATTGTGTGTTTTCTGTGGTGTGCTTCAAGTATATTTATATCCCTAAGAAAGAAAAAACATTAAGTAAAAGAATACTAAAATTTTTGAAACACCTATTCACCCCCCCCCCCCCACCCCTCTAGGTGATTAGACAACATCCTAAACTAACACTTGGGCATTGTGTATGAGGTATCGTACGATATCGGTGCCTGATACATTGAGCCTTGAGGACTAGATATAACATCCCACAAACAACTAGACCCTTAGGAGGGTTTTTGCCATGACTAGGTCATGACAAAGCACTAGGAATACCAAAAAGATCATAAGAGCCTTGGTAAATAGGTAAAGTCACCTTGGTTTGCAGATAGTAAATTCTAGTTATCTAACCTATGGTTGGAGATTTAGGTATCAAGTTGATCACCTAACCCTACCATGACACCCATAACCCTTAAGAAGCCCCTTGGGTCACAAAGGACCCATTGGGGTCAAACCAATTGGTCAATTTGACCAAAGTCAACCCTAGCCCCAAATAAGTCAAACCACACTATTTAGGGTCAATTAGGGTTCAATTAGCCCAAGTGACTTTCCCCAAGTTCCCCTACCCATTAAGATAGGCCAATGGGTCAACATTGACCTAATGGGCCCAATCAATTTCACCAATTTGACCAAAGTCAACACTTGGTCAATATTGCCCAAATTGGGTTAATCAAGCCCAAAGCTCAATACCTTTGGGCTAAGACCAATTTCAATGGCCAAATGATTAGTCACCACTAAAATTACATGGAATGCCACTCAATTTCTGTATGGGGTGACTAGGAGAGAGAAAATATGAGTTTCCCCAATTTAGAAAGAGAAATCAAGTGGCCATTCATGGTGATTGAATGCAATTGACCCCTCAATTCTCCCACAACTGATGGGCATTCATCTCCCCTTTTAGTTATAAGGAGTTCTCTGATGTTTCCATGCCTTGGGGAGCTCAATTTCATGGAAATTGGGCATGGCTGAAATTACCATTAATGGCCATTATTGTCATTCAACTTTGCCCTTCTCCCTCAATTGAGCTCTTTAACTCCTTCAATGGTCGGAGAGGAGTGAAGCCCCCAACTTTTCAGAAGGAATCGTGCAATAGAAGCAAAAGAATCCATGGCCCCCAAACCTTCTCAAGCTTCCATGGTGAACCATCGGTCGGCAAGGAAAATGGCCACCTCACAGATCTAATCTCCTCCTCCCTTAGTGCACAGATCCTAATCTAATTGGGGCTTGATTCGAGCCAAATCAGGCTCGAATTAAGTTCCTGAAAAGCTGGTTTTTGAGCTCTTTTTCCCCGCTAGAAAACCCTACTCCGGCCACCACCGGCCGCCAAACCACCGCCAATCGACGGCCACCACCTTGATGAAGGTGGTGGTGGCAATGGCCGGCTGGGAGGATGTGTGGATGGCCAACAAATCGAGTCCAAATATCACCCAGGGCGGGCTATCGGGGGCCGTCAAACTTCTGGGTATGATGGCCCACATCCATCGAATTTGGCGTGATCTGCTACCCGTAGACCGAAATGATATAATGTTTAGGTTATTTGTATTTTGTCACACAATGTGCAGTGAATGGTTTTAAATAATAAAACTACATATTGACCTCTAATGTAAAAGTGGTCAACATAAAATATGTTAACCTTGGTGTCTATTGTAATATAAAATTTGTTTCACTAAATTTGTCCCACTAGATCTCTCTCAGCACCCTTTTTGGTGCAAGGTGCCCCTAGGGCTAACCAGAAATGTATTTGAATGCCCCTATATATTCACTTAGTCAAAAGGACTAAAAATTTGACCAAACGCCAGCCTAGCCACGACTCACATCATATCTAAAAATCAGAATTTTTGGATATCATTTTTCTATAGTTTTTGAAATAATTTAATATTACATACATGACTTAAATATAGAGTCTATGGACCTCAAAATCTCCCAAATCTCTGGTGGATGATTAGTGGGGTCATTATATGGCAATGATAAAAATCTCAGCCCATTTTGGTTTAATTTTATTTGGTAAATTAGTGTTCATTTTGGTCACTAAGGAAGTTTAAATTCTAATTCATAAAAAAGGTGCACTTGTGGATTTGAGTGGCCATCCCTCAACCAAATGTGATGAAACTTGAGTCACCTCTTTTTTATCACTTAAAACACACCCACAAGTATTTTTAGGAGGTTTAGGGTTGTAATACCCAGAAAACCTAGTTCAACCACCTTGGGGTGCATATAGGGGTTTATGAAATAAATGATGTCATAACACCATCGATGGGCTTGAAACTTTGAATATAGTTTCATAGGGTGAATGAACACCCTGGATAATATTGTTGGAGTTCTTAGAATTATTATCATCCACTGAATATTTAATATTTAAATTAATAACTTTCATTTCAAGTGCCAAATATATAGTCATATGCTTTAGAAAAGTTATGAAACTTGGACAGTGAAATTTTCATGATGCTATGAGTCTCTGGAGAATTTAATTACAATTTTTGAATAAGGTAATTTGGTAGTTACTTCATAATGAGCCAAAAGTCAATTTCCATGATTTAAATTAATTATGTGGTCATATGATTTTAGAAAAAATTGAAATTTTTTCATAGAGCCTCTAGGGTTATTATAATGCTCTGAAATTTTTGTCACAATTATTGGATGAGGATTTATAGTGCTTCTTTCACAAATTCACTATATTCAATTCTCTTGAAATAGTTAATTATATGGCCAAATGATTTATGAGAATATGGTACTTGGCCAATAGCCCTTTTTGGTCATCATGATACCTACAAATTTTGTTATAAATATTGGATGAGACAATGTACTGGTTCCTTCACAAATTGGTCTAAACTTATTTCCTTTACAATAATTAATTATGTGGCTAAATGGAATTAGAAAAATATGAAAATTGGTCAGTGAGCTTCTCTGGTCAATATGAAATTTTTGTAATTTTATCATAATTTTTGGAAGGACATTTACTGTACTTTGTTCATACATTTGTTAGAAGTTGTATTTATGATATATTTAAATTACATGGGTTCGTGATCTTGTAAAATACTCAATCTCTGTTGGAGGACATTTTAGACTTATTAGAACCCCTGGAAATTGATTCATGTCATTTGGGTAGAAGGAAGTTGAAGCTCCTTCACAAATTTGGACTATACCTCAATTATTCATATAATGATTTTCAAGGAAATAATTAGGGAGGAAAAATATTGTTGGATCGGTCGGCGCCCTTAGAGGGGGGGGGGGTGAATAAGGGTTTTTCAAAAACTTTAGATTTTATTTAGAAAAACTTTGGAATATTGCAATATTAAAACAAGAAGTCAAGTAAAACAAAAAGAGAGACAAGCTTTATTGATATTAAATAAGTTTTACAAAACTTGATCTCAATGGCGCTACAGATCAGAGGCGAATAATAAAAACTCTTTTCGTTTTCTATCCCGACTTGCTTCACCACGAACCGGTGGCCCTAGCCTTCTCCTTCCCGGATTCGGCCTCAAGCCGCTCTAGCCAATCCTTCCCCGGATGTGACCTCGAGCACCCCCTAGACCTAGCCTAGATCTAGTCGCCAACACGAGGTGAATTTCAGCCCTAAGTCCTTACCCCAGACCTAGTCGCCAACAAGAGGCGATTTCACTACCATTTACAAAGAAAGATAGATAAATAAAATAATAAAAACTCCCTTAAGATGAACTTCTGAAAGTGGAGGCGAAGATCCGCTGGAGAATCAGTGTTTGTCGAAGCAGACTTTGTTTGGATTCGGCGTGATGGAATCCTCCTTTAGAAGTTGGCAGAGCCTTGCTGGGACCTCAAATTTCGGCCAAGACAAGCCTCTGGAATTCTAGCACTCTCTCTCTGAGGTGTATGCAATAGGTGTCACAAAAACAAGAGGAGAGGGGGTACTTTTATAGCCAAAGCGCTACCGCCGGCGCTACCACTACCGCCGGCACTATCCCTGATTAAGCAATGTTTTGCGCGGCAGTATCTTCAATTCGCGGCAACATTTTGCTCTATGACTCTTGTGCGCCATGCTACCGCCAGCGCTAGTAGCTACCGCCGGGCGCTATCCCTGATTAAGTAACATTTTGCGCGGCAGGATCTTCAATCCGCGGTAATATTTTGCTCTATGTCTTTTGTGCACCATGCTACCTCCAGTGCTAGTAGCTACCACCGGGCGCTAGCTCCTTCTAAAGACACTGTCGGAATCATGTTAACCATCGCTAGCGCCAGGCGTTATCGCTACCGCCGGCGCTAGTGGCCATATTGGAATTCTGGCCTCAATTTTGGGGACAACCATCCTTGAGTCATGTGGACTTTGTTTTCCTGCACACTTAAACACACAAGATCAAATACACATAGGATTTGTTATTCTCAAACCTAGGAGATGCGGAAGACCATGTTCCAACAAACCCCCCCTTTTGATAATAACAAATCCATTAATGATAAATCAAAGCATTAATAAATAAGCATGATGAGACTATACTTGTGTGTGTGTGACAGTGATGACTTTAGGATAATTATTGATTTTAGCATTTAGAATTTCTCCCCCTAAATACATGCCCCCCCTAAGTGAATGCTCCCCTAATATGTAAGCTATCATCTTAATTTGTCATGTTGTATTTTTGATAGCGGGTTATATTTATCATGTTAGTTCTCCCCCTTTGTTATTAGCAAAAGTGGGTAGGGAAACAAAGCACTAAAAATGTGTAAATAAAAGAGAAGGCATGATCGAGCTTTTTAAGTAAATGATAAGGAGTTTTAGAATTGTATTTCATTTAAATAGATCAGAGTTATAAGCATTACAAAAATTTTCATAGAAGGAAATCAGAGTTTTTAGCATAAAAAAGTAATGATTTTCCCTTTATATAAAAGTTTTAAGCATAAAAATAAGGATTTCCAAATAACCAATCTACCCAGACAATATGTCCACACCCTAGCCCCGTACTAAGTGACGGATGGGCATGAGGAGCTGCAAACATGTCGTAGGTTGGGGTGTTAGTCCCATATGCAAACACTAAACAAAACTCAACCTAGCACTCTTTCCCCCCAGTGCCCGCAAAGCCCCACTAGAACCCTCCACGGTTAAGGACAAAACATGACTAAAGATAAGTTTATCTAGTGTATACAACCCTACGCCCCCGCTATGGTGAGATATGAAGTCACCGATAATAGTTTTTTTTGAAACATGAAGCTTTTAAATCTAATGGGAAGAATCATAATTGAATTTTTTGAAATAAAACTTACTTAGCTATATGGAAATTCATGAATGTATCAGAGTTTGAGCATTGCGGAAGATTTCGAAAAAGAAACACCATAATACTAAATAAGAGTTTAAGTTAAAAAGGAGATGTTTTTGAGATTAAAACTAACTTTATAAAGATAAAAGTTGAAGCATTTTGGAAGAAAGAAACAACATCCTTTTAGCAATGTTTCACTTGTTGGAAGAGCGTTTAGCATACACGTTTATATTGAAATAAATCAGAGTTTGTTACAATAAAAATGATATGCGTGTTAGAACAACCAATATAAATTCTACCAAGCAAGTCTACCACTTGTTTTTAAGAAAAAATTTGAGATTTAAGACTTGATATAAGCATGAAAGTTCAAGGTAAAATTTATATGGTGATGATGCGGAAGACTTGTAGAAATAAATGAAACATCTTATTGTAATCAAGAATAATCCATAAAAAGATATATGAGTTTAATTTCAAAAAAAAGATGTTTATGTAAATCATGTTTCAATGAAAATCTTTTATGGTTGACAAAAATAACCAAGCATGAAATAATATTATCACAAAGAGATTACTACAATGTTATTTCAATTCACAATTTCAAATCATACCAAACATTATAGAAACACATGCTAGGTTATCTACTGCATTTCATAAATAAAAGGTATTATAGAATTAGCATTAGGATCCAATACTCATGAGAAGAAGTGTTATGGAAGATAATGATGTGCACATAAGTGTATTTTTGAGTAATGTAAACAAATGTTTTAATCAAAAATACAAGATATATGTAAAGTACGAGCACAATAAAACACAAATAAGATTACTTCCACACACTTTAATGCATAATAAAAAGTACAACTACCAAGGTGCTCTGCACACACAATGCTCATTAAGACTTATCAGGGTGCAAAGTAGTTCTTGGGGGATCACATATTTTATTTTGAATTTTGAGACTAGTGATCCAGTGTACTTAAGAGTAAGTGGTTTTTCTTATTTTTGAAAGAAAGATTTGATTTGCACAAGACACTTTACTAATCTTTCCAAGGTGCTCAACCTCACAATGCTTAATAAGACTTATCATGAGGTTCAAGTTGTGCTTGGTGGAGTTATCTTTGTCATTTATTTTATAATTTTGTTTTGTACAAAGTTCTCTGAATACACTTGTTTTGCAAATCAATAGAATTAATGAAAAACATAACCACTTTTCTTAATTTTTAAGAGTGCAAAATAAGGAGTGTAGGTAAGATACTTGTGCAATTTTAATCCATTGTACTAATCCAGAACATACACAAGTATTCTTAGATTAAACACATATGTAGATAATGCCAAAAAGGGTGAGTGAATAAACATCATTATCAAACATAAAACATTTACTCATACTTAGAGGCATGCTAAGCTTAGTTCTACACAACCTTTAAAATATAATTGATGCACATATTAATAGATATATCAAAGCATGATGAAAACAATTTTCAATGTAGTTTGAAAAGATAAATTGAAACATTGTAGAATTTCTAAATAATAGACTAAATCATGCTTGATTATCACAGGAAAGTCCATACAGTATTTTTGATAGTTTTAGTGTTTTATATTTTTGTATTTTGATTTTAGCAAATATAAGCATATTTTTGTAATTTTTGCTTTTGTATTTTTGTATTTGATTTTTGCATAAAAAATAGACTTTTAAACAACAACAAAAAAACAGAAAAAAACATATTTTTTGTAATTTGGTTTTTGTAGTTTTATATTTGATTTTTCAAAAAATAAAGAAAAACAGAAGTGCAAAACTAAGTAGAAAATATAGATTAAAATATTTTTAGAAATTTTTCAAAATTTTAAAATCACAGAAAATTGAACGTGGACACTAGCGCCTGCGGTAGCACTAGCGCGGGAAACAGTGAATGATTTTTTGTGATTTTGAATATTTTAATTATTGATTTTGATTAAGTGTCCCAATAGCAGTTCCATGCTGAAATATCAGATTTTTAGGAGATGTTAGATAGTGCAAATTGCATGAAACATTAGCGATTTAGTGTATGACTTGTCAACGCATGATGTATATTTTCATATATTTTCATTTTCATTTTTCTAAGACTGATATTTATCAATATAATGTAAATTGAAACTGATAGGAAATGTAAGCACAAGATATCATGTTTGAATAAGCCAAATGATATATGTTCTAATGATTAATCCATTAACTATGTGTTTGATGGAATTTTAGTATTCTATTATGATTTTAAATCACATAACATCATAAATGTTGTACCTAGCATAGATACACAAGCATAAACCAAAAAGTGATGCTAGGATGATGAGTTTGGATGCGGATTAATCATGCATTTTGTGAAAAATATTTTTCTTCATTATAAGGGCTAACAAAACAAGATCAACAATTTCGCATTTTAATCTTTAGCCTAAGCCCTTTAATAAACCATTTAAATCCATTAAAATTTTATCATTAGTCTTGGCAATAATTTCAATTTACAATTCATAATTCAAGACATTTTAAAGGTAATAGATTTAGAAGGTAAAAATAAAAAGGATAAGTAGATCACTAAACAGAATGATATGACTTTAATTCACTTTTATTGATTCATTTATGAATTATGGTTTATGAAAGTCATATCACAAGATTTATAGAGTGATCATATCATGTTAGTTTAAACAAAACAAAAGAAAATAAACAAAAACGAAAGTTTAAGCATATCATGAAGTAGAGAAGTGATATTTCATTTTTAGTTGATTTCTACTTCATGCAAATGATGGGATACTAATGAATGAGAGATTTAGGTATCCAAATAGGACCGGGTGTGACGGTTCCTTTGGGTACTCAAATAAATCGTGTTTGCTTTTGGGGAGATAGTGATGAGTGGACCCTTTCTTTTGTCATTAGTGCGTTATTCTTAAGAATGGGTCTCCATTCATACTTTGGTTTAATGTTATTCTTATATGTCAAATTTCCATTATGATAATCTTTATATTAATGATTATGATTGTAATGATTATTGAAGGTATTTTTCATAGGAAATTTGGAACGTTTAATTTTTCGTTGGGAGAAGATTGATATTGTAAATGATGATGATGATAGTGTTTTGGAATTTCATTTACTATCTTTTGATGTTTTTTATTCCCATTGTTTGGTTTATTCATATTTTGAGATATCATATTTAACTTGCTTTTAGAGTTTGTTTGATATTGAGAATTTTTCTTTAAGATTTCCTTAAGCAAGATAATTTTAGTTTCTAATTCATTGTTCTTAAGTTTCAAGTTATGTCTAGCTTTGTTATACGCAATTGTGCTATTTTTAAGAGTAGAAACAATTGAATCAATATGGTTTTGGTATTCATTTCTGTATTCCTCAAATGTTTCATCCATCTCTTCAATTTCAATTTTATAACTTTTGCATGTAGCACAATCACCTTTTAAAGATGAATTTTCTAAAGATAATTTTTCATTATGTTCTTTTATACAAATAATTTCTTTTTCAAGTTCCTTAGGTTTTTCCTTAAATTTATCACAATCAAAACAAGGTTTTGTGTTTTCAAGTAAAGGACAAGATGGTGAAACCACATCACAATTAGATTCTAAATTAACATTAGTTTTTAATCTCTTATTTTCTAAACGTAAATTTTTATTAGTAATTTTCAATTTCTTGATCTTACGTTTAGCAGTTTTTAGTATATTGAAACTAGAAATGGAAGTTATCACACAATAAGAAGATTTTGACTTTCTGACAGCGCTTTTGGTAGAGGCAAAATGTGTGCATGAAGTTCCTTCGTTATCTTTTGCGCCTTCCTCCATCATAGATGAATTTTCATCTTCTTTTTCTTTTGATGTATTGCTCTCTTTTTCCAAGTTAGTTTCCATGATTTCCATGGCTTTGCAACGAGAGAGATCTTCTTGAATAGTTGTTGATGCTTGTATGTTCTCTCTGAGGTGTATGCAATAGGTGTCACAAAAACAAGAGGAGAGGGGGTCCTTTTATAGCCAAAGCGCTACCGCCGGCGCTACCGCTACCGCCGACGCTATCCCTGCTTAAGTAATGTTTTGCGCGGCAGGATCTTCAATCTGCGGCAACATTTTGCTCTATGCCTCTTGTGCGCCATGCTACCGCCAGCGCTAGTAGCTACCGCCGGGCGCTATCCCTGATTAAGTAACATTTTGCGCGACAGGATCTTCAATCCGCGGCAGCATTTTTCTCTATGCCTCTTGTGCGCAATGCTACCACCAGCGTTAGTAGCTACCGCCAGGTGCTAGCTCCTTCTAAAAACACTGCCGAAATTGCGCTAATCATCACTAGTGCCAGGCGTTATCGCTACCGCCGGCGCTAGTGGCCATGTTGGAAGTCTAGCCTCAATTTTGGGGACAACCATCCTTGAGTCATGTTGACTTTGTTTTCCTGCACACTTAAACACACAAGATCAAATACACATAGGATTTGTTATTCTCAAACCTAGGAGATGCGGAAGACCATGTTTCAACAAATATAAGTTACAGATATTTCTTCAACATATATCATAACCAACCTCTGGATGTCTGGTTCATCATATGAGAACCTTGGGGACATGTAGGACCTTTACAATTGTCATTCTTTCCCCTTGAGATTGAAGTGGTCTGCGGATAGCCAAAATGGAGTTTGGTGGTTTTAGGTACATCTTTCCATTAGTCATTGGTTAGGGATTCTTCAGTGAGAGGTTATGTCGGTCATCTCTATGTTGGAAGGGGAAAAAGTCCCTTCAGGACCTCCCCTAGTTGTGAGTGTGAGTTGTATAATCTTAAGTGGAGTATTGGTGTTCAAGAGAACATTAATACAAACAGTGAATCTTAATCCATTATAACACTCTAGAGTAACTTGAGAGGATGGTGTTAGGTAGTTACCAATAAAAAATAAGTGTCTTGTGAAAGGGAGGTTTGGCTATCATCCCATCGTACCTCCTACTACCGCTGTGAGCCCCTCACAGGGTAGACCTCGGGAAGTCCAAGACTAACCCTTAAACTGATAGGGCATATAACAAGGAAAGATTAATCTAATAACATGTTATCAAGTACACAGACAAACACACCCTTATATTAAGGGAAGAAAGTTTTGGTTGGTCTAGTCCTGTGAGCTGTGTGCTCGGTGTGGGTTAATGGAGAAATGTGTTGCAAGCTGTGGCTTGGTGTTTGTTGAAATGGACTGTTTAGTCCGGTGAGTCGGTGGCTCAGGAGTTCAATTATTACATATATGCGTGTGCATATAAGTGGTGGGTCATCGATATTGGGTAGTCGTTCACACCGACGTCAGTTGGCTCGGCAAGTGTGAGTATTCACATAGCCAAGAAAAGACTAGTGGATTCCAACATTATTATAAGATGCTCTGTAGCACCTAGCTTGGTGTACTGAGTAGTATGTAAGGTCTAGGTTAAGTAGTGTGAATACTGGCCTAGGAGTGGGGTGGCCCAACCCACTTCCTCTATTTGCCACTATGAGAGGTACCTGAGTGTTTAGCTAACTCCAAATCTGGGAGCTAAGGGTCTGTGCATGTAGGGTAGTGTGAGTGAGTTGCACTAGTGTGAAACATAATTATTAAACCTTGCATAGCATTTCATATCATACATAACGTCGCATAAAACCTACACCCCCATCGTATAAATTATTATGGGATCTTTTATATGATAGGCCTTGCAAAATGACCACTTAACCAATACGCTTGTATGGGCATTCTTATAAGTTAAGGTTACCTTTCTTTTGATAGATGCTTTACCATTTTACTATTCTACTTCTTTATTGCCCTTTCTTTACTAATACTTTTTTGTGGTTACATTATTATTATGTAAAGTAGGCCCTGCATAGATAACTTTAGTATGTGCTTCCTGGTAGTTAAGGCCACCGCCATCTGCTTGTACTTCTACTTTGATGTCCTCCTCTTCATTCCTCCCGCACGGTGCTTAGGAGTCACCATGGGAGGGGTGGGGGATTGGCATAGTCTTTTGACTAATGATTGGATGTGACCTAACACCACAGGGGCTCGAACTTGGGAGACAGGGAGCTGCCCCGGAATATCCAGTGCAACTAGGGTACGATGCAATAGGAGGTGAGCCAACCTAGTTCAAGAGCAACAACAACAGCGACTACTGGTTCCAAGAGTGTTTAGCATTATTACTTTCGCGAGCGTTATGTAGTGAGGACTATATGTACTGGGAAGGAGCCCTTTTTATCTTCAGCTTTTCTTATCGTGGACTATTCTATGATATTTTATATATATCACCTTGTTATGTAGACTTAATCTCATATTATTCTACTTTATTTCTCTGTGACGTATGGTTGGCCCAGATGTGAATTTGCTGACAGAATCAGCATCTTGTAATGGCGACCTTCCCGAGAGTTGTTGTCACCGCAAGGTGGCGGTTCTGGGCATAAGACCATGTGGAATTGAAAAAAAGGGGTCTTCAATTGGAATTAGAGCAACATCCCAGGTCACAAAGAAACAAGAAGTCCACAACCCTCGGCACACCCTGTATGAGCATAGTTTGCAGACAAACTAGCAGTGGAAGCAATGGTGTGCCCATGAGGGAAATCACATGCAATAGTCCACTCTTACCTAGATTTTTGGCCAACCCTCTTACAAGTTAACTTTTCCTTATGTAGCCTTCGACAATCCCTGCCCCTCAGTAGGGAACACATCAGGCTCCGCCTGTTATTCCACCCTCGTCAGTTCCTACTCTGTTTCAACAATCGGAGATGAGATAAGTTCTGGCAGCGATCTTGGAGGCTTTCAAAATGCAGCTGACCCCGACTCCATAGCCAAATCCCGGGTCAAATTGGTTGAGTGCCTTTCGAGGCCTCTCCCCTCCATCATTCATCGGGACTGAGTCAGCAGTGCAGACGAAGAAATGACCATATATATCATGTACGATATGCTGGCAGGGGTGCGATGCCCGACATATATGGATGTGTCTTTGGAGGTGTCGTTCTTGGAATATCATGCCAAGAGGTGGTGGAAGTGCCTCATGGACACCACCTATGCAGGATACGAGTGTGCGGACATCACATGGGACGAGTTCAAGACAGCACTCCTAGAGCATTTTGTGTCGCAGACTGTGAGAGATAAGCTAGAGGAGAGATTCCTGCAGCTGAAGCAGAGCAATAAATCGGTTTTTGAGTATTATCGGGAGTTCTCCCACTTAGCTCGCTTCACTTATTCATATCAGCTGGATGATGCGGTCTATGAGAAGAGGTTCTACAAGGGCCTCCGAAATGATCTGAGGCAGGCCCTCCTTTTAGTTGTTGATGACACCCAGGCCCAGATTTTAGAGATGGATAAGAATTTGGAGGCAGACAAGCTCTTGGTTCGAGGAAGAGGGAAAAGACTTGCAGACGACTTGGTTATCGGTGGCAGAAGTCAACAGTAAGGGGTCGTTTCATCGGACAAAGGAGAGGCGAAGAACGACTCCGTCCAGAAGATAGACAGGAGCAGAGAGCTCCGAAAGTTTTGGCACCTCAGTCAATACAGATACGGGAGATGTTGAGGTTGGTGTATGGGGACCTCCCCCACCGGTATGCTACCACTGCCATCAGCCTGGAAATATTCGGGCTAATTTCCCTAGGAGAGCTCCACCACCACAACCACCACAGGCTGCCCCACCTACTCAACAATTCAGAGGTCAGGGACGTGTAACATCCCCCAAATAACTAGACCACCAAGTTGGTTTTGTCATGACTAGGTCATGACAAAACCATAGGAAGAGCTTAAGATCATGTGAGCTTGGATGAGAAGGAGAAAACCCAAGTGGTCTGCATATAGCAGTTTTCAGATACCTAGCCTAGGGTTGGGCTTTAGGGCCTCGCCTTGAATCTTGACACCACCATAGTATCCCTAACACATTAGGGGTCCCCTTGGAGCACCAGGGACCCATTGGGGTCAACCAAATAGGCCAAATTGACCAAAGTCAACCCTAACCCTAAAGTGGTCAAACTAACTCAATTAGGGCCAATTGACCTCCACCATTCCAAATTGACCCTGCCCCTACAATCATAGGGACACTAGAGACCTAATGGATCAAAAAGCCCCATCATGGGACCTCAAATTTGACCAATTTTACCAAAGTCAACTCTAGCCCCATTCTGGTCAAAGTGCCCTATTATGAGGCAATTCACTCTCACCTTGCCAAATTGAGTCCACCTAAACCTTCCTAACCCGTAAGAGAGTCCAAAGGGTCACTACCCTCCCATTGTGGTCAACCCAAGTGGTCAATTGACCAAAGTCAACCTTATCCAAAATTTAGGTCAAAATGACCTACTTTACCCAAATTGAACCCAATCCACTTGAGCTAGACCCAATTTATGTGGTCCACCACCTAATGGGGGTTGAATGCTGCTGAGTTGGCCATTCAATCTCAAGGAATTCGGCCAGGAGAGAAAAATCTCTATTTCCCCCAAAAATGGTGGAGAGAGGAAGAGGAGAATAATGGCATTCATGGCCAATTAAGCCCCAATTGATGGAGATTCACCCCCCAGGCAGTTACAAGGAGTTTGGAACACTTTCCAACCCACCAAGGGGGCTGAATCAAGGGAAATCAAGTGTAACCGAAATCTCCTTCATGGCCATTAATGGCAATTCGAGTAACTCCTCCCCTATAGCCTCAATTGACCCCTTTAACATCTTAAGAGATTGGAAAGGAGTGAAACCCCCCACTTCCCCAAAATAATCGAGCACCAGAAGCTAAGATTGACATGGCGCCGAAAGATCCACCTCCGGCAATGGCGACTCGCCGGAATACGCGCCACCAAGCCCCCACACAGGTCCGATCCGCTTCCTCTCCTCTAGTGCTAGATCCTCTGATGATTCGGGGCAAGATCCGAGCTCAATTGGGCTCGGATCGCGCTTCCAAGAGGGCTCATTTCAAGCCCTCTTTCCCCTGCAAAATCCTCTCACTTCGGCCACCTCCGGCCGGCCAACCACCTCTAATCGCCGGCCACCACCTCCACGAAGGTGGTGGTGGTATTGGTCGGCCCGGGCGGCACTCAGGTGGCCGGGAAAGTGAGCCCAGGATGGGAGCATCTCAGCCCTTGCATGAAGGTAGAAGATGACCAGGCACCGTCCGTTGCGCGCCAAGATCTGTGCGAGATCATTGGAGTATGATATATTAATATGTGTATTAATGTCACACATTTTGCAGTATCTTCTTTTAATTATTAAAAATACTAGACCACCTCTAATGAAAAAGCCCAACATAAACTTTGTAGCCCTTGGTGTGTAGATTAAATGAAAATTTGTTTCAGCCCAATAGGGGCAATGTAGCTCCCTGTAGAGCCATTTTGGTGGGACTGGTCCCTAGGGTAGGGCAACCACCATTTCTCGAATATCTTTTGATTGGGTCATGGGACTGGCTTGAAAATTGAAACCTAGGCTACTAATATCAACCCACTTGTCATATTAAAAGATGTGAATTTTAGGAGAACATTATTCTAAGGTTTTTGTAATAATTTCATAATTCAATTGATAATTAATTAATGGGTCTAATGACCTCCATTCCCTTCCAAATTTTGGTGGGTGCTCCTTAGGGTTATTATATGACCTTGGTAAATATTTCAGCCCAATTGGGACTGATTTAGTTGGGTAGTTTGCTAACCCAAGTTGGGTCAAACTAGGTCAAATTAGGGTATGTTGTTCATCTTGGGGTATTGTAGTCAAAACTCGTCACCATGATGTGAAATCTTGGCCACTGGTTTAAGATCACCTAAAACACCTCCATGAGTGATTTTGGGAGATTTGGGAGGATTTGCCCCAAAACCCTAGTTTTACCCTTAGGGTTGCACTTTGTGTTTTTTGAAGGACATGGTGTCAAATATTATTGTATGGCCATGAAATTTGGTGTACAAGTTCAAAGGGTATAATAATACCCTAAGAGATTTTAGGAGGATTTTAGGAACCCTTACTCCTCCTAAATTAGGTTATAACCCCTTTAGGGAATTTGATTCTAAAAGAAAGTTACATGTTCAAATTATCTTGGATGATGATGAAACTTTGGTAGTGCCTTTAATATCATATGAAGGACCTCTGGTAATTTTTGTGTAATTAATTAAATGATTTAACCAGAACTTCATTCACAAGGCACTTATTTTATCTTAGTCTTAAAAAAATAATTGAGGGTCCAATACTCTCTGGAAAAATTTGCAACATGGTGATAGGACATTTCAGGGTACTAGGAAGCTCTGTAATTTTTTATATAATTGTTGGAGATTGTTATCAGTAGGCTACTTCACAACATGTTCATGTTAGGATTTATTTAGAATATTTATTTAGGTGAGAAAATGATTTCCATAAATTTTGAAACTCAGTCAGTAAGCCTTACTGATCAATATAGAGGTCTAGTAATTATTCCATAATTTTTGGATAAATATTTTTGATGGTTTCTTCATTAACCTCCAACTTTGGATAGATGCTAAATATTATAAATAGAAGACAATTCCTAATTATGAAATTGTGACATTCTGTACTTACTGTTATTTTGGCATGATTGATTTATCTTAATTTTAAGGGAGCCATATCATAAGAATACCTTACACTTCATGTTCATTTTCATACTTGACAAATATTGGAGAAATTAAAATAAATTCTAAAATGTTAAGGAAAAATATGATACTCTGGATTTAGGCTTATAATAGCATGTTAGACACCCAGTAATAATCTTGAGTCAGTTGGATGAATATTAGAGGTACCTCCCCTTATGTGACTCATATAACTCATTTGGTCTGCGTATAGTAAAATTGTAGAACTTGAGTAATTTGTGGATCATTAGGTGGGATTGGAAGGTAGATGGTCTACCTAGTCTGATAGAGAAGATGTGAGGTCACCACTAGGGGTCTATATGTTGAGTGTACCCGATAAGCTAAGGGGTAAGGATGTGTTCGGGACCGACGAAAGATCATTTTTCCCTTTAGAGGGTCATAAAGTACTTAGGGCAAATTTAGTGTAATGACAAGAAATGTATTCTTACAGGTAGTTACAAATAACATTAAGTGTCTTGAGAAAGGGAACCTTGGGGTGTCATCCCATTGTGGTTCCTAGTACCGTAGCGAGCCCCTTACAGGGTAATCCTCGGGAAGTCCAAGATTAACCATAAATTGTAGGGAGAAGTTGTTGTACAAGATTAACTTAATAACACGCACACCCACACCCTGTGGTTACGAAAGGTTTGTTGTCTGGTCTTACGAGCGGTAGGATCGATGATTGTAGCAGCAGACTAATTAGTGTGGTGAATTTGTGCCTCAGTAGTGATTGATGGTACGGACGGGTTGGTCCGGCGAGCCATTGGCTCGGAAGGTTATAGTGAAGGGAAGGTTAGCCTAGGGAGCCTTGTGGCTCGGGATAAAGTAGTACATGCTGTATGTGCATAAGGTGGTGGGTCATTAGTGTTGACGGTCATCACACCGACTTTGATACTTTGGCTCGGTATGTATGGTTAACACTTTACCAATGAAAAGTCTGGTGGACTAGCCAGTAAGAGTACGCGGGAACTCCACTGATGTGTTCTTAGCCTTGAGGCATACGATATGTCTATGTTAGGTAGTGCAGATACCAACCTAGAGGTGGGCGAGGCCCAACCAACCGCTTCCGTTTGCCACTACAGAAGTATCCTGGGAGTTTTGCTAGCTCCAAAAAGGGGGAACTAAAGGTCTGTGCTCATAGAGTCACAGTATGTGAGTTACACTTGTGTGAACATAACATTTAACTGCATACCTTGCATGACATAGCATCAACATTGCATTTCAACCCCTACCCCTATCGTATAAGTTGGTTATGGGACTTCTTATACGATTGGCCTTGCTAAATGACCCCTGGGTCTATAGGTTTGTGTGGGCATTCATATTAATCAACAGTTACTTTTTCTTACTTACCTTTATATATTTGCTCTACTTGTTTACTTTTGCTTGTTCTTACTCTACTTTACTTACTGCTTCAGTTATGATATATATTGCGTAGCAGTAGACATTTCCAGTAGAATACATTCCCGCCATCTGCTATTGTTTACACCCCCTTGTTGTCCTCTTCTTCATTCCTCACGCTCGGTGCCTAGGAGTCGTCGGGGGAGGGGTGGGGGATTGGCTTAGTCTTTGTGACTAACGGTCGGTGGACCTTATCATTTTAGGGGACCGAGGAGATGCTGCAGCACCAGAGGCCGGTGCAGATGGAGATGGGGCAGTCTAGCACGGGAGCACCATTGCCAGGATCTGTGAGCATCGTTTAGCTTTAGTATTTTATGCTTCCGCGACAGAAAATGTAGTGAGGAATTGATGTACAGGGCATGAGCCCTTTAATACTATCATACCTTTTTTTCACTTACTTGATGTGGACATCTATTTTACTTGCCATATGATTTGGACTTGGCTTCTCTAAGTTTGTTTAAGATTTTCTTCTTTGTGATCGATAAGGCCGGCATGATCGGTGTTTTGTAGTGGTGACCTTCCCGAGCGAGGGTGTCACTGCAAAGTGGCAGTTCTGGGCATAAGACCCGGGTTTTTTTCAAAAAAAAAAGGGGTCTTACAAAGTGGTATCAGAGGCAAACCTCGATCCGGAGAAAAGAAAAGAAGTCCACAAATCCTGGGCCACCCCGCGCGAGCTTAGTTTGAGGACAAACTAGCAGCGGAAGCAATGGTGTGCCCAGAAGAGAAATCACATGAAAAGTCCACTTATAACGTAATATTCTTTAGCTAAGTCCCTTACGAGTGTAATTTTCTTGTGTAGCCCGCGAGGAACCCTATTCCGCAGCATGGAGTTCTGCCGACTCCAAACGTCGTTCCACCACCACCGGCTCCTACTCCGTTCCAGCAGACGGAGATGGGACAAACACTAACATCCATACTGGAGACATTCAGGGCACAACATGCACCGGCTCCTCAGCATAACCCTGGGGCCAACTGGCTGAGCGTCTTCCGAGGCCTCTCCCCTCCATCATACCTTGGGATGGAGGCAGTTGTGAGGACTGAGGAGTGGGTGGACATCATGGAGGAGATGCTGGCAGGGATCCAGTGTCCGGCAGATATGTAGGTGCCACTGGTGGGCTCATGCTTGGAGTCCCATGCAAAGAGATGGTGGAAGAGGTTCCTGGACACAACATATGCAGGAGTGGAGGCTGCGGATGTTTCTAGGGATGAGTTTAAGGCAGCACTGTTGTAAATGTTGAAGTGGAAGTTTTGGGAGTTGGCGGTCTGGGAGGGTGATCGGGCGGTCTAGTGAGACCGCACGTCTGACGATCTGCTCTGCGGTCTGACTTGCCTTTAAGTCTAGCCGCGGTCCCCTGGCGTGACCGTCGTTCTGTGTCCAAGGTGCTGGGGTAAGGCCGTGTAGTCTGGTCTGTGACCGCGTGGCGGGCTGTCTATCTCAGGGCTGTGCCGGTCTGGTGTGACCGCACAGGTTGGTTCAGGTTTCCAGAAGCCGGTCTTATGGCTATCCAGGTTCCTGGTTGTTTTCGCTGGCTAAGGCATCTTTGTCGAGCGGTCTTTGTTCACGGTCTCAGGAGGAGGCTGGCAGGCGAATAGGTTGTGTTCGATGTGGCGTTGGCAAACAAGTTGTGTTCGCGGTCTCGTTGGCGAACATTGGTGGTGGGCGGCTTCATTGTGGGAGTGGCAATCTCCCGCGGTCTGTTGTTGAAGCCGGCTATCTCACCTAAGCAGAATGATCTGTTGCTGATCACGCAGTTTGACCGGTTCTGGTCGTGCGATCTGGAGGGTGGTGATCCTATCTCATAGGGTGGTGACTGGATCAGGTCTCTCGCCTATAAATAGGAGACACTGTAGCAGCATTTAGTATCACACCAAGTGTAAGCTGAGCTCGCGTCTAATTCTTGCGGTCTCAATTCTTGTGACCGGACGATCTTGCTGATTGAATTTTCCTTGTGCAGCTTCTACGGATTGTGCGGGCAGCAGCGATCACCTCTTCTTCTGAAAGTGTTCGGGCGGTCTCGCGGCTTGCAGTGTGGGTTGCTGGAGTTCGGTAGAATCAATGGAGTTCGGAAGGAGGTCGCGGAAGCTCAGCGGTCAGGATTGTTGATCGGTGACCGGTAGAGTTTGCGGTCAGGCAGCTTTCAGAGATCGGCAAGCAGACCGCGCGGTCTGCGGTCTCAGTTATCCTTCTCTTCAGCATTGTATTTTTCCCTTTAGTTTTGTGTACTGGCGAAATCATGTCTCACCATGTATACCTCTCCCTATAATGAAGATTGTTGTTATCAATAAAGACTCTATTTCCTTCATGTGCTTCTGGTTGTTTGGCTTGTGAACTCTAAGTTGTATGATTCCTGCTCACTCCATAAAGATTCGGAAAATTTCACATGGTATCACAGCCAGGTTAGAGTGGATAGAGCAATGAACAACCTAGAGTAACCATCGCCTTTGTGAAGAAGGAACTAGTGATAGAGCCATGGAAGCGAGGGGTCTTGGAATTGAGATGCTAAACTCGACCAACTTTAAGAAGTGGAGGTCTTGTATGCAGAGTTATCTTTTGGGTGAGGACCTCTGGGAGGTGGTTGGAGAAGAGAGCATGGAGGAAGTTTTTTTGGTTGGAGATAACCATTATGAGGTGAGGAACTGGAGGCGGCTTAATGCCAAAGCAGAGTTCGCCCTGAAGAGGGCAATATCACATGATCTGTTTGATCACATCTTGGGGTGTGCATCAACTGCAGAGATCAGGAGAGCCCTGGATGGGCTGTTTAACAAAAAGAATGTGGCAAGACTTCAATTCCTGGAGAATGAGCTGGCCAGATCGGCTCAAGTTGACGGCTCAAGTTGACCTTTCTATCTCTACGTTCTTCTTGAAGATGAAGAACTTGTGCGCCGAGATTTTAGCGCTGGATCCTGATGAGCCAATTTTTGAGGCGAAGCTGAAGAGGCACATCATTCGTGGCTTGCGGAAGGAATATGTTGCCTTTGTGACATCGGTGCAGGGTTGGGAAAATCAGCCGTCTTTGCTAGAGCTGGAAAATCTGCTTTCTTCACAGGAGAGTCTGGCAAGGCAGATGGCGGGGGTGTCAGTGTCTGGGGGAGATGGCGAAGTTCTCTTCACGGGAAAGAAGAAGAAGTGGGATAAGAAGAAGACCGCTGGAGGAGGCAATGGGCCTTCAACTTCTGGACAGCAGGAGAGGGGCTATGCTCCTAAGGCTAAAGGGAAGAAGAAGGTGGAAGGTCCCAAGTGCTTCAGGTGCGGAAAGGTTGGTCACATCAGGAAGGAGTGCCGGGTAAATCTTAAGTCGTGGTATGCTGCTGCAGGAAAGGGGGAAGCTGAAGCCAGGCAGGTTGATGGAGGATGGGGAGGAGCCTTCTCGGCTTCTGTTGGAGCTGAGGCTCCTATCAACTATCAGGAGGGCTGGATCGTTGACTCGGGGTGTGGTCATCACCTCACCGGGGACAAGTCGAAGCTTTCTTCAGCGCAACCTTATTCAGGTAATGATGCTATTAATAGTGCTGATAATACTGTGCATGCTGTAGATAAGGTGGGGGTTGTTTCCTTGGGCAGTGATATGGGGGCACTAACTTTGAAGAGTGTCTATCATGTGCCCGGAATGAGGAAAAACCTCTTCTCCGTGACCAACGTTGTAGACGCTGGGTATCACATTCTATTTGGCCCAACAGAAGTAAGGTTTCTTCGGAATGTAGAGGCGGTGAAGGCTGAAGTAGTTCATGTGGGGAGGAGAGCTAAAGACTTGTTTGTCTTATCGACAAGTTCTTATGTTGACAAGATGAGGACGAATGATAATGTGGTGATATAGCATGAAAGGTTGGGGCATGTAGGGATGGACAAGCTGAAGGCTATGGCGGTGAGAGGTCTGGTCAAGGGCCTGCCTAGTCTATCTTCCTACGGAGACGGTCATGTGTGCGCGGGATGTTAGTTCGGCAAGTCTCATCGACTACCGTTTGACAAGTCACAGACAATGAGTAGTGTGCCGTTGGAGTGCATCCACGGTGACTTGATGGGACCGACTGCTACCCCAAGCCTCGGAGGCAGCAGATATATGCTGGTGTTGATCGATGATTACACCAGATATGTCTGGGTATATTTCTTGAAGGAGAAGGCGGAGGCGTTTGCCAAGTTTGTGGTGTTCAAAGAGCTCGTGGAGGGTCGGCTTGGACTGCGGGTTAAGAAGCTGAGGACTGAAAACGGAGGGGAGTTCACCTCTGGTGAGTTCTCTACTTTTTGCAGGAAGGCGGGCATCCAGAGGGAGCTTACTTGTGCGCATACTCCACAACAAAATGGAGTTGCAGAACGGAAGATCTGTCATCTGACGGAGACCTGCAAGTGTTGGTTGCATGCCAAGAGTATCCTAAAGTCCTTTTGGGCGGAGGGAATGTCTTGTGCTGCCTACGTCATCAACAGGATGCCTCTCAGTCCCATCAATATGAAGACCCCGCATGAATTAATGTTCAAGGAAAAGCCAAGCGTGGCGCACCTTCGGGTGTTTGGTTCCACCTGCTATGTACACGTTCTAGATGCGCTTCAGACGAAGCTAGATGCGAAAGCAAGGAAGCTAGTCTTCGTGGGTTATGATGATCGAAAGAAGGGCTGGAAGTGCATGGACCCCGACATGCGGAGATTTGTTGTATCTCGCGATGTCGTGTTCGACGAGGTGACATTTTACAAGGGGGGTTCTGGTGCTGAGCTACCAGAAAGCAGGGTGGAGGAGCCGGAGAAAGCTGTGGAAAATCTTCAGGTGGAGCTACCTGTGTCACCAGGTGGTCCATCAATATCTAGGTCTGAGGCGGAGGCTTCTAGATCAGGAAGCAGGGGGAGCGATGCTCCGAGTACGTCTGGAAGGGGAGCTAGGGAAGAAGCAGCTGAGGATACTGCGAGTCAGGGGAAGGCGTTGCGGAGATCGAAGCGAACTATCATTGCCCCTGATCGCTATACAGGAGGAAACATGGTGAGCTTTGTCTCATGTTTCTTTGCTGGTCCCTTGGATGAGAGGGAGCCGTCGAGCTTTGAAAAGGCCAAAGGCGTGGAACAGTGGGATTCGGCTATGCAGGAAGAGATGAGTGCTCTTGAGAAGAATGAGACTTGGTCTCTGGTGCCCAAGCCCAAGTGCATCACCCCTGTGACATGCAAGTGGGTCTACAAGCTTAAGAAGAAGGCTGACGATAGTATCGAGCGATACAAGGCTCTCCTTGTGGCTCGGGGGTTCTCGCAGTAATATGATGAAGACTATGAAGAGACATTCAGTCCGGTGACAAAAATGACTTCAGTTCGGGTTGTGATTGCCTTGGCGGCGTGTTGGGGATGGAAGATTTGGCAGCTCGACGTAAAGAATGCGTTCTTGTACGACGAGATTGACAAGGACATCTTCATGGTCCAGCCGCCAGGCTTTGTATCTGAACATTTTCCGGAGCATGTCTGCAAGTTGAAGAAGGCCCTGTATGGGTTGAAGCAAGCGTCGAGGGCGTGGTATGGAAAGATTGCAGAATATCTCCTATTCTGCGGGTTTGGTGCTTCAGACTCAGACTCAAGCTTGTTCGTCAAGAAGATCGGGGAGCTTCAAGTCATCGTGCTGCTATACATCGATGATATGATCGTGACGGGGAATTCGAAGGAGGAGGTAGCGCAGCTTCGGGCAGAGCTATCCATCAGGTTTGAGATGAAGGATCTTGGTGAGCTTCACCATTTCTTTGGACTCGAGGTGCAGAGGAAGGAGAGTGGAGTGCTGGTGTCCCAGGATGGACATGCGGAGTGAATCGTGGAGCGGTTCGGCATGGAGGAAGGGAAGTGCATCTCTACACCTCTGGAGAAGGCCATGAAACTTCGGAAGGATGAGGGGAGGATTTTGGGAGATCCATTGGTGTTCCGAGCTCTGGTTGGGAGCTTCATTTATCTGACGATCACTAGGCCGGATATTGCATATGCAGTTGGCAGGGTGAGTCGTTATATGGCGGAACAACCGATGCCTCATCTTCTAGCGGCCAAGAGTATATTGAAGTATGTCAAGGCGACCTCGGATATAGGTCTCCTTTACAGGAGGGATGCGGGCTTCGAGGTACATGGGTACATGGACGCTGATTACGGGGGAGATTCGGATGATCAGAAGTCGACGTCTGGAAACGTCTTCATGGCGGGCCCCACAGCTATATCATGGTGCAGCAAGAAGAAGGATTCTGTGTCGGTCTCAACCACGGAAGCGGAATACAAGGCTTCGGCCTTGGCAGCTCAGGAAGCCATTTGGCTTAGGAGGTTGGTTGGAGACGTCCAGAAGGAGGTCCGGGGTCCGACTCTGCTCCGCGGCGACAACGAGAGTGCTCTCAAACTGGTTACTAATCCAGTTTGTCATGCGAGGACCAAGCATATCAAGATCGAGCATCATTTCATTCGTGGGAAGGTCCTGGAGGGGTCTCTTTCGGTCGAGCATGTTCAGAGTCAGGACAACATTGCTGACATCTTCACAAAGGCGCTGGCAAAGGGGCCGTTCACTCGGCTGAGGAGTCTACTTGGGCTGTTTTGAACTTCCCACTTCAAGGGGGAGTGTTGAAAATGTTGAAGTGGAAGTTTTGGGAGTTGGCGGTCTGTGAGGGTGATCGCGCGGTCTGGTGAGACTGCACGTCTGGCGATCTGCTCTGCGGTCTGGCTTGTCTTTAAGTCTAGCAGCAGTCCCCTGGCGTGACCGCCGTTCTGTGTCCAAGGTGCTGGGGTAAGGCCGCGTAGTCTGGTCTGTGACCGCGTGGCGGGCTGTCTATCTCAGGGATGTGACGGTCTGGTGTGACCGCACAGGTTGGTTCAGGTTTCCAGAAGCCTGTCTTATGGCTATCAAGGTTCCTGGTTGTTTTCGATGGCTAAGGCATAATAGTCGAGCGGTCTCTGTTCGTGGTCTCAGGAGGAGGCTGGCAGGCGAACAGGTTGTGTTCGATGTGGCGTAGGGGAACAAGTTGTGTTCGCGGTCTCGTTGGCAAACATTGGTGGTGGGCGGCTTCATTGTGGGAGTGAAGATCTCCCGCGGTCTGTTGTTGAAGCCGGCGATCTCACCTAAGCAGAATGATCTATTGCTGATCGCGTGGGTTGACCAGTTCTGGTCGCGCGATCTGGAGGGTGGTGATCCTATCTCATAGGTTGGTGACTGGATCAGGTCTCTCGCCTATAAATAGGAGCCACTGTAGCAGCATTTTGTATCGCACCAAGTGTAAGCTGAGCTCCTATCTAATTCTTGCGGTCTGAATTATTGTGACCGGATGGTCTTGCTGATTGAATTTTCCTTGTGCAGCTTCTACGGATTGTGCGGGCAGCAGCGATCACCTCTTCTTCTGAAAGTGTTCGGGCGGTCTTGCGGCTTGCAGTGTGGCTTGCTGGAGTTCGGTAGAATCAGTGGAGTTCGGAAGGAGGTCGCGGAAGCTCAGCGGTCAGGAGTGTTGATCGGTGATCGGCAGAGTTTGCGGTCAGGCAGGTTTCAGAGATCGGCAAGCAGACCGCGCGGTCTGCGGTCTCAGTTATCTTTGTCTTAAGCATTGTATTTTTCCCTTTGGTTTTGTGTACTGGCGAAATCATGTCTCGCCATGTATACCTCTCCCTGTAATGAAGATTGTTGTTATCAATAAAGACTCTATTTCCTTCATATGCTTCTGGTTGTTTGGCTTGTGAACTCTAAGTTATATGATTCCTGCTCACTCCATAAAGATTCGGAAAATTTCACAAGCACTGCTGGAGCATTTCGTGCCGCAGTCTGCAAGAGACGACCTGGAGGACAGGTTTCTGCAGTTGAGGCAGGGGAGCAGGACAGTTCTAGAGTATCACCAGGAGTTTACCCATCTATCCCGGTTTGCAATTTCGTATTAGCTGGATGACACAGGATACGCAAAAAGGTTCTATAAGGGCCTCTGTGATGAACTGAGGTAGTCCCTCCTTTTTGTCTCCAACGGCAGTATGAATAAGATCCTGGAGATGGCCAAGAAGCTGGAGGTGGACCAGCAAACTATTCATGGAAGGAAGAGACCAATGGAAGACCAGGGACGGGGAGGCAAAAGGACCAACCGAGTGGTCGAGATGTTGGGGAAGGAAGGACGGAGGTCCGACCCCGTCAGGAGAAGAGACAGGAGCAGAGGGAGCCGGTAGTGTTGGCTCCTCAGCCTCTACAGATGCGGGAGACGCCAAGGATTGGAGGAGGTGGGCCACCTCCGGAGTGCTACCACTGTCGCCAGACTGGCCACATCCGGAGGAACTGCCCTCAGAGGAATGCACCACAAGCACTACAGGCTGCCCCTCAGGCTCATCATTTCGGGGGTCGGGGACGTGGACGAGGTAGTGGATTTCAGGGCGGAGATCGGAGGCAGAACAGGGAGCAGATGTACGCCCTGAACCTAGCACAGCCCTGGGTCCCGGCAAGGGTCATCACAGGTACTTTGATGCATTTTATATAAATGTTAGTACCTTACAATTTTAATTTTACCTTAGCATTGAACCAAAACAAATAAAAAATCACCCAGGCATAGTACTCGTATGCGGCAAGCCCGCATACACTTTATTTGATACGGGTGCCTCTCACTCATTCATCTTGGAGGGATTCGTGGACGATCTGGACCAAGTACAACACTTCGAGGGCATCTACAGGAGAGTGCGATTCCCGGATGGAATAGAGATTCTAACAAATGCAAAGTGCAACATGAATGTGGAGATTGGAGGGAAGCTGTTCAAAGCACCGACAACGCTTTTGAAGATGAAGGACTTTGATCTGATCCTGGGCATGAACTGGCTGCACCGGAATCAGGCAAGGATTGACTGCCCTCCGAGAAGGATTGTTCTGAAGCATGAAGACTCGGAAGTAGTAATCGAAGGTATCACCCCCGCCCCCCTCCCCCCCCCCCCCCCCCCCCCCCCCGTATCTTTTTTATCATCAGTTCAGGCCGTCATGGCCCACCTGCATTTAGACGAGGTATATCATGTGCTCTTCGAGGCGACGGAAGTAAAAGACTCGGTGTCAAATATCCTGGTCATGCGGGATTTTGCCGACGTATTTCCGGAGAAGCTACCCGGACTACCTCCGCACCGCAAGAAGGATTTCCAAATCCAACTGGTGCCAGGGGATAAGTCGATATCTATAACTCCCTACCGGATGGCCCCGAAGAAGCTAGTGGAGTTTCGGAGCCAGCTACAAGAGCTGGTGGAAGTAGGGTTCGTTAGGCCGAGTTCCTCACCTTGGGGAGCTCCAGTGTTATTCGTGAAGAAGAAGGATGGGATGCTCAAAATGTGCATCGACTACAGAGCACTGAATAGGCTGACGGTATGGAACACGTACCCTTTGCCGAGGATAGATGAGATTTTTGACCAGTTGGAGGGAGCCCACTGCTTCTCGAAGCTGGATTTGAGATCAGGATATTATCAGCTGCGTATTCAGGAGGAGGACATCCCGAAGATGGCTATCAGCAGCCAATACGGACTTTATGAGTTTACTGTGATGCCATTTGGACTCACAAATGCACCATCAACATTTATGAGTTTGATGAACTGGGTGTTCGAGCCTTATCTCGACATCTTCGTCATCGTGTTCATCGGCAACATCCTCATCTATTCGAGGACGGAGGAGGAGCATGCACGTCATTTGGCACTAACATTGGAGAAGCTTCGGGAGCACCGTATGTATGCGAAGTTGAGCAAGTGCCAGTTTTGGCTGAAGGAGGTGGCCTTCCTAGGTCATATTATCAGTGGAGCTGGCCTAGCAGTGGATCCAGCAAAGATCCAGTCAGTACGGGATTGGCCGCCATTGAAGATGGCCACTGACGTGAGGAGTTTCTTGGGACTTGCTGGCTATTATCGGAAGTTCGTGCAGGGGTTTTTACAGATAGCCCTCCCGCTCACATCCCTGGCGAAAAAGGATGCTGCCTTCACATGGACACCGTAGTGTGAGGTAGCCTTCTAGGAGCTAAAGTGACGACTTACTATGGCCCCTTCCTTGCCCTTCCATCGGGGAGGGAAGGACTCCAGCTGTACACGGATGCGTCATACCAGAGGATGGGTGCCGTTCTGATGCAGAACGGGCACGTGATAGCGTACGCTTTCCGCCAGTTGAAGAATCACGAGCGGAATTACCTGGTGCATGAATTGGAGATGGGAGCAGTTGTATTCGCTCTCAAGATCTGGCGACACTATCTCTATGGTGTCCACTACGACATATTCTCAGATCACAAGAATCTGAAGTACGTAGATACACAGAAGGAGCTGAACATCCGGCAAAGGGGATGGGTGGAGTTCTTCTCAGATTATCATCACACGATGCATTATCACCAAGGGAAGGCGAATGTAGTAGCAGACGCTCTGAGCAGGAGAGCTACCACGTCAGGAGAGGAGCCCAAGTTGATGGCCATGGAGCTAGTACAGATGTTCGAGGACATGCATATCTCCTTAGTATCCGAGGACGATCCGGAGTTATACGAGGAGTACTTAGCATCGATGGGTGCCACTTATGACATTCGAGACCGCATCAGGGATGGGCAGACACAGGATGCTAAGCTAGAGCCAATTTTCAGAGCCTTGGAGGCAGGCTCAGCCGGAGACTATTTGTTGAAGGACGACCAGTTTAGTTTTAGAGGCCGAGTGTATATACCGGCAGGGAGCCAGATTCGGGAGGATATTATGATAGAGGCTCATTACAGTAGATATTCCGTGCACTCGGGTATCACCAAGATGACAATGGATTTGAAGAGGACCATGTACTGGTCGGGTATGAAGAAGGACATCACCTATTTTGTGACCCACTATGAGTCTTGCCAACTCGTGAAGGCGGAGTGCCGGAACCCAGCTGGATTATTGCAGCCACTCCCGGTACCGGAGTGGAAGTTTGACGACATCGCTATGGACTTTATACACGGTCTTCCCCGATCTCGTGCGGGAAATGACTCGATTTGGGTGATCGTCGACAGATTGACGAAGGTGGCCAGATTCATTCCAGTCAGGAAGGACGATCCGGTCGGTGTTTTGGTATGGAGGTTCGTGGAGCAGTTTGTTCGGTATCATGGCGTGCCTAGGATGATCGCATCGGATCGAGATGGACGATTTACGTCAAGGGAGTGGAGGGTGGTGCAGGCCTACCTAGGCACCCGGTTGACTTTTAATACAGCTTTCCACCCCCAGACAGACGGACAAACGGAGCGTACCAACCGGACCCTGGAGGATCTTCTACGCCTTTGCATTCTGGACTGCGGGGAGCCATGGGAGAGACTGTTGCCATTAGTCAAGTTCTCATACAACAACAGTCACCAGGCTAGTATAGGCAGGGCACCCTACGAGGCATTATACGGACGGAGGTGCAGGACACCATTGTCCTGGATTCAGGATGAGGACCCCAAGGCACTCGGATTAGAGTTCGTGGAAGACATCGAGGCTCAGATGCGACTGATTCGAGACGGGATGTTGGAGGCCCGGAGCAGGTAGGCCAAGTGTAACATCCCCCAAACAGATAGACCCCTAAGTTGGTTTTGTCATGACAAAACCATAGGAAGAGCTCAAGACCTTGTGAACATAGGTGAAAAGGAGAAAATCCAAGTGGTCTGCAAATAGCAATTTTCAGATACCAAGCCTAGTGTTGGACTTTAGGACCCCACCTTGAACCTTGACCCCACAATATCGTCCCTAACCCATTAGAGGTCTCCTTGAAGCACCAGTGACCCATTGGGGTCAACCTAAGAGGCCAATTAGACCAAAGTCAACCTTAATTCTAAAATTGGTCAAACTAACTCAACTAAGGTCAATTGACCCCCACCATGCCAAATTGACCCTGCCCCTACCTTTATATGGGAACTAGGAGCCTAATGGACCAAAAAGCCCCATCATGGGACTTGCAATTTGACCAATTTACCCTTGCCCTAATTTAGGTCAAAATGATCTAATATGCCCAAATTGGACCCAATCCACTTGGGCTAGACCCAATTAAGGTGGTCCACCACCTAATGGGATTGAATGCTGCTGAGGTGGCCTTTCAATTTGGAGAGAGTCGGCTAGGAGAGAGAAAGCCCATTTTGGAAGAGAGAGAAAGAAGGGGGAGTTAATGGAGGAGAAGGAGAAACCCCTCAATCTGAGCAATTAATGGCTCCATTCATCTCCCCTTGGGGAGAGGAGAAGTTTTCAGCTTCTTCCCGGCCTAATTGATGGCCAATTCATCCCCCGCCCCCCAAGTGTAACCGAAATCTCCACTTATGGCCATTAATGGCAATCCGAGTAACTCCCCAGCCTAAGCCTCAATCGACCCTTCTAACATCTTCAGAGGTTGGAAAGGAGTGAAACCCCCTTCTTCCCCGAAGAAATCGTGATGAGGAGGCCTAAATCGGCATGGCACCAAAAGCTCCAGGACGGCCATGGCCAACCAGAAAGCGGCAAGGAGCCAAGCACCCACACAGGTCTGATCCTCTTCTCCTCCCCTGGTGCTAGATCTCTTCAAAATTAGGGGCTTGATCTGTGCTCAAAAGAGCCCGGATTGTGCTTCCGAAAGGGGTACGATAAATACCCTTTTTCCTTCCTCTAAAATTAGATCCGACCACCTCCGGCCGGCCAACCACCCCTATCGCCGGCCACCATCTCAACGGAGGTGGTGGTGGCATTGGCCGGCTGGAAAGAGGCGTAGGTGGCCGGGAAATCACCCCGCAAAGAGGCCCAGGATGGGCTGTCGCGAGCCGTCCAACAATTGGGGACGATGACGGAGAACCGTCAGATCTGTTTATTGTTGTTTTCGGACGATGACGGAGAACCGTCGAGCGCTGTAAGAAATTCGTCGAACGAATAATTCGTCAAACGGAAGGTGTTCAGCTTTAGTCGAGCACTGTTATAATAGAATTTAGTCGAGCGCTGAATATTAAAATTTAGTCGAACGAAAGGTTTTCGTCGAGCGCTGTTATACGTTAACTTAGTCGAACACAGTTAGATGTCAACTTAGTCGACCGCAGGAAATAATTTGTCGAACGAATATTTCGTCGAACTTAGAGTTGTTCTGCCTTCGTCGAGCGCAGTTAAGATCGTAGAACGCAGAGTTGTTCTGCTTTTGTCGAGCGATATTTAATTTTCGTCGAACGCAGAAACAGTCATATAAATAAATGCTTATGCAATTTCTGTCACTTATTTTGCTGTACCTAGATCTAATTATTAAAAATACTTAGGCCCTTATACTGAAAAAGTGGTCAACACCAAAGTTGCATCCCTTGGAGTCTACTTTATTTTAAAATTAATTTCACCCCAAAAGGAGTACTGTAGCTCCCTGTAGAGACAAAATGGTGGGACTGGTCCCTAGTGTAGGACAACCACCATTTCTTGAATAACTTTTGATTGGGAAATGATATGACTTGAGATTTGAAACAAAGTCTACTTATACCTACACACACATCATATCCAATGATGGGATATTTAAGTGAACCTTTTTCTAAGGTTTTTGAAATAATTTCATAAGTCATCTAATAATTAATTAGTGGGTTAAATGACCTCCAATGCCCTCCAAATTTTGGTGGGTGCTCCTTAGGGTTACTGTATGACCCTGACAAAATTATCAGCCCAATTGGGATTGTTTTGTTTGAGTATTTTGTAAACCCAAGTTAGGACAAATAAGGTCAAAGTTAGGGTATGGTGTTTACCTTGGGGTATGGTGGTCAAAACTCATTACCATGAAGTGAAACCTTGGTAACTGGTTTAGGATCACCTAAGACACCTCCATGAGTGATATGGGGTGGTGTGGAGGTGGTTAAGCCCTAGAACACTAGTTGTATTCCTAGGTGTGCATTTAGAACCTTGTGAAGGCCATGTGGTCAAAATTCCCTGGATGGTTATGAAACTTGGTGGTTAGGTTTAAAGGGTGTAAATAGGCACTGGGTAATTTTATAAGAATTTTAGGAGCCAATATTCCCTTTGAATTAGGACAAAACCCCTTTAGGGAAACTTTTTAAAAGAAACATTTACATGCTTAAAAAGTCTTGGATTATGATGCAACATTGGTGGTGCCCTTATAGTCATGTTTTAGACCTCTGGCAATTTTTATGAATTTTATTAAATGATTTAACCAGTACTTCTTTCACAAGGCACTTGTTTTGATTTAAACTTAAGAAAAATATTTGAGGGTCCAGAACTCTTTGTTAAATTGTGAAAATTGGTGATAGGACCTTCCTGAACATTAGGAAGCTCTGTAAATTTTTATAGAATTTTTGAAGACTTAAATCAGTAGGCTACTTCATAGTTCTTTTAATTTGAAGTTTTCTTAATTTATTTATTTTAGTAAGAAAATGATTTCCTTAAATCCTGAAACTTAGTCGGTGGCCTTTTCTAGTGAATACAGGAGTTTCGTAATTTTTCCATAATTTTAGTGTTGATCTTTTTGGTGGTTCCTTCATAAAACTATGATTTTGGATAGATGATAAATAATTAGATTAGAGGAGAATTTTTTACTGTAAAAATATGGTATGCTGTTTCTGATGTTATTTAGTCACCATAGATTTATCATAATTTTTGGAGAGCCATATCATAAGATTTACTTACACCTCATGTTCATTTTCATACTTGGCAGATGTTTGGAGAAATTAAAATAAATTCTAAATAATTAAGGAAAAATATGATTCTCTGGATTTAGTCTTATAACATCATGATAGACCCCCAGTAATTATCTTGAGTCAGTTGGATGAATATTTGGAGTACCTCTAATTACAAGCTTCATATAGTTAGTTTGGTCTGCGTTTAGTAAAACTGTGAAACTTGGGTAACTAGTGCCCTACTAAGTGGGAATGACATGTAGTTGGTGTACATGGTCAGGATGAAGAGATTTAGGTCACCAAAAAGGAGTTATATATTAAGAGTGCTTGGTGAGTTATGGGTAAGGTAATGCTTGTGATTGACGAAGGATCGTCTTTCTCCTAGTGTCATAAAGCACTTAGGTTTAACTCAAGTGAAATGAAAGAGGGATGTTCTTATGAGTAGATACCAACAACACTAAGTTTCTTGAGAAAGGGAACCTTGGGGTGTCATCCCATTACAGTTCCTAGTACCGTAGCGAGCCCCTTACAGGGTAATCCTCGGGAAGTCCAAGATTAACCATAAACTGTAGGAGAAAGATGTTGTACAAGATTAACTTAACAATACACACATTCACACCCCGTGGTTACGGGAGGTTAGTTGGTTTGATTTTGCGAGTGGTAGGCTCGGTGGTTGAAGAAGCGGACTAGTTAGTCTGGTGAGCTTGTGACTCAGTAGTGTTTGTCGGTACGGACGGGTTGGTCCGGCGAGCCGGTGGCTCGGAAGGTTATTGACGATGGGCAGGTTAGCCCGGGGAATTTATGGCTCGGGATATAGTAGAACATGTTGCATGTGCATGAAGGTGGTGGGTCTCCGGTATTGGATGGTCATTCAGACCGACGTCAATGCGTTGACTCGGCAAGTGTGGAATTTGCACTTAGCCTTGAAAGTCTGGTGGTCCAGCCAGTAAGAGTACGCTGATGCTCCGCGGTTTTGCGTTGAGGCGTACGATAGGTCTAGGTTAGGTAGTGTGAATACCAACGTAGAGGTGGGCGAGGCCCAACCCACCGCTTCCGTTTGCCACTACGGGAGTATCCTGGGAGTCTAGCTAGCTCCAAAAAGGGGGAACTAATGGTCTATGCGCATAGAGTTGAAGTGTGTGAGTTGCACTTGTATGCACATAGCATAAACCGCATACCTTGCATGTTATAGCATAAACATTGCATTTCAACCCCTACCCCTATCGTATAAGTCGGTTATGGGACTTCTTATACAATAGGCCTTGTTAAACGACCCCTTGGTCTATAGGTTTATATGGGTATTCCAATAAATCAATGGTTACTTTTCTATTATGTACCTGCTTTACTTATTGTTCTTTACTTACTCTTTACCTGCTCTTTCTATGCTTTATTAACTGCTTCGATTATGTATATATATACTTGAGTAGTGGTGGAACTCTTTCTGTAGATTATGCCCCGTCATCTGCTTTTTTATTATACCCCTTGTTGTCCTCCGCTTCATCCTTACCGCTCGGTGCCTAGGAGTCACCGGGGGAGGGGTGAGGGATTGGCTTAGTCTTTTTGACTAACGGTCGGTAGACCTTATCATTTTAGGAAACCGCGGCGACGGAGCAACACCAGAGGCCGGTGCAGACGGAGGCAGGCCAGTGTAGTGCAGGAGCACAGGATTCAGGATCAGTGAGTGATTACGAGTTAGCTTCCGCGAGTGATCTTGTAGTGAGGATATGATGTACTGGTCATGAGCCCTTCCTTCTTCTTTATTATTGTAACCCTTTTTATCTTTTTATTCAGTTATATCATGTGGACATTTTTATATTTTTCATATTGATTTTGTGGACTTGTCTTCTTTAATGCACTTTTCTTTGTGATCGATTTGGCCGGCAGGATCGACGTTTTGTAGTGGCGACCTTTCCGAGTGAAGGTGTCATTGCATAGCTGCGGTTCTGGGCCTAAGACCCTGTGTTTGGAAAGAAAAAAATGGGGTCTTACAAGTGGTATCAAAGCAAACCTCGATCCGAAGAAAAGAAGTCCACAAACCCTGGGCCACCCCGCGCAAGCTTAGTTTGAGGACAAACTAGCAGCGGAAGCAGTGGTATGCCCATATGGGAATCACATTGAAAAAGGCCCACTTTTAACTGAATCTTCTTGGTCAGTTTCCCCCTGCGAGTTTCAAGTTTTCTTTTGTAAGCCTGCGGCAAACCCTGCCCCCAGCAGGGAATACCTCCGGCTGCAAAGATTTATGTAGTTAGTCCTTTAGTCAACGAGTTAGACTCAACCCCACTAGGATACGTGACTTACCTTAACAATTTATACAGTGACCTAGTCTGAAATAGACCGTAGGTATAACCTCTGGTGAAGGTACGAGGATACCCCAAAGAGGCTAGAGAAAGAGAGTTGACAAATAAGCAGAATGGTATGAGACTCGTAGATTCAACCCTCGTACCGGTGACAGGATTACATTAAGACAACCACCATGACAAACACCGAGGGTCGGATAAGAGTTGAAGTTCAGAAGGGACCCGTTTGGGATTGAGTGACATGTTGATCCTGACAAGGTTGTAGTAGAGGATATCTAGAAGAGTCTAAAGTGTGGAGTATATCAACAAGTCTCAAGATAGAACCCCAAGCCTAAGGTTGTGTGCCCTAAGGATTGCTTGCATACCTGGGATGAGTATAACATGGTAATATTGAAGATACTTCGCCCAAAGATAGATAGAGGCTAATCTTTTGTTTATTGGGGCTTACCTTTTGTTTATTGGGCAAATTAATGACGGACTTGGATTTCCCTTAGAACTAAGTTAGAAAACTTTTGTGTCGTGAACAATAATGATTTTGAGGTTGATCATATTCGATGTCACCTGGACAAAGATGAGATGGTGTAAAAGTAGGTCTGGAATGATGATCGGAGGTGTTACAAGGACAATGAAAGGATATCATAGATAGAACAACAACTTGACCTTAGTTCAATCATTGGAAATGTAAAGTCGCCAGGATTAATCACTTAAGGATGTTGATATGATTTTTCGGTTTTGAAATTTAGTGAAGATTTGAGATTTTCTCCAAAACTATATCTGATGAAGGCAAGTGTACCTTATCGTCTATAGTATAGGATATTTTGGAATATCAAGGTCGTATTCCACGGGGCGCGTTGATTACTTCTACTTCGAGGAAAATCGCCATTATCTTATTGACGAAAATTTGATTGGTTTGTTTTTGCTTAACTAAAATTAAAACTAATTGCAAGCTAAATAAAAGGATTAAACGAAGACAAAAATACTTAATGCTCAACCATAGTGGAGGGGGAAAAGGAAAGAAAAATCATTGCATGAAAGAAAGAGTGCTTAAGGAAAAAGAGAACATGAAGGAAAGAGAACTTAATTTTATTGAAAACCAAAATGATTACAAGCTTTAATTAAAGAGATTACAAGCTAGGAAGGAAAAGATTACAAGCTTTAACTAACTATTGCAAAACGATAGCGAAGGTCTTTTCAGAAATTCATCAGTAGAGAAATCGCGTCTTTCTTTTTTCAGAAAAGAAAGAAGCTTTTTCTTTTTGAAAAAAAGAAAGAGAAGCTTGTAGTTTTCTCGCTTGCATCTGCTCCCCCTAAACTATAACCGGTCCCATCTCTCTCCAAACCTAACGTGGTAGTTTCCCATCATAAGGCTTTCTATCTATAGATTGAGCCATTACCAACCCGTTCAGAACTCAGTTGACTACTTCTATAGACTATAGATAAGGCGGAGCGTCCTTGGTTCAGCATTCTAGCACATAGGCTTGCGCTACTACAGCGCCTCGCTATGAGAATGACGCTTCGCTAACAGCTCTAGCAGCACCTCCCCCACTCCAAAATTCTCAACCCTGGACTCAAGGAGAGCCTCTGAATTTATAGGAAAAAAATTCAGATTACACGCCCTCGGTCACGGGCGTGACCTAGGCCGTGACTGCACTATTCACATCGGATACGACAGCGGCGTGGCTTTCTGGATGGCGCGGCGAAAAGTGACATGTCACGGGCGTGACATGTCGGGTCACGGCCGTGACTTTGGACGGCTGCATTAAATGCGGCGTGGGCTGGAATTCGGCTCGGCGGCGAAGAAGAGATCACGCGGGAAAGTCACGGCCGTGACATGTGGGTCACGGGCGTGACTCAAGTTGACTTCTCGACTGCAGCTCCACGTCTCGATGGCGGCTCTACGTGGAAGATTCTAAGATTACACGCCCCCGGTCACGGGCGTGACTTTGGGTCACGGGCGTGACCTAGGGCGTGACTTGGTGTGGACTGGTTCAAACAGCATGGCATCGATTCTGGACTGATCTTCAGGTTACACGCCCTTGGTCACGGGCGTGACTGAGGGCGTGACATGCCATTTTTCTCGATTTGTCCCAAAATTCTGCAAATATTGAAAATAAGCTAAGTTAGAATCAAAATTACAAAAAGAACTACTTATAACCTAAAATTGACATAAAAAGGAAAATTCACATTAAATATTTATAAAATTTTCTATTAAAAAGTTATAAAAATACTACTTATCAAATACCCCCATACTTGAGGTTTTGCTATTCCAGAGCAAAAGTGTGAGACATAATTTATAAGACATCCTTAAAAATTTTTAATTTAAAACTAAAATTTCATTTAACCAAAAGTTAAGTTAAGAGTAAATTCAAGGGGGAGTTAAGTCCTAAATTATGATGATGATTTGAAAAGAGGGAAAAATGTTTAGGAAAGAACTTCTCAAGAAAATTAAGTAGTTTGACAAAATTATAGAAATTATAAAACTAAATTAAATTAAAATTATAAGAACTCAATCTTAAAAGAATCTTAAGGAAAAGTAAATTACTAAATATTGCTCTCTCCATAATTTTCAACTAAAACTAGAACAATGATAATTGGCTAAGGGGGATTTCATAAAATTTGGCATAAGAAGAGAAATTTTTGAATGGAGGAAATGGAATTTATCATGAAATTTCCTTTTTTTTCTTTCTTTTATTTTTCTCTTCTAATAAAAACCCAAAATGTATATGGTTTAGGAGTAATGAATTTTATCCTCTTACTCCATGTCATATAATCTTTTCAAATATTTTGGGTGCATATGTTTTAGGGAATAATGAATTTTATCCCCTTATTCCCATGACATATGATCTTTTAAAGTTCATTTTTTTATGCCACAAAGGGGGTAAGGAAGGGAAAAGAAAATCTAGCTAGCTTTAAATTATATTGAGAGCAAATTCTAGTAACATTAAATTTCCTAAGATCTTAAAAGTTAGAAAAAAATATAATTGAAATCTAAAGAGGTTTAGGAAATTCACTACAAAATGAAGCCATTTAAAAATAAAAAGAGAAGTCATGCTAACAAAATTCTCTAATCAATTTAAAATCATAAGATGATTCTTAAATCAAGATTACCTCAAATTTAAAATTAACAAACTATGATAAGCAAAATTTTAGCCAATTAAAAACTTAAAAATGCTTATAAACATTCTCAACTAGATTTCTAAGAAATCACAAAAACAACAAGAAGGAGGGATATAAGAATTTTTGGAATTTTTGATATTATCTTTTTTTTTTAATTTTTGATATTATCTTTTTTTTTTGAATTTTTCTCATTAAAAACTATTTACAAAGAAAGGAAACTAGCTTTAAAACTTAACAATTTTTGTTAAGTCTTGGACTTCCCAAGGGCTACCCGGTGAAGGGTTCGCAAGGTACTAGGAGGTGTGATGGGATGAAATCCCAAACGTCCCTTTCCAAGATTTAAATTTTCGATTTTCTAAAATTTTATTTTTTAGTTTTTGGATTTTACAAGTGCTTAAATAAAGGAAAACATAGAAACAAAATTAAAATTTTCTTTTTGTTGTTTTTTTTTTCTTTTCATTTTTTTTTTGAAAATTTTATTTTTAAAACTATTTACAAATATTTACAAAGGGCTATTTACACCCCCATACTTAAAGTTAAACATTGTCCCCAATGTTTAAAAATAAGTATGAAGTAAGAAAAGGTAAAAAGAAATGCAAAAAACGAAAGAAGAGAAGGAAAAAGGGCTTCCCTGATTATTTTTTGAAGCTTTTGTGGGGAAGCCGCGATTACCTGCAAAAGTTGTTAAAGAAGAAAAGAAAAGACAAGAGAAAATAACAAAAGAAAACTTTGGGGTGCCTCCCAAAAGCGCTTTGTTTAAGGTCGCGTAGCTTGACCCACTTGTCGATAATATTATAGGTTGAAATACAATCGAATCACTCTTTTCATTAGTTAGCTCTCCCGGAAGATATAATTTAAGGCGGTGGCCGTTTACTTTGAAGGTACCTTTTTCCGGGTGGGAAATTAAAATTGTCCCATAGGGCCAATCCTCTTTAACAAGAAAGGGTCCGGACCATCGGGATTTTAGTTTTCCAGGAAAAAGGCGAAGGCGGGAATTATAAAGGAGGACGAGATCGCCCGGCGAAAAAGTTTTTGGAAATTTTATATGCTTATCGTGATAAAACTTCGTTCGCTCCTTATATAATTTATTGCTCTCATACGCATTCGCTCGCCACTCATCTAATTCGTTCATTTGGAATTTTCTTTGTTCTCCCGCTAGAGTGGAATCGAGGTTTAAAAATTTAAGCGCCCAAAATGCACGGTGTTCTAATTCGACCGGAAGGTGGCAAGCCTTGCCATAAACCATTCGATACGGTGTACAACCGATAGCAGTCTTGTACGCCGTTCGATAGGCCCATAGCGCGTCATCGAGCTTTATTGCCCAATCCTTCCGATTGATAGAAACTGTTTTTTCTAAAATCCGTTTTAATTCACTATTAACAACTTCGACTTGGCCGCTCGTTTGTGAGTGATATGCGGTGGATAATTTGTGAGTGACACCATATTTCGCTAAAATTTTTGTAAATTGAGTATTGCAAAAATGGGTGCCCCGATCACTCACAATAACGCGTGGAGTGCCAAATCGAGAAAATAATTTTTTTAAGAAATTAACGACGACTCGTGCATCGTTAGTGGGGAGAGCTTGCGCTTCCGCCCACCTTGATACGTAGTCGACCGCCACTAGAATATATTTATTTGAAAAAGATGGAGGGAGAGGACCAACAAAATCGATACCCCAAAGGTCAAAAATTTCGCATTCTAAGAAAATGTTTTGGGGCATCTCATCCCGGCGAGAGATGTTCCCCGACCGCTGGCAGCTGTCGCAAGTACTCACAAGGGTGTGAGCATCTTTGAAGAGCGAGGGCCAATAAAAGCCCGCCTCCAGCGCCTTCCTCGCAGTTCGGTTTGAATGATAATGACCTCCGGTGGGTCCCTCATGACAATGACGTAAAGTTTTAAGGCCTTCCTCACTCGAGACGCATCGTCTTACTACCTGGTCTGCGCATACACAGAATAAAAAGGGGTCCTCCCAAAAGTAATTCTTTAAATCAGAAAAGAATTTCTTCTTTTGCTGACTCGAGAATTCTTTTGGCAGGACCCGGGCTACCAAATAGTTAGCCAGATCTGCAAACCAGGGGGTAGACGATGAATTAATATTTTCGAGAGCAAGGAGGCGCTCTTCAGGAAATTTATCATTAATGTCAGATTCTATTAATACGTCCGAGGCGGGGTTTTCTAAACGGGAGAGATGATCGGCCGCCATGTTTTCGGCTCCCCTTTTGTCCCGAATCTCTAAGTCAAACTCCTGCAAGAGGAGGATCCATCGCAAAAGACGAGGCTTGGCGTCCGATTTGCTTAAAAGATATCTAAGTGCGGAGTGATCCGTGAAGACGATGACTTTCGAGAGGGTGATATACGACCTAAACTTATCGAAGGCGAAAATGATTGCTAGAAGTTCCTTCTCGGTCGTGGTGTAATTTGCTTGTGCCAACGTGAGTGTTTTCCTCGCATAATAGATCGGGTGGAAATATTTACTCACCCGTTGGCCTAAAACGGCTCCAACCGCAATATCACTCGCGTCGCACATGATCTCAAAAGGGAGCGACCAATCTGGGGCGACTAGAATCGGGGAATTTATAAGTTTCTCTTTGATAAGTTGAAAAGCTAAATGACATTCATCGCTAAAAAGAAAAGATGAATCTTTCTCGAGAAGATGGGTTAACGGCTTTGTAATTTTTGAAAAATTTTGTATAAAGCGCCGATAGAACCCCGCGTGGCCTAGGAAACTCCTAATAGCTTTTACGTTTGTGGGAGGGGGGAGTTTTTCAATTACTTCAATCTTGGCCCTATCGACCTCGATCCCCTTGCCCGAAATTTTATGGCCAAGAACTAGTCCTTCCTTGAACATACAATGGCATTTTTCCCAATTAAGTGCTAAATTCGTTTCCTCACATCGCTGCAACACGCGCTCGAGATTTTTTAAACAGTTTTCAAATGAACTCCCATACATGGAAAAATCATCCATAAATACTTCCATCACCTCCTCTACTAACTCGTCAAAAATTGCCAGCATACATCTTTGGAATGTAGCTGGCGCGTTACAAAGACCTAATGGCATCCTTCGATAAGCGAAGGTGCCAAAGGGACAAGTGAAAGTGGTTTTCTCTTGGTCGTCGGGCGAAATCGGAATTTGGAAGTATCCCGATAAACCATCGAGAAAACAGTAGTAGGAGTGACCCGAAAGTTGACCTAAAATTTTGTCGATTAATGGTAGAGGGAAGTGATCCTTACGGGTGGCATCATTTAATTTCCGATAGTCGATGCACATCTGCCAACCCGTAACAGTACGGGTTGGGATCAATTCGTTATTTTCGTTCGCAACTACCGTGACACCACCTTTCTTTGGCACGACTTGTACTGGGCTAACCCAAGTACTGTCCGATATTGGGTAGATGATTCCCGCATCCAGAAGTTTTATAACTTCGGTCTTAACGACTTCTTTCATGTTAGGGTTTAGCCGTCGTTGAGGCTGGACTGAATTTCGGGAATTATCTTCGAGAAATATTTTATGAGTGCAGAGAGATGGGTTTATACCCTTAATGTCCGATAATTGCCACGCAATTGCGTGGCGGTGCTTTCTTAAGACTATAGTCAACTCAGAAATTTCTGAGTTGCTAAGATCGGATGAAATGATGACGGGTAGCTTAGACTCTTTTTCCAAAAACAAGTATTTAAGGTGAAGGGGGAGTTGTTTCAACTCCAATACGGGTGGTTCTTCATAAGAAGTCTTGATTTTTAATTTTTCTAAAAATAATGGTTCGGGTGGTGTGGGGTGAGAAACTTCTTCTTCATCACAAAAGAGCTCTACGGGCTCGGAATCACTACTAGCCGATGAAACTAACTCGAGGGATGAATCGAACTCACAACACTCTTCTAAGTAAAAACATGAATCGTCATTTTCTAGCGTGTTCCGCATCGAGGAATTTATGCCGAAAGTAACTTCATCGTCTCCAACCCGTAGGAGGAGCTTTCCGTTACTTACGTCGATAATAGCGCGGGAGGTGGCAAGGAAGGGGCGGCCGAGTATGAGGGGTACTTCGGCATCCTCTTCGATGTCAAGAATGACAAAATCCACCGGGAAGATGAATTTGTCAACCTTGACGAGCACGTCCTCCACTATTCCTATCGGATATTTTAAAGAACGATCCGCTAATTGGATACTCATTCGAGTGGGCCTTGGATTTCCTAGACCTAGCTTTTTGAACAAAGAAAATGGCATAAGGATGATGCTTGCTCCAAGATCCGCTAAGGCGTGTTTTACTAGCGAATTGCCAAATAGACATGGGATGGAAAACCGTCCCGGCTCATTTGCTTTTTTCGGCAATTTGTTGAGTACAACCGCGGAGCATTCTGCGTTTAAAGAAATATGTGAAATATCTTCTAACTTTTTCTTATTGGAGAGCAGCTCCTTAAGATATTTCGCATATTTAGGCATTTGTGAGATAGCCTCGCAGAAAGGTACATTAATATGGATTTGTTTTAAAACATCTAAAAACTTTTTATAATTTTTTTCGGCGCTTTCATTTTTAAATTTTGATGGATACGGAATATTAGAAGTAGGAGTGCGCGGATTTAAAATAGAAGTGTGCGGAGCTATCGTAGCGGGCAAATTCGAAGATGAATTAAAAGTAGGAGGAGGAGGAGAGGAATTTACCTTGGGTTCGTCCTGTTTTTGAACCACCTCCTTCCCGCTTCGGAGTGTAATCGCGTGCGCGCTCTCCTTTGGATTTTGCTCGGTGTTCCCCGGTAGTGCTCCTTGTTGACAATCAGAAATCATCTTTGCGAGTTGGCCCACTTGATTCTCTAAATTTTTGATCGATCCGGTAAAGTTCAGGATGTTCGTTTCATTTGTAGCAACATATTTTGCAAAAACCTCTTCAATCGGAGAGAGTTTTTGCTGTTGCGGTGGAAAATCGGGTGGATTATAATTTTGAGAAATCAAATTTGGAGGCGGAGTTAAGTTAAGAAGTTGATTAGGGGGAGGTTGATTTAAATTCATAGTACGCTGAGCATTTCCTTGGTTGCTCCATGAGAAATTCGGATGATTCCTATAACCCGCATTGTATGTGTTGTTATACGGAGCGGTGTTGGGGTTATAGGAAGGCCGAGGCGGATTTCCCATGTAGTCAACATGTTCTTCAATTAAAACGTTATTAGCCCAAGGAGGAGTGGCGGAGGAAGCAGACATCTCCGCCACTTGCTTTGTTAAGCGCTCAACTTGTAAAGCCAAATTTGCGTTTGCGTCTATTTCAAAAATTTTGGCCGGCTTATTAGGCCGCGCTCGGGGCATGTTCCATTGATACGCATTTGTGGCCATCTCTTCGAAAAGCTCTTGAGCGGCGATCGGGGTTTTGTTATTTAATGTCCCCCCGGCGGCCGCATCAATCATTTGCCTCGTTTGGAGATTTAAGCCATTATAAAATATTTGCACTTGTTGCCAAGTGGCAAGTGCGTGGTGAGGGCATCGACGCAAAAGCTCCTTGAAGCGCTCCCATGTGTCATAGAGAGTCTCCGAGTCGATTTGCATGAATGACGCAATATCCGTGCGCAATTTAGCGGTCTTTGAAGGCGGGAAATATTTATTAAGAAATTTTTCCGCCATTTCGGCCCATGTAGTGATGGATCCCCTAGGTAGGAAGCCCATCCACTGCTTGGCCTTAGACCGCAAAGAAAAAGGAAAAATACGTAGTCGAATGGCGTCATCGGTGACGCCATTGATCTTAAAAGTGTCGCAAATTTCAAGAAAGTAAGAGATATGTGAATTTGGATCCTCGTCCGGTTGACCATCAAAGGTCACCGATTGTTGCACCATTTGTATGATGCTGGACTTGATCTCAAAATTATTGTTCGCCACCGTGGGGCGAACAATACTCGATTGTGTGCCTTCCAAATTCGGCCGCGCATAATAGGACATGGTCCGTTGCGCGTCCTCATTAGGATTTGGCTCGTTAAGATTAGGAGGATTAAGATTATGATCCATATTTGCTGCGTTAGTGTCCTCGATCGACTCTTCGGATTCTACTTGATTTCCCTGATCACGAGAACGGCGGTGCCTCAAGAGGGTTCGCTCGATCTCCGGATCAAAAGGAAGAATCGAAGTGCTACCTCGGGTCATACACTAAAAAGAGAAGAAGGGAAGAGGAAAAACTGAAATAATTTTTTTTTTCTTTTTGAAATTTAGAAAAAGGAAAATAAAATAAAAAGAAACATGATAAAATTAATAGCTATCCTCTTTTCAGAATATCTACGCAAAGTCCCCGGCAACGGCGCCAAAAACTTGATATGATTTTTCGGTTTTAAAATTTAGTGAAGATTTTAGATTTTCTCCAAAACTATATCCGATGAAGGCAAGTGTACCTTATCGTCTATAGTATAGGATATTTAGGAATATCAAGGTCGTATTCCACGGGGCGCGTTGATTACTTCTACTTCGAGGAAAATCGTCATTATCTTATCGACGAAAATTTGATTGGTTTGTTTTTGCTTAACTAAAATTAAAACTAATTGCAAGCTAAATAAAAGGATTAAACGAAGACAAAAATACTTAATGCTCAACCATAGTGGAGGGGGAAAAGGAAAGAAATATCATTGCATGAAAGAAAGAGTGCTTAAGGAAAAAGAGAACATGAAGGAAAGAGAACTTAATTTTATTGAAAACCAAAACGATTACAAGCTTTAATTAAAGAGATTACAAGCTATGAAGGAAAAGATAATAAGCTTTAACTAATTATTGCATAGAACTAAGAACTAGCACATTACATGAATTAAAAAGGAAGAACATGAAATTGAAAAGCATGAGAAAGCATTGAAAAACTTCACTAACAGCTCTAGCAGCACCTCCCCCACTCCAAAATTCTCAACCCTGTACTCAAGGAGAGCCTGTGAATTTATAGGAAAAAAATTCAGATTACACGCCCTCGGTCACGGGCGTGACCTAGGGCGTGACTGCACTATTCACATCGGATCCGACAACGGCGTGGCTTTCTGGACGGCGCGGCGAAAAGTGACATGTCACGGGCGGGACATGTCGGGTCACGGCCGTGACTTTGGACGGCTGCATTAAATGCGGCGTGGGCTGGAATTCGGTGCGGCGGCGAAGAAGAGATCACGCGGGAAAGTCACGGCCGTGACATGTGGGTCACGGGCGTGACTCAAGTTGACTTCTCGACTACAGCTCTACGTCTCGACGGCGGCTCTACGTGGAAGATTCTAAGATTACACGCCCCCGGTCACGGGCGTGACTTTGGGTCACGGGCGTGACCTGGGGCGTGACTTGGTGTGGACTGGTTCAAATAGCGTAGCATCGATTCTGGACTGATCTTCAGGTTACACGCCCTGGGTCACGGGCGTGACCGAGGGCGTGACATGCCATTTTTCCCGATTTGTCCCAAAATTCTGCAAATATTGAAATTAAGCTAAGTTAGAATCAAAATTACAAAAAGAACTACTTATAACCTAAAATTGACATAAAAAGGAAAATTCACAATAAATATTTACAAAATTTTCTATTAAAAAGTTATAAAAATACTACTTATCAGATGTAAATGTCCTAGTCTAGAACTTGAGGACGGAAACTAGGTCATACAAGTTTTAGTTATATTTGAGGTTCTTGTGACTTGAGGCTTTCAGAAGTGATTAACTTATGGTTGGTTAAAAATCACGCCCTGTCTTGGTAGATAATTTTAACTACAATAATAGCCCTTATACCTTGGGAGCTTTGATGACGGATAACCAGCGATCTTAGGCGATGACTTATTGGATTTTGAATCTAGTGTTTGAGTTTACTATGATTAGAACGATCTAAGTTTATCTTACTTTGGACCATTCGAAAGTGATCAAGAAAAGCATATGTGGAAGTAATAGGAATTTGGTGAAATAAACGTGAAGATATTTTCTTGATGAAATTGACTTGTGAAAAATCTTAGGGTTTCAAAAAATTTTACCCGTATACCTTATGAATCAAACTCCACGTAGAAAATGATTGGGAGTCGTCTTACCAACATAGATACTAATTGTGGTTGGTTAACATGTACTCAGAAAGGTTCACAAGTGCCCCATTAAAATTTAAGGATGATTGGGATGCTAGACGATTTGATTAGTTCCATCAGTAGTAAGAACTAGAAAAGTTGTAGAGTAGAGATGAGTGATTACTCGGACGCACCTGAAGGAGTAAGAAATTGAACGTGTGAAGAAATCTTTAGAGGCATAAGAATCTGCCCAGGTTAGAGTGTAAGATCGAGGATAGATTAACCAAGGTAGCCAGGTCACCCCGATCAGGATGGACGATACGACGGTGCGAGTCTTGCGACGCAAGAAGATTCCGTAGGTAAAAATCATATGGTAAAATTATGGACAGAAGGAGCACACCTGGGAGCCACTAGAGCTGGTGTGGCAGAGATAGTCGATGATCTTCAAGCCAGGAATAGTTTCAATTCTTAGGGGATGTTACGTTTAGTCACTCTCGGTGAAAACCCCGCAAGCCTAACCTGAATTTCGAGGACGAAATTATTCTTTTTGTTTATTTGGATTTGTAACATCCCCCAAACAGCTAGACCCCTAAGTTGGTTTTGTCATGACTAGGTCATGACAAAACCATAGGAAAATCTCAAGACCTTGTGAACATAGGGGAGAAGGAGAAAACCCAAGTGGTCTGCAAATAGCAATTTTCAGATACCAAGCTTAGGGTTGGACTTTAGGACCCCACCTTGAACCTTGACCCCACAATATCATCCCTAACCCATTAGAGGTCTCCTTGAAGCACCAGTGACCCATTGGGGTCAACCTAAGAGGCCAATTAGACCAAAGTCAACATTAATTCTAAAATTGGTCAAACTAACTCAACTAAGGTCAATTGGCCCCCACCATGCCAAATTGACCCTGCCCCTACCCTTATATGTGTACTAGGAGACTAATGGACCAAAAAGCCCCATCATGGGACTTGAAATTTGACTAATTTACCCTTGCCCTAAGTTTGGTCAAAATGATCTAATTTGCCCAAATTGGACCCAATCCAGTTGGGCTAGACCCAATTAAGGTGGTCCACCACCTAATGGGCATTGAATGCTGCTGAGGTGGCCACTAAATTTGGAGAGAGTCGGCCAGGAGAGAGAAAGCCCATTTTGGAAGAGAGAGAAAGAAGGGGGAGTTAATGGAGGAGAAGGAGAAACCCCTCAATCTGAGCAATTAATGGCTCCATTCATCTCCCCTTGGGGAGAGGAGAAGTTTTCAGCTTCTTCCCGGCCTAATTGATGGCCAATTCATCCCCCCCTAAGTGTAACCGAAATCTCCACTTTTGGCCATTAATGGCAATCCGAGTAACTCCCCACCCTTAGCCTCAATCGACCCTTTTAACATCGTCAGAGGTTGGAAAGGAGTGAAACCCCCCTCTTTTCTGAAGAAATTGTGAAGAGGAGGCCTAAATTTGCATGGAACCAAAAGCTCCAGGACGGCCATGGGCAACAAGAAAGCGGCAAGGAGCGAAGCACCCACACAGGTCCGATCCTCTTCTCCTCCCCTGGTGCTATATCTCTTCAAAATTAGGGGCTTGATATGTGCTCAAAAGAGCCCGGATTGTGCTTCCGAAAGGGGTGCGATACGTACCCTTTTTCTTCCTCTAAAATTAGATCCGACCACCTCCGGCCGGCCAACCACCCCTATCGCCGGCCACCATCTCAATGGAGGTGGTGGTGGCATTGGCCGGCCGGAAAGAGGCGTAGGTGGCCGGGAAATCACCCCGCAAAGAGGCCCAAGACGGGCTGTCGTGAGCCTTCCAACGATTGGGGACGATGAAGGAGAACCGTCAGATCTATTTATTATTGTTTTCGGTTATAATATTTATTTCGTCGAGCGCTGTAAGAAATTCGTCGAACGAATAATTCGTCGAACGGAAGAGGTTCAACTTTAGTCGAGCGCTGTTATAATAGAATTTAGTCGAGCGCTGAATATTAAAATTTAGTCGAACGAAAGGTTTTCATCGAGCGTTGTTATACGTTAACTTAGTCGAACACAGTTAGATGTCAACTTAGTCGACCGCAGGAAATAATTCGTTGAACGAATATTTCGTCGAACATATAGTTGTTTTGCCTTCATCGAGCACAATTAAGATCGTCGAACGCAGAGTTGTTCTGCTTTCGTCGAGCGATATTTAATTTCGTCGAACGCAGAAACAGTCATATAAATAAATGTTTATGCAATTTCTGTCACTTATTTTGCTGTACCTAGATCTAATTATTAAAAATACTTAGGCCCCTCTACAGAAAAAGTGGTCAACACCAAAGTTGTAGCCCTTGGAGTCTACTTTATTTTAAAATTGATTTCACCCCAAAAGGAGTACTGTAGCTCCCTGTAGAGACAAAATGGTGGGACTGGTCCCTAGTGTAGGACAGCCACCATTGCTTGAATAACTTTTAATTGGGAAATGATATGGACTTGAGATTTGAAACATAGTCTACTTATACCTACACACACATCATATCCAAAGATGGGATTTTTAAGAGAAACTTTTTATAAGGTTTTTTAAATAATTTCATAAATCATCTAATAATTAATTAGTGGATTAAATGACCTCCAATGCCCTCCAAATTTTGGTGGGTGCTCCTTAGGGTTACTGTATCACCCTGGTAAAATTATCAGCCCAATTGGGACTGTTTTGTTTGAGTATTTTGTAAACCCAAGTTAGGACAAATAGGGTCAAAGTTAGGGTATGGTGGTCAAAACTCATCACCATGAAGTTAAACCTTGTTAACTGGTTTAGGATCACCTAAGACACCTCCATGAGTGATATGGGGTGTTGTGGAGGTGGTTAAGCCCTAGAACACTAGTTTTATTCCTAGGTGTGCATTTAGAACCTTGTGAAGGCCATGTGGTCAAAAGTCCCTGGATGGTTATGAAACTTGGTGGTTAGGTTTATAGGGTGTAAATAGGCACTGGGTAATTTTATAAGAATTTTAGGAGCCATAATTCCCTTTGAATTAGGACAAAACCCCTTTAGGGAAACTTCTTAAACGAAACATTTACATGCTTAAAATGTCTTGGATGATGATGAAACTTTGGTGGTGCCCTTATAATCATGTTTTAGACCTCTGGCAATTTTTGTGAATTTTATTAAATGATTTAACCTGTACTTCTTTCACAAGGCACTTGTTTTGATTTAAACTTAAGAAAAATATTTGATGGTCTAGAACTCTTTGTTAAATTGTGAAAATTGGTGATAGGACCTTCCTGAACATTAGGAAGCTCTGTAAAGTTTTATAGAATTTTTGAAGACTAAAATCAGTAGGCTACTTCACAGTTCATTTAATTTGATGTTTTTTAATTTATTTATTTTAGTGAGAAAATGATTTTCTTAAATCCTGAAACTTAGTCAGTAGCCTTTTCTGGTGAATACCAGAGTTTCGTAATTTTTCCATAATTTTAGTGTTGATCTTTTTGGTGGTTCCTTCATAAAACTATGATTTTGGATAGATGATAAATAATTAGATTAGAGGAGAATTTCTTACTGTAAAAATATGGTATGCTGTTTCTGATGTTATGTAGTCACTATAGATTTATCATAATTTCTGGAGAGCCATATCATAAGATTTACTTACACCTCATGTTCATTTTCATACTTGGTAGATGTTTGGAGAAATTAAAATAAATACTAAATAATTAAGGAAAAATATGATTCTCTGGATTCAGTCTTATAACATCATGATAGACCCCCAGTAATTATCTTGAGTCAGTTGGATGAATATTTGGAGTACCTCTAATTACAAGCTTCATATAGTTAGTTTGGTCTGCGTTTAGTAAAACTGTAGACCTTGGGTAACTAGTGGCCTACTAAGTGGGAATGACATGTAGTTGGTGTACATGGTCAGGATGAAGAGATTTAGGTCACCAAAAAGGAGTTATATATTAAGAGTGCTTGGTGAGTTAAGGGTAAGGTAGTGCTTGGGATTGACGAAGGATCGTCTTTTTCCTAGTGTGTCATAAAGCACTTAGGTTTAACTCAAGTGAAATGATAAGAGGGATGTTCTTATGAGTAGATACCAACAACACTAAGTGTCTTTAGAAAGGGAACCTTGGGGAGTCATCCCATTACAGTTCCTAGTACCGTAGCGAGCCCCTTATAGGGTAATCCTCGGGAAGTCCAAGATTAACTATAAATTGTAGGAGTAAGATGTTGTACAAGATTAACTTAACAATACACACATTCACACCCCGTGGTTATGGGAGGTTAGTTGGTTTGGTTTTACGAGCGGTAGGCCCGATGGTTGAAGCATCAGACTAGTTAGTCTGGTGAGCTTGTGACTCAGTAGTGTTTGTTGGTACGGACGGGTTGGTCCGGCGAGCCGGTGGCTCGGAAGGTAATTGACGATGGACAGTTTAGCCCGGGGAATTTATGGCTCAGGATATAGTAGAACATGTTGCATGTGCATGAAGGTGGTGGGTCTCCGGTATTGGACGGTCGTTCACACCGACGTCAATACGTTGACTCATCAAGTGTGGAATTTGCATTTAGCCTTGAAAGTCTGGTGGTCCAGCCATTAAGAGTACGCAGATACTCCGCAGTTTTGCGTTGAGGGGTACGATAAGTCTAGGTTAGGTAGTGTGAATACCAACCTAGAGGTGGGAGAGGCAAAACCCACCGCTTCCGTTTGCCACTACGGGAGTATCCTGGGAGTCTAGCTAGCTCCAAAAAGGGGGAACTAAAGTTCTATGCGCATAGAGTCGAAGTGTGTGAGTTGCACTTGTATGAACATAGCATAAACCACATACCTTGCATGTCATAGCATAAACATTGCATTTCAACCCCTACCCCTATCGTATAAGTCGGTTATGGGTCTTCTTATACGATAGGCCTTGCTAAACAACCCCTTGGTCTATAGGTTTGTATGGGCATTCCTATAAATCAATGGTTACTTTTTTATTATGTACATGCTTTACTTACTGTTCTTTACTTACTTTTTACCTGCTCTTTCTATGCTTTATTAACTGCTTCGATTATTTATATATATACTTGAGTAGTGGTGGAACTCTTTTTGTAGATTATGCCCGATCATCTGTTTTTTTGATTCTACACCTTGTTGTCCTCCGCTTCATCCTTCCCGCTCGGTGCCTAGGAGTCACCGGGGGAGGGGTGTGGGATTGGCTTAGTCTTTTTGACTAATGGTCGGTGGACCTTATCATTTTAGGAGACCGCGGCGATGGAGCAGCACCAAAGGTCGGTGCAGACGGAGGCAGGCCAGTGTAGTGCAGGAGCACAGGATTCCGGATCAGTGAGTGATTAGGAGTTAGCTTCCGCGAGTGATCTTGTAGTGAGGATATGATGTATTGGGCATGAGCCCTTCCTTCTTCTTTATTATTGTAACCCTTGTTATCTTTTTATTCAGTTATATCATGTGGACATTTTTATATTTTTCATGTTGATTTTGTGGACTTGTCTTCTTTAATGCACTTTTCTTTGTGATCAATTTGGCCGACAGGACGGCGTTTTGTAGTGGAGACCTTTCCGAGTGAATGTGTCACCGCAAAGCGGCGGTTGTGGGCCTAAGACCCGGTGTTTGGAAAGAAAAAAAATGGGGTCTTACACTAAGTACTACGATGCACGACATCATATGGTAGAGTTCCAGGTGGGAGATCGGGTTTTCTTGAAGATACGTCCGATGCATGGAGTCTCACGGGTTCACGGGCAGAAGAAGCTCAGTCCGAGATACATGGGGCCCTATAGGATCCTGCAGCGGATGGGCCCCTTAGCTTATAGACTGGAGCAACCGCCAGAGTTAACGGGACTAAACTACGTCTTCCACGTCTCCTCACTCAGGAGGGCTCTACAATGGCCAGAGCAGCAGATACCTACTACGGAAGGGCCGGTAGCTACTGATCGATCGGTTCAACTGGAGCCGGTTCCGATAGACGACACGGAGTTGCGAGTCTTGCGGCGCAAGAAGGTTCCGCTGGTCAAGGTCCTATGGAGGAATCATGGGCAAGAGGAGCATACCTGGGAGCCACTGGACCTGATGCAGCGAAAGTACCCAGAGCTCTTCGCACCAGGTATAGTTTAATTTTTCTGGGATGTTACACTTTCTTACTTGTAGTAGAAACCTCACAGGCTTAACCTGAATTTCGAGGACGAAATTTTTATTTTTATGTATTGGCATTTGTAACATCCCCCAAACAACTAGACCCCCAAGTTGGTTTTTTCAAGACTAGGTAATGACAAAACCATTGGAAGAGCTTAAGATCATGTGAGCTTGGATGAGAAGGAGAAAACCCAAGTGGTCTGCATATAGCAGTTTTCAGATACCTTGCCTAGGGTTGGACTTTAGGGTCTCACCTTGAAACTTGACCCCACCATAGTATCCCTAACCCATTAGGGGTCTCCTTGGAGCAACAGGGACCTATTGGGGTCAGCCAAAGAGGCCAAATTGACCAAAGTCAACCCTAACCCTAAAGTGGTCGAACTAAATCAATTAGGGCCAATTGGCCTCCACCATGCCAAATTGACCCTGCCCCTACCACCATAGGGACACTAGGGACCTAATGGACCAAAACGCCCCATCATGGGACCTACAATTTGACCAATTTTACCAAAGTCAACTCTAGCCCCATTTTGGTCAATGTGCCCTATTATGGGGGCAATTCACCCTCACCTTGACAAATTGACTCCACCTAAACCTTCCTAACCCATGAGAGAGTCCAAACGGTCACTACCCTCCCATTGTGCTCAACCCAAGTGGTAAATTTGACCAAAGTCAACCTTATCCTAAATTTAGGTCAAAATGACCTACTTTACCCAAATTGAACACAATCCACTTGAGTTAGACCCAATTGATGTGCTCCACCACCTAATGGGGGTTGAATGCTGCTGAGTTGGCCATTCAATCTCAAGGAATTCGGCCAAGAGAGAGAAAGCTCTATTTCCCCCAAAAATGGTGGAGAGAGGAAGAGGAGAATAATGGCATTCGTGGCCAATTAAGCCCAAATTGATGGAGATTCACCCCCTGGCAGTTACAAAGAATTTGGAACATTACCATCCCACCAAGGGGGCTGAATCAAGGGAAATCAAGTGTAACCGAAATCTTCTTCATGGCCATTAATGGCAATTCGAGTAACTCCTCCCCTATAGCCTCAATTGACCCCTTTAACATCTTCACAGGTCGGAAAGGAGTGAAACCCCCCTCTTCCCCAAAGAAATCGAGCACCAGAAGCTAAGATTGACATGGTGCCGAAAGCTCCACCTCCGGCAATGGCGACTCGCCGGAATACGCGCCACCAAGCCCCCACACAGGTCCGATCCGCTTCCTCTCCTCTAGTGCTAGATCCTCTGATGATTCGGGGCTTGATCTGAGCTCAATTGGGCTCTGATCGTGCTTCCGATAGGGCTCGTTTTGAGCCCTCTTTCCCCCGCAAAATTCCCTCACTCCGGCCACCTCCGGCCAGCCAACCACCTCTAATCGCCGGCCACCACCTCCACGAAGGTAGTGGTGGCATTGGTGGGCCGGGGCGGCGCTCAGGTGGCCGGGAAAGTGAGGAGGAAGTGAGCCCAGGACGGGAGCATCTCAGCCCTTGGCTGAAGGTAGAAGATGACCAGGCACCCTCCGATGCGTGCCATAATTTGTGCGAGATCATTTAAGTATGATATATTAATATGTGTATTAATGTCACACATTTTGCAGTATATTCTTTTAATTATTAAAAATACTAGACCACCTCTGATGAAAAAGTGCCCAACATAAACTTTGTAGCCCTTGGTGTGTAGATTAAATGAAAATTGGTTTCAGCCCAATATGGGAAATGTAGCTCCCTGTAGAGCCATTTTTGTGGGGCTGGTCCCTAGGGTAGGGCAGCCGCCATTTTATGAATATCTTTTGATTGAGTCATGGGATTGGCTTGAAAATTGAAACCTAGGCTACTTATATCAACCCCCTTGTCATATCAAAAGATGGGAATTTTAGGAGAATATTTTTCTAAGGTTTTTGTAATTATTTCATAATTTAAATGTTAATTAATTAATGGGTCTAATGACCTCCATTCCCCTCCAAATTTTGGTGGGTGCTCCTTGGGGTTATTATATGACCTTGGTAAATATTTTATCCTAATTGGGACTGATTTAGATGGGTAATTTGTTAACACAAGTTGGGTCAAACATGTCAAATTAGGGTATGGTGTTCATCTTGGGGTATTGTGGTCAAAACTCATCACCATGATGTGAAATCTTGGCCACTTATTTAAGATTACCTAAAACACCTCCATGAGTGATTTGTGGAGATGTGGGGGAGGATTTGCCCCAAAACCCAAGTTTTACCCTTAGGGTTGCACTTTGAGTTTTGTGAAGGACATGGGGTCAAATGTTATTGTATGGCCATGAAATTTGGTGTACAAGTTCAAAGGGTGTAATAATACCCTAGGAGATTTTAGGAGGATTTTAGGAACCCTTACTCCCCCTAAATTAGGTTATAACCCCTTTAGGGCATTTCATTATAAAAGAAAGTTACATGTTCAAATGGTCTTGGATGATGATGAAACCTTGGTAGTTCCTTTAATATCATATGAAGGACCTCTGGTAATTTTTGTGTAATTAATTAAATGATTTAACCAGTACTTCACAAGGCACTTATTTTGTCTTAGTCTTAAGAAAAAATTGAGGGTCCAATACTCTCTGGAAAAATTTGCAACTTGGTGAGCGGACATTTCAGGGCACTAAGAAGCTCTGTAATTTTTTATATTATTTTTGGAGATTGTTATCAGTAGGCTACTTCACAACATGTTCATGTTAGGATTTATTTGGAATATTTATTTAGGTGAGAAAATGATTTCCATAAATTGTGAAACTCAGTCAGTAAGCCTTACTGATCACTATAGAGGTCTAATAATTATTCCATAATTTTTGGAAAAATATTTTTGATGGTTCCTTCATTAAACTCCAACTTTGGATAAATGCTAAATATTATAAATAGAGGACAATTCCTAATTGTAAAATTGTGACATTCTGTACTTACTGTTATTTTGGCATGATAGATTTATCTTAATTTTATGGGAGCCATATCATAAGAATACCTTACACTTCATGTTCATTTTCATACTTAACAAATATTGGAGAAATTAAAATAAATGCTAAAATGTTAAGGTAAAATATGATCCTCTGGATTTAGGCTTAGAATAACATGTTAGACACCCAGTAATAATCTTGAGTCAGTTGGATGAATATTTGATGTACCTCCCCTTATGTGACTCATCTAACTCATTTTGTCTGCGTATAGTAAAATTGTAGAACTTGAGTAATTTATGGATCATTAGGTGGGATTGGAAGGTAGATGGTGTTCCTAGTCTGATAGAAAATATGTGTGGACACCACTAGGGGTCTATATGTTGAGTGTACCCGATAAGCTAAGGGGTAAGGATGTGTTCGGGACCGACGAAAGATCGTCTTTCCCTTTAGAGGGTCATATAGTACTTAGGGTAATTTGAGTGTAATGACAAGAAGGGTATTCTTACGGGTAGTTACAAATAACATTAAGTGTATTGAGAAAGGGAACCTTGGGGTGTCATCCCATTGTGGTTCCTAGTACCGTAGCGATCCCCTTATAGGGTAATCCTCGGGATGTCCAAGATTAACCATAAATTGTAAGGATAAGTTGTTGTACAAGATTAACTTAATAACACGCACACCCACACAACGTGGTTACGGGAGGTTTGTTGTCTGGTCTTACGAGCGGTAGGCTCGGTAGTTGTAGCAGCAGACTAATTAGTCTGGTGAGTTTGTGCCTCAGTAGTGATTGATGGTACGGACGGGTTGGTCCGGCGAGTGGTTGGTTCGGAAGGTTATGGTGACAGGCAGGTTAGCGCGGGGAGCCTTGTGTCTCGGGATAAAGTAGGACATGTTGTATGTGCATAAGGTGGTGGGTCATTAGTGTTTACGGTCATCGCACCGACATCGATACTTTGGCTCGGTAAGTGTGGTTAACACTTTACCAAAGAAAAGTCTGGTGAACTAGCCAGTAAGAGTACGTGGGAGCTCCGCTGATGTGTTCTTAGCGTTGAGGCATACGATAGGTCTAGGTTAGCTTGTGCAGATACCAACCTAGAGGTGGGCAAGGCCCAACCCACAGCTTCTGTTTGCCACTACGGAAGTATCCTGGAGTTTTGCTATCTCCAAAAGGGGGAACTTAAGGTCTGTGCACATAGAGTCGTAGTGTGTGAGTTGCACTTGTGTGAACAACATTTAACTGCATACCTTGCCTGACATAGCATCAACATTGCATTTCAACCCCTACCCCTATCGTCTAAGTTGGTTATGGTACTTCTAATATGTTAGGCCTTGCTAAATGACCCCTTGGTCTATAGGTTTGTGTGGGCATTCCTATAAATCAACGGTTACTTTTCCTTACTTACCTTTATATATTTGCTCTACTTGTTTACTTTACTTGTTCTTACTCTACTTTACTTACTGCTTCAGTTATGATATATATTGCATAGTAGTAGACATTTCCAGTAGAATACATTCCCGCCACCTGCTATTGTTTACACCCCCTTGTTGTCCTCCGCTTCATTCCTCCCGCTCGGTGCCTAGGAGTCACCGGGGGAGGGGGGGGGGGGGGGGGGGGATTGGCTTAGTCTTTTTGACTAACGGTCGGTGGACCTTATCATATTAGGGGACCGAGGAGATCCTGCAGCACCAGATGCCGGTGCAGATGGAGACGGGGCAGTCTAGCATGGGAGCACCAATGGCAGGATCCGTGAGCATCGTTTAGCTTTAGTATTTTATGCTTCCGCGAGAGAAAATGTAGTGAGGAATTGATGTACAAGGCATGAGCCCTTTATTACTATCGTACCTTTTATTCAGTTATTTGATATGGACATCTCTTTTACTTGCTATGTGATTTGGACTTGGCTTCTCTAAGTTTGTTTAAGCTTTTCTTCTTTGTGATCGATAAGGCCGGCAGGATCGCCGTTTTGTAGAGGCGACCTTCCCGAGCGAGGGTGTCACCGCAAAGCAGCGGTTCTGGGCATAAGTCCCGGATTTTTTTCAAAAATAAATGGGGTCTTACAGGACGTGGTCGTGGCTGAGGATTTCATGGAGGAGATCGTCAACCACCCAGGGAACAAGTCTATGCGTTGGATCTTGCTTAGTCCCAGAGTCCGGAAATGGTCATAGCACGTATGCAAGTGTTTTAAATTATGTTCTCAATTCCTAGATTATTGAAATGATATAGATTTGTTAGCAGTAGAAAACGTAGCCACCTAAAACGATACAACAAATTCAGGAATAGTAAATGTATGTGGCAAGCCTGCCCATACCCTGGTCAACACGGGAGCAACACACATCTTCATCTCGGAAGACTTCATCAAGGACTTGGATCAGGTCCGATACTACACTGGAGCCATCAGGAGGGTTCGTCTTCTTAATGGGTCGGAGATGAAATTAATTACAAAGTGCCTCCTGAAAGTGACCATTGATAGCCTGACACTCGATGCTCCGACAACTGTCTTGAAGATGCCGGACTTCGACCATGTCTCTCGAATTGCCCTTCCACTCACATCTCTGACGAAGAAGGATACGCCATTCGTATGGACGCCGCAATGCATGACTGCCTTCCAGGAGCTGAAGAATAGGCTTACCTCAGCTCTCATCCTTGCCCTTCCAACTGGGAAGGAAGGATTCCAAGTCTACACTGATGCATCATATCAGGGGATGGGTGTCATTTTGATGCAGCACGGTTATGTGATAGCTTATGCTTCCCACCAGTTGAAGAGGCATGAACAAAACTACCCAGTGCATGACTTAGAGATGGGGGCAGTGATTTTTGCCATAAAGATCTGGAGGCATTATCTATATGGGGTTCATTGTGATATCTTCTTGGATCACAAGAACCTCGGGTAAGTGGATACTCAGAAGGAGCTGAACATGCAACAGAGACGATGGGTGGAGTTTTTTCTGACTATCAGTATACCAGGCACTACCACCCAGGAAAGGTGAATGTGGTGGCAGATGCTCTTAGAAGGAGAGCTATTGTATAAGGTTCAGAACCCCAGATAATGGCTATAGAGCTAGTGCGAATGCTGGATGACATGCAGATATCCTTGGTGTCCAAGGCTGACCCTGAGATCTGCGAGGAGATTCTAGTCTCGGTGAGCATTACTAGTGATATACGAGAATGCACCAGGGATGGGAAAAGGCAGGATGCTAAGTTAGAGCCAATATTTAAGGCTTTGGAGGCAGGCACGACTAGGGATTACTCGTTGAAGGATGATCTCTTGTTTTTTGGAGGTGGAGTGTATATACCGGCAGGAGGTCAGATTTGGGAGGATATTTTGACTGAAGCACACTGTAGCAGGTACTCAGTGCACCTTAGGATGTCGAAGATGATAGCCGATCTGAAGAGGACCATGTATTGGTCGGGTATAAAGAAAGAGATTACCTACTTTGTCACACACTGCGATACCTGCCAACTCATGAAGGCTAAGTGCAAGAGCCTGACAGGATTACTATAGCCACTACCAGTACAGGAGTGGAAGTTTGATGATAACGCGATGGACTTCATACATGGACTCCCCCGTGTAAGACCCCCCCCCCCCCCAAATCGGCGGTCCGACCGGGGGATCTTATCGCACACCACCCTTTTAGCACGACGCCGAAGCAATCCCGAAGGGTGGAGGTACTAGCTTCTCCAACCCCCTTCCTTGAACACTCCGTTGTAACACCTAGGGGTGGTGTTAAGCGAAGGTCACTACACACCAATAGAGTAGGGAAGCAGTATTCTAGCGGAAGACATCATCAAAGAGTGAATATTATAGCACTTAGCGGAAGACGTAGTTTTATCACAGAAAACACAATTTCAAGACCTGTAAATAATCTACATATCTCTGCCGCATAAATCCTAACCATCAAGCATTTATTGCCATTATAAATATATACCCTAGGATAGGGCACAATAAAAGGAGATGTGGCTTAATAAACTTATACCTGGCGTAGCCTGCTCCGTGGCTTCATCCACACATAGGTGTTGTCACTCATCCGCACCTGTCACCTGTGCCAAAGACAAGTTATTAGAACCACGAACAGAATCCAACCTCTACTAACAAACAGACATAATATAACATTTATAAGGTAGGGGATATCTGGACATTTATTGGGCCAAGGAAGTCTTCCCACGACCACCGCCTACTTACTCCGTATCATCCTATATACGGTCTCAGACCCATGTAGTTTTATATGTTTTGCACGGGTTGCCCTCCCAGACCGTCCATCGTGCGGGTTGCCTTAGAGTAAAACTCATAGGCCATCCGACATTCTCCCATGGCACAATATAATCCCGTAGGAATATTTCCCGAGGCAACCTTTCATTCCCATAGGAATTACTTTCTCGAAGGCAACATTACATTGCCGTAGGAATTATTTCTCGAAGGCAACATTTCATTCCCGTAGGAATTACTTTCTCGAAGGCATTATTTCATTTTCATAAGACAAGAGAAGAGAAACTCCTTTAAGCTTAACAATACTTATATCCGAGAGTTTATAGAGGGAGAGGAGAAAACCCTTCTTAAGCTTAATAATATTTCCACCCAAGATGGTACAATCATCTTAATCCGGCTTTCGTCGAACTTTTTGATTGCTTGGCAATCAAACCCAAGCCATCCACATAAGGTATGCATGTATTTGTGTAAACTTCCGTCAATCACTTGGATGCTTGGCAACCAAGCCCAAGACACCCACAAGCTTGTGTTCATTCATAGGCACAAGAAGTAGCATGGTAGAGTGAAAGAGAGAAGATAGAAATAAGATGGAGAGAGATGAGATGTATATCATCGTAAACTATGGGTGATCAAATCCCGTGGTTATTACACACCACCATGAGTCCATTACCTTGTTTAGCATGCCACCTTCGTATGTAACCGACTCGAGCCTTATAGGAGTAATTCGAGTTCTCCTTGTCGAAAGCCTCCAGAAATTAAGGTTTATGGATTTCGACAGTGTGATGTACGAAGAGAGTTAAGAGTACATATCATCTTATGTGTTAACAGACTTGCTGCCCGAACCATCAAAATGATGGTAACTCAATACTTAAGAAGGCATATGATAATATAGTTTAAGAGTAAGAGGAGAGCTGGAAAGCAATCACTTGAGCTTGCCTCGACAAGATAAGAGAGTGAAGGTAACCAATTAGACTTGCCTGCAGCTTCCCGTTAATGTCTGTAAGGAAGCAGAACTTCATTTGCACCATAAAATTCCTTATTCAACTATAGCCGGCCAGCAAATGGAAATAACCTTCCGGCAGTTGTAGTCATCAGTCGACAGTTATAGAACTGAATAAAATCCACAATTGACTCTGGCCAAGCAGAGCACCAAGAGCTGCTATGGAGTAGTAGACGGGAAAAGAGGAATCTCAGAATCAAGGCTGCTCTGGTCACATGAGATTAATCTCCATCCATCTTAATGCATAAGGAGTCAACTTAGTTTAAACTCTGAATAATAAAAAGTGCTTAAAATCAAACTTTTATCTTAGGAATAAAAACAAGGTAGACTTAACTTTGTGCTGGCAAGGCAAGCCCACCCTCTTCTCACTATAATTAAAACCAATTGATATCAAATCAATGAGTATAGCTAAGGAAATTAGGCATAATAATTTGGAAATAACTGGGATAAACAATTTGGTAACAAGAGCTTAAACCATCAGTTAACTTGCATGGGTAAGAAAAGTGATGATAATTAGGGAAGAGTTTAGTTGGCAGCTCTAGAAGAGAAAGGCAAGTAACACACCCTTTGACTAGCTTCAAATCTTGCGCAAAAGTATGAAGGTTGAGACAAAGCTTACCAAAACTGAGAAGCACGAGAAGCTCGATGCACGGGTTTCCCCATCCAGATCATCCGCAGCGCATAGAGCAGCCCACTGCTTCATCACTTGTCAAGGAACCAATCCAAGACCTCTCGACTTACTCCATGAAGCTAATAAAACACATATTTTCCGGCTAAGCCCAATGTTTAGTTAAACATGTTTATCTATAACCCAATTTTAAAAGAAACTCAACAGCGTTAAACAAAGAGGAATAAGAAGAGCAGGTGGTAGTAGGGAAGCATGGGAAGGCAGTTTCCTCATTATATAATTCAAACCCAGTTCCTCTCACCTTAGCCGCAAACCAGAGTTTTCCATTCCGATGCTGACGTTCAGCAATCTTGATTCCAAATAATAACCCATCAGGAAATCAAGAGGAAGATAGGGACAGAGATGGTCTTCATTTCCTTCCCAATTTATTTCACTTCAAAATCATAAAAACAAACTCTTAGCGGGAGAGAAGGAGCACATGAAGCATCCAAGAGCTGGACTAGAGCATTTACTAATCCACCTTTTCCTAGGAAGCCCCTTCTTATGAGCATATCTATGTATAAATATGTGTAAGTATATATTAAAGCTTGCACAGACAGAGAAAGAGAGAGAGAGATGGGGGAGAGAGATGCATATAACAGAAGTGGATTTAATCTAGTCCACCAACGTTAAATTCATGCCCAATTTATGTGTCTTCAACATTTTCTCAAACCTCAGAGGAGGAAAGAAAGCTCACGGGTTGCATGAGATCGCAAGCCCTCCTCGAAGAGTCTGGACCGACTTTTCTCCTCATCTCAAAATTCTTAAGTGGATCCCCAAACAGGCCCGGTTTTGAACCATATTGATTATGTAAATATATATAAGAACTTGCATAATCAAAGAAGGAGAAAGAGAGGGGAGAGAGAGAGAGAGAGAGAGAGAGAGAGAGAGAGAGAGAAAGAGTGAGTGGCTTTTTATAAATCTCAAGTACCCCTGAATTTCAGCCTTCCACCTTAGAGAAACCATGGCCTGAATTTCATGCAGAGCTGAAATAGGAGAGCAGAGGGGAAAAATTCATTTCAATTTATTTCAGGTTGTTGTTCTTCATTGCCTCATACTGAAGAAAAAAACAACAAGATACTTTATATATATAGCCCGCATAATTCCACCCTTGTATTCAAGTCTCTTCTTAAAATTTTCTCATCAAACTCACCCAAGTTCTGTAAGTGAAACCCCAAAATAGGCCCACTTTAAACCAACTTATGTGCATATATATAATAACTTGCATAGCCAGTGAGAGAGAGAGAGAGAGATGGCCTTGCCATGATTTCTTTTAAGGTTCCAGTCATGAGATTGTATGAGTCATAATCCCATTAATTTCCTCCAACTATCTAGTGTAGTTCAAAAAAAATCTTCATATAGAAGTCAACCACATAGCTAATACTTTTGCTCCTCAGGATGACTAATACCTTTAGCCACAAATTAATTAACCCAGGGAAGATTAAATTAGTACTACATGCAATTCAGAAAATAGAAGAAAAGTTTGCAGTTGCTCAAGTTGCCTGGAGTCAATCCCTCCATTGTCTATAGCAGTCTGCCATCTCCAAACTATTATCAAGATTTCATTTCGTAGGAGAACTAGATTAGGAAGAAGTTACCATAAATCACTTGGGAGATGACGATGAACAAAATTCAATATCATCCCATATGATTTGGTTATGGTGGTCGCATCTTCACCTCCCAATTATAATTATTCATGTTAGCATAATAAAGCAAGAGGTTGAGGATCATCCGAAACTATGAGAGGTTAATCAAATACTTTTTCCCAGTTTACCGAGATTTGATCTAACGCTATACTTATGCTTCTCATTACTTCTTTCATTATTCAGTTTTCCATCTTTTAAATGCTAATTTACAGGAAATGAAATCTATGGGGCATGGAGAGAGAGAGCAGGAGAGCGAGATAAATTCAATCTCCATTCGTTTTGGAGTAGTTCAACACCAATCCACGCCTGATCAAGGAGAAAGAGGGGTCGCAGAAGAGGGAGTAGATCTTATGCCATGAGAGGGAGAGCGGAGGAGATAGGAGGAGGGAGAGATGGGGAGGGGAGACCTTGCTGTCGAGCCCCTGCCTGGAACGAAGGTGAATCCTTCCATTTATAGCCGGGATTGGCCAATCGGAAGCCCCCAGCAAAGCTCCATTTCCGAATCCAAAAGCACAGGTGGCCTCCAACCTATGAGCGGTGAACCTCCCCCAAAAATATCTGCTTAGGAGAGAGGTCGAAGTACCTCCGGTGAAATTTCTCCCCCGCCCCAGGTTTCTCCCATGGTTTTTGCCACTGTTCCGGGTTGCATCGCTGATTTAGGTTAGGAGCAGGAAATCTGTTCGTTTTATTATATATATATACACACACACTCACACATATATTCATATACATTCGTATATTTGTCAAAGCATGCAAAGTGCTCGCGAAATTAATGTGCAGAGGGTACCGTTGTGTTCGTGTCTGCCATACAAAACTAAAGAAAGCATCCGAAGTTGATTCCGAGTCCGTTCACCCATAATTATTCCCTCGAGATGGTGCATGACTAAAGGTAGCTCATTTTTCAAATCTCATCAGATTTGAATGAAACGAGTTCTATTGCACTGGTATCGATCATACGAGTCCGATGTAACTGATAAAAGTCGGTTTGGAGCAGGCATGCTCCCTATACTAAAATGGCGTCGTCATGACGCGCTACGTTACTTAAAATAGTCATATTGTACATATGACCTCAGATCGAAACGAAATGAGTTCCGTTGCACTCGTATCACCTATACGAGTCTAACGCAACTGACGAAAGTCGATTCGGAGCACGTATGCTCCATATTCTAAAACTGCGTCGTCGTGACGCGCTGCGGTACTCAAAACGGTCACTTTCACCAAATGACCTTGGATTAGAACGAAACAAATTCCGTTGCACTTGTATCGACCATACGAGTCTAATGTCACTGACGGAAGTCGATTCAGAGCACGTATGCTCATTATTCTAACTTTGACGTTGTGGCGAAGCATGATGCTACCCAAAACAATCATTTCTCTAAATGATCACCTCTATGTGATGAAGGTCGGGTTGTGATTGCCTGTTGACCCGTCCTAGGTTCCTCCAAGGGTTCAACTGAACCGGCTAGACCCCTTTTCAAAGTTGGGATGTTACAATCCAATAAAACAAAGAAAATTTTCGTCCCTGAAAATACGAGTGGTCATGGAGATTCAAAATGGGGCCTACTATAGACCACTATATGTGTCGAACGACCCCAAAATTTAAGGGTCTATAGGTTTGGTTTTACCTAAAAGAGCTGTGTTGACGGCTCCCGCCGTGTACTGTAATAAGTAGCTTAAGCGAACTAGGGGGTAGCTTTACCCTAGCCATGTCCATTCTGCCGTAATTCTGATATATATTGTTCGAGGGAACATTTCGTGCGCCAAATTGTTCGCTAACTGAATTACCAGCTTAGATAATTATATCGAATAAGTAATTCTAGCATAGTCGTATACCTCCAAAGTTTGCATATCTGAAACGCAAAATTTATGAGTTGCGTGCTAGAGTTATATAGTAAAAACCCATTAACATATAACCGACTCTCATACGAATGTTATATGTTAGTGGAACAGATAACAAGAAATGTAAGTAAGCAGGGTAAATCCATGAACATATAACCAACTCCCATATGAAGGTTATATGTTGATGGTACATGTAAAAATAGCCAATAAGCAGTGAAAAATCCATAAACATATAACCAACTCCCATACGAAGGTTATATGTTGATGGTATATGCAGATATGTCTGTTTTGATGCAAATGATGCATATGCAAGCCATGCATAACGAGTACTCACGACTAAATCACATATCCATACATAGACATAGTCTGACCGCTTTTCTTCCAGCAGGGTAGCGACCCCTGTGGACCTCGCCGATGTGGCCTTCGGTGACAGTGGCCGGTCCTGCCACTTTTGGGTGTGGACGTACCGCACTACCCAGGCCCCAACGTACAACTCCGTGTACTCTTAGACGTAGGAGACGTCTGGCAATAACTGAACTTGGCCAACTAGCGGAGGGACCCAGCGGGGCATATAAGATACATCCGAGATCCTGGGGAGCACATCTCCCTGTCGCCTAGAGTCGTCAACCCTCCCGTACCGATACGTACGGTCTACGGGCATGACCGAGCCGCCACTGTAATCACATACAATTATTTTACCAGTTTGCACCTGATGTTGCCATATTGTGACCGCTTTTCTTCCAGCAGGGTAGCGAACCCCACGGGCCTCACCGATGTGGCCGTCGGTGATAGTGGACGGTCCCGCCACTTCTGGGTGTGCATGTACCGCACTACCCAGGCCCCAACGTAAAACCCTGTGTACTCTCGGACGTAGGAGACATCCAGAAATAACTGAATTTGGCCAACCAGCGGAGGGACCCAGCGGGGCATATAAGATACAACCGGGCCCCCGGGGTGCACATCTCCCTGTCGCCTAGAGTCATCAACCCTCCCGCACCGGTACGTACGGTCTACGGGCATGACCGACCCGCCACTTTTCCACCGCAAGCAATTTACAGTAAAAGAAATAAAACAGCTCGTATTGATAGATGTTGCGTTAGATTGAACATACCTCATAGTTCTTCTGCGATTGCACAGCTCGATTTTAAACAGATCGTCAAATTTATAAACGTTGTATCAAGTCAAAGCATACTTCATATTTGCAATCGTCAGAGCAATTCTCCATATACACATAAAATTTCATTTGATTAGCTCACCTCAAATGAAATTTTGAAAACGAGAATTTTAATCCCAATAAAACAAAGAGGCTTAAACCTGGGATTGAAATTAGTAATAGAATCCTTACATTGCACACAAAATTCCATGGAAATTTGAAAATGAGAATTTAATCCCAATAAAACAAAGAGGCTTAAACCCGGGGTTCAAAACTTGAAGTGGTCATTTGCAGGGTTTAATGAAAGTGTTTTATGGGGACAAGGTAAATCATCGTTTGATATCAAATATGGTAAAGGCATTAAAGCATTGATCCACATATATATGCCAAGTTTGCTGTCAACTTTTACATTTAAGGTCCACCACCGCTTCCGCTGCAGTGGTTCGTCCCGAACCACGCAATAACGACTGGTGGAGAAAGAGTTTTTTCTGTGAACACTATTGGTCGAAAGATCGGTTACGCTCTGATCCATTTGTAAGACTCCCCCCCTCCCAAATCGGTGGTCCGACCGGGGGATCTTATCACACACCACCCTTTTAGCACGACGCCGAAGCAATTTGAAGGGTGGAGGTACTAGCTTCTCCAACCCCCTTCCTTGAACACTCCGTTTTCGCACCTAGGGGTGGTGTTAAGCGAAGGTCACTACACACCAACAGAGTAGGGAAGCAGTATTCTAGCGGAAGACATCATCAAATAGTGCATATTATAGCACTTAGCGGAAGACGTAGTTTTATCACAGAAACCACAATTTCAAGACCTGTAAATAATCTACATATCTCTGCCGCATAAAATCCTAACCATCAAGGATTTATTGCCATTATAAATATATACCCTGGGATAGGGCACAATAAAAGGAGATGCGGCTTAACAAACTTATACCTGATGTAGCCTGCTCTGTGGCTTCATCCACACATAGGTGCTGTCACTCATCCGCACCTGTCACCTGTGTCAAAGACAAGTTACTAGAACCACGAACAGAATCCAACCCCTACTAACAAACAGACATAATATAACATTTATAAGGGAGGGGATATCTGGACTTTTATTGGGCCGAGGCAGTCTTCCCACGACCACCGCCTACGTACTCCGTATCATCCTACATACGGTCTCAGACACACGTAGTTCTATAAGTTTCGCAGGGGTTGCCCTCCCAGACCGTCCATCGTGCGGGTTGCCTTAGAGTAAAACTCATAGGCCATCCGACATTCTCCCAAGGCACAATATAATCCCGTAGGAATATTTCCTGAGGCAACCTTTCATTCCCGTAGGAATTAGTTTCTCGAAGGCAACATTTCATTCCCGTAGGAATTATTTCTCGAAGGCAACATTTCATTCCCGTTGGAATTACTTTCTCGAAGGCATTATTTCATTTTCATAAGACAAGAGAAGAGAAACTCCTTTAAGCTTAACAATACTTTTATTCGAGAGTTTATAGAGGGAGAGGAGAAAACCCTTCTTAAGCTTAATAATATTTCCACCCGAGATGGTATAATCATCTTAATCCGGCTTTCGTCGATCTTTTGGATTGCTTGGCAATCAAACCCAAGCCATCCACATAAGGTATGTATGTATTTGTGTAGACTTCCGTGAATCACTTGGATGTTTGGCAACCAAGCCCAAGACACCCACAATCTTGTGTTCATTCATAGGCACAAGAAGTAGTACGGTAGAGTGAAAGAGAGAAGATAGAAATAAGATGGAGAGAGATGAGGTGTATATCATCGTAAACCATGGGTGATCAACTCCCGTGGTTATTACACACCACCATGAGTCCATTACCTTGTTTAGCATGCCACCTTCGTATATAACCGACTCGAGCCTTATAGGAGTAATTCGAGTTCTCCTTGTCGAAAGCCTCCAGAAATCAAGGTTTATGGATTTCGACAGTGTGATGTACGAAGAGAGTTAAGAGTACATATCATCTTATGTGTTAACAGCCTTGCTACCCGAACCATCAAAATGATGGTAACTCAATACTTAAGAAGGCATATGATAATATAGTTTAAGAGTAAGAGGAGAGCTGGAAAGCAATCACTTGAGCTTGCCTCGACAAGATAAGAGAGGGAAGGTAATCAATTAGACTTGCCTGCAGCTTCCCATTAATGTCTGAAAGGAAGCAGACCTTCATTTGCACCATCAAATTCCTTATTCAACTATAGCCGGCCAGCAAATGGAAATAACCTTCCGGCAGTTGTAGTAATCAGTCGACAGTTATAGAACTGAAGAAAATCCACAATTGACTCTAGCCAAGCAGAGTACCAAGAGTTGCTATGGAGGAGTAGACGGGAAAAGAGGAATCTCAGAATCAAGGCTGCACAGGTCGCAGGAGATTAACCTCCATCCATCTTAATGCATAAGGAGTCAACTTAGTTTAAACTCTGAATAATAAAAAGTGCTTAAAATCAAACTTTTATCTTAGGAATAAAAACAAGGTAGACTTAACTCTGTGCTGGCAAGGCAAGCACACCCTCTTCTCACTATAATTAAAACCAATTGATATCAAATCAATGAGTATAGCTATGGAAATTAGGCATAATACTTTGGAAATAACTGGGATAAACAATTTAGTAACAAGAGCTTAAACCATCAGTTAACTTGTATGGGTAAGAAAAGTGAGGATAATTAAGGAGGAGTTTAGTTGGCAGCTCTAGAAGAGAAAGGCAGGTAACATACCCTTTGACTAGCTTCAAACCTTGCGCAAAAGTATGAAGGTTGTGACAAAGCTAACCAAAACTGAGAAGCACGAGAAGCTCGATGCACGGGTTTCCCCATCCAGATCATCCGCGGCGCATAGAGCAGCCCCCTGCTTCACTACTTGGCAAGGAACCAATCCAAGTACTCTCGACTTACTTCATGAAGCCAATAAAACACATTTTTTCCGGCTAAGCCCCATGTTTAGTTAAACATGTTTATCTATAACCCAATTATAAAAGAAACTCAACAGCATTAAACAAAGAGGAATAAGAAGAGCAGGTGGTAGTTGGGAAGCATGGGAAGGCAGTTTCCTCATTCTATAATTCAAACCCAGTTCCTCTCACCTTAGCCGCAAACCAGAGTTTTCCATTCCGATGCTGACGTTCAGCAATCTTGATTCCAAATAATAACCCATCAGGTAATCAAGAGGAAGAGAGGGACAGAGATGGTCTTCATTTCCTTCCCAATTTTTTTCAATTCAAAATCATAAAAACAAACTCTTAGCGGGAGAGAAGGAGCACATGAAGCATTAGAGCATTTACTAATCCACCTTTTTCCTGGGAAGCCCCTTCTTATGAGCATATCTATGTATAAATATGTGTAAGTATATATTAAAGCTTGCACAGACAGTGAAAGAGAGAGAGATGGGGGAGAGAGATGCATATAACAGAAGTGGATTTAATCTAGTCCACCAACGTTAAATTCAAGCACAATTTATGTATCTTCAGCATTTTCTCAAACCTCAGAGGAGGAAAGAAAGCTCACGGGTTGCATGAGATAGCAAGCCCTCCACGAAGAGTCTGGACCGGCTTTTCTCCTCATCTCAAAATTCTTATGTGGAGCCCCAAACAGGCCCGGTTTGAACCATTTTGATTATGTAAATATATATAAAAACTTGCACAATCAAAGAAGGAGAACGAGAGGGGAAAGAGAGAGAGAGAGAGAGAGAGAGAGAGAAAGAGTGAGTGGTTTTTTAAAAATCTCAAGTACCCCTGAATTTCAGCCTTCCACCTTAGAGAAACCATGGCCTGAATTTCATGCAGAGCTAAAATAGGAGAGCAGAGGGGAAAAATTCATTTCAATTTATTTCAGGTTGTTGTTCTTCATTGCCTCATACTGAAGAAAATAACAACAAGATACTTTATTTATATAGCCCTCATAATTCCACCCATGTATTCAAGTCTCTTCTTAAAATTTTCTCATCAAACTCACCCAAGTTCTGTAAGTGAAACCCCAAAATAGGCCCACTTTAAACCAACTTATGTACATATATATAAGAACTTACATAGCTAGTGTGTGTGAGAGAGAGAAAGAGATGGCCTTGCCATGATTTCTTTTAAGGTTCCAGTCATGAGATTGTATGAGTCATAATCCCATTAATTTCCTCCAACTATCTAGTGTAGTTCAAAAAAAATCTTCATATAGAAGTCAACCCCATAGCTAATACTTTTGCTCCTCAGGATGACTAATACCTTTAGCCACAAATTAATTAACCCAGGGAAGATTAAATTAGTACTACCTGTAATTCAGAAAATAGAAGAAAAGTTTGCAGTTGCTCAAGTTGCCTGGAGTCAATCCCTCCATTGTCTATAGTAGTCTCCCATCTCCAAACTATTATCAATATTTCATTTCGTAGGAGAAGTAGATTAGGAAGAAGTTACCATAAATCACTTGGAGATGAAGATGAACAAAATTCAATATCATCCCATATGATTTAGTTATGGTGGTCGCATCTTCACCTCCCATTTATAATTATTCATGTTAGCATAATAAAGCAAGAGGTTGATGATCATCCGAAACTATGAGAGGTTAATCAAATACTTTTTCCCAGTTTGCCGAGATTTGATCTAACGCTATACTTATGCTTATCATTACTTCTTTCATTATTCAGTTTTCCATCTTTTAAATGCTAATTTGCAGGAAATGAAATCTATGGGGCATGGAGAGAGAGAGCAGGAGAGCGAGAGAAATTCAATCTCCATTCGTTTTGGAGTAGTTCAACTCCAATCCACGCCTGATAAAGGAGAAAGAGGGGTCGCAGAAGAGGGAGTAGATCTTCTGCCATGAGAGGGAGAGCGGAGGAGATAGGAGGAGGGAGAGATGGGGAGGGGAGACCTTGCTGTCGAGCCCTTGCCTGGAACGAAGGTGAAGCCTTCCATTTATAGCCGGGATTGGCCAATCGGAAGCTCCCAGCGAAGCTCCATTTCCGAATCCAAAAACACAGGTGGCCTCCAACCTATGAGCGGTGAACCTCCCCCAAAAATATCTGCGCAGGAGAGAGGTCGAAGTACCTCCGGTGAGATTTCTCCCCCGCCCCAGGTTTCTCCCCTGGTTTTTGTCACTGTTCCGGGTTGCATCGCTGATTTAGGTTAGGAGCAGGAAATCTGTTCGTTTTATTATATATATATACACACACACTCACACATATATTCATATACATACGTATATTTATCAAAGCATGCAAAGTGCTCGTGAAATTAATGCGCAGAGGGTACCGTTGTGTTCGTGTCAGCCATACAAAACTAAAGAAAGCATCCGAAGTTGATTCCGAGCCCGTTCGTCCATAATTATTCCCTCGAGACGGTGCATGACTTAAGGTAGCTCATTTTTCAAATCTCATCAGATTTGAATGAAAAGCGTTCTATTGCACTCGTATTGAATGAAACAAGTTCTATTGTACTCGTATCGATCATACGAGTCCGACGTAAATGATAAAAGTCGGTTTGGAGCACGCATGCTCCCTATACAAAAATGGCGTCCTCGTGACGCGCTACGATACTTAAAATAGTCATATTCTACATATGACCTCAGATCGAAACGAAACAAGTTCCATTGTACTCGTATCACCTATACGAGTCTAACGGAACTGACGGAAGTCGATTCGGAGCACGTATGCTCCATATTCTAAAACTGCGTCGTCGTGACGCGCTGCGGTACTCAAAACGGTCACTTTCACCAAATGACCTCGGATTGGAACGAAACGAATTCCGTTGCACTTGTATCGACCATACGAGTCTAACGCCACCGACGGAAGTTGATTCCGAGCACGCATGCTCATTATTCTAACTTTATCGTTGTGGCGAAGCACGATGCTACCCAAAATAGTCATTTCTTTAAATGATCACCTCTATGTGGTGAAGGTCGGGTTGTGATTGCCTGATGACCCGGCCTAGGTTCCTCCAAGGGTTCAACTGAACCGGCTAGACCCCTTTTCAAAGTCGGGATGTTACACCCCGTTCTCGTGTTGGAAATGATTTGATATGGGTGATCATTGACAGTCTGACGAAGGTCGCTCAATTTATTCCAGTCAGGAAGGACGCTCCAATCAGTGTTTTAGTACGGGTGTTTGTGGAGCAGTTCGTTTGTTACCATGGCATGCCCAAGACGATCGTGTCAGATCGGGATGGTCGATTTACATCTAGAGAGTGGAGATCGGTTCAGTCTTACCTGGGCTCTCGCTTGATTTTCAGTACCGTATTCTACCCTCATATGGATGGACAGATAGAGCGTACCAACCAGACGATGGAGGATCTTCTACGCCTATGTATACTAGACCGTGAGAAGCCATGGGAGAGACTGGTGTCACTAATAGAGTTCTCTTATAACAACAGACATCAGTCCAGTATAGGCATGTCCCCCTATGAAGCAGTGTATGGATGGAGGTGCGGGACTCCACTATCATGGATCCAGGATGAGGATCCAAAGTCACTTGGCTCGGAGTTTGTAGAGGACACTGACGCTCAGGTGTGACTGATTCGAGACAGAATGTTGGAGGCCCATAATAGAAAGGCCAAATACTATGATGCGCGGCATCGTCAGGCAGAGTTACGGGTTAGAGACTGGGTATTCTTGAAGATACATCTAATGCATGGAGTCTCGGGGGTCCGGGGGCGGAAGAAGCTTAGTCCTAGATATATGGGGCACTATAGGATCCTTGAGCGGATCGGCCCCTTGGCTTATTGACTGGAGATACTGCCGAAGTTGGCAGGTCTGCACGACATTTTCACGTCTCCTCCCTTAGAAGGGCTCTTCCACGGCTAGATCAGCATATATCTATTACAGCTGGCCTAGTAGCATCTGATCGATCGGTCCACTTGGAGCCATTATGGATAGATGATACAATAGTACCAATCTTGTGGCAAAAGAAGGTTTCGCTGGTCATGGTCCTGTGGTCAAATAACGGACAGGAGGATCACACCTGGGAGCCCCTAGACCTTTTGCAGCAAAAATATCCAGAACTTTTCACAACAGGTATAACTTTAACCGCTTGAAAAATTCTCAATCATTTACTTTTAGTAGGAACCACGCAGGCCTAACATTAATTTCGAGGATGAAATTTTTATTTTTATGTATTGGGATTTGTAACATCCCACAAACAACTAGACCCCTAGGAGGGTTATTGTCATGACTAGGTCATGACAAAGCACTAGGAAGACCAAAAGATCATAAGAGCCTTGGTAAGTAGGTAAAGTCACTTTGTTCTATAGATAGTAAATTCTAGTTATCTAACCTAGAGTTGGAGTTTTAGGTATCAAGTTGATCACCTAACCCTACCATGACACCCCTAACCCTTAGGAAGCCCCTTGGGTCACAAAGGACCCATTGGGGTCAACCCAATTATTTAATTTGACCAAAGTCAACCCTAGCACCAAATAAGTCAAACCACTTTATTTTGGGTCAATTAGGGTTCAATTGGCCCAAGTCACTTTCCCCAAGTTCCCCTACCCATTAAGGGAGGCCAATGGGTCAACATTGACCCATTGGGCCCAATCAATTTCACCAATTTGACCAAAGTCAACACTTGGTCAATATTGCCCAAATTGGGTTAATCAAGCCCAAAGCTCAATCCCTTTGGGCTAAGCCCATTTTCAATGGCCCAAATGATTAGTCACCATTGAAATTACATGGAATGTCACTCAATTTTTGGAGGGGGTGATTAGGAGAGAAAAAATGGGAGTTTCCCCAATTTTGAAAGAGAAATCAAGTGGTCATTCATGGTGATTGAATGCAATTGACCCCTCAACTCTCCCCCAACAGATTAGCATTCATCCCCCCTTTTAGTTACATGAAGTTCTCTGATGTTTCCATGCCTTGGGGGAGCATAATTTCATGTAAATTCAGAATTGCTAAAATTACCATTAATGGCCATTACCATTAATGACCATTAATGACATTCAACATTGTAGAACCCCTCTCCCTCAATTGAGCTCATTAACTCCTTCAGAGGTCGGAGAGGAGTGTGATGGGCAAAACTATGCTTGCAAATGACAACGGCAAGTGTACCGTATCGAATGTAGTATAGGTTATAAAAACCAAGGTCGCATTAGACTCAGGGCGGTTGAGTACTCATACTTCAAGAAAGTCTCTATTATTTTATCAATTAAAACTTGAGGGTTGGTTTTGCAAAAAGAAAATAAAGCAATAAAGAAAGAGGAGAATGAGAAAATAAGAACTATTTTATTGATTGAGACAAAAGAAAGTACAAACTATGAAAATGAAATTACAACTATCGAATTGAAAACTACAAGTTGCATAAAGAAAGAGGATTACAAGAACTACTAAAACATGAAAATAATGCAAGAAATGAAAGTTCCAATCCTAAAAATTCGTTCCTTGAAGTTCTGGAGAAGCTCCCTTTAAATAGGCAGAAATTTGATATTACACGCCCTTGGTCACGCCCGTGACCAAGGGAGTGTAAGGAGCGTGATCAATGATGGTGCGGAGAGGGATCCTTCTAGAGTAAATGCGAGCGTTTCAGCTGTGTCACGCCCTAGGTCACGCCCGTGACCTGGGGCGTGTAATCTTCAAAAGTGGCTTCTGGCGGGAATCTTCGGCGGGAAGGAGCGCGGGGCGAGTCACGCCCGTGACCTGGATGTCACGCCCTTGGTCACGCCCGTGACATGGGGCGTGTAACTTTAAATGACGTGGCAGGCATGCTCGCAGCTGGTGGCTGGGTCCCGACCGTGACTTGAATGTCACGCCCGTGACCTGGGGCGTGTACTTGGAAAATCTTCACGGAATGGTCCCGAAGTGGCGGCAGCAGGTCTGGAACACATCTTAGGCTGTCACGCCCTTGGTCACGCCCGTGACCTTGGGCGTGTACTTGACATTTTTGCTTAAAGTGCCCAGAAAACCTGAAAAACATAAACTAAGCTTAAATTAGTTCAAGAAATAAAAAGGAATGAATTAATTAAGAAACTACATAAAAATTATATAAATTCATATTAAAACTATATTAAAATTTTACTAAAACATGAGTACAAAAACTACTCATCAAACACCCCCATACTTGAGTTTTTGCTATTCCAGAGGAAAAGAGTGAGGAAAGAATTACAAGACATCGATATTATTTTTTTAATTAACTAAAATTTCATTAAACCAAGAGTAAGTTAAAAGTAAATTCTAGGAATTCAAGAATTAAGTCATAAGTTATGTTGATAATTTAAAAAGAGAAATTTGTTTAGCTAATTACTTCTCAAGATAACTATTTAGCATCCGAAATTATAGAAATTTTCAAACAAAATTAGATTGAAATTATAGACACTCTAACATAAAAGAATCTTAAGGAAAAGACACCTACCAAAATATTGCTCTCTTAATAATTTTGTTTAGGACTAGAAACAATGAAATTGGCTAGGGATGGTTTAAACGGAATGGCAAAATGAAGACAAAGGATATGAAGAGGTTTTTGATTGGGGTGATGAATTTTATCCTCTCAACCCTTTTTTGTTTTAGTATATGTAATACCAGAGAATGATAGACTATTATCCTATCATTTCCACGACATATACACATTTTTTCTCTCTTCATTTTTATTTTTGGGTTGTATGTGTTTACTAGAGAATAAAGAACTAACATCTCCTTATTCCCATGACATATGATCTAACAATAGGGGAAAAGAAAAAAATACATATGTTTACCAAGGGTAAAGAAATACTTCTAGTTTATAAATTAAACTATTTTGAGAACAACTTTTTAGTGGAATGAAATTTTCTAAGATCATAAAGTTAATAGCGAATATAATAAAAAAATCTAGAGATGTTTAGCCAATTTACCACAAAGTGAAGCTATTTAAAATTAAAAGGAGAAGTAGTGCTAAATAGATTCTCTAATCAAATTAAAACATATAATATTTCTTAAAACCAAATTACTTCAAATTTAAATTTAACAAATTCTGATAAAACAAAATATTAGCTAAATCAAAAATGTAAGAATACTTATAATCAAACCTCAAACTAAATTTCTAGAAGAATAAAAACAACAAGGCTAGGCGTATTTTATTTTTTTATTTTTTTATAAATATTATTTCTTGGATTTCCCGAGGGCTACCCGGTGAAGGGTTCGCAAGGTACTAGGAGCTGTGATGGGAGTTCAAGCCCAAAGCGCCCTTTCCAAGAAATTAGATTTTTATAATTTTTATAAAATTTTTTTTCAAATAAAAATACAGTGAATGCAAAGCTACACCCCCATACTTAAAATTAAACATTGTTCCCAATGTTTAAAACTAAGTATGAAGAAAACTTGAAAAAAAAACTTGTAAAAGAAAAATACATAAAATTAAAGATAAGCAAGGGGTGCCTCCCAAGAGCGCTTTCTTTTTCCCGCCTTTAAGCTAGATGGTTAATGTTAGGAAAAAGGAAAATTAAAAGAGAAGTGAACAGGCAACTCCCCTAATTCACGCGTAGGTGAATGTGCCGGCGTCAGTTGCACGGCTACTCTTCTGTTTATCTTGTGATTCTCCTTTTGTCCTTGAATTTGAATGTGCAAATCCAAATCACCTATACATACTTGAGGTGATTTGGAAAAATAAAGATGAGCGGCATATGGATCATTGATTATTTGGGGTGGCAACGACTCATCCTTAACCTGAAAATTATTAGAATAAAGAGAATCACAAATAAATGAGTCAGAAAATTTTTCGCAAGTAGGAGGCGCTTGCGAAAATAAATGATTAAGCTCCGGTTGTTCCTTTTCTAAAATTAAATTTTCTTTAGACAAATTTAGTGCATTACCAAGCGGAATAAAATTTTCGGACACAACTTTCATGAATTTTTGGTTGGATAGAAGAAATTCGTGAATAATCATGACAAAGAAAATAAAATCCGGGTGGAGTAGGGGAAGAAACTTATTCTTCTTCTATTTCATCCGGGGTGCCCATAACTTTAAGAAATTCTTGGTAAAGTAATTTTTCTTCATCTTCGGTAAAAGAAGTTATGGGATTACATGAAACCACATGTTCCTCCATAACTAAATTGTCCAAAGATGGAGAAAAAAATACTAGAAGAAATAAAATTTTCCTCTAAATTTGGGGGGAAGTATCTATTTGAATCGGCGGACATTCCCCAAAATTAGAATACGAAGGTTGCGGCGCAAAAGAATATGAACACGAATTCGGATCGAAAGATTTATCTTCATCGCTCCGAAAGCTATCCGGGTGACCTTGCCACCAAGAATAATCTACTTCGGGGCTAGAAGAAAAATTATTAGAAGACGAAAAATTATTCTCGTGAAAATTAGAAAAAACACTAGACGAGATAATATTTTCCTCTAAATTTTGGGGTGAAGTATCTATTTGGATCTGCGAAATTTCCCCAAAATTAGAGAACAAAAATTGCGGTGTACAAGAAGAAAAACAAAAATTCGGTTCTAAAGATTTATCTTCATTGCTTCGAGAACTATCCGGGTGAGCTTGCCACGAGGAATAATCTACTTCGGAGCTAGAAGAACAATTATTAAATGCCGGAAAATTATTCTCATTAAAATTAGAAAAATTATTTTCATCAAAGTTTGAAAAATTATTTTCATTAAAAGATGAAAAATTATGATCATAATTATTATCAGAATTATTTGCATAATATTGAGGATAATTATTTTCATAATAATTATTTTGAGAATGTAAATAACATTCCTCACTTTGATGTGGCGCACCACATTAATAACAACTAAACTGGTGTCTTCGTGCGACTTGCAAGAGTTCAATTTGGTTTCGAAGCACAGTAATTTTAACGACCGCTTCTACTAATTTCATAATAAGAATAAAAAAAAGGAAATGACTTTCACTTAAATAAATGGAATTTTAAAAATATTTTTATTATATATATTTTTTCAAAAAGCGGGTTAAATTAGTCCCGGACTTCCCAAGGTCAACCCGGTGAAGGGCTCGCAAGGTACTAGAGGCTGTGATGGGAATTCAAGCCCAAAGCGTCCTTTCCGAGAATTTGAATTACGCCTTTTAATTTTTTTTTTTAAATTTTAAAGAGAAGGGGGAGAAGAAAGAGAACGATAAAATTAATAAATATTTCTTTTTTTGAAATATCAACCGTATCCCCTGCAACGACGCCAAAAACTTGATGGAGAAAAACAATATCTGCAAACGACAACGACAAGTGTACCGTGTTGAATGTAGTATAGGTTATAAAAACCAAGGTCGTATTAGACTCGGGGCGGTTGAGTACTCTTACTTCAAGAAAGTCTCTATTATTTTATCAATTAAAACTTGAGGGTTGGTTTTGCAAAAAGAAAATAAAGCAATAATGAAAGAGGAGAATGAGAAAATAAGACCTATTTTATTGATTGAGACAAAAGAAATTACAAACTATGAAAATGGAATTACAACTATCGAATTGCAAACTACAAGTTGCATAAAGAAAGAGGATTACAAGATCTACTAAAACATGAAAATAATGCAAGAAATGAAAGTTCTAATCCTAAAAATTCGTTCCTTGAAGTTCTGGAGAAGCTCCCTTTAAATATAAAGAAATTCGATGTTACACGCCCTTGGTCACGCCCGTGAACAAGGGCGTGTAAGGAGCGTGATCGATGCTGGTGCGGAGAGGGCTCCTTCTGGAGTAAATGCGAGCGTTTCAGCCGTGTCGCGCCCGAGGTCACGCCCGTGACCTAGGGCGTGTAATCTTCAAAAGTGGCTTCTGGCGGGAATCTTCGCCGGGAAGGAGCGCGGGGCGAGTCACTCCCGTGACCTGGATGTCACGCCCTTGGTCACGCCCGTGACATGGGGTGTGTAACTTTAAATGATGTGGCAGGCGTGCTTGCAGCTGGTGGCGGGGTCCCGACCGTGACTTGAATGTCACGCCCTTGGTCACGCCCGTGACCTGGGGCGTGTACTTGGCGAATCATCACGGAATGGTCCCGAAGTGGCGGCAGCAGGTCTGGAACACATCTTAGGCTGTCACGCCCTTGGTCACACCCGTGACCTTGGGCGTGTACTTGACATTTTTGCTTAAAGTGCCCAGAAAACCTGAAAAACATAAACTAAGCTTAAATTAGTTGAAGAAATAAAAAGGAATGAATTAATTAAGAAACTACATAAAAATTATATAAATTCATATTAAAACTATATTAAAATTATACTAAAAGATGAGTACAAAAACTATTCATCAGAGTGAAACCCCCAACTTTTCAAAAGGGATCGTGCACTGGAAGCAGAAGAAGTCATGGCCCCCAAACCTTCTCAAGGTTCCAAGGTGAACCGTCGGTCAGTTAGGTAAATGGCCACCTCACAAGTCCGATCCCCTCCTCCTCCCTTAGTGCATAGATCCTAATCTAATTGGGGCTTGATTCGTGCCAAATTGGGCTCGAATCAAGTTCCCGAAAGGCTCATTTTTGAGCTCTTTTCCCCCGGTAGAAAACCTTACTCCGGCCACCAACGACCACCAAACCACCGCCAATCGTCGGCGACCACCTCGACAAAGGTGGTGGTGGCAATGTCCGACCGGGAGGATGTGTGGGTGGCCGACAAATCGAGTCCAAATGTCACTCATGGTGGGATGTCAGGGGCCGTCAAACTTCTGGGGACGATGATCCACATCCATCGGATTTGGCGCGATCTGCTACCCACGGACTGAAATGATATAATATTCATGTTATTTGTATTTTGCCACACAATATATAGTGAATGGTTTTGAATATTAAAAATACATAGTGGCCCTGATGTAAAAGTGGTCAACATAAAATATGTTGACCTTGGTGTTTATTTTAATCTAAAATTTGTTTTACTCAATTTGGCCTATTGGATCTCCCTCAGGACCCTTTTTGGTGCAAGGTGTCCCTAGGGCTAACCAGAAATGTATTTGAGTGTCCCCATTGATCTACTTAGTTAAATGGCATGAATATTTGACTATTGGCCAGTCTAGCCATGACTCACATCATATCCAAAAATCAGAGTTTTTGGAGTTGATTTTTCTATAGTTTTTGTAATAATTTAATATTACATACATGACTTAAATATAGCGTCTATGGACTACAAAATCTCCCAAATCTCTGGTGGATGGTTTGTGGGGTCATTATATGGCGATGATAAAAATCTCAACCCATTTGGGTTTGATTTGATTTGGTAAATTAGTGTTCATTATGGTCACCAAGGAAGGTTAAACTTTAGTTCATCAAAAAGGTGCACTTGTGGATTTGAGTGGCAATCTCTCAACCAAATGTGATGAAACTTGGGTCACCTCTTTGTTATCACTTAAAACACCACCACAAGTAATTTTTGGAGATTTGGGGTTGGAATACTAGGAAAACCTTATTCAACACCCTTGGGGTGCATATAGGGGTTTATGAAAGAAATGGTGTCATAACACCATGGATGGGCTTGAAACTTTGTATATAGTTTCATAGGGTGAATGAACACCCTGGATAATATTGTTGGAGTTTTTAGAATTATTATCACCCACTGAATATTTAATATTTAAATTGGTAAGTTTCATTTCAAGTGCAAAATATATAGACATATGCTTTAGCAAAGTTATGAAACTTAGACTGTAACATCCCATTTCCTACTAGACCCCTTAACTTCAATTTGGGTAGGACATATGGTGTGTGAGGTGAGTTTGAGCTAGGTAGTGACCTTAGGTCACCTTGAAATGAAAGAACTCACATGTGATCCCCTAAAGGAGGCATAGTTGACCAAAAGCCCATCAAGGGTCACCAATTGGTTCAGTTTGACCAATGGGTGGCAAGGAAAGGGGGAATCACTAAACTCCAGGTCGGGACATTATGTCGATGGAATTAATTGTATCAAGTAAAAATTGATGGGTGGTCCCGTCAATCGACGAGACATCCCTTCGATGGAATTAATTCTGTCAAGTAAAAATCGACGGGTGGTCCCGTCGATCGACGGGACATCCTGTCGATGGAATTAATTGTATCAGGTAAAAATCGATAGGTGGTCCCGTCGATCGACGGGACATCCCATCGATGGAATTAATTTTGTCAAGTAAAATCTACGAGTGGTCTTGTCGATCGAAGAAACATCCCGTCGATGGAATTTATGGTATCAAGTAAAAATCGACGGGTGGTCCCATCGATCTCGGGACATCCCGTCGATCGACGGGACATCCCGTCGATCGAATTAACTGTAGGTGATGATTTGATTCGGTTTTCTTCTTTTATTTGTTTTGGTTAACCTTTATTTGACGAGATTAGAGTTAGGCGAGTGTTTTCAAAGAGTTTCACAAGTATTCATACTTTGAGAAACTAATCATTATCCTATCGAAAGATAGAAGTAACGGTCTTTTTATTCTTCGAAATGTTGACGATTGCACCCTGACTACAACGTCGAATTCTATTGATTTTTAAAATAGCAAAGGAGAGTTTTGCAAGTTTCGGATTTGAAAAGTGTTTGTTTAAATTTTAATCCAAATTAATCATATAATAAAGGCAAGCATACCTTATCGTGAGTAATACAGGATATTTTGTTTTAGAAAATATCGAGGTCGTATATTTTCGCGGACCGTGTTGATTATAATACTTTGAGGAACGAACTATTATTTTATCGGAATAAGTTTTTAGTGTGGGATTTTAAAAGCGAATGATAATAAGTGTATAACCAGAGTTCTAAACGATGATAATAAATAGCGCCCGATGTCGAATTACCTTGTGACGAAAATAGTCTTTTTTAGAAGTAAAAGAGATGAATTTTCAAAACATTAAAATGGCTTCGCCGTGGAGGTTCCATAATTATAAACGCTCCCCTCTCGAGGTTACGCCCACCTGAGATTATGAATATTCGACCGAACTCTCATTCTATAATCGAATCTTCTTAATACTCGCTTTATATTGTGAACCCCGTTATTGGGTTTTTACTTCCAATTCGGGAGACTTACCTCATCCTCTCTCGAGGGTAGAGCGCACTTCTCTTTACCCATGAGCGATCAGTCCGTACGCACGAGCCTCTCGGCTAACTAGTGTACGGAGACGGAAATGAAAATCACACATCGATTTTGTGGCTCCACTCAACGTTATTCTCGGGTAAACCTTAAGTGTTAATTATTTTAGAAAAATATGTTTTTTAGAAAACTATTTTTGGGTCCCAATGCTCTTCGACATCGTGCGCTATTGGAAATTAGCCACTCATTGGAATGGCGACGACATTAATAATTGGAAAATACATGTTTAATAATTTTAGCGGATATAAGCGTGAAATAAGGGAAATAAAAAGACTTATATAAAAGCAGTAATAGTATCCATCCTAACCGTCTTAATCAAGCGCTAAAGAAACTTTGCCACTCATCCGGGACGGGGGTGGTATAGAAATGAAAATACTTATATAAAAGTGCATAAATAATATACGTCCCAACCGTCTTAAACAAGTGCTAAAGGAAATTAGCCTCTTATTCAAGATGGGGGTGGTATAAACAGTTATATAAGCACTGAAATAAAGCTAAGTTACAAAAAAGAAAAAACACTATCTCATATAGGCACGCACTCTACTTGTAATAAAATGACTGAATCGAGAGAAAGCATTTAAACAAAAATGATAAATAAAGCGTAAAAAAATGATAAACTATTTTATAAAAGCTTTTAACCCAAATTATGAAAGCAATAAACCTAAGTTATGAAAGCAATAAAGTTATACTCATACACACACACACTTGCATAAATTGAAAATGAAAATGATCCAAATGAGAAAAACAACATTTTATTTCTAAAATAAGCATTACAACTAGACTAGAAAAGCGAAAATTACAAACGAAAATAAACAGAATTGCATAAAGAAAAACTCACAATCACTCAAAAGAACTCAAAATACACTAGCAAGCACTCAAAATTTGGATGAAAATTCCTTCAGCCGAGCCCTCCTATTTACAGGCAAAATATTATTTTTATACGCCCTAGGTCACGGGCGTGTATTGTGTGTCACGGTCGTGACTTAGGGCGTGACATTTGCTCGGCTGTAATGGGCGCCTTCTCGAAGGATCCGTCGTCAAATAAGGCTGCACACGGGCGTGTCTTGATGGGTCACGGGCGTGACTATGGGCGGCACATATCTGCTTTAGCTGGGGCATGACGGCTGGCGTGTGCGCTGGATTCTGGCGGGCGCGGAGAGGGATTTGTCGAATACAGAGAGAGTTCGTCGAACGCAGAGAGAGTTCGTCGAACGCTGAGATAGTTCGTCGAACGCTGAGATGCGTTCATCGAACACTGGATGGGGGAGGGTTCGTCGAATGCTGGGCGCGGAGAGTTCGTCGAACGCAGAGCGCTTTTCGTCACGCAACTTGATTTCATCAAACGCAGGGCAGAGAGCGTTCGTCGAACACAGCTCAATTTTTGTCGAACGCAGAGAGAGTTCGCCGTTCATCGAACGCTGAGAGAGTTCGTCGTTCATCGAATGCTAAGAGATCTAAGAAGTTGGCGTTTTAAAATTACACGCCCTTGGGTCACGGGCGTGACTTGACAAAAAATTGCCAAAATCTGTAAAAACAAAAATAAAACAAAGTTAGTAACAAAAATAATAAAACAAGCAATTTATTTATTAATTTACATAAAAATTTTTAATATTAATTAAAACTATACTAATAACTATACTAAAAATACATATATTTTACTACTCATCGGTAGGGTTTAGAAAAAATCGACGGATGGTCCCGTCGATCGACAGGTCAACCCGTCGATCGTCGGGACTGGTAGTCAATGTGGGAACCGACGGGGCATTCCGTCGATCTGTGGGACCTCCCGTCGATCGACGAGAACCCCCTTTCAATTTCTTTTTGAGGAAGAAATTAAAAGCCCCAATTAAATTCACTTAGGCTTTGGCCTCAACCAAAGCCTATCCTGCAGCCCACATGCCTAATTACCATCCATGCCCTCTGGTTCCAACATGCAAGGGCATGCATATGGGTAAACTGGGGTTTTCCCCAAAATCCATTAAAGACAAAGAGGATTTTGAGGAATGAAGGTCATTTGGCACTCCATTCCTCTGCCCAAAGCTATAACTGAGCTCCTTAGTAAATGCCCATCCAAAATCGGGCTGAACAGATACCACTTAGCAGCTGGGAGGAACAAACGAGGCATGGTCGAACCATGCCTTAATGGGAGACACACTTAGAGCACTCCTCTCCTCCATTTGAACTCACCATCAGCTTCAGAGAGTTATAAGGAGTCGAGCCAGCCCTTGAGTTCACTACCTTTGGTGGAGAATTGAGGAGTTGAGCAAGCTCGCCAGAGAGACTCGCCGCCCTGATGAATTACCCGCTCCCAAGCCACCATTCAGGTCGGTTTCTCCCCCTCTCCCTCGGTGCTAGCCTCTAGATTCAATTAGGAGAGAAATCAGGCTCAATTGAGCCCGATCCCAGTGGAGAATGTGTGGGATTTCTAGAGCTTTTGTTCCAGCTCGGGATCGTCAGAGAAGCCATCTTTGGCGGCCGTGTCGCCGCTTGGCGATAGCCACCACCTCAATAGAGGTGGTGGAGGTGGTGTCCGGCAGTTGTGAGCAGAGGGTGGCTGGGAAATGGGAGATCAAAGGGATACAGGACGGGGCAATCCTAGTCATTGGCTAGAGGAAGAAGATGACCCGTGGCCCTTGGATTTGCTTTAAGATTTGTGCAGGATTAAATGAATGTATTAATTTTATGTTATATAAATCTGTCACACTTTTATCAGTGATTTATGGCTTAAAATTAGGTGCCTTAGTGGCAGAATTAGAAAAACCCTTGAATATGAAAGTTGTAGATCCTTGTCTTAACTTTAATTGGGCACTGATTTCATGTGATTTGGTGCACCAGAGCCCCCTCGACACTAGTTTTGTTGTAGGTTGTACAAAATGTGAATGCATGTGTATTTTGTGAATATATCTGTAAATACATCTTGCATGCAATTGAAATTTGAAACATAGATGAGTCATAAGATAACACATCACCCCTTCAAAAATCAAAATTTTTGGAGAACATTTCTCTATAGTTTTGTTCATAATGTGATTATTCAAATAAGTGAAATTTATGGAGTTGTGTAACTCCAAATGACCCCAAATTTGGGTGACATGTTTAATAGGTCATTACTAGCCTCTAGTTAAAATTTGGGAGCAATGGGACCTCTACATGTGGGGCAATTCTGCTTGCATGTCTTTGCCTAATATGTGTTATGGTGTGCATATAGCCAAAAAGGATATTGTGTATTTGGCATATATGGCTTAGTATTAGCCTCTGAGATTTTGGTCACACCCTTATTATGACATTATACATTACCTCAGGGTAAATTTAGGATTTTTGGGACCAAAAATCCTAAGTATTTGATAAATTTGAAATATGTCACATTTATGTATTATTGAAATGTTTATGGCTAAAACCTTGTGGAAAATTTTGAAACTCTGAAGAATCACTTGTAACACCAATTAGAACCTCTAAAAATTTTTGTAGAAATTTTCAGAGATTATTTCCTTAGAAATTATCAAAATTATCATATGTCACATTTCTGAATAACTGAAATTTTACTGAGGAAAAAGATGGAGAAAATTTTGAAACTCTGTAAAATCATTTGAAATCTACTTATGAACCTCTGGAATTTTTGGTAGAATTTTTGGATGTATAACATATGGTAAAATTCTACATATTCAATTTGTCACACTTTTAAATTTATGAAATATATATGGTGAAATGTTCCTGGAAAATTATGAAATTCTGGATAGGATGTGTTTTGGTCATTACAATACTATAGTAATTTTCTCAGAATTTTTGGAGGACATAATTTAGTACTTGCTGTGTAAAGTTACATCTTCACCCCTTTTATTTTATGTGGAAATTATGATTATAAAATCACTAAAATATTGTGGAACTTTGGAAATCATGTTATTTTGTCATCTATTACCTCTAGAAATTTTATTGGCATGTTTGAAATTATTAACATGGTACTTCCTTTGTAATTAGGAATATGCCAAATGATTAATGAATTTTAAATAGAGGTCAAATTAATCTGAATTATGTCAAGGCTCTGGAAACTTCTAAAATTATCCAATCTAAACAAATGGTATGAATTGTAGCTCATTTGGACATGATATGGTTAAGATTGCATCATAGGAATCAAATCTAGTTCAATCTCATTTTGGGCTGCGAATAGTAAAAACTTAATGTGATGAATTGACCAACAAGATCACTTAGAAAATCAGTAAAATTGGGATCATAGCTGTAATACATCATTTATATCAGCCCCTAGAAGTTATGGAATTTTTGGAGAACATTCGCACTTTAGTTTAGGGAATAATTTAGATTCTTGTCGCACTATGCATTAAGGGGCAGTTAATACCTTATGAGATTATAATATTTATTCAGCATGGGGAAGTGTTCATGATATACCATTAAAGTATGATTAGAGACATTTGAGAATCACACAAGACCTACACCATTTAGAGGATGAGAGATCTTAAGTGTTGAGCATCGATCAAGAGAACGTTTGCTTAAGAATAGAGTTAAGGATAAGTCATAAAACATCTAAGTTATAAAGAGTAATAAGGAGAGTGGGTCTTTGGAAAAGGGTAGCCACCAATAAAAGTAATTGTCTTGGAAAGGGGGATTTGGGCTTTAGCCCTTTATATTCCCTAGTACCGCTTGGATCCCTTCACCAGGTAGTCCTCGGGAAGTCCAGGATTCACCCTAAACTTCTAAGTATAACAATAATTAGACAAGAGTAGTTTAACTAAATAAGAGATATGGTAAACTTCATCTCGAGTTAAGGGATGGGAAGTTATATATCAGGACAGGTTAGTCCTGCGAGCTGGAGGCTCGGGAAGTTATATATCAGGACGGGTTGGTCCTGCGAGCTGGGGCTCGGGTTGTGATAACTTGCATGTGCATAATTAGTGGCGGGTCTTCAGTACTAGACCGGTCATCACACTGATGGCAGTATGTTGACTTAGGCGGGTGTGAGGGTTTGAGTGGCCATTAGGTTGTTTATGCTGCAGTCTGGAGGACAATGCCCGAAAACGCACACCTGACCTTAAAGACTGGTGGGTTCCATCAAAGAGTACACAACACCCTAGAGTGCACCTAGGATGTGTACAGAGGCGTATGAAGGGTCTAGGCCTGGTAGTGTGTATACCCACCTAGGAACTGGAGGCATCCGCTCCACTACTATCGTAGCCATAACGGTGGTACCATAGAGTGAAACTATCTCCAAAAATTGGGAACGAAATGTATGTGGTCAAAGAGTTATGTGGGTGAGTTGCACTTGGATTAATCATATCATAGCATGCATATCATTACATACATAAACCATAGAACAATAATTGCAGACCCTTATCATATAAATTCGTATGTTCTCTTTTATTTGATAAGTTAAACTTCTAGAAATCTTAACTTATAAGTTTGTATGGGCATTCATATAAGTTAAGATACTTATGTAATGGTAGAATGCTTTACTTGTTTACTATACTTGCGCGCACTGCCTTACTTACTTACTTCTTTTACCGTTCATTACTGTTTACCTGCTTATACTGCTAGTATAGTTTACCTTGTGATGTATATATCTGCTAGTATAGTTTACCTCATTATGTATATACTTGCTAGTATAGATTCCCTTGTCACATGCATTTGTTATTCCACTTTGTTGTCCTCCGCTTCCTTCCTCCCACTCGGTGCCTAGGAGTCGCGGGGGGAGGCGCGAACAAAATTGGCTTAGTCTTTATAACTAACGGTCGGTTGAGACCGTAGGAGCCCGAGGAGATGGAGCACCAACACGATCAAGTAGACTGGGTGGCAGGAACTGAGGAGCAGGTGTCGCGCATTACTCCCACTACGAAACAGGTGCTGGATGATGATAGTTGTTGGGAATCTTGCCCCCATGATTCCTGATTTGAAGAAGTCACCAAGTCAAGAAAACTTCACTTTGTATTTGATCGCTTCTCTAGTTTATTATCTCAGGAAATTAATGAAATATCGTCGAGAAGAATAGGAGATATCGTCGACAATGTATGTTTGTCGTCGTAATGATGAGCAAAGCAACCACTGAGAAGCAAAGTGTTCATCGACCGCTGAGACTTGACAAGATCGTCGAACGAAGAGAAGACACGGTATCGTCTACTTCACCAAAGTGGGCTTGTCGTCAAGAAAGAACAAACATCGTCATAAAGAAGGCATGTCGTCTGAAGAAGACAAGCTGAAGACTAGCAGTTGTTGAAGCGTCGACATAACATCACTCATGTCATCGAGAGAACAAGATGATTATGATGACACAGTCAGAGATAGCTTGTCGTTGTAATGATGCAAATATCTTCAAGACAAAATTCAAGTCTTGCGGACGTGCTGTCAGCGATTAATACCGCCGCCTGATTGTCCAATCAGTGCATTCTTTGAAAGATGGGCGTCTGACAGTAAAGGAAATTGTATGTGACCGTTATACGGCTTGTCCATCCTATAACAGGGAACAGTGTTGCCCTAGAAAATTAAGAAGCTTGCTGTGCAAGAATAAGAACGAAAAAAAGGATCTCGCCGCTCTTCAATAGAACAGTATATTCAGCGGAGAAGAAGGAGAACAATATTCAAGAGTTCTCAAAAGAATTAGTCATCTCGATTGACTGAGAAGTCGCCGTTCAACATCAGGCTAAGAAGAGATTGAAGACGAACTGCACTGTCAAAGATCTGAATTAGAAGAATCTTCTTCAATCGTAAGAAGCCAATCATCATCAGGCTAAAGTCGCCAATCTTCATCCTGCAGAAGAAACAGTTTTTAATACTGTATTTTATTATAAGGCTTGCGGGCCAAACCGTCTAGCTTGAGGGCTGGAGAGCTATGAGGCTTGAGGGCCAAGGAAGTGCACTTGCGGGTGCGTCTTGTCAAGCTTGTGGGCTCGGGGGCAGTAAGGGCTTGCGGGCCTAGGCTGTTGGGACTTGCGGGTCCGTGTTGTAGGGCTTGAGGGCCTGAGTGTCGAGATTGCGGGCTCGGGGGCAGTAGGGGATTTAGGGCCTAGGCTGTTGGAACTTGCGGGTCCGTGTTGTAAGGCTTGAGGGGCCTGAAGCTTTTGGCGGCGTTTGCCGAGCCTAGCACACTACTGGGTAGGCGCAGAGGGAGAGAGGACTACTAAAGACACCCGGTCTTGAGGAACCTCTATAGATCGTTGTGTGTTTTCTGTGGTTTGTTCTTTACTTTACATATCTATTAATCAAGAATCAAGAACACCTAAAAGGGGATAAAATATTTTGAAAACCCTATTCATCCCCCCCCCCCTCTAGGTGATACAGTAGACACCCCATAAATAACAACAGTGTTTAGCTTCCGCATAGAGTTGTTGAGAGAGAGTTTATTTTGGTGTATTTCATTTGGTTATGTATCAGGCATAAGCCCTTACTCTCTTTTTGTGCTCATTGCTGGACTATTATGTTTCTTTTATGAAATATTGTGAAGTGGACTTGCTTATTACTATTTCTTATTTTAATCTCTATTGGCCTAAAGGTTAAATGATCATATTATCCGACAGAATTGGCATCTTGCGGTGGCGACTAACCTGTGTGTTAGTGTCATCCGTAAGGCGGCAGTTATGGGCATAAGACTCGGGTAACCCACCTAGTAAGGGGGAGGGGGGTCTAACATAGACAGTGAACTTTTCATGATGTTGTGAGTCTCTGGAAATTTTATTATAATTTTTGTATAAGGTAATTTGGTAGTTACTTAATAATGTGCCAAAAGTCAATTTCCATGATTTAAATTAATTATGTGGTCGTATGATTTTAGAAAATGTGAAATTTATTTATAGAGCCTCTAGGGTTATTATAATGCTCTGAAATTTTTGTCACAATTATTGGATGAGGATTTATAGTGCTTCTTTCACAAATTCATTATATTCAGTTCTCTTGAAATAATTAATTATATGGCCAAATGATTTATGAAAAATATGGTACTTGGCCAATAGCCCTTTTAGGTCATCATGATGCTCTAAAATTTTGTTATAATTTTTGGATGAGACTATGTACTGGTTCCTTCACAAATTGGTCTAAACTTATTTCCTTTACAATAATTAATTATGTGGCTAAATGGAATTAGAAAAATATGAAAATTGGATAGTGAGTTTCTCTGTTCAATATGGAACGTTGGTAATTTTATCATAATTTTTGGAAGGACAATTATTGTACTTTGTTCATACATTTGTTAGAAGTAGTATTTATGATTAATTTAAATTACATGGGTTCATGATCTTGTAAAATACTCAATATCCGTTGGAGGACATTTTAGACTTATTAGAACCCCTGGAAATTGATTCATGTCATTTGGGTAGAAGTAAGTTGAAGTTCCTTCACAAATTTGGACTATACCTCAATTATTCATATAATGAATTTCAAGGAAATAATTAGGGAGGAAAAATATAAGTTATAGATATTTCTTCAACATAGATCTTAACCAACCTCTGGATGTGTGGTTCATCATATGAGAACCATGGGGACATGTAGGACCTTTACAATTGTCATTCTTTCCCCTTAAGATTGAAGTGGTCTGTGGATAGCCAAAATGGAGTTTGGGGGTTTTAGGTCTTTCCATTAGTCATTTGTTAGGTATTCTTCCGTGAGAGGTTATGTGGGTCATCTCTATGGTGGAAGGGGCAAAAGTCCCTTCAGGACCTCCCCTAGTTGTGGGTGTGAGTTGTATACTCTTAAGTGGAGTATTGGTGTTCAAGAGAACATTAATACTACCGTGGAATCTTAATCCATTATAGGACTGTAGAGTAACATGAAAGGCTGGTGTTGGGTCGTTACCAATAAAAATTAAATGTCTTGTGAAAGGGAGGTTTGGGCTATCATCCCATCGTACCTCCTAGTACCGCTACGAGCCCCTCACAGGGTAGACCTCGGGCAGTCCAAGACTAACCAGTAAACTAATATAGCATATAAAAAAGGAAAGATTAATCTAATAATAAGTAATTAAGTACACATACACACACATCCCTTTATTAAGGGAAGGAAGTTTTGGTTGGTCTAGTCCTGCGAGCAGTGGGCTCAGTATGGGTTAATGGAGAAATGTGTTGCAATCTGTGGTTTAGTGTTTATTGAAATGGACTGGTTATTCCGGTGAGCCGGTGGCTCAGGAGTTCAATTTTAGCATATGTGCTTGTGCATATAAGTGGTGGGTCATCAGTATTGGGCAGTCGTTCACACCGATGTCAGTACATTGGCTCGGCAAGTGTGAGTATTCACTTAGCCAAGAAAAGACTGGTGGATTCCAGCATTAGTACAAGATGATCTAAATAACCTAGCTTGGTGTATCGAGTAGTACGAAAGGTCTAGGTTAGGTAGTGTGAATACCGACCTAGGAGTGGGGTGGCCCAACCCATTGCCTCTGTTTGCCACTACGAGAGGTACCTAAGAGTTTAGCTAACTCCAAATCGGGGAACTAATGGTTTATGCGTGTAGAGTCGTGTGGGTGAGTTGCACTTGTGTGAAACATAATCATTAAACCTTATATAGCATTTCATATCATACATAACATCGCATAAAACCAACACCCCATTGCATAAATTATTATGGGATCTTTTATACAATGGGCCTTGCAAAATGACCCCTTAACTTATTAGTTGTATGGGCATTCTTATAAGTTAAGGTTACCTTTCTTGATATATACTTTACCATTTTACTATACTACTTCTTTATTGCTCTTTCTTAACTAATAATTTATTTTTGTTACATTATTATTGTGTAAAGTAGGCCCTACATAGATAACTTTAGTATGTTCTTCCTGGTAATTAAGGCCACCGCCTTCTGCTTGTACTTCTGCTTTGATGTCCTCCTCTTCATTCCTCACGCACGGTGCCTAGGAGTCACCGAGGGAGGGGCGGGGGATCGCTTAGTCTTTTGACTAACAGTCGGATGTGACCTAACACCACAGGGGCTCCGACTAGGAGATAGGGAGCTGCCCCAGGAGATCCAGCGCAACCAGGGTACGATGCAGGAGGAGGTGAGTCAGCCTAGTTTGGGAGCAGCAGCAACGACTATGGGTTTCGTGAGTGTTTAGCATTATTATTTCTCCGAGCGTTATGTAGTGAGGACTATATGTATTGGGCAGGAGCCCTTTTTATCTTCAATTTTTCTTATCGTGGGCTATTCTGTGATATTTTATATATATATCACCTTGTAATGTGGACTTAATCTCAAATTATTCTACTTTTTTTCTCCGTGACGTATGGTTGGCCTGGATTTGTATTTGCCGGTAGAATTGGCCTCTTGTAGTGGCGACCTTCCCGAGAGTCGGTGTCACCACAAGGCGGCGGTTCTGGGCATAAGACCCGGTGGAATTGCAAGAAAAGGGGGTCTTACACTAGAGCTACTATCTCCCGATGGGCATCAATCACTAGCATGGGAAATATCTCCACACCAATGATAGTGGATATTAAAAGCAGCCCACATTGCATGAAGATAACAAAATTTAATAGAAAAATACTGTTGTGCAAAATACTACACCCAACAATATACATATTATACCCTATAGCTTAAACAAGAAAAAAGAACGAAATAAAGAAAATAAGCAAACTAGAAATTTTACAACTATGTTTTCCAACAATAGAATTACAACACCAATTGTGTTCCCCAGCAATGGCGCCAAAAAATTGATGCACTTACGGCAAGTGTACCGGTCACACAAGTAATATAAAATGTGGGAGTAAATCCCCAAGTATCGATATCAAGGAACGCTGGTTGGGGTGAGTCATTTTATCATCGAGAAAACTAATTATAAAGATTTCTAATAATTCTAAGGGGGGTTTTGATTGTTTTGAAAGACAAAGAAAGAAAACTAAATTAACTACTGCGGGTCAAATGCAGCGCTTCAATTGGTGGATGGAACTAATGCAAACCGCAATGCTCTGCTTCGCCTAGCATATGGACGAGTAAGTTAGCGGATGGAGGATTCATAACCAGTGGAGTGAGGTTCGTAAGCACCTCGTCACTAGGCACTGTTGGAACATGGTCTTCCGCATCTCCTAGGTTTGAGAATAATAAAGCCTATGTGTATTTGATCTTGTGTGTTTAAGTGTGCAGGAAAACAAGTCCACATGACTCAAGGATTACATAAGAAGGTTTCCCCCAAAGTTGAGCCAACCAATCCAATACATCTACTAGCACTGGCGGTAGTCCTAGCGCAGGCGCTAGCGACGATCGACGAATTCCTGTTCGACGAAATATTGGCTCGAAGCAAAATTGCCGGGAGAACTTATAGAAGGAGATAGCGCCAGGAGATATCTGATAGCACATGCGATAGCGAGGAACACAGTTGGCAAGGGGGAATTGTTTCCTCGGATTGAAGATTCTGCCGCGCAAAATGTGTCCTAATATGGGATAGCGCCGGCGGTAGCGCTAGCGCAGGAGCTAGCGCTAAGTCTATAAAAAGGCCATCTTGGCTCCGTCTTCCCAAGCCTCTTGAGATCTAGAATTCCAGAGCTTCATGCCACAACATAGAGAGGAAGTTTCAGAGAGATACTCCCACAAATCCATAAAGACTAAAGGAGATCTGTGGAGAAGATTTCAACATGCGTCATCATCGTGATGAAAGACCGCATCGACTACGATCATACTCTGCATCTTCGTCTACTTCTCCAAGAGATCCACATAGAGGGATTTTTACATTATTGTCTTTTTATTTCACATCTTTTCTGCAATCGTTTAGCAAATTCGCCTCGAGTTGTCGACTAGGTCTCGGTAGGACTTAGGGCTGAAATTCGCCTCGTGTTGGCGACTAGGTCTCAGGTGTAGGTCTAGGGGGTGCTCGAGGCCATACCCGGGGAAGGGATGGCTAGAGCGGCTTGAGGCTGTATCCGGGGAAGGATCGGCTAAAGCCAACCGGTTTGTGGGGATACGAATCGGTATAGAAAACAAAAAGAGTCTTTCTATTAGCTTTGATTTCTAGCTTCGATAAGAGATCAAGTTTTGTAATCATGCTTCTCAAGTTAAAAAAAATCATGTCTTTACTTTTACTTCACTTGATTTGTCTTGATCTTCTCTAGTTTAATAATCAAAGCCTTTTCAAAGTTATTCAAAATATATTATAAGTTTTTAAAACCCTTATTCACCCCTCCCCCCCCCCCCCCTCTAAGGGCGCCTACCGATCCAACAAGTGGTATCAGAGGTAGGTTATTCCAAATCGGCTTAACAACTGGGAATAATGGCGTCTCATGATCTCGCTTCTACTAGTGTGGTAAATTTTTATGAAGAAGAAAAATCTCCTAAACCACCTTTATTCGAAGGGAGAAATTATAAAGGATGGAAAATATTAATGGAAAAGTTTATTAAAAGTTTAGATATCAATGCATGGGATATAGTAATAGTTTGACCAGCGGACGAATCAAATAAACAAGAGCGTCACCTAAATGGAAAAGCTATGCATTATGTTTTTTGTACTTTATCTCAAGATATTTTCAAATTAATATATTGCTTTTCTAGTGCATACAAAGTTTGGCAATTTCTTGAAGAAAGGTATGATTTTCCTCTCGCAGGTATAGATCAAACACAGGAGGAGAAGAACATACAAGCATCCACTACTATTCAAGAAGATCTCTCTCGTTGCAAAGCCATGGAAATCATGGAAACAAACTTGGAAAAAGAGAGCAATACATCAAAAGAAAAAGAAGATTCATCTATGATGGAGGAAGGCCCAAAAGATAACGAAGGAACTTCATGCACACATTTTGCCTCTACCAAAAGCGCTGTAAGAAAGTCAAAATCCTCTTCTTGTGTGATAACTTCCATTTCTAGTTTCAATATACTAAAAACTGCAAAATGTAAGATCAAGATATTGAAAATCACTATTAAAAATTTACAGTTAGAAAATAAGAGATTAAAGCTAATGTTAATTTAGAATCAAATTATGATGTGGTTTCACCATCTTGTCCTTTACTTGAAAACACAAAACCTTGTTTTGATTGTGAAAATTTTAAGGAAAAACTTAAGGAACTTGAAAAAGAAATTATTTGTATAAAAGAACATAATGAAAAAATATCTTTAGAAAATTCATCTTTAAAATGTGATTGTGCCACATGCAAAAGTTATAAAATTGAAATTGAAGAGATGGATGAAACATTTGAGGAATACAGAAATGAATACCAAAACCATATTGATTCAATTGTTTCTACTCTTTAAAATAGCACAATTGCGTATAATAAAGTTAGACATAACGTGAAACTTATGAACAATGAATTAGAAACTAAAATTATCTTGCTTAAGGAAATCTTAAAGAAAAATTCTCAATATCAAACAAACTCTAAGAGCAAGTTAAATATGATATCTCAAAATATGAATAAACCAAACAATGGGAATAAAAAACTTCAAAATGAAATTCCAAAATAGTATCATTATCAAACTTCTCCCAACATGAAATTAAATGCTCATAACTTTCCTATGAAAAATACCTTAAAAAATCATCAATATAAAGACTATCGCTATGGAAATTTCTCATATAAGAATAACACCAAACCAAAGGTTGAATGGAGGCCCAAAACTAAAACTGAAACATTAACATCACATGAACGAACCATTTCATCAATATCTACCCATAAACCTACACGATATATTTGGGTACCCAAAGGAACCACCACTATTGGTCCCCTTTGGATCCCTAAATCTCTTACTCATTAAGTATCACAATATGCATGAAGTAGAAATCAACAAAAAATATAAAATATCAATTCCCTACTTCATGATATGCTTAATTTCTTTTTTGTTCTTTGCTTTTTATTTTTCTTTGAGCCATCATGATATGATCACTCTATATAACTTGTGACATGACTCTCATATATTAAACCAAAATTCATAAACAAATCAAATTGAATAAAGTTGAATAAAAAGTCATATCATCTCTCAAGTGATCTACTTATCTCTTTTATTTCTATCCTTTTAAATCCATTTCCTAAAAGTCTTATAAAATTTGAAAAACTAAATTTGTTATATGATATTATTAAGACTAAATGAAATAAGTGTCAAAATGGATTTAAAAGGTGTATCTTAGGGGTATTAGGCTAAGTTTATAAAATGCGCAAGTTTTGCTTAGGTAGTTAATATATTTGCGTCATTTTCAATTACCCCAAGTATGTTTAATCATAATCATGTTTAAATCGGAATTGAAAAATTGCATGAATATTACTTCACTTATTTATGATCATTTCACTCATGCATATGTTGTCCAAAACTCAATAATTAAGGTTTAATAAATATGAAACTCTAATGAAGATGAAACTCATGTACTAATTTTAACTTCCGTAACTTTTTGCGATTTCTTCTCGTCTCATCACTTCATTAGACATGCGTTACATTGCAAAAACATAATTAAGATAAATCGGAAGCAAAATCGAAGAAAATCTAGGCCATATGATTAAAATAAAACTCTCTGTGAGCTAACGCAGGCGCTAGTACCTAACATCGGTGCTAGCTCGAGTCTCTGATTTTCTATAATTTTAAAATTCTGAAAAATCAACAAAAATATATGTATTTGTTTAATATTCAAAAACCAAAGAGAAAATTTACAAAACTCTTCAAAATAAACATATTTTCTCATATTCACTATTCACTATTCACCTTACAACGTTTCTATCTAATAATTTGAAAAGGTTGAATATGAATTTTCTTTAAAAATTCCTCATGTACATTATCATGAATAATTAATTACGAGTTCTTAATCACTATGAATTAATATTAATGATCATACATAATAGTCATGCAAAATCATATGATCTTCTAAGTCAAACATCAAATATAACTACAAAAGATTTTATTCCTTCGAAACATATAGTCTGTGATCATGATTACTATATGAATCTATTATGTGTTGCATAGACCATAGAATCAACTCTATATCCATATGAATAAATAAATTAGAATCATCACATTATTCTATGTCTAAAACTTGAATCTCTATTGTTACATACGTGCAACATTGTATCAACAAACCTTGGTATAACATTAATCTCAAACTTATCATACTAACATTGTCGACCAAAGAATATTTGTGTCTATGTTAGGTTTATATGTTTACCAAGACATACAAGCTGGGTATTCTCATCTAGGGCTTATTCATAGTATTCCTGTGCTTGAACATTATGGTTAATCACTAAAATCATGCATATTTGATTTTCTCATTCATGTCATCTCATGCAAAGTTTAGTTGGTAAAGTCATATACAAAATCGCTAATGTTTCATGAAATTTGCACTATCTAGACATTTCCTAAAAATCTGAAATTTCAGCATGAAACTACTATTATGACACTTAATCAAGATCAGCAATTAAAAATTTCAAAATCATCAAAAATCGGGTACTGTTTCCCGCGCTAGCGCTAACGCCGGCGCTAGTGCACCTATGTGTTTTTCTGTATTTTTAAAATTTTGAAAAATCCCTAGAAATATATTAATCTGTGTGTACTATTCATTTCTGCACTTTTGCTTTTATTACATTTTTGAAAAATCAAATACAAAAATACAAAAGCCAAATTACAAAAAATATGTTTTGCCCTTTTTTGTTTATTGTTTAAACTCTACTTCTAAAAGCAAAAATCAAATACAAAAATATAAAACAAAAAAAATATCAAAAATTATTATTTTGAACATGACTTTTCTATTTTATATGTATCTTGCGATAGGGTGATTTGGGCTTTCATCCCATCACATCACCTAGTACCGGGCGAACCTCTCACAAGGTAGTCCTCGGGAAGTCCAAGATCAATCTTATAAGTTCAAACTTTAAATTATCAAAAATACTATATGGACATCATTGAGAAAATCAAGCATGATTTAACACATCATTTAGAACTTCTATAATGTTGCAATTTATCTTTTCAAACTACATTGAACATTGCTTTCATCATGCTTTGATATATCTATTAATATGTGCATCAATTATATTGAAAGTTGTGTAGAACTATGCGTAGCATGCCTCTAAGTATGAGTAAATGTTTTATGTTTGATAATGATCTTTATTCACTCACTTATTTTGGCATTGTCTACATTTGTGTTTAATCTAAGAATGCTTGTATATGTTTTGTATTAGTACAATGAATTAAAATTGCACAAGTATCTTACCTACACTCCTTTATTTGCACTTTTAAAAAAATTAAGAAAAGTGGTTATCTTTCTTATAAATTATATTGGTTTGCAAAACAAGTGTATTCGGAGAACTTTGTACAAAACAAAAATCATAAAATAAAGTGACAAAGATAACTCCACCAAGCACTACTTGAACCTCCTGATAAGTCTTAATAAGCGTTGTGAGGTTGAGCACCTTGGAAAAGAATAGAAAAGTATCTTGTGCAAACCATAACTTTCTTTCAAAATAAAAACCACTTATTCTTAAGTACACCGGATCACACAAAAAATTCAATATTGAAGAATAAAATTATGTGATCCCCCAAGCACTACTTTGCACCCTGATAAGTCTTAATGAGCATTGTGTGTGCAAAGCACCTTGGTAGTTGTACATTTTTGTTTGTGCATTGAAGTGTGTGGAAGTAAAATTATTTGTGTTTTATTGTGCTCTTTACTTTACATATCTCTTGTATTTTTGATTAAAACATTTGTTTACTCTATTCGAAATACACTTATGTGCACATCATTATCTTCCATAACACTTCTTCTCATGAGTATTAGATCCTAATGCTAATTCTATACTACTCTTCACTTATGAAATGCACTAGACAACCTAGCATGTTTTCTACAATGTTTGGTATGTTTTGAAATTGTGAATTAAAGTAACATTGTAGTAATCTCTTTTTGATAACATTATTTAATTGTAAAACTTAAAGATTTTAATTGAAAATTGATTTACAAAAACATCTTCTTTTTGAAATTTAATTAATATATCTTTTTATGGATCATCATTGATTACAATAAGATGTTTCTTGTATTTCTATAAGTCTTCCACATCATAACCATATAATTGTCTTACCTTGCGCTTTCATGCTTATTTAAAGTCTTTTATTTTGTGTGCATCATCACTTGAATCTTCAAATTCCTTTCTTGCAACAAGTGGTAGACTTGCTTGGTAAACTCTATATTGGTTGCTTTTAACATGGATTTTTCTTTGCTATAAAACTCTGATTTATTTCTATGAAAATAGTATTACGCTAAAAACTCTGATTTAGTAATGGACTTCAAAATAGCTATGTGAGTGTTTTCATAAATTCAAATAAAAATATAAATCCATAGGCTATGTCATTAGAATTAAAATGCTTAAATGTTTCCAATAATTATTATCCATGACTTCATTTCTCACCATAGCGGGGGCGTAGGGTTGTAGACATTAGATAACCTTTATCTCTAGTCATGTCTTGTCCTTAACCGGGGAGGGTTCAAGCGGGGCCTTGCGAGGCACTAGGGGGAAAGAGTACTAGGTTGAGTTGTGTCTAGTGTTTGCATATGGGACTAACACCCCAACCTACGGCATGTATTCAGCTCCTCATGCCCATCCGTCACTTAGTACGGGGCTAGGGTGTAGACATATTGTCTGGGTAGTTTAGTTACTTGGAAATCATTACATTTTGGTTATACTACAAATTCTGATTTATGAAAATGTTGTAATACTCAAACTCTGATCTATTTAAATGAAAAGTATTCTAAAACTCGTTATCATTTCCTTCTCTATAAGCTCGATCATGCTTTTATCTTATTATTAATTTTTAAGTGGTGTCTCCTTACCCGCTTTTGCTAATAACAAAAGGGGGAGAACTAACATGATAAATATAATCTGCTGTCAAAATATCAAACTAACATGCTAAATTAAGATGATAGCTTACATATTAGGAGAGCATTCACATAGGGGGAGCATGTATTTAGGGGGAGCATTCTAAATACCTAAAACGTTGATTATCCTAAGTCATCACTCTCACACACACACAAGTAGGTTTCATCATGCTTATATATTAATGCTTTGATTTATCATTAATGGATTTGTTATTATCAAAAGGGGGAGTTTGTTGGAACATGGTCTTCCGCATCTCCTAGGTTTGAGAATAATAAATCCTATGTGTATTTGATCTTGTGTATTTAAGTGTGCAGGAAAACAAGTCCACATGACTCAAGGATTACATAAGAAGGATGCACCCAAAGTTGAGCCAACCAATCCAATACATCTACTAGCGCTGGCGGTAGTCCTAGTGCAGGCGCTAGCGACGATCGACGAATTCCTGTTCGACGAAATATTGGCTCGAAGCGAAATTGCTGGGAGAACTTATAAAAGGAGATAGCGCCAGGCGATATCCGATAGCGCAGGCGATAGCGAGGAACACAGTTGGCAAGGGGGAATTGTTTCCTCGGATTGAAGATTCTGCCGCGCAAAATGTGTCCTAATATGGGATAGCGCCGGCGATAGCGCTAGCGCAGGCGCTAGCGCTAAGTCTATAAAAAGTCCATCTTGGATCCGTCTTCCCAAGCCTCTTGAGATCCAGAATTCCAGAGCTTCGCGCCACATCATAGAGTGGAAGTTTCAGAGAGATACTCCCACAAATCCATTAAGACTAAATGAGATCCATGGAGAAGATTTCAACACACGTCATCATCGTGACGAAAGACCGCATCGACTATGATCATACTCTGCGTCTTTGTCTACTTCTCCAATTGATCCACATAGAGGGAGTTTTACATTATTATCTTTTTATTTCACATCTTTTTTGTACTCGTTTAGTAAATTCGCCTCGAGTTGGCGACTAGGTCTGGGTAGGACTTAGGGCTAAATTCACCTCGTGTTGGCGACTAGGTCTCGTGTGTAGGTCTAGGGGGTGCTCTAGGAAATATCTGGGGAAGGGTTGGCTAGAGCGGCTTGAGGCCGTATCCGGGGAAGGATCGGCTAAAGCGAACCGGTTCGTGGGGATACGAGTCGGTATAGGAAACAAAACGAGTTTTTCTATTAGTTTTGATTTCTAGCTTCGATAAGTGATCAAGTTTTGTAATCATGCTTCTCAAGTTAATAAGATCATGTCTTTACTTTTACTTCACTTGATTTGTCTTGATCTTCTCTAGTTTAATAATCAAAGCCTTTTCAAAGTTATTCAAAATATATTATAAGTTTTTAAAACCCTTATTCACCCCCCCTAAGGGAACCTACCGATCCAACAGGCACGCCACTAGCAATTGCCAGTGCGGCAAATCGACGCAACATTGGAATGGTAGATGTAATGGGGGCGCTCCTCAACTCACATAACCCAATAACAACATTTTAAAGACATGAAAATATTATTTAAATCAATAAGGGTTTATGGATCATCATTCATACAACACAATAACATTAAGAAATAACTATAGCATTACAGAGGAGGAAAGAGTAAACCAAAGTGCGAAGACTCGCTGAAGATTCACGGCCGAAATTGCAAGTTTGTCACGCCTCATCTGTGCTCGGTCTTCAATTGACTTCCGGGGTCCAGAGGATTTGTCACCTTCCTCTATGTTACACATCATCTTCGGATAGCAGCTTCAATCTAGCTCTCGCTGGAGAACTCTTGGATGTAGTAGGAAATCACTTGGAATAGAGCTCTAGTGCTTACGGATGATGGAGGAGTCTGAGGAGGAAACTCTAGCTCTTGATTCATGAGGAATTGGTGTCGGAGCTTCTCCTAAATGTGGGTGGTGGTGGAGCGACGAAGTGGAGCGAAACTTGGAAGCTTGGCGTGAAAAATGGTTGGCTGGTCATCGATCTCCAGAATAGGGTGAAGTCTTGGGCTTTAATAATAAACAGTCAGAAATTTGGTCACGCACGGCCGAACGCACGACCGTGCCTGGGCCATGCGATATTAAGCCCACAGGATGCCCAAGAAAATGAAGCAGATGCGCCTATGCGATTTTACTCACGCACAGTCAAAACTAACCGTGTGCGAATAAAACGTACGGGTAGTAATAGATTACTTATAAACATACTATCACAAGAAGATCATGTGTCTCCTTCACGCACAGTTGAGTCCAATCGTGTCTGAAGCAAATGCACGGGCGATAAGTTAATAAATATTTGGACGAAAAAGAGAGGCTCATGCAATTTTACTCACGCACGAGCAAAATTGCCCGTGCATGAACAAAATGCATGAGCGGGGGGGGGGGGGGGGGGGGGGGAGATCACCATTTTGGGCCATAGATGAACAGGCACGTTTGATGCGCAAATCTTAGCACACCGCTATAGGCGGTAGCAAGACTGCGACACCAAATGGCAGTGTACCAATCATTCAAGTAATATAAAATGTGGGAGTGAATCCCCAAGTATCGATCTCGAAGGAACACAGTAAGGTGGAGTTATTATTGAGGAAGGACTTGAGATTGAAGTCCTTAAGTCAGATGGGTTGCGGAAAAGGGGGGTTTTGGTTTATGGAAAATAAAAGGAAATAGCTACAACTACTCCTATGCAATGCCACTATGCAATGCTTCGCTTGGCGGGATGGAGACTAGGCAGGCCTTGAGCGCACTGCTTCGAAAGGGCGGATGGACGAGTAGGCAAACAGAATCGAACTGTGCAGGCCTTGAGCGCACTGCTTCGTTAGGCGAATGGATTACATGGGCCGCTATGCCACGCTTCACTAGGCGGATGGAAGAGAAGGCTTGCGGATGGAGTGAATCACACCGACGGAATGAGGGTCGCAAGCACCTCGTCACAAAGCTCACACCTAGCTATTGCTAGTGTAGCAAACCCAAATCACTCACACCATAATCACCACAAGATCTCACCTCAAGCACTCATACACAAATGATATCATTGCTTAACAATGAAATACAAATTAAAGCAAGTGCAGAGTACAAACATCATCATAAAATAGAAGATTACACTGCAAGCAACAATAACCTAAGAAGAGAAAAATGCAAGAGATACGACCGAATCCGGAGGCTTGCTGTAGATTCTCGGTAGGAATCGTCGGGTTGGCAATCTGCGTCCTAGCTCGATCCCAGCTATCGTCCGGGGTAGAGGAGGGCTGTCACTTCCTCCCAATGGACCAGTCTTCTCCGGTAAACCACAATCCGGCCACGTCCGCTGCGAAGAACTCCTAGCTTGGCGATGAAGATGAGTGTAGAATCCTCTCCTTGAAGTGCTTGGATGATGTGAGGTGGCCTTGGGCAAAAGGTGGAGGAAGAAGGGAAGAAAACGGAGCTGTCTCCCCTTCCGGCGGAACAAATCGCATAACAAAATTTTGGATTGAAAAACCTAAAAATCGCAGTTTAAATAGAACAGATTGCAGAATTTGTTCATGCACGACCAAATGCACGACCGTGCGTAAAAACGCACGACCAAATTCAGAATGCTGTTTTGGGCCGCAAATGAACGCGCACGATCAACCAGATCGTGCGTGAAGGATAAACGCACGACCGTGCGATCTGGAAAATTGTAAAATGACATAAATTCTTAGATAAAAGAGGGAAACTCGTGCGATTTTGCTCATGCACGATCAAAACTGATCGTGCGCGAACAAAACACACGACCCGAGGCAGATCACCATTTATAAGTACTGCAGGAATCGCACGATCGCTGAAATCGTGCGTCAAGGAATCGCACGATCGCTGAAATCGTGCGTCAAGGAATCGCACGACCGTGCGATTTCTCCAGGTTACAATTCCCATAGAATGAAGATCTGCCCACCTGCAATATAAACCAACAAGCTGGGGAACATACCACCAGCACACAGAAATATATAATAACAACAAAATAAAGACATGGGGAGCATCATGTGCTTACCCCGAGCAGAATAGTGCGCAATTGCACACCACAATGGGCCAAAATGAGCACTTCGTGAAGAAATGTGTTCAAGTGAAATATAAGCAATAATGTGCAGAAAGTGAAGTGCATGTGCGTGAAAATAAGCCCAGATGAGTCCAAATATGTGTATATAAATGAGACTCATCACACCCCCAGACTTACCTGTTTGCGCGTCCCGAGCAAACAAATCCTATGCAGGCGGGGAAAGAAAAGTAGATGGCTTAGAATTATAATACAGAGTACCATGCGAAGTCGCATGCTCACGTGCATAAGAAATATAATAGAGAAGATTTCTCATTATACACAAACAGTTTATAGATTTCTAAAAGAGTAAAATCATATTACAACCACTCAAAATGCTGAACTACGGTGAATCATCCGGTCACGCATACGGAGAAAGTAAACTAAGCGCTGAGATGAGCATTGCTCAAGATTGGGGTGCCGGAGAAACTCCACTGAAATCCATCGGTGTCGGTGACCATAGGCTCGCCCGGTCACATTCTCTCCACGACACTAGATTGGTTCATAGCGTGAGTCAGTAGGACTTTAGGTTAGAGATGGGGCTTGGGTTACGGTGTGGTAAACAAAGATAAACACGAAGGCTGAGCACACCTAAGCCCAAATGAGCAAGTGCAAAGCACTATCCAAGCAACCACAATACGCGCGGGTGCACCACACCCCCAGACTTGAACTTGAAAACATGTGTGTGTGCACCGCCTACTCCCAAAATATATCTCACAAAGATTTTCAATTAAACTATTTCATTTTTCTTTTCTTTTTTTCAAATCTTTTTCTTATATATTTTTTTCTTTTTCTTTCTTCAGTGATTACAGCAAATTTTCAAAGATGCACATCCATACTTTCACATTGTATTTCCACAATCAACACCACCAATTTAAAATTTAGACAACGTGCTTGCATTTGGGTGTGCGACTAGGATTGGAGTTTAGGCTTTGGTGAACAATAGTGGAGCTGAACCAAAAGAATGTGGTAGGCACAATGGGGCTAGCAAGGGTAGACGATATCAGGAATGGCACAAAGGCTCAACCGGGCCAAAATACGGCCTACGTCACTCTCACGCACTAGAACTATCCTATGCCAATGTTTCAAGAATTGCTTGGGGCAAGTTCTAGCCACCGAGAAAGATTCTCCTTTCTCCCAACTCAAGCAATATGAGTCTAACGATCGTTTACACACATCCCTATGATACAGTTTGATTCGCACCGCGTTCACCATTGGAGTAGAGTAAACAACATTTACGCTAATAGAAAAATATAAAACCATAAGTATAAAAAGAAGTCTAATCTACACAAATTTCTATGCAACCGAGCACTCGACTAGGAGCACTACTGGAGTCAACATTTTACTCCGCTACATAGTCCTAAGCCATCACCTAGCCTTTCCCAAATATGCAGAAGAATTAAATTCAACTCAGAGAATGCATACAGATGAGTGCACGCTCAAGTGGGCGATGTGGTGTGCGGAAATGATGAACAATACTAAATAAATGCGATAAAGTTACTTCTAGTATGCAATGCAACATGTGCGTGCACAATGGGTAACAAAAAGCAGCTCTCCCCCAGACTTAATCTAAGCAATCAAACATAAGATAAAACCATGAAATTCAAAATGAAGTCTAGGGAAAGAGAGTACCCAATGCTCATAAGTGAGCATACCAGAAGATTGGCGTGTAAACTAGGAAAAAGCTGCAGCATCCGCCATCCAGAAAAGGACCTGTAGGGGTGAGCTCCGCAAAAACAAAAGAAAAATGTACAAAGCAAAATGATATACAACTAACTAAACTAAACTAGATGAAAATAAAAATGTAGGAAAAGGTAAGATAACTACTGGGGTTATTGTCATCCCAACACGACTTATTTAAATTTAAAACAGTTCTAGCTAATGAGAGTATGGAAAAGGAAATGAACAGGTAACTATTCTAATACGCGTGTCGGTAGCGGGTACCGATACGGCGACAGAACAATTACTCCCCTAACTAAATAAAAATACCTGCTGAACACAGGTAGCGGGAATAGGAAGTAAGAAGAGGAGGAGAGCTGGTCCTCACTCGTCTCACCACAAAATAAATCCTTGCCCAGCAAGGTGTCATCTCCAGGGAGGCAGCAGGAGGAGAAGGCAATGAGTGGAGCTTCCTCTACGGAGGGGGGATCAACCTCCTCACATGATAGGATGCTCTCATCATTGACTTGAGCATCATGCTCCAAGTCCTCCTGGGGTACCTGTGAAGACTCAACCTACACAGGCTCAGATGAAGAAGGGGGATCAAGAAACAAACAAAAAGAATGACTTAAATAAAAATCAAGCGGGGGAGTGGTCCCGGTCTCACTCCCATTAGGTTGGGGAAGTAAAATAATGTTTGCATTGTCATCAATGCTACAAGGTTCGGCGGGATCAACCGTAGCCATGCCCAAGATTTGGACTTCCTCCACCGGTGCTGAGGAAAGCTCCTCCTCACCTAGAAGGTTGTCCTCCTCCATAGGAGCAGGCATAACACATAGATCGCCAGCCTCATCCTGTGACACATCCTCAACAATGTCGTCAGAGACGAGTATAAGAGTATGCACAACAGGGGGAGGAATAGTGCTTGGAAAAAAATCAAGCACCGATTCCTCACAAAGAATCAAATCTATGCATGGTGATATATGTACAGGGGAGATGGGCTCAGTCGTGTCAGAGCCTGGATCAGCCACACATCTGGTGACTGTGTCCACATCATACCCTTCAAAGCTTGAAGGTGAAATGGGCACATAACCAGATGTTGAAGGTGTGCTGCTAGAAGTAGGAGTCGGGACGATCCGGATATCCGGCTCGTCATCCTCGTCCATTTGGCGAAGGAATGCAGCACAATCCTTCAAGGAATGATCCATGCTCCGACAAAACAAGCACTGTTTTGCATTTTTCTTCAGCTCAAATTGAACCGGAGATGAATGTAAAAAGGGCATGTGCGGAGCGGAAGAGTAGCCGTAGGACTTACGCACACCATATGGAGTACCGGACGAATTCGGTGCTCCATATACTGGGCCTTGAGTCTTAGGGCTACTATCTCCCTTTGGACATCTATCACTAGCATGCGATATATCTCCACAAAAACGGCAACGAATATTAAATGAAGCCCACATAATGTGAAGATAACAAGATTCAAATGGAAAATACTATTGTGCAAAATACTATACCTAACAAAAATTTACTAGAGCAACCTAATTAAAAACAGTAAAACAGAATCAGAAGAAATAAAACAAAAAGAATGCAATACACAAATGCAAGGGCTTTAATCTTAGATTCTCCCTCTCCAGAAAACTCACGCGTCTGTGTTCCCCGGCAACGGCGCAAAAAACTTGATGTGCAAATCTTAGCACACCGCTATAGGCGGTAGCAAGACTGCGGCACGAAACGGCAGTGTACCGATCGTTCAAGTAATATAAAATGTGGGAGTGAATCCCTAAGTATCGATCTCGAAGGAACACAGTAAGGTGGAGTTATTATTAAGGAAGGACTTGAGATTGAAGTCCTTAAGTCGGATGGGTTGCGGAAAAGGGGGGGTTTTGGTTTATGGAAAATAAAAGGAAATAGCTACAACTACTCCTATGCAATGCCGCTATGCAATGCATCGCTTGGCGAGATGGAGACTAGGCAGGCCTTGAGCGCACTGCTTCGAAAGGGCGGATGGAGGAGTAGGCAAATGGAATCGAACTGTGCAGGCCTTGAGCGCGCTGCTTCGTTAGGCGAATGGATTACACGGGCCGCTATACCACGCTTCACTAGGCGGATGGAAGAGAAGGCTTGCGGATGGAGTGAATCGCACCAGCGGAATGAGGGTCGTAAGCACCTCGTCACAAAGCTCACACCTAACAATTGCTATTGTAGCAAACCCAAATCGCTCACACCATCATCACCACAAGGGCTCACCTCAAGCACTCATACACAAATGATATCATTGCTTAATAATGAAATACAAATTAAAGCAAGTGCAGAGTACAAACATCATCATAAAATAGAAGATTACACTGCAAGCAACAATAACCTAAGAAGAGAAAAATGCAAGAGATACGACCGAATCCGGAGGCTTGTTGTAGATTCTCGGTAGGAATCGTCGGGTTGTCAATCCGCGTCCTAGCTCGGTCCCAGCTATCGTCCGGGGTATAGGAGTGCTGTCACTTCCCCCAAATGGACCTGTCTTCTCCGGTAAACTACAATTCGGCCACGTCCGCTGCGAAGAAATCCTAGCTTGGCGATGAAGATGAGTGTAGAATCCTCTCCTTGAAGCGCTTGGATGATGTGAGGTGGCTTTGGGCAAAAGGTGGAGGAAGAAGGGAAGAAAATGGAGCTGTCGCCCCTTCCGGCAAAAGAAATCGCGGAACAAAATCGGGATTGAAAAACATAAAATCACAGTTTAAATAGAACAGATTGCAGAATTTGTTCATGCACGACGAAACGCACGACCGTGCGTAAAAACGCACGACCAAATTCAGAATGCTATTTTGGGCCGCAAATGAATGCGCACGATCGACCAGATCGTGCGTGAAGGATAAACGCACGACCGTGCGATCTGGAAAATTGTAAAATGACATAAATTCATAGATAAAAGAGGGAAACTCGTGCGATTTTGCTCACGCACAATCAAAACTGACAGTGCGCGGACAAAGCGCACGAGCCAGGGCAGATCACCATTTATAAGTACTGCAGGAATCGCACGATCGCTGAAATCGTGCGTCAAGGAATCGCACGACCTTGCGATTTCTCCAGGTTACAATTCCCATAGACTGAAGATCTGCCCACCTGCAATATAAACCAACAGGCTGGGGAACATACCATGAGCACACAGAAATATATAATAACAACAAAATAAAGACATGGGGAGCATCATGTGCTTACCCCGAGCAGAATAGTGCGCAATTGCACACCACAATTGGCCAAAATGAGCACTTCGTGAAGAAATGTGTTCAAGTGAAATATAAGCAATAATGTGCAGAAAGTGAAGTGCATGTGCGTGAAAATAAGCCCAGATGAGTCCAAATATGTGTATATAAATGTGACTCATCAACGGTCAGAGCGATTGTGCATCAAGGAAACGCATGACTGTGCGATTCATGCAGACATAAAATCTGGCAAAATGGATGATCAGCCCACCCGCACTGCAAAACACACAACAGACCACAACTGGGAATACCCTTCCAGCTCAATCCAAACACAGAAAAAGGATGGGGAGCATCATGTGCTTATGACCAACAACATAGTGTGTAATTGCACACCAAAATGTGCCAAAATTGTGCACTTAGAGTGAAAGTGAATATGAGTGAAATACAAGCAATTAAGGTTTGAAAGTGAAGTGCACAAGTGTGAAAACTATCCCGGATGAGTCCGTAAAACACTATAAATATCGGACTCATCAGGTTTACGTTCAACCACTCAAAAACATGGGGCTTCCGTTAGGCACCCCAAGAGCCACCTTAAACTCTAGTCCTATAACACGAATAACACATTTTGCTGAGTCATTCTCCGCATGCATTATAGGATTAACCTAAATGCAATGTTACAAATCAAGCATCACCGATCTGGGCATACGACCACTGGTAGGCTTCACACATAATGCCTAAATTTGAACATCTACCGGATTTCTACATGTAATATACGTCGGGGACAGACACAATCGACCCGGAGTTCTGAATAACTAAAGAAAGTCCTACACTTCACTAATTAGTGAAAGAGACAACACTATGCATGCATTGAAAATGGAAGGAGAGGACCAAACACGTCCTAAGATTGGGAGGAAGGATTGTTACCTCTGTAGATCTCTTTGGCTCCACGAATCTAAGATTTCAATCTAATGGAAAGAACTGCACCGGGTTGCTCTCGGTGGATCTGAAATTGGCTTGCGACTCGGACCTTCGGAGCTCCGTCAATGGCCGAAGAAAGGTATTCTTCCTCTAGCTTTTCTCTGGTTTGGTTTTTCCAAGTGATGGGAGAGAGAGGTAACGTAATAATGATTGTAAAGTATTGGGAATCGTACTTATAATATTCTTGATTTGAAGAAGTCTTCAAGTCAAAGATAAATACACTTTGTATTTGACACATTTGCTTTAGAATATTGTCTTTAGGTACTGGATAGTGCAAGCCTAACATATGGCTAGAGTTAGTGTCACTAGACATAGTTTTGCCAATGTAATCCCTCATTGTACAAAACACCATATTGACCTATGATCTAGACTATATTAGACTTGTCACTAACTCATTATCATTAGGAATAAAGTTCTAACAAGTGAGCTAAAGCAAAGGATCTAAGTTGAGAAGATCAGAAATTGACTAAGTAGAATATCGTCTTGGAGAGTCTAAATGTCCTCGAGTAAAGGTTTCGATATCGTCTTGAAGACCTTAAGCTTCAAGATGATATCATCTTGTAAACTCTCAACTACTCTTATATCATCTTGTCTAGAAGAAGAAGGCGAATATACAAATATCATCTTGGTAATATATATTCCAAGAAGATATCATCTTGACAAGGTTCAATTACACTAATTTCATCTTGGAGGTATTCAATTGATATTTGGAAGCACTTGATTGATGGAATAATTTGGCTAAGGCATTTATCATCGAGGTGATCTCAAATGTCATCGAGGTCTCATGAAATGTTGTCGAGGAACCAACACGACATTTCATAAGTATAAAAGTCAGATTCGGCCTAATAAGCGTATCATTCGTCTAGAAGGAAGAAATAATCAAATATCTTCTTGAAGACTATAAGAGTCATCAAGTTGATTCGTGAAGAAGATTTGGCTAGAAGACAAGTAATCAATTATCATCTTGAAGACAATAAGGAGACATTAAGTCAATTCATGCAAAAGATTTGACTAGGAGACTGAAGCAGTCAGATATCGTCTTGAAGACTATAAGTGACATCAAGATGATTTGTGCATAAGATTTGACAAGAAGGCTGAAGCAGTCAAATATTATCATGTAGACCACAAAGAGACATCAAGATGATTCAACTAGAAGACTAAAACAGTCAAATATCATCTTGTAGAGTAGCAAAGTCATCAAGACGATTCATGCACAATGTTTGAACTAAAGTTATGCAAAGTTCAAATTCGATGAGAAGAACAACATTCAACTGGACATCAAGAAGATTCAACTAGACATCTACTCGAATTACGAAAAATCCTGAATTCCAATTAAGGTGTGATCTTGGCGTTACGTCATTTATTACCGTCGCAGATTGGGTCAATTAGAGCTGAACATTATGGAAAGATGATTTCTAACATAAAGGCCGTCCGAAAAAATGACCGTTATTAAATGTCCCCATAAAAGGGAGGAGACAAAATGAAGCAAACCCTAATTCCTAGATTTACAATCATTTCCTTAATCATTCTAAAGAAAGAGCTCACCATCGTCAACGTGCTATTCTTTCAAGAGCTCAAGTAAAAAGAAGATATTCTTTGAAGCAAATCATTATAATCTTCTAAAGAAAAGTTCAGTTATCTTGCCGATTAAAAGATCCAACATATCTTTGCAAGAAGATTTTTGGAGAAGCCATTTCCACAACAGGCTTTAAGAGGACTTAAGCAATACAAGCTAATCTCTCTAAGTCCAGCATTTCTTTGTGATACATTATTTTACATATTATTTTGTAGGATTTTTGAGGAAATCTGAGTGTAGGGTCCTTGAGACCTGCGTATAGGATCCTTTGTTGAGGATCTGAGGTAGGAAACTTTGTATAGTTCCTGAGGTAGGATTCAACTTGAATCTAAGTTGTAGGAGTGGAACACTCTGAGCTGTAAGATCTTATGACTGGATCTGAGGTAGTGAATCAGCAGGTATTCTTGAGTTGTAAGAGTCTTGGACTCTGAGTTGTAAGATCTTTTAGATTTGAGTATTTGGAGGAGTTGGCCGAGTCTAGCACATTGCTGAGTGGAGGGGAAAAAGGATTACCCATTCCGGGGAACCACTATAAATATCTATGCAATATGTGATGTGTTAGCTTTTTCTGTGGTGATTTGATTAAATAATTGTAATGTAGAAAAAGACTTAAACACATATTCACCCCCCCCCCCCCTCTAGGTGATTAGACATCCCTAAACTTACAAGTGGTATCAGAGGGAGGTTATTCAAAAAGAGCTTAACAGCTTGAACAATATCCTCATCAAGGGAAATCAGTCTACTCACCATGACTTATGGAGAGAATTATAAAGCTACCAATATGCAGAAAAGAAAACTTCAGAATCTGGAAAGAAAGAGTCAGATTATTCATGGAAGCATCTGACCCTAGAATTTTTATAACTATTTAGGAAGGAACTTTCATCCCCATGAAAATCTGTAAGTACGAAAGAAGTTTTCTGAAATGACTAAAGATGAAGTTGTTCTATCTACCATGGATAAATAGGCCAAAAACATAATAGTGAGTGTCATAGATGACTCTGTTTTCAAGAATTTAATTCATTGCAGAACTGCTAAGAAAATGTGGGATTTATTGATTGTATACATGGAAGGCACTAAGGAAGTAAGAGATGATAAGAGATCTCTTATTAACCAAGAGTATGAGGCCTTCAGACAGGTGAAGAAGGACTCAAATGTTGATTGCTATGAAAAGATCTTTATGATAGTCAATGGACTAAAGAACTATGAGAGAGAATTCTCCAACTTTAATTTGAATGACAAGTTCTTGAGGTCCCTCAACAAAGTGTGCGGCATCATGATTTTTGTCATAAGGGAGATGAGGAATCCGGCCAACATCCGGCCCCAAAATCTATATGGGAAACTGCTATCCCATGAGTTGCAGCTGAACACCAGGAAGGCAGAGGAAGAATCCTCTAAATCTCACTCTAGAGAGAAGTTTGTAGCTGATACGAAGAAATCTTCTTCTTACTTAGAGATTTGGATTTAAGAAAAAATGAAAAGATTGATGATGTTTTCCAAAACTATATCCGATGAAGGCAAGTGTACCTTATCGTCTATAGTATAGCATTTTTGAAAATACCAAGGCCGTATTCCTCGGGGCGCATTGATTACTTCTACTTCGAGGAGATCACTATTATCTTATGTAATGATTTTTTTGGGTTTGTTTTACTTAATTGAAAGAGACAATTTGCAAACTGAAGAAGGTTTTAAATGATGGTAAAAAGGATTAATGCTCAATCTAAAGTCACCTTGGAGTGAGAATAATCAAGAGAAGGCAAAAATAATTCTAATTCTATTTAAGTAAATTACTTGACCGTGGAGGTTCCCGAAGCTCGAGCATGCCTCTCTCGAGGGAAATTCCCAAGTAAGTTTAGGAAAAATCAACCGAACTCTCGTTCTATAATCGATTACCTAAAACTTGTTTTACGTTGTGAACCCCTCTATTGGATTTGACTCCAATCCGGGAGATTTATGTCATCCTCTCTCGAGGGGTGCGTGCAACTCTCTTTACTCTTGAATGATCGATTCATACTTTGAGCCTCTCGGCTAGCTAAGTATGAAAACTTAAATGAGAACCATATATCAAAAATATGGTTTCGCTAAATAAAAATCAAGAGTAAATCAAGTGTTTACAAAAATGAATAAAGAGAGCTTTAAAATCATAACTTGATTATCTCATCCACGGATCATTTCGATCGAGCACTAATGAGAATTAGTTAATCATGGTGGAGGGGAAAAAGAGAGAAAAATAAAAGTGCATTAAGGAGAAATTAACTAAAGAAGAAAGAGAGAATGAAAGAGTGCAAACTAAATTTTTTTGAAGTAAGAACTATTACAAGCCTTAAAGAAGATTACAATGCTAGGAAAATTAAGGTTGCAAACTTAATAAACTAGTGCATGAAAGAAATCTAGGACATTGCTTGAAAGGAAAATAGAGACAACAATAAAATGAAAGACATGAGAAAAAAATATGAAAAAGTTCACTAACAGCTCTAGCAGCACCTCCCCCTCTCCAAAATTCTGAACCCTGGACTCAAGGAGAACCTCTTAATTTATAGAAAAAAAATTCAAGTTACACGCCCTCGGTCACGGGCGTGACCAAGGGCGTGTAACCACTATTCAGCTCAGTTTCGACACCGGCGTGGGTCTTGCGTGACGGCGTGGAGAAAAGGTACAAGTCACGGCCGTGACATTTGGGTCACGGGCATGACCTGTGACGGGTTCATCTAATGCAGCGTGGGCTCGACTACGGCGCGGTGGAGAGCAGGGATCATGCAGGAAAGTCACGGCTGTGACATTTGGGTCACGGGCATGACTTAAGTTGACTTCTCGACAGCATCTCCACATCTCAACAGCATCTCCGGGAGGATCACTTTAAGTTTACACGCCCTTAGCACTGGCGTGACCATGGGTCACGGGCGTGACCGAGGGCGTAACTTGTTGTGGACTAGCTCAAACAGTGTGGGAGCGATTCTGGAATGATCTTATGATTACATGCCCTTGGTCACAGGCGTGACCTTGGGCGTGTAATGCAAATTTTTTCCAAATTTGTCCCACAATTCTGCAAAAATACAAATAATCTAAATTAGAAATAATTTTTACAAAAGAACTATTTATAAGCTAAAATTGACATGAAAAAGAAAATTTCATATTAAATAATTACTAAAATTTATACTAAAAATGTTATATAAAAACTACTTATCAAATACCCCCATACTTGAGATTTTGCTATTCCAGAGCAAAAGTATAAGACATAATTAATAAGACATTCATATAATTTTTAATTCTAAACTAAAATTTCATTAAGATCAAAAGTTAAGTTAAGAATAAATTCTACGATGTGTTAAGTCCTAAATTATGATGATGATTTGAAAAGAGGAGGAGTGTTTAGGCATTGACTTCTCAAGATAATTAATTAGCAAACAAAATTGTAGAAATTCTAAAACTAAATTAGATTAAAATTATAAGAACTCTATCTTAAAAGAAACTTTAAGGAAAAATAACCTACTGAATATTGCTCTCTCCATAGCTTAAATTAAATCTAGATCAAAGATATTGGCTAAGGGGAGGTTTATAAAGTTTGGTATATGTAGAGATCTTAGAAAGGAGGTGATAAATTTTATCCTCTCACCATATTATTATTATTATTATTATTATTGTTATTTTTTGTATATGTCTAGGAGTAATGAATTTTATCTTCTTTCTCCATGCCATATAATCATTTTTAAAAATCTCTTCTAATAAGAACCCAAAATGTATATGTTTAGGAGTAATGAATTTTATCCTCTCACTCCATGCCATATAATCTTTTAAACGATTTCGGGTGCATATGTTTAGGGAATAATGAATTTTTTCCTCTTATTCCCATGACATATGATCTTTTAACACACTTTTTATGCCATCAAATAGGGGTGGGTAGGAAAAATTTCTAGCTTATAAATTTAACTTATATTGAGAGCAAATTCTAGTAAATTTAAATTTTATAAGATCTAAAAAGCTAGAAGAAAATATAATAGAAATCTAAAGAGGTTTAGCAAATTTACTACAAAATGAAACCAATTAAAAATAAAAAGAGAAGTCATGCTAACAAAAATTCTCTAATCAAGCTCAAATCATAAAATGATTCTTAAAACAAGATTACCTAAAATTTAGATTTAACAAACAATGATAAACAAAATTTTAGCAAATTAAAAACATAAAAATGCTTATAAATATTCTCAACTATATTACTAAGAAATCACAAAAACAACAATTAGGGGTTTTATAAAATTTATGGTTTTTTATTTTAAGTGTTTTCATATATTTTTTTGGAATTTTTGATATTATCTTTTTTTGGATTTTGATAATAAAAGAAAGAAAACTAGTTTTAAACCTAACACTTTTTTTTGTTAACTCTTAGACTTCCCGAGGTATACCCCATGAAGTGTTCTCAATGGTACTAGGAGGTGTGATGGGATGATAGCCCAAACGTCCCTTTCCAAGATTTAATATTTCGATTTTCTAATTTTATTTTTTAACTTTTGGGTTTGAAAAGTACTTGAATAAAAGAAGACATAAGAAAATATATTTTTTTGAAAAGTTTTTTCCTAAATTAAAAACGGAGAGCTATTTACACCCCCTATACTTAAAGTTAAACATTGTCCCCAATGTTTAACACTAAGTATGAAGAAATAGAAAAAAGAAAAAAAAAGCAAATAAAGTGCAAGACAAAGCAAAAAGGGAAAGCAAAATAAAAGACAAAGTAAGAAGGGCTTCCCTGATTTTGAAGTTGCGGGGGAAGCAACGGTTATCTTCAAAACATGTTAGAAGAAAAGGAGAAACAACAAAAGGATAACTTTGGGGTGCATCCCAAAAGCGCTTTGTTTTAGGTCGCGTAGCTTGACCCAATTGGCGTTCAGATTGTAGGCGGAAGAAATATAGATTCACTCTTCTCGTTAGCTAGATCACCTGGAAGATACAACTTAAGACGGTGACCATTTACTTTGAATGAGCCTTTTTCCGGGTGGGAAATTAAAATTGTCACATAGGACCAAACCTCTTTAACGATAAAGGGTTCGGACCATCGAGATTTTAGCTTTCCCGGGAAAAGGTGATGACGAGAGTTGTATAGGAGGACGAGATCTCCCGGTGAAAAAGTTTTTCGAAATTTTATATATTTATCGTGGATAAACTTTGTTCGCTCCTAATATAATTTGTTGCTCTCATATGCATTCGCTCTCCACTCATCTAGCTCATTCATTTGAAACTTTCTTTGCTCGGCCGCTAATGTAGAATCGAGGTTTAAAAATTTAAGCGCCCAAAACGCGTTGTGCTCTAATTCGACCGGAAGGTGACAAGCCTTACCATAAACCAATCGATACGGTGTACAACTGATAGCGGTCTTGTACGCTGTTTGATAGGACCATAGTGTGTCATCGAGCTTAAGAGCCTAATCCTTCCGATTAATAGAAACATTTTTTTTTCTAAAATCCACTTTAATTCTCGATTTACGACTTCCACTTGGCCGCTTGCTTGCGGGTGATAAGCAGTGGATAGTTTGTGCGTGACACCATATTTGCTAAGATTTTTGTGAATTGGGTATTGCAAAAATGGGTGCCCCGATCACTAACTATAGCGCATGGCGTGCAAAATCGAGAGAATAATTTTTTTAAGAAGTTAACGACGACTCTCGCATCGTTGGTGGGGAGAGCTTGCGCTTTTTCCCACCTCGACACATAGTCGATCGCAACTAGAATATACTTGTTTAAATAAGAGAGAGGGAGAGGACCAACAAAATCGATACCCCAAAGGTCAAAAATCTCGCATTCTAAGAAAATATTTTGGGGCATCTCATCCCGGCGGGAGAGGTTCCCCGACCACTGGTAGTTATCGCAAGTACTCACAAGGGTGTGAGCATCTTTGAAGAGTGTGGGCCAATAAAAGCCCTCCTCTAGTGCCTTCCTCACTGTTCGATTCGCTTGATAATGACCACCAGTTGGTCCTACATGACAATGTTGTAAAATGTTTAGACCTTCCTCACTCGATACGCATCTTCTCACTACCTGATCCGCACAGACACAGAATAGAAAGGGATCCTCCCAAAAACAATTCTTTAAATCAAAAAAGAATTTCTTCTTTTGCTGACTCGAGAATTCTTTTGGCAGGACCTGAGCTACTAAATAGTTAGCCAAATCTGCAAAACAAGGGGTGGAAGATGTATTTATATTTTCGAGAGCAAGGAGGCGCTCTTCAGGGAATTTATCATTAATATTGGCTTCTATTAACGCTTCTGTAACGGGATTCTCTAAATGGGAAAGATGATTGGCCGCCAAGTTTTTGGGTCCCTTTTTGTCCCGGATCTCTAAATCAAACTCCTGCAAGAGGAGGATCCATCGCAAAAGACGGGGCTTGGCGTCCGATTTACTTAAAAGATATCTAAGAGCGGAGTGATCTGTGAAAACGATTACTTTGGAGAGAGTGATGTACGACCTAAACTTATCAAAGGCAAACACGATCGCTAGAAGCTCCTTCTCGGTAGTGGTGTAATTTGCTTGTGTCAATGTGAGTGTTTTGCTCGCATAATAAATCGGGTGGAAACAATTACTCACCCGTTGACCTAATACGGCGCCTATCGTAATATCACTCGCGTCGCACATAATTTCAAAGGGTAGCGACCTATCCGGGGCGACTAAAATCGGAGAATTTATAAGTTTTTCTTTGATAAGTTTAAAGGCCAAATGGTATTCGTCGTTAAAAAGGAAAGAAGATTCTTTTTCGAGAAGATGGGTTAACGGCTTCGTGATTTTGGAAAATTTTTGTATAAAACGCCGATAAAACCATGTGTGGCCTAGGAAACTTCTAATGGATTTTACATTCATTGGAGGGGGAGTTTTTCGATAACTTCGATCTTCGCCCTATCGACCTCGATCCCTTTGCTCGATATTTTATGACCAAGGACTAATCCTTCTTTGACCATAAAATGGCATTTCTCCTAATTAAGAGCTAGATTTCTTTCCTCACAATGTTGTAGCACACATTCAAGATTTTGTAAACAATTTTTAAATGAATTTCCGAAGACGGAGAAGTCATCCAGGAAAACTTCCATCACTTCCTCTATTAACTCTTCGAAAATCACCAGCATACATCTTTGGAATGTAGTCGGTGTGTTACGAAGACCAAATGGCATCCTCTGATAAATGAAGTTGCCAAAGGGACAAGTGAATGTGGTTTTCTCTTGGTCGTCGGGCGAAATAGGATTTGAAAATATCCCGACAAACCATCGAGAAAACAGTAGTAGGAATGACCAGAAAGGCGTTCTAAGATTTGATCGATAAAAGGTAACGGGAAGTGATCCTTACGGGTGGCATCATTTAGTTTTCGATAATCAATGCACATCCTCCAACCCGTAATGGTACGGGCTGGGATCAATTCGTTGTTTTCATTCGCTACTATCGTTATGCCGCCTTTCGTCGGCACGACTTGTACTGGGCTTACCCAAGTACTATCTGATATAGGGTAGATGATTCCTATGTCTAAAAGTTTGATAACTTCAGCTGTAACAACTTCTTTCATATTCAGGTTTAGCCGTCGTTGAGGCTGGACTGTGTTGCGGGAATTATCTTCGATGAAGATTTTGTGAGTGTAGAAGGAAGGGTTAATACACTTGATATCCGAAATTTGCCACGCAATTGCGTGACGGTGATTGCTTAAGACTATAGTCAATTCAGAAATTTCTGAATCACTCAGTTCGGATGACACAATAATGGGTAGCTTAGAGTCTTTTTCTAAAAATAGATATTTTAGGCGAGGGGGAGCTGTTTTAATTCCAATACGGGTGGCACTTCATATGAAGTTTTAATTTTTAATTTTTCTAACGGCTCGGGTGGTGTTGAGCGAGAGATTTCTTCTTCTAGATAAAAGTTCTCGGTGAGCTCGGAATCGTTACTCGATGTGGAGACTAACTCAGGAAGAGGATAAAAATCACTTTCAAAATATTCTTCTAAGTAAAAACACGAATCGTCATTCTCTAAAGTGTATCACATCGAGGGGTTTATACTAAAAGTAACTTCATCATCTCCAACCCGTAGGAGGAGCTTTCCGTTACTCACGTTGATAATTGCGCGGGAGGTGGAAAGGAAGGGGCGGTCGAGTATGAGGGGTACTTCGACATCCTCTTCGATGTCAAGAATGATAAAGTCCACCGGGAAGATGAACTTGTCAACCTTAACGAGCACATCCTCCACTATCCATACCAGATATTTTAATGAACAATCTGTTAGTTGAATACTCATTGGATGGGGCTAAGATTTCCTAGGCCTAATTTTTTGAATAATGAAAAAGGAATGAGATTTATGCTTGCTCCAACATCAGCTAAAGCGTGTTTTACTAACGAATTGCCAAATAGGCAAGGGATGGAGAACCGTCCCGGGTCATTTGCTTTTTGGGTCAATTTGTTAAGTACAATCGTGGAGCATTCTGTGTTTAAAGAAATATGCGAAATATCTTCTTATTGGAGAGCAACTCCTTATGATATTCGCATACTTTGGCATTTGAGAGATAGCCTCGCAGAAGGGTACATTAATATGAATTTCTTTTACAATTTCTAAGAAGTTCTTATAATTTTTCTCGGCGCACTCACTCCTAAGCTTAGCCGGATACAAAATATTTGAACTAGAAGCATGCGGATCTAACATAGCGGGCAAATTTGAAGATAAAATAGGAGTAGGAGGAGGAGGAGTAGTTACCATGGGTTCATCCTATTTTGAAACCACCACCTTTCCACTGCGGAGAGTAATCACGTTCGCGCTATCCCTTGGATTTGGCTCTGTATTTCCCGGCAGTGCTCCTTGCTGACACTCGGAGAACATTTTTGCTAGCTGGCCCACTTGATTCTCTAAATTTTTGATCGATCCGGTGAGGTTCCGGATGTTCGTTTCATTTTTAGCAACATATTTTGCAAAGACCTATTCAAGCGAAGAGAGCTTTTGCTGTTGCGGTTGAAAACCGGGCGAATTAAAATTTAGAGGGGGAGTTAAGTTAAGAAGTTGATTAGGGGGGTTGATTCATATTTAAAGAACGCTGAGCATTTCCTTGGTTTCTCCACAAGAAATTCGGATGGTTCCTATAACCCGCATTGTAGGTGTTGTTGTACGGAGTGGAGTTCAGGTTATAGGAAGGTCGGGCGGATTTCCCATGTCGTCAACCTGCTCTTCAATTAACACATTATTATCCCAAGGAGGAGTGGCGGAGGAAGCAGACATCTCTGTCACTTTCTTTGTTAAGCGCTCATCTTGTAAAGCTAAAGTAGAAGTAGCGTCTATTTTAAAAATACCGGCTGGCTTAATAGGCCGCGCTCAGGGCAAATTCCATTGATAAGCATTCATGGTCATTTCCTCAAAAAGCTCCTGAGCGGCCTCCGGGGTTTTCCTATTTAATGTACCCCCGGCGGCCGCATCAATCATATGCCTAGTTTGGAAATTCAAGCATTATAAAAAATTGCAATTGTTGTCAAGCGGAAAGTGTGTGGTGAGGGCATCTACGCAAAAGCTCCTTAAAGCACTCCCATGTATCATAGAGAGTCTCCGAGTCGATTTGCATAAATGATGCAATATCTGTTCGCATTTTGGCGGTCTTTGCTGGCGGGAAATATTTAGTGAGAAATTTTTCCGCCATATCGGCCCATGTAGTGATGGACTCCCTAGGAAGTGATCCCAACCACTGCTTGGCCTTAGACCGCAAAGAAAAGGAAAAATATGTAATCGAATGGCATCGTCAGTGACGCCATTGATTTTAAATGTGTCGCAAATTTCAAGAAAATTAGAAATATGACAATTTGGATCTTCGTCCGGCTGACCATCGAAGGTCACTGATTGTTGCACCATTTGTATGATGCTGGACTTGATCTCAAAGTTATTGTTTACCATCACGGGACGAACAATACATGACTGTGTGCCTTCCAGATTTGGCCACACATAATCGGACATGGTCCGTTGCGCGACCACATTGGGATTGGGCGCGTTAGGATTAGGAAGATTAAGATTAGGATCCATATTTACTGTTTTAGGTTCCAAAATCGACTCTTCGAATAATAAGTGTATTTCCTGATCACGAGAATGACGACGCTGTGAAATTGTTTGCTCGATCTCTGGATCAAAAGGAATATTTGAAGTGCTACCTCGGGTCATACACTATAAAGGAAAAGGGGAAAGATGAAAAAGAGAAAAGAGAGAATAATAAAACTAAAAATTATGAAAGAGGAAAACTTGATTATTATATTTTTTCTTATAGGCGGAATAAGTTAGTCTTGGATTTCCCGAGGTATACCCTGTGAGGTGTTCTCACAGGTACTAGGAGGTGCGATGGGATGATAACCCAAACGTCCCTTTCCAAGATTTAAATTACACCCTTAAGATTTTCGAAATTAGATAAAGTAAAATAAAATAACATGATAAATTAATAGCTATCCTCTTTTCAAAATATCTATGCAAAGTCCCCTGCAACAGCGCCAAAAACTTGATACGAAGAAATCTTCTTCTTACTTATAGATTTGGATTTAAGAAAAAAACGAAGAGATTGATGATGTTTTCCAAAACTATATCCGATGAAGGCAAGTGTACCTTATCGTCTATAGTATAGGATATTTGAAAATACCAAGGTCATATTCCTCGGGGCGCGTAGATTACTTCTACTTCGAGGAGATCACTATTATCTTATTTAATGATTTTTTAGGGTTTGTTTTACTTAATTGAAAGAGATAATTTGCAAACTAAAGAAGGTTTTAAACGATGGTAAAAAGGATTAGTGCTCAATCTAAAGTCACCTTGGAGTGAGAATAATCAAGAGAAGGCAAAAATAATTCTAATTCTATGTAAGTAAACTATGGAGGTTCTCAAAGCTCGAATACTCCTCTCTCGAGGGAAATGCCCAACTATGTTTAGGAAAAATCAACCGAACTCTCATTTTATAATCGATTACCTAAAATATGCTTTACGTTGTGAACCCCTCTATTGGATTTGACACCAATCTGGGAGATTTACGTCATCCTCTCTCGAGGAGTGTGTACAACTCTCTTTACTCTTGAATGATCGATTCATACTTTGAGCCTCTCGGCTAGCTAAGTATGAAAACTTAAAAGAGAACCATATATCAAAAATATTTTTTCGCTAAATAAAAATCAAGTGTTTACAAAAATGGAAAAGAGAGAGCTTTAAAAAATCATAATTTGATTATCTCATCCTCGTATCATTTTGATCGAGCACTAATGAGGATCAGTTAATCATGGTGGAGGGGAAAAGGAGAGAAAAATAAAAGTGCATTAAGGAGAAATTAACTAAAGAAGAAAGAGAGAATGAAAGAGAGCAAACTAAATTATATTGAAGTAAGAACTATTACAAGCCTTAAAGAAGATTACAATGCTAGAAAAATTAAGGTTACAAGCTTAATAAACTAGTGCATGAAAGAAATCTAGGACATTGCTTGATAGGAAAACAGAGCAACATTAAAATGAAAAACATGAGAAAAATATGAAAAAGTTCACTAACAGCTCTAGCAGCACCTCCCCCTCTCCAAAATTTTGAACCCTGGACTCAAGGAGAACCTCTGAATTTATAGAAAAAAATTTAAAGTTACACGCCCTCGGTGAAGGGCGTGACCAAGGGCGTGTAACCACTGTTCAGCTCAGTTCTGACAGCGTCATAGGTCTTGCATGACAGCGTGGTGAAAAGAGACAAGTCACAGCCGTGACATTTGGGTCATGTGCATGACCTATGATGGGTTCATTTAATACATTGTGGGCTCGACTGCTTCGGCGTGGCAGCCAGCAGGGATCATGCGGGAAAGTCACGGCCATGACATTTGGGTCACGGGCGTGACTTAAGTTGACTTCTAGATGGCATTTCCACATCTCGACAGTATCTTCGGGAGAATCACTTTAAGTTTACATGCCCTTGGTCACGGGCGTGACCATGGGTCACGAGCGCGACCGAGGGCATGACTTGCTGTGGACTAGCTCAAACAGCGCGGGAGCAATTCTGGACTGATCTTATGATTACACGCCCTTGGTCACGGGCGTGACCTTGGGCGTGTCATGCAAATTTTCCAAATTTATCCCAAAATTCTGCAAAAATACAAATAAACTAAATTAGAAACAATATTTACAAAAGAACTATTTATAAGCTAAAATTGACATGAAAACGATAATTTCATATTAAATAATTACTAAAATTTATACTAAAAAGGTTATATAAAAACTACTTATAAGTCTCCTTCAAGGATGAAATCTCTAGGAGGATAAGAGAGGACTCCACAGCCCTCGGGGAGAGATATGTTGAAGAGGAAGAATCTGAGACCATCACTTTAGGCGTAGATCTTATAGATGGAGAACTATCCTTGTTCTCCAAGTAATTTAAGAAGTTGCTGAGCAATAGGACGTTGGGACATGGTTTTCCGCATCCCTTTGATTTGAGAATAACAAATCCTACTTGTATTTGATCATGTTTGCCATTGCATTTTTAGCATGCAGGCTTGATAAATATGACACTAGGATGCTACATTATTGGTCTGGACCTGCCCACAAGTTGAAAAAATGGAATGATGTCTAACGCCAGATGTTAGTACATAACGCCGGCGTTGACTCCCGTTCCCACCAAGACAAATGTGGCAAGGAGCGAAGCTGTCGTGATTCAAGGAGCACTTTAGGAATAATCTGACCTAACACCAGTGTTAGCCTCAATGCTAGCGTTAGGGTTGGCTAAAATGAATGTTTCATAAAGTGTAGTATCTCCTTCCTATTTTGAAGATCCGAGCCATCAAAACATTTTTATACTCGGTCAACGCGTTAGCCTTAACGCCGGCGTTAGCTTCCAGTCCTATAAATAAGTGGATTTCATCTCTTCAACTATGAATGCCAAGGAGCCTTATTCCAGCACTCTGAATTATTTGTGAGGGCCATATTTCCTGACCACAAATGATCTCCCACTCAATTTCAAAAGGAGGAATCAAAGGAGGCTTGGATCAAAATGCTAACTCTACGCGAAGAACGCATGCTTGGAATTCAACGATCCTCAGGGATTTTTCATCGTCTCCTTCAGATTACCGCATAGGGAGTTTTTATATTTGTATTTTATATTTATCTTTGTAATCGGTTTGTGAATTCGCCTCGTGTTGGCGACTAGGTCTGGGTAGGACTTCAGGAGGAATTCGCCTTGTGTTGGCAACTGGGTCTAGGGAGTAGATTTAGGGGGTTTTGGAGGCCTTTCTAGGGATAGAAGGGCTAGAGCGTCTTGAGGCCGTATCTGGGAGAGAAAACAAAAAGAGTATTCCATATTTCACCTTGGATTTCTAGCGTGATAGAAATCAGATTTTGTACCCAAATTTTATTAATGATAATCATGTTTTTTTCTATTTAATAAAATTGATTTACTACTCTTTATTTTTTGATTCACACTTATTCAAATAAAATATCAAAAGTTTTCTATAAGAATTTATTGTTTTCTAAAACCCTTGTTCACCCCCCCCCCCCCCCCCCTCTAACGGCGCCTCAAGATCCAACAAGTGGTATCAGAGCTAGGTTATTCCAAATCGGCTTAACAGCTGGGAATAATGGCGTCTCATGATCTCTCTTCTATTAGTGAAGGAAATTTTTATGAAGAAGAAAAGTCTCTTACACCACCTTTATTCGAAGGGAGAAATTATAAAGGGTGGAAATTTTTAATGGAAAAATTTATTAAAACTTTAGATATCGATGCATGGAATATAGCAATTGTAAGACCTCTTTCTAGTGCATACAAAGTATGGAAATTTCTTGAAGAAATATATGATCTTCCTCTCACAGGTACGGAACAAACGCAACAAGTAGAGAACATACAAGCTTGCACAAATGGTCAAGAAAGCTCCTCTCATGATGAATCAATAGAGTACACATCAAGTGGAAGAGAAGAAATTTTATCTTTGGAAGAGGAGTGCCAAAAAGATGAAGATCATAAAGGAACTCTATGCTCAAATCTCATAGCATCCAAAAGCACTGTAAGGAAATCAAATTCCCTTATTGTTTGTAACTCTATTTCTACTTTACAATTGCTACAAATTACAAAGTGCAAAATTAAGAAATTGAAAAATACGAATTGCAAATTGCGCTTAGAAAATAAAGGTTTAAAAGCAAAAGTTAAAGTAGAATCAAATTTTGATTTATCTAGTTTTACCCATGTCTCTTCAATTGAAAATATAAAACCTTGTTTTGGTTGCAATATTCTTAAAGAAAAACTTAATGTATATGAAAAAGAGCATCTTAAAGAACATAATGAAAAATTAGCTTTAGAAAATTCATCTATTACAAATGATTGTGCTATGTGTAAAAGTTATAAAATTGAAATTAAAGAGATGGATGAAACATTTGAGGAATTTAGAAATAACTATCAAACTCCTATTGACTCTATTGTTTTCACTCTTAAAAATAGCACAATTGTTTATAATAGAGCTAGATATAATCTCAAAGTTAAGAATTATGAATTAGAAAATAAAGTTAACTTGCTTAAGGAAATTCTAAAGAAAAATTCTCAACACATAAATTCAAAATATTAAGCAAAATCCAAAGGCAAGTTAAATATGAATTTTCATAATTTATCCAAGCAAAACATAGGAAATAAAAAACAACAAAAGCTTATAAATGAAATTCCAAAACTCTATCATCATTATCATTTACAACATAATTGTTCTCCCAACATAAAATTAAATGCAAACAAATTTCCTTTAAATTATAAATTCAAAAATCAATTTTATCCAAATATTCAAGTAAATGACTATGGAAATTTGAAAACTAAAATAATTTTTGTCCAACGTATGAATGGAGACCCATACTTAAGAATGACGCACTAATGTCAAATGAAAGGGTCCATTCATCCTTGTCTCCCCAAAAGCAAACACGTTATATTTGGGTACCCAAAGGAACAACCACACTTGGTCCCCTTTAGATACCTAAAACTCTTATTCATTAGGTATCATCAAATGCATGAAGTAGAATCCTTTCAATATGAAATATTCAAATTTCCACTTCATGATATGCTTCAATGTCTTCATTATTTTTTTGTTTTCTTAATTGTTTAAAGCAATCATGTCATGGTCGTCATAGATATTATTGGAAATATGATTTTATATCTTAAAGCTTAATGAGTTTATAAATCAAATCGATCAAAAGTCAAAGTCAAATTTTGTTTTGACGACCTATCTATCTTTCTTATATTCATTGCCTTTAAATATCTAATATTATCCATATAAATCAAATTCTAATTTTGTTATGAGATATTTATCTAAATTAATAAAATCATGAACTTCAATTGTTCTCTTTCGGAAAATGTTGAGTCTATAAATTTCTAAATATTAAGTATGGATAGTAACCAATAACACTTAAATATCTTGAGAAAAGGAGATTTAGGATGTCACCCTATCACATCTCCTAGTACCTGTGCGAACCCTTCACAGGGTATACCTCGGGAAGGATAAGATCTACTCTAAATTGCTAAGTCTGACAAAAGCCTAGCAAAAATCAAATTAATTATAGACTCAAGCGTGCTCTTGCAATAACCGAAAAAGGGAAATTATCATTATCTTGCCTTTCAAGAAGTTTACATATTCATGTTTAAAAATAAAAACAAAAAGTCATATCATTTCTCAAGTGATCTATATATTTCTTTTTGTTTATCCTTCTAAATCCCTTACCTATAAGAGTCTCTTATCATCATTATAATTTAAATTTGAAATGTGGTATATGATGTTATCAAGATGTTGGTGCCAAAAATGGTACCAACTCCACACTCGCTCGAGCTGAAGGATGGGGGGTGAAACTGTTGGGTGGCCGATTACTTTGAGCTGGAGGAAAGACTATTTTATTGATATAAAGCTTGAGTTACAGCTGAGGTTACAACAAGAAAGAATGAAAGAAACAACATAAAACATGAAGAAAAAGGGGCCTGAAGGGAGATCAGAGAGGTCTCAGCGGTCACTCAAAGTTGAGACCGCTCAAACCAGTGGCTGGGACTGGAAGCTCTCCAAAAGTCCTCCAACTGGTACCCCTACCCCTCTATTTATAGACGCGGGGGCCTGCCCGAACGGGCAGATCTGGAAGGTAACGGGCTGCCCGGAACTGCTGAGACCGCCTGAGACCGCTATTGAGACCGCTGAGATCGTCTGGGCCTGCTAAGATCGTCTGGACCTGCTGAGATCGTCTGGACCTGCTGAGATTGTTTGGACCTGCTGAGGTCGTCTGGACCTGCTGAGATCGTCTGGAGCTGGTGCACCTGAATAGATCACACAAACAGGGATTTCAGAGGGGAGACTTCACAGGGGAGATCGCCCAAGGGGCGATCTCCTCCTCGGGGAGGCGAGGTCGCCCAAGGGGGCGACCTCCTCACAGGGGAGATCGCCCAAGGGGCGATCTCCTCCTCGCGGAGGCGAGGTCGCCCAAGGGGGCGACCTCCTCACAGGGGAGATCGCCCAAAGGGCGATCTCACGGGGGGGAGATTGCCTAAGGGGCGATCTCCTCCTCGCGGAGGCGAGGTCGCCCAAGGGGGTAACCTCCTCACAGGGGAGATCGCCCAAAGGGCGATCTCACGGGGGGAGATCGCCCAAGGGGCGATCTCCTCCTCGCGGAGGCGAGGTCGCCCAAGGGGGCGACCTCCTCACAGGGGAGATCGCCCAAAGGGCGATCTCACGGGGGGAGATCGCCCAAGGGGAGATCTCCTCCTCGCGGAGGCGAGGTCGCCCAAGGGGGCGACCTCCTCACAGGGGAGATCGCCCAAGGGGCGATCTCACAGGGGGAGATCGCCCAAGGGGCGATCTCCTCGCGGAGGCGAGGTCGCCCAAGGGGGCGACCCTCCGGGGAAAAGTCGTGCGGGGCACGAAGCTCGACCTTTACGAGGAAAGAAAAAGCGAGACCACTCGGGCGATGGGGGACCGCTAGGGCTCGGACAGCTAATTTGAGATGATCGCCGATTTCTGGGTAAACACAAGACTAATGAAATAATTGTCAAAATGGATTTAAAAGGAGTATTAGGGGACTTACACTAATAAATTAAATGCGCAATTTTTGAAATTTTTTCTAATTTCTTTGCAGCATATGATGGCCCCTATATTGAAAAATCATAATCAAGAAAAAATGATATTGAAAAAATGATGAATATGAATTAACACACTCCACAATGATCTTATACTAAAATTCACAAAAATCATATTTCATAATTCATGATTTATCAAGGATTATCTTAAATCAGCTATTTATATCAATCTTAGGAACTATGAAATATATGATGGCTAATTGGTATTATAATTTCATACATAATTTGTGTGTGATGTGCATCAATATTGTTTGCATGTATATCGTTATATGTTGACCTTGGAATTGACATTGTATCAAATAGAATTGTCACTCCATTCTAGGTCTAGGAAAATTCAAAACTCTATGATTGAATATATGCAACTCATTTATATGCTTGTAATCTTTACACAACATTGCACCTTGTTACCATAACTTTCATTCTAGCATCATCACTTACTATAAATAGAAATCAATGTTTATGCTAGTTATATAATGCCATGTTAGGTTAAAGAAAAATAAAATAATGAAATTTGAAAGTCAAGAAAATTATATATATATATATATATATATGTTTTGTTTAATATTCAAAATTCAAAGAGAAAATTTCCAAAACCTTTCAAAATAACCAAAAATTATTCTCTCAATACATTCATTATTCACCTTACAATCTTTCTCTTTAATATGTTGAAATGGATGAATATGAATTGTTTTATTTTAAATACTTACATCATTATGAATTAAAATTATGAGTACCTAAATTTCTATGTGCTTAAACTAATGATCTCTTATAATAATCATGCAAAATCAAAAGATCTTTTAATATAAATATGAAACATAACTACAAAAGATCCTTTGCTTCCAACATATGGTTTGTGATCATGATAATATGAATGAAATATGTTTTGCGTGTGCATGTATCTCACCAATATGTAAACCCTAGAATCATCTTTATACTAATAAGAGCAAATCAAATAGAATCGTCACTTTATTCTAGGTTTAAAAATTGAAATACTATTTTTGAATTTATGCAACATTAACTCTATTAATATTAATCTTATGGTGTAACATTTCTCGCAAACTCATCATTCAAGCATTATCATCAAATAAATATTATCCATGCTAGTTATCTCATATTTCCATAATGAATTATTTTAAAATGGAAATATTGAAAGTAAAAATTCATAATAACTATGTGGTTTTAAAAAGAACTATAATTAGAAATCAATCTCTCATAAAAGCCATAGTTTATAAATTGATTCCATTGGCCAAAATGCTTAGGATGTCCATGAACATTGACCCACATTATGTGTCTCACAATAGCGAGGGCGTAGGATTGTATGCATTAGATGACCTAACCTCTAAGTCATGTCTTGTCCTTAACCAGGGCGAGTTCCAGTGGGGTCTTGCAAGGCACTGGGGGGAAAGAGTGCTAGGTTGAGCGTTCTTTAGTGTGTGCATATGGGATTAACACCCCAACCAATGGCATGTGTGCAGCTCCTCATGCCCATCCATCATTTAGTACGGGGCTAGTGTATAGGCATATGGTTAGGGTATTATAATCTAGGACATACCTATATCAAATTTTGCATGCACTCTTTATGATTATATTAGTCATGAAGTCTTGGGTTGATTGAACATGCTTCTCTTTTGTTTTGCATATTTTACCATTTTGACCTTTAATGATCTTGTAAAACACAAGTATTTGAAAACTCAAAAAGATATAAAACCATTTTTTGAACAAATAAAACTTGCTTAAATAGCCTTCTAATCATCTCCAAATTCACTGAAATTTCTACACTGAGAAGGTCTATATACATACTCCTATTCCAAAGAAAAAAATTAAAAATCTCAAGAAATAGTGTTCTGTTTGGGCGTTAAGTAGTTAACGACAGCGTTAGCTCTTTTGGCCAAATTGAAATTCTGTTTTTCCAAAACTATTTCTGGTATTTTTTAATGCTTTTTCTCAGTTTATTTTCTCTGCTTTAAAATTCTTTTGTAATTAATTTGTTAATTTTATTCCAAAATAAAAAAAAATTTAAATAATTCAAAATGTTCAAAAATATGCTTTTGTCATTTGTTTTGTTTTAAATATTTACAAAATTATGGTTTGACTATATGACTTCACAAGATGATATCATCGAGATCATCTCGACGATATAATTTGTCACGACGACCTCATTGAGATCGTCTCAATGATAAAGATCTTCACAGCAATATCATCGAGATCGTCTCGATGATATAGATCTTCATGATGATATCGTCGAGATCGTCTCTACGATATTTAGTGATCACGATGATTCTAACTAAATACTCCTATTTAGTGATCACGATGATTCTAACTAAATATTTAGTGATCACGATGATTAAAGAGTGGGTCCTGTGGATATCTAATTTTATACCTTGGGTATAAATAGGGGAACGATTAGGTTTTCCCTAAGCTATCATCTTTTCTGAGATAGAGGCAGAACCATTCCGCATGATTTCTGCGAGACCCGTCCGTCTATCCCCATCATTGCCGCCTCTCCCTTGCACGGATATATAAATTCATGGAAGACATTGAGGGAACTCCTACTCCACCCCAGATCTTGTTGGACAAGAAGCTTGGGGTTCTCCTTCGCTAGTGTGGACTGCTGTAGAGACACAGATATACTTTCTGTGCTTGGAACTCAGCCACTCATTTCTGGATCTGATTTTGGAGCACCTTGGTTGAGTGTTAACTAGATCCCTCTCAGGTGTATTGCAATGTGTTGCATTATTTATTTCTTGAATCATGAAATCGCAAGATCTGAAACTCTTTTGGGTTCTTATTTATTTATTCCGCTGCGTAAATATGATGTGTTGTTCCACTTTTGTTTAGAGAAAACCCAACATCTTAGAATCCTCTTTGTAGCTGAGTAGTGAGATTCCTTAGAGAAAGCCTGGTACCTAGCACATACACATGTAGCATATATGAAATCAGGTCTACTTGAAGTTAAATAGAGGAGGGAGCCAATTATACACCTGTACAAGGTCTCATCAATAGGTTTCCCTTTCTCATCCTTGTCAAGAGATATATTTGACAACATAGGAGTTTTCATAGGGGAGGCACTCTCCATCTAAAATTTCTTAACTAACACTTTGGTGAACTTAGTCTGGGAGATGAAAATTCTATCTTCAAATTGTTTCACCTTGAGACCTAAGAAATACTTAAGCTCTCCCATAATGCTCATTTCAAATTCCCCTTACATCAAGTTAGAAAACCTTTTGCAAAGGTCATCATCTGTAGACCCAAATATGATGTTATCAACATATATTTGGACTAAGAGGCTCTTTCCCTTCACATCCCATAGGAACTATATCTTGTCTATCTTCCCCCTTGAGAACTTGTTCTTAAGAAGGAAAGTAGACAAGGTCGCATACCAAACACTTGGGGCTTGTTTTAAACCATATACAACTTTTCTAAGATAGTACACATAATCATGAAAAGTTGGATTGGCAAAACCTGATTGTTGTTCTACATATATTTCTTCTTTTAGGTCACCATTGAGGAAGGATGACTTCACATCCATTTGGTAGTCGTTGAATCCTTTGTGGGCAGCATAGACAAAGAATAATCTGATGGCTTCTAGTCTTGCCACTGGTGTACAAGTTTAATCAAAATCAATACCTTCTTCTTACCTATATCCTTTTGCTACCAGTCTTGCCTTGTTCTTCACAATTACTCCATTCTCATTGATCTTGTTCCCATAGACTCATTTTATTCCAATTATATTCTGTCTTTTGGGTCTTGGAACCAACTTCCACACATTCCTCCTTTTGAACTGATTCAGTTCTTCCTGCATGGCCATTATCTAGAATGGGTCTCCATTTGCTTCTTCAAATTTCTTTGGCTCTACTTGGGAGAGGAAGCTCAAGAACATTGCTTCATTGGGAGTTTTCTCCTGGTTGTGATTCCATGACTTGCATCTCTAATGATCAGATTTCTAGGATAGTCTCTCAAGTCTCTGATAGTAGTTGGCAGCCTCTCTGTAATTCCCTGTGCACCACCTCCAGCTTGCGGTTCAGCAAGTTGAATTTCATGTTTTCTTCTTTACCAACATCTTGTGTTTCACCTGATGATTGTCCCTCTTCTCTGACTATTGCATCAGGTGAGGTGATTTCATTGGCAGCTAGCTTGTCATCTATAGAAAACTCTTTTATCTTTAGTTTAGTTCCTACAACATTAGAAGAACTAGACTAGCCCTTGTAGATCAGGCTAGTCTCATCAAATACAACATGAATAAACTCCTATATTACTTCAGTATTCATGTTGAACACCCTATGTACTGTGATGTGGGAGCTGTATCCAACAAGAATACCCTCACTGCTTTTCTCTATAAATTTAGTTAAATAATATTTACCATTATTTAAAATGAAACATTTTCTCCCAAGGATTCTATAATATGATACAATGGGTTTTCTGCCCTTCAACAGTTCATTGGGAGTTTTCTTATGATTTTTGGTGATATATGCTCTATTCAGCACATGACATGCTATTTGGACAGCCTCATCCCAGAAATATTCTTGCAATGAAGAGTCACTAAACATTATTCTTCCAGCCTCAATGAGGGTCCTATTCTTTCTCTCAGCCACCCCATTCTATGTGGTGGTTCTAAGAGAAGAGTATTCTTGGGAGATACCTTGTTCTTAACAAAAATTTATCATAACACCAGATTGGAATTCTGTTCCATGGTCACTTCTCATTTTTGACCACATAACAGTCCATCTCATTCTGGATAGAGTTGACAAATGTCATTATGATTTCAAGAGTATCTGACTTCTTTTTGAGGGAGAAGACCCATGTAAATCTAGAGTGATCATCAACTATCATAAGGGTATATAACTTCACTCCTAAACTCTGAATTGACATTGGACCAAAAAGTTCCATGTGCAGTAAATACAAACACCTTGTGGAATCCTTGTGACCAATGGCTTTAAAGGTTATCCTAGTTTACTTGCCCATCTGACAAGCATGACATAGACCATCTTTAATGCATTTTAGATTAGGTCCATCTCTAACTGAATTCTCAGATAATAGTTTACCAATTATCTTGAAGTTAAGATGAGCTTATCCCTTGTGACATTGTACACAAAGAGATTCTTTCTCATTAGCTACAAAAAAAATAGGCATAAAAGAAGTAGAACAAATAAAATTCAGACAATAAACATTTCCACTCTTAGTGCATGAGAGGATAGTCTCCAAGTCAATTGACTTTTTGATAAGGCACTTATCCTTGTGGAATTCAATCACATTGCCTAAGTCACATAGTTGACTTTTGTTTATGAGGTTGTGTAGCAACCCCTCTACATAAGCCACTTTTGTGAAGGAGACTATGTCATTGGAGATCAAACTATAGCCTGTTGTAACCCCATAATCTGAACCTCCAAAGATAAATTTTGGTCCATTTTTCACTAGGGCATACTCCTTCAGAAGGTTTCTTAGTCTAGTCATATTTCTAGAATATCCACTGTCCAAATACCATATTGGCATGTGATTGGCCTTTGGACATACCTGCAAGAAAGAACTAATTTACCTTTAGAACCCAACCAACTTTGGGTCATTGGCTCTTGTTAGCTCTTGCAATAGGATTTTGACTGAAAAATGCACTAACTGAAATGGTTACCTTATCTTGTGGCACTGAAGGATCATACTAACAGTCCAAGGCAAAGTGAACTACCTTTCCACATCACCATCACTCATACCTATTTTACCTTCTTTTCTGAACAGTTTTGGGTACTTCTGTTGGACATGTGTGTTACATCCCTTTGTTTGAGAATAACAAATCTCAAATTGTATTTGATCTTGCTCGTCGTGTGTTTATAGTGTGCAGGAACTATATGTGCAATACTCCACAGGTAGAAAGCAATTGGAACCAACAAACTGAGCTGAAGCACTACCGCCAGCATTAGGGGTTAACGCAGGCGCTAGCGCTACCGCTAGCGCTGGCGCTACCGCCTGGTGCTAGCTTAAGTTCGTGCACAGCGCCATGCTGCCAACGGTTTTACAACCGCTCTACACGAACGATAGTGCAGGCGCTAGCTCGGAGTTATATAAAATGGAGTTCTCCTTCTCGTTTTGATTGATCATCCCATAGAGAGTCCCTTGCTAAATTCCTGAGTTGTTACTCGGCCGAATTCTCATCTCCCACTCAAATTCAAAGAAGAATTCTGGAGAAGGAAGCCATCACGCTGCATCTGAAGAACGATCACATCAACCTTGCTTGAGCCACATCGGTCCTACATCATAAACTCCAGAAAATCTCATAGTGGGAGTCTTTATTTGTATTATTTCATTCCATTATATTTTTGTAGTAAAATCACCTTGTATTTGGCGACTAGGTCTGGGTAGAACTTAGGGAGGAATTCACCTTGTGTTCGACTAAGTCTAGGTGATTAGATCTAGGGGGTACTCGAGGCCATATTCGGGGGAGGATTGGCTAGAGCGGCTTGAGGCCATATCCGGGGAAGGATTGGCTAAAGCCAACCGGTTCGTGGGGATACGAGTCAGTATAGAAAAGGAAAAATTGTTTTAATGTGTACGCCTCCGATTTCTAGCGATATTGAAATCAAATTTTTGTAAATACCTTTTTTATATAATATAATCATGTCTCTATTTGTGTTTACTTGATTTCTCTCTTTTGGGGTAAATTATAAAATTGCAAATTACAATTGATTCTTCCTTTAAGCTAAATTGTTATTTCATTTACATTTACTTAAAACAATTTAGTAAATCATCTACAAATTCAAAAAGAATTTTATTCCCTTATTCATCCCTCCCCTCTAAGGGCGCCTATCGATCCAACAAGTGGTATCAGAGCTAGGTTATTCCAAATGGTTTTAAAACCAGGAATAATGGCATCTTATGATCTCGCTTTTTCCGAGGGTCAGAGAATTAGTAGACCTCCACTATTTACCGTGTCAGATTATAATTATTGGAAAAATAGGATGAGATGTTTTCTTATGACCCTAGATATTGAGGTATGGAATATGGTAGAAGAGGAATACTCTCCTCCTACAATTGTAGTTGGAGAGATAACTTTAGAAAAACCAAAAGATAAATGGGATGATAGGGATAAGCTAAAATGCAAAAATAACGCCAAGGCCATGAATGCTTTATTTTGTGCGTTAGATAGAAATGAATTTAATAGAATTTCCACATGTACTACTGCTTATCAAATTTGGAATCACTTGGAAGTTACTCATGAAGGTACATCGCAGGTTAAAGATTCAAATCTTTTCCAACTAGAGTCCGAATATGAAAAATTCCGGATGGATGAAAGTGAAGATGTTGATGCCATGTACACATGCTTCACCGAGATCATCAATGCCTCCAAATTTCTTGGAAAGGCCTTCTCCAACGACAACTTGGTCCGAAAGATCCTTCGTTCTCTTCATCCAAAATTCAACCCGAAGGTGACAGCCATTTCAGAATCGCACAATCTAAGAACGCTCCAAGTTGAGAGCCTCATTGGGAATCTCAAAACCCATGAGGTAGAACTCAAAATCCAATATGATGAATACAACAAGGAGCCAAAGAAGAAGGCGTTGGCACTAAAATCAAAGAAGGAGTGCCAAGAGGATGAGGATGAAGAAAGGCTTTTGGTGAAGAACTTCCAAAAGTTCATGAGAAATTCGGAAAGGAGAAACACTTTTCGGAAATTTATCCAAAAGGATGCAAGATGGAAAGGGTCATCTTCAAAGAAGGAAAAGGAGAGCGACTATGAAGAAGAAAGACCTCCATCGGAATGCTTTCATTGTAGGAAGACCGGGCATATTCGGAGCTAGTGCACAAAGTTCTTGAAGGAGAAGAAGTACAAGCGTCACAAAGGGAAGGAGAAAAGGAAGGTGCTAAAAGCTAGAACATGGGATGACTCCTCCTCCTCCTCCTCCGAAGGATCAAGCGGGTCTTCATCAAGCAAAGATGAGGAAGCAAACATGTTCCTCATGGGACATGGAAACGACGGCGACGACACCAGTGTTCGTAGTGACACTGAGGTAACTCCTCCCACTTATGATGAACTCTTTAATGAATTTCTTGAAACTTGCAAAGCTTTTGATAAAAATATGAAAGATAGTATTTTATTAAATTGAGAAAATGAATCTCTTATTAATTAAAATCAAAAGCTATCCAAAAAACTAATTATTGTAGAAAAGAGAGGTTTCTTGCCAAGAGTGTGATCACTCCACTAAAATGGCAAAAGATATTGAAGAGTCTCCTTCTAAAGCCCTCTCTCATGCCAAAACTCTTAGAAAAGAGAAGGGGGAATTAGAAAGGAAGTTAGAAGCCTCTCTTTTGCAAATCAAAAATAATAAAAAAAGGTTTTGAAAATAGGTGTGTCATGCATGCGAAAGAAAATTCTTCACATAAAGCACAAGTTCATGATCTCACCATGGCCATTAAAAAATTTGGAATTGGCCAAAAATCATTGGAAATGATTTTAGGGAGCCAGTGCCATGGTTATGGAAAATTTGGGCTCGGATATCGAGGTGAGGGCTATCGCCCGGTGCTAGTCACTAACGCCGGCGCTAGCACCTCATACAAGAAACCTGAATTTTCTTTTTCAAAATGTTTTTTTCCCTGTAAATCCAATTTCTTCCAGCAAGAAAATATTCCAGAAAAGGGTCTCAACCCCCTTTATTTCGTGTGCAAACTTTTATAGGTTTGGTCACACGTCTATTTCTTGCGGAAAATTAAAACAAACCACTTTAAAGCAAATCTGGGTACCTAAGACTTCCACTTATTCTATGGGTGGTACCACTTGGGTATTCGGACCTTTACTCTCTTCTTCTTTCTAGATGTGCAGTCATGCTAAGGACAATGAAGATGCGTGGTACTTGGATTCAGGATGATCCAAACACATGATGGGAAATAAAGCAAAGTTCCTTAGCCTAGAAAAGAAGAAGGGAGGGATCATGACGTTTGGCGATAACGAAAAAGGAAGGATCATGGGAATTGGTACAGTTGGTAACGAATCCTTTACTATATCTAATGTTCTTTATGTGAAAGGATTAAGACACAATTTAATTTCTATTAGCCAATTATGTGATAAAGGATTAGATGTGTTTTTTGAATCTTGCACCAATCTATGCAAAATATCTAATCCTACTACAAAATATATTTTACTAACTGCACCAAGAATACATAATGTTTATATAGTTTCTTTTCATGATCTTTCTAAATCATCTATAAAATGTTTTATCACTAAAAATGATGAATTAGAACTTTGGCATAGAAGGCTAGGGCATGCTAGCACAAAGCTCATTGTAAAACTTACCAAAAGTGATTTAATTAGAGGATTGCCTAGGTTAAATGGAACTTTACCTTCACTTTGTTCACCATGTCAAAAAGGTAAATTTTCTAGATCCTCTTTCAAAAGTAAAAATTTCATTTCTACTACAAGACCCTTGCAAATAATTCATATGGATCTTTTTGGTCCCATTAGCACTAAAAGTCTTGGTGGTAGATTATATACATATGTTTTAATAGATGATTTTTCAAGATATTGTTGGACATTATTTCTCTCTTCCAAATCCGATGCGTTTTGCAAATTTGCAAAACAATGTACTCGTATTCAAAATGAAAGTGATTTAAAAATTAAATGCATTCGCTCGGATCATGGAGGAGAATTTGAAAATAAAAAATTTACATCCTTTGCGATATGTTAGGCATTAAAAATGGTGTTGTAGAAAGAAAGAATAGGACACTTCAAGAACTAGCACGCACTATGCTATGTGAATATAAATTACCTAAGTCCTTTTGGGCCGAAGCCGTAAATACATCATGTTATGTTATGAATAGAATCATGTTTCGCCCATCTCTTAATCGCACACCATATGAACTTTATTTTCAAAAGAATCCTAATGTATCTTATTTCAAAGTTTTTGGTTGTAAATGTTTTATTTTGAATACAAAAGATAGCTTAGGAAAGTTTGATGAAAAATGTGATGAAGGAACTTTTCTTGGGTATTATTCAACTAGTAAAGCTTATAGAATTTTTAATAAAAGAACTAGTATGAAAGTGCACAGTTAACCTCACTAGAATTCTCTAGAGGGGGGGGGGGGGGTGAATAAAGATTAAAAATACTTTGTGCAATTATATATATATATATATATATATATATGTGTAATAATCACAGATTTAAACTTCCCACACACCAACAAGAATTAAGCAAGTAAAGAAGAAAAATGACAACAAGAAAATCACAGCAGAACACAAGAAAATATAGTGGTTCCCCAAACTTTGGGTAGTCCAATCTTCTACCCCCTTGGTAGGAATTCACTAACTTGCACTGAGTCTTTTGATAAGGAGACTCTTAGAACCAGACTGAGTCTTTTGATAAGGAGACTCTTAGAACCAGTACAACTGAATTTTTTTAAGAGAGATTCTAAAAACTCTTTTACAAGGTTTTAAAAGTGAAATAAGAAAGAGAAGAAGAAATAGAACAAGTAGAAAAATAGAAGACAATATATATAAGAAGGAATCTTCTTCCTAGCAAGAAGATTAGAAGCACAAGTATAGTGAATATGATCTCTCTTCTATAGTGAGAAGGAGATTTGTAATCTTTTCTCTCTTTTGTGAGAGCTAACAGAATTTGCAGCAGAATGGCTTCAGAAGAAGAAGGAGAAGATGAAAGCTTGAACTTTGCTGTAGCACTATTTCTCAATTCTCTCTCTTTTCACTTGGGAGCTCTTCCTCTTTTTCAAAATGAATATGGTGGATCACTTGTTGTATTCTCTGCCGACCTCCTTCTTATTTATAGCTCTGTTTAAAATATATTGCTAAAGGAGAATAATCAATTAGCAGACAGAGAATTAAAAAGAGATAAAAATTTCCATAATTAATATTTCTGTAGAAGGAAATGAATTCATCCTGATTTCAAATAATATTCATAATAGTCTTAATCAAATTAGCCAAGAATCAAATAGAAGGAAAGGCTCATTCAGAATGGCTATAAAAGAATAATATCATTACATATAAATCAGATCTACAGAAAGAAGGAAAGAGATCTGGCGTGTTTTTGAATTTCTTGTAGATATCGACGTGCGTCGATTACTATTCGACGTAAGCGTCGAATTCATCTTGGCTGAACGTCGAGAGGAGAATAAAGAAGGAGCGTCGACTTCACTAGATGCGTCGACTAGAAGTCAGAGTAACGTCGACATAGAATGCGTTGAATTCTTCTAAGAGTTACTTCGACTCATTCTGAGAGAAATGTCGAATGTATTTCGACGTTGCGTCGAATACTATTCGACGCATATTTACTTAGCCTAATTTTTCATACTTAGAATTTATATTCTTCTTAATTCTAGGGGTTAAGATAAATCATTTCCCCAACAATCTCCCCCTATTTGTCTTAACCCTACATAGAGAGTAATTGTATCACTATTGAATCAACACAGCAAAGCATTTATATAGAGAAGAAATATGCTAAGCAATCAGAATCATATAAACAGACTTCATAATTTAAGCATGGAGAAGAGAAATATAGATTGTATCAATATTGTTCAACACATCATTCAGGAGGGGTAGGGGGAGTTTTTCTTTTCCTAGTGAATACTACTATTTTTGGAGATGTGGGTTGCCCCTTCTCAGTAGCATGTAGTTCACTCAACTCCCCCTGAGTTACAGCAGGTTGTTCCCCCAAGGATGGAACTTCTTTTGAGCCTTCTACTTCTTTTTTCAGTTTCTTTCTTATCTCCATTTTCAGGTATAACAGCATCTGGCTCCCCCTGAGCTTCAGCTTCCTCTTCGGCTTCATTCTCTGCTCTACTTGGCTCCCCTAGTAATAGATCCACTTGTTGTGCAGCTTCTCTTGCTATAATCAGTACATCTGATGTCTGCTCTTCTGTATGTAGCACTGGTACTACTTCATTTCCAATGGTCTTGAGCAGTGCAAGACTATCAGTTTTTGAGGCAGGAAGAGACTTGTGAGAGAGAGATTTATGACTGGAGATCTGTTCTTCATCTAACTTCTCCCCCTTCTTGACCTTCTTAGCCAAGGAGGTTAAGAAAGATCCGGTGACTTTAGAGGAAGAGATAGAGGTCTTCAGGCTTTGCACAGAGGCACTGACCCCATCTATTTGGGTGTGCCTGTATAGGATGGAGGAATGAATTTGGGAGCGGTGCTCATCCAGCATCGCTTGGAATCTTTGAGTTGTGTATTGGATGCACTGAGTGATGAGATTTTTAGTGGATGGAGATGGTTCAAAATGTGGTGGTGGAGGAGGAGATAATGGTGGAGGTGAATGTGTAGAAGGTGGAGAGGGGACTGTATCAAGTTGATGAGGTGTATTTGATGGAGGAGGTGGAGCAATAGAAGAGGGTTGAGCAGGTGAATGATTTGGTATTTGGGAAGGTATGGATGATAGTGGTACAAAAGAGATGTTTGTATGAGGAGTAGGAGGAGGAGGTGAAGATGGATGAGCAGGAGAGTATATGTTATGAAATAAGAGGTATTATTTAAAGAAGGTGAAACGTCGAGAAAGGAAATAGAAATCAAGGTATATCAGGTAATCCAATCATCAAATGAGGAAGTAAGGATTTGATTCTAATTTTGACAAGAGGTCGACGTTATGGCGAATTGTTGTCGACACATGGGCATTGATGTCGACGTATGCGTCGATATGGAGTTGATGCTCCGTGGAGATATGTCAGCCTGCATTTTGTCGACGTGTTCATAGACTTGCGTCGATATAAAGTCGACGGTGCATTGATAAGGGATCGATGTAGCTTTGCCTGAAAGCAATCAATGCCCGCGTCGAGTTTTTCTCGACGGTGTGTCGATATGTATTCGACGTATCTTCAAATACTTTCTTAGATTTTCTGATTTCTTTTAGATTTCCACAACAATGGTGGTTATAGGCTTCCATCAAGCATTCCTAAGGTGTTGATGAAGTAGTTATGCTTAGTTTCATCCAAGGGTTTTGTGAAGATGTCTGCTCTTTGACTGTCTGTAGGAATATATTCTAAGGTTATCTTACCTTTTTCTACATTGTCTCTAAGGAAGTGATGTCTGATCTCTATATGTTTGGTTCTACTATGAAAGACTGGGTTTGATGCTATGGATATAGCACTAGAGCTATCACAATAGATCTTAGAGTTATTGACCTCCAATTTGTAGTCAAGAAGCTGATTTTGCATCCACAGGATTTGTGAGCAACAACTCCCAGCAGCTATGTATTCAGCTTCAGTTGTTGAGGTTGAGACTGAGGTTTGTTTCTTACTAAACCATGATATTAACCTATCACCTAGGAATTGGCAAGTACCATATGTACTTTTTCTATCAACCCTACATCCAGTATAATCTGCATCTGAGAAACCTATTAATTCAAAGTTGGTTTCTGCTGAGTACCACAGACCTAGTTCAGGGGTTTCCTTTAGGTATCTAAGAATCCTTTTTACAGAGGTGAGATGGGATTCTTTTGGTTCAACCTGAAATCTAGCACATATGCAAGTGGCAAACATAATGTCAGGTCTGCTAGCTATTAGATATAGAAGGGATCCTATGATTGCCCTATATATCTTTTGATCTACTGATTTTCCTTTGTCATCCTTTTCTATAATGGCATTAGTTGCCATAGGTGTTTTCATAGTGGAGGCTGATTCCATACCAAACTTTTTGATTAATTCTTTAGTGTATTTAGATTGTGAGATAAAGATTCCCTCACTGCTTTGTTTCACTTGTAGCCCTAAGAAATAAGAGAGTTCTCCCATGCTACTCATTTCAAATTTTGATTGCATTAGATTAGCAAATATTTTACAAAGTTTGGGATGAGTTGAGCTAAAGATGATGTCATCTACATAGATTTGAATAAGAAGGAGTTGATTTTTATGGGTTCTAGTAAAAAGTGTTTTATCTACTTTTCCTCTTTCAAAAGAATTTTCTAAAAGAAAGTTGGAAAGAGTTTCATACCAGGCTCTAGGTGCTTGCTTAAGACCATAAAGTGCTTTGTTAAGTCTATAAACAAAGTTAGGAGAGGAGGGATTTACAAAACCTGGTGGTTGCTCCACATATACCTCTTCTTGAAGGTCACCATTCAAAAAGGCACTCTTGACATCCATCTGATAGACTTTCATCTTCATGAAAGCTGCATAGGCAAGAAAGAGCCTGATTGCCTCCAATCTGGCTACTGGAGCAAAGGTTTGGTTGTAATCTATTCCTTCTTCTTGTCTATATCCTTGTGCTACAAGTCTTGCCTTGTTCCTGACAATTACTCCAGTGGAATCTAGTTTGTTTCTTTATACCCACTTTGTACCAATTATTGGGTAGTTTCTTGGTCTTTCAACTAAGTTCCACACTTTGTTTCTCTCAAATTGGCCTAGTTCTTCTTGCATGGCCATAATCTAGTGAGGATCACAATTTGCTTCCTCAAACTTCTTTGGTTCAACTTATGATAAGAAGCATTGGAGCATCATCCCATTGGATACTTGGTGTCTTGTTCTTACTCCTGTATTGGGGTCTCCAATTACTTGAGATTGTGGATGATCTTTCACATTGACCCCTGTCCTGCTTGGGCATTTCAGATGTTCTTCTTCCTCATTAGCAATGGGATCATTGTCCACCTGTTCTTCCTAGACCATGTTCTCTTGTGGGAGTTGGTTTTGAATGCTCTTTTCTGAATCTTCTTCATGTTCTTGTTCAGATTCCTCACCTGATTCCTCTAGCTGGTTTTCTTTTCCATTATCTGTGTTCTCTAGAACCAGCTGCTCAAGATGAGTTTCTATGCTGTTGTTTTCCTGTGGAAAAGAATTGGTGGAAGATTCCTCCCCCTTAAACAGCATGTTAGTTTCATCAAATGTAATGTGCATAGATTCTTCAATTTTGAGAGTTCTCCTATTATAACATCTGTATGCTTTACTAGACGATGAGTACCCCAGAAATATTCCATCATCAGACTTCTTGTCAAACTTAGCAAGATGATCTTTCCCATTATTTAGAATAATGCAAGCACATCCAAAATTTTTAAAGTATTTGACAATGGGTGTTTTTCCCTTCAGGAGCTCATATGGAGTCTTTGATTTAGTTTTGTGAATGAGGCTTCTATTTAGAACATAGTTGGTAGTGTTGACTGCTTCAGCCCAGAAGGTTTTTGGTAATCCTGATTCTGCAAGTAAGGTCCTTCCTGATTTAATTAAAGTTCTATTCTTTCTTTCAGCAACTCCATTCTGTTGAGGAGTTCTAGGGGCTGAGAAACTTTGTTTAATACCTATATCCTCACAGAAACTACAAATCAATTGATTTTCAAATTCAGTCCCATGATCACTTCTGATAATTGAAACATGAGTGTTAAACTCAGATTGAATCTGTCTTATGAATTTTGAGAGAATCTTATGGGTTTCAGACTTAGTTCTTAGAAAGAATACCGAGCTAAACCTAGAATAGTCATCCACAATGACTAGTGTATAAGATTTTCCACCTGAGCTCTGAGTGGATATGGGACCAAAGAGATCCATATGCAGTATGTAGAGAATCCTGGGAGAGTCATCCTTACCAATTGGTTTAAAGGATGATTTGGTCTGTTTTCCTAGTTGGCAAGGTCTACATGGAGAGTCCTTAGAGTACCTACCCTTTGGTAGGCCTCTGACTAGGTTATTCTTTGCTAGTTTACTAATGGTTTTGTGGTTTAGGTGACCCAGTCTCCTATGCCATAATTCACTTTTATCAATAATATTGTTAAATGAACAAACTTCTGTGGGTGAGGAGCTAAAATCCACTATATATACTTTCCCTTTTCTAATTCCATTGAGTACTATGGCACCAGACTTGACATCAATAATATGACAAAGTAGTGTGGTGAATTTTACCTCATACTTACCACTGTCACATATCTGACTTATACTTATCAGATTGTGCTTCAGTCCTTTGACTACTGCCACATTCTTGAAGGTAACTTTTCCTTCTTTAAAATCTCCAAAGCCTCTGGTTTGCCCACAGCTAGAGTCTCCAAAGGTCACTGGTGGTCCATGTCTATCCTCAAAATTGGTTAACAGATTTCTATACCCTGTCATGTGCATGGAGCACCCACTGTCCAAGTACCATACCAGCCTAGAGATGTGATACATCTGCACATAAGATTTTAAACATTAGATTGGACCCTGCTGAGCTGGGGTCCCTTCCTCCCAACAGTAAAAGATTTAATGAAAGAATAAGTGGGTTTTTTAGAATATCCTTCCTCCTTTAGGGGCATTGGCTTATCATACCAATTTTCTTTGGTAATGTCGCAGAAATAGTGTTCATAATAGAAGGACATAGATTGAGAGGACTGTTTGGAAGAGGAGAAATTTCTGTCAGATTGGTTGCATCGATATGAATTCGACATAGGCTTATGGTTGCGTCGATATGAAGTCGACGTTTGCTCAAGGTTACGTTGAGTAAAGGTCGATGCTTCCTTCATTCTGCGTTCACTTTTAGTCGAAGCATGGAAGAAGTTGCGTCAGGTAGAAGTCGATGCACTTTGGTGTAAGCGTCGATTAGAAATCGATGCACGTTGATAAGAATTCGATGCATGTTTATTTCTTTTCTGAGGATATTTACCTAGAATTCCTTCATATGTAATGAGATTATTTTTATTAAAGACAGTGGTTGTTTCTGGATTTTCATGTGACCTCTCTCCTGTTGGATGATTCTCCCTAGTGAAGTGAATAGGATGTTTCCAGACAGATTTACTAGATGATTGAGGTTTGGGTTCTTCATTAGTGTTAAACTTTAGTTGTCTATATCTGTTAGTGAGATTCTCAGAAATATTCTTGAGCTTCTGACTTCTCCCATTTAGAGAGTCTTCAAAGGCTTTTGCCTTTGCTAGCTCATTTCTTAGTGTTAGATTTTCTGTATAGATTTTATCTAGTTCCTCCTCTGAGAGTCCCAGACTGAGCTCATAGTTTTTATATTGTGTGTTCATTTGTTTGAGATTGTTTAATTCATTTCTTAGTTCTTTTATTTCTTTTTCAGATTTGATTAGATCTAAACAGAATTCTTTGAAATTGTTTTTGAAATCAGTGGAAGAAAAATCTATATCATCAAATATATTTACCATAGATGTATCCTCAGACTTCTCAGTGGCCATCAAACAGGTTTCCTCTAGCTCTTCCTGATCATTGTCAGATGAGGTACTTTCTTCAGTTTCTGAATCACTCCATGATTGACCAATAAAACCTTTCTCCTTCTTCTTCTTCTTCTTTAGATCTGTACTTTTCAGATCTTTCTTTTTGCTGATCTCTTTAGGACATTCAGGCGCAATGTGTCCAGGTTCCCTACAAGAGTAACATATAATCTCTTTATTAAGAGTTTTGTCATACCTGGTTCTTGAGTCTCTCCTCCTGGATCCTTCTGTTTTGATCCACTTCTTGAACCTTCTAGCCAGTAGACTGATCAACTCCTTATCACTTGTAGAGGGTTCACCTTCAACAGCCTTTAATGCAATACTCTTTTCTTTTGAGAGTGAAGGAGCCTTTTCTTTCTCTTCTTTCTCAGCTCTTGTTTTCAATAGTTGTTCATAAGATTTTAGTTTACCCAACAGGACATCTATTGAGAATTCTCTTTGATTTCTGGAGTCTCTATTTGGCCAGATTCTTGAACCAAGAGCTAGGGAAGCAAGTTAGCAATTTGTCATTTATCTCAGTGAGAGATATGTCCTTCTCAAGTGTTCTCAACTCATTTACTATGAGGCTGAATCTGGCATACGTGTCAGCAACACTTTCACTTTCTTTCTTCTAGAAGTTTTCATATTGAGAGATAAGTAGTGCCTTTCTATCCATTTTCTCATCAGCACTTCCCTCTACCATTTTGGTGAGAGCTTCCCATACTTCCTTAGCTGACTCACATTCAACAATCTTTTGGAAGATTTCATCTGAGAGGGTTGAGACTAAGATATTCTTAGCCTTGGCATCACATGCTTGAGCTTTCTTTTCTTCATCTGTCCATTCAGCCTTTGGAGCAAGTATTTGTGTGACCTTTCCACTTGAGTCCTTCTTGTATGGCTTGGGAGGACCTGTCATAATTACATCAAACAATTCTCCATCAATAGAGTTCAGATAAATTCTAATTCTTTTTTCCAAAGTGCAAATTTTTCAAGGTTGCAAATTGGTGGTCTGGTGGAAGCATAATCTTTGATTTGTGCCATGTGAAAAATAATTTTTAGAAATATATACATATAAATAAGAGGTAGGATCTTTTTGATCAAGGAGTTAACCTTTTTAGATCAACCTCGCTTTGATACCAATTGAGAGTGCACAGTTAACCTCACTAGAATTCTCTACAGGGGGGTGAATAGAGATTAAAAATACTTTGTGCAATTATATATATATGTGTAATAATCACAAATTTAATCTTCCCACACACCAACAAGAATTAAGCAAGTAAAGAAGAAAAATGACAACAAGAAAATCACAGCACAACACAAGAAAATATAGTGGTTCCCCAAACTTTGGGTAGTCCACTCTTCTACCCCCTTGGTAGGAATTCACTAACTTGCACTGAGTCTTTTGATAAGGAGACTCTTAGAACCAGACTGAGTCTTTTGATAAGGAGACTCTTAGAACCAGTACAACTGAATTTTTTTAAGAGAGATTCTAAAAACTCTTTTACAAGGTTTTAAAAGTGAAATAAGAAAGAGAAGAAGAAATAGAACAAGTAGAAAAATAGAAGACAATATATATAAGAAGGAATCTTCTTCCTAGCAAGAAGATTAGAAGCACAAGTATAGTGAATATGATCTCTCTTCTATAGTGAGAAGGAGATTTGTAATCTTTTCTCTCTTTTGTGAGAGCTAACAGAATTTGCAGCAGAATGGCTTCAGAAGAAGAAGGAGAAGATGAAAGCTTGAACTTTGCTGTAGCACTATTTCTCAATTCTCTCTCTTTTCACTTGGGAGCTCTTCCTCTTTTTCAAAATGAATATGGTGGATCACTTGTTGTATTCTCTGCCGACCTCCTTCTTATTTAGAGCTCTGTTTAAAATATATTGCTAAAGGAGAATAATCAATTAGCAGACAGAGAATTAAAAAGAGATAAAAATTTCCATAATTAATATTTCTGTAGAAGGAAATAAATTCATCCTGATTTCAAATAATATCCATAATAGTCTTAATCAAATTAGCCAAGAATCAAATAGAAGGAAAGGCTGATTCAGAAAGGCTATAAAAGAATAATATCATTCCATATAAATCAGATCTACAGAATGAAGGAAAGAGATCTGGCGTGTTTTTGAATTTCTTGTAGATATCGACGTGCGTCGATTACTATTCGACGTAAGCGTCGATTTCATCCTGGCTGAACGTCGAGAGGAGAATAAGGAAGGAGCGTCGACTAAGGTGCGTCGACTTCACTAGATGCGTCGACTAGAAGTCAGAGTAGCATCGACATAGAATGCGTTGAATTCTTCTAAGAGTTCCTTCGACTCATTCTGAGAGAAACGTCGAATGTATTTCGACGTTGCGTCGAATACTATTCGACGCATATTTACTTAGCCAAATTTTTCATACTTAGAATTTATATTCTTCTTAATTCTAGGGGTTAAGATAAATTATTTCCCCAACATAGTAGAGTTGAAGAGTCAATAAATGTGAAATTTGATGAGTTTGTTCCTTGTGTAGAAAAACTTTCCGCAGGCAACGATGATGATCTCTTACAATCTTTGGAGCATGGTGATGAGGAACCTTCCAAAGAAGAACAAGAGGAGGCCAAGGAAGATGAATATGTACCTCCAAGTGCGTTGAAATTCACAAAGGATCATCCACGAGAATTAATAATTGGTGAACCATCCATCGGGGCAAGAACTCACTCTTCTCTTCATGAATCATATTCAAATATCTGTTTTGTTTCCGAAATTGAACCAAAAACCATTTCTACCGTTTCAAATGATGAATTTTGGTTTTTGGCTATGAATGAAGAGTTAGAACAATTTGAGCGACACGATGTTTGGAAATTAGTAGAAAGACCATCTAATCACCCGGTTGTAGATGTAAAATGGATTTTTAAAAATTAATTAGATGGTGAGTCTAGAATCACTAAGAATAAGGCACGCTTAGTAGCACAAGGATATTCATAAATCGAGGGGATAGATTTTGATGAAACTTTTGCACCAGTTGCTAGGTTGGAATCCATTAGAATTTTTCTAGCATTTGCAAGCTTTAAAAGAATAAAACTATTTCAAATGGATGTAAAAAGTGCTTTTCTCAACGGGTTTGTAAAAGAAGAAGTTTATGTTGAACAACCCCCCGGTTTTATTAATGAAAAATTTCCCAATATTGTTTATAAACTAGAAAAAGCGCTTTATGGTTTAAAACAAGCGCCCCGTGCATGGTATGAAAGACTTACATCATTTTTATTAAAGCACAGTTATATTATGGGAAGTGCCGATAATACTCTCTTCATTAAGCATAATAATGATGATTTAATTATTTTGCAAATCTATGTTGATGATGTAATCTTTGGAATTAGGAGTCTTAGACATCTTAGGATGAATAACATGTAAAAAGCTAATGCTTTATGCAATTTGAGCAATCAAGACATCTCTGAAAATTACAAAATTTTTGCATATGACTCCTCTTAAGACCCCTAATCAATATCAAAAATCAGATTTTTAAAATTCTCAAAAAATATTGTACTATTTCCAGCGCTAGCGCTAGCGCCGACGCTAGCATGAGTGTTTGAATTTTGTGATTTTCAAAATTTCTAAAAATTTACAAAAATATTTTAATTCATATTTACTACTTTAATTTTGTACTTCTGACTTTTGTTATTTTTGTCTTATTTATTTTGTGGAAAATCAACTACAAAATTTCAAAATTCAAAAATACAAAAATATGTTTTTTTTGTTTTTTTTATTTATTTCATTTAAAAATTATTAAAACAAAAAAAATATATGATCTTTATTGCCAATATCAAGCATGTGTGAATTCTATTATTTAGAATTATTTACAATGTTAAAACTTATTCCTTCAAATTACTATGAACATTGTTTTGTTTATCATGCTTTGATATATCTATTTAAAGTGCATAAAATGAATTTAAAAATATGTGTAGAACCAAGCTTAACATGCCTCTAAGTATGAGTAAATGTATTATGATTGATAATGATACTTTTTCACTCACTTATGTTTGGCAATGTACACATTTATTTAAATCTAAAAATGCTTGGTTGTGTATTGTAATTGTACAATGAATTAAAATTGCATAAGTTTATTACCTACACTACATTTAAATTGCATTAAGAAATTTAGAAAAGTGGTTAAGTTTAAAAACTTTGGGTTTGCAAAACAAGTGTATTCGGAGAATATTGTCTCACAAATGTAAACAAAAAAATATATTGACAAATATAACTCCAACAAGCACTACTTGAACCTCCTGATAAGTCTTCATGAGCATTGTGAGGTTGAGCACCTTGGAAAGAATAGTAAAGTGTCTTGTGCAACCCTTGATTAGTTCACCACTTTTTTTTTACAAAAAATATGTGCATTATAGTGTGTGAAAGTGATATGCTTGTGTTTTATTGTGCACTTTACTTTACATATGTCATGTATTTTTGTGAATTAAATCAATTGTTAACATTGCTCAAAATACAATTATGTGCACATCATTATCTTTCATAACACTTCTTCTCATGAGTATTGGATTCTAATGCTTTATCAATACTACTCTTTATATAAGAAATGCACTAGATAACCTATCATGATCTCTACAATGTTTTTGGTATCTCTTACACTTGAAATTAAGTAACATTGTAGTATATTCTCTTTTTGATATATTCATTTCATGCTTGGTAAACTTTATGTCAAATTATGAGATTTCAAAAAGGTTACAACATCTATACATTTTGAACTTAAACTCACATTTTTACTTATGCTTTTCATGCTTACAAAAAGATGTTTATTATTATCTTCCGCTTGCTTACAACTCTTATATTTTTATTTGAAATCTCTTATATATACTATGCTTAAAATCTTTATCATTATTTATATTACAAAATCTCGATCATGCTTTGTCATTTATAAGGAGTGTTTCCTTACTTCCCCCACCCCACATTCTTTTGATAAAACCAAAAGGGGGAGATTAATGTGAAGAAATCTAGAAGATTTAGGGGATAATAAATACTTCATACATTTAGGGGGAATATAGAACATAATTGCATTTATGTAGGGGGAATATTAAGATAGGGGGAGTATGCTCTATTCTCATGCATATCATATTCTATAGTTGCACTTTTATCTCGCTTATCATATACCTTGAACACCTTTGTTGATTTCTTGCTAAGAGGATTTGTTATTATCAAAAGGGGGAGATTGTTGGACATGTGTATCACATCCCTTTGTTTGAGAATAACAAATCCCAAATTGTATTTGATCTTACTTGTCGTGTGTTTATAGCGTGGAGGAACTATAGGTGCAATACTCCACAGGTAGAAAGCAGCTTGGAACCGACAAAGTGAGCTGAAGTACTAACACCAGCGTTAGGGGTTAACGCATGCGCTAGCACTACTGCCAGCGCTAGCACTACCGCCTGGCGCTAGCTCAAGCTCGTACACAATGCCACGTCGCTGACGGTTTCTCAACCGCTCTCCATGAACGATAGAGCACGCGCTAGGTACTACCGCAGGTGCTAGCTCGGAGTTCTATAAAATGAAGTTCTCCTTCTCATTTTTGATTGATCATCCCAGAAAGAGTCCCTTGTTAAATTCCTGAGCTGTTACTCTGCCGAATTCTCATCTCCCACTCAAAGTCAAAGAAGAATTCTAGAGAAGGAAGCCATCACGCTGCATCCGAAGAACGATCGAATCAACCTCGCTTGAGCCACAGTGGTCCTACATCATCAACTCCAGAAAATCTCATAGAGGGAGTCATTATTTGTATTATTTCATTCCATTGTTTTTTGTAGTAAAATCGCCTTGTATTTAGCGACTAGGTCTGGGTAGGACTTTGGGAGGAATTCGCCTTGTGTTGGCGACTAGGTCTAGGTGATTAGATTTAGGGGGTGCTCGAGGCCATATCTGGGGGAGGATTGGCTAGAGCGGCTTGAGGTCATATCCGGGGAAGGATTGGCTAAAGCCAACCGGTTCGTGGGGATACGAGTCGGTATAGAAAAGGATAAAATTGTTTTACTTTGTACGCCTTTGATTTCTAGCGATATTGAAATCAAATTTTTGTAAACACCTTTTTTTATATAATATAATCATGTCTCTATTTGTGTTTACTTGATTTCTCTCTTTTGGGGTAAATTATAAAATTGTAAATTACAATTGTTTCTTCCTTTAAGCTAAATTGTTATTTCATTTACATTTACTTAAAACAATTTAGTAAATCATCAAAAATTCAAAAAGAATTTTATTCCCTTATTCACCCCCCCCCCCTAAGGGCGCCTATCAATCCAACAACTTGATGTGCATGCTCATGTTCAGGAGAGAAGATATTGTCATTCTTTGTATTCCTCTGAAGGATCATGTGGTTGTGTGCATGATGTGGAATGGACTGCACAGTCGCATGATTCTTCTTAGGGGTAGGCTTTTGCTGAATTTCCTTTCCCTTGACTTTAGCTAATGGTGTTGGTGCCGTTGAACCAAATACAAATGACCCATGATGTAAGAACCCTCTCTTGCACCTAGAGAGTTCCCAGATCTTATGCCTAGAACCGCCGCCATATGGTGGTGTTAACATGCGAGTTTGCCGCCTTCGCAAGACGCTGATCCTGCCGGCAAGAACGATCAAACATGGCAACAAGAGATAAGAAGAAAACTAAGTAAAATAATCCAAGTACACAATCACACAAATCTATATATATATCCAGATGAATACAAGTCCAACAATGAGTACAATAAATGAAATAGAGTAAGAGCTTATGCCCGTTTTATGTCCAGAATAATATAAAACAACTCTATCACTCTAAATCTATGCAGAAGCTATCAAAATTTTGTCAGTCTATCATTAAGTAGTGGTGCTGCAAAGAAACTGCTCCTCGAGTCTTGCCATCACGTCCTGTTGGTCGTACTGCTACTCCTGCTCCTCAAAATCCTAAGGTCACAACCAACCGTTAGTCATAAAGACTAGCCAGTTTTGTCCCCGCCTCCCCCCGAGACTCCTAGGCATCGTGCGGAAGGATGAAGGGGAGGAAAACAAGGGGTAAAAATAAGAAGGTGACAAGTGGCAAGACTAGCAAGGCATATATACTAAACAAGTATTGAAAATGATTCTAAGCTAGTACAAATATGGTATATCAGCATTAAATAAAAGCAGTACAAAAAGGAACAGATATAGTAACAAGAAAGAGGAGCTAAGAAAATAACCTTAACTTATGGGAATGCCCATACAAACCTATAAGTTAAGGGATCTGGCACTAAGGTAAACTCATCGTATAAAAGAGCTCATACTAATTTATACGATGAAGTCTTGTTTATGCAATGATGTTATGTTATGCTGAGCAATGCAATGATTCAACTCACCCACCGGACTTTGTACGTACAAACCTTTTGTTAGTTCCCTCTGTTCGAGTGTATCAACTCAGGTACCCGATTGAGGAAAGCAGGGCAGTGGATCAGGCATGTACACTTCTGGGCTAATGTCACACATCTCCCATCCTAGACCTCTTGTACACCCCTAAGAACACATAGGGTATCTGCGTACTATCTGTTAACACAACCTTTATATTCCCTTTTCGATTCTCCGCTCAGGTATACCTCATTGAGGCAAACAAGGGCAGTGGATTGGGTCCTCCACTCCCAGGCTTTTATATGAAACTACATCTGTCCTAGACCTTTATGTATGCCCCTAAGAACACACAAGGTATACGCGTACTACTTGGTTCAATAATGACTCTAAGAGAAACAATGATCCCTCAGCTCGGAGGACTTGACCAGTCCTTCCTTATAATACCTAGCCTACCGCTAGCAGGACTTAACCCGACCTTCTTAGATAATACCGAGCCTACCATCTCGAAGGACTATCTAGTCCTTCTTAGACAATACCGAGCCTACCGCTTACAGGACTATCCAATCTTTCTTAGATAGTTCTGAGCCTACCACTCGCAGTACTATCTAGTCCTTTTTAGACAATACCGAGCCTACCACTTGCAGCACTAAACCCGTCCTTCCTTATATAATACCGAGCCTACCGCTCACAAGACTTTCTAGTCCTTGTACCATTCCATCCCTAATTTGGTATGAGATTTACATTATCAAATTCTCTTACTTAGACTACTCATGTCTATCGTTTAGTTATGCTTATAAGTTTATGGTGAATCCTGGACTTCCCGAGGGCTACCCGGCGAAGGACTCGTAGCGGTACTAGGGAATTAAATGGTTTGAAGCCCAAATCCCCCTTAACAGGATATTTACTCTTATTGGTGGCAACCCATTCTTTTTTACCCGTTTCCTCTCTAGTTACTCTAAAATCCTAAGGTGGATTACAAATAGATCAGACAGACGAGGGTGGGTGTTTAATTGAACATCGAACCCTACCTTTCTTAGTGACCGATTATTTGTATGTCATCACTCAATACCTACTTAGGGTCCCAATTTATACATCAATCACACTTATACTTGCTGACGGGTCATTCCTCACATCTACTATCATATCATTGTCAATTCCCAAATTAATAGTTTTACTAAACGCATCCCAACCCCTTTCTTCTAGTGTGGGTCACTACTGGATAATCCTTTAATCAATCTATGCCTTTATAATGGTCGGGGGTTTAACAATTCTATGTGTGATGATCATATAGGGTCTAAGTCAAATATTTAGTTTTACTATTCGCAGACCCAATTGTCCTCAAGTGTGATAACATGACTTAGAAGGGAGACTACATGATCCTCTATCTAATATGTACTTAAACAAGATTCTAGAAGTTGTATAGATTATAAACTTCATATTTTCATTCTTTTCCTTTAATTAAATTATATTGGGCCTATAATTTAATGCCTTATATTTAAGATATTCATCAATTTACACATGAAGTGTCAATTATCATGACCCATAAGGACCAATAAATTTTCCAGAGTTTCATATTGCTATCAAAAGTCTATGAACAAATTTCTATAGCCTTCCAGTTTCAATAATTCAAGATATAAATTTCTCAGTTATAACTCCAAGTTCTACATTGTGAAGGAAGTATGATGCCTTCTCAATAAATAAATCTAGAAAATTTCCAGAGGTACGTATTACAATCAAAAATCTATGAACAAATTTCTATAGCCTTCCAGTTTCAATAATTCAAGATATAAATTTCTCAAGTTATAACTCCAAGTTCTACATTGTGAAGGAAGCATGATGCCTTCTCAATAAATAAATCTAGCAAAATTTCTAGAGGTTCATATTGCTATCAAAAGTCCATGTACAACTTTCTATAGCATTCCAACGTCAATATTTCAAGATGTAAATTTCTTAAGTTATAACTCCATATTCTACATTGTGAAGGAAGTATGATAACCTCTCAATAAATAAATCTCACCAAATTTACAGAGGTTCATAATGCTATCAAAAGTCTATGTACAAATTTCTATAGCATTCTAGTGTCAATAATTCACGATGTAAATTTCTTAAGTTATAACTCCATATTCTACATGGTGAAGGAAGCATGATAACCTCTCAATAAATAAATCTCAAAAAATTTGTAGAGGTTCTAATGCTATCAAAAGTCCATGTAAAAATTCTTACAGCATTCCAGTGTAAATAATTCAAGATGTAAATTTCTTAAGTTATAACTCCATATTCTACATTGTGAAGGAAGTATGATAACCTCTCAATAAATATTTCACACAAAATTTACAGAGGTTCATAATGCTATCAAAAGTCCATGTACAAATTTCTATAGCATTCCAGTGTCAATAATTCAAGATGTAAATTTCTTAAGTTATAACTCCATACTCTACATTGTGAAGGAAGTATGATAAATGTTGAACCATAGATTTCAAAAAAAATTCCAGAGATCTCAGGTGGTCTCATAAATCCAAAGGTCCAATTTCATGCATCTTTAAGTTCATTAGCTTGCCTAAATGCGAGGTGAAGTAAATTGGAATAATTGAATAAATAATGAATAATGAACTATATTATCTTCAAAAATTCACCAAAAATCTACAGAATGTAATCTCACTCTATTAAGTGAATCCCAAAAATTTATAATTTTTCAGAAAGTTTTGACCCTAAAAATACTCATTTAAATGTTAATTAAATTAAAACATTAATATATAATCATTCCAACATGGATCTAAAAGCATAGATGGACGACAACCATACGTCTTCCTCCTCCAGCCGCCGGTTGGGAACAAAATTCCTGTAGCTTTTGCATGAGCCACCATCGGCCACCCATCCACTTCCCCGGCCGACCACTGCCACCACCGTCTCGGTTGAGGTGGTGGCTATCGCCCGACGGTGGTTTGGCCGCCAGAGGTAGTGGTTTCCAGCGAACCCGAAGTTGCAATTTTCATGGTAATTTCTCAATTTTTCTCACAAGGATCTTCCACAAATGAGCTCGACAACACCTCCTAAGGATCTAGAACTCTAGCACAGAGGGAGAGGGGGAGAAACCGAACCTCTAATGGTCTTGTTGGTGGCAATTTCTCTAATTTGCCATGACCAATTCTTGATTTTTAGCTCCTTGTCATTTCCTCTATTCTCCACCAAATCTAGCAATGTCAGGCTTGATTCCAGTTCGCTTCCACCTTCTGAAGCTGATGGAGGAGTGTAATGGCGGTGAGGCTGGCAGTTTGTGGTGATTTGAAATGGGGAAGGTCGGCCATGGGCTTTGGATGCTCCTCCTTGGCTCCAAGTGTCCACCATCCATGGAATTCTGCTGTACATTACTGCTGGAGCTCAGTGGAAGGCTTGGGTAGAGGAATGGAGGGCCAAGTGGACTCCATTCCTCAAATTCCTCTTTGTCTTCTCTTGACATTGGGGGAAAAGTCAATTTTGCCCCTTTGCATGTCCATATCTCCTCAATTCTGAGGGCATGCAAGGTCATATGTCATTGGGCTGTAGCGTGGGCCTTCTTTTGAGGCCTTAGTCCATGGGGATTTGGTTTAATCTCATTTAAGCTCAAATTAGGCTTATTTGACCAAGTGTTGACTTCCAGGGTTAACTTGGTCAACTGATGGGTTGATTGGTCTCATATGTTGGTCTTGAGTCCCTTTGCACCACCCAATGTTGATTGGGTCTTGGTGATGCCCAAATTGGATCAATATAGCCATTATGTGTGATTTTGACCCAAATTGGGGGAAGTTGACTTTGGTCAAATTGGACCAATTGTTGACCACTTGATGGGGCTTTTGGGTCCATGGGATCCCTTATGATGTAATGAGACTAGGGGTGAAGTCAACTTCATGTTTTGGAGGGGTCAATTGGACCTATTGGTGAAGGATTGACCTATGTTGACCTTAAGGGTACTTTGGTCAATATGGGTCAATTGGTGACTCCATGATAGGGATTTTGGGTCACTTGTACCCCAATTAGGGTTTGTAATATAGTAGTGGGGTCAATTTGATCATATGAAGTCTAATTGACCCAATTTGAGATGAATTGGCCTATGTTGAACTATTTTGAGCTAGAGTTGGTTTGGTCAAATTGCCCCAAATTGGTGACCCTATGATGTGGCTTTTGGGTCACTTGGGTCTCTCTTTGGGTTAGGGACCTATTGGTAAGCTCGATTTGAGTTGCTGAGTCCAATTTAAAGTAAATTGGCCAAGGTTGACCTTTGCACTTCTATGATGCTTATAGCAATTTTCCTAAGTCCAAGCTGACATAAGGTCATTACATGACCTCTACTCACCACTTCAATCATAACCCTAATCCAAGGGGTCTAGAGGGAATAGGAATGTTACAAATCCCAATAAACAAAAGAATAATTTTGTCCCCGAAATTCAAGTTCGGTTATACGGTGTTTCACGCACAATAAAAATGAAGAATCTTCGAGGAGGTTTAAATCATTCTTGAGGCAAAGGGTCCTGGGTATTGTTGCTGCATAGGACCCATCGGTTCCCATGTGTGCTCATATCATCCATGGTTTGACCAGAATACCTCAACCAAGGGAACCTTCTTCTTTCGTAGGACTTGGACGGCGATTTCATCGATACAGATTGGTTCCAAATGGATAGTTCGATTAGATGATATCAAGACTATTGCGGTAGTGATTTGTTGCTCTGGTCGAATGAGGGCTACACAAAGTGAGGAGACATGAAAAACATCATGCAATATTTCAAATTCTGGCGGCAACTCTAGTCTATAAGCTGAGGGGCCGATCCGCTCTAGGATCCTATAAGGCCCCATGCATCTCGGACTGGACTTCTTTGGTCTCCATACCCGTGAGTCTCCATGTGCCAGACATATTTCCTAGATCACTATGTATCCTTATTGGAATTCTACCTTACGATGCCTTTCATCGTAATATTTAGCCTGTCCACTATGCGCTTCCAATATCCAATCCCGTATCAGTCATATATGGGCATTCGTGCCCTTTATCTATTTTGTGCCCTAATGCCTTCAGGTCCTCACCCTGAATCTTTGATGGTGGAGTCCTACACTTCCTCCTATATAGAGCCTCATTGGGAGAATCTCATTAGACTCATTCCTTCTCACATAATTTCATCGTATCTGCATTTGGTAATTACAATCTGTTTCCATATTCATGAATCTCCCTAACGGTGATTATGAAGTCTTTTAATCGTATGTGCCCTGATTCTTGATGCTAAAAGATTGAAGGATCCTATATAATATATACATCTTTGATATATCGCCCGCCAACTTCACATTCTCTGGGGTTATTATGCTTTAATGTCACGCCATAGCAATATAATCTTAATTATTCAAACTTCATGAATATCACTGCTTGTCTATGGAGTTCTGTAATTACTCCACCTTATGATGTTACCTTAATTTAATCTGAAGGTTTCCAACAAAATGAATTATTCAAATTAATGGGACTTGACTCTTGATTGAGTAAACTATATATAAATCACCTTTGAACGCCCTAAAATTCAGAAATCCCAGCTATAATTCTAACTTGCACGAACCTGGTTCCAATCCATAGGTCCCATGACGCGATCTGTTTGTCCCAAACAAATAGCTTGACAACCCGATGTTTCTAATAATTCAACTAAATTTAGATATTTGATCGACCAACGGTATTAAATCGTTTGTCCTGACCATATTATTGATCATCATCTTTGAATTGAGGAGGTAAACCAATGACACCACTCCTCGCATGGGGTTATTACATTTGTTCATCTCTTCAGAGTACGAAAACCTATTTGCCAGTCTCACTCCCATCCAGTCCACATCTGACTTAAACCATCACTAAGTTTATAATTCCTGTCGGTTCTCTCTTGCGCACTTCATGAATTTGTTAAATCGAATCCTTAACCGGCAATATAATCACTAATGGTATGTTACGATATTAGAGTTAAGTTGGTGGAGCATCTAGTAATATATTTGCTGAGGCACTAAATATCTCACCATCTTAATTGTATGTAAAACTCTTTCTACAACCAATGTCGCCTCGAATTTAGGTCCTTTTTTAAATGAAATTTTCTTAATTTCCTCGTGGATTTGTAACTGATTCATACCGTGTCTTGTATTAGGGAAGGCACGGTGGCACCTTAGGTTGCGTACTAAGTAGCCATCTAATCCATTATAGTCAAGGTTTGAGGATTCTCTTGAATTCTTACACTATCTTCCTTGATTTCGAGAGTCGCATGCAAATATAAATGGGCGACCAGATTTATATCTCAATGACATAATTTACTATTTTCTTCGTTTACTTATTCGTATAATTCTTAGAGTAACAAGGGGGTGAATAATCATTCTTGAAAGGATCTATGCTCTTATTCTGATTGTGAATTCGTAACAGTCAAGCATAGCATTAACAATTCATCCTTCTTAAAACAAAGGAATTCTTCAAGGGTCTCGACTTCTTGTGAGGGTTGATCCTCGATCCGATTATGCATACTTCGGAATCTCTTCTTCAGCTGAGTAATGTTGTATACTTCATGGTCGATTACATTTTTGATGAACATATCCAAAAATAAGGTCTAGGGAACTCGAGTTGGTACCGAACTGGCCCCAATAAACAAAAGGATTAGCCCCCGTACATTTAGGGCTAAGTTTCTTTGTTATCATTATGATATATTTGTCCTAGATACACACTCAATCCTTAGGGCATAAAACTCTAGACTTGGAGTTTCATCCTGAGACCTATTGATATTCTACACACTTTAGGCCCCCAAGGTTACCAACAACCACAACCTTCTCAAGGTTAATCTATGGGCAATCCACAAATGGGCCTATTCTGAACTCGAATATGTTGGACCTTGAGGCACCCTTAGAGAGGGGGGTGAATAAGGGTTTTAGAAAACTTTACGATTTTTAGAAAACTTTTGTGATTTTTCAATAAGTAAATTGAAACAAAAGTAAAGAGCTCTTGATAAAAAATGAAATCAATTTTACTTAACATGAAAAGACATTATTATTATTTATAAAATTTGATTACAAAATTTGATTTCTATGACGCTAGAAATCAAGGCGAATATAAAATATTCTTTTCGTTTTCTATACCGACTCTTCTCACTAAGAACGGGTTGGCTTTAGCCGATCTTTCCCCGGATACGGCCTCAACCCGCTCTATCCTTTCTATCCCCGGAAAGGCCTCGAGTACCCCTAGATTTACTCCCTAGACCTAGTCGCCAAAATCGTGACGAATTACCCCTAAGCCACGTACAGACCTAGTCTTCAACAATCGCGGCGAATTCATTTAACCAATCATAATAAAAGAGTTACAAAATCAAAACACAAGTAAAACTCCCTATGAAGAATTCTGGAGAAGGCGAAGACTAGCTGAATATCGTCGAAGTCGAAGCGTGCATTCTTCGCGTTTGGTGAACATTGATCCGATCCTCCTTCGAATTCTTCTTTTGAATTTGTGTGGGAGATGGTGGTCTGGAAAATACGGCCCTTGCGGAGTTTCTGAAGTGCTGGAAAAGGGCTCTCTTAAATCTATAGTTGAAGAGAATGAATGCCAGCTATTTATAGGTCTGGAAGCTACCTCCGACGTTAAGGCTAACGACGGGCGTTGACCCAATATAGAAAGAACTTGATAGATTGGATCTTCAAAATAGGAAGGAAATACTGGATCGTTGGAAACATTCATTTTAGGCAACCTTAACACTACATTTAGGCTAAGACTGATGTTAAGTCAAATCATTCCCAAAATGCTCCTGCAATCACGATAGCTTCCTTCCATGCCATATTCGTTGAGTGTCAACGCCGACGATAAGTCCTAACGCCTGGCGTTAGACAATATTCATTATTTTAGCTTGTGGGCAAGTCCAGACCAATAATGCAGCATCCTAGTGTCAATATAGTTCAAACCTGCATGTTAATAACACAATGGCAACAAGATCAAATACAAGTAGGATTTGTTATTCTCAAATTAAGGGGATGCGGAAAACCGTGTTCCAACAATCTCCCCCTTTTGATAATAACAAATCCAATAGTGATAAATCAAAATCATAAATAAGAGATGTGTTTATAGAAAGATATTTGACACTAAGCAACATAGAGATAAGAGTTGTAATTTTAGTTTGTTAAATTGTGCTCCCCCTACTTAAGTGCTCCCCCTTAGTGTATTCTCCCATAAACTAGATTCATGCCCCCCCCCCCCCCCCTTAAGCTAGTTAATTCGACTCCATTAATCATTAAGATTTATCATTTTATTCTCCCATTTTTGTTATTAGCAAAAGTTGGTGGAGTGAAAACAAAACTAGAATAAAGAAGACAAAAGATGGGACACACTAAGAGAGGATAAGAGTTTTGTGTTAAGTATAAAGTAGGTCATGATCGAGCTAAGAGAGAGAGTAGCACAACAGAAAAAGAATATGATAAGCGTGAGAAATATGTTTTAATGTATTTAAACAAGTCATTCTTCCCCATGTTAGAAAATAATGAACAAAAAAATTTGAAAGATACAAGCGAAGAAGAGACCAAGCATGATAAAAGTACATGATCAAATAATGCAGAAAAGCAAAAATAAAGTTACTAAGATTGATAAATTTGTAATAAATAATTTTTGTTTTTGTTTGATAATATGCTTAGACTCTTCACATTTGAGCATTAACTTAGAAAATTTTCCATAACTCATAGGCAAGCATGATTTGACATATTCAAAGAGATAAGATCTATAATGTAACTAATTCATATTTCAAGTGAAGAAAATATTGTAGAAATCATGCATTGCAATCTAGTGCTTTTACTTAAGTTTTTAGAGAATTATGTAAATATGCATTAGGATCCAATTCTCATGAGTAGAAGCTTTATGAAAAACAATGATGTGTGCATAAAAGTGTTTTGATAAGAGTATACACGTGAAATAATCAAAACACATGACATATGTAATGAAATAGTAAAACAATATTAAGATTGTAGTCTTATAATTACTTTCACACATCTGTTCTAGAATAAAATTTCAAAGCACAATGAAATAGTATAACTACCAAGGTGCTTCGCCCACACAATGCTTATTAAGACTTATCAGGGAGTGAAGTATTGCTTGGGGGATCACATAATCAATTTTTTTATATTTTTTATTTTGAGTGATCCAGTGTACAAAAATAGAAGTTATAAAGAAAATGTGTTTGCACAAGACACTTTACAATTCTTTTCAAGGTGCTCAACCTCATAATTCTCATTAAGACTTATCAGGAGGGTGAGTAGTGCTTGGTGGAGTTATCTTTGTCATTTTATTTTATATTATTAATTTTGGGACAAAGGTCTCTGAATTCACTTATTTTTGCAAACGCTAGCAAAATGGAAATAACACTTCTATATGTGCAAGAAATATTTTGTTTGAAAGATGGTGTAGGTAATATAGACACACAACTTAATAAGTTAAATCTATTACACTACACAATCATGCAAGACTAAGATTATGAGCACATGTAGATTACCAAAATAGTGAGTGAATGAATCATTGATTAACATAAAACATTACTCATACTTAGAGGCATGCTATGCAATCTTACACAATTTTTTGAAGACCATTTCTTTGCACATAATAAGATTAAGGTAAAGGCATGACAAGATAAAACAATGTTTAGGAAACTAGAAATGAAAATTAGACATTGAAGAAAAATCTTTAAGTTTGTGCCATATCAATCATGACCATTTGAAATGAAAGGACTAAGCTGTTTTGCTCAAGTGAAGTTTTTATGATCAAAGCATATTTTTGTAAACATTAAAAACAAACAAATGATAAAACATATTTTACAAAATTTTGGATTATTTAATTTTTTGTTTTTTTTAAATAAGACAAATAGGAAACAATTCAAAACGACAAAGAATATGCATGAGAAAAAATACTAGAATTTATTTTAGAAAACATAGAATGAACATTCAGCCAAAGGAGCTAACTTCAGGCGTTAACTTCTTAACGCACAAACATACCACTATTTTCTAAGTTTTTTGAAAAAAAACTTCTTTGAAATAGAGTGTATACATAAAAACCTTCTTAGTGTAGAAATTTCAAAGAATTTGGAGATGATCAGAAGGCTATTTAGGCATGTTTTTTGGTAGTTTTAAAATGGTATTTTATTTTGTTAGGGTATTTGATTTTTCTAGTGACAAAGGTGTGAATAATATGTAGACACATATATATAATAGGCAAGATCAATATTCAAAAAATAGGGAAAGAGAAGATAATGCCTGACGTTAAACTTAATGCTGGCGTTGACCATACTTTAAATAAATACCCCAAATCTCGAGTTCTTCCCTCATTCCCTTCATTTCAAGCAATTTTTCTGCTAGTTTTGTCGACAACCCCCTTCTTAGATCAAGGTATACTTCTTGTTTTTCTTCTTTTATTTTTAATTAAATCCTTTCTCTACCCTTAATTACTATTCCTTTGAAGTATTGAAGTGTTTCATAATGGTAGATGGTGGATCTAGGATTTTGAGATCTAGGGTTTTTGGTTTTTGAGTTATAGAGTTGGGTTTTTGGGATTTTTACCAAAGATGATGTTTTTCTTTGAATTTTTAGGAGTTTTGAGTTCTATTGATGATTTCCTTTGTTCTTCACTCCTTATGAAATTTTTCGAGTTCTAGGAGTGAGTGAAGATCAACATTATGTACTGGAGATGATAAAAAATCTGGCAGCATGCGCCTGGCATTAACAGTAATGCTGGGAATTGATATAGTGGTTTTTGTGTTGATTTTCATTCGTGTCTTAATGTGCAGGTTATGGATGCTTCCAGTTCTCATGGTGTTCGTTCTAGAAAATCTTCTTCCCGTACACCACACGAGTCTTATCAGTCTTATACAGGGATAGAGAAGGCATCAGTTGGCATAGGGGTGGTGTTGCAGATAGACCTCCCCCGACATGCACATATACAAAATCTCCTTGCTGCATCAGGGGTATTATCAGTGATTCCTAATGATTGAATTTCGACAGACTTTGTTCGTGAGTTCTATAAAAATTTGTTTGATCCATCGAATATAGAACTTAATGGAGGAGTGATGTCGATGATGCAATATGAAGTTGTCTAGCTCACTCATGAAGATTTGAGGAATGAGTTTGGGTTAGTGGAAAGTGAGAATCATCTTGATGTGGTGGAAAAGTATCGGGCAGAGCGAGACTGGTCACAGGTGAAGTTGGTTTTGCATGGGAAAGATTGTAAGGAGCAGATTACATATGTTTCATCACTCAGGGAAGATGCATTCATAATTCATGATATTTTGCATCACACCATAATGTTGAAGTCCAGTGATACTAAGAAGATTACTACTCATCTTAGTATTGTTACCTATCATAATTTATAGGAAGAGGGATTTGGCATGGTAGATCTTCTACTTTCACAGATTTGGTATACATTTAAGTTGAAGGATCTGAGAAGGTCTCATCTTAACACTCTTACTTTGGGTGGACTCATTCAATGGGTGGTGATGGAGAAGTACATAACCCAACAGAATTATATTAACGATCTTGTCCCAGAGCTTAATTCTACTTCAACCATTCGAGTTCTTCGGCCACGAGATGTACCATCATCTTCTCGACCACCCCTTCGATGAGGAGTCTTGCTTCGTGAGATGAGTTGGGATCATCATGAGTCATTTGAAGATTTCAGGGAGAACGTGACACGCCATATGCCACAAATCGAGAGGATGATGCGGTATATGATCAAGGCCCTGAAGTTGAAGCCAACACCAACAGAGGAGAGGGAGTGGGACATTGCCGTGGAGGATCCACCACGCCACTCGACTCATCGTACTCAAAGGTCAAGGGATTGATGAAGTTCCAGTACTGAGGGGACAGATTATATTAGTGAGAGTAGATAGTTTTAGGGAGTTTCCTTTTTGCAATAATAATAGTTTTAAATTTGGACAACTAAATTCTAACGCCGGCGTTAACACTTGCGTCAGGCGTTAGCAGTTATCATGATTTTTAAAATTTTGCTTTTTCTGAGTTTTATTAATTTTGTGAAATGTCTCTTTGCTATGTTTTGGTTTTATTCAGGTTTTCATAGGTTTGATTTTATTGCTTTAATAGGTCTTCACATAACCATTGGTGGATTTAGTCATGTTAAATTATTTTTATAGGGATATGAGCTTATAAAAAGAAAACTTCAAAATGGCTTCTTTGTAAAAAAAATTGTATTAGCTTAACAATTTTAATATTCAAGTTATTTAATGAATGACATTGTAAAGAATAGATAAAAAGGTATTGATGGGTATTGATATGACTTATTATTTAATTTCATTTTTGATCAATTTATCATTAGGTTTATGAGATAGATTCATATTTTAAGATATATATGATTGTAACTATAGTAAAATACAATAAAATAGAAGGAGTTTTAAGTATATCATGAAGAATATTATGGGCTATTCATTTTCATTTGGGTCTTCTTCATGTTATTGTATGATTCCTAATGACACAAAAATTTAGGTATCCAAAAAGGACAAAGAGGGATGGTTCCTTTGGGTACCCAAATACATCGAGTCTGCTTTTGAGAAGACAAGGATGAGTGGACCCTTCCATTTGACATTAGTGCATCATTCTTACGTATGGGTCTCCATTCATATCTTGGAAAGACATTAATTTTATCTTTCAAAATTCCATTGTTATTTACTTGATTGTTTGGATAAAAATGACTTGAGTTTGTTTAAGGGAAATTTATTTGCATTTAAATTTATGCTGGGATAACCATTATGTTGTAAATGATGATGTTTTGGAAATTCTTTTACAAGTTTTTGTTGTTTTTTATTTCCTATGTTTTGATTAGATAAATTTTGCAAATTTGTATTTAACTTGTTTTTGAATTTTGCTTGATATTGTGAATGTAAGTTTTGAGAGTTTTCCTTTATGATTTCCACAAGCGAGTTGATTTTAGTTTCTAATTCATAATTCTTAACTTTGAAATTTTGTTTTGCTTTATTATAAGCAATTGTGTTATTTTTAAGAGTGGTAACAATGAAGTCAATGTGAGTTTGATAGTCATTTCTTAATTCCTCAAATGTTTCATCCATCTCCTTGATTTCAATTTTATAACTTTGTCACTTAGCACAATTACTTTTCAAAGATGAATTTTCTAAAGATAATTTTTCATTGTGTTCTTTTGCAAAGACAAGTTCCTTTTCAAGTTCCTTGTATTTTTCATTTAATTCATTAAATTCTATACAAGTTATTATATTTTCTACTAAAGAGACGTGGCTAAAACTAGATAAATCAGAATTTGATTCTACATTAACTTTTGCTTTTAAACCTTTATTTTCTAAGCGCAATTTGCAATTAGCAATTTTCAATTTCTTAATTTTGCGCTTTGTAATTTGTAGCAATTGTAAAGTAGAAATAGAGTTCCAAACAATAAGAGAATTTGATTTCCTTACAGTGCTTTTGGATGCAGTGAGATTTGACAATAAAGTTCCTTTGTTATCTTCATCTTATTGGCACTCCGCTTCCATAAAAAAGATTTCTTCTTTTCTTCCACTTGATGTGCACTCCATTGATCCATCATGAGAGGAGCTTTCTTGACCATTTGTGCAAGTTTGTATGTTCTCCACAACTTGGGTTTGTTCCATACTTGTGAGAGGAAGACCAAACATTTCTTCAAAAATATTTCATACTTTGTATGCACTAGAAAAACAATATATCAATTTAAAAATATCTTGAGATAAAACACAAAAAATATTTTTTAAAGCCTTTGCATTTAGGTGACATTCCTTTTTATTCAATTCATTTGCTGGTCTTACTACTGCTATATTCCATGTTTCGATATATAAGGACTTGAGAAATTTTTCTATTCAAATTTTCCACCCATTATAATTTTTCCCTCAAATAATGGAGGTGCTAGTGATTCTTCATTCATATAAAATATCTCCCCACTCGTAGAAGCGAGATCATGATTAAAGAGCGCCATTATTCCAGGTTGTTAGACCGTATTGGAATAACCTACCTCTGATACCACTTGTTGGATCTTGAGGCACCCTTGGGGGGGGTGAATAAGGGTTTTAGAAAACTTTACGATTTTAAGAAAACTTTTGTGATTTTCCAATAAATAAATTAAAACAAAAGTAAAGAGCTCTTGAAAAGAAATGAAATCAATTTTATTTAACATGAAAAAAACCTGATTATCATTTATAAAATTTGATTACAAAATTTGATTTATATGATGTTAGAAATCAAGGCGAATATGAAATACTCTTTTCATTTTCTATACTGACTCTTCTAACTAAGAGCCGGTTGGATTTAGACGATCTTTCCCCGGATACGGCCTAAAGGCGCTCTAGCCTTTCCATCCCCAGAAAGGCCCCGAGTACCCCATAGATCTACTCCCTAGACCTAGTCGCCACAACCGCGATGAATTCCCCTAAGCCGCTCACGGACCTAGTCACCAACAACCATGGCAAATTCATATAACCAATCATAATAAAAGAGTTACAAAAATAAAACACAAGTAAAACTCCCTATGAAGAATTCTGGAGATGGTGAAGACTCGCTGAATATCATCGAAGTCAAAGCGTGCGTTCTTCATGTTGGGTGAGTGTTGATCCGATCCTCCTTCAAATTCTTCTATTGATTTTGTGTGGGAGATGGTGATCTGGAAAATACAGCCCTCACAGAGTTTCTGAAGTGCTGGAATAAGGCTCTCTCAAATCCGTAGTTGAAGAGAACGAATGCCACCTTTTTTTCGGGCTGGAAGCTAAAGCCAGCATTAAGGCTAACGCCAGGCATTGACCCAATATTGAAAGAACTTGATAGCTCGGATCTTCAAATTAGGAAGGAAATACTGCATCTTTGGAAACATTCATTTTAGCCAACCTTAACGTTGGCATTATGTCAAATCATTCCTAAAAGGCTCCTGCAATCACGGCAGCTTCCCTTCATGCCATTTTCTTCGAGTGTCAACATCGGTGTTAAGTCCTAATGCCTGGCGTTAGACAATTTTCATTATTTCAGCTTGTGGGCAAGTCCATACCAACAATGCAGCATCCTAGTGTCAATATAGTTCAAACTTGCATGCTAAGAACACAATGGCAACAAGATAAAATGCAAGTTGGATTGGTTATTCTCAAATCAAAGGGATGCGAAAAACCATGTTCCAACAGAATCGTTATCTGGCCTCTGGTATTTGTCATGGTGATTGTTTCGATGTAGCCCAGTTGCTGGTTTGGAGATTAAGTTTACGAGTCTCCTACTATCCACTAATGATTTCATGCACCAAATCTCTTGAGGCGGTCCTATCTATGGGTAAGAAATGATAATGTCACTTGATATGGGAATTAGGGACAGCGGAGTTTAAGCTATAAGCAACTACTTTCCCATTAAACTCTCCCCTTAGTCACTTTGGGTGTCATAAGGCCTTATTCAGTCTAAACCTGAGGTCAATTTATGATTAGGATACACTATGAAATCGTGTTGGTGCGTCAATACTAGAATGATGTCCTAGTTGGGTTGGTCTAACTCATTGATTAATGGACTATTTTGTGTGATTTTTACACATGGGCACACCACTACTTCCGCTGCTAGTTTGTCCTCAAACTAACTCGAGTGGGGTGTCCCAGGGATTTGTGGACTTCTATCTCGTTGGATCATTTGTTCAAGTGATACCAATTGTAAGATCCCTCTCCCGCACCTGGAGAGTTCCTGGATCTTATGCCCAGAACCGCTGCCTTACGGTGGTGCTAACACACGAGTTAGCCGCCTCCACAAGTCACAGATCCTGCCGACAAGAACGACCAAACAGGCCAACAAGAGATAAGAACAAAACTAAGTAAAATAAACAAAGTCCACAATCACACAAATATATATATATATATATATCTACATATGAATACAAGTCCAACAATGAGTACAATAAATGAAAGAGAGTAAGGGATTATGCCCGGTACAAGTCCAAAATAAAGTAAAACAATTGTCTCACTCAACATCTATGCGGAAGCTATCAAACTTTTGTTAATATGTCGTTAAGTAGTGGTGCTGCGCGGAAACTGCTCCTCGGGTTTTGCCATCACGTCCTGTTGGTCGTACTGCTGCTCCAGCTCCTCGGAATCCTATGGTCACAACCGACTGTTAGTTATAAAGACTAAGCCAGTTTTGTTCACGCCTCATCTCGCGACTCCTAGGCATCGTGCGGAAGGATGAAGCGAAGGACAATAAGGGGTAAAATAAGCAGGTGACAAGTGGCAAGACTAGCAAGGCATATGTACTAAACAAATATTGAAAATGATTCTAAGCTAGCACAAGTGTGGTATATCAGCATTAAATAAAGGCAGTACAAAAAGGAGTAGATATAATAATAAGGAAGAGCAGCTATGAAAAAAACCTAAGCTTATGGGAATGCCCATACAAACCTATAAGTTAAGGCATCTGGCACTAAGGTAAATTCATCGTATAAAAGAGCCCATACTAATTTTTACAATGAGGTCTTGTTTATGCAATGATGATATGCTATGTTGTGCAATGCAATGATGTAACTCACCCACCCGACTCTGTACGTACATACCTTTTGTTAGCTCCCTCTATTCGAGTGTGTTTCAGGTACCTAGTTGAGGCAAATAGGGCAGTGGATCGGGCATGTCCACTTCTATGCTTATGTCACACATCTCCCAGCCTAGACCTCTTGTACGCCCCTAAGAACACACAGGGTATCCACGTACTGTCTGGTAACACCACCTCTATATTCCCTTTTCGTGTCTCCGCTCAGGTACACCCCGTTGAGGCAAACAGAGGTAGTGGATCAGGTCCTCCACTCCTAAGCTAATATATGAAACTACATCTGGCCTAGACCTTTATGTACGCCCCTAAGAATACACAGGGTATACGCATACAACTTGGTTCATCAATGCCTCTAAGTGAAACACCGAGCCCTCAGCTCATAGGACTTGACCAGTCATTCCTTATAATACCGAGCCTACCGCTCGCAGGACTTAACCCGATCTTCTTTGATAATACCAAGCCTACCGTCTCGTAGGACTGTTTAGTCCTTCCTAGACAATACTGAGCCAACCATTCGCAGGACTATCCAGCCCTTCTTAAATAGTGCCGAGCCTACCGCTCGCAGGACTATCTAGTCCTTCATAGACAATACCGAGCCTACCGCTCGCAGGACTAAACCCATCCTTCCTTATATAATATCGAGCCAACCGCTCGCAAGACTTTCTAGTCCTTGTATCATTTTGTCCCTAATTTGGGACGAGGTTTACATTATCAAATTCTCTGACTTTGACTACTCTTATCTATCGTTTAGTTATGCTTATAAGTTTAGGGTGGATCCTGGACTTCCTGAGGGCTACCCGGCGAAGGGCTCGCAGCGGTACTAGGGAATTCAATAGGCTGAAGCCCAAATCCCCCTCTCCAGGATAATTACTCTTATTGGTGGCTGCCCATTCTTTTATACCAGTTTCCTCTCTATTTACTCTAAAATCCTAAGAAGGATTACAAATAGATCAGACAAATGAGTGTCAATGTTCAATTGAACATCAAACCCTACCTTTCTTAGTGACCGATTATTTGTATGTCATCACTCAATACCTACTTAGGGCCCCAATTCATACACCAATCACACTTATACTTGCTGACTGTCATTCCTCACATCTACTATCATATCATTGTCAATTCCCAAATTAATAGTTTTACTAAACACACCCCAAAACCTTTCTTCTAGTGTATGTCACTAATGGTTAATCCTTTAATCAATGTATGCCTTCATAATGATCGGTGGTTTATCAATTCTATGTGTGATGATCATATGGGGTCTAAGTCAAATATTCAGTTTTACTATTCGAAGAACCAATTGTCCTCAAGTGTGATAACATGACTTAGAAAGGAGACTACATGATCCTCTATCTAATATGTACTCAAACAAGGTTCTAGAAGTTGTATAGATGATAAACTTCAGATTTTTCATTCTTTTCCTTTAATTAAATTATATTGGGCCTATAATTTAATGCCTTATATTTAAGATATTCATCAATTTACACATGAAGTGTCAATTATCATGACCCAAAGGGTCCAATAAAGTTTCCAGAGGTTCATATTGCTATCAAAAGTCGATGTACAAATTTCTATAGCCTTCCAGTGTCAATAATTCAAGATATAAATTTCTCAAGATATAACTCAAAGTTCTACATTGTGAAGGAAGTATGATGCCTTCCTAATAAATAAATCTAGCAAAATTTCTAAAGGTTCATATTGCGATCAAAAGTCTATGTACAAATTTCTATAGCATTCCAGTGTCAATAATTCAAGATGTAAATTTCTTAAGTTATAACTCAATGTTCTACATTGTGAAGGAAGTATGATAACCTCTCAATAAATAAACCTCATCAAATTTACAGAGGTTCATAATGAAATCAAAAGTCTCTGTACAAATTTCTATAGCATTCCGGTGTCAATAATTGAATATGTAAATTTCTTAAGTTATAACTCCATATTTATATTGTGAAGGAAGTATGATAACCTCTCAATAAATAAATCTCACTAAATTTATAGAGGTTCATAATGCTATCAAAAGTCTATATACAAATTTCTATAGCATTCCAGTGTCAATAATTCAAGATGTAAATTTCATAAGTTATAACTCCATATTCTACATTGTGAAGGAAGTATGATAACCTCTCAATAAATAAATCTCACAAAATTTACAGAGGTTTATAATACTATCCAAAGTCTATGTACAATTACTATAGCAATCCAGTGTCAATAATTCAAGATGTAAATTTCTTAAGTAATAACTCCATATTCTACATTGTGAAGGAAGTATGATAACCTCTCAATAAATAAAGCTCACAAAATTTACAGAGGTTTATAATGTTATCAAAATTCTATGTACAAATTTCTATAGCATTCTAGTGTCAATAATTCACGATGAAAATTTCTTAAGTTATAACTCCATATTCTACATTATGAAGGATGTATAATAAATGTTGAACCATAAATTTCATAAAAATTTCCAGAGATCTCAGGTGGTCTTATAAATCCAAATATCCATTTTCATGCAGCTTTAAGTTCATTAGCTTACGTAAATTTGGGGTGAAGTAAATTGGAATAAATGAATAAATGATGAATAATGAACTATATTATCTTAAAAAATTCCACCAAAAATCTACAGAGTGTAATATTACTCTATTAAGTGAATCCCAGAAATTTCTAACTTTTCAGAAAGTTTTGACCCTAAAAATTCTCATTTAAGGTATATGTAACAATTCACATAAATTCTAAATTTCCTAGCGAAATCAACCCATGAGTTTATTATATTCTCCAAGGGATATTATCTCATAACCCTAAGTGTATGTTTTATGTTTCATGAGAATTGACCAAGGGAAAACCTTTAGATTCTCAAAACATTATTGCTTAAGAACCTTATTGGTCACCTTTTAACACCTAGATTTTTAGAATGTGAATTTCATTCACATACAAGAGTCCAATTGGGCTCAACAATTAGCTAGGGCATATTCATGGTCTTATTATCCTGCCACCCAAAATTTGGGTTAAGATAAGTTGATTTACCTATGTAAATCTAGACTTACATTATAGTGCTACATGCACACGAAAAATCCCTCTTGCATGCATGTGGAGATTCCTTCCCATGCATTAAGACGAATTATCTCAAATTTGTACCAGACACTTTTATTGACTTATTTGACCTTCCAAAGAAGATTTGGTGGATTTTGAGTTCATATAACCCAATAATCACACCATGCATGATTAACTAAAATATTTCCAAAACTATGAAAAAATATTCTCCAAAAATTCCAATTTTTGGACAGAGGGTAAAAATAGCTAACATATATCTATGGTTAAAATATCATTTCATTCACCCACAAATTTGAGAGATATGCTAAAAATACTCTCTGTGTTATAGGCACACCATTTCATACACTAGACAAAACTTGTATGTTGAAAATATAAATTTTCATAAGTCCAAATGGCCCAAACTTTTATACAGGGACTCTCATGGTCTTATTTGACCTTCCAAAAAAGATTTGGTGGATTTTGAGTTCATATAACTCAATAATCATGACATGCATGATTAATTAAATTATTTCTAAAACCTTAGTAAAATTTACTCCAAATATTCCAATTTTGGTGCATAAAGTAGTCCTAGGGCACATGCATGCATGTCTAAAATTTCAACCTCATACCATCATTCATTTAAATGTTATTCAAATAATATGGGCTGTCCCCTCCTAGGGACCAGTCCCACTAAAACGGCCCTATAGGGGGCTGTAGGGCACTAAATCAATTGATTCGAAGCTCATTAGAAAGGTAAGACCCTAAGATACAACTTTTATGTTGAGCACGTAGCTATATCTGTCTCTAAGTGGTTCAAAAGTTAGTTTGAAGGTACTGTCCAGTTTGTGACAAATTTAAATGTTTATTAAATTAAAACTTTAATATATAATCTGTCCAGCACAGATCTTAAAGCATAGTTGGACGACAATCGTGCGTCTTCCTCCTCCTGTCGATGACTGGGAACGAAAATTCCTTTAGCTTTTGCATGAGCCACCACCGGCCACCCGACCACTTCCCCAGGCGGCCACCGCCACCACCACCTCCGTTGAGGTGGTGGCTATCGCCTGGCGGTGGTTTTGCCGCTGGAGGTGGTGTTTTTCGGCCAACCTCATGTTGAGATTTTCATGGAAATTTCTCAATTTTTCTCACATGGATCTTGCTCGATTGAGCTCGATATCACCTTCTAAGGATCTAGAAGTCTAGCACAGAGGGAGAGGGGAAAAAACCGAACCTCTAATGGGCTTGTTGGCGGCTATTTCTCGAATTTGCCATGGCCGATTCTTAAATTTGAGCTCCATGCCATTTCCTCTATTCTCCACCAAATCCAGCAATGTCAGGCTTGATTCTAGCTCCCATCCACCTTCTGAAGCTGATGGAGGGGTGTAATGGGGGTGAGGTTGGCTGGTTGCGGTGATTTGAAAAGGGGGAGGTCGGCTATGGGCTTTGGATGCTCCTCCTTTGCTCCAAGTGTCCACCATCTCTGGAATTCTACTATACATTACTGCTGGAGCTCAGTGCAAGGTTTGGGTAGAGGAATGGAGGGCCAAGTGGCCTCCATTCCTCAAATTCCTCTTTGTCTTCTCTTGACTTTGGGGGAAAAGTCAATTTTGCCCCTTTGCATGTCCATCCCTCCTCAATTCTGAGGGCATGCGAGGTCATATGTCATTGGGATGTAGGATGGGCCTCCTATTGAGGCCTTAGCCCACGGGGATTTGGTTTAATCCCATTTAAGCTCAATTTAGGCTTATTTGACCAAGTGTTGACTTATATGGTTGATTTGGTCAACTGATGGGTTGACTGGTTGCATATGTTGGTCTTGAGTCCCTTTACATCACCCAATGTTGAATGGGTCATGGTGATGCCCTAATTGGGTCAATTTAGCCATTATGTGTGATTTTGACCAAAATTGGGGGAAAGTTGACTTTGGTCTAATTGTTGACCACTTGATGGGGCTTTTGGGTTCATTGGATCCCCTATGATGTTATAAGACTAGGGGTGAAGTCAATTTCATGTTTTTTGGGGGGGGGGGGGGGTCAATTGGACATATTGGTGAAGGATTCACCTATGTTGACCTTAAGGGTACTTTGGTCAATTTGGGCCAACTGGTGACTCCATGATAGGGATTTTGGGTGACTTGTACCCCAATTAGGGTTTGTAATACTGTGGTGGGGTCAATTTGATCATATGAAGTCTAATTGACCAAATTTGAGATGAATTGGCCTATGTTTACCAATTTTGACCTAGAGTTGGTTTGGTCAAATTGCCCAAAATTAGTGACCCTATGATGGGGCTTCTGGGTTACTTGGGTCTCTCTTAGGGTTAGGGACCTATTGGTAAGTTCAATTTGAGTTGTTGAGTCCAATTTGAAGTAAATTGGCCAAGGTTGACCTTTGCACTTCTAGGGTGCTTATAGCAATTTTCCTAAGTCCAGGTTGACATAGGGTCATTCCATGACCTCTACTCACCACTTCAACCCTAACCCTAACCCAAGGGGTCTAGAAGGCAAAGGGATGTTACACATGATGCTTCATTTGTATTTTTCATATGGAGCCTTAAGTACACTAGACCCAAGGTCTTTTCTTCCTTTCCAGTGAGGAGAATTACTGGCCCCACTGGAAGAACATCCATTTTCAAGTGACCATACATGCTATCATGGTCATAATTGTTAGATGCAAGGACCACATTTTTGAAGTTGGTCTACTATACTTTCTCTTTTCCATCATTTCTTTTCTTTGCCTCAACCTTTTTGTTATAACCTTAGCCACTCCTATACTGGGCAGAAAGGTCTTCAATGTTTGGCAATATAGTATGTAGCTTAAAAAACTTAGCCACTAGCATCCTCTCATTGAGGAGCTTCTTCTCAAGATTCACAATGATCTTGTTCTTATTGCTTATGGTCCCAATTTGGATTATTAACAGACCTCTCATCTTGCTAATCTCTTTGCTTATATGAGTCAGTCTTTCAACTGTCTCATTACAAACAGATTTAGCAAGTTTCAGGGTTTCAATTTCCTCAGCTTTCTTCTTAGCAAGCTTCTTGCTCTTTTTGAGTGCTTGCAAGACTACACCATATTGGTTGACCATATCATTGAAATCTTTTTCAGATTTAGATTCACCCTCTTCAACATGTGATGAGGATGCTTTTGAATCTGCACCAGTCTCATACTCAGAATCAGATAGAGAAAGGGGGGGGGGGGGTCTTAGTGATTACCTCATCAGGATGAGTTTCATCCTGATATCCCTCATCTGACTTGGCCATTAGACCACATCATTCTTCATCTTCACTATCACTATCTGACAATGATAGGGGAGCCCTGATGCACACCATGGTAGCATGATAGATTTATTATTCAACAACAACAACAACAAGCCCAATGAGGGCCTTTTCATCATCTGAATCTGAAGAGCTAGAGTCACTATCAATCCAACTCCTCGTCTTCTTTTCCAAGAGACTCTTTTCAGATATCTTGGCCTTGTAATGATTTTCTCCTCTGCTTCCATTATCTCCTTTCTTTTGACTGGACAGTCAGAAATGACATGTCCAGACTTGTTGCAACAGTAGCAAACATTGTTAGAACTAAATGTTTGTTCTATTTAGAACCATACCATTCCCCTTTGGGGTCTCTTCTTGGTCTGGCAGTGATGCTGTGGGGCTTCCTTAAGCTGGAGGCAGAGGAAGACTTGTACTTCCATTGTCTCCTTCTGTGCAACATCTTCTTGAACTATTTGGAGAACATGGTAAGTTCTCCATCAGTTAACTTATCTTCAATGGAGTACCCTGAGTTCTCTGTATCAAATTTTCTCCTTGGAGGGGTGGTGGTATTCTCTCTGCATCTTTTATAGCTTTCAGCTTTGAAAGCTACAAACTTGTCCTTGCTGTTTGCCTTACTGCCCTCCCCCTCAGCCTTTCTGGTTTTCAGTTGAAGCTCATGGGAAAGCAACTTCCCAAATAGATTCTGTGGTTGGATCATCCAGATTACCCATCTCCCTTATGACACAGATCTTCATATCCCATTCCATGTTGAGGGATCTAAGAAATTTGTCATTTAGATCATAATTTGTGAATATCCTGCCATAGGTCCTCAACCCATTGACAATTTCAGAAGAATCTTTCATAGCATTCAGCAACGGAATCCTTCTTCCCTTGCTTAAAAACTTCATACTCCAGGTTTAGTAAGGATTTTTTGACATTCCTTACCTCAACTGTGCCCTCCACGTACACAATCAATGTATCTCACATTTCCTTGGCAGTGAATCAGATTTTGGAATGTGAAATCATCTATGGCACTGGAAATAATGCTCTTGGCCCTTTTGCCCATATTGGACAGAACAACCTCATCTTTGGTCATCACAGTCAGCTTCTTTGGGACTTGTAGATTTGCATCTGTTGTTTATACCTTTGTGGGGATGAAGGGTCCCTCTTCAACTGTAATAAAGATTCTAGAGTCTGAGGCTTTCATAAATAGCTTAGCCATTTGCTGCCATATACTGGAGTTCTCTTTTCTACAGATAGGCAACTTCATTTAACTGAGCTCTTTATAACTTTCACCTGAAATCATGGTGAATAGACTAAAGTTTTTCTTTAGGAACTTGTTCAGACTGTTAATTCCTTTTTGAACAACCTACCTTTGAAACCACTTGAAAGTTTGATATGTAGTTTAATCACCTAGAGGGGGTGAATAGGTGCTTCAAAAATATTTTATTTTCTTTTGAGTTGTTGACTATTCTAGCTCAGCGAAAGTAAAACAAACAACACAGAAAAGCACACTTGTATTTATAGTGATTCCCTAGATGATGGGTACCCCCTTCCTGCTTCACTTGGCTAGTAGTGTGCTAGACTCGACCAACTCCTCCAAAAACTCATATCAATTAGATCTTACAACTCAGGAACTCAGCAAGTCCCATACCTCAAGTTCCCTCCTAGAATCTACCTCGAGTGCCAGCAGCAACCCTACCTCAGAGTGCATGCACTCCTAAAACTCAGATCCCCAGCAAGGATCCTACAACTCATATTTCTTTAGAAATCCTATCTCATGTCCTCACATACCCTACCTAATACTTTCAGCAAAGTCCAACACTCAGGCCTTCTTAGAAGCCCTACACTCAGGCTATCGGCACAACCCTACCTCAGATTTTAATGAGATCTTACAATAAGATATTAGAAGAATGTTTACAATAGGTAGACTCTTGAAAGATATTTCTGTAAGCAGCTTGAGTCTTCTTAGAACTTTTTGGAGAGAAAGTCTTCTTTAACAGCAATATTGAAATGCCAATGGATGAGCCTTCTGTTCAAGATCAGTGCTGAGCTTTCTTTTATGAAGAAGTCTTCTTGCTCTCAAGAGTGAGAGATTTCTTATTGAAGCTTGGCCTCTTCTTCCTTTTCTTTCTTTTAAAAGAGACTTGCTTTTTACTGTTCTATTGCATTGTAGTGGCAGAAAATTTTTTCTCTTTTTGAATTCTCAACGATATAAGCTCAAAGGTCAGGGTTAGTCGACCCTCTCTTATCCTTTTATAGCTCTGAACCTTCAAATAGTCGAAACTCAAAAAAAGTTATCTCATACCGCTTTTCAGACGTGATTGATTTGACATCTGATTTTGTCATCTCCATCTATTTTAAATTAAGCCTTCTGAGCTTCACAAGATGATATCATCATGTGAACCTTATTGTCACGATGATAAAAACTTAGATGGCTTTACTTGAGCTTTCAAAATGATATCTCCCTTTGATAATTGTTCTTCAGTTCTCCCATGGATATCATCGTGTGAAGCTTGTTGTCACGACAATATATGCCTTAGCTGGCTTTTCTTAAGCCCTCACAACGATGTCGTAGTGTGAAGCTTGTTATTACGATGATATATGCCTAAGCTGACTTTTCTTGAGTTCTCACAATGATATCGTCGTGTGAAGCTTGCTGTCACGATAATATATGTCTTAGCTGACTTTTCTTGAGTCCTCACAATGATATCGTCATGTGAAGCTTGTTGTCACGATGATATATGCCTTACCTGGCTTTTCTTGAGTCCTCATAATGATATCATGGCGTGCACCTTATTGACATGATGATATATGCCTCAACATACTTTCATTGAGTTCTCTCAATGATATCATCGTGTGTACCTTGTTGACACGATGATATCTTCATGTTCTTCTTATTATTATGTTGATTTTTGACTGACTTCTTCTGCTGCCTTCTGTGAGTGATCAAAATGATATCGTCGTGTGAGAGTTATATATATGATGATATTTAACTTAGACATTTGTGCTTAATCTCCACACATTACATATAAGGTATATTATGTCCCCACCTGCTCATGTCACATCAAATAGATATCAAATACAAAATGTACTTATCATTAACATAGATACTTATTCAAACCTGGAATATTGTGGGCAGTGTTCCCAACAATAATCATGGATCATATGTGTTTGGCTCTACAGTACCAACAATCAAAGTAAAGGTCATCCCTTAAAGTCTTGTCACTGAGATGAATCATGTGACTATACAACCAACCATCCACCATGCACACAACCACAAGATTTATATATGAAATGCAAAGAATACAATAGTCTGCTCTTCTGATCATAAGTATCCTCACTCCATTCAGAAAGTGACTCAGAAGAGGAGGTACAATAGATATGAATGTTGGTGTTGTGGAAAAATTGCCCACTTTGCCATAGACTGTTGGTTCAATCCAATAGTGCAAAGGGCAAAAAATATGAGGTTTGTTAGTAGTCTTGTTGTGAAGCATCCCGTGATTATGACTAACAAGAACCAATGACCCAAACCTATTTGGGTTCCTAAGGTAAACTAATCTATTTTGCAGGATAGCCCAAAAGCCAACAAAAAATCCTATTTGGCATTTGGATAAAGAATGTTCCAAGAAAATGACTGGAACAAGGGGACATCTACATGACTTATCTCTGAACAATTTCATACGTATATTAAGGGGGAGAAATCTACAGAGTCCATCATTGCTCTACCCCTCCTATAAAAAATAAGGGGGAGCAAGTCTCAGATTCACTGATGTAGAAGTCATCTTGGAAGGACATCACGATGCACTAAAGATGGATTCGGTTGAGGGGAGACTCATAATGGGCTCTCAGTCCAAACAGCAGTTGATGGGGAGACTCATAATGGGCTCTCTGTCCAAGAAGCAGTTGAGGGGAAGATTCATGAAGAAGTCTGGAAGTATTAGCAGTTGTTGAGGTGGAGGCTCAACTAGAGTCATCTGCCCTAGTTGGTCAAGTGTAAGGATATATTCTTCAATAACTTATTAAGAAGCCAAAAAGGGAAGAATATTACAAGAGACTATGGTCCTCCAAAATAGTAGAAATTGCAAAGTCAAAAAGGGGGAGACGAAATTGAAAAGTCAGAAAGGGAGAGAAGGTAACAATGTGAGGTACTCTAAACTACCTTGTTTGTAACACATGATTACTATTTTTGATATTTTTATTGTGTGTTGTTTATCATTGGTTGAGGTTCTAACTTCTTCAAATAGGGGGAGATTGTTGGGAACTTTGCCCTCAATATTCTTGAATTGAAGAAGTCCTTAAGTCAAGGATAAACACACTTAGTATTTGATGCATGTGTTTAGTTATGTTGATTTCAAGTATTAAATAGTGCAAGCCTAGCCTAGCGCTAGACTTAGTGTTATCAGACATATTTTTGCCCATGTAATCCCTCATTGTGTAAAACACAATATTGACCTACGATCTAGACTATGTTAGACTTGTTGTAACACCCTGCCAGTACGAAAAGTATAACAACAGGTCCGGCCGGGACCCCACGCCATACAAACCACACTAGCTAGGAGTTAAAAGGTGATAACCAGAAAAGTAATAACAAAACGAGAGTACAAAAACGTAAGCGGAAGCATTAATTAAACCATTCAAATAGACATGTCCACTATCATAGGAATGAGTCCAGAAGTAAGAGTTACGGCCTTAGGGCCTTACATCAAATCAATGTACAAAACTCCAAAAAAGCATACATCGGCACGCAGGCCGGCAATACATGAGAAAACAGGAAAAAGGCTGGCCTTCAAGGGCCAACTCAGCAGAAGGACTAACGCCCGCTATTTCCCGCTAGGCTCACCTGCACCTGCATAAGAACATTCCACCAAGCGGTGGCAAACAGAGTAACGGTCAGCGCAGCTGACCAAATTATAACGACCCCACCCCTTTCCCGGGGTGGCAGAGCTTCTACCCTGCAAGCAAGCTACACTAGCAAGTGCTAATATAAAGAAGGTGCAACTACACAAGGTGAGGTTTCAAGCACAATCAATCTTCTAGGTTGAGCATCAAAAAAGGGAACCTAGGTATGCACATGATGTTGGTTGGGTTCACCCGAAGGTTCCCCACAACCACCTAAGCAATCGCATGAGGCTAAACACAATATCAAATTCACAACACTCCACCCTAAGGGTCACAACCTTAGGTGGGAAACAAGAGCTTTTGGTCGGTCTAGGTATGACACCTTCCACGACCTCTCCCATGATCACACGACTTTCATGAGGAAGGGACCTCTCGCCGATCTGCATGGAAACGGGTTCGGTTTAGCTTTGCCCGTGCTCTAATCGTCGCGATCTATCGCACGACGCGGGTACGGCTTCACCTCGGCCCGTAAGGGTTTAGCATTTTCAAGTGCTACACTAAATATACGCTACGCACCTAACCCCTTTACAAGGATCTAGGCTTCACGAATTCTCAACAAGGGAGGTACATACGCTCCGCATCAATATCGTGGTGAAGGTTTGCCTTCATCCAAAACTCAAAGCATGGGGCTTTCGTAGGGATCTTCACAAGACGCCTACACTTAACTCCCGCAATACTATAGGTGAGTTCACGGAGTCATTCTCCGGCACGCATTCTAGGCCTAACCTAAATGCAACGTCGCAAATCAAGCATCGCCGATTCGGGCTCACGGCCACGAATAGGCTTCACACAAAATGCCTAAATCCGCACGACTACCGGATTTTCTACATGCAATATGCCGGGGACAGACACGATCTACCCGGAGTCCCGAAGGACTTGAGGAAATCCTACACTTCACCCATTTGGAGAAAGAGATACCTCATGCAAGCAAAGAAAGAGGAAAGAATGGACAAATACAAGTCCAAAGTTCGGGAGGAAGAATCGTTACCCTAGACGTGTTCTTCTTCGCCATGGATCCGAGATTCTACGCGGAGGGAAAGAACCGCACCGGGCTGCACTCTCCGGATCTGGAAACGGCTCGCGAAACGGAGCTCCGTCAATGGCGAAATCTCCTCTTCTTCTTCCTTGCCCCCTTCTTCTTCCTCTAGCCTAGGAGAGAGAAAAACTATGAAATAATGAGGGTTTAATCCCTCTCCAAAGCCCTAAGACCCCCAGCATTAAACCCCAGCCGTTGGATCGAATTCCAAGAAATTTGATCGGTCGGATCCTCTTCTCCGCTCAAAATCGCGGAACAGAATAAACAGGGCGCACGATCACAGGCGCACGGTCAGTGGTCGTGCGCGACGAGGGCAATGGTCGTGCGCACTATCCGGGACAGAACTCTGAATTCTTGCGAATAAGCGCACGATCGCTGGCGCACGATCACTGGTCGTGCGCGAAGAGGGAAATGGTCGTGCGCACTGTCCGAGACAGAACTCGATTCTCTTCTGAATTAACGCACGATCGCTGGCACACGATCACTGGTCGTGCGCGATGAGGCCACTGATCGTGCGCTAAGAGCAGACAGGGAAAATTCTAGCCTGCTTCACGTGCCGCACTACCACTCCGCCTACTTCGCGGAACTACCAGATTTGGGGTGTTACAACTCCACCCTCCTTAAAAGGATTTCGTCCCGAAATCCAGGAAACAGTAATAGCATAAATTACAGTTATACTTTACCTGAGGGAAAAAGCTCGGGATACTCCGCAAGCATCGTTTGCTCTCTCTCCCAAGAGAGCTCCTCTCGGCCGCAGTTATCCCACCGGACTTTTACCATCCGAATGGACTTGTTCCGCAGCTGCTTTACTTCGGTATCTTCGATGCGTAAAGGCTTGACTTTCGTCGACAACCCACTATCAACCGGAACTTTGCCGACCGCAACGATATGAGTAGGCTCTTGCACTGCCTTCCTCAACACTGAAATGTGGAACACGTCGTGCAGACCGCTCAGCTCTGCAGATAGTGCAAGCCGATAAGCCGCATCACCAACACGCTCCACGATCTCGAACGGTCCTAAGTACCTCAGACTGAGCTTTTTCAAGTGTCGAATCCTTGATACCCCTTTGAACGGTTTGATCTTCAAGTAAACCCGGTCACCGACGGCAAACTCTAAGTTCCTATGCTTGGCGTTGAAATACTTTGCATGCCTATCCTGGGCAACCAATAGCCATTCGCGTATAGACCGGATCGTCGAAGTTGCATCTTCAACATCCTTTCGCTTCAATAGCTTAGTATCGCCCGTTTCCGCCCAAGAAAACGGCGTACGACACTTCTTACCATAGAGGGCCTCGAAAGGAGCCATCTTTATGCTGGCTTGGTAGCTATTATTGTAGGCGAATTCGATCATAAATAGGTGATCCTCCCACCTCTTTCCAAAGTCTAGAGCGCACATTCGGAGCATATCCTCCATAGTCCTGTTGGTTCTCTCGGTCTGTCCATCCGTTTGCGGGTGGAAGGCCGTGCTGAACTTCAATTTTGTGCCCAACAGTTCATGGATAAGCCTCCAATCTTTCGATGTGAAACGCCCGTCACGATCGCTGACGATGCTACGAGGGACACCGTGCAGTCTCACGATACTATCCACATAGAGCTTTGCTAGCTTCTCTACGGAATCATCCTTCCGGTTCGGAATGAAGTGTGATACCTTTGTCAAACGGTCCACGATCACCCATATGGCGTCGTTTCCATGTTGCGATCTCGGCAATCCGTGCACGAAATCCATCGAAATATCATCAAACTTCCACTCCGGAATCGGCAAGGACTTCAGAAACCCACCGGGACGTTGACATTCCGCTTTCACCAACGCGCAAGTATGACACTTGGCCACGTAAAGGGCAATGTCTTTCTTCATGCCCGGCCACCAGAACAGTTTCTTCATATCCATAAACATTTTAGTGCTCCCCGGGTGGATCGAGTACTTGGTATGATGAGCCTCGTACATCAACTCCACCCGTAGAGTACCAACGTTTGGGATGCATAACCTTTCCTGCTTCCACATAAGGTCGTCTTCGAAGGAGAAATCAGCGTTTAACCCTTCAACGGTTTCCGCTTTGTATCGTTTCAAGCTCTCGTCCAACACCAATGCTTGTCGAACTCGGTCGGCAAGGTCGTAGTGAACTTCCGTCCAGTTCAAGCATGCTGAAGTAGACGTTCTCCTATCAATGCATATGATCTCCATTTCTTCTAGCTCACGGATTAGACGCTCATCGTGCATCAAAATCCAATTTGCTTGTGCGGGAGCCCGACGACTCAAAGCGTCTGCAACTACGTTTCCTTTACCGGGAGTATATTTGATATCGAAGGTGTAGTCCCCAAGGAACTCCATCCACCTCCTTTGGCGCATGTTCAACTCCCTTTGATCTAGTAAGTACTTGAGGCTCTTATGGTCGGTAAAGATATCGATCTTCACGCCATATATATAGTGCCTCCAAAGTTTGAGGGCAAAAACCACGGCCGCTAGCTCCAAATCATGAACCGGGTAATTCCTCTCGTGAACCTTCAGTTGCAGGGAGCCGTAGGCAATTACCTTCCCGAACTGCACTAGGACACAACCCAAACCACTTCCTGAGGCGTCGCTATATATTTCGTAGCCTTCCGTACCTTGTGGCGAGCATAGAATGGGCGCCGTGGTCAGACGGCTCTTTAGCTCTTCAAAAGCTCGTGCGCACTCGGGCGACCAAACAAACTTATGATCCTTCCTAGTCAGTTTTGTGAGAGGAAGTGCGATCCTCGAGAAGTTTTCCACAAAGCGCCTATAATAGCCGGCAAGTCCTAAGAAACTTCGGACTTCCGCTACGTTTTTCAACAAAGGCCACGCTTGGATCGCTTCTATCTTCGACGGATCAACTGCAATTCCTTCGCCACTAACAACATGACCAAGGAATGCCACTGACGGTAGCCAAAACTCGCACTTGGAGAACTTGGCATATAGCTGACTCCTCCTCAAGGTGCTCAGGACTGCGTGCAGATGCCCTACATGCTCCTCTTCCGACTGAGAGTATACCAAAATGTCGTCGATGAAGACGATCACAAATTGATCTAAATACTCTCGGAATGTCCTATTCATCAAGTCCATGAATACCGACGGTGCGTTGGATAGACCGAACGGCATTACCGTGAACTCGTAGTGTCCAAAGCGGGTACTGAACGCTGTCTTTGGACTGTCACATTCCCTTATTCGCAGTTGATAGTAGCCGGACCTTAGGTCTAGCTTGGAGTAAACCGTCGACCCCATCAGTTGGTCGAATAGATCATCGATTCTAGGAATCGGATATCGGTTTTTCTCGGTCAACTTGTTTAGCTCTCTATAATCAATACATAGACGCAAGCTCCCATCCTTCTTTTTCACAAAGAGGACCGGTGCACTCCAAGGCGAGGAACATGGACGTACGTAGCCTTGCTCTAGCAGCTCTTGCAATTGGACCTTCAACTCTGCCAATTCCTTTGGCGCTATTCGGTATGGTGAGCGGGCCACAGGTTTGGCACCTGGAACCAACTCGATACAGAAATCAATCTCCCGATGAGGCGGAGCCCCAGGGAGTTCGTTAGGAAACACGTCGGCGTATTCCGCTACAACTGGGACATCACACAACCTGGGCTTTGGCTCCGAAGCCTCCAACAAGGTGAAGAACAACTCGGCGCCTTTTCTCACCGCCTTAACCACTTGGAGAGCAGACATCAGCGTCTTGCTCGCTCCTCGCATACCGGCGAATGTGGTTTCATCGTCGGTGTTCGTTCCCAGAGTGATCTCCTTTGTATTGCAATCTATGCATGCTCGCTGCTCCGAGAGCCAGTCCATGCCGAAGATCACATCGAATTCAGCTAACTGTAGTAACGACGCTTCCAAGTCGAAATCTTCACTTCCGATCCGCACCTTCACACGGCTCTTCCTATCCGCACTCATTCGAGATCCATTGGGTAGCACTACTTCCAATCTATCCTCTACAAAGGTAGACGGCACTCCGATTCGCACCACGAAGTCCTCGGACAGAAAAGAGTGCGATGCACCCGTATCGAATAGAGCTCTCGTCGGATAGTTGAAAATTTGGATGAAACCTAATTGTACACAAATAACACATATAGTCGTACACCAGTAAGAATCATATACATAGCTGTAAAAGCTAACTTCTAATTCGTACCTGTGACGACATCGGTTTGTCGTATAGCTTCTTGTTGGCCAAGCGAATAGACTCTCGGCTGAGTCGGAATGTGTTGGGAGGTCGAAGACTCTGCCGCTTTGCCCTTTTCCGCAGCCCGAGCATAATCCACCGCTCGACACACCGCAGCTTTGTGTCCCACCTTCCCGCAGGTGAAACACGTAATAGGAGTCCGCGCGGTCGTGGCTCCCGAAACATTCGAAGAAGCTGGTTCCGCCTGTTTGAACTTCCGCTTGTTCCTTCTGAAGTCCGGCTTGGACTGAGAGGCCGGCGCATGAAACTCGGGTTTCTTTACAACACTCTTTGCTTGTACCCTCTTCATGTCCAACTCCAAAGATCAGGCGGTTTGCACCATCACTTGGAAGCCAAACGTCATAGGGCCTGCAAGGAGCAGCCTCAACTCGTCCCGAAGCCCTTCATAGAATTTATTCGTCTTCGTCTCCTCATCCTCCACCAATGCCCCCGCATAGCGACTCAGTCTGGTAAACTCATGTAAGTAATCGTCAATGGAGCGATCACCTTGAGTTAACCTCAGGAACTGGTTTTGTAACGCAATGCGTTGGGCAGAGGGGATAAACCGCTGGAGGAACGACTTTGAAAACTCGGCCATTGTTATTTCAGTAATGTCTCTATCGCCGAACTTGTGCAGTTCCTGCTCTTCCCACCACAGCACAGCCTCTCCGTCAAGAAGGAAAGTGGCTAAGGTGACCATCATGGCTTCGTCCGTCGCCGTCGCCCTCAGAGTTCTTCTAACTCTTGACAACCAGTCTTCTGCCTCCGTTGGGGACTCAGATCCCGAGAAGGTAGGAGGATTAAAGCTCAAGAAGTGCTTTAATTGTTGGTCACGCGCTCGCCCCGCAACTACTTGCGCCACTTGACGCTCCACCCTCGGCGCTAACGCCGGTTCCACTGCAGCTACAGGCACAGGGGCCTCAACCCTCGGTGCTACCGCAGGTTCCACTGCAGGTTCAACTACCGGGGCCGCATCTGTAGTAGACGTAGCAGGCTGTGCAAGCCTTTGCGGTTGAGCATTGATCATCGCAAAGACCGCTTCTGCGACCATTCTGAACATCTCAGCCGAAGGAGTGGTCGCTGGCACCTCAGCCGACCCACTACTTTCAGCGGTGTTACGGGGTTGAGACCGCCCCGCAGCACTTCTAGTCACCTATAATCATGCAAGGCACAATTTAGTGACCCTAAACATATCAACATCAATCATGGAACGCTCAGGTTCCGCAAACAAGTATGTTTTTTCATTCCTAAGTGGACATTCTTATTAGTTTTTATCGTTCTAGGTGAATGCACAGCCCGTGCGCACCACCCCTTAAAAGGAATTCGTCCCGAATTTGCTAAACTACGGATCGACGCCTTAAGTCCGATACCAAATTGTAACACCCTGCCAGTACGAAGAGTATAACAGCAGGTCCGGCCGGGACCCCACGCCATACAAACCACACTAGCTAGGAGTTAAAAGGTGATAACCAGAAAAGTAATAACAAAACGAGAGTACAAAAACGTAAGCGGAAGCATTAATTAAACCATTCAAATAGACATGTCCACTATCATAGGAATGAGTCCAGAAGTAAGAGTTACAGCCTTAGGGCCTTACATCAAATCAATGTACAAAACTCCAAAAAAGCATACATCGGCACGCAGGCCGGCAATACATAAGAAAACAGGAAAAAGGCTGGCCTTCAAGGGCCAACTCAGCAGAAGGACTAACGCCCACTATTTCCCGCTAGGCTCACCTGCACCTGCATAAGAACATTCCACCAAGCGGTGGCAAACAGAGTAACGGTCAGCGCAGCTGACCAAATTATAACGACCCCACCCCTTTCCCGGGGTGGCGGAGCTTCTACCCTGCAAGCAAGCTACACTAGCAAGTGCTAATATAAAGAAGGTGCAACTACACAAGGTGAGGTTTCAAGCACAATCAATCTTCTAGGTTGAGCATCAAAAGAAGGGAACCTAGGTATGCACATGATGTTGGTTGGGTTCACCCGAAGGTTCCCCACAACCACCTAAGCAATCGCATGAGGCTAAACACAATATCAAATTCACAACACTCCACCCTAAGGGTCACAACCTTAGGTGGGAAACAAGAGCTTTTGGTCGGTCTAGGTATGACACCTTCCACGACCTCTCCCATGATCACACGGCTTTCATGAGGAAGGGACCTCTCGCCGATCTGCATGGAAACGGGTTCGGTTTAGCTTTGCCCGTGCTCTAATCGTCGCGATCTATCGCACGACGCGGGTACGGCTTCACCTCGGCCCGTAAGGGTTTAGCATTTTCAAGTGCTACACTAAATATACGCTACGCACCTAACCCCTTTACAAGGATCTAGGCTTCACGAATTCTCAACAAGGGAGGTACATACGCTCCGCATCAATATCGTGGTGAAGGTTTGCCTTCATCCAAAACTCAAAGCATGGGGCTTTCGTAGGGATCTTCACAAGACGCCTACACTTAACTCCCGCAATACTATAGGTGAGTTCACGGAGTCATTCTCCGGCACGCATTCTAGGCCTAACCTAAATGCAACGTCGCAAATCAAGCATCGCCGATTTGGGCTCACGGCCACGAATAGGCTTCACACAAAATGCCTAAATCCGCACGACTACCGGATTTTCTACATGCAATATGCCGGGGACAGACACGATCTACCCGGAGTCCCGAAGGACTTGAGGAAATCCTACACTTCACCCATTTGGTGAAAGAGATACCTCATGCAAGCAAAGAAAGAGGAAAGAATGGACAAATACAAGTCCAAAGTTCGGGAGGAAGAATCGTTACCCTAGACGTGTTCTTCTTCGCCATGGATCCGAGATTCTACGCGGAGGGAAAGAACCGCACCGGGCTGCACTCTCCGGATCTGGAAACGGCTCGCGAAACGGAGCTCCGTCAATGGCGAAATCTCCTCTTCTTCTTCCTTGCCCCCTTCTTCTTCCTCTAGCCTAGGAGAGAGAAACACTATGAAATAATGAGGGTTTAATCCCTCTCCAAAGCCCTAAGACCCCCAGCATTAAACCCCAGCCGTTGGATCGAATTCCAAGAAATTTGATCGGTCGGATCCTCTTCTCCGCTCAAAATCGCGGAACAGAATAAACAGGGCGCACGATCACAGGCGCACGGTCAGTGGTCGTGCGCGACGAGGGCAATGGTCGTGCGCACTATCCGGGACAGAACTCTGAATTCTTGCGAATAAGCGCACGATCGCTGGCGCACGATCACTGGTCGTGCGCGAAGAGGGAAATGGTCGTGCGCACTGTCCGAGACAGAACTCGATTCTCTTCTGAATTAACGCACGATCGCTGGCACACGATCACTGGTCGTGCGCGATGAGGCCACTGATCGTGCGCTAAGAGCAGACAGGGAAAATTCTAGCCTGCTTCACGTGCCGCACTACCACTCCGCCTACTTCGCGGAACTACCAGATTTGGGGTGTTACACTTGTCACTCGCTCATAATCAACAGGAAGAAAGATCAAGAGGTTGGGTAATGCAAAGGAGTCAAGGATAAAAAGTTATGAATTAACTAAGTGATAATTCGACTAGACATCTAGTCGAACGGTTAGATGGTTTAACCAAATGCTCAGATCAGTTAAGTACAAATTCGACTAGGTGTCAAGACGATCGTGGAGAACTATCAAGACGATTCACTGATGAACTCAGAATGCAAAGAGTGTGCAAACTCGACTAGGAATCAAGCCGATCGTGCAGATGAATCAAGACAATTCATTTAGATTATAAGAATGCATAAAACTGTTAAGTGCAAAATCATTTATATCATCTACACGATTGTGCAAAAGTGTCAAGATGATTCAGCCAGATATTCCTTAAAACAAAAGTCGTCTTGAAGAAAGAAGCAATTTGACCAGATTATATTGTCTAGAAGACTGAACAGTCAGATTTGACCAGATGTGTTTGATTCGATTAGAAGAAATATGAAGAAGGAATTCGACTGAACAAGAAGAATTTGACCAGACATCTAATCGAATTGCGTGAAAGGCTTTAGTTCAAATTAAAGCGTGGTTTTGGCGTTCTTATTTAATGTCACCGCAAATTGGGCCAATCGGATTTGTTCTTTAAGGATAGAGATTTCTGATATAAAGTAAGTCTGAGATTTGACCATTAAGGATCTTTGTCTTATAAAAGGAAGACATCATGAATAGTAAGCCCTAATCAACTAAAATACTTTTGAGCTTTTCGCCGTCATCTTGCTATTCAATCAATCAAAAAGCTCAAGATCAAAGGAGATATACTTTGAATCCACTCTTTCTTTCTCCGGAAGTAAGAAATTGATTCATCTTGCAGAACTACTTAAAGCTTATTCATCTAACCGCAAGGAGAAGGATCTTTTAAAGTGCAAAAAAGATAATCTTCACGGAAGCATATTCTCTCAAAGTCCTATGCATTAAGATCAGTGTTGAAGCCAATCCACATCAGGCTTCAAGAAGACTCCAGATTCATCAAGGTATATTTTCTGAGTCTAAAGAATGTTTCTGTAACAAAATTTATTTATCTGCAGGATCTTTCTGAGAACTAAGCTGTAGGATTCCTGTGAGAAATTTGAGTTGTAGGGTTCTGTGTAGCCTAAGTTGTAGGATCTCTCTGAGATCTGAGTAGTAGGATTCCAGTGGGAATCTGAGTGTAGGATACTTGGTATCTGAGGTAGGATCTTTGATAAGATCTTAGTGTAGATCTCTAGGTGTAGAGATTGAGGTAGGGTTTTGGAAGCCTGAGCTGTAGGGTCCTGTGTGGCCTGAGTGTAGGATTTCAATTGTGGATATGAGTTAGGAGGTCAGCCAGTGCCTATATGGTAAGAGACTTTGTCTCTGAGTTATAGGAACTATGGAGATGAGTTTTGGAGGAAGTGGTCGAGGCTAGCACACTGCTAGATAGGCAAAGGGGGGGGGGGGGGGGGGGGGAAGTGGACAACCCAACTCAGGGAACCATTATAGCTTTCTGTGTTCATGCTGTGGATTTTTGTTGACTGTGTGTGTGTCTCTCTAACTTTCATTATTCCGCATTAAATTTAGAAAGAGATGACATCAAATATTCACCCCCCCCCCTTAGGTGAAGATTAGACTATCCCATAACTGGCAGAAATCATACCTTATTGGACATGGTGTGATCGATGATGAGTCATGCAGATCAGCATGTTTCCTTTTGGGGATATGCTCTAGAGACAGCTTCTTTAACACTAAATTGTGTTCCAACTAAAATGTTTCAAAAGACACCATATGAGATACGGTTTGGGAAGCATCCTAGTATATCTTTATAAAGAATTGAGGTTGAGGCATACATGAGACGTCAAATGGCTGACAAACTTGAGGCTAAATCAGATAAGTGTTATCTAGTGGGGTATCCTAAGGAAACTAAAGTGTACTATTTATATAATCGCTATGAGGACAAAGTGTTTGTCGCAAGGACTGGTATATTTCTAGAAAAGGAGTTTATATCTAGAAAGACTACTAAGATAGAACTTGAAGAAGTTCAAGAATCACAAACGATGAATGAACCAGGTTTAGAACCTAAGCAAGAACTACAAACTTTTGTAGCTAGAGAACCTGATTAAGAGACACAAGTCCTATATAGATATGGTAGACGTAAATTTGAGCCTGCGAGATATGGATTTCTCATGTATTAAATAGGTAATGTGTTTCTTATGGATCATGATGATGAGCCTGCAACCTACCAAGAAGCTATGAATGGACCGGACTCTGAGAAATGGCTTGAGGTCATGAAATTTGAAATGGACTCCATGTATCTAAACCAAGTTTGGACCTTGGTGAACCACCTGAAGGGGTACGACCCATAGGGTGCAAGTGGTTTTTCAAGAAGAAGACTGACATGGATAGGAATATACAGACATTCAATGGATGACTAGTGGCTAAAGGTTTCAAGCAACTTCATGGTATTGACTAAGATTAGACTTTTTCCCATGTTGTCATGGTTACATCCATTAGAATCTTGCTTACAATGGCTACATATTATGACTACAAAATTTGACAAATAGATGTCAAAACAGCTTTCCTTAATGGAAACCTCCTTTAGGATGTGTACATGGCACAACCCGACAGTTTTGTATCTCCAAATATAGCCACTAAAGTATCCAAGTTGCAGAGATCCATTTATGGATTGAAATAAGCTTCTCGAAGTTGGAATCTTCATTTTGATGAGAAAATCAAAGAGTTTGGTTTCATCAAGAATGAAGATGAGCCTTATGTTGACAAGAAGTTTAGTGGGAGCACTGTTCTATTCCAGATTTTGTATATAGATGGCATACTATTGATTGAGAATGACATTCCAACCCTACAAGCTGTTAAGAACAGGCTAAGAGATTGCTTTGATATAAAGGACTTGGGAGAAGCGACCTATATACTTAGTATTAAGATCAATAGAGAAAGATAAAAGAAGTTGATGGGTTTGACCAAAAGTACATACATTGAAAAGGTGTTGAAATAGTTTAACATGATTGAGATTGAAAAAGGATTCTTACTCATGTCACATAGTGTGAGTCTCTCTAAGGACTAGTGTCCTAAATCTTTGGAAGATAAGGACCAAATGAAGTTGATTTCATATGCATCTACAATTGGAGCAATAATCAGTTTGATCTAGGTGATGGTCACTAGACGGTAGTTAAGAATATCCTAAAGTACTTAAGAAGGACTAAAGATGTATTGTTGATATATGGTCGAGAGGAAGAGCTCATTGTAAAGGGTTACACAGATGCAAGCATTCAAACTGAATGGGATGACTCAAAGTCCCGATCAAGTTTTGTGTTTTGCCTTAATGGAGGCGATGTGAGCTAGAAGAGTTCGTAGTAAGAGATAGTTGTGGATTCTGCAACAGATGCTGAGTATATCATTGTTCCTAATGCAGTGAAGGAGGTTGCATGGATTAGGAAATTCATGAGCGAGCTTGATGTAGTTACTAGCATTATTGATTTAGTGACTCTTTGCTGTGACAACAATGGTGTCATTGCACAAGCCAAGAAATCTAGATCTCATATGTGCTCCCAGCATATACTTCGGCATTTCCATCTTATTCGAGAGATAATCGATCGCGGAGATGTGAAAATTTGTAGGGTACTGAGTGATGAGAATATATCATATCCACTAACAAAGCCTTTACTTCAGAGGAAGCATGATTGTCATACTAGATCATTATGCATTCGATACTTGCATGATTAACTCTAGTGGGAGACTTGTGGACTTTGGCTATGTCAGTTATATGTTCATATGATGAATTGTACTATGTATTTTCTTTTATATTTATGGCTTGTTCTTTTATTGTGTCTACTCATTGCTATATAGATAGATTATTTAAACATGATATAATTCAAGTACGAGACTTGAATGTGAGATCCTATATTTATATGAAACATCTTTCATAAAAGGTCCCTGGTCAAGGTATCATCATAAAAAATTAGGACAATGATGATACATAAAACTAGTATGTGGGTTGACTGATAACCATTTTCATTGGTCATGATATTAGATATCAAGTTATCACAGAGGTACTTGTCAAAGAACAAGTTGTACTGGACAGACCCACCATGAGACTACTTTGTGGATTGTAATATGAATGCGTTAAAAGTAAGTCTCAAAGTGACAATGGTGTTTGTGGTTCTTTAACCTGAAGTCACAACAGTCATTAAGTGAGGAAGAGCATACTTTGATGTTATCTAAAGTCTTCCTTGAAGAAGTTCAATGATAAGGGTGGTTAGTAGGTACTCTACGAATGATTTGGGTGATTGTGTGTGGACATTGATGGAATTTGTCCTCCTATCAAATAGAAGTTGCATCCATAGGTCCCTTGATGGAAGAGGACTGTGAAATGCATGGTCATGCTAGGATGGGTCAAAATATGATATTGAGCTCACCAATTTCAAATTGTTTATTCTAGATCAAGAAACATTGAATAATTAAGAGGGTGACACACTTCATGCCTCGAGTTCAATCTAGATGTACTGGACAAAGGAACTAGACAATACTGATACATTGGCTACTGAAAGGTTTCACTGAGTTACAAACTCTTGTATTACTTGGGTAGCGATGATGCATTGCTATATATCACTCATTGCCTGTAAGACTATAGTTGATACGTTCTAGCTCAAGTGGGAGACTGTTGGAATGTTGTATGATCTAGAAGTAATCAAAGAGTTAGTCTCACAACCAATGTAATATGAGCATATCGAGTCGCACATAAAAATGTATGGAAAATTGGACAAAAGATCATGTTGGCATTGCTTATATGGGATATGAGTGAAGGACCACGCCTATACTAGATGGGAGTAAGTCATTGTCAGCTAGACCTTGTTTTGAAATTATGTCTATCGTTTGTGTTAACATTTCTAATAGAAGCGGGAATAAGGCACAGGAACGCTTCAACCATACCAAGCTAAGCAACCAGCAACAATAAAAGGACAAGAAATCTTGTATTAATTTATCTCTTTATAATGTGAGACATACATGATGAGACATGATTTATCAGAATACAAGATGGAGAAAGGCAGCAACAAATAAGTAGTCGGCGAACAGCAAAACCTAAGATCGCCAGAGACCGCTCCAACTACTGACTTCTTGAACTGCTGAGAAAACAACCTGTCCCCACTTCTTGATCGCCTGACCGCAAGGTCACATAATCATAGAAGCTGCCCGTGAACAAAAAAGAGAAACTGCATAAGCGGTCACCTGACTGTAACTCAGATCGCCTGACCGTAAAGGTTGCCTAACCACTGAGCTTGCTATGAATGACATAAGAACTACAACTTAGTTCGCTGGATGCGAACTAGTTATTTTGAGCTGGGAAAAGCCAAGGAAGGAGACCGCTGGTGAGACCACACCACCTGCGAACACAACTAATGGTTAACCAACCTCCAGACCACGTAGTCACAAATCCTGAGACCGGCAAAGGCAAAACCAGAGCTTAATTCTTATAGTTCTCTTATTTTCTTCTTAGAAATGATGGGCACTGCACCTCTATTTATAGGCAGATAAATAGATGCCGTCACCACCCCAAAGTGATAAAATCACCGCCTTATTAGAACGCTAGGTCTCGACAAAATAGACCACTCGATCACCAAATAGAAAGCTTCTTCATCTCAACAAGATGAGACCTTGACAAGCTGCCAGAGAGCTCGCACAGACCATATAGTCTCTGCGGTCTCGGACCTTTCAGACCTCCCAACCTACTTCTACTCCACTTACAAAATTTCAACACTCCCCCTTGAAGTAAGAAGTAGAAGTCAGCCCAAGAAGACCTCGTAACCGACCAAATGGACCCTTCGACAACAAATTTGTGAAGATGTCTGCGACATTGCCCTCGCTCCACACATACTCAACCATCAAAGATCCCTCCAACACCTTCTCTCTAACAAAGTGATGCTCGATCTCGATTTGCTTGGTCCACGCATGACAAACTTGATTATTAACCAGTTTGAGAGCACTCTCATGTTGGAACATGGTTTTCTGCATCCCTTTGATTTTAGAATAACAAATCCTACTTATATTTGAACTTGTTTGTCATTGTGTTTTTAGCATGCAGGTTTAAACAGATATGACGCTATGTTGCTGAATTATTGGTCTGGAACTGCATTAAGACTTAACGCTGGGAGTTGATGATCAACGAGATGGCTTGCCGATCGATGAGATGGCTTGCCGATCGATGAGATGGCTTGCCGATCGATGAGATAGCTTGCCGATCGACGAGATAGCTTATCGACTGAGAAAATGAAAGAGGTTCAATGTCAGGCGTTAGGTCTTAACGTAGGGCGTTAACTCTCGATGATTATGGCAAGGAGGGAAACAACCTTGATTGCATGGGAACTTTAAGAATGATTTGACCTAACGCCATTATTAGCCTCAACGCCAGCATTAGGGTTGCCTAAAATGGATCTTTCCTAAAGTGCAGAATCTCCTTCCTGTTTTGAAGATCCGAGCCATCAAAACAATTCCATACTAGGTCAACGCCAGGCGTTAGCCTTAACACCGGCGTTAGCTTCTAGTGCTATAAAAAGGTGAATTTCATCTTCTCCAATAACTAATGCTAAGGAGCCCTATTCCAGCACTCTGAATTATTTGTGAGCGCCGTATTTCTAGACCACAATGGATCTCCCACTAAATTTCAAAAAGGAGTAATCAAAGGAGGCTTGGATCAACACGCTAACTCAACGCGAAGAACATACACTTGGACTTCAATGATCTTCAGCGATTCTTCGACGTCTCCTTCAGATTACCTCATATGGAGTTTTAATATTTATCTTTTATATTTATCTTTGTAATCGGATTGTGAATTCGCCTCGTGTTGGCGACTAGGTCTGGGTAGGACTTAGGGAGGAATTCGCCTCGTGTTGGCGACTGGGTCTAGGGAGTAGATCTAGGGGATGCTCGAGGCCATTCTGGGGATAGAAGGGATAGAGCGGCATGAGGCCGTATCTAGGGAGAGATCGACTAAAGCCAATCGGTTCTTAGTAAGAAGAGTCTGTATATAAAACAAAAGGAGTATTTCATATTTCGCCTTCGATTTCTAGGGTCATAGAAATCAGATTTTGTAATCAATTTTATAAATGATAATCATCCCTTTTCTTGTTTAATAAAATTGAATTCATTTATAATTTCTATATCTGTACTTTTGATTTAACTTACTGATGCGCTATTCCAGCATTGCTAATTAGCAAGCACAAAATGCGATACGACGGCAGTGCACCGGTCGCTCAAGTAATAAAATAGGGAGGAACTCCTCGAATGTCGTTCTCAAAGGACCGCAAGTTGGGTAGTACGATTTGCTCAAACCGGAAATTAGTTAAACAGATTATTAACAAAGGGGGGTTGTGATTTGGGTTCCTAAGCTATTGCAGAATGAAGAGAAATGCGGGTCGAAAAGCACCGCTTCGCAAGGTGTGGGTGAGTGCAGCGGCCGCGATGCCGCGCTTCGGTAAGCGGGTGAAGTGGCCACAGTGCGAGGTTTTGTGATGGTCGAATTCACCTCTTCGCTAACATCACCACTAGCAATCGCTAGGTGGCTACACACACAAACAACCTAGGCTATCACAACAACAAAAAGGGCTATTCTTGCCACCACAACATCAGTGCACATGAACACAAGCACGAATACATCATATTAACCTAACAAGCGTTCATACACAACACAAAGGAAGTACACGCATCAAGGGTTAGAGAGGACCACAAAGAAGATGTCACCGCGTCTTGGGTTCTCGGCCGGAATGAGAGGTTGTCGGGCTCTCTCCGAGCTCGGCCCTCAGATGGTGTGCTATCTCGAAGGAGGCTATCACCGCTCCAACGATCTTCAGTGCTTCTATGGTCTCCTCGGCGAGAAATGCTTGAGCTAGTGGCGGAGAATGCTTCCGAATGCTCCCGGATGATGGAATGATCAAGGAGATCGTCGGAGATGGTCTCCTCTTGTCTCATACGGTGGAAGGGGCGAAAATGGCGAGATTCCAGGCTTTTCCCGCGAGGTGGGTCGAGCTCTCCGTCCTCCTCCCGATGGCAGCAACAATTTCTGCTTTAAATACTAAACAAGCAAAATTTTGGTCACGCATGGTCGAACGCACGACCGTGCGTTTCCCGTGCGTTAATTAAAGATAAGGGTTGGCGTGAAGACGAAGCTGCGCCGCCCGTGCGATTTACTCACGCATGGGCAAATCCGCCCGTGCGTCAAAATGCACGGGTAAATTCAGAAATGGCTAAAAACAGAAGAAATAGGAGACCGTGCATTTTACTCACGCACGGGCGATTCCGCCCGTCCGTCAAAACGCACGAGTAAATTCAGATCGATCATTTTCTGCCCAGATCAGAGCGCACGACCGCAACAGCCCGTGCGTCAAGGATAACGCACGACCGTGCATTTCACACAGTCATGAATTTTGGGAAAAACTGGATACACGATAATCCGACCACCTGCAAACAAGATAACATAGCTGGGAAAACACCTCCAGCACCAGATAATCATAGAGAAAGGGAAGGGGAGCACCATGTGCTTACCCCCAATCACAAGGAGCACAAATGCACACCGAAATGGGACTAAGAGTGCACCTAGCAAGGAATAACAAATATGAATGAAAACATGCCTAAAGTATAGTGCATAGACTAGATAATCGGCCCAGATGAGTCCATAATTGTGTATATAATGGAGACTCGTCACACCCCCAGACTTAACCATTTACACGTCTCGGGCAAATTACTCAGCTCTCCGTCGGAACAATTGGATGTTAGCGTGAGTTTGAGCGGTAGAGACCTATGCGAAGTCGTGTGCTCACGTGTATAAAAATACATTAGAACAGAATTAAACTCAAGATTATATCGAACTATTTCTAGAACAGTAGTTGAAATTTACTTTACTTGGATGGTGAATCCCGGTGAATCTTTCTGTCGCTCAAAAGGGAAAATAGCGTGACTAATGAGTAGAGTATTACTCGAATCGAAGCTTGGGACAAACTCCTAAGAAATCCATCAAAGTCGGTGTCCATCGGCTTGCACGTTCGCACTCTCTCTACTGCATGAGACGACTCGTATCTAAAATCAATAGGACTTATGGGTTAGGATTGGGCTTAGGTTGAGTTTAGGCTAGGTAAGTAGAAGGACGATGGGAATCGCATTCAACACAACCTGAGCACTCAAGAAAATTACAATCACCAATACAATATTTTCAAGAATTACACAACACCCCCAGACTTCAACTGAACCCTAGGTGCGTGCTAAGCCAAATATAAATTGAATTTGTCGAGAGAATATTATTTTTGCACAACTCTTATTTTTTCTTTTCTTTTCTTTTCTCTTTTCGACAAAATAACTTTTGTACGCTCAATAAAATGGCTCCTTTACCTAATTCAAATCTGCCATGCACAACAAGATGACACCAAATGCGATCGAAAAAGAAATTTCTTTCAGCTCAAAGGTTGGTGCGAAAATAGGTTCGGCCGTATGGCTTTGGTGAAATTTTAGTGGAGCTAAACAAGGAGGAAAGGTAGGCTCAAGTGGGCTTGCAATGGTGATTACATAGGTAAGGATTTCAAAAGCGCAAAACGGATCAAGAAATGGCATATATCACATTTTATAACGGGTACTTTCAACGCAATCGTTTCAAGAGTCGCCTAGTGCAAGTTCTAGCCACCGAGAAAGGTTGTCCTTCCTTCCGACCCTAGTAATAAGCTACTACTAGTCTAGCTACACTCGACCTTATGCTACCGTTGGATTCACCACTAAAGTAAAATAAATTGCAGCTACTATAATAGAAATAATTAAATTATAACTCTGAATTTTATTCTACTCTAATTGAATTTCTAGGCGTGACGGGAGCACTTGACTAGAGCACTACTCGAGTCAACATTTTTCTCTACTCCTCACTCATACGCTAACAATCCAATTCTTACGAGCGGGGAACCTCGCAGCGATACCCAATAAGCATGTGTGATCAAGTGCGCGTGAACTAGGTGCAAGTGTATGCAATGTGTGCAACAAAATACAAATCCTTACTCAGCACATTCTAACATGTCATGCAAAGTGTGTGCACGTGAACCGATCACTCTCTCTCCCAGACTTGATCAAAACCAACTAGAATAAACAATTCAAAAATGAGTAGGAAAGGGGTAGAGTTGACCTATGCTCATAAAAGAGCATGCCAGAAGTTCGGAAGTTCCAACTTTAAAATTTTCACCAACCACATCCTCCACGCGAGAGCTTCCACCTATGACGTTAGCAAAAAGGGAATAACAAAACATAAAAGGAATTAAAAGGCAAACAGAACCAGGTGGTTCCCATGGGTTGTCTCCCAAGAAGCCCTTTTGTTTAACGTCCTTAAAGGTGGACCAAATACCTGTATTAAGCATTGTTCAGAGACAAATAGTTCTCACAAAGTTGTTAGGAATTTGCTCAGAATATCCCAGAAATACAACATATAACCAAAGGCAACGAGATAAAAATTAAGCAAGATTTTACAAATCACGTATTCGAATACAGCATAAAGACAAAAGAGAAAATCACCCTAACACATTTGACTCCGCTAGATACAATTTTTTACATTCCTTCAAAATTGTGCCGCCCTCATATATTTTCAATCGATGACCATTCACCTTGAACGTCCCTTCTTTTTCTCCAGAAATTTTAATTGCGCCGAACGGAGAAACACCAGTCACAGTGAACGGGCCACTCCACCGTGACTTCAGCTTTCCAGGGAATAAGCGCAGACGAGAATTGTAGAGGAGAACGCTATCTCCCTGATTGAATTCTTTTGGCCTAATATGCCTATCATGCCACTACTTTGTCTTTTCTTTATATATGCGAGAGTTCTCATACAAAATGCCGCAGTTCTTCAAGTTCATTCAAATGAGAAAGATGTCGTTCCGCCGTTGCTGCGATGTCCATGTTTAGGAACTTGGTTGCCCACAAGGCTTTGTGTTCTAATTCCACTGGTAGATGGCATGCCTTTCCAAAAACAAGCTGGAAAGGTGTCATTCCTGAAGGGGTTTTGAAGGCAGAAGTGATAAAGCTTTTGGATGCAGGCATCATCAATCCAATTAACGGCACCAAAAACTTGATGCGCTATTCCAGCATTGCTAATTAGCAAGCACAAAATGCGATACGACGACAGTGCACCGGTCGCTCAAGTAAAAAAATAGGGAGGAACTCCTCGAATATCGTTCTCAAAGGACCGCAAGTTGGGTAGTATGATTTGCTCAAACCGGAAAATAGTTAAACTGATTATTAAGTAACAAAGGGGGGTTGTGATTTGGGTTCCTAAGCTATTGCAGAATGAAGAGAAATGCGGGTCGAAAAGCACCGCTTCGCAAGGTGTGGGTGAGTGCAGCGGCCGCGATGCCGCGCTTCGATAAGCGGGTGAAGTTGCCACAGTGCTAGGTTTTGTGAGGGTCGAATTCACCTCTTCGCTAACATCACCACTAGCAATCGCTAGGTGGCTTCACACACAAACAACATAGGCTATCACAACAACAAAAAGGGCTATTCTTGCCACCACAACATCAGTGCACATGAACACAAGCACGAATACATCATATTAACCTAACAAGCGTTCATACACAACACAAAGGAAGTACAAGCATCAAGGGTTAGAGAGGACCACAAAGAAGATGTCACCGCGTCTTGGGTTCTTGGCCGGAATGAGAGGTTGTTGGGCTCTCTCCGAGCTCAGCCCTCAGATGGTGTGCTATATCGAAGGAGGATGTCACCGCTCCAACGATCTTTAGCGCTTGTATGGTCTCCTCGGCGAGAAATGCTTGAGCTAATGGCGGAGAATGCTTTCGAATGCTGCCGGATGGAGGAATGATAAAGGAGATCGCCGGAGATGGTCTCCTCTTGTCTCCTATGGTGGAAGGGGCGAAAATGGCGGGATTCCAGGCTTTTCCCGCGAGGGGGATCGAGCTCTCTGTCCTCCTCCCGATGGCAGCAACAATTCATGCTTTAAATACTAAACAGGCAGAATTTTGGTCACGCACGATCGAACGCACGACCGTGTGTTAATTAAAGATAAGAGTTGGCGTAAAGACGAAGCTGCGCCGCCCATGCGATTTACTTACGCACGGGCAAATCCGCCCGTGCGTCAAAACGCACGGGTAAATTCAGAAATGGCTAAAAACAGAAGAAATAGGAGACCGTGCATTTTACTCACGCACGGGCGATTCCGCCCGTGCGTCAAAATGCACGAGTAAATTCAGATCGATCATTTTCTTCCTAGATCAGAGCGCACGACAGCAACAACCCGTGCATCAAGGAAAATACACGACCGTACGTTTCACACACTCATGAATTCTGGGAGAAAATTGGATACACGATAATCCGGCCACCTGCATACAAGATAACATAGCTGGGAAAACACCTCCAGCACCAGATAATCATAGAGAAAGGGAAGGGGAGCACCATATGCTTACCCCCAATCACAAGGAGCGCAAATGCACACCGAAACGGGCCTAAGAGTGCACCTAGCAAGGAATAACAAATATGAATGAAAACATGCCTAAAGTGTAGTGCATAGACTAGATAATCGGCACAGATGAGTCCATAAATGTGTATATAATGGAGACTCATCACTTACTTATAATCAAATATCTATAGTTTTCGATAAAAGATTAAAGTTTTCTAAAATCACCACACACCCCTCTAAGGGTGCCTCAAGATCCAATAAGTGGTATTAGAGGCAGGTTTTTCCAAAACGGCTTAACAACCGGGAATAATGGCGTCTCTTGATCAAGATCTCGCTTCTACTAGTGGGAAATTTTTTTAATATAAATGAAAAGGTATTAGCATCACCTTTATTTATGGGAAAAAATTATAAAGGGTGGAAAATATTAACAAAAATTTTCTTAAAGCTTTAGATAAAGAAGTTCGGAATATTACTATTGAAAAGCCACCTAGCGTACTAACTAGAAAAGAAATTGTTTTAAATGCAAAATCTATAAATAGTCTATTTTGTGCGTTAGATCAAAATATTTTCAAACTTCTTTATAATTTACCTACCGCATATGAAATTTGGAATTCTCTTGAAAGAACTTTTGATTCTCCTTCTATAGGTATGGAACAAATGCAAGACTTCAAGGAAATACAAGCTTGCATGTTTAAGAAAGCTCCTCTCATGATGGATCAATGGAGTGCACATCAAGAGGAAGGAAAGAAGAAATATTATCTTTGGAAGAGGAGTGCCAAAAAGATGTCAAAGGAACAATTTGTTCAAATCTTACGTCTTCCGATAGCAATGTAAGGAAATCAAAATCTTCTCTTTTGTGACAAATTCCGTTTACACATTACATATGCTACAAATTTCTGAATGTAAAATTAAGAAATTAAAAATTGCGAATAAAATATTACATTTAGAAAATAAAAGGTTAAAAGCTAATGATAATTTAGAATCCAATTGTGATGGGGCTTCTCCATCTTGCTCTTTAATTGAAATCTCAAAGCCTTGTTTTGATTGTAATGATATTAAAGAAAAATTCAAGGATTTTGAAAAAGAACTTTTAATTTCAAAAGAGCATAATGAAAAATTAGTAAATGAAAATAATATTTTATCTAATAAACTAGAATCATTAAAACTATTTGTGGAAAAATTTACAAGTAATAAAAAATCTTTAATTTCTAATTTATCATTAAACTTGTGTAAGACTTCTACTAGTATTTTAAAATCTATTAATCATGCACCTAGTAGAATGTTTAATTATAAAAGCATAATGAATTCTAACCCTCACTATATATCTCCCACATTAAATTCATATGTGGACAAATTTACTATGAAAAATAATTTCAAAAGCCATTATTATTCTAAGCCTAATTTTAATGAATATGTAAATTTGATGCATAATATTAAATCAAAATATGAATGAAGACCAAAAATAAAAAATGAAACATTAACTCCACTTGAAAGGATACATTCATTTTTTTCTCCACAAAAATTATCATGCTATATTTGGGTACCTAAAGGAACCATTACACATGGTTCCCTTTGGTTCCCAAAATCTCTTATTCATTATGTATCATCATATGCATTAAGTAGAATCTTTTTAAAATGAAATATATAAATTTCTACTTCATGATATGCTTCAATGTATTTTTATTTTTATTATTCTATTTTCTTATATTTAAGCTATCATGTCATGGTCATCTTATATACTATTGGAAATATGATTTTATCTCTTAAGAGCTTAATAAGTCTATAAAATCAAATTGATCAAAATTCAACGTCATATTTTATTATGGTGACCTATCTATCTTTCATAAATTCATTGCCAATAAATATCTTATATTATCCATATAAATCAAATTCTAAAAATGTTATTATGAGATATTTATCTAAGTAAATAAAATCATCAACTTTAATTTTTCACTTTCGGAAAATGTTGAGTCTATAAAAATTAAGTATGGATAGCAACTAGTAATACTTAAATATCTTGAGAAAGGGAGATTTGGGATTTCACCCCATCATATCTCCTAGTACAGGTGCGAACCCCTCAGGTTAGACCTCGGGAAGTCCAAGATCCACTCTAAATTGCTAAGTCCAACCAAAGTCTAGCAAAGATCAAATTGATTATAGACCCATGCGCACTCTTGCAATGACCGAAATATAAAACTATCATTATCTTACATTTCAGAAAAATAATATAGGCCTTTGATAACTTTTTCTATAAATTAGAAAATAAAATATGCGAGATTTCGACCCAAACTTCAAACGATAATAACTTTTGATCCGCTTGTCAGAATTTCGCCCACAATAGCTTTTCGGAATGAGGTCAAGAAGCTCTATGCAATGAAAAACAAGCTTCGCTAGTTTGAGTTCATTTTGACCCTCAAAATTGCCAAAATTCAACTCAGTTTAAAAGTTATATCAGTTTTTTCTTTTTCGGCAATTTTTGTGTCTACAGATTTAATGTCACAGTCTCCAGTGCCCTCCTTCAATAAATTATATGCTTGTAATCTTTACATAACATTGCACCTTGTTATCATAACTTTTCATCTAGCATTATCAATTACTATAAGTAGAAATCAATGACTATGCTAGTTATACCATGAGATGTTATGTTAAAGAAAAATAGAATAATGAAATTTGAAAGTCAAGAAAATTATATATATGTCTTGGTGAATATTCAAAAATTTAAAGAGAAAATTTACAAAAACTTTTCAAAATAACCAAAAATAGTTTCTCACTATATTCATTATTCGCCTCACAATCTTAATCTAAAATATTTTGAAAAAGGATGAATATGAATTGTTTTACATACTTCACCTACAAAATTATAAATAATTAATTATGAGTACCTAAATTTCTATGTGATAAAATTAATAATCATGCAAAGTCAAAAGATCTTTTAAATTCAGACTTTAAATATAACTACAAAAGATCTTATTGCTTTCAACATATAGTGAGTTGTCATGATTAGTATATGAATCTATTATGTTTTGCATGTATCTTATTTATAGGATGACCATAGAATAAACTTATATAACTAAGGAAAAATCAATTAGAATCGTCACTTTATTCTATGTCTAAAATTGAAATACAATTGTTCATTACATGCAACATTATATCAATTAATTTTATGGCATAACATTACATTCAAAACTTATCATTCATGCTAGTTATCTAATAATGTCATAATGAATCCATGTTAAAGCAAAACAGTTGAAAGTGAAAATTCAAAATGACTATGTTGCATTAAAATACAATTAGAAATCAATCTCTCATAAAAGGCCATAGTTTACGAATTGTTTCTATAGTACAAATTGCTTAGGAGGTCCATGATCATTCACCCATATTAGGTGTCTCACAATAGCGAGGGCGTAGGATTGTATGCATTAGATGACCTAACCTCTAAGTCATGTCTTGTCCTTAATCGGGGAGGGTTCTAGTGGGGGCTTGTGAGGCACTAGGGGGAAAGAGTGTTAGGCTGAGCGCTCTTTAGTGTGTGCATATGGGATTAACACCCCAACCTACGGCATGTGTGCAACTCCTCATGCCCATCCATCACTTAGTACGGGGCTAGTGTGTAAGCATATATTTAGGGTATTATTATCTAGGACATACTTATATCATATTTTTGCATGCACTCTTTATGATTATACTCTTCATGCAGTCTTGGGTTGATTGAATACGCATCTCTTGTGTTTTGCATATTTTATCATTTTTTATCTTTAATGATATTGTAAAACACAAATATTTGAAAACCTATAAAAATATAAAAACTATTTTTAAACAAACTAAAAACATGCTTAAAGAGCCTTCTAATGATCTCCAAAATGTCTGAAATTTATACACTAAGAAGGCCTTTATATAATAACTCTAAATCAAAGATAAGTTTTTTTTTAAAATGCATGAAATCATCTACTGTCTCAGCATTAAAGAGATAACGCCAGACATTAGCCTCTAACGCCAGCGTTAAAGGTTAATGCCTAGCGTAAGCCTTCTATGCAAAATTGATAATATCTTAATGTTGAATAATACCTGATCTTTATACCTCTTAGAACAGTCTGCATGCACTCCTAATTACATTATTTAAATTAAACATTCTTCAAATTAAATAATTTCCAACTTTTTCATGAAAAAGGATTCAATGATTTTAGGCCATCTAATCATCTTCAAATTCTCTGAAATTTCTACACAATAAAGGTATATATATACATACTCCCTACTTCAAAGAAAAATTTCTCAAAAACCATAAAAAGTAGTGTTCTGTTTGGGCGTTAAGAAGTTAACGCTAGGTGTTAACTCCTTTTGCCAAACTGCAAATCTATTTTATCTACACTATTTCTGGTATTTTTATAATAGTTTTTCTCTATTTCTTTTCTCAGTTTTTGAAATTATTTTGTTATTAATTTGGTTGTTTTATTCTAAAATAAAAAATTCTAATAATTCAAAATAATCAAAAATATGTTGTGTTATTTTGCTTTAAATATTTATAAAACTATGGTTTGACTATAAAAATTTACAAGAGCAAACATCTTAGTTATTTTTGTTTCAAATGGTCAAAATTGATTTTGGCATACATTTACAGATTTTCTTCAATGTCTAATTTTAATTTCAAATTTCTTGAACATTGTTTTATCTTATCATGCCTTGAACATAATATGATTATGTGCAATGAAATAGTCCATAGAAAATTGTGTATGATTGCCTAGCATGCCTCTAAGTATGAGTAATGTTTTATGTTAATCAATGATTCCTACACTCACTATTTTGGTAATCTACAAGTGCTCATAATCTTAGTCTTGCATGATTGTATAGTAATAGTTTTTAACATATTAAGTTGTATTTCTAAATTACATACACCATCTTTCAAACAATAAATTTCTTGCACACATAAAAGTGTTATTTCAAAATTAGCTAATGTTTGCATCAACAAGTGAACTCAGAGACCTTTGTCCCAAACTTAAAAAAAATCTATGAAATAGAAAGCCAAAGATGACTCCACCAAGCACTAATCACCCTCCTAATAAGTCTTAATGAGAATTGTGAGGTTGAGCACCTTGGAAAGAATTGTAAAGGTTCTTGTGCAAACACATTCCGTTTTATCACTTCTATTTGTACAGCGATCACTAAAAATAAAAAATAAATAAAAAAATGCTTATGTGATCCCCCAAGAAGTACTACGCTCCCTGATAAGTCTTAATGAGCATTGTGTGGGCGAAGCACCTTGGTTATTGTACTATTTTTATGTTCTTTGAAATTTTATTCTAGATTTGATGTGTGAAAGTAATGATAAGATTACTATCTTAATGTTGTTGTTACTATTTCATTACATATGTCATGTGTTTTGATTATTTCACTTGTATACTTTCATCAAAACACCTTATGCACACATCATTGTTTTTCATAAAGCTTCTACTCATGAGAATTGGATCCTAATGAAAAATTACATAATTCTCTAAGAACTTAAGTAAAAGCACTAGATTGCAATGCATAATATCTACCATGTTTTCTTTACTTGAAATACAAATTGGTTACATTGTAGTTATTATCTTTTTGAATATGTTAAATCATGCTTGCCTATTAGTATGATAATTTTCAAAGAAAAATGAGCAAATGTGAAGAGTCTAGACATATTGTTAAAATGATCAAACTATTTCAAAAATGTAAATCTTAGTTATTTTATTTTGTTTCGTTTTTCCGCATTTCTAATTTGATCATGTGTATTATTACCATGCTTCCTCATGATTATTTCTAAGGATTTTCTTCACTTTTGCTTATCTAACTATATTGCATTTTTTCAACAAGTGGCATTCCGTATAAAATTTAATTTGAAAAACAAGTGGTAAAATTCCTTTGGTAAAAACATGAAATGTTGTTCTTTCACACTTACCTTATACTTACACAAAACTCTTAATCATCTCTTAGTTATGTCCTAACTTTTATCTTCCCTCTTCTAGTTTTGTTTCAACACCACCCACTTTTGCTAATAACAAAAGGGGGAGAATAAAATGATAAATCGTAATGATTAAAGGAGTAGGATCCACTAGATTAAGGGGGAGCATAAACATAGTATATGGATGCATACACTAAGGGGGAGTACTTATGAAGGGGGAGCACAACCTAAACAATCTATAATTCTTATCATTATCTCTCTATATTGCTTAGTGTCATATATTCTTCTAAGAACACACCTCTCTTATACATGAATCTGATTTATCTATATTGGAATTGTTATTATCAAAAGGGGGAGATTGTTGGAACATGGTTTTCCACATCCCTTTGATTTGTGAATAACAAATCCAACTTGTATTTGATCTTGTTTGCCATTGTGTTTTTAGCATGCAGGTTTAAACAGATATGACACTAGGTTGCTGCATTATTGGTCTGGAACTGCCCACAAGCAGAACAATATGAATGTGGTCTAACTCCAGGCGTTAAGACTTAACGTTGGGCGTTGACGATCAACGAGATGGCTTGCCGATCGACGAGATAGCTTGCCGACGGAGAAAATGAAAGAGGTTCAACAACATACGTTAGGTCTTGACGCGGGGCGTTAACTCTCGATGATTATGACAAGGAGGGAAGTAGCCGTGATTGTAGGGGCACTTTAAGAATGATTTGACCTAACGCCAATGTTAGGGTTGCCTAAAATGGATGTTTTAGTGTAGAATCTCCTTCCCACTTTGAAGATCCGAGCCATCAAAACAATTCCATACTGGGTCAATGCCAGGCGTTAGCCTTAACTCCGGCATTAGCTTCCAGTCCTATAAAAAGGTGGATTTCATCTTCTCCAACAACTAATGCTAAGGAGCCTTATTCCTGCACTCTGAATTATTTGTGAGGGCCGTATTTCCAGACCACAAAGGATCTCCCACTAAATTTCAGAAAGGAGGAATCAAAGGAGGCTTGGATCAATATGTTAACTCAACGGGAAGAAGGCACACTTGGACTTCAACGATCTTCAGTGATTCTTCGGCGTCTCCTTAAGATTACCTCATAGGGAGTTTTTATATTTCTCTTTTATATTTATCTTTGTAATCGGTTCGTGAATTCGCCTCGTGTTGGCGACTAGGTCTGGGTAGGACTTAGGGAGGAATTTGCCTCGTGTTGGCGACTGGGTCTAGGGAGTAGATCTAGGGGGTGCTTGAGGCCTTGTTGGGGATAGGAGGGCTAGAGCGACTTGAGGCCGTATCTGGGGAGAGATCGGCTAAAGCCAACCGGTTCTTAGTGAGAAGAGTAGGTATATAAAACGAAAAGAGTATTTCATATTTTTCCTTTGATTTTAGCGTCATAAAAATCAGATTTTGTAATCAATTTTATAAATGATAATCATGCATTTTCTTGTTTAATAAAATTGATTTCATTTTAATTTCTATCTCTTTACTTTTGATTTAACTTGATTCTAATCAAATATCTATAATTTTCGATAAAATATTTAAGTTTTCTAAAAACCCTTATTCACCCCCCCCCCCCCTCTAAGGGCGCCTCAAGATCCAACATCTCATTGTCACCGCGAAGCAGAGTAGGACCTCGCACCTCCTCATGGATGTCTCCCACTAGCCTCCTAAACCAGATGGCTTCCAAAGCTGCCAAGGCCGATGCCATGTATTTCGCTTCTGTAGTTGAGACATACACTGAATTCTGCTACTTGCTGCACCACGAGATAGCTGCGGAGCAACTCATAAAGACATACCTAGAAGTTGACTTCTGATCATCTATATCTCCTCCATAATTAGCATCTGTGTAACCATGCAGATTGAAGCCCGATTCCCTCATATAAAAGAGACTCATATCAGAGGTGGACTTCAAATATTTCAGAATGCTCCTTGCCGCCACTAGATGAGGTTTTCGTGGCTCTGCCAAATATAGACTTTCTCGGCCCACGACATATGTAATATCCGGCCTCGTAATCGTCAGGTAAATCAGACTTCCAACCAAAGCTCGGAACACCAAGGGACTAGAAAGAACTCATCCATCATCCCGTCGAAGCTTCAAGCCAAACTCCAGTGGAGTAGAGCTACTCTTCCCCTCTCCTATGTTGAATTGCATCACGATCCGTTCTGCATAACCCTTCTGGGAAACAAGCACACCGCTTTCTTTACTCTCCACCTCAAGACCAAGGAAATGGTGGAGCTCACCCAGATCCTTCATTTCAAACCTAATAACTAGCTCAGTCCGGAGCCTAGCTACATCCTCTCCAGAGTTCCCCGTAATGATCATCTCATCCATGTACAACAACACCAAGACTTACAGCTCCCCCAACTTCTTTACAAACAATCTTGAATCGGAAATCGAAGTAAAATATCAGTAGAATTGGATGTATTCTGCGATCTTCCCATACCACGCCCGAGGCACTTGGTTCAAGACGTAAAGAGCCTTCTTGAGCTTGCAAACATGTCCTGGATGAACTTCAGAAACATAGCCAGGTGGTTGCACCATGAAGTTATACTTGTCAATCTCATCGTAAAGGAAAGCATTCTTCATGTCAAGTTGCCAAATCTTCCATCCTTGGCAAGCTGCCAATGCTATCACCACCCGTACCGAAGTCATCTTGGCAACATGATGAAATGTCTCTTCATAGTCTTCGTCGTACTATTGAGAGAACCATCGAGCTACAAGGCGAGACTTGTATCACTCAATGCTGCGACCAGCCTTCTTCTTCAACTTGTAAACCCACTTGCACGTCACATGAGTAATGCCATCAACCTAGGGCACAAAATCCTAAGTCCCATTCTTCCTGAGGGCAGTCATCTCCTCATCCATGACATCTTCCCAGTCCTTGACTCCAGTGGTATTTTCAATGCATGATGGCTCTCACTTATCTAAGGGGCCAACAAACAAACATGAGACGAATCTCACCAAGATTCCCCCTGTATATCGAGCTGGTGGAATAATAGTCCTCTTAGACCTTCATAGGGTTTTACCCTGATCTACCTCTTCTGCTTCTTATGGGCTAGCTCTCCTTCCAGGCATATTTGTAGCATCGCTCTTCCTACTTCCAGAACCTGTAACACTTGTCCTAGAGCTAGAATCAACTGGAGAACCTGGTTAAACAGGCAACTCCACCAGAACAACTTTAGCAGCTTCTCCTTGCCTTCCATATGTCCTGCTCTCTTATAACTCCACAGATGAGCTACCCTTGTATGATGCCAGCTCATCGAATACCACATCCCTTGAGACCATATTCCTTCGTCTCTCGGGATCCATGCATCTCCACCCCTTCTTTCGTTCATCATTACCAATGAACACTAGCTTCCTTGCTTTTGCATCTAGCTTTGTATTAAGGGCATCAGGAACATGCACATAACAGGTAGATCTGAACACTCGAAAGTGTTCCACACTTGGTTTCTCCTTGAACATCAACTCATATGGATTCTTTATGTTGATAGGACTAAGAAGGATCCAATTGATGACGTAAGCTGAACAAGATATTCCCTCTGCCTAGAAGGACCTAAAAATGCTTATAGCATGAAGCCAACACTTGCAGGTCTCTGTCAGATGACAGATATTCTGCTCTGCAACACCATTTTATTGTGGAATATGTGCACAAGTGAGGTCTCTCTGAATGCCATGCTTTCTGCAAAAGTTGAAGAACTCACTTGAGGTGAACTCCCCTCCATTATCAGTTCTCAACTTCTTGATCTGGAAGCCAAGAAGGCCTTCTATAAGCTCCTTGAACTCCACAAACTTACGGACGCCTCAGACTTCTCCTTCACAAAGTATACCCAGGTATACCTAGTGAAATCATCAATCAAGACCAGCATATACCTGCTACCTCCATGACTGGAAGTTGCGGTGGGTCCAAACAAATCACCATGAATACACTCCAATAGTGCTTTGCATCTGGTTTGTGACTTGTCAAATGGAAGGTGTCAATCTTTACCAAACTGACATCCAACACAAACGTGCCCATCACCAAAGGATGATAGACTAGGCAGGCCATTCACCAGGCTTCTTGCCTCCATAGACTTAAGCTTATCCATACCAACATGCCCAAACCTCTCATGCCAGATAACAGTGTTGTCGTTAGCTCTCATTTCATCAATATAGGAGCTTGTTGATAGAACAAACAAGTCCTTCGCCCTCCTTTCTACATGAGTGACTTCAATCTCCACTCTTAACACATTTTGGAGAAACTTCACTTCTGTTGGGCCAAATAGAACGTGATAACATACATCTACATCACTGGTCACGAAGAAGAGGTTCTTCTTCATACCTGCCAAATGCTATACACTCCTCAAGGTGAGTGGACCTCTATCACTGCCCAGAGAAATGATACCCTCCTTCTCGACTGCATGAACAATATCATCAGCTGTAATAATATCATTATTACCTGAATATGCCTACAGAGAAGAAAACTTGGACTCATCCCCGGTGAGGTGATGACCACACCCTGAGTCCACAATGCAATCATCTTTGTAGTTTATGGAAGCCAAAGCACGAACACAAGTGCCCATCATGAAGGAACCTCCACTCCAACTACCTTCATTATTGGAACCAGCCTCCTCCTTTACTGTAGCATGCCATAGCTGAAGATTAACTCTGCAGTCCTGCTTGAAGTGACCAGGCTTGTTGCACCTGAAGCACCTTGGCCTTTCCTTCTTCTTCCCATCAAGCTTAGGAGCATAGCTCCTCTCGTGCTGATATGAATTAGATAGACCATCACCTCCAGGTGGCTTCTTCTTCTTGTCCCATCTCCTCTTCATTCCAGAATAAAGAACCTCACTTTCTCCCCCAGAGACAGATATCCCCGCCATCTGCTTAGCTAAGCTCTCCTGCGAAGCAAGCAAGTTTTCCAGCTCTAGTAATGATGGCTGATTGGCCCAACCTTGCATGGAATTAAAAAAGGTCACATACTCCCTCCACAAGCTGCGGATTATGTGTCTCTTCAGCTTCGCTTCTGAGATAGGCTCTTTTGGGTCCAATGCTGATATATCAGCACAAAGGTCTTTATCTCCCAGATGAAATAGACAAGTCTCCTTGAGTTTTTTCGCCAACTCATTCTCAAGAAATTATAGCCGCGCTACATTCTTCTTGTTGAACAAGCAATCTAAGGCTGTCCAAATCTCAGCAGCAGGCCGACATCCTATGATGTGGTGAAAGAACTCAGGAATGATAACTCTCTTGAGAGTGAACTCTGCCTTAGCATTTGTTCTCTTCCAAGCCTTCACTTGCTCAGTATTCCCTTCATCATCTACCACTAGTTGTCTCGCTTCTCCACCGACTACCTCCCATAAATCCTCATGCAGACCGCACGGTCTCTACAGTCTCAAATCCTTTAGATCGCCCAATCTGCTTCTACTCCACTTCATAAAATTCAACGCCTTGACAAATATTGGCTTAGACATCAAGCCGATATTATGAATATCTACTTGATGTCAAGCCGGTATAGTGGACATCGAGTGGACTTAATGTCAACTAGAATGTTTGTTAATATAGTGTATATAGACTGAACTTAATATCATCTAGAAAAATATCTACTAGACATCAAGCTGATATTTTGAATATTGACTTGATGTCAAGCCGTTATAGTATATATAGACAAGACTTAATGTCGACTAGAATGTCTATCAACATTGTGTTTATCGACTAGAATCACTATCAATATAGTGTATATCAATTGGACTTGATACTTACTAGACAAATATCGACTGGACATCGAGTCGATATTTTGAATATCGACTTGACATCAAGTCGACATTATGTATGTCATCTAAACTTCAAGCGGACATAATGTTTACTCGGATCTTAAATAATGATTATACGGTTAAAGAGATGTATTGTTCTTAAGTACTGACAAATATATGTAGAGTTATTAGGGTTCATTATCATGTTTTAGAATAGAGTTTGACTCTTCTGAAATAAGAGAACCCGCCGCCGCCGACGTCGCTACTTTCCAAAGTACCAAAGGCATTATCTCTTTCGCGAGATTGAAATCTGCCATCCATTCCTCTCCTGGAAACGATGATAGTACTTCTTGGAGATGTAGAGGATGATCACTCTCCAGCCAACTTTTGTTGGACGATTTGCGTGGTGTTTCCGGCGTTTGTGTGGATACTCCTAGAGACGTGGATCTAGTTCTATGTTTGAGCACTCAAAAAATATTCCTTCTCAGAATTTGATTCTGATGCAGGCACAATCTTCTTCTCCTTCTTGATTTATTGGTTTTCACATGATCAATTTCATTGGGTTTCTTAAAAAAAATCATTGCACATTTGATGTCATGGAAACCCAACATCTAACACATGTTGGCAATTCTAAAGAGCAAGAGACATGACTTTTGGTGACACACGGTCTACAACACACGCCTGTGTACCCTTCCTATGTTCCCAACTAATTGCACCAAAGGGATGGGGGACATGACCAGAGCTTGGATTTGCGGCATACATGCCCGTGTGACATGACTGTGTGCCCTGGAAAATGAACTGTTAGAAGTACTTCTATAAATAGGAAGACTTCACCTAAAGAAGTCATGCTTGATTCGGCCCTGAAGTTCTAGAAAACTTAGAGAGCTATGAACACCTTGGAGGAAAGAGGAGAAGAAGATAAAGACTAGGAGAGTGAAGTCCTTCATGGATGGTTCTATATATTTGTACACTTCTTCCATCCTCTCCACTCCTCGTGTATTGTTTTAGTTTGTTTATTTAATCATGACTCATTACTTTGCTCCGGCCTACCTCTCTCGCTAAGATATATCTATGTTTATAGTATAATGAAATGGTAGATCATAACTATCATCTTCATATCAGTTACAAGTAACTCATGTCATATGATTTTGGGTATTGTTGCTTTGTGAAGAATATACAAAGGATAAAGAGGATCGATTGCTCCCTAATAGAATATGTAACCTTGATTCTCCCATCTAGGTGTATGCAAAGCCATGTGTCGGGATCCAAAGAACATTAAAGTGATCTTTAGGGACCTATACCCATAGTTCGAATCTCAGGTATGCCTCTCTAAAATCCGAGCTCCAGTGTCGTCTCTACCAGGGAAACAGGAGGGCATGGAATCATGCGGCCTTGCAAATGAGAGAGATAAGAGAAAAGATATTTTTAAATTAAAACAATGAAATCTATATTTTTTACAACATAAAAATAACTAGTTTTCACAAAAAAAACTATTATATGTTTAATCTCAATTTTCTTACTTCGGAAAGTTGAATAAATTCATCAAAACTATCTTAGTCCAGGACATTCATTTCCTAGAATAAGAATTTATCTTGTTATAAAATAGACATAATAGTAGAAGGAGAGATGAAGTATAGTACTTACAAATGCCCTATGAAATACGACCTTGATATAGCTAATCAACTACTATAAATGATAGGTGTGCTTGTCTTAAAATACACACTCTATCTATATTCTAAAATCGTGACATGGTTTGCGTGTATCATGTTTTTGGCACCATTGCCCGGGAATGCAACTTTGTAATATCTGAAAATTCTTAATTTCTATTAAATTTATCATACAAAGAATAAAAGATATTTATATATGTTTGTTTGTGTTATGTTTGTTTTTGTTTTCTCGCAACTTGGATAACCTTTGCTTGATCTAGTTAAAATGTAGGAATCATCGAAAAAATATTTAAAAATGGCAGAGAAATCGAAGAAATCAACTTGTACAAAAAAGATAGTGGACATGCACAACAAATTCAAAGTGCTTAATGAAGTTGAACTCACCATATGAAATGGTCACACAAGATCTGGAGATCCGACAACAAAAGGCAAAAAGAATTGCAGTCTAGAAGCAAATCATTATTCAGTGGTCAGGTATGTTTTATATCGCATTTACTTTTATTATCTAGTAAATTATCTTCGTTCAAAATGTCAGTCATTCAAATATTGCTTAGATATTTGACTTAGTGTTGGAGAAACCTAGGTTATCTATGCTAGATAAGATTTGATAGATTATTATTTGAAGTCTTTACTAGAAAATATAATCTTTAAAGTTAGATAAACCAAACCATCCTTTACCTTTAAAATTTGGGCTAATATGATTTTGATCTTTGTTAGTCATATTTTTGAATTTAGTGCCCTAATTAAATTAAAAATATATATAATATATGTTGGTGTTTCTGTTGGATCTAGTGACCAACCTTAGAGGGGGTGAATAAGGTTATAAAACAAGTACTGGAGATTTAGATTTTTCTGTAGCGGAATATGCTTTCTATGGATTAGCGTGGGGCGGTAGACCTACCGCCGACAGTATCAGTAGAAATCATATTCTACACTTACAGAAGATCGTTTTAGTGCACGCTCAATCACTTCAGAGATGCAATAGTAACGAGATGTAACATCAGATCAGAAAAGGAAAACTTGATTTCATTGAATATTAAAAGGTTTAGAATTACAAAACTTAATCTCCATGATGCCGGAGATTAGAAGCAATGAATAGGATTTCCTTGTGGTTTCTATACCGACCCTCCCCTGAGGGCCGTTTGGCACTTTCGATACTCCTCGAAGTTCTTAGATCCGGCTCTTTCCCTTCCCCAGCCGAAGGTCTTTGGCCCACTAGATCTCCCCCATCTAGACATCCTCCCCGAAAGATTTCTCACAGAATCCTCCCTAGTTTCCGATGACATCCCCGGTTGATTTTCTCATTACACAAAACAAAGAAGTAAAGAGAAAATACAAATAGAGATGTAGAAAGTGAAAACTTATGCTCCCAAAAAAGATGGTTCTTTGTAGAACGGTGAGAGATCGGTGTGTTAGATCCTTGTTCGCCGGGAACACGATCATCTTCTAATTATCGTTCTTGTATATGCTCTCCAGAGATCTTCGTTCACGAATGGGAGGGTGCAAGTTCTCTTTTCTCAAGTCGGTAGGTCCATGATATTACATTATTTATCTTTATTTTACTATAGTTTTAATGTATTAAATAATTAGTTATTTCCATATTTTGTAATAATATTGGTCTAAAATCTACTTAATTTTACTTTTAGGGATTTTTGGGTTGCCAATTGCAATTTGGAGCTAATAGCCATGATCAGGAGAAATTTGAAGTATTTTTGCCAAAAATCCAAGTTACACGCCCTAGGTCTCGCTCGTGACCTAGGGCGTGACTCATGTCACGACAATGTTCATTCCAGCAATGCTAGAACTGTTTCCGGTGCAATTTCAGCTTACACGCCATAGGTCACGTCCGTGACCAGAGGGCGTATCTCAGGTGTCACGGCCAGGATGCTACCCGCAGACCAAAACTACTTGCCAGCTCAATTCAAATTACACACCCTCGATCATGCCCCGTGACTAGAGGGCGTGACTTAGTCTCATGGCCATGACTTCCTTCGCGATCCAGAAACTGCCACTAGCTCACTTTAAAGTTACATTATCTTAGTCAAGCCTGTGAACAGAGGGCATCACGTTTGATTAATAATGGAATAAACAACCAATTACTCCAGTGCGTGCCCATTTCAAATCCATCCAGACACGCCCAGTTATATGCCAGTTTCTGAGGGATTGTAATGTCGAGTTATGTTAATTTTAGCGAATTCTTGCCCAACGTTCTCGGGGTTTGTAACAAAGCAGTTATTCCCAGACACGCCCTTGGACACAGGTATGACCAAGGGCGTGACTACCCATATTTCACCTATAAAAGGCAGCAACCTCCAAAAGTTGAGTAGTTGGACACAGGCATGACCAAGTTTAGCTGTTTTCATGTACTAGCTAGAATCTTTTACAAGTTGTAAGTTTTAATTTTTGCAATTCCAATTCAAGTATTATAGTTTATCTTTATTTCTTTTTATCATGTCTTCTCCTACCTCTACTTGTATTCCCATCATCATGATGAGTAGCTAAACTTCATTTAGCATTTGTTCATGATGAACTTTGAAATGAAATAAAATGAGTTTTGATTTTTTCTAAATTAGCAAGCTCTCTTTCTAAATATCTTTGATTTATCTATGATGTACTTTGCTTTGATTCCGTATGACCGGAAAATGACTTTCAATCTAAGATCCGTATTCTAGTTGATCGAGAGATCTATACATACGAGGAGATCGCTCAAAGATAAAAGGAGTTGCATGTATTCGTCGAGAGAGGTTGACAGTAATCTTCCGAATTGGAGTCAAATCCAATAGTGGGGTTCACCGCTTAAAGCAAGCTAAGGGGTTTCGACTGGCCGAGGGGTCTTAATCAATCAACCTAAGTTTAGTTGGTAGTATTTCTCGAGAGAGGTGCAATCATGTTTTTGGAATCTCCAGGGTCGAAGTTATTTTATTAAGAGCTTTGTGAATTTGTCTTTTATAAATTCCTATTTTATTCCAATGGGATTCTAGATCAAGTGCTAATCTCTTAATTATCAATTTTTTTCCTAGTTGAATCGCTCTTAATCATTTTTCCGAAGCAAAACCCACTTTTGAACGATTAAATAATAGCTCCTTTGTGAGTGGAAGTACTCAACAACTCAGAAATAATACTACACTTGATTTCATAAATCATATATTATAAAACGATACGTACACATACCTTATAGATTATATTTGGATCGTATCTTAAATTTTACGCATCACGGTTGTAACCATCAAGTTTTTGGCACCGCTGCAGAGGATTTATTACTTTCTTTTTTTCCCTAAAAAACTTATAAAGGTGTACATAATTCCTAGAATGGGAGATTTGGGTTATCATCCCATCTTATCTCCTAGTACCACTGTGAACCCTTCACTAGGTTGTCCTCGGGAAATCTAAGACTAATTAAATTTTAAAAAACTATATTATCTTATATATATATATATATATATTAAAAAAAACATTTCTACATTCTATTCAATTTCTATGTTTTTCTTTTTGGTGTATGACCTAAGGGAATCCATCAAATCTTCTTGAATTGGATCCAGAAATCGAGCAAACCATTCGACAATGCTTAAGGTTCCAAGGAACCAATTCTCAAGATCTGATTGAGGAATCCATAGGTGACACTTCTTTTCGGAATAACTTCTCTTATTCTACTTCTTCTTCTTCCTCCTCCTCTTCTTCTTCTTCTTCTTCTTCTAATATGGGTGATCTTAATCTGGATGCGACCGCGCAACAGACTATGTCCTATTATGCTTAGCCTAATATGGAAGATACCCACTCTAGAATTGTTCGTTCTGCTATTGCGAACAATAATTTTGAATTGAAGCCATGCATCATACAAATGGTATTATAATATGTACAATTTGATGGGCTACAAGATGAGGATCCCAACGCACATGTTTTTTAGTTTTTTAGAAATATGCCATACTTTCAAAGTAAATAGGGTTTCTGATGAAGCAATAAGGCTTCATCTCTTTCCTTTCACTTTATGCACTAAGGTCAAGCAGTGGCTGAATTCTCTTCCAAGAGGATCCATCATTACATGAGCCCAAATGACGGAACAATTTCTAATGAAATAATTTCCACAGCAAAATCGGCCCAATTGCGTAAGGATATCACCTCTTACTCCCAAATTGAATCTGAAACTATTTATGATACTTGGCAGCATTTTAAGGAATTCTTGCATTGATGCCCCATCATGCAATCCCCAATTGGTTGCAAATTCAAACTTTCTATAATGGCCTCAATCTTCAAACTTATCAAATGATTGACGTCACCGCCGGTGGTACATTAAATAACAAAATATCGGTGGCCGCGCAAGAGCTTATAGAAGGGATGGCTCAGAATACATACCAATGGAGTACACCCCATTCTCATCCAAATAAATCGGTCAGTATGTATGAAATTGATTCAATTTCTAATTTGTTTCTACAGGTTGAGATTCTAAACAAAAATAGAAGAGATGACTGCTTCCTCTTCTACACCTACCTGGGAGCCTACTCCAATTACGGCGGAATAAGTGGATTACATGGGTAATCCAAACCGGCCTTTCAACCCGAACAACAACCCTTACAACAACACTTATAATCCGGATTGGAAGAATCACCCTAACTTTTAATGGAGTAATCAAGGGAATGCGGTATATCCCCCAAACTCAAATCCACCCAGATTTCTACCACTGCAAGCTCCAAAACCCCCTTCTATCGAGGAGGTGTTTTCCAAATATGCGGCCAACAATGATTCAAACATCCAAAATCTCACTAGATCCATCCGCAACTATGAGAACCAAATTGGGCAACTAGCAAAATGCTCTCTAATTGCCAACAAGGAGCCTTACTTGGCAATATGGAACCCAACTCAAAGGAGCAAGCAAAAGCAATCACACAACGGAGTGGGAAGGAGGTAACTACTCCAAACGAAAAGGTTGATTCAGAGGTAAGCATTTCTTCACCACCTCCACCACAAAATAAAATTAAAGAATTTTCACCTCCTCATCCTTACCCCTCAAAAATAAAAGTGTAACGGATGGATGTGCACTATGGTAAATTTTTTGAATTATTTAAACAAATTCATATAAATTTACTATTTTGCGAAGCCATCGCGCAAAATGCCAAAATAAGTAAAATATCTCAAAGATCTTTTATCAAATAAAAGGAAACTTGAGGATATCTCTACCATTCAATTGAATGTGGAATGTTCAACTATTTTACTAAATAGATTTCCAATAAAATTAACCAATCCGGGTAGTTTCTCTACCCTTGTCTTTTTGTCGATTTATTAGTCAAACATGCATTGGCCGATCTAAGCACTAGTATAAATTTGATGCCTTATTCTTTGTTCAAAAAATAAGGATTAGGCGAACCTTATCCCACTAGAATGAGCATACAATTAGCAGATCGATCCACCAAATACCCAATGGGTATTATTGAGGATGTGCATGTCAAGGTTGACAAATTTATCTTTCCGGTAAATTTTGTCATCAATGACATATAAGAGGATGCTGATGTACCTCTAATTCTCGGTCGCCCCTTCCTTGCCACCTCTTGCGCTATTATTGACATTAATAATGGTAAACTTCTCCTTAGAGTCGGAGATGATGAAGTTACCTTTACTATCAATGCTTCAATTAAAAATACTTTATCTAATGACGATTCATGTTTCTTTTTGGAGGCTTCACATGATGAAGACTCAATTTTATTTTCTGATTTTATTTCACCTTCTTGTTTACACGATACAGATTTTGAATCGATTAATGTTTTAACTCATGAACACAATGACGACATGATCACTCACACTCCGCTATTTAAAAGTTTAGAGTTAAGAAGTGATCGTTAAAAACATCTTATGAAGAACCTCCTCTTTTAGATTTAAAATAATTACCCGATCACCTGAAATATTTATTTTTGGAGGAAGGTCCTAAACTCCCCGTAATTGTTTCAGCATTTCCTTCTGATTTTGAAAAATATAAATTATTAAATGTTTAATAAAATCATCGCCGAGCAATTGCGTGGAAAATTTCCAATATCAAAGAGATTAATCCTTCCTTTTGTGCTCATAAAATTCTATTGGATGAAAATTCCCGCAAGATCATTCAACCTCAACACTGACTAAATCCTAACATGAAGGAAGTAGTCAAGGCAGAGGTAATTAAATTATTAGGTGCAGGAATTATCAATCCAATTTCAGATAACACAAGGGTTAGTCCGGTCCAAGTGCCACCGTTCATGGATCAAATCCTTGAAAGGCTATCTGGGCACTCTTTTTATTGTTTTCTTGATGGTCTTTCGGGGTACTTCCAAATCCCAATCGCTCCCAAGTACTAGGAGAAAACCAAATTCACTTGTCCTTTCGGCACCTTTTCCTATCGGAGAATGCCATTTGGTCTATGCAATGCGTCTGCTACATTCCAAAGATGTATGCTAGCAATTTTTGATGAACTTGTGGAGGATATAATGGAAGTGTTTATGGATAATTTCTTTGTTTTTGGAGATTCATTTGATTTGTATTTGGACAACCTTTCATGTGTTCTCCCAAGATGTGAGGACACTACTTTAGTATTAAATTGGGAAAAGTACCACTTTATGGTGGGGAAGGTATAGTCCTAGGCCATAAAATTTTAAGTAAAGGAATAGAGGTAGATAAAGCTAAGATCAAAATAATAGAAAAATACCTCCTCCTTCAAACGTTAAGGTCGTACAAAGCTTTTTGGGGCATGTCGGTTTCAATCGTCGTTTCATTAAAGATTTTTCTAAAATCACTAAGTCCTTAACTTACTTGCTAGAAAAAGATGCACCATTTATTTTTGATGACAATTGTTTACAATCATTTTCTATAATTAAAGAAAGACTTATCAATGCGCCAATTATGATAGCGCCCCATTGGGATCTCCCTTTTGAAATGATGTACGACGCGAGCATTTTTGCTGTGGGTGCGGTCTTAAAACATTTCCTAAATAAAAAAAATTCATCTTATTTATTACGCAAGCAAAACTCTCACCACCGCACAAGAAAATTACACCACCACCAAGAAGGAATTCTTAGCCGTTATTTTTGCGTTTGATAAATTATATTCCTATATTAATTTATCGAAAGTAATTGTTTTTACCGATCAATCAGCTTAACATTATCTGCTAGCTAAAACTGATGTCAAGCCTAGGATGATTAGGTGTATCTCGCTCCTTCAAGAATTTGATTTGGAGATCCGGGGCAAAAAAGAACCAGAAAACCTAGCGGCGGATCACCTCTCTCGGTTGGAGAATCCCAATTCCGAAGCACTTTTTGAGGAGGAAATTGATGATACATTCCCCGAAGAATGTCTACTCGCTCTTTATAAGGTAATCGCTCTCCCTACTCCTTGGTTCATCAATTTTGCCAATTATCTCATTGCGAGGGTTCTCCCAAAGGATTTTTCTTATCAAGAAAAGAAGAAATTCTTTTTTGATTTGAAGAATTATTTTTGGTAGGATCCCTTCCTCTTTCGACTGTTCGGACCAAGTGGTAATGTGATGTGTCTCGCATGAGGAAGGCATACGTATATTGAATCATTGCCACGAGGGACCCGCTAGTGGCATTACAAAGCAAATTGGACTGCGCAAAAGGTTATTGAAGCTGGTGCTAAAGCAATGAACGCATTATTTTGTGCTTTAGATAGAACTGAATTTAATCGTGTTTGTGCTTGTGAAACTGCAAATGATATATGGAATTTATTGGAAATTACTCATGAAGGTACTTCGTAGGGGAAGGATTCAAAGCTTTTCCAACTAGAATCAGAGTACAAAAAGTTCAGCATGGAACCAGACGAGGATATCAGCGTCATGTACACAATATTCACAACGATCATAAATGCATCAAAAATCCTCGGAAAGACCTTCGCGGACAAAGATCTAGTGAGGAAAATTCTTAGATCTCTCCCACCAAAATTTAATCTGAAGGTGACGGCTATATCAGAATCTCATGATCTAAGGTGAATCCACATTGAGAGCCTCAATGGGAATCTAAAAACCCATGAGGTGAAACTCAAAATTCAACAAGAAGAGTACCAAGCAGAACCTAAGAAGAAGGCTTTGGCACTAAAATCCAATAAGGAGGCAAATGATGATGAAGAGGCTGAAGAAAGCTTATTTGTAAAGAATTTCACGAAATTCATGAAGAATCCAGAGAGAAGAAACTCTTTTCAGAAATACTTCATGAAAGATGCAAAAAGTAAGGGATCGTCCTCTACGAAAGAATAAGGTAGTGACGTCGATAACGAGCGGCCATCGCTAGAGAGCTACCATTGCCGAAAGACTGGACAAAATATCTGAAAGAGCGAAAGGGAAGGAGGCACAAAGGAAAAGAAAAGAAGAAAGTTGTAAAGGCGCCTACATGTGCCTCATGGTAGGAGCAAAGATCTCACTAATGATGAAACTTTTGGAACATGGTTTTCCGCATCCCTTTGATTTGAGAATAACAAATCCTACTTGTATTTGATCTTGTTTGCCATTGTGTTTTTAGCATGCAGGTTTGAATAGATATGACACTAGGTTGTTGAAATATTGGTCTGAAACTGTCCATAAGCAGAAAGAATGAAAAATGTATAATGCCAGGCGTAAGCCCTTAACGCCGGGCGTTGTCATTCGACGGGATGGTCTGCCGATCGACGGCATGGCTTGCCGATCGATGGGATGGCTTGCCGATCGATGGAATGGCTCTAACGCCAGGCATTAGGATTTAACGTTGGGCGTTGACTCTTGATTCCATCACGATGATTTTGGAAGGTGGGAAGCAGCCGTGATTCCAGGAGCGCTTTAGGAATGATTTGACCTAACGCCAGCATTAGCCTCAATGCCAGCATTAGGGTTGCCTAAAATTAAAGTTTCCTGAAGTGCAATATCTCCTTCCCATTTTAGAGATCTGATCCATCAAAACAATTCCAAATTGGGTCAACGCTACGCGTTATCCTTAACGTCGGCGTTAGCCTGCAGCTCTATAAATTGGTGGACCTCGTCTTCTCCAATAATTGATTGAATAGAGCCCAATTCCAGCACTTCAGAAACTTTGGGAGGGCCGTATTTCCAGACCAACACATCTCCCACTCAATTTCAAAGGAGGAACCGATGGAGGCTTGCATAAACACGCGAACTTAACACGAAGAACGCACACTTGGACTTTAACGATCTTCAACGATTCTTCGGCGTCTCCTTCAGATTACCTCATAGGGAGATTTATATTTGTCTTTTGTATTTGTCCTATATCTTTATATTTGTAATCGGTTAGTGAATTTGCCTCGTGTTGGTGACTAGGTCTGGGTAGGACTTAGGGAGGAATTTGCCTCGTGTTGGCGACAAGGTCTAGGGAGTAGATCTAGGGGGTGTTCGAGGCCTTTTTGGTGATAGGAAGGCTAGAGCGGCTTGAGGTCGTATCTGGGGAGAGATCGGCTAAAGCCAACCGGTTCGTAGGGATACGAGTCGGTATAGAAAATAAAAAGAGATTTTACTTTATCGCCTATGATTTCTAGCATCATAAGAAATCATGTTTTGTAATTTTATATCTCAAGTTAATAAAATCATGACTCTCATTTATATTACTTGATTTCTTCTTTTTGTGTGGTTTATCACTAAATCAATCTCTTATTATTTCTAATATTTCAAAATATAAAATAAGTTTTTAAAACCCTTATTCACCCCCCCCCCCTCCTCTAAGGGCGCCTCAAGATCCAACAAGTGGTATCAGAGCCAGGTTATTCCAAATCGGCTTAACAACCGGGAATAATGGCGCCTCTTGATCATGATCTCGCTTCTACTGGTGGGGAAAATTTTAATATAAATGAAAAATTATTATCACTACCTTTATTTATGGGCAAAAGTGTAACACCCTGCCAGTACGAAGAGTATAACAGCAGGTCCGGCCGGGACCCCACGCCATACAAACCACACTAGCTAGGAGTTAAAAGGTGATAACCAGAAAAGTAACAACTAAACGAGAGTACAACACGTAAGCGGAAGCATTACTTAAAACCATTCAAATAGAACTGTCCACTATCATAGGAATGCATCCAGAATAAGAGTTACGGCCTTAAGGCCTTACATCAAACCAATGTACAAAACTCCATAAAACATACATCGGCACGTAGGCCGGCAATACATGAGAAAACAGGAAAAGAGGCTGGCCTTCGAGGGCCAACACAGCAAAAGGGCCAACGCCCGCTACTTCCCGCTAGGCTCACCTGCACCTGCATAAGAACATTCCACCAAGCGGTGGCAAACAAAGTAACGGTCAGCACAGCTGACCAAATTATAACGACCCCACCCCTTTCCCGGGGTGGCGGAGCTTCTACCCTGCAAGCAAGCTATACCAGCACAAATACTAGTATACAGAAGGTGCAACTACACAAGGTGAGGTTTCAAGCACAATCAATCTTCTAGGTTGAGCATCAAAAGAAGGGAACCTAGGTATGCACATGATGTTGGTTGGGTTCACCCGAAGGTTTCCCACAACCGCCTAAGCAATCGCATGAGGCTAAACATAACATCAAATTCACAACACTCCACCCTAAGGGTCACAACCTTAGGTGGGAAACAAGAGCTTTTGGTCGGTCTAGGTATGACACCTTCCACGACCTCTCCCATGATCACACGGATTTCATGAGGAAGGGACCTCTCGCCGATCTGCATGGAAACGGGTTCGGTTCAGCTTTGCCCGTGCTCTAATCGTCGCGATCTATCGCACGACGCGGGTACGGCTTCACCTCGGCCTGTAAGGGTTTAGCACTTTCAAGTGCTACACTAAAAATACGCTACGCACCTAACCCCTTCACAAGGATCTAGGCTTCGCGAATTCTCAACAAGGGAGGTACATATGCTCCAAATCAATTTCGTGGTGAAGGTTTGCCTTCATCCAAACCTCAAAGCATGGGGCTTTCGTTAGGATCTTCACAAGACGCCTACACTTAACTCCCGCAATACAATAGGTGAGTTCACGGAGTCATTCTCCGGCACGCATTCTAGGCCTAACCTAAATGCAACGTCGCAAATCAAGCATCACCGATTCGGGCTCACGGCCACGAATAGGTTTCACACACAATGCCTAAATCCGCACGACTACCGGATTTTCTACATGCAATATGCCGGGGACGGACACAATCTACCCGGAGTTCCGAAAAACTTGAGGAAATCCTACACTTCACCCATTTGGTGAAGGACTCCTCATGCAATCAAAGAAAGAGGAATAAATGGACAAATACAAGTCCAAAGTTCGGGAGGAAGAATCGTTACCCTAGGCGCGTTCTTCTTAGCCATGGATACGAGATTTCACACGGAGGGAAAGAACCGCACCGGGTTGCACACTCCGGATCTGGAAACGGCTCGCGAAACGGAGCTCCGGAGCTCCGTCAATGGCGGAATCTCCACTTCTTCTTCCTTGCCTCCTTCCTCTTCCTCTAGCCTAGGAGAGAGAAACACTATGAAATAATGAGGGTTTAATCCCTCTCCAAAGCCCTAAGACCCCCCAGCAACAAATCCCAGCCGTTAGATCTATTTCCAAGAAATTTGATCGGTCGGATCTTCTTCTCCGCTCAAAATCGCGGAACAGAATAAACAGGGCGCACGATCGCTGGCGCACGATCACTGGTCGTGCGCGAAGAGGGAAGTGGTCGTGCGCACTGTCTGAGACAGAACTCGATTCTCTTCTGAATTAACGCACGATCGTTGGCGCACGATCACTGGTCGTGCGCGATGAGGCCACTGATCGTGCGCTAAGAGCAGACAGGGAAAATTCTAGCCTGCTTCACGTGCCGCACAACCACTCCGCCTACTTCGCGGAACTACCAGTTTTGGGGTGTTACAACCCCACCCTCCTTAAAAGAATTTCGTCCCGAAATCCAGAAAACAGTAATAGCATAAATTACAGTTAACTTTACCTGAGGGAAATAGCTCGGGATACTCTGCAAGCATCGTTTGCTCTCTCTCCCAAGAGAGCTCCTCTCGGCCGCAGTTATCCCACCGGACTTTTACCATCCGAATGGACTTGTTCCGCAGCTGCTTTACTTCGGTATCTTCGATGCGTAAGGGCTTGACTTTCGTCGACAACCCACTATCAACCGGCACTTTGCCGACCGCAATGATATGAGTAGGCTCTTGCACTGCCTTCCTCAACACTGAAATGTGAAACACGTCGTGCAGACCGCTCAGCTCTGCAGATAGTGCAAGCCGATAAGCCGCATCACCAACACGCTCCACGATCTCAAACGGTCCCAAGTACCTTGGACTGAGCTTTTTCAAGCGTCGAATCCTTGATACCCCTTTGAACGGTTTGATCTTCAAGTAAACCCGGTCACCGACAGCGAACTCTAGGTTTCTATGTTTGGCATTGAAATACTTTGCTTGCCTATGCTGGGCAACCAATAGCCTTTCGCGTATAGCCCGGATCGTCGAAGTTGCTTCTTCAACATCCTTTCGCTTCAATAGCTTAGTATCGCCTGTTTCCGCCCAAGACAACGGTGTACGACACTTCTTACCATAGAGGGCCTCGAAAGGAGCCATCTTTATGCTGGCTTGGTAGCTATTATTGTAGGCGAATTCGATCATATAGAGATGATCCTCCCACTTCTTTCCGAAGTCTAGAGCGCACATTCGGAGCACATCCTCCATAGTCCTGTTGGTTCTCTCGGTCTGTCCATCCGTTTGCGGGTGGAAGGCCGTGCTGAACTTCAGTTTTGTGCCCAACAGTTCATGGATAAGCCTCCAATCTTTCGATGTGAAACGCCCGTCACGATCGCTGACGATGCTACGAGGGACACCGTGCAGTCTCACGATACTATCCACATAGAGCTTTGCTAGTTTTTCTACCGAATCATCCTTCCGGTTCGGAATGAAGTGCGATACCTTTGTCAAACGGTCCACGATCACCTAGATGGCGTCGTTTCCATGTTGCGATCTCGGCAATCCGTGCACGAAATCCATCGAAATATCATCAAACTTCCATTCCGGAATCGGCAAGGACTTCAGAAACCCACCGGGACGTTGACATTCCGCTTTCACCAACGCGCAAGTATGACACTTGGCCACGTAAAGGGCAATGTCTTTCTTCATGCCCGGCCACCAGAACAGTTTCTTCATATCCATAAACATTTTAGTGCTCCCCGGGTGGATCGAGTACTTGGTATGATGAGCCTCGTACATCAATTCCGCCCGTAGAGTACCAACGTTTGGGATGCATAACCTTTCCTGCTTCCACATAAGGTCGTCTTCGAAGGAGAAATCAGCGTTTAACCCTTCAACGGTTTCCGCTTTGTATCGTTTCATGCTCTCGTCCAACTCCAATGCTTGTCGAACTCGGTCGGCAAGGTCGTAGTGAACTTCCGTCCAGTTCAAGCATGCTGAAGTAGACGTTCTCCTATCAATGCAAACGATCTCCATTTATTCTAGCTCACGGATTAGACGCTCATCGTGCATCAAAATCCAATTTGCTTGTGCGGGAGCCCGACGACTCAACGCGTCCGCAACTACGTTTCCGTTACCGGGAGTATATTTGATGTCGAAGGTGTAGTCCCCAAGGAACTCCATCCACCTCCTTTGGCGCATGTTCAACTCCCTTTGATCCAGCAAGTACTTGAGGCTCTTGTGGTCGGTAAAGATGTCGATCTTCACGCCATATAGATAGTGCCTCCAAAGTTTGAGGGCAAAAACCACGGCCGCTAGCTCCAAATCGTGGACCGGGTAATTCCTCTCGTGAACCTTCAGTTGCCGGGAGCCGTAGGCAATTACCTTCCCGAACTGCACTAGTACACAACCCAAACCACTTCCTGAGGCGTCGCTATAAATTTCGTAGCCTTCCGTACCCTGCGGCGAGCATAGGATGGGCGCCGTGGTCAGACGGCTCTTCAGCTCTTCAAAAGCTCGTGCGCACTCGGGCGACCAAACGAACTTATGATCCTTCCTAGTCAATTTTGTGAGAGGAAGTGCGATCCTCGAGAAGTTTTCCACAAAGCGCCTATAATAGCCGGCAAGTCCTCAGAAACTTCGGACTTCCGCTACGTTTTTCAACAAAGGCCACGCTTGGATCGCTTCTATCTTCGACGGATCAACTGCAATTCCTTCGCCACTAACAACATGACCAAGGAATGCCACTGACGGTAGCCAAAACTCGCACTTGGAGAACTTGGCATATAGCTGACTCCTCCTCAAGGTGCTCAGGACTGCGTGCAGATGCCCTACATGCTCCTCTTCCGACTGAGAGTATACCAAAATGTCGTCGATGAAGACGATCACAAATTGATCTAAATACTCTCGGAATGTCCTATTCATCAAGTCCATGAATACCGACGGTGCGTTGGATAGACCGAACGGCATTACCGTGAACTCGTAGTGTCCAAAGCGGGTACTGAACGCTGTCTTTGGACTGTCACATTCCCTTATTCGCAGTTGATAGTAGCCGGACCTTAGGTCTAGCTTGGAGTAAACCGTCGACCCCATCAGTTGGTCGAATAGATCATCGATTCTAGGAATCGGATATCGGTTTTTCTCGGTCAACTTGTTTAGCTCTCTATAATCAATACATAAACGCAAGCTCCCATCCTTCTTTTTCACAAAGAGGACCGGTGCACTCCAAGGCGAGGAACTTGGACGTACGTAGCCTTGCTCTAGCAGCTCTTGCAATTGGACCTTCAACTCTGCCAATTCCTTTGGCGCTATTCGGTACGGTGAGCGGGCCACAGGTTTGGCACCTGGCACCAACTCGATACAGAAATCAATCTCCCGATGAGGCGGAGCCCCAGGGAGTTCGTTAGGAAACACGTCTGCGTATTCCGCTACAACTGGGACATCACAAAACCTGGGCTTTGGCTCCGAAGCCTCCAACAAGGTGAAGAACAACTCAGCCCCTTTTCTCACCGCCTTGACCACTTGGAGAGCAGACATAAGCGTCTTGCTCGCTCCTCGCATACCGGCGAATGTGGTTTCGACGCCGGCGTTCGTTCCCAGAGTGATCTCCTTTGTATTGCAATCTATGCATGCTCGCTGCTCCGAGAGCCAGTCCATGCCGAAGATCACATCGAATTCAGCTAACGGTAGTAACGACGCTTCCAAGTCGAAATCTTGACTTCCGATCCGCACCTTCACACGGCTCTTCCTATCCGCACTCATTCGAGATCCATTGGGTAGCACTACTTCCAATCTATCCTCTACAAAGGTAGACGGCACTCCGATTCGCACCACGAAGTCCTCGGACAGAGAAGAGTGCGATGCACCCGTATCGAATAAAGCTCTCGCCGGATAGTTGAAAATTAGGACGAAACCTAATTGTACACAAATAACACATAAAGTCGTACAACAGTAAGAGTTATATATATAGCTGTAAAAGCTAACTTCTAACTCGTACCTGTGACGACATCGGTTTGTCATATAGCTTCTTGTTGGCCAAGCGAATAGACTCTCGGCTGAGTCGGAATGTGTTGGGAAGCCGAGGACTCTGCCGCTTTGCCCTTTTCCGCAGCCCGAGCATAATCCATCGCTCGACTTGCAGCCTTTGGGGGACCACTCCGACACACCGCAGCTTTGTGTCCCACCTTCCCGCAGGTGAAACACGTAATAGGAGTCCGCGCGGTCGTGGCTCCCGAAACATTCGAAGAAGCTGGTTCCGCCTGTTTGAACTTTCTCTTGTTCCTTCTGAAGTCCGACTTGGACTGAGAGACCGGTGTAAAAAACTCGGGTTTCTTTGCAACACTCTTTGCTTGTACCCTCTTCATGTCCAACTCCAAAGATCTGGCGGTTTGCACCATCACTTGGAAGCCAAACGTCATAGGGCCTGCAAGGAGCAGCCTCAACTCATCCCGAAGCCCTTCATAGAACTTGTTCGTCTTAGTCTCCTCATCCTCCACCAATGCCCCCGCATAGCGACTCAGTCTGGTAAACTCATGTAAGTAATCGTCAATGGAGCGATCACCTTGAGTTAACCTCAGGAACTGGTTTTGTAACGCAATGCGTTGGGCAGAGGGGATAAACCGTTGGAGGAACGACTTTGAAAACTCGGCCATTGTTATTTCAGTAATGTCTCTATCGCCGAACTTGTGCAGTTCCTGCTCTTCCCACCACAGCACAGCCTCTCCGTCAAGAAGGAAAGTGGCTAAGGTGACCATCATGGCTTCGTCCGTCGCCGTCGCCCTCAGAGTTCTTCTAACTCTTGACAACCAGTCTTCTGCCTCCGTTGGGGACTCAGATCCCAAGAAGGTAGGAGGATTAAAGCTCAAGAAGTGCTTTAATTGTTGGTCACGCGCTCGCCCCGCAACTACTTGCGCCACTTGACGCTCCACCCTCGGCGCTAACGCCGGTTCCACTGCAGCTACAGGCACAGGGGCCTCAACCCTCGGTGCTACCGCAGGTTCCACTGCAGGTTCAACTACCGGGGCCGCATCTGTAGTAGGCGTAGCAGGCTGTGCAAGCCTTTGCGGTTGAGCATTGATCATCGCAAAGACCGCTTCTGCGACCATTATGATCATCTCAGCCGAAGGAGTGGTCGCTGGCACCTCAGCCGACCCACTACTTTCAGCGGTGTTACGGGGTTGAGACCGCCCCGCAGCACTTCTAGTCACCTATAATCATGCAAGGCACAATTTAGTGACCCAAAACATGTCAAACATCAATCATGGAACGCTCAGGTTCCGCAAACAAGTATGTTTTTCCATTCCTAAGTGGACATTCTTATTAGTTTTTGTCGTTTTTTAGGTGAATGCACAGCCCGTGCGCACCACCCCTTAAAAGGAATTCGTCCCGAATTTGCTAAACTACGGATCGACGCCTTAAGTCCGATACCAAATTGTAACACCCTGCCAGTACGAAGAGTATAACAGCAGGTCCGGCCGGGACCCCACGCCATACAAACCACACTAGCTAGGAGTTAAAAGGTGATAACCAGAAAAGTAACAACTAAACGAGAGTACAACACGTAAGCGGAAGCATTACTTAAAACCATTCAGATAGAACTGTCCACTATCATAGGAATGCATCCAGAATAAGAGTTACGGCCTTAAGGCCTTACATCAAACCAATGTACAAAACTCCATAAAACATACATCGGCACGTAGGCCGGCAATACATGAGAAAACAGGAAAAGAGGCTGGCCTTCGAGGGCCAACACAGCAAAAGGGCCAATGCCCGCTACTTCCCGCTAGGCTCACCTGCACCTGCATAAGAACATTCCACCAAGCGGTGGCAAACAAAGTAACGGTCAGCACAGCTGACCAAATTATAACGACCCCACCCATTTACCGGGGTGGCGGAGCTTCTACCCTGCAAGCAAGCTATACCAGCACAAATACTAGTATACAGAAGGTGCAACTACACAAGGTGAGGTTTCAAGCACAATCAATCTTCTAGGTTGAGCATCAAAAGAAGGGAACCTAGGTATGCACATGATGTTGGTTGGGTTCACCCGAAGGTTTCCCACAACCGCCTAAGCAATCGCATGAGGCTAAACATAACATCAAATTCACAACACTCCACCCTAAGGGTCACAACCTTAGGTGGGAAACAAGAGATTTTGGTCGGTCTAGGTATGACACCTTCCACGACCTCTCCCATGATCACACGGCTTTCATGAGGAAGGGACCTCTCGCCGATCTGCATGGAAACGGGTTCGGTTCAGCTTTGCCCGTGCTCTAATCGTCGCGATCTATCGCACGACGCGAGTACGGCTTCACCTCGGCCCGTAAGGGTTTAGCACTTTCAAGTGCTACACTAAAAATACGCTACGCACCTAACCCCTTCACAAGGATCTAGGCTTCGCGAATTCTCAACAAGGGAGGTACAAACGCTCCGCATCAATTTCGTGGTGAAGGTTTGCCTTCATCCAAACCTCAAAGCATGGGGCTTTCGTTAGGATCTTCACAAGACGCCTACACTTAACTCCCGCAATACTATAGGTGAGTTCACAGAGTCATTCTCCGGCACGCATTCTAGGCCTAACCTAAATGCAACGTCGCAAATCAAGCATCACCGATTCGGGCTCACGGCCACGAATAGGTTTCACACACAATGCCTAAATCCGCACGACTACCGGATTTTCTACATGCAATATGCCGGGGACGGACACAATCTACCCAGAGTTCCGAAGAACTTGAGGAAATCCTACACTTCACCCATTTGGTGAAGGGACTCCTCATGCAATCAAAGAAAGAGGAATAAATGGACAAATACAAGTCCAAAGTTCGGGAGGAAGAATCGTTACCCTAAGCGCGTTCTTCTTAGCCATGGATCCGAGATTTCACACGGAGGGAAAGAACCGCACCGGGCTGCACACTCCGGATCTGGAAACGGCTCGCGAAATGGAGCTCCGGAGCTCCGTCAATGGCGGAATCTCGACTTCTTCTTCCTTGCCTCCTTCCTCTTCCTCTAGCCTAGGAGAGAGAAACACTATGAAATAATGAGGGTTTAATCCCTCTCCAAAGCCCTAAGACCCCCCAGCAACAAATCCCAGCCGTTGGATCTATTTCCAAGAAATTTGATCGGTCGGATCTTCTTCTCCGCTCAAAATCGCGGAACAGAATAAACAGGGCGCACGATCGCTGGCGCACGATCACTGGTCGTGCGCGAAGAGGGAAGTGGTCGTGCGCACTGTCCGAGACAGAACTCGATTCTCTTCTGAATTAACGCACGATCGCTGGCGCACGATCACTGGTCGTGCGCGATGAGGCCACTGATCGTGCGCTAAGAGCAGACAGGGAAAATTCTAGCCTGCTTCACGTGCCGCACAACCACTCCGCCTACTTCGCGGAACTACCACTTTTGGGGTGTTACAAAAAGTTATAAAGGGTGAAAAATATTGATGAAAAATTTTCTTAAAGCTTTAGATGAAAAAGTTTGGAATATTACTATTGAAAAACCACCTAGCGTACTAACTAGAAACAAATATGTTTTAAATGCAAAATCTATAAATAGTTTATTTTGTGCGCTAGATCAAAATATTTTCAAACTTATTTACAATTTACCAACCACATATGAAATTTGGAGTTTTCTTGAAAGAACTTATGATTCTCCTTCTGCAGGTATGGAACAAACGCAAGAATTGGAGAACATACAAGCCTGCATGAGTATTCAAGAAAGATCTTCACATGATGGATCCATGAAAGGCACATAAAGCGGAAGGGATGATGGAAACTCCTGTTTTGATGTGGAAGATGAAGAAGACAAAGGAACTATATGGTCAAATATCGCATCGTCCACAACCAATGTAAGGAAATAAAATTCCATCTTTTGTACCTCTATTTCTGCATTTTAATTGCTACAAACTACTAAACGTAAGATTAAGAAATTAAAAAGGGCTAATGCAAAACAACGTTTAGAAAATAAAACTTTGAAAGAAAATTTGAATGTAGAATCCAAAAATGATATGTTTGAATCTCCATCATCTTCATTTGAAAACTCCACACCTTGTATTGATTATAATAAATTAAAAGAAAAATACAAAGTACTTGAAAAGGAAGTTATTTTTGTAAAGGAACAAAATGAAAAATTATGTTTAGAAAACTCTTCTCTAAGAAGTAATTGTGCTAGTTGTAAAAACTATAAAATTGAAATTAAAGAGATAGATGATACATTTGACGAATTGAGAAATAACTATCAAAATCATATTGATTTAATTGTTTCCACTCTTAAAAATAGCACAATAGCTTATAATAAAGCTATACATAATCTTAAGATCAAGAATGAGGAATTAAAAACAAAAAACAACTTGCTTATGAAAATTATGAATAAAAATTCACAATACATAAATTCACAATATCAAGTAATATCTAAAAACAAGTTAAATATGAATATGAATTTCTTGACTAAACCTAAAAATGGGAGTAAGGAACACAAAATATTTGTAAATCAAAATCCCAAACACTGTTATTTACAAAATCATTCTTCTCACAACTTAAAGATAGATGTGCACAAATTTCCTACAAAAAATATTTTCAATCATCATTACAATTATACTCTTCAAAATAAAGACAATCATAATGGAAATTTGATGCATAAAAATAATATTAAACCAAGGTTTGAATGGAGACCCAAAGTTAAAGATGAAACACAAACTCCACTCAAAAGGGCTCATTCTTTCCATCTCCACAAAAGCAAACACGATGTATTTGGGTATCCAAAGGAACCATCGCTCTTGGTCCTCTTTGGATACCTAAATCTCAAATTCATTAGGTATCATCAAATGCATGAAGAAGAATCCTTCCAAAATAGAATATATAAATTTCTACTTCATGATATGCTTTAATTTTTGTTTTGTTTTCTTTAACCATCATGCCATGGTCATCTAATATAATATTTGAAATTTGACTTTGTTCCCTAAAGCCTAAATGAAGTTTACAAATTAAATTAAATCAAAAGTAATAGTCAAGTTTTTATTTATAAATGACCAATCTATTATGACTAAAATCATTTGTCTTGTTCAATCATTTTCTTGTCATATCCTATAATATTAAGCTTAAATGATTGTGCAAAACTCAAAGAATTAAGGTTGTTTTTGAGAGTTTTTTATGATTTCCTAAAGCAAGTAAACTTCTGCAACTTTCTACGATTTCTTCTCATTTTTTCAATTCATTAGGTGGGTCTTACATTGCACAAACATAATTGAGCAAAATAAGAAGTGAAATTGAAGAAAATCTAGGTTATACGAGTAAAATATGTACTCTCTGTGAGCTAACACAGGCGCTAAGAACTAACACCAGCGTTAGCTCGATTATCCAATATTCTGTGTTGTTTAAAATTTGGAAAATCTCTAAAAACATTTTTTTTATACTACCTGTCTTTATCTGCATGCCTTTGTGTGATCTTTGAAAAATCAAACACAAAATTATAAAACAATAAACTTATCAAAAATTATTTTTTAAACTTAATTTTTATATTTACATGTATCTTGAGAAAGGGAGATTTGGGATGTCACCCCATCACATCAACTAGTACCAGGCGAACCCCTCTCAGGGTAGACCTCAGGAAGTCCAAGATACACTCAAAATTGTTAAGTCCAACTAAAGCCTAACAAAGATCAAAATAATAATAGACTCATGTGTATTCGTGCAATTACTGAAAAAGAAAATTATCATCTCATAAAATTATGTTTAATTGGAAAATCACAAAAGACATATTGAAAGAACTCATTATCATAACTCAAAAGAATGAATATTGAATTCACACTCGCCACCATGCTCTTGTGATATCCCATGATAAAATTCTCTATAATCATATATCATAATTCATGATCTATTAAGAACAATCTTAAATCAACTACTTTTATCATACTTAGGAATAATGATTTATATGTTGGCTGTTATAACTTCATATCATGGTAGGAGTATTATGAAAGGAGGTTCACAATTTTTAAATCTTACTATATCTAGACCTTAGAATCACCTTGAAATCGATAAATCAAATCATCACTTAATTCTAGGTCTGCAAATTGAATTTCTATTAATTTAAGGAACATGCATTATTCTTATGACATAATATAAACTCATCATACTAACATTGTCACCTAATGAATATTATTAGTTACCATGCTAATCTCATGCATTGTTAATTTTAATATTCTTGCCAAAATATAAAAATAGAAAATTGTGAACTTAAAATTCATGATAACTATGTGTTTTTATATTATCATTCTAAAATTCAAGCATTAAATATAACTACAAAAGATCCTTTTTGCTTCGATCATATGATTTGTGATCATGATAATTATATGAATGAAATTTGTTTTTGTATGCATGTATCTCACCTATATGTAAACCCTAGAATCATCTTTATACTAATAAGAGCAAATCAAATAGAATCATCACTTTATTCTAGGTCTAAAAATTGAAATACTATTGTTGAATATATGCAACATTAACTCTATTAATCTTTTGGCATAACATTACATTCAAACTCATCATTCTAGCATTATCAACTAATAAAACTTATCATTCATGCTAGTTGTCTAATAATGCCATAATGAATCCATCTTAAAGTAGAACAATTAAAAGGTAAAATTCATAATAACTATGTTGCTTTAAAATATAATTAACAATCAATCTCGCATAAAAGCCATAGTTTATAAATTGATTCCATAGGACAAAATGCTCAGGATGTCCATGATCATTCACCCATATTATGTGTCTCACAATAGCGAGGGCATAGGATTGTATGCATTAGATGACCTAACCTCTAAGTCATGTCTTGTCCATAACCGGGGAGGGTTCTAGTGGGGCCTTGCGAGGCACTGGGGGAAAGAGTGCTAGGTTGAGCATTCTCTAATGTGTGCATATGGGATTAACACCGCAACCTACGACTTGTGTGCAGCTCCTCATGCCCATCCGTCACTTAGTACGGGGCTAGTGTGTAGGCATATAATTAGGGTATTATAATCTAGGGCATACCTATATCATATGTTTTTCCATGCGCTCTTTATGATTATATTCTTCATGCATTCTTGTGTTGATTAAACATGCTTCTCTTGTGTTTTCCATATTTTATCATTTTGAACCTTAATGATCTTGTAAAACACAAATATTTGAAAACCAAATAAAAATATAAAACCCATTTTTGAACAAATAAAACATGCTTAAATAGCCTTCTAATCATTTCCAAATTCTCTGAAATCTCTACACTAAGAAGTTCTATATACATTCTATCTATGCCAAAGAATTTTTTTTCAAAAATCTCAAAAAACAGCGTACTGTCTCGGCGTTAGCTTTTTTCAGATCGAAATTCTGCTTTCTCTACATTATTTATGATATTTTTCTAATGATTTTTCTCTGTTTATTTTCTTAGATTTGAATTTATTTTGTTATTAATTTGATTATTTTATTCTAAAATACAAAAAAAAATCAAATAATCAAAATGATCAAAAATTTGTTTTTGTTATTTGTTTTGCTTTAAAACCTTTTTACAAAATTATGATTTGACTATAAGACTTCACAAGAGCAAACATCTTAGTCATTTTTTGTTTCAAATGGTCAAAATTGATTTTAGGCATACACTTAAAGATTGTATTCAATGTCTAATTTTATTTCAAATTTCCTAAACATTGTTTTATCTTGTCATGCCTTGGCCTTAATCTGATTATGTGCAATGAAATAGTCTATAGAAAATTGTGTATGATTGCCTAACATGCCTCTATGTATGAGTAATGTTTTATGCTAATCAATGATTCATACACTCACTACTTGGGTAATCTACATGTGCTCATAATCTTAGTCTTGCATGAACGTGTAGTGTAATCATTTTAACACATTAGGTTATATGTCTAAATTACCTACACCATCTTTCAAAAATTAATTTCATGCACACATAGAAGTGTTATTTTAATAATAAAAATGTTTGCAACAACAAGTGAATTCGGAGACCTTTGGCCCAAAGAAAAATATTAATGAAATAATATGCCAAAGATAACTCCACCAAGCACTACTCACCCTCCCGATAAGTCTTAATGAGCATTGTGAGGTTGAGCACCTTGGAAAGAATTGTAAAGTGTCTTGTGCAAACATATTTGTTTTTATCCCTTCTATTTGTACACCGGATCACTAAAAATAAATTTTTTATACAAATGCTTATGTGATCCCGCAAGCAATACTTAGCTCCCTGATAAGTCTTAATGAGCATTGTGTTGGTGAAGCACCTTGGTAGTTGTACTTATGTTTTGTGCTTTGAAATTTTATTCTAAATATGATGTGTGAAAGTAATTATAAGTTACATTCTTAATGTTGTTGTTACTATTTCATTACATATGTTATGTGTTTTGATTATTTCACTTGTATACTTTTATCAAAACACCTTATGCGTACACATCATTGATTTTCATAAAGCTTCTACTCATGAGAATTGGATACTAATGCAAAATTACATAATTCTCTACAAACTTAAGTACAAGCACTAGATTGCAATGCATGATTTCTATAATGTTTTCTTTACTTGCAATACGAATTGGTTACATTGTAGCTATTATCTTTTCGAATATGTTGATTCATGCTTGCCTATTTGTTATGAAACTTTTCAAAGTTAAAATGCTCAAATGTGAAGAGTCTAGATATATTATTGAAATGGTCAAACAATTACAAAAATATAAATCTTAATAACTTTGTTTTATCTTTCCGCATTCCTGTTTGACTATGTGTTTTTTACCATGTGTTCTCATGCTTATTTCTAAGGATTTGTCTTTCACTTGTACTTGTCAAACAATATTGCATTTCTTTCAACAAGTAATATTCTACTTAAAATTTAATTTGAAAAGCAAGTGGTCAAATTCCTTTGGTAAAATCTTGGATTGTTGTTCTTTCACGCTTATCATATATTTTTTCCGCTGTGCCACTCTCTCCCTTAGCTCGATCATGTACTTACTTTATCACAAAATTCTTAATCCTCTCTTAATTATGTCCCAACTTTTGTCTTCTTTATTCTAGTTTTGTTTCAGTCCACCCTCTTTTGCTAATAACAAAAGGGGGAGAATAAAATGATAAATCATAATGATTAAAGGAGTATGTTTCACTAGATTAAGGGGGAGCATAAATCTATTCTATGGGTGCATATACTAAGGGGGAGCACTTAAGTAGGGGGAGCATAATTATCATAAACAATAACTCTTATTAATATCTCTATGATTGCTTTGTGTCATATATCCTTCTAAAAACACATACTTATATATAAATCTGATTTATCTATATTAGATTTGTTATTATCAAAAGGGGGATATTGTTGGAACATGGTTTTCCGCATCCCTTTGATTTGAGAATAACAAATCCTACTTGTATTTGATCTTGTTTGCCATTGTGTTGTTAGCATGCAGGATTGAATAGATATGACACCAGGTTGCTAAAATATTGGTCTGAAACTGTCCACAAGCAGAAAGAATGAAAAATGTATAAGGCCAGGCATTAGCCCTTAATGTCAGGCGTTGTCATTCGACGGGATGGTCTGTCGATCGACTGGATGTCTTATAGATCGATGGGATGGCTTGCAGGTCGATGGGATGGCTCTAACGCCAGGCGTTAGGACTTAACGCTGGGCGTTGACTCTTGATTCCATCACGATGATTTTGGAAGGTGGGAAGTAGCCATGTTTCCAGGAGCACTTTAGGAATGATTTGACATAATGCCAGCGTTAGCCTCAACTCCAGAGTTAGGGTTGCCTAAAATAAAATTTTCCTAAAGTGCAATATTTCCTTCCCATTTTAGAGATCTGATCCATCAAAACAATTCCAAGTTGAGTCAACGCCAGGCGTTATCCTTAACGCCGACGTTATCCTTCAGCTCTATAAATTGGTGGACCTCATCTTCTCCAATAACTGATTTAATAGAGCCTTATTTCAGCATTGCAGAATCTTTGGGAGGGCCGAATTTCCACACCAACACATCTCCCACTCAATTTCAAAGGAGGAACTGAAGGAGGCTTGGATCAAGACGCGAACTCAATGCGAAGAATGCACTCTTGGACTTCAATGATCTTCAGCGATTCTTTGGTTTCTCCTTCAGATTACCTCATAGGGAGTTTTATATTTGTCTTTTGTGTTTGTCCTTTATCTTTATATTTGTAATCAGTTAGTGAATTCGCCTCGTGTTGGCGACTAGGTCTGGGTAGGACTTAGGGAGAAATTTGCCTCGTGTTCTAGGTCTAGGGAGTAGATATAGGGGGTGCTCGAGTCCTTTTTGGGGATAGGAAGGCTGGAGCAGCTTGAGGCCGTATCTGGGGAGAGGTCGGCTAAAGCCAATCAGATCGTAGGGATACGAGTCAGTATAGAAAACAAAAAGAGATTATACTTTATCGCCTATGATTTCTAGCGTCATAAGAAATCAAGTTTTGTAATCTTATATCTCAAGTTAATAAAATCATATCTCTCGTTTATATTACTTAATTTCTTCTTTTTATGTGGTTTATCACTAAATCAATCTCTTATTATTTGTAATATTTCAAAATATAACATAAGTTTGTAAAACCCTTATTCACCCCCCCCCCCCCTCTAAGGGCGCCTCAAGATCCAACAGAAACCAGTGTCCAATATGACACAGAGGTACCTCCTCCTACTTATGATGATCTCTAAGATGAATTTCATCAAACATGCACATATTTTGAAAAAGTCTTAAGGATATTGATCTCTTAAAAACTGAAAATAAGATTTTATTAAAAGAAAATAAGAGACTAACTAAAGAAATAAATGTTTTTGGAAAAGAAAAGGTAGATGGCCAAGATAGTGACCCTTCATTGGCAAAAATTCAAGAACTTGAAGAAACTCTCTATAAGGCTCTCTCCGAACAAAAATCTCCCATGAAAGAAAAGGGGGACGTAGAGAGAAAGCTAAAAACCTCTCTTCTCCAGATAGAAGAAGGAAAGAAATCATTTTCTAATCGATGTGTGATGCTAGTTATCGAAAACACCTCTTTGAAAGCCCAAATTCATGATCTAAATATGGCTATAAAAAAATTCGGTGTTTTCCAAAATTCACTGGACATGATTTTGGCTAACCAGTGCCATGGTTCTGCAAAGTTTGGTCAGGGATATGGTTCGGGAGGCTACCACCCACCGTTAACTCCTAACACTGGTGTTGGCCCCATTTACTGAAAACTAAATCTTTCATTAAAAATGCATCTATCATCTCTACTATAACCCTGTCTACAAGCAAGAGACAACAAAATTCTCAAAGAAAGGTCTCAACCCCTTTTATTGCGTATACCAATTGTTTGAATTTTGGTCACACCACGGACTCTTGTAGGAAGAAGGAAAAATGAACTTTAAAGCAAATCTGGGTACTTAAGGTATCCACTTATACTACAGGAGAAACCTCTTGGGTATCCAGATATTTAATCCCATCCACTTTTTAGGTGTGTTGACAGGCTAAGGACAAGGAAGATATGTGGTACTTGGACTTGGGATTCTCCAAGCACATGACAAGCGATATATCAAAGTTCCTTAGCCTCATGATGAAAGCAACTATAAATACCCATGTATACTACAAATACATGATTTATCAAATTATTGTAATAATTATGGAAGATCCTTTTCAAAAATTACCATTTTTTGAATGAGGGTGTATATAGGCATGATATGTCTATGGTTAAATTTTCAGCCCTATTAACCCAATGGTTTGAGAGATATTCACAAAATACTCTCTGAGTTATAAAGTAATATTTCACATACTATGTTATGTTTACATGATGTAAATACTCACATGCATAAATCCAAATGGTCCAAAATTTTAACCAGGGACTTTTATTAACTTAGTTGATCTTCCAGAAAAGATTTTATGGATTTTGAGTTCATATAACTCAAAAATCAACACATACATGAATATTTAAATGTTTTCCAAAACTATAAAAATATTTTATCCAAAAATTCCAATTTTTGGGCAGGTGGTGTATTTGGTAATAATACATCTATGATTTAAATTTCATTCACCTGCATGGAGAATTTTCGGAAAAATTCATAAAATACAAATGCATGTACATATAATACAACCTGCACCAAAACAGGTGCCCAGGGAGTTGTGGTGCACCAAATCACATGAAATTAGTGCCCATGTATAGTTAAGACCTAGGGATACATTTTTGGTAAAGACCACTTTATCTGGTTCAGCGACTAAAGTGCTTAAACTAATGTTAGAAGTCACTATAAAAAGTGTGACGGATTGTATAAATATAAAGCCTTAATTATAATGTATAATATCAGATCTGTACGAATCCTAAAGAAAATCAGGCGGCTCCCAGTCATCTTCAACTTCCAGCCAATGGATGGGATTAACCCACGCTGGGCCATATTGCAAGTTGATTTCCCGACCACAACCACCAGCCCACGACCGGCTACCACCACCACCACCTCCGTTGAGGTGGTGGCTATCGGTCGGAGGTGAAATGGCGACCGGAAACTGCCTCTCCGACAATCCCGAACATGGTCAAAACACACAAAAATCTCACATTTCTCACATGGCATTTAGCTCATCTGATCTTGATATCTCTCCTTTACTGTAAAGCACTGGCTCAACTCCTTGATGCCTTCTAAAGCTAATGGAACCTTCAATTTTGGCTGAGGAGGGATGTATATGGTTGTGCTATTGGGAGGTTTTGGGTTCACCTTGTTTGCTCCTCCTAGCTGCCAAGTGGCCTTCATCATGCGGGAATTCGACTGGGGAGTAATTGAGAAGCTCAGTTATGGGCTTGGTGGAAGGAATTGAGTGTTTTGTGGCCTTCATTCTCTATTTCCCCTTTTTCCTTAATTTTAAAGTGGGGGGAAATCAAAATCATTCTTTGCATGTCATAATTTCTAGAAATTAGAAGTTGAGCCTTATAATTGTGCTCATGGGATGCTTATTAGGCTTGGTAGAAAGGTCTTAGCCCAGGGTGATTGGGTTCAATTAATCCAAATGCCCATTCAGGCCAATTTTGACCTATGTTGACTTTCTTGGTTGACTTAGTCAACTAGGGGTGGGGTTGACCCCACTTGATGGGGCTCTTGGTCAATTTAACCTCTTTGAGGGTTTGCCTTGTAGTGGTAGGTTCAATTTTGCCATATGAAGTCTAACTAACTTCAATTAAGAAGGTTTTTTCTACTTTGGGTTAGGGTTGACTTTGGTTAATATGACCAATTTGGATGACCCTAAAGAGTGCATAGTGACCTATTGATCCCGTTATGGATTATGAGGGTCAAGGTGAGGTCATATTGACACACTGAAGCTTCTTTGGTCAATCCTATGCTAGGTGACCTAAGGTTGCTAAATGCACACAAATGTGCAATTCACATACTCTCCTAAGTTTCTAGGGTTCTTTAGGCGAGTCTCTCCTTTTGTCATGACTGTCATGACAAAAAATCTACTTAGGGGTATAGTGGTTTATGGGATGTTACAAATCCCAATACATAGAGAAAAAATGTCGTCCCTGAAATTAAGATTGGGTTCGTGGGGTTCATACTTAAGGTAGATCATCGTATAGTTTTTAAGCTAATTAAACTTTTACCTGATGTGAAGAGTCCCGGGTGTAAGACCCCATTTTGTTTCTTTTGAAAGCCGGGACTTATGCCCAGAATCGCCGCTTTGTGGTGACACCCTCACTCGGGAAGGTCGCCACTACAAAATGTCGATCCTGCCGGCCATATCGATCACAAAGAAGTAAAGCTTAAGCAGACTTATAGAAGCTAAGTCCATATCACATAAAAGTAAAATCATCATAAAGGGATGTCCACATCAAATGTCTAAATAGAAAGGTACGATAAAAATAAAGGGCTCATGCCCTGTACATCAATTCCTCACTACATTTTCTCTCGCAGAACCATAATCTACTAAACTAATAAGACACTCACGGATCCTGTCATCGGTACTCACGTGCTAGACTGCCCCGCCTCCATCTGCACCGGCCTCTAGTGCTGCAGCATCTCCTCGGGCCCCTAAAATGATAAGGTCCACCGACCGTTAGTCAAAAGGACTAAGCCTCATTTCCCCCCTATCCATCCCACAGTGGCCCTAGGCACCGAGCGGGAGGACGAAGCGGAGGACAGTAAGGGGTATAAAACAAGAAGGTGGCATGACCTAGCTACAGGATCAACTACCACTACACAAGTGTATATATATACACATAAAGCAGAAAATAAAGCATAGAAAAGAGCATGTAAATGACAGTAAGTAAGAATAGAAAAGTAACCTTGATTTATAGGAATGCCCATACAAACCTATAGACCAAGGGATCGTTTAGCAGGGCCTATCGTATAAAATGTACCATAACCAATTTGTACGATAGGGGTAAGGGTTGAAATGCAATGTTTATGCTATGTCATGCAAAGTATGTTGTTTAATGTTATGTTCATACAAGTGCAACTCACGCACTATGACTCTATGCGCACAGACATTTAGTTCCCCCTTTTTGGAGCTAGCAAAACTCCCAGGATACTTCTGTAGTGGAAAACGGAAGCGGTGGGTTGGGCCTCGTCCACCTCTAGGTTGGTAATTGAGAAGCTCAGTTATAGACTTATCGTACGCCTCAATGCAAAGAACACAACAGCGGAGCTCCTGCATACTCTTACTTGCTAGTCCACCAGACTTTTCTTGGTAAAGTGTTAACCACACTTACCGAGCCAAGGTATCGACGCCTGTGCGACGAATGTCAACACTAATGACCCACCACCTTATGCAAATACAATATGTCCTACTATAACCCGAGCCACGGGGCTCCGCGGGCTAACCTGCCCATCATCATAACCTTCCGAGCTAACGGCTCGCCGCACCAACCCGTCCGTACCAACAAGCACTACTGAGCCACAAGCTCACCAGACTAATTAGTCTGCTGCTACAACTACCGAGCCTACCGCTTGTAACATCAAACTAACTAACCTCTCGTATCACGGGGTGAGGGTGCGTGTATTATTTAGGTTAATCCTGAACATCATCTTATCCCTATAATTTAGGGTTAACCATGGACTTCCCGAGGACTACCCTGTAAGGGGCTCGTTACGGTACTAGGAGCTACAATTGGATGACACCCCAAAGCTCCCTTTCTCAAGGAATTTAATGTGGTTGGTGTCTACCCATAAGAGTGCCCCTTTTAATTATTTTACTTGAGGTAACCCTATGTGCTTTATGACACTCCAGGGGAAAGTCGATCTTTCGTCAATCCCGAGTACAACCTCACCGTGGACTCAACAAGCACACTTACCACATGACCTCCTTTTTGGTGACCTCAACCTCTTCAACCTGACCATGTACCCCAGTTAAACCCCATTTCCTCTTGGTAGACCACTAATTACCCAAGTTTTACCATTTTACTATACGCAGACCAAACGAACTATTTGAACCACATAAGTAGAAGTACTCCAAATACTCATCCTCATGAAACAAGATTATTACTGGAGGGCTATCATGGCATTATAAGGCTAAATCCAGAGATTCATATTTTTCCTTAATATTTTAGCATTTATTTTTAATTTCTCCAAAATTTTCCAAGTATGAATATGAACATGAAGTGTACGGTGTTCTTATGATATGGATCCCATAAAATTAAGATAAATCTATCATACCAAAATAAAACTAATTACAGAGTGTCACAATTTTACCATCAGGAATTGTTCTCTAATTATAATATTTAGCATCTATCCAAAGTCGGAGGTTAATGAAGGAACCTTCAAAAATACTTATCCAAAAATTATGGAAAAATTATTAGACCTTCATATCAGTCAGAAAATCTACTGGCCAAATTTCAGAATTTATAAAGGCAAATTAATCACATAAATGACTATTCCAAAGAAACCCTTTCTAGGGAAAATTGTGAAGGAATCTACTGTTAAATAATTCCAAAAATTATGAAAGAAATACCAGATCTCTAAGATGATCAGAAAGACATACTGACTGAATTTCACAATTTATGGAAATCATTTTCTCACCTAAATAAATATTCCAAATAAATCCTAATATGAACATGTTGTGAAGTAGCCTACTGATAACAATCTCCAAAAATTCCAAAAATATTCACAGAGCTTCCTAGTGCCCTGAAATGTCCTATCCCCAAGTTGCAAATTTTTCCAGAGAGTATTGGACCCTCAATTATTTTTCTTAAGACTAAGACAAAATAATTGCCTTGTGAATGAAGTACTGATTAAATCACTTAATTAAATACACAAAAATTACCAGAGGTCTATCATATGATTATAAAGGTACTACCAAGGTTTTATCATCATCCCAGGCCATTTGAGCATGTAAATTTCTTTTATAAGGAGGTTCCCAAAATGATTATAACTCAATTCAGAGAGAATAATAGGTCCTAAAATTCTCTTAAAATTTCCTAGGGAAAATTTGCACCCCATGAACTTATCTACCAAGTTTCATGCTCATCCAAGAACATATGCCCCTATGTCCTTCACAAGGCTCAAGGTGCAACCCTAAGGTTAAAACTAGGGTCCTAGGGCATATCCACCCCACATCACCCCAAATCACTCATGGAGGTGTTTTAGGTGATCCCAAACAGTGGTCCAGGTTTCACATCATTTTGAAGAGATTTGACCACCTGATTTCATCATGTGCACTTTTGTCTTAGTTTGACCTAGTTTGACCAAACTTGGGTTAACAAATTACCCAACTAAATCAGTCTCAATAGGGCTTAAATTTTTACCATGGTCATATAATGACCCTAAAGAGCACCCACCAAAATTTGGAGGGGATTGGAGGTAATTAGACCCTTTAATTAATTAACATTTGAATTATGAAATTATTGCAAAAACCTTGGAAAAATGTTGTCCCAAAATTCTCATCTTTGGATATATTAAGGGGGTTGATAAAATTTGCCTAGGTTTCAATTCTCATGCCATAACATTTCCATATCAAGAGTTATTCAAGAAATAGTGGTTGTCCTACACTACGGACCAGTCCCACTAAAATGGCTCTACAGGGAGATACAGAGCTCCTATTGGCCTGAAACAAATTTTCAATTAAAGTACTCAACAAGGGCTACAACTTTGGTGTTGGTCACTTTTACATCAGGGAGTGTAAGTATTTTCTATAATTATATGTAACTACTGCCAGTAAAAGGACAGAAATAGGAATATCAAATATATCACTACATAACTTGCATGGTTCTTAGAGCGCAAACGAAGGGTACCCCTTAATTTTCTCCGATCAGCCAACGACCACGGTTGGCCCGTCCTGTAGTACTTGGGAGGTGATTTCCAGGCCTCCTAGATGCTCTCTGGGTTGGCCAATGCCTCCACCACCTCTGTTGAGGTGGCGGTTGGAAATGTACGGTGGTTGGCTGGCCGGAGGAGACCGGAATCCTGATTTTTAAACGAGGGAAGAAAGCCTGATCACAAGCTTCCGGCCATGCCGATTCAAGACCAATTGGCCCCAAATCTAGTTGCCAAAATAATAAGATCTACCCACTAAGAAATAGACAAGAGGGGAGGACCTAAATTGCGGCTTGTAGCCCTGTCGATCGTCGGTCCGCCACGGTTGGTCGAGATCCCTTGGGTGCTATGCCGGTAGGTACTTAGGTTGCAGAATTCTTCTAGAAAATGGGGGAAACGTATTCCCCACACCCTTTGAGCCCTTTTATAGAACCAATTCCTGGTGGGGAGGAGATGAAGCTTGGAATTCCTTCATTAACACCATTCATGGCGGAAATTTCGGCCATCCTCAAAGGTCACTCATTTCACCTTCTCCAAAGGTTGGAAAAACCCTTAATATTCTTCTAATTGTTAGGGGGGATAAACCCCATCAATTGGGAGGACTTTTGGACTCCCTTGGCCATGAATTTGGCCAGCAAAATGAGTCCCGACCGTCTTCCGTCAGTTTAGCTACCGTCGGCGCTAGTGCTAGCGCCGACTTTAGCCCCTCAGTGGCGTAACACCTGCCGGTTCGGCATCCATCAGGCGCTACAACTACTGCTAGTGCTAGCGCTAGCGCTGGCGCTGGCGCTAGCGCCTGCGCTAGCGTTTCGATGGTGTTTGGTTCATCTCAGCGGTTCAGTGTTCATCTCAGCGGTTCACCTAAACCACCACTACCGCCAGCGCTAGCCAGTAGCGTCGGCGCTAGCGTCATATTCAATATGCCCCTTTTCGTTCTACAGTAGGGTAATCGAGGTACTACGAGGGGATCCCTTTACTGGGCTAGACTCGTTGTTGTGGGGTCATGTGTCACGATGATGCCCTAAGGCCAACCCTAGGCTTGGTAACTAGAAATCACTATCCGCAGACCATGGTGATTTTTGCCTCAAGCCTAAGCTCTTATATTCTCCTTGCGCATCTTAGGGTTTTGTCATGACCTAGTCATGACAGGGTCTAGTCGTTTGGGGGATGTTACAAATCCCAATAAACAAAAATAAAAATTTCGTCCATGAAATTAAGGTTAGGCCTGTGGGGTTCTTATAACAAGTGGTTAAATGTAACACCCCAAACAGAAATTAAGTTATACCTATCGTAAAGAGCTCTGGATACTTTTGCAGCATCAAGTCCAGTGGCTCCCAAGTGTGCTCCACCAATCCATGATTCCGCCATAGGACTTTGACTAGCGGAACATTCTTGCTCCGCAAGACTCGCAACTCTGTGTCGTCTATCCGGACCGGCTCCAGGTGAACTGATCGATCAGTAGCTACCGAACCCTCTGCAATAGATATCTGTTTCTCTGGCCGTAATAGAGCCCTCCTAATCGAGGAGACGTGGAAGACGTCATGCAATCCCACTAACTCTGGCGGTAGCTCTAGTCTGTAAGCCAAGGGGCCGATCCGCTCCAGGATCCTATAGGGCCCCATATATCTCGGACTGAGCTTCTTACCCGCGAGACTCCATGCATCAGACGTATCTTCAAGAATACCCAATCTCCCACCTGGAACTCTACCATACGATGTTGCGCATCATAACACTTGGCTTGCCTGCTCTGGGCCTCAAACATCCTATCTCGAATCAGTCGCACCTGAGCCTCGGTGTCTTCCACGAACTCTGAGCCGAGTGCCTTGGGATCCTCATCCTAAATCCAAGACAACGGTGTCCTGCACCTTCATCCGTATACTGCCTCGTAGGGTGCCCTGCCTATACTAGCCAGGTGAATGTTGTTGTATGAGAACTCAACTAATGGCAACAATCTCTCCCATGGCTCCCCGCAGTCTAATATGCAAAGGCGTAGGAGATCCTCCAGGGTCCGGTTGGTATGATCTGTCTGTCCGTCTGTCTGGGGGTGGAAGGCTGTACTAAAAGTCAATTGGTTGCCTAGGTAGGCCTGCACCGTTCACCACTCCCTTGATGTAAATCGTCCATCTCGATCCGACACGATCGTCCTAGGCACACCATGATACCGAACAAACTGCTCCACGAACCATCATGCCAAAACACTGACCGGAGTGTCCTTCCTGACTGAAATGAATCTGGCCACCTTCGTCAATCTATTGACGATCTCCCAATTCGAGTCATTTCCCGCATGAGATCGGAGAAGACCGTGTATAAAGTCCATCGCGATGTCGTCGAACTTCCACTCTGGTACCGGGAGTGGCTGCAATAATCCGGCGGGGTTCCGGCACTCTGCCTTCACGAGTTGGCAAGACTCGCAGTGAGTCACAAAATAGGTGATGTCCTTCTTCATACCCGACCAGTACATGGTCCTCTTCAGATCTGCTGTCATCTTGGTGATACCCGGGTGCACGGAATATCTACTACAATGAGCCTCTGTCATAATATCCTCCCGAATCTGGCTCCCTGCCAGTATATACACTCATCCTCTAAAGCTCAACAGGCCATCCTTCAACGAATAGTCTCCAACTGAGCCTGCCTCCAAAGCTCTGAATATCAGCTCTAGCTTGGCATCCAGTCTCTGCACATCCCTGATGCGGTCTCGAATGTCGTATATGGTACCCATCACCGCTAAATACTCCTTGTATAGCTCCAGATCATCCTCGGATACTAAGGAGATCTGCATGTCCTCAAACATTCGTACCAGCTCCAAGACCATCAACTTGGGCTCTGCTCCCGATGTGGTAGCTCTCTTGCTCAGAGCATCTGCTACTACATTCTCCTTCCCTGGGTGGTAATGCATAGTGTACTGGTAGTCTGATAAAAACTCCACCCATCATCTTTGTCGGATGTTCAGCTCCTTCTGCGTATCCACGTACTTCAGATTCTTGTGATCTGAGAATATGTGGCAGTGGACACCGTAGAGGTAGTGTCTCCAGATCTTGAGGGAGAATACCATTGTTCCCATATCCAAGTCATGCATCGGGTAATTCCGCTCGTGATTCTTCAACTGGTGGGAGGCGTATGCTATCACGTGCTCGTTCTGCATCAGAACGGCACCCATCCCCTAGTATGACGCATCCATGTACACCTGGAATCCTTCCCTCCCCAATGGAAGGGAAAGGATGGGGTCCGTAGTATGTCGACCCTTCAGCTCCTGGAAGGCTGCCTCACACTTTGGCATCCATGTAAAAGCAGCATCCTTTTTCATAAGGGATATGAGTGGGAGGGCTATCTGGGAAAACCCATATACAAACTTCCGGTAATAACCAACAAGTCCCAAGAAAATCCGCACGTCGGTGGCCGTCTTTAGCGGTGGCCAATCCCTCACTGCCTGGATCTTCGCTGGATCCACTGCTAGACCAGCTCCACTGATAATGTGGCCTAGGAAGGCCACCTCCTTCAGCCAAAACTGGCACTTGCTGAACTTCGCATACAGATGATGCTCCCGAAGCTTCTCCAATGTTAGTGCCAAATGTTGTGCATGCTCCTCCTCTGTCTTTGAATAGATGAGGATGTCGTCGATGAACACGATGACAAAGATGTCAAGATAAGGCTCGAACACCCAGTTCATTTGGCTCATAAATGCTGACGGTGCATTTGTGAGTCCGAACGGCATCACCGTGAACTCATATAATCTGTATCGGCTGCTGAAATCCATCTTCGGGATGTCCTCCTCCTAGATACGTAGCTGATAATATCCTGATCTCAAATCCAGTTTTGAGAAGTAGTGGGCTCCCTCTAGCTGGTCAAAAAGTTCATCGATCCTTGGTAACGGTATGTATTACGAACCGTCAGCCGATTCAGGACTCTATAGTCGATGCACAATCTGAGCGTACCATCCTTCTTCTTCACGAATAACACCGGAGCTCCCCAAGTTGAGGAAATTGGCCTAACGAACCCTGCTTCTACAGCTCCTGTAGCTGGCTCCGAAACTCTGCTAGATCCTTCGGGGCCATCTGATAAGGAGCTCTAGATACCGGCTTAGCCCCCGACACCAGTTGGATCTGAAAATACTGCTCGCAGTGCGGTGGCAGTCCTGGCGGCTTCTCCGGAAATACATCGGCAAAATCCCACACGACTGGTATAATTGACACCGAGTCTTTGACTTTCGTCGCCTCGAAGAGCACCTGGTATACCTCGTCTCCTTGCAGGTGGGCCTTGACGGCCTGAATTGATGATAATAAGAGGTGAGAGGTGGGTTTAGTACCTTTGATTACTACTTCTCCATCTTCATGCTTTAGAACGATCCTCCTTACCGGACAGTCAATCTCTGCATGGTTCCATTGCAGCCAGGTCATGCCTAAGATTAGATCATAGTCCTTCATCTTCAATCGTGTCGTCGGCGCTTCGAATAGTTTCCCTCCAATCTCCACATTCATGTTGCACTTCGCATTTGTTAGAATCTCTGATCCATCCAGGAATCGCACTCTCCTGTAGATGCCCTCGAAGTGTTGGAGTTAGCACAGATCATCTATGAATTCTTCCAAGATGAACGAGTGAGAGGCACCCGTATCAAATAAAGTGTATGCGGGCTTGCCGCAGACGAGTACTATACCTGGGTGGTTTTTGTTTGTTTGGTTTAATGCTAAGGTAAAACTAAAATTGAAAGGTACTGACAATTATATAAAAAGGCACATCAAAGTACCTGTGATGACCCTTGTGGTGTCCCGAGACTGAGCTAGATCCAGACCGTACATTTGGTCCCTGTTCTGCCTCCGATCTCCACCCTGAAATCCACGGCCTCATCCACGTCCCCGGCCCCCAAAATGCTGGGCCTGAGGGGCATCCTGTAGTGTTGGTGATGCATTCCTCTGAGGGTAGTTCTTCTGGATGTGGCCAGTCTGGCGACAGTGGTAGCACTCCGGAGATGGCACAACTCCTCCAATACTCGGCATCTCCCGCATCTGTAGAGGCTGAGGAGCCAACACTACCGGCTCCCTCTGCTCCTGGCGGGGTCGGACCTCTGTCCTTCCTTCCCCAGCATCTCAACCTCTCGGTTGGTCCCTTCTGCCTCCCCGTCCCTGGTCTTCCATTGGTCTCTTCCTTCCACGAACAGTTTGCTGGTCCACCTCCAGCTTCTTGGCCATCTCCAGGATCTTAGTCATACTGCCGTCGGAGACGAAGAGGAGGGCCTGCCTCAACTCATCACGAAGGCCCTTGTAGAACCTCTTTGCGTATCCTGCGTCATCCATCTGATACGAAGCTGCAAATCGGGATAGATGGGTAAACTCTCGGTGATACTCTACAACTGTCCTGCTCTCCTGCCTCAACTGCAGAAATCTGTCCTCCAGCTCATCTCTTGCAGACTGCGACACAAATGCTCCAGCAGTGCTGCCTTGAACTCATCTTATGAAACATCCGCAGCCTCCAGTCCTGCATATGCTATGTCCAGGAACCTCTTCCACCATCTCTTTGCATGGGACTCCAAGCATGAGACCACCAGTGGCACCTCCATATATGCCAGGCACTGGATCCCTGTCAGCATCTCCTCCATGATGTCCACCCACTCCTCAGTCCTCACAACTGCCTCCATCCCGAGGTATGATGGGGGGAGAGACCTCGGAAGACGCTCAGCCAGTTGGCCCCAGGGTTTTACTGAAGAGCTGGTGCCTGCTGTGCCCTGAATGTCTCCAGTATGGCTGTCAGTGTTTGTCCCATCTCCGTCTGCTGGAATGGAGTAGGAGCCGGTGGTGGTGGAACGATGTTTGGATTCGGTTGAACTCCATGATGCGGTGTAGGGTTCGTCGTGGGCTACACAAGAAAATTACACTCGTAAGGGACTTAGCTAAAGAATATTTGGTTAGAAGTGGACTTTTCATGTGATTTCCCTTATGGGCACACCATTGCTTACGCTGCTAGTTTGTCCTCAAACTAAGCTCAAGCGGGGTGGCCCAAGGTTTATGGACTTCTTTTCTTTTCTCCGGATCGAAGTTTTCTTTGATACCACTTTGTAAGACCCCTTTTTTTTCTTTTGAAAGTCGGGTCTTATGCCCAGAACCGCCGCTTTGTGGTGACACCCTCACTCGGGAAGGTCTCCACTACAAAACACCAATCCTGCCGGCCTTATCGATCACAAAGAAGTAAAGCTTAAGAAGACTTATAGAAGCCACGTCCATATCACATAAAAGTAAAATCATCATAAAGGGATGTCCACATCAAATGTCTAAATAGAAAAGTACGATAAAAATAAAGGGCTCGCGCCCTGTACATCAATTCCTCACTATATTTTCTCCCGCGGAAGTATAATCTACTAAACTAATAAGACACTCAAGGATCTTGTCATCGGTGCTCCCGTGCTAGACTGCCCTGCCTCCATCTGCACGGGCCTCTGGTGCTGCATCATCTCCTCGGTCCCCTAAAATGATAAGGTCCACCGACCGTTAGTCAAAAAGACTAAGCCTCGTTTCCCACCTATCCATACCCCAGTGGCCCTAGGCACCGAGCGGGAGGACGAAGCGGAGGACAGCAAGGGGTATAAAACAAGCAGGTGGCGTGGCCTAGCTACAGGATCAACTACCACTACACAAGTGCATATATATATACACATAAAGTAGTAAATAAAGCATAGAAAAGAGCATGTAAATGACAGTAAGTAAGAATAGAAAAGTAACCTTGATTTATAGGAATGCCCATACAAACCTATAGACCAAGGGGTCGTTTAGCAGGGACTATCGTATAAAATGTCCCATAACCAATTTATACGATAGGGGTAAGGGTTGAAATGCAATGCATATGCTATGTCATGCAAAGTATGCAGTTTAATGTTATGTTCATACAAGTGCAACTCACACACTATGACTCTATACGCACAGACCTTTAGTTCCTCCTTTTTGGAGCTAGCAAAACTCTCAGGATACTTCCGTAGTGGCAAATGGAAGCGGTGGGTTTGGCCTCTCCCACCTCTAGGTTGGTATCTGCACTACCTAACCTAGACCTATCATACGCCTCAATGCTAAGAACACAACATCGGAGCTCCTGCGTACTCTTACTGGCTAGTCCACCAGACTTTTCTTGGTAAAGTGTTAAGCACACTTACCGAGCCAAGGTATCGACGTTGGTGCGACGAACGTCAACACTAAAGACCCACCACCTTATGCACATACAATATGTCCTACTATATCCCGAGCCACGGGGCTCCCCAGGCTAACCTGCCCGTCATCATAACCTTCCGAGCTAACAGCTCGCCGGACCAACCCGTCTGTACCAACAAGCACTACTGAGCCACAAGCTCACCAGACTAATTAGTCTGCTGCTACAACTACCGATCCTACCACTCGTAACATCAAACAAACTAACCTCCCGTATCACGGGGTGAGGGTGCATGTATTATTTAAGTTAATCCTGAACATCATCTTATCCCTATAATTTATGGTTAACCATGGACTTCCCGAGGACTACCCTGTAAGGGGCTCGCTATGGTACTAGGAGCTACAATGGGATGACACCCCAAAGCTCCCTTTCTCAAGGCATTTAATGTTGTTGGTGTCTACCCATAAGAGAGCCCCTTTTAATTATTTTACTTGAGGTAACCCTATGTGTTTTATGATACTCCAGGGAAAGGCGATCTTTCGTCAATCCCGAGTACAACCTCACCCTGGACTCAACAAGCACACTTACCACATGAACTCCTTTTTGGTGACCTCAAACTCATCAACCTTACCATGCACCCCAGTTAAACCCCATTTCCTCTTGGTAGACCACTAATTACCCAAGTTTTAACATTTTACTATACGTAGACCAAACGAACAATATGAACCACATAAGTAGAAGTACTCCAAATACTCATCCTCATGACACAAGATTATTACAGGAGGACTATCATGGCATTATAAGACTAAATCCAGAGATTCATATTTTTCCTTAACATTTTAGCATTTATTTTAATTTCTCCAATATTTGCCAAGTATGAAAATGAACATGAAGTGTAAGGTGTTCTTATGATATGGCTCCCATAAAATTAAGATAAATCTATCATGCCAAAATAACAGTAAGTACAGAGTGTCATAATTTTACCATCGGGAATTGTCCCCTAATTATAATATTTAGCATCTATCCAAAGTCGTAGGTTAATGAAGGAACCATCAAAAATATTTATTCAAATATTATGGAAAAATTATTAGACCTTCATATTAGTCAGAAAAGTCTACTGGCCAAATTTCAGAATTTATAAAGGCAAATTAATCACATAAATGAATATTCCAAATAAACCCTTTCTAGGGAAAATTGTGAAGGAATCTACTGTTAAATAATTCCAAAAATTATGAAAGAAATACCAGATCTCTAAGATGATCAGAAATGCTTACTGACTAAACTTCACAATTTATGGAAATCATTTTCTCACCTAAATAATTATTCTTAATAAATCCTAATATTGACATGTTGTGAAGTAGCCTACTGATAACAATCTCCAAAAATTCCACAAATATTTACAGAGCTTCCTAATGCCTTGAAATGTCTTATCCCCTAGTTGCAAATTTTTCCAGAGAGTATTGGACCCTCAATTATTTTTCTTAAGGCTAAGACAAAATAAGTGCCTTGTGAATGAAGTACTGGTTAAATCACTTAATTAAATACACAAAAATTACCAGAGGTCTATCATTTGATTATAAAGGCACTACAATGGTTTCATCATCATCCAAGACCATTTGAGCATGTAAATTTCTTTTATAAGGAGGTTCCCAAAAATGATTATAACTCAATTCAGAGAGAATAATAGGTCCTAAAATTCTCTTAAAATTTCCTAGGGGATATTTGCACCCCTTGAACTTATCTACCAAGTTTCATGCCCATCCAAGAACATATGCCCCTATGTCCTTCACAAGGCTCAAGGTACAACCCTAAGGTTAAAACTAGAGTCCTAGGGCATATCCAACCCACATCACCCCAAATCACTCATGGAGGTGTTTTAGGTGATCCCAAACCAGTGGTCAAGGTTTCACATCATGTTGATGAGATTTGACCACCTAATTCCATCATGTGCACTTTTGTCTTAGTTTGACCTAGTTTGACCAAACTTGGGTTAACACATTACCCAACTAAATCAGTCCCAATTGGGCTGAAATTTTTACCAGTGTCATATAATGACCCTAAAGAGCACCCACCCAAATTTGGAGGGGATTGGAGGTCATTAGACCCTTTAATTAATTAATATTTCAATTATGAAATTATTGCAAAAACCTTGGAAAAATATTCTCCCAAAATTCCCATCTTTGGATATGTTAAGGGGGTTGATAAAAATAGCTTAGGTTTCAATTTTCATGCCCATATCATTTCCCTATCAAGAGTTATTGAAGAAATAGTGGTTGTCCTACACTACGGACCAACCCCACTAAAATGGCTCTACAGGGAGCTACAGAGCTCCTATTGGCCTGAAACAAATTTTCAATTAAAGAACACACCAAGGGCTACAACTCTGGTGTTGGTCAGTTTTACATCAGGGGAAGGTAAGTATTTTCTATAATTATTTCTAACTACTGTCAGTAAAAGGACAGAAATAGGAATATCAAATATATCACTACATAACTTGCATAGTTCTTAGAGCGCAAACGAAGGGCATCCCTTCATTTTCTCTGATTAGCCAACGACCACGGTTGGCCCGTCCTGTAGTAACTTGCGAGGTGATTTCCCGGCCGCCTAGACGCTCTCCCGGTTGGCTAATGCCTCCACCACCTCCGTTGAGGTGGCGGCTGGTGATGTACGATGGTTGGCCGGCCGGAGGCGACCTGAATCCAGATTTTTAAACGAGGGAAGAAAGCTTGATAACAAGCTTCCGGCCATGCCGATTCAAACCAATTCGCCCCAAATCTAGTGGCCAAAATGATAAGGTCTACCCACTAAGAAATAGACAAGAGGGGAGGAAGTGAATTGTGGCTTGTAGCCGTGTCGATCGCCGGCCCGCCATGGTTGGTCGAGAGCCCTTGGGTGTCATGTCGGTAGGTGCTTAGGTTGGAGAATTCTTCTAGAAAATGGGGGAAACTTATTCCCTCCACCATTTGAGCCCTTTATAGAACCAATTCCTGGTGGGGCGGAGATGAAGCTTGGAATTCCTCCATTAACACCATTCATGGTGGAAATTTCGGCCATCCCCAAAGTTCACTCATTTCACCATCTCCAAAGGTTGGAAAAACCCTTAATATTCTTCTAATTGCTAGGGGGAATGAACCCCCATCAATTGGGAGAACTTTTGGACTCCCTTGGCCATGAATTTCTCCAGCAAAACGAGTCCCGATCGTCTTCCGTCAGTTTAGCTAGCGCCGACGCTAGTGCTAGCGCCAACGTTAGCCCTTTGGCGGCGTAATGCTTGCCAGTTCGGCAACCATCAGGCGCTACCACTACTGCCAGCGCTAACGCTAGCGCCGGCGCTAGCACTAGCGCATGCGCTATCATTTCGACGGTGTTTGGTTCGTCTCAGCGGTTCAGTGTTAGTTTCAGCGATTCACCTAAACCACCACTACCGCCAGCGCTAGCCACTAGCGCCATATTCAATATGCCCCTTTTCTTTCTACGATTGGGTAATCAATGTAGTACGAGGGGATCCATTTACTGGGCTTGACTCGTCATGGTAGGGTCATGGGTCACGACGTTGTCCTAAGGCCAACCCTAGACTTGGTAACTAGAAATCACTATCCGCAGACCATGGTGATTTTTGCCTCTAGCCTAAGCTCTTATGTTCTCCATGCGCATCTTAGGGTTTTGTCATGACCTAGTCATGACAAAACCTTTCTAGGGGTCTAGTTGTTTGGGGGATGTTACACCGAGTATTGCTGCTACATCAGGTCTAGAGGCTCCCATGTGTGCTCCTCTTGCCCATGATTCGACCAAAGGACCTTCACCAGCGGGACTTTCTTCCATCACAAGACTTGGACAGCTGTGTCATCGATCTGTATTGGCTCCAAACGGACAGCACGATCGATAGCTATCGAGCCTATCGCGATAGTGATCTGTTGCTCTAGCCGAAGGAGTGCTCTCCTAAGCGAGGAGACGTGAACAACATCGTGCAACCCTGCCAATTCTAGTGACATCTCCAGTCTATAATCCAAGGGGCCGATCCGCTCCAGGATCCAATAGGGCGCCATGTATCTCGGACTGAGCTTCTTTAGTCTCCGCACCCATGAGACTATGTGTCGGACATATTTTCAGAAATACCCTGTCTCCTACCTGAAATTCCACCTTACGATGTCATGCGTTGTAATATTTAACCAGTCTTCTCTACGCTTCCAACATTTGATCCCGTATCAGTCATATCTGAGCATCTGTGTCTTATATATATTCTGACCCCAATGCCTTTGGGTCCTCATCCTGTATCCATGATAGTGGAGTCCTACACTTCTTGTCGTAGAGGGCTTTGTAGGAGCCATGCCAATGCTAGACAACTGGCTATTTTATTAGTAGAATTCGATGAGTGGCAGCAGTCTCTCTCATGGCTCTCCATTATCTAGAATGCATAACCTCAACAGATCTTCCATCGTCCGGATAGTGTGTTCCATCTGACCGTCGGTCTATGGGTGAAAAGCAGTGCTAAATGTTAGTCGTGACCCCATATTTGCCTGAACCACCTTCCATTCCCTTGATGTAAACCGACCATCTCATTCTGACACTATCGATCTGGGTACTCTGTGGTATCTAATGAATTGATCCACAAATAGTCGCACCAGAACACCAATGGGAGCATCTTTTTTGACAGGAATGAACCTAGCAACTTTTGTCAATCTGTCCATAATAACCCAGACGAAGTCATGCCCGGAGCGGGAGCGAGGTAACCCATGTACAAAGTCCATGGAGATGTATTCGAATTTCCACTTGGCACCGGTAACGGCTGCAATAACCCTCCCGGGCTCTTGCATTCGACCTTCACCAATTGGCATGCCTCACTCAGAGTCACGAAGTGGATGATTTCCTTCTTCATTCTTGGATAATACACCATTCTCCTCAGGTCCGCAGTCATTTTAGTGATCTCACGATGCACTGAATACTTACTACAATGGGCTTCTGTCAGGATATCTTCCCGAATATTATCTCCTGCATGTATGTAAATTCCTCCCTGGATGTGCACGAGATCATCTTTCAATGAATAATCCCCAGCGGTGCCTGATTCTAATGCCTTGAAACCTGGTTCTAATTCTGGATCACGCTTCTGTGAAACCTTGATTTGAACTCGGATATCACACACAATGTTCATCGAGGCTCGATACTCCTTATAGACCTCAGGGTTATCCCTGGATCCCAGTGTTATATGCATGTTTTCTAGCATCTGCACCAGCTCCATGGCCATCAACTATGGTTCTGCATTGGACGTGCTAGCCCTTCTGCTGAGTGCATCCGCTATTGTGTTCGCCTTTCCGGGGTGGTAATGCTTCGTGTACTGGTAATCACATAAAATTTCCACCCATCTTCTCTACCGGAGATTTAAGTCCTTTTGTGTATCCACATACTTGAGGTTCTTGTGATCCGAAAGGATATCATAGTGAACCCCATACAAGTAGTGTCTCCAGAATTTTAGCGCAAAAAATTACTACTCCAATCTCTATGTCATGCACTAGATAGTTCAGCTCGTGCTTCTTCAACTGCCATGAAGCGTAAGAGATCACGTGTCCATGTTGTATTAAGAACGCACCCATTCCCTGATATGATGTGTCAGTGTATACTTAAAATCCTTCCTTCGCAGATGGAAGTGCAAGGATTGGGGAAGAGGTGAGTCTATCTTTTAGCTCCTAAAAAGATACCTCACACCGTAGTGTTCATACAAATGATGCATCCTTCTTTGTCAGTGTTGTAAGTGGAAGGGCAATCCGGGAGAATCCCTAAATGAACTCTCGGTAGTAACCGACAAGTCCTAGGAAACTCCTTACATCAGAAGCCTTCTTCATTTGGGGCCAGTCTCGCACTGCCTGAACCTTTGTTGGATCTACTGCTAATCCTACACAACTGATAATGTGTCCCAGAAAGGCTACTTCCTTGAGCCAGAACTAACACTTGCTAAATTTAACTTACATCTTATGCTCTTGAATCCTCTCTAGTACGAGTGCCAGATGTTGGGTATGTTCTTCTTCCGTCCTCGAATAGATAAGTATATAGTCTATGAATACTATAACGAAAATATCAAGATGGGTCTGGAATACGCGGTTCATTAAACTCATGAATGCGGAGGGAGCATTCGTGAGCTCGAATGTCATTACCGTGAATTCATAAATACCATAACGACTGTTGAATACTGTCTTCAGAATATCTTCCTTCTGGATTCGCAGTTGGTAGTATCCTGATCTCAAGTCTAGCTTTGAGAACCAGTGTACTCCTTTGAGTTGATCGAATAGATCATCTATTCTTGGCAAGGGGTACATGTTTTGCAACATCAGCATGGTCAGTTCCCTATAATCAATAAATAGCCCGAGGTACCCGTCCTTCTTCTTCTTCAAGAACAACACCGGGCCTCCCCACGGTGATGAGCTTGTCCTAACGAATACCGCTTCCACTAGTTCTTGCAGTTGGCTTATGAACTCTACCAGTTCCTTCAGATCCATCAAATATAGAACTCTAGATACTGGTCTCGCTCCCGGTACTAACTGAATTTGAAAATCCTTCTCCATATGCGGTGGTAACCCGGGTAGCTTCTCCAGAAACACGTCAGGAATCGAATGATGGAAATATCGGTTAGAGAAGTTTCCATTTCCATCATCTCGAAGCATATTAAATAAACATCGTCCCCCTGTAGGTGGGCCTTGACGGACTGAATAGAAGAAAGTAAATAATGAGAGACTGGAACAGTACCTTTGAAGGTCGCATAGGTGTTATCATATATTAACACCACCTTCCTCGCCGGGCAATCAATCTGAGCATGGTTCCAGGTGAGCCATGTCATTCCCAAGACAATATCGAAGTTCGGCATCTTCAAGATTGTTGTTGGAGCCTCAAGTGTTAGGCCTTCGATGGTCAGCTTTAGAAGGCATTTTGCGGTTGATTCAATCTACATTCCATTGTGAAGATGCTGTAACATCCCCATTCCTTCTAGACACCTTGGGTTAGTGTTAGGGTAGGAATGGTGAGTAGAGGTCATGGGATGACCCTATGACAACTTGAACTTAGGAAATTGATATAGGCAGCCCAAAACTGCACAGGTCAACCTTGGCCAATTTACTTCAAATTGGACTCACCAACTCAAATTGATCTTACAAATAGGTTCCTAACCCTAAGAGAAACTCAAGGGACCCAAAAGCCTCATCATAGGGTAACCATGTTTGGCCAATTTGACCAAATCAACTTTAGGTCAAAATAGGCTAACATAGGCCAATTCAACACAATTGGGTCAATTAGACTTGATATGATCAAATTGACCCCACCACTATATTATAAACCCTATTTGGGGTGCAATGGACTCAAAAGCCCCATCATGGAGTCATCAATTGGTCCAATTTGATCAAAGTTAAACTTAGGTCAACATAAGCCAATCCTTCCTCAATAGGTCCAATTGACCTCCAAAACATGAAATTGACTTCATACCTAGTCTTATAACATCATAGGGGACCCAATGGACCCAAAAGCCCCATCAAGTGGTCAACAATTGGTCCAATTTTACCAAAGTCAATTTCCCCAAATTTTGGTCAAAATTACACATATTGGCAAAATTGGCCCAATTAGGGCATCACCATGACCCAATCAACATTGGGTCATGTCAAAGGACTCAAGAACAACATTTGGGACTACTCAACCCATCACTTTGACCAAGTCAACCCTAATGTCAATCATGGTCAAAGTTTAGCCCTAAAGAATAAATTAAAAGCCTAAACAAATTCCAATGGGCTAAGGCACTCAATCCCAGCCTATTCTGTAGCCCAAGAGAAGAATAACCTTAATTGCCCTCAGAAAACCCACATGCAATTGCATGCAAGGGTGGAATTGGAATTTCCCCCCCAAATTGGGAAGAGGACAACCATGAAATCATGGAGGAAGCTCCACATGGCCTAATTTCCCTCTGCAATTGACTCCTATGAACTCCCAATGCGTTTCCCAGCAATTCTAGCCAGAAGCCATGCCAAATGGCAACTGGGAGGGGAAACCAAAGTTGGCCGAAATTCCCCTTTTAATGGCAACTGTTGGAGTTTCCGAGGTGATATCAAAGCAATCAATCAGTTAGTCTTACTGCCAACGCAATATGAGCCTATAGGCTCGCACATAAAAGTGTTTGGAGAAGATGGAGATAGGATTGTGTTGGCCTTACTCATATTGGATATGAGTAGAGGACCAATCCGATGACTGTTCGGAATTATATTGAGAATGTCTCAACGGTTAATAAGTGCTCTTGATGACTCATCGAAATGGTTTTGACGAATTCTATAGGACTTAGCAAAATCGTCGAAAGGGTTTCGACGAATGGAACAAAATCGTCGAAAGGGTTTCGACGAATGGATTTATACTAGACAAATCGTTGAAAGTGTTTCAACGAGTTGTGTCAATTCGTCCAGTCGAGTTCGTCGAAAGTGTTTCGATGAATAAGATACAAATTCCGTGAAAGTGTTTGGACGAAATTATATCGACGAATTCGTCAAAATTGTATCGACGAAATCGTCGAAAGTGTTTAGACGAATTAATTTCTATTTGACGAAAATATAAATCCTGACGAAACTGTTCTGTTTTCTCTAGTCTGCGGATAACCTGTTGTTATGCCTTGCGTATAAAAGGGGCGCGATTAGGTCTTCTAACAGATCGATCCTTTTGGCGACTTAAGAGATGGAAGCGTTCTGATACTTCTCGCCCCGTCCTCCGACATCATCATTCGCCGACCGTCGCCGCTTCCCCTTCAACGGACCTAGCAGTTCGTGGGGACATAGAGGGATGTTCTTCTCCGACCCATTCCTTGTACGACAAGGTATTGGGGTTCTCCTTCTCTTGTGTGGATCTCTATAGAGGGGCCGATCCATTACAGTGCTTGGAACTCAAAGTTTGTCTACTGGATTTCTTCTTGGAGCATCTTGGTTGAGTATTGACTCAATCCCACAAAGGTATATTGCAATGTGTTGTTTTCCTAATCTCTAGATCCATGAAATCTGCAAGATCCTTACTCTTTGGGTTGTTCTTGTTATTTCTTCTGCTGCGTATAAGTGATATGCTGTCTACATATGATGTAAAGAAAACCCAACATTGGTATCAGAGGTAGGTTGCGGTCAGGTGCGTGTAAATCAGGAATTTTAAAAGCGTTCTAAATGCCTAGATTTCTTCTTGGAACATCTTTTTGATGTGTTTTGTGTGGTTTCTTGTGGTGGGATTTCAAAAATTTAGAAGCGAGACCACCACCAGGGGCGCTGCCCCTTGGACCCCATTAGGGGCTCTGCCCCTAAGACCCCGCCAGGGGCACAGCCCCTTGGAACCCCATCAGGAACGCCTGTGACTGCATTGTGTTTTTCATGTTTCAGAGATTGTTTATCCTTTGCAGTAACCGTCCCTCGATATGGTTTGTGAAACTATATGGTTTGTGAAACCAAATGTCTTGGATTTTGAATCTGACATAGAGACGAGCTTGTCTACAACATAAGTGGAGTTGTTGTTAATATGTCCAATGCATGTTAATCTGGAGATTTAGAAGTGTTCTAAATGCTCTGATTTAGCCCTTTTTGTCAAAGTGTTGATGATTTTATTTTGTGCACATCTGGGATGTATTTAGAATGTGAATGTTGTAATTTCTTATATTTGTGAATGTGCACTATGATTCAATGTTAATCATGATTAAAAGTTAATCGCTCATTATAAAACCCCTTATCCAATATTAAGTATACAGATGCCTTCCGATGGATGACACTCTTCCTGCCTCGATCGATGAAATGTGAGCTTGCCAAAGCAAGGTGCATTAATCTAACTTGGTAAGGGTGAGAGCGGATAATTGTGATATCCCACTATCGACATCGGGTCTAACTTAACTAGGTGACCTCAAAGGTTGAGTGCCTAGAGGCATAGGGTTGGCATGCTCCATTTGATGGATGCGAATAAAGAGTTATTCACCAACCATAAAAGAGTTGTAGAGTGATGCAATTGACAAATGTTGTCTACCTAAATAATCGCATTATGAGAGGAACGCCAAAGCGGACTCATTGGGTTGGTGAAATACGAATCTTGTCCACTAAGAGAGTAGCTCGCGTAAACTCTCCGAATCGAAATTAAGGGTTGTCGATTTGATTAATATAGTGGGAGCTTTTAATAAAAGTCCTTATTAACATAAAATGTATTTTGAAATACAGTACTAAAAGATTTGTGAAATTATTGTAGAATTTCCATGGCTTGTGGATCTCACTCCACCTTGTCCCTGAGAGCCATACTTTAGAAGGACAAGCTCAATGAGACAAACTTCCTTGACTGGTATAGAAACCTGAGAATTGTTCTCAGGCAAGAGCACAAGCTCTATGTCTTGGAAGGGGAAGCCCCTACAGAGCCGTCTGGGAATGCTCCGCGTGCAGAGAAAGATGCTTACAAGAAGTATCATGATGATACCTTGGATGTGGAATGCCTCATGCTTGCTACCATGTCCTCTGAGATTCAAAAGCAACATGAGAGCATGTGTGGTTATTAGATAATCGAGCACCTCAAGAAAATGTTTGAGGGGCAAGCTCAGCAAGAGAGGTTTGACATATCCAATGCATTGTTTCAGTGCAAGATGGGAGTTCGAGACTCAGTAAGGACTCACGTACTCAAGACGATTGGGTATATAGAGAACCTTGAAAGACTGGGTTTTCCCCTGGGCCAAGAGTTGGCTATAGATCTGATCCTGCAATCATTGTCGGACAGTTATGAGCAGTTCGTCTTGAACTATAACATGAATAAAATAAAAAAGATAATGCCCGAGCTCCTAGGCATGTTGAGAACTGCTGAAAACAATATGAAGAAGGTCAAGCCTGCTAGCCCCATACTAATGGTGCATAAAGGCAAGGGCAAGGCCAAGGGATTGAAGAAGACAAACATAGGATCTAAGTCTCATCTTGATCTCAAATCTTCTGCACTAAAAAGGAAAGGTCTGGCAAAGGAAGGAAAGTGCCACCACTGCGGTAAGGCAGGGCATTGGAGGTGGAACTGTCCCCTCTATATTGAGGATCTGCAAAAGAAGAAGGGAAGTATGACTTCCACTTCAGGTATTTAGGTTATAGAAATAAACCTTTATGCTCCATCATCTAGAGTATTGGATACTGGATGTGGTTCTCACATTTGTACAAATATGCAGGAACTGAGAAGGAGAAGAATGCTGGGTAAAGGGGAGGTAGACCTGCCCGTCAGAAATGGAGCAAGAGTTGATGTCGTTGCCATTGTTGTCAATTGTCTTTCTTTGCCCACTGGGCTTGTAATAGAACTAGATAATTGTTATTTTGTTACATCCATAACTAGAAACATTATATCCATTTCATGTCTTGACATGAAAGGTTTTTCGTTTATAATTATGAACAAATGTTGTTCGATTTTTATGAATGATGTATGTTACGGTGTAGCCCAATTATTTAATGGTTTATATGTTTTGAACTTAGACCATCCGATCTATAATGTAGAAAATACTAAAAGACTAAAAACAAATGACTCGAATCCTACGTACCTTTGGCATTGTCGTTTAGGCCATATAAACGAGAAACGCATATCCAAGCTCCATAGAGATGGACTACTGGACTCATTTGATTATGAATCATTTGAGAGATGCGAGTTATGTTTATTAGGCAAGATGACGAATGCTCCTTTCATTAGTTGTAGTGAGAGGGATGATGATCTCTTGGGTATAATATATTGTGATGTATGCGGACCCATGAGTTCTATGGCTAGAGGTGGGTTCTACTACTTCGTTACATTTACTGATGATTTCAGTAGATACAGATACGTGTTTCTTATGAAGAACAAATCTGAAACCTTTGGAAAGTTCAAAGTGTTTAAGAATGAAGCAGAGAACCAACTAGGAAAAAGGATAAAAGCACTCCGATCTGATCGAGGTGGCGAATATCTGAGTCATGAGTTTCGTGAGCATCTGAAAGAGTATGGTATTGTATCATAGCTCACTCCGCCCGGAACACCTCAACATAATGGTGTGTTTGAGATTAGGAATCGTACTTTGTTGGACATGGTGCGATCGATGATGAGTCATGCAGATCTGCCCGTTTCTTTTTGGGGTTTTGCTCTAGAGACTGCTGCTTTTACACTAAATCAAGTTCCAATGAAAACCGTTCAAAAGACACCATATGTGATATGGACTGGGAAACGTCCTAGTTTGTAGTTCATAATGATTTGGGGTTGTGAGGCATACGTACGACGTCAAATGCCTGAAAAGCTGGAACCCAAATCGGATAAATATTATCTAGTGGGGTATCCTAGGGAGACCAAAGGGTAATACTTCTACCTGTCGTCTGAGGGCAAAGTGTTTGTCGCAAGGACTGATGTCTTTTTGGAGAAAGAGTTCTTATCCAGAAAGACTGCAAGGGTAGAACTTGAAGAAGTTCAAGAGACACAAACAATGAACGAACCAGAATTGGATCCTGAGCATGGACTACAAGAAGTTGTAGCTGGAGAGCCTGCTCAAGAAACACAAGTCCTACATAGATCTGGTAGACCAAGATTTGAGCCTGGGAGATATGGATTTCTCGTGTCTCAAATAGGTAATGTGTTGCTTATGGATCGTGATGATGAGCCTGCAACCTACCAAGAGGCTATGAATGGACTAGACTTCGAGAAGTGGCTTGAGGCCATGAAATCTGAAATGGACTCCATGTATGCAACCCAAGTTTGGACCTTGGTGGAACCACCTGAAGGGGTATGACCCATAGGGTGCAAGTGGGTCTTCAAGAATAAGATCGACATGGATGGGAATGTACAGACATTCAAAGGCCAGCTGGTGGCTAAAGGTTTCAGGTAAATTCATGGTATTGACTATGATGAGGCCTTTTCACCTATTGCCATGGTCAAGTCCATCAGAATTCTACTTGTTATTGATGCGTATTATGACTACAAAATCTGGCAAATGGATATCAAAACGGTGTCCTTAATGGAAACCTCTTGAGGAAGTGTATATGACACAACCTGAGGATTTTGTATCTCCAAGTGAAGCCACTAAAATATGCAAGTTGAATCGATCCATTTATGGCTTGAAACAAGCTTCTTGAAGTTGGAATCTTCATTTTGATGAGAAAATCAAAGAGTTTAGTTTCATCAAAAACGAGGATGGGCCTTGTGTTTACAAGAGGATTAGTGGGAGAATTGTTGTTTTCCTGATATTGTATGAATATCACATACTGTTGATTGGGAATGACATTTCGACCCTGCAAGCTGTTAAGAACAGGCTAGGTGGCTGCTTTTCTATGAAGGACTTAGGTAAAATGACTTATATACTTGGTATTAAGATCTGTAGAGATAGATCGAAGAAGTTGTTGGGTTTGACCCAGAGTACATACATTGAAAATGTGTTGAAACGATTCAACATGCTTGAGTCCAAGAAGGGATTCTTACCCATGTCATATGGTGTAAGTCTCTCTAAGGACCAGTGTCCTAAATCTATGGAAGATAAGGACGACATGAAGTTGATTCCATATGCTTCGGCAATTGGATCAATCATGTATGCAATGTTGTGTACTTGACCCGATGTCTCATATGCTTTGAGCATGACGAGCAGGTATCATTCTGATCCTGGTGATGGTCACTGGATTGCTGTCAAGAATATCCTAAAGTACTTGAGAAGGACTAATGATAAGTTCTTGGTGTATGGTGGAGAGGAAAAGCTCTTTGTAAATGGTTACACGGAAGCTAGCTTCCGGACCGATAGGGATGATTCAAAGTACCAATAAGGTTTTGTATTTTGACTTAATGGAGGAGCTGTAAGTTGGAAGAATTCCAAGCAAGAGACAGTTGCCGATTCTACAACCGAGGCCGAGTATATCGCTTCTGCAAATGCGGCGAAGAAGGCTGTGTGGATTAGGAAATTCATTAGCGAGCTTGGTGTAGTTGCTATCATTGGTTGTCCCGTAGTTCTCTACTGCTACAACAATGCTGCAATAGCCCAAGCTAAGGAACCTAGATCTCATCAGCGCTCCAAGCATATACTTCGGCGATTCCATCTTATTCGAGAGATTGTCGATCGAGGAAATATGAACATTTGTAGAGTACCGACTGAAGAAAACATAGCGGATCCACTAACAAAGCATCTTTCGTAAAAGAAGCATGATGGTCATGTTAGATCAATGGGTATTAGATACCTGAATGATCGTCTTTAGTGGGAGCCTTGTGGATTGTATGTTTGTTGGTTGTTTATTCATTTGATGAATTGTGATATGTACTGTGTTTTTCATTCTACATTTATGGCAAGTTCTTATTGTTATGCCAATAGTTTCTTTTTGATAGATTAATTAGCATAATAAATGCCCTTAGAATGTTTGCTTCTTTAGAAATTCAAGTACGTGACTTGAATGTGAGGGCCTATGTTTTTTTTGAAGCTACATTATTAAATGGTCCCTGGTCGGAGTATCATCTTATAAGTAGAAGGGAAATGATGATACATTAAGACTAGCATGTGCGTTGACTAATGAACAGTTCTCACAGGTCATGATATTGTGAAATCAAGTCATCACATGGGTACTTGTTAGTGAACAAGTTGTACTGGACAGACCAACCTTGAGTCTACTTTGTGGATTGTTATATGAACGTGTCACAAGTAGGTCTCAACTGACAATGGTGTCTGTAGTTCTTTGACCCGAAGTCACAATAATCATCAAGTGAGGAAGAGCGTACTTTGATGTCATCTAAAGTCTTTCTTGAGAAAGGTTGATGATAAGGGTGGTTATTGGGTATGTTACAACTCATTTGGATGTTTGTCTGTGGACAGATATGGGATTTGTCCTCCTTTATGATAGGAGTTACATCCATGGGCCCCTTGATGGAATGAGACCGAGAAATGCAAGGCCATGCTGGGTTAAGCCAATATATGATATTGAGCTTACCACTCTATTAAGGTCTATTCAAGATCAGAAAACAAGGATTGAACAATTATGAGGGCGACACGGTCCATGCCTCTAGTTCTATCTGGATGTAAAGGACAAAAGAACATGACAACACTGATACATTGGTCAAGACAGGTTTGTTGAGTTATGAACTCTTATTGTTTGGGTAGCAATAATGTATTGCTAGATGCCGCTCATTGTTTGTGAGACTTTTGTTGATACTTTGTAATCAAGTGAGAGACTGTTGGAGTTTCCGAGGTGATCTCAAAGAAATCAATCAGTTATTCTTACTGCCAACGCAATATGAGCCTATAGGGTCGCACATAAAAGTGTTTGGAGAAGATGGAGAAAGGATTGTGTTGGCCTTACTCATATTGGATATGAGTGGAGGATCAATCCAATGACTGTTCAGAATTATATTGAGAATGTCTCAATGGGAAATAAGTGCTCTTGATGAATCGTCGAAATGATTTTGATGAATTCTATAGGACTTAGCAAAATCGTCGAAAGGGTATCGACGAATGGAGAAAAATCGTCGAAAGGGTTTCGAAGAATGGATTTATACTAGACAAATTGTTGAAAGTGTATTGATGAGTTGTGTCAATTCGTCCAGTCGAGTTCGTCGAAAGTGTTTCGATGAATAAGATACAAATTCTGTGAAAGTGTTTCGACGAAATTATATCGACGAATTCGTCGAAATTATATCGACGAACTCGTCAAAATTGTATCGATGAAATCGTCGAAATTGTATCGACAAAATCGTCGAAAGTGTTTCGACGAAAATGTGTTAATTTGTCAATAGTGTTTAGACGAATTAATTTCTATTCGACGAATATATAAATCCTGACAAAACTGTTCTGTTTTCTCTGGTCTACGGATAACCTATTACGTATAAAAGGGGCGCGATTAGGTCTTCTAACAGATCGATCCTTTTGGCGACTTAAGAGACGGAAGCGTTCTGATACTTCTCGCCCCGTCCGCAGACCTCATCATTTGCTGACCATTGCCGCCTCCCCTTTAACGGACCTAGCAGTTTGTGGGGATGCAGAGGGATATTCTTCTCCGACCCATTCCTTGTACGACCAGACATTGGGGTTCTCCTTCTCTTGTGTGGATCTCTATAGAGGGGCCGATCAATTTCGGTGCTTGGAACTCGAAGTTCATCTACCGGATTTCTTCTTGGATAATCTTGGTTGAGTATTGACTAAATCCCACAAAGGTATATTGCAATGTGTTGTTTTCCTAATCTCTAGATTCATGAAATCAGCAAGATCCTAACTCTTTGGGTTGTTCTTCTTGTTTCTTCCGCTGCGCATATGTGATATGCTGTCTACATATGATGTAAAGAAAACCCAACAGCAACTTCATAAAGAGCCTTCCCCTCCCAAAATTAATCTCTCCAGTAGCTTCAGAAGGTAGAAAGGAGTTGGAATAGAGCTTTGAAGTGAAGAATTTGATGGAGAATAGAGAGATCGGCATGGGAGCTCAAACTTGGATGGTCGGCCATGGCAACCTGAGGAACAAGGCTCAAAGCTCAAATTCAGGCATGGATTCTTTCTCCTCTCTGATGCGCAAATTTGGCACTGCTAATTAGCAGGCACGAAATGCGATACGACGGCAGTGCACCGGTCGCTCAAGTAATAAAATAGGGAGGAACTCCCCGAATATTGTTCTCAAAGGACCGCAAGTTGGGTAGTACGATTTGCTCAACCTGGGAAATCAGTTAAAAGCGTTAATAAGTAACAACGGGAGGCTTGGTTTTGGGATCCTATGCTATTGCAGAATAAAGAGAGATGCGGGTCAAAACTCCGCTTCGCAAGGCGAGATGGATGCAACGGTCGCGATGCCGTGCTTCGGAAGGCGCGTGGACAGAATGTAACTATGACGGTTGAGGGTCGCACACACCTCTTCTCTAAACATCACCACTAGCAATTGCTAGTGGCTTCACACACAACGATTCTCAAAAATCGCTAGGAATAAGGGCTATTCATGCCATCACAACAACATTGCATATGAACACAAGCAATAACCATTAAGATTAACTTAACAATCATTCATAAAACAACTATAAAGGAGTTCAACCATCAAAGGTTAGAGAGGACCACAAAGAAGAAGTCACATCTTGGGTTCACGGACGGAATGAGAGGTTGTCGGGCTCTCTCCGGACTCGGCCCTCAGATGGTGAGCTTGGCTCGAAGGAGGCTGTCACCGCTCCTAAGATCTTCAGCGCTTCTCTGATCTCTTGGAGAAGAATGCTTGAGCTAATGGTGGAGAAAGCTTCCTAGTGCTCCTGGATGGAAGGATGGAGGTAGAAATCACCGGAAATGGCCTCTATGGTGGTGGAGATGAAGGGGAAGCCTTCAGCCCTCAAGAGCAGCGGGAAGCAAGTGATTTCCAGCTCTCTGAATCGCTCCAGTCCGCCTCCAATCGCTCTCCCCGTTGACTGCCTCGATTCCTGCTTTTTATAGCAAACATGCTGAAAAATGGTCACGCACGGTCGAACGCACGACCGTGAGCAGGCCGTGCGATATTAACAGATAAAATATGGCTTGGGGAAGAAGCTGCGCCGCCCGTGAGTTTTGCTCACGCAAAACCAATACCACCCATGCGTTCAAACGCACGGGTAAACTTCGACGCTCTGAAATCACAAAGCACAGGTCGACCGTGCGTTTTACTCACGCATGGGCGAATTCGCCCGTGCGTCAAAATGCACGCGTAAACTCCGACGCTCCATTTTCTGCCCAGACACAAAAGCACGACCGCAGCCAACCGTGCGTTAAGGAAACGCACGACCATGCGATATGCACAGAAATTACTTCTGGGGAAAACGGGACGATCAGGTCACCTGCATACAAGATATAACAACTGGGAATACACGTCCACCATCAGAAAAACATAAAAGAAGGGGATGGGAGCACCATGTGCTTACCCCCAACAATAAGGAATGTAATTGCACACCGAAATGAGCTTAATAGTGCACCTAGCATGGAATAATACATATGAATGAAAACGTGCCTAATATGTGGTGCAAAGACTAGAATATCAGCCCAAATGAGTCCAAATATATATATATATATATATATATATATATATATATATATATATGGGACTCATCACACCCCCAGACTTAACCATTTGCACGTCTCGGGCAAACTACTCAGCTCTCCTGTCGGAACAATTGAATATTAGCATGAGTTTGAGCGGTAGAGAACAATGCGAAGTCGCATGCTCTCGCGCATAGAAATGCATTAGAACAAAATCAAACTCAAGATTGTATCTAATTATTTCTAAAACAGTAAATTGAAATTTAATTTACTTGGATGGTGAATCCTGGTGAATCTTTCGGCCGCGCAAAAGGGAAAATAGCGTGACTAATGAGTAAAGTATTACTCGAATCGAAGCTAGGGACAAACTCCTAAGAAATCCATCAAAGTCGGTGTCCATAGGCTTGCACGTCCGCACTCTCTCTACTACATGAGACAACTCGTGTCTAAAATCAATAGGATTGATAGGCAATTATTGGGCTTAGGTTAAGTATAGGCTAGGTAAGTAGAAGGACGATGGAAATCGCACTTAACACAACCTGAGCACTCAAAATAATAACAATCACCAATACAATATTTTCAGTAATTACACGACACCCCCAGACTTCAACTGAACACTAGGTGCGTGCTGAGCCAGATATAAATAGAGATTGCCGAGAGAAAATTATTTTTACACAACTTTTTTTTTATTTCTTTTCCTTACTTTCTTTTCCTTTCTTTTCTCTCATTGACAAAATGACATTTGAAAGCACAATAAAACAGCTCCTTTAGCTAATTCAAAACTGCCATACACAACAAGGATGACACCAAATGTGATCGAAAAAGAAATTTCTTTCAGCTCAAAGGTTGGTGCGCAAATAGGTTCGGCCGTATGGCTTTGGTTAAATTTTTAGTGGAGCTAAACAAGGAGGAAAGGTAGGCTCAAGTGGGCTTGCATCGGTGATTACGTAGGTAAGGATTTCCAAAGCTCAACCGGATCAAGAAATGGCCTATATCACATTTTATGACGAGTACTTCAACACAATCATGTCGAGAATCGCCTAGTGCAAGTTCTAGCCACCGAGAAAGGTTGTCCTTCCTTTCGACCCTAGTAATAAGCTACTACTTGTCTGCTACACTCGACCTTATGCTACCGTTGGATTCATCGGATTCACCACTAAAGTAAAATAAATTTCATCTACTATAAAAGAAATAACTAAATTATAATTCTGAATTTCATTCTACTCTAATTGAATTTCTAGGCGTGACGGGAGCACTTGACTAGAGCACTACTCGAGTCAACATTTTTCTCTACTCCTCACTCACATGCTAACAATTCAATTCTTAAGAGTGGGAAAACCTCGCAGCGATACCCAAAAAGCACGCGTGATCAAGTGCGCGTGAATTAGGTGCAAGTGTATGCAATGTGCACAACAAAATATAAATCCTAACTCAGCACATTCTAGCATGTCATGCAAAGTGTGTGCATGTGCAAAGCTTGCTCTCTCCCCCAGACTTGATTAAAACTAACTAGAATAAACAATTTAAACATAAGTAAGAGAGGGGTAGAGTTGACCTATGCTCATAAAAGAGCATGCCAGAAGTGCGGTAATCCCATTTTTTTGAAATATTTCCCCTTCATCATCGTCCACAAGAGAGCATCCTCCTGCAATGTTAGCAAAACAGAAATAACAGTGCACAAAAGGAATTAAAAAGCTAGACGGAACCGGGTGGTTCCCCATGGGTTGTCTCCCAAGAAGCCCTTTTGTTTAACGTCCTTAAAGGTGGACCAAATACCTGTATTAAAGCAGTTTATAAAGTCTAGGAATGAGCAAAGGTCAATAAATCCTAATTATTATTACAAGCTCAAAACAAATCAGCTATAAGCTGATTTGAAGTAGTAACAGCTGATGAAAGAAAAAGGTCCGGGGACCTGGTAGCAGGGGTGGAAAATAAGTAAGATGCTCAGCCTCCAACCCCAAATCTCCTCCTTTTTCGCTCTCTTCTTCTCCTCCAGTATTATATCTTCAAAGAAAATCCGCTTGCCCCCTTGTAACCAATCCTCAAGGGGAAGCACCAACAAAGATGAGGAAACAAGATGTTCCTTCACTGTATCTTCCTCATCCCGCCAGGCTTTCATCTCCTCCATGCATAAGGTCTGATCAACCGGAGGAGGGGCATCCTGCATCCTTGTACATAAAGAAAGGGGGTCAGGAAATAAATTGGAAGAAAAACTAAAAGAAATCTCATCTGAGGGGACATTCCTGGCTTCATCCCCCATGGGTTGCGGCAACGACAAACTGATGATATCATCGAAGATTTCGCTAGACTCCACAGCGCACGCAATGGCCTCCTCTATAACTTGGACTTCCTTGCACTGGACCGAAGCGGTTGCTTCAGCACAATCAAGGTTGTCCTCCTCCATGAGAGTGGGCACCACATTGCGCAGGTCTGCAACATCCTGCAAAGTGACCTCAATGATAATATCAGCAACAGATGTAGTTTCGTGTGCAGTGGGAGAAGACGTGCTTCTTAAGAGTTCGGGCACTCTCTCCACACAAGGACACAAATCCACGCAAAGTGGTAGATGAACTGAAGAGGTATGGGGTGTCGCATCAGAAATCGAGTCATGAGGGTCACTGACGTACGTGTCGGTTCCATACCCTTTGAAAAGTGAAGGTGGAAGTGACACATAATCAGAGGAAGAAGCTGTGCTTGCAGAATTTGATGATGGGACGATCCGGATATCCGGTTCATCGTCATCCGCCAATTCGCAATGGTAAGCAGCACAGTCCTTCAAGGCGTGCTCTCTACTTTTGCAAAATATGCACTGCTTTACCAGCTTTGCCGGCACCGAAGGTGCGGCAGCCGTGTAATGGTGCGATAACGAAAGTGCAGCAGAGTAGCCAAAGGATTTATGAGCACCATACGGTTTCTGAACAACACCATACTCTTTGGGACACCTATCACTAGCGTGGGATGTGTCACCACACCAACGACATCGTATATTCAAATGCGCCCACATGATATAGAAGAAGAAAATAGCATAAAAAGAATAAATTAAAAAAGAATAAAAGACTCACTCAAAAATAATCGACTCACAAACAACCACGCCTGTATTCCCCGGCAACGGCGCCAAAAACTTGATGCGCAAATTCGGCACTGCTAATTAGCAGGCACGAAATGCGATACGACGGCAGTGCACCGGTCGCTCAAGTAATAAAATAGGGAGGAACTCCCCGAATATCGTTCTCAAAGGGCCGCAAGTTGGGTAGTACGATTTGCTCAACCCGGGAAATCAGTTAAAAGGGTTAATAGGTAACAACGGGAGGCTTGGTTTTGGGATCCTATGCTATTGCAGAATAAAGAGAGATGCAGATCAAAATTCTACTTCGCAAGGCGAGATGGATGCAACGGCCGCGATGCTGTGCTTCGGAAGGCGCGTGGACGGAATGTAACTATGACGGTTGAGGGTCGCACACACCTCTTCTCTAAACATCACCCCTAGCAATTGCTAGTGGCTTCACACACAGCGATTCTCAGAAATCGCTAGGAAAAGGGCTATTCATGCCATCACAACAACATTGCATATGAACACAAGCAATAACCATTAAGATTAACTTAACAATCATTCATAAAACAACTACAAAGGAGTTCAAGCATCAAAGGTTAGAGAGGACCACAAAGAAGAAGTCACGTCTTGGGTTCACGACCGGAATGAGAGGTTGTCGGGCTCTCTCCAGACTCGGCCCTCAGATGGTGAGCTTGGCTCGAAGGAGGCTGTCACCGCTCCTAAGATCTTCAGCGCTTCTCTGATCTCTTGGCGAAGAATGCTTGAGCTAATGGTGGAGAAAGCTTCCTAGTGCTCCCGGATGGAAGGATGGAGGTAGAAATCACCGGAAATGGCCTCTATGGTGGTGGAGATGAAGGGGAAGCCTTCAGGCCTCAAGAGCAGCAGGAAGCAAGTGATTTCCCGCTCTCTGAAACGCTCCAGTCCGCCTCCAATCGCTCTCCCCGTTGACTGCCTCGATTCCTGCTTTTTATAGCAAATAGGCTGAAAAATGATAACGCACGGTCGAACGCACGACCGTGCACAGGCCGTGCGATATTAACAGATAAAATATGGCTTGGGGAAGAAGCTGCGCCGCCCGTGCGTTTTGCTCATGCACGGCCAATATCGCCTGTGCGTTCAAACGCACGGGTAAACTCCGACGCTCTGAAATCACAAAGCACAGGTCGACCGTGCGTTTTACTCACGCATGGGCGAATTCGCCCATGCGTCAAAACGCACGAGTAAACTCCGACGCTCCATTTTCTGCCCAGACACAAACGCACGACCGCAGCCAACCATTCGTCAAGGAAACGCACGACCGTGCGATATGCATAGAAATTACTTCTGGGGAAAACGGGACGATCAGGTCACCTGCATACAAGATATAACAACTGGGAATACACGTCCAGCATCAGAAAAATATAAAAGAAGGGGAGGGGAGCACCATGTGCTTACCCCCAACAACAAGGAATGCAATTGCACACCGAAATGAGCTTAATAGTGCACCTAGCATGGATTAATAAATATGAATGAAAACTTGCCTACTATGTGGTGCAAAGACTAGAATATCAGCCCAAATGAGTCCAAAAATATATATATAAATGGGACTCATCACTCTCCCCTAGTGCTAGATCTAAGTTCTTTTCTTTTTGAATTTCATTGAGAAATGAGGGAGATACCATAGTTCACTTTCAAGCTTTTAGCCCCAAAAATGGTGATGGTGGGGGAGTTGCTCCGGCCACCTCCTGTCGATAGGTTACCACCAATCGAATGCCACCACTCATGTGAAGCTTCCCTATTTGGGGTTTGGCTGGAGATCAAGTGTGGTGGCCAGATTTTTGATCTAAATTTGGCCCAAAAATCTGTCAAAAATCGGGTTGGGGGAGAAGATGTATAGTGCTGTTTTTTTATATTATATAGAAACCAATTCTGACTTTATATTTCAGTCCCCATCATAATTTTCTTTAGGCCCCTTAGGTAAAGAATATAAAGAAGTGACAAACATGAAAGTTGCAGGCCTTGGTCTTAACTTGAATTTGCCACTGATTTCATGTCGTTTGGAGCAGTCTAGCTCCTTGTGCACCCATTTTAGTTTAGGGTGTCCTTATTGGACCCTAGACACTATTTTGAGTACCCCCATCATTTGGCTCATCCAAATGAGGTGAAATTTGGGGCAGGGATGAGACATGCCCTAAAGCACTCCCTGCCAAAAATTGGGGATTTTTGGAAACAATTTTTCTAAAGTTTTATTCAATATTTCATCTTCCTTATATGCCCTAGATATAGAGTTAAACTAAATCAAATCCATTCAAATTTTCTCTGGATGATAGATTAGATCAAATGTAGTCCAGTATAAAAATTTAGGGCCATTTGGACCTTTGCATGTTGGTGTATTCTGTACAACCCCGATATTCGCCGAGCATACTCCCGAAGACTCATTGGAGCATCATGGTAGCATCGACCCATGCAGGAAGGGAGGTAGAGGCAAGGGGGACGAGCGGTGAGGGAGGAGGCCTCCCGCTTACCCAGCCTATATAGAGGAGCGAGAGGTGGAGGGACAGGTCCCCCGCTCCCAGCTAGGGGGGGCGAGCCCGGGCTGCTGCCCGGGGAGCTCGCCCCCGCTCCCAGCTAGGGGGGCGAGGCCGGGCTGCCGCCCGGGGAGCTCGCCCCCGCTCCCAGCTAGGGGGGGCGAGCCCGGGCTGCTGCCCGGGGAGCTCGCCCCCGCTCCCAGCTAGGGGGGCGAGGCCGGGCTGCCGCCCGGGGAGCTCGCCCCCGCTCCCAGCTAGGGGGGGCGAGCCCGGGCTGCCGCCCGGGGAGCTCGCCCCCGCTCCCAGCTAGGGGGGCGAGCCCAGGCTGCCGCCCGGGGAGCTCGCCCCCGCTCCCAGCTAGGGGGGGGCGAGCCCGGGCTGCTGCCCGGGGAGCTCGCCCCCGCTCCCAGCTAGGGGGGCGAGGCCGGGCTGCCGCCCGGGGAGCTCGCCCCCGCTCCCAGCTAGGGGGGCGAGTCCGGGCTGCTGCCCGGGGAGCTCGCCCCCGCTCCCAGCTAGGGGGGCGAGGCCGGGCTGCCGCCCGGGGAGCTCGCCCCCGCTCCCAGCTAGGGGGGCGAGTCCGGGCTGCTGCCCGGGGAGCTCGCCCCCGCTCCCAGCTAGGGGGGCGAGCCCGGGCTGCCGCCCGGGGAGCTCGCCCCCGCTCCCAGCTAGGGGGGGCGAGCCCGGGCTGCCGCCCGGGGAGCTCGCCCCCGCTCCCAGCTAGGGGGGCGAGTCCGGGCTGCTGCCCGGGGAGCTCGCCCCCGCTCCCAGCTAGGGGGGGCGAGCCCGGGCTGCCGCCCGGGGAGCTCGCCCCCGCTCCCAGCTAGGGGGGCGAGCCCAGGCTGCCGCCCAGGGAGCTCGCCCCCGCTCCCAGCTAGGGGGGCGAGCCCGGGCTGCCGCCCGGGGAGCTCGCCCCCGCTCCCAGCTAGGGGGGCGAGCCCGGGTTGCTGCCCGGGTTGCTGCCCGGGGGCTCGCCCCGACTCCCATCCCGTAGGGGGGCGAGCTCAGGAGAGCATTCGGTCTGCGTTTAGCGTCGTGGAACGGCGGGATTTGGCTATTCGCAGTCCAGCTTTGGCTATTCGCAGTCCAGTGGTCTGCGTTTAGCGCTTCAGAACAGCGGGATTTGGCTATTTGCAGTCCAGTTTTGGCTATTCGCTGTCCAGATCCGAAAAACCTATAAATAGGACCAAGGGGGCACCATTTGGGGGGATCTCATTCTAGGCTATCTCTCTCCCTCTCTCTCCCTCCCCAAGTCTCTCTAGGGGGGTGAGGAGAGCCTCCAGTGGTGCCCAAGCTTAGTAGTGGCTTGGGAGGGGAAGTTCCTGAGGGGCTTCCGGGTATGTGGCGGGACCTCCCCACTAAGCCCTTGGTCCAGTCCCTAGTTCTAACACCTTCAACCTAGAGCTCTCCCTTGGGAGGAGTAAGGATTGGTCGCCCCTCGGCTAGCTGAGGGCCCTGAACTCCACAGAGACTAAGTCTTGTTCGCAAGTCTCAGTTTCAACACATGGTGCGGTGAGCGTGGAGTGTGACCGATTCACGAAACTCTCGAGATGAGCTCCATGGACGGAGGTGGAGGAAGTTCCGACCCAGGTCATTCGCAGCCCCCGGTGGCTGGAGTGACGTTGGAGATGTTTGAAAGCTTCAAGCGAGAGGTCATGCAGACCTTGCAGATCGCCTTCGCCACGACGGCCGTAGGCAGAAGAGGAGATGGTTCGGAGGTCCCGCCCCAGCAGGTGGAGGAGGGAACTCTCGGCCAGCAGTTCAGAAAGGAGATACCGGTGAGGGGGGAGTGGGGAGGTGCCATACCCCCGAGTGCCCACCCTCAAGGGGGCGAGCTCAGGAGGGGGGCGCCCTCCCAGCTCGCCCCAGCCCCTCAAGGGGGCGAGCTCAGGAGGGGGGCGCCCTCCCAGCTCGCCCCAGCCCCTCAAGGGGGCGAGCTCAGGAGGGGGGCGCCCTCCCAGCTCGCCCCAGCCCCTCAAGGGGGAGAGCTCAGGAGGGGGGCGCCCTCCCAGCTCGCCCCATCCCCTCAAGGGGGCGAGCTCAGGAGGAAGGCACTGTCCCAGCTCGCCCCGTCTCTTCCAGCCCAGTCCCAAAAGGGGGCGAGCGGGGAGGCATCCGACCCCCACTCGCTCCACCCCAAAAGAAACCAAGTGAATGTTGATGGTCGAGACCACCTCGGGTGGAGGCTATCCAATAGCCCGGCGAGCGCAGAGGTCAACAATTCGACTCCGCGAGAGCAAGGAAGTAAGGACTTCAAAAGAAAAAGATCCAACCGCCCGAGGTGGAGGCCGGGACCAAACGCACCCCCTCCACCACCTCAGCAAACCATGGAGATTGGTGGGGGTAGACGGAGGAGAATCAGAAAAGCAGGAAGAAGAAGGAAAGGAAGGGGTAGGGTGGAGTCACCCTACTGCGACTTCCACCAGGAGGAGGGTCACGCGACGTTCACTTACCCTGAGTTCTCAGAGATGAAGGATGCGAGGGGTCCAGGGCAACAGCAACAACTACCGGAAGAAGTCAAGGAAGACCAAGACTGGGAGTGGGAGGCTCAGTTCGGCTTCCATACTTAAGTTTCATTTTCTAGCCTTAAGTTCGTGTAATGCTATGTTCCGTTTCCATGTCTAGTTTTTCCAACATGTACTAGGATGGTTTAATATAATGAAAGTTTTTCAAAAATACTTAGCCCCGATGCTGGCCCGCTGACCAGGCTCCCACCTAGCTGGCAGGGCCGGGAACCGCTCGGGGGCGGGGAAGAGAATGCTTAGCCTCGATGCTGGCCCGCTGACCAGGCTCCCATCAAGCTGGCAGGTCCGAGGATCGCTCGGGGACAAGGAAGTCACAAGTATTTAGTCCTGATGCTGGCCCGCGGACCAGGCTCCCACCTAGCTGGCAGGGCCGGGAACCGCTCGGGATAGGGAGGAAAATGTCCACCACTAGTAGAGCTCGCTCCTAGAAGTGTGTCGACCCTATGTCCACCACTAGTAGAGCTCGCTCCTAGAAGTGTGTCGACCCTATGTCCACCACTAGTAGAGCTCGCTCCTAGAAGTGTGTCGACCCTATGTCCACCACTAGTAGAGCTCGCTCCTAGAAGTGTGTCGACCCTATGTCCACCACTAGTAGAGCTCGCTCCTAGAAGTGTGTCGACCCTATGTCCACCACTAGTAGAGCTCGCTCCTAGAAGTGTGTCGACCCCATGTCCACCACTAGTAGAGCTCGCTCCTAGAAGTGTGTCGACCCTATGTCCACCACTAGTAGAGCTCGCTCCTAGAAGTGTGTCGACCCTATGTCCACCACTAGTAGAGCTAGCTCCTAGAAGTGTGTCGACCCCATGTCCGCCACTAGTAGAGCTCGCTCCTAGAAGTGTGTCGACCCTATGTCCACCACTAGTAGAGCTCGCTCCTAGAAGTGTGTCGACCCTATGTCCACCACTAGTAGATCTCGCTCCTAGAAGTGTGTCGACCCTATGTCCACCACTAGTAGAGCTCGCTCCTAGAAGTGTGTCGACCCCATGTCCGCCACTAGTAGAGCTCGCTCCTAGAAGTGTGTCGACCCTATGTCCACCACTAGTAGAGCTCGCTCCTAGAAGTGTGTCGACCCTATGTCCACCACTAGTAGAGCTCGCTCCTAGAAGTGTGTCGACCCTATGTCCACCACTAGTAGAGCTCGCTCCTAGAAGTGTGTCGACCCCATGTCCACCACTAGTAGAGCTCGCTCCTAGAAGTGTGTCGACCCTATGTCCACCACTAGTAGAGCTCGCTCCTAGAAGTGTGTCGACCCTATGTCCACCACTAGTAGAGCTCGCTCCTAGAAGTGTGTCGACCCCATGTCCGCCACTAGTAGAGCTCGCTCCTAGAAGTGTGTCGACCCTATGTCCACCACTAGTAGAGCTCCCTCCTAGAAGTGTGTCGACCCTATGTCCACCACTAGTAGAGCTCGCTCCTAGAAGTGTGTCGACCCTATGTCCACCACTAGTAGAGCTCGCTCCTAGAAGTGTGTCGACCCCATGTCCGCCACTAGTAGAGCTCGCTCCTAGAAGTGTGTCGACCCTATGTCCACCACTAGTAGAGCTCGCTCCTAGAAGTGTGTCGACCCTATGTCCACCACTAGTAGAGCTCGCTCCTAGAAGTGTGTCGACCCTATGTCCACCACTAGTAGAGCTCGCTCCTAGAAGTGTGTCGACCCCATGTCCACCACTAGTAGAGCTCGCTCCTAGAAGTGTGTCGACCCGATGTCCACCACTAGTAGAGCTCGCTCCTAGAAGTGTGTCGACCCCATGTCCACCACTAGTAGAGCTCGCTCCTAGAAGTGTGTCGACCCCATGTCCACCACTAGTAGAGCTCGCTCCTAGAAGTGTGTCGACCCTATGTCCACCACTAGTAGAGCTCGCTCCTAGAAGTGTGTCGACCCCATGTCCGCCACTAGTAGAGCTCGCTCCTAGAAGTGTGTCGACCCTATGTCCACCACTAGTAGAGCTCGCTCCTAGAAGTGTGTCGACCCTATGTCCACCACTAGTAGAGCTCGCTCCTAGAAGTGTGTCGACCCCATGTCCACCACAAGTAGAGCTCGCTCCTAGAAGTGTGTCGACCCTATGTCCACCACTAGTAGAGCTCGCTCCTAGAAGTGTGTCCACCCTATGTCCACCACTAGTAGAGCTCGCTCCTAGAAGTGTGTCGACCCTATGTCCACCACTAGTAGAGCTCGCTCCTAGAAGTGTGTCGACCCCATGTCCGCCACTAGTAGAGCTCGCTCCTAGAAGTGTGTCGACCCTATGTCCACCACTAGTAGAGCTCGCTCCTAGAAGTGTGTCGACCCCATGTCCGCCACTAGTAGAGCTCGCTCCTAGAAGTGTGTCGACCCTATGTCCACCACTAGTAGAGCTCGCTCCTAGAAGTGTGTCGACCCAATGTCCACCACTAGTAGAGCTCGCTCCTAGAAGTGTGTCGACCCCATGTCCACCACTAGTAGAGCTCACTCCTAGAAGTGGGTAGTCCCGACGCTGGCCCGCTGACCAGGCTCCCATCAAGCTGGCAGGTCCGAGGACCGCTCGGTGGCCGAAAATTCTCTAAGTGTTTTTTCCCCCGAGGTGGCCCTGCTAGCCGGGCTCTCGCTAGCCGGCAAGGTTGGGGGACCTCTCGGGGAGGTGCTGTGGCTTTTCCAAGATAGCACCAATAATCGGATTCCCAGCGACACTCGTCGAATATGCAGGGTTGGACATTTCTTTCCGAGCGTGAGCCACGCTCGAAAAGAGCGGGGATTGTGTACAACCCCGATATTCGCCGAGCATACTCCCGAAGACTCATTGGAGCATCATGGTAGCATCGACCCATGCAGGAAGGGAGGTAGAGGCAAGGGGGACGAGCGGTGAGGGAGGAGGCCTCCCGCTTACCCAGCCTATATAGAGGAGCGAGAGGTGGAGGGACAGGTCCCCCGCTCCCAGCTAGGGGGGGCGAGCCCGGGCTGCTGCCCGGGGAGCTCGCCCCCGCTCCCAGCTAGGGGGGCGAGGCCGGGCTGCCGCCCGGGGAGCTCGCCCCCGCTCCCAGCTAGGGGGGGCGAGCCCGGGCTGCTGCCCGGGGAGCTCGCCCCCGCTCCCAGCTAGGGGGGCGAGGCCGGGCTGCCGCCTGGGGAGCTCGCCCCCGCTCCCAGCTAGGGGGGGCGAGCCCGGGCTGCCGCCCGGGGAGCTCGCCCCCGCTCCCAGCTAGGGGGGCGAGCCCAGGCTGCCGCCCGGGGAGCTCGCCCCCGCTCCCAGCTAGGGGGGGCGAGCCCGGGCTGCTGCCCGGGGAGCTCGCCCCCGCTCCCAGCTAGGGGGGCGAGGCCGGGCTGCCGCCCGGGGAGCTCGCCCCCGCTCCCAGCTAGGGGGGCGAGTCCGGGCTGCTGCCCGGGGAGCTCGCCCCCGCTCCCAGCTAGGGGGGCGAGGCCGGTCTGCCGCCCGGGGAGCTCGCCCCCGCTCCCAGCTAGGGGGGCGAGCCCGGGCTGCCGCCCGGGGAGCTCGCCCCCGCTCCCAGCTAGGGGGGGCGAGCCCGGGCTGCCGCCCGGGGAGCTCGCCCCCGCTCCCAGCTAGGGGGGCGAGTCCGGGCTGCTGCCCGGGGAGCTCGCCCCCGCTCCCAGCTAGGGGGGGCGAGCCCGGGCTGCCGCCCGGGGAGCTCGCCCCCGCTCCCAGCTAGGGGGGCGAGCCCAGGCTGCCGCCCGGGGAGCTCGCCCCCGCTCCCAGCTAGGGGGGCGAGCCCGGGCTGCCGCCCGGGGAGCTCGCCCCCGCTCCCAGCTAGGGGGGCGAGCCCGGGTTGCTGCCCGGGGACTCGCCCCGACTCCCATCCCGTAGGGGGGCGAGCTCAGGAGAGGATTCGGTCTGCGTTTAGCGTCGTGGAACGGCGGGATTTGGCTATTCGCAGTCCAGCTTTGGCTATTCGCAGTCCAGTGGTCTGCGTTTAGCGCTTCAGAACAGCGGGATTTGGCTATTTGCAGTCCAGTTTTGGCTATTCGCAGTCCAGATCCGAAAAACCTATAAATAGGACCAAGGGGGCACCATTTGGGGGATCTCATTCTAGGCTAGCTCTCTCCCTCTCTCTCCCTCCCCAAGTCTCTCTAGGGGGGTGAGGAGAGCCTCCAGTGGTGCCCAAGCTTAGTAGTGGCTTGGGAGGGGAAGTTCCTGAGGGGCTTTCGGGTATGTGGCGGGACCTCCCCACTAAGCCCTTGGTCCAGTCCCTAGTTCTAACACCTTCAACCTAGAGCTCTCCCTTGGGAGGAGTAAGGATTGGTCGCCCCTCGGCTAGCTGAGGGCCCCGAACTCCACAGAGACTAAGTCTTGTTCGCAAGTCTCAGTTTCAACATATTCCACATGCGTATGTAAAGGAACTTGGTGTGCAATTAGCATTACCATGTAGCACTAGATTTACATGGGTGAATCAACACAAATTGACCCCAATCTTGAGTTGCATGTTAATCAAATCAAATTTAGTCCATGCTAAAAATTTATGGTCATTTGGACCTTTGCATGTTGGTGTATTCCACATGCATGTGTAAGGGAAATATGGTGTGCATATAGCCAAGAAGGGAAGTTTGTGTATTTGGCACATAAGGCTTGGTATTAGCCTCTGATATTTTGGCCACACCTTTATTATGACTTAATATATCACGTCAGTGGAAATTAAGTTTTTTGGAATAAAAAATCCTAATTATTTGATTAATTTAAAATATGTCACTCTTATGTATTAGTGAAATGTTTATGGTTAAAACACTTTGGAAAATTTTGAAACTCTAAGGAATCACTTGAAATATCAATTAGAACCTCTGAAAAATTTTGTAGAAATTTTCAAAGAATATTTCCTTAGAAATTATCAAAATTATCATTTGTCACATTTCTGAATAACTGAAATTTTATTAAGGATAAAAGAGTGGGGAATTTTTGAAACTCTGGAAAATCATTTGGAATCTAATTATAAACATCTGGAAATTTTGGTAGAATTTTTGGATGTCTTACACATGGAAAAATCACTAGTATTTATTTTGTGACACTTTTGAATTCATGAAATATTTATGGGTTAATGTTCTTGGAAAATTTTGAAACTCTGGATAGGATGTTTTTAGGTCAATACAGTACCATGATAATTTTCTCAGAATTTTTGGAAGATTTAAATTAGTACTTGCTGTGTAAAGTTACATTTTCATCCTTTTTATTTTATGTAAAAATTATGATTGTAAATACTCTAGAAAATGGTGGAACTTTAGAAATCATGTTATTTTGTCATCTACTACCGCTTGAAATTTTATTTACAAGTTTAGAATTATTGACATGGTACTTCCTTTAGAAACTGAAATATACCAAATGATTAATGAATTTTTAAAGGAGGTCAAATCAATTTGAATTGTAACAAAACTCTGGACACTTCTTAAATTATCCATTATGAACCGATGGTATGAAATGGAGCTCAATTGGACATGATATAGTTAAGGATTGCATCATAAAGCTCAAAACTAGTTAAATATCACTTTGGTCTGCGAATATTAAAAAATTGATATGTGATTAGATCAGTAAGATCACTTAGAAAATCAGTAATACTTGGAACTTAGCGGTAATATATCATTAATATCAGCCCATAGAAGTTATAGAATTTTTGGAGAACATTCGTACTACAGTTTAGGGAATAATTCAGATTCATGTCGCACTATACATAAAGGGGCTGTTATTACCTTATAAAGATCATAGTAATCATTCAACAGGGTAGAGTGTTCATGATGTATCAATAGGGTGTGATTAGAGATATTTGAGAATCATTTAGACCTACACCACATAGAGTATAAGAGATCTTAAGTGTTAAGCATCGTTTAAGAGAACGTTTGCTTAAAAGTAGAGTTGGAAACAATTTATAAAGAATCTAAGTAATAAATTGTAATAAGGAGAGTGAGTCTTTAGAAAGGGGTAGCCACAAATAAAAGTATTTGTCTTGTAAAGGGGGATTTGGGCTTCAGCCCATCGTATTCCCTAGTACCGCTGTGAGCCCTTCACCGGGTAGACCTCGGGAAGTCCAGGATTCACCCTAAACTTCTAAGTATTACAATAATTAGACAAGAGTAGTCTAACTAAATGAATAAGAGATATGGTAAACTTTGCCCCGAGTTAAGAGATGGGAAGTTGTATGTCAGGATGGGTTGGTCCTGCGAGTTGGAGGCTCGGGATGTTGTATATCAGGACAGGTTAGTCCTGCGAGCTGGGGGCTCGAGAAGTTGTATATCCGGATGGGTTAGTCCTGCGAGTTGGAGGCTCGAGAAGTTGTATATCAGGGCGGGTTGGTTCTGCGAGATGGAGGCTCGGGTTGTGATAACTTGCATGTGCATAGAAACAAATTAGTGGCGGGTCTTCGGTACTGGACCGGTCGCCACACCGACGACAGTACGTTGACTTAAGTGTGCGTGAGGGTTTGAGGGGCCAGTAGGTTGTTTATACTGCGGTCTGGAGTACAATCCCCAAAGAAGCACACTCGACCTTAAAGACTAGTGAGTTCTAGAAAAGAGTACGCAAAACTCTAGAGTGCACCTAGGACGTGTACAAAGGCGTATGAAGGGTCTAGGCCTGGTAGTTTATATACTAGCCTTAGAAGTGGAGGCACCAACTCCACTGCTGTCGCGACCACAATGGTGGTTCTAGAGAGTGAAGCTAGCTCCAAAAATTGGGAACGAAAGGTCTGTGATCACATAGTTGTATGGGTGAGTTGCACTTTTATGAATCATATCATAGCATGCATATCATAACATACTTAAGAATTACGACATCTATTGTAGACCCTTATCATATAAATTAGTATGGGCTCTTTTATATGATAAGTTATAATTCTGGAAATCTTAATTTATAAGTTTGTATGGGCATTCATATAAGTTAATATACTCATGTGATGGATGTGTAGTATAGTTATATTCACTACTTTACGTATTGCTTTACTTCAGCTTTATTTACTGCTTTACTTACAGCTCATACATATTGATAGCTTTGAGTTATGCTTGTTTTACTTCATATACTTGTTAGCTAGTTAGATGTTACTTGCTTGTCCTTTCTATTGCCCCTTGTTGTCCTCCGCTTCTTCCTCCGTCCCGATGCATAGGAGTCACTGGGGGAGGGGATGAGGAATTTGGCTTAGTCTTTTGACTAACGGTCGGTGGACCACATCATTTTAGGGATCGTTATGCCAGAGTAGTAGAACCACATTCAGAGGACGGGATGGAGCAATGCAACCACTACCCGTTGTGCAACAACTTGAAGAGCAATTCCCGCATTTTAAATGTAGAGTGAGAGAGTTATTGCACTTTATATGGATATGTACGGGGCATAAGCCCTCTTTTCTCTCTCATTATTGTACTCATTGTTGGACTTATATATATATTGGATTCATATATGAAATGTGTGTTTGTGGACTTGGTCTATTTTACTTAGTTTACTCCTTATCTCATGTTGGCCTGGTTGATCGTTCTTGCCGGCAGGATCAGCATCTTGCGGAGGCGGCTAACTCGTGTGTTAGCGTCATCTTAAGGTGGCAGTTCTGGGCATAAGATTTGGGAGCTCTCCGGGCACGGGAGAGGGATCTTACAGATGCACCCTCTTGGTGACTCCAGTATAGTGTCGGACCTGGTCCAAGTCTTTGACAAAGTCTTCCGAGACGAAGTTATGTGATGCCCCCATGTTGAATATGGTATGAGCAGGGTTGCCGCATACAGTTACTATTCCTATTAATTTTGAGGTCCAGAGATGAATTTAAAAATGCGGAACACTTCACAAACTTTCCACAAGAGTAACAACACAGTGAAAATGGGAAGACTGAATAGTGCTTTGGTATTAACTATCTCTTTACAATTCGAGGTATACATGGCGAGACATGATTCATAAGAATCACGGAGGAGAGAAGCACAAAACACAAAATACAAGCTGTTGACGACCTGACAACTTGAGATCGCTAAACCACGCGAACAGACAAGCCAGACGGTTAGCCCCTGAGACCGCGCGAACAAAGCACAAGCCGCACCTGTCAGACCGCAACCACAGACCGCCCGACCTGCTGCTTTATTCAACTGTTGCAAACACTTGACGAAGAACTGCTTCCTACTGCAGACCGCAACTCAAGATCGCCTGGACACTTAAGACCGCCTGATCAACTGAGTTCACTGCACAGTCCAAGAACACCTAAACACAGTCTGCACAGACTGGTTTATTCAAAGCTAGAAGAAGGGAGAAAGCTGACCGCGAGCTGCTAGTCGCTAACCTGCGAACAAACAAACCGGTCAGTCAAAATCTTAGACCGCGCGACCTCAAATTGAGACCGGCACAATCAAGCCAATTTTGGTTCTTACAGTTCTCGTTATGAATGACGGGCCCTGCATCACTATTTATAGGCGAGCAGACGGATGTCGTCACCGCATAAATTGGGATACAATAACCGCCCATTAGATCGCCAGCGATCTCACAAGACAGACCGCCCGGGCTCAGCAAGGCTAACAACTCCCTTATTGAACCATACGGTTATCACAAATTGCCCGGTTACCGCGGTCATCAAAAATAGACCGCCCGATCTTATTGCATAAGAAAAGAATTTCTTCAGTAACCAGAACGACTAGAACAACATGGCAAACCGCCCGGTCACTGCAAGAAGGCAGACCTACTTAAACATCTGGCCGACTTGAACAAGTCGCCAGAACAACCCGCGCAAGCCGCCCAGACAGATAGCGGTCTCCCAGATCAGACCGCCCCAGAACAAACCGCCTGGGACAAAACCGACCAAAGCACCAGTGCAGACCACGCGGTCTCTGCTGTCTCCAATCTGCAGACCGGCCAGCCCCTTCCACTTCCACTTCAAAAATTTAACACTCCCCATTGAAGTGGGAAGTGGAAGTCAGCCCAAGCAAGCTCCGCAACCGACCAAAAGGTCCCTTCGACAGCGGCTTAGTAAATATGTCAGCAACATTCTCCTTGCTCTGCACATGCTCCACAGTCAGAGATCCCTCCAACACCTTCTCAAGAATGAAATGGTGATGAATCTCTATGTGCTTCGTACGCGCGTGTCAAATTGGATTGTTCACCAGTTTGAGAGCACTCGCATTGTCACCACGTAGCAGAGTAGGACCTCGCACCTCTCTATGAATGTCCTCCATAAGCCTCCTAAGCCAGATGTCTTCCTGAGCCACCAAAGCCGAAGCTTTGTACTCCGCTTCAGTGGTAGAGACAGACACAGAATCCTGCTTCTTGCTGCACCATGATATAGCTGTAGAGCCTGTCATAAAGACATATCCAGACGTCGATCTCTGATAATCCGAATCTCCTCCATAATCAGCATCCATGTACCCGTGCAAGCAAGTTTGTGGAAAGGCGTGTCACCTACCCGTGGATTTAGAACACAAAGCCTTATGGCAACCAAGTTCCTGAACATGGACATCGCAGCTACGGCGGAAAAGCGTCTTTCTCAACTAAATGAACTTGAAGAATTGCGGCAATTTGCCTATGAGAACTCATGCATATATAAAGAAAAGACGAAGCAATGGCATGATAAACATATTATTCCAAAGGAATTCAATCCTGGAGATCGCGTTCTCCTCTACAACTCTTGTTTGCGCTTGTTCCCTGGTAAGCTGAAGTCACGGTGGAGTGGTCCGTTCATGGTAACTGGTGTCTCTCCATTTGGCGCAATTGAGATATCTGGAGAGAAAGAAGGGACATTCAAGGTGAATGGTCATCGCTTGAAAATCTATGATGGCAGCACGGTTTCGAAAGATTGTCAAAAAGTGTATCTGGCTGATTTAAATTTTTAGGGAGAGTTTTCTTGTTTGTCTCTCAGTTGTGTTTGAATACTTGACTTGTATAATACTTGACTTTTATAATACTTGACTTATACTTGACTTGTATAATTCTGTTTCTTTGGCTATGCGTGTGTGTTTATTTCTGTGATATTCTGGACAATTGCTAAGAATTATGCTTGAACCCTATTGCTATAATGTTAATATAGGTATTTGGTCCACCTTAAGGATGGTAAACAAAAGGGTTTATGGGAGATGACCCATTTTTTCTTAAACTCTATTGTTGTTTTGCGATTTGTGGAGATGTTGTTTTGCAGGATGGGCGACCTCAATGGCAAATGCATTTTTAGCTCTAGTTCCAATTTAACGCCAATCTTCTGGTATGCTCAATTCTGAGCATGGGGTAACATCTCCTCCCACTTCTTTTTATGAATCTAGTATTGCAATGTGTGATGTTTAGATTTAAGTCTGTGGGAGAGTAGCTTGTCGTTACTCACATGCACGTGCACATAAGCACAACATACTAGAAGTTACAATATTATTGTTATTTTTCATTCTCATAGCACACCACAACACCCACTAGAGAGTGCACTTAATCATAGGCGCGTAACGAGTCTAACTCGTTTCTTTTGTAGGATTGGGAAAATTGTTGTGCTGGTTCAGGGTTGTAAGACAGAGTAAAATGTTGACTCCCATAGTGCTCTAGTCGCGTACTCACGTCTTGCATAGATTTGTGTGTAGAATAAATTTTTCTTTATACTTATAGTTTTGTAATTTTGTTATTTGCGTAATAATTGTTTATTCTACTCAAAAGTGGTGAATCCATTGTGAATCCGACGGTAGCATAGGATTGTGTCTAGACGGTTGTTAGGGTTGTATTGCTCGAGTCAGGAGGAAGAATTATCTTTCTCGGTGGCTAAGAACTTGCCCCAAGCAACTGTAGAAGCATTGGTATAAGTTAGTTCAACGTGTGAGCTTGATGTAGGCCTTCGCTTTGGCCAGGTTGAGCTTTGTATACCGACCCTATCATTATCCTTGCTAGCCCCTTTGTGCCTACCCCGTCTCTTGATTCAGCTCCACTTATATTTCACCAAGGCCTGCAAGCTAATCCTAGTCGCGCTCCCAATCCGAGCTTTAGTGTTTTATCAATTTTAATTGAGGGTGTTGATGAAGAAAAAAAAAATTTGTGAAACTGTGGTTTGCGCTTCCTCGGGTTATTTGCTGAGAAAAAGGTTATGAGAAAAGAAAAAAAAAGAAATTAGAACAAGAAAAGAAAAGAAAGAAAAATGCATGATTAAGAAAAGAGCCAAATTGAAACTCTTTTTAAGAATTGTTTTGGGAGTAGGCGGTGCATACACCCATATTTTCAGGTTCAAGTCTGGGGGAGTGGTGCACTCGTGTTTTTATTTTGGTGCTTGGATAATTTCTTTGACGCAGGTTGTTTTGGATTAGGTGCGGAAACCTTCATGTTTATCATTGTAAACCCTACCGAATCCCATGCCCTGTATTTATCCTAAAGTCCCATTGACTCGCGCATTTAATCGAACTAGTGTCGTGGAGAGAGTGTGACCGAGTGAGCTTATGGTCACCGACATTGATGGATTTCAATGGAGGTTGTTCAGAGCACCGATCTTGAGTAATACTAGCCTCAGCGATCAGTTTACTTTCTTCCTACGCTAGACAGGATGATTCACCGTGATTCAACTTTTGAGTAGAGATAATATATATGTACGCTCTTAGATTATTACAAAGTGTTTGTATAATTAAAATTGTCTTCTACTACATTTCTATGCCCGCAAGCATGCGACTTCGCATGGTTCTCCGCTTCTACAATTGTTAAGCCAGCTAATCAATTTTTCCGTCCGCATAAGCGATGATTTTCTCGGTACGAGCAAATGATTAAGTCTGGGGGTGTGATGAGTCCCATTTATATACACTTTTATGGACTCATCCGGGCTAGTTTTCACTCTTGTGCACATCTTTTTCGAGCTATTATTGCTTGTATTTCTCTTATAATCACTTCCACATTATGTGCAATATTTTGGCCCGTTTTGGTGTGCGTTTGCGCTCCATGTTGTTGGGGGTAAGCACATGGTGCTCTCCGACCCTTTTTCTGTGTTTGAATGTTGCTGGAGGTGTATTCTCAGCTGTATTAATGTTTATGCAGGTGGATGGTTCATCCTAATTTTGCCCAAATTACACTTCTGCATGAATCGCACGATCGTGCATTTTTCTTGATGCACGATCGCTCAGACCGTGCGTGCTCTTCAGCTGGAAAAATGATGTTCTGTCTTTGATCGTGCATTTTTACGTACGGGCAGTTGCTCGTGCGCAAAAGAAATGCACGATCGCCTATTTTGCCTGGTTTTTACCTAATCTGGATTTGGTCGTGCATTTTTACGCACGGGCAGCTTCGACCGTGCGCGAGTAAAATGCACGGGCGCTGCTGCTTCTTCCTCAAGGCAGCATCTTTTCGTTAAATAACGCATGGGCAATGCACGGTCGTGCGTTCGACCGCGCGTGACATATTTTCTGCTATTTTAGTATTTAAAGCAGGAAATCTGCTGAGTGAAGGAGAACCGTGAAAAATCACTTGAGAGTCCGCCATTTTCTCCTCCATTCCGCCCATTTCGCCACTCCACCATCTCTCGACCTAGGAGAAGCTCCGGCAACCGCTTCCTTGCAAAACTTCTTCCAAATCTTCCTCCTTGGCCTCCTCCATCATCCACAAGCTCATGAATGCCATCGACGGAAAGTCTTCGCTGCATTCAAGGTTTCCAACAAGAGTGAGCTTGAGGTTGACCACGAAGAAGACTGGTAAAGTAGAGGAAGGTGACAGATCCTCCGGACCCCGAACGCCACTGAAGATCGAGCACAGACTAGGCTTGACAACCCTACGATTCCGGCCGAGAATCTTCAGCAAAGTCTTCAAGCTTTGGTTTTCTCTTTCCCCTTGCGCATTGCTTCAGAGTTTTCCTTGTATGTGTGTTAATTTGGATGATGTTCATAAACACTGTGTTTTAGTTAATATGATTTCATGCTTTTGAGATTTGTTGTGGTTTATGTGAACTGAGGAGTGCCCCATTCCACCTTCCACTCCACTGCTCTGTTGTGCACCGCACTAGCAATTGCTAGTTGCGTGTTCCGTGACGAGGTGCCTACGACCCTCACTTCGCTGGTTATAAATCATCCATTCGCTAACCTTCTCGTCCACCCGCTTATCGAAGCACGACATTGCGGCCTGCATTCCATCCCGCCAAGTGAAGTGGTTCTTTAGGCCCGCATTTTCTTCCACTGTTGTTAAATTAGGAAAACCAAGATCAAACCCTCTTTTTAATTAAGTGCATAGGAATCTTTATTATTAATTTCCTAACGAGAAATCATACAACCCAACTTGCAATCCGCTGAGAATGATATTCAGGGAGTCTCTCCCAACTTTTATTACTTGTACGACCAGTGCTCTTGCCGTCATCGCATCAACACAAAGAGACTCACTTTCATTAGCCACAAGACACACATGGGATAAAGAATTATTGCAAATAAAATCTAAGCAATAAACATTCCCACTCCTAATGATGCGCAAATCTAGCACACCGCTATAGGCGGTAGCGAGACTTCGGCACAAAATGGCAGTGTACTGATCTTTCAAGTAATATAAAATGAGGAGTGAATACCCGAGTATCGAATCTCAAAGGAACACAGTAAGGTGGAGTTATCTATCGAGGTGGGACATGAGATCGAAGTCCTTTAATTCAGATGGATTGCGGAAAGGTTGGATTGGAATGTGGAAAATGAAATAAAATAAACTAAATTAACAATGCCGGTAGCCGACACCGCTTCACAATGTGGGGGATTACGCATGCCGCTATGCACTGCTTCGCTCGGCGGATGGACGAGTAAGCACGTGGAATGGAAGAGTAGTCAAGCGGTATGGAAGAGAAGGCTTGCGGAATGGAAGAGTAGGCTCACGTAGTGGAAGAGTAGTCAAGATGAATGGAAGAGTCGGCTTGCGGAATGGGTGAGTAGGCTAGCAGAATGGAGCGGGGATGATGGCAATGGAATGGAGGCACACCTCATACACACAAATAAACAAGATGATTTCATATAAATGAAATAAACATTACACACATGGTTTATAGTGTTCATCATCAAAAGTTAGAGAAATCTTGCCCTAAATAACAAATCAAGAGGAAAAAGAGTAAAGGAATCGACCACGTCCGAAGCCTTGTTGGGATTCGTGGAAGGAATTGCTGGGTTGTCAATCCGCGTCCAAACTCGGTCTGCAACTGCGACCGGGGTAGAGGAGCGTTGTCACTTCCTCCCAATGACCCGTCTTCTTCGTCTCACGACACGATCTACTCCGATGCACGATCTCCTTGCTTGATATTGATGATCTTTGGGCTAGAATCCTCTCCTTGGAGGCTCTTGGATGATGGAGGATGAAGAGTACCAGAAAACGATGCTCAAAAAGACCTAAAAATGCGAATCTCTATGAAGGATTTATGAAAACGCATATTTATAGAAAGCAGAATTTTGAATGCGCACAACCAGTGGTCGTGGGAGAAGAAATGCCACTGATCGTGCGAGAACCACCTGTAGAAAAATACATAATGGCAAAATAGTGCACGATCAGTAGCACACGACCAGTGGTCGTGCGAGAAGAAGGCCAGTGATCATGGGAACGACTCAATTTGGAAAAGGGGGAATGCGCATGACCAGTGGCCGTGCGCCTGATCGCGCGCGAACAAAAATGCACGACCAGTGGCCCATTAGGCTAAAAATGGCCCAACCCAACTCCGAGCGTCCACACAACCCTTGTACCTTCAGGAAGACCACTGATAAAGGCATTCCACAAAATCCACAGTAAAGGTATATCATCACAGAATAGATTAAATGTAAGGCATACAAGAAATCACACCAAAATGGGCCAAAGATTGCACTCAGCGCTGAAATACACAATGTGATCAAATATAAGCATTTATGAGCAATAAGTGAAGTGCATTGGTAAGATAAACAACCTAGATGAGTCCGGAAATAGCTATATAAACCAGGCTCATCACCTAGTGCCTGAGATAATGATCTCTAAGTCATTTGACTTTTTGATCAAGCACTTGTCATTTTGGAATTCAATGACATAGCCCAAGTCATATAGTTGACTTATGCTTACAAGGTTGTGTTGCAACCTTTCAACATAAGCTACCCTTGTGATTGAGACTAAGCCATTTGAGATCATACCACATCCTTTAGTGACTCCTTTTTTAGAACCTCCAAAGATAACTTTAGCTCCATTCTTCACAGCAGTGTAACCTTGCAGAAGACTCCTGGTACCTGTCATGTACATTAAGCACCCACTATCCAAGTACCATATTTGCCTTAGGCTGGAACTTGAACTATCCTGCAAAAAGCAATTCATTTTCCCTTAGGATCCCAATTGATTTTGGGTCCTAGCCTTTGTTAGCATAACAAGACTTGCTCACACCTGTTGCTGCCTTTGCAGGAAGGCTCCTCTTTGCATTAGGCACATTTGGATTGTGCTAAAAATCTATGGCAAAGTGTCCCACTTTACCACAACACCAACATTCATGGATGTTGTATCTTCTTTTCTGAACACCCTTTGGGGTGGAAGGAGCATCAAAGTGCTTGTGTTCAGTGAAGAAGCTGATTGCATTCTTCCTATTCCTATTAGCAATAAACTGGTTGGTTGACTGCCTATAGTTAGTCTTAGCAGACTTTATCTGAATGACATCAGCCTGTCTTAGCTTGGCAGCTAAGTAAGAGTTGATGGCATCAGATACTGAGATGTAGAGTTGCATATAGGCTTGACATCAGCCATGTGGTTTGCTAAGAGGGATTTGGAAGAACCAGCTTCCTTATCCTTGAATGAAGGGGCTGAAGTACCAAATACAAATGGGCCAGTTGAATCTCTTCATGGGGAGTTTTAAAAGCACTCATCCTCATGCCCTTTCTTCTGCTATAGTAAGGAGTATTTTCCTTTCTATAGGAACTTTCATTCTTCCAGTGACCGTACATGCTATCCTGGTCATACCTGTTGGAGGGAAGCAACACCTTTTGAAAGGTGGTATGAGGCTTAGCTTTAGCCTGCCCCTTTCCTCCATTCTCAGCACCAAATGCCACTTTATTGAACCCTAGCCCTCTTCTATTGGTTTGGGAGGAGAAGGTGTCAATGATGGGCAGTATGGATTTGGGTTTGGAGAATTGAACCACCAAGCTCTTCTCTTTGAGAAGCTTCTCCTCAAGGTCCTTGTTGACCTTGTTCTTTTGGTTGATGCTGCTTAATTGGAATACTGTAATTCCCTTCAGTTGGCTTATTTCTCTATTCATCTGAGCCACCTGGGTAGATGACTCAGTGCAATCATGCTTTATATTCTAAAGGGAAGCAATTTCTTGAGCTTGCCTCTTGTCTTGCTTCTTGCTCCTTTTTAGAGATTCAAAAAGAGCATCATACTTGTCAATTAGCTGATTAACATCCACTCATGGTTCTAAATCATTTTCATCGTTAGATGAGCATGCTTCAGAATCTGGTATTGACTCATAATCAGAAGAGGGGAGGAGAGGAGTTGATACCTGATCAGGATGATCTTGATTTTCTACCTCATCTGATATGGCCATTAAGACATAGCATTCTTTGTCATATTCATCCTCCTCTATGTCACTATCTGAGTGTGATAGTGGGGCCATAATGCCAACCTTAGCAACAGGATAGTCTTCATCCTCTTTAGCTGCAAACAACCCAATGTAGGTTTCCTCTTCTTCTTCTGAATCTAAGGATGAAGACTCAGATTTCACTCCAGCTTTTCTCCTTCTTTGCTAAGATGGATTTTTCACCCTTCCTTCCCTTCTGGTGATGAGGCTTCTCATCACCTCTTTCCTTTCTATTGACTGGACAGTCAGCTATGACATGTCCAGGCTTGCTGCAGCAATAACTTATAATATTATTTGAAATATGTTTAACATGTTTAGGGTCATACCTGTCAACCCTTGGGGTGCTGCCTTTCCGATCTGTTGTGATCCTTCTTGGGATGTGAGGAGGAGGAATGTTTGTTCTTCCACTACTTCCTCCTCATCAGCTTCTTGAAGTGCTTTGAAAAGGCAACAAATTCCTCATCAGATGAGGTGCTGTCTGATGTGTTGGGATCAAAATTTTATAAGTCAACAGCCCTTCTTGGTGGAGAGGACATTCTGGCTTTGCTCTTCTTGGAGATTTCAGCTTTAAGAGCCGTAACTCTCTCCCTTGCATGAGGCCTGGTGGATGTTTCCTCCTCCTTCCTGGCAGAAAGCTGCATCTCATAGGAGAGCAGCTTTCCGAACAGTGTATGGTGATGAGTCTCACCTAGCTTTGCCACTTCTCTGATGGCACAGATCTTTGTATCTTAATCTCTTGTTAGAGATCTTAGGAATTTGTCATTCAGCTCATAATGACTAAAGACCATTCCATATGTGCTCAGCTCATTTACCACTCTGAAGAATCTCTCATAGCAATCAGCTATGCATTCCAGGATGTGTTGCTTGAAGGCTTCATACTCCTGATTAAGGTGGAATTTCCTATCATCCCTCACTTCTTCAGTACCTTCCATATACACTATGAGTGTATCCCACATATCCTTGGTAGTCTCACAATGCACCAAGTATTGGAAGGTGGAATCATCAATTGGATTTACTATTATATTCTCTGCTCTCTTGTCCATGGTAGAAAGTGCAATTTCATCCTTAGTCATTTCAGCATATGACTTGGCCACTTGCCTGGTAGGATCAATAATGGCGGGCTATGTGAAGTCAAAGGGACCCTCCTTGACAATAATATATATCCTAGGGTCTGAGGTTTCCATGAACATCCTTACCCTTTGCTTCCATATGCCAAACGTCTCCTTTTTGCATATGGGCAACTTCATAGAGTCCATCTCCTTTTGACCTCCAGTGGCAACCATTGGATTCAGATTTGACTACTCCTTTGTAGGATATGGTCAGATTATTATGTCATTATTGACCAACCTCCCTATGATACCACTTGATAGTTTATAAGGTAGTAGTCTAATTCACCTAGAAGGGGGGGGGGGGTGTTAATAGGTCTCTTTGATTTTTCTTGTTAGCAGCTAGCTATTGTTAGATAATATGCAAAGCAAAGGCACAACACAGAATGAACACAACCTTTTATAGTGGTTCCCCAAGACAGTGCGTCTATGGGTAGTCCACTTTCCCTCTACACCTTTCTAACAGTGTGTTAGACAAGTCAACCTCCTCCAAACGCAGCTCCAAGAGCTTTCAACACAGATCCAACAAGATCTCTCAGGTTTGCTCCAATCCCTACCTCAGGCCCAAATAACCCTACCTCTCAGAGTGCTCCAACTCCTACTCCTCAGAAATCCACTGATTTCCTACCTCAGGCCTATCAAGAAGCCATACCTTAGATCTTCACGGAGATCCTACACCTCAAGCTGGGAGTACAACTCTACAAGTTCCGGCTTAACAACCCTACACACTCAGGCTCAACAGCCTTACTACTGAGGTTCAACAACCCTACAACTCAGGCAAAATGCGCTACAAACTCAGAACACTAATGTTCTTACAGAGGATATAATAAATGCTTACAACAGAGGACTGTAAAGATGTATCCTTCAGCTTTTATCTTCGGTTGTTCATTTACTGCTGGCGCTGTCTTGAAGCAGGGCTGAAAGGCAATAGCTTCAGTCCTTGCTCCTATCAGATCTTTCTCTTCAGTAGATGAAGAAAGATAACTTTTCTCTTCTTGAATAAATCAGGAAGAGCAATCTTCTCTCCTTGTATCTATTAGTAGGTTCAAGAAGCAGGGAAAGATCACTTGTAGAAGCCGTCAATAGAACAGTGTTTTCTTTTAGATTTGTTTTCCACTTTTCAGCACACTCTCCAATATGCCCTAACATATTCTTGTATACCTCTTCCATCTACAATGGCTCTAAGGAGGGCACTGACACAATATGGATGGGAATATAAAACTTTATCTAGCTTTACAACCACTTGTGCCAAAAGAAAATCCCGCCAGTGCTTTATTCAAATCTAAATCTGTCTCAGCGATTATGCTGAGACAGTCTTCAGTCTCAGTGGCTGAATCAGTCTTCATCTCAGCGGATCCGCTGAGACAGATAGTCTTCTCAGCGGATTCTATCTAAATGCAGCTCAACTGAGATAGACTCCTTCTCAGCGGCTCGTGGCCTCATCTCAGCGGTTCAGCTGAGACTAAGATGTCTTCTTAGCGGTTTTGACACAAAACCACAAAACAATTCCATTATTTGGAATAACCTAACCCTGCATATACATGATGAACAAGAGGGTTTATCAAATATAATATGTACTTAGCATTGAGTGTGATGACTCTTCAAATCAAGGGAACATTGAGGGCAATATTCCCTGAAAGTGCACAGTTAACCTCACTAGAATTCTCTAGAGGGGGGGGGGGGGGGGTGAATAGAGATTAAAAATACTTTGTGCAATTATATATATATATATGTAATAATCACAGATTTAAACTTTCCACACACCAACAAGAATTAAGCAAGGAAAGAAGAAAAATAATAAGTAGAAAATCATAGCACAACACAAGGAAATATAGTGGTTCCCCAAACTTTGGGTAGTCCACTCTTCGACCCCCTTTGGTAGGAATTCACTAACTTGCACTGAGTCTTTTGATAAGGAGACTCTTAGAACCAGACTGAGTATTTTGATAAAGAGACTCTTAGAACCACTACAACTGGATTTTTTGAAGAGAGATTCTAAAAACTCTTTTACAAGGTTTGAAAATGAAATAAGAAAGAGTAGAAGAGGTAGAACAAGTAGAAGAACAGAAAACAATATATGTAAGAAAGAATCTTCTTCCTAGCAAGAAGATTAGAAGCACAAGTATAGTGAATTGGATCTCTCTTCTATAGTGAGAAGGAGATTGTAATTTTTTCTCTCTTTTGTGAGAGCTTTCAGAATTTGCAGCAGAATGGCTTCAGAAGAAGGAGAAGATGAAGGCTTTTTCTTTTGCTGCAGCACACTATCTCTTTTCTCAATTTTCTCACTCTTCACTTGGGAGCTCTTCCTCTTTTTCAAATGTATATGGTGGATCACTTCTTGTCATTCTCTGCTGACCTCCTTCTTATTTATAGCTCTGTTTGAAATATATTGCTAAAGGAGAGTAATCAATTAGCAGACAGAGAATTAGAAAGAGATAAGAGTTTCCATAATTAATATTTCTGTAAAAGGAAAAGAATTCATTCTGATTTCAAATAATATCCATAATAATCTTAATCAAATAAGCCAAGAATCAAATAGAAGGAAAAGGCTGATTCAGAACGGCTATAAAAGAATAATATTATTCCATAAAAATCAGATCTACAGAAAGAAGGAAAGAGATCTGGCGTGTTTTTGAATTACTTATAGATATCGACGTGCGTCGATTACTATTCGACGTAAACGTCGATTTCATCCTGGCTGGACGTCGAGAGGAGAATAAGGAAGGTGCGTCGACAAAGATGCGTCGACTTTATCAAATGCGTCGACTAGAAATCAGAGGTACGTCGACTATGATTACATTGAGTTCTTCTAAGAGTTACTTCGACTCATTCTGAGAGAAATGTCGACTATATTTCTACGCTGCGTCGAATACTATTCGATGCATATTTACTTAGCCCAACTTTTCATACTTAGAATTAATAATCTACTCAATTCTAGGGGTTAAGATAAATCATTTCCCCAACAATCTCCCCCTATTTGTCTTAACCCTATATAGAGAGAAATTGTATCAGCTGTTAATCAACAAAGCAAAGCATTTATATAGAGAAGAAATATGCTAAGCAATCAGAAGAAATCATATAACAAGTAATTGTCTTTCACAAGATTTAAACTAGAAACTTCTTGTTATACATGAAATTGACAAAAGCAGAATAGAGTTTTCTAGATAAATTTTCAATAGCATCAAAAATATAGCCCCTAGTTCTATCAGGATGCTCCTGGACATTTCTGATGATTATGTGCAGTTTTTCCAGGACTTTGTCAGCATCAGGGAGAGTGTTATTTAGAGAATAGCCCTTGCTGATGATGATTGCTGCCTTTTCATCAATCATCTCAATGGTAATGTTTTGAGGTTTCTTTTGAGTAGGCTTGGGCTCAGGTGGTCCTTTGTTGTCAACCTTTGGCCTATATTTTCTCTTTTCTGATTGCTGTTTCTCAGGGATCTCAGTCATCTTTCCTTTCCCTTTCCAGGGTGAGTCATGCCATTTATCTAATCTTGTAGGTCTTTTGGGCTTCTTATAAGGAATGTAAGTATCTTCAGCACACCCTACACCCCTCTTGTGTTTTTGTCCTTTTTCTAGGATGAGTCCTGCGTGAGGATTTTTCTCTTGATAAGCTTCAACATCAAACAGTTTCTTTGGAAGTTTGATGGAAGATTCTGCAAGAATCTGTTCTTTAGTCATCCCCTTCTTGATCTTTTCCAACCAGACATTCCTCTTATCTTGTACTTCTTTCATAGTTGCTTCATATTCATACAGCTCTCTTTCTCTTATTTCTTCATGCAACTTTTCCATGTCAGGATCATGGTAGTCCTTACAGAGCTGTTAGGAGTGATATTAGGCATTTTTCCAAACCTCTTTATTTCCTCAACAGCCTTTCTATATTTCTTTTCCTTTGCATGTTCCTTTCTTTCTTCTTTGGAAAATCTTTGCCAATGAGGGATGGCTTCACTTCTTCTTTTCATTTGTTCTCTTGGTTTTTCCTTAGGTAGCTTTTGTGGAGTCAGAGGTAGTAGAGGAGGTAGAGATGGAAGTTGAAGTGGTGGCAGAGGCAGAGGTGGAAATGTAGTTTTCTCTTTAGAAGGTGAAGGTGGAGAAGGGACTTTTGTAGGAGATGGAACAGCAGGCAAAATGTCCTCTGGAGGAATATCCTCATGTAAGTGTGTCTTGAGTTTGATATAGCTGGCAGAGAAGCCAGGAGAATGATGCTGATATTCTTCCTCACACAAGGGTGCCTCAATCCAGACTTGCCCTTTTAGGTCATCAGAAAATGCTGTTTCTTCCTCCCCCTTTTCTTCCTCCCTCTGGACTTCTATATTCTGTACTGCAACAATCTCCCCCTGGGTATGTGGGGCATCTGCTCTTAATGCTGAATCCAAAGCATGATCTCCTTCAGTATGGTAAGATGAGGTCTCTCCAAAGTGTTTGTTGAAGGTGTAGTCAGAGTGATTGGAGAAGATTGGAGCCTATTATAAGAAAAGAAGTTGGTGTAATACTTTAGAGATAATATGTAGAGTTGGAGAGGAAATTAACCCTGAGCTTTTAAGAGAGATAGAGAACCTGACAAGGGGGGTTTCTGGAGCAACTCTCCCCCTGGTTTATATCTTGCATAAAGGATTTAAACCCTCCTGGCGACAGAGGCTGTTCTTGATTGAGAGCAATAAGCTCGGGAAGAGAAGCAGAGAGGTTTGCCAGTTTGGCTGCACAAGTGTTGAGCATGGCAGCACACTCATTGGAGAAGTGGTTCAGTCGAGTCTGGAAGTAATTTACTAGTTGTTCAAGAGCATCGCTCATCGCTTTGATGAGGGCCGATTGATCAGGAGTTGGTGCCATTGACGCAGAGAGAGAGAGAGGTAGAAGACAAAGTTTTGGCGGTTGAGGAGAGTATATGTTATGAAATAAGAGGTATTATTTAAAGAAGGTGAAACGTCGAGAAAGGAAACATAAATCAAGGTATATCAGGTAATCCAATCGTCCGAAGAGGAAATAAGGATTTGATTCTAATTTTGACAAGAGGTCGACGTTACGACGAATTGTTGTCGACGCATGGTCAGTGATGTCGACGTATGCGTCGATATGGAGTCGACGCTCCGTGGAGATTTGTCAGCCTACCGTTTTGTCGACGTGTTCATAGACTTGCGTCGATATAAAGTCGACGGTGCATTGATAAGGGATCGATGTAGCTTTGCTTGAAATCAATCAATGTCGGCGTCGAGTTCTTCTCGACGGTGCATCGATATTTATTCGACGTATCTTCAAATACTTTCTTAGATTTTCTGACTTCTTTTAGATTTCCCCAACAATGGTGGTTACAGGCTTCCATCAAGCATTCCTAAGGTGTTGATGAAGTGATTATGGTTAGTTTCATCCAAGGGTTTTGTGAAGATGTCTGCTCTTTGACTGTCTATAGGAATATATTCTAAGGTTATCTTACCTTTTTCTACATTGTCTCTAAGGAAGTGATGTCTGATCTCTATATGTTTGGTTCTACTATGAAGGACTGGGTTGGATGCTATGGATATAGCACTAGGGCTATCACAATAGATCTTAGAGTTATTGACCTCCAATTTGTAGTCAAGAAGCTGATTTTGCATCCACAGGATTTGTGAACAACAACTCCCAGCAGCTATGTATTCAGCTTCAGCTGTTGAGGTTAAGACTGAGGTTTGTTTCTTACTAAACCATGATATTAATCTGTCACCTAGGAATTGGCAAGTACCAGATGTACTTTTTCTATCAACCCTACATCCAGCATAATCTGCATCTGAGAAACCTATTAATTCAAAGTTGGTTTCTGCTGAGTACCACAGACCTAATTCAGGGGTTCCCTTTAGGTATCTAAGAATCCTTTTTACTGAGGTGAGATGGGATTCTTTTGGTTTAACCTGAAATCTAGCACATATGCAAGTGGCAAACATAATGTCAGGTCTGCTAGCTGTTAGATATAGAAGGGATCCTATGATTGCCCTATATATCTTTTGATCTACTGATTTTCCTTTGTCATCCTTTTCTATAATGGCATTAGTTGACATAGGTGTTTTCATAGTGGAGGCTGATTCCATACCAAACTTTTTGATTAATTCTTTAGTGTATTTAGATTGTGAGATAAAGATTCCCTCACTGCTTTGTTTCACTTGTAGCCCTAAGAAATAAGAGAGTTCTCCCATGCTACTCATTTCAAATTTTGATTGCATTAGATTAGCAAATCTTTTACAAAGTTTGGGATGAGTTGAGCTAAAGATGATGTCATCTACATAGATTTGAATAAGAAGGAGTTGATTTTTATGGGTTCTAGTAAAAAGTGTTTTATCTACTTTTCCTCTTTCAAAAGAATTTTCTAAAAGAAAGTTGGAAAGAGTTTCATACCAGGCTCTAGGTGCTTGCTTAAAACCATAAAGTGCTTTGTTAAGTCTATAAACAAAGTTAGGAGAGGAGGGATTTACAAAACCTGGTGGTTGCTCCACATATACCTCTTCTTGAAGGTCACCATTCAAAAAGACACTCTTGACATCCATCTGATAGACTTTCATCTTCATGAAAGCTGCATAGGCAAGAAAGAGCCTGATTGCCTCCAATCTGGCTACTGGAGCAAAGGTTTGGTTGTAATCTATTCCTTCTTCTTGTCTATATCCTTGTGCTACAAGTCTTGCCTTGTTCCTGACAATTACTCCAGTGGAATCTAGTTTATTTCTTTATACCCACTTTGTACCAATTACTGGGTAGTTTCTTGGTCTTTCAACTAAGTTCCACACTTTGTTTCTCTCAAATTGGCCTAGTTCTTCTTGCATGGCCATAATCCAGTGAGGATCACAATTTGCTTCCTCAAACTTCTTTGGTTCAACTTATGATAAGAAGCATTGGAGCATCATCCCATTGGAGACTTGGTGTCTTGTTCTTACTCCTGTATTGGGGTCTCCAATTACTTGAGATTGTGGATGATCTTTCACATTGACCCCTGTCCTGCCTGGGCATGTCAGATGTTCTTCTTCCTCATTAGCAATGGGATCATTGTCCACCTGTTCTTCCTGGACCATGTTCTCTTGTGGGAGTTGGTTTTGAATGCTCTTTTCTGAATCTTCTTCATGTTCTTGTTCAGATTCCTCACTTGATTCCTCTAGCTGGTTTTCTTTTCCATTATCTGTGTTCTCTAGAACCAGTTGCTCAAGCTGAGTTTCTATGCTGCTGTTTTCCTGTGGAAAAGAACTGGTGGGAATTTCCTCCCCCTTAAATAGCATGTTAGTTTCATCAAATATAATGTGCATAGATTCATTAATTTTAAGAGTTCTCTTGTTATAGCACCTATAGGCTTTACTGGATGATGAGTATCCCAGAAATATTCCATCATCAGACTTCTTGTCAAAATTGGCAAGATGGTCTTTCCCATTATTTAAGATAAAGCAAGCACATCCAAATATTTTAAAGTATTTAACAATGGGTGTTTTTCCCTTCAAGAGCTCATATGGAGTTTTTGACTTAGTTTTGTGTATGAGGCTTCTATTTAGAACATAGTTTGCAGTGTTGACTGCTTCAGCCCAGAAGGTTTTTGGTAATCCTGATTCTGCAAGTAAGGTCCTTCCTGATTCAATTAAAGTTCTATTCTTTCTTTCAGCAACTCCATTTTGTTGAGGAGTTCTAGGGGCTGAGAAACTTTGTTTAATACCCATATCCTCACAGAAACTACAAATTAACTGATTTTCAAATTCAGTCCCATGATCACTTCTGATAATTGAAACATGAGTGCTAAACTCAGATTGAATCTGTCTTATGAATTTTGAGAGAATTTTATGGGTTTCAGACTTAGCCCTTAGAAAGAATACCCAGCTAAACCTAGAATAGTCATCCACAATGACTAGTGTATAAGATTTTCCACCTAAGCTCTGAGTGGATATGGGACCAAAGAGATCCATATGCAGTAAGTAGAGAATCCTGGGAGAGTCATTCTTACCAATTGGTTTGAAGGATGATTTGGTCTGTTTTCCTAGTTGGCAAGGTCTACATGGAGAATCCTTAGAGTACCTACCCTTTGGTAGGCCTCTGACTAGGTTATTCTTTGCTAGTTTACTAATGGTTTTGTGGTTTAAGTGACCCAGTCTCCTATGCCATAATTCACTTTTATCAATAATATTGTTAAACAAACAAACTTCTGTGGGTGAGGAGCTAAAATCCACTATATATACTTTCCCTTTTCTAATTCCATTGAGCACTTTGGCACCAAACTTGACATCAATAATATGGCAAAGTAGTGTGGTGAAATTTACCTCATACTTACCACTGTCACATATCTGACTTATACTTATCAGATTGTGCTTCAGTCCTTTGACTACTGCCACATTCTTGAAGGTAACTTTTCCTTCTTTAAAATCTCCAAAGCCCCTGGTTTGCCCACAACTAGAGTCTCCAAAGGTCACTGGTGGTCCATGTCTGTCCTCAAAATTGGTTAACAGGTTTCTGTATCCTGTCATGTGCATGGAGCATCCACTGTCCAAGTACCACACCAGCCTGGAGATGTGATACATCTGCACAAAAGATTTTAAACATTAGTTTTGACCCTGCTGAGCTGGGGTCCCTTCCTCCCAACAGTGAAATATTTAATGAAAGAATAAGTGGGTTTTTCAGAATATCCTACATCCTTTAGGGGTATTGGCTTATCATACCAATTTTCTTTGGTAATGTCGCAGAAATAATGTTCATAATAAAAGGACATGGATTGAGAGGACTGTTTGGAAGAGGATAAATTTCTGTCAGATTGGTTGCGTCGATATGAATTCGACGTAGGCGTATGGTTGCGTCGATATGAAGTCGACGTATGCTCAAGGTTGCATCGAGTAGAAGTCGATGCTTCCTTCATTCTGCGTTCACTTTTAGTTGAAGCATGGGAGAAGTTACATCGGGTAGAAATTGATGCACTTTGGTGTAAGCGTCGATTAGAAATCGACGCACGTTGATAAGAATTCGACGCATGTTTATTTCTTTTCTGAGGATATTTACCTAGGATTCCTTCATATGTAATGGGATTATTTTTATTAAAGAAAGTGGTTGTCTCTGGATTTTCATGTTACCTCTCTCCTATTGGATGATTCTCCCTAGTGAAGTGAATAAGATGTTTCCAGACAGATTTACTGGATGATTGAGGTTTGGGTTCTTCATTAGTGTTAAACTTTAGTTGTCTAAATCTGTTAGTGAGATTCTCAGAAATATTTTTGAGCTTCTGACTTCTCCCATTTAGAGAGTCTTCAAAGGCTTTTGCCTTTGCTAGCTCATTTCTTAGTGTTAGATTTTTTGTATAGATTTTATCTAGTTCCTCCTCTGAGAGTCCAAGACTGAGCTCATAGTTTTTATATTGTGTATTCATTTGTTTGAGATTGTTTAATTCATTTCTTAGTTCTTTTATTTCTTTTTCAGATTTGATTAGATCTAAACATAATTCGTTGAAATTGTTTTTGAAATCAGTGGAAGAAAAATCTATATCATCAAATATATTTACCATAGATGTATCCTCAGACTTCTCAGTGGCCATCAAACAGGTTTCCTCTAGTTTGGCCTCTTCCTGATCATTGTCAGATGAGGTACTTTCTTCAGTTTCTGAATCACTCCATGATTGAGCAATGAAACCTTTCTCCTCCTTCTTCTTCTTTAGATCTGTTCTTTTCAGATCTTTCTTTTTGCTGATCTCTTTAGGACATTCAGGTGCAATGTGTCCAGGGTCCCTGCAAGAGTAACATATAATCTCTTTATTAGGAGTTTTGTCATACCTGGTTCTCTCCTCTTGGATCCTTCTGTTTTGATCCACTTCTTGAACCTTCTGGCGAGTAGACTAATCAGCTCTTCATCATTTGTAGAGAGTTCACCTTCAGTAGCCTTCAAAGCAATGTTCTTTTCTTTTGAGAGTGGAGAAGCCTTTTCTTTCTCTTCTTTCTCAGCTCTTGTTTTCAGCAGTTGTTCATAAGATCTTAATTTACCCAACAGGACATCTGTTGAGATTTCTTTTTGACTTCTTGAGTCTTTAATTGGCCAGATTCTTGAATCCCAAGAGCCAGGGAAGCAAGTCAGCAATTTGTCATTTTTCTCAGTGAGAGATATGTCCTTCTCAAGTGTTTTTAGCTCATTTATTATGAGGCTGAATCTGGCATACATGTCAGCAACACTTTCATTTTCTTTCTTCTGGAAGTTTTCATATTGAGAGATAAGTAATGCTTTTTTATCCTTCCTCTCATCAGCACTCCCTTCTACCATTTTGTTGAGAGCTTCCCATATTTCCTTAGCTGACTCATATTCAGCAATCTTTTGGAATATTTCATCTGAGAGAGTTGAGACTAAGATATTCATAGCCTTGGCATCACATGCTTGAGCTTTCTTTTCTTCATTTGTCCATTCAGCCTTTGGAGCAAGTGTTTGTGTGTCCTTTCCACTTGAGTCCTTATTGAATGGCTTGGGAGTACTTGTCATGATAACATCAAATAATTCTCCATCAATAGAGTTTAGATAAATTTTAATTCTTGTTTTCCAAAGTGCAAACTTTTCAAGGTTGCAAATTGGTGGTCTGGTGGAAGCATAATCTTTGATTTGTGCCATGTGAAAAGATATAGTTTTCAAAAATATATATATATATATGAGGTAGGATCTTTTTGATCAATGCGTTATCCTTTTTAGATCAACCTCGCTTTGATACCAATTGAAAGTGCACAGTTAACCTCACTAGAATTCTCTAGAGGGGGGGTGAATAGAGATTAAAAATACTTTGTGCAATTATATATATATATGTGTGTAATAATCACATATTTAAACTTCCCACACACCAACAAGAATTAAGCAAGTAAAGAAGAAAAATAACAAGTAGAAAATCACAGCACAACACAAGGAAATATAGTGGTTCCCCAATCTTTGGGTAGTCCACTCTTCTACCCCCTTTGGTAGGAATTCACTAACTTGCACTGAGTCTTTTGATAAGGAGACTCTTAGAACCAGACTGAGTCTTTTGATAAGGAGACTCTTAGAACCACTACAACTAAATTTTTTGAAGAGAGATTCTAAAAACTCTTTTACAAGGTTTGAAAATGAAATAAGAAAGAGAAGAAGAGGTAGAACAAGTAGAAGAACAGAAAACAATATATGTAAGAAAGAATCTTCTTCCTAGCAAGAAGATTAGAAGCACAAGTATAGTGAATAGGATCTCTCTTCTATAGTGAGAAGGAGATTGTAAGCTTTTCTCTCTTTTGTGAGAGCTTTCAGAATTTGCAGCAGAATGGCTTCAGAAGAAGGAGAAGATGAAGGCTTTTTCTTTTGCTGCAGCACACTATCTCTTTTCTCAATTTTCTCACTCTTCACTTGGGAGCTCTTCCTCTTTTTCAAATGTATATGGTGGATCACTTCTTTTCATTCTCTGCCGACCTCCTTCTTATTTATAGCTCTATTTGAAATATATTGCTAAAGGAGAGTAATCAATTAGCAGACAGAGAATTAGAAAGAGATAAGAGTTTCCATAATTAATATTTCTGTAGAAGGAAAAGAATTCATTCTGATTTCAAATAATATCCATAATAATCTTAATCAAATAAGCCAAGAATCAAATAGAAGGAAAAGGCTGATTCAGAACGGCTATAAAAGAATAATATTATTCCATTAAAATCAGATCTACAGAAAGAAGGAAAGAGATCTGGCGTGTTTTTGAATTACTTATAGATATCGACGTGCGTCGATTACTATTCGACGTAAACATCTATTTCATCCTGGCTGAACGTCGAGAGGAAAATAAGGAAGGTGCGTCGACAAAGATGCGTAGACTTTATCAAATGCGTCGACTAGAAATCAGAGGTACGTCGACTATGATTACGTCGAGTTCTTCTAAGAGTTACTTCGACTCATTCTGAGAGAAACGTCGACTATATTTCTTCGTTGCGTCTAATACTATTCGACGCATATTTACTTAGCCAACTTTTCATACTTAGAATTAATAATCTACTCAATTCTAGGGGTTAAGATAAATCATTTCCCCAACATTCCCAACACTAGTCCTTGTACCATTCCGTCCCAAATTTGGGATGAGGTTTACATTATCAAATTCTCCTACTAAAACTACTCTTGTCTATCATTTAGTTGTACTTAGAAGTTTAGGGTGGATTCTGGACTTCCTGAGCTACCCGGTGAAGGGCTCGCAGCGGTACTAGGGAATACAATGGGTCAAAGCCCAAATCCCCCTTTCCAGGATATTTACTCTTATTGGTGGCTACCCATTCTTTATACCCATTTCCTCTCTAGTTACTTTTAAATCCTAAGGCGGATCACAAATAGTTTGGACAGACGAGTGTCGATGTTCAACTGAACATCGAACCCTACCTTTCTTAGTGACCGACTATTTTTGCATGTCATCACTCAATACCTACTTAAGGTCCCAATTCATTGATAAATCACACTTATACTTGCTGACGGGTCATTCCTCACATCTCCTATCATATCATTGTCAATTCTCGAATTGATAGTTTTACTAAACCCACCCCAACACCTACTCCTAGTATATGCCCCTAATAGTTAATCCTTCAATCAAATCTATGCATATAATAAACCAGGGAGTTACTAACTCTAAGTGTGATGACCAGAGAGGGTCTAAACCAAATATTTCAGATTTACTATTCGCAGACCAATTTACCCTTAAGTGAAACCACATGTCTTAAAAGGGTGACTATATGATGTCTTCTCAGCATTAAAATCTCAAAATATTTCTAGAGGTTCATATTGATATCAAAAGTCTACGTACAATTTCTATAGCATTCCAGTGTCAATAATTCAAGATATAATTTTCTCAAGTTATAACTCCAAGTTCTACATTATGAAGGAAGTATGATGTCGTCTCAATAAATAAATCTAACAACATTTCAGGATATTCATATTGTTATCAAAAGTCTATGTACAAATTTCAATAGCATTCAAGTGTCAATAATTCAAGATATAAATTTCTCGAGTTATAACTCCAAGTTATACATTGTGAAGGAAGTATGATATCTTGTCAATAAATAAATCTAACAAAATTTCAAGAGGTTCATATTGCTACCAAAAGTCTATGTACAAATTTCTATAGCATTCCAGTCTCAATAATTGAAGATATAAATTTCTCAAGTTATAACTCCAAGTTCTACATTGTGAAGGAAGTATGTTAATATTCAACCAAAAATTCCATATAAATTTCCAGAGGTTCATATTGCTATCAAAAGTCTATGTACAAATTTCTATAGCATTCCAGTGTCAGTAATTCAAGATATAAATTTCTCAAGTTATAACTCCAAGTTCTACATTGTGAAGGAAGTATGTTAATATTCAACCAAAAATTCCATATAAATTTCTAGAGGTTCATATTGCTATCAAAAGTATATGTACAAATTTCTATAGCATTCTTGTGTCAATAATTCAAGTTATAAATTTCTCAAGTTATAACTTCATGTTCTACATTGTGAGGGAAGTATGATGTCTTCTCAATAAATAAATCTAACAAAATTTCCAGGGGTTCATATTGATATTAAAAGTCTATGAGCAAATTTCTATATCATTCCAGTACCAATAATTCAAGATATAAATTTCTCAAGTTATAACTCCAAGTTCTACATTATGAAGGAAATATGATGCATTCTCAATAAATAAGTCTAACAAAATTTCCAGAGTTTCATATTGCTATCAAAAGTCTATGTACAAATTTCTATAGCATTCCAGTGTAAATAATTCTAGATATAAATTTCTCAAGTTATAACTCCAAGTTCTACATTGTGAAGGAAGTACTATTAATATTCAACAATAAATTCACTAAAAATTTCCAAGGGATTCAGATGGTCTCATAAACCCAAATACCCAATTTCATGAAACTGTGAATTCATTAACTTACCTAAAGGTGGGGTGAGGGAAATTAGGGATAATTGAATAATCAATGAATAAGGGTCTATATTATTTCTAAAAACTCCACGAAAAATCTACAGAGTGTAATCTCACTCTTTCAAGGTAAACTCAGGGTTTCATAATATTTCAGAAAGTTTTGACTCTAAAATTCCCATTTAAGCCCAATGTGACAAAATCACATAAACCATAAATTCCTAGGGAAAGCAATCCCAAATTTCATAATTTTCTATATGGTGTACTACCTCATGAACTTAAGTGCATGTTTTGAGTTTCATAAGAATTGACCAAGGGATCACCCTTCAATTCACAAAACATTATTGCATAGGCATCTTCATGAACACCTTTATTAACCCCTAGACCATGGCAAGTGAAATTCCCTCACTTGCCAGAGAACAACTGGGCTCAAAATTTAACTAGTTCCTATTGATGGTCTTGTTATCATGCCACCCAAAATTTGGGTAAAGATATGTTGATTTAATCATGAAATTTCAGACCTTCAAAATAGTGCTATATGCACACCAACATCTCCCTCTTAACATATGTGGGTGGATTCCCACTTATGCATGAAGCCAACTGATCTCAATATTCTACCAAAGACTTATACACACTTAACTAATCTTCTAGAGAATATTTGATAGTATTTGAGTCCATTTGACCCAATAATTACACCATGCATGTTTTAATAAATTATTTCTAAGACCATAGAAAAATATTCTCCAAAAAATCCAATTTTGGAAAGGTTATGTGATTGATCATATTACGGTTATGGTTTAAATTCCATGCCCATCTATGGAGTATTTTCAAATAAATTCACAAAATACATTTTGGAATCATATGTATTAATTCCCATACTATTTTATATTGCATGATGAAAACTTTAACATGAATGAGTCCAAATGGGCTCAATTTTTAACTAGTGACTAATCATGTCCAAATCTACAATCCAAAGAAATTTTGAGTTGATTTGGCCTAATATAACATTATATCTAGGCCTCATATGGAAAATGAAATACTAAACAATACTTTAGAAAAATTTTTCCAAAAATCCAAAATTTTGGCATAGGGTGTTTAGGGCATGAATCATGTATGCCCCAAATTTCAAGTCATTTGGAGTTGTATATCTCCCTAAATTAATTTCTAAATTTCGAAGGCACCATATGTACATGCCTCACAAAAATGAATGCCCATGGAGCTACAGTGCTACAAATTGAGTGAACTCAATTTCTAAAAATATTAGACAGTAGATCTTCATTTTTCATGTTGGGAACTTTTTCTAATTTTGCGCCTATATTTTTCTATAAATCATTTAAAGTACATGCAAAAGTATTCAATATAACATTAAATGAAAGTATGGTCTTTATCTAGCCATCCAGTCTAATCCAACGGCTGGGGGAACATCTTCCCCGCTCAGCCAACGGTCTCAATTATGCCTCCCTGGGTCGATATCTCGAGCCCGATTCAGGAGAGTCCAGGAGGTTTCCGGCAAAACCCTCCCGCCACCACCTTCAGTTGACATGTGGTCGTCGACTGGTGGTGGCCGTTTGGCCTGAGGTGGTCGGAGAAGGGCTCCGACACCCTTCACTTTCTCAGGTAGAAGCTTCAAAATGAACATGGTGCTTCACAAATTCTGTAGCGATTTTCAAAAGGAAGAGACGGGAAGACTAACACAGAGTGAGGGGAGGAGAAATCGGACCTGTAGTGGGCTTATGGTTGAGCAATCTCCCTTGGTTCCATGGTCGAACCTTGATTTTTAGCTCCTTTCCATTTCCTCCATTCTCCATCAAATCCAGCAATCTCAGGTTCGATTCCAACTCCCTTCCACCTTCTGAAACTAATGAGGCTATAGATTTTGTCTAAGGAGGGCTTAATATGGTGTTGCCATTAGGAGGAGCTCGACCACCACCTCAGATGTTCCTCCTAGCTGCAAAGTGGCCTCCATCTTGTTGGATTTTGGCTGGGGAGTAACTGAGATGCTCAATGGAGTGTATTGGGAGTTGAATTGGGAGCCAAGTGGCACCCAATCCATGAATTCCTCTTTTGGTCTTATGTGAAATTGGGGAATTATCCACTTTGCCCCCTTGCATGTCGCCCTTATTCAAATTCAGAGGGTATTGCTAGTCTTAGGTTGCTGGGATGCAGGTTGGGATAAGATTGAGGGCCTTGGCCCATTGGAATTAGTTTAGGCTTTTAATTTCTTATTTAGGGCTCAACTTTGACCTTAATTGACTTTAGGGTTGACTTGGTCAGAGTGATGGGTTGACAGGTACAATGAGTTAGTCTTGAGTCCATTTACACAACCCATTATTGATTAGGTCATGGTGATGCCCTAATTGGGCCAATTTAGCCAATGTGTGTGATTTTGACCAAAATTGGGGAAAAGTTGACATTGGTCAAATTGGATAAATTGTTGACCACTTCATGGGGCTTTTGGGTCCATTGGGTCCCCTATGATGTTATGAGACTTGAAGTCAATTTCATGTTTTGGGGGTCAATTGGACCTATTGGTAAGGATTGACCTACGTTGACAAGAAGGGTACTTTGGTCAATTTGGGCCAATTGGTGAGCACTTGATGGGGCTTTTGGGTCCATTGGGCCCCCTATGATGTTATAATACTAGGGTGATATCAATTTAATGTTTTGGGGGTCAATTGGACCTATTGTTGAAGGATTGACCTATGTTGACCTTAATGTTGGATCTTATGGCGCCCTTAGAGGGGGGGGGTGAATAAGGGGTTTATGATTTTTTTCTATAAAGTGAGAGATTTATAGAAAAACAAAACTTTTTCTTTACTATTGCTAACGCCTGGCGTTAAGAGTTAACACTGGGCGTTAGCCCTCGAGAAGATTATGCTTCTCAGATTTATGTCAAGGTGATTTTACTTATGAAAACTTCAATGAAACACAATTGCAGAAAATCAGAGATAATGAAAAATGAATATTGTATTATAAAGATAATTACAAAGATAATATTTCAATAACACTTGAAATTAAAGGCAAAAATGTAAAATCAATTCTTATTTCTTCACCGGTCCTTCTCCTAAGGACCGGTTGGTTATAGCCTATCTTTCCCCAGATAAGGCCTCTAGCCACCCTCTAGATCTACCCTTAACCTAGTCGCCATGCACAAGGCGGTGAATTACCCCCTAACTTGAACCCGACCTAGTCGCCACACGCAAGGCGGCGAATTCACTACCGTTACAAGAAAATAATGAAAAGATAAAAGTAAATTTAGAATAAAAGACTCCCTAAATTGAAGAGCGCTGAAGGATATGTTGAAGACACGCAAAGAAAATTATCAGAGTTGAAGTGTGCGTCCTTCTTCAAATTTGACCATTGGAAATCTCCTTCTCACTCTTGTTCCTTAAATGGTGGTGTTGGGAGTGCTCTCTGAATTCGGGGATGAAATACTCTCACAAAAGATTGGAGTGAAGGCTTGGAAGATTAGCATTTGAGCAACGAAATCAGCTCTTTAAATAGACACGGGAGCTAACGCCTGGCGTTAAGAGTTAACACCAGCGTTAAGGATCGTGTACGGTCATGGCTGAGATCGTGTAGCCATCGGGATCGTGGCAGATCGTGGACTCAATGTGAGCGTTAACTCCAACGCTGGCATTGTCTTTTCTGCTCAACGGATTCCTTCTCGACATCATTTCATCTCGACGGATTCTTTCTCAACAAAAGTTAACGTGGGGCGTTAATTTTGAACGCCGAGCGTTAGATCTCATTTCAGAGAATCGACATCAATAACATTCCAATTCATAGAGATATGTACCTATAGTACCTGCACACTAAAAACACAAGCAAGATCAAATATATAATGTGATATGTTATTCTCAAACGAAGAGATGTGGAGCACAAACTCCAACAATCTCCCCCTTTCGATAATAACAAATCCACTAATTAGAAATAAACTTTAATTAGAGTAGTGTTTATAGTATATGATAAGCGTGATAAACATGCATATACTCCCCCTATATGGATACTCCCCCTACATGAATGCATTTTCTATTTTACTCCCCCTAAATAATAGATATTTTCAATTTATATCTATTATTTATTTCTTCAATTTATTCTCCCCCTTTTGTTTTAATCAAAAGAAGGTGGGTTATAGTAGTCGAAATATGAAATATTATGCAATATGTAGATATATAATAGCAACTTTTTTGAAAAATAGTGAACACGGCGAAAGAAATATTGAACATCGTTAAGAATTTGTAAGTACAAAATATAATAAGCTTTTAAATCAATTAAAGTAGATGTTTTGAATTTAGATACACAAGTTGCAAGTATTTTTGTTATTGTTAATAGAAAATTAGCAATCAAGATTACAAATATTAATAAAATATATGCTTTACAATGTAAATTAATTTGCATTTCAAGTAACCATAAACATTGTGAAGATCATGCTTTGCTATCTAGTGCATTTACTGAAGTTTGTAGAGAATAGTGTAGATGAGCATTAGGATCCAATTCGTATTAGTAGAAGTTTTATGATAGATAATGATGTGTACAAAATAGTGTTTTGATAAAGTATACAAGTGAATCAATTAAAAACACATGACATAAATAATGAAATAACACAACATTAAAAACACAAATAACATTACTTCCACAATATTTCAATGCACATACAGTTTTTTGTAAAGAGAAGTGGTGAAAATTTGTTTGAACAAGACAATTTACAATTTTTGGTGGAGTTTTACTTTTCATCGATTTTTATTTGATTTTGATTTTTATGACTAAGGACTCCAAATTCACTTGTTTTTTGCAAACATAGAAATTTTATTATATATACCACATTTCTCTAATCACAAGTGCATTAAAACAAAGAATTGAAATAACCAATTCAATGTTGTGTAGGTAATCTATTTATGTATTTAATTATTTATGTTATTACACTGCACCATTATGCAAGAATAAGATTGTAAACACATATAGGTTATCAAAAAATAAGTGAGTGAGTGAATCATTAAAAAACATAATTCATTACTCATACTTAGAGGCATGTTAAGCTTTTCTACACATATTTATCTATAATTTATTTCATTGCACATAACAAAATAATTTTCAAGGCATGACAAATAAAAAACAATGTTTTTTAAGAAACTTGAAAGATAAAATTAAACATTGTAAATATTCTTTAAGTAATAAATATAATCATCCTTGAATTAAGCATTTAAGCATAATTTTGTAATCATTTTTAAAAAGAATATTTAAAAGTAGAAAACTTTTTAAAAAACAGAGAAATAAAAGTAAAACACTGCATTAAAATAATTCCAGAAATTTTTCATAAGTACAGAAAAAAATTTGGAGCAAAAGGGGCTAATGTCAGGCGTTAGCTTCTTAACGCCAAAATAGAACTACAAATATTGATTTTTTGAAAAATGTTTTTCATAATTCATTTGTATTATAAAGAGACCTTCTTAATGTTGAAATTTCAGAGATTATAAAGATGATTTGAAGGCTCATTTAACATGTTTTTTTATGGTTTTTATAAAAGTGTTTTTTACATTTTTAGCAGTTTTTGAAATATCTGCAAGTTAAAACGTTCATCAGGTAGAGGTTTGTTAAAAATATCTGCAAGTTGTGAGTCAATCCTTATAAAGCTAATTCTAACATGTTCCTTTATGATATGATCCCTAATAAAATGATGTCGGACATCTATATGTTTATATCTAGAATGATGTACGGGATTGTTTGTAAGATCGATAGCGTTCTTGTTGTCACATTTTAATTTTATGTTATTTAGATAAACACCAAAGTCTTCTAATGTTTGGGTCATCCATAAGGATTGTGCACAACAACTACATAGTGCGATATATTCGACCTCGATGGTGGAGAGGGCAACAGAATTTTGTTTCTTACTCGACCAAGATATGAGTGAAGTGCCTATAAAATGACACGTGCCACTAGTGATCTTACGATCTAATGAACATCCCGCATAGTCTGAATCAGAAAAATCATGTAAAATAAAACAATCATTATGAGGATACCATAAGCCTAGTCTAAATGTTCCGATTAGATATCTAAAAATACGTTTAACCACTTTTAAATGTGATTCTTTTGGGTTAGCTTGAAAGCTAGCACATAAACAAATAGAAAATATAATATCGGGTCTAGATTCACTTAAATATAGCAATGAGCCAATCATTCCTCTATATAATGTTTGATCAATAGAAATACTGTCTTCATCTTTTCCTAACTTTAGTGATGCACTCATTGGTGCATTAGCTTCTTTTAGGTTTTGAAATCCAAATCTTTTAAGAATATCATGAACATGTTTAGTTTGACAAATAAAAATACCATCTTGTCTTTATGAGATTTGAAATCCTAGAAAATAAGTGAGTTCTCCTACCAAGCACATTTCAAATTCATTTTTCATCACCAAAACTACTTCATTACATAACTCTTCATTAGTGGCTCCAAAAATAATATCATCCACATAAATTTGCATTATAATCAAATAATTATTTCCATGCTTAATGAAGAGTGTATTATCCGCACTTCCCATTTTATAACTGTGCTTTATTAAAAATAAAGTTAATCTATCATACCAAGCATGTGGCGCTTGCTTTAATCCATAAAGCACTTTTTCTAACTTATACACATGATTAGGAAATTTTTCACTCGCAAAATTGGGGGGTTGTTCTACATAAACTTCTTCTTTTATAATCCCGTTCAAAATGCACTTTTAACATCCATTTGAAATAATTTAAACCTTTTAAAACTCGCAAATGCAAGAAATATTCTGATTGATTCAAGGCGAGCAACAGGTGCAAAAGTTTCATCAAAATCTACCCCTTCAATTTGTGACCCTTATGCAACTAGTCTAATCTAGAGTCATCATCTAGTTTATTTTTAAAAATCCATTTGACACCTATAACCGGATGATTAGATGGTCTCTCTACTAAATTCCAAACCTTGTTACATTTAAATTGATTTAATTCATTATTCAGCTAAAAACCAAAATTCATCATTTAAAGTGGTTGAAACATTTTTTGGTTCAATTTCGGATACAAAAAAAAGGTTTGAAAAAGACTCATGTAAAGAAGAATGAGTACTTGCTCCTTTTGATGGTTTTCCTATGACAAGCTCCCTTGGATGATCCTTTGAAAATTGTAGCACACTTGCAGGAACATATTCCACTTTCTTTTTCTTTCTTCTCTTCTTTTTCTCCAAGAGATTCATCATCCTCATGCTCCAAAGGGGAAAGCGGTTCGTCTTTGTTTCTTATACGATTAGTTTCTACACAAGGAACAAACTCATCAAATCTTACATGAATAGACTCTTTAACTATTTTACTAGTTGAAAATTCCCTCATCATATTTTTCATCAAATTTTTCTAATGCATCTCTAGTATTTAAAATAAAACAATTGCAACCAAAAATATGAAAATAAGATACATTAGGTTTTCTTTTAAAATAAAGCTCAGAAGGTGTTAATTTTAAAATAGGTCGAAGCATGACACGATTAATAATATAACATGAAGTATTAACTTCTTCGACCCAAAATGATTTAGGCAATCCATATTCACAAAGCATAGTGTGTGCTAGCTCTTGAAGGGTTCTACTTTTCCTCTCCACTACACCATTTTGTTGTGGTGTGCGTGGAGCAGAAAACTCTTGTTTAATTCCTAAATTATTGCAAAAAATGGAAAACATATCATTTTCAAATTCTCCTCCATGATCCGAGCATATGCATTTCATTTTTAAATCAAGTTCATTTTTAATATGAATGCATAGTTTAGTAAATTCACAAAATGCATCGGATTTGGAAGATAGAAATAAATTCCAACAAAATCTAGAATTATCATCAATTATTACAGAAGTATATTTTGTACCACCTAGACTTGAAGTGCTAACCGGTCCAAATAAATCCATATGAATTAATTGAAGTGGTCTAGTAGTAGAAATTACATTTTTGCTTTTAAAAGGATTTTTTGAAAACTTTCCTTTTTGGCAAGGCGTACAAAGAAAAGATAAATTTCCATTAAGCATAGGTAATCCCTTAATTAATTTTTCTTTTGATTATTTCAAAATAAGCTTGGCGCTAGAGTACCAAGGCGCTTATGCCAAAGTTCTAATTCTTCATTTTTAGAAATAAAGAATTTAAAGAAGAATTTGAAAGATCATTAAAGGCAATCATATAAACATTATGCATCCTAGGTGTAGTGAGTACGACATCATTTGTTTTAGAATTTATGTGATTTTGCAAAGATTTGTAGAAGATTCAAACAAAACATTTAAACCCTTATCACATAATTGACTAATTGATATTAAATTATGTTTCAGACCATCTACAAATAAAACATTAGAAATTTAATACAATTCGTTAGCCACTGTGCTGATGCCAATGATCCTTCCTTTTCCGTTTTCTCCAAATATTACCAACCCTCCTTTCTTTAACTCAAGACTAAGGAACTTTGCTTTGTTGCTCGTCATGTGTTTGGAGCATCCCGAGTACAAATTCCACACATCCTTTTTGTCCTTAGCCTGCCAACATACCTAAAAAGGAGACTAGAGTAAAGATCCGGAAACCCAAGAGGTTCCTCCCATAGAATAGGTGGAAACCTCAGGTACCCAGATTTGCTTTATAGCACTATGACTCTTCTTCCGACATGAGTCTGAGGTGTGTCAAAAATATGACATTTGGCACACGATATAAAAGGGGATTAAGTCCTTTTGGAGTTCTGGATAAACTCTTGCAGGAAGATGACATAACATTTGAATTCTTAACTGAATTTTTATTAACAAAAATAAAATTTCTAGATTTATTGCTAACGCCAGCGTTAATAGTTAATGTTGGGCGGTAGCTTCCAGTAATATATCCAAGGCCATATTTGGCACTACCATGACATTGGTTGGCCAAGATCATGTCTAGAGATCTTTGCCCAACTCTGAATTTTTTAATAGCTATATTTAAATCATGAATACGAGATTTGAGAGCGGTGTTTTCCGTTACTAACATAACACACCGATTCGCAAAACTCTTCTTTCCTTCTTATATTTGAGAAAGAGAGATTTTAAAGTCTTTCTAGATTCCCCTTCTCCTTACACTACAACATTTTCGGCATTTAGCAACACTTGAAAATTATTGCCTAAAACTGCAAAGTGTTACCAAAACATTGAAAATTGTTGCCATAAGGGTGTCCTCTATACGCGTGTTGCCAAAGGTCTAAGGCAACAATTTTCATACATTTAAGCAACACTATATAAAAACTGTTGTCTAAACCCTTAGAATAGGCAACAGTTCTTCGGTGAATCTATTGCAACAGTTTTGAAGTGTTACTCGTAGTGTTAAAATTAAAACTGTTACCAATCGATACAAAGGCAACACTTCAAAAATGTTGCCAAAAAATTGTGACATTTTTTTAAAAAAAAATCAGCCAATGCCGCGGCTTTTAAAAAAAATACGGTGAGATGGTACAAATTATAATGATATTCACCAAAATCACAAAGACTTAAAAAGAAAATTTTCATGATACCATAATTTAACCGGTAATATCGCCGAATTTATTCGATTCTTTTGTACAATATAAAATGGAAATAGGAGATCTACATAAGAGTCTCCCTTGAATTGTGGCAAAAATTACAACCCCCGATGATATATTACATTATAACATGTGCATAATGTTCAACCCAAAAGTATAATGGGATTTGCATAAATGGCATCAACATCCACCACTAAGAATTTCTAGCTGGGAATAACTCCTTGCCGGTTGGTCGCTTGTTGTTGCCTAACTCCTTGCTGATGGGCGAGTTAGTTTGAGAACACTGACCACTCCAAGCAACCAACTTGTTGTGTCATCGCCACCAACAACCTACACAGAGAACAACAATAAGCAAAATAATTTGAAATATTTTTGAAGGAAAGCAAACTTGTACAAGCTCAAGTTGTTGAACAATAAATACATAATGCATACCAAGCTATTAAAGTAGTGTCAGGATTAATATCCTAAAATTTTACTCACAATTTGTCTCAGCTTATGTTCAATTTCAGGAGCAAGCACATCCCCACTGGACTATAAAAACTGGAAGCAGATTACTTTTTTTGCTGTTACTTGAAAATGCTGTGTGGCTGGAGATGCTATCATATATGTTTATTATGCAGTAAAATATATTGTAGTAATTGGTTGCTTCATTTTGACTGCAGTAAGATATTTCTTAGACAACACAATGAAGAATTTTAAACAATGACTACTTACATGCATTGTATAAATAATAGAAGTCATGAAATAACTAAATAATAAATGATTGTCATCCAAAAGATATGTTTTTTGGTAGAAAACAAGTGAATAGAAACTTAGAACAGTACCTGCTTGCATCAATCCAACATGATAGATCTTTATCAATCCATTCATCACGAACATTTACAACGAGATTGATCAAATCACTATCTCAGACCATTCTTTCATAATGATAGGTTTCAGTTCTGACCATAACCACCTACAACAGTTCTAATTGTTTTTAATGGAGTTACCTGGTAGTTATTACTCCGAATAGGAGGCAGAACATTCTATTTTTATTGCAGGCTGCTGGTCCTTCTCCGCCCTCCAAACTCCTTCAGGAAAACACAAAAGCTCAGGGGTGAGCGCGGTGCGGTTTGGTGCGGTTTTGGCCCAAACCGCAACCGCACCGCAAGGGCACGGTTTTGGCCCGAGCAAAACCGCACCGCACCGAAATTATGCGGTGCGGTTTCGGTTTGGTGCGGTTTTTTGCGGTGCGGTTGCGGTTTCGGTGCGGTTTTTAGCATGTGATATACATATACACCAAAAGGATAATGTGAGGCAAAATAATTTGTAAAATTTGGAAAAAACATAGTTACATGAGTTATATTTTCATGAAAAAATATGTAATACATATATTTTTAAAATACAAATACTACAAAATCAACCGCGAGCTAAAAATAGATCTTTATATAATACAATCCTCATGATATTACTGCTTTAGTTGCATATACAATGACACATCAAATACAAATATAATGAATCTAAATGATTTTAAGTCATAGATATGCACAACACTCACATAATTGCAGCTTTTTTTATCCTTCAAACATTAAAACATTAAGAGAAATCTAGTGAATATGCATTTACAGTTAGATGAATCATTATGATACTATTTGCACTTAACAAAAGCTTACTAATCTTCAAATTCATCAATAAATCGATAAAGAACAAACAAACTAAACAAAAAAGCAACTATATGCGCTAATATAATTAGTTAATTACTATTATTAATTAATAATTTAAAAGTTATACTTTTATTTATATGTATGTGAGATGTCACAAGTTTATTAAAATTGAAAATATGTCAATAGTCGGTGCGGTGCGGTTTTTGCGATTTTCAAGATCCAAAAACCGCAACGCACCGAACCGCGCTCGGTTTGTAAAAGTTCAAAACCGCACCACACCGAAACTACGCGGTGCGGTTTAAAAATCGATGCGGTTTGTGCGGTGCGGGCAGTTTTTGCGGTTTGCGGTTTTTTATGCTCACCCATACAAAAGCTGCATAAGAAGTATTTACCTAATGACCTGAATCCCTAAGAGCCTGAAGTGGTTCGACTGTTGAAAATAATGAACTTACCATATTGGAATGCCTCAACTGGTACAACTCATGGCTTGACATGAAATCACAAAAATCCAAAATGTTTTGGGATAAAGTTGCATATCCCAAAATGTTTTGGAAAAAAATTCATTGCCTACATCATATTAAGCAAACATTGAAACAGAGCATTACCTAAGCTTTTGGTTGCCACCAATAGTTCATTAAAGTATGCAACCACCGACGCTCTCTGAGAAATTGTTTCGATTCTCTACGCAAAAATAGTCAATCATGATGCCAAAATCAAAATTACAGGTGCTTGCGCACAAATAAATCTTACAATCTACTTAAAATTACAATATCTTTGTCACGTCAAGGCAGGAAATCCCCATCCAAAAGATTGTACAGGGCAGAACATTAATCATACCATAGTGCCCTTGTAGATGTGGATATACACACATCCACACAAAACACCAACAAATTTAACACACATACACACTTAGAACTATACACACAAATAAATTCATATACAGATACACACAAATAAATTCATATACACATACACACACCAACACAAACACAAATACACACATGTTTAGAATAGGATTTTGAAGTTTCTTTTTTGTAATAACGGCTGACTTCATTAGAAGCGAGTTCATGATAGCTTTCATCGATGAAGCAAACCTATGCAGAAGTTCTAAATAAAAGAGAAACAGAAATCCTCTATATCGTGGATATATAAATGGATAAGAAACTTTACCTGACTACCTCATTTACCCAATTTGATAGGGTTGAAAGTGGAGCGATGACCATATATGGGCCATCAAGACCATTTCCCTTCAAATGTGCAAGAAATCCAATGGTTTGAATAGTCTTACTAAGGCCCATCTAATCTGCAAGAATCCCATTCAGACCATTTTGCCACGATGATATCAACCCCTTCTCATCCAAAATTAGTCTAATGGCATATTGAGAAGGTTGAATTAATTTCAATATGAACATGGCGGACAAGAGATGCAATTAAAAAAAATTTAGGCATCACCCCATTAGGCAAACACAAAATATCTCCAAGATTTGAATTGAGAAACATAGACCAAAGCAACATCGATCAAAAATCATGCAAGTGGATTTAAGAAGAATAGAAACATATTTTGAATAGGTTTACAAAACGAATTTCAAATGAAAAAAAAAAACAGAAATTGATTCATAAAATCAATTACAAAGAATTGGTACAGTGTTAAGGATGATGACCTCAAACCTTGTAAAGGTAAAATAGAGTTGTTAACGGGAATTTCGAGATGAATTAAGTTAAATTTGACTAAGATCTAAAGATGAATAGAGTATAAATTGTCCATGCCATTAAGCAATAACACTAAACTTTTAAAATGCATTAAAGTATTACTAAATAAACAAATAAAATCAAATATAAGTACTAAAGAGTAGTAAATTGAGAAATTACCTCATCTTCACCATAGCCAAAATCTTCATAAACATCTCTATCTTCAACCTGCAGCTCATCTTCCTCACCAATCTCACCGTTCTCATCATGCATGCAAATCTCTACATATATAAATTACATTGATACCCATGTACACAAAAAACCATACCAAATGAACTCCAAAAATCACTATAAAATCAAATATCTACTAACTAAAGATAGTAAATAGAAACTAAGCCACAGCTAAATTATTCTCAAACAGAGCCTAAACTTTTGTAAATTAAAAACCAAAAGAGGGGGATAATTTGGATTGCAGTGGCTACAGGTTTTCCGCAGAGAAAGCCCAATGCAAAAAGCATGTTTTTTCTGTGAAGTGGATGACTACCAACTCATAATTAAGTATAATAACAAAATTGTAATGGCTGCCAGAAATGGCATTCTGGTTAGAACAACCATAACCTAAAGATGATAAGGAGGAAAAAAGACGCAGTAAATTTTAGACAGCTTTAAAAAAAATAACATGAAGCACGTTTAATTGAAGGCCGGTTTGAAAGAGCAGGGAACCACAAAAACAAAATAAAACAATTTACTTGTACAAAATCAGGCATAATACCAACTAAAAAAACAATCACGAAATGATTAGCACAACAAGCACAACAACTCATCTATAGATCAAACTTGGGTAATCAAAGGAAACACAGGGGAAGTGCATTTGAATATAAACCTTGAGGCTACCTCTGCAAGTGCATGGAACACTCGACCAACTGAATTAGAGGCTCCACCTCTATAACGCCCTTTTCCACCGACGCTGAAGAAGAGGAAGGTGAGTACTCTCCGGCTTGCACCGTCACTGCCGCCTGAGTAGCTAGCAAGAAATCGCTCTTTTTCGCAACTCAAGTTCAGATGTCATTACACTAAAAAGGAACCTGCAGAAACTCTTGCAGGCAATAAATTATAGCAGAGTCAACTACCGGAAAAAAATCGGGAAGATGAAAGAGGAGATTGCAACCCTACGACTACTCACCAGAAGGTCTTGCGAACCAGGAAACTAGCTAGGGTACGCGCGCGGCTTGTTGTCTTCGTCGACCTTCTGCTTCTCCTTCTCTTCTTATTGGCGTCGTCCAGGAATCCAGGAAAATGGAAACTAGGGCACGTTGGGATCGCGAGTTGCAGCTCTTGCGAGAGGCGGAAGGCGAATAATGAAGGAATCGAGCATTAATGGGGTGGAGGAAGGCCATCGAGGGCGTCGAAAGGCTCTCCGGCGAGTTCGATCGGCTCCGGCGATGGGGTTTCCTTCTGCGCTCCTTTCGCGATTTCAAGCGAGAGAGCAATCGGGAAAGGAAGAAGGTTGTCGAGTGTTCAAAAGAGTGGGGTTTTACAAATTTAATTTAAAGTTTTAATTTTGGTGTGAGAATAGCTATTTTTGGTGTGTGAGTAATCATTTTAGCTGAGATTAGATAGGGATAGGAACATTTATAACATGTTGCAAAATATAATTTTAATAGCCAACATTTTATAATTGTTGCTTAAAGTGAGTTAGGAAATGCAACATTTTGAAAATGTTCCTAGTAATGGATAAGGGAACATTTATTGAATGTTGGCTCGAATTTGTTGCCTAAAACTGCTACTCTATTGTAACAGTTATAAAATGTTTCCTATTTTATGTTTAGACAACATTTTATAAATGTTGCAAAATGAAGTGTTGCTAAAGACTAAAAATGTTGTAGTGTTAGTAAGAATTTCGATATTGGAGTGGGACTTAGAAAGAGCTTCTTTAAGTTCTTTCATTCTTGCCAAGGAGTGATTGCACTCTTTGCAAAAAACCTTCTCTTTCCCTAATAGTTTAGATAATTTTTTGTTTTCTTTTAACAAAAGTTTATTTTCAAAATTTAGAATCTCAATATCATTTAAACTTTTATCAAAAAATTTGCATGTTTGTAAATACTCAATATATAAATCATCGTAAGTAGTAGGGAGAGTTACCTCAGTGTCGCTTTGGACACTGCTTTCATCATCAGATGGTTCATTACTTTTTCCCATAAGGCACATATTTGTCTCTTCTTCATCGCTAGTGGACGAGCCCCGCTTGAATCCTCGGAGGAGTAATCCCATGTAGCCGCTTTTAGGACCTTCTTCTTCTCTTTTCCCATGTGCCGCTTTTCTTTAAGCTCTTTCAGATATTTCGGGCACTGTCTCTGGATGTGTCCGATCATAAGCACTCTGGTGGTGGTCGCTCATCATCGTCCTCGTCATTACCTCTTCCTTTTTTAATGAGGATCCCTTCTTGATAAATATGTTGGAAAGGTATTTCTCCTTTCTGGATTCTTCATGAACCTTTTGAACTTCTTCACAAAAAGGCTCTCCTCGTCCTCTTCATCGTCATCTCCGTTAGCCTCCTTCTTTGATTTTAAGGCAAAAGCCTTCTTCTTTGACTCCATGTTGTACTCTTATTGTTGAATTTTGAGTTCAACCTCATGGGTCTTGAGGTTCCCAATGAGGCTCTCAATTTGGAGCTTATTCAAATCGTGCGACTTTGAGATAGCCGTCACCTTTGGATTGAACTTTGGAGGAAGAGACCTTAGAATTTTTCTCACCAAGTCATCGTTGGAGAACACCTTTCCAAGTACTTTTGGGTCGTTGATGATCTTGGTGAACCATGTGTACATTGAATCTACGTCTTCATCCATCTCCATACGGAATTTCTCATATTCGGATTCAAGTTGGAAGAGCTTTGAATCCTAGACCTGCGAATTACCTTCATGAGTAATTTCAAATAAATTCAATATGTCATAAGCTGTTTCGCAAGCACATGTTCTATTAAAATCCGTTCTATCCAAAGCACAAAATAACGTATTCATTGCTTTAGCGTTATTCTTACATCTCAACTTATCATTGTCATCCCATCTATCTTTAGGTTTTTCTATAATAACATCTCTAACAACTAATGTTGGTGGAAAGTATCAAACTTCTACCATGCCCCTAACGTCATTATCTAAAGTAGTTAAAAAACAAGCATTAAATACAACACGATATTTGTTATTCTCAAACCAAGAGATGCGGAACATAGGCTCCAACAATCTCCCCCTTTTGATAATAACAAATACCTGTATGAGAAATTAGTGAACTTAAAACCATTTGTGTTTATAGATAAGTGCGGTAATAAGATAGGCATGAATAACAGGTTAAAAGCATGATAGATTTGATAGCGATAATGCATACTCTTTCTATATGAAGTTCTCCCCATACATAAGTGTTTTCTTATAATTTACTCCCCCTAAATATCTATTTTACTAAATTTCTCAATTTATTCTCCCCCTTTGTTATTAACAAAAGTGGGTAGGGATGAGTGTATATCTTTTAAGATAGATAAGGAACCACTTATTGAAGGATTTTCATGATCGAGCATAGTGTATGCAACTCCTATATGATTACTCCCCCTACAAATATAACCTTTTTTGTTTAATATTATTATAATGCACTCCCCCTAAATATTAGATTTATGCAATTTAATCTCCCCTTTTGGTAGAATCAAAAGAGGGTTTAGGAGTGAATATGTATAATAAGGAGTAATATATTTTATGTCAAGAAGAAAAATAAGATGCAATCAAAAGTTTGTTAAATACTACTTGTTGAGAAAAATATAAGCATGATGTAACATATAGTAGTAAGAAACATAACTAACATGATAAAGTAAGCATTTTATTTTAAGATACCACTTGTTGAAACCATGGCGATAAAAATAGTAGACATGAATGGCATAAGTGGTAAACTTAGCAAAAGAATATAATAAGCACTCTTAAACATAAACATCATTTTTAGAAGATAAAATCATATAAAGGATAATGAGTTTTAAATTTGAAAAGTTGATGTTTGAGTTAAAAATTGAAGAGATGCTATTCCATTAAGATAATATTGCAAGCATGATTTCATAATATCAAGAAAAGATACACAAACTACAATGTAATAAAATTTGCATTTCAAGTAAACATAAATATTGTAGCGATCATGCTTTGTTATCTAGTGCATTTACTTAAGTTTGTAGAGATTTGAGTAGATGAGCATTAGGATCCAATTCTAATGAGTAGAAGTTTTATGAAAGGTAATGATGTGTACAAAGTAGTGTTTTGATAAAGTATACAAGTGAATCAATCAAAAACACATGACATATATAATGAAATAACACAACATTAAAATATACAAATACTATTACTTCCATAATATTTCAATGCACATGAATAAATAGTACAACTACCAAGGTGCTCTGCACACACAATGCTTATTAAGACTTATCTGGGTGCAAAGTAGTGCTTGGGGGATGAATTTTATACTTTTTAGCTTTATTTTCAATTTTTTATTATCCGGTGTACTAATAGAAGTGGTGCATAAATTGTTTGCTACAAGACACTTTATAATTCTTAGCCAAGGTGTTCAACCTCACCATGCTCATTAAGACTTATTAGGAGGGTGAGTAGTGCTTGGTGGAGTTTTCCTTGTCTTTTATTATTTGCTTTTTAGTTTAGTGACTAAGGACTCTTAATTCGCTTGTTTTGCAAACATAGCATTTTAAACCACATTTCTCTAATGAATAAGTGCATGAAAGACAAAAAATTGTAATAACCAATTCAATGTTGTGTAGGTAATCCATTTAAGAATTTTAATTATTTATGTTATTACACTGCACAATCATGTAAGAATAACATTGTAAACACATGTAGGTTATCAAAAATAAGTGAGTGAATGAATCATTATCAAACATAATACATTACTCATACTTAGAGGCATACTAAGCGTTTCTACACATGTTTATCTACAATCACTTTCATTGCACATAACAAGATAATATTCAAGGCATGATAAATACAAAACAATGTCTTTTAAGAAACTTGAAAGTTAAATTAAACATTGTATTTAATCTTTAATTGATATAATTAATCATCTTTGACAATGGCAATGAATAACAATCAGTTTTTATAAAAAAAAAATTGAATTTTTTTTGTATATGCACAAAACAATAAACACACATAAAGAAAAACATATTTTTGTTCTTTGAAATTGTTTTGTAATTTTGTACTTGTTTTTTTTATATATATTCTCTGGAAAACATAGAAGTCTTTAATAGCCCTTTCAGTAAATGATATTCTATGCCAGAGAAATAATGCATGTGAAAATACATATAATTTTTTTTTTTAAAAGAAATAAAATTTTGTTTTAAAGGAAATAAAAAGATAGAAAACTTCAGAGAAATAAAACACACATAAAATATTAAAATAATACCAGAAATAATTCAAAACAAAAAATATATTTTGGAGCAAAGGAGCTAACGCCAGGCGTTAACTTCTTAACGCCAAAATAGAACATTAATTTTGATGTTTTGAAAAATCTTTTTTATAATTCATTTGTATTATATAGAGACCTTCCTTCAGTTGAAATTTCAGAGTATATTGATTAGATTTGAAGGCTCTTTTAGCATGTTTTTAGTGATTTTTCAAGTACTTGTGTTTAGTAAAATCATTAAATCTCAAAATAATAAAATATGCAAACACAAGATGCAATGTTAGAACAAAAACAAATATGCATGATTTATATATAAAGAGTGAGATAATGTTCATGCAATGAATATAATATAAGTATATCTAAGATCAAGATACCTCAACAACATGACTATACTCTAGCCCCGTACTAAGTGACGGATGGGCATGAGGAGCTGCACACATGCCATAGGTCGGGGTGTTAATCCCATATGCATACAAAAGACGACGCTCAACCTAGCACTCTTTCCCCCCAGTGCCTCGCAAGGCCCCAATGGAACCCTCCCTAGTTAAGGACAAGACATGACTTAGAGGTTATGGTCTCTAATGCACACAATCCTACACCCTCGCTAGTGTGAGACACAAGTCATGGGTTAATGATTATGGATATACTAAGCGTTTTAGTCTAAGGATTGATTCATAAAACATGAGTTTGTTTTAGTTTTAGAACATACAGTAGATTTTGAAACCACAATGTACTCATGAATTTTAAAGTTCAAATTTCTCTACCTTTAGCATGTCACTATATTGATAATCCTAGCATAAACACTAAATTGAGCATATACCAAGAGGTGTGGCTAGGATAATGAATTTGGACGTTATGCAAAATATGCTAAATATATATAATTAGTTTGCATGTAATCAATTTTAGAGTTTTGAAAAATGTATAGACCTAGAATTATGTGACAATTCTATTTGATTTCATCTTGTTGATATCAAGTTACTTCATAGGTCTAAAGATAATGAGATACATGCAAACAATAGAGATGCACATCACACACACAAAACAAGATATGAAACAATAATACCAATTGCAATCATATATTTCATAATTCCTAAGGTTGATAGAATTAGTTGATTTAAGATAGGTCTTGATGGATCATGAATTATGATATGATTAATAGTGAATTTTAGCATAGGATATTAATAGATCAAGATGGAGTGTGTGAAATCATATTCATCATTTTTGTAAATTTTCAATTATGATTTTTCATTATAGGGGTTATCATATGCAACAAAGAAAATAGACAAATATCCAATTAGTTGCGCATTTAATATTTTAGCCAAAGACCCCTACAAATCTATTTAAATCCAATTTTGAAAGTAATTTCATTAGTCTTGATAATATCATTTAGCAAATTTTGCATTCAATTTATAATGATAATATAAGACATTTATGGGCAATGGATTTAAAATGGATAAAACATATACAAAGAAAAGATAGATCACTTAAAAAAATATGACTTTATGTTCAATTTAATTCAATTTGATTTGTTGATCATTAGGCTTAAAATGAAAGTCATATCTCATGATACATAAAGTGATCATAAACAAGTTGGCTCAAAAAAAAACAATTAAGCATATCATGAAGTAGAGTAATGATATTTCATTTATAATTAAGTCTACTTCATGCAATACAATGATTCCTAGTGAATGAGAGATTTAGGTATCCAAAGGGGACCAAGTGTGATGGTTCCTTTGGGTACACAAATACATCATGTTGGCATTTGGAGAGATAGTGATGAATGGGCCTTTAAAAGTGGAGTTACTATTTCATTTTTAATTTTGGGCCTCCATTCATACTTTGGTTGTTTTTCTTTTGAATGAGAGATTAATAGTGAATGATAGTTGTTTGAAAAATAATTCATTTGAGATTATGTTTATTCAAATTATTTTTCAAAATACATTGATGTTGATAATCATAATGAATTTTATTATATTGATTTATTAAGAGTTTATAAGAGTGATGGTCTTTCTTAAGAATTGAATGTTAAAAGAGTGGGTTACAATATGTTTTAAATGATTGGTTCTTATTTTAATGATTTTCATTTCCACTCTTTCTTATAGACATACTCTTATAATATGAAGTTAAGCTCTTTAAATTTAGATTTCTTAATAAACTAGAGTTAAGAGAATTTTTATTACTTAAAAAATTTTCAATAAACAATTTTAATGAATCTAGTTTATCCTTTAAATTATCATTTTCTTTTATCAATTTTTCATTATGCTCTTTTGAAATTAAAAGTCCTTTTTCTAAAACCTTGAGTTCTTCTTTAAAAGTATTATAATCAAAACAAGGTTTAACATTTTTAATTAATGAGCATGAATGAGAATTTAACACATCAATATTTGATTCTACTTTAGCATTTGCTTTTAAAGTTTTATTTTCTAAACGTAGTTTGAAATTAGCATTTTTAAATTTTTAATTCTACGTTTAGCAATATTAAGCATATGTAGTGTAGAAATAGAATTTCTTACAAAGAGAGAGGACTTAGAATTTCTTACATTGCTATGGGATGAGACAAGATTTGAACCAAGGGTTCCTTTGACATTTTCTTCACATTCCTCTTCCATAGTTGAATTTCCATCTTCTCTTTTGCTTGATGTGTTGCGATCAATTGAGTCCAATATTATGACGTTGTCTTCTTCTCTTGGATCCATAAGGTATTGCTCATATTCATCATCTGCGGAAGGAAGACTATAAGAATTCTCATGAAATTTCCAAACTTCATAAGCATTAGGAAGTGTATAATTAAGTTTGGAAATATTTTGATCTAATGCATAATATAGACTATTCATTGATTTGGCATTTAAAAACATTTCATTTATTTATTCCAAACTTCAATATCCAAGGATTTAAGAAATTTTTCCATAAGTATTCTCCACCCATTATAATTTTCACCCATATATAATGGTGGACATAATAATTTTTCATTTTCATAAAAAATATCCCCTCTAGAAGATGCGAGATCATGAAGCGCCATTATTCCTGGTTGTGAAGCCATATTGGAATAACCTACGCTCTGATACCACGTGTTGGATCTTACGGCGCCCTTAGAAGGGGGGTGAATAAGGGTTTTATGGAATTTAGATCTTAATTAAATTTATTAGAGTTTGAGACTGAAGTTTCAGAATATTTTATAGAAAAATATATTTTAATATTCCAGATAGGATTGTAATGAAGATTCCTTTTTAAATATTTGAAACAAAACTTTTTGTTGACTGTTGTTAACGCCTGGCGTTATGTTTTAACGCTGGGTGTTAGCTCTCCAGAGAATATTCCTCAGAACAAAAAGATTGCCACAGTTATTTTACTTATGAAATCTTAAATGAAATACAATTCCAGAAAATCAGAGATAATGAAAATAATTATTGTATTTCAAAGATAATTATACAAATGTTAATTTTACTACTTTGATGAAAATAGTAATTAAAACATTTTTGAAGAAGAAATAAAATCAATTGAATAGAACATTAAAAGACATGATTTTATTTCATAATAAATTGAATACACAAATGTTCAATTTCTATAACGTTGGAAATCAAGGCGAAAATATGTAAAAACACTTTTTGTAGTTTCACCGGTCCTTCTCCCAAGGACCGGTTGGCGATAGCCTATTTATCCCCAGATAAGGCCTCTAGCCACCCCCTAGATCTACCCTCAACCTATTCACCATGCACAAGGCGGCGAATTACCCCCTAAGCCTCACAAGGACCTATTCGCCAACACAAGGCGAATTTACCCACGGAATCCGACGTTCTCACCGAATGATTTCTCCACACAAAATACAAAAGGAAAATAAAAGATTACAAGATAAGTAAAGAGAAACTCCCAAAGAAATTCTGAAGGTGAAGACGAAGTCGATGTAGATGTTGGCGTTCTTGAAACAATCGTCCTTCGTATAGAATATGCATTGTAGACCTTCTCCTTCAAAATCTTCTTTAGATCTTCATGTTAGCCCAAGGGAGATCTCTTAATTACTGTACACGAACCTCTCTCCAAATTATCAGAATTCTAGAATCATCTTATGTGGAATGAGAGGAGCTGTACTTTAAATAGCCTTGGAAGCTAACGCGCGGCGTTAAGGGATAACACCAGCGTTAGTGAATGTGCAAAGTCGTGGCCGGAATCGCGCAACCGTCAAGATCGTGGCAGTTTCTCGATTCAACGCGGGTGTTAAGAGTCAACGCTGGCGTTGAGTCGTTCTCCTTCAAATTCATCGATCGGCCTTCTCATTTCGTCGAACGCAGGTCCAGTTCGTCGAACGCAGGTCCAGTTCATCGAACGCAGGTCTAGTTCGTCAAACGCAGGTCCAGTTCATCGAACGTAGGTCCAGTTCATCGAACGCAAGTCCAGTTCATTGAACGCAGGTCCAGTTCGTCAAACGCAGGTCAAGTTCGTCGAACGCAGGTCCAGTTCATCAAACGCAGGTCTAGTTCGTCGAACCCAGGTCCAGTTCATCGAACGGAACTCCAATTTCCTCGAACGCAGATTCGTCGACCTAAACTTGACGGCATTCCTCCTCTTGTTAACGCGGGGCGTTAACAATTACCGCGAGCGTTAGCTCTCTTTCGTCGACCGCAACTCGACGGCTTTGTTCTCGGCGGCATTCCTTCTCAACGGTCTTCTTCTCAACAGAAGTTAATGCAGGGCGTTAGCTATCTTTCTAGAGAAACATTTCCAATCAGCAAACTATTCATAGGGATGTGTAGCTATAGTTCCTGTACAACCTGCACACTATAAACACACAAAATACTAGATCAAATACAACACAGTATTTGTTATTCTCAAACTAAGAGATGCGGAACATAGGCTCCAACAGTTTACTCAATCAAAGACAAGCCCTTTCAATTTGAATATTTCATTATATTGGAAACTTGCATAATATATCATAAGGTAGAGCAATGGCAGAACTTTATATTAGAAGATAGGTAGTGATATTCATGAAGTTTGAACAATTAAGATTAATTTGATATAGCAAGACATCAAAAGTATAATAACCCCAGAGGACTTGAAATTGTTGGACATTATTTCTAAGATGTATACATTGTGTATGACCCTTCAACTGGAACACGTACGTTTAAATGAAAGCATAATCACCATTAAGGAGATGCATGACTATGGAAAAACAAATTTTATTGTCAAATGTATACACGATGAAATTACCCGAGAACTAATGGGTTTAATGAGATCTCCCTGTGAGGCCATATATGGGAGGAAGTATTAGACTCCACTTCCCTGGATTCGGGACAAAGTCCAGAAGGCACTGGAGTTAGGGTTTATAGGATACACAGATGCCAGATGCGACTGATATGGGATTGGATGTTGGAAGCGCAAAGTGGGATGGCTAAATATTACGATGCGCAGCATCGTAAGGTAGAATTCTAGGTAGGAGTCAGGGTGCTTTTGAAAATACGTCCGTCACATGGATACTCATGGGTATGGAGACTAAAGAAGTTTAGTCTGAGATGCATGGGGTCTTATAGGATCCGGGAGCGGATCGGTCCCTCGGCTTATAGACTGGAATTGCCGCCAGAATTGGCGCGATTGCATGATGTTCTTCACATCTCCTCGCTTAGTTGAGTTCTCCTTCAGCCAGAGTAACAGATCGCTACCGCGACAAGCCTGGTAGCATACGATCATACAATCCGTATGGAACCAATCTATATCAATGAAACAACTATCTGAGCCCTGCGAAGAAGAAGGTTCCCTTGGTCGAGGTAGTTTGGTCCAATCATGGATGAGAGGAGCGCACATGGGAGACGATGAACCCCATGCGACAACAATACCTAGGACTTTTTGCTTCAAGTATCATTTAAACCTCTCTGGAAATTCTTTACTTTCAGTGAGCGTGAAACCACGTAGACCTGAACTTGAATTTCGAGGACGAAATTATTATTTTTGTTTAATGGGATTTGTAACATCCCAATTCCTTCTAGACCCCTTGGGCTAGGGTTAGGACTTGAGTTATGAGTAGTGGTCATGGTATGACCCTAGGTCAACTTGAACTTATGGAAAATTGCTATATGCACCCCAAAAGTGCACAGGTCAACCTTAGCCAATTTACTTCAAATTGGACTCACCAACTCAAATTGAGCATACAATTAGGTTCCTAACCCTAATACAGACCTAAGTGACCCAAAAGCCCCATCAAGTGCTCACCAATTGGCCAAAATTGACCAAAGTATCCTTAAGGTCAACATAGGTCAATCCTTCACCAATAGGTCCAATTGACCCCCAAAACATGAAATTGACTTCACCCCTAGACTTATAACATCATAGGGGACCCAGTGGACCCAAAATCCCAATCAAGTGCTCACCAATTGTCCCAAATTGACCAAAGTACCCTTAAGGTCAACATAGGCCAATCCTTCACCAATATGTCTAATTGACCACCAAAACATGAAATTGACTTCACCCCTAGTCTTATAGCATCATAGGGGACCCAATTGACCCAAAAGCCCCATCAAGTGGTCATCAATTAGTCCAATTTGACCGAGGTCAATTTTCCCCCAATTTTGGTCAAAATCACACGCATTGGCTAAATTGGCCCAATTAGGGCATCATCATGACCCAATCAATAATGGTTTGTGTCAATGGACTCAAGACCAACTCATTGAACCTGTCAATGCATCACTTTGACCATGTCAACCCTAAAGTCAACCATGGTCAACGTTGAGACCTAAAGAAGAAATTAAAAGACATAACTAATTCCAATGGGCCAAGGCCCTCAATCTCAGCCCAATCTGCAGCCCACCAACCTAAAGACTAGAAATACCCTCTGAGTTTGAATAAGGGTGACATGAAAGGGGGTAAAGTGGAGAATTCCCTAATTTCACATAAGACCCAAAGAGGAATTCATGGATTGGGTGCCACTTGGCTCCCAATTCAACTCCAAATACACTCCACTGAGCATCTTAGTTACTCCCTAGCTGAATTCCAACAAGATGGAGGCCACTTGGTAGCTAGGAGGAACAACCAAGGTGGTGGTCGAGTTCCTCCTAATGGCAACACCACATTAAGCCCTCCTCAGCCAAAATCCATTGCCTCATTAGCATCAGAAGGTAGAAGGGAGTTGAAATCGAACCTGAGATTGCTGGATTTGAGGGAGAATGGAGGAAATGGCATGGAGCTCAAAATCAATGCTCGGCCTTGGCACCAAGGTAGATAGCTCAACATCAAGCCCACAATAGGTCTGGTTTCTCCTCCCCTCCCCCTGTGCTAGTCTTCCCCTCTCTTCCTTTTGAAAATCGCTGGAGAATTTGTGAAGCACCATGTTCATTTTGATGATCCTACCCAAGAGAGTGAAAGGTGATGGAGACCTTCTCCGGCCACCTCAGGCCAAAGGGGGAAGAGGGGGGGGGGGGGGGGAGTTCGTCGGAAACCTCCTGGACTCGCCGGAATCGGGCTCGAGATATCAACCCAGGGAGGCGTAGTCAAGACCATTGGCTGAGCGGGGAAGATGATCTCCCAGCCGTTGGATTAGACTGGATGGATAGATACAGACCATATTTTCGTTTAATGTTATATTGAATATTTCTTCCGGTATTTTAAATGATTTATAAAAAAATATAGGGGCAAAATCAGAAAAAGTTCCCAACATAAAAAATAAAGATCTAGGTGTCTAATATTTTTAGAAATTAAGTTCACTCAATTTGGAGCACTGTAGCTCCAGGGGCATCCATTTCTATGAGGCCTGTACATATGGAGCCTTTCATCTTTAGAAATTAATTAAGGGAGATATACAACTCTAAGTGACTTGAAATTTGGGGCATGCATAATTCAGTCCCTAAAGGACCCCCTGCCAAAAATTGGGGATTTTTGGAAACAATTTTTCTAAAGTTTTGTTCAGTATTTCATTTTCCATATGAGGCCTAGATATAATGTTATATTAAGCCAAATCAACTCAAATTTTCTCTGGATGGTAGATTAGACCATGATTAGTAACTATTTAGAAATTGAGCCCATTTGGACTCATTTATGTTAATGTTTTCATCATGCAATATAAAAATAGTATGGGAATTAATACTTATGATTCCATAGTGTATTTTGTGACTTTTTTGAAAATACTCCATAGATGGGCATGAAATTTAATCCATAGCTATAATATGACCAATCACATAACCTGTCGAAGAATTAGAATTTTTGGAGAATATTTTTCTATGGTCTTAGGAATAATTTAATAAAACATGCATGGTGTAATTTTTGGGTCAAATGGACTCAAATACTACCAAATCTTCTCTAGAAGATTAGTTAAGTGTGTATAAGTCTCTGGTAGAAAATTGAGATCAGTTTGCTTCATGCATAAGTGGGAATCCACCAACATATGTTAAGAAGGAGGTGTTGGTGTGCATATAGCACTATTTTGAAGGTCTGAAATTTCATGATTAAATCAACATATCTTAACCCAAATTTTGGGTGTCATGATAACAAGACCATCAATATGAACTAGTTAAAATTTGAGCCCAATTGGACTCTTGCATGTGAGGGAATTTCACATGCCATGGTCTAGGGGTTAAAAAGGTGTTCATGAAAATGCCTATGCAATAATGTTTTGAGAATTGAAGGGTGATCCCTTGGTCAATTCTTATGAAACTCAAAACATGCACTTAGGGTCGTGAGGTAGTACACCTTAGAGAAAATTAAGAAATTTGGGATTGCTTTCGCTAGGAATTTTGGGTTTATGTGATTTTGTCACATTGGGCTTAAATGGGAATTTTAGGGTCAAAACTTTTTGAAATATTATGAAACCCTGAGTTTACCTTGAAAGAGTGAGATTACAATCTGTAGATTTTTGGTGGAGTTTTTAGAAATAATATAGACCCTTATTCATTGATTATTCAATTACCCCCAATTTGCCTCACCCCACCTTTAGGTAAGTTAATGGATTCACAGTTTCATGAAATTAGTTATTTGGGCTTATAGGACCATCTGAATCCCTTGGAAATTTTTATGGAATTTATAATTGAATATTAATAGTACTTCCCTCATAATGTAGAACTTGAAGTTATAACTTGAGAAATTTATATCTTCAATTATTTACACTAGAATGTTATAGAAATTTGTACATAGACTTTTGATAGCAATATGAACCTATGGAAATTTTGTTAGATTTATTTTTTGAGATGACATAATACTTCTATCACAATGTATAACTTGGAGTTATAACTTGAGAAATTTATATTTTGAATTTCTGACACTAAAATGCTATAGAAATTTGTGCATAGACTTTTGATAGCAATATGAACCCCTGGGAAATTTTTTAGATTTATTTATTGAAAAGACATCACACTTCCTTCACAATGTAGAACTTGGAATTATAACTTGAGAAATTTATATCTTGAATTATTGACATTGAAATGCTACAGAAATTTGTACATAGACTTTTGATAGTAATATGAACCTCTAGAAACTTATATGGATTTTTTGGTTGAATATTAACATACTTCCTTCACAATGTAGAACTTGGAGTTATAACTTGAGAAATTTATATCTTGAATTATTTACATTGGAATGCAATAGAAATTTGTAAATAGACTTTTGGTATGAATATAAACCTCTGGAAATTTTGTTAGATTTATTTATTGAGAAGACATCATACTTCCTTCACAATGTAGAACTTGGAGTTATAACTTGAGAAATTTATATCTTAAAATATTGATATTGGAATGCTATAGAAATTTGTACATTGATTTTTGATAGCAATATGAACCTCTGGAAATTTTGTTAGGTTTTTTTTATTGAGACTGCATCATACTTCCTTCACAATGTAGAACTTGGAGTTATAACTTGAGAAATTAATATTTTGAATTATTGACACTGGAATGCAATATAAATTTGTACGTAGACTTTTGATATCAATATGAACCTCTAGAAATTTTGTTAGATTTAATTGCTGAGAAGACATCATATAGTCACCCTTTTAAGATATGTGGTTTCACTTGAGGGTAAATTGGTCTGCGAATAGTAAATATGATATATTTGGTTTAGACCCCCTCTGATCATCACACCTAGAGTAAGTAACTTCCTGGTTTTTATATGCATAGATTTGATTGAAGGATTAACTATTAGGGGCATATACTAGGAGTAGGGGTTGGGTGCGTTTAGTAAAACTATCAATTTGGGAATTGACAATGATATGATAGGAGATGTGAGGAATGACCCGTCAGCAAGTATAAGTGTGATTGATGTATGAATTGGGACATTAAGTAGGTATTGAGTGATGACATGCAAAAATAGTTGGTCACTAAGAAAGTAGGGTTCGATGTTCAGTTGAACATCGACACTCGTCTGTCTGATCTATTTGTGATCCGCCTTCAGATTTCAGAGTAACTAGAGAGGAAACGTGTATAAAAGAAAGTGTTGCCACCAATAAGAGCAATTATCCTAAAAAGGAGGGATTTGGGCTTCAGCCCATTGTATTCCCTAGTACCACTGCGAGCCCTTCACCGGGTAGCCCTCAGGAAGTCCAGAATTCACCCTAAACTTCTAAGTACAATTAAAAGATAGACAAGTGTAGTTTAAGTAGGAGAATTGGATAATGTAAACCTGGTCCCAAATTTGGGATGGAAAATGGTATATGGAATAGTTGTCTTGCAAGCTGGAGGCTCAGGAAAATTAAGATATCAAGACGGGTTAAGTCCTGCGAGTGGTAGGCTCAGTATTGTAAGGAAAGATGGGTTAAGTCATGTGAGCGGCAGGCTTGGCATTGTAAGGAAGGATGGGTTAAGTACTGCGAGTGGTAGGCTCAGTATTATTAGGAAGAATGGGTTAAGAATTACGAATGGTAGGATCGGTAATATATGAGGAAAGATGGGTTTAGCCCTGCGAGCGGTAGACTCATTATTACATAAGGAAGGACGGGTTATGTTCTGCAAATGGTAGGCTCATTATTACATTCGGAAGGATGGGTTAAGTCCTATGAGCGGTAGTCTCGGTATTATATAAGGAAGGACTGGGGTGTCCTACGAGTTGAGTGCTCGGTGTTACACTTAGAGGCATTATTGTATCAGATCGTATGTGTATACCCTTTTGTTCTTAGGGGCGTACAAGAGGTCTAGGCTGAGAGATGTTTGACATAAGCCTAGAAGTGGACATGCCCAATCCACTGCCCTGTTTACCTCAACCGGGTACCTGAGTTATCACACTCGAATAGAGGGAACCAACAAGGTCAATACGTACAAAGTCGAGTGGGTGAGTTGCATCGTTGCATAATCATTGCATGACAAAACATCATATCATAAAACAAGACCTCATCCTATAAATTAGTACGGTCTCTTTTATATGATGAGTTTACTTTAGTGTCAGATCCCTTAACTTATAGGTTAGTATGGGCATTCCTATATCTTAATGTTATTTTTGTAGTTGTTCTTCCTTATTACTATATTTGCTCCTTTTTGTACTGCTTTTATTTAATGTTGATATATTATACTTGTGCTAGCATAGGATCATTTTCAATACTTATTTAGTACAAATTCCTTGCTAGTCGTAGCACTTGTCATATGCTTGTTTTTGCTCCTGGTTGTCCTCTCGCATGGTACCTAGGCGTCGCGGGGGGAGGGGGTGTGGGGGTGTGGGGGGGGGGGGGGGGGGCAGGACAAAACTGGCTTAGTCTTTATGACTAACGGTAGGTTGTGACCATAGGATTCCGAGGATCTGGAGCAGTAGTACGATCAGCAGGACATGATGGCAAGATGTGAGGAGTCATTTCTGCGCAGCACCACTACTCAACGCCAGATTGACAGGAGTTCGATAGCTTCCGCATAGATTAGAGTGAGAGGGTGTATTTTATTTTATACTGTACATGTACCGGGCATAAGCCCTTACTCTCTTACATTTATTGTACTCATTGATGGACTTGTATTCATTTGGATATTTATATAAATATGTGATTGTGGACTTGTTTACTTTGTTTACTTCTTATCTCATGTTGGCCTGGTTGATCATTTTTGCCACCAGGATCGGCGTCTTGCGGAGGTGACTAACTCATGTGTTAGTGTCACCGTAAGGTGGTGGTTCTGGGCATAAGATCTGGGAACTCGCCGGTGCGGGAGAGGGATCTTACAGTATAAATTGCATAAATCTAATTTTTAGGGGGAGTACATTAAAAATTTCATAGGAAGTATCTATGTAGGGGGAGTAATCATATAGGAGGTGCATACTTTATTCTTTGCTCGATCATGACTATCCTTCCAATAAGTTATCCCTAATCATCTTAATAGATATACACTCTTCCCTACCCACTTTTGCTAATAACAAAATGGAGAGAATATATTGAGAAATATAGTAAAATAGATATTTTTAGGAATTAAATTATAACAGAACATTTATGTAGGGGGAGCCTTCATATAGGAAGAGTATGTATTTGTACATTAAATCTACTAAAGTAGAAAGAGAAGTGAAGAAAAACAAGCCAACTTTTATTGAAAATAAAAATGAATACAAGCCTTAAAGAAGATTACAATGTTAGAAAAATAAAAGTTACAAACTTACACTAGACTATTGCATGAGAGAAAATTATAACATTGCTTGAAAGGAAGGGAGAGAGAACAAGAAAATGAGAAACATGAAAAAGCATGAAAATGGACACTAACAGCTCTAGCAGCACCTCCCCCTCTCCAAAATTTTGAACCCTGGACTCAAGGAGACCTCTGGAATTTATAGGAAAAAATTTCAAGTTACACGCCCCCGGTCACGGGTGTGACTGAGGGGCATGTAAGTACTGTTCATCTCAGCTGGGACATCGGCATGGGGCATGCGTGACGGCGTGGCAAAAATCAGACATTACATGCCCGTGTCACTTGGGTTACGGGCGTGACTTGGGCAGCCTCATTTAATGCAGCGTGGGCTTGATTATGGCGTGGCAGGGAGCAGAGATTACGCGGGAAAGTCATGGACATGACACTGAGCGACACGGGCATGACTGGGGTGCTTCTTCTTTACGGCAGCTCCTCTTCTCGATGGCACCGCTGGGAAGATCTTTTAAGATTACACGCCCTCGGTCACGGGCGTGACTGAGGGGTATGTAAATGAACATGAGCGTTACTTGGGTGCTTCTCGATGGCAGCAATTCTGGACTGATATTAAAATTACACGCCCTTGGTCACGGTCGTGACCTAGGGCATGTAATACAAATTTTTCCCAATTTATCCCAAAATTCTGCAAAAATACAAATAAGCTAAATTAGAATCAAATTGCATAGAAGAATTGTTAATAAGCTAAAATTGACATGAAAAGAAAATTTCATATTAAATAATTACTAAAATTTATACCAAAAAGTCATATATAAACTACTTATCAAATACCCCCATACTTGAGGTTTTGCTATTCCAGAGCAAAAGTATGAGACATAATTCATAAGACATTCATATAATTTTTAATTTTAAACTAAAATTTCATTTAGATCAAAAGTTAAGTTAAGAATAAATTCTAGGAGGAATTAAGTCCTAAATAATGATGACGATTTGAAAAGAAGAGGAGTGTTGATGAGTAGTTTTTGTACTCATCTTTGAGTATAATTTTAATATAGTTTTAATATGAATTTATATAATTTTTATGTTGTTTCTTAATTAATTCATTCCTTTTTATTTCTTCAACTAATTTAAGCTTAGTTTATGTTTTTCAGGTTTTCTGGGCACTTTAAGCAAAAATGTCAAGTACACGCCCAAGGTCACGGGCGTGACCAAGGACGTAACAGCCTAAGATGTGTTCCAGACTCGATTCCGCCACCCCGGGATCATTCCATGAAGATTCATCAAGTACACGCCCCATGTCACGGGCGTGACCAAGGGCGTGACATCCAAGTCACGGTCGGGACCCCGCCACCAGCTGCCATCACGCCTGCCACGTCATTTAAAGTTACACGGCCCAGGTCACAGGCGTGACCAGGGGGCGTGACATCCAGGTCACGGGCGTGACTCGCCCCGCGCTCCTTCCCGCCGAAGATTCCCTCCAGAAGCCAAATTTTAAGATTACACGCCCCAGGTCACGGGCGTGACCTAGGTCACGGGCGTGACCTAGGGCGTGACACGGCTGAAATGCTCGCATTTACTCCTGAAGGCGCCCTCTCCGCTGCTGCTTCGATCACGCCCCTTACACGCCCTTGGTCACGGGCGTGACCAAGGGCGTGTAACCTCAACTTTTCAGCTATATAAAGCCAGCTCCAGCAGATGTTGAAGGATGAATTTTGGGAGTTCAAATCTCCTTTTCTTGTTTTATTTTCATGTTTTTAGGATCTCTTGTACGTCTTTTTCTTATTAGCATTTGTAGATTTCAATGCAATAGTTGTAATTTCCTTTTCATAATTTGTAATCTCTTTTGCATTTCAATAAAATAAAATTGTTCTCTTTCTCTTTTCCACTCTCTCTTTTATGATGTACTCTTTTATTTTCGTTAATTCCTCCATCTCCATGAGTAACTAAAATATTATTAGTACTCGATCGAGATGATCCAAGGAATGATATAAGTCATGAAATAATCTATAGTTGTTATTTCTCTTTTCGAAAATACTTAAGATTTACCCTTGATTTTAAGATAACGAGATTATATTTTTGATATATAATTCTTGTTCTTGTTTTCGTTCTTTAATTAGCCGAGAGGCTAGTAAGACGAATCGAGCACTCACGGATAAAAAAGAGTAGAATGCAATCCTCGAGATAGGACGATGTTACCCTTTCGGATTGGAGTAAAAGCCAATAGCGGGATTCACTTCGATAAGGAGAGTTTTAGGGGTTTCGATTCTAGAACGAGAGTTCGATTGATCAACCTAAACTTAGTTGAGCGCATCCTCGAGAGAGGTGCGTTCATAATTTGGGAATCTCCACGGTCAAAGCTATTTTATTAAGAGAATGCGCTTTTATTCTTTGTTCTTATTTTTATCTCCAAGGTAATTCATAGATCGAGTGCTAATCGTTCTTTTAATTCTAATTTTAATTTTCCATTAGCAAAACCAACCTCAAGTTTTAATTGATAAAATAATAGAGATTTTCTTGAAGTAAGAGTACTCAACCGCCCCGAGTCTAATACGACCTTGTTTTTATAACCTATACTACATTCGACACGGTACACTTGACGTTGTCGTTTGCGGATATAGTTTTGCTCCATCAAGTTTTTGGCGCCGTTGTCGGGGAACACGGTTGATATTTCGAAAAAAGAAATATTTATTAATTTTATCGTTCTTTTTCTTCTCCCCCTTCTCTTTAAAATTTTAAAAAATTTAAAAGGCGAAATTTAAATTCTCGGAAAGGACGCTTTGGGCTTGAATTCCCATCACAGCCTCTAGTACCTCGCGAGCCCTTCACCGGGTTGACCTTGGGAAGTCTGGGACTAATTTAAACCGCTTTTTGAAAAAAAAAATATATAATAAAAATATTTTTAAAATTCCATTTATTTAAGTGAAAGTTGTTTCCTTTTTTTTCTTATTACGAAATTAGTAGAAGCGGTCGTTAAAATTACTGTGCTTCGAAACCAAATTGAAAACTTACAAGCCGCACGAAGGCGCCAGTTTAGTTGTTATTATTGTGGTGAGCCTCATCAAAGTGAGGAATATTATTTACATTCATATTCTCAAAATTATTAGTTGTTAATAATTGTTCTTCTAGCTCCGAAGTAGATTATTCCTCGGGGCAAGCTCACCCGGATAGTTCTCGGAGCAATGAAGATAAATCTTTAGATCCGAATCTTTGTTTTTCTTCTTATACACCGCAATTTCGTTCTCTAATTTTGGGGAAATTTCGCAAATTCAAATAGATACTTCCCCCCAAAATTTAGAGGAAAATATTATCTCGTCTAGTGTTTTTTCTAATTTTCACAAGAATAAATTTTCATCTTCTAATAATTTTTCTTCTAGCCCCGAAGTAGATTATTCTTGGTGGCAAGGTCACCCGGATAGCTTTCGGAGCGATGAAGAAAAATCTTTTGATCCGAATTCTTGTTCATATTCATTTGCGCCCAACCTTTGTACTCTAATTTTGGGGAATGTCCGCCGATTCAAATAGATACTTCCCCCCAAAATTTAGAGGAAAATTTTATTTCTTCTAGTATTTTTTCTCCATCTTTGGACAATTTAGTTATGGAGGAACATGTGGTTTCATGTAATCCCATAACTTCTTTTACCGAAGATGAAGAAAAATTACTTTGCCAAGAATTTCTTAAAGTTATGGGCACCCCGGATGAAATAGAAGAAGAACAAGTTTCTTCCCCTACTTCACCTGGATTTTATTTTCTTTGTCATGAATATTCGCAAATTTCTTCTATCAAACCAAAAATTGATGAAAATTTTGTGTCTAAAAATTTTACTCCACTTGGTAATGCACTAGATTTTTCAAAAGAAAATTTAATTTTAGAAAAGGAACAACCGGAGCCTAATCATTTATTTTCGCAAGCGCCTCCTCCTTGCGAAAAATTATCTGACACGTTTAATTTTGATTCTCTTTATACTAATAATTTCCAGGTTGAAGATGAGTCGTTGCTACCCCAATTAATTGATGATCCCTATGCCGCTCATCTTTATAAATTCAAATCACCTCAGGTATGTATAGGTGATTTGGATTTGCATATTCAAGAAAAAGGACAAACGGAGAATTACACGTTAAGCGGAGGAGTAGGCGTGCGACTAACGCCGACATATTCACCTACGCGTGAATTAGAGGAGTTGCCTTTTCAGTTCTCCTTTAATTTTCCTTTTTCCTAACAATAACCGTCTAGCTTAAAGACGGGAAAAAGAAAGCGCTCTTGGGAGGCACCCCTTGCTTATCTTTAATTTTATGTATTTTTTTTAAGTTTTTTTTCAAAGATTTCTTCATACTTAGTTTTAAACATTGGGGACAATGTTTAATTTTAAGTATGGGGGTGTAGCTTTGCATTCATTCTATTTTTATTTGAAATTTTTTTTATAAAAATTATAAAAATCTAATTTCTTGGAAAGGGCGCTTTGGGCTTGAACTCCCATCACAGCTCCTAGTACCTTGCGAACCCTTCACCGGGTAGCCCTCGGGAAGTCCAAGATATAATATTTATAAAAAAGTACAAATAATAAATACGCCTAGCCTTGTTGTTTTTATTCTTCTAGAAATTTAGTTTGAGGTTTGATTATAAGTATTCTTACATTTTTTATTTAGCTAATATTTTTTTTATCATAATTTGTTAATTTTAAATTTGAAGTAATTTGGTTTTAAGAAATATTTTATGTTTTTAATTTGATTAGAGAATCTATTTAGCACTACTTCTCCTTTTAATTTTAAATAGCTTCACTTTGTGGTAAATTGGCTAAACATCTCTAGATTTTTTTATTACATTCGCTATTAACTTTAAGATCTTAGGAAATTTCATTCCACTAAAAAGTTGCTCTCAAAATAGTTTAATTTATAAACTAGAAGTATTTCTTTACCCTTGGTAAACATATGTAATTTTTTCTTTTCCCCTATTGTGAGATCATATGTCATGGGAATAAGGAGATGTTAGTTCTTTATTCTCTGGTAAACATATGCAACCCAAATATAAAAATGAAGAGAGAAAAAATGTGTTTATGTCGTGGAAATGATAGGATAATAGTCTATCATTCTCTGGTATTACATATACTAAAACAAAAAAAAGGGTTGAGAGGATAAAATTCATCACCCCAATCAAAAACCTCTTCATATCCTTTGTCTTCATTTTGCCATTCCGTTTAAACCCATCCCTAGCCAATTTCGTTGTTTCTAGTCCTAAACTAAATTATTAAGAGAGCAATATTTTGGTAGATGTCTTTTCCTTAAGATTCTTTTATGTTAGAGTGTCTATAATTTCAATCTAATTTTGTATGAAAATTTCTATAATTTCAGATGCTAAATAGTTATCTTGAGAAGTAATTAGCTAAACAAATTTCTCTTTTTAAATTATCAACATAACTTATGACTTAATTCTTGAATTCCTAGAATTTACTTTTAACTTACTCTTGGTTTAATGAAATTTTAGTTAATTAAAAAAATAATATCGATGTCTTGTAATTCTTTCCTCAATCTTTTGCTCTGGAATAGCAAAAAATCAAGTATGGGGGTGTTTGATGAGTAGTTTTTTTACTCATCTTTTAGTATAATTTTAATATAGTTTTAATATGAATTTATATAATTTTTATGTAGTTTCTTAATTAATTAATTCCTTTTTATTTCTTCAACTAATTTAAGCTTAGTTTATGTTTTTCAGGTTTTTTGGGCACTTTAAGCAAAAATGTCAAGTACATGCCCAAGGTCAAGGGCGTGACCAAGGGCGTGACAGCCTAAGATGTGTTCCGGACCCGATTCCGCCACCCCGGGATCATTCCATGAAGATTCGCCAAGTACACTCCCCAGGTCACGGGCGTGACCAAGGGCATTGTTGGGTTTTCTATACCCTTCGAAAGGGATGACATATCAAATATGCGCAGCGGAAATAACAAGAACAACCCAAAAGAAGCTAACGGATCTTGCGATTTTCATGATTCAAGAGAATAAGCAAATCGAAATACAAAGTACCTTTGCGGGATTGAGTCAACACTCAACCAAGGTGCTTCAAAGAGAAATCCGAAAGTTGAGTTCCAAGAACCGAAATATATCGGCTCCTCTACAGCGATCCACACAAACGATGGAGAACCCTAGCTTCTTGTCATACAAGAACTAGGTCGGAGAAGGAATCTCTCAACGTCCCCACGGACTGCTAGATCCGATCCAGGGGAGGCGGCGACTAGCGGCGGCAGAAAATGATCGGCGGACGGGAAAAACGAGAAGCCTTCACGCAGAACAGTTCCGGTCGGTCGTTCGTCCAAAATTGCGAAAGGATTAAGTCTTAGTAAACCTAGAATCACAAGCCCTTTTATACTTAAACGCATAAATCAGGCTATCCGCAGACCAGAACATTTCTGTCCAGATTTACATTCGCCGAATTCGACTAATCACTATAACCGAATTTGACTATGATTCGGCGAAACCATTTCGACGAATTCGTCTATATAATTTCGGCTATATAAATTTGGTGAAACCCTTTCGTCGAACTGACATGATTCGGCTAAACCCTTTAGTCGAATCTGTCACAATTTGGTTAATCACATTAGCCGAATCTACCTAGTCAAAAACAACATTATTTGGTTAATCACATTAGCCAAATTTGACACTATTCAGTTAAACCCTTTAGCCGAATTTGTCAAGTATAAACCCTATTCGTTTAAACCCTTTAAACGATTTCCCGTTGAGACATTCTCAACTTAATTTCAAGCAGTCACAGGATTGGTCCTCCACTCATATCCAATATGAGTAAGGCCAACACAATCCTTTCTCCAATTTCTCTAAATGCTTTTATGTGCTACCCTATAGGCTCATATTGCATTGGCAGCAAGACTAACTATTGATTGCTTTGAGATCACCTTAGAAACTCCAACAGTCTCCCACTAGATCACAAATTATCAACAAAAGTCTCACAAACAATGAACGACATCTAGCAATACATCATTGCTACCCAAGCAATAAGAGTTCATAACTCAACAAGCCTGTCATGACCAATGTATCAGTGTTGTCATGTCCCTTTGTCCTTTACATCCTGATAGAACTAGAGGCATGGACTGTGTCACCCTCATAATTATTTAATCCCAACTTCCTGATCTAGAATAGACTGTCTGAAATTGGTGACCTCAATATCATATATTGACTCAACCAAGCATGGCCATGCATTTCTCAGTCTCACTCCATCAAGGGGCCCATGGATGTAACTCCTGTCATACAGGAGGACAAATCCCATTTCTGCTCACACACAAACATCCAAATGATTTGTAACATACCCAACAACCACCCTTATCGTCAACCTTTCTCAAGAGAAAACTTTAGATGGTATCAAAGTACGCTCTTCCTCACCTGATGAATGCTATGACTTCAGGTCAAAGGATCACAAATACTATTGTCACTTGAGACCTACTTGTGACACGTTCATATGACAATCCACAAAGTAGTCTCACGGGGGTCTGTCCAGTACAACTTGTTCTTAACAAGTACCCATGTGATGACTTGATATCACAATATCATGACCTATGAGAACCGATCATCAGTCAACGCACATGCTGGTCTTATGGTCTCATCCTCGCCCTAAATTTCTAGGATGATACCTCGACCAGGGACCATTTAAGAATGAAGCTTCATTTAAACATAGACCCTCACATTCAAGTCACGTACTTGAATTCCTATGGAAGCAAACATTCTAAGGGCATTCATTATGTTAATTAGTCTATCAAATAGAAACGGTTGACATAATAAAAGAACTTGCCATAAATATAAAATGAAATACATAGTACATATTACAATTCATCCAATGAACAAACAACCAACAAATATGCAATCCACAAGGCTCCCACTAAAGATAATCATTCAGGTATCTAATACCCATTGATCTAACATGACCATCATGCTTCTTTTGCGCAAGAGGCTTTGTCAGTGGATCCGCTATATTTTCTTCAGTCGGTACTCTGCATATGCTCACATCTCCTCGATCGATAATCTCTCGAATAAGATGGAAGCGCCAAAGTATGTGCTTGGAGAGCTGATGAGATCTAGGTTCCTTAGCTTGTGCAATTGCACCATTCTTGTCACCGTAGAGAACTACGGGATCAACAATGCTAGGAACTACATCAAGCTCGCTGATAAATTTCCTAATCCATACAGCCTCCTTCGCTGCATTCGCTGCAGCGATATACTCGGCCTCAGTCGTAGAATCAGCAACTGTCTCTTGCTTGGAACTCTTCCAGCTTACAGCTCCTCCATTAAGGCAAAACACAAAACCTGACTGTGACTTTGAGTCATCTCTGTCAGTCTGGAAGCTTGCATCCGTGTAACCCTTTACAATGAGCTCTTCCTCTCCACCAAACACCAAGAATGTATCCTTAGTCCTTCTCAAGTACTTTAGGATATTCTTGACAGCTCTCCAGTGACCATCACTAGGATCAGACTGATACTTGCTAGTCATGCTTAAAGCATATGAGACATCGGGTCGAGTACATAACATTGCATACATGATTGATCCAATTGCCGAAGCATATAGAATAAACTTCATGCGGTCCTTATCTTCCAAAGATTTTGGACACTGGTCCTTAGAGAGACTCACACCATGTGACATGGGTAAGAATCCTTTCTTGGACTCAAGCATGTTGAACCATTTCAACACCTTGTCAATGTATGTACTTTGGGTCAAACCCAGCAACTTCTTCGATCTATCTCTATAGATCTTAATACCAAGTATATAAGTCGCTTCGCCCAAGTCTTTCATAGAAAAGCACTTCCCTAGGTTGTTCTTAACAACTTGCAGGGTCGGAATGTCATTCCCGATCAACAGTATGTCATCTACATACAATATCAGGAAGACAACAATGCTCTCACTAATCTTCTTGTAAACACAAGGCTCATCTTCGTTCTTGATGAAACCAAACTCTTTGATCTTCTCATCAAAATGCAGATTCCAACTTCGAGAAGCTTGTTTCAATCCATAAATGGATCGATTCAACTTGCATATTTTAGTGGCTTCACTTGGAGATACAAAACCCTCCGGTTGTGTCATATACACTTCCTCAAGGAGGTTTCCATTAAGTAAAGCCGTTTTGACGTCCATTTGCCAGATCTCGTAGTCATAATATGTAGCAATAGCAAGTAGAATTCTGATGGACTTGACCATTGCTACAGGGGAAAAGGTTTCATCATAGTCAACACCATGAATTTGCCTGAAACCTTTAGCCACCAGCCGGCCTTTGAATGTCTGTACATTCCCATCCATGTCGGTCTTCTTCTTGAAGACCCATTTGCACCCTATGGGTCGTACCCCTTCAGGTGGTTCCACCAAGGTCCAAACTTGGTTTGTGTACATGGAGTCCATTTCAGATTTCATGGCCTCAGGCCACTTCTCGGAGTCAGGTCCATTCATAGCCTCTTGGTAGGTTGCAGGCTCATCATCATGATCCATAAGCAACACATTACCTATTTGAGTCATGAGAAACCCATATCTCTCAGTCTCAAATCTTGGTCTACCAGATCTACGTAGGACTTGTGTTTCTTGAGCAGGCTCTCCAGCTACAACTTCTTGTAGTCCATGCTCAGATTCCAATTCCTGTTTGTTCATTGTTTGTGGCTCTTGAACTTCTTCAAGTTCTACCTTTGCAGTCTTTCTGGATAAGAACTCTTTCTCCAAAAAGACATCAGTCCTTGCGACAAACACTTTGCCCTCAGACGGTAAGTAGAAGTATTATCCTTTGGTTTCCCTAGGATACCCCACCAGATAATATTTATCTGATTTGGGTTCCAGCTTGTCAGGCATTTGACGTCGCACGTATGCCTCACAACCCCAAATCTTGATGAACGACATACTAGGACACTTCCCAGTCCATATCTCATATGGTGTCTTTAGAACTGTTTTCGTTGGAACTCGATTTAGTGTGAAAGCAGCAGTCTCTAAAGCAAAACCTCAAAAGGAAACGGGCAAATCTACATGACTCATCATCGATCGCACCATGTCTAACAAGGTACGATTCCTCCTCTCGGAAACACCATTATGTTGAGGTGTTCCGGGCGGAATGAGCTGTGATACAATACCAAACTCTTTCAGATGATCACGAAACTCATAACTCAGATATTCGCCACCTCGATCAGATCGGAGTGCTTTTATCCTTTTTCCTAGTTGGTTCTCTACTTCATTCTTAAACACTTTGAACTTTTCAAAGGTCTCGGATTTGTTCTTCATAAGAAACACGTATCCGAATCTACTGAAATCATCAGTAAATGTAACAAAGTAGTAGAACTCACCTATAGCCATAGAACTCATGGGTCCGCATACATCACTATGTATTATACCCAAAAGATCATTAGCCCTCTCATTACAACTAGTGAAAGGAGCTTTCGTCATCTTACCTAATAAACATGACTCGCATCTCTCAAATGATTCATAATCAAATGAGTCCTGTAGTCCATCTTTATGGAGCTTGGATATGCGTTTCTCGTTTATATGGCCTAAACGACAATGCCAAAGGTACGTAGGATTCGAATCATTTGTTTTTAGTCTTTTAGTATTTTCTATGTTATAGATCGGATGGTCTAAGTTCAAAACATATAAACCATTAAAAATTTGGGCAACGCCATAACAAACATCATTCTTATAAATAGAACAATAATTGTTCTTAATTACGAAAGAAAAACCAATCATGTCCAAACATGAAATAGAAATAATGTTTCTAGTTATGGCCGGAACATAATAACAATTATCTAGTTCTATTACAAGCCTCTTGGGCAAAGAAAGACGATACAATCTTCGTCAGTTCCTGCACATTTACACAGCATTCTTCTCCTTGTCAGTTCCTGCACATTTATACAAATGTGAGAACCACATCCGGTATCCAATACCCAGGATGAAGGAGCAGAAAAGTTTATTTCTATAACAAAAATACCTGAAGTGGAAGTCATACTTCCCTTCTTCTTCTGCAGATCTTCTAGATATTGAGGACAGTTCCTCCTCCAGTGCCCTGCCTTACCACAATGGTGGCACTTCCCTTCCTTAGCCAAACCTTTCCTTTTCAGTGCAGAAGACTTGGGATCAAGAGGAGACTTAGATCCAATCTTCGTCTTCTTAGATCCCTTGCCCTTGCCCTTGCTCTTATGCACCATCAATATGGGGCTGGCAGGCTTGACCTTCTTCATGTTATTCTCGGCAGTTCTCAACATGCTAAGGAGCTCGGGCAGTGTCTTTTCTATTTCATTCATGTTATAGTTCAAGACGAACTGCTCATAACTGTCTGTCAACGATTGCAGGATCAGATCCGTGGCCAACTCTTGGCCCATGGGAAAACCCAGTTTTTCAAGGTTCTCTATATACCCAATCATCTTGAGTACGCGAGTCCCTACTGAGTCTCGAGCTCCCATTTTGCACTGAAACAATGCCTTGGTTATGTCAAACCTCTCTTGTCGGGCTTGCCCCCGAACATTTTCTTGAGGTGCCCGATTATCTCATAACCACACATGCTCTCGTGTTGCTTCTGAAGCTCAGAGGACATGGTAGCAAGCATGAGGCATTCCACATCCAAGGTATCATCCTGATACTTCTTGTAAGCATCTCTATCCGCTCTTGAAGCATTTCCGGTCGGCTCTGTGGGGGCTTCACCTTCCAAGACATAGAGCTTGCCCTCTTGCTTGAGAACAATTCTCAGGTTTCTGTACCAGTCAAGGAAGTTCGTCCCGTTGAGCTTGTCCTTCTCAAGAATAGCTCTCAGGGATAGGGTGGAATGAGATCCACTTGCCATGGATATTCTACAAGGAATTTTGCAAAGTGAAATTTTTTGGTACTATATTTCAAAATACATTTTATATATATTTTAATAAGGACTTTTATTAAAGAGCTCCCACTATTTTAATCAAATCAATAACCCTTGATATCGATTCAGAGAGTTTATGCGAGCTACTCTCTTAGTGGACAAGATCCGTATTTCACCAACACCACGAGTCCGCTTTGGCGTTCCTCTCATAATGCGGTTATTTAGGTAGACAACATTTGTCAATTGCATCAATATGCAACTCTTGTATGGTTGGTGAATAACTATTTATTCGCATCCATCATATGGAGCATGCCAACCCTATGCCTCTAGGAACTCAACCTTTGAGGTCACCTAGTTAAGTTAGACCCGATGTCGACAGTGGGATATCACAATTATCCGCTCGCACCCTTACACAGATAGATTAATGCACCTTGCTTTGGCAAGCCCAAACTTCATCGATCGAGGCAGGAAGAGTGTCATCCATCGGAAGGCATCTGAATACTTAATATTAGATAAGGGATTTTTATTTCAAGTGATTAACATTTAATCATGATTAACATTTAATCATGTTTGTCCGGAAAGTCCGCGACCTCCTCTTGCTGTTCAAATTTTTCGGTCTCAGCGGTCTCAGTTTCGGTGACCGCCCAGATCGCCAGCTGCCTCCTCGACTGGAATTTTCTAAGTGCCGAGCGGTCAGAGCAGTGTGAGACCGCCAGCTTAAGCGGTCTGATCGTTTTTGTTTTCTTTGTTATTTGTTTTCCATTTCCCTGCCCTGGCTCTCCTGTATCCCGGGCAGCCCGTAGTTTTCAGTTCTGCCCGTTTGGGCAGCCCCCTCGTCTATAAATAGAGGGGTAGGGGTACCAGAAAAAGGACTTTTGGCTCCGGGGCTCCAGCTTACAACCTGTGTAAGCGGTCTCACTTTTTTTTGATCGCCTTTTCGTGATCGTTTTCCTTTTGTCTCAGCATCTTCTGTCTCAGTAACCTACACTTCGCAGTTTTCTCCCATCCCCCTTTAGTGTGAATTTTGGAGGTACCATTTTTGGCACCAACAGAACGAACACGCGACCTTCAGATTCGAAGTGTTAGGTGAAATTCAGACTTTCAAGATGGCAGATCGTCGTAGAGGTCGTCCTTTGCGATCTCCCAGTGTTCCCCCTTCCGATCACAATCTGTTAGAAGCGATGGAGCGCCGCTTCGAGCTTCGTGTTGAGCAGGCTCTCCGTGAGGCCGCCCGAGCCAGGCAGGACGCTGCCGCTGTTCAGCAAGAGATCGCGCGGTCTCAGCAAGAGGCCGCTCGAGATCGGCAGGAAGTTGTCCGGACTCAGCAGGAGTCCGCGAAGCAGATCGAGGCCATGAACCAGGTTCTGGCCGCGATCTCCCAGAAGATCCTTCCTCAATCCCCTCAGATCGCTACCCCTGACCGCATGGCAAGCGGTCACCCTAGTGATCATCCCGTTTTCCAGCCCGCAGCTCCTCAGCGATCTCAGCATGAGGAGTTTGCCGCCCGTCGAAATTCTTTCCGAGCCGCAGCCCAGGGGCCTCCGGCTCAGACCTTGAATTTTGAAGAAGGGTTTGCTTACCCTCAAGATCCTCCAGCTCCTTTTCTTCCTCCAGGACCTTCTGTTTTTGGGGAGCCTTCCCCCTTTACTGATGAGATTCATCGGGATCCAATTCCTCATGGATTCAGAGAGCCCCGTCTTCCTGTGTATACAGGAGAGACCGACCCGATGTGTCATCTCCAAGCCTTCGAGTCTGCCGTTGCCCTCAGGACCATTTCAGATGGAGTGAGGTGCAAGCTGATGGTTACCTCCTTCGATGGGTCAGCCATGGAATGGTTCTATAAGCTGCCAAGTCAATCTATCCCAAGCTTTGCCGCCTTGAGGCAAGAGCTCCTCCTGAGGTTCGCCACCGCAAAGAAAAGGAAGAGTGGTCCTGCGACCCTCTTCAAAATTAAGCAAGGGGACAACGAGACTGCAGCGCATTTCGTTGATCGCTTTTAGAAGGAGATCTTGGGAGTCAGAGACATGGATCCCGAGCTCTATATGGTGGCTTTGATCAGCGGCCTGCAGGAGGGTCCTCTGAAGTTTAAAGTCACAACCAAGGAACCTAGCTCCTATCAGGAGCTGATCAGCATTGCCAATCGCTACATAGAAGGGGAGATCAACAACCCCACCTATGTTAGCAACCTGACCAACAGAGCCACTCAGAAAGGCTCTGCAGGATTCTATCCTGCGACATCTTCCTCAAAACCTCGGCAAGAGCTTCCACCTCCGGCCCTGAGAGGTAAGAATTACCGAAACAACCGCTTCAACCGAGGTAATCAATCTTTCCCACCTCAAAATTCATTTCTTCAAACCCCCGCTACTCCTGCTCCGCAAGTCACCCCCATCCACCAGATCCAGTATGCTCAACCTCCTATTCTACCCGTTCCTTCATTTTACAATGAATCCCAAGAGTCCTTCACAGACTTTGGTGTTCCTATGAATGAAGTGCTTCAAATCCTTCAGAAGCAGCCCTTTTTTAAGAGGCCAGCTCCGCTGAATTCAGACCCAAAAACCAGAAACCCCACTCTCTACTGTGAGTATCACAGAGATAGGGGGCATTTGACAGAGGATTGTAGAGCTCTCCGCCTATTTTTAGAGAACTTATTGAAGGAGGGAAAGCTCCGCGATCTCATTCAAAAGAATGACTCTGCCAAAGCTTCAACCTCCAAGGCCAAGGAGGTAGCAGAAGTTCACTGGGAGTGCGAAGAAGTAGATGATGTTGGCCATCTGGGCAACATCGGTTTTCCCAGTGAATGCGTGGACGCTAATGATGAAGGTGCCTTGGGCAACCTATTCTGCATCCATGGGGGTGCAGGGCCGGAGTCCTCGAGAAAGGCAAGTCTGAAGAGGGTTTACCAGTCAGAGGTTGCTGCTACCTCTTCGGCTCCGGTTCGAGGGACAGTCACTTTTGGAGATGAAGATCTTCCTCAGACCGCGAATCCCTTTGATGATGCAGTCGTCATCAAAGCTGTAATCGAAAATTATACAGTGGAAAAAATTCTAATAGATACGGGGAGCTCAGTCAATGTGCTTTTCAAGCCTGCCTTTGAGGCGTTAAAAACAGGTAAAACCCTCCTTTCAACTGAAGGCCCCCTCTATGGTTTTTCAGGAGAAAAGAAAGAGGTGGAAGGACTCGTCACCCTTTCTGTGGTTTTGGGAGGGATAGTGAAGTTGGTCAAATTCATAGTCGTTGATGCTCCCAGTAGCTACAACGCCATCTTTGGAAGACCCTTCCTAAATGCCTATCAAGCCATCGTCTCTACCTACCATCAAGCGGTGAAGTTCGCCTTGAACGGCAAACAACACCGAATCAGGAGCAACCCAAGGAAGGCCAGGGAATGCTATGTAAAGACGGTCAACATGATCGTATCCTCTCCTCAAGAAATCATGATGGCTGAATTAGTCGAAGCTCCTGAACGAGTTCCAGTTGCAGAAGAAATTGAGGAGGATGCAAGAGATGGAGTTCGCTTGGAACCTGCCCAAGCAACTCAGAAGGTCCAAATCAGCGAGGAAGATGAGGGCAAGAGCCTCTCCATCAACGCTGAATTATCTGAAGCTGACAAGGGCCAGCTCATCTTTTGTCTTCTGCAAAATTTAGATATCTTCGCTTGGTCGGCAGACGACATGCCTGGGGTGGATCCAGATGTTGCTTGCCATCACCTCAACATCAGCCCAAACGTCATCCCAATCCAGCAGAAGAAGAGGACTGTTGCAACCACCCTGGCTCAGCCTATCCGTGAGGAAGTGGAGAAGCTCCTGAGGGCAAAGTTCATCAAACCGATCCAATATCCTGAGTGGGTGTCAAACGTTGTAATGGTAACAAAGCCAGGTGGAAAGTGGAGGATGTGTGTCGACTTTACTAAGCTCAATAAAGCTTGCCCCAAGGATTGCTACCCCTTGCCTCAGATAGATTCCTTAGTAGATTCTGCGGTAGGTTATTCTTTTATGAATTTTTCAGATGCGTTTTCAGGTTATCATCAAATCAGGATGCATAAACCAGATATTCCCCATACTTCATTCATCACAAATGATGGTTGCTTTTGTTATCTCGTAATGCCTTTCGGGCTAAAGAATGCTGGAGCGACCTATCAGAAAATGATGGATACAGTGTTTAGAAGTCAAAAAGGAAGAAACCTCGAGGTATATGTTGATGATCTCTTGATAAAAAGTAAACTATTCTCTTCTCATCTTAGAGACCTCTCGGAAACCTTTGCAACCCTTCGAACTTTCAATATGAGGTTGAACCCGTTGAAGTGCGTTTTCGGGGCAAGTAAAGGAAAATTCCTGGGTCATCTCCTTACTCAAGAAGGGTTGGAACCCAATCCTGACAAAGTGAAAGCTATTCTGGAAATGCCACCTCCCAAATCCCCAAAAGAAATTCAGCAGTTGGGAGGAAGGATGGCGGGCTTATGTCGCTTTATCTCCCGTTCAGGAGATAAGAGTGCGCCTTTCTTTAAAACCCTTCGAGGAAGGAGTAGGTTCGAGTGGACAAAGGAATGTGATGATGCTTTCACTCAGCTGAAGAAGCAATTGACATCAACTCCTTTGCTTCAAAGCCCGCGAGAGGGGGAAAACCTATTTCTATATTTAGGAGTCGGAGCCGACGCCATAAGCTCTGTCCTGGTTTGAGAGGAGAAAAAGAAACAATTTCCGGTCTATTACGTGAGTCGAATCCTGAAGAATGCAGAGACTCGTTATCCTATTCTCGAAAAGTTGGCTTTAATGCTTATAACTTCAGCAAGAAGACTAAGGCCATATTTTCAAGCTCACTCAATTTTAGTCGTTACTGATCTTCCATTGAAGAGTGTCTTGGAGAGGCCGGAGCATTCAGGCAGATTGGCAAAGTGGGCGATTGAGCTCAGTGAGTTTGACATATCTTATGTTCCAAGAATAGCAATCAAAGCTCAAGTCTTAGCAGACTTCATGGTGGATGCTAAAGAAGTTGAGTCGCAGAAGGGGGTCGGAGTACCCCTTGCCTGGAAAATCTTCGTGGATGGAGCCTCAGGGAAAAATTCTTCCGGGGCAGGAGTTGTCTTAATCAACCCAAATGGAGTAAGGCTGGATCAAGCACTGAAGTTCTATTTTCAAGTAACAAACAATCAAGCGGAATATGAGGCTTTGCTAGCCGGTCTTAAGTTTGCCAGGGAATTGGGGATTGATGATGTCGAAGTTTTCACAGATTCTTTGGTGATGGCTTCTCAAGTAAATGGGACTTTCGAGACTAGAGATAGTATCTTGAAGCAGTATTTGACTCTGGTAAAAATTGAGGTTGGGAAGTTCAAAAGCTTTACTATCAATCATATCCCAAGGGGTGAGAATGTGGAAGCAGATGAGTTGGCAAAATTTGGGCTTCTTTCAGGGGGAACAACTTCGGAGTTGTTTCGCCCGGCAATTGAGGAAGGAGAGGTCATGGAGATTGATCAGCATCAGTCTTGGATGGATCCGTTTGTTCTTTATCTTTCAACTGGAGAGCTCCATTCTTCAATAAAGGATAGGAAAAGGTTTAAACGGAAAGAGGCTAACTATTATCTTGTTGCAGGAGTGCTCTATAGGAGAACTTTCCTTTCACCACTAGCACGGTGTGTTTCGAAGGAGGAGATTCCAGCGGTACTTCAGGAGGTCCATTCTGGAGAATGTGGAAGTCACTCCGGAGCCAGGACATTGGAAAAAATAATTCTAAGGCAAGGTTATTTTTGGCCTCAAATGAGGAAAGATGCGGAAAAATTTGCTAAGAAATGTGTAAAGTGCCAGAAGTTTGCTCCTCTCCAAAATCAGTCGGCTCAACAACTCAAGTCAATAGCAACTCCATGGCCATTTGCAGTTTGGGGAATGGATTTGATTGGACCTTTCCCTATGGCAAGCGGGCAACGACGATATATTATAGTCATGATTGACTATTTCAGCAAATGGATAGAAGCAAAGGCATTGGCTAAAATTACCACTCAAGCCGTGAAAAACTTTATTTGGGGAGAGATAGTATGTCGACACTGGATTCCAATGGCAATCATCACGGATAATGGTTCTCAATTCAACAATTCAACTCTTATTAGTTTCTGCAAGCAAATTGGCATTGAGTTACGTTTCGCTTCCGTACATCATCCTAGAAGCAATGGGCAGGTAGAGGCCGCCAACAAACTCATCATAAATCTCTTGAAAAAGAAGGTAGAAAACGTTAGAGGCAACTGGGCAGAACAACTACCTTCCGTCTTATGGGCCTTGAGGACGACTCCGAGTTCTGCTACTGGGGAAACTCCGTTCAAATTATCACACGGTTCCGAAGCCCTTATTCCGGTAGAATTTGAAGTGAAGAGCCCAAGAGTATTATTGGCACAACAAAATCAAATCGAGTGGATGGAAGAAAATGATGAAGAGTTAAAATGCAGCCTTGATTTAATTGAGGAATTAAGAGACACTGCAATCATTAGACAGGAAGAGGTGAAAAGAAGAATGGCAAGGTTGTTCAATAAAAATGTAAGAACCAAAGAATTCGCTGTTGGAGATCTAGTCTTGAAGAAAGTAAATGCAGCAGCAAGAGCTGGTTCAGTTGGAAAGCTTAATACGAATTGGGCAGGGCCGTTCGTGGTAAAGAATGTGCTTAAAATGGTGCTTACCATCTCCAAACTTATGAAGGAGAAGAGTTGCCTCATTCCTGGAGCGGAGATGATCTTAAGCTTTTCTTCTCTTAAATGTTCGTATCTAATTCACTCATTCTATGTTCTTAATTCTTTTCTTTTCTTAAACATCACACAGGTATCACCAAAGCATTCGTAATGTAAGTAATAGATGACAAGTCTTAAAAATAAGTTGATCTTTGAAAAATCAAAAACCTGTCAAGTGAGATATCGACGGATCCTACTATCTTCCCCCTTGACTTGTTAGCTCGACGTGTAATTCTGCCAGGACCACAGATGTCGGGGAGATTTTGAATCTGTGTAGCAGTAGCTCGCCAAGCTCGAGCGGTGGAAGTTTAGGATACCGGGTCCTTGCTGACATCTGGCACACCTCAGCGTTTCAAGGAGGTCTAGGTGGCTGGCTCAGCTCTGTCATGCATTGAAAAGGACATTGTTACAATCTTAATGATCTTTCAGGGAAAGCAATGTCGGTGTAGCCTCCGCGGCATGACCACACCTGCCCTACCGATCATTTCGGTTTGTAACTCTCGAATACTCGTTGAAGCGTGGTTAGGTAAGGGGCGGCAAGAAACATCTATGACCGTCACCTGAACCTTGGATTGGCAAATTTGCAACAAACTCAGCAATCCTTTAAGAAAAGGAGTGTCGGTATAGCCTCCGCGGCATGACCACACCATCCCTTTGGGTCATTTTCAAGATCCATCCCTCTATTTTTACCATAAAGGTCTTATTCATTCCTTTGTATTGGGATCGGGCGGTCAGCAGTTTATGAGACCGCATGTTCTTCTCTTTTACAAAGAGCGATGGCTTTTATGATCGTCGGATGAAATTTTTTCAGGATAGTTGAGGTCGCTATTTGTGAATCTCCTATGCCAGCTTGATAGAGTTCGGCCCGGTCTCAGTAAGATCGAGATTCCGATATTCCCTGTTATTCAAAGTTACATGGAGTAGACATGATGCTTTGTTTCCCGTCGAGTTGGGTTTTTTTTTTCTTCAGAAAGGGCGGTCTGAATAAAATATGATCGCTGACTGGAGATTTATGAAGGGGTATTCTTTTCACAATCTTGGTTATCAAGGGGCCGTCAAATGGATTTCCTGTCATTTAGGCGCCGATCATCCAGAGTTCAATAAAGTTCAAATCATATTCAAGATATAGTTTTCATATATCGCGACCTGTGTAATATGAGACCGCATGACTATTGTGAATAAGTTGGTTATTTTCAAATCATAGATAAGTTGTAGAATTTCTTTCAGCGATCTGGTTATCTCGAGACCGCAGAGTAATTTGTGTTTATGCAGAATCAGTTTCTTTTAAAAGTCTTTGGTGTTTTTTCCAAGAGATCGCTCAAGTTTTTTAAATGATTGATATAAAATTATGATAAACTCGAGGCATTGAGATCGAATGCCAATTTTAAATTCAGAAGAACAAATAAATATATGCATCCAAAACAAACTTATTCACTTAGGCAAAATCCAACAGATATCAAATTTATATATATATTCCGAAAATTCAGTTACAACAAGACCGCTCGGTCTCCAAAAAGGGAAGTTATTACAATTCACTCCTTCTTTGATCTCTTGGGAGATCGCTCGTCTAGAGAAGTAGAATCAGTGTCTCCAGAAGATTCTTCCGAGCCCTCTCCTGGAACTTTTGACCCAGAGCTTGAGGCCGCTCCTGAGCTCGTATCCTGGCCTTCCACATATTGGCTGCCGCTCAGCTGGTCTTCATCTTCAATCACGACGTCTTCCTCGTCGTCGGCGGACTCTTCAGTAGTCAAAGATTGTTCAGCAATTCTTCTTGCCGCCTGAGGGAAAAGAGCAGCAAAGGTTGTATCTTTGTAATCCTCAGAAAGACCGCCTCGATTTCGGAGCTCCGTGATTACTTGCTCGGCGGTCTCCCTTACGTGGTGCGCCATTGCTCTCTTAAAATCAGGATTATGGATGTCGTAGGCCATTTCCTTCGCCCGCTGAAGAAAAGAGATGATCAGATCGCGCGGTCTAAACGAGTTCGGGAAAAACATTTAGTAAGAGATATAATACCAGCAGATCTTCATTTTCCTTCAAGACGCTTCGGAGAGTTCGCCCCATATGATGCTGAAGAGTGACATTCCGAAGGGCCGTTTGAGCACAGATATCTGGAAGCAGGTCGGTCTCGATATCAAAAATCTCAGCCGTATTGTTCTTTCCGTATAAGGCCGCGGTCACAGCAGTAGCGTGGTGGGTCAGTTTCCCGCTCCAGAGGGGGAGATCGGTAGAAACTCTCACGGTCTTTCCTTTGGCGCCCCATTTGAGTAAAGGTTTGCCTTTTAAGTCTTTTTGATGACGCATATAGCCATGCAGAGGAAATGGCTCCGCAGCGGTCTTAGAAGAATTACCGGTCTCAGCGGTCTGAAATTTTTCTTCTCTCTTCAATCTTCTTTCCCTTTGGGTAAGTACTCCTTCAGCAGGTGCTACCGGGTCCTTCGTTGGGATCGTAAAGGATGCTGAAAATGGAAAGTTAGAGAAATAAAGAAAAACGTGTAAGCAATACTGGGGGATCATTGGAAACAACTCACTTTCTTCAGGAACGATCTCAGCGATCTCAGGCCAGATCGCCAGATAATGAGTGAGATCCAGGCGCTTTCCAGCCAGAAATGCCAGAATCCTTAACTCTTCCTTCGAGATCGATTTGCTCTTCTGAAAGATCTTGTCAGGTCGCGGAGAAGGGCGACTCTTGAGACCGCCAAGATCGCCTTCGAACACAAGGAACCTCTCTGTCCAGAAGGGAACCTTGTTTGGAAGATTGAGAACTTTGAATCCTTCAGTAGAAAAGTATATTAACCCTTTGAATTCTTCATTCTTTTGACCTTCTTTCAGGACCTTAGCAGTAAAGGACGCACGGAAGAGCGCCATCGTGAATTTTATCCTCTCCGATCTCAGGTAATTTATAAAAACACTAATAAGACCGATCGAGTTCGGCGGCAGCTGGGCGAGCACCAGCCCATAATAATCCATGATCTCCAAGAACTCCCAAGGGAGAGGAATCCTCAACCCGCACTCAAAGTGATCAATAGGGATGATGAACTTCTTCTCCTCCCCGAAACTGAGTCCTTCGGTCTCAGTTGGCGGTCTCACGACAATTTGAGTCTGGATCATGTGCTTCTTCAAGAACTCAACATATTCCTCTTTTGAAAGGTGGCAAGGTTTGTGTTCGGCTCTGAGGAAAATTAAGGAAGCAGTGGCTCGAGCGGACACCATTCTTGGAGATCGCTGTGACCGGTGCTTAGGGCGCATACAAAAGATATAAAATAAAATCCAAAAGGGCGGCTATTTATAGTTGGCGAATGATGACTTCGTCATCATTACTTTTTCTCGAAGACCGCCCAGTGAAATCTCTCGGATCGCCAAAACCTGTAAGGAAGCCAATGAGGTACTGGCATCTTTTCAACCTCAAAAGAGAGAGACCGCAACATTTCAGATCACAGTACAAACAAGCAATACAAAATAGCAAAACATCACAGCAGAATAGGAGATCGCAAGCAAAAGGAATTAAAAACGTGTTATACAACAATTGTTCATCATATTACAAAATCATGTGAAAGCGGAACGTCAAATGTTTATTTCGAATGAGGCCTCTTTCTTCCTACAAAGGCCGCGATGTCCTGCATCTCATTGATAGAGCTGAAGGCCGTAGCAAGACCCTGGTTCGCGTTCATCGCAGCCCGGTGAATCTTTGACATTTCTTTGTCAACTATTTCCATGGGGACAACCATGATCTCGGAGCTCGGCCTCATATCCAGGTGATCGCCAGGTGGTCCCGGTCTCATCGACATTCTCGCAGTGCCGCCCCTTAACGCAGCAACCTCGGCAGACAAAGCGGCAGATTTTCCCTTGTAATATTCAACGTCTTTCTCAGATCGACGGAGTGCTTGAGTAAGTTCGCCAATCTTGAGACCGCTCGCCTCTTCCGCTTTTCGGTGTGATTGGATGAGCTCGTCGGCTGGGTCATAAGCTGCGCGAAGCTTCTCTTCAAGGCCGCGGATCTGATCATGATAGGCGCGTTCCCGGACCAACATAGACCGAACATCCTCAAACATAGGATTGAGGATATTGGCAAGTTGGTCGGAGATCGCAACCCTCCGCGCCGGAAGTTCCCCCTCTTCCATCTCAAGAATGTTTTCATCTGCGAACAAAAGAGCAAAGGTTAGTTCAGTTTTCAGAAACTCAGAATAATAAGGTCCGCAAAGAAAGAATACTTGGAAAGGAATCAAGACCGCGGTCATGCAGCATATTTTCAATATTAATTGTGACCGTTGGTTCTGCGGTCAGTACGAGGCGGTCTGATCCCCTCAAGCGTTCGAGGTTCATTCTTTCCAACTCTCTTTTTTGCGACCTCTCTCCTTCTTTTCTTCTCCTCTTTAACTCCGCATTACTAACAAGGATATCGTCAGTTTCAAAGATAACGACCTCATGTTTTCGTTCCGGAGAATCAGGTCGAACCATTGGAAGAGGAAGATTTTCTAACGATCTGGCCATGATCAATGCCTTACCAGTTCGCAGAGCGGAAACCGCATTTGCGCGGTCTTCTGCTGCTCGGTTTAGTTCCGCCTCTTGAGCAGCAGAAAGGGTTGGAAGACCGCTTGATAGTGCAACCTTTTCCTTGGCAATCTGCCGGCTTTTTTCTTCTGCCTCCAGTTCGGAAGCCATTCTCTTTTGTTCCTCGACGGCCGATAGGGCCGCCTTTTTCTCTTCTTTCTTTCTTTTCGCAGCGGCCTGGGCTGCCTTCCTCTCTTCGTCTTCTTTCTTTTTCTTTGCAGCGGCTTGGGCTGCCTCTTTTTCTTCTTCTTCTTCTTTCTTTGCAGCGGTCTGGGCTGCCATCCTCTCTTCTTCCTTTTTCTTCGCTGCGACCTGAGCCGCCTTCTCTTCTTCCATCTTCTTCTTCTCCTCCTGTTCGGCGGCGATCCTACCTGCTTCCGCCTCTTTTCTTTCCCTCTCTTCTCGATCCCTCCTTTCCCTATCTTCTCTCAGCTTCGCTTTAGCAGCGGCGATCTCCTTTTCTTTTTCCAAAATCTCTTTTTCAGCAGCGGCTGTTCTAAGACGTTCCGCCTCAAAAGGGTCAAGCACCTGTAAGGAAGAACAAGAAAAATCATTAGAAGAATCTCCTTCAAGGTAGGCGATCAGTTCAGGATCGGCCTCCCTTGAAAAAGCTGAGATCGCTGAAAAAGAAAGGAGATCGGCCGCATCATTTACCTTCAAAGGAGCATTCTCAGGATCCTTGAGGTCACCACCCTCGGATTGAGCGATCGTCTTAGGAGCGGTCACCCCTTTGACATCGTCATTTTTTGGCTTTTTAGCACTTTGAGTAGAAGGATTTGAATTTTTTCTTTTACTCGCTTTGGAAGAATCCAGAGAATTGCCTAACTGTTGCATAATTTTTTCAGCTTCAGCCTTTTGCTCCCGCAGCCCAGCCAGGATAACCTCTGTGGAAGCGGTCTCATTATGTTGAACGGTGGTCAGACCGAGCGCCTCCACGGTTTTCTGGAAATTAAAAGAAATGGAAAAATCAGGAAGGATCAGTTCAGGCCCTGAAGAACTAGATGATGAAACAGCAGCAACGCGATGTAGTGAAACCTCATTTTCGGAAAGAACAGTGATTTTCTCCGGAGAAGGTCGCGCAGTCTCCTTGGACGTGCCCGCCTCCGGTGAAGTCTTAGCAACTTTCACAACCTTTTTCGAAGTAGCGGTCTTCCTCTTCTTCTTCTTTTCAGAGGAGTCCTTTCCCGGAGAGTCGAACACAGACAACAATGTTGACATTATCGAGCTCGACTTATCTACTTTTTTAAGACCGCTTGTAAGGTAAGCTCGTTTACTTTTTCAGGAAGTTATGATTTCACATACCATCGGAGGGTTATTTATAGCCCGGGGGGCATTGATGGCGATCGCGGTCTCAGCGGTCAAAGCTTACATTTTCGAAGTTCCAGGAGCAACTTAAAAATGTGCGGGGATTATGTTTGTCCGGAAAGTCCGCGACCTCCTCTTGCTGTTCAAATTTTTCGGTCTCAGCGGTCTCAGTTTCGGTGACCGCCCAGATCGCCAGCTGCCTCCTCGACTGGAATTTTCTAAGTGCCGAGCGGTCAGAGCAGTGTGAGACCGCCAGCTTAAGCGGTCTGATCGTTTTTGTTTTCTTTGTTATTTGTTTTCCATTTCCCTGCCCTGGCTCTCCTGTATCCCGGGCAGCCCGTAGTTTTCAGTTCTGCCCATTTGGGCAGCCCCCTCGTCTATAAATAGAGGGGTAGGGGTACCAGAAAAAGGACTTTTGGCTCCGGGGCTCCAGCTTACAACCTGTGTAAGCGGTCTCACTTTTTTGTGATCACCTTTTCGTGATCGTTTTCCTTTTATCTCAGCATCTTCTGTCTCAGTAACCTACACTTCGCAGTTTTCTCCCATCCCCCTTTAGTGTGAATTTTGGAGGTACCATTTTAGGCACCAACAAATCATAGTGCACAATCAGAAAATAAAATTACAACATTCACATTCCAGATACATCCCAGATGTGCACAAAAAATGTCTATCAACACTTTGACAAAACAGGGCTAAATCTAAGCATTCAGAACACTTCTAAATCTCTAGATTTACATGCATTGGACATATGAACAACAACTCCACTTGTGCAGTAGACAAGCTCGTCTCTCATGTCAGATTCAATAATCTAAACATTTGGTTTAACAAACCATTTTGAGGGACAGTTACTGCAGAGGAGAAACAACCTCTGAAACATGAAAATCGCAACGCAATCACATGCGTTCCTGGCGGGGTTCCAAGGGGCCGCGCCCCTGGCGGGGTCTTAGGGGCAGAGCCCCTAACGGGGTCCAAGGGGCGGCACCCCTGGCGGTGGTATCAGCGAGCGGGGTCAAGGGGGCAGAGCCCTTGCGGGGTGCGGGGCAGAGCCCCGACCAAATTTTTGAAATCCCACCACCAGAAACCACACAAAATCACATCAAATGTGATATTCCAAGAAGAAATTAGGGCATTTATAATGCTTCTAAATGTCCTAATTTACACGCACTTGACCGCAACCTAGCTCTGATACCACTGTTGGGTTTTCTATACCCCTCGAAACAAGAACAACCCAAAAGAAGCTAACAGATCTTGCGGTTTTCATGATTCAAGAGAATAAGCAAATCGAAATACAAAGTACCTTTGCGGGATTGAGTCAACACTCAACCAAGGTCTTCCAAAGAGAAATCCGAAAGTTGAGTTCCAAGAACCGAAATGTATCGGCGCCTCTACAGCGATCCACACGAACGATGGAGAACCCTAGCTTCTTATCGTACAAGAACTAGGTCGGAGAAGGAAGCTCTCAACGTCCCCACGGACTGCTAGATCCGATCCAGGGGAGGCGGCGACTGACGGCAGTGACTAGCGGCGGCAGAAAATGATCGGCGGATGGGAAGAACGAGAAGCCTTCACGCAGAACAGTTCCGGTCGGCCGTTCGTCCAAAATCGCTAACGGATTAAGTCTTAGTAAACCTAGAATCGCAAGCCCTTTTATACTTAAACGCATAAATCAGGCTATCCGCAGACCAGAACATTTCTGTCCAGATTTATATTCGCTGAATTCGACTAATCACTATAAACAAATTCGACTCAGATTCGGCGAAACCAATTCAACGAATTCGTCTATATAATTTCGGCTATATAAATTCGGCGAAACCCTTTCGTCGAACTGACATGATTCGGCTAAACCCTTTAGTCGAGTCAGTCACAATTTGGTTAATCACATTAGCAGAATCTACCTAGTCGAAAACAACATTATTCGGTTAATCACATTAGCCGAATTTGACACTATTCGGTTAAACCCTTTAGCCGAATTTGTCAACTATAAACCCTATTCGTTTAAACCCTTTAAACGATTTCCCGTTGAGACATTCTCAACTTAATTTCAAGCAGTCATAGGATTGGTCCTCCACTCATATCCAATATGAGTAAGGCCAACACAATCCTTTCTCCAATTTCTCCAAACGCTTTTATGTGCGACTATATAGGCTCATATTGCGTTGGCAGCAAGACTAACTATTGATTGCTTTGAGATCACCTTAAAACTCCAACAGGCGTGACATCCAAGTCACGGTCGGGACCCTGCCACCAGCTGCCATCACGCCTGCCACGTCATTTAAAGTTACACGCCCTAGGTCACGGGCGTGACTCGCCCCGCGCTCCTTCCCGCCGAAGATTCCCGCCAGAAGCCAGATTTTAAGATTACACACCCCAGATCACGGGCGTGACCTAGGGCGTGACACGGCTGAAACGCTCGCATTTACTCCAGAAGGCGCCACCTTCGCTGCTGCTTCGATCACGCCCCTTACACGCCCTTGGTCACGGGCGTGACCAAGGGCGTGTAACCACAACTTTTCAGCTATATAAAGCCAACTCCAGCAGATGTTGAAGGACGAATTTTGGGATTTCAAATCTCCTTTTCTTGTTTTATTTTCATGTTTTTAGTAGCTCTTGTACGTCTTTTTCTTATTAGCATTTGTAATTTTCAATGCAATAGTTGTAATTTCCTTTTCATAGTTTGTAATCTCTTTTGCATTTCAATAAAATAAAATAGTTCTCTTTCTCTTTTCCACTCTCTCTTTTATGATGTTCCTTTTTATTTTCGTTAATTCCTCCATCTCCATGAGTAACTAAAATATTATTAGTACTCGATCGAGATGATCCAAGGAATGATATAAGTCATAAAATAATTTATAGTTGTTATTTCTCTTTTCGAAAATGCTTAAGATTTACCCTTGATTTTAAGATAACGAGATTATATTTTCGATATATAATTCTTGTTCTTGTTTTCGTTCTATAGTTAGCCGAGAGGCTCATAAGACGAATCGATCACTCAGGGATAAAAAAGAGTAGAATGCAATCCTCGAGATAGGACGACGTTACCCTTCCGGATTGTAGTAAAAGCCAATAACGGGATTCACTTAGATAAGGCGAGTTTTAGGGGTTTCGATTCTAGAACGAGAGTTCGATTGATCAACCTAAACTCAGTTGAGCGCATCCTCGAGAGAGGTGCGTTAATAATTTGGGAACCTCCACGGTCAAAGCTATTTTATTAAGAGAATGCGCTTTTATTCTTTGTACTTATTTTTATCTCCATGGTGATTCATAGATCGAGCGCTAATCGTTCTTTTAATTCTTATTTTAATTTTCCATTAGCAAAACCAACCTCAAGTTTTAATTGATAAAATAATAGAGATTTTCTTGAAGTAAGAGTACTCAACCGCCCCGAGTCTAATACGACCTTGTTTTTATAACTTATACTACGTTCGACACGGTACACTTGCCATTGTCATTTGCAGATATAGTTTTGCTCCATCAAGTTTTTGGCGCCGTTGCCGGGAAACACGGATGATATTTCGAAAAAAGAAATATTTATTAATTTTATCGTTCTCTTTCTTCTCCCCCTTCTCTTTAAAATTTAAAAAATTTAAAAGGCAAAATTTAAATTCTCGGAAAGGACGCTTTGGGCTTGAATTCCCATCTCGGCCTCTAGTACCTTGCGAGCCCTTCACCGGGTTGACCTTGGGAAGTCCGGGACTAATTTAACCCGCTTTTTGAAAAAAAATATATAATAAAAATATTTTTAAAATTCCATTTATTTAAGTGAAAGTTGTTTCCTTTTTTTTCTTATTATGAAATTAGTAGAAGCGGCCGTTAAAATTACTGTGCTTCGAAACCAAATTGAACTCTTACAAGCCGCACGAAGGCGCCAGTTTAGTTGTTGTTATTATTGTGGTGAGCCTCATCAAAGTGAGGAATGTTATTTACATTCATATTCTCAAAATAATTATTATGAAAATAATTATCCTCAATATTATGCAAATAATTTTGATTATAATTACGATCATAATTTTTCCTCTTTTCATGAAAATAATTTTTCAAACTTTGATGAAAATAAATTTTCTAATTTTAATGAGAATAATTTTTCGACGTTTAATAATTGATCTTCTAGCTCCGAAGTAGATTATTCCTCGTGGCAAGCTCACCCGGATAGTTCTCGGAGCAATGAAGATGAATCTTAGATCCGAATCTTTGTTTTTCTTCTTATACACCGCAATTTTCGTTCTCTAATTTTGGGGAAATTTCGCAAATTCAAATAGATACTTCCCCCCATAATTTAGAGGAAAATATTATCTCGTCTAGTGTGTTTTATAATTTTCATGAGAATAATTTTTCATCTTCTAATAATTTTTCTTCTAGCCCCGAAGTAGATTATTCTTGGTGGCAAGGTCACCCGGATACCTTTCGAAGCGATGAAGAAAAATCTTTTGATCTGAATTCTTGTTCATATTCTTTTGCGCCGCAACCTTCGTACTCTAATTTTGAGGAATGCCCGCCGATTCAAATAGATACTTCCCCCCCCCCCCCCCCCAAATTTAGAGGAAAATTTTATTTCTTCTAGTATTTTTCTCCATCTTTGGATAATTTAGATATGGAGGAACATGTGGTTTCATGTAATCCCATAACTTCTTTTATCGAAGATGAAGAAAAATTACTTTACCAAGAATTTCTTAAAGTTATGGGCACCCCGGATGAAATAGAAGAAGAACAAGTTTCTTCCCCTACTTCACCCAGATTTTATTTTCTTTGTCATGAATATTCACGAATTTCTTCTATCAAACCAAAAATTGATGAAAATTTTGTGTCCGAAAATTTTATTCCACTTGGTAACGCACTAGATTTTTCAAAAGAAAATTTAATTTTAGAAAAGGAACAACCAGAGCTTAATCATTTATTTTCGCAAGCGCCTCCTCCTTGCGAAAAATTATCTGACACGTTTAATTGTGATTCTCTTTATACTAATAATTTCCAGGTTGAAGATGAGCAATTGCTACCCCAATTAATTGATGATCCCTATACCGCCATCTTTATAAATTCAAATCACCTCAGGTATGTATAGGTGATTTGGATTTGCATATTCAAGAAAAAGGACAAACGGAGAATTACACGTTAAGCGGAGGAGTAGCCGTGCGACTAACGTCGGCATATTCACCTACGCGTGAATTAGGGGAGTTGCATGTTCACTTCTCATTTAATTTTCCTTTTTCCTAACAATAACCGTCTAGCTTAGAGACGGGAAAAAGAAAGCGCTCTTGGGAGGCACCCTTTGCTTATCTTTAATTCTATGTATTTTTCTTTTAAAAGTTTTTTTTTCAAAGATTTCTTCATACTTAGTTTTAATCATTGGGGACAATGTTTAATTTTAAGTATGGGGGTGTAGCTTTGCATTCACAGTATTTTTATTTGAAAAAATATATAAAAATTATAAAAAACTAATTTCTTGGAAAAGGCATTTTGGGATTGAACTCCCATCACAGCTCCTAGTACCTTGCGAACCCTTCACCGGGTAGCCCTCGGGAAGTCCAAGATATAATATTTATAAAAAAATAAAAATAATAAATACGCCTAGCCTTGTTGTTTTTATTCTTCTAGAAATTTAGTTTGAGGTTTGATTATAAGTATTCTTTCATTTTTGATTTAGCTAATATTTTGTTTTATCAGAATTTGTTAAATTTAAATTTGAAGTAATTTGGTATTAAGAAATATTATAAGTTTTTAATTTGATTAGAGAATCTATTTAGCACTACTTCTCCTTTTAATTTTAAATAGCTTCACTTTGTGGTAAATTGGCTAAACATCTCTAGATTTTTTATTATATTCGATATTTACTTTAAGATCTTAGGAAATTTCATTCCACTAAAAAGTTGCTCTCAAAATAGTTTAATTTATATACTAGAAGTATTTCTTTACCCTTGGTAAACATATGTATTTTTTTCTTTTCCCCTATTGTTAGATCATATGTCATGGGAATAAGGAGATGTTAGTTCTTTATTCTCTGGTAAACATATGCAACCCAAAAATAAAAATGAAGAGAGAAAAAATGTGTATATGTCATGGAAATGACAGGATAATAGTCTATCATTCTCTGGTATTACATATACTAAAACAAAAAAAAGGGGTTGAGAGGATAAAATTCATCACCCCAATCAAAAACCTCTTCATATCCTTTGTCTTCATTTTTTCATTCTGTTTAAACCCATCCCTAGCCAATTTCATTGTTTCTAGTCCTAAACTAAATTATTAAGAGAGCAATATTTTGGTAGGTGTCTTTTCCTTAAGATTCTTTTATGTTAGAGTGTCTATAATTTCAATCTAATTTTGTTTTAAAATTTCTATAATTTCGGATGCTAAATAATTATCTTGAGAAGTAATTACCTAAACAAATTTCTCTTTTTAAATTATCAACATAACTTATGACTTAATTCTTGAATTCCTAAAATTTACTTTTAACTTACTCTTGGTTTAATGAAATTTTAGTTAATTAAAAAAATAATATTGATGTCTTGTAATTCTTTCCTCACTCTTTTGCTCTGGAATAACAAAAACTCAAGTATGGGGTGTTTGATAAGTTGTTTTTGTACTCATCTTTTAGTATAATTTTAATATAGTTTAATATGAATTTATATAATTTTTATGTAGTTTCTTAATTAATTCATTCCTTTTTATTTCTTCAACTAATTTAAGCTTAGTTTATGTTTTTCAGGTTTTCTGGGCACTTTAAGCAAAAATGTCAAGTATACGCCCAAGGTCACGGGCTTGACCAAGGGCGTGACAGCCTAAGATGTGTTCCAGACCCAATTTCGCCACCCCGAGATCATTCCGTGAAGATTCGCCAAGTACACGCCCCAGGTCACGGGCGTGACCAAGGGCGTGACATCCAAGTCTTGGCCGGGACCCCGCCACCAGCTGCCATCACGCCTGCAACGTCATTTAAAGTTACACGCCCCAGGTCACGGGCGTGACCAGGGGGCGTGACATCCAGGTCACGGGCGTGACTCGCCCCGCACTCCTTCCCGCTGAAGATTCCCGCCAGAAGCCAGATTTTAAGATTACACGCCCCAGGTCACGGGCGTGACCTAGGGCGTGACACGGCTGTAACGCTCGCATTTACTCCAGAAGGAGCCCTCTCCGCTGCTGCTTCGATCACGCCCCTTACACGCCCTTTGTCACGGGCGTGACCAAGGGCGTGTAACCTCAACTTTTCAGCTATATAAAGCCAACTCCAGCAGATGTTGAAGGACAAATTTTGGGAGTTCAAATCTCCTTTTCTTATTTTATTTTCATGTTTTTAGTAGCTCTTGTACGTCTTTTTCTTATTAGCATTTTAATTTTCAATGCAATAGTTGTAATTTCCTTTTCATAGTTTGTAATCTCTTTTGCATTTCAATAAAATAAAATAGTTCTCTTTCTCTTTTCCACTCTCTCTTTTATGATGTTCCTTCTTATTTTCGTTAATTCCTCCATCTCCATGAGTAACTAAAATATTATTAGTACTCGATCGAGATGATCCAAGGAAAGATATAAGTCATAAAATAATCTATAGTTGTTATTTCTCTTTTCGAAAATGCTTAAGATTTACCCTTGATTTTAAGATAACGAGATTATATTTTCGATATATAATTCTTGTTCTTGTTTTCATTCTTTAGTTAGCCGAGAGGATCGTAAGACGAATCGATCACTCAGGGATAAAAAAGAGTAGAATGCAATCCTCGAGAGAGGACGGCGTTACCCTTCCGGATTGTAGTAAAAGCCAATAGCGGGATTCACTTCGATAAGGCGAGTTTTAGAGGTTTCGATTCTAGAACGAGAGTTCGATTGATCAACCTAAACTCAGTTGAGCGCATCCTCGAGAGAGGTGCGTTCATAATTTGGGAATCTCCACGGTCAAAGCTATTTTATTAAGAGAATGCCCTTTTATTCTTTGTTCTTATTCTTATCTCCATGGTGATTCATAGATCGAGTGCTAATCGTTCTTTTAATTCCTATTTTAATTTTCCATTAGCAAAACCAACCTCAAGTTTTAATTGATAAAATAATAGAGATTTTCTTGAAGTAAGAGTACTCAACCGCCCCGAGTCTAATACGACCTTGTTTTTATAACCTATACTACATTCGACACGGTACACTTGTCGTTGTCGTTTACGGATATAGTTTTGCTCATCAAGTGTTTAGGAAAGAACTTCTCAAGATAATTAATTAGCAAACAAAATTGTAGAAATTATAAAACTAAATTAGATTATCATTTTAAGAACTTTACCTTAAAAGAAACTTAAGGGAAAGTAACCTACTAAATATTGCTCTCTCCATAATTTAAGTTAATTCTAGATAAGTGATATTAGTTAAGGGAGGGTTTCACAAAATTTTGCAAAAGAAGAGATCTTTGAATGGAGGTGATGGATTTTATCCTCTCACCAAACTAATTTTTTTTTCTAATTGTATGTTTAGGAGTAATGAATTTTACCTTCTTACTCCATGAAATATAATCTCTTCAAATTCTCTTCTAGTAAAAACCCAAAATGTATATATTTAGGAGTAATGAATTGTATTCTCTTACTCCATGCCATATAATCTTTTAAATGATTTTGGGTGCATATGTTTAGGGAATAATGAATTTTATCCTCTTATTCTAATGACATCTGATCTTTTATAAATCCCTTTTTTTATTATGCCAACAAAGGGGAAGGGTAGGAAAAGAATTCTAGCTTATAAATTAAATTATATTGAGAGCAAATTCTAGTAAATTTAAATTTCCTAAGATCTAAAAAGCTAGAAGAAAATATAATAGAAATCTAAGAAGGTTTAGCAAATTTACTACAAAACGAAGCCATTTTAAATAAAAAGTGAAATCTTGCTAAATAAATTCTCTAGTCAAGTTAAAATCATAAGATGATTCTTAAAACAAGATTACATAAAATTTAAAATTAACAAACTATGATAATTAAAATTTTAGCTAATTAAAAACATAAAAAATGCTTTTAAATATTCTCAACTAGATTTCTAAGAAATCACAAAAAACAACAAGTAGGGGCTTTATAATTTTTTTGGTTTTTTGTTCTAAGTTTTTCATAATTTTTTTTGGAATTTTTGATATTAGTTTTTTTTTTGGATTTTTAGTAATAAACGAAAAGAAAATAGTTTTAATCCTAACATTTTTTGTTAACTCTTGAACTTCCCAAGGTATACCCCGTGAAGGGTTCTCAATGGAACTAGGAGGTGTGATGGGATGATAGCCCAAACGTCCCTTTCCAAGATTTAAATTTTCGATTATCTAATTTTTTTTTTAAATTTTGAAAGTGCTTGAATAAAAGAAGATATAAGAAATATTTTATTTGAAAATTTTTCTAATTGAAAAACTACATTACACTCCCATACTTAAAGTTAAGCATTGTCCCCAATGTTTAAAACTAAGTATGAAGAAACAATAAGATAGAAAAAGAGAAAACAAAGTGCGAGCTAAAACAAAAAGGAAGGAGAGGTTAAAAGGGCTTCCATAGTTGTGGAGATGCGGGGGAAGCGGGGGTTACCTACAAAACATGTTAAAATAAAAACAAAAACAAAAAACCATGAAAAGATAACTTTGGGGTGCCTCCCAAAAGTGCTTTGTGTAAGGTCACGTAGCTTGATCCAATTGGCGTTCAAATTTTAGGTGAAAGAATTATTGATTCACTCTTTTCTTTAGACAAATCTCCTGGAAGATACAACTTAAGACGGTGCATGTTTACTTTGATGGAACCTTTTTTCGGGTAGGAAATTAGAATTGTCTCATAGGACCAAACCTCTTTAACGATAAAGGGTCTGGACCATCGAGATTTTAGCTTTCCCGGAAAAAGGCGAAGACGAGAATTACAAAGAAGGACAAGATCGCCCGGCGAAAAAGTTTTTGGAATTTTTATTTATTTATCATGGTAAAACTTTGTTCGCTCCTTATAGAATTTATTGCACTCGTACGCCTTCGCGCGCCACTCATCTAGCTCGTTCATTTGAAATTTTCTTTGTTCGGACGCTAACGTAGAATCGAGGTTTAAAATTATAAGCACCCAAAATGTGTGGTGTTCTAATTTGACCGGAAGGTGGCAAGCCTTGCCATAAACCAATCGATACAGTGTACAACTGATAGTGGTCTTGTACGTCGTTCGATAGGCCCATAGCGCGTCATCGAGCTTAAGTGCCCATTCCTTCCGATTAAAAAAAACAGTTTTTTCTAATATCCGCTTTAATTCTCGATTCACGACTTCGACTTGGCCGCTCGTTTGTGGGTGATAAGCAATGGAGAGTTTATGCATGACACAATATTTTGTTAAAAAATTTGTGAATTTGCTTTTGCAAAAATGGGTGCCCCGATCACTAACTATAGCGCGCGGCGTGCCAAATCGAGAGAATAATTTTTTTAAGAAATTTTCGACAACTCTCGCATCATTGGTGGGGAGAGCTTGCGCTTCTGCCCACCTCGACACATAGTCGACCGCAATGAGAATGTATTTGTTTGAATATGAGAGAGGGAGAGGACCAACGAAATCGATACCCCAAAGGTCAAAAAATTCGCATTCTAAGAAAATATTTTGGGGCATCTCTTCCCGGCAGGAGATGTTCCCCGATCACTGGCAGTTGTCACAAGTACTCACAAGAGTGTGAGCATCTTTGAAGAGCGTTGGCCTATAAAATCCCGCCTCCAGTGCCTTCCTCGCAGTTCGTTTTGCTCGATAATATCCACCGGTTGGTCCTTCGTGATAATGTCGTAAAACTCTTCGACCTTCCTCACTCGAGACACATCTTCTCACTACCTGATCCGTGCAAACATGGAATAGAAAGGGATCCTCCCAAAAATAGTTCTTTAAATCAGAAAAGAATTTCTTCTTTTGCTGACTCGAGAATTCTTTTGGCAGGGCCCAGGCTAATAGATAGTTAGCCAAATCCGCGAACTAGGGGGTGGAAGATGTCATTATATTTTTGAGGGCAAGGAGGCGCTCTTCAGGGAATTTATCATTAATATAGGCTTCTACTTACGCTTCCGTAGCGGGATTTTCTAAACGGGAAAGATGGTCGGCCGCCAAGTTTTCAGCTGCCCTTTTGTCCCGGATCTAAATCAAACTCCTGCAAGAGGAGGATCCATCACAAAAGACGGGGCTTGGCATCCAATTTACTTAAAAGATATCTAAGAGAACAGTGATCTGTGAAAACGATTACATTGGAGAGAGAAGTATGACCTAAACTTATCAAAAGCAAAAATGATTGCTAGAAGCTCCTTCTCGGTAGTGGTGTAATTCGCTTGCGCCGACGTGAGTGTCTTACTCGCATAATAATCGAGTGAGAATACTTACTCACATGTTGGCCTAATACGACGCCTATCGCAGTATCACTCGCGTCGCACATAATTTCGAAGGGTAGCGACCAATCCGGTGCGACTAGAATCGGGGAGTTTATAAGCTTTTCCTTTATAAGTTTAAAGGCCAAATGGCATTCGTCACTAAAAAAGAAAGAAGATTCTTTTTCGAGAAGATGGGTTAATGGCTTCGTGATTTTAGAAATGTTTTGAATAAAACGCCGATAAAACCCTGCGTGGCCTAGGAAACTTCTGTTGGGAACAGTGCCCAGCAATGTTCCTGATTTGAAGAAGTGCTCAGCTCAATGATAAGTGCAAGCTGTATTTAATGCTTCATCTAGTTCATGCTTGTAGAGATCAACTATAAACCAAGTACTTTAGTTATATCAGTAAGTACTGTATCGTTGAGAAAAAGGAGATGTCATCGACAAAGTATGCTTGTCGTGATAATGATGGGCATAGCAAAAGCTGAGACTAGGCGTGTTCGTCGAACGCAGAATGCAGGTTCGTCGAACGCAGAACAAAGTTCGTCGACCGCTGAGACGAGATAGAAGAAACAATTGATAATAGCGTGTTCGTCGAACACAGAGAGCCGTTTGTCAAACGCAGAACAAAGTTCGACGACCGCTGAGATCTGGCATGTTCTTCGAACGCAGAAGATAGTTCGTCGAACGCAGAAGCAGGAAGAAGCAAGCGCTGAGACTTGGCAAGTTAGTCGAACACAGAGACTCGGCAAGATCGTCGAACACAGAGAAGACGCGGTATCGTCGACTTCTTCAAAGTGCCATTGTCGTCGAGAAAGAACAAACATCGTCGTGTATAAGCCTTGTCGCTGAAAAGGCTAAGTATGACTGATGGCGTCGAACATCATTGTAAAGAAGGAATGTCGTTGAGAAGACTAAAGAAGGACAGTTGAAGACAAGCAATTGGGGAAGTATGATCTGTCGACATAGTATCACTCATGACGTCGAGAGAACAACATGATTACGATGACAGTCTACAAGAAGGAAGATCTTGACGACACAGTCATAGATAACATATCGTCGTATATACAGTAGCTGCAGATTGTCTCGTATCGATGAGATACCAGCGTCAGAAGAAGAAGTTAGAAGAATTGAAAGTGTATCTAAGTTCAAAGTTTTGACAAAGTCCTGTCGTCGAGATATTGTCCATGACGTCGTAACGATGGAAATATCGTCGAGATTGATTCAAATGTTGCGGACGCGCTGTCAGTATTTAATGTCGCCGCCTGATTGTCCAATCATCGCGTGCTCTTAAGGAATGGCTGTCTGTCATTAAAGGACATCACATGTTACCGTTATGCAGCTCATCTGTCCTATAAAAGGGAACAATGATGCCCTAGAAAAGAATCTTCGAATAAAAAAGGAACGATAAAGTATCCCGCCGCTACACTTCAATAGAATAGTACTCTCCGCGGAGAAGAAGAAGATCAAGTAGAGAGCAAGCATCAAGTGCTCTCTGAAGATTCGGTCATCATCATCGACTGAAAAGTAGCGGATCAACACCAGGCAAAAGAAATGAAGGCTGAAGAAGATCCAGTGCTGAATCTCCAGATCAAGAAGCATCTTCTTCAACCTAAAGAAGCCAATCTTCATCAGGCTAAAATTGTCAATCTTCATCTCGCAGAAGTAACAGTTATTTCTACTGTAATCTCTTGTAAAGGCTTGCGGGCCTATTTGTCTAGCTTGAGGGCTGGAGAAGAGGCTTGAGGGCTAGGGCAGTGCACTTGCGGGTGCAATTTGTCGAGCTTGAGGGCTCAGGCGCAGTAGGGGCTTGCGGGCCTAGGCTGTAGGTACAGGACTTGCGGGTCTGTGCTGTGTAAGGCTTGAGGTCCTGAGTGTCGAGCTTGCGGGCTTGGGGGTAGTAGGGGCTTGCGGGCCTAGGCTGTTGGGACTTGTGGGTCAGTGTTGTAAGGCTTGAGGGCCTAAAAGTTTTTGGCGGCGTTTGCCGAGCCTAGCACACTGCTAGGTAGGCGCAAAGGGAAAGAGGACTACTCAAGACACCCAGTCTTGAGGAACCTCTATAAATCATTGTGTGCTTTTCCGTGTTTTGCTTTATAACTTATTGATCTACTCATCAGAAAACAAGTACATTTAAAGGGGACAAAATAATTTGTAAAACCTATTCACCCCCCCCCCCCCCCCTCTAGGTGATAAATCGACACCCAATAAACAACAAGTGGTATCAGAGGTAGGTTGTTCAAAGAAAAGCTTAAAAGCTTGAACAGATCTGTCATTGGGTGTCCAAGTGTCAAAGCTATGAAATCAAGAATAGCTATCTGTTCCAGGGAGAACTTTGCCATTTGGAAAGTTAGAGCAAGAATATTCATGGAGGCTATGGATCCAAGAATGTTCTTGGTTGTTCAAAAAGGTCCCTACATGACGATGTTAAAAGAGGAAACTCTTCTTGCCAGCTTGGACAAAGAAGCAAGAAGCATTCTAGCTGGTGCAGTAGATCTAGCAACACACTAGAAGCTGAGTCGTTGCACAACAGCAAAGGACATATGGGACCTCTTAGAAGTCCTCATGGAAGGATCAGAGGAAGACCTTGAAGAAGAGACCTCTCATGAAGAGGTATGCATCAGAGCACCACTGACTACTTCAGACAGTGAATCAGAAGATGATGAATGCTCTGGAGCAGGAGAAAGGATAAGAGCACCCCTGTCTCCTACAGATTGTGATTCTGAGGATGAAGAGGTTCATGGTTTGATGGCTCTATCAGATGAAGAAAATCATGATGAATCGCATCATGATCAGTTATGCACCACTCACCCACCTTTACTACCTCCTTTATTTAAGAAGACCAAGAGTGCATTAGAAAATTGTTTATCTTCTGAAGATGATGCAGAAGACTGCTCATCATGCAACAATAAGAACCATGCTGATCTAATAGAACAGTTTGGTGATCTCTTTGAAGCTCTGAGAAAGAGCAAGAAGCTTGCTAAGGAGCAAGCTAAGGAGTTAGAATCACTCAGGGCCATTAAGGCTGAGTTGAAGAAGGAAATGGGTATGTCCCCTAATGAGGGCACCAACTCCTGTGAACTCAACAAAATCATAGACAAGCTCTTTGATGAAAGAAGCAGAAGGGAGGAACTTATTAAGAAACTTAAGAATGACCTTCTTAAGGAAAGAAGCTTGGTGACTCAATTCTCTAAGCCCAAAACTATTCTGCCCATCATTGACACCTTTTCCTCCTATAAAAATAGGAGGGGATTAGGTTACAATGAAGGGGCAATAGATGATGGGAATAGAGAAAGGGGCAAAACTAAAGCAAAGCCTCACACCACCTTTCAGATGGTAGTGCTTCCCTCAAATAGGTATGATCAGGACAGCGTCCATGGTCACTGGATGAATGGAAGCTCCACTAGTCATGAAAATGCTCCTGACTATGGAAAGAAAAAGGGCATGGGGTGAGTGCATTAAGGGCTCCCCATGAGGAAATTCAAATGGCCCATCATGGACCATTTGTATTTGGTATCCCAGCCCCCACTCTCAAGGATAAAGGTGCAACACTTTCTCAATCTCTTCCAAATAAGAAGCAGACTAGTAGCCCCAGTATGATCAATTCTCACTTGAACATATCTGATGCCATCAACACCCTGTCAGCTACCAAGCTGACATCTATTGCTGACAAACAGATAAAATCAAGAAGAAACAATGATACTAGAGCAGCTAGTCAGCCCTTGGCTGAGAGAGATAGGAGGCATAACATCCCGATTCGAGCTAGACCCCTTGTGCGCGTTTTTGAGTCACGCGAGTTGACTCGGGCTCGGGGTGTATTGAGGGCCAGGCTTGCACCTGAGCCGGGGAAATGCACTCGACGAATGCGACGAGTACCATTTCTATTCTTTGTCCCGATGTTTGCTGTATCGGGATCCGAGCTGTCAGGAGAGCATAATTTGAGCAATAAAATTCAAGGAAGCATGCCGCATTGAAGGAATTATAGTGCGTACATTAGCCCAAATGACATGGTTTTCAAATAGCGTATTTATTAAAAAAAAGGTGATATGCAGCAAACGACCTTAAAATTCACCTCAGTCAGTTTTGTTAGACTCGTGATGCCTATACGAGTTCAACAAAATTTCTCGTGCTCGATTCTAATGAGAATCGGCGAAATCTTAATACGGTCTGCGAATAACGTATTTATCCACGTTTGTGAATCGAGCAAACAACCTCGCAATTGACCCCATTCAGTCTTGTTAGACTCGTAACATTAGTACGAGTTCAACGAATCTATCTGTTTGCAATTCTGACGTCGTTTGAAGGGGTTTTGACATTTAAGTGAATAGGTCGCAAACGCTCGGACATGCATAAATTAAGCAAAGGAACTCGGAATTAATCTCGGATCGTCCCGACGGATGCGTGTCAGCGAGACGGTCGTAACGAGTCCGTCTGCGACAAATTGTGAGATCAATAGAGAAATCTACACGCCTTTGAATGAAAAGATAATAATAATAATATCATTATTTATTATTATTATATAATTATATTATATATATAGAGAGAGGGAGACATAAAACTTAGGTTAGAGCCTTACCTTCTCCTGTGAAGCTTGCGCCGTCAACACCTCCCAGCCGAATCTCCCTCCTCTCTGATCCTTCTCCCCTCTGGCCGGCGCCACCTCCGTCCATCTCTACTCCGGCAAGGCCCCATCCGAGAAGCTCTCCAAGGTCGACCACCTCCCTCCTCAAGAAGCAGTTCTCCTCCATGGCTGAAATCCATCTCCAACTCCGGCGAACTCTGAGCTCCTCACTCCTCCAAGATCCGACCTCATCTCCGCCAAGGCCGGCGATCTCCTTCACCTCCGACAAACTCTCCCCTCCCATGGCCGACCAAACAGATCTCCCTCCTCCCACCGGCATTCCTCTTCGATAACCTCCAAAACGAGTTCTCCTCCGTCGACCTTTCCAGAAGCAACACCTCGCCCCCTCCTTTTTCCTTCTAACTCCAGATCTGAACAGTTCTCCTATCTTTCTCCATCTCCGATGAGATTTACTCCGGCGAGATTTACTCCATTTCTCAGATCTAAGAAGAAGCCCGGGTTGCTCCTTCTGCTCCAGGCAGAAACCCACAACAACCCATCATCAACTCCATTTTATGACAACTATTTTCACCCTCCAGCAACTTCAAACCGCCAAGCTCATTTCCAAATCTGAGAGAGTTCTTTTCTCTCCACTCTACAACGAGCCCTTACTTTCCGTGGAGCAAAACAGCGAGCCCTCGCTCTCCAAACCAAAACAACCCACTCGAGGGGCCGACTCCTCTTTGACGACGTCCGACGAGATCCGGATCCGCGAGATCCGGCCATGACCGAGAGCGACGGACAAATGCCGCATATGCGGCTATTGGGTTGCATGCATGGACACTCGGTGAGCTTCCTCCCCTCTCCTTTGGTGCTAGTTTCATAGATCAATTTAGACGAGATGTCGAACTCAATTGAGTTGATTTGAGAGCAAGTCATGGAGGGATGGCTGAAATCTATGTTCTGATTATTTATTCCGGTCACCTTCGGTCACCGATTCGCCGCCCGTCGATGCACCTCATATACGAGAAAGGGGCGGAGGTGTTGGTTGGTCGGATGGGAAATAAGGTGGCTGATGTGGGGGTTTTATTAGACTCCAGGTCGGGCAAATAACATCCCCAGGCTGGAGGAAGAAGATGACCGGATGTTGTTCGATCAACACTTAGATCCGTGTAGTTTTTATTAGTTATTGGTAAATAATCTGTTTAGTGCGTGGCGAGGTAGGCGTACAGATTCATAGTATTTTGGTGATTTACCTTGTTTTGTTTATCGGAAGATGTTTGGAATTGGTAGTTAAATATTTGATGACAATGTGGACACCCCTCTTAAATTTCATAATTTTCGGATATGGGCTTGCTATGATTTGTCAATATTATGTTATAAAATTATTGTGTCGTAAAAAGTTATCATGATTTTTTACGAATGAACTGAGATTTGGTGTAAACGCTCAAGATGCTAACCATGACATATAGTAGAAATTTTAGAAGTCTTGGGTTTGATATAGCCACTCGATTAATCATTTGTTTGATGACGCTCTAGGACAATAAGTATGTGCATGAAACTTTAGGCAAGTATTGATTTGAACAGTGCTCTGATTTACATTGTATGTAAAGGTTATTATTATGATTCTAATACGATATTGGAGGTGATTGATCTAAATATTGGGGCAAATCATGTAATGAACCTAAAACTTGCTAATTGGAGGTCGTTTGTACATGTTCTCATGATGGTAAGACACAGCTTGACTGTACTCGTAGAAATAGAATACTTAACCGTCTACTTCATGGTTGATTCTTCCATGATATGGGACTTGTAAATATCAATGTTATGATCAGCTTTTTATACACTCATACCAGTCAACTAATGCTGACTTATAAGGCATACGAGTTGCTACTAAAGTAGAGCTTAGTCATTGATCTTTAGTTTTGAGGACATGATATTGTGCTCAAGTAGTCCTTAGGTTAGGTTCGTAGGAAGTGAAATCTTAGGACTTGTGTGTCTCACTGCTTAGAGTATGCTAACTCCCTACGGGTAGCATTGAGGGCTTGGTTTAGTGATTTGGGATGGGTCGACATCCTAAGTTAATGTGGGAAGGGACTCGTTTGGAGCCCTTGCTTGCTTAAGAGCATGAGTTAGTCCTGCGAGCGGTAGGCTCGGGATATAAGGAAGAATTAAGTTAGTCTGACGAGCGGTAGACTCGAGATCCTATTGGGAGGACTAGGGTTGTCCTGCAAAAGGTTGGTTCCATGTTATAAAAGGAGGACTGGTCGAGTCCTCCGAGCCAAGAGTTTGGTGTTTCACTTAGAGGCATTGTTGTATCAAGTAGTACGTGAATACCGTGTGTGTTCTTAGGGGCGTACAAAGGTCTAGGTTGGGTGGTGTTACGCAAGCCTAGAAGTGGACAGCCCGGTCCACTGCCCTGTTGCCTCAACTGGGTACCTGAGCAGAGACTCGAATAGAGGGCTAGAGGTGGTGCTTATCAGATAGTACGCGGATACCCTGTGTGTTCTTAGGGGCGTACGTAAGGTCTAGGTTGGGTGGTGTTACACAAACCTAGAACTGGACAGCCCGGTCCACTGCCCTGTTTGCCTCAACTCGGTACCTGAGTTGACACACTCGAACAGAGAGAACTACAAAAGGTTTGTACGTACAGAGTCGTGTGCGTGAGTTGCATCATTGCATTGCATATCATGGCATAACATACTGGCATAAAACAGAGACCTCATCGTATAAATTAGTATGGTCTCTTTTATACGATGAGTTTACTTCTTGCCAGATCCCTTAGCTTATGTGTTTGTGTGTGTATACACATAAGTTAAGGTTACTTTTCTAGCTGTGTAGACTCTTTTATAATTGCGGGTGTATACTCACTTTGATGCTCGTTTATATACTGCTTGGTTTCATAGTAGTCCCTTGATTTATTATGATAGATTTGCTAGAAAGGTGCTTGATGTATATATACATGTTGTTAGCTATTGATATATACTGTTAGGTTAGTAATACCTCCTTGTCACCTGCATATTGTACTTACTGTTATATTGCAGCTTCTCTTTCTTTCCTCCCACACGGTGCCTAAGAGTCGCCGGGGTGAGAGGATGGGAAGCCACTTAGTCTTTATGACTAACGGTTGTTACACCACTATTTTTAGGAGCACACCCAGCTGGAGCAGTACCGGACAGATCCGAGTGATAGGACTTGGAGACATGTTGCAGCTTTTGTAACAACACCTTCTGATACGGTTGTGAGGGATTGTAGTTCTTGTTGTAGACTTTCGCTATACCTTGTTCTTTTATATTTGGGAGCTCTTTTTGCTTCCTGTCATTTATATATTTTGTGGACATATAAACTTTGTGAATTATGGACTCTTGAAAATATTAAATTTAATGATGGGTTGGCAATTGATATTGGTAATAGCCGACAGAATAGGCATCTTGTGGTACAGGTTAGCTTGTGTGTTGATGCTACCGCAAGTCGGCTGTTCTGGGCATAAGACTTCCCTCGGCCGTGTTTTGTGTTCCGGGAGGGGGGTCTTACAAATGGTATCAAGAGCTCAACGATCCTGAGATAAAGAAGTCCATTAACCCATGACACCACCCATGCTCGGTCATTCAGTTTGAGGACAAACTGATGCTACGGAAGCTGTGGTGTGCCCATATGGGATTCACTCTAAGTATGTCCACTAATCCTTAGAACGAGTGCCAACCTAACTAGGACACCACCTTATTTTGACCTAACAACATATTTTGTGGCGCATCCTAGTCTAAGAATCGACCTCAGGTATAGACATGGTTGAGGTATGTGAATACCCAAGTGGTTCAGGGAAGAGTTTACTGCAAGGGTATGTGCTCAAGGCTTATACTTCGATATTCCTACTTCGTTCATTAAGTGATACCATCATCTTACCCAAACTAATAGAACCATCCAGAGGATAATTTGTGCATATAATCTACTAACTAGAGTAGTAAGAGACTCGTAAGTCTAACTGATAACATAATACTCTCCCTCTTGATCATAGTGAAGCTATTACCATGATAAATACAAGAGGTTGAATAAGAATCTAAATCCCATCTCTTTTGACTTGGTCACATGTTGACCCAAAAAAAATTGTTGTAAATGGTAGATCGAAAGGCCTAAAGAAAAGACTGTATCAGTAATCGTCATGGTGAAACTCCAGGTCGAGGATTATATACCCTAAGGATGTGTGCTTATAGGGGATGGATGTACCACGTTAGTGATCGAAGAGACTCTGCCCAAGAATTCGGTGGGCTTATCTCTTCGTTTATTGGGCCAGTGTTACCAACTAGGGTTTCTTTGGGATTTGACAATCTTCACAAATTTTCAACAATTGATATTGATGGTTCTTGATGAAGTAGTTCATCTTTGGCAAGGTGGACTACTAACGTCGAGTTTGGATCGATGAAATTTTACTGACAGAATAACAGATGGTAGTACTTCAAGGATGAGTATTTGCTCCCTACATTTTTTTAAAACTATGTGAATAAGAAGACGAGGAAAGTAGTAAGTTAGCCTTTTTGGTAAATATCCGTATCGATCTATACTTAACTTTTGATGACATTATAGCTTGGTACTTGATGAAAATATGTACCCACATGATGATATAATGAAGTTTGTATATGTACGAGTGGTTTAATGATCAACCATCCCAAGAAGTTAGGAAATTTGCAATGACTTATATGTTAAAGGGATGTTAGGGAAAATTAATAGATCCAAATCGACTAGTAAAAGGCCAAAAATGAATGTGGCTTCATTGATTCGACTACGTTTGATTTATGAAGATGACAAGGATAGTATGACTTGTTAAGTTTTAAAAATCTCAAATGTTTATCAAGGAATAAACATGTCATTAGCAATCTCTAGCGGCGATTGTGGGCAACTTTGGAGTTTATACGCTATATACGAACAAGTAAGGGTCATGTGTAATATTATTGCCTTGACAAGGTAGATTTCTAGAGGCTCGATATCATAACCCGAGAATGAGACAAGGTTTAAGTTTACAGTAAGAGGCCCTTTTAAATGGAACTATCTGGATCCCAAAAGAAATTCTACACGAATTCTGAATTCGGTGCAAGTGTAACTATGATCTAGATTAGACCAAATTTGTACAACCCCGATATTTGCCAGGCAAGGAGGCTCGGTTCAAGAAGACAATAGGATGGAGGTAATAAGGAAGAGAGGCCTTATGTGCCGAGGACTGTCCCTCTCGAAAGGCTCGCTGAAGGGCGAGCGAGAAGGATCAGCGAGATCAATGCTCGGAGACCCAGACGTCGGCAGATATCTTCGCGAGACCCAGACCTCGCTCAATTCCACACTCGACAAATGTCGAACGGAGCTCAGCATTCGTCAGACGGCGCCCGACGAACAAAATATATTCTACGGCAGCGCTCGGCTAGTTACGGCGGGGAAGCAGTGGTCGACGAATTGCCCATCTCAGCAAACAGCGAACAACTTAGCGTTCGGGATCCGTCAACCTCGTTCGTGTTCATTCAATCAGTGACCTGCATTCGGCGAAAGGCGTGTTGAGCTCGACGAAGTCCAGAGGCGGTCTCGCCGGAAGGCTCGCGAGATCGGACCTCGGCAGATACCGCCAGAATTGGCCGGCGAGGTTCTCGTAGGGTGATCGCCTAGGAGAGGCATCACGAGCAGAGCTCGCGAGAAGGCCCGCGAGAGCTTCGACAGTAAGGTTCTCGCGGTTCCTTGCCTATAGGTTGATAGGGCCAAATTACCCTTTTACCCTTGGTGGCCTGCCTTTAGCCTCTCCAAACAGCGGAGTTTGGCTGTTAGCAGACCCATTTGGGCTACAGATAGTAAAATCAAAAGGCGGAATCCTGCTATTTGCAGGCCATATCAGAAAACCTATATATAGGACCTTAAGGGCACCTTTGGAGAGGACTTCACTTCAGCTTCTCTCTCCTTAGGTCTACTTTGGTTAGCATTCTCAGAGCTCTCCAAGGTGCCCGAGTCTCATCTTTGGCTTGGGAGGGGAAGCGCTCAACGATCTTCCGGGTTAGTGGAGGGACCTCCTAGCTGTGACTAAGGTCTTAGTCAATCTCCTAGTCTCCAGTCTACCTTCTCCGAGGGATTAGTAAGGGCTAGCTGCCCCTCATTTCGTTGAGGGCCCCGAGCTCCACGAGAGGCCGAGAAATTGGTTTCAACATTTTGGTGCGGTGAGCGTGGAGTGTGAATGGTCCAAGAAAGTTCCAAGGAGCAGATATGACAGGAGGCGAGGATCGAGGCGAGGAATTCGGCGAGGCACCGCAGGTGGTGACCCCGAGGATGTTTGCGGATTTCAGAAGGGAGGTGCTTGACACCTTCGGACTCACGGTCGCGACGTTGCGAAGTGATTTCGCGACCCCAGCATCTCAAGCGACCCCTCCCCCAGCAGCGATCAGCGAGAATGCCCCGGGTGGAATAGCTAGAAAGGAAATCGCCGGAAATTCAGTTCAAGACTTGGAGGGGCGAGTACTGTTCGCCAGCCCGGCGAGCACTGTGCCGGCGAGATCTGTGCCAGTGAGATCTGTGTCGACGAGCGCAGCGCAGGGGAGAACGCGCCTAGAGGATGTAGCGACTGTGGGAGTGGTCCAGGCGAATACCGTTCTCGCGAGCGCAGTCCCCGCGAGCCCGAGTTTGGCGAGAGAGCTCGGGGGTCGTGTGGAACGAGAAAGGGTGGTAGAAAGGGGAAGCCCCTTCTGCGAGTTGGTACTTTCTGCACCTATCCCGTCAGGGTTCAGAGAGTGGGACAGGGTGTACTACAATGGCAGGGATGACCCTGTCCAACATATCCAGTCTTTTGAGGACTCGGTGTCCATCAGGCCGATGTCGGATGCTTTCAAGTGTCGGCTCTTCGCCGTCACTCTTAAAGAAAAGGCCAGGGACTAGTTCCATCAACTCCCTACAGGGTCGATCTACGCATTCGAGGATTTACGACGGAGCTTCTTGTTGCATTTCTCAACTTCAAAGAAGAGGAAGAAAGACGCCGAGTCCCTCTTCAGAGTGAAGCAAGAGCCAAAGGAGTCGTTGGCTCGCTACGCAGATCGGTTCCAGGAAGAAGTGCTACTCACTCAGGAGATGCTTGGGTTTGCACTCCAGCTCGCCTTCATGGTCGGGCTGAGGGAAAGTTTCTTTAAGATGGCTTTGAAGAGGAATGCCCTCGTCTCCTACGAGGAGTTGATGGAGAGGGTGGCGGAGGAGATTGAGAGTGAGGAGGCCAACCCGGAGCTCACCAAGAGGCTAGCAAAGCTCAGTGATCCGGAGGTCAGGCAGCAAGAGGTAAGGAGAAGGGAAGAGCCCAGGGCCACGGATGGGGAGTGGAGGCAGCGTGCCGAAGGAATGCAGGGTCAGGGAAGGGGTTACGGCCCGGGAAGGGGTAACTTCCATGGAGGACAAGGAAGACCCCATCAGCTGGGATGGAGGCAGGGTCTGAGGCCATTGCCTCCCCCACCTCAGCAAGTCATGGTGATCAGGAGGGGACGAGGAGGAAGAGGAAGGAGAGAAGAGGCTAGAGAGGAAGCAGGGGTCGGAAGAAGGAGGAGGAATAGGGTGGCGGAAGGTGAGATAGGTGAGGTGACGTTGTCGTATTGTGACTTCCACGATGTGGAAGGTCACGCGACGGCCACCTGCCCAGAGTTCCTGGAAACAAAAAGGGGCCGAGTGCCCGCGCCGAGGCAACAGGTGAGAATCGAGGAGGTCGAGCCTCGGGGTGAGGAGGAAGAAAGGTGTGAAGATAGAGTTGATGTGGGGAGTAGAGGAGGGATCGGGGTGATCCATGGGGGGGGGGGGGGGGGGGGGGGGGTAGGGGTGGAGGCAACCTGCAAGGCTAGCCTCCATACCATTTATCGGCGGAGTGTGGCCTCAACATCCACTGCTCCACCCCCGGCGGAGAGAATTACTTTCTCCCAGAAGGACATGCCAAGCTACGAAGACCCGTTCTGCGATGCGCTGGTCATCCAGACCGCCATCGAGAACTTCACCGTCTCGCGGATTCTAGTCGATAAGGGGAGCTCGGTCAACGTCATTTTCAAGAAGGCGTTTGACGAGATGAAGGTGGAATCCAAGAGGGTGTTGGCCTCGGACGGCCCCCTATTCGGCTTTTCAGGAGAAAGGAAGGAGGTAGAGGGTGGAGTGGGGCTCCATGTGACCCTCGGAGGGCAGTCCTGGAACTGCCGCTTCGTGATAGTGGACGCCCCAAGCAGCTACAGCGCCATCTTCGGACGGCCTCTCATCAGCGCGTTTCGATGCGTCCCTTCCACCTTCCACAAGTGTATCAAGTTCAACGTGGGAGGAATCCAGGTCCGGGTCCGGGGAGACCCCAAGATTGCAAGACAGTGCTACGTGATGGCTGTCAACACCGTCACCTGGATGGGAGTTCGATAAAGTGATGGAGGAGGCGGCAGAAGCCGGAGGAGAGAATGGTGTCGAGGAGAGGGTGGAGGAAGAGGAGGTTCGTGCTCAAGAAGGGGTCGTTGAAGGACCCAGGGCGGAGAGAGGAGGAGAAGAGGAGAAAGAAGAGGGTACCCAGGAAGGAGGAGTGGAGGAGTTGATGATGGTAGGGGAGGAAGAGGCGGAGGAAGGAACCCAAGCGCTCGCTTGCGGCGGAGAGAAGGAAAGTGCTTGGGGGGAGCAATCTAGGCTGGAGGCCGTGGATGAGGTCGTGGAGCTTGAAGTCACCACTCGGCTTGGGGTGGTGGAAAAGGTCCGAATCAGCGGAGAGCTCAGTTCGGAAGAGCGTGCCAAGATCCTGTCCTGCGTGCAGAAGAATGTGGATGTCTTTTCTTGGAGCGCCGCGGAGATGCCCAGGATCGACGCGGATGTGGCTTGCCACCGCCTCAACCTCGACCCAGGCACCCGCCCCATCCGTCAAAAGAAAAGGGCCACGGGGGACAAGCTGGAGGGACCAATCCGCGAGGAGGTGAAAAAGCTCATACAAGCAGGTTTTGTGTCGGAGATCCGGTATCCAGGCTGGGTCTCCAATGTGGTCATGGTAAAAAAGGGAGGAGGTAAGTGGCGCATGTGTATCGACTTTTCACTTCTTAATAAATCATGCCCGAAAGATTGCTACCCCCTGCCTAGAATCGACGCAGTGGTTGACTCAGCTGTCGGTTTTCCTGTAATGTCTTTCATAGATACTTTTTCAGGTTACCACCAAATTCGCATGCACCCCCCGGACATCAAAGATGTCTCCTTCATCACGGGGGATGGATGTTACTATTATAAGATGATGCCCTTCGGGCTCAAGAACGCAGGTGCCACGTACCAAAGGATGATGGATAGGGTCTTCCGCGAACAAAGGGGAAGAAACTTGGAGGTCTATGTTGACGACCTCATGATAAAGAGCCGGGACCTTGGGTCTCACCTCCGAGACCTTGAGGAGACGTTTGGGACCCTACGGTAGTATAAGATGAAACTCAACCCCTTGAAGTGTGTCTTCGGGGCAAGCTGAGGGAAGTTCATAGGCCACTTACTCACCCCGACAGGAGTGGAACCTAACCCAGACAAGGTCAAGCCGATAATGGAATTGGGGTCGCCAAGAAACCCGAAGGAGGTTCAGAGCCTCACGGGGAAGCTGGCTGGACTTAGCAGATTCCTCTCCAAGGCGGGAGAGAAGTGTGCGCCCTTCTTTAAAGCGCTAAGGGGCAACAAGAAATTTGAATGGACTTCGGAGTGCGAGGGAGCCTTCCGAGCCTTGAAAGAGCAACTCACCCAAACCCCCCTACTTCAAGGGCCGAGATCGGGAGAAGACCTATCCCTATACCTGGGAGTAGGGTCTGAAGCAGTGAGTGCAGTGCTGGTCCGGGAGGAGGGGAGGAAGCAATTCCCTATCTACTATGTCAGCCGAGTGCTGAAGAAGGCGGAGCTCCGATACCCAATCTTGGAAAAATTGGCTTTCGCATTGGTGGTGGCGGCTCGGAGGCTCCGGACCTACTTCCAGGCTCATTCAATCAAGGTAATAACAGATCACCCACGTCGCAAGGTCATGGAGGGGGTGGAACACTCGGGAAGACTGGCAAAGTGGTCCGTGGAGCTGAGTGAGTTCAACATTACGTTCGTGCCCAGGACATCAATTAAGGCCCAAGCGGTGGCTGACTTCATGGCTGACTACACATCCGAAGTGGGGGAACATAAACCGCCTCCCCCAGTGGCGTGGAAGATATTGGTGTATGGTGCGTCAGGAAAGCACTCCTATGGAGGGGGAATCATCCCAATGAGTCCTCAAGGGACAAAGATCGAGCAAGCCTTGAACATCCATTTTCCGATTACCAACAACCAAGCGGAGTACGAGGCGGTGATAGCGGGCCTGCAGTTAGCTCGAGAACTGGGAGTGCAAGATGTGGAGGTCTCGACAGACTCCATGGTGGTAGCATGTCAAGTCAAGGGAGAGTTTGAGGCAAAGGACCCGACCCTCCTGCGGTACTTGGAGAAGGTCAAGGGAGTCATCGGACAATTCCACACTTTCTCCATCAAACACGTGCCCAGGGAAGAGAGCACCCCCACGGACCTCCTAGCCAAGTTCGGTCCCCGAGCAGGTGGAACGGTCTCAGAGCTCTTCCGACCCTTGATGAGTCCTCATCTTATACACATATTTGGACTCATCCGGGCCATTTTTCCTTTCATTCCACTGCACTTTAGCCCCATTTTAGCTCATAATTATCACTCTCTGCTAGGTGCACGTCTTGGCCCGTTTTGGTTTTTATTTCTTGTTTATCTCTGTTACTTGTTGTCATGCTGTGTTAAGTGCCACCTTCAGTGGCTTGACTGGTGTCGTATGCTGGAACAGGAGTCGTGCAGGTGTTCCCGGTACAATTCTATACAGGAACACTGCGCACGATCACTGGCTCCTTCGCACACGACCACTGGTCGTGCGCCTCTGCTCGTGCGCACTTAACGCCCATTTCATGAGTTCTGTTTGGCTTATCGCACGACCACTGACGCTAGTGCGCACGACCGCTGGTCGTGCGCCATTGGTCGTGCGAACATGTATTTTATAAATTTATTTCACTGCAGGCTCGTCCCAGGCAGCGCGCACTGGTCGTGCGCCAATGACCGTGCGCGGTATTCATTCCAGCGCCTATATATACGCATGTTCCATTTTTAGGGCGGGGAATCCAGCCGCGGGAGTGCGATTTGACGTCCGTACGCCGGCGATTTCCCTTCCAGGACACCTCCACTTCATCTCCTACGCAAGGGGAAGTCTTCTCCAACCATTCCAACCATTCCTCCATCGTCCAGGAGCATTCTCCACCACCCGCAAGCCCTCAAGCCGCTGTTTTTCAGTTCTAGTCCGGTGAGAAGAAGAAGAATCCTGAGGTAGAAGACGACGGGACTACGTAGAGAGATCGTGACAGTTTCTCTACACCGGAAGCATAGTCCGCCCGAGTCCGGAGGTGGCTTGACAACCTACCATTCCGGCCGTGAACGGCCGCTAGTCTTCATCCTTTGGTTATTTCTTTCCTCTTGCTTTCGTTGTAATCTTTGAATCGTTGAGATGTTGAACAGTATTATGCTTGGTTTGATTGCAATGAATGTTTCTCCCTCTTTCTTCATTGTTTGTTTGTGAATCATTTCGCCTCCACTCACTCACTCACGCACTTAAGGTGTTCGATCCGCGTTAGCAAGAGCTAACGGCGTTTGTGAAGAGGTGTTTGCGACCCTCATTTCTTCTCGCACTAGAACACGCTCCATCCGCCTCATGAAGCGCGGCATCGCGGCCGTTGCATCCATCTCGCCTGGCGAAGTGGTGTTTTCGACCCGCATTTCTTTTACTGTTGTTAAGAGTAGGAAAACCCAACCAAAACCCCTTTTTGTGTGTTTGTTTACGCTCGTGTAACACTAGTCACACAACCTGATTCGTACACCCAACCTGCATTCCTCAAGAGACCAACACTCGGGGATTTATTCCCAACTTTATTACTTGAACGATCGGTGCACTTGCCGAATTAATCGCATTAAGTTTTTGGCGCCGTTGCCGGGGAATGCAGGCGTGTAACGTTTTGTGTTGTGACTTTCGTTACACGAGCAGTTGTTTTTGATTTTCTTTGTTTTCCTTTTGTTTTTGATAGTGCATGCAGAGACAGGCCGCAGGGGAACTCGTGCCCTTTGATCCTGAGATTGAACGGACCGCTCGCGCACGTAGGCGCGCAGAAGCCGCACAGGCAGCAATGGGTGACCACATAGATCAAAATGATGCTGATCAAGGAGTGCCCGGCGTGGGGCAACACCAGCCTGGAGATGAGCAGGAGGCGGCAAGGCCTCGGCCCCGCACGATGAGAGACTACACCACTCCAACTGTTGGGAGTGTGTATCCTGGGTTCGGGCCCAATATAATGAACAATCAGTTCGAGATAAAGCCAGCAATCTTGAACATTATCCGGAACAACGCTCAGTTCTCTGGGATGGCCAGTGAGGATCCGCATCTGCATCTGGCAGAGTTTTCTGATATTTGCGGAACCTTCCACTATGTTGGGATTGCTGACGACACGGTCAAGCTTAGACTGTTCCCTTTCTCACTCCGTGACAAAGCCAAGGTGTGGCTCCACTCCATTCCACCCGGGACTGCTGCGACCTGGGATGCTCTTGCTTCCATGTTTTTGGCCAAGTTCCATCCAGTCGATAAAATCGTGAGCTTGCGGCGGGAGATCGCCACCTTTCGCCAACTTGATCAAGAGACTCTTGCTGAGGCGTGGGAGCGTCTTAACGATCTTCTCCGCCGTTGTCCAAACCACGAGCTCCAACCTTGGGGTGTGGTTGAGACGCTTTACTTTGCGATCGAGCCTAACTACAGAGCAATGATCGATGCTGCTGCAGGTGGTACTTTGATGAATCACACTCCAGAGGAGGCCCTTCGGATTCTGCGCGACACCGCCTCCCACAGTACATTCTGGACTGCCGGGAGAAATGCTCCAAAAAGTGGCCGTGGTCTCTTTATGGTCGACTCACTTCCTCCTACATCCGCACTGGCTGCTGTCATTACGTGTGAAGGATGTGGAGGCGGAGGCCACCACGCATTTGAATGCTCGGGCAACAATGTATCAGGTGACCTCGCGCACTTAACCTTGAATGAATCTGTTAATTTTGTAGGAAATCAGCCTAAGGGGGCACCTTTTAATAATGCATATCATCCGGGAGCGAGAAGTCACCCGAACTTCTCGTGGAACCCAAACGCGCCTGGCCAACGATGGGCACCGGGGCAGCATCAAAATGATGCTTACGCCTCCGGGAGCCAACCGAGGCCATCCTACCCGGATTATAGCCAAGGCCCCCCAGCCCAAAAAAAGAGTAATCTGGAGGAAATAATGGAAAAGTTCATGCAAGCGACTGCCTCAAATATGGCAAACCAAACCGCATCCATGCGAAACTTGGAAACGCAGCTGGGCCAACTGGCCCAAGCGCTAACCGAGCGGTCGCATGGGACCCTTCCTAGCAACACTGAAAAGAACCCAATAGATCAAGGGAAGAGTCTCAGCGATGTGGTAGAGGCTGATTCAAGTGAGTTAGTGATTTCGTGTTCCATCAATAATGTCGAAACTAAAGCTTTATGCGATTCTGGCTCTTCCCGCAACGTCATTGCGTTGCGAGACGTTGCCAAATTGCAACTTGAGATGAACACGGAGGATCGAAAATCCCTTGTGCTTGCTAATGGGACTGTTATACAATCTGAGGGGGAAGTGAAAAATGTAGAAGTGACAGTTGAGGGGACGGTCGTGGTTGCTGATTTTCAGGTGTTGGGACCCCAGGAAAATCGCTCTATTCCTATCTTGGGTGTGCCGTTCTTGAAAGAGAGCGGTGCCACCCTTGATTTCACTGCGGGTTGTGTCTTTTTACCCAATGAGGTGCCGCAGCCCACGTTCCCCAAAGCTGTAACTGAAACATCCACTCCTCCCCCTCTCTTTATTCTTGATGAATCTCTGAATTGCGCAGGAAATGAAGAGGATAAAGAAGCAATGGAAGGAGAAAAAGAGAGGTATCAGTCCAGTGAGGAAGAAGAAGTAGATTTTCGGCGAGAATTCGATTCCGAGACGGAAGAAGATTGCACTTCGAAAGATGTTGACTTGAATTTAGCTCGGGACGTCGTCCCATTATCTTCCTATTTTAATTCTTGTAATAAACTATTTAAGCGCTCCGTCTCTTGGGCCGATCCGGTGGTCACCGCAACACCGGAAGTGACGCCACCCACCACCAAGGTGGAAAATTCTGAAAACTTTCAACGTTGGCAGTCCCCGACTGTCACTAAACTTAAACAGGAGAAACTTCTGCACGACGCTCGCGCTGCCGCTCTCCGTAGCAAGAGGGTGGAGGTTAGGGGAACACTGGGTGACACCAGTGTTGGCCCTAAAGCCTTCACCTCCCGCCTTCGAGCTACTGGAGACGCGCACCATAAGAGCGCCTATAGCTGATTTGTGTTTTTCTTAATTATGATGCTGTTTCAGTGAACTTCTCTTTTAATTACTGCACTTGTTGAACAATGTTAATACAGGTATTTGGTCCATCTTAAGGACATTAAATAAAAGCGCTGCTGGGAGACAACCCAGATTTCCTGATTTTTTTTTTGTCTAACATGTTTAGTTCAGTTTCTGTATTTGTTTTTGCTTTTTTAGTTTTGTGCTTGCAGGTGTGTTGTGTTCCTTGGTGCGGATGCTGCGTACCGCTCTTGATCTTAATCGCCAATCGTCTGGTATGCTTAATTCTGAGCATTGGGTAACACTTCTCCTCCCTAGCCCTTCAGTCTTTGAGATATATTGTTTAGATTAAGTCTGGGGGAGAGCACGTGTTATTCACAATGCGCACGGGTTGCGCCGCATGCTAGACGCTTGTTTTTAATTTTTCATCATTATTCCATGCTTATCTATTTGTTTTTTGCTGAACAAACTATCTTGGTTAGGAATGTGAATTTGGATGTTAGCTTAGGAATTACTATTGGGATCGCAATGTTGACTCGAGCAGTGTTCTAGTCGCATCCGCATGCTACAATAGAATTTGAGTAAAATTAGATTATTTCTGTGCATTTAATTTATGATTAGTATTTATGCGCAGTTTTAGATTTATTCAACTCAAGTGGTGAACGTGAATGAAATTGGTGATAGCCAGGTGTTGTGTGTTTACGAGCACTAGTTGTGTGTTGCTCGAGTCGGGAGGAAGGTTTACCTTTCTCGTGGGCTAAGAACTTGCCCCAAGCGACTCTTGAAGCATGGGTGCGGGCGATTCGTGGAGATAAATATGATTTAGGCCACCTCTTGGCTAGATTGAGCCTTTGCTTTCCAATTCCTATTCGCTCACCTTTGCTACCCAACATTTGTGCCTACCACTCCCTTTGTTCAGCTCCTCCTCCATTCACCAAGGCCTGAAGCTTATCCCACTGTCGCAACCAAGTATTTGGTAAATGCACTCATGTTCTAGATTTGGTGTGATGTTTGGAATCGTTGTGTTGTGAAGGAGAAATAATCTCCATTTGCTGAATTTGAACCAACCGGAGGATAAAGTCAAGAAAAAGAAAAATTTGATATTGAAAAGAAAATCTGAAAAAAAGTGTATTGAAAAGTTATCCTCCCGAGCGTTTTAAAAAAAAAATCTGTTGGTATTTGTGGAGTAGGCTGTGTGCACACCTAGTTTTCATAATAAGTCTGGGGGTGTGTCACACGAGCTTTGTTTGTGGTTTTGCTTGGTGCAGCGTCCCGTTGACTCATGTTGGTTGCGTAACCTTCGTTTTTACCCTTGATTATCATACCGCAACCTAAGCCCCATCTTAATCCTAAAAGACCTATTGATTTATCTCGCGAGTTTGCTAGCGCCGTGGAGAGAGTGTGACCGGGCAAGCGTATAGTTCCTGACGTTGATGGATTTCAGCGGAGTTATTCCTGAACCCCAATCTTGTGCAACACCCTCCTCAGTGGCTTATTACTTTCACACCGGGCATGATCGTCAAATTCCTCACAATTCACCAACTGAGTATTGATAAGTCTTTGTTTACGCTCTAGTACTTTCGTAAATTAGTTAGCATAGTTAGAATCTCTTTTTACGAAATTTCTATTTGCATGCTTTTGTTACTTCGCATTATACTCCCTTGCGTAATTTTCCTTGCTAACCACCATTTTCACACTCCACCGGATTCGTTTGCTCGGGACGCGCAAACAGGTAAGTCTGGGGGTGTGATGAGTCCTCATCTTATACACATATTTGGACTCATCCGGGCCATTTTTCCATTCATTCCACTGCACTTTAGCCCCATTTTAGCTCATAATTATCACTCTCTGCTAGGTGCACGTCTTGGCCCGTTTTGGTGTTTATTTCTTGTTTATCTCTGTTACTTGTTGTCATGCTGTGTTAAGTGCCACCTTCAGTGGCTTGACTGGTGTCGTATGCTGGAACAGGAGTCGTGCAGGTGTTCCCGGTACAATTCTGTACAGGAACACTGCGCACGATCACTGGCTCCTTCGCGCATGACCACTGGTCGTGCGCCTCTGCTCGTGCGCACTTAACGCCCATTTCATGAGTTCTGTTTGGCTTATCGCACGACCACTGACGCTAGTGCGCACGACCGCTGGTCGTGTGCCATTGGTCGTGCGAACATGTATTTTATAAATTTATTTCACTGCAGGCTCGTCCCAGGCAGCGCGCACGATCGCAGAATTCCAATGCGCACGACCAGTGGTCGTGCGCCAATGACCGTGCGCGGTATTCATTCCAGCGCCTATATATACGCCTGTTCCATTTTTAGGGCAGGGAATCCAGCCGCGGGAGCGCGATTTGCAGTCCGTACGCCGGCGATTTCCCTTCCAGGACACCTCCACTTCATCTCCTACGCAAGGGGAAGTCTTCTCCAACCATTCCGACCATTCCTCCATCGTCCGGGAGCATTCTCCACCACCCGCAAGCCCTCAAGCCACTGTTTTTCAGTTCTAGTCCGGTGAGAAGAAGAAGAATCCTGAGGTAGAAGACGACGGGACTACGTAGAGAGATCGTGACAGTTTCTCTACACCGGAAGCATAGTCCGCCCGAGTCCGGAGGTGGCTTGACAACCTACCATTCCGGCCGTGAACGGCCGCTTGTCTTCATCCTTTGGTTATTTCTTTCCTCTTGCTTTCGTTGTAATCTTTGAATCGTTGAGATGTTGAACAGTATTATGCTTGGTTTGATTGCAATGAATGTTTCTCCCTCTTTCTTCATTGTTTGTTTGTGAATCATTTCGCCTCCACACACTCACTCACGCACTTAAGGTGTTCGATCCGCATTAGCAAGAGCTAACGGCGTTTGTGAAGAGGTGTTTGCGACCCTCATTTCTTCTCGCACTAGAACACGCTCCATCCGCCTCACGAAGCACGGCATCGCGGCTGTTGCATCCATCTCGCCTGGCGAAGCGGTGTTTTCGACCCGCATTTCTTTTACTGTTGTTAAGAGTAGGAAAACCCAACCAAAACCCCTATTTGTGTGTTTGTTTACGCTCGTGTAACACTAGTCACACAACCTGATTCGTACACCCAACCTGCATTCCTCAAGAGACCGACACTCGGGGATTTATTCCCAACTTTATTACTTGAACGATCGGTGCACTTGCCGAATTAATCGCATCAACCCTCCATCGAGGAAGGGGAACTGATGGAGGTGGATCAGCGGGTCTCGTGGATGGATCCCTTCATCTCCTTCTTGTCATCAGGGCAGTTCCCTGAAGGAGACATAGACAGGCGATGCTTCAGGTATAAGTCGGCTTATTACTCTTTACATGCAGGAGGGCTGTACAGGAAGACTCTCTCGGGACTCCTGGCCCGTTGCGTTTCGGAGGAGGAGGTTCTGAGAGTCCTAGAAGAAATTCACTCCGGGGAGTGTGGGAGTCACTCTGGGAGCTGAACTCTGGTAGGGAGGGAGTTGAGACAAGGCTATTTCTGGCCCACCCTCAGCAAGGATGCGGCGGAATTCGCGAGGAGGTGTTCAAAGTGCCAGCTCTATGCTCCACTCCAACTCCTCCCAGCTCAGAGGCTCCGAACCATCACTGCTCCCTGGCCCTTTGCCGTATGGGGGTTGGACCTAGTTGGCCCTTTCCCTCAAGCTAGCGGCCAAAGAAGATTCTTACTGGTCATGATTGATTAATTCTCCAAATGGGTAGAAGTGGAGGCGCTCGCCAAGGTAACATCTCAAGTGGTGAGGAATTTTTTATGGGGAGAAATAATTTGCAGGTACGGCCTCCCCCTGGCAATAGTGACGGATAATGGGCCGCAATTTGCTTGCGAAGAATTCGTTAGCTTCTGCACCCAGCTTGGCATCGACCTCAGGTTCGCATCGGTTCACCACCCAAGAAGCAACGGCCAGGTGGAAGCGGCAAACAAAGTAATCGTCAACTTACTGAAGAAGAAGGTGGAAAACCTCCGAGGGAACTGGGTAGAGCAACTACCATCCGTTCTCTGGGCCCTGAGAACTACCCCTAACACCGCCACCGGGGAGACCCCGTTCAAACTTTCTCATGGGTCCGAAGCAGTCCTCCCCATTGAGTTCGAAATAAAGACCCCCAGGTTGATCGCCGCAGGTGAAGGGGATGAAGAGTGGCTGGTGGCCAACGAAGAAGAACAAAGGCTATGCCTAGACCTGGTGGAGGAACTCCGGGACCAGGACACCATCAGGCAGGAGGAAATCAAGCGGCGGATGGCCCGATATTTTGACAAACACATCCGAATAAAACACTTTCAAAAAGGGGACCTGATCTTGACGAAGGTTGACGCGGCCGGGAGAGGGGCCGCGGTAGGTAAGCTCAATCCTAATTGGGAAGGTCCGTACATTGTAAGTGAAGTGCTCAAGTCAGGGGTGTATCACCTCCGAGATGTGGAAGTGGTACCTCTAGGCCGAGCAAGAAATGGAGACAATTTGAAACGATTCTATCCTTGAAAATTTTATGATGATGTAAGTTGAATATTTTACCTCCTCACTTGATAGTTATAACTACTATGCGAAGGCAAGCAATGTAACAAGTTTTGGTGTTGGAATGCCCCAGATCGATTCCGCTCCCGGGCTCTCACTAGACGGGGGGTTCAGGTTGATCTCTGGAGAGGCTGGCAAGGTGACAAGTTTTGGTGCTGGAATGCTCCAGATCGATTCCGCTCCCGGGCTCTCACTAGACGGGGGTTCAGGTTGATCTCTGGAGAGGCTGGCAAGGTGACAAGTATTGGTGCTGGAATGCCCCAGATCGATTCCGCTCCCAGGCTCTCACTAGACGGGGGGTTCAGGTTGATCTCTGGAGAGGCTGGCAAGGTGACAAGTATTGGTGCTGGAATGCCCCAGATCGATTCCGCTCCTGGGCTCTCACTAGACGGGGGGTTCAGGTTGATCTCTGGAGAGGCTGGCAAGGTGACAAGTCTTTATGCTGGAATGCCCCAGATTGAATCCGCTCCCGGGCTCTCACTAGACGGGGGGTTCAGGTTGATCTCTAGAGAGGCTGGCAAGGTGACAAGACTTTATGCTGGAATGCCCCAGATCGATTCTGTTCCCAGGTTCTCACTAGACGGGGGGTTCAGGTTGATCTTTGGAGAGGCTGGCAAGGTGACAAATCTTTATGTTGGAATACTACTCGCTCAGCGGACCTGCTCGCTCGGCAAAGAGAGACTTCTCACGATAGTATGCGAGGAACGAGAACCAATCCTATGCGCTCCGGGGTATCCGGCACTCGGCAGAAAGGTCGCCGGCACAGGTAAGAGAAGAAAAATATATCGCGAGACCTATAGAAAAACGCATACCTAAAGGGTAATAATCGTAAGGCAAATAACGAAAGGCCAGAGCAGCCAAAAAGGTCCTGTGTCTGTCTATTCAATAACGCAAGATGCGAGAACGATCATCGAGGGATAGCCTACATAAAAATGAACATCGAGATAAGCGAGAGCGAGATGCCAGCCAAAAAGAAAACCGCAGAAAAGGAGAACACAATACAAGGGTAAAAATGTGCATCCATGCATTTCATAGTTAAATTACAGAAGGCGGCGATCTCGCCAGCCCAAAACAAAACAGAAAATAAAATAAAAAATCTAAAAGCATCATGAGTCGCTCGCGAATTCCTCCTCGTCATCACTCCTCTTCACTGGTGGAAGCGGGATGAAGAGCTCTGGGACGATATCCTCTAGAACCATGTCATCCGCGTCGGCAGCTAGGAGACCGGCCTCCTTCATCATCGAGAAAATGTAGCGAGCTGACTCGGTGGACTCCAGACGAACGTACTCATCTCGTGCTCGCCGCTCTTCCTTCAGACGGCGGGGGGAAGGGGGAACGACGGCACGGGTGAGATCGCAGTTCAGGGCTTTCAGACCAGCCACCTCGCCCTCCAATTCCTTGATGCAAGCGTCGGCTCTTCCGGCGGCCTCGACATCCTGCAAGTAAGTTCAATTAAAGAAGCGAAATGACCAAAGGAAAGGAGGATGAGGAGGTATAGGTGACTCACCACACTGCCCTCGGCGGCGAGCAGCTTCTCCTTCAGCTGCGTGTTCTCGGCCAGAAGCCCCTGATAGGCCCTCGCGAGCTCCACGTTTTGAAGCTCCAGCTGTAAGCAGCGCCTCCCCGTCATATGGGCGAGCTCGGCAGAGCGCAACTGAGACCTCGCACTCTAGAAGGCGAGGGTTCTCGCAGTCTCGTCTTTATAAGAACCCGCGTCCTCGCGCCCATAGAGGGCGAACGAGAGGTCGAAGGCGTGACCACTGACGGTATCCTTCTCCACCCAGGAGGGAAGGATGCTGGAGATGTCCACCCGGTTGGTCTCCGGTTTCCAGTTGACCAGGAGCTCGCCGGTCTCATCCTGGCGCCTCTGGCCAAGGCCGAAGTTGTAATGGTTGACGGGGATGGGCAGGACGGAGGTTCTAGAGGCCTCCTGGCAGGGCTCGTCGTCCTCACCCGGGAGGAGAGGCCGGTGAGGTTGAACTCGTCGAAAGCGACCTCGCGGGGCTCCTTTCCCTTCGAGGAGGCGAGCGAGACCCCACTCTTCTTACTCTTCTTCTTCGGCGGAGATTTCGGGGGAACGACATGACCACCAGAAGCCCCCGGTCTCTTGCGAGAAGAGGGCTCACCTGGAGGGACGGCGCCTCGGCAAGCCTCCGCCCCCATGGTCGCGAGAGCCAGGGTAGCGTCGGTTTTCCGATTGCTCGTGTAAGGAGGATGAAGGGGAAGATCCCGCTCGCCTAGAAAGGGGTTGAAGCTTCAATAAGTACGAGGTTACTGGAAAAAAGATAGTAATAGAGTGAGATCTTTTACCTTCCCCGGCGAGCATTGGAAGCAGCATGTCGAGGTTGCGGCGGAGATGGACAACCTCAAAGTTCTTCTTGCAGACCGGTAGGTGGTCTCGCCGTGTTGGACGGACGAGATCGGGATGTTACCGAAGTTCCTCTTGACGAGAAGGAACTTCTGGGCCCAGAAGTGGGCTTTGTTGACGGTCTCGTCAACCTTAGGACCCGAGCCCACGAAGTAGGCAGTCCCGTCCCTGAAGGCACGGAACGAGAACAGCTTCCGAAAGACCGGGTGGCTGAACTCGATGCGTTCCTCGCGAAGATAGCAGGCGAAGGCTGTGATCACCGCCATGGCATTGGGGGTGAGCTGTCCCGGAACAACACCATAGTGCTTGAGCACCTGACGAGCAGCGAGAAGATCGGGATTAGTTCACATAACGAGCGAGACTTGACATGCAGGGAATAAGAAGCGAGCGAGAACGACCATTACCTGGCGAACTTCCGGCACAGGGGGAGACGCAGGCCGACCGCGAAATGAGCAGTCGGGATGGCCAGCTCGTCGACGAGCGGCGCATTAATCACGTCGTTCTCGCTGGGACGGCGAGCCTCGAAGGGGGGGGGGGGGGGTGACATAATCAGCCACCACGCTGAAATATTCCTCGTCTGTCAGGTTGCAGTGGTAGAAGGTGTGCTCGGCGAAAGCTTTCGCAATCTTTCGCCGACCCTCCGACTCATTAGCGTCGCCTCCCATCTTGATAACCTGCGAGAAAGAAAGTAGAGCGAGAACGAAGAAGCGAGAGCTCTGAAGCGGAGGAGAAAGAAGGTTGACAGTAAATGCGGTGGTTGACTCAGTTATGGACGCCTATTTATTGCCAAAATAAATGGGCGGGAAGAAGCCCAAGCGCCGGCGTGCGCAGGTAGCGGCAAAAACATCACATCATGATCGCGGGCGAGAAAGGCATGTGGGGTTAGTACAAGCAACATTTTTGCGAGATATGTTTAGCGAGAACAGAGGGTCCTCGCGAGCACGATATAACATGAAAATGAAAGATTTATTAGCAGCGAGCGAGAAATAATAAAAAGCTAGTAATACTTATTGTCAGAAGAAATAAAGCCAACATACAAGTGGCAAATATGCAAGTTACGAGCCATGGCGAGATTGTCTAAAACAACAGCACCCATTACCAATAATAGTTCGGGACAACACAACAGTTAGCGAGAATCATGGGGTAACCATTTCCACCTGCCCCCACCCCGCGACCCGGACCGCGGCGGTACCCTAGAGTTATAATAATCCTCGGCCAAACGGCCCTCCCTGTCCATGAGGTATGTGTAGTCTCTCATCCTAGCTATATACACCTCCGGCGTCGTGGCATTCTCATCCTGGTCACGCTGTCTCGCCTGCCGAAGCCTTGCACACTCTTCCATCAGAACGGAGTGCCTATCTTCGGCGGCTTCCCTGTCCCGTCTCGCTTGCATGTTGAGGTCCATCAGCATCCACCCGTGTTTCCTCAGCAACTCCGCGGCCCGTTGTTTCATCATCTCAGGATCTCGCGGATCCCCTAAGAATTCCTCCACCTGGTCAGGAAGGGGGGACATCTCGTCATCGCCCAACTCGGAATCGGTAGGCGGATTTTCGGGATTCTCTGCGAGATATTGCGAAGAGGTTAGAGGGCGCGCTTGAGTTCGCGCATGGCAAGGGGTCGTCAGAATGCTTACCCAACGGGGGGCGTCGAGGGACGGCCCTGGAACACATTGCCATAGTGAGGGTAGAGAGATTTACCCAGGCCGGGAGGGTAGGCTGCGATGTTGGTCGGGGGGATCTTTGGCGGCACAGAGCCACCGGTCTCCTCGCTCGTCAGGAGTTGGAACCCGGGCTTATCTATAATTTTGTCAGGAGGCGGAGGCGGAGACGGAGGCCGCGATGCCTGGCGAGATGGGGACTTCAGGGGCGAGACTGTAAGAAGTAAGCAACGAATGTCAGATAATTGACAAGGAACATTTTGGCATGCGAGATCAAGATCATACCGGTGACATTTTTTCCAGCGAGATTAGTATCCGCCGGCGGGCTTTTGCGAGACCCATCGGCGGGTTCTCCAGCGTTCTCATTCGGAAAAGCATCCTGCGAGTAGATATGAATCACAAACAAATTTATTGACATGAACTAGAGGAGTAGCTCGTACCTTCTCGTGGTGGCGATCATCCGGGGAGGAGTCCAACAACACGGAGTCATCCCCGGTTCGACGAGCCGCCCTCGCCTTCTTGATTTTTGGTGACTGAACAGGGGGCGGCCGATTCATCCAGGCGGGGACCCTGGTCATGGAGGGTAGCCCGTCGTCTCTCACCGCCCTCAGGCGAGCCTCGGCTTCTTCGGAAAGAGGCATCTCCAGGCAGCTACAGTACCGGGAAAAAGAAAAGGAAACGAAGAGGCGGCGCGCGCCACTAAGGACTCGGAACGATATTTATAGGCCACGGGGTGGGTCCCACCAAAGATTCCTGATAGATCATCAAGGGGCTGGCAAATACCAGGGGTTGGATGTTTCTTCGCGAGCATAAATATCCTCGCGAAGAGCGGGGATTGTGTACAACCCCGATATTCGCCAGGCAAGGAGGCTCGGTTCAAGAAGACAATAGGATGGAGGTAATAAGGAAGAGAGGCCTTAAGTGCCGAGGACCCTCACTCTCGAAAGGCTCGCTGAAGGGCGAGCGAGAAGGATCAGCGAGATCAACACTCGGAGACCCAGACCTCGGCAGATATCTTCGCGAGACCCAGACCTCGCTCAATTCCACACTCGACAAATGTCGAACGGAGCTCAGCATTCGTCGGACGGCGCCCGACGAACAAAATATATTCTACGGCAGCGCTCGACTAGTTACGGCGAGGAAGCAATGGTCGACGAATCGCCCATCTCAGCAAACAGCGAACAACTTAGCGTTCGGCATCCGTCAACCTCGTCCGTGTTCATTCAATCAGTGACCTGCGTTCGGCGAAAGGCGTGTTGAGCTCGACGAAGTCCAGAGGCGGTCTCGCCAGAAGGCTCGCGAGATCGGACCTCGGCAGATACCACCAAAATTGGCTGGCGAGGTTCTCGCAGAGTGATCGCCTAGGAGAGGCATCATGAGCAGAGCTCGCGAGAAGGCCCGCGAGAGCTTCGACAGTAAGGTTCTCGCGGTTCCTTGCCTATAGGTTGATAGGGCCAAATTACCCTTTTACCCTTGGTGGCCTGCCTTTAGCCTCTCCAAACAGCGGAGTTTGGCTGTTAGCAGACCCATTTGGGGTACAGATTGTAAAATCAAAAGGCGAAATCCTGTTATTTGCAGGCCATATCAGAAAACATATATATAGGACCTTAAGGGCACCTTTGGAGAGGACTTCACTTCAGCTTCTCTCTCCTTAGGTCTACTTTGGTCAGCATTCTCAGAGCTCTCCAAGGTGCCCGAGTCTCAGCTTTGGCTTGGGAGGGGAAGCGCTCAACGATCTTCCGGGTTAGTGGAGGGACCTCCTCGCTGTGACTAAGGTCTTAGTTAATCTCCTAGTATCCACTCTACCTTCTCCGAGGGATTAGTAAGGGCTAGCTGCCCCTCATTTCGGTGAGGGCCCCGAGCTCCACGAGAGGCCGAGAAATCAGTTTCAACAAAAGTAATACCTGACTCGGGTCTGTTAAAATTTTTGAAAGACCGTTTAGGAGTAAGCAGGAGTTGTATCAACAAGAGTTATAGCCAAACAACCACAATGCCAAAACAGCAACACAAGAAATCTTTATTGAAACAGAACTGCTTTACACTTCGAGGTATACATGGCGAGACATGATTCATAAGAATCACGGAGATGAGAAGAACAAACACACCAAAACTGAAACTGGCGGTCTGCCAAGGCAGAGACCGCACAGACCGCAAAAAGGCTCAGGTCGCCCGACTTGCTCTGCTGTACTCCCAGACCGCTTGCACAGTCAGAACGCAGAAACACCTTGAGACCCCGCGAACAAAAGCAGACAATCTGCACTGCCAGACCGCAATCCCAGACCGCACGAACTGAAGCTTTATTGAACTGAACAAAGAACTGGAGCTGTCGCCAGACCGCAACTCTGATCGCCTAACCGCTGAAGGTCGCCTGATCGCTGAGCTCGCTGCGAACAGCACAAGAACACAATAAACCAGTTCGCTGACAGACCACAGACGAACTGTTTATTCAAGCCACCGGAAATCACCAAGGAAGGAGACCGCACCCTGCTGACCGCAAACCTGCGAACACAACAACTCGCGCGACCTCAAAACTTGAGTCCGCAAGAAACAATCCAGGCTCTTGTTCTTACTGTTCTTGTTAGGAATGACGGGCCCTGCACCCCTATTTATAAGCGGAGAGACGGATGTCGTCACCGCACAAACCGGGATACAATAACCGCCCATCAGATCGCGAACGGTCTCACATGGCAGACCGCGCGAACACAACACTTGGACAAGATTCAGTCCAAGACCGAAGTCAGCAGCAAGCCGCGCACAAGCCGCGCGGATACAACGACCACCCTTCCTGAGATCGCCAAGACAAGGACGAACATCTGGCCGACTTGAGCCAAGTCGCCAGAACAGCCCAAACAAGCCGCCCGGTCACTGCGGTCAACCAAGAACAGTCCGCCCAGAACAAGACCGGAAGAACTCGCAACAAGTCGCCAGAACCAACGACCAAACCAAGAAGCAAGCTGGCCGATCACACCAGATCGCCAGAACAGCAGGGAGAGATCGCAGAACCAAACCGCCAGAGCACCAGGGCAGGCCGCGCGGTCTCTGCGGTCTCCAGCCTTCAGACCGGCCGGACTCCCTTCCACTTCACTTCAACAATTTCAACACTCCCCCCTTGAAGTGGGAAGTGGAAACTAGACCGAGCAACCCCCTTAACCGTGTAAACGGTCCCTTCGCCAGCGGCTTTGTGAAGATGTCTACGACATTGTCCGCACTCCGAACATGCTCGACCATAAGAGATCCTCCCAACACCTTTTCACGAATGAAATGGTGCTCAATCTCTATATGTTTGGTCCTCGCGTGACAGACTGGATTGTTAACTAGCTTGAGAGCACTCTCATTGTCCCCGCGTAGCAAGGTGGGACCTCGAACCTCCTGATGAATGTCCTCCACCAACCTCCTGAGCCAAACGGCTTCTTGAGCTGCCAAGGCTGAAGCCTTGTACTCCGCTTCCGTGGTAGATACAGACACTGAGTCTTGCTTCTTGCTGCACCAAGAGATAGCTGTGTGGCCCGTCATAAAGACATAACCAGACGTTGATCTCCGATCATCCACGTCTCCCCCATAATCAGCATCCATGAAACCATGCAACTCCAAGCTTGACCCTCTCCTATATAGGAGACCTAAATCAGAGGTCGACTTCACATACTTCAAGATGCCATGCCGCCAGAAGATGAGGTTTCCGTGGTTCCGCCATGTACCAACTCACCTTGCCAACTGCATAAGCAATATCTGGCCTTGTGATCATCAAGTAGATCAAACTCCCAACCAGAGCTCGGAACACCAACGGTTCAGACAAAACTCTCCCCTCATCCTTCTGAAGCTTATGATGTTGCTCCAGAGGTATAGAGCTGCTCTTCCCTTCCTCCATGCCGAATCGCTGAACAATCCGCTCCGCATAGACAGCCTGAGAAATAAGCACTCCGCTCTCCCGCCTCTGCACCTCGAATCCAAGGAAATGGTGGAGCTCTGGTGGCGCAAATCTCCCACACTGCTATAGGCGGTAGCTCGACTGCGACACGAAACGGCAGTGTACCATTCGTTCAAGTAATATAAAACGTGGAGTAATCCCCGAGTATCGAATCTCTCAAGGAACACAGTAAGGTGGAGTTAACGTTCGAGGAAGGACTTGAGATCGAAGTCCTTGAGTCGGATGGAATGCGGAAACGGGGTGATTTGGCTTTTGGAAAATAATAGAAAACAACTACAACTACTCCTATGCAATGTCGCTATGCAGTGCTTCGCTTGGCGGGATGGAGAGTAGGCGGGCCTTGAGCGCGCTGCGTCGCAAGGGCGGATGGACGAGTAGGCAAGCGGAGTCGAACTGTGCAGGCCTTGAGCGCACTGCTTCGTTGGGCGAATGGATTACACGGGCCGCTATGCCACGCTTCGCTAGGCGGATGGAAGAGTAGGCAAGCGGATGGAATGGTTCGCACCGGCAGAGTCGGAATGGATTATACGGGCCTCTATGCCACGCTTCGCTAGGCGGATGGAAGAGTAGGCATACGGATGAGGGTCGCAAGCACCTCGTCGACAAGCACGCCACTAGCAATTGCTAGTGCGGCACACGAATGTGATGGCGGGATGGAGGATGGATGGTGGCGCACCTCGTACACATATGAACAAAATATAACTTCACATAGACATGAAATTAAGATTACAAGCACGATTCATAGTGTTCATCATCAATACATGCGAGATCTAGCTACAAACACATCAATAAGAGAAGAACAAGGCAAGAAATCGACCGAATCCGAAGGCTCGTTGGAGATTCACGGTTGGAATCGCCGGTTGTCAATCCGCGTCCAAGCTCGGTCCGCAACTACGTCCGGGGTAGAGAGAGCTGTCACTACTCTCCAATGAGCCCGTCTTCTTCGTGTCACGATCTGGTATAGGTTGCAAACTTCCTCTTTCTTGATGGCGATGGTGGCTAGATCTTCCTTTGAAGCGCTAGGATGAAGGAGGAGGCCGAGAGGAAGCTCCGGCTCAAGATTGGCGTGAAGAACAAGCCCGGAGCAACTCCAGATGGTGGGCAGCGATGGAGGGGTGAAATCGGGGCTCTGGCGCGAGAAAACGGCTGACTGGAATCAACTCCCCGACCTAATTCGCGAGCAGGTCTTTAAATAGGCGCTGGAATAAACAGTGCGCACGATCGGTGGCGCACGACCAGTGGTCGTGCGCACTAGAATCATGTGATCATGCGCCTGCCTGGGCGGAGCCTGCAATGTAAGAAATTTATAAAATATAATGTTCGCACGACCAGTGGTCGTGCGCATTATCGTAAGTGGTCGTGCGCATTGGTCGAGACAGAACTCATAAAATGGGGGTTAAGTGCACACGATCAGCGGCGCACGACCAGTGGTCGTGCGCAATAGAACCAGTGATCGTGCGCAGTGTTCCTGTACAGAATTGTACTGGGAACACCTGCACGACTCCTGTTCCAGCATACAACACCAATCTAGCCACTGAAGGTGGCACTTAACAATGCATGAAAACTAATAACGAAGATAAACAAGAAATAACACCAAAACGGGCCTAGAAGTGCACATAGCATGGAATAACAAATATGAGCTAAAACATGCCTAAAATGTAGAGCATAGACTAGAAAATTAGCCCAGATGAGTCCATATATGTGTATATAATTGGGACTCATCACACCCCCAGACTTACCTGTTTGCACGTCCCGAGCAAACAAATCCCTCAAGCGGCTGAGAAAAATACACAGCTGGCATAGAAATTGTAAAGCGGAGTATCATGCGAAGTCGCATGCTCATGCGCGTAGAAATACAGTAGACAAAATTTCTAATTGTACATACTAGTTTATACTTTTCTAGGGGCGTATTTATATATTACATTTACTCAAAAAGTGAATCACGGTGAATCATAAGGTCGTACATAGGTAGAAAGTAAACTGAACGTTGAGGCGAGCATTGCCAAAGATCGGGGCTCTAGACAACCTCCATTGAAATCCATCAATGTCGGTGACCATAAGCTTGCCCGTTCGCACTCTCTCCACGGCACTGGTTTGACTCAAATGCGTGAATCAATAGGACTTAAGGTTTTAGATGAGGCTTGGGTTTAGGTGAGGTAAACAAATATAAACATGAAGGCTTAGAACACAAAAACCCAAATGAGCAAATGCATAACACTATCCAAGTAGCCATAAAACACGCGGATGCACCACACCCCCAGACTTAGACTTAGACGCATGGGTGTGTGCACCGCCTACTCCCAAATATAAATCTCAAACAGATTTTTTCAATTAAACTTTTCATTCTTCTTTTTCTTTTCAAATCTTTTTCTTCTTTTCTTTTTCTTTCTTTAGCAATTTCAGCAAATTTTCAAAGATGCACATCCACATTTTCACATTGTACTTCCACAATCAACACCACCAATTTAAAATTTAAACAAAAAGCTTGCATTTTGGGTGTGCGACTAGGATTGGAGTTTAGGCTTTGGTGAACAATAGTGGAGCTGAACCAAAAGAATGGGGTAGGCACAACTGGGCTAGCGAGGAAATGATGATAGGAATGGCACAAAGGCTCAACCGGGCCAAAATGATGACCTATATCACATTCACGCAATTGACTAACCGTATACCCATGCTTCAAGAATCGCTTGGGGCAAGTTCTTAGCCACCGAGAAAGATAATCCTTTCTCCTAACTCGGGCAATACGAGGCTAATGAACGTCTACACACATCCCTATGCTACCGTTTGATTCAGACTAGATTCACCAATTTTTTAGTGTAGTAAACAATATTTACGCTAATAGAAATATATAAACTAAAAGCATAAAAAGAAATTGAATCTACATGAATTTCTATGTGAGACATGAGCACTCGACTAGGAGCACTATCGAAGTCAACATTTTACTCCTACTCACAATCCTAAGCCAGCACAATGATTTTCCAAATCACACAAAAAGAAATGAGTTCAGCTCAAGACGTGCCAACAGTTAAGTGCACGCTCGAGTGGGTGTAGTGGTGTGCGGTGCAAATGAACATCATAACACAATTAATGCTTCTAGTATGCAAATAAAAGGTGCACGTGAGCGGGTAACAACATGTGGCTCTCCCCCCCAGACTTAATCTACGCAATACATCATAATGATAGAGCATTGAAAATTAAAATAGAAAGCTGGGGGAGAAGTTACCCAATGCTCAGCAAGTGAGCATACCAGAAGATGCATGAAAATCTGAAGCAAACCCGCCATTCAAAATTTGCAATGAGTACCTGCAGGGGTGAGCTCCACAAAAATAAAAGGAAGCAGAAATGCTAAAACTGAACATAAATTAACGAACTACTCTAACTAGGAAAATAAAAATGCAATAAAAGTAAGATAACTACTGGGGTTATTGTCATCCCAGCACGACTTATTCGGATTTTATACAATTCTAGCTTATAGGCCTATGAAAAGAAAAGTGGACAGGTAACTATTCGAATATGCGTGTAGGTAGCGGGTACCTATACGGAGAAAGAACAGTCACGCCTCAACCCGAATATAAATACCTGCTCCTCACAAGTAGAGGGAAAAGAAAGTAAGAAGAGGAGGAGGCCTTGTAACATCCCATTTCCTACTAGACCCCCTAACTCCAATTTAGGGTGAGACAAGTGGTGAGTGGGGTGGGTTTGAGCTAGATTGTAGCCTTAGGACTCATAGGGTTAGGTGAACTCACATGGGGTCCCCAATTGACCCAATTTGACCAAAGTCAAACTTGGGTCAACATAGGTCAAATCCTCCCCAATAGGTTCAATTGAACCCCAAAGCATGAAATTGACTTCACCCCTAGTCTTAGAACATCATGGGGGACCTAATTGACCCAAAATCCCCATCATGGGGTCAACAATTTGACCAACTTGACCAAAGTCAACATTTCCCCAATTTTGGTCAAAATCACACCTTTGGGTCAAATTGGCTCACTTAGGTCTTCACCATGACTCAACCAACCTTGGGTGGTGTCACTGAACTCAATGTCAACACATTGGACCAGTCAACACGCCCAATTGACCAAGTCAACCCAAAAGTCAACATATGGTCAATTGGGCCTAAATTGAGCTTATTTGGAATTAATCCAAATTCCAATGGATTAAGGCCCTCAAGGTCAGCCCACTTTGAAGCCCATAGACCTAATGACCAGCATTGCCCCTTAAATCCAACATGCAAAGGCATGCATGGGGGTAAAAGTGGAATTTTCCCCATTTTTAGGAGAGAGAGATGAGGGAATTGAGGAATGGAGGCCACATGGCCATCCATTCCTCTGTCCAAGATCTTCTCTGAGCTCCCCCCTTTATTTCCAGCAGGAAATGGGGCTGGAGAGGGACCAAGTGGCAGTTATGGTGACACAACCAAAGTGTGGCCGACCACCAAGCATGAGAACTCCTTATACATCCCTTCACACACCTCTCACGGGGTTCCATTAGCTTCAGAAGTGTGAGGACAATCGAAATCGACTACTGGAAGGCTCATTTTGGTGGAGAACCGAGGATTCGACTTGGAGCTTGGAGCAGGTGGTCGACCATGGCACACCGCCAGGAAAACCGAGATCGAGCTCGGTTTAGGTACGATTTCTCCCCCCCCCCCCCCCTCCCTCTGTGCTAGTTATCTAAGGTCCTAGAAAGGGCAGACGAGCTCAATTGAGCCGTCATCCATGGGATTTTTTCCTCCCAAGCTCCGATTGGGCTTCCTCCAGAGATCGTCGGGAACCACCACCTCCGGCCACCATTCCACCGCCAATCGACGACCAACCCCTCAACGGAGGTGGTGGCGGCGGCAGATGGTCGGGGAGGGTGGAGGTTGGCCGGGATCAAGGGATGTATCCTCTGGGCCGTCGGCTAGAGGAAGGAGACGAAATCACAGCCGTTGATTTCGTCTCCTTGATCTCTATTGGCAGACCACCTTAATTCTGCCTAGGATTTATTTAGTAGATTGCATGCAGTATTTGGAGGCCTTAGATGCCGTTTTTGCAAAAAGGGGCAGAGACAACTTTTGTAGCCCTATGGGTCTACTTTCATTTGCCACTTGAATCATCTGATTTGGTGCACTGTGGAAACCAGGGCACTCTTTTTCCTAGGACTGCTCCTTGTGTAGGGCAGAAATTAAAATGGCTATAACTTTCAATTGGATTAACCAAATCACTTGATTTTTCTAACATGCATGCATGGTATGAAGACACACCTATGGTTTTAATTTTAAAATTTTTGGATGTGTATCCATTGAGATATTTCATTTATTAGTAAAAGTAAATTTTTGGTATTTAAGGAGTTGTATAACTCCAAACACCCCCTAATTTGGGGGGTGAGCTCTTCATACATATCTAAATCACTGTTTAAAATCTCATCTCATATGCATGAGTATTTTTCTCTGAACTTCAAAATGAAGTTAGGGTGTTAAGAGGAAAATTGGGGTGCTAATAGTCAATTGGGGCTTTTGAGCTTTATGATGGAATTGAAGGTGGGAATAACCTTGCATGCCTCTGAAACCTTGGGGTTAGTGTATGTCATGAGGATATACATCATTGTCATAAGTTTCATGATTTTTGGAAGTTATTTTCCTAAAGTTTTTATTTAAATGAAAATTGTCACACTTTTAAATTAATGGAATAATTTGAATCAAAAACTTATGGTTAAATTCAAAACTCTGGGAAATGGATCCTTGACTTGAAAGGAACATTTAGGAATTTTGTTGGAATTTTTGGACCTCATTTATTTCTCTGAATTTGACTTATTTTGTTAGGTCAATTTATTCAATATGACATTTAGGTCTCATATGCATTTGGAGAATTATGAAATTATTCTAGTAGGTTTCCTTGGTGATTCTATAGCTTTGTAAATTTTATCTTAATTTTTAGATGAATTTTTGTGGTAATTATCAATTTATTGAGGAAAAACCCCCTATTGTAATTAATTAATTTAATGGGGTAAAATAGCTTGTAAAATTCTAAATCTCTGGATTTAGTGTTTTTAGATGATTATTGTGCTAGGTTAATTTTCTCAGAATTTTTAGAGATCATTAGATGGTACCTAATGTGTAAAATCTTATATACACACCTTTCATTTTAAATAGAAATTATGATGGTAAAATCCTTGGAATAACATGAGACATAGGATCTGGTGTTTCTAGACCAATATGGTGCTATAATAATTTTCCCAGAATTTATTGAAGTCTTAACATAGCACTTGTAGTGTAAACCCTTATACACACACCAAATGTAACAAATGATAATGAAGGGTAAATACTCCTTGGAATAATATGAAACTTAGGCATTGCTGTTTTTAAGTCAGTAACATACTTCTGTGATTTATTCAGATTTTATTGAGACCTGTAGGTGGTGGTTGTAGTGTAAACCATTATTGGCACACCACTTGTTTTAAATGAATATTGTGGATAAATATTACCTGGAATATTATGAAACCTTGGATTTGGTGTTTTTAGATGATTAGTATGCTAGTTTAATTTTCTCAGAATTTTTGGAATCCATATTTTAGTACTTGGTGTGTAAAGTCACATCTTCATCTTTTTCATGATAAATATAAATTATGATTATAAATTTGTTGGAAAAATGTGATCTTCTGGAAATAGTGTTTTATGTCAATATGAAGCTACTGTAATTTTTCCAGAATTTTAGAAAGTCTTATTTCAGTACTTGTAGTGTAGAGCCATGTTTCCTCTCCTTTAAAGATAAATAGAAATTGTGGGTTTAAAATGTTTGGAAAATTAGGATCTTCTGGAAATAGTGTTTTTATGTCAATATGAAGCTACTGTAATTTTTCCAGAATTTTAGGAAGAAAAAAATCTTGTACTTGATGTGTAAAAATTATTTTTCCATTCATTCATTGAAAATTAGGGATCATAGTTATTTAATTGCTGGAAAATATGAAATCTTGGAAATCTTTTTATCATGTCACATTTCATCTCTGGAAGGATATTTAACAAGTTTGAATTCACTAGCATGATACCTCCTTCACATTTTAGATTCATATTAGTAATTAATGAATTTTTATAGAGGTCAAAATTAGATGAAACATGCTTGGATTTTGATCATCCCTTATTTTATCCACTATGAACCTAGGATAAAAATTAGAAGTCATTTGGAAGTAATTTGACCAAGATTCCATCATAGGAATCTAAGTTAGTTATATGTCGTGGTCTGCGGATAATGAAAACTCATTATGATGAATAGGTCAATATATTCACAAGGAAATCGGTGAGAATTTGATTATAACAAGAGATGAGTATAGACCACTTAGAGGACTAGAAGTTTTTAGAGTTGAGTCCAAAAGATTGATTGCATAGGAGCGGGGTGAAACATAAGGCGTAAGTTATAAAGGGTAATGAGAGGGAGGAAGGTTAGGTCAAGGTAGCCGCCAAGAATGTTAAATGTCCTGGAAAGGGGTTGGGCATCATCCCATCATATACCCTAGTACCTTGCGAACCCTTCACCGGGTAGCCCTCGGGAAGTCCAGGATCCACCCTAAACTTCCAAGTAGAATAATAACTAAACAAGAGTAGTCTAAATAGGAGTTAGAACATGAGAGTGCTTGGTGAGCTGTGGGTAAGGTTGTGCTCGGGATTGACGAAAGATCGTCCTCCCCCTTAGAGAGTCATAAAGCGCTGAGGTTAATTCAAGTGAAATGATAAGAGGGCAATCTTATGGGTAGATATCAATAATACTAAGTGTCTTGGGAAAGGGAATTTTGGGGTGTCATCCCATTGTAGTTCCTAATACCGTAGCGAGCCCTTTACAGGGTAACCCTAGGGAATCCAAGATTAAACCTAAACCGTATGGATAAAATGTTACAAGAATAATTTAATAACACACTCACCCACACCCCGTGGTTGCGGGAGCCTAGTCTGTTTGGTGCTGCGAGCAGTAAGCTCAGTGTTTGAAAGAGCAGATTGAAAGTCAGGTGAGCTTGCAACTCAGTAGAGTTTGTTGGTACGGACGGGTTGGTCTGGGGAGCCGGTGGCTCGGAAGGTTATTAATGATGGGCAGGTTAGCCCGGGGAGCTTATGGCTCAGAGATAGATAGTAGAACATGTTGCATATGCATTGAAGTTGGTGGGTCTTCTGTATTGGACGGACGTTCACACCGACGTCAATACGTTGACTCGGCAAGTGTGGTATATACACTTAGCCTAGAAAGTCTGGCTGTCCAGTCAGCAAGAGTACGCAGACGCTCCACGGTTTTGTGTTGAGGCGTACGATAGGTCTAGGTTAGGTAGTGTGAATACCAACCTAGAGGTGGGCGAGGCCCAACCCACCGCTTCCGTTTGCCACTACTGGAGTATCCTGGGAGTCTTGCTAGCTCCAAAAAGGGGGAACTAAAGGTCTATACGCATAGAGTCGTGGTGTGTGAGTTGCACTTGTATGAACATAGCATAACAACATACCTAGCATGTCATAGCATGAACATTGCATTTCAACCCCTACCCCTATCGAATAAATTGGTATGGGACTTTTTATACGATAGGCCCTGCTAAACGACCCCTTGGTCTATAGGTTTGTATGGGCATTCCTATAAATCAATGGTTACTTTTAAATTACCTTACTTGCGTCGCACTACTTCCTTATGCTTACTTCTTTCTCTGCTGTGATATTACTTTACTGCATTTATTATTGTTTACTGGTTCATATTGCTAGCATAGAACTTATATGTTATACTCTTGATAGCGTAGAATATTTGTCACCTGCTTTTGATTACTCCACTTTGTTGTTCCCCGCTTCTTCCTCCCGCGCGGTGCCTAGGAGTCCCGGGGGGAGGCGGGGACAAAATCGGCTTAGTCTTTATGACTAACGGTCGGTTGTGATCGTAGGTGTACGGGGAGCTGGAGCACCAGCATGACCAGTCAAGACATGATGGCAGGATCTGAGGAGCAGAAGCCATGCAACACTTCCACCACAAGATAGGTGTTTGAAGATTTGAGAGTTGATAGCTTCCGCATAGATGTAGAGTGAGAGAGTGAGATTTTGTTCTACTTCGGACATGTACTGGGCATAAGCCCCTTTCTCTCTTTCTTTTCTTGTACTCATTGATGGACAGTTTTCATTTGGTTATATATACATATATAGATGCGTGTGATTGTGGACTTATGTGCTAGTTTTTCTTCTTATCTCTTGTTGGTCTAGTTGATCATCCTTGCCGGCAGGATCGGCGTCTTGCGGAGATGGCTAACTTGTGTGCTAGCATCACCGTAAGGCGGCGGTTATGGGCATAAGATCCAGGAACTCTCCTGGTGCGGGAGAGGGATCTTGCAAATGGTATCAGAGCCCAAACGATCCAACGAGAAAGAAGTCCACAAAAACTGGGACACCCCCGCTCGAGTTAGTTTGAGGACAAACTAGCAGCGGAAGCAGTGATGTGCCCATGTGTAAAAATCACACAAATTAGTCCATTAACCAATGAGCTAGGCCAACCCAATTAATGACAACACTTTAGTTTTGACTTACCAAGACGTTTTCATAGCATATCTTAGTCTTAAATCGATCTCAAGTATAGTTTTGGTTAGGACAGGGGGATTCCCAACATGGTTTAAGGGAAGAGCTTAGTATGAGTGTAGGTGTTTGAGGCTTACACTCTGATGCTTACCGCTCACTTATCAAATGATTTTACCCCCTTAACCAAACTAATTGAACCATCTCAAAGGATTTGGTGCATGTGACCTACTTTTGGAGTAATAAGAGACTCTTAAGCATAAATTATCCTGCCAATTATACTTCCCGTATATTTCTACGGTGAAGCAGTCACCTAGACAAGTATCAGAGGTCGAATAATAATCCAAATCCAAAGAAGGCCCATTCTTGGTTAGGTCACACATTGACCTTAAGAAGGATTCGTGAATGGTAACTTTAAGGACCTTGAATGTGTATCATATCAATAAGTCTCAAGGTAGAACTCCAAGACAAGGTTGTATGCCCTAAGAATTGTGTGCTTATATAGGGTAAATGCACTATAGTGATATCGAAGGAATTTAGCCCAAAATATATGGGGGCTTATCCCTTTTGTTTATTGGGCCAACTTAGTACTGACTTGAGTTTCCCCTAGACCTCATTTAGAAGACGAATCTCAAACTTATATACTTTGAAGCTTTGTAGGTGTAGACAAGTAAATAAGAGGATAGCATAATAACCATTGGGGATATGCTTAGAGGTTGTCAAATTATACGTGTATATATGATCTCTGAAATCAAGGAAGTCAGTGCGAGACTTAAGGATATGGATTGGATAGAAATAGAACCTAGCTGTAGGCCCCCGTGATCATAAGAAATGAATAAATAACCTAATGCGAAGGAGGATATCATAGATTCACCTCCTCGAGCTTAAGACGATGACCTATAACAAAATCGGGACGAATAGTTAGTTGACTGGTCTTTAGTCAAGTTATTAGAAGCATAAAGTTGCCAAGTTGGCTGCTTGGAATAATTTATCGTGTCATGAAGCTTGTGGATTGGAATTAGATTTTTGCACGATAGAACTATTATAGGAAACTCTGGAATTTCTGAACGTTCGAAGATAATGTGCATGCAATTATTGAAAAATCAAGCCCCTTCTTGTTTTCGAACAATTTATTCGTAGCAGATGTTCTTATACCCTGGAGGATAGTTGACACCTAATCGGAGATCGTTAAAATTATACCTATGGATTAAGTAAATAAGAGAGTACTTATGACCTTTAGATTCATGGCTTGATGAGCCTGGGAATTGAAAGACAAATGTCATTATAACCCCCAAGAACATTGTATGATTTGGAGAGTAATATGGGATATTGGGAAATACAACACCGCATTAAATCATAACTTTAGAGGTTGGATTATGGGTTATACGTAACAATGATGATCTCACGAGTATAATGAACTCGGTAATTATTTAACTCATACATATTGGTCGATGCTGAACTATATGAAAGGATTCAGGAGAGATTACCACATGAGCACATGGGTTTTCATATCAGTAGGAAGCTCGGAGAATTTTGGTAGAGTTAATCCTTGAATAAATAACAGGCTTCCTTCACGAGTACAATTGAGACTACAACTTGAGAAATTAATCCACTGAATTGTTAACGTGAAATGTCATGGGCTTGATATATGATCTCTCGTGATAGTACTAAGTTATGGAAAATTTATTGGAAATAATCGTTGAATAAAGGACATACCCCTTCACAAAGTGCAATGTGAGATTACAATTTGAGGAATTGTTTTTGTTGGGATGTTGAAATATCTTGAACTTTTAAAATTTTGGTGGAATTTATGGTTACCCATTTCTGATATTCCCTTCGCAACGTAGAATTCGAACGCATAAATTGAGAAATTCATACCATGAATTATTACTGAGTTGTTATGAAATATATTTGAAGAATGGATAGATTGGGATATTGATGATAAGACGATATAACAATTGTCAGATAGTCTTGTGATAACCTTGAGACCTCTCATCTTCATGAGCAGGGAACCCCGTGGACCCGAACTTAGATTTCGAGGACGAAATTATTCTTTTGTTTATTGAGAATTGTAACATCCCATTTCCTACTAGACCCCCTAACTCCAATTTAGGGTGAGACAAGTGGTGAGTGGGGTGGGTTTGAGCTAGATTGTAGCCTTACGACTCACAGGGTTAGGTGAACTCACATGGGGTCACCAATTGACACAATTTGACCAAAGTCAAACTTGGGTCAACATAGGTCAAATCCTCCCCAATAGGTTCAATTGAACCCCAAAGTATGAAATTGACTTCACCCCTAGTCTTAGAACATCATGGGGGACCTAATTGACCCAAAAGCCCCATCATGGGGTCAACAATTTGACCAACTTGACCAAAGTCAACATTTCCCCAATTTTGGTCAAAATCACACCTTTGGGTCAATTTGGCTCACTTAGGTCTTCACCATGACTCAACCAACCTTGGGTGGTGTCACTGAACTCAATGTCAACACATTGGACCAGTCAACACACCCAATTGACCAAGTCAACCCAAAAGTCAACATATGGTCAATTGGGCCTAAATTAAGCTTATTTGGAATTAATCCAAATTCCAATGGATTAAGGCCCTCAAGGTCAGCCCACTCTGAAGCCCATAGACCTAATGACCAGCATTGCCCCTTAAATCCAACATGCAAAGGCATGCATGGGGGCAAAAGTGGAATTTTCCCCAATTTTAGGAGAGAGAGATGAGGGAATTGAGGAATGGAGGCCACATGGCCATCCATTCCTCTGTCCAAGATCTTCTCTGAGCTCCCCCCTTTATTTCCAGCAGGAAATGGTGCTGGAGAGGGACCAAGTGGCAGCTATGGTGACACAACCAAAGTGTGGCCGACCAACAAGCATGAGAACTCCTTATACATCCCTCCACACACCTCTCACGGGGTTCCATTAGCTTCAGAAGTGTGAGGGAAATCGAAATCGACTACTGGAAGGCTCATTTTGGTGGAGAACCGAGGATTCGACTTGGATCTTGGAGCAGGTGGTCGGCCATGGCACACCGCCGGGAAAACCGAGATCGAGCTCGGTTTAGGTACGATTTCTCCCCCCCCCCCCCCCTCCCTCTGTGCTAGTTATCTAAGGTCCTAGAAAGGGCAGACGAGCTCAATTGAGCCGTCAGCCATGGGATTTTTCCCTCCCAAGCTCCGATTGGGCTTCCTCCAGAGATCGCCGGGAACCACCACCTCCGACCAACATTCCACCGCCAATCGACGGCCAACCCCTCAACGGAGGTGGTGGCGGCGGCAGATGGTCCGGGAGGGTGGAGGTTGGCCGGGATCAAGGGCTGTATCCTCTGGGCCGTCGGCTAGAGGAAGGAGACGAAATCACAGCCGTTGATTTCATCTCCTTGATCTCTATTGGCAGACCACCTTAATTCTGCCTAGGATTTTTTCAGTAGATTGCATGCAGTATTTGAAGGCCTTAGAAGCCGTTTTTGCAAAAAGGGGCAGAGACAACTTTTGTAGCCCTATGAGTCTACTTTCATTTGCCACTTGAATCATCTGATTTGGTGCACTGTGGACACCAGGGCACTCTTTTTCCTAGGACTGCTCCTTGTGTAGGGCAGAAATTAAAATGGCTATAACTTTCAATTGGATTAACCAAATCACTTGATTTTTCTAACATGCATGCATGGTATGAAGACACACCTATTGTTTTAATTTGAGAATTTGTGGATGTGTATCCATTGAGATATTTGATTTATTAGTAAAAGTAAATTTTTGGTATTTAAGGAGTTGTATAACTCCAAACACCCCCTAATTTGGGGGGGTGAGCTCTTCATACATATCTAAATCACTGTTTAAAATCTCATCTCATATGCATGAGTATTGTTCTCTGAACTTCAAAATGAAGTTAGGGTCTTAAGAGGAAAATTGGGGTGCTAATAGTCAATTGGGGCTTTTGAGCTTTATGATGGAATTGAAGGTGGGAATAACATTGCATGCCTCTGAAACCTTGGGGTTAGTGTATGTCATGAGGATATACATCATTGTCATAAGTTTCATGATTTTTGGAAGTTATTTTCCTAAAGTTTTTAATTAAATGAAAATTGTCACACTTTTAAATTAATGGAATAATTTGAATCAAAAACTTAGGGTTAAATTCAAAACTCTGGGAAATGGATCCTTGACTGGAAAGGCACATTTAGGAATTTTGTTGGAATTTTTGGACCTCATTTAATATGACATTTAGGTCTCATATGCATTTGGAGAATTATGAAATTATTCTAGTAGGTTTCCTTCGTGATTCTATAGCTCTGTAAATTTTATCATAATTTTTAGATGAATTTTTGTGGTAATTATCAATTTATTGAGGAAAAACCCCCTTTTGTAATTAATTAATTTAATGGGGTAAAATAGCTTGTAAAATTCTAAATCTCTGTATTTAGTGTTTTTAGATGATTATTGTGCTAGGTTGATTTTCTCAGAATTTTTAGAGATCATTAGATGGTACCTAATGTGTAAAATCTTATTTACACACCTTTCATTTTAAATAGAAATTATGATGGTAAAATCCTTGGAATAACATGAGACATAGGATCTGGTGTTTCTAGACCAATATGGTGCTATAATAATTTTCCCATAATTTATTGAAGTCTTAACATAGCACTTGTAGTGTAAACCCTTATACGCACACCAAATGTAACAAATGATAATTAAGGGTAAATACTCCTTGGAATAATATGAAAATTAGGCATTGCTGTTTTTAAGTTAGTAAAATACTTCTGTGATTTATTCAGATTTTATTGAGACATGTAGGTGGTGGTTGTAGTGTAAACCATTATTGGCACACCACTTGTTTTAAATGAATATTGTGGATAAATATTACCTGGAATATTATGAAACCTTGGATTTTGTGTTTTTAGATGATTAGTATGCTAGTTTAATTTTCTCAGAATTTTTGGAATCCATATTTTAGTACTTGGTGTGTAAAGTCACATCTTCATCTTTTTCATGATAAATATAAATTATGATTATAAATTTGCTGGAAAAATATGATCTTCTGGAAATAGTGTTTTTATGTCAATATGAAGCTACTGTAATTTTTCCAGAATTTTAGAAAGTCTAATTTCAGTACTTGTAGTGTAGAGCCATGTTTCCTCTCCTTTAAAGATAAATAGAAATTGTGGGTTTAAAATGTTTGGAAAATTAGGATCTTCTGGAAATAGTGTTTTTATGTCAATATGAAGCTACTGTAATTTTTCCAAAATTTTAGGAAGACAAAATCTTGTACTTGATGTGTAAAAATTATTTTTCCATTCATTCATTGAAAATTAGGGATCATAGTTATTTAATTGCTGGAAAATATGAAATCTTGGAAATCTTTTTATCATGTCACATTTCATCTCTGGAAGGATATTTAACAAGTTTGAATTCACTAGCTTGATACCTCCTTCACATTTTAGATTCATATTAGTAATTAATGAATTTTTATAGAGGTCAAAATTAGATGAAACATGCTTGGATTTTGATCATCCCTTATTTTATCCACTATGAACCTAGGATAAAAATTAGAAGTCATTTGGAAGTAATTTGACCAAGATTCCATCATAGGAATCTAAGTTAGTTATATGTCGTGGTCTGCGGATAATGAAAACTCATTATGATGAATAGGTCAATATATTCACAAGGAAATCGGTGAGAATTTGATTATAACAAGAGATGAGTATAGACCACTTAGAGGACTAGAAGTTTTTAGAGTTGAGTCCAAAAGATTGATTGCATAGGAGCGGGGTGAAACATAAGGCGTAAGTTATAAAGGGTAATGAGAGGGAGGAAGGTTAGGTCAAGGTAGCCGCCAAGAATGTTAAATGTCCTGGAAAGGGGTTGGGCATCATCCCATCATATACCCTAGTACCTTGCGAACCCTTCACCGGGTAGCCCTTGGGAAGTCCAGGATCCACCCTAAACTTCCAAGTAGAATAATAACTAAACAAGAGTAGTCTAAATAGGAATTAGAAGATGAGAGTGCTTGGTGAGCTGTGGGTAAGGTTGTGCTCGGGATTGACGAAAGATCGTCCTCCCCCTTAGAGAGTCATAAAGCGCTGAGGTTAATTCAAGTGAAATGATAAGAGGGTAATCTTATGGGTAGATATCAATAATACTAAGTGTCTTGGGAAAGGGAATTTTGGGGTGTCATCCCATTGTAGTTTCTAATACCGTAGCGAGCCCTTTACACGGTAACCCTCGGGAATCCATGATTAAACCTAAATCGTAGGGATAAAATGTTACAAGAATAATTTAATAACACACTCACCCACACCCCGTGGTTGCGGGAGCCTAGTCTGTTTGGTGCTGCGAGCAGTAAGCTCAGTGTTTGAAAGAGCGGATTGAAAGTCAGGTGAGCTTGCAACTCAGTAGAGTTTGTTGGTACGGACGGGTTGGTCTGGGGAGCCGGTGGCTCGGAAGGTTATTAATGACGGGCAGGTTAGCCCGGGGAGCTTATGGCTCGGAGATAGATAGTAGAATATGTTGCATGTGCATTGAAGGTGGTGGGTCTTCTGTATTGGACGGACGTTCACACCGACGTCAATACGTTGACTCGGCAAGTGTGGTATATACACTTAGCCTAGAAAGTCTGGCGGTCCAGTCAGCAAGAGTACGCAGACGCTCCACGATTTTGTGTTGAGGCGTACGATAGGTCTAGGTTAGGTAGTGTGAATACCAACCTAGAGGTGGGCGAGGCCCAACCCACCGCTTCTGTTTGCCACTACGGGAGTATCCTGGGAGTCTTGCTAGCTCCAAAAAGGGGGAACTAAAGGTCTATGCGCATAGAGTCGTGGTGTGTGAGTTGCACTTATATGAACATAGCATAACAACATACCTAGCATGTCATAGCATGAACATTGCATTTCAACCCCTACTCCTATCGTATAAATTGGTATGGGACTTTTTATACGATAGGCCCTGCTAAACGACCCCTTGGTCTATAGGTTTGTATGGGCATTCCTATAAATCAATGGTTACTTTTAAATTACCTTACTTGCGTCGCACTGCTTCCTTATGCTTACTTCTTTCTCTGCTGCGATATTACTTTACTGCATTTATTACTGTTTACTGGTTCATATTGCTAGCATAGAACTTATATGTTATACTCTTGATAGCGTGGAATATTTGTCACCTGCTTTTGATTACTCCACTTTATTGTTCCCCGCTTCTTCCTCCCGCGCGGTGCCTAGGAGTCGCGGGGGGAGGCGGGGACAAAATCGGCTTAGTCTTTATGACTAACGGTCGGTTGTGACCGTAGGTGTACGGGGAGCTGGAGCACCATCATGACCAGTCAAGACATGATGGCAGGATCTGAGGAGCAGAAGCCATGCAACACTTCTACCACAAGACGGGTGTTTGAAGATTTGAGAGTTGATAGCTTCCGCATAGATGTAGAGTGAGAGAGTGAGATTTTGTTCTACTTCGGACATGTACTGGGCATAAGCCCCTTTCTCTCTTTCTTTTCTTGTACTCATTGATGGACAGTTTTCATTTGGTTATATATACATATACAGATGCGTGTGATTGTGGACTTATGTGCTAGTTTTTCTTCTTATCTCTTGTTGGCCTAGTTGATCATCATTGCCGGCTGGATCGGCGTCTTGCGGAGATGGCTAACTTGTGTGCTAGCATCACCGTAAGGCGGCGGTTCTAGGCATAAGATCCAGGAACTCTCCTGGTGCGGGAGAGGGATCTTACAGGCCTGGTCCTCACTCATCTCACCAAAACTATCGTTGCCCAGCAAGGTATCATCTCCAGGGAGGCAGTAGGAGGAGAAGGCAATGAGTGGGGCTTCCTCTACGGAGGAGGGATCAACCTCCTCACGTGAGAGGATACACTCATCATTGACTTGAGCAGAATGCTCCAAGTCCTCCTGAAGTACCTGTGAAGACTCAACCTGCACAGCCTTAGATAGAGAAAGGGGATTAAGAGATAAAAAAGAAGAAGAACATGAATAAAAATCAATCGGGGGAGTGATCCCGGTCTCACTCCCGGCAAGATCCAAGGATAGATCGCTATCATCATCGTAAGTATCATAGCGAGGGGAACCCAAGAACTCAAGGGCCTCAGTGGTGGTTTGAACCTCCTCGTCCCATGAAGAAGTGCAAACCTCCTCATCAGAGAGAGTATCCTCCTCATCCCACAGAGGTGCACCATCGTGTTCAAAGTATTCATTCTCCCCTTCGGGGAAAACAAACTCCTCATCCCACTTTGGAGCATCCTCCGAGTCAGAAGCATCACCCCACTCCTTCACTTCGATAGGATCATAAAGAATGTGTGTAGAAAAATCATGCAAAGAAACTAGAGGAACATCAGAATCAGAAAGTAGAATATCAAGTTCCTCCGCAAAAAGATCTGCTAATGCCTCCCCGATGGAAAGAATACTTTCCAAATCCCACTCAGGAGCATCTAGGAGCTCCCATTCCTCTCCTTGTTGGCCAACAGATGAGTGATCATCATCACTAGGAGTGAAGCCATACATAGGGAGTGAGGAGTCCATGCATGAAATAAGATCGGGGGCAGATGGCACGATTGCCTCCATGGATAAAGAATGAGTGATAGGGACAATGTTGTCATGAGTGGAGGAGCGGCGATCAGGATTGAAAAGACTAGGGCAGTCCTTCAATTCATGACCCTCTCCTCGACACAACAAGCAAACAACGTTCCTACACTGCCTAACATTTAACTCATTCATTTGGTCTATATAATAGACCATCTTGTCGTAAGTGGTAGGAGAAATGTCCCATGATGACATATTTGACAATTAAAGCAGATATAACGAGACTGAAATTCTTTGCAAGAAAATTTACATAAACTAATAAAAATTCTTGGATTAGACTTGCCTAAAACTTTAAAATAAGAGGGAAAGAAATAATAACAAGCGGTAAATAAGTAAAAAGCAAACAAAAATAATAAGGCGGCTATACACACTAGAAGAAACTTCTCTCTCTCAGCTCTCCCTCTCAAGAAAACTCACACGTCTGTGTTCCCCGGCAACGGCGCCAAAAACTTGGTGGCGCAAATCTTGCACACCACTATAGGCGGTAGCTCGACTGCGACACGAAACGACAGTGTACCGATCTGATGATTTTGTTTGGACTTCTTCTTTTGTTTTATAAATAAAAGATAACCTTTATATTAAGAGTTTAGAATTGGCGGATGTTTTCGAAGAGTCTCGCAAGTACTCCTACTTTGAGAAATTAATCGTTATCCTATTGAAGGATAGAAGTAACGATCTTTTTCTTCTTTCGGAATATTGACAATTACGCCTCGGCTACAACGCCAAATTCTATTGAATTGAAAAGTAGAAAAGGAGAGTTTTGCACTAAATGAGTTTGGAAAGCTGTGTTTGAATTCTTAGTCCAAATTAATCATTTGATAAAGGCAAGTATACCTTATCGCAAGTAATACAGGATATTTTTTTGAAAATATCGGGATCGTATATTTCCGCGGGTCGTGTTGATTATGCTACTTCGAGGAACGAACTATTATTTTATCGGAATAATATTTTTAGTTGGTTTAACTAGAGTTCTAAGTGATAAAATGCGAAAGACGATAATAAGCGATTAACTAGAGTTCTAAGCGATGAGAAAGATAGCGCGCGACGTCGAATTACCTTGAGATGAAAATAGATTTTTTCGTAGAATTAAAAGTGATGACTTTTCAAAATATTAAAATGACTTGGCCGTGGAGGTTCCATAATTATGAACGCTCCTCTCTCGAGGGTACGCCCACCTGAGATTATGAATATTCGACCGAACTCTCGTACTACAATCGAATCTTCTTAATACTCGTTTTATGTTGTGAACTCCGCTATTGGGTTTTTATTTCCAATTCGGGAGAATTACTTCGTCCTCTCTCGAGGGTAGAGCGCAGTTCTCTTTACCCTGAGCGATCAATCCGTACGCACGAGCCTCTCGGCTAACTAGGTACGAAAACGGAAATGAAAACCACACATCGATTATGTGGCTCCACTCAACATGACTCTCGGGTAAACCATAAGCGTTAATTATTGTAGAAAGAGATGTTTTAATTTTATAGAAAAACTATTTTTGTGTCCCAATGCTCTTCGACGTCGTGTGCTAAAGGAAATTAGCCACTCATCGGAATGGAGACGACATTATCGGTTGAAAAATACATGTTTAATAATTAAAGCGGATATAAGCGGATAAAAAGGAAATAAAAAGACTTATATAAAAACAGTAATAGTATCCGTCCCAACCACCTTAAACAAGCGCTAAAAAGTTCTTAGCCTCTTATTCAAGAAGGGGGTGGTATAGAAATGAAAAGACTTATAAAGGTGCAGAAATAATATCCGTCCCAACCGACTTAAATAAATGCTAAAGTAAATTAGCCTCTTATTCAAGATGGGGGTGGTATATCGCAGTTATATAAAGACTGAAATAAAACTAAGTTACAAAAAAAGAAAAATATAATCTCATACACGCACACACTCTAAAAAAAACTGAAACGAAAGCGTTTAAAATGAAAGCGATAAAATAAGGCGAAAAAGAAAATGATAAAACTATTTTATGAAAGCTTGTAAATCTAAGCTATGAAAACAGTAAACCTAGATTATGAAAGCAATAAACCTAACAATAAAAGCAATAAAACTAAATTATGAAAGCAATAAAGCTAAACTCATACACGCACACACGCTAACATTAATAAAAAGAAGATGATCCAAATGAGAAAAACATCATTTTATTTCTGAAATCAGCATTACAACTAGACTAGGAAGACGAAAAAAAACTACAAACGAATTTAAACTGAATTGCATAAGAGAAGCTCACAATCACTCAAAAGAACTCACAATACCACAAGAACTACTCAAAATTTGGATGAAAAATACTTCAGCCGAGCCCCTCTATTTATAGGGAAAATTTGAGTTTTACACGCCCTAGGTCACGGGCGTGACTTGAATGTCACGGCCGTGACTTAGGGCGTGACATTTGCTCGGCTGTATTCGCCGCCTTTTGGAAGGTCTGGCCGTCAAACATGGCTGCACACGGGCGTGACTTGGTATGTCATGGGCGTGACTTTGTGAGTCACGGGCGTGACTAAGGGTGGCTGATGTCGGCAGCATGGGCGCGTCTTTGAGACGTGACGCACTGGCGGCTCACGGGCGTGACTCTGCTGGAACACGGGCATGACTTGTAGAGTCAAGGGCGTGACTTGGTCAACTGGAGTGAGCTGGAAAGGAATTCGTCGGGCGCAGAGCTTTAAATTTACACGCCCTTGGTCACGGGCGTGACCGAGGGCATGACTTGAGCGATTTGTCAGGATTTGATCTGAATTGAGCCGTCCCGTTGATATTTGATCTTTAAAATTACACGCCCTGGGTCACGGGCGTGACCGAGGGCGTGACCTGGGAAAATTTTGCAAAAAAATGCAAAAACAAAAATAAAACTAAGTTAGAAACCAGAAATAATAAAGAAGCAATTTATTCATTAATTTACATAGAAAATTCACAATATTAATTAAAACTATACTAATAATTATACTAAAAATACATATATTTTATTACTTATCACGATCGTTCAAGTAATATAAAACGAGGAGTAATCCCCGAGTATCGAATCTCTCAAGGAACACAGTAAGGTGGAGTTAACGTTCGAGGAAGGACTTGAGATCGAAGTCCTTGAGTCGGATGGAATGCGGAAACGGGGTTGTTTGACTTTTGGAAAATAATAGAAAACAACTACAACTACTCCTATGCAATGTCGCTATGCAGTGCTTCGCTTGGCGGGATGGAGACTAGGCAGGCCTTGAGCGCGCTGCGTCGCAAGGGCGGATGGACGAGTAGGAAAGCGGAGTCGAACTGTGCAGGCCTTGAGCGCACGGCTTCGTTGGGCGAATGGATTACACAGGCCGCTATGCCACGCTTCGCTAGGCGGATGGAAGAGTAGGCAAGCGGATGGAATGGTTAGCACCGGCGGAGTAGGAATGGATTACACGGGCCGCTATTCCATGCTTCGCTAGGCAGATGGAAGAGTAGGCATACGGATGAGGGTCGCAAGCACCTCGTCGACAAGCACGCCACTAGAAATTGCTAGTGCGGCACACGAACGTGACGGCGGGATGGAGGATGGATGGTGGCGCACCTCGTACACATATGAACAAAATATAACTTCACATAGACATGAAATTAAGATTACAAGCACGATTTATAGTGTTCATCATCAATACATGAGAGATCTAGCTACAAACACATCAATAAGAGAAGAACAAGGCAAGAAATCGACCGAATCTGAAGGCTCGTTGGAGATTCACGGTTGGAATCGCCGGGTTGTCAATCTGCGTCCAAGCTTGGTCCGCAAATACGTCTGGGGTAGAGAGAGCTGTCACTACTCTCCAATGAGCCCGTCTTCTTCATGTCACGATCCGGTAGAGGTTGCAAACTTCCTCTTGCTTGATGGCGATGGCGGCTAGATCTTCCTTTGAAGCGCTAGGATGAAGGAGGAGGCCGAGAGGAAGCTCCGGCTCAAGATTGGCGTGAAGAACAAGCCCAGAGCAACTCCAGATGGTGGGCGGCGATGGAGGGGCAAAATCAGGGCTCTGGCGTGAGAAAACGGCGGACTGGAATCAACTCCCCGACCTAATTCGCGAGCAGGTCTTTAAATAGGCGCTGGAATAAACAGTGCGCACGATCGGTGGCGCACGACCAGTGGTCATGCACACTAGAATCCTGTGATCGTGCGCCTGCCTGGGCGGAGCCTGCAATGTAAGAAATTTATAGAATATAATGTTCGCACGACCAGTGGCGCACGACCAGTGGTCGTGCACATTATCGTAAGTGGTCGCGCGCATTGGTCGAGACAGAACTCATAAAATGGGGGTTAAGTGTGCACGATCAGCGGCGCACGACCAGTGGTCGTGCGCAATAGAACCAGTGATCGTGCGCAGTGTTCCTGTACAGAATTGTACCGGGAACACCTGCACGACTCCTATTCCAGCATACAACACCAATCTAGCCACTGAAGGTGGCACTTAACAATGCATGAAAACTAATAACGAAGATAAACAAGAAATAACACCAAAACGGGCCTAGAAGTGCACATAGCATGGAATAACAAATATGAGTGAAAACATGCCTAAAATGTAGTGTATAGACTAGAAAATCGGCCCAGATGAGTCCATATATGTGTATATAATTGGGACTCATCAAGCTCCCCAAGATCCTTCATCTCGAATCTGATAGGAAGCTCAGCCCTGAGTCTTGCAATAGCTTCCTTCGAGTTCCCGGTGACAATCATGTCATCCACATACAGCAGCACAATCACCCGAAGCACCCCCGCCTTCTTGATGAACAAGCTTGAATCAGAGTCTGAAGAAAAGAATCCGCAGAATAAGAGATACTTTGCAATCTTCCCGTACCACGCTCGAGGTGCTTGCTTCAACCCATACAGGGCCTTCTTCAACTTACAGACGTAGTCCGGATACTCCTTCAAGATGAAGCCTTGCGGTTGGATCATGAAGATATCCTTGTCAATCTTGCCATATAAGAAGGCATTCTTCACGTCGAGTTGCCAAATCTCCCAACCACTTGAAGCCGCCAAGGCAATAACAAATCGAACCGAAGTCATCTTTGCCACTGGACTGAATGTCTCATCATAATCTTCTTCATACTGCTGTGAGAACCAGCGAGCTACAAGGCGAGCCTTGTACTGCTCGATACTGCCGTCAACTTTCTTCTTGAGCTTGTAGACCCATTTGCATGTCACAGGAGTGGTGCCCTTGGGCTTGGGCAAGAGAGACCAGGTCTCATTCTTCTCGAGAGCTGCCATCTCTTCTTGCATAGCAATGTCCCACTCCTTCACGCCTCTGGCCTTTTCAAAGCTCGACGGCTCCCTTTCATCCAAGGGACCAGCAAAGAAACATGAAACAAAGTTTACCATGTTCCCTCCTGTGTATCGATCTGGTGGTTGAATAGTCCTCTTCGACCTCCTAAGAGGTTGCTCTTGACTAACCACCTCCTCAGCTGCTTCTTCTGTGCAAGCTCCTCTTCCAGATGAACTTGGAGCATCGCTCCCCCTGCTTCCAGAACCTGAAGCCTCCATCTCAGAGCTTGACATAGCTGGAGCTCCTGGTGAAACAGGAAACTCCACTTGAAGACTCCCCGCAGCATTTCCTCCTTCATCAACCCTGCTCTCCGGTAGTTCAACTCCTGAACTCCTCTTGTAGGAAGTTACTTCATCGAACACCACATCCCGAGAAACAATTGACCTCCGTGTCTCATGATCCATGCATCTCCATCCCTTCTTCCGCTCATCATACCCAACAAAGACTAGCTTCCTTGCTTTCGTATCTAGCTTTGTCCGAAGAGCATCAGGAATATGCACATAGCAGGTTGACCCGAACACCCGAAGGTGTGCAACACTCGGCTTCTCCTTGAACATCAATTCGTGAGGGGTCTTCATGTTGATAGGACTTAAAGGCAACCTGTTGATGACATAAGCTGCACAAGACATTCCCTCCGCCCAGAAGGACTTTGGGATACTCTTAGCATGAAGCCAGCATTTGCAAGTTTCCGTCATATGACGGATCTTCCTCTCGACAACTCCATTCTGTTGTGGAGTATGGGCACAAGTAAGCTCTCTCCTGATGTCATGCTTCCTGCAAAAACTTGAGAACTCACCAGAGGTGAACTCCCCACCATTGTCAGTTCTAAGTTTTTTAACCCGCAGGCCTCGCCGGCCTTCCACCAGATCCTTAAACTCCACAAACTTTGCAAAAGCATCCGACTTCTCCTTCAAAAAATACACACAGACATATCTGGTGTAATCGTCAATCAACACCAACATGTATCTGTTGCCTCCAAGGCTTGGGGTGGCAGTCAGTCCAATAAAATTACCGTGGATGCACTCCAACGGCACTTTGCACCTTGTTTGCGATTTGTCAAATGGAAGTCGATGAGACTTACCAAACTGACATCCTTCGCAGACATGACCGTCTCCCTAGGAGGACAATCTAGGCAAGCCATTGACAAGGCCCCAAACCGCCATAGTCTTCAATTTGTCCATGCCTACATGCCCCAACCTTTCATGCTAGATGGTCGCACCATCATTAGTCCTCATCTTATCAACATAGGTACTTGTCGATAAAACGAACAAGTCCTTCACCCGCTTGCCGACATGAATAACATCTCCCTTTATCTCCGGTTGAGTTTTGAGAAACTTCACTTCTGTTGGGCCAAACAGAACGTGATAACCGGCGTCGACCGCATTGGTCACAGAGAAGAGATTTTTCTTCATACCAGGCACGTGATAAACACTCCTCAACATGAGTGGACCCTTATCACTGCTCAGAGATACTACTCCTTCATGCTCTATTGGATGAATAGAATTATCAGCCGTAATGATAGCATTGTTACCTGAGTAAGGCTCCAAAGAAGAGAACTTTGATCCATCCCCGGTGAGGTGATGCCCACACCCTGAATCAACAATCCAGTCCTCATCATAGTTGATGGAAGCCAAGGCTTTAACGGGCATCGTCGTTATATTAGACATAAAGGCTCCTCCCCATCCAACTTCACCAGACTTTGGCATCTCCTTCTCCAATGCATGTCTCGGCTGACGATTCACCCGACAATCTTTCTTGAAGTGTCCGGTCTTATTGCATCTAAAGCACCTCAGTCCCTCTCCTTTCTTCTTCCCATCAGACTTAGGGGCATAGCCTCTATCTTGCTGACCTGAAGTGGAGGGTCCATCATGACCCGGCTTCTTCTTCTCCCATTTCTTCTTCTTCTTTCCAGAGAACATCACATCACTTTCTCCCCCGGAGATAGAAACCCCCGCCATCTGTCTTGCTAAACTTTCTTGCGAAGCAAGAAGGTTCTCCAGCTCCAACAACAACCGTTGATTATCCCAACCCTGAACTGAAGTCACAAAGGCAAGATACTCCTTCCGCAACCCGCGGATGATATGCCTCTTCAGTTTTGCCTCAGAGATAGGCTCATCAGGGTCCAATGCAAAAATCTCTGTCGTGAGGTTCTTCATCTTGAGGAAGAAGGTAGAAATAGAAAGATCACCTTGAGAGGCTTTCGCCAACTCATTTTCAAGATATTATAGTCTTGCTACATTCTTCTTATTGAACAGTCCGTCCAAGGACGTCCAAATCTCAGCAGCAGATTTACATCCGATGATGTGATCAAACAGCTCCGGTGAGATAGCCCTCTTGAGAGTGAACTCTGCCTTAGCATTCGTCCTCCTCCAAAGTCTCACCTCTGCCATATTATCTCCTGCTAAAAATACCTCTTGTGTGTCTTCTCCTCCAACTACCTCCCATAGATCCTCGCCAAGCAAGTAACTTTCCATACATGACTTCCATTTTGTAAAGTTAGTCGATGTGAGGAGTTCAATACCAAGACCTCTTGCGTATCCACCTTCCATGGCAATCTATGTGGTCTCTTCTTCACAAAGACGATGGCAACTCTAGTTGATCACTGCTTATCCACTCTAGAATCCTCGCTCTGATACCATGTTAAAATTTTTGAAAGACCGTTTAGGAGTAAGCAGGAGTTGTATCAACAAGAGTTATAGCCAAACAACCACAATGCCAAAACAGCAACACAAGAAATCTTTATTGAAACAGAACTGCTTTACACTTTGAGGTATACTTGGCGAGACATGATTCATAAGAATCACGGAGATAAGAAGAACAAACACACCAAAACTGAAACTGGCAATCTGCCAAGGCAGAGACCGCAAAAAGGCTCAGGTCGCCCGGCTTGCTCTGCTGTACTCCCAGACCGCTTGCACAGTCAGACCGCAGAAACACCTTGAGACCGCGCGAACAGAAGCAGACAATCTGCACTGCCAGACCGCAATCCCAGACCACACGAACTGAAGCTTTATTGAACTGAACAAAGAACTGGAGCTGTCGCCAGACTGCAACTCTGATCGCCTAACCGCTGAAGGTCGCCTGATCGCTGAGCTCGCTGCGAACAGCACAAGAACACAATAAACCAGTTCACTGACAGACCGCAGACAAACTGTTTATTCAAGCCACCAGAAATCACCAAGGAAGGAGACCGCACCCTGCTGACCGCAAACCTGTGAACACAACAACCAGTTAGCTCACATCCAAGTCGCGCGACCTCAAAACTTGAGTCCGCAAGAAACAATCTGGGCTCTTGTTCTTACAGTTCTTGTTAGAAATGACGGGCCCTGCACCCCTATGTATAGGCGGAGAGACAGATGTCGTCACCGCACAAACCGGGATACAATAACCGCCCATCAGATCGCGAACAGTCTCACATGGCAGACCGCGCGAACACAACACTTGGACAAGATTCAGTCCAAGACCGAAGTCAGCAGCAAGCCGCGCACAAGCCGCGCGGATACAATGACCACCCTTCCTGAGATCGCCAAGAGAAGGACGAACATCTGGCCGACTTGAGCCAAGTCGCCAGAACAGCCCAAACAAGCCGCCCGGTCACTGCGGTCAACCAAAAACAGTCCGCCCAGAACAAGACCGGAAGAACTCGCAACAAGTCGCCAGAACCAACGACCAAACCAAGAAGCAAGCTGGCCGATCACACCAGATCGCCAGAACAGCAGGGAGAGATCGCAGAACCAAACCGCCAGAGCACCAGCGCAGGCTGCGCGGTCTCTGCGGTCTCCAGCCTTCAGACCGGCCGGACTCCCTTCCACTTCACTTCAACAATTTCAACAGGGTCCTTGTGCTCTTAGAAGGAAACGATAGATATACCTTCCTCTAAGCCTGCAACGATGGTTCGTAATATCACTAAGATAAATTGTTAAAACATCACAAGTCGAACAATTGTTGATTTTTGGGAATCATTGAAAATATAAATTTGTCCAAGCTTAAATTCTTGAGGCAATAACATCATGTTGGGGATTTGTGGATTGAGATAGGATATCGTCGTGGCAAGAGAGATGAGGTGAATGCGAAATCGATTGTTTTATGAACTAAAAAATAAATGGTGAAAATTCTTGATGATTAAACACATGAATATTTTGCCATGACATGACATTGGAAGTATCCTTGCCTCCCAAAAGTTAAAAGTTAGCCAGTCACTTGCTAAATTTGGAAGATGTATACTATATGTATGAATCTTTTTACTATAGATATGATGATATAGAGAGTCAAAACACATAAATCGAAAATATCATGATCGCCTTTAGAAAGATTCATGACTTTGGGAAATAAATTTTAATTATCAACTGTAGATATAGTAAAATCACATGATAAATGTTAAGACCCCCCTTATAGTGAGAGCAACTCGTTACTAGTATCGCGGTTAGAAGTAGTGCTTATTGTCTACTGTTGGGGCAGTAAGAGACTTCTAAGTTTGATGTTCATACCCACAATGTGGTGCTCCTCACTGTAGTTTACATCCAATAAGACTGCAAGTCCAGAAAGTGACCATTTTGTAGTCGGGAACATGTCGACCCCTAAAAAGGTTGTTGAAAATGGTAGCTTTGAGGGCCTAGAACACTTTAATAGGTCCCAGGAACTGTTATTCAAGTGCTTATATGGTAGAACTCCTAATCGAGGACGGCATGCCCATAGGGCCGGTGTGCATACAGGGGGTGAATGTGCCATACTGGTGGTCGAAGAAACATAACTCAGGTGTATGGGGGCTAACCCTATTTCATCGTTTATTGGCCTAGCTAATGGACCAGCTGAGGTTTCACTGGGAGTTAAAAATTTTTGTAGACTGCTTCACTTAGCCTTGCTATAATGGTGTTTTCTCATCTAAGTCGTTACAAGTCGACGATATTAGAATTAGGTACTCCTTGATGAATGAGCATTTTTAAGCAAGGTGGATGGTTAAACACCAAGTTTTGGATTACGTTGAGTCCCCTACCAGAATAACAGAGGTGAGTACCTAAAGGATGGTTATGTCTTCACTCTGATCGAAGGTTATGCGAAGAAGTAGACCAAGGAGAAATGGTGATCTAAAACCTTTTGGGATATACACCGAGCTTGTCGAGTTTTCATACATGAACTCCTAGATAAATCATATAGCTGGGTAATGGAGGACATGAATACATCATGCTGTGTGCCAATTAGGACCTTTGTGGGTAACGTTGAGTAAAATTTAGCATGGTTTTAGATGGATGTCAATACTATGTGAAGGATGCGATGATATCCTGATGTGATGGTAATAACTTGAGTTGGCAGTCCTCGAGTGTTGCTATGCACTAGTCGGATCCTGGCAAGTGCTTGGATGACTTAAGGACTTGGTGGTAGTCATTGGGTTCTGATAGCATGAGTTCCATCATTAGAACCTCATGGGTGTGGTTAAGTGAAAACTTGAATCCTCTCGATAGTGTTGTAGTGCCTCTCAGTGATCAATGGCTGGTTAGACGACCGCGTGACATATTTTGGGGGACGCCTTGAAATTTGTTGAGTTGGACTTGTATTTGATTGTTGATCAAAGAGGTGTATTTAAAAGTGACATATTTAGGATAATTGGTTTAAATCGTAGCACTCTTAGCGTCAAGGCTTTGCAACGTGGTTGTTAAGTTAACAAATTCACATCAGTGGAGTTTATGCACTGGTTTGCGTACATAATGTGATGATATTGTAAATTAAATAAAATTACCGAGGATGTGTGTTGGCGACTCATGGCAGGCAGATATGATATTGATGCAAGACCACTGTTGATGACACTTGCTATAGAGATATAGTGTTTTGAGATCTAGTCCTGCAAGGTGTAAACAAGCTGGTGGCTCGGCAGTCGTTGGTTCATAGAACCTGTACAGCGATAGATGTTGGTAGTGGTAGCCTGTTGCATCGTGGTTTTATAAATAAATAGCCTGCTTGATGTCGTTCACACCAAGTCCTTGCTAAATGTTCCCTTGTATGTTGTGTGCTTGAGATTAAATCACAACATAATCAGTTAGACTGATGTAGTGATTTTTTCTGAAATAGTGTGTGTCATTATTAGTTCGTATGACTTCACAAGGCAAGAGTGCGCAAGCAATCTAGTTTCTATGTATAAATCGCAACAAGTGGGAATGCATATGTAAGCTTGAAATTATTATGGCTGAAGTGCCCATTAATGAATATGATGAGTATATTTTACTCTCATCCAGAAAATCCTCATAACCTCAACCTAATATTTCGGGGACGAAATTTTTTCTTCATTTATTGGATTTGTAACATACCGATTCGAGCTAGACCCCTTGTGCGCATTTTTGAGTCAAGCGAGTTGACTCGGGCTCGGGGTGTACTGAGGGCCAGGCTTGCATCTGAGCCGGGGAAATGCACTCGACGAATGCGACGAGTACCATTTCTATTCTTTGTCCCGATGTTTGCTGTATCAGGATCCGAGCCGTCAGGAGAGCATAATTTGAGCAATAAAACTCAAGGAAGCGTGCCGCATTGAAGGAATTATAGTGCGTACGTTAGCCCAACTGACATGGTTTTCAAATAGCGTATTTATTAAAAAAAAGGTGATATGCAGCAAACGACCTTGAAATTCACCTCAGTCAGTTTTGTTAGACTCGTGACGCCTATACAAGTTCAACAAAATTGCTCATGCTCGATTCTGATGAGAATCGGCGAAATCTTAATACGGTCTGCGAATAATGTATTTATCCACGTTTGTGAATCGAGCAAACAACCTTGCAATTGACCCCAGTTAGTCTTGTTAGACTCGTAACATTAGTACGAGTTCAATGAATCTATCCGTTTGCAATTCTGACGTCGTTTGAAGGTTTTTTGACATTTAAGTGAATAGGCCGCAAACGCTCGGACAAGCATAAATTAAGCAAAGGAACTCGGAATTAATCTCGGATCGTCCCGATGGATGCGTGTCGGAGAGACGGTCGTAACGAGTCCGTCTGCGACAAATTGTGAGATCAATAGAGAAATCTACACGCCTTTGAATGAAAAGATAATAATAATAATAATAATATTATTATTATTTATTATTATTATATAATTATATTATATATATATATATAGAGACGTAAAACTTAGGTTAGAGCCTTACCTTCTCCCGTGAAGCTTGCGCCGTCAACACCTCCCAGCCGAATCTCCCTCCTCTCCGATCCTTCTCCCCTCTGGACGGCGCCACCTCCGTCCATCTCTACTCCGGCAAGGCCCCATCCGAGCAGCTCTCCAAGGTCGACCTCCTCCCTCCACAAGAAGCAGTTCTCCTCCATGGCCGAAATCCATCTCCAACTCCGGCGAACTCTGAGCTCCTCCCTCCTCCAAGCTCCGACCCCATCTCCGCCAAGGCCGGCGATCTCCTTCACCTCCGACAAACTCTCCCCTCCCATGGCCGACCAAACAGATCTCCCTCCTCCCACCGACATTCCTCTTCGATAACCTCCAAACCGAGTTCTCCTCCGTCGACCTTTCCAGAAGCAACACCTCGCCCCCTCCTTTTTCCTTCTAACTCCAGATCTGAAGAGTTCTCCTATCTTTCTCCATCTCCGGCGAGATTTACTCTGGTGAGATTTACTCCATTTATCAGATCTAAGAAGAAGCCCGGGCTGCTCCTTCTGGTCCAGGCCGAAACCCACAACAACCCATCATCTTCTCCATTTTAAGACACCTATTTTCACCCTCCAGCAACTTCAAACCGCCAAGCTCATTTCCAAATCTGAGAGAGTTCTTTTCTCTCCACTCTACAACGATCCCTTACTCTTCGAGGAGCAAAACAGCGAGCCCTCTCTCTCCAAACCAAAACAACCCACTCGAGGGGCCGACTCCTCTTCGACGACGTTCGACGAGATCCGGATCCGCGAGATCCGGCCATGACCGGGAGCGACGGACAAATGCCGCATATGCGGCTATTTGGTTGCATGCATGGACACTCGGTGAGCTTCCTCCCCTCTCCTTTGGTGTTAGTTTCTTAGATCAAACTAGGCGAGATGTCGAACTCAATTGAGTTGATTTGAGAGCAATTCATGGAGGGATGACTGAAATCTGTGTTCTGATTATTTATTCCGGTCAGCTCTGGTCACTGATTCGCCGCCCATCGATGCACCTCAAATACGAGAAAGGGGTGGAGGTGTTGCTTGGTCGGATGGGAAATAAGGTGGCTGATGTGGGAGTTTTATTAGACTCCAGGTCGGGCAAATAACAGCTCCAGGCTGGAGGAAGAAGATGACCGGACATTGTTCGATCAACACTTAGATCCGCGTAGTTTTTATTAGTTATTGGTAAATAATCTGTTTAGTGCGTGGCGAGGTAGGCGTACAGATTCATAGTATTTTGGTGATTTACCTTGTTTTGTTTATCGGGAGCTGTTTGGAATTGGTAGTTAAATGTTTGATGACAATGTAGACACCCCTCTTAAATTTCATAATTTTTGGATATGGGCTTGCTGTGATTTGTCAATATTATGTTATAAAATTATTGTGTCGTAAAAAGTTATCATGATTATTCCGAATGAACTGAGATTTGGTATAAACACACAAGATGCTAACCATGACATATAGTAGAAATTTTAGAAGTCTTGGGTTTGATATAGCCACTCGATTAATCACTTGTTTGATGACGCTCTAGGACAATAAGTATGTGCATGAAACTTTAGGCAAGTAGTGATTTGAACAGTGCTCCGATTTACATTGTATGTAAAGATTATTATTATGATTCTAATACGATATTGGAGGTGATTGATCTAAATATTGGGGCAAATCATGTAATGAACCTAAAACTTGCTAATTGGGCGTCGTTTGTACATGTTCTCATGATGGTAAGACACGACTTGACTGTACTCGTAGAAATAGAATAATAAACCGTCTACTTCATGGTTGATTCTTCCATGATATGGGACTTGTAAATATCAATGTTATGATCAGCTTTTTATACACTCATACCAGTCAACTAATGCTGACTTATAAGGCATACGAGTTGCCACTAAAGTAGAGCTTAGTCATTGATCTTTAGTTTTGAGGACATGATATTGTGCTCAAGTAGTCCTTAGGTTAGGTTCGTAGGAAGTGAAATCTCAGGATTTGTGTGTCTCACTGCTTAGAGTATGCTAACTCCCTACGGGTAGCATTGAGGGCTTGGTTTAGTGATTTGGGATGGGTCGACATCCTAAGTTAATGTGGGAAGGGACTCGGTTTGGAGCCCTTGCTTGCTTAAGAGCATGAGTTAGTCCTGCGAGCGGTAGGCTCGGGATATAAGGAAGAATTGAGTTAGTCTGACGAGCGGTAGACTCGAGATCCTATTGGGAGGACTGGGGTTGTCCTGCAAAAGGTAGGTTCCATGTTATAAAAGGAGGACTGGTCGAGTCCTCCGAGCCAAGAGTTTGGTGTTTCACTTAGAGGCATTGTTGTATCAAGTAGTACGTGAATACCCTGTGTGTTCTTAGGGGCGTACAAATGTCTAGGTTGGGTAGTGTTACGCAAGCCTAGAAGTGGACAGCCCGGTCCACTGCCCTGTTGCCTTAACTGGGTACCTGACCGGAGACTCGAATAGAGGGATAGAGGTGGTGCTTACCAGATAGTACGCGGATACCCTGTGTGTTCTTAGGGGTGTATGTAAGGTCTAGGTTGGGTGGTGTTACACAAACCTAGAAGTGGACAGCCCGGTCCACTGCCCTGTTTGCCTCAACTGGGTACCTGAGTTGACACACTCGAACAGGGGGAACTACAAAAGGTCTGTACTTACAGAGTCTTGTGCGTGAGTTGCATCATTGCATTGCATATCATGGCATAACATACTTGCATAAAACAGAGACCTCATCGTATAAATTAGTATGGGCTCTTTTATACGATGAGTTTACTTCTTGCCAGATCTCTTAGCTTATGTGTTTGTGTGTGTATACACATAAGTTAAGGTTACTTTTCTAACTGCTAAGACTCTTTTATAATTGCGGGTGTATACTCACTTTGACGCTCGTTTATATACTGCTCGGTTTCATAGTAGTCCCTTGATTTATTATGATAGATTTGCTAGAAAGGTGCTTGATATATATATATATATACATGTTGTTAGCTATTGATATATACTGTTAGGTTAGTAATACCTCCTTGTCACCTGCATATTGTACTTACTGTTATATTGCAGCTTCTCTTTCTTTCCTCCCACACGGTGCCTAAGAGTCGCCGGGGTGAGAGGATGGGAAGCCACTTAGTCTTTATGACTAACGGTTGTTACACCACTATTTTAGGAGCACACCCAGCTAGAGCAGTACCGGACAGATCCGAGTGATAGGACATGGAGACATGTTGCAGCTTTTGCAACAACACCTTCTGATACGGTTGTGAGGGATTGTAGTTCTTGTTGTAGACTTCCGCTATACCTTGTTCTTTTATATTTGGGAGCTCTTTTTGCTTCCTGTCATTTATATATTTTGTGGACATATAAACTTTGTGAATTATGGACTCTTGAAAATATTAAATTTAATGATGGGTTGGCAAATGATATTGGTAATAGCCGGCAGAATAGGCGTCTTGTGGTACAGGTTAGCCCGTGTGCTGACGCTACCGCAAGGCGGCTGTTCTGGGCATAAGACTTCCCTCGACCGTGTTTTGTGTTCCGGGAGGGGGGTCTTACAGGAAGAATGTTGCTGCCTTCTCTACTGAACATACTTCAAAAATTGTTCAGAAAAGAAGGTACAACATCCATGAATGTTGGTGCTATGGCAAAGTGGGACACTTTGCCATCGACTGTTGGCACAGCCCTAGTGTGCTTAAAGCAAAGGAGAGACCTCCTGGAAGGGCTGCGGTGAGTAGAGGGATTCCCCATTATGCTAACAAAAACCTAGGACCCAAGTCACCTTGGGTTCCTAAGGGATATTAAATATGTCTTGCAAGGTAGTCCATTTAGCTATTAAAAACCAAACAAGGCTAATGGACAATAAGGGCTCCAGGCTCAGCTCTGGACTAAGAAAAACTTACCACATACCAAGGTGCACTAATCGAGGGGGAGCTAGAAGTAAAGATAAGTGGACATTCCATCAAGGGGGAGCCACTAGCTTAAGGAGTCTTAGAGGCCAAGGTGAAGGTAACCATGTTAATGTTTAACACATAAACTCATCTTCATCTAATATTGTAAAAATAATTTTCAAAAATCATATCGTCGGAATGATGATTGTTATCGTCGAAAGATCTGCATCACGACGATATCTAATCGTCAGCGGACTCTTAATTAGGTCTAAGCTCAATCATTATAGCTAAACTTGAGTTAGTTAGACATTTAACAAATGACAGTTCAACTTCCAACTAGGACACTATAAATAAGGTCAAATGTCTTAAGGTTAAAACACTCTCTACATTAGCCCTAAAAAGTCGTCGTGTTCTCCACGCCTCCTAAGAGTGAACGAGTCGACTATGGTGAAAACCTCCTGGGTCAAGCAAAAGATGGCGCCAAAGAAGGAAGATTTTCTATTCGAAGGAAGTGAAGTGGTGAGGAACGGATTCTCAAAAGGTTCAGAAGAAATCCAGGGCACCATTAAGCTACTCGAGACCATCGGCCTGGAATTTGCCTTCTCTGAGCCAACAGTAATATTAAAAAGAGAAGTGCTGGAGTTCTACTCGAATGCCAAGGGTGGCTCGAAGGGAACGTCTGTGAAGAGCAAAATTAACCGAATAAAGATTAAGGTGAATCCCAAAAGATTGAACATTGCTCTTCAGTTGACAGCCTTTACCAAGGGGGAGAAAGACGTAAAGATTACTCAGGAAGACCTTGTCAAGGCTCTGTCTTGGTGCGGCCACTCGAGCAAAACCTACGGATAACTGGAATGGAAAAACTTAAAACAACAAGGAAATCTGCTAGCAGACATTGTGGGAAAAGCCCTCCTCTGCAAGGTGGGGTCACATGATAGGATATCCAAGCCCATGTTCGAGTTAATGTCATGGATAATCCTAAGTAAAAGGACCAACTGGGGTCAGCAAATCTTCAAGAAAATATAAGAAAGCTTTCAAGCCCCAAATCTGGGAAGAATTCTATCACTATACCTTCTGCTTTCCTACCCTAAAAGTTTTAACAAAAAGTATGGAGTAAAAATCCATCACATGAGAAGGATGGAAATCAGAATACTGGCTAGATGGGAAAAAGTTCTGACTAGGCCTCCCAAAAATTCCAAGACTACAGAAGATGTGAAAAGGAAGAGAGAAAGCTCGTCTGAAGGGAGTGAGACAGGGAACAGCTCACCTCCATCTGGCTCAGAGGCAGCTGCAGAAACACGGAATGTCTCCCTCCAGACCTCTGATCTAAGTCAAGGATCCAGGACATCTGCAGGAACAGATCCAAGAAGTGCTGAAACTGAGGGGGAAAAGAACAGTGAGCTCCCTGCTCAGGTAGAAATAGTGATCAATAGGATCATAGGGGCTGAGAACGCTAATCCTTTTGAATCAACAATACAAGAAGACAATCAAGAAATCCCTGCAGATGAAACTAGCAATGATCAGCAAGGTCCTGAAAAAGAGAGTGAGCCAAGCTACTCACCAATAGGAAAATCTCTATCTCCAATCATGGAAGGGAATGAAGAAGAGGAACAAGAGAACTCTTCTCCAGAGAATAGACAAGAGGAGCCCTCACTTTTATCTCAAATAAAGATGCTCCTGGAAGAGCAAAGATTAAAACTTGAAAGCTATGTCACCTCTGCTATCAGTAATCTAAGAAGGGAATTGTCTGCTGAAACGGCAACCCTAAAAAATGATGTGAAAAATCTGCACGAATTCACTGCCCGTACTCATAAGGGTATATCTAACCTAGGGGCTAATCAATCATTGATTGTCGGCAGCATAGAAAAGACCTACGTTGCATCCACCAAGAGAATGGCTGAACATAAAATAGGTCTCAAAGAAAGTCTAGATCACCACAATAAAGAGCTAAACAGTCATCTGCTTGAAACCAAGAATCACTTGGAAGCAGGAATTCACATGCTCAAGAATAAGATATTGGTCTCCGAGGAGAATCCCCAAAGGTGGATATCTGAAGAAGTCATAAAGGGGGAGAGATCAATGATAAAAGCCAGTAGTGATCATGCCATCTGGACCACCAACACCATCAGGGCAGCAATGAATCTCCCTCCTCTATATTATGATGAACCTGCTGAAGAACAACATACAAATATTACTGATAAGGGTAAAGAGAAGGAAGCACTGGAGGATGAAGAAACAAAAGTGAGGAAGAGAAAGTACAGGGAAGAAATGGAGAAAAAAATGACTATGAAAGATGGAGTCTCATATCCAGGACCATCATTCTAAAAGCATGGGAGCACGTGAAAGTTAACAAAGGTGAAAGATACAATGTATACAGTCCTCAAGAATGGGCCAAGCATGAAGATCAAAAAGAAGTAAGAAGAGAACACAAAAGAAATAAGCAAGGAGGTAGTATTCCAGCTGACACTCCTGAACCTTTAAAATATCATCCTAAACCGTTTGAGTACTTCATCAGGCAAGCTAATAAGGTGCAGGAAGCCAGTGCCAAGAAAGCAAAGGATGATGCTGATATGAGAGCACCAGAGAAATAGATGGATAAAACTTTAAGGGGGCTAAATGTAGAATTGTCAAAACTTTTGAAAACACTTGGCACCATTTATAAATGAAGTGATATTTGCCAAATTTCTGTGTTCACTCATGTTTAGCTGAAATATCATCTCTACATGCTTATCTGCTTCAAATATTAAACCTTTTTATGTGAATGGCATTTATCATTGAGTGAGTTATGGCTTCTTCAAATAGGGGGAGATTGTTGGGAACAGTGCCCAGCAATGTTCCTGATTTGAAGAAGTTCTCAGCTCAATGATAAGTGCAAGTTGTATTTAATGCTTCATCTAGTTCATGCTTGCAGAGATCAACTATAAACCAAGTACTTTAGTTATATCAGTAAGTACTGTATCTTTGAGAAAAGGAGATGTCATCAACAAAGTATGCTTGTCGTCATAATGATGGTCATAGCAAAAGCTGAGACTAGGCGTGTTCGTCGAATGCAGAATGCAGGTTCGTCGAACGCAGAACAAAGTTCGTCGACCGCTGAGACGAGATAGAAGAAACAGCTGATAATAGCGGGATCGTCGAACGCAGAGAGCCGTTCATCGAACGCAGAACAAAGTTCGACGACCGCTGAGATCTGGCATGTTCGTCGAAAGCAGAAGACAGTTCGTTGAACGCAGAAGCAGGAAGAAGCAAGCGCTGAGAATTGGTAAGTTAGTCGAATGCAGAGACTCGGTAAGATCGTCGAACGCAGAGAAGACGCGGTATCGTCGACTTCTTCAAAGTGTCATTGTCGTCGAGAAAGAACAAACATCGTCGTGTAGAAGCCTTGTCGCTGAAAAGGCTAAGTATGACTGATGGCGTCGAACATCGTTGTAAAGAAGGAATGTTGTCGAGAAGACTAAAGAAGGACAGCTGAAGACAAGCAATTGGTGAAGTATGATCTGTCGACATAGTATCACTCATGCCGTCGAGAGAACAATATGATTACGACGACAGTCTACAAGAAGGAAGATATCGATGACACAGTCAGAGATAGCATATCGTCGTATATGCAGTAGCTGCAGATTGTCTCGTATCGACGAGATACCAGCATCAGAAGAAGAAGCTAGAAGAATTGAAAGTGTATCTAAGTTCAAAGCTTCGACAAAGTCCTGTCGTCGAGATATTGTCCATGACGTCGTAACAATGGAAATATCGTCGAGACAGATTCAAATGTTGCGGACGCGCTGTCAGCATTTAATGTCGCCGCCTGATTGTCCAATCAGCGCATGCTCTTAAGGAATGGGCGTCTATCATTAAAGGACATCACATGTTACCGTTATGCGGCTCATCTGTCCTATAAAAGGGAACAATGATGCCCTAGAAAAGGATCTTCGAAAAAAAGGAATAAGAAAGTATCCCGCCGCTACACTTCAATAGAATAGTACTCTCGACGGAGAAGAAGAAGATCAAGTAGAGAGCAAGCATCAAGTACTCTCTGAAGATTCAGTCATCATCATCGACTGAAAAGTAGCCGATCAACACCAGGCAAAAGAAGTGAAGGATGAAGAAGATCCAGTGCTGAATCTCCAGATCAAGAAGCATCTTCTTCAACCTAAAGAAGCCAATCTTCATCAGGCTAAAATTGCCAATCTTCATCTGGCAGAAGTAACAGTTATTTCTACAGTAATCTCTTGTAAAGGCTTGCGGGCCTATTTGTCTAGCTTGAGGGCTGGAGAGCTGTGAGGCTTGAGGGCCAGGGCGGTGCACTTGCGGGTGCGATTTGTCGAGCTTGAGGGCTCAGGCGCAGTAGGGGCTTGCGGGCCTAGGCTATAGGTACAGGACTTGCGGGTCTGTGCTGTGTAGGGCTTGAGGGCCTGAGTGTCGAGCTTGCGGGCTCGGGGGCAGTAGGGGCTTGCGGGCCTAGGCTGTTGGGACTATTTGTCCGTGTTGTAAGGCTTGAGGGCCTGAAGTTCTTGGCGGCGTTTGCCGAGCCTAGCACACTGCTAGGTAGGCGCAGAGGGAAAGAGGACTACTCAAGACACCCTGTCTTGAAGAACCTCTATAAATCATTGTGTGATATTCCGTGTTTTGCTTTATAACTTATAGATCTACTCATCAGAAAACAAGTACACTTAAAGGGGACAAAATAATTTGTAAAACCTATTCACCCCCCCCCCCCTCTAGGTGATAAGTCGACACCCAATAAACAACAACTTCTAATTGCTTTTACACTCGTTGGAGGGGGGAGCTTTTCAATTACTTCGATCTTGGACCTATCGACCTCGATCCCCTTGCCCGATATTTTATGGCCAAGGAGTAATCCTTCGTTGACCATAAAATGGCATTTCTCCCAATTAAGAGGTAGATTTGTTTCCTCACAATGCTGTAGCACACGCTCGAGATTTATTAAACAACTTTGAAAAGAATTTCCGAAGACGGAGAAGTCGTCCATGAAAACTTCCATCACTTCCTATACTAACTCGTCGAATATCACCAGCAAACATCTTTAGAATGTAGCCGGCATATTACAAAGACTAAATGACATCCTTCGATAAGCGAAGGTGCCAAAGGGACAAGTGAATCTCGTTTTCTCTTGGTCGTCGGGTGAAATAGAGATTTGAAAATATCCCAACAAACCATTGAGAAAAGAATAGTAGGAATGACCTGAAAGGCGTTCTAAGATTTGATCGATAAAGGGCAACAGGAAGTGATCCTTACGGGTGACATCATTTAGTTTTCGATAATCTATACACATCTGCCAACCCGTAACGATACGGGTTGGGATCAATTCGTTGTTTTCATTTGCTACTATTGTTACGTCGCTTTCTTTGGCACGACTTGTACTGGGCTAAACCAAGTACTATCCGAGATCGGGTAGATCATTCCCGAGTCTAAAAGTTTGATAACATCAGCCTTAACGACTTCTTTCATATTCAAGTTTAGCCGTCGTTGAGGCTAGACCATGTTGCGGGAATTATCTTCAAGGAAAATTTTGTGAGTGCAGAAGGAAGGGTTAATACCCTTGATATCCGAAATTTGCCATGCAATTGCGTGACGGTGATTGCTTAAGACTAGATTCAATTCCGAAATTTCTGAATTGCTCAGTTCAGATGATACAATAATGGGTAGCTTAGAATCTTTTTCTAGAAAAAGATATTTGAGGTGAGGGGGAGGAGTTGTTTTAACTCCAAAATGGGTGGCTCTTCATATGAAGTTTTAATTGTTAATTTTTCTAAAGGCTCGGGTGGTGTGGAGCGAGAGACTTCTTCTATACAAAAGAGCTCATTGAGCTCAGAATTGTTACTCGATGTGGAGACTAACTCGAGAAGTGGATAAAACTCATTTTCAAAACATTCTTCTAGGTAAAAACACGAATTGTCATTTTCTAAGGTGTTTTACATCGAGGGATTAATTCTAAAAGTGACTTCATCATCTCCAACCTGCATGTGGAGCTTTCTGTTACTTACATCGATAATCATGCCGGAGGTGGCAAGGAAGGGGCGGCTGAGTATGAGGGGTACTTTGGCATCCTCTTCGATATCAAGAATGACAAAGTCCACCGGGAAAATGAACTTGTCAACCTTAACGAGCACATCCTCCACTATCCCTATTGGATATTTTAATGAACGATCTGCGAGTTGGATACTCATCTGGGTGGGGCTAGGATCTCCTAGGACCAACTTTTTAAATAACAAAAAAGGCATGAGATTTATACTTGCTCCAAGATCCGCTAAGGAGTATTTTAATAATAAATTGCCAAATAGACACGGGATGGAGAACCGTCCCGGGTCATTTGCTTTTTGAGGCAAATTGTTAAGTATAACCGCGGAGCATTCTGCGTTTAGAGAAATATGCGAAATATCTTCAAGTTTCTTTTTATTGGAGAGCAGCTCCTTAAAATATTTTGCATACTTCAGCATTTGAGAGATAGCCTCACAGAAGGGTACATTAATATGAATTTGTTTATAAATTTCTACAAACTTTTTGTAATTTTTCTCGGCGCACTCGCTACTAAGCTTAGACGGATACAAAATATTTGAACTAAAAATGTGCAGAGCTAGCGTAGCGAGTAAATTTGAAGATAAAATAGGAGGAGGAGGAGAAGGAGGAGAAGTAGTTACCTTGGGTTCGTCCTGTTTTGAAACCACCTCCTTTCGGCTGCGGAGGGTAATCACGTTTGCGCTCTCCCTTGGATTTTGCTTCATATTTCCCAGTAGAGTTCCTTGCTGACACTTGGAGAATATTTTTGCTAGCTTGCCCACTTAATTCTCTAAATTTTTGATCGGTCCGGTGAGGTTCCGGATGTTCGATTCATTTGTAGCAACATATTTTGCAAAGAACTCATCAAGTGGAGAGAGCTTTTGTTGTTGCGGTGGAAAACCTGGTGGATTAAAATTTAGAGGGGGATTTAGATTAATAGGTTGATTAGGAGGTTGATTTAGATTTAAAGAATGCTGAGCATTTCCTTGGTTGCTCCATGAGAAATTCGAATGATTCATATAACCCGTATTGTAGGTGTTGTTGTACGGAGCGGAGTTCGGGTTATAGGAAGGCCGAGGCGGATTTCCCATGTAGTCAACATGCTCTTCAATTAAAACATTAATAGCCCAAGGAGGAGTGGAGGAGGAAGCAGACATCTCCTCCACTTGCTTGGTTAAGCGCTCAACTTGTAAAGCTAAATTAGAAGTAGCGTCTATTTCAAAAATACTGGCTGGCTTATTAGGCCACGCTCGGGGCAAATTCCATTGATAAGCATTCATGTTCATTTCCTCAAAAATCTCTTGAGCGGCCTCCGGGGTCTTTTTATTTAAAGTACCCCCGGCGGCTGTATCAATCATCTGTCTTGTTTGGAAATTCAAGCCATTAAAAAATATTTGTACTTATTGCCAAGTAGGAAGTGTGTGGTGAGGGCATCTACGCAAATGCTCCTTGAAGCGCTCCCATGTGTCATAGAGAGTCTTCAAGTCGATTTGCATAAACGATGCAATATTTGTACGCATATTGGCGGTCTTTGCAGGCGGGAAATATTTAATAAGAAATTTTTCCGCCATATCGGCCCATGTAGTGATGGACTCCCTAGGAAGGGAGCCCAACCACTGTTTGGCCTTAGACCGCAAAGAAAAAGGAAAAATATTTAATCGAATGACGTCATCGATGATGCCATTGATTTTAAACGTGTCACAAATTTCGAGAAAATTAGAAATATTACAGTTTGGATCCTCGTCCGGTAGAACATCGAAGGTCACCGATTGTTGCACCATTTGTATGATGCTGGACTTGATCTCAAAGTTATTGTTCGCCACCGTGGGGTGAACAATACTCGACTGTGTGCCTTCCAAATTCGGTCGCGGAAAATAGGACATGGTCCTTTGCTGGGCTCATTAGGATTTGGCGCGTTAGGATTAGGAGGATTAAGATTAGGATCCATATTTGATGTGTTGGTGTCCCCGATTGACTCTTTGAATTCTAAGTGAGTATCCTGATCACGAGAATAGCGGCACCAAAAAAGGGTTCGCTCAATCTCTGGATCAAAAGGAATATTCAAAGCGCTATCTCGGGTCATACACTATAAAGAAAGAAGGGAAAGAAGAAAGAGAAAAGAGAGAATAATAAAATAAAAAGAATGAAAGAGAAAAACTTGATTATTATAAATATATATATTTTCTCTTTTAGGAGGATTAAGTTAGTCTTGGACTTCCCGAGGTATGCCCTGTGAAGGGTTCTCACCGGTACTAGGAGATGAAATGGGATGATAGCCCAAACGTCCCTTTCCAAGATTTAAATTGCACCTTTAAGATCTTTTTGAAATTAGAAAAAGTAAAATAAAATAAGATAAAACATGATAAAATTAATAGCTATCCTCATTTCAAAATATCTACGCAAGTCCTCGACAATGGCGCCAAAAACTTGATATAGAAAATCTACTTCTTAGGGATTTGGATTTATGAAAAAGCAAAGAGATTGATGATGTTTTCCAAAACTTTATCTGATGAAAGCAAGTGTACCTTATTGTCTATAATACAGGATATTTTAGAAATACCAAGGTCGTATTCCTCGGGGCGCGTTGATTTCTTCTACTTCGAGGAGGTCACTATTATCTTATCTAATGATTTTTAAGGTTTTTTTTAATTTAGCTAAAAGAGACAATTTGCAAACTAAAGTAAAGTTTAGACGATGGTAAAAAGGATTAGTGCTTAATCTAAAATCACCTTGGAGTGAGAATAATCAAGAGAAGAAAAATAATTCTAATTCCATTTAAATAAACTACTTGACCGTGGAGGTTCCCGAAGCTTGAACATGCCTCTCTCAATGGAAATGCCCAACTATGTTTAGGAAAAATCAACCGAACTCTCGTTCTATTATCGATTACCTAAAACATGCTTTACGCTGTGAACCCCACTACTGGATTTGACTCCAATTCGGGAGATTTACCTCATCCTCTCTCGAGGGGTGCGTGCAACTCTCTTTACCCTTGAGTGATCGATTCATACGATGAGCCTCTCGGCTAGCTAAGTATGAAAACCTAAGCAAAAACATATATCGAAAATATGGTCTCACTAATTAAAAATCAAGGGTAAATCAAGTATTTACATAAATGGAAAAAGAGAGCTTAGAAGATAATAACTTGATTATCTCGTCCTCGGATCATTTCGATCGAGCACTAATGAGAATTAGTTAATCATGGTGGAGGGGAAAAGAGAGATAAAAATAAGATTGCATTAAGAAAAACTAACTATAGTAGAAAGAGAAGTGAAGAAAAACAAGCCAACTTTTATTGAAATTAAAAACGATTACAAGCCTTACAGAAGATTACAATGCTAGAAAAATAAAAGTTACAAACTTACACTAGACAATTACATGAAAGAAATATATAACATTGCTTGAAAGGAAGGGAGAGAGAACATGAAAATGAGAAACATGAAAAAGCTTGAAAATGGACACTAACACCTCTAGCAGCACCTCCCCCTCTCCCAAATTCTGAACAATGGACTCAAGCAGACCTCTGGAATTTATAGGAAAACTTTAAGTTACATGCCCCCGGTCATGGGCATGACTGACATGTAAGTACTGTTCATCTCAGCTGGGACATTGGCATGAGGCTTGCGTGACGGCGCGGCAAAAATCAAACATTACACACTCGTGTCACATGGGTCACAGACGTGACTTAGGCAGCTTCATTTAATGCAGTGTGGGCTTGATTGCGGCACGACAGGGAGCAAAGATAATGAGGGAACGTCATGGGCATGACACTAAGCAACATGGCGTGACTGGGGTGCTTCTTCTCGGCGGCAACTCTTCTTCTCGACCGCACCGCTAGGAAGATCTTTTAAGTTTATACACCCTCGGTCACCCAAAGCACTCACGAGGGGTCTAGTGCGAATTGGGATGTTACACAGGCAAATTCGGGATCCAGTTGGTTGAGTGCTTTTCGAAGCCTCTCCCCTCCTGCGTACCATGGGATTGAGATAACAATCAAGACTGAGGAGTGGTTGGATACGATCCAGGAGAAGCTAGCTGGCATTAGCTGCCCGGTCAACATGGTGGTTACACTGGCAGTTTCAGTGCTGAGTTCACACGTGAAGAGGTGGTGGAAGTCCCTCATGGACTCCACCTACACTGGGTATGAGTACTCAGATATCACTTGGGAAGAATTCAGTGCGGCACTCCTGGAGCACTTTGTGTCGGTGACAGACAGAGATGAGCTAGAGGAGAGGTTCTTGAACCTCAGACAGGGTAGACGTTTGGTGTTGGAATACCAGTGGGAGTTTTCCCACCTTGCTAGGTTTGCGGGGATATACACATTGGATGATAAGGATTATGGCAAGAGATTCTATAGAGGACTTCTGAATCCTCTGAGCAGGCCTTACTGTTTGTTGTTGACGCCAGTCTGGCAAAGATCATAGAGACTGCAAAGAAACTGGAGGCAGATCATCTTATGCTACAAGGAAAAGGAAAGAGGTCAGAGAATGCGGTGGAATTTAGTGAGAGGAGTATATGCAGAGGCCCGCAGAAGGGTTGGATCATGGGACATTGGAGAGGCAGAGCACGTCCTCGTCTGAACGTCAGGACAAAGCAGTGACCTCCTGCAGTACTAGCCCCACCACCACTACACATCCAGGAGCAACAGAGACACAATGATTGAGGATGCTTTCCAGTGGTATGTTATGCGTGCAATCAGACGGGGTACATTCAGGCCCAATGCCCCCAGTGATTCCTTCCAACTCCTCCTCTTCCTCCCCCTCCAGGAGCCCCCTAGCACAGCAGGGCCGAGGTCGAGGATGAGGTCAGGGATGAGGACATCATTATAGAGGCCAAAGGCCTGAGCAGATATACTTCCCGGACTTGGCTCAAGAAATGAACCCCAAGGAGTTTATTACAGGTACTTTAGTATTTGTTTTTAATATTATACTTAGTGCCATGCAAAAACCTTTAGTTTTAAAAATCGTAACTCAAACAAACAAATCCCTTATGTATAATATTTATCAGTGGCAAGCCTGCACACACCTTACTTGACATGGTTGCCTCGCACTTGTTCATCTCAGAGGAATTCGTAGAGGTCTTGGATGGAATTCAACAATTTATCGACATCATTAGGAGAGTTCGACTTCCAGATGGCTCAGAGGGGCTCTCCTCCGCCAATTACAGTATGGATGCTGAGATCAGAGGAAAGCTATTTGATACACCAACCACTATCTTGAAGATGCCAAACTTTGATTTGATCCTGGGCATGAATTGGTTGTATTGACACCATGCCATGATCGACTGCCCAACGAAGAGGATTACGCTGAGGCATGGCGATTCTGAGGTGGTGATCAAAGGTATTAGACTCGCTTCCCCTCTTTTACTATCATATATTCAGGCTATCAAGGCCCACCAATATGGGGACGAGGTGTACCTGGTTGGCTTTGCGATGGTGGAGGGAGAGGCCTCCATAACTGATATCCTGGTGGTTCAGGGCTTTTCCGATGTCTTTCCGGAGAAGTTGCCCAGACTATCCTCGCACTAATGCGTGGATTTCCAGATTCATTTGGTACTGGGAGATAGGTCTGTGTCTCGGGCACCATACAGGATGGCACTAAAGGATAAGGCAGAGTTCCGTATGCACCTCCAGGAGTTGGTCGATTTAGGAATTGTCAGACCGAGCTGGTCTCCATGGAGAGCCCTGGTGTTACTTGTAAAAAAGAAGGAAAGGTCACTCTAACTGTGCATCGTTCACCAGGAGCTCAACCGATTGACAGTGCAGAACACATACCCATTGCCGAGGATTGATGAGTTATTTGATTAGTTGGAGGGAGTGCATTGGTTCTACAAGCTCGACCTAAGGTCAGGGTACTATCAGTTGAGGATCCAGGAGGAGGGCATCCCAAAGATGGCGTTCAATTCACATTATGGCTTGCACAAATTCACGGTGATGCCTTTCGGACTCATGAATGCCCCCCTCCGCATTAATGAGTTTGATGAACCGCATCTTCGAGCCTTATTTGGATGTCTTCGTGAATTTATTTATCGACGACATTCTGATATACTCCAGGACCAAGGAGGATCCCACACAACATTTGGCTCTGGTCCTGGGGAAGTTGATGGAACACTGCCTATATGTGAAGTTCTCGAAGGGCTAGTTCTGGCTTAGAGAGGTCGCATTCTTGGGCCACATCATCAGCGGAGCAAGACTGGCAGTGGATCCGGCCAAAGTTCATGCAGTATGGGATTGGTCATAATTGAAACCAGCATCAGATGTTCGGAGTTTCCTTGGACTTGTCAGCTACTACCGAAAGTTTGTGGAAGTATTCTCCTAGATTGCCCTCCCCCTCACCATTCTGACGTAGAAGGATGTGTCATTCGTGTGGTCACCAAAGTGTGAGGCGGCATTCCAGGAGCTGAAGGATCGGCTCACCTCCGCTCTGATTCATGCACTTCCATTTGGGAAGGAGGGATTTCAGATTTATACAGATGCCTCCTATCAGGGAATGGGTGTCATGTTGATGTAGCATGACCACGTCATTGTGCTTCCAGGCATCTGAAGAAGCACGACCAGAACTACCCAGTGCACAACCTAGGGCTTGGAGTAGTGATATTTGCATTGAATATATGGAGGCATTATCTTTATGGAGTGCACTGCGAGATCTTTTCCGACCATAAGAACCTGAAGTACATGGATACTCAAAAGGATTTGAATCTCAGACATCGCCTGTGGATAGAGTTTTTATGTGATTATGACTACACCATGCACTACCATCCTGGGAAGGCAAACATCGTGGCAGATGCACTTAGCAGGAGAGCAGGAACTTCCGATCTGGAGCTCCGACTGATGGATATGGAGCTGGTCCAGATGCTGGAGTACATGCAGTTTACTCTGGTGTCTAGAGCTGACCCTGAGGTATATGCAGATTATTTGGCTTTAGTGAGCATTGTCTATGACATTCGGTATCGCATCAGTGTTGGGCAGAGACAGGATGCAACATTTGAGCCTATATTTAGGGCTTTGGAGGAGGGCTCTTCTAGGTATTATTCGGTGTTAAATGACCTCGTTCATTTTTGGGGACGTGTTTATATACACATAGGTGGTGAGATATGGGAGGACATACTGAGAGAGGCACATTGCACCAGGCATTCAGTGCACCCCGGGATCACAAAGATGACGGCTGACCTGCGGAAGACTATGAATTATCCTAGAATGAAGAGAGATATCATCCACTATATGAATTACTACGAGACCTGCCAGCGGGTGAAGGCCGAGTGCACGAGCCCTGGAGGACTACTGCATCCATTGTCGGTGCCGGAGTGGAAGTTCGAGGATATTTCTAGGGATTTTATGCACGGTCTGCCTTGTTCCGACTCCGAACACGATTCTATTTGGGTGATAGTGGACAGACTGACCAAGGTAGCTAGATTCATCCTAGTCAGGAAGGATGCTCCAGTTGGTATATTGGTGAGGTTGTTCGTGGAGCAGTTTGTTAGGTACCACAGTGTACCCAGGATAATCATTTCGGATCAGGATGTTCGGTTCGCTTTGAGGGAGTGGAGGGAGTTGCAGGCTTACGTGGGTTCTCGATTGACATTCAGCATCGCCTTCCATCCATAGACCGACGGGCAGACATAGCGTACCAACGGGACTATGGAGGATTTGATGCGCTTGTGCATTTTTGATATGGGAAAGCCTTGTGAGAGACCATTTCCACTTATTGAGTTATCATACAACAACAGTCACCAGACATACTAAGAGATGCACAATTTCGGGGACGTGTTTATATACACATAGGTGGTGAGATCTGGGAGGACATACTAAGTGAGGCACATTGCACCGGGTATTTGGTGCACCTCAAGATCTCAAAGAAGACGGCTGACCTGCGGAAGACTATGTATTGTCCCGGAATGAAGAGAGATATCATCCACTATGTGACACACTGAGAGTCCTGCCAGCAAGTGAAGGTCGAGTGCAAGAGCCCTGGCGGACTACTGCAGCCACTACCGGTGCCATAGTGGATGTTAGAGGATATTTCTATGGTTTTTGTTCACATTCTACCTCGTTCTCACTTCGAACATGATTCTATTTGGGTGATAGTGGACAGACTGACCAAGGTTGCTATATTCATCCTAGTTAGGAAGGATGCTCCGGTTGGTGTATTGGTGAGGTTGTTCGTGGAGCAGTTTGTTAGGTACCATGGTGTACCTAGGACGATCATTTCAGATCGGGATGGTCGGTTCGCTTTGAGCGAGTGGAGGGCGGTGCAGGCTTACCTGTGTTATCGGTTGACATTCAGCACCGCCTTTCATCCATAGACCGGCGGGCAGACGAAGCGTACCAACAGGACTATGGAGGATTTGATGCGCTTGTGCATTTTTTACACGGGAAAGCCTTGGGAGAGACTGTTGCCACTAATTAAGTTCTCTTACAATAGCAGTCACCAGACATACTGAGAGAGGCACATTTCCGGGGACGTGTTTATATACATGTAGGTGGTGAGATCTGGAGGACATACTGAGTGAGGCACATTGCACTAGGTAATCGGTGTACCCCGAGATCGCAAAAATGATGGCTGACATGTGAAAGACTATGTATTGTCCCTGAATGAAGAGAGATATCATCCATAATGTGACACACTATAAGACCTGCCAGTGGGTGAAGGACGAGTCCAAGAACCCTGGAGGACTAGTACAGCCACTGCCAGTGCCGGAGTGGAAGTTCGAGGATATTTCTATGGATTTTGTGTACGGTCTGCCTCGTTCCCACTCCGAACATGATTATCTTTGGGTGATAGTGGACAGATTGACCAAGGTATCTAGATTCAGCCAAGTCAGGAAGGATGCTCTGGTTGGTGTGTTGGTGAGGTTGTTCGTAGAGCAGTTTGTTAGGTACCATGGTGTACCCAGGACGATCATTTCTGATCAAGTTTGTCAGTTTGCTTCGAGGGAGTGGAGGGTGGTGCGGGCTTACCTGGGTTCTCGATTGACATTCAGCATCGCCTTCCATCCATAGACCGATGGGTAGACGGAGCGTACCAACAATACAATGGAGGATTTGATGCGATTGTGCATTATTGATATGGGAAAGCCTTGAGAGAGACGGTTGCCACTGATTGAGTTTTCTTACAACTACAGTCACCAGACAAGCATCAACATGGCTCCCTATGAGTCTTTGTATGGGAGAAGGTGTCAGACATCGTTGTCTTGGGTCCAAAATGAGGATCTTAAGGTACTTGGATCGGATTACATCGATGATATAGATGTGCTTGTTTAGATGATTCGTGATCGGATGTTGGAGGCCCAGAGTAGACAGGCAAAGTATTACGAGGCCAAGCATCGGAAGGTGAAGTTTCAAGTAGGAGACCGGATGTTTTTGAAGATTCATCATGTGTATGGTGTCTCGGGGGTGTGGAGATAGAAGAAGCTCAACCCATGATTTATGGGGCCTTATATGATCCTGGAGCAGATCGGCCCCTTGGCTTACAGACTGGAGCTTCCACCGGAGTTGGCAAACCTGCATGATGTTTTTCATGTCTCCTCGCTCTGGAGAGATTTACTTTGCCCAGAGCAGCATATCACTTCTACTTAAGGCTCGATAGAATCTGACCGATCAGTTCACCTGGAGCTAGTACGGATTGAAGATACCGACGTCCGAGTCCTGTGGTGGAAGATGATCCGATTGTTCAAGGTCATGTGGTCCAATCATGGACATCAGGAGCATACATGGGAGCCATTGGATCTCACGCAACAACAATACTCGGGACTCTTCGCTTCAGGTACAACCTAAACCCAACTCGAAATTTACTTATTTTCATTGTGTATAGAACCTCGTTGACCAAAACTTAATTTTTAGGGACGAAATTATTATTTTTGTTTATTGGGATTTGTAACATCCCCATTTCAACTAGACCCCTTGAATGTGTTAGCGTATGACATGTGAGTTAGGGCAACTAGGTGACCTTTGGTTTCAATGAGACAAGGCGACCTCACCTAGTCCACCCAAAAGGGCACAAGTCAACTTAGGTCAAATCACATCAAATTGAACTGACAAGCCCAAATTGACTTCACAACCACATACCTAACCCTAAGGTGGAGACAAATGATCATTCACCACATGTATTGGCCAACCAAACTAGCCAAGTTGACCAAAGTCAAAATAAGTCAGCTTACCCTAATTTGGCTCAATTGGACTTCAATTGGCCAAATTGACTTCACCAATGCCTTCCTAGCCACTAAGGTAGGTCATTAGGTCAGAAATAATCCAATGGGCTCAATCAATTTCATGAAATTGACCAAAGTCAAATTTAGGTCAACATAGCCCATTTCAACCCTAAGTGGCTCAATTAGACTTCAATTAGTCAAATTGGCCCCACCACTACCTTCAAACCCTAATATAGGATCAATGGACCATAAGCCTCGACATTGGCTCAAAAATTGACCCAATCTGACCAAACTCAAACATAGGTCAAGCATAGGTCAAAATTACATCATATGGTTTAATTAGCCCAACCAAGGCCCCACCATGGCCCAACCAACATTGGGTAGTTGATGGCGACGGCCGCAACGACGGCCAACATGATGATGAAGATGACGACCAAGGCGCACTTGGTGATCATGGGATTGTGTCGGAAGATGATGAGGATGAACCGTCGACCAAAGACTTGCGGCGCCATAGCGGTCACGGCTACAATCTTCGTCCACGCAACAAGAATTTAATTTAATTTATCTTGCTAGTTTATGGTCTGCAATTATCCAATTATATGGTTTGCTTTTAATTATTTTATTTCTGTCAATTTTTATTTGTGGTGTGCGTTTAGCCACTGTTATGGGCTTCTATTAGACGTTTGGATGTAAGCCTTATATAAGGCCAAAAACTCTTTCTATGTTGGTAGAATATTATTGAGATTAAACAAAGATTTGTTTCCTAAACCTAATATCCTCTCTCCCTCTCTCTCTCAGATTTCCGCCCCCTCTATCTCCCTCTTCCTCTCATTGCCGTTGTACCCCCTTGAGGGATCTCTTCCAAGGTTCGGCCGCTCCCTTTCTCCCTTCTCCCTCCTCCCTATTCTCTCCTCCACACTATTCCTCTACCACCTTTCATCTCTCTATCTCTTCATTTCATCCACGGCTTCAAGATCTTCTCGTGCAAGAATGAAAAGGTTTTGTGGTGATCTTCTACGGATCTTCTACGGCGTGAAGCGGGGAAGACGGACGTGTTCTTCATCCTTGGTGCACTTCTCGTCGATTTCGGCGGAAGGGCGATCATTTCTTATGGATCAAACATCTCGGATCTACTATTCTGAGAGGGGTAATGAAAATACTACTCAAGAGAATTTCCTTTCTTAGATTGTTCTTGTGGTGGACGATTTTTGCGTGGATTTTCGAAGTTTTAATTATCGCAGTAGTTTTTATAATAGATCTGTGATTTTCGTTTGGTTTTCCGATAACTCTCGAGAGGATTGGCGACCCTCGTTCTTTTTCTAGTTGGGATAGATCCTACCACTTTCGCATCGTGCTTTATTTTGGTGGATCTGTTTTGGTACAACTCCAAGCTCGTCGGAATCAATATCATTCCTTTTAGCCGGAGCGGATTTTGGTCTATAGCCATTCTCCGAACCAAGTGCGGTGTGGCTACCCGTACGTTAGCGCGAAATATAAATAAAAATAATTGTAACGGCTGCGATTCGTTAGTGTGTGGTAAAGAGGGCGTAGAACGTAGCGAGAGACGTGTGCGTCGTCCGTGTAGGATCGATTTGGTCGGCCTACATCAATTTGGTATCAGAGCAAGGTTGGTGTCAATTTCTAAATTGACGCAATCCTTTGGTTGTCGTAGAACGCCGGCACTCACAATCGTCACACGATTTGGCATTCAAAATTTAAAAACAAAAAAAAATTTCGTCGGTCTGCGAATAGCGGTCTAAAATTCTCATTTTTTAACGAAATTCAAAAAAAAAATTCTTGATATTCTACTTAATATTTTCTGTAAGAAAATCAAAAAATATTTTTACTAACCTTAGTTATTAGGCGGGACTAAAATTATATTTCGTAAAATTTCTGTCCTGATCTAAAATTCTGGTCTGCATTTAGTAAAAAAACAAAACAATTTTTCTGCAGAAAATTTACAAACAAAATCACTTGTCCCGTTGTTTATGCGCACTAGGCGTGGCACGAAATATCTCCCAACCACTTCCACCATGGCAGACGACCATGATGACGAGCACGCTCCTGCAACGATCGCGGAGCTTCGAGATGAGTTTAATGCTAAGTTCGATGCACTCTTGTCTGACCAATATGTCCCTGCGTATCACCGAACCCAAATGTTCGACGAGTTAGCCACCCATCGTCAGGGTAGCAAATCGGTAGCGGAGTATATGGGACTCCTGAAAGATATGATGGTGCGGTGTGACATACGGGAAATGCCCGAAGTTACACTATCTCGTTTTCGTAAGGGACTCAACCCAGGCATCCAAGGAAATCTCTTGCGTTATGGTCATATGGACCTTAACACGACATTCAATGATGCCTTAGACATAGAGAAGCACAACGCTTACAAGTCCAAGGGACGAGCATTCTAGAAGGGAAAGTCCCTTTTAGGAGCCCCACCATTGTCCTCCATGAGGGACAAAGGAAGGTTTCGATCGACTGATTCGAATTCTGTAGTTATCACTGTAAGGAACATTAGGAATCCCACTGGCGAGAGAGTTCCGGTAGGACGGATTAATAAGACAAACGCCACATGTTATTCTTGCGGGATCCAAGGGCATTACTCTAGTGAGTGTCCCACTAAGAGTAAACCACTAGCACTATTAGACTCCACGTCTGAACCCGCCGAGATCGTCTATGAAGCCGGCAATGAATCTGATGCCGAGCCGAGTGATATTGAAGATGAATCTTATGTGATGGTTATGAGGTGTATTTTGGCCACACCGCGTGCGTCGGATGAGTATAATCGGACGAATATATTTTCGTTGAATTTTAAAAGCGGTGAGAAGTGGTGTAAACTAATAATAGATAGCGGTAGTAGCATGAACGTAATTTCGGAGAACGCTATCACTCGTATGCACTTAGTCACTCAACTGCATCCCCATCCGTATAAAATAGCGTGGGTAAACAAAACGTCTATTGCGGTCTCTAAACGTTGTCTAGTGCCGCTCACGGTGAAGAGCTATATCGATAAGGTGTGGTGCGACGTCATCCCCATGGATGTTTGCCATGTACTACTAGGACGTCTGTGGCTTTATGATTATGACGTGACCCATTTCGGACGAGCCAACACATACGAGTTTAAGTTTAACGGTAAGACCATTGTCTTGAAACCCTCACCGCCTAAGGATCTGTCGATTACCTCCAAAGACACAATTGTGCCTGCGGAAAAGAAAACAATAGGCTTGATAAGTAGGAAGGAACTAGAGCGTGAGACTTTCATGAATGGCGTCATCTATGCTTTAGTATGTCTACAAGCTAAGGACGATTCACCATCTTTAGATAATCTACCGTTATCTCTGCGAACGCTTTTGGAAGAGTATAAGGACGTCTATCCAGTGGACTTACCATCTAAGTTGCCACCCATGAGAGAAATCCAGCGCGAGATTGACTTTGTCCCGGGCTCATCATTGCCTAATCTCCCCCATTATCGGCTCAATCCCTCCGCACATAATGAATTACAAACTTTAATTTCAGATTTATTAGCAAAGGGATATATTCACCATAGTAAGAGTCCATGTGCCGTCCCTGCACTATTGGTCCCAAAGAAAGATAAGTCTTGGAGATTGTGTGTAGACTACCGGGCCATAAATAAAATCACTGTTAAATATAGGTTTCCCATCCCATGTTTGGACGATTTATTAGATATGTTATCTGGAGCCACCATATTCTCAAAGTTGGATCTCAAAAGTAGTTACCACCAAATAAGGATACGGGAGGGAGACGAATGGAAAACGGCATTTAAGTCTAAGGATGGGCTCTAAGAGTGGTTGGTGCTTGGAGAGGGGCTCACCAACGGACCGAGTACTTTCTCGCGGTTGATGACTCAAATATTTAAAACATATATGGGTAAATTTGTAGTGGTCTATTTCGATGACATATTAGTATTTAGCCTCTCGCCGATGGACCATGAAGAACATTTGCGGACGATCCTTACAACATTGCGCCAAGAAACTTTATTTATTAATCTTAAAAAGTGCGCTTTTGGTGTGACTTTTGTAGAGTTTCTAGGATACATATTGAGTTCCGAAGGTATTCATGTTGACCCTAAAAAGGTCCAAGTTATTCGAGAATGGCCGGAACCAAAAAATATCCAGGAGGTTAGAAGTTTTCATGGATTGGCCACATTTTATCGAAGGTTTATTCGTAATTTTAGTAGTATCATGGCACCAATCACTGAATGAATGAAGAAGGGTGATTTTAAGTGGACTAAAGCGGCCACAACTGCATTTCAAGCGATTAAGGAACGAATGTCCGAAGCACCACTACTACGGTTGCCAGATTTTAGCAAAGTGTTTGAATTATCATGTGACGCATCTGGGATAGGAATCAGAGGAGTTTTAAGTCAAGAGGGACATCCGATAGGTTATTTTAGCGAGAAGTTTGCGGGCCCGAAATTAAATTATTCCAATTATGATCGCGAGTTCTATGCCGTAATACGTTGTCTCCAACATTGGCAACACTATCTTATTTCGAAAGAATTTGTAATCTTATCAGATCATGAGGCGCTAAAATATGTAAACTCCCAAAGTAAAATTAGCTCTCGGCACGCCAAATGGGTCTCGTACCTTCAGGAGTACACGTTCATTATCAAGCACCTTAAGGGTACATTAAATCGTGTGGCGGATGCTCTTAGTCGTGTCACCCTATTATTATCTGCAATGGAAGTAACGGTCATATGATTTGAGAGAATTAAGGATGAATATGTGTTATGCCCCGATTTTAAGGATATATACTTAGCGGCTCAGGACAATTCCCCGTATACTATATCTGCATACTACATCCGCGACGGTTATCTATTTAAGCATACGCAGTTATGTATTCCTCGTTCCTCGCTTTGCCATTTCATTATATGGGAGTTACATAGTGGAGGGTTAGGTGGACATTTCGGCCGGGATAATACTATCACACTAGTCGAGGATAAATTCTTTTGGCCAGGCCTCAAACCAATGGTCAATAAAATCGTTGGGAGTTTCCGTGTATGTCAATTAGCGAAAGGTAACAAGACCAATGCGGGTCTTTACACACCACTGCCGATTCTGTCTGTCCCATGGGAGGAGGTTAGCATGGACTTCATATTGGGTCTACCCCTGACATTTCGGCGTTACGATTCTATTCTGGTCGTAGTGGATCGATTTTCCAAAATGGCCTACTTTATCGCATGCAATAACACCAACGATGCATCACATGTTGCTAAATTGTATTTCAAGGAGGTCGTGGCTCATCGGGGCGTCCCCAAAATGATAGTGACGGATAGGGACGTTAAATTTACTAGTTATTTCTGGAAAACACTTTGGAAGCTTTTGGGAACTAGACTTATGTGTTCGTCGGCCTATCATCCCCAAACGGATGGGCAAACGGAAGTGGTAAACCGAAGTTTGGGTAGTTTACTTCGTTGCCTCGTGGGTGACCATAAAGCTACATGGGACCTTATTCTTCCTCGTGCTCAACTAGCTTATAATAATTCTAAGAATAGGTCCACTGGTTTATCACCAAAAGAGATCGTACATGGATATAAGGCGCTCGTGCCTCTTGACTTGGTTCCGTTACCGCCATCTTTTAAATCCAGTCAATTTGCATAGAACTTCGCCTCGCACGTTCACACTCTCCATAAGCACATTAGCGAGACGTTAGTTAAGCATTATTCTATTTATCAATCGAATGCTAACGTACATAAGCGAGCAGTCCCCTTGAATATTGGTGATTTGGTAATGGTTCGTCTAATCCCGAAACGGATGCCGTCGGGCACCGTAAAGAAATTGGCGAATAGGAGAGCTGGTCCTTTTCGGGTTTTAAAGAAGCTAGGCGAAAATGCATATCTATTAAAGTTACCTGCTGATTGGGGAATTTCCCCTGTTTTAACATTTCGGATTTAATGCTTTATGTCGCTCCGCCACCTGAACTATCTGTCTCTCCGTTTAATATTTCCACTATATCTTCTAATGGGGTGGGGGTGAGATGGTTTCTGGATCGCTCTCTCCTTCGGAGTCTACGGGAGGTATGTTGCCTACTGATGATGAAACATGTTTTTCTTCTTTGCCTAACGCATTTCCAAGGTTCCCCCGGACCGATTTCTTGCCTGACAGGATTTTGCAGGATGCAGTGTTTCCCACTCCCGACGGTGACATTCACAGGTTTTTGATCCGGTGGCGAGGTCGCCCCGCTTCAGACGACTCTTGGCTCTCTGCCTCGGAGGTGGAACTTCTGGACGCGGATCTCCTACGCAGTTACTTACCTGCACACTCATCGGTGATGACTCCTTTTGAGCGGCGGAGGATTGATGGCGACGGCCACCACGACGGCCAACTTGGTGATGAAGATGACGACCATGGCGCACTTGGTGATCATGGGATTGTGGCGGAAGATGATGATGATGAACCGCCGGCCAAAGACCTGCGGCGCCGTAGCGGTCACGGCTACAATCTTCGTCCATGCAACAAGAATTTAATTTAATTTATCTTGCTAGTTTATGTTCTGCATTTATCCAATTATATGGTTTGCTTTTAATTATTTTATTTCTGTCATTTTTAATTTGTGGTGTGCGTTTAGCCACTGTTGTGGGCTGCTATTAGACGTTTGGATGTAAGCCTTATATAAGGCCAAAAACTCTTTCTATGTTGGTAGAATATTATTGAGATTAAACAATGATTTGTTTCCTAAACCTAATATCCTCTCTCCCTCTCTCTCTCTCAGATTTCCGCCCCCCTCTATCTCCCTCTTCCTCTCATTGCCGTTGTACCCCCTTGAGGGATCTCTTCCAAGGTTCGGCCGCTCCCTTTATCCCTTCTCCCTCCTCCCTATTCTCTCCTCCACACTATTCCTCTACCACCTTTCATCTCTCTATCTCTTCATTTCATCCACGGCTTCAAGATCTTCTCGTGCAAGAAAGAAAAGGTTTTGTGGTGATCTTCTACGGATCTTCTACGGCGTGAAGCGGGGAAGACGGACGTGTTCTTCATCCTTGGTGCACTTCTCGTGGATTTCGGCGGAAGGCGATCATTTCTTGTGGATCCAACATCTCGGATCTACTATTCCGAGAGGGGTAACAAAAATACTACTCTAAGAGAATTTCCTTTCTTTTATAGTTCTTGTGGTAGACGATTTTTGCGTGGATTTTCTAAGTTTTAATTATCGCGGTAGTTTTTATAATAGATCTGTGATTTTCGTTTGGTTTTCCGATAATTCTCGAGAGGATTGGCGACCCTCGTTCTTTTTCTAGTTGGGATAGATCCTACCACTTTCGAATCGTGCTTTATTTTTGGTGGATCTGCTTTGGTACAACTCCAAGCTCGTCGGAATCAATATTATTCCTTTTAGCCTGAGAGGATTTTGGCCTATAGCCATTCTCCGAACCAAGTGCGGTGTGGCTACCCGTACGTTAGCGCAAAAGATAAATAAAAATAATTGTAACGGCTGCGATTCGTTAGCGTGTGGTAAAGAGGGCGTAGAACGTAGCGAGAGACGTGTGCATCGTCCGTGTAGGATCGATTTGGTCGGCCTACATCAGTAGTGTCATATGACTCACCACTATCATGTGGAGCCAGCAAACTTATCAAATTGACCAAGTCAACCATAAAGTCAACCATGGTCAAACATAGGTGTAAAGAAGAAATTTAGAGTACTTACCCCATTCCCAATGGGCTAAAGCCTCAAACTCAGGCCCACTTTATAGCCCAATAGCCAAATGACCCCCCATGCCCACTGATTTCAGAAAAAAGTGACATGCAATGGGTCAATTTGGAGATTTACCCCAATTTTGAATAGGACGAGGAGGGATTCATGGAATAAACTCCACATGACCCTCAATCCTTCTCCCAAAGCTCTCCTCTGAGCTCACTAGAAGATTCCCCATCAATTCCCTGTAGTATTTAAGCCATGTGGATGAGGATTTCAGAAGCTTCGAGGTGTCCGACCCAGGCCATAATAGAAACTCCATAAAGACTCCCCCACCACCTTCAATTGAGCCTCCCATTAGCTTCTGTGTGCCAATAGGAGAGAGCCCCCACTCAGAGAGGATGTTGGGAACACTGCCCACAATGTTCCATAGTTGGAGAAGTCCATAAGACAATGATAAGTACAATTTGTATTTGATATCCATTTGATGTGACATGAGCAGGTAAGGACATAATAAATCTCATAAATAATGATTGGAGATCAAGAAAAATGACTAAGTTAAATATCGTCGTGAATATAACTCTCACATGACGGAATCATCTTGATCACTCGCAGAAGGCAGCAGAAGAAGTAAGTCAAGAATCGACGTAATAATAAGAAGATCACGATGATATCATCGTGTCAACAAGGTACACGCGACGTTATCATTGTGAGAACTCAAAGAAAGTATATTAAGGAAAATATCATTATGTCAACTAGGTACACACGACGATATCGTTGAGAGAACTCAAAGAAGAATGAGCTAAGTCATATATCGTCGTGACAGTAAGGTGTACACGATGATATTATCGCGTGAACTAAAGAAAGACTGGCTATGTCATATATAGTCGTGACAACAAGTATCATACGATGATATTGTTGTGAAGACTAAGAAAGGCTAGATAAGTCTTATATCGTCGTGACAACAAGTCTCACACGACTATATCATTGTGAAGACTCATGAAAGCTTGCTAAGTCTTTTATTGTCGTGTCAGCTATCTTCACACGAAGATATCATCTTGTTAAGCTCAGAAGGCGGGAATTCAAATTTATGAAGACGACAAAGTCAGATGTCAAATCGGTTACTTCTAAAAAGTGCTCTGACATCAATATTCTAAGGTTTTGACTGTTTGATGGCTCAGAGCTATAAAATCATAAGAGAGGGTTAGTAAACGCTAACGACTTGGAAATTTTATTCCCTAGTATTCTTTATAGAGCTTGCCGGCTGAAAAGCAACAGAACAATAAAAGCAAGTCTTTTCAAAGAAAGAAAGAAGGAAGAAGAAGAAGAAAAGCTTCAACAAGAAGGCACTCACTCTCGAGAGAAAGAAGACTTCTTCATATAAGAAAGCTCAACACTCATCCTGGTGTTGGGTTTTTCTAGAACCATACATCAGATGTAGGCGCAGCGGAAATAAACAGAAACAACCCAAAAAATGCTTGGATCGGCCATGAATGTTGAATCAAGAAGTTAATAAAATACTAGGTACAAATTACCTCAATGGGGTTGGATCAAATCCAACCAAGATGCTCCACGAGTTGATTCCTGTTGGCGGCAAGGAGAGTTCTCACGTAGAATTATGTCTACGTCTCTACAGAAGTCCACACGAGCCGGGAGAACGCCAAGTCACGTCGCACGCAACTCGGAAGGAAGAAAGGCTGCACCTTGCACTTCCACGGATTGCTAGATCCGCTTCAGGAAGAACAATGCCGGCGACAATCGACGGAGAGGAGGTCAGCGGACGCGATTCAGAGACGGCGAAACACTTCCGTCGACTAGGGTTCGTGAGGCGTGAACGGAACTCCTTCCGTCGGCCTTTCTCTTCGTTTGTCATATTGAACCCTAAAACGAAGTCCTATTTATACCCAAAGTATAAACAGCTTCTAGAAGAATCGCTATCCGCAGACCACACATCAGAATAAGGGCTTCTGTTACAATTCGTCGGAATTCCACGGAAGATCATTCGTCGAGATTTCACGGGACAATCCGACGAATCCGACGAATCCGACGAATCAGATCAGACGGCAACATTTGCCAAGAAAATGATCTCTGTAACAATTCGTCGAGTCTTCACGGGACAATCCGACGAATTCCGACGAATCACAACAGACGGCAACAATTGCCTAGTCAAGGCTCTCTGTGATAATTCGTCGAGATTCCACGGAATGACCCGACGAATCCCGACGAATTCCGACGAATCCAGACAGACGACAACACTTTGTCGAGTGAAGGATCTCTGTCACAGTTCGTCGAGTTTCCACGGAATGACCCGACGAATCCCGACGAATCCGACGAATCCAATCCGTGTTAACCCGACGAATTCCGACGAATCATATCTGACGAATTCAGACAGCAACATTTGTTGGACTTCCCCATTCTATATGGTGATTGGTAACCTTTACCAACACAGTCAATTTTCCAACTTCTCCACATGCTCTTATGTGCGACCCTACAGGCTCATATCGCGTTGGCAGTGAGATTACATGTTTGACCACTTCTAGATCACAATGGCAACTCCAACAGTCTCCCACTTGATCTTGAAAGTATCAAACCAAAAACCTCACAAACAATGAGCGGCATCTAGCAATGCATCATTGCTCCCCAAGCAATACGAGTTCATAACTCATAAGCCTTTATGACCAATGTTCCAGCGTTGTCTTTGTCCCTTTGTCCCTTACATCCGGAAAGAACTAGAGGTATGGACCGTGTCACCCTCATAATAGCTCAATCCAAGTTTCTTGATCTAGAACGGACTTCCAGAGAATGGTGAGCCCAATATCACATATTGGCTCAACCAAGCATGGCCATGCATTTCCCAGTCCAATTCCATCAAGGGGCCCATGGATGCAACTCCTGTTATATAGGAGGACAAATCCCATATCTGCTCACACCCAAACACCCAAATGATTCGTAACGTACCCAACGACCACCCTTATCATCAACCTTCTTCAAGGAAGACTTTAGATGACATCAAAGCACGCTCTTCCTCACTCGGTGAATGTTGTGACTTCAGGTCAAAGGACCACAACACCATTGTCAAATGAGACCTACTTGTGACACTTTTAAGTAACAATCCACAAAGTAGTCTCAGGTTGGGTCTGTCCAGTACAACTTGTTCACTAACAAGTACCCATGTGATGACTTGATATCACAATATCATGACCTGTGAGAACCGGTCATCAGTCAACACACATGCTAGTCTTAATGTATCATCATCACCCTTAGCTTCTACGATGATACCTCGACCAGGGACCTTTTAAGAATGAAGCTTCGAAATCATAGGCTCTCACATTCAAGTCTCGTACTTGATGTCCTATGGAAGCGAACATTCTAAGGGTATTTATCACGAATTTTATTCTATCATATAGAAACAGTATATCGTAATAAAAGAACTTGCCATTAATCGTAAAAAGAAATAATTGGTACACAATTCATCATATGAATAAATTTTAAACAGCCAACAGAATATTTATTTTACATGCAACCCACAAGACTCCCACTAGAGTTGATCATTCAGGTATCGTATACCCATTGATCTAGTATGACCATCATGCTTTCTCTGTGCGAGAGGCTTTGTCAGTGGATCTGCAATATTCTCCTCAGTCGGCACTCTGCAAATGTTCACATCTCCTCGTTCGACAATCTCACGAATAAGATGGAACCGCCGAAGTATGTGCTTGGAGCGCTGATGGGATCTAGGTTCCTTAGATTGTGCAATTGCACCATTGTTATCACAGTAGAGAACTACGGGACCAACAATGCTAGGAACTACATCTAGCTCGCCGATGAATTTCCTAATCCATACAGCCTCCTTCGCTGCATTAGCTGCAGCGATATACTCGGCCTCAGTTGTAGAATCAGCAACTGTCTCTTGCTTGGAACTCTTCCAGCTCACAGCTCCTCCATTCAGGCAAAACACAAACCCTGACTGAGACTTTGAATCATCCCTATCAGTTTGGAAGCTGGCATCCGTGTAACCACTTACAACGAGCTCTTCCTTTCCACCATACACCAAGAATACATCCTTAGTCCTTCTCAAGTACTTCAGGATATTCTTTACGGCTATCCAGTGACATTCACCGGGATCAGACTGATACCTGCTAGTCATGCTCAAAGCAAAAGAGACATCGGGTCGAGTACATAACATTGCATACATGATTGACCCAATTGCCGAAGCATATGGAATCAACTTCATGCGGTCCTTATCTTCACAAGATTTTGGACACTGGTCCTTAGAGAGATTCACACCATGAGACATGGGCAAAAATCCTTTCTTGGACTCAAGCATGTTGAACCGCTTCAACACCTTGTCAATGTACGTACTCTGGGTCAAACCCAGCAACTTCTTCGATCTATCTCTATAGATCTTAATACCGAGTATTTAAGTCGCTTCACCCAAGTCCTTCATAGAAAAGCAGTTCCCTAGGTTGTTCTTAACAACTTTCAGGGTAGGTATGTCATTCCCGATCAACAGTATGTCATCTACATACAATATCAGGAAGACAACAATGCTCCCACTGATTCGCTTGTAAACACACGGTTCATCTTCATTCTTGACAAAACCAAACTCTTTGATCTTCTCATCAAAACGAAGATTCCAACTTCTAGAGGCTTGTTTCAATCCATAGATGGACCTATTCAGCTTGCATATTTTAGTGGCTTCATTTGGGGATACAAAACCCTCGGGTTGTGTCATGTACACTTCCTCAAGGAGGTTTCCATTTAGGAAAGCCGTTTTGACATCCATCTGCCAGATCTCGTAGTCATAATACGCAGCAATAGCAAGCAATATCCTAATGGACTTTACCATGGCAACAGGGGAAAAGGTCTCATCATAGTCAATACCATGAATTTGCTTGAAACCCTTAGCCACCAGTCGCCCTTTGAATGTCTGTACATTCCCATCCATGTCGTTCTTCTTCTTGAAGACCCACTTGCACCCTATGGGTCGTACCCCTTCAGGTGGTTCCACCAAGTTCCAAACTTGGTTTATATACATGGAGTCCATTTCGGATTTCATAGCCTCAAGCCATTTGTCGGAGTCCGGTCCATTCATAGCTTCTTGGTAGGTCGCTGGTTCATCATCATGATCCATAAGCAACACATTACCTATTTGAGACACGAGAAATCCATATCTCTCAGGCTCAAATCTTGGTCTACCAGATCTACGTAGGACTTGTGTTTCGTGAGCAGGTTCTCTAGCTACAACATCTTGTAGTCCTGGCTCAGAATCTAACTCTGGTTCATTCACTATTTGTGGTTCTTGAACTTCTTCAAGTTCTACCTTTTGCGTCTTTCTTGATAAGAACTCTTTCTCCAAGAAGACACCCGTCCTTGCGACAAACACTTTGCCCTCAGACGGTAGGTAAAAGTAATATCCCTTCGTTTCCTTAGGATATCCCACCAGATAACACTTATCTGATTTGGGTTCCAGCTTGTCAGGCATTTGACGTCGTACGTATGCCTCACAGCCCCAAATTTTAATGAACGACATACTAGGACGCTTCCCAGTCCATATCTCATATGGTGTCTTTAGAACCGTTTTCGTCGGAGCGCGATTCAGTGTCATTGCAGCAGTCTCTAAAGCAAAACCCCAAAAGGAAACAGGCAAGTCTGCATGACTCATCGTCGACCGTACCATGTCTAACAGAGTACGATTTCTCCTCTCAGACACACCATTATGCTGCGGTGTCCTAGGTGGAGTGAGCTGTGATACAATACCACACTCTTTCAGATGATCACGGAACTCATGACTCAGGTATTCGCCACCTCGATCAGATCGGAGTGCTTTAACCTTTTTACCCAATTGGTTCTCCACTTCATTCTTAAACTCTTTGAACTTTTCAAAGGTTTCGGATTTGCACTTCATAAGATACACGTATCCGTATCTACTGAAATCATCAGTAAATGTAACGAAGTAGAAAAACCCACCTCTAGCCATAGAACTCATGGGTCCGCATACATCACTATGTACAACACCCAAGAGATCCTCAGCCCTCTCAGTATAACCAGTGAAAGGGGCTTTAGTCATCTTGCCTAATAAACAAGACTCGCATCGCTCAAATGATTCATAATCAAATGAGTCCAATAGTCCATCTTTATGGAGCTTGGATATGCGCTTCTCGTTTATATGGCCCAAACGACAATGCCAGAGATATGTAGGATTTGAGTCATTTGTTCTTAGTCTTTTATTATTATCTACATTATAGATCGGATGGTCCAGGTTCAAAACATAAAGACCATTAAACAATTGAGCTACAGCATAACAAACATCATTCTTAAATATAGAACAACAATTGTTCTTAATTATAAAAGAAAATCCAATCATGTCCAAACATGAAATGGATATAATGTTTCTAGTTATGGCCGGAACAAAATAACAATTATTAAGTTCTATTACAAGCCCACTGGGCAAAGAAAGACGGTAAACCCCTACGGCTACAGCAGCAACTCTTGCTCCATTGCCGACACGGAGGTCCACCTCTCCTTTACTCAGCAATCTCCTCCTTCCTAGTTCCTGCACATTTGTACAAATGTGAGAACCACATCCGGTATCCAATACCCAAGATGAAGGAGCAGAAAGGTTTATCTCTATAACATAAATATCCGAAGCGGAAGTCATACCTCCCTTCATTTTCTGCAGACCCTCAATGTACGAAGGACAATTCCTCCTCCAATGACCAGCCTTGCCACAGTGGTGGCATTTCCCTTCCTTCACGGTGCTCTTCTTTTTCAGTGCAGAAGATTTGGGCTCAAGATGTGACTTAGGTCCCACCTTCGTCTTCTTGAAGCCCTTGGCCTTACCCTTGCCTTTATGTACCATCAATATGGGACTAGCAGGCTTGGCCTTCTTCATGTTTATTTCGGCAGTTCGCAACATGCCTAGGAGCTCGGGCAGTGTCTTGTCTATTTCATTCATGTTGTAGTTCAAGACAAACTGCTCATAATTATCCGGCAACGATTGCAGGATAAGATCTGTGGCCAACTCTTGACCCAGAGGAAAACCCAGTCTCTCCAGGTTCTCTATATACCCAATCATCTTGAGTACGTGAGTACCAACCGAGTCTCGAGCTCCCATTTTGCACTGAAATAAGGCCTTCGTGACATCGAACCTCTCTTGACGAGCTTGCCCTTGAAACATTTTCTTTAGGTGCTCGTCAATCTCCTTGCACCCCATGTTCTCGTGTTGCTTCTGAAGCTCAGAGTTCATGGTGGCAAGCATAAGGCACTCGACGTCTAAGGCGTCATCGGTATACTTCTTATAAGCATCCTTTTCAACACGAGACGAGTTCCCGGTCGGCACCTCGGGGGCTTCTTCTTCCAAGACGTAGAGCTTTCGCTCTTGCCTGAGAACAATTCTCAGGTTCCTATACCAGTCCATATAGTTCGTCCCACTAAGCTTGTCCTTCTCAAGGATAGCTCTTAGGGACAAGGTGGAATGTGAACCACTTGCCATGGAATTCTACAAGAATTCATGCAAAATCTAATTAGTACCAAAATTCCAAAATACAATTTATTTTAATTTGGACTTCAATTAAATACTCCCACTATTTTATTCAAAATGATAGCCCTCACTATCAATTCGGAGAGTCCATGCGAGCTACTCTCTTAGTGGACAAGATCCGTATTTCACCAACACCACGAGTCCGCTTTGGCGTTCCTCTCATAATGCGGTTATTTAGGTAGGCAACGCTTGCCAATTGCATCCTCATGCAATTCTTGTATGGCTGGTGAATAACTCCTTATTCGCATCCATCATATGGTGCACGCCAACCCTATGCCTCTAGGCACTCAACCTTTGAGGTCACCTAGTTAAGTTAGACCCGATGTCGACAGTGGGATATCACAATTATCCGCTCGCACCCTTACCAAGATAGATTAATGCACCTTGCTTTGGCAAGCCCACACTTCATCGATCGAGGCAGGAAGAGTGTCATCCATCGGAAGGCATCCGAACACTTAATATTTGATGAAGGGATTTTAATTTTAATAATAGGTTAACACTTAACCATGATCAACATTTGATCAATGTGCACATCCACAGAAAAATAAGCTTTCTTAAATCCACATGCATCCCTTATGTGCACAACATAAGACTATCAACCTTTGATAGACGAAAGGGCTAAATCTGGACATTTAGAACTCTTCCAAATCTTCAGATTTACATGCATTGGACAAAGGCAAAGACAACTCGACTTAAAGCAGTAGACAAGCTCGTCTCTCATTGTTGGATTCAAAATCCAAAACAATAGAAGGGTTCATTAACCACTTGAGGGACGGTTACTGCTAAGGAGACAACAATTTCTAACAATTAGAAATTACCACGAAATCCCAAACGTTCCTGGCGGGGTACCAAGACCCCCTTTTGAAAATCATCAACATTTGATGTTCCAGGAAGAAATCTTGACATTTAGAACACTTCTAAATACCTAGATTTGCACGTACTGGAATAACCAAACTTCTGAAACAAAATTCATGACCAGAACCTGCCTCTGATACCACTGTTGGGTTTTTCTAGAACCATACATCAGATGTAGGCGCAGCGGAAATAAACAGAAACAACCCAAAAAATGCTTGGATCGGCCATGAATGTTGAATCAAGAAGTTAATAAAATACTAGGTACAAATTACCTCAATGGGGTTGGATCAAATCCAACCAAGATGCTCCACGAGTTGATTCCTGTTGGCGGCAAGGAGAGTTCTCACGTAGAATTATGTCTACGTCTCTACAGAAGTCCACACGAGCCGGGAGAACGCCAAGTCACGTCGCACGCAACTCGGAAGGAAGAAAGGCTGCACCTTGCACTTCCACGGATTGCTAGATCCGCTTCAGGAAGAACAATGCCGGCGACAATCGACGGAGAGGAGGTCAGCGGACGCGATTCAGAGACGGCGGAACACTTCCGTCGACTAGGGTTCGTGAGGCGTGAACGGAACTCCTTCCGTCGGCCTTTCTCTTCGTTTGTTATATTGAACCCTAAAACGAAGTCCTATTTATACCCAAAGTATAAACAGCTTCTAGAAGAATCGCTATCCGCAGACCACACATCAGAATAAGGGCTTCTGTTACAATTCGTCGGAATTCCACGGAAGATCATTCGTCGAGATTTCACGGGACAATCCGACGAATCCGACGAATCCGACGAATCAGATCAGACGGCAACATTTGCCAAGAAAATGATCTCTGTAACAATTCGTCGAGTCTTCACGGGACAATCCGACAAATTCCGACGAATCACAACAGACGGCAACAATTGCCTAGTCAAGGCTCTCTGTGATAATTCGTCGAGATTCCACGGAATGACCCGACGAATCCCGACGAATTCCGACGAATCCAGACAGACGACAACACTTTGTCGAGTGAAGGATCTCTGTCACAGTTCGTCGAGTTTCCACGGAATGACCCGACGAATCCCGACGAATCCGACGAATCCAATCCGTGTTAACCCGACGAATTCCGACGAATCATATCCGACGAATTCAGACAGCAACATTTGCTGGACTTCCCCATTCTATATGGTGATTGGTAACCTTTACCAACACAGTCAATTTTCCAACTTCTCCACATGCTCTTATGTGCGACCCTGCAGGCTCATATCGCGTTGGCAGTGAGATTACATGTTTGACCACTTCTAGATCACAATGGCAACTCCAACACCTGGTACAAAATATTTTTTGTCGATCCAGTGTTGCTGCTAAAGAAGGCTTTCTATTCAGAAAGACCTAGGAAGACTCATGTAATTCAATGCTCTATATTTCAGAGTCAAAATCTGTAAACCTTCTTCTAATCTATTCTTATAGGATCTCTTTGAGATCTGAGTTGTAGGGCTGTGATGACAACCTGAGTATAAGGCTTGTAAGAAGGCCTGAGTTGTAGGACTTTGCTGCAAGTATGAGGTAAGGTGTGTGAAGACCTGAGCTATAGGATTTCTGAGTAAATATGAGTTGTATGATTTCTTAGGAAATCTGAGTTGTAGAATCCTTGTTGGGGATCTGAGCTGTAGGAGTACTTGCACTCTGAGTTAGGATTGCTGCTGGCACCTAAGGTAGGATTCCAGGAGGGAATCTGAGGTAGGGGACTTGCTGAGTTCCTAAGCTGTAAGATCTGATATTTTGGATGTGTTGGATGAGTCTAGCACACTGCTAGATAGGTGAAGGGGGGCATTGGAGTACCCACACAATGGAACCACTATAAATCTTTGTGTGCTTTCTGTGGTGTACTTTTTGGTTGCATTCTTTCAAGCTAAATTAGTCTTAAGTCTCTAAAAGACTAAAGCATTTTAAAACACCTATTCACCACCCCTCTAGGTGATTAGACCACGCCCTAGACTTTCAAGTGGTATTAGAGGGAGGTTGTTCAAAGAAAGCTTAACAACTTGAACAGATCTACCATTATGTGTGTCAAGTTATCACCATGGCTCCCAGAGAAAACTACAAAGAGTTAAGATCCATGAAGAATAAAAGAAGATTTAATGTCAAGGGATTCAAATCTCTAAGTGAAGGCAGTTGCTGCTCCTCAACCTCTAAAGAAAAAGCCTATAGAGGGCTAATTATAAGAGGAATACAAGCACCCTCACTCTCTCAGACAGTGAGTTTGATGATGAAGACTACTCTACTGCTGGAAGAGGAATAAGAGCACCCCTCACTCCCTCAGACAGTGAATCTAAAGATGAGGACTATTATGGGCTTGTTGCCCTAGCAGATGAAGAAGATTAGGATGATTCTCATCCTGCTCAGGTATGCATTCCTCTCACACTTTCATTATCTGAGTCAAATGAAAAGACGAAGAGGGCATAAGATGATTGCTCATCATCTGATGAGATTAATGTTGACAATAAAGAAAATGACAGCTCATCTTGCAACAATGAGAATCATACTGATCTATTGGAGCAATATGGTACTCTCTTGGCTGCTATTAAGAAGAGCAAGAAGTTGGTAAAATCTCAGGCTGAGGAAATAAGGATCTTCAAGCCTTTCAAATCTCAGGTAGATGAGAAGACCAAGGAGGTGACTAAATTGTCCAATGAGCTTATCCTACTTCAAAAGAAGTCTGAAGATCAGAGTAGGGAATTAAGTCTTTGGAGGACAAGCTTCTTTTAGAAAGAAGGCTTTGTTGGAGCCAATGTTCCGCATCTCTTAGTTTGAAAATAACAAATACTGTGTTGTATTTGATCTTATATTTTGTGTGTTTATAGTATGCAGGTTGTACAGGAACTATAGCTACACATCCCTATGAGTAGTATACTGAATGGAGATGACTCTCTGGAAAGAGATCTAATGCCCAACGTTAGTTGTTAATGCCCAGAGTTAGTTGTTAACGCCCCGCGTTAGTTGTTAACGCCCCGCGTTAACTTCCGTTGAGAAGGAATCCATCGAGAAGAAATGCCGTCGAGAACAAATCCATTGAGAAGCCAGAGACAACGCCAGGTGTTAGGTCTTAACCTTGAGCGCTAGCCATTCGATGAAACTGCATTCGACGAAAATGTCGTTCGACGAAATGAGAAGGCTGCTCGACGAATTAGAGTTCGACGAACTGAGCTAAACTTGCATTCGACGAATTTTATGTAGTTCGATGAACTTTGAAGGAGAACAAAACTCAACGCCAGCGTTGACTCTTAACGCCCGCGTTGAATCCACAAACTGCCACGATCTTGATGGTTACGCGATTTCAGCCACGACAGTGCACGTTCACTAACGCCAGCGTTAACTCTTAACGCCACGCGTTAGCTCTCATGGCTATTTAAAGTACAACCCCTCTCATTCTATGTGTGATGATTCCAGAATTCTGATACTTTGGAGAGATGTTCGTGTACAGCAATTACGAGATCTCCCTTGGGCTATCATGAAGATCTAAAGAGGATTTTGAAGGAGAAGGTCTACAACGCATATCCCATACGAAGGACGATCGTTTCAAGAACGCCAACATCTACATCGACTTCGTCTTCACCTTCAGAATTTCTTGGGGAGTTTCTCTTTACTTATCTTGTAATCCTTTATTTTATTCTCTTTGTAATTTGTGTGGAGAAATCATTCAGGGAGAATGTCAGATTCCAGGAAGAATTCTGTGGGTAAATTCGCCTTGTGTTGGCGACTAGGTCCTTGCTCGGCTTAGGGGGTAATTCGCCACGTGAGTTGGCGACTAGGTCTAAGAGATTAGATCTAGGGGGTGCTCGAGGCCATATCCTAGGAAGGATTGGCTAGAGCGGCTTGAGGCCATATCCGGGGAAGGATAGGCTAAAGCCAACCAGTTCGTGGTGATACAAGTCCGTATAGAAAAGGAAAAACTATTTTACTTTGTACGCCTCCGATTTCTAGCGATATTGAAATCAAACATTTCTGTATTAAATTTATTATGAAATAAAATCATGTCTTTTAATGTTCTATTCAATTGATTTTATTTCCTCTTCAAGAATGTTTTAATTTATATTTTTATCAATGTATTAAAATTAACATTTATGTAATTATCTTTGAAATACAATAATCCTTTTTATTATCTCTGATTTTCTGGAATTGTATTTCATTAATGTTTTTATTAGTAAAATCCCATTGACATAATTCTGAGCAGATTAATTTTCTGAAGAGCTAACGCCCAGCGTTAACACCTAACGCCAGGCGTTAGCAACAGTAAGGAAAAAGTTCTGTTTCCCTTATCTGAGATATTAAAATATATTTTTCTATAAAATATTCTGAAACTTCAGTCCCAAACTCTGATAAATTTAATTAAGATCTAAATTCCATAAAACCCTTATTCACCCCCCTCTAAGGGCGCCGTAAGATCCAACATGTGGTATCAGAGCTAGTTTATTCCAATACGGCTTCACAACCGGGAATAATGACGCTTCATGATCTCGCATCTTCTAGAGGGGATAATTTTTATGAAAATGAAAAATCATTATGTCCACCATTATTTATGGGTGACAATTATAATGGGTGGAAAACTCTTATGGAAAAATTTCTTAAAACTTTGGATATTGAAGTTTGGAATATTACAATTAAAATGCCCCCAAATATTTTAAATAAAAATGAAATGTTTTTAAATGCCAAATCAATGAATAGTCTATATTATGCATTAGATCAAAATATTTTCAAACTTATTTATACACTTCCTAATGCTTATGAAGTTTGGAAATTTCTTGAGAATTCTTATAGTCTTCCTTCCACAGACGATGAATATAAGCAATTCCTTATGGATCCAAGAGAAGAAGACAACGTCACAATATTGGACTCAATTGATGGCAACAGATCAAGCAAAAGAGAAGACGAAAATTCAACTATGGAAGTGAAATGTGAAGAAGATGTCAAAGGATTCCTTGGTTCAAATCTTGCCTCATCCCATAGCAATGTAAGAAAGTCTAAGTCCTCTCTATTTGTAAGAAATTCTATTTCTACACTAAATCTCTCATTCACTAGGAATCATTGTATTGCATGAAGTAGAAATAAATTAAAAATGAAATATCATTACTCTACTTCATGATATGCTTAATTGCTTTTTTTTGTTTATTTTTTAATTTTGAGCCAACACACTATGATAACTTTATATATCATGAGATATGACTTTCATTTTAAGCCTAATGTTTAACAAATCAAATTGAATTAAATTGAACATAAAGTCATTATTTTTAAGTGATCTATCTTTCCTTTTTATATGTTTTATCATTTCTAAATCCATTGCCTATAAATGTCTTATATTATCATTATAAACTGAATGCTAAATTTGCTAAATGATATTATCAAGACTAATGAAATTACTTTTAAAATTGGATTTAAATGGACTTTTAGGGGTCTTAGGCTAAAATATTAAATGCACAACTTATTGCATATTTGTCTATTTTTCGTTGCTGCATATAATAGCCCCTATATTGAAAATCATAATCGAGAAAAATGTGAATCAAATAAATTAAAAAAATATGTGTTGCTAACGTCAGGCGTTATCACTAACGCTGGCGGTAGCATATTTTCCTAAAAATTCTGATTTCTCTAATTATTATTTTTCAGAAAAATTATTTTTACTATCATTATTTTCAAATACCTTGTATTTGTTTTGTCTAATTTCTACAAATTAAAATCAAAAAGAAAATTTACAAAAATGATGAATATGATTTCACAATCACCACCATGATCTATTAATATCCTATGCTAAAATTCACTATAATCATATATCATAATTCATGATCCATCAAGACTTATCTTAAATCAACTAATTTTATCAATCTTAGGAATTATGAAATATATGATTGCAATTGGTATTATAGTTTCATATCTTGTTTTGTGTGTGTGATGTGCATCTCTATTGTTTGCATGTATCTCATTTAGACCTATGAATTAACTTGATATCAACAAGATGAAATCTAATAGAATTGTCACTTCTCTCTATGTCTATGAAAATTCAAAACTTTATGTTTGAATACATGCAATTCAATTATATATTTGTCCAATTGTACATAGCTTTGCACCTTGTTGTCGTAATTCATCATACTAGCATCATCACTTACCATTGGTAGAAATCAATGTCCATGCTAGTTATATATCTTGCAATGCTAAAGTAAATTATATTACTAGAATATGAAAATCATAATTTCCTTTGTAGTTATTTGCATGAATAAAAATTTTCTAAATGGATTTAAAATCAACAATCTCCTAGATTTAAGGCATACACGCTTAGTATATCCATAATCATTAACCCATGACTTGTGTCTCATAATAGCGAGGGCGTATGATTGTGTGTATTAGAGACCTAACCTATAAGTCATGTCTTGTCCTTAACCGGGGAGGGTTCCAGTAGGGCCTTGCGAGGCACTGGGGGGAAAGAGTGCTAGGTTGAGCATCGTCTTTTGTATGCATATGGGATTAACACCCCAACCTACGGCATGTTTGCAGCTCCTCATGCCCATCCGTCACTTAGTACGGGGCTAGAGTGTAGTCATGTAGTTAAGGTAACTTGATTTTAGATATACTCATATTATATTCATTGCATGAACATTATCCCACTCTTTATACATGAATCATGCATATTTGTTTTTGTTCTAACATTGCATCTTGTGTTTGCATATTTTATTATTTTGAGCTTTAATGATTTTACAAAACACAAGTATTTGAAAAATCACCAAAAACATGCTAAAAGAGCATTCAAATCTAATCAATATACTCTGAAATTTCAACTGAATGAAGGCCTCTTTATAATACAAATGAATTTTGAAAAACATTTTTCAGAAAATCAAGAAATGCAGTTCTGTTTTGGCGTTAAGAAGCTAACGCCTGGCGTTAGCTCCTTTGCTCCAAAATATATTTTTTGTTTTGAATAATTTCTGGTATCATTTTAATGTTTTGTGTGTGCTTTTATTTCTCTGTTTGTAAAAAGTTTTCTATCTTTTTATTTCCTTAAAACAAAATTTTATTTCTTTTCATAAAAATATGTATTTTCTCAGGCATTATTTTGGGTGTATCTCTCTAACATAGAATATCATTTACTGAAAGGGTTATTAACGACTTCTATGTTTTCCAGAGAATATATATATATATAAACAAATACAAAATTGCAAAACAATCTCAAAGAACAAAAATATGTTTTTATCTTTATGTGTGTTTATTGTTTTATGCATGTATAAAAATTCAAAATTTATAAAAAAAACTGATTGTTATTCATTGTCATTGTCAAGGATGATTAATTATATCAATTAAAGATTAAATACAATGTTTATTTTAACTTTCAAGTTTCTTAAAAACATTGTTTTGTATTTGTCATGCCTTGAAAATTATCTTGTTATGTGCAATGAAATTGATTATAGATAAACATGTGTATAAATGCTTAGCATGCCTCTAAGTATGAGTAATGTATTATGTTTGATAATGATTCAAGCACTCACTTATTTTTGATAATCTACATATGTTTACAATCTGATACTTGCATGATTGTGTAGTGTAATAACATAAATAATCTAAATGCATAAATAGATTACCTACACAACATTGAATTGGTTATTACAATTCTTTGTCTTTCATGCACTTATTCTTTAGAGAAATGTGGTTTAAAATACTATGTTTGCAAAACAAGTGAATTCAGAGTCCTTAGTCACTAAACTAAAAAACAAATAATAAATGACAAGGAAAACTCCACCAAGCACTACTCACCCTAATGATAACTCTTAATGAGCATTGTGAGGTTGAGCACCTTGGCTAAAGAATTGTAAAGTGTCTTGTAGCAAACAATTAATACACCGCTTCTCTTAGTACACCGGATCACAAAAAATTAAAATTAAAGCTAAAAAATATAAAAGTGATCCCCAAGCACTACTTTGCACCCTGATAAGTCTTAATAAGTGTGCAGATCACCTTGGTAGTTGTACTCTTTATTTATGTGCATTGAAATATTGTGGAAGCAATATTATTTGTGTATTTTAATGTTGTGTTATTTCATTATATATGTCATGTGTTTTTGATTGATTCACTTGTATACTTTATCGAAACACTACTTTGTACACATCATTATCTTTCATAAAACTTCTACTCATGAGAATTGGATCCTAATGCTCATCTACTCAAATATCTACAAACTTAAGTAAATGCACTAGATAACATAGCATGATCGCTACAATGTTTATGTTTACTTGAAATGCAAATTTTATTACATTGTAGTTTTTGTATCTTTTCTTGATATTATGAAATCATGCTTGCAATTTTTATCTTAATGGAATAACATCTCTTCAATCTTTAACTCAAACATCAACTTTTCAAATTTAAAACTCATTATCCTTTATATGATTTTATCTTCTAAAATGATGTTTATGTTTAAGAGTGTTTATTATATTCTTCTACTAAGTTTACCACTTATGCTCAATCATGTCTATTATTTTTTTAACACCGTATTTTTCTTTTCAACAAGTGGTAACTTAAAATAAGAATGCTTACTTTATCATTTCAGTTATGTTGCTTACTATTTTATGTTACATCATGCTTATAATTTTCTCAACAAGTAGTATTTTACAAACTTTTGATTGCATCTTATTTTTCTTCTCGACATAGAACATATTACTCCTTATTGCATACTCTCACCTAAACCATCTTTTGATACTACCAAAAGGGGAGAATAAATTGCATAATTCTAATATTTAGGGGGAGTGCATTATAATAATATTAAACTCAAAAAAAGGGGTATCTTTGTAGGGGAGTATTCATATAGGAAGTGCATACACTATCATATGCTTGATCATGACAATCCTTCAATAAGTGGTTCCTAATCAATCTTAATAGATATACACTCATTCCTATCCACTTTTGTTAATAACAAAGGTGGAGAAGAAATTGAGAAATCTATTAAAATAGATATGTAGGGGGAGGACTTCATATTGAAAGAGTATGCATTATCGCTATCAAATCTATCACGACTCTTAACCTGTTATTCATGCATATCTTATCACCGCACTTGTCTATAAACACAAATGGTCTTAATCTCACTAATTTCTCATACAGGTATTTGTTATTATCAAAAGGGAGAGATTGTTGGAGCCTATGTTCCGCAACTTTTTGTTTGAGACTAACAAATACCGTGTTGTATTTGATCTTGTATTTTGTGTGTTTATAGTATGCAGGTTGTACAGGAACTATAGCTACACATCCCTATGAGTAGTATACTGAATGGAGATGACTCTCTGGAAAGAGAGCTAACGCCCCGCGTTAGTTGTTAACGCCCCGCGTTAACTTCCGTTGAGAAGGAATCCATCTAGAAGAAATGTCGTCGAGAACGAATCCGTGGAGAAGCCAGAGACAACGCCAGGCGTTAGGGCTTAACGCTGGGCGCTAACCATTCGACGAAAATGCCATTCGATGAAATGAGAAGGCCACTCGACGAATTAGAGTTCGACGAACTGAGCTAAACTTGCGTTCGATGAATTTTATGCAGTTCGACGAACTTTGAAGGAAAACGAAATGCAACGCCATCGTTGACTCTTAACGCCCACGTTGAATCCACAAACTGCCATGATCTTGACGGTTGCGCGAATTCAGCCACGACAGTGCACGTTCACTAACACCGGCGTTAACTCTTAATGCCACGCGTTAGCTCCCGTGGCTATTTAAAGTACAACCCCTCTCATTCTATGCGTGATGATTCCAGAATTCTGATACTTTAGAGAGAGGTTCGTGTACAGCAATTAAGAGATCTCCCTTGGGCTATCATGAAGATCTAAAGATGATTTTGAAGTAGAAGGTCTACAACGCATATCCCATACGAAGGACGATCGTTTCAAGAACGCCAACATCTACATCGACTTCGTCTTCACCTTCAGAATTTCTTGGGGAGTTTCTCTTTACTTATCTTGTAATCTTTTATTTTATTCTCTTTGTAATTTGTGTGGAGAAATCGTTCAGGGAGAATGTCGGATTCCGGGAAGAATTCTGTGGGTAAATTCGCCTTGTGTTGGCGACTAGGTCCTTGCGCGGCTTAGGGGGTAATTCGCCGCGTGAGTTGGCGACTAGGTCTAGGAGATTAGATCTAGGGGTGCTCGAGGCCATATCCGGGGAAGGATTAGCTAGAGCGGCTTGAGGCCATATCCGGGGAAGGATAAGCTAAATCCAACCGGTTTGTGGGGATACAAGTCGGTATAGAAAAGGAAAAATTGTTTTACTTTGTACGCCTCCGATTTCTAGCGATATTGAAATCAAATATTTCTGTATTCAATTTATTATGAAATAAAATCATGTCTTTTAATGTTCTATTCAATTGATTTTATTTCCTCTTCAAGAATGTTTTAATTTATATTTTTATCAAAGTATTAAAATTAACATTTGTGTAATTATCTTTGAAATACAATAATCTTTTTTATTATCTCTGATTTTCTGGAATTGTATTTCATTAGTGTTTTCATTAGTAAAATCTCATTGACATAATTCTGAGTAGATTAATTTTCTGAAGAGCTAACGCCCAGTGTTAACACCTAACGTCATGCGTTAGCAACAGTAAGGAAAAAGTTCTGTTTCCCTTATCTGAGATATTAAAACATATTTTTCTATAAAATATTCTGAAACTTCAGTCCCAAACTCTGATAAATTTAATTAAGATCTAAATTCCATAAAACCCTTGTTCACCCCCCCCCCCCTCTAAGGGCGCCGTAAGATCCAACAGGCTTGTGGCTAGCTTCTCAAAACCCTAAACTGTCCTTCCTATTATAGATAGCTTATCCTCTCAATATAGAGGACTAGGATATAATAAGGAAGTTGGAGAGACTTCCCAAGCAAGAACTATCTTCCAAAAGGTTGTCTCTCCCCAAGCACCATCAGCCAAAGGAAAGGAAAAGGCTTTACCTCAAGAGCTTGTTCCTAAAGTGAATTCTATGTCTGTACAACTAACTTCCAATTCATTGCATAGCCACAAGAATAGCTCAAGAAATGCTTATTGAAAAGTAGCCTGCTCTTCTGATCACCAACACCTCATTCAGAAGGTGACTCGGAAAAGGAGGTATAATAAATTTGAATACTGATGTTGGGGCAAGGTTGGGCACTTTGTTATAGATTGTTGGTTTAACCCAACAGTGCCAAGAGCAAGGAATGAGAGGCATGATAGTAGCTTTGTTATTAAGCTTCCAGTAGTTAAGGCTAACAAGAACCTATGACCCAAATTCATTTGGGTTCTGTTGGAAAAACAACCTTTGGATTTATCTTACAAATTATATAAAAGTGATTTCATCATCTAGGATTCATTACCCATGTAATATAGTGAGGGTAATATGTTCATTAGATGTCCTAGGATGTCACACTCATATTAGGGTGTCAAAGACTAGTCCAAAAGAGTGCAATAATTCAGTTGAGTTAATTCTGCATCGACTAGAAGTCGACGCAGCTTTGACTTCAAGTCAAAGTAACTTCGAATAGAAGTAAGGATAACTCAAACTGGTATTTATTGTATCAGTTGAAGTCGACGCAATGTCTAAATGTATTTGACGCAGAAGGTAGAGTTAGTCAAAGCAACATTTGAAGTCGATGTAAATTCCAATTACATTCGACACAGAAGTCAGAGCTCAAAATCTAGGCCTTCATCTCAACGGATACATCGATAAGGACTTGATGCAATGTTGATATCATAGTTCATTTCAAAGATGAGGAAGATGTCGAAGTAGCTTCTATTAGAACTCAGAGGTGCGTCGATAAGAAGGCAAATGCCTTCGACAGAACGTCAAATACAGACACATAATTAGAATGCTTCCTGGATTCGATTCTGAAGCCAATTCAGAAGTTATAAATGGAAATTATTTGAATTCTAACGGCTCGTCCATAATCAAGAAGGGAAAGAAAACTTCCAGAGATACAATAAAGATATATTTGGAAGTTATTCAAAAAGATTTGGACGAGATCTCAACAGAAATGAAAAGAGAATAATACTACCTCTTGGACATTCCTATTAGGTAAATAATAGAAGAGGAAAGTAATTCATCAACATTTGATAGAAGAATTAGTATACTGAAGAAGATAGACAACAATAATCAAACACACAATAATTCTCCCTTCTTCTTTTTCAGCTCTCTAGTTTTTACAGAAAAGAGAGAACAGATCTTTGTACGGGACAACACAATAAGGCTTCTTCATCTTCTTCCTCTCTCAGCAAGAAGCATACAGATATAAAGAGATCATCTTCAGGATCTGGAATTTTACAATCCTTGCATCTCTCTCTCTCTCTCAAGAAAGGAGTCATCTACTAAACGGAGATCCAAACAAATACTAAGTGCCTGAATCCTTAGTGTCAGCTGCAGGATAATTCAATCAGAAGAATCATATTCTTTTCTTCTTCTTTACTCTTTCTTTCACTTTTGTAAACTGAGTAAAGTGTCCTTAGAATCCCTCTTCAAAGGATTATGTGGTTTAAGATCTCCTTATCAAAAGATCTAGTTTGGTTCTAAGAGTCTCCTTAACAAAAGATTCAGACCTTTGTTCAAGATCTCCTTATCAAAAGATCTTGATTGGTTCTAAGAGTCTCCTTAACAAAAGACTCAGACCGTAGTTCTAAGAGTCTCCTTGTTAAAAGACTCTGGCACTGGATAATGTATTCCTAACAAGGTGATAGAAGAGTGGAATACCCATATTTTGTGGAACCACTATAGATCTTGTCTCAATTTGTGCTGTGAATTTTCTGTGATGCCCATTTTTTATTTCTGCAATTCTCTATTTGTTTTATTCTGGATTGGATTTCTGAATACATAGTTATTAGAAGTATTTTATTGTTCTGTGCATAATGTATTGAAAAGTTTTAAATTACTATTCCCCCCCCCCCCCTCTAGAGAATACTCAGAGGACTCACTGTGCACTTTCAATTGGTATTAGAGATAGGTTGGTCATAAAAAGGATAACACATTGATCAAAAGATCCCCTCATTCAAACTCTTATATTTTATAAACTATTTTCAGAAAATGAGATCTAAAGATTATGCATCCACAAGACCACCGGTGTGTAATCTGAATAAGTTTACACTCTGGAATGCCAGAATAAAACTTTAAATGAATTCTATTGATGAAGACATCTTTGATGTCATTGTATCAGGTCCTCCAGTACCATTTAGAATAGATGCAAGTGGGACTAGCACACAGGAACTTGTCCCTAGAGCTGAATGGACTGATGGTGAGAAGAAGGTGAAGGCATGGGATGTCAAGGCCATGAACATCCTAGTGTCCACTATGTCAGATGACATATTCCAAAAGGTGGATGACTGCAACTCAGCAAAAGAAATTTGGGAGTATTTGTCCAGACTAGTTGAAGACAGTTTAGATGAAAGAAAGGACAGGAAGTCTCTTCTCATATCACAATATGAGAACATCCAAAAGAAAGTTGAAGAGAATGTGGCTGAAATGTATGAAAGATTCAGTATAATCCTCAATGAGCTCAAGGGTCTAGATAAAGAGATCTCATTAATTAAGATTAATGACAAGCTTCTTATGTGCTTCCCAAGCACTTAGGATTCAACAATTTGGGCCATCAGAGAGTCCAGATGCCATAGAAAGATCTCCATTGATGCCTTACTAGGCAAGCTCAAGTCCTATGAGCAACTACTGAAGAACAGATCTAAGACAGAAGCCAAGGAGAATGACTCAACTCCCAAAGAAAGGACCATAGCTTTGAAGGTAGCTGAAGGAGAGCCTTCCACTTCTGAAGAAGTGGTCTCCAATCTCCTGGCCAGAAGATTTAGAAGATGGGTCAAGTATGAAGACTCCAAGAGGAAGGAAAGGAGCTCAAGCAAACCATGGTTTGACAAGACTCCAAAGCAGGAAATAATCTGCTTTGCATGTAGAAAACTAGGGCATATTGCCCCTGAATGTCCTAAAGAGCAAAAGGACGGAAGCAGCAGAAAGAAGGAGCATAAGAAGAAGTCCTTCAAGAAGAAGGACAAGAAGAAGGGAAATTATTTCATAGCTGAACCTGGAATGACTCAAAATCTAAGTCAAGCTCCTCTTCATCTGACAGTGATGATGAATGTGCTGCTGAAGAAGTCAGTCTAATGTCTTCAAAAGGTTCAACTGAAGAATATCAGGTATCCTTGTTTAATGAATTTGATTTTTCTTCAAAAGACTTTAAAAATTATTGTATAGATTTTTGTCAAGACTATCGTAACAGTCAAAAAGAACTTAAAATAATTAGAGAAAAATTATAATACCTTAATAAAGATAATTTGTATTCTGTTAATTATGAATTAAGAAATTAGATATATAGGAAAGAAACAGAAATAGATAAACTAACTAATGAACACTCAAATTTAAAAGAAGGGCTTGCAAAGCCAAAAGCCTTTGAAGACCCGCTCAACGAGAGGAGTCAAAAACTAGAGAATATCACACAGAATCTATCTATGAGATCTAGATATCTTGGCTAGGAGCATATTCATTAACTAGCACAACAATATCCAATAAACCTGCCTGGAAAAATCCAGGAATATTTGTTAGACCTAGTGATTATCAAATAAATGAAAACAGTTCAGTGTGTTAAGAACAAAACAACCATCCTGATAAACTCACTATATTTAATAGAGTGAATCCAAATAATGAGAAGAGAACTCTAGGCAAGAACAGTTTAGAGAAACTAACAAACCACAATCAAAAAGCTAAAATCAAACAAAAAATTATTAGGCATTCTACATATTTATTATATCTATATACATTCTATACAAATTTCCAGTACCATGGTAACAAATCTAGGTTTGATAAACCTATCTTCTGTTATACAAAAGGGTATAATAAAATACAACTCTACTCATTCATATCACCTTATAATGGTAAAAGAAAAGCCCCCAAGGTAACCTGGGTACCCTCTAATGTTTGAATTATATGTGCAGGAAAACTTAGGGTCCCTTCCTCAGAGAAAATATCGAGAAAGGGAGAACTAAATCTTCAATGTAGAACTACAAATAATCAAAAGGGGTAATCTCTTCTCTAAACCCCTATGATGCATTTTAATCTACACATATTATCTTATAAATGATACTTTTAATAAAAACTATTTCTAGGAAAAACATCAACATTCTTTGAAGAAAATACAAATGCTAATTCAGAGCTGCATAATATAGAATTTGACGTACCATTGATTTCTACTCGACGCTAGCATCGAGAGATACGTGGGTTAGATAATTCAAAAGGCACTTGACGCGGCGTTGAATTCATATCGATGCAGGCGTCGACTTAAGAGCTGCAGTAAGAACTCAAAGTCACATCGATTACCACTCAATGCAACGTTGAAAATTCAAGCGCGCGCAGTTTTGCTTCTAGATTCTACATCAACATATTTTTGTACGCTGCATCTATTTCCACTCTATGTTGCTTTGATTAAAACCCTAAGCTACTACGAATCGTCTTCTTTTAAGCAACTCAGCGGTTAGATCATCTTACGCTTTTGAATTTTCTCTCTCTTGCTCTCTTGTTCTCTTGCATTCTTGCATTCTTGCTCCTACTCACTTTCTCACTTTCTCTTCTTCTTTTTGTAGGCACAACTGTAATACTTAATGGCTCCCCCCGAAAGTAAAATACAGGATTGACGAAGTTGATTTCAACAAGAAGCAAAGTACACGATGTAGAATTAATCAAACTAAAAGAAACCATCAATATCGATAAGGATGGATCTCTACATCAAAATATTTCTGATACAGACATCCACATAACAGAATAATTACTGAACCTGACATTTGACTTACCTATGGGTAAGGATTCTGCAGAACTTTCAGCGCAAGAAACCCAATATGCACTTCAAATCATGCATTACAGCAAGAAGAAGGTGATTAACCTAAAGAAGATTGATCTATCTGGATAATATAGGTTCTTGGCCGATATAATTGGGAAAGTTTTACTCTGCAAGATTTTCGCACACGATGCAATCCCAAAGTAACAATTACAGATAATGGGTGTTCTAGTTCTGAACAAATGTATCAATTGGGGGAAATGTTTATTGAAATTAATTGGACATAAGTATGCCCACAATGAGAATGCATATATGAGGATCATAAGCCAAGTATTACACCACCACTATCCAGTGGTGTGCAAATCAAAAGGGATGCCCATTCCCCTTAGAAAATGAATCAACATTGGCATCTTCTCAAAATGGACTAGGCAAATTCTGAAGCCTGGTCAAGTTCCACCCTCTCCTCCTCCATCTCCAGCTCCTCAAGACCATGAAACAGTCATAACTGATATCACATGTGAACATCTAGCTCAAGACCATGAGACAAACTTACCAGATACAACAACGGAACTTGCAGCACAGATTTCCTCCTTACAATAACCACCATCTGCCACACCTCCAGAAAATAACCTCATAGTCATCCTTTCTGCTCCCTTAAATCATCCCCAATCACCCCCTCAAGTGGACATAATAACACCACATGTTGATACACCTCCTACTTCTACATTCCATTCTACACCTTCCTTTGACATTGATCAAGCAAATACTAAAGTAGTGGGTCTGGCCATTGGAACTTTTGTTGACTTATTACAGAGTCAATCAAGGAAATTTCAAAGAAAATACTCTCATATGGAGACAGAACTGAAAGATTCAAGGGAATCAATTAAGGCAATCAAGACATTGATGTCCTCCTCACAGATCACAAGATCTTTCTTAACCTTCCTTGTCAGCAAGGTTAGAAGGGGGAGAATGTTCAAGAGGAGAAATGCCTTCCCAAGAAGAGGAGATTGGCCAGGAGAAGGAAAAGCTTGTATAAGAAAGGGAGATTGCCCAAGAACAAGTTTTGATTGTTCAAGAGGAAGAGATTGTTACTGATCAAGAGAGGCCAGCACAAACTCAGGGGGAGGTGCCTACATTAATCTAAGGGAGATCCTCACAACTGATGAGCAGATCATAAAAGATGTCACCACAATGGCTCAAGAAGCTGCCCATATAGCTAATGATGTTGCATTACTTCAGGGGGAGCTTCACAAAGAGGTTGAAAAAATTGCAGAAGAGGAGGATGAGCCTCTTATCTTTCCACCAAGAAGTGTGCTTACATAATCTTCTCCAAAAAAGGAAAGCTTCTCCAAAAGATCAGGGAAAATCAGGTAATAAGAAAATGAACAATTACACTTATAAGTTCTCAGTGCACATATTTGAGATACATCTATGGTAGACAATCATATCTATTACAATTGGAAGTTTTAATAGCATTCTAGTCTATGTCTTTATGAAATGATGTCATTATGTTATAGTATATTTGTATGTACTCTGCTTTATTTTACAATATGATTGAAATCACTTAAAATATTTGTAAATTTTGTTAAGATAAATAGGGGAGATTATTGGGATAAACATCCTCTAGATTTATCTTACAAATTATGTAAAAGTTATTTCATCATCTAAGATTCATTACCCATGTTGTATAGTGAGGGTAATATCATCATTAGATGTCCTAGGATGTCACACTCAAATTAGGGTGTCAAAGACTAGTCCAAAAGAGTGCCAAAATTCAGTTGAGTTTATTCTGCGTCGACTAGAAGTCGATGCAGCTTTGACTTCAAGTCAAAGTAAATTCGAATAGAAGTAAGGATAACTCAGACGGGTACTCGATGTATCAGTTGAATTCGACGCAACGTCAAAATATATTCGACACAGAAGGCAGAGTCAAAGCAACATTTGAAGTTGAGGCAACTTCGAATTACATTCGACGCAGAAGTCAAAGCTCAAAGTCTAGGCTTTCATCTCAACGGATACGTTGATAAAGACTCGACGCAATGTCAATATCAGAGTTCATTTCAAAGCTGAGGAATATGTCAAAGCAGTTTCTATTATAACTCGTAGGTGCGTCGATTAGAAGATAAATGTATTCGACGCAATGTCGAATACAGACACAAAAGTAGAATGCTTCCTAAATTCAATTCTGAAACCTATTCAGAAGTTATAAATGGAAGTTATTTGAATTCTAATGAGTCGTCCATAATCAAGAAGGGAAAAAAGAATTCTAGAGATACAATAAAGATATATTTGGAAGTTATTTAAGAAAATTTGGACGCGGTGTCATTAGAAATGGAAATAGAACAGTATTACCTCTTGGACATTCCAATTAGGGAAATAACAAAAGAGGAAAGTAATTCATATGTATTCGACATAAGAATAAGTATACTGAAGAAGATAGACAATAATAATCCAACACACAATAATTCTCTCTTCTTCTTCTTCTTTAGCTCTCTTGTTTTTATAGAAAAGAGAGAACAAATCTCTGTACTGGACAACACAACAAGGCTTCTTCTTCTTCTTCCTCTCTCAGCAAGAAGCATACAGATATACAGAGATCATCTTCAGGATCTGGAATTTTACAATCCTTGCATCTCTCTCTCTCTCAAGCAAGGTGTCATCTACTGAACAGAGATCCATACAAACACTAAGTGCCTGAATCCTCAGTGACTGCTGCAGAAGGATTCAATCTGAAGAATCATCTTCTCTTCTTCTTTACTCTTTCTTATACTTTTGTAAACTGAGCAAAGAGTCCTTAGAATCCCTCTTCAAAGGATTTAGTGATTCAAGATCTCCTTATTGAAAGATCTAGTTTGGTTCTAAGAGTCTCCTTAACAAAAGATTCAGACTTTGGTTCAAGATCTCCTTATCAAAAGATCAAGCTTGGTTCTATGAGTCTCCTTAACAAAAGACTCAGACCCTGGTTTTGAGAGGATCCTTATAAAAAGACTCAGGCACTGGATATTGTATTCCTACCAAGGTGGTAGAAGAGTGGAGTACCCATATTTTGGAGAACCACTATAGATCTTGTCTCAATCTGTGCTGTGAATTTTCTGTGAGGTACATTCTTTATTTCTGCAATTCTGTATTTGTTTTCTTCTGGATTGGATTTCTGAATACATATAGTTGTTAGAAGTATTTTATCATTCTATGCATAATCTATAGAAAAGTTTTAAGACTCTATTCACCCCCTCACTAGAGCATACTTAGAGGACTCACTGTGCACTTTCAGGTTCCTAAGTTATACTAATCATTGTCTTGCAGATTTGTCCAATGGTCAGCCAAAGGCAAATGTGGTTGTTGGACAATAGATGATCCAGGCGTAAGTCTAGATTAAGAAGCATTCTATTAAAGAAAAATATTATTTTCAACAAGTATATTGGATATTGAATTCACAGTCGTTAATTTTGAGATCAATACTCCAAGCTTGTCAGCTCAGGAATGTATCTCTTCACATTCTAAAGTAAGACATATATAAATAAGTCATATGTTTAGAAATAGAGTACAACCTACATTTGATCTAAGCTATCAAGATGAATTCTCGAGTTCTCACAACGCCAAAGCTCTGCAGACTGGACGATCCTGAGGAAATGACACCTACGAAGAATGATGATACTTGCAATACTGGAAGTGAGATGGTATGTGGCGGGTTCATCAACGTTGATGAGGAGATAAAGTCAGTAATTGGGCTAATTGATGCAGTGGGGCTAGAATACATGCTCTCAGAGCCAACTGCCATCTTGCATAGAGAGCTTCTAGAGTTCTATGCTGGGACCAAGAAGAATACTTCTGGAAATGCCATCAAAACTAAGGTTGGAAATACCCTTTTAAGAATAACGGCAAAAGGACTCTCCAAGGCAAGGCATCTGCCTAGACTTTCAGGTGATGAAATAGAGGATGAGATCTCAGATGAAGATCTTTTAACAACAAAGAAGTGGTGCAGCCATAAAGAACAATCGCATGGTACCTTGAGGAAGGCTGAATTAAATGTTAAAGGGAAACTTCTGGTTGATATATTAGGCAAAGCACTTTTGTGCAAACATCGATCTCATGACAGAATATCCAAGGATATGTTTGAGATAATGACTTGAGTAATTCTCTACAAGAAAACTGACTGGGCTTAGTTATTGTTCAAAAAGATCCATGGAAGTTTTCAAACACCAAACTTTGGAAGAATCCTATCCCTATACCTCCTTAACATTCTTCAACTGAATGAAAAGATGGGCTCACCTATCTATCATATGAAAAGAATTGACATTAAAATTCTGGGAAGATGGGAGAAGATCATCCCTAAAGCTGCCAAGAAAGAGAAGAAATCAAGTAGCAGTCGGGAGAGCCCATCTGCAAGTAGTGACAGCACTCCAAATCCAGAACAACGGGTAGAGACCTTGGTTGAAAATGTGTCAGTGCCTGAAGAATCTGCTGCTAGACAAAGAAGTGTTCTAGTTGAGGGGGATACTCATCCTAAGCTCTCAACCAAAGAAACTGTGGAACCTATTGAGATTGTGGTTGTTGTTGAGGGGGAGTCTCACAATGATCTCCCTGCTCTAGAGGATGAGGAAGCAAACTGCACTTAGTTTGATGTCCAAGAATACCTTGGAAGTTGCAAAATGGACACTGATGACACTATCCTTGAGAAGAAAAGTACAGAGCAAGAAAATATGTGCAGAGAATTCATTCTCATTTCTGACAAAGAAGCTAACAAAGAATCTGAAAATACCCATCAAAGACAGGATGCCCCTAATGATCTCCTTGATAATGAGGTCATGGTTAGTATGGATAAAGATATGCAAGCAAAGGTAAATGAGAAAGAATAGGATCGTCCGCGATCATCTGCACAAACATCTCAGGAGCTAGCTCTAAGCTCCATTGTTGATCAAATAAAGACTCTGCTCACTAAGGAAAGAAACACTATCAGGCATATGTGCACAAAGCTGTCAAGGAAGACAGAGATGTTATGTCTGCACAAATGAATGAGTTAAAGGCAGATATTTATCATATTAATGCTCAGATAACCAACTGGTTCACCAGGGCAGGAACAGTTATAGACAGTAACATGGATGCTCTCCAGTCTCTAGGTGAATGAGTAGACACCTCTCTTCAATAGAATCAACATGGAGAAGAGGATTTGGAAAGTGCAGTCAGATGGCTCACCGTAAAGATAGCTGATAGTCAGAGAATGATCATAACTAGATGTATCTATTCAAATAAATTTACCAATGAAACCCTTAATACCATGATGGATCAAATTACACAATACATTCTACAAAGTTTTATTGAGGAAGTCAGAAAGAGAGAGCAGACTAGATGTAATCAAGCTGTCTGGATTGTGAATCAACTTCATAACTCCCTAGGACTCCCTCCCATAGTGTATAATCCTTTACAACCAGCAAAGCCTCAACATTCCAAGACACTATGCTGAATCAAGTCAGGAAAAGGATCCTAAACTGTCAGATGAAGAAATATCTCTTAAAAGGAAAAGGGAAGAAGAGTGGGTAAATGATCCAAATTTTAAGAACAGGAGCCCAAAGTCATGAGACATTATATTGAATACATGGAATGACTTTGGGGACATTGGCAAAGACATCTCCAGACACTAACCTTAGAGTGAATGGGATTAGCACAAGTAGACAGAAGTCAGGAGAACGCTCTGTAAAAGACATCAACAGAAAGGAACACTGCCAGAGAATGCACCTCCCATCCCTGTGAGATACATTTCAATGCCCTTCTTATGTTTTGAAAGATAAGAGCAGAAACAACATATCAAGGAGAAAGAGACATGAAAGAAAAGGAAATACTAAAAACAGTACCCAAACTTGTGATAGCTAAAAGCAAATGTAGTTATAAAACTGTTTTAAAACATTTAGCTATTTATAATATCTTGCTGAAGTTTCTGAAGTACTTGTTAATTTATTCATTTCCTTATTCTGCAATCTAATAGATGCTTTACCTGTGCAAAAATATTGAACACTATGAATGATAGTCAAGACATAATAGTTAATATGGGTTAAGTAAAAGTATTCATCACTAATATTAAATATATATTCTGGTGTCATTAAATTGACAATGCATCCTTATGAAAGCATGCAAACTGCTAAAAAAATGTTGCAGCTAACACACAAGATCTGCTCATGCTGATTACGCATCAGAACAGTCCAAGTCAATATTGTTTTGTCCAAAAAACAATATTGTACCGATGACAGATGGTCTCGTCGTGATGACACTACGATTTCTTCATGATGACACGATAATACCTAATTATCAATCCGTCAAGACATAAATCTAAAATGAATCAATCACATCCATTGAATTTGAGTCAATCAAATCCCAAATACGCGGATTTTCGCTTTCCACACTAGAAATTAGAAATAGGAGTCAAATGTCTTGAAATTAAAGAATATGCTACATTTGCCCTAAAAGCCGTCGAGTGCTCTCTATCTGGTGAAAGCAAACAAGTCGATATGCTCAAATCTCCTACAAGCATCTAAGAAATTACTCCAAAGGGAGAAGGATACCTATATGAAGGAAGTGAAGTAGTAAGAGATGGATTTCAGAAGGCTCCAGAATAAATTCAAGCCGTTATAAGACTGCTCGACTTCGTCGACTTACAATTCATATTGTCTGAACCAACTATGATCATGAGAAGAGAGGTCCTTGAATTCTACTCAAATGCCAAAATTGGCTCAAATGGGAAATCTGTAAAGAGTAAGATTAATGGAATAAAAGTAAAAGTAACCTCAAAGAGACTGGCCATGGCTCTCAAGTTTTCCCCATTTGCCAAGGAAGAAGAGGATGAAGAGATCACCATGCATGATTTAGATGATGCCCTAGAGTGGTGTAGGCACACGAAGAAGACCTATGGGTCCTTGGAAAGGAAGCACTTCAACCAGTAAGGGAATGTGCTGGCTAATATACTTGGGAAAGCCCTCCTGTGCAAGGTAAGCTCTCATGACAGGATATCCAAGCAAATGTTTGATCTGATGGCTAGGATAATCCTGATCAAGAAGATAAACTAGGCTCAGATTATCTTACAGAAAATACAAGAGAGCCTTAAAGTACCAAATCTTGGTAGAATTCTTTCCCTCTACTTACCCCTGTCAAACCCAGACAACTTCAACAAGAAACTGGGTGTAAAAAATCCATCACATTAGAAGAATGGATATAAAAGTACTTGGAAGATGGTGAAGGTTCTCACAAAGTCTCCTAAAAGGAAGAAGATAGTAAAGACTGTGGAAAGTGAAGAAGGAAGCTCTTCCACAGAAAGTAAGCCAGTGAACAATCCCAATCTGTCAACCGGCGAGGAGGTGGAGCACAGGTACTTCACAGTACAAACTTCAGTACAGAGCACTGAGTCTATAGCCACTGAAGGTACTAGTCAAGGTAAGGAGATGGAGCTCACTGACAATCCTGATGCAATCTTGAGAACTATTTCTGATAGAAGAACTGTAGGTAATGCTACAAGTGAGGGGGCATGGCACTAATCTCCCTGCTCATGTAGAAGAAGTAATCAACAAGATCACTGAGGTTTAGGATATTTGAAAGTGGGGATAGATCAAAATTACTCGAGAGGGGGGGTGAATAGAGTATTTTAAAATAATTTCACTTAGCTTAAACAAATCTGTATGGAACAATTTGAGTTATCTAAGTATATGTGTAAGTGAGTGCATCACAAATATAAACACAAACTAAAACACAGCACACACAACACAGCACAAATAATAAAGGCAAACACAGAAGACACAAGGATCTATAGTAGTTCCCCAATCAACTTGGGTACATCTACTCTTCTACCACCCTGGTAGGAAATCCACTAAGGCCCTTTTTGATCAGGTGAGCCTTCACCACAGAGCTTTTGATCAGGTGCACAAAACCACCACAGAACTTTTGATCAGGTGCTCAAAACCAAAAATCAACTTTTGAAGGGAGTTACAACCCTGTACACAGTTATAAAATAAAAGTATGTAAAGATGATGGTGTCTTCTCTTTTCTCTAACAACAGAGAAGACTAGTGGATTGTTGAATGATTGTCAGATCTCCCCCTGTGAATAAGAGTAAGAAAAACAGGAGAGAAAATCTGCTCAGGGTGTAGGTCTTCTTGATCTTCAGAGTATCTCCAGCAAAAGTTCTCTAGAAGGAATTGATGCAGATGATTCCTAGAGATTAAGAGTAGGCGTCTGGAGATGATGAAGACTTCAACGAAAATCAGAGAGAGAGTTCTTGAGAGTAATGAAAACTGAGTAGCAAAAGATTATCTATATATGTGTATCTGTGTCTTTCTCTAGAATAAATAGCAAAGATAATCTCTGGACGGGAGAGAGTTGATCCTCTTTCAAATTTGCAACAGGGCTAGAAAGGAATGAGACAAAAAGGAAAGATTTGCCTCTGACAGAAAAGGAATACCAATATATTAAATTCCTTGAAACTTGCAATCTGCCTTATAGAATAATATGCACGCAGCCCTTAATTAATGCAGCAACGGTCATAAAATCTTGATAGAAAATACTGCAATAACTGACTGATATTATAATGAGAACAGTTGTTCAGCCTTCATAAGAAATCCTGAGGATAACTCCAAAATAATACTCTGAAGTAGAAGAGGTCACTGAATATAGAAACTCTGAAGAAGTTCGTCGACCTGAGGGAAAGTTCGTCGAACTTAAACTGGGAAGTTCGTCGAACAAGAAGAAACTTTCGTCGAAGCGATCTTTGGAGTTCGTCGAACCAAGTTCGTCGAACGGATTCTGAATTCGTCGAACGTGTTCAAAGTTCGTCGAACACCTTGACTTAGCTGATCTTCAAATCTCTTCTAGACTTAGCCCATGACCCTTATACTATACATGATAGGTCAAAACAAATCATATACCTAGAAATAGACATCCTAGCCCAAATCAGTAATAGGGTTGAACTATGTTCCAACAATCTCCCCCTATTTGGGTTAGGATCCTATGTACAGCATTTATCAAACTATGCATAACAGAATTATAGGAGAAATATCTGACAGAAGGGAAATTCAGCAGATATAAATCAATTGTCACAAGCATATATCATCACAGAATAATTAAGACTTAATTAACCAGAGAGAGAATTTTAAGGATCCCTGTCCTCTGAAGATGACTTCTTGAAGATTATTTTCCTGCTAGTATCTTCAGATTGCCTTCTGCTTAGCTTGCAGTCTTTATCACCCAGTGTTACCTTCTTGGAAATAGTTGGCAGAACAGCCTCTGGGTGGAGACTCATGTAGGCAGAAGTGTTGAACATATTCTTCACCTGGTACTGTTGAAATTCCTGTTCTCTATAGGGAGATATGGTAGAAATATGAGAGGTATCCATACCTTTTTCTCTGGCCTCTTTCATCTGAGATAGAGCAGCATGTTCTCTAAACCTTGCCATATTGTACAATCTATCTGCTTCAGCTTTATCTTCAGCTTCCTTATCTTTGATTTCTTGTTCAGATAATTGGCTGTGCTTTCTTTCATAATCCTGATAGCCTGAAGATCTTCCTTCCCTGTAAGAAGAGGATTGACCAGATGGCTTGGAGCCAGCAGACTGAGATGTCCTGGATGTGGAAGAAAGTCCTCCTGCAGAACCTGCACCTGGAGGAGGTGGAGGAGGAGGGGGTTTCTTGAACATAGCAGGGTGATCCTTCTGGTATCTTCTTTCATGCTTCCTTCTCTTCAACTCATTCTTGGAGAATTGCATCCAAGGTTGAGTTATTTCATGAGGCTTGAGATTTTTCTGCACATAATAGGGACTGTCATTTTTATCAAGCTTTTTGGAAGGGGTTGGCGGCTTCTTGCATGGAGCTTTTCTTTTCTTGGATTTGACTTTGGCATCACTATCATCACTGTCATCATCAACATCAGAATTTGAAGATGAAGGCACATTTTCATACATTTCATCAATTTCCTTGTATGCTTCAATCCTTCTTTTCTCTAAATCATCATCAACATTCTTGACAGCAGCAGCTGCTGCAGCAGGCTCAGAAGAGGAAGGGGCAGAGGCAGAGGCATCAGGCATCTGTTCATCAAGAACTGCCTGTTCAGGAACAGCAGGTTCCTGATCTGCCTTAGAAATAACTGGCTCTGGAACTGAAGACACTAGCAAATCTCCATACCTTGCTTCCAAATCTGGGGAATAGCAGACAATGGCCTTGGAGAGGTCTTCAGCTGATTCTTTGGAAGATGGGTCTGAGCAGAGGGACTGAATGGTAAGCTGCAGAATCTGATCCACTAGAGGGGTGGATTTGAAATAACTGTTGGGAGGAACTTCTGGAGGAGGAGGAGGAGCACCTTCTGTGCTTTGAGCCAAGGAGACCAAGACTGTGCTGACATCAGCTAGGTCTGACCCTTGCTCTTCAGGAACTACTGCCTCTGGAGCTTCATCCTGGAACATCTCCCCCTGCCTAGACTCTGGGAAACTAGAGCCTGGGCCCCCAGATGAAGGGAAAGAGGAAGAGGAGAGAGGAGCAAGTTGAGAGAGAATAAGATCAAGCTTAGAATGCACTGGGGCCAGACTTTGATCAATAAGCTCCTGTAATTGAGAAGCTTTGTGACCAAACACCTGGGTGGCTATTTGTGAGACATCCACAACCAGTACATCTGGAGTTGGGTGAGAAGAAGAAGAAGAAGGGATGGAAGATGTGGTATGAGCACAAGAAGTGGATGGAGGAGGAGGTGGAGTGAAATCTGATGGGATTTCATCCTGAGAAAAGTCTGGAATGGAAGTGTTTTGTGGAGGAGGAGTGGAGAGGTTTTCTAGAGGAGGAGGAGAAAGAGAAGAGGAGGCAGGCTCTTCAGAATGTTGAAGAGTCTGTGAGAGAGGAGGAGGAATCTAGGGTGGGGGAGTGGCTATTACAGCCCTGGTGTCCTCAGAAGCTTGAACTGTTGGAGCCACTGGAGCTGATTTCTTCTGGAATGTCCTATCCCACTTCTTGAAGAGAAGGGGAGTCAGTTTCTTTGAGGCATTAATGCCAACAGCAGTAGAAACTGAGAGGGCTGGACACTTGGCCTGAAGGAAGATTCCCAGAATCCTTCCACATCCTACATTCCTTGAGGTCACTTTCTTTTTGATGGAATCAAATAGAGTTAGACCCCAGTTGATGTGCCTCTTCTCAATCAAAGTACTCATGACTAGAAATTGCTGCCTGTTTATGTAGTCATGTGTTGAGCTCTTCCACATCAGAACCTTTCCCACAACATCTGCCAGGAAGGTGTATTCTACTGCAAAATCACGTTTAAGAAGATGTTTAGGGTTACTCCCAGAGTACCCCATCCTGTCCAGCATCAGATTGAACTCTTCCTCAGTGAGTTCCAAAACATCATTTCCATTTTCAAATTCAAATATCTCAAACAAAACAACAGCACTCAGAACAACTTCATTCCCTGAAACCTTTCCTGTAATTTCTGTGCCATTTCGAATCTCAGAAGTGAATGCCCATTCCTTTATCTCATTGATGTGAATCTTGGGCCGGCAGGTCATAAACTTGCGCAACTTTGGGTCTTCAAAGAGATTCAGAATGTTTGTAAAGCCTTCTCCTGACTGGGCAAACGATTCCAGATCAATATCGAATCCCGTATCGAATTTTATTGAGGCGAGGACTCCAGCAGTGATCGACAGTGTTCCTGCAAAGAAAGAAAAACGATCAAGTGCAAAGGGAACTGGAGGGAGACGAAGAGTTTGAGAGCGCAAAAGATAGAATCCACAAAGAATAAAGATTAAATATTAGGGTTCGGCGAAGACGAGGGTTTGCGCGGAACGGATTTGACGAGAAGACACGTGTTAGCGGGAAATAAAAAGCTGTCTTTCGTCAATCCCGTTCGACGAATCAAATATTTCGTCGATCTCGTTCGACTAATTATTTTTCAAAACTTCTTTCGTAAGGAAGATAGAGCGTCAGAGCCTTCGTCGATCAGGTTCGACGAAATCGAGACTTCGTCGATCGAGTTCGATGAAAAATTCTTCAGAACTTTAGAAAGAAATCCTGACCAGTTTGTCGGCCTCGTTCGACGAAAAAGATGTCGTTCGTCGAGCGCATTCGACGAATTTTCTGAACCTTAATATATTGAAAAAAAAATTTGTTGGGTAGAAAACTTTGCCAATTAGATTGACTCCCCATTTATCATTCCAAGCTGATTTAGAAAGAATTGATGTTTCTTTTCATCCAAAGGCTTGGTGAAGATGTCAGCTCTCTGCAAATCAGTTGGTATGAAGTCTAAACATATTTTTCCCTTCTCCACATTATCTCTGATAAAGTGGTGTCTGATCTCAATATGTTTAGTTCTACTGTGGAGTACTGGATTTTGTGCTATTGATATTGCACTGGTGTTATCACAAAAGATCTTGGAATTATTTAGATTGTAACCATAGTCTAGGAGCTGGTTCTGTATCCACAAAATTTGTGAACAGCAACTGCCAGCTGCTATGTATTCAACTTCTGCAGTTGATGTAGACACAGAGGTTTGTTTCTTACAAAACCAGGACACAAGCTTATCTCCAAGGAACTGACAAGTCCCTGAGGTGCTTTTCCTGTCTATTCTGCATCCAGCATAATCAGCATCTGAGTATCCAGTTAACTCAAATCCTGATTCTGTAGGATACCAGAGTCCTAGATCTGGGCAACCCTTTATATATCTTAAAATCCTTTTTAATAAAATATAGTGAGATTCTTTAGGATTTACCTGAAATCTAGCACTAACACATGTGGCAAACATGATATCTGGTCTGCTGGCTGTTAAGTATAAAAGAGATCCCACAATGGCTCTATATACTTTCTGATCAACAGGTTTTCCTGATTCATCAGTGCCAACAGCTGCATTTGAAGGCATGGGAGTTTTCATGGGGGAGGCATCTGACATCCCAAATCTTTTAACAAGCTCTTTAGCATATTTAGATTGGGATATGAAGATGCCTTCTGTTGTTTGCTTAACTTGCAAACCAAGAAAGTAAGACAGTTCTCCCATACTGCTCATTTCAAATTTTGAATGCATTAGATTTGAAAATCTTTTGCATAACTCAGAGTCAGTAGAACCAAATATTATATCATCTACATATATTTGTACCAATAGGGTTTCAGATTTATGATTTCTAAAAAACAGTGTCTGGTCCACTTTGCCTCTAGAAAACTTATTTTCCAAAAACAAGTTTGAAAGGGTCTCATATCATGCTCTAGGAGCTTGTTTGAGACCATACAAAGCTTTATGTAATCTAAAAACATAAGAGGGTTGAGTTGGAGAAATAAAACCTGGTGGTTGTTCCACATATACTTCTTCTTTAATATCTCCATTTAGAAAGGCACTCTTAACATCCATTTGAAATACCTTGAATCTTTTGTATGCAGCAAATGCTAGGAATATTCTAATTGCTTCCAGCCTTGCTACAGGTGCAAAAGTCTGATCACAGTCTATGCCTTCCTCTTGGCAGTATCCTTGAGCCACTAGTCTTGTCTTATTTCTGACTATGACTCCTTGAGCATCCAATTTATTTCTGAATACCCATTTAGTGCCAATCACTGGATGATTCTTGGGTCTTGGAACAAGTTCCCATACTTTGTTCCTTTCAAATTGATTTAATTCCTCTTGCATAGCAGTAATCCAGTTGGGACCTTGCTTTGCATCTTTGATGGATTGAGGTTCAATTTGAGAGAGGAAACAGGTGTGCAAATTATTTTGATTTAGTTGATTTCTTGTTTGCACACCCACTAAGATGTCACCAATTACTTGAGATCTAGGGTGATCTCTTATGTTGACATAATCAGTAGGGAAAATAACTTCTCCTTGAGCTTGTTCATTTTCTCTATGAGGAATTTCTATGTCCTCCTGAACTTCAGCATTAACAGCCTCAAGATTTGTAGGAATATTTGTTGTACCCAATGTTGGTGCAATAGGACATTCTTCTTCACTGTCCTCATTAGGTAATAGAGAAGGATTTATTAAATCCTCTTTCTGTAGAGTTAGATTATCTAACTTCTCACAGAGAATTGGTACATGTGCATCTTGTGAGGTAGAGATATTTCTCTCCTTGCAACTCAAGTTAGTTTCATCAAAAGATACATGAATAGATTCTTCTATTTTAAAAGAAGATTTGTTAAATACTCTGTAAGCCTTACTGCTGACTGAATAACTAACAAAGATGCCATCTGAAGCTTTTGCTTCAAATTTTCCTAGGTGCTTCTTGTCATTATTATGAATAAAGCACTTACAGCCAAAGGCCCTAAAGTAATTTACTCTAGGCTTCTTCCCTTTAAGCAGTTCATAAGGTGTATTGCCCTTTTGTTTATGAATTAAACTTCTGTTTAAAACATCATTTGCTGTGCTGACAGCCTCAGCCCAAAAGGATTGGGGCAAAACAGCATCTGCAAGCAATGTTCTTCCAGATTCAATTAGTGTTCTATTTTTCCTTTCAGCTACCCCATTTTGTTGAGGAGTTCTAGGAGCTGAAAAGCATTGCCTGATACCTTCCTTCTCACAGAATTCTCTCATCAGAAGAGATTCAAACTCAGTTCCATGATCACTTCTGATCAATGCAATCTGAGTAGAATACTCAATCTTGATGCTCCTGAGAAAGTCTGTAAGAACCTTGAAGTTATCTGACTTGCTTCTCAGAAAGAATACCCAACAGAATCTAGAGAAGTCTTCAACAATAACTAAAGTGTAATACTTACCTCCCAAACTGTGTATGGGAAGGGGTCCAAAAAGATCTAAGTGCAGCAGGTACAAAATCCTAGGAGAATAACTCTTAGATAGTGACTTAAAGCTGCTCTTAGTCTGCTTTCCCAATTGACATGCCCTGCAAAGGCTTTCCTTCTTGTATGATCCAGAAGGTAGTCCCCTGACAAGGTTGCCCTTTGATAACTTGGCTAGGGTCCTATGGCTTACATGACCTAGTCTCCTATGCCACAAATCAGTATTTTTACTGACTTGGTTAAACAAGCAGATCTCAGGTTTGGCTGAATCAAAATTTACTAAATAAACATTACCTTGTTTATTTCCTAAAATAACAATATTATTTTCAGAAAAGATAATGCATCTAGAATGGTTGAAGCATACTTGATATCCTTCATCACATAGTTGACCTATGTTGATGAGGTTATGTTTGAGTCCACTTACATAGGCTACCTTTTTAAATGTGATTGTCCCAATCTGGACTGATCCATAGCCTTCTGTTTGTCCCCAATTGGAATCTCCAAAAATCACTCTTGGTCCAACCTTTGCCTTATAGTTGATTAATTTGGCTCTTGTTCCTGTCATATGTCTTGAGCATCCACTGTCCAAATACCATTGTTCATTTGTGGTAGGATAGTTCTTTTTCTGCAATGTAAGGAGGGTTAGGTGTTCTTAACCCAGGTTAACTGGGTTACTTCTTGTAACCTTGAAATGTAGAAATATATGAGACAACAGGTTGACTATGATAACCTAGAGGGTGATATCTTCTAGGAGGGATAATCCAATCACTAAAGGAATTCTTTAGTTTAGAAGAGGATGTATGTTGTCTGTCCTTAGTAAAATTGGCGTTCGACGAACTTTGTTGTGTTCGTCGATCTGGTTCGACGAAATATGTGGCATTCATCGAGCCATGTCTGCAGCAAGTATTTTGCTTAGATTCAGGCCTTGGTTTTCGTCGATCTGTGTTCGACAAAACCTGTTGGTTTCGTCGATCGCCGTTTGACGAACTTGCTTGAGCAATATTTGTTTTAGGAATTTTTCCTGTGTCTTGTATTGCTTCTTTCCCTTTTTCAGATACAAATTTTACTGGAGTAGATAACATATTCTTCTTCAAAAGAAGAGGTTGATAAGATGATGCCTCAAGCCCAGTTTGCCATTCAGCCTGGCATTCACTGTGCTTGTGATATCCATCAGCTTGAGACTTCTCCCATTTAGAGAATTTTCTAGCTGATTGGCCTCAGTTAGCTGTGTTTCTAGAGAACTCACTTGTTCCCTGGAAATCCTTAGCTCATTTTTGAGCTTAATGTTTTCAGTGGATATTCCATCCATCTTAGCTAACTTGTCTCTCAGAGAAATAATTTCTTTCTCTGATCTAATCATATCTTTACACAACTGTTTAAAGTCAACTTTAAACTGTTCTGAATGAAAATCAAAACTGGAAATTACCTCATCCCCATTAGCTTCAGATTCATCATCTGAGTTGTCATTTGATGAGGAGGCATTGGTTGCCATCATGCAGAATTCCTTGTCTTCTGCTTCCTTCTCCTCATCACTGGAACTGGAGGATGACTTAGATTCAGTGTCACTCCAGGTTTTAGCAACAAAGCCTTTTTCTCTTTTCTTGTGGCCTTTTGATGAGTGTTTGCTGGAGTGTTCCTGCTCATTTCTCCTACTTTTCTTGTGAGCTTCTGGACACTCAGTGAGGATGTGTCCAGGTTTCCTGCAACCAAAGCATATTATTTCTTTAGATGGAGTTTTATCATACCTTGGCTTTTCATTGTGCCTGCTGGACTTTCTTCTAAAGTCCTTCCTTGCCATCTTGTAAAATCTCTTTGCTAAGAGACTCAGCATCTCCTGATCACCAATCTTGTCTTCTTCCTCTGTTGCCTGAAAGGCAATGCTCTTCTCTTTCTTTGAGGATGAAGATGGAGAGGCTTCTGCTTCTCTGCTCTTTATCAGCTGCTCATAAGATTTGAGCTTCCCAAGGAGATTCTCAGTTGTAATCTCACTTAGTCCTCCGGCATCTTTAATTGGCCAGATTCTTGTTTCCCATGTGCTGGGGAAGCACATCAGGATCTTGTCATTAATTTCAGTGACTGTGATCACTTTTTCCAGGGTTCTCAGCTCATTGATAATGAGGGTGAGTCTGTTGTACATCTCTGCAACAGTCTCTGATTCCCCCTTTTTGAAATTCTCGTACTGGGAGATCAAATGTGATCTTCTGTCCTTTCTCTCATCTGCTGATCCTGCCACCATTCTTGTGAGGGAGTCCCAAATTTCTTTGGTAGAGGTGCAGTCAACCACCTTCTGAAATATGTCATCAGACATAGTTTGTGCCAAGATATTCATGGCCTTTGCATCAGCAGTTTTCTGTTTCTTTTGTGTTTCTGTCCATTCTGGAGGAGGGACAGTAGTTGTGTCTGTTGTTGTTGAGGATGATGCAGTTGGAGGTCCTGTCAAAATAGAATTAAAAATTTCCTCATCAATAGAATTCATGTAAAGTTTGATCCTTGCTTGCCATAGTGCAAACTTGTTCAGATTGCACATAAGAGGTCTTGTGCTTGAATATTCTTTGTTCTGTGCCATGGCTCTAATAAACAAAAAAAAACATTTAAAGTAGTCTGGATCTATCAGATCTGTTGGTCCAGGTATTAGCCTGTAACAACCAACCCAAGCTTTGATGCCAATTGAAAGTGGGGATAGATCAAGATTACTCTAGAGGGGGGTGAATAGAGTATTTTAAAATAATTTCACTTAGCTTAAACAAATCTGTATGGAACAATTTGAGTTATCTAAGTATATGTGTAAGTGAGTGCAGCACAAATATAAACACAAACTAAAACACAGCACACACAACACAGCACAAATAATAAAGGCAAACACAGAAGACACAAGGATCTATAGTAGTTCCCCAATCAACTTGGGTACATCTACACTTCTACCACCCTGGTAGGAAATCCACTAAGGCCCTTTTTGATCAGGTGAGCCTTCACCACAGAGCTTTTGATCAGGTGCTCAAAACCACCACAGAGCTTTTGATCAGATGCTCAAAACCAAAAATCAACTTTTGAAGGGAGTTACAACCCTGTACACAGTTATAAAATAAAAGTATGTAAAGATGATGGTGTCTTCTCTTTTCTCTAACAACAGAGAAGACCAGTGGATTGTTGAATGATTGTCAGATCTCCCCCTGTGAATAAGAGTAAAAAAAAACAGGAGAGAAAATCTGCTCAGGGTGTAGGTCTTCTTGATCTTCAGAGTATCTCCAGCAAAAGTTCTCTAGAAGGAATTGATGCAGATGATTCCTAGAGATTAAGAGTAGGCGTCTGGAGAAGATGAAGACTTCAACGAAAATCAGAGAGAGTTCTTGAGAGTAATGAAAACTGAGTAGCAAAAGATTATCTATATATGTGTATCTGTGTCTTTCTCTAGAATAAATAGCAAAGATAATCTCTGGACGGGAGAGAGTTGATCCTCTTTCAAATTTGCAACAGGGGTAGAAAGGAATGAGACAAAAAGGAAGGATTTGCCTCTGACAGAAAAGGAATACCAATATATTAAATTCCTTGAAACTTGCAATCTGCCTTATAGAATAATATGCACGCAACCCTTAATTAATGCAGCAACGGTCATAAAATCTTGATAGAAAATACTGCAATAACTGACTGATATTATAATGAGAACAGCTGTTCAACCTTCATAAGAAATCCTGAGGATAACTCCAAAATAATACTCTGAAGTAGAAGAGGTCACTGAATATAGAAACTCTGAAGAAGTTCGTCGACCTGAGGGAAAGTTCATCGAACTTAAACTGGGAAGTTCGTCGAACAAGAAGAAACTTTCGTCGAAGCGATCTTTGGAGTTCGTCGAACCAAGTTCGTTGAACGGATTCTGAATTCGTCGAACGTGTTCAAAGTTCATCGAACACCTTGACTTAGTTGATCTTCAAATCTCTTCTAGACTTAGCCCATGACCCTTATACTATACATGATAGGTCAAAACAAATCCTATACCTAGAAATAGACATCCTAGCCCAAATCAGTAATAGGGTTGAACTATGTTCCAACAGTTATCCACCCTAGGTTAGCAGTCGAGAAGGACCCAGTTGAAGCTGCTAAGGAAATTAACTAAGAAGAGGTTGTTGTCAACACATGCAGAGAGTTGATAATTGCTAAAGCCATCAATATTCCTAAGGATGAAGTGAGACAATCTTCTATCAGAAGATCTCCTTCTCCCATGTTTGAAGAAGCAAAGGGAATGGAAGACCTTCTACATGATGTAATGATGAAGAAAGCTGAGATAGAACCTGAGAAGCCTAGCTCCTCCAAAAGATAAATACTAGAAGACTCCTCACTATTGGTCCAGATACATATGCTCTTGGATGAGCAAAGAGTTAAGCTTGAAGCCTATGTTGACACTGTTGTCAATGATTTAAGAAGAGACCTATCATGTGAGACTACTAGTCTAAGAATAGAGATGAAGTATCTGCAAGAAAACACCATCAGTTTCCTTAAGAGAGCAGCTCCAGATGTAGAACTCACTACGAAACAGCTAGAATTCACTCGCAAGGGTTTAGCTGATATCATTGAAATTCAATGTGCAACATCTAAAAATATGGAGGAAACTTTCACAGTTACTGCAAGGCAAATGACTGAGCATAGAAGGATCATCCAAGAAAGGTTGGATTTCCGCAGCCAGGAGCTGGATAGTCATATGCTAGAAACAAAGAATCATCTGGAAGATGGAATCCACATGCTAAAGGACAAAACTCTTAATCTTCAAGTAAATCTGCAAAAGGACATATCAGAAGAAGGCATAAAGGGGGAGAGATCTATGATAAAGGTCAGTGGTGAGCATGCCATATGGGCATCTAATACAATCAGGGAAGCAATGAATCTCCCTCATATCTACTATGATGAGCCTGGTGATACATCTGATGATGTACCTAGTGCATCTCCTATCACATATGATGCACTTGCTGCTGCTGTTGAACAAAGGAAATGGAAGGAGATTGATGCTGAAGATGAGACAAAGTTAAGAAAGAAGAGATACAGAGAAGAAATGGAAACAAAATAAGATTATGAGCAATGGAGCCGTAAATCATGGGAGATAATCTTAAGTGCATGGGAACATATCAAAATAAGCAAAATTAAAGGGACTAAACTGTACAGTACCCATGAGTGGACCAAGTATGAAAATCAAGAAAAGATAAGAAGAGTCCACAAAAGAGACAAGCTGGCAGGAAGTATTCCATGGGATGCACAAGAACCACTCAGATATCAACCAAAGCCTCATGGCTACTTCACCACGCAATCTGACAATAAAAAGGAAGTTGTTGTCAAGAGAGCAAGAAGTGGAATAATTATAAAGAAACCACAAGCATAGTTGGCTTTCTTATTTTTAGGCAAATGTAGAAAAACTGGAGATTTCAAAACATTTCAACATTTATAAATTTATAATATGATGATGATGCTTCTTGTGTTGTGAACTGAAATGTTCTGAATATTTCATATTCTCTGTTATCTATTAATGCTCTTAATATCTGAACTGAAATGCTCTTACTATCTGTTAATTTTCATTAATGTGTTTTATCATTGACTGGGTTATGACTTCTTCAAATAGGTGGAGATTGTTGGGAACACTGCCCACAATGTTCCAGATTTGGAGAGGTCCCTAAGTCAATGATAAGTATAATTTGTATTTGATATCCATTTGATGTTACATGAGCAGGTAGGGACATAATAAATCACATGAATAATGGTTGGAGATCAAGCAAAATGACTAAGTTAAATATCGTCGTGTATATAACACTCACATGACAGATTCATCTTGATCACTCGCAGGAAGAAGTAGAAGAAGTCAACCGAGAATCGAGATGACAATAAGAAGATCACGACGATATCGTCGTGTCAACAAGGTACATGCGATGATATCATTGTGAGAACTCAAAGAAAGTATGCTAAGGTAAATATCATCGTGTCAACTAGGTATACACGATGATATCATTGAGAGAACTCAAAGAAGAATCAACTAAGTCATATATCATCATGACAATAAGATGTACACGATGATATCGCCGCATGAACTAAAGAAAGACTAGCTAAGTCATATATCATCATGACAACAAGTATCACACGACGATATTGTTGTGAAGACTCAAGAAAGGCTAGCTAAGTCATGCATCGACGTGACAACAATTATCACACGACGATATCATTGTGAAGACTCAAGAAAGCTTGTTAAGTCTTTTATCTTCGTGTCAGTTATCTTCACACGATGATATCATCTTGTCGAGCTCAGAAGGCGGGAATTCAAATTGACGAAGACGACAAAGTCAGATGTCAAATAAATTACTTCTAAAAAGTGCTCTGACATCAATATTCTAAGGTTTCGACCGTTTGATGGCTCAGAGCAATAAAGCATAAGAGAGGGTCAGTAAACCCTAACGACTTGGAAATCTTATGCCCTAGTAATCTTTGAAAAGCTTGATGGCTGAAAAGTAATAGAAAGTAAAAGCAAGTTTTTTCAAAGAAATAAAGAAGGAAGAAGAAGAGGCAGAAGAATAAAAGCTTCAACAAGAAGGCACTCACTCTTGAGAGAAACAAGACTTCTTCATACAAGAAAGCTCAGCACTGATCCTGGTACAAAAAGATTTCTGCCGATCTAGTGTTTGTGCTGAAGAAAGCCTTCTATTCAAAAAGACCTAAGACGACTAAAGCTATTCAAAGCTCTATCTTTATGAGTCTAAATCTGTAAACCTTCTTCTAATCTATTCTTGTAGGATCTCTTTGAGATCTGAGTTGTAGGGTTGTGCTGACAGCCTTAGTGTAAGGTGTAACGGTCCAGGCCCGTCAACACGAGACCCAGCTGGCACCGCCGGCACTGCCGGCCCAGGCCCGCCAACACGGGACACAGCTGGCACCGCCGATTAAGCCTAACCAAATGGTATGCATACCATGCACCCCAACCCCTCTCTGTCCCACCACAGGGCACAGTGGGTTGTTGGAGACAGCAATCCCCCTTTGATGAGAAGTGATCCAGTTAAGCGGCAGCGCGTTGACTTCCCAGGATGTCACCCATCCCGTGACTACTCTAGCCAAAGAAATGACGATCAACTAGTGATGAGAAGTGAAAGTACTCAATAGTTAAGCGTGCTCGGGCTGGAGTAGTCACGGGATGGGTGACCTCCTGGGAAGTCCACGTGCTGCCGCTTAACTGGATCACTTCTCATCAAAGGGGGACTGTGGTCTCCAACAACCCACTGTGCTCTGTGGTGGTATAGAGAGGGGTTGGGGTGCATGGTCTGCAGACCATTTGGTTAGGCTTAACCGGCGATGCCAGCTGGGTCCCATGTTGGCGGGCCTGGGCCACCGGTGCTAGCGGTACCAGTTGGGTCCCGTGTTGACGGGCCTGGACTGTTACAAAAAGTGCAATCTTGGTGATAGGACTTTTTGTAACGGTCCAGGCCCATCAACACGGGGCCCAACTGGCACCACTGGCACCGGTGGCCTAGGCCCGCCGACACGGGACCCAGCTGGCACCGCCGGTTAAGCCTAACCAAATGGTCTGCAGACCATGCACCCCAACCCCTCTCTGTCCCACCACAGGGCACATTGGGTTGTTGGAAGTCATAGCCCCCTTTTCATGAGAAATGCTTCAGTTAAGCGACAACGCAGGGTCTTCCCAGGAGGTCACCCATCCCGTGACAACTCCAGCCCAAGCACGCTTAACTATGGAGTACATTCACTTCTCATCACCAACTGAGCTGCAGCTCAATTAGTGATGAGAAGTGAAAGTACTCCATAGTTAAGCGTGTTTGGGCTGGAGTAGTCACGGGATGGGTGACCTCCTGGGAAGTCCCTGCGTTGCCGCTTAACTGAAGCTTTTCACATTAAAAGAGGGGCTACGGTTTCCAACAACCCAATGTGCCTTGTGGTGGGATAGACAGGGGTTGGGGTGCATGGTCTGCATACCATTTGGTTATGCTTAATCGGCGGTGCCAGCTGGGTCCCTTGTTGGCGGGCCTGGGTAGCCGGTGCCGGCAGTGCCAGCTGGGTCCCGTGTTGACGGGCCTGGACCGTTACAAAAAAACTGTAAGACCCCCTTTTTTGCTTTCAAAACCGGGTCTTATGCCCAGAACCGCCGCTTTGTAGTGACACCAACTCTCGGGAAGGTCGCCACTACAAAACACCGATCTTGCCGGCCATATCGATCACAGAAGAAGAAAATTATAAAAGAATAAATAGAAATTCAAGTCCACAAATCACATGCTATATATATAAGTGTCCACATGGTATAACTGAAATAACAAAGGTAATAATGATAAAGGGCTCGTGCTCTGTACATCATGTCCTCAAATACAAGGTCACTCGCGGAAGCAAACAACTAATCACTCACTGATTCTGAAACTAGTGCTCCTGTACTAGATTGACCCGCCTCCATCTACATCAGCCTCAAGTGCTGCTGCGTCTCTTCGATCCCCTAAAATAATATGGTCCACCGACCGTTAGTCAAAAGACTAAGCCACTGTCATCCCCGCCTTCCCCCCCCCCCCCCCCCCCCCCCCCCCCCCGCGACTCCTAGGCACCATGCGGGAAGGATGAAGCGGAGGACAGCAAGGGGTATAAAACAAGCAGGTGACATGGCCTAGCTACAGGAATAACTACCACTACACAGGTGTATATATATAATTGAAGCAGTAAATAAAGCATAGTAAAGAGCATGTAGAGAACAGTAAGTAAAATAGAAAGGTAACCATTGATTTATAGGAATGCACATACAAACCTATAGACCAAGGAGTCATTTAGCAGGGCCTATCGTATAAAAAGACCCATGCCAATTTATACGATAGGGGTAGGGGGTTGAAATGCAATGCTTATGCCATAGCATGCAGAGTTATGCAGTTTATGCTCTGTTCACACAGGAACAACTCACACACTTCGACTCTATGCGCACAGACATTTAGTTCCCCTTTTTGGAGCGAGCAAGACTCCCAGGATACTCCTGTAGTGGCAAACGGAAGCGGTGGGTTGGGCCTCACCTACCTCTAGGTTGGTATTCACACTACCTAGCCTAGACCTATCGTATGCCTTAATGCAAAACCGCGGAGCATCTGCTTAATCTTACTGGCTGGACCACCAGACTTTCATGGCTAAGTGCAAATTCCACACTTACCGAGTCAACATATTGACGTCGGTGTGAACGACCGTCCAATATCGAAGACCCACCACCTTTATGCACATGCAGTTATGATAATCATCTATCTCCGATCCATAAGCTCCCCGGGCTAACCTGCTTGTCACCATAACCTTCTGAGCCACCGGCTTGCTAGACCAACCCGCTTGTACCACCAAGCATTACTGAGTCACAAGCTCACCGGACTAATTAGTCTGTTGCTACAACCACCGAGCCTACTGCTCGTAAAAATAAACCAACTAACCTCCCGTAACCACGGGGTATGGGTTTGTGGATTATTCATGCAGTTTAAGGTTAATCTTGCATAACCGTTTATTCATGCAGTTTAAGGTTAATCTTGGACTTCCCGAGGTTTACCCCGTGAGGGGCTCGCAGCGGTACTAGGAGCTATGATGGGATGATAGCCCAAAGCTCCCTTTCTCAAGAAACTTAGCGTTATTGGAATCTACCCATAAGAATACCTCTCTTAACATTTCACTTGAATTAACCTCCTAAGTGTTTTCTGACTCCCCACAGGAAAGACGATCTTTCATCAATCCCGAGCATAACTTTACCCTTAACTCACCAAGCACACTCTCATCACATAAACTCCTTTTGGTGACCTCATATCTTCTCAACCAGACTAGGTACACCATCTACCTTCCATTTCCACCTATTGGTCATCAGTTTACCCAAGTCTTACAATCTTACTATACGCAGACCAAATGGACTTCATGAGTTACATGAGAGGAGATACTCCAAATAATCACCCAAATGACCTAAGATTATTACTGGGAGTCTATCATAATATTATAAGACTAAATCCAGAGGATCATATTTTCTATATTTATTTGGCATTTATTATAATTTTTCCAACATTGTCCAAGTATGAAATTGAACTTGAAGTATAAGATCTTCTTATGATATGGCCCCCACAAAATTATGGAAAATCTATAATGTCAAAGTAACAGTTAATATAGAATATCATAATTTTACAGTAAGGTGTTGGCCTCTAGTTATAATATTTATTAATTGTCCAATATTGGAAGTTAAAGAAGGAACCACCAAAAATACTTGTCCAAAATTTATGGTAAAATTATCGTACCTTTATAATGATCACAAAAGTTTACTGAATGAGTTTCATAATTTATCAAAACCATTTAGTCACATAAATAAATATTACAAGTAAATCCAAATTAGGGCACATTGTGAAGTAACCTACTGATAAAAGATTCCAAAAATTATACAAAAATTCACAGAGCTTTATAATACCCTAAAGTGTCCTATCACCAAGTTTCACAATTTTCTAAAGAATATTTGACCCTTATTTAATTATCATAACCTTAAGGCAAAATAGTTGGCTTGTGAATGAAGTAGTCAATCAACCAATTCAAAAATTACTCAAAAATTACCAGAGGTTTATATCATGATTATATGCGCACTACCAAACTTTCATTAACATCCAAGGTAAATTGAGCATGTAAATTCCTCTTATAAGAAAGTGCCCTAAAAAGGTTATAACCTAATTCAGAGGGGACAAGTGTTCCTAAAATTTTCATAAAATTACCTAGGGCATATTTACACCCTATAAACTTATCTACAAAGTTCCATGCCCATTAAAGGACATATGACCATATGCCCTTCACAAGGCTCAAAGTGCAACCCTAGGGTTAGAACTAGGGTTCTAGTTCCTATTCACCCCAAACCACCCCAAACCACTCATGGGGGTGTTTTATGTGATTCTAAACCAGTGACCAAAGTTTCATCACTTTTGGATGAGGGTTGACCCCTTAAATCCACCAAGAGCACTTTTGACCTACATTGGCCTAGTTTGACCAAACTTGGGTTAATTAATTACCCAACCAAATCAGTCCCAATTTGGGTGAAATTTTTACCAGAGTCATGTTATGACCATAATGACTACCCACCAAAATTTGGAAGGGTTTGGATGTCATTAGACCCTAAAATTAATTTATATATGAATTATTAATTATTTACAAAAACATTAGAAAAAGTTTATCCAAAAACTCTCATTTTTGGATATGATTAGGGGGTAAGTATAATTAGACTATGCTCTAAATTTTAGGCCATTTGGATGGCTGGTTTAGTGTGGGCACGCAGATCAAGGTCTGGTCAGCCCTTTGGACATGTTGCATAATTTTGGGTGCTGTTATCAGACCACTGATCCTATTGGGCTGAAATCAAGTGTACATTAAAGTAGACTTCAAGGGCTATAACTTTGGTATAGACCACATTTCTAGGTGAGGTCCCTAAGTATTTTTTATATTTATTTCTAACTACAGCCAGTAATAATACAGAAAATGAAATAATAATAATCATCACTTATAAAATTTACTGTACAGAAATTGAACGCCCCTGATTGCGTCTTCTCCGATGAGCCAACAGCCATGACTTCCTCAACCTGTAGCTTTTCCAAGCATTTCCGCCGGCCATCAGGCCACCTCCCTGGAAGACCACCTCCACCTCCGTTGATGTGGTGGCTATCGTCGGGCGGCGGCACGGCCGCCAGAGAGGTCGTTTCCAGCGAACTCACAACTCCAAATTTCCATGGAAAAATCTGAAAATCTCACATGGGATCGGTCTCAATTGAGCCCGATGTCTCTCCTATTTGATCTAGGATACTAGCACAAGGGGAGAGGAGGAGAAGTGGACCTTGATTGGAGCCCGACGACGATGGCGGCGGTGGTCGGCCATGGCTTTTCCCCTCTCCGGTGAGCTTGCCCGATCCCTCAATTCTCCACAAAAACATTCGATCCAATATATTATTTCGACTGTCATCCATCTTTTGAAGCTAATGGTGGAGTTGGATTTGAGAATGGGCGGTTGTACAGGGGGGATTTGAGGGGAATAAAATTCGGCCATGCCATTACTGGCCATTAATGGTGAATTCGGCCAACTGAAATCTCATCAACTCCAGCCACCATATGGCCTGGAGAAACTCCAAACCTTCTTGTAACAGTCAGGGTAGATGAATCCCCATCAATTGGGGGGCCTTTGGCCTCCCTTGGCCATGAATGTCATTACTCCCTCTCTTTCTCTCTCCACCATTTTTGGGGAAAATGGGGGTTTCTCTCTCCTGGCCAAATTTCTTGAAATTGAATGGAAATTTCAGTAACTCCCAACCCCATTAGCTAGTGGAACACTTCAATTGGGTCTAGCCCAAGTGGATTGGGCTTGATTAGGTCAAAATATATCATTTTGACCTAAATTTAGGGTGGAGTTGACTTTGGTCAATTTGATCATTTGGGTTGACCCCAATGGGTAGATAGTGACCCATGGGCCTCCCCTAAGGGTTAGGAAGGTCTAGGTAAGGTCAATTTGGCAAGGTGCAGGTCAATTGACCCACAATAGGGCAATTTGACCAAAACAGGGCTAGAGTTGACTTTGGTCAAATTGGCCAAATTGGTGGCCCCATGGTGGGACCTTTTGGTCCATTGGGTCCCCAATGTCCTTATAATGGTAGGGGCAATGTCAATTTGGCATGGTGAAAGCCAATTGACCCTAATTAGGCTACTTTGACCTATTTAGGGTTAATGTTGACTTTGGTCATCTTGGCCTCTTTGGTTGACCTCAATGGGTCCTTGGTGCTCTAAGGGAACCCCTAAAGTGTTAGGTATGCTATGGTGGGGTCAAAGGGTCAAGGTGAGGCTCTAAAGTCTAACCCTAAGCTTGGTAACTAGAAATTGATATTTACAGACCAAGGTGCTCTTCCCCTTCAAGCCTAAGGCCAAGTGGTCTCTTCAAGCTTCCTAGGGTTTTGTCATGACCTAGTCATGACAAAACCACTCAAGTGGTCTAGTTATTTGGGGGATGTTACATAGGGCATGTTAGAAGGCCTGAGTTGTAGGACTTTACTGAAAGTCTGAGGTAGGGTATATGAAGACCTGAGCTGTATGATTTCTGAGGAAATCTAAGTTGTAGGATTTCTTAGGAAATCTGAGTTGTATGATCCTTGCTGGGGATCTGAGTTGTAGGAGTGCTTGCACTCTGAGGTAGGGTTGTTGCTGGCACCTAAGGTAGGATTCCATGAGGGAATTTGAGGTAGGGTACTTGCTGAGTTCCTGAGCTGTTAGATCTGAGATTTTGGAGGAGTTGGAAAAGTCTAGCACACTTTTAGATAGGTGAAGGGGGACAGTGGAGTACGCATACTGGGGAACCTCTATAAATCTTTTTGTGCTTTCTGTGGTGTGTTTTTTGTTGCAATCTTTCAAGCCAAATTATTCATAAATCTCTAAAAGACAAACATTTTAAAACACCAATTCACCCCCACCCCCTCTAGGTGATTAGACCACACCATAGACTTTCAGAGGAGAATCGAGCTCTGTTGAAAGAGATCATCTTGGAGCTCAAGAGTGGTGGTCGGTAAAGGATCCATAGGCAACAACCCATTCTCAAGATCGATTAACGATTTATTTCTCCTCCCCTCCTCTTGTGCTAGATCTACAGATCAATTAGGAAGGAATCCGAGTTTTGTTGAGCTCGGATCCATAGGATTCAAGTGAGGATTCCATCTCAAATTTTTCCTCCCAAAATCCATATTCTGGTTGTTTCCGGCCGGCAAAGGCCCACCTTTCGGTATCCCCCACCTCGACGGAGGTGGTGGTGGTGGTGGACGGCCGTGGAGATGCAAGGGTCGCCAGGAAATCAGCCCTTAAACCAGCCCAGGACGGTCTAATATAAGTCGTTGGTTGGAGGTAGGAGATGACCTGATGCGCTCAATTCTTGCTTCAAGATTCGTGTTGATTTGATTCTACACACAATAGTTTATATTTAATGAAAATACAAATCTGTCACACTAAGGACAGTGATTTCACACTGATATTTGAGCACATTAGGTGTCGATTCAGCTTATATGGTAAACATCAATTTTGTATCCCTTGGTCTGGGATTTCCAATGAGCTTTAGATCACCCTCTTTGGTGCCATATATCCCCCAGAATCCATGTTCTAGTGAAGGGTGTCCTAAAGGTGACCTAGACACTAATCTGTGAATTCCTTGCTCTTGGATAATTGAATAGACCTGAAATTTTGGTCAGACATGAGTGGTAGCTGGATAGACCTTCTGCCCAAAAATCAGGATTTTTGGAGAATATTTTTCTATAGTTTATGTAAATATTTAATTATGCATGTGTAGGTAAAATACATGGTTAAATGACTTCAAAAATACCCAAAACTTTGGTAGGTTGTATTTAGGTCATTAAATGTCCCTGGTAAAAATTTGGGACCATTTGGCATTCTTCATGTGGATGTATTCCATTTGCAAGATTTGTATATATTGGGAAATGATGTGCATATAGCACAAAATGCAATTGTGTATTTTTCCCAAATTACTTACTGCATGTCAATGAAACTTTGGCCATTATTATATTATGAAGAAATGTATCACCTCTAGAGAAATTAGAAATTTTTGATATGTTTTTCCTATATTTGAATTAATTATTAATTGTTTCACATATAGAATATATTGAAATAAATGTGACTAAGCAAACTAGGAAAAATTCAAATGTCTGTCATATCTGTGATTAGGTCATAACAAACCTCCGAGAATTTATGGAGAATTTTTTAGGACCATTTTCTCAGAATATTGTACTTATTTGTATTTACCTCACATGTGAATATATGAAATGATCATTGTTAGATTAATTTGGAAAATTCCAATCTTTTGGATAGACACTTTATAGAGTAATATTTATCTCTGGAAATTTATTTTGAATTTTTGGAAGAGAATTTTATATAGTTCATATGTAAATGTTGAATTGTTACACTTAGGAATTTATGAAATATTATGATGATACTATTATTGGAAAATTGCAAATCTCTGTTTAACACAATTTTGAATCACGACGAACCATTGGAAATTTACTTGGAATTTTTTGAAGAGAATTTTATATAGTTCATGTGTAAATGTTGAATTGTCACACTCAGGCATCTATGAAATAATATGATTATAATATTATTGGAAAACTGCAAATCTCTGTTAAACGCTATTTTGAATCATGACAAACCTCTGAAAATTTACTTGCAATTTTTTTTGAAGAGAATGTTATATAGTTCATGTGTAAATGTTGAATTGTCACACTTGGGGATCTATGAAATAATATGATTATAATATTATTGGAAACTTGCAGATCTCTATTATACACTATTTTGAATCATCACAAATCTCTGAAAATTTACTTGGAATATTTGAGCATCAAATTTATATACTTCATGTTCAATATTGGATATTGTCTCATAATTAATGAAATTAATTATTAGTCCCAAATTAAATTGAAAATCCTTGAATTTAAGCTATACCACATCTAATGTCATGTTGAACCTTTGGAATTAATTTTAAGTACACTGGTCTTGAAATTATGATGGTCCCTTCATAAATGACACGATTAGTAATATTAGTGCATGTGGTCTGCATATAGAAAAAAATAATTCTAGAGATTTGACCACTATTATTACCTTGGATATAGATGAAAATTGACATATGACAGTAGGACTACATTTTACTAGCTACAAAAGTTTATAGAAGTTTTGGAGCACAAATGTTTTATAGTTTGAATTAAAATACGATTTATGTCACATTCATGTAATAATGATATTTAAGGAGTCAAACACTTTGGAAAATTACAATTTTCTGACACACTCTCATTTTGATAATATTACATCTCTAGTTTAAATTTTGGAGCATATAGATAAGTTTTGATGGGATTCATACATAGGTCATAATCTATAAGGATTGAAAGTGAGCAGCGTTTAACAAAATGATTACTAGTGAGTAAACCTGAGGACAAACCTAGGGCTTGGTTATAATGTAGTTACAGCATGTTTGGAAGTTGTTAAACTATTGATTGGAGTTTTAAGGCAATTAGTCAAGGAATGATGAGCTATAGGTCACATGGACGCTACGGGGAGTGGTTAGCATTGGAGTTCAAAGTGATAGATCAACTCTCCCCTAAAAGAGTTATAAATCTATCTTAGGATAAAAAGCGTAACCTTAAGAAAAGGGTATAAAAGAAAGGTAGCCACTAATAAAAGTAAATATCTTGAGAAAAGGATGTTTGGGGTTCAACCCATCATACTTCCTAGTACCGCTGTGATTGGTTCACTGTGCACACCTCGGGAAGTCGAAGATTCACCTCAAATCTCTAAGTATAACTACACACTAAGTAAGATTGCATTAAGTAGGTGAATAACGGTACTGGTAAACCATCACGTGTTAAGGGATGGGATTTGTTGTGGGGGATTGGTTAGTCCTGTGAGATGGAGGCTCGGTGTGTTGTTTATATGGAGGACTGGTTAGTCCTGCGAGCTGGAGGCTCGGATGGTTGAGGTGATACATTGCATATGCATATGATGTGGCGTCTCTTCGGTATAGGTTCGGCCAGCACAAAGATGGAGGTACGTTGACTCTGGTGGGGTGTAGTGGTTTAGAGGGCCAGTTGGTTGTTTTTACTGCGGTCTGGAAGGACAATCCCTAAAAACCTACACTCGGCCATAAAAGACTAGTGGTTTTATAGTAAGAGTACGCAAGACTCTAAGGTGTGTATAAGAAGCATACATAAGGTCTAGGCCTGTTAGTGTGCCTACCCGCCTAGGAGTTGAGATGCCTGCTCCACTACCTCCATAGCCATGACGGTGGTACCTAAGAGCTAGGTTGCTACCTCCGAATAGCAGGAACTAAATATTTGTGTGCACAAAGTCGTGTGGGTGAGTTGAACTTGGATGAAGCATGGAACAATACATTGCATTGCATAGCATATCATACATACCTTGCAGATCCTCATCATATAAATTAGTATGAGCAATTTTATATGATGAGTTACTTTATAATTGGAAACCTTAACTTATAACTATGCATGAGCATTCATATAAGTTAAGGTACGTTTCTGTGATAGTAGCTTTGTTCATACTTTACTTTACCTTACTTTGTTGCGTTGCACTTTACTTACTTCTACTCTTTACTATTGCTCTAACTTATAGAACTGCTAACGTAGATTCATTTAATGTTGTAGCACTTTTCATATATATACTTGCTAGTTAGAGTCATGTCACCTATTTGTACTTCTGCTTTTGGTGTCCTCCTTTTCCATCCTCCCGCCCGGTGCCTAGGAGTCGCGGGGGAGGCGAGGACAAATTGACTTAGTCTTTTTGACTAACGGTCGGATGTGGCCATAACAACCAGGAGCGCATGGAGTAGGAGCAGCAGCAGCAGCCCAGGGAGATAGAGCATGAGGATCCATTGCAGCGCACTACTACCATACACCCTCATATTCTTGTAAGTTTTTGATAGCTTCCGCATGCTGTAGAGCGAGATAGTGTTTTGTACTTTTCATTTGGACATGTACAAGGCATAAGCCCTTACTCACTTTTCTTGTACTCATTGATGGATATTGTATCTTCATTTTGATTATATATATATATTGTGTGATTATGGACTTGATATGATAATCTTGCTTCTATTCTCATGTTGGCCTGGATGACCGAGCTTGCCGACAACATCGGTGTCTTGTGGTGGCGAGTAATCTGTGCATTGGTGCCACTGTAAGGCGGCAGTTCTAGGCATATGGCTCCCCCGGACAGATAATACGGTTCAAGTTGTTTGGGAAAAAGGATTCTTACATATATACATATATTATATATCATTATCCACATATGGATAATAAACTAAAATACACTAAGGCAAAATATGTACAAATCCATTTCATTTTTAACTACCAAATCATTCTTTTTAGGTGGTGGCATATGGCAATATCGAGCAATGTGGCCAACCTTGCCACACTTATAACATATAAGAGGAACTAACTTCTTCTTGCCATAATGTTGGCATGAGTCCTCAGATATAGACTCTCCATGACCTCTTAGCTCATGAGCTCATAATCAATTTAAATGAGAAGTAAGAAATTTCTATCCTTCAATGATTTCTTATGTATGTTGTTGATCTCTATGGACAATCGGTTCTAAATAACGAGCTGACAAAAGTAGCATCTTGAAGCCCAAGGTCTTAGCTTCATATATATGGGATCTCCAGTTGTCCTGCAACCCATAGAATAAAAACAGTGTTATTTCTTCATCGACAATAACAATATCACCCGCAAAGTAATTCAAACATAAGAACTCTTGGAGATATGACTCCATGAAGAGCTTCTTTTACCTCAGGATCAAAAAATATTCTCGCAATTATACCGTTCTTGAAATGGGGTAGAAAAATCATCTGAACTATAAGTTATGGGATTGGTCTAATCTTCACCTAGAGTGGGGGTGTGAATAGGCGATGTCATCTTTTTTATAAACTTAATGCATAATAAAGAAAGTAAACACAACAAACACACAATCACAGAAAATTCACAGCAGAAACAAAGAAAGCTATAGTGGTTCCCCAATCTTTGGTATGTCCACTTTACCCCTCCTCCTATCTAGTAGTGAGCAAGCCTCGACAAACTCCAACAAAAACTCAGATCTTACAACTCAGAGACCACGTCTCTTATCTCAGAGGTACTGACTAACCTCCTACCTCAGGTCACTATGACCCTACCTCAGAAGCACTGACTCGCCTCTTACCTCAGATCCACAACTCAAATACCAAGTATCCTACCTCAGAGGTACTGACTGGCCTCTGACCTCAAGTCACACATGACCATACAGCTCAAACCACACAGGACCCTACACCTCAGATTCCACAAAGGAATCCTAAAGCTCGGATCTCAGAGAGATCCTACAGTTACATAAGTTTTTGATACAAAACCTTTCTATAGACTCAGAATGATAGATCTTGATAAATCTGGAGTCTTCTTGAAGCCTGATGTGGATTGGCTTCAACCTTGATCTTCTTGCCGTTAGATGATTGAGCTTTGAGAAGTTCATCAAGATGAATCGATTTCTTACTTCTGGAGAAAGAAAGATTAGTTTCAAAGAATATCTTCTCCGATCTTGAGCTTCCTGATGAACAACCCTTTCAAGAAGTTGACGACGAAAAAAGCTCATGTTTTCAAAGGTATCGATTAAGGTTTTCTATTCACGACTTCTTCTATTTATAAGACCAAGATCCTTAATGGTCGAATCTCGGATTGACTTTATGTCAGAAAACTCTTTCCTTAAAGGACAAATCTTATTGGCCCATTCGACGACAATAATCTTTGAATTTCTGCATCTTGAACTGTCTCGATGACATTTCATTTCTTCTCGACGATACTTGTGATCTACAAGACGATATTTGAGTTCAACACAACCACTATTTTCTAGTTGAATGAATAAGCTTATCAACATGATTTCTGAGTTCAACACGACCATTGTCTTCAAGCCGAATGTTAAGCTTATCAAGACGACATTTTAGCTTGTTAAGACGATAAGACTTAACACTTAGATCTGAGCAGTGTCTTGGCAATAGGGGAGTCATATCTAGAAGATATGGAGTTAAGTTATTCTCAACTCAATAAACTTCTGAATTATCGTGTAGGCTCCTCGACGATATTTTACTTATCCTTGACGACAATTGACATAACCTCAACGATAAAGAACATGAAAAATTCCACCTTCATGAAGAGCTTCCAAACATCTTGTTGATCTTCCTCAAGACGATATGAGTATAATTGATCCTTGTCAAAACAATATCGTCTTGGATTGTGTATTACCAAGACGATATTTAGAGCTTGGGTTGTTTCTTATAATCAAGAAAATTTGATACTTTAGCTGAGAGTCTACAAGACGATATCGTCTTGAAGCTTAAGTTCATTAAGCCGATATCGATATCTTTACAAGATGATATTTGTAACTCTCCAAGACGATATGACTTGGGACAATTTTTGATCATTCTGAATTCAGATCATTTGCTATATCCAACTTGTTATACATTTATTTCTGATGTTTATGAGTGAGTGACAAGTCTAATATAGTCTAGATCTTAAGTCGACATGGTATTTTGCACAAAGAGGGATTACATTGGAAAAACTATATCTGATGACACTAAGTCTAGCCCTACGCTAGGCTTACACTATCTAATACCTAAAAATAACATACTAGACACATGCATCAAATACAAAATGTGTTTATCCTTGACTTGAGTACTTCTTCAAATCAGGAACAGTGAGGGAAAGCTTCACAACATAAACTAAACAAAGCTAAAGGTCGTCTAGCTAAATGCCCCACATACTATTCTCGCCACCAAATCTTTGCATGTATAATTAGCAGGAAGGGTGCGAACAAAACCATCATCTCCTAAGGTAACTCTAATGTAATCAACAAATCTTTAAGCCAATCTAACAAATCCTCTGCATAGGTAGGTGATCCAACACTTGTAACTAAGGGTGGGTTGCATATCATGTTGGATCGTGAGGCGCCCTTAGAGGGGGGGCGGGGTGAATAAGATTTTGTAAAACTTGATCATTTAATATAAAACTTTTGTTGTTTTTCTGTAAATCAACTTTAACTCAAAACTTAAGAGGAGTGAATCAATTTAAAACAAACCAAAGAGAACATGATTTTCATTATGATTTAAGATTACAAAATATGTGATTTCTATAATGCTAGAAATCGAAGGCGAAATAGGAAATCTTCTTTTTGTTCCTATACCGACTCTTCTCACCAAGAACCGGTTGGCTTTAGCCGATCTTCCCCAGATCCGGCCTCAAGCCGCTCTAGCCTTTCTATAACCAGAAAAGGCCTTGAGCACCCCCTAGATCTACTTCCTAGACCTAGTCGCCAACATAAGGCGAATCGCTCCCTAAGTCCTATGCAGACCTAGTCGCCAAAACGAGGCGAATTTACTACCAAGAAAATGATAAAAGTTTACAAAATATTTGAACACATAAACTAAAACTCCTTATGAAAATTTCTGGAGATGGCGAAGGCCGCTGAATGTTCTTGAAATTGAAGCGCGCATTCTTCGCATTGAGTAAGCGTTGATCCGGTTCTCCTTGAATACTTTGCTCGAATATGTGTGGGAATTGAAGTTCTGGAAAATACGTCTCTGATTGAGTTTCTGGAGTGCTGGAGTAAGGGTCAAATCAATCGGTAGTCAAAGACGACGAAGCCATCCAATTTATAGACTTTGAGCTAACACCGGCGTTAAGTTCTAACGTCAGGTGTTGACCATGTATAACAACATATTGATGGCTCGGATCTTCAGAAGAGGAAGGAGATTCTGCACTTTAGGAATTGTTTTATTTTAGGCAATACTAACGCCGGCGTTAAGGCTAACACAGGCGTTGGGCAAATCATTCCTAAAGTTCCTTCTGTAATCACGGTTGCTTCCTCCTTGCCATAATCACCGATCGATAACGCTGACGTTAAGTACTAACGCCTGACATTGAGTCTCTCTCTTTTTATTCAGTCGGTAAGTCATCCCGTCGATCAGCATCCCATCCCGTCGATCGGCAGACCGTCCCGCCGATCGCTAACGCCTAGCGTTAAGACCTAACGCCTAGCATTAAGACCTAACACCTGGCGTTAGACATCTTTCAATCCTTATGCTTGTGGATAGTGTCAGACCAGTATTGCAGCAACCTGGTGTCATATTTGTCCAAACCTGCATGCTAAAAACACAATGTCAAACAAGATCAAATACAAGTAGGATTTGTTATTCTCAAATTAAAGGGATGTGGAAAACCATGTTCCAACAATCTCCCCCTTTTGATAATAACAAATCCAATAGAGATAAATCAAAATCATATATAGGATATGTGTTTTTAGAAGGATATATGACACAATGTAATCATAGAGATAATAATAAGAGTTATAGTTCTTTTAACATTGTGCTCCCCCTACATAAGTGCTCCCCCTTAGTGTATGCACCCATAGACTAGATTCATGCTCCCCCTTAATCTAGTGAATCCTACTCATGATTTATCAATTTATTCTCCCTCTTTTGTTATTAACAAAAGAGGGTGGAGTGTAAAAAAAGAGAGGGCAAAAGGTAGAACATAACTAAGAGAGGAAGAAGAGATTTGTTTTTAACATAAGATAAATCGTGATCGAGCTAAGGGAGAGAGTGGCACAACGAAAAAAAATATATATGATAAGCGTGAAAGAACATCATTCAAAGATTATACCAAAGAAATGTAATCACTTGCTTTTTAAATTTATTTTAAGAGTGAGACTACTTGTTGAGAGAGATGCAATTTTGTTTGACAAAGCACAAGTGAAAACAAACTGTAGAAATAAGCATGAGAACACATGGTATAAGGATACATGATCAAATAGGAATGCGGAAAGATAGAACAAAGTTATTAAGATTAATATTTTTGTAATAGTTTGACTATTTCAACAATATATTTTGACTCTTCACATTTGAGCATTTTAACTTTGAAAATTTTCATAACACATAGGCAAGCATGAATCAACATATTCATAAAGATAATAACTACAATGTAACCAATTCGTATTTCAAGTAAAGAAAATATTATAGAAATCATGCATTGCAATCAAGTGCTTTTACTGAAGTTTTGAGAGAATTATGTAAATTTGCTTTAGGATCCAATTCTCATGAGTAGAAGCTTTATGAAAATCAATGATGTGTGTATACGGTGTTTTGATAAAAGTATACAAGTGAAATAATCAAAACACATGTCATATGTAATGAAATAGTAACAGCAACATTAAGAATGCAATCTTATAATTACTTTCACACATCATATTTCAAATGAAATTTCAAAGCACAAAACATAAGTACACTACCAAGGTGCTTAACCAATAAAATGCTCATTAAGACTTATCAGGGAGCGAAGTATTGTTTGGGGGATCACATAAGCATTTGTATATAAATTTTATTTTAATGATCCGGTGTACAAATAGAAGTGAGAAAAAGAGATATGTTTGCAGAAGAAACTTTACAATTCTTTCCAAGATGCTCAACCTCACAATGCTCATTAAGACTTATCAGGAGGGTGAGTAGTGCTTGGTGGAGTTATCTTTGGCATATTATTAATTGAGTTTTTTAGGCCAAAAGTCTCTGAATTCACTTGTTGTTGCAAACATGTATAATTTTGAAGTAACATTTCTATGTGTGCACGAAATTTATTTTTAAAAGACGGTGTAGGTAATTTAGACATACAACTTAATGAGTTAAAACTATTGCACTGCATAAACATGCAAGACTAAGATTATGAACACATGTAGATTATCAAAATAGTGAGTGTATGAATTATTGATAAACAAAAAATATTACTCATACTTAGAGGCATGCTAGGCAATCATACACAATTATCTATAGACTATTTCATTGCACATAATCAGATTAAGGTCAAGGCATTACCAAAACAATGTTTAGAAAATTTGAATTTAAATTTGACATTGAATAAAAAATCCTTGTGAGTATGCTAAAATCAATTTTGACCATTGGAAACAAAAAATAACAAAGATGTTTGCTCATGTGAAGTTTTATAGTCAAACCATAATTTTTGTAAAGAGTTAAAGCAAAACAAATAACAAAAACATATTTTTGATCATTTTGAATTTTTTTTGTATTTTGGAAAAAAACAACAACATTAATAACAAAATATTTTGAAATCAAACAAAAATAAACTGAGAAAAATCAATAGAAAAATACCAGAAATATTCTAGTGAAAGCAGAATTTTGATTTGGAGAAAAAGGGCTAACGCCTGGCGTTACGTAGTTAACGCCGAAACAGTACTCGATTTTTGAGGTTTTTGAAAAAAAAAATTCTTTGGAATAGGGAGTATGTACATAGGCCTTCTTAGGGTAGAAATTTCAGAAAAAGTCGATATGTTTAGAAGGCTTATTTAAGCATATTTTGGTGGTTTTAAAATATTTTTTATCTTTTATACTTTAAAAAATATATATAATTTTTTTTATTTGGAAGGAGACATATATAGCATGTGGTGATTTTCAATTTGTTATATCTAAGACTCCTAATTCTAGTCTAAGTAGAGCAAAGCGGGAATCCGGTAAAGGTTTGGTAAAGATGTCTGCAAGTTGTGATTCAGTTCCAATAAAGTTTACATGAACATGTTCCTTTTTTATATTATCCATAATGAAATGATATCTAACGTCTATGTGTTTGGATCTTGAGTGATGAAAGGGGTTGTTGGTTAAGTCAATGGCACTCTTGTTGACACACTTTAGTTCTATGTTGGTTAGATGAACTCTGAAGTCTTCTAATGTTTGAGTCATCCATAAGGCTTGGGCACAACAGCTTCCTAGTGCAATATATTCCGCCTCGGTGGTGGAGAGGGCAGCAGAATTTTGTTTTCTACTTGACCATGCAACTAGAGAAGGACCTAAGAAATGACATGTGTCACTAGTGCTTTTTCTATCTAAAGAACAACCCGCATAATCGGAATCGGAATACCCATGTAATAAAAAGGAATCATTCGTTGCATACATAAGTCCTAATTTAGGTGTGCCAATTAGATATCTAAAATTTCGTTTTACCGCTTTTAAATGAGATTCTTTTGGGTTTTGCTTGGAATCTAGCGCATAGGCATACGACAAACAGAATGTTGGGTCTAGATGCACTAAGGTACAATAAGGATCCAATCATTCCTCTATACAAAGTTTGATCAATGGAAATTTCGGTTTCATCTTTTCCTAATTTTAGTGACGCGCTCATTGGAGTACTAGCTTGTTTTAAGTTTTCAAATCCAAATCATTTTAGCATATCATGTACGTATTTTGATTGACATATGAAGATTCCATCATTTCCTTGGGTTATTTGAAAACCTAGAAAATAAGTTAATTCACCAACTAGACTCATCTCAAATTCATTTTGCATTACTAGTACTACTTCATTACACAACTCTTCATTAATGGCTCCAAAAATAATATCATCAACATATATTTGTAAAATAATTATATCACTATCAATATGCTTAATGAAGAGTGTGTTGTTGGCACTGCCCATTTTATAACCGTGCTTTAATAAAAAAGATGTTAGTCATTCATACCATGCACGGGGCGCTTGTTTTAGACCACAAAGCGCCTTTTCTAATCTATAGACGTGATTTGGAAATTTTTCATCTATAAAACCGGGGGGTTGTTCTACATAGACTTCTTCTTTAATTATCCCGTTTAAGAAAGCATTTTTTACATCCATTTGAAATAATTTATATCTTTTATAACTTGCAAATGCAAGAAAAATTCTAATTGATTCAAGGCGAGCTAAGGGTGCAAATATTTCATCAAAGTCTACCCCCTCGATTTCAGAATAACCTTGTGCTACCAATCTAGCTTTGTTCCTAGTGATCCTAGACTCACCATCTAATTTATTTTTAAATATCCATTTTACACCTATGACCGGGTGATTAGATGGTCTTTCAACAAGTTTCCAAACCCTATTGCGCTCAAATTGATTTAATTCTTCATTCATAGCAATAAACCAAAATTCATCATTTAAAGCCGTAGAAATGTTTTTGGGTTCAATTTCGGAAACAAAACCTAAATTGGAAAAAGATTCATTAAAGGCAGAACGTGTAGTTACCCCTCTTGACGGTTCACCAATGACAAGATCCCTTTGATGATCTCTTGTGAATCTAAGCTCGCTTGGATGCACGAAATCTTCTTGCACCAGCTCTACTTCTTTGTCCTTTCCAAGTGGTTGATCGTCATCAAGCTCCAAATGTGAAGGGGGTTCATCTTCTTTTCCTGTAATATTAGTATCTACACAAGGCACAAGTTCATCAAACTTAACATGAATAGATTCTTCAACCTTTTTAAATTTTTTATTATATATCCTATATGCCTTGCTAGTTGATGAGTACCCAAGAAAGATTCCTTCATCGCATTTCTCATCGAATTTAGCTAATGCATCTTTGGTATTTAAAATAAAGCGTTTACATCCAAAAACATGAAAGTACGATACATTAGATTTCTCTTGGTAATATAATTCGTATGGAGTTAATTTCAAAATAGGGTGAAGCATGATACGATTTATAACATAACAATATGTATTTACCGCTTCAGCCCAAAAAGATCTAGGCAACCCATACTCGGATAGCATAGTGCGTGTGAGTTCCTGAAGGGTTATATTTTTCCTCTCCACCACACCATTTTGTTGGGGGGTGCGTGGAGCGAAAAATTCGTGTTTAATGCCTAGATTATTGCAGAAAGTGGTGAAACTATAATTTTCAAATTCCCCTCCATGATCCGACCTTATGCATTTTACATTTTAGTGTCTAATTCATTTTGAATGCGATTACAAAGTTCTAAAAATTCAGAAAATGCATCGGATTTGGAGGTAAGAAATAAAGTCCAAGTGAATCTTGAAAAATCGTCAATTAATACAAAATTATACTTTTTACCACATAGGCTACAAGTGCCAATTGGCCCAAAAAGGTCCATGTGAATTAGTTGCAATGGTCTTGAGGTGGATACTTCAATTAAAATTTTAAACGATGTTTTTGAAAATTTTCCTTTTTGGCATGGTGAGCATAATGAAGAAAGGTTTCCATTTAGGATTGGCAATCCTCAAATAATTTTATTTTTTGATAATTTCAAAATCAACTTGGTGCTAGAGTGACCAAGACGCCTATGCCATAATTCAAGTTCTTCATTTTTAGATATAAGACATTTAAGAGATGCATGTGATAGATCATGAAATGCTATTAAATAAACGTTATGAATTCTTGGTGCAGTGAGTACTATATTATTAGACTTAGGATCAATGATTTTGCACAAATTAGTAGAAGACTCAAATAACACATTAAGGCTTTTATCGCATAATTGACTAATAGAGATTAAGTTATGTTTTAAGCCTTCTACAAACAAGACATTATTAAGAGAGAAAGAGTCGTTGCCCACTGTATCGGTGCCCAATATTCTTCCTTTTCCATTGTCACCAAACGTCACGGTTCCTCCATTTTTTTTTGTGAGGCTAAGGAATTTTGCTTTATTGCTCGTCATGTGCTTGGAGCAACCTGAGTCCAAGTACCACATGTCTTCTTTGTCCTTAACCTGCCAACATACCTAAGAAGAAAAAGTTAGTGAAGATCCGGATACCCAAGAGGTTCCTCTCATAATATAGGTGGAGACCTTAGGTACCCAGATTTGCTTAAGGGTGCACTTTCCCTTCTTCCTGCAAGAGTCAGTGGTGTGCCCAAAAATTAAACAATTGGCACAAGCAACAAAAGGGGGTGAGACCTTTTTCAGAGACTGTTGTTGACCCTTGCTGGTACACACAGAGGTAGAGGGAGTGAAGGAAATATTTTTATGAAAAGATTTTTTATTTCTGGGAGCAGAGCTAACGCCAGCGTTAGTAGTCAACGCTGGGTGGTAGGTTTCGTAGACATATCCCAGCCTAAACTTAGTAGATCCATGGCACTGGTTGCCCAAAATCATATCCAGCGATTTTTGGCCAACCCCAAATTTGTTTATTGCCACATTAAGATCATTTATTCAGGCTTTAAGGCAAAGTTTTCACTTACTAAATTTCCACATCTCTTTGCAAAATATTTCTTTTAATTTTCAATTTGGGAAAGAGATATTTTCAAACTTCTTTCTAAGTCTCCCTTTTCTTTCATGAGTGATTCGATGTTGAAGAGAGCCTTAGAAAGATCGTTTTCAAGTTCCTTTGCCTTTGTAAAATCATTGTCATTCTTTTGGCATGACATTATTTCTTTATTTAATTTTTTGATTTTGTTTTAAAAGGATTTTATTTTCAGTTTTAAGAAGATCAAGATCATTTAAATTTCTTCCAAACGATTTGCACGTTTTTAAATATTCAACATAAAGATCATCATAAGTAGAAGGGATTACCTCGGTGTCGCTTTGGACACTGCACTTGTCATCAGTAGATTCTTGGTGCTTTCCCATGAGGCACAAGTTTGCCTCATCATCCTCACTTGAGCTTGATTCGCTTGAGCATCCGGATGAAGAATCATCCCATGTTGCCGCCTTCAAGACCTTCTTCTTCTCCTTTCCTTTATGTAGCTTTTCTTTTTGTTCCTTCAGGTATTTTGGACATTGGCTTCTTATATGCCCGGTCTTCCTGCAGTGGAAGCACTCAGGAGGAGGTCGCTCTTCATCTTCGTCGCTTGATTTTTCCTTTTTCTCCTTTTTGGAAGAAGCTCCTTTTCGAAAGTACTTACGGAACGTATTTCTTCTCTGGATTCTTCATGAACTTTGTGAAATTTTTTACAAAGAGACTCTCCTCGTCATCTTCATCATCATCGTCCTCTTTTCTTGACTTTAGTGCCAAGGCTTTCTTCTTTGGCTCCTTATTGTATTCTTCATCTTGAATGTTGAGTTCGACCTCATGGGTTTTGAGATTCCCAATGAGGCTCTCAATCTGGAGCCACCTTAGATCATGCGATTCGGAGATTGCAGTCACCTTTGGATTGAACTTTGGAGGAAGAGACCGGAGGATCTTTCGCACCAAATCACCATTGGAGAAAGTTTTTCCAAGAATCTTTGAGGCGTTGACAATCTTGGTGAAGCGAGTATACATTGAGTCGACGTCCTCATTCGGATCCATCCTGAACCTTTCAAATTTTGATTCCAGTTGGAATAGCTTTGAGTCTTTGACCTGCGAGGTACCTTCATGAGTTATTTCAAACAAATTCCAAATGTCATAAGCAGTTTCATAAGCACAAACTTTATTAAATTCAGTCCAATCTAATGCGAAAAATAAAGCATTCATGGCTTTAGCATTATTTTTACATTTATTTTTATCTCCATCATCCCACCTATCCTTAGGCTTTTCCATGGTTACTTCTCCAACAATATAAGTAGGAGTCGTATACGGTGTTTCAAAACTAGCCCAGACATCTATATCTAAATTGATTAGAAAATAACGCATGTGTGTTCTCCAATAATTGTAGTCAGTTCCGGTGAAAAGTGGAGGTCTACTTATTCCTTGCCCTTCATGAAAAGCGAGATCACGAGACGCCATTATTCTCGGTTGTTAGATCGATTTGGAATAACCAAGCTCTGATACCACTTGTTGGATCGTGAGGCGCCCTTAGAGGGGGTGGGGGGTGAATAAGAGTTTTTAAAACTTGATTATTCAATATAAAACTTTTATTGTTTATCTTTAAATCAACTTTAACTCAAAACTTAAGAGGAGTGAACCAATTCAAAACAAACCAAAAAGAACATGATTTTCATTATGATTTAAGATTACAAAATATGTGATTTCTATAACGCTAGAAATCGAAGGTGAAATATGAAATCTTCTTTTTGTTTTCTATACCGACTCTTCTCACCAAGAACCGATTGGCTTTAGCCAATCTTCACCAGATCCGGCCTCAAGCCGCTCTAGCCTTTCTATACCAAGAAAAGGCCTCGAGCACCCCATAGATCTACTTCCTAGACCTAGTCGCCAACACGAGGCTAATTGCTCCCTAAGTCCTACCCAGACCTAGTCACCAACACGAGGCAAATTTACTACCAAGAAAATGATAAAAGGTTACAAAATATTTGAACACAAACTAAAACTCCCTATGAAAATTCTGGAGATGGCGAAGGCCGCTGAATGTTCTTGAAGTCGAAGCGCGCGTTCTTCACGTTGAGTAAGCATTGATCCGATTCGGGACGGAGTGGAAGAAGGGAGGAGATTCTCGAACCATTAATGAAACCTGCCAGTTATTTTCTTTATTATGGACTCAAATCAAAAGTAAAAAAAATTTCGAATCGTAGATTTTCTCTCCTCCACCGAGGAGCCGTTCGCAGCGAGAAGCAAGGGATGTCGTGAACGGTGGGAGGCGCGAAGCGAAAGATAATTGACCTATTCATATCGCTATCGCTCGCCTTCGCTACTTTAGTTTAGATTAGATGACTCTTCGCTCGCCATCGCCTAACGGCTCATCGACCATCGCTCGCCTGCACACTCCAACCATTCCATGAATGAAAAGAACTGAAATACATGCGGGAATAAGGACAGAACCGGAAGGGTCAAGGGTCGGTTCGTACCGTTCGCCTATCGGAAAGTGAAAAATGAGTCACGGATAAAGGCGAGGGTCTCCCCTCATCCGGCTCTCTACAGGGGAATCTCCACTCACTGCTTCCCCTAATATCCTCCCTTTACCACATCATGGGGGTTTATAGGAGATCCCAGAGGCTCGCTCAGAAAGGCTGCGCATACCTTTTGACTTCACTCTACTCTAGTAGTCACTATTGGCTTCTTCTTTGACTCTCACTTCGTTCAGAGAGGGCTCGTGTCAGGGAGTAGTCAGCTAGTTTTCATCTTCTTTAGCTGTACGAGAACTCAGAAGTCTTGTCCTGGCCGGTGTGCCTGAACTTCCAGAGTGACTCTCGGGCGACCCATGCAATCTTGCATGGAAGTTGCGACCCTTGACCTCTACCTCGAAGAGCTGAGTCGCGATAGCGACGAAGAGCGGTGAAGAAAGAGAGGCGAAGTCAACATCTGTCCTTTTGCCATAAGCAACCGCTCCGATTTCCAAACCGCTTTCGATGCGAATCAGCTAGCTATTCTCCATAACTGGGGCTATCAGAGGCGTTCGCCACTGCCTTTGTAGGTTTCTAATTTACTATAGATTTGTTGAGAAACTCTAGCGTAGATAGATTTCATAGAATTCACATTAGAATAATCCACTCAAGGTATAGCTCTACCTATTGTAGTGAGAATATCCCCCCCATTATCCTGTTTGATAGACTTTTGAGGAGAAAATTGAACCCTTGAATTCTTTGCTCGAATATGTGCGGGAGTTGAAGTTCTGGAAAATACGTCTCTGATTGAGTTTCTGGAGTGCTGGAGTAAGGGTCAAATCAATCGGTAGTCAGAGATGACGAAGCCATCCAATTTATAGACTTTAAGCTAACGTCGGCGTTAAGTTCTAACGCCAGGCGTTGACAATGTATAGCAACATATTGATGGCTCGGATCTTCAGAAGAGAAAGGAGATTCTGCACTTTAGGACTTGTTTTATTTTAGGCAATACTAACGCCGGCGTTAAGGCTAACGCAGGCATTGGGCAAATCATTCCTAAATTTCCTCCTGCAATCACGGCTGCTTCCTCCTTGCCATAATTGTCGATCGATAACGCCAGCGTTAAGTACTAACGCCTGGCGTTGAGTCTCTCTCTCTCTCTTTTTATTCAGTCGACAAGCCATCTCATCGATCGGCATCCCATCCCATCAATCGGCAGACCGTCCTGACGATCGCTAACGCCTAGCGTTAAGACCTAACGCCTGGCGTTAGACATCTTTCAATCCTTCTGCTTGTGGAAAGTGTCAGACCAGTATTGCAGCAACCTGGTGTCATATCTGTCCAAACCTGCATGCTAAAAACACAATGGCAAACAAGATCAAATACAAGTAGGATTTGTTATTCTCAAATTAAAGGGATGCGGAAAGCGATGTTCCAACATATCAATCCTCAATATAATTGGCACCCAATAAAGACTCTCATACCACTTCTGGTGGTGATTGGTTAGAAACACTAGGATTTGGTGCTCCACATTAATGGCCACTTCCCAAAGGATTACTATATTTCACTCAATGATTGCAAAATTCACTTTAGAGGTTACTAAACTTCCCCAATGATTGCCAAATATCCACTAAGGATTTCTAAACCTCCCAAAAGATTGTTAAACTTCACTCTGGTACCAATTTGTAACACCCCACTTGTATACACCATATGATATAGGTCTGGCTAGGTCCCCACAACATATAGCTTCATCAAGTTGCACATTATAAGAATGTAACCAGCGTAACTCACATCTCAAAGTAATAATAACTACAAATGAAGCTCATTTAAAACCAACATAAACTAAACCAAAGCACCTAAAACCAGAGCATGTCCATAACTAAACTTTTCATAACCATTTAAAATTTCTACAAATGTCCATATGTAATACATTATAATAAAATTTACAAGCTTTACAACATTTAGGGCAAACAAGCTCATACATCAATTTATATTTGCAACATGAAAGAGAATCATCATCAAGTTTACCTTCTTTTGGTAGTAGCATGCACATAACCCTGCAACCATGACAAATAATTGATAAAATATGGGTAAGCAGGAGCTGACCACAAACTGTGTAACGAGTCACCATCTCCTTAGGCATCTTACCAGAGCCCAAGTAGTTATTCCATGTAAGTTTAGCATATCGCAATAACAACAAAAGAAAGCAGTAACAAGCAACTGGGTGAGGTGTCACAAGCATTATACACATTTTTCTTTGTTGAGCAGTAAATTAAAGGGGTCTTATTATGTAATCACAAGCTTGCTTAAGTATGACTTATCCATGCACATCTAATCCTAGTAGCATACTATCATGTCGTACGCTACCACCACACTCAATGCTCAACAAGTCCACAAACATCAAGACATTGAAACCCAGTTAAGTGAGTTCCTTAAACTAGATTCTATTACTCCAATTGGGTACTTCAACCCTTACCCATGACCAACATGCATACAAAAAGAGTACAATCATAGCACGCCAATAAAAGATTTTGAACCCAAAAAGGGGAAAAGCAAAAGCTCCTCATACAAAGGGTCTATAAACACAGAAAGGGGACAGGCAAAAGCTCCCCAAACAATTTAGAGAGGGTCCTTCCACTCTCTTCAAGTGCTCTCATGGCACCTCAAACCAGGAGAGGAAATATTCCACTCTCTATTCTAATGAGCATTTTCCTTAGGGGAGGAACATTCCACTCACCCATTGGCCTCTCCCAAGACACACAGGGGCCCTACTCATGCTGACCTTGCCTGGTGCGGTGAGGTGCAACATCAATTCTTATTGCTCATATCGCCCTAGTGTTGGACATCACACGCCAACCAAACATACATGATGCAAGAATGGTCTCCTATTCCCATATCACTCTTTTCTATGACTATGGATACCATCACAAAAGAAGTGGTATATTAAATACACATGGACACTTAGGCGACAACATTATTCATACTAATTCAAGGCAAACATAAGCACATCAAATGCAGGCCATGCCCACTCAAATCAACCCAAACCCATCATGGTCAGGATCTCGGAACATCATTCGTGCACAATAGAATCTAACATGTACATTTCATATTACCTTTTCAATAATTCCCACAAAAAGCATTATTTGTCATATGCCTAAACAAAGCATTTGATATCGTATATCAAATCCAATTCCAATCTGCAAAGGCACAATAGCATGATATATAGCCTTATCATGCATACCTACTATGCATCACATTAAATGCATCATATTCAACATATAGGAGATTATAGTCTTCCCTTTTTAAACACATGGACATTCTATCAATTCGTTGTCAGTTATCATGACAAGCATAAACATCTTTCACCTATTTACCAACTATTCTACATGTAAGACAATTCCATGCTCAATCACAAAATCATATGAGGATTAATAATCCTTCATAATATATATATCACATGAGCCACTATAGAAAATGGCATATCATAATTTTATACATTATCCAATACACAAACTACACAACTTTGCTAGTTTAACTCATCACCACCAATCATGGCAATTCTACACCAATGCTCACCGCCAATCATGGCATTTCCACAAAAATGCATCCAACACATAGACAATCCAAATGTCCTATTCTAAACCTTATCTAAGGGCTTAGTCTAGCCCTCATCCACACAATATTAACCACATATAATTTATTCAATAACATTCATATCATAACTGCCAATTCTCGTTATTATAGCTTCTCATGGACGTCTTTCCACTACCTCCTGCATTTCTGTATTTCAAAGGCCTAATTCCAACCATTCTAAGTACTGTCTCAATCCCTCATTCACACATCATTTGGCACACAATGCACTTTCATATCTACGAAAACCCTTCAATATCTCCTCGTTATAATTAGCTATGAAAACCATTACAATGCCTCAAATATTTTGTCAACTCAAGACTTATTATTTCCATTCTAAATAATAATTCTAGAAATTTCAAGAGTTCATTTCAATCATTATTCAGATTTCATTCATCGCATAAAATCCCTCCATGAAATATTCATACAATTTTTATGAATTCTCCACATTAGGGTTTGCCACGAAAGCAATTTCTACCACCTTTCACATCCCTATTGTTAAAATCGGCAACCGGTCTCTTGAGTTTGGACCCACAGGGGGTTGTAGCCCGCACCTACTTATACCTTACTTACGCTCTTGACTGTGGATGAAGAACTAGGAACATACCCAAGGCAACAGCGAGGAGGTCTCGCCACACACCCGGAAGATCTTAGAGAGCTTCCCCTCCCAAACCAAAGCTCAGTAGGGCACCTTGCAGGGCACTAACAGCCAACCAAAACTTGCCTAGGAGGAGAGAGCCCAAAAGATCGGATCTCCTCCAAGGTGCCCTTAAGGGTCTATTTATAGTTTTCTAGTCTGGTCTACAAATAGCATGAATCCGCCTTTTTGTTTTACTAATCGCACCCCAAATTGGTATGCGAACAGCCTAACTCCATTGTTCTGAAGGGCTATTGGCAGCCCACAAAGGGTATCTGAGTAATTTTACCCCCAAAGCCTTCTGGGCGAGTGGCCTGTGAGGGCACCACTCGCTAGGCTCCACGCATGCTTGATTCTACTGGGCGAGTGGTCCATGGGGGCACCACTCACCTGGCCTATCGCGCGCTCGCACTCCTAAAATGGGTGAATGCCCTGGAAATTAGATCCGCACTCGCCCCAAGACTCCTCAGCCTCTCATGACCTAAGTGAATGCCCTCCTTGCTTGCTTTCCCGCCCGTCTTAAGCCGGGGGCCCCACTCGATAAATATGGGGTTGTACACCTATATTCAATTAAACCAAAGTCCTAACCTCCAGATATTTATTTCACATAATAAGATGACATTATAACAACTATATGTTTGTCATAATCGTTGCGGAAATGACCTTAATGCAGCTAGCAAAACAACAACATTAATTCGTGTCAACGGCCACGAACATGCTTCATTCACCATGCCTAATCTGAAACGTATATAAAATTTTAGCATGCAGGCATGTAGATGATGCAATACCATGCCTCAGTGGTTCTAAATGAACCATGGGTATCATAAATCTCTAATTAGATACTTGGATTCCATCATCACATCAAAATACAAAACAAAACCTCGAATTGTAAGCCCTAAAACCTAGGAAGAAGAAAGTCGTTACCATCCATGCTTTACTTACATCCATGAAAGCTTGACCTTCTGGTATGTATATTATGTGGAATTTGAGAGCTAACTACTTTCACAAATGGTTCGTCAATCGGAGTTCAGGAGCACCTCCGGCGGCCAAATCGCCTCTCCAAAACCCTCTTCCTTCCCTCTCTTTCTTCCTCCCTGGAAATGGATAGAAAATGGCTTTTTTATTATATGGTCGATCTTAGATAACTTAGAGCACCACTAAGTCGGTTGTCCCCAAAAGCAACAATCAAAATCCAAAGAAAATGGTCCATTTTTAGCAAAATTAACTCAAACGTGCCCTGGAACATGGGCATGTAATCAGGGCGTGCATTGCTTTTTTTCAACTAAATCCACTTCTAGCTCTCTGATAGTCTTCCCCCAGCCTGTACAGGTTAAAGTCCCATGTTATAGGGTGTGTACCTAGGGCGTGCATAATATTTTTATTGCATTGTTTGACCTCTAGACTATGCCACATGCCCCTGAACACAACTCTCACACTAGTTGAATCATTACTCATCCATTTATGACTATAAAAGCGGTATAATGCTCTCCAAATTTCCATAAACTTTCCTCTAGTTATGGCATTGATAAAATCAAGCTAAAATAACCCTCAAGCACTTCACACCAATGTGTCACACATTCATGCACATACCCGCCAACAAAAGAATGGAGTAAGGGAATGGAAAGTTAGGGCATTACATATGTACAAGTTCCAACATGACAGGTGCGGCATGGGCGGAAAAAGTTATCACAAATCACCTTAATTAATCCACTTGAATTTAAATAAAAGGTTAAGCTAGTAATTGTGAGCGTTAGATTCGACACTTCCTTGTGGGAACGATCATTATTCACACTTTATTACTTGATCCGACATGTGCACTTGCGTATATCTACTTTTTGCGTATCAATGCCCGACATGTCCGTCGTGCTCCACGCGAAGATATCCACGTTCTCCTAAATGCAGGACAAGATCTTCTCTTTATCTCCTTCCTCTAACTCTCCGCTGATTTTCACCTTCCCTGGCCTCCCGCCTTCAGATACAATCTCCTTCTATTCCACCTCCTTAGCCGCCTTCAGCCGTTCCATCTCCTTCATCACCTGATCTACTGATGAGTCCAGTTTATATAGTGATTTCCGGACTCATCTGGGTTGTTTTTCTTGCCTATGCACTTCACTTATTGCTCATTTATGCTTCTATTGATCACATTTCATATTTCCACTCTTAGTGCACATTTATGCACATTTTGGTGTGATTCCTTGTATTCCAGTGGTCCTGGATGTTTTCATGCAGGTTCAAGGGTCGTGCGATGCTCGAAGTTTGATTGGGGGCAATTTCTGCCTAAAAGGCCACTGATCGTGCATTTTCCTTCGCCTACGACCACTAGTCGTGCGTTAATTGCCCTTACCAAACATAGAAGTTCGCACGTTCATTGGCCTTCTTCTCGCACGACCACTGGTCGTGCGCCACTGATCGTGCGCTGTTTTTGTCATTCTGGATTTTACTATAGGTTGTTCCCGCGCGCTCACAGGCATTTCTTCGCGCACGGCCACTGGTCGTGCGCCACTGACCGTGCGCGTTCAAAATTTTGCTTTCTATAAATACGCATTTTCACGAATCCTTCCACCCTGAATCCGTATTTTAGGTCATTTCCAGCGCTGGTTTCTCGCTCCAGAGCGCCATTTTCGCCGCTCCATCACCGCCCACCTTCGGGAGGAGCTCTGGCCGTCATTCTCTTGCAAATCTCAAGCCGGAGCATCCTCTAGGCCTCCTCCATTGATCGTGCACCTCCAAAGCTCCATTTTGAGGGATTTCCTGCTGCATATATGAAGTTCTCCGGTGAGATCGTGGCTAAAGAAGATTGACGGAGAAGACGGGTACAATAGAAGAAGGTGACAGCTCTTCCGGACCCCGGACGACAGTTGGAGCCCGAGCCCGGACGAGGATTGACAACCCTAGATTCCGGCCGTGAACCTCCGATGAGTCTCCGTGCTTTGGTTGTAATCTCAACCCACTTTATACTGTAGTATTGTTTTCCTTTATCATTTGGGTGTATGAATAATGTTTGCTAAACCTTTTTATGATATTTAGTATTTCATTTCTATGTGAAATTGATATGTGTGGTTTATGCAAGTGAGGAGCGCCGCATTCCATCCTCCAACCCGCCATCACGTTCGTGTGCCGCACTAGCAATTGCTACTGGCGTGCTTGTCGACGAGGTGCTTGCGACCCTCATTCCGTAAGACTACTCGTCCATCCGCCAAGCTAAGCGATGCTAACGGCCCGTGTAATCCACCTCGACTCCGCTGGTGCGAACCATTCCATCCGCTTGCCTTCTCGTCCATCTGCCTAGTGAAGCGTGGCATAGCGGCCCGTGTAGTTTTCCATCCCGCCTGGGGAAGCATTGCATAGCGGCATTGCATAGGAGTAGTTGTAGCTCTTTTACTTTATTTTCCACAAACCAAATCACCCCCTTTCGCATCCATCCGACATAAAGGACTTCAATCTCAAGTCCTTCCTCGAAAGTTAACTCAACCTTACTATGTTCCTTCGAGATCGATACTTGGGGATTCACTCCCACATTTTATATTACTTGAACGATCGGTACACTGTCGTTTCGTGCCGCAATCTCGCTCCCGCCTATAGCGGTGTGTTAGATTTGCGCATCATCTACCACCTCGGCTTCCTCCTTCCAGCTGATGGTGTTGACGGCGTTGAGATAGCACTGCCTCTCCACCTTGGGGTTGCTTCGGATCTTGATCTGCAACCCTCCTTGGTTGTACTTCAGGAACTTGTGGTAGGAGGAGGGCACGCACTTGTAGGAACTGATGAGTGGTCTGCCGAAGATGGCGTTGTAGCTGCTGGGGGCGTCAACAATGACAAATCTGCAGCATTTTGTGGTTCTCCCCAGCATCACGACCAGCTCAACTCCTCCTTCTACCTCCTTCCTTTCTCCCGAGAAGCTGAAGACCGGCCCGTCTGTCGTCTTCTCGTCCACCTTCATCGCGTCGAACGCCTTTTTGAACACTACATTGACAAGGGTTCACTGGTCAAAATCATTAAGCGGTTCTTGAGTTCGCTGGTCAATGATCACTAATCGTTAAGATGCCTTCTTCAGATCCTCAAGAGTCGAGTGATACGGTGGCCGATCAATGGTCTTCGGTCAACGATTGCTGATCACTGGGCTTGCTTCTTCTAAATAAGATATGAGAGTTTTCGGGTCACTAAACAATGGTGGGTGGAAACGATCGTTGATCGTTGCTCTATCCTTGGGATCAATGATCATTGAGATAATCGATCACTGGTCAACAAATGTCGGCCAACGATCGTAGACTGTAGAACTTCCATTGAGGATTCTTTTACTTCGATTTTTTTGCCTTCAAGGATTCCTTTTAGCTAGTGTTACAAATGTACCCACCAATCATTTTGAGGAATTCTAAGACATTAACACCTAGCTTCCTTACTTATCCTTATTTCATTAAATCCTTAGGGATTTTTCCCAACATAGTTCTTTTTGGGAGATAGTGCGGTCATCGATCACCTCTTCATGGTCAACGAATAGTGATTGTCTTTCTTAATCTTTGAGAGAGACTTTCCTTTAGATTGAGTCAATGGTTGACAATCGCTAAGCATAGTCAGCGAACGTCGGTCAATGATGTGTGATTACTGAGCCAGTTTTGCATTTCTTCCATCTGTGAAATTATGTTCACTGGTCAATGAACAACGGTCAATGATCATTGATCACTGAGCTAGTTCTTCAGGACTTCCATCTATGATCTTCTGGGTCAAAGGTCAACAAAATTCTAGTCGACGGTCGGAGATTGTTTAGCTATCTCTTTAGGGGTAAGATTGAATAATATTGCTTTGATCACCCCTACTCCAAAAGAATGAGCAAACACAAGACTCAAATGAAATCAAAAGAAAATATGTGGAGCTCACAATATAGATAAGTTATTCAATTTCTCCAATTTACTAATTTCAGTTTAATCATAGGGCTTATATTTCATTACTTGTGGATCGAATAATATAGCTTTGATCACCCCTGCTACAAAAGAATGAGTGAACAAAATAACTCAAATGAAATCAAAAGGAAATGAATCTATTTGAACCATCTACCGAAGTAAAGAATAAAAATAGATATTAGAAGATCAAACACTAATTTGTAGCCATATAACAAAGACATGGAAAACACAATATTGTTGGAAAATAGTTTTCAGCATCCCTTTGATTTGAGAATAACAAATCCTGCTTGTGTTTGATCATGGTTGTCATTCTGTTTTAGCATGTAGGCTTGAAGAGATATGACACTAGGATGCTACATTATTGGTTTGGACCTGCCCACAAGCTGAAAAGTGGAATGATGTCTAACGTCAGGCGTTAGGACTTAACGTCGGCGTTGACTCCCGTTCCTACCAAGACAAATGTGGCAAGGAGGGAAGCTGACGTGATTGAAGGAGCACTTTATGAATAATCTGACCTAACGCCAGCGTTAGCCTCAACGCCAGCATTAGGGTTGCCTAAAATGAATGTTTCCTAAAGTGCATTATCTCCTTCCTGTTTTGAAGATCTGAGCCATCAAAACATTTCTATACTGGGTCAACGCTAGGTGTTAGCCTTAACGCTAACGTTAGCTTCCAGTCCTATAAATAGGTGGATTTCATCTTCTTCAACTACTGATCATATTGAGCCCTATTTCAGCACTTCTGAAACTCTGCAAGGGCCGTATTTTTCTAGACCACCATCTCCCACACAAATTCAAGAGAAGAATTCAAGGAGGATCAGAACAACGCTTACACAACGCGAAGAATGCACGCTTCAAATTCGACGATATTCAGCGAGCCTTCGCCATCTCCAGAATTCTTCTTAGGGAGTTTTATTTATGTTTTTGTATTTTTGTTTGTGATTCCTTTATTATAATCGTGGAGTAAATTTGCCTCGTGTTGGCAACTAGGTATGAGTAGGACTTAAGGAGGAATTCGCCTCGTGTTGGCGACTAGGTCTAGGGAGTAGATCTAGGGGGTGCTCGAGGTCTTTCTGAGGATAGAAAGGCTAGAGCGGCTTGAGGCCGTATCTGGGGAGAGATCGGCTAAAGCCAACCGGTTCTTAGTGAGAAGAGTCGGTATAGAAAACAAAAAGAGTATTTCATATTTCGCCTTGGATTTCTAGTGTCATAGAAATCAGATTTTGTAACCAAATTTTATTAATGATAATCATGTCTTTTTCTATTTAATAAAATTGATTTACAACTCTTTGTTTTTGATTTACTCTTATCCAAATAAAATATCAAAAGTTTTCTATAAAAACTTAAAGTTTTCTAAAACCCTTATTCACCCCCCCCCCCCCCCCCCCCTAAGGGCGCCTCAAGATCCAACAAGTGGTATCAGAGCGGGTTTTTTCCAAATCAGCTTAACACCGGGAATAATGGCATCTCTTGATCTCACTTCTATTAGTGGGGAAAATTTTTATGAAGAAGAAAAATTTATTGCGCCACCTTTATTCCAAGGGAGAAATTATGAAGGGTGGAAATTTTTAATGGAAAAATTTATTAAAACTTTAGATATCGAAGCATGGAATATAGCAATAATAAGACCAACGGATAAAATAAATAAAAAAGAACGTCACCTAAATGCGAAGGCTTTGAATAGTATCTTTTGCGCTTTATCTCAAGAAATTTTTAAAATAATATATTGTTTTTCTAGTGCATACAAAGTATGGAAATTTCTTGAAGAAATGTATGATTTTCCTCTCACGGGTATGGAACAAATGCAAGAAGTGGAGAACATACAAGCTTGCACAAATGGTCAAGAAAGCTCCTCTCATGATGGATCAATGGAGTGCACATCAAGTGGAAAAGAAGAACTCTCATCTTTGGAAGAGGAATGCCAAAGACAAAGATAACAAAGGAACTCTATGCTCAAATCTCACCGCATCAAAAAGCATTGTAAGGATATCAAATTCCATCTTTTGTAATTCTATTTCTACATTACAATTGCTACAAACTACTAAGCGTAAAATTATGAAATTAAAAAATTTAAATTCAAAATTACGTTTAGAAAATAAAAACATAAAAGCTAAATTTAATGTAGAAACAAAGATTGAACTGTTTGATTATTCTCCACATTGCACTTTAATCGAAAATATAAAATCTTATTTTGATTGTAATGATATTAAAGAAAAATTCAAGGATTTCAAAAAAGAACTTTTAATTGCAAAAGAATATAATGAAAAATTGTCTTCAGAAAATTCATCTTTGAAAGGTGATTGTGCTACGTGCCAAAGATATGAAATTGAAATCAAGGAGATGGATGAAACATTGAGAAATTAAGAAATGGCTATCAAACTCACATTGACTCTATCATCACCACTCTTAAAAATAGCACAATTGCTTATAATAAAGCAAGACATAATCTCAAAGCTAAGAATTATGAATTAGAAACTAAAATCAACTCGCTTAACGAAATCATAAAGAAAAACTCTCCAAACATACATTCACAATCTCAAGAAAAATTCAAAAGCAAGTTGGCTATGAATTTTCTTAATTTAACATATATTAAAAGTCTGTAAATGAAAAACATCAAAAGACTGTAAATGAAATTCCAAAACACTATCATCACCATCATTTACAATATCAATCCTCTCCCAACATTAAATTAAACAAAAAAAATTTCCCTTAAATAATAAATTCAAAAGTCATTTTTATCCAAACTTTCAAGTGACTATGGAAATTTAAAAAATAAAAATAATCTTTTTCCAAGGTATGAATGGAGACCCATACTTAAGAATGACGAACTAATGTCAAATGAAAGGGTCCATTCATCCTTGTCTCCCCAAAAGCCATCTCGCTATATTTGGGTACCCAAAGGAACCATCCCACATGGTCCTCTTTGGATACCTAAATCTCTTAGTCATTAGGTATCATCAAATGCATGAAGTAGAATCCTTTCAAAATGAAATAAATAAATTTCTACTTCATGATATGCTTTAATGTCTCTTTTATTTTTCCTTTTGTTTTCATAGTTTTTAGGCTATCAGGTCATGGTCATCACATATATTATTGGAAATGTGATTTTATCTCTTAAAAGTTAACTAGTTTATAAATCAAATTAATCAAAATTCAAAGTCATATTTTAATTTGATGACCTACCTACATATCTTTCTTTAAATTCATTACCTTTAAATATCTTATATTATCCATATAAATCTAAGTCTAAACTTGTGATATTTTTATTTAGATTAATAAAAACATAAACTTCAATTTCTCTCTTTCGAAAAAATTTTAGTCTAGAAATTTTAAATCTTAAATATCTTGTGAATCTATGTATTAAACATGAATTTTCCGCTCCACGCACCCCCAACAAAATGGTGTGGTGGAGATGATAAATAAAACCCTTCAAGAACTCGCACGCACTATGTTATCCGAGTACGGTTTGCCTAGATTCTTTTGGGCCGAAGCCGTAAATACATCTTGTAATATCATAAATCGAGTCATGCTTCGCCCAATCTTAAAATTATCTCCATATGAATTATATTACAAATGGAAACCTAATATATCTTACTTTCATGTTTTTGGATGTCAATGCTTTATCTTAAACACCAAAGATGTTTTAGCAAAATTTGATGAAAAAAAGATGAAGGAATATTTCTTGGTTACTCTTCAACTAGTAAAGCATATAGGATATACAATAAAATGTCTAAAAAGGATGAAGAGTCCATTCATGTAAAGTTTAATGAATTTGTTCCTTGTGTAGATTTTAACAGTGTAGGAAAAGAAGAGGAACCACCTTTACCCTTAGAGGATGATAATGTTGAACAACTTGGAGGTGACAAAGAAATGAAGGCGGTACAAGAAGAGTTTGTGCCTCCAAGTGCGCTTAGATTCACAAAAGATCATCCAAGGGAACTTGTCATTGGAGAACCATCAAGAGGGGTAACGACACGCTCTTCCATTCATGAATCCTTCTCTAATTTATGCTTTGTTTCTAAAATTGAACCTAAAAATGTCTCTACCGCGCTAAACGATGAATTTTGGTATTTAGCTATGCATGAAGAATTAGAACAATTTGAACGTAATAAGGTTTGGAATCTTATAGATAGACCATCAAATCATCCCGTAATAGGCTTAAAATGGATTTTTAAAAATAAATTAGATAGTGAATCTAGAATTACTAGGAACAAAGCTCGCTTAGTAGCTCGGGGCTATTCACAAATCGAATGGGTAGATTTTGATGAAACTTTTGCACACGTAGCTTGCGTAGAATCCATTCGAATTTTTCTTGCCTTTGCAAGCTTCAAAAGATTTAAACTCTTTCAAATGGATGTTAAAAGTGCCTTCTTAAATGGAATTATTAAAGAAGAGGTTTATATTGAACAACCCCCCAGTTTCATAAATGAAAAATACCCTAATCATGTTTTTAAACTAGATAAAGCACTATATGGCTTAAAACAAGCGTCTCGTGCGTGGTTTGAAAGACTAACTTCATTGTTATTAAAACATGATTATGTAATGGGACGTGTTGATAATACACTTTTTATCAAACATGTTAATAATGATCTAATCATATTACAAATTTATGTAGATGACATCATTTTTGGAGCCACTAATGATAAATTATGTAATGAAGTTGTAAGTGTGATGCCAAAAGAATTTGAAATGAGCTTGGTAGGCGAACTTACTTATTTTCTTGGTTTTCAAATAAAACAAAGAAATGATGGAATATTTATAAATCAATCTAAATATGTTCATGACATGTTAAAAAGATCTGGATTTGAAAATTTAAAACAAGCTTCCACTCCTATGAGTGCCTCTCTAAAATTAGGAAAAGATGAAGGCATAATATCTATTGATCAAACACTATAGAGAGGAATGATGGGGTCGTTATTATATCTAAGTGCGTCTAGACCCGATATTATATTTGTCGTTTGCATGTGCTGGATTTCAAGCTAATCCTAAAGAATCTCATTTAAAAGCGGTCAAACAAATTTTCAGATATTTAATCGGATCATCTAATCTAGGCATATGGTATACTTATAATGATTCATTTATTTTACATGGATATTCCGGCTCTGATTATGCTAGGTGTTCACTAGATCGTAAAAGCACAAGCGGCACATGTCACTTCTTAGGCCCCTCACTAGTTGCTTGGTCGAGTAGGAAATAGAATTTTATTGCCCTCTCCAGCACCGAGGCCAAATATGTCGCACTGGGGAGTTGTTGTGCACAAGCTATTTGGATGAGTCAAACACTAGAAAACTTTGGGGTGCATCTAAATAATATTGAATTTAAATGTGACAACAAACGTGCAATAGATCTAACAAATAATCTCGTTCATCATTCACGATCCAAACACATAGATGTGCATCATCATTTCATTAGGTATCATATTAAGAAAGAACATGTGAGAGTTAGCTTCATAGGCACAAAATCCCAACTTGCAGATATATTCACAAAACCTCTCCCCGATGCTCGTTTCAACATGCTTAGACTAGAATTGAGAGTCTTAGATATATCAAATTGAGTCTATAAATTTTTAGTACGGGTAGCAACCAATAACACCCAAATATCTTGAGAAAGGGAGGTTTGGGATGTCACCCCATCATATCTCCTAGTACTGGTGTGAAGCCTTCATAGGGTAGACCTCTGGAAGTCCAAGATCCACTTTAAATTGCTAAGTCCAACTAAAGTCTCACAAAGATCAAAAGTAATTATAGACTCAGTCATTCTCCTGCAATAACTAAAAGGATAATACCATATATCTTAAAACATGAATCTATCTGCATCACCATCATCAAAATTGAACTAAAAAGCACTAACACTTGGCGCTATCTTTAACGACCCCGTGTTAGCATTTATCTCTGAACTTAATAACTCTTTCTATCTATTCATTTATATACTTATATATATTTGTGTTTACATCTTAATTACTTTTTCATTGCCAGAAACATAAAAAACAAATATAAAATATAAAAACCATTTTAAAACTACCAAAAATATGCTTAAATAGCCTTCTAATCCTCTCCAAATTCTCTGAAATTTTCTACACTAAGAAGGTCTATATATATACATTCTCTTCCAACAATTTTATTTTCAAAAATCTTAAAAAATAGTGTCCTGTTGGGCGTTGAGTAGTTAACGTCAGGCGTTAGTTATTTTTGACCAAATTGAAATTCTGTTTTTTCTAACCTATTTTAAGTATTTTTCTAATGCATTTTCTCAGTTTTTTTCTCTACTTTGAAATTATTCTGTTATTAATTTGTTAGTTTTTATTCCAAAATACAAAAAAAATTCAAACCTCCAAAATGCTCAAAAATATGTTTTTGTCATTTATTTTGTTTTAAATACTTACAAAATTATGATTTGACTATAAGACTTCACAAGAGCAAACATCTTAGTTATTTTCTTTCAAATGGTCAAATTTGATTTTGGCACACACAAAAATTGCCTTCAATGTCTAATTTTAACTTAAAATTTCGTAAACATTGTTCTATCTTGTCATGCCTTGACCTTAATCTGATTATGTGCAATGAAATTGTCTATAGAAAATTGTGTATGATTGTCTAGCATGCCTCTAAGTATGAGTAATGTTTTATGTTAATCAATGATTCATTCACTCACTATTTTGGTAATCTACATGTGTTCATAATCTTAGTCTTGCATGATTGTGTAGTGTAATAGTTTTAACATATAAAGTTGTATGTCTAACTTACCTACACCATCTTTCAAACATTAAATTTCTTGCACATATAGAAGTGTTATCTCAATATTATTAGTGTTTGCAAAAACAAGTGAATTCGGAGCCCTTTTGGCCCAAAATTACAAAAATATGAAATAAAATGCCAAAAATAACTCCACGAAGCACTACTCACCCTCCTGATAAGTCTTAATGAGCATTGTGAGGTTGAGCACCTTGGAAAGAATTGTAAAGTGTCTTGTGCAAGCACATTTTTTTTCATCACTTCTATTTGTACACCGGATCATGAAACATAAATTTTTTTTTTATAAAAATGCTTATGTGATCCTCCAAGCAATACTTCGCTCCCTAATAAGCCTTAATGAGCATTATGTGGGCAAAGCACCTTGGTAGCTGTACTCATGAAATGTGCTTTGAAATTTTATTCTAAATTTGATGTGTGAAAGTAATTATAAGATTACAATCTTAATATTGTTGTTACTATTTCATTACATATGTCATGTGTTTTGATTATTTCACTTGTATACTTTTACCAAAACACCATATGCACACATCATTGTTTTTCATAAAGCTTCTACTTATGAGAATTGGATCCTAATGCATAATTACATAATTCTCTAACCACTTAAGTAAAAGCACTAGATTGCAATGCATGATTTCTACAATGTTTTCATTACTTAAAATACGAATTCGTTACATTGTAGTCCTTATCTTTTTGAATATGTTAAATCATGCTTGCCTATTTGTTATGAAAATTTCCAAAGTTAATGCTCAAATGTGAAGAGTCTAGACATATTGTTGGAATGGTCAAACTATAACAAAAATACTACTCTTAATCATTTTATTTTTGTTTTCCGCATTTCTAATTTGATTATGTATTTCTTTTACCATGCCCTATCATGATTATTTTTAAAGATCTTTTCTTCACTTGTGCTTGTCAAACTATATTGCATCTCTTTCAGCAAGTAGTTTTTTTTTAATTCTTTGAACAACAAGTGGTAGAATTACTTTGGTCAAAAACTTAGAATGTTGTTCTTTCACGCTTATCATATGCATTCTCCGTTGTGCTACTTTCTCCCTTAGCTCGATCACGAATTACTTTTTGTCTAACAAAACTCTTAATCCTCTCTTAGTTATGTCCCAACTTTTGTATTCTCTCTTCTAGTTTTGTTTCACTCCACCCACTTTTGCTAATAACAAAAAGGGGAGAATAAAATGATAAATCATAATGATTAAAGGAGTGGGATTCACTAGATTAAGGGGGAGCATACATCTAATCTATGGGAGCATACACTAAGAGGGAGCACTTAAGTAGAGGGAGCACAATTTAACAATCTATAATTCTTATTAATGTCTCTATATTGCTTAGTATCATATATCCTTCTAAAAACACATCTCTCTTATATATGAATCTGATTTATCTCTATTGTATTTGTTATTATCAAAAGGGGGAGATTGTAGGAACATGTTTTTCCGCATCCCTTTTATTTGAGAATAACAAATCCTGCTTGTATTTGATCGTGGTTGTCATTGTGTTTTTAGCATGCAAGCTTGAACAAATATGACACTAGGATGCTACATTATTGGTATGGACCTGCCCACAAGCTGAAAAGTGGAATGATATCTAATGCCAGGCGTTAGGACTTAACGTCGGTGTTGACTTCCGTTCCCACCAAGACAAATGTGGCAAGGAGGGAAGCTGTCGTGATTGAAGGCGCACTTTAGGAATAATCTGACCTAACGTCAGCGTTAGCCTCAACGCCAGCGTTAGGGTTGCCTAAAATGAATGTTTCCTAAAGTGCAGTATCTCCTTCCTGTTTTAAAGATCTGAGCCATCAAAACATTTCTATATTGGGTCAACGCCAGACATTAGCCTTAGCGTCGACGTTAGCTTCTAGTCCTATAAATAGGTGGATTTCGTCTTCTTCAACTACTGATCATATTGATCCCTATTCCAGCACTTCTGAAACTCTGCAAGGGCCGTATTTTTCCAAACCACCATCTCCCACACAAATTCACGAGAAGAATTCAAGGAGGATCGGATCAACGCTTACACAACGCGAAGAACGCACGCTTCGCCTTCGACAATATTCAGCGAGCCTTCGCCATCTCTAGAATTCTTCTTAGGGTGTTTTTATTTGTGTTTTTGTATTTTTGTTTGTAATTCCTTTATTATAATCGTGGAGTAAATTCGTCTCGTGTTGGCGACTTTGTCTGGGTAGGACTTAGGGAGACATTCGCCTCGTGTTGGAGACTAGGTCTAGGAAGTAGATCTAGGGTGTGCTCTAAGGGCGCCTCAAGATCCAACAAATGTGACAATCAAACATGAAAGATAAAAATCTAACAGTAAAATATATGAAAGACATTCAGATAGGCATTCTCGCAATGAGGACGAAGACGAAAGAGAGGAGTCTTACGGTGATAACTCACGGTTACGTGATCTATTTCTACAATCACAAAACAACATAACCTTTAAGCCAATGCTAAAAAAGAATATTATTTTACCCAATAACACAACTCATTTCATTCACCAACATCATTTAGGACACTCGCCCGCAATAGCTCTAACCAAACACAAAATAGAAACTTCAAGATATGTATGAAAACTTCCAACTTCTTGCATCGATCACCCCTGCTCTGGAAGAATAAATAAACAAAACAATTCAAATGAAATTAAAAGGAAATGAATCTATATGTATCATCAATCGAAGTAAATTCAAATGAAAACTTACAACAACTTGATTCGATCACGGATCACCTATACTCCAGAAGAATGAATAAACAAATCAACTCAAATGAAATTAATAGGAAATGAATCTATATGAATCGTCTATCGAAGTAAATTTAAATGAAAACTTTCAACTACTTGCTTTGATCACCCATGCTCCAGAAGAATGAGCAAACAAAACAATACAAATGAAATCAAAGGGAAATGAATCTATATGAATCATCTATCAGAGTAAATTGAAATGACAACATCCAACAGCTTGCTTCAATCACCCCGACTTTGGAAGAATGAAATCAAAAGGAATTGAATATATATATGAATATTCTATCAAAGTAAATTCAAATGAAAAAAAACGGAAATGAAAATCAAGTCATAACATGTGTTCAAACTTCTCATTTAAGACATTGTTCTTTTTTGGGACCCATTTTACTGCAAAAATCCACAAAAAATTAAAATATGTAACTCTCAATCTTAATTGTCATTGAAAGTTACACTTTGGATTTCAGGCAACAATTATACTCCTCTTTGTGTTATCTAATGAAAATCAATAACTGACAATGTAAAATAGAAATCAATAATTTTTTTTTCAAAATCTTAACCTTATATCCATGATCGTATATATGACATGTAACATACAAATTGAAGTATGCCTCGATTTTGACACTTGACCTTATCTCTATGGATTTTGGCTCCTTTAGGGAATCTAAAGTCGAGCATCCTCTCATGCGCTTTTTATCACTATATAAATAATATTTCATTCGACCTAATCGACGCCATCCACATAAACACACATGAGCACATGTTAGCACCACAATATACATACCTTAGCACCTAAAAATTAACATATACATCCACACATCCATTTTGGGTTTTCCTTGGGTGTGCATGGGCATCTCATTCATTAAAACCAAAGATAATAATAAAGATTTGAATCATGAAGATAATCAATAAAATGTTGTGTTATTTAAACCCATGAAGGCACACACAGAAAGACATAAATAGATGAACATAAACACATACACATATGAGCACATATTAGCACCTAAGCATTTACATCCATCTATACAACCATTCACACATCATTGCATACCCTTAATCAGATTTGGGTGAATTGGAATCTGAAAGATCAGATTTGGGTGAATTGGAATCTGAAAGAACATATTTTGGGTCATGCCTACCCTTAATCAGATTTCCAAATCATTGCAAAATGCAAATCCATCACAAGTTGGATCTAAAACATTCTAGAACCCCACACTTATGAAAATTAGGTTATTAGGGCCTTCAACAATGGGTGAAGTTGGAATTAATTTGTGAAAATTGAAGCTAAAATAAACCCTAAATCAGATTTGTAAATAAATTAGGGATGCAGAGAATATGTTGTGACATGATCAGGAAATAATTTGGTGTGAAGTTGATGGGCATACCAATGAAAATAGGTTAGAAGAACCCATTGGACCCTAAAAATGGATGTAGTAGGCTATGTATTGCATCAGATGCAGGCAGTGGCGGGAGAAACGGTCGCAGGTATTGGTCGACGACGTCGCAAGCTTTGGTTTCCGGTAAATGCGGGAGTTTATGCGTGGGCGATCGACTACAGCAGGTTGCGGTATGTGTCGAAGGCAAGCTCCAGTGTGAGGAACCGTTCACACATGAATCGATTACAGATGATGACGTGCTTTGGTTACCGATGAACACAGGGGTTTTTCCGTGGGAATTGTACTTCATTTAAGGGGGGTTAAGAAGGAGTCTGGCTTGAGATCATTTTCCGCCAAAAAAGATAAACGGGTTAGTGTGATGGGAGCCTAATGCTCAGGAACTGAATTGTGCGTTCTTTGTGTAGCATGAGTTAAATGTAGGGTTAGATTTCATTTTGAATTTAATCCAACGGTTAATTTTAAAAGTACGGCGTTAGCAAGAAGAATGTAATACTGTCGTATAATATACCTTCTAACTTTCTCTTCTGAACTTCTTCCTTCTACTATAAGTAGTAGTCTTATGAAGATTTTGTATAATCAAATCCATGTGTATTTTCTCAACACCAAACATTCTAGCAACTTTCGGCAATGCTGAGTTGATATGGAAGAGGAGATTGTGCCTCTTCATAGATATAACACATGAAAATTAGTTCTAATACTGAAACATAAGAAGTTCATTGGATGTAAATGATTTTTTAAGGTCAAAGAAGATTCTTCACTGGAGGATGGTGTCAGTTACAAGGCAAGGTTCATGACAAAGGTCTATGTGTGAAAAGGAGTGGACTTCAATAAAGTCTTGTCTCTTGTGGCGCGACACGCATCTTTTCACATACAATTGGCTTTGGTGGCATTCTAAAACATGGAGTTAGGATAAATCGTTGTGAAGAACGCATTCCTACATGGGGACCTCAACGAGGAGATTAATATGCATCATCTTAAAAGATTCTTGATTGAAAGCAAGGAGAATCATGTCGGTAAGCTAAAGAAATTGCTTTGCAGTTTGAAAAAATCTGCAATATAGTGGTATAAGTGATTTAATTAGTTCATGACATCCATCAGAGTAAGGAGGAGCTTGCGAGACCAGAGTGTTTATTTTAAGGTACTTGACAATGTTTCTTGAATTATGTTGATGGCGTGCTCATAACCTCAAAGAATAATGAAGAAGTTAAAATTTTGAAGCTTCAATTTAGCCGAGAATTTGAGATGAAAGATTTCAGGACTACAAATAAGATTCTTAATATGGAGATTATCAGAGATAGAAGCACGTCTCTCTGAGAAGCGATATCTTGAGAAAGTTCTCGCTCGTTTTGGCATGGAGAAGGTGAAGCCTGTGTGCACGCCATTGATACATATTTCTTGTTTTCAGCTATGTTATCACCAGCATCAGACTCTGAAAAGGAGTCTATATCGCAAGTGTCACATACGAGTGCAATTGGATGTCTCATGTTTGTTATATTATGTGCTCGATCAAATTTAGCTCATGAAATTGAGTCATGAGTTACTACATGGCTAATCCAGGAAAAGAACACGGGTAAACAGTGAAATGGATCATATAGCACTTGAAAGGGATTGTTAGTGCCTGTTTGATTTTCGGTAAAAAATAGTGTGAAAGAATGTATCTTAGTTGGTTATGTTGATGCTAACTATGTAGGTAATCTGTATAAAAGGCGATCGACAATAGACTATGTGTTTACACTTGGAGCAGGTGCAGTTTCATTGAGATATACTCTCCAGTCGGTCTTTGCCTTGTTGATAACTGAAGCTAAGTGTAAAGTTGCAACAGAGATAATCAAGGAGGATATATGGCTCAGAGGGTTACTTGAAGATTTGGGTTTGAGTAAAGAGATCTCGAAGATTAATTGTGATAGTTCGAGTGTCATCTGCCTTGCTAGGAATCAGAACTTCTATGGGAGAACAGGGTACATCTATGTTCGTCATTTATTTTTAAATGCAATTAAGGAGAAGAAGGTGATTGAACTTTCTAAGATAAACACAAAGGTAAATTATGCATACACATTTACCAAGGTTGTTTCATTGAAAACATTTAAACCTAATTTCAAGAGAAAATTGTGTAGATGAACATGGATAGAGATCGATCTTTGAGCTTTTGTATAAATGAGGATAATGCTGCTTTTGTGATATAAAAGTTTAGTGTATTAAAACTGATTATGTTAATATATCTTATCGTAATTGTACATTTATGAAGGAAGATATATATTAAATAATTGGATGATGATAGAGATGCATATTAAAATAATGAGAGTGTGATGTGCATGCATATTATAATATTAGATTTGTAATTTGTATGAGTATTAAAATATTAAGTGTGACATGCATGTGTAATAAAATAATAGAAGTGTGATACATGAGTATGTTAAAATATTACGTGCAGAGTCGTATATAAAGGGATAGATAATTTATTAGTAAGAATCAAATTTAGAAAAAAAATCTTGAATTCTCTTCTCTTGCTCTCTTGTGATCTTGTGCCCGCTCGTCTCTCTTCTCCACGCTAGCTCTCTTGCCGCAGAGCAATAATCAAGACTTGGTACCACTCACTCTACAGCTCGAGCAAAATATAAAACAACTTCATTACAATCTCAAGAATGCATTTGGCCAACAAGACTTATTCCCAAATTCAAACTTAATGCAAATTATAATGACTATCACGGTGCTCTCAAGTTAACATATAATCAAATTTGTAACGACATGACAAAATATATTGAGACCGTAAGGTATACATTCAGCTGGATCATTGTTAGGGATTAGGTCGCTCAAGATATTCTACTATACGGCATCGAGTTTGGAATGCGTATATATAGTATCTCCAGCTTAGGGCGGAGCCCTAGGTCGACACGCAACCCGTTAAGGCTTATCGTGTCAGTTCGGACACGCGGACATATTATTTAAATGCGTTAACAATCTCCTCCTATGTCCGCGGTAAACCCGACGACGATTAGGGTGGTTTGTGTAAGTTCAACCAGATCGTGAACAATACACAACCGTGTCCAACACCTGCAGAAACTCATTAGACTCAAAGGAAATTGTATGCACACATAAAGATAAACAAAAAATCTCAGCTGCACTACAAAATAGTCTAAAGTACGATCATAGCACAAGTCCCACAAACATAGTGACTAGAATCAACAAAAAGAGCAATAGTCTAAAAGCAAGTGTATCAAAAAAGAGCTAATCAGTGTTCTAAGCAGAGATAGAAACAAGAGAAAGCAAATAACACTCTAACTGTCGTCAGCCTCAGACGTCCAGCAAATCATCCTGCTCAGGATCCCATCCTGCCAGTGCTCCTCCATTAACAACAACTCCTATAATTTTCAACATGGAATGTCATTAGAAATGAATTCATACTTTGAAAATATACAAGTATCTAGTTCAACAAAAGGGAACGTAGTACTTTAATAATTAAGTTTGAAGGAGTATTTAGAGTATTATAGGTTCAACCTCAGAATCTAATATCGGCGAGACGATTTATAGACTTCTGGACACCGCAGCGATATCTGTGTTTCAATATGGAATGTCAAGGTTACTGTTCTTCTAAAGTTAAGTGGAGATCATCAAGTTTGGAATGAAAACCTCTTAACTAAAGAAGTGTCAAACCGAGTCAGATTGTGTTATCAAATTTGGAATAACACTCTCCTCCAAGATAAGAGAAGACGAATCCAGGTAAAGTTATTAACATCAGATTTGGAATGAAATAACTCACCAAATGCGTACTCAGCAACCAAAACATCAACGGAGCACAACATGCTTGCTTTGACAAAGGAGATCAGGAGAAATCAAAACGTCGATGTAGGCTAAGGTGATCTAAATCGCCTGTAGTCCCATTTCCTCCACTATTTTGATTAACTGGTCTTTGGGCATTCTTTTCGTCAATGGATCAGCTAGATTATCTTTTGATCGTACATCGACCAAAGAGATAATTCCTTGTTCTTTTAGATAATTTAGCAGAGCATGTCTCAGTCGTACATGTCTCCTCTTAGTGTTGTAGAGGGCATTTTTAACAACTTGGGCAGCTGCTTGGTTATCGCAATACAAGCTCAGTGAGTTGACTTGTAACCTAGATAATGGAATATCTAGTATCAGATTCCTGATCCAGTCTGCCTCTTCACCAGCCGAAGCTAAGGCAAACAACTCGGCTTCCATATAAGACAATGCTATACAAGTCTGTCTTTTGGATTTCCAAGTGATAGCAGCTCCACCTAAAGTGAATATGTATCCACTGGTAGATTTGATGTTACTGACTTCTGAAGACCACGAGGCATCAGAATATCCATCCACAGTAGGTGGGTAACCAGTGTAGCACAAGGCGTGATCTTTAGTACCTGACAGGTATCTCATCAGCCTATCGAGAGCATCCCAATGCTCTTTGCTCGGACTATTGGTAAAGCGACTCAGCATGCTAACAGAGAAGGCAATGTCTGGTCGAGTACAGCTTGTGGCGTACATGAGACTACCAATAATTTTGGAATATTTGACTTGATCAATGCTTGTTCCAGCATTTGGACTCAATTTTACATTATGATCGAAAGGTGTCTCTACAGGCCTACAATTTTTATATCCCCAGGTCGAAAGAAGTTGCTCAATTTAATGAGCCTGACTAAGAGTGACTCTACCCTTATCAACTCTAACCTTCATACCTAACAGGGTATCGACAGGACCGAGGTCCTTCATATCAAATTCTTTTGCGAGTATGTATTTGATATCCTTACAGCAACAAGATCTGAACCCAGGATCAACATGTCACCCACATATAGACATATGATGACAATTTGATTTGTCATAGATCGGTGGTAAACGCATTTGTCTGAAAGACTAGACTGAAAGCCAAAACTTTTTACCATTTGATCAAACTTCATGTGCCACATCTTAGGTTATGTCATGTAGATCTCTTCATCGAGCTCTCCATTCAAGAAGGCTGTCTTGACATCCATCGGATGAACTATGAAGTTCTCGATAGAGGCCAAGGCGAGAAGAATTCTATTAGTGGATAGGTGACACACTGGTGAATAGATGTCACAGTAGTCAATTCCCCCTGTTGCTTATAGCCTTTAGCGACTAGACGTGCTTTATATCTAGCTATAGACTCATCACTGTGCAATTTCTTCTTCAGCACCCACTTGCATCCAAGTACTTTGGCACCTTTAGGGAGGTCCACTAGATGCCAGATGTTATTTCGTAGCAGCGAGTCCATTTCATCATCTATGGCTTCTGCCCACATTAACTAATCTTTAGATCGCATTGCTTCCTGGTAGGAAAATGGATCATCCTCTAAGTGGTAGGTGACAAAATTTTCACCAAAATTCTTAGGGACTCTATCACTTATAGATACTTTAACTCGGATAAGACTACCCTCTACAGGTTGGGAAGCAGTGTCAGAGGGGCCAGCTTCAGGTGCTACAGAAGATTCAGAAATCATCTCAGTAGACCCGGAGACGGTTAAACCATGATCTTTGATAAATTTATTTTCAAAGAAAATAGCATCTCTAGATTCTATCACAGTATTGGTGGACATATCTAGAAACCTATCGGCTGCACTATCTTCCGCACTACCTAGATATACACAAGTTGTTGTTCTAGGTCCCACCTTAGGTCTCTTAAGGTCTTGTACCCTAACATAGGCAATACAACCCCAAGTCTTTAGAGTGTCAAATCTACAAGGATGACCATGCCACAGCTCATACGGAGTGGAAGTGAGCTTAGCATGAGGCAATCTATTCAGAATGTGATTAGCAGTTCGGACTGCTTCTCCCTAAAAGGAATTAGGCATGCCAACAGTAAGGAGCATAGAATTCAACATTTATGTTAATGTTCTATTCTTTCGCTCAGCAATACCGTTAAACTGAGGTGAGTAAGGAGCAGTGGTTTCTAGGATTATACCCGCAGAGGCACAAAAGTCTTAAAACCCTGTTGCAGTGTACCTTCCTCCTCTATCACTTCAAAAACGCTTAATCTTCAAGTTTAATTGATTTTCTACCCGAGATTTGAAGATCTTGAAGATCTCAAAAGCTTCATCTTTCGATTTCAATAGATAGACATGACAATATCTGGAATAGTCATCGATGAACATGATGAGATACTTCCTCCCCCCCCCCCCCCCCTAGTGGCATGACTCTTAAAATCACAGAGGTCTGAATGTATCAAATCAAGAAGTTGTGTACTCCTAGAAACAGACTTAAATGGTTTTCTAGTGATCTTGGTTTGTGCACACACCTCACATTTATCAAATCGAATAGAAAGATCTAAGGGGATGTTATGACTGTTAGCTAGATCTCACATTTTCCTGTAGTTCACATGTCCTAGTCTGTTATGTAACAATTTAGGATCTATTAAGTTTGAACTTACTTGGTTTATGCTATCATTATTAAGGCTAAGTCTATACATTCCGTTGATCAAATACGCACAACCATAGTAATGGGAATTAACTGTTAAAGTTATTCTACCGCTAGAGGTTGTGAAAGACATTCCTGTTTTATCTAACAAACTAATAGAAATTAAGTTTTTAGTTAATCTAGGAACTACTCTAACATGTAATAAAGTTAAAGTTTTATCTGAAGAGAGGACCAGATGCGATGTCCCATCATGCTTGACTTCAGTCTCTCCTCCATTGCAGTTTTCTACATTGTCTCTGACCTCAGTAATATCAGTGAGAAGAGCTCTGTCATTCGTCACATGACAGGTTGCACCACTGTCCAGCCACCACTCTGAAGACGAACTGCGGTGCCTGCTTCCAATCATGGCTACGAAAGACGTAGGACCGGAGATGTCAACTAGCATATTTGTAGCATTCTGTGGGGCTTCCTCCTCCTTCTTCTTCGGTCCTTTGCATTCAGCTGCCCAGTGACCCCACTTGCCGCAATTATGGCACTTGCCTCTTTTCTTTTTGAGAGATGGCTTTTTGGCCTGTAGCTGTGCAGAGGCTTCACTATTGGGAGCTGCGGGCTTCTGAAGAGGCTTGCTGGGTCGAGAAACGAAGTTGGCAACCTGTGAGGGTTGGCCAGCTTGCTCCAGGATTTTACCAGCAGCGTTTTGATCTTCGATATGGATGAACCTTTTGAGTTCATCTAATGCGATCCTCTCCTTCAGTCTGTGCATTTCAGTCTTGAAGGTATTCCATTCAGGAGGCAACTTGCTCAGGATCAGACTGACGAATAAGTTATCGGACATGTCAGATTGTTCGTCTTCCAGCTTGAGACGCAGGTTTTCCAGATCTATCAGTTGGGAGGTGACTGATGAGTTTGAATTAAATTTGAAATTGAAAAACTTCTCGCCGAGGAGAGTCTTCGACAGTCCCTCTTTTTTCTGGAATTGTGCTTTCAGGCGATCCCAGATTTCCTTCGCAGTCTTGTAGGCACTGTAGGTCATGGCGAGGCGAGGGTTTAGGGAATTCAGGAGATAGTCTCTGCAGAAACCTCGTCCTTGCTCCACTGGTACTCGTCCATGTCTTCGCGCGTCGCAACAAAATCACTGAGTACGGTGTAGAAAATTTCGCGCTCTTTCATGCCCAATTAGACTTGGATTTTCCAAACGTGGAAATCTGTAGCATCGAAAGACTGCAACTTCACGATGTCGTAGGAACTGCTTCGACATATTTTCACGCAGAAAATTAAAATAAATCAGAGCGATGTAACCTGATCCGGTCGAAGAAGCAGCGGGAACTTCGGATCCAATCCACAGCAGCAAATAACAACATGAAATCTGGCGACGTCAAGGATCATAAAGCGAAGCTGGCTGATTATGCTTGGCCCTTTTTCCCTTACCAACAGAAGGTAGAAGATCAACTGTGTTCTCTTCTTCTCCCAAACAAGAGCCCTCTGTATCCTTTTCTTTCAGGAAACAAAAAGGAAGGTTTTCCTTCGTAGGCACTATTTTTTGGAGCTGCTACAGGAAACGCCTGAGCCTAAGCTTGCACTTGAAACAGGAGATGGTGCAGAACTGGAGGCGTTCTTCCTTGCACCCGCAAGAGGCAAGCAACGCAACAGACAAGCGACGTGTTGCAGAGAAGCGGGAACAAGAGAGCAGCGAGATCTGAAAACAAGATCTGAAATCAGGAAGAAGAACAGTAGAGTGCCTCTTCTTTCGATCTGTGATTTCTTCTTTGCACGAAGACAGAAGAACTCCTCCAATCTATAATCTTGTGGCGCAAAACACGAAGAACAACGACAGGACTCCTCACGGTGACTGGATCTGGATCCGTAGATCGATGGAGATCACCAGCGACACGTCTTCCTCCTTGAGTCGACCACAACTTGCTTCCTGGAATCGAGGGAGAGGACGGATCTAAAGGTAGAGATCGACAACCCCTTGCTCGCGAGAAGAACAACGCGATCTAGTTGGGAGCGACGACGGCCGAGTCCTCCTCCTTGAAACTCAGATCGATACTTCAAGCGGCTTCCTTCGATCTTCCAGAGAAACCACGAGCTCGATCGGCAACAGAGGAAAATCGACAAGAACGAGCGCGAGAAAACCACGACCGTGAGCGGCAACGGAAGAAGAAGAAATCGCGAGCGGCGGAAAAACTTGAGCGGCAGGAATCGCAGAACACGGGGAGCGAAACCCTAGGCGGAAAGTATCTTGAGAATGTTAGGGATTAGGTCGCTCAAGATATTCTACTATACGGCATGGAGTTTGGAATGCGTATATATAGTATCTCCAGTTTAGGGCGGAGCCCTAGGTCGACACGCAATCCGTTAAGACTTATCGTGTCGGTTCAGACACACAGACATATTATTTAAATGCGTTAACAATCATTTCATCCAAGTTAACAAATAATCTAATCTATAAGCAGCAGGAAAAACATTGTTCGCATCTTCCGCATTTCTACGTTGAAGGATTTGAATATCCAAGTGAAACATTTGACTTACTGCCAAAAATTAAATTTATATTAGAGAGAAATTTTACATTAATAATTTAAAATACTTCACATTGCTTTCTAAATTGATGCCTTAGAATACACGAGTGCTGATTTCAATGCACCGAAGAAATCAATTAAACTTTAGAAGATATAAACAAAATTTTAGATTTACCTACAATTTTAAGTTGGCCTGCCTACCAAAGATTATGTTTAGTGCATATCTATAATATGACCGACAAAAATAATGCTTTGAGAGATCATTTCATGCATGCTTTCGTGTATAATAAGAATTTGAGATTATGGGTTCCTCTTTGATGCCCTTCAAGTCAATGAGATTGTCATCACAGCATTTTTCTATGATCAACTAGTATTTTCTTTGATATAGCTAGAACAAATATAAAATAACTTCTAAAATCTCAGGAATGCATTTGGCTAAAGAGACTTATGCCCAAATTCAAAAACTTATTGCAAGTTATAATGACAATCAAGATGCTCTCTAGTGAACCCAAAGAGCTAGGGACATGGAATTCCATATGAATCAATATGGGCAACCGCAAATATATTGTAGAATTACAAAAGTATGTTTTCCTTCCATCAAATAATTTATACAAAAAAAGACTTCTACTCGCAGATGCCTCACAGTTCTCATGAATTGTCTAAATTTGCAGTACTGATATCATTCTATAGATACATTCAGATGATATTGGACAAAAGACCAGGCTTTCACATGAACAGAAAGAGAAAAAAATTACAATAAACATTTCTATTCACAATTACAAATAAAGAATTTGGTGTGGAACAACCACTGGTTGCAGGAAACCAGTAATTAATGGCCAGCAGAACAAGCAAAATCGGAGAATTGCTATCATATTCATTGTCCAATGAAAATTGATGGTGTGAAGAAAAGCAATTTTTATATTATTCTCTTCATCTCTTCTTTCTTTTTTGCCCCTGCATCATTACAGCAGACATGCATTTGATCAGGGACTTTCTATTAAGCACCCTTGGTTGAGTATCATTAGCTCTCAGGTAACACCTTCCTCAGATCTTTCAGAGCACCAACTACTTCAGCGCCCAGATTATGCTGGAGGAGTTTACCTTGCATGGAAGTTGACCTGCCATTTTCGAAAGAATCATGTGGTCTCATTTACAAAACTTATCGAATACACCCTAAATTCAATTCGAGTTAAAAAAGAGGGTACACTTTCAATTTAGACTACTGTCTCTTCTTGGCTCAGATTCAGTCATAGAAAAACAAACAAAAAACAAAGTAATTCATAGATCAACTCATGGCACAAATTTGAGAGAAAATTGTATTTTGGCGTCTGTTATTAGGTTTAAATGTTAAGCAGGAACGTTGTAATTTTTATTTTCTTCATTTCAATTCTTACTAATTATTTTAAGGGTTGAATTTCACATTGTGGTATAATAAACCAATAAGACTTATATCACTATTATATCAATAGGTAGACAGCCAACGTATCTTAGGATCAGGATCAAGCCCCAAGAAGTTTTATGGTGTGTAATAAAATTGTGAAACGTTAAAGGCTTAAGGCTATGTTATCCTTTGAACTTCATGTTGCAAGAGGATCTGAGATCTGACTAAATCCAAGTAACCAACAACTTCTTTCTCATTCTTCATCGGTTATGAAATAGTAGTTGTCCTTATCTTCTCGTTTGACCTTAAATTGCTGAAGATTCTAAAGTAAATAAATCTCTTTGATGGCATTAATATCTGCTTCGCCCACCTTCAGCTTGCACTGACAGAAGTCCGCTTGCTACCTGGAAGAGCAAGCTTTCTAGCCGAGACCTTGAAGACTTACCTGTTTGCGAAGAAGTATGAAGTCACCGTCAAGCCCCACAAGTTACTATTAAGCACAAAATTATCATTGCATTTATACTCAATAAAACTTTTCAGTGGCATACATACTCTAATAGTTGTGAAAAAAACAAGAAAATTACAGGGCCTTCTCTTAAGTGGACTATAGGAATTAAGCAAGAGTTGAGAGGAGCAAAAATAAGTACACATTCAACTTTTTCCCTGAAGTTGGGAATATATATCATTCTCAATTTGAGTGTGTTGTCTATAAATTTGTCATAGTTCAACCCTTCGATGAAAATGTCGGCAAGTTGATCTTGGGAGTTTACAAAAAGGGTATAGATATTACCCTTATCAAGGTGATCTTTAACAAAGTGTCTATCTACTTCAACATGTTTTGTCCGATCATGTTGAATTAGATTGTGAGCAATATTAATTACTACTTTATTGTCGCAATAAAGAGTAATAGTTTTGTCTTCAACAAAGCCTAGATCCTGAAGAATAGATTTCAACCATATTCTCTCACATACGCCTTGTGACATAGCTCTATAATTTGCCTCAACACTAAATCTTGCTACAACATTCTGTTTTTCTACTCCAAGTTATAGGATTCTCATATATAAATGAACAATATCTTGTAGTTGATTTTCTGTCTTCTTGGTTACCTGCTCAATTAACATCAGTAAAAGCTTCAATATTCAAAATATGGTTGGTTGAGAACAGAATCCCATGTCCTGGAGACAAAGGTACCTCAAGACCCGATAAGTCATCTCTTGGTAACGGGTCCTAGGGGCATGTATGAATCTACTCAGGATGTCGATGACAAATGTAATATCAGGACGAATAAGAGATAAGTCTATGGGCTTACCAACCAATCTCCTGTGGCTAGACAAGTCAATTATGTCACATTTTGTGTCCTCGTCAATTTTGTGATTGGCCTCAATAGGGTATTCACTAGAGCACATCCAAACATATTAGATTCTTCCAGGAGGTCAAGGACGTATTTCTCTATGATATAAATATCTCATGGCTAGACCTTGACATTTCAATCCCCAATAAGTATTTCAATTTTCTTAGATCTTTAACTTCAAATTCTGTGCACAATTGTTCTTTCAGGCGAGTGATTTTCTCAATATCATTCCTTGTGATGATGATGGCATCCACATATATAATGAGCACAAACACTTTGGTTCCTCTTTTCTTAATGAAAAGAGTGTGATCAACATGTCCCTGTTCATAGCCTAACCATACCAAGGTTTTATGAAACTTCTCAAACTAACCTTTGGGGGATTGCTTTAGCCCACATAAGGATTTTTTGAGATGAAAAACTTTCCTAGTAAATCCTTTTGGAAAAAACCAGAGGACAACTTCATGTAAACTTCGTCTTCCAAGACACCATGCAGGAAGACATTTTAACATCTAATTGTTGTAGGTCCCACCTAAAACATGCAACACAAGAATGAAGCACCTGAATAGTCCTTTTTTTACAACTTGGGTAAAAGTTTCTTGATAGTCAATTCCATGGATTTGGGCGTAGCAGGTGAGTGCATTTCATATAGTTACTTATATCCACCTTTAGCTCCATTTTACCTTTTGTTTTCCCCTAAATAACTGTTTTCTCTGTGATATTACTTGTTATTTATCAAATTCTGATATAGGGGTCAATTGGGAGTTGAATGGGTGAATTCCCACGCACTCAAGAGCTTTTTAAACATAATCCAAAATTCTGCATCAGGTGTGCGATCGTGCTATTTAATGAGCATGGTCATGTGCCTCATAGTATCAAAATTTCTCCACGATCTGATTTGTCCAAGTCCATTCCTGCTTTTCCATGCACGTCTGTGCGCATCATGGTGCACGACTGTGCGTTTCCATGCTAGTCGACGTCCATAGATTGTCTGCTGGAGCAGATTGTTGTTCGGCAAGGTGTAGAATCGTGAATCCCATTGCGTACGATCGTGCGTGAATAAATTTAATTCCACATAATTTTTGGATCTCAATCACTTTGTTTAGGGAGGGAAGGAATTTTATGGCTTACAAGTTTATTCAATAAGATACTGAAGACAAAGAGGATGTCAGACCAATGAAGAGAAAATATTTTGGTACCTTTGTATAAGAACAAATGAGATATACAAAATTATGTCAATTACAGGGAAATTAAATTAATGAGTCATACTATGAAACTATGAGAACGAGTAATAGAGAGAAGAGTTAGACGAGAGACTAGCATCTCAGAGAATCAATTTGGATTCTGTTATCACCTAACTAGGAGAAGGGAAGGAAGTAGGAAGACGGCTAGAGAATTAGGGTTTGAGAGAGGAAGAAGAGAGAAAGTACCTTGAATAATAGATTTCATGATGAACCAAGGAGGAGGGGTTGGGTATTTATGCTCCCACCCAACCCCTAGGTCCGGTCGGCCCCATTGGGGCTGAACCCATGTGGTTCAGCCCCCATACTGCTTTATTGTTGGGTTCGGGCTGAACCGGATGGTTCAGCCCGGTCTTCCTCCGCCTTCTCTTTTGGTCGACGTGCACAGTAATCTTCGGAGAATCTGGTAATGACGCCCGGCGTAACATTCCCTCCCCCATCAAGGGCCAGCTTGTCCTCAAGCTGGAGGCGGAGAGCGTGCGGCTCTTGGAACAAGTCGGCTCTGGCTTGCATCTGAGACGAGACCTCTGTTGGAGCCGTAGGCTCTGCTCTACTCGGCGTAACGATGGTCATCGTACCATCCGGTTCCCCTAGTCGTTCCACGCTGCGGAGTGAGATCTCCTTTACCGGAGACGACTTGAGGCCTTCCAAGCAATACCCCTTCCCGTGCTGGCTGAACTCCATAGCCATCTGGTCCCAATCGAAAGTCACCCGCCGAAGTCGCCGCAGCCACGGTACGCCCAACACCATGTCAGAACCCCGGATTGGCAATAAGTAACCTCAATATGTCCAGTGTAATCCTGTATCCGGAGCTCCACCCCTTTCATCACTCCCTCGCACTGCAGTGTACGTCCATCCGCTACCCTGACGTGGAAAGCTGCGCTGCGATCTATGTCATACCCCGTCTTCTGGGCCACAACGGGTTGGATGAAGTTGTGAGTGCTCCCGCTATCCATCAAGATCGTCACCGTCTCCCTGCCGACCCTCCCGGCTATGCGTAAGGTCGGAGATATGGTTACCCCCTCCATGGCTTGGATGGATACTCCAAAGTCTTCAATAGACAACTCTCCCTCCTCCTCAGTGCGAGGAACATCTTCCGCATCCTCCCGCAGCATGAATACCTGGACCTTCTGACATGTGTGCCCTCGGGTGTACTGCTCATCACAGTTGAAGCATAACCCCTTCTCCTTCCTGGTCTGTAGTTCCTGCCACGTCAATTTTGTCATTGTCGGCCGGCCTTCGGCCGTGGGAGCCCCCCGAGGAGGGTGTACAACCGTAGGAGCTCTCACCGTTGTACGGGTCCTCTGCCGAGTGAATCTCTCCTCCTGTATCCTTGCCAAACTGATGGCATGGCTCAGACTTCGTGGCATATAGGCATGGACCTCATCCCGCAACTCATCCCGCAACCCTGATATGAAGCAACTGAGGAGGGTCTTTGTAAGATCCCCCCTCCCAAATCGACGGTCCGACCGGGGGATCTTATCGCACACCACCCCTTTAGCACGACGCCAAAGCGACTCTGAAGGGTGAAGGCACTAGCTACTCCAACCCTTTTTCTTGTACACTCCGATGTCACGCCTAGGGGTGGTGTTAAGCGAAGTCACTACACACCAACAGAGTAAGGGAGCAGTATTTTAGCGGAAGATATCATCAAGAGTGCGCTTTGTATCCCTTAGCGGAAGACATTATTAAAGAGTGCGCTTTGTAGCACTTAGCGGAAGACGTAGTTTTATCACAGAAACCACAATTTCAAGACCTGTAAATAATCTACATATCTCTGCCGTATAGAAATCCTAACCATCAAGAATATATTGTCATTATAAATATAGATACCCTAGGATAGGGCACAACAAAAGGAGATGCGGCTTAACAAAACTTTATACCTGACGTAGCCTGATCCGTGGCTTCATCCACACATAGGTGTTGTCACTCATCTGCACCTGTCACCTGTGCTAAAGACAAGTTATTAGAACTACAAACAGAATCCAACTCCTACTAACGCACAAACATAATATAACAATTATAAGGAAGGGGATATCTGGACTCTTATTGGGCCGAGGCAGTCTTCTCACGACCACCGCCTACGTACTCCGTATCATCCTGCATACGGTCTCAGACCCACGTAGTTCTATAAGTTTCGCACGGGTTGCCCTCCCAGACCGTCCATCGTGCGGGTTGCCTTAGAGTAAAACTCATAGGCCATCCGACATTCTCCCAAGGCACCTTATATTCCCGTAGGGATATTTCTCGAAGGCAACATTTCATTCCCGTAGGAACTACTTCTCGAAGGCAACATTTCATTCCCGTAGGAACTACTTCTCGAAGGCAACATTTCATTCCCGTAGGAACTACTTCTCGAAGGCAACATTTCATTCCCGTAGGAACTACTTCTCGAAGGCAACATTTCATTCCCGTAGGAACTATTTCTCGAAGGCAACATTTCATTCCCGTAGGAACTATTTCTCGAAGGCAACATTTCATTCCCGTAGGAACTATTTCTCGAAGGCAACATTTCATTCCCGTAGGAACTATTTCTCGAAGGCAACATTTCATTCCCGTAGGAAAGAGACACGCTTTGAAACCAGCAACACATCCTCCCGAGAACTCAGTAGAAGGGGAGAAGATAATCTCTTTATGCGCTTACCGTATCTCCATCCGAGAAGATACCACTATTTTAATCTGTTTGGCCATCAAACCCGAGCTGTCCACATAAGGCACGTCTGCATCAATCACTTGGACGCTTGGCATTCAAATCCAAGCTATCCACATAAGGTACGATTGCATCAATCACTTGGACGCTTGGCATTCAAACCCAAGCCATCCACATAAGCTTTATGTTCATTCATAGGCACAAGAAGTAGCACTGTAGTGTGAAAGCGAGAAATAAGATGAAGAGAGATGAGGTGTATATCATCGTAAACCATGGGTGATCAACTCCCATAGGTATTACACCCTATCACAAATTCGTTACCTCATAATGTTAATGCCGAGCTTATGAAACTAAGTGGTTCTATGCAAATATTAATGCTAAGCAGTTCCCTGAACCAAAGCAAGCTCGCATTTGGCATGAAAGCAAGAGTGTCATCATATCGTAAACCGACACCAATTTCAGCTATGGAGGCGTAGACGGAAAAAGGGGAAGATCTCCAAAATCAAGGTTGCACGGGTAGTGGGAGGTTTATCCTCCATCCAATTACCCGCAAACGCGCCCTAACTAACATGATCTAACCATTATGAACCGGGCAGTGGAAAGGTAGAGGGTGGAGCTCATGATTAGCAGCCTTAACAATTTCCTTTCCAAAAGAACCAAGAGAGGGAGAGAGAGAGAGAGAGAGAGAGAGAGAGAGAGAGAGAGAGAGAGAAAGGAGTGTGCATATAGCATTTGTGAAACGAATACGGTCCACCAAACAAAATACTGGTTGACCAAGTCAACATGGATCGAAACCGACAAACTCCCCCCCCCCCCCCCCCCCCACCCCCCTCCAGCTGCATAGACACTAACAACCCTCAGCTCACTCATGCACAATTATCACCCCATTATACACAGCCACTGCACAAGGCTGCACAAGGCACCTCAAACACATAGCTGTACACAGCTGCACAACAATACCCACAACAGCACAACACAATCCACTGCACACTCAACACAAAACACTTTTACATAAGGTTGCACAAGCCACCTCACACACAACACACACCTAACATATTTTAAATCCCCCTTCAGCAGCCACACACTTTTTAACTTCCTCTAGCAGCAGTAGTAAAACACTACAACAACCAACTTAAACTCAAGGAATGACAAGCACATAACCTTTATTATATTAACACAAAAGAACATGCCTTGGACCCCAAAAGAGGCAAGGAAGGAGGCTTTATCTGTTGTCCCAAACAAATCCAGCAAGGTAATAATAATAGCCAGCAAATCCGAATCCAACAAAAGATAATTGGCAGCAACTCTAAAACCAATCCCTTAACTACAAGAGAAGTAATCCCAGAAGGAGGAGGAGAAGATTAAGTAATAAGCTCTCCAAGTTCACGGCAGTGGCCACAAAACCATCCAGATTGGGGGGAAAACAAAACCAGAGCAGCCCCCTTCAAGTTTCCGGCACTCAAAGACCAATGCCAAAGTTAATTACCATCGGATATGCAGAGCTCGGTTGGAGGTTAGAAGGGGAAGATAGAGAGAGAGAGAAGCTTTTCACAACCCAGAATAGAGAGCACGGGAGTGAGGCCAACTGGGAGAGATAAAAGGGGAGGAGGGGAGCCTAATAACTCCAACTATAGCATCACATTCCAGCCAAGCCCAAAACTTCCTCCCGTGGATTTAATCCAAGGGTAAATCTTAAGCCAACACAAGGAGATCCAAGAATTTCTAGCATAACAACCAAGAACTTACTAGCATAAAAACCAAGAACTTACTAGCATAAAAACCAAGAACTTACTAGCATAAAACCAAGCGAGAGCCGAGCATCAAGGGGGGGCATTGCCGGCGGAGGGAGAGATGGAGCAGAGGAGACCTTCCATGCTGCCTTCCATCGCAGCACAATAACTCGCCAAATATTAATTAACCAAGACGAATCAACAGAGCTTGGTCAAGAGAGGAGAAGAGGTTGGAGAAGTAGGAGATCTCGAACCTTAACCTCTTGTTGTGAGGAGGAAGAACCATGAGGAAGGGGGCGGTTTCCCGCGCCGCCCGTCTTGCCGGAAACCCTCACCATGACAGAGCTTCGAGGAGGAAGAGAGAGATGAGGGCGAGAGGCAACCTTGCGGTCTCCCCCACCGGAGTCGTATCCATATAGCAAAATGTTAAGATAAACTCCAACTGAAATTAGAAATACCCAAAACAGCGATAAACGACGTCTCCATCCTGACAGAACTTCCAAGGGGAGGAGATTGTATATACAATATAATTTATTTTTGGCCCAATGGAAATTTGATTTGGGCAGTTTACTCATAACTGAATTACAAGGAGGAGGATTGCATAAGTCCCATCGTAATGCGCCACCCCCATTATTCTCATGGGATAATATGAAGCAGAGGAGAGAGAAGAGATAGGTTAGTGACGTTCTTGCATCTCTTATTGATGTTGTAGCGCCTTAGGATGTGGCAGAGATTAAACCAGTTAGTTTTAAATCTCTTGGCACCACCATCAATCCAACCATCCCGTACCTTAAAACTGGCCCATGAACCAAATTAAATTAAAACCCACTTGACTACTACAATAAAGCTGGAACCTACTTTTTGTTGAAGAAGCCATAACAATAATTAATATATCCTCTTCTTTTCCCCCTTTTTATAAAGGGGAGATCTCAAAAAGTTTTGGCCTCCAGAACATAATCAAACCAAGCTCCTGTTACTATTATTCCATTATATGGATCATGCCACAAAATTTCATGTTTTATCAGAATTTGTTCGAGACCCTTCAATGGTGATTTTAGTTTTGAAGAAATATCAACGCAGTTAACAGGTGGTGATCTCGAAATTCATCAATGCCCCTAAATTCAGAGCATCATAAAAATTAAGAGGTATAAGAGGAAGAGAGGTAGATGATGGTGAAGAAGAAGAGGAGGGAGAGGAAGTATGGCATACCTTGCCAGATCCCTCCCCCCATAGCAGAACATCATTATAACTCAAGAGCTAAGTCAGGAATTTTGCCAAAAAAGAAAAAGATAAGAAGTTGAAGATGTTGCCCCTATTTCCACAGAACATTCATAAGAGGAGAAAGGGAGGAGGAGGGATGCGGGGGTGGGAAGAAAGGACCTTGCCCCCCCTTATTTTGTAGACCTGAGAGACCAATCCGATGCTTCCAACGAGCTCAAGGGCTCAAAAAAATCTGAGGTGTCGTGGCATGAGGGAGTTCGCGATACCTCCGGTGAGTCTCTCCCCCGCCCTAGGTTTTCTATCCCTGGTTTGCCTCCCCTGTTCAGCGTTTCCGCTGAGTTTTTTTTTTTTTTTTTAGTTTTAGTTATCTAAGTTTATATATATATATATCATTTAGATGAGCATTTAATTATATACAAACATATATATATATTTGAAATTCTCAAAATAAGCGCGTGAAGAAAAAATGAGCGGATGGTGTCGCTGTGTTCGTAACAATTACGTGAAGTTAACGAAATTATTTGAAGTTGATTCCGAGCCCGTTCGCCCAATATTTTAAACTGGCGTTGTTGTCGCGCTCGACGTTACTCAAAATAGTGGTTTTCTTCAAACGACCTCGGATCGAAACGAAACGAGTTCCGTTGCACTCGTATCAATTATACGAGTCTAAAGCAACTGACGGAAATCGATTCGGGGTACGTATGCTCCATATTCTAAAACTGCGTCGTCGTGACGCGCTGCGATACTCAAAACGGTCACTTTTATCAAATGACCTCTGATCGAAACGAAACGAGTTCCGTTGCACTCGTGTCAACTATACGAGTCTAACGTAACTGACGGAAGTCGATTCAGAGCACGTATGCTCCATATTCTAAAACTGTGTCGTCGTGACGCGCTGCGATACTCAAAACGGTCACTTTCACCAAATGACCTCTGATTGAAACGAAACGAGTTCCGTTGCACTCGTGTCAACTATACGAGTCTAACGTAACTGACGGAAGTCGATTCGGAGCACGTATGCTCCATATTCTAAAACTGCGTCGTCGTGACACGCTGCGATACTCAAAACGGTCACTTTCACCAAATGACCTCTGATTGGAACGAAACGAATTCCGTTGCACTCGTATCGACCATACGAGTTGAACGCAATCGACGGAAGTCGATTCAGAGCACGTACGCTCAATAAACAACTTTGACGTTGTGGCGAAGCACGATGCTACCCAAAACAGTTATTTCTTTAAATAACCACCACTATGTGGTGAAGGTCGGGTCGTGATTTTCCTCTGACCCGGCCTAAGCTCCTGCAAGGGTTCAACTGAACCGGCTAGCCCCCTTTTTCAAAGTCGGGATGTTACAATCCAATAAAACAAAGAAAATTTTCGTCCCTGAAAATACGAGTGGGTCATGGAGATTGAAAATGGGGCCTACTATAGACCGCTATATGTGTCGAACGACCCCAAAATTTAAGGGTCTATAGATTTGGTTTTACCTAAATGAGCTGTGTTGACAGCTCCCGTCGTGTACTGTAATAAGTAGCTTAAGCGAACTAGGGGGTAGCTTTATCCTAGCCATGTCCATTCTGCCGTAATTCTGATATATTGTTCGAGGGAACATTTCGCGCGCCAAATTGTTTGCTAAAGGTATTACCAGTTTAGACAATTATATCGAGTAAGTAATTCTAGCAACATCGAGTACCTCCAAGGTTTGAACGATTCAAAAATTGATCTAATCGTGAGGAACAAGAAACCCTTCATCACTCGATAACCCTCCCGTGAACCGAGCTTAACGGGAGACGAAGGCAACTCAACACCTTTCAGGGAGCCGAGCTCAACTGGAAGTGAAGACAACTCAACACCTTCCAAGGAGCCGAGCTCAACTGGAAGTGGAGGCAACTCAACACCTTCCAAGGAGCCGAGCTCAACTGGAAGTGGAGGCAACTCAACACCTTCCAAGGTTCGCATATCTGAAACGCAAAATTTATGAGTTGTGTCCGAAAGGCACATAGTAAAAATCTATCAACATATAGCTAATTCTCTTACGGGGCTACGTGTCAGTGGAACATATAAAAGTTATAACTTGCATAAGCTTTTGTAAAACCCATCAACATATAACCGACTCTCATACGAAGGTTATATGTTGGTGGAACAGATGAAAATTGTAAATAAGTAGAGTAAAATCATGAACATATAACTAACTCCCATACGAAGGTTATATGTTAATGGTACAGATAAAATTGCAAATAAGCAGTAAAAATCCATAAACATATAACCAACTCCCATACGAAGGTTATATATTAATGGTATATGCAGATATGTATGTTTTGATGCAAATGATGCGTTTGCAAAAATGTATGTTTTGATGCATATGCAAGCCATGCATAACGAGTACTCACGACTCAATCACAACACACAATGTTGACACAGTTTGACCGCTTTTCTTCCAGCAGGGTTGCGACCCCCGCGGGCCTCACCGATGTGGCTGTCGGTGACAGTGGCCGGTCCTGCCACTTCTGGGTGTGGACGTACCGCACTACCCAGGCCCTAATGTACAACCCAGTGTACTCCTGGATGTGAGCAACATCCGTCAATTACAAAATTCGGCTATCCAGCAGAGGGACCCTGCGGGGAAATAATAAATAACCTCCCGGGGTTCACACACTCCCTAGTACCTCATGAGTCGTCAACCTTCCCATTCTTGTATGAACGGTCATTGGGCATGACTGACCTGCCACGGTAATCACATATAATGTTTTACCAGTGCTCTTTATGTTGACATACTTTGACCGCTTCTTTTTGCAGGGTAGCGAACCCCGCGGGCCTCACCGATGTGGCCGTCGGTGACAGTGGCCGGTCCTGCCACTTCTGGGTGTGGACGTACCGCACTACCCAGGCCCCAACGTACAACCCCGTGTACCCTCGGACGTAGGAGACATCCGGTAATAACTGAATTTGGCCAACCAGTGGAGGGACCCAACGGGGCATATAAGATACAACCAAGCTCCCGAGGTGCACACCTCCCTGTTGCCTAGAGTCGTCAACCTTCCCGCACCGGTACGTACGGTCTACGGGCATGACCGACCCGCCACTTTTCCCAAAGCAAGCAAGCAATAAAATAGGTAACCATCACCTTCGGGTCCTCAGTGGCTTACCCTTTTTAACGAGGCTTCCCGGCTGGCTGAGTATGCAACCGTCGCAAGTCCTGCGAATGCTAACAAAGTACTTTTTAGGATGGTTTATATACAAGCTTTTATAAATTTGCCACAAGTTTACTTCAATCCAGTACGTCGCCTTAGTAATTATTTCCTGAAATATTAACGTTATTGAAAAGGCTAACATTTTATCATAGCTCTTTCACGATTGCACGACTTTATTTTCAACAGATCGTCAAATTGATCAAGTCAAATCATACTTCATATTTGCAATTTGTTAGAGCAATTCTCGATATACACGCAAAATTTCATTTGATTAGCTCACCTCAAATGAAAATTTGAAAACGAGAATTTTAATCCCAATAAAACAAATAGGCTTAAACTTGGGATTGAAATTAGTAATCGAATCCTTACATTGTACACATAATTTCATACGATTAGTTTACCTTGAATGGAATTTTGAAAACGAAAATTTAACCCCAATAAAACAAAGAGGCTTAAACCCAGGGTTCAAAATTTGAAGTGGATGTTTGTAAGGTTTTACGTGAGTGTTTTATGGGGACAATGTAAATCGCCGCTCGAGATCGGAAGTGGTAAATGACATTTAAGTGTCACTCCACATATATGCCAAGTTTGTTGTCGATTTCTACCTTTTAGGTCCACCACTGCTTCCGCTGCAGTGGTTCGTCCCGAACCACACTACATCGATTAGCGGAGGAAGAGGAGTTTCTGTGATCACGAATAGGTCGACAAGATCGGTTGCGCTCTGATCCATTTGTAAGATCCCCCCTCCCAAATCGACGGTCCGACCGGGGGATCTTATCGCACACCACCCCTTTAGCACGACGCCAAAGCGACTCTGAAGGGTGAAGGCACTAGCTACTCCAACCCTTTTTCTTGTACACTCCGATGTCACGCCTAGGGGTGGTGTTAAGCGAAGTCACTACACACCAACAGAGTAAGGGAGCAGTATTTTAGCGGAAGATATCATCAAGAGTGCGCTTTGTATCCCTTAGCGGAAGACATTATTAAAGAGTGCGCTTTGTAGCACTTAGCGGAAGACGTAGTTTTATCACAGAAACCACAATTTCAAGACCTGTAAATAATCTACATATCTCTGCCGTATAGAAATCCTAACCATCAAGAATATATTGTCATTATAAATATAGATACCCTAGGATAGGGCACAACAAAAGGAGATGCGGCTTAACAAAACTTTATACCTGACGTAGCCTGATCCGTGGCTTCATCCACACATAGGTGTTGTCACTCATCTGCACCTGTCACCTGTGCTAAAGACAAGTTATTAGAACTACAAACAGAATCCAACTCCTACTAACGCACAAACATAATATAACAATTATAAGGAAGGGGATATCTGGACTCTTATTGGGCCGAGGCAGTCTTCTCACGACCACCGCCTACGTACTCCGTATCATCCTGCATACGGTCTCAGACCCACGTAGTTCTATAAGTTTCGCACGGGTTGCCCTCCCAGACCGTCCATCGTGCGGGTTGCCTTAGAGTAAAACTCATAGGCCATCCGACATTCTCCCAAGGCACCTTATATTCCCGTAGGGATATTTCTCGAAGGCAACATTTCATTCCCGTAGGAACTACTTCTCGAAGGCAACATTTCATTCCCGTAGGAACTACTTCTCGAAGGCAACATTTCATTCCCGTAGGAACTACTTCTCGAAGGCAACATTTCATTCCCGTAGGAACTACTTCTCGAAGGCAACATTTCATTCCCGTAGGAACTATTTCTCGAAGGCAACATTTCATTCCCGTAGGAACTATTTCTCGAAGGCAACATTTCATTCCCGTAGGAACTATTTCTCGAAGGCAACATTTCATTCCCGTAGGAACTATTTCTCGAAGGCAACATTTCATTCCCGTAGGAAAGAGACACGCTTTGAAACCAGCAACACATCCTCCCGAGAACTCAGTAGAAGGGGAGAAGATAATCTCTTTATGCGCTTACCGTATCTCCATCCGAGAAGATACCACTATTTTAATCTGTTTGGCCATCAAACCCGAGCTGTCCACATAAGGCACGTCTGCATCAATCACTTGGACGCTTGGCATTCAAATCCAAGCTATCCACATAAGGTACGATTGCATCAATCACTTGGACGCTTGGCATTCAAACCCAAGCCATCCACATAAGCTTTATGTTCATTCATAGGCACAAGAAGTAGCACTGTAGTGTGAAAGCGAGAAATAAGATGAAGAGAGATGAGGTGTATATCATCGTAAACCATGGGTGATCAACTCCCATAGGTATTACACCCTATCACAAATTCGTTACCTCATAATGTTAATGCCGAGCTTATGAAACTAAGTGGTTCTATGCAAATATTAATGCTAAGCAGTTCCCTGAACCAAAGCAAGCTCGCATTTGGCATGAAAGCAAGAGTGTCATCATATCGTAAACCGACACCAATTTCAGCTATGGAGGCGTAGACGGAAAAAGGGGAAGATCTCCAAAATCAAGGTTGCACGGGTAGTGGGAGGTTTATCCTCCATCCAATTACCCGCAAACGCGCCCTAACTAACATGATCTAACCATTATGAACCGGGCAGTGGAAAGGTAGAGGGTGGAGCTCATGATTAGCAGCCTTAACAATTTCCTTTCCAAAAGAACCAAGAGAGGGAGAGAGAGAGAGAGAGAGAGAGAGAGAGAGAGAGAGAGAAAGGAGTGTGCATATAGCATTTGTGAAACGAATACGGTCCACCAAACAAAATACTGGTTGACCAAGTCAACATGGATCGAAACCGACAAACTCCCCCCCCCCCCCCCCCCCCCTCCAGCTGCATAGACACTAACAACCCTCAGCTCACTCATGCACAATTATCACCCCATTATACACAGCCACTGCACAAGGCTGCACAAGGCACCTCAAACACATAGCTGTACACAGCTGCACAACAATACCCACAACAGCACAACACAATCCACTGCACACTCAACACAAAACACTTTTACATAAGGTTGCACAAGCCACCTCACACACAACACACACCTAACATATTTTAAATCCCCCTTCAGCAGCCACACACTTTTTAACTTCCTCTAGCAGCAGTAGTAAAACACTACAACAACCAACTTAAACTCAAGGAATGACAAGCACATAACCTTTATTATATTAACACAAAAGAACATGCCTTGGACCCCAAAAGAGGCAAGGAAGGAGGCTTTATCTGTTGTCCCAAACAAATCCAGCAAGGTAATAATAATAGCCAGCAAATCCGAATCCAACAAAAGATAATTGGCAGCAACTCTAAAACCAATCCCTTAACTACAAGAGAAGTAATCCCAGAAGGAGGAGGAGAAGATTAAGTAATAAGCTCTCCAAGTTCACGGCAGTGGCCACAAAACCATCCAGATTGGGGGGAAAACAAAACCAGAGCAGCCCCCTTCAAGTTTCCGGCACTCAAAGACCAATGCCAAAGTTAATTACCATCGGATATGCAGAGCTCGGTTGGAGGTTAGAAGGGGAAGATAGAGAGAGAGAGAAGCTTTTCACAACCCAGAATAGAGAGCACGGGAGTGAGGCCAACTGGGAGAGATAAAAGGGGAGGAGGGGAGCCTAATAACTCCAACTATAGCATCACATTCCAGCCAAGCCCAAAACTTCCTCCCGTGGATTTAATCCAAGGGTAAATCTTAAGCCAACACAAGGAGATCCAAGAATTTCTAGCATAACAACCAAGAACTTACTAGCATAAAAACCAAGAACTTACTAGCATAAAAACCAAGAACTTACTAGCATAAAACCAAGCGAGAGCCGAGCATCAAGGGGGGGCATTGCCGGCGGAGGGAGAGATGGAGCAGAGGAGACCTTCCATGCTGCCTTCCATCGCAGCACAATAACTCGCCAAATATTAATTAACCAAGACGAATCAACAGAGCTTGGTCAAGAGAGGAGAAGAGGTTGGAGAAGTAGGAGATCTCGAACCTTAACCTCTTGTTGTGAGGAGGAAGAACCATGAGGAAGGGGGCGGTTTCCCGCGCCGCCCGTCTTGCCGGAAACCCTCACCATGACAGAGCTTCGAGGAGGAAGAGAGAGATGAGGGCGAGAGGCAACCTTGCGGTCTCCCCCACCGGAGTCGTATCCATATAGCAAAATGTTAAGATAAACTCCAACTGAAATTAGAAATACCCAAAACAGCGATAAACGACGTCTCCATCCTGACAGAACTTCCAAGGGGAGGAGATTGTATATACAATATAATTTATTTTTGGCCCAATGGAAATTTGATTTGGGCAGTTTACTCATAACTGAATTACAAGGAGGAGGATTGCATAAGTCCCATCGTAATGCGCCACCCCCATTATTCTCATGGGATAATATGAAGCAGAGGAGAGAGAAGAGATAGGTTAGTGACGTTCTTGCATCTCTTATTGATGTTGTAGCGCCTTAGGATGTGGCAGAGATTAAACCAGTTAGTTTTAAATCTCTTGGCACCACCATCAATCCAACCATCCCGTACCTTAAAACTGGCCCATGAACCAAATTAAATTAAAACCCACTTGACTACTACAATAAAGCTGGAACCTACTTTTTGTTGAAGAAGCCATAACAATAATTAATATATCCTCTTCTTTTCCCCCTTTTTATAAAGGGGAGATCTCAAAAAGTTTTGGCCTCCAGAACATAATCAAACCAAGCTCCTGTTACTATTATTCCATTATATGGATCATGCCACAAAATTTCATGTTTTATCAGAATTTGTTCGAGACCCTTCAATGGTGATTTTAGTTTTGAAGAAATATCAACGCAGTTAACAGGTGGTGATCTCGAAATTCATCAATGCCCCTAAATTCAGAGCATCATAAAAATTAAGAGGTATAAGAGGAAGAGAGGTAGATGATGGTGAAGAAGAAGAGGAGGGAGAGGAAGTATGGCATACCTTGCCAGATCCCTCCCCCCATAGCAGAACATCATTATAACTCAAGAGCTAAGTCAGGAATTTTGCCAAAAAAGAAAAAGATAAGAAGTTGAAGATGTTGCCCCTATTTCCACAGAACATTCATAAGAGGAGAAAGGGAGGAGGAGGGATGCGGGGGTGGGAAGAAAGGACCTTGCCCCCCCTTATTTTGTAGACCTGAGAGACCAATCCGATGCTTCCAACGAGCTCAAGGGCTCAAAAAAATCTGAGGTGTCGTGGCATGAGGGAGTTCGCGATACCTCCGGTGAGTCTCTCCCCCGCCCTAGGTTTTCTATCCCTGGTTTGCCTCCCCTGTTCAGCGTTTCCGCTGAGTTTTTTTTTTTTTTTTTAGTTTTAGTTATCTAAGTTTATATATATATATATCATTTAGATGAGCATTTAATTATATACAAACATATATATATATTTGAAATTCTCAAAATAAGCGCGTGAAGAAAAAATGAGCGGATGGTGTCGCTGTGTTCGTAACAATTACGTGAAGTTAACGAAATTATTTGAAGTTGATTCCGAGCCCGTTCGCCCAATATTTTAAACTGGCGTTGTTGTCGCGCTCGACGTTACTCAAAATAGTGGTTTTCTTCAAACGACCTCGGATCGAAACGAAACGAGTTCCGTTGCACTCGTATCAATTATACGAGTCTAAAGCAACTGACGGAAATCGATTCGGGGTACGTATGCTCCATATTCTAAAACTGCGTCGTCGTGACGCGCTGCGATACTCAAAACGGTCACTTTTATCAAATGACCTCTGATCGAAACGAAACGAGTTCCGTTGCACTCGTGTCAACTATACGAGTCTAACGTAACTGACGGAAGTCGATTCAGAGCACGTATGCTCCATATTCTAAAACTGTGTCGTCGTGACGCGCTGCGATACTCAAAACGGTCACTTTCACCAAATGACCTCTGATTGAAACGAAACGAGTTCCGTTGCACTCGTGTCAACTATACGAGTCTAACGTAACTGACGGAAGTCGATTCGGAGCACGTATGCTCCATATTCTAAAACTGCGTCGTCGTGACACGCTGCGATACTCAAAACGGTCACTTTCACCAAATGACCTCTGATTGGAACGAAACGAATTCCGTTGCACTCGTATCGACCATACGAGTTGAACGCAATCGACGGAAGTCGATTCAGAGCACGTACGCTCAATAAACAACTTTGACGTTGTGGCGAAGCACGATGCTACCCAAAACAGTTATTTCTTTAAATAACCACCACTATGTGGTGAAGGTCGGGTCGTGATTTTCCTCTGACCCGGCCTAAGCTCCTGCAAGGGTTCAACTGAACCGGCTAGCCCCCTTTTTCAAAGTCGGGATGTTACAGTCTTTTCCTCCCAACTGACCCGATTGGCCAGCTTCTCGAACTCTGTACGGTACTCCATCACGGTGCCTTTCGGACGGAGTTTTTGTAACGTCGCCTCCACATCCTCGTACTCCAAGGGTCCAAAACGGGCCGAGAATCCCTCCACAAAGTGATTCCACGGTGCGTAACCATATGTTCGGGTGAACCACTGTGCCCACCGGTACGCGTCGTCTTCTAGATGAAAGGATGCCAGTTGCACCCACTGGTCATCGGGAATTTCCTGATAAGTGAAGAAAAGTTCTGCCTTTTGCACCCACTCCAGTGCATCCCCGCCCCGAAACTTGGTGAAATTCATGCGGGTCCTTTTCGGGGCAATGTAAGCTCTTTGGTTCCATGGGCCATGTCCCCCATATTCTTGTCCCGGTGCAATTGGTCGTCGTTGCTCCATCGACGCGTTTGGACGCCCTTGGGGTCCGGGATAGTACCCGCCTCCGCGTCCGTCCGTCGCGGGATGTCCCGCTCCTTGATGCATAGCTGGTGGGAGGCGCTCAGCCCCCTGATTTGTGTTTCCGAACCCTAGAGGGGGTCCGAAAGCTCTTGGATTTGGCAAAATTCCCATTTCTGTCCCAATCGGCGCTCCGGAGGTTCCATACGGCTGAGGGCCTGCTGCCGTTAGCTCCGGAGGGTTCCATCCGAGTGGATTGTCACCCCCATAGGACGAAAAGGGGGCTGGGAGAGTCCCTGGGCCGTGCGACATGCAGATCGGGTCCGTCGGCCTGTGCGGACCCGCGAGAGTTCCGCTCGCCTCCCAGGCGCTCGCAGGCTGCGCGCCGACCCCCTGCCAGCCCTCCGGGCCCTCTCCGGTCCTCGGCTGGCCACCGATCCATCGGGACCCCTGGGCGTCAGATCCGGTCAAAAAACCGCGTTCCGTTCCCTGTACAGTACATCCAGGTGGTTGATTTGAGATTTCGCCTTCCGATCCCTCTTGGACTTGCGCCTTTCCCTTCAAACATTGAACGAGGAGAGCCTTGAGTTCCTCCATGCGGGTGTCCAAGCGTTCTTCTAAATTTTTTGTGGAGATTTTCATGTGTTCTTCGATTGCCGCCACCGAATCCGCCAACCCTACATAGTTTTCTTCGATGGTGGCCAAGCGCGCATTCTCGGCTTCGGTACGTGTCACCATGGTTGGAGGAAAGATCCTCTGATACCAAATGTTATGACTTAACTAGGAGAAGGGAAGGAAGTAGGAAGACGGCTAGAGAAGTAGGGTTTGAGAGAGGAAGAAGAGAGAAAGTACCTTGAATAATAGATTTCATGATGAACCAAGGAGGAGGGGTTGGGTATTTATGCTCCCACCCAACCCCTAGGGCAGGCCGGCCCCATTGGGGCTGAACCCATGTGGTTCAGCCCCCATACTGCTTTATTGTTGGGTTCGGGCTGAACCGGATGGTTCAGCCCGGTCTTCCTCCGCCTTCTCCTTTGGTCGACGTGCACAGTAATCTTCGGAGAATCTGGTAATGACGCCCGGCGTAACAGATTCATGCCAGGGAGGTCAACCATGGAAGCTATACATTTCTTGAGGAGACTCATTGACAACTATCGGGAAAGACAAAAAGATTTGCATATATTGTTTATCGATCTGGAGAAGGCTTATGATAGGGTTCCAAGGGAGGTCTTGTGGAGAGTCTTAGAAAAGAAAGGTGTAACTGTATCATACATTGACGTAATCAAAGATATGTATACAAATTCAGTGACCAGGGTGAGCACATCTGGAGGATTAACACAGGAATTCTCTATCGTTCTTGGATTACATCAAGGGTCAGCTTTAAGCCCTTATCTCTTTACACTTATCTTATATGAGCTCACCGAACATATCCAACAAGCAATACCTTGGTGTTTATTATTTGCAGATGATATTGTTTTGGTCGATGAGACGCGCGAGGGTGTAAACGCGAAACTTGAATCTTAGCGAGACACTTTAGAAAAGAAGGGTTTTAGGTTGAGTGGGACAAAGACGGAGTATATAAAGCTCAAATTTAGTAGTGCAAGAAGGTCGGATGACTCCGTCGTTAAATTGGTTGATCAAGATATTTCCCGTAGTGAGTGCTATAAATATCTGAAATCGATAATTCAAAAAGATGGAGGAGTAGATAAAGATGTGATACATAGAATCCAAGCAGGTTGGTTGAAGAGGAGAGGCGCGCCTGGGGTCTTATGTGATCGTAAAGTACAATTAAAACTTAAAGGCAATTTTTACCGTACTGCAATTAGGCCAGCAATGCTCTACGGTTTTAAGTGTTGGGCAGTGAATGGTGTACATGACCAAAAAATGGAAGTTGCGGAGATAAGAATGCTTAGGTGGATGTGTGGTCACACGAGACTGGATAAAATTAGGAATGAATGTATTAGGGCTAAGACAGGAGTGTCGCCAATTGTAGAGAAGATGCGAGAAGCTCGTTTAAGATGGTTGGGACATGTACATAGGAGACCATTAGAGGCACCTGTTAGGCGTTGTGAGAGTTTAGTCACTAGACATGTTAAACAGGGGAGGCGTGGACCAAATGAGACTTGGAATGAAACTATAAGGAAATATATGTACTTAGGCATTAGTGAGGCTACTAATAAAGATAGGGCGCAATGACGACAAAGGATCCATATAACAGACCCCACTATGGTGGGATAAAAGCTTGAGTGTTGTTATTTGTTGTTATAATCACTTTGTTTGTGCGCCTCTTCGCACACGATCGTACGCCTGCACACGAGTTACTTATAACATTTCTGGATGGTGGGGTTGGTGTGCATATAGCGGCGTACAACACACGAACATGCACCTTATTTTAACACCCCACTGCCCTGCGTTATATCCTGTCAGAATTGTCCTGCCATTTTCTACATAGCAACGCACGACCAGGCATCCGACCGTGCTCCTGACCGTGCGCGATAATTTTATGCAGTGTATATATTCTGATTTCAGGTTCTAGCAAGGGCATCCGACAATATAAATTCCAAAATATGTGCTATGTCCTTCCAGCAGTTCCAAGAGCTTCACGATGAGATCCAAGGAGGTAAGAAGGGAAAGGAAGAGAACGTGGAAGTGAGAGCACATAGAAAGAAGATGAGTAACATTAAGAGGTTGGTGATAGCTCCTCCTTGACCCCGGACAAGGCCAAGGATTGAAGTGAAGTTGGAGTGACAACTCGTGGTTCTTCCCTTCATACCCGAGGAATACCCTCTCTTCTCCCTCCGTATTTGCTTCCCCTTCGATCAAACCTTGGAGATTTGCGAATACTCTTTCATTTGTATGGATTGTAATAATGTCTTGTTTTATGAATTGTAAGCATACACTTTCATGCTTCTAATGTTAGTGAAGTGTTGATTCTTTATTTAATCATGACATACAGTTTGGTTGTGATGATAATTCTTTTCCTTCGATTTCTCGTTCATGGTATTAGTCTTAGCAAAATCATTTCTCGATCGCTTAGACAGTTAACGACATTGTAGTTTTGGAATTTTCGCTATGTGCATCCTGAGATATGATAACTCGCCCGCTCACTTGATTACATGCGACCGGTACACTGTCGTAGCTCTTCCTTCGGGATTTGCAACGCACACTCACAGTGCGTCAAGTTTTTGGTGTCACTGGCTTATTCTTTCAGAAGTTCTAAGATGAAAACATTGTACGCCCAAATGCAAGAGCACAAACACACGACCGTACGCCCATATGCACGAGCACAAGCATGCGTCTGGTGCGTCCAGACGCACGTTTGTGCACCCCCTAGTTTAAGAGCAAGCACACGCCTGTGCGTTCTTCTAAAATCACGCCCATGCATATCCAAACATGATCGTGTGTTCTTCCTGGCTTCCACACCTTCTTTGTCATTACAGCAAAAGGCGTGTACGTGTGTTTTCATGCACGGTCGTGCGTGTCATGTAGTTATCATCACTCCTCTGGCAGTTTCAGGCCGTTATCTTCACTACTCCGGCAGTTTCAAGCAGTTTTCTCCACTCTTCTAGCAGTTTCATATCGTTACAACAAACACACGTTCGTGTGTTGCCATGCACGCCCGTGTGTTTCCACGAACGGTCGTGTGTTTTACCACTTTCTATATAAATCTTATAATTTCATTTGGAGAAGAGAGCTCTTCGTACCTCAGGATTTTTCACGACTTTCTCTGAGCTTTTTTCATTTTTAGGCTTATTGTAGAGTGAATTTAGAGAGTTAAACCATCATAGTTCGAATGGACATTATTTGAGAGTCCAGTTTGAAATATAGATTTATGGATCTTCTACAAGATTGATGACCCACGTAGAGTTTTTGTATTTCTTTCTCTATTTTTATGAACTTATTATCTGATATTATGCAATTCTCTTTCTTCATTTCCAACTCTTTCATGGTTTGCCCAACAATAAGATGCTAGCTCTCTTGTTGAGGTGATTGTGTAGTAATATGGATTAATATTATGATTTTTATAAGTGAATGTGCTTAATTTTATTTATATTTTTATGATTAGAGTTTTATTCATGTGCCTAATTTGCATTATAGTTTAGTTGCTCACTACTCTAGTTTCATGTGTAATTGTTGATATCGGAACATAAATCAATTGATTTACGGATTGTGTGAATAGCATCATTGATTTAAATACCTATGGGCCACGTGGTACTGGTCTATACTGGTCATTAATTAGAATGTAGTTAGTATTTTTCATAGGGCTTTAAAGTTATCACTATCATTCTAGACATGTTCGGTCCACGACATGTTGTCTGCTAGTGAATTATAATCGATTCTCTTGGACCAAGAGGTTTCGACGTGCTTAAGAAATCTCGTCGTCAATTATGCAAAATCTTTATAAATCATATCACTTCACTCATGATTAATCCTACTTAATATTCATACTATGAAACAATCACCCTAACTCTAATTCTCATAGTTTTGACCATAAATTCAATTGTATGCTTAAGTATTTTTTCTATTGAATCAATAGTTTGTTTATTTTATTGTTTTCAAGTAAATATAATTAACCTCAAATCAATCGTTTATCAAGATAAGTTTTGTTCAAGTTAACAATATCCAAGTTCAAACAGAATCCATGTGGAGATGATACTTTATTTTAACTTGTATTACTTATGTGACCAGTCCATTTGCCAATATACAATACATATGTTATACGAGCGTATCACCAATCACCATCTTTAAAGTGACAACCTTTTTCTCATCGACTCAAAAACACAAAAAAGGAAGGTCAATATCTAAAATTCCTTAGATTGATAAAAAGGTATACAGGTAAACATTCCTCTTGTTGATGCCCCTAAACAAATGACAAGATATGCCAAATTTCTGAAAGACATATTATCCAACAATTAAGAAACTTGGGGAATACGAGACCATAAATCTCACAGAGCACCGCTGATAAGTGTATTTCATATATGTATTTTGCATTGTTATTTGCTTACTTTTAGCGTATTTTGTCTCTAATATGTGTGGAAATTTGAATATTTGTTTCATATGTTTGTGCTGTACTTTTTTTGGGAGTGTCTTGCTGCAAATAACAGGTTTTGGTGATGTCTGCAAGTGTTGGGAAACTCTTTTCAATTTTATGCAATGAGTGCACGGTCATGCTGTAACACCCCAACCTGGTTTTACCACAAATCAGCAGTCCGGCCAGGCCCCGTGATAAGAAGTAAACCAAGTAGCGGTAATAAAATTGATACATAGCATGCAAAAATGAAAATTGCTAAATGAAAACTTACAGCGGAAGTAGTAAGAGGAGCTAAGGGTAAGAGTGTACCTCAAATTCTCAATTTCACAGAGCCAACTAGAAATGAAATGAACTGAACATCTGATATACTGAAATGCTATATAATGTCTGATACATTGAAAACCTTAAACAGTAAAATTTCACTGAATTTCTAAAGGAAACTAAACAACTGGAGGAAAAACAACTGAACGAGAAACAAGCTATAAATATGGAGATCCGCACAAGCTTATTGGTGGAGACCAGCCCCGGTCCGGTCGACGCAAAAGTACCCGACGCCGCACCCGTCCGGATTTCTACCGGCACTGAGTGTCGCACTTTTACATTTTATTGCATTTTATTTAATTTGCAATTTCTGTGTTTTATTTTGTGTACCCGCATGTGTAACGTATGTATATATATACACCTATATAAATATATATATATATAAATGTTTTATCCCACCGCACTGATCCAACCGTCCAGAGCCGTGGTTCATCTTCCCGCAAGAATAGGGCTTGGCTCCACCCGCACCTCCCGACATTGACGATGCACCACGATCGGCCTCATCAAAACCACGAGCAACGACGACTAGTCCGGGCTTCCATTCCAGGGCGCGACCTCATCCCTTCGTAGATCCATCCAGGGGAGGTTTCAGCAACCGCCAGAGCCACGCCTCCTCCATTAATGGCCGCTGGTTCTGCATCATGAGGACGGCGGTTTAAAATTCTTGGGTTGTGTGGCCGGTGAATGTTAACCCTATATAAGGGGAGTTCTGAAAACTATTTCCGGGTGGAAGAGATGGAATGGATTTGCTACGTGTGTTTCCCCTCTGGTGACAGGGATGGTGAATGGTGATTAGGAAAATGGCTTGCTGTGCTTCCGTGAGAAGATGGTGAATAGTGATTAGTTTGATGTTTTTGAGTTTATGAAGGAGTAATAGAATTGTTGTTTGCTTCTCTTTGATTCCTGTTGGTGAATGATGAAGTTATGACATTGAAGATTGTCCTGTGTGAGATTGTTGTGTTTGATTCCTGTTTAGGAGCTAGTTCGGCTATTCCCCTTTGGAGAACATGAACAGTGGCATGTATCTGTTTTCCTGTAAACAGTAGATATGATTGATGTTACTGTTTGTTATTAAGTTATGATAGCTGATGTTTGCATTAGGTGAACAGTGAATTCAAATTGTTAGAGTATTTAGAGATTTCGTTGGAACCACTTCGTGTGAGAGCAAGTAATTGTTTATGTTGTTCAGTTTGTGGCTTCTCAAAGATTGAGTGAATTAGATTTCGTGGATCCACCTTGTGTGAGTGAGCGAGATAGTTCTGTGGTGCCCGTGTGCGAAAGCGGCCGACCTCGGAACGGGAGATCGAAGGTGACGAGGAATTCCTCGCGGGATCGCCGTCGACTTCGATTGCGGAAAGACGCCTCTTTCCGTGGGTAACTTGTTCATTTCTCTTCCTTTGTGTGCATCTAAATTTTCTCTTTAGGATATTAGATTCATTATGGGTTTTCGCCCGGGATTATTTCAGCGAACGCTACGTCGAAAACTCTAAACGAAAACGTATTTGGAGTTCACGATTTCCGTTTGCTACAACAAGGGGAACAGAACGAAAGTTGCGAACTTCCTTCCCCGGATCTAGAATTGAACCATATTTCAAGAAAATTCATTTTAAACAAAAATAGTAATTTTATGCTTACAAAAAAAAATCTAGTTGCTTAATTTCATAAAGTTCGTGCACGCCCGCTCAAAATTTTCAAATTTTATTTGCATGCAATTAGGGTTTCCTAGAAATAGCCGACAGGCGCGCAAACCCTACGCGCCGTCCTGCATCAATTTGGTATCAGAGGGAGGTTTCGAAATTTTTCTAAGTTTCGAAATCCGCCCTGCGTAGAATAGGAACACCGCATAACATTTTAATTTTCAAAAAAAAAAATTTATTTTTTAATCACCCATCTTACTTGTGTGTCTTGCATGCATCTGTGTAGTGATAGGTTAATGAGATGCGTCAAATTGAACGTGGTCACCCGAGTTACGGAGACGAAGGTAATGAACCACCCCCGTGGTTTCTACCCTTCTCCCACCAAATGACAACGTTAACCGAGAGTGTCTATCAAGTGCGAGAAAGATTTAAAAACTTTAGTGGTAGGATGAATAGTCTAGAGGTACCCCCTCGAGGTTCAATGCCACCTCCCATTCGAGATTGGCATTCCATTAGACCCCATCACGAAACCCCACACCACTACCTAGAAGGGTCTACACTTTGGAGAAATCCTTTATTTGAGGATAACGAGTCCATTTACACCCGCCCCCATGGAGCCCGCACTCGAGTGGATCCTGTTGATCGATCGACACCATATTATGAGGGTATAGTTCAGTATCACTCCAGTTACCGATGCTACACGTCACCTTTATATGAGGAAACTGAGTCGTTATATGCGCGACCACCCCCACACGTTCGTAGGACTCACGTCCAACCACGAGCACGACATGATCATGTTATGGACGATCATCACGACTACCCTCAAGAATCTTGTAGAGGTCACCCTCATCAAGATTACATTACACGTTGTGATCCTCCTAGTGTTCCGAAAACGAACATGATGGTGTCCATTAAGGGTCGACGAGAGAACTCCTCTTCCCAAGGCAGGGAAATTTCTCCCACTCTGCCTGACATTCTAGTACAGGATGTGTGGAGTCAACCCCCACGAGAGTCTGCCCCACTCAGTGAGGCCACCATAGAAACTATATCTACATTGAGTGAAGACTTTTCACATACTTCACCCGAGATTCTAGATTCTCTATTGAGTGAAGAATTTTGGCACACTTCACCCGATAGCGCACCGAGTCACCTCACGATTGAGAGCCGAGAGCTTTGTAGTGATCTCGAGGTTGTCACCTCTCCCTTTTCCGGGAGCACAACCCCTTCTGATGGTTTACTTCTGGAGGGTCATCACTCTACTGATGGGTTCTTTGACGATCCTCCTATTGAGCCTCCAGAAGAACCACCTCGTCCATGTATAGCTGAGATACCTGTGAGTAATACCCTTATGAATTCCAAGACATGGATACCTGCTCCATTGTCGCCCTTGATGTCACTAGTGCTCCAAAGAGATGGTTTTGAGTGTGACATTCATATGGTGAGGCTTGATCGTCCGCCTACTCAGCTCATTCAAGAGCCGCGTCATATTTTCAGTGAGTACGATCATCACTTTGAGGACCATCGTATTCGCGATGAGTTTTCATATGTCCCGCCTGGTGAGCCTCCTGATGCCTCACATTCCCTTAGTAAGTTTATTACGATTGTCACACTTCACGTGCATTATTATTTATATGAGAGCACTCTATATGTTATTGGAGCCTATACCGGTACTCGTCGCATTTGTGACGAATTTTATTATACCCCTCCCGGTGAACCCCCAGATGAACCACATATGGGTTCACCACACATTTGGGATGTATCTATCCTTAGTTGCATAGTCGAGTTTGACGGTGCACTCAATGATTCGTTGATTTTATATCTTATCATCGATGTCTCTTTTCACTTGAATGTTCATCGCCCGAGCGATGAAGTCTTTTATGAGCCACCTTCCGAGCCTCCTGATCACGTACCTATCTCAGGAATTGCTTTTAGTATTTACTGGTTTGTGGAGTCAGTCGTGTTAGTAGTTCATTTCTTTGCATTTGCATGATTTGCATGAAAACTGGGCGGAAATTGCATAGTACTTATGATTTATACGCAACTCAAGCTAACAAGCATAAAAGAGTTATTTGTTTCAAAGTGGATGACTTGGTGATGGTTCGGCTAAATCCGGAACGGTTACTTTCGGGTACCGTAAAGAAGTTAGCTGACCGTAGAACCGGACCCTTTAGACTGGTCAAGCGAATTGGGCAAAATGCATATGAACTTGAGATGCCTTCTGATTGGGGTACAAATCCGGTTTTCAACATAGCCGATCTGACTTTATTCCACGATTACCCGCATGAATCTTTAGATTTTCCATTGCCTTCTCCTCCATTTGATTCTTTTGGGTTGCTGAGTGCTAGTGAGGAGCCACATTCAGGACACACCGTCACACACTCAGTTGTTGACACCCCATCTGCAGTTCTTCCGTTTCCTACTGACAGATTTCAGGCTGAGCATGAGGCACCAGGTGATTCCTTCATACCAGTTCCCAGAGCCACTGACAGACTTCCGCGACAGATCTTGGTTCCAAGAGGAGTTCTTGCTCATCGAGGATGTCGTGGCTATGACCGTTCTCAGGATCGCCCATCTCCATCCTGATTTGCGCATCTTTCGGATGCCATGGAGGACTCTTCTCTCCACAGTTGCTCAGATCCTACTGGTGTTCCTTCTGCCCTTTCTGTTGAAGAAATACAGGTCTTCCTCCGCCTAATGCATGGTCCTCCTTCTGAGCCATTGAGTTCATCCTCATTTTCTTATGCTCACTAAGGCCTTCCAGTTGCATATTCTGCTACCACTTGCTCCTCTTCTCAGTGGATCATTGACTTCAGAGCTACAGAACACATGACTAGGTCTGCTACAGGTTTTGTGTCCTACACCCCTTTGTCTAGGAGGGACAAAGTGAGCATTGTCGATGGATCCTTCTCCCATATTGCAGGGAAAGGATCCATACCCTGTTCCTCAATTACTCTCTCTTCTATTCTCCATGTTCCAAAGTTTACTCGAGATCTTCTCTTTATTAGTCACTTGACTAACTCTATGAACTGTTCCATGATTTTTTTCCAGTTCTTGTATTTTTTAGGACCTAAAGAAGGGGACGGTGATTGGCTCTGGTAGGCTGTGCGAAGGCCTCTACGTGTTTGACCCCTTCAGCTCTACTACCACCAACTTTGTTGCCCCACCAAAGGCTCTTCTTGCGGACCAGTCTTCTGATTTGGATTCCTGGCACTGTCGTCTAAGTCATCCTTCTATTTTTACTATGAAATTTCTGTAGTAATCCTAGTATTGAGCATTGGATAACACTTGCTAGAATTATTCAGTACCTTCGTGGGAGTATTGACTACAACTTTTGTATATACGAGTAACCCAAAATACTAGAAAGATATTCAAATGTTAATTGGTAACTGATTCATTAGATGTTAAGCATACGACATGATATTATTCTTCTTGGAGGAGCCGTCATTTCATGGGCTTCGACCAAACAGACAGTTATATTTAGGAGTACTATAGAGTCGGAACTCATCGCCTTATATATAACTTGTACATAGGTGAAATGGCTTAAGACTTTACATTCCAAAATTTCGGTTTATCCTAAACATATTACTGTTATTTCATTGCATTGTGATAATAAATCTATGATTAATTTAACTGTTTCTAATATTATTATTTATAAAATGAATAAATTCATGAGAATCAGATACAAATCAGTAAATTAGTAAAGAAAAGAAGTGATATCACTTAACTATGTAATGTCATAATTGAATCTGAATGATAATCATACCAAATAATTATCCCGAAGAATGATCTTGTTGTCATCGAGGGAAATGGGGTTTAAGGCCACATAAGTTGCTCCTAATGGTGGGTACTCAACTTATGTGATTTGAGATCTCATGAATTTGGTTCAATGCGACAGAAACGAAGTCTTTGATGTAGCGTTTTGCAACACTAATTTAAATGATTAAGAAAACATTCTCCTAATGCTCTACGTAACAGATAAGGTTAAACTTCTAGTTCTTAATGGTTGTCAAAGACATCATTCTTTACGAGATATTAGTCACGAAATATCTGGTGAGTTGTCACCAACGTGAGGGTAGATATGAGGCCGCGATTTTGGCTCTGGGCTGAACCCTAATAACCTTCATGAAAATCAAGGATTAAGCATGGTCATTAAAGCGCTCATCGTAACTCAATGAACAATCAATCTTACGTGTGCTTAATTAATCTATCAGTCAAAATATTATAATTCAAAGCTTCTGGCACATTATATTCTTCAATAGAGAAAATAAGTACTAAGTGTAGGTTCAAAGTAATCATTTCACCAACTATTGCATTAGATAAAACATTATGAAGCAAATGTCTACTTGATTTTATTTAATTAATATTAATCTTATGATTTATGAAGTTCGCTTTTTGGTTTTTCACGTTTGTGGGAAATTGTTAGAATTTTATCTCATTTATTATCTCGTGGATGAGAAAAACTCAAAACCTTTGAACAATCTGTTTCATTTACACATTTTATTATGTTTCTGTTTTCAGTCACCGACCGGGCAACCGCCGATCGGTCGAACGCCGATCGGGCAACCGCCGACCGCTTCCCTTTGTCATCAGTTGAGTGATCGCCGATCGGACTTCACCAATTGTCAACCCGTCGACCGGTCTCTCCACAATCGCCGACGGGCCTTCTCCAATCGCCGACCTAGCATAATATGTTTTACGCAATTTTTATGCATCATATTATAAATCGACGTACGAAGAATTCCAGTCGATGATTACGCTACAGTTTATGATACATGAATTGTTGAGTACCATTTTGAAAATATCTTTAATTTTATAACGGTTGGTTTTCTTTTATGGTAATTCCTAGTTAGATTTTTTAAATGTTGGTGTGTCATGTTACTACTTACGATAATTCTGCTTATTGTAACTATGGCTTATTAGGGATGAAAATTGTTTTCCGTTTTGTGATACTCGTTTTATATTTGTCGACAAGGGTTATTGTTTTTAATGGCTCTCTATTTCTCGACACTCTCACACTCCCTCTATTTTCCTCTCTCGACTGCTTCTGAGTCTTTCTGTTTTTACCTTTGCTTCATCAAGTGGAAGCTCGCGTGCTCTGTGTTTCTTCGGTGTTCAGGTACATCAAAGTTTTTGAGATCTAGTTGGGTGTTGTATCTTAGAAAAGTGAACATCGGTTGAAAGCCCTGTCGGAGGGTGGTGGAACTTCTTTAGGACAGTGATCACACGCTAATCAAAGCTAGATTACTAATATAATTTTTTTTTTGCTTATTATTCTTAAAGATTAAGTTAGAAAATTACAATATTTTAAGAGGAAAATTTATTCTTTTTACATATATCTATATATATACACACTTTTTCGGTGAATTTTTATAAATATTCCAACAAGGAATTATTAATTTTCATTTCCTGTATTTTATTTAGTCACACATTGGATGTATATATTACGGTTTTACAGCGTATCTATATAAAGAGGTGCTAGGTTATAAATATATTGGGAATAATAACCTTCTCTGATTTCACAGGAAGGATGTTGAGTTTTCTTTCGTTGTCCTCCTTTCTTCTTACTTAACGATGTAGCAAGGATCATGGAGCAGACGATATCGAATCCCGCAATCATTTGACAAGATGGCGTCATTGAATCAAGAGATTGAATATTCGTCAAGTAAAAGGCCAAATAATTGTTGTTGTCGGTGACAATTGTAATCTCCTGCAACCAAATTTCAGATGATCCGACAAGGTGAAACCACGATCAAGCTTACAATGATCAAGTGAGAAGCTTATTTTTGATGCCATTTGATGGTGTCCTAGAAGACCAGGGAGAACTCCAAATTTTCATTCATCTAGATATTAGTTTCAAAACATACAACTCCCAAACATATAGCTAAGGTAATGGAGGAAATTGAAAATAGGTCTCGAAAAAAAAGAAACTGCTTGCTTCCCAGCTTAAATAAGGCTAGCTACCCATGAATTGAATAGGAAATTACACCTTTGTTCAGCTTTTGTTCATGCAACTATTGTAATAATTCAGTAGCTGACCAAGAAAAAAGTGGCCTACTGCAGGCACTAAAGAAGAAAAAGCAAAAGGTCAAAGATATTTAAAAAACAACGGACCTTTGCTCCTTAAGTAGTTCTTCAAACTCCCTCTGTGAAGCCTTTATCTATAAAAGACTTAAGTTGTTAAATATAGTGGTGCAGAATATGAGACATAATCAGCTACAAATATTGTAAATGCCAGACAAGAAGCAAAACAAAACTCCTATAGTTAAACAACTGATCACACATTCAACTGAAAATAAACAAAAGTGAAAAATGAAAATCATAGTGATAGATCAAAGCACCACCACAACAACAGTAAAGAAGCAGTGTTCAGAAATAAAAAGTTGAAAATAAAACAAATGACAAAAATACTAGGAATACCACTTTGTTGTCAATTTTGAGAAGAACGGCTAACTATAGAATCTAATGAGTCAATTACTTGCTGACTGGTGATATTAGAAGGTTATATGCTATCCACCAAAGAATAGTATATTCTCAATTCAAGTTTATGCATCTCCATATTCATGGTAATTCTCACAGATCTAAGTTTCACAACAATTCCTTGGCCGCTGCAGAGTGTGCCTTACAGCTGGGGAGACTTTCCGGAGAATCTAAACACTAATGTGTCGAGCTCATTTGGACATCGCGTTCCGCGGTTCCAACAAAAGCCAGTACACTGCTGACCGCCATTTTTCGCAACTTCAGAACCCTGCACGGAGGACCGTTGATGCAGTAAAATTCAGAATTCATATCTCAGCCGAAAACCCCCTCCATATGGAGCCTAAGGATAGTAATCCAGCCTCACTTTATAGATGATTTATAAGATAGTTCTTATGGTGATTAAATATAGAGTTAGTGATTTGAACCAGATGTAATTATCAAAACTGTGAAACCAGCTTAGAACAGTTTTAAAAACTGATGGAGATTAAAAAACTAGATCTCATGTATGACATTTAGTAGATACTAACACGTGACCGCATTGTTGCTAAAAACCCGATTATATCAGTCTAAATAAGTACAATATATTAAAATTTGAGTTTCAGAGACAAATAGCATGTAAAGCTTGAAAACTTAAAAACTGTTAAATAGACAGGCTAAAAGACATTAATAGAACTTAGACCAATTACCCATCATAAAATATACCACTATCAATGTGGGATCTTCGCACTCGAGCGCGGGCCGTCTCCCAATGAGGCATGCACGTGTCTATTCTCATAAGAGGCAATGATCAGATCATCATCAGGATGATCAGAGTCCACATTTGAGTCCAAAGAACCGTTTGGACATTTTTTATGTATTTTCTTTATGTTTTATGTTTTATTTGAGGAGATCGGGCACATGTACCAATCATAGCCGTCCACGATGGCGCCCTATGTAGGATTAGTATAAATAAGAGGTACGGAGCCTAGTTGAGATTTTTATTGCATACATTCTTACCCGAAATCTGGTGATCTCTTGTGGTGTCGACCCTAAGAAGCCTTAACGTGCCGACTCCGTAGGTTTTAATCTTGCTTACTCCGACCCTACATCTGTCTCCACTCTCAAACAGACGCCCGGCCAACTCCTAACCAGCAGCCCACACCTTACCAGCACCATTTGCATTCAACAACTGCAGGACAGCAGCCGCCGGTCCGGGTTTTCTCTTCCCTGGCTGTCGAGAGCCTTAACTACATCCTGCTAGTTCCCCTCACCCCGCACCCCCACCCCCACCCCACCTCCAATGCACCCTCTTGAGCCTCCCTTACCACACCACCACAACCAGCTTTCCTAAACCCCCTTTTCGTCCCATCCCCCATCCTCAAACAGTCACTTCCTACCCCGACAGCCCCCCCCCCCCATCTAGCTACCGTTACCGCTCTGAATAGCCTCCATCTCCTCTACGACCGCCGGATCTTGCCGCCCTGCCTATGGATCCTTTTTTATGAGTGTCTTATTGTTTGGTACCATTGCTCTTCATCATTGTTGTACAGATTCAAATATTTATGATTATAGATTTTTTTTCTCATAAATTATTTACTCGAAACTAATCATGGCTTCCAGGACTTTTATCACTTGCGTATTAGCTTTTAGCACTCCAATCGAAGGAAAGTCCAATTATCAATGTTTGTCGGGCTCCCTGCAATGTTTGTCATTAGGCATTATTCTAGCGTTCAACATACCTGCTAAAGTTTTGTTTGATACGGGGGCATCCCACTCATTTCTTGTGGATACCTTTATCCAAAGTATTATAGTGGAGCCTTTTTATGCGGATCTGGAGCTGAATGTGCGGCTGCTGAATGGATCCTTCATGTGCACCAATAGGAAGGGTCACATTATTTTTAAGGATAGAGCAACACGACTTCGATTAGGAGTCCGCGGTGTTGCCACTTGCAGAATTTGACGTAATTTTGGGAGGATTGGATTTCGAAGCAACGTGCCAATATTGACTGCAAACTGAAAGAGGTGACTTTGAGAAGCGGGTGCCCAGATGAAGTCAAGTTCAAGGGTTTGACCGTAGTCGCTTCCTTTCCTATTTTTTCCATGTAAGCTATGCGCGCGGTGAACCAAGGAGGCAAAGCATATATAGCTTTGTTGGAGACCCGCTCTGCATACTTGTTTATTCATGACGTGTTGTTGGTGTTGGAGTTTGAAGACATTTTTCCCAATGAAATTCCTGAAGCACAACCCTAGAGGGAAATTAGTTTTGTGGTAGACTTGGTGTCGGTGCAAAAACTAGTATCGCGTTCCCCTATTCGGATGGCGCCAAAGGAGTTAGCCGAGTTAAATATTTTGTTGCAAGAACTATTGGATCAAGGCTACATTCTACCGAGTTCTTCACCATAGAGCGCTCTCATGCTGTTTGTGAAAAAGAAGGATGGTAGTACGTGTCTTTGCATAGACTACCGGAAATTGAATAAGCTAACTGTAAAGAATAATTAACGAATCCCACACATCGATGATTTGTTTGATTAGTTAGTTGGTCATCGTTCTACTCCAATTTGGATTTGAAGTCCGGTTACTATCAGTTGAGGATTCAAGATGAAGTCATCCCGAAGACCGCATTCAGTACGCGGTATGAACACTTCGAGTTTTCCATTGCCGTTTGGTTTGAACAACACGGCATCAGTGTTTATGGACCTTACGAACCACGTGTTTCAAATATACCAAGATATCTTTGTGAAAAGTCCTTATTGATGACATACTAGTCTACTCAAAGTCAGAGAGCGATCATGAAGATCAGTTGCAGCTAGTATTGCAAACTCTTAGAGAAAATCGGATGTATGTTAAATTCTCAAAGTGCGAGTTCTGGATTGGAGAGGTTGTTTTTTTCCACGGGATTAGTAGTTTTTTCCACGGGATTGTGGATCCGACGAAGGTTGTGTCGATCCGTGACTGGCCTGTACTCAAGAACGTGGTAAAAGTCAGGAAATTCCTTGTACTGGTAGGTTACTACATGAGGTTCGTAAAGAAATTTTCGAGGAACACATTGCCCCTTCTCTTACTCGCAAGAATCACAAATTCATTTGGACCCTCGAGTGCAACCAAGCCTTTGAATGTTTGAAAGAGAAGCTGATGATCGGCCCGATCTTTAGTGTCCCGGGTGGGACTAGAAGCGCAAGAGGTAAGAACGATGATTTGACTATGGTTGATGGGCCTCTAAAGAAGAAGGAAAGAGTGTGCATTCCAAGGTTTGGCAAGATTCGTGGGGAGTTGATGTATGAAGCGCACTTCACGAAATATTCCATTCATCAGGGTATCAAGAAGATGTACATGGATTTGAAAAATCCTTCTGGTGGCCTGATAGGAAGATGTGGCGTTGTTTGTAAGTCAATGTCAGACCTGTGCTTTGGTGAAAGTGGAGCGTCAAAGACCTGGAGGATTTCTAAAACCACTTCCTATTCCTGAATGGAAATTCAACGATATATTTATGGATTTTGTACAATAACTACATAGATTCCAGCAAAGGAATGATAATATTTGGGTAATCGTAGAACAAGGTGGCCCACTTTATCATCAATCGCAAAGGCGATGATGTTGGGAGACCTGTAGAGCTTTATGCTCAGAATATTGTTCGGCTACATGGAATACCGAAGAGTACCATCAATGACAGAGATCGTTTTACCTCCAAGGATTGGAGATTAGAGCAACAGAGCTTGGCGACGAAACTGAATCATAGTACGACGTTTCACCCGCTGACCGGCGGTAAAACAGAAAGAACAAACCGTACTATGGAGGACATGCAGAGGATGTGCGTACTTACGTTTGGAAAGAAACGGGAAGACCATTTGTTCATGATCGTGTTTGCGTATAACATCAATTTCCAAGCTAGTTCTAGATGGCACTGTATGAAGCGTTGTAAGTGAGGAGGTGTCACACGTCGAAGTTATGGGAGGAGGCGTGCGATAATCGACTATTGAAGAAGAAGGTGGTGTCGAATGCCTTTGATGCCATTGAGATTACTCGTGAGCGGATGAAGGTTATGCAAGCCCATCAAGTAAAGAACTATAATACGCGTCACCGAAATGTGGAGTTTGCGATGGGCGATATAGTTTATTTGAAGATCAATTATTCCAAGGACATATCGAGGATTCATCGATTGAAGAAGTTGAGTTTGGAATATTTGGGGTCCATTTCAGATTACTAACATAGGCAAGTCTATTTATCGCCTGGCGTTGCCCGCAGAATTAGGCGGCTTGCATGATGTTTTCATGTGGCGGTGTTGAGGAAGGCGTTGTTGGAGTCCAGTGTCGTGATTGAGCCGACTACGACACAGATGGAGGAGAATTTGGCGACTGTCATTCGCCTCATTTGCATTGAATATGCGGAGACCTGAAGGCTGCGGAACAAAGAGTTTAGCTCGTAAAGATTCATTGGAACAATTGCGAACATGATGAAATCCCTTGGGAGAGAGAACAAGCTATGCAGAAGCAGTACCCGAAGATTTTCACTTCGGGTATTTATTGAGTTATGGTTAAAGTTCGGGGAAAAATTTCGTTGAAGGGAGAATGTATTGCAACGCCTTGTTTTTCCCTTAATATGATTTAATTGATGTTTGATGCCAGATATGGACGTGTGTATGTGTGTAGCTACTTGTGGGGTAGTCGGGAGCTTTGTTAGGAGATTTTTTCAGTCTATACGGCTCTAAATAGGGTTGTGTACTCAAACATGTAGCTCTCATGCAAATTGGCTCCCTGGAAGACTATGCACGGTCTTGTGTGTGTACACAGCCATGTACAGGAGACTTGTAACATCCCAAAAAGAGTTTTTTCTAGAAGGAACTATACGGCCGGGCACAGGCCATGCCCAAGCCGTGTACAGGCTCATCCCACAAACAGATTCAAGAAAATGCGGAACACAGCCTGGTACACGGTCCTGTATCTGGCCGTGTATGGGTTGTAAACAGAGAAATTGACTCGATTTGAGCCGTAGGATTTGGGGATTTTAGATCCAACGGCTATGATTATTTCCTGAAAGGTTCTAGGTTATGAGATGAGTCTAAACCCTCATTCTCTCATTTTATTTCTCTTTCATAGGTTGAGAAAGAGAGGAGGTGGAGGGTTTTGGAGAGGAGAAGGTGGTGCCGTCGGAGATCCAAGAGGCCGATCAGAGATCCATTTCCAGCAACACGTAGAGATTTCTCCCTGCTCGTGCTCATCCAACTTATTAAAGGATCCCGTGGTCGTAAATAGATCCAAGAGGGTAACGACTTCACTCCTCTCAGCCCTTAAGATTACACTTTTAGTTCTTTGATTTGTTGTATGCATTGTTTGTGTGATGGCCCATAGGTTCTCTAATTAGAGAGCTTACAGTCACCACGGTTTGTTAGGGACCCCCGATGCGTGGGATTGCATCCCCGACATGATTGCATTAGATAATCTAAAGCACGATTCTGAATTAGGCATGGTGTGTGAAGCTTATTCGTGGTCTTAGGCCCGAATCAATGATGTTTATTTTAACGGTTGCATTTAGGGATTTTGTCGTAGTTGATAATGCGGTCATACTGGCGTTATAATGCCCAAATTTTTTGGGGGTTAAGCATGGTAAAATTAGTTTTATAGTGTACGTAATATCCCAAATGGCATCGAGCGATCGCCTTGAAAAGCTCTTGTGTGTTTAGATGATTAATGTGAATGAATCGAAGGTAGGTTGAAGGGCCTCCAATGAGGGCATAACCATCCTCCATTTGTATGGAGTTAGCGAAGGGCGGTGATATAGGTATAACCGGCCACTCTAATTGTTATGATGTTGGTAGAATGGCTGTGAAATGGGTATGCCACACCCCCAAGATGAACTAGTCTTAGTAGAAGGGCCCACGATAAGGGTATAACTGACTAAACACTAATTTGTGAAATTGAAATGTCTTGGAGCGTTGTGTGCTTGTGACATGGCGGTGTATTAGAATCATATGCATTTTATTGGGCGTCGAGGAAATTCCATAGGAATTAACCGGCTTGTATTCATTTTGCATTGTAAGGACTCATTTATGTGCTCAACCGTAGAGAAGAAGCATGATGATTATGACACATAAATGAGTCCCTAGGTTGTGGATTAAAAAGCATGATGATTATGACACTAACAAATCATCATTTTGCATTGTAAATTATTCATACTGTTTATTGGTTATACAAAGTGCTGAATTGCGGTGTGATGTAGTTCCCCAGGGTCCTCTAGGACGGTCGGGAGGAGTGGGGTTGTTACACTGTTGTTGATTAGTTTACAGCTGACCTGCATTTTCCGCTCTTACTAAATTGTTTACAGGGCATAATGCGAAAAGGGGGACATAGCTGCTCAAAGAATATTTAAAGGTTATGAAGTGTTCTTTCTTCTCCCTTTTGTACTTGTACTTTCTGCATGTTATTTCTACTTTTCAGGCCTGTGAGCCTTTACTTGAACTTTCTGCATGTTATTTCTACTTTTCAGGCCTGTGAGCCTTAGTCAATCTATGTAATTTGCTAGGACTATATTTGTAATGGTCATAAAGCCACTATGGATTAGTATTTTCCACTTTCATTAATCTGCGATGTATAGTTGTGTTGGAGATGTACTTTTATATCATCTCTCATATTCAATTTGTCAATGTTGTCTGATATGGTCCATGAACTGACCCTTAATGGGGTGTTATAGGCTTAGTTGTATGGATGGGTTTTATTTATATTAAGTTCTTTGTCACTTGGGCTTAGTTAATAAGCGGACTTTTTTAAGAAGAAAAAAAGGAAATGAAAGTTTGAATTGGCTTACAACATATGGCCAGCCCCGTCATTGTTTTGCTCACTGATATGTATTCAGTTTGGCTGGCTATTTTGTATTCAGGATTTGCTGGTATAAATGAGCTTTATTTAAGAGGAAGAAATTGTTGCGGGCTTAATTGAATTGGTAGACCCTTCAATTATTTAAATGGCTGATTATGCATTCAGGTTGGATTTGCTTTGGGTATTGGTATTTAAATGATTTAATAAATCAAACCATTACCTTGGGTAGGGTGTCTTAGTGAATAGAGGAAATGGTTTTATTAACCCTTAGTGGATGCAAGGTGACATGATCTTGGCTTTTCAATTTAAATCTTATAGGTCATCTCGTGGGGTTTTATGGAAACTAGACTTTTTATACATGGGAACTTGGATTTGGTAGTGGATTAAAGAGCCACTCTTTCTTTCTCCTTCATTTCTTACAGCCTTCCCCTCTCGAGCTCTGGTTCGAGCTTTCTCTTTAGCCTTGGGTCTTTGGCTGCTGTAGTTGAAATTCATGAAGGTTGTTTTTGAGTTTCTGGCTTTGGGCATTTGGTTCTTTGATGTTGTTGTTGTGGCTGCTACCATAACATCTCACTTTTCAATTAAACCATCTAGGAGTCTAACTGGTTCAATTGACTCGCGATCAGCGGTCTAATCAAGTCTGAGTGACTCATTACTTGACTATGACCTAAACTTATCGGTTTCTCATAAGCTAAGAAATGACCAAAGAATCGATCTCAGTTGGTTCTGTTAGACTCGTAAAGTCTATACTGGTGCAACGGAATCGTCTGTACTCAATTCCGATGAGTATCGGAGAATTTGACGTGTGGACACATTTTTAAGTAATGTGTTACCGAAAAAGATGAAATTGAGAAAATGACCTCAGAATCGACCTCAGTTCGTTTCGTTAGACTCGTAAACTCAATATGAGTCCAACGGAATCGACCGCGCTCAATTCTAATGAGTATCAAAAAATTTATCGTGCGGACGCTACTTTTTTAGGTACATAATTATCCAAAAAGATGAAATCGGGCAAACGGCCTCGGAATTAACCTCAGTCAGTTTCGTTAGACTCGTAATGACAATGCAAGTCCAACGGAGTCGTTCGCATGCGATTCCGACATCGTTAGAATGTTTTTCGACTATCAAGTCAAATCTAACCGCAAACGCTCCGGGAAGCGTAAAATGAGAAAACGAACTCGGAATTGACCTCAGATCATTCCGGTGGGACGTATCGACAAGACAGTCGTAACGAACCCGTCCAAGATAAATTCTTAGTCCCCTAGAGCAATTAATGAATGTTTGAATGCGGTAAGGAAAGGGGTTAAAATAAATATACTTTTAGATTTAGGTTAGAAATCAGTCACCTTCATCAGTCAATGCCCCTCACGCCTACAGCCCGATCAGATCGACGCAAGCCCGATCCTTCTTCCCTCCGGCCGGCGAAACCCTTATCTGGAGAGCTTCTCCCGAGCAGCTTCACCTCTCCTCCCCGGCGAATGTCTGAGTTGCAGCTCTCCACAAAACCAAGCAGCCCCATCCATTTCTCCATTGGGCGACCTCCTATTTGAGCGGTACTCTACCCGACAACTCCTCCGGCAGCCACCCTCTCCCTATCTCCAACTGAGCTGCTCTTTCTCCGGTGAATCCAGGACGGCGACGTCCATTCCTCCAAAAACAGAGAGCCCTCCTTGCTCACTCTCCATCTCCAGCGGGCAGCTCCACCAAGCTCCGACGAGCTTCTTCTAAACCGACTCCTGCCGACCGATTTCTCCGGTCGAAGAGACTAGCATCCCATAAAGCTCCTACCCGAGCATCCCCTAAAGGTCCTACCTGACCTCCAATCCTCCAAGGCCAACCCAAGAGCCTCCTTGCTTCTCCTCCAAGGCTCAACTCAAGGCCAACCACCACATCCGACAAAAAATCTAATGAAATCCGGCTATGGACGGGAGTGACGCACAAATGCCACCTCCGCGGCGATTCGGTAGCATGCTTGGACATCTTGTGAGTACTTTCGAGCATAAATTGTAGGTTCCTAAATATTAGACGCTCTCCCGTGAATGTCTTGTTTCTCCGGCAACCCACGAACACTCGAGCTTAGTCGTGCTCGGGGTGGTCGTGGATCACTTAGGGTGGGCCTTACGGCCCCTCTCCGTGAGTCTTGAGGCGCGACACTAATGGTCGTATATGATATTGGAGCATGACTTGTCGGCAGGGCAAGAGATGACGACTATGGTTTTCCATCCGGAAGTTGTTTGATTAGTGTAATTATTTACTTGTATTTTTGGGTTGTGCGATCCGTTGTGGGCAGTAGCCCTGGATCTATTTTTCAACTGTATGATCCATTATGGGCAGTAGCCCCAGATCTATTTTGGATTGTACGGGCCGTCGAGCCCTCTTTGTTTATTTCATGCATTGTCTCTTCCTTATTATTCTCTGTGGTACTGCTTACTTTTCTTCCACATTACTTTCACTATTACACACTTGACTGAATGATGTTTAGTTACTCGCTTAACACCGTGATCAGAATGGGTGGTTGAGGTGTATAACGGGGAGAAAGGGTAAGACATTTGTCTCTACTCTCTCCTGTTAGCCACTTCGATCATGTGGTTTGTCACGGTGAGTGAAAAGAACTCGCTTGCATGCCTATTTTGGGAGGGGACTTACAAAGGAATATCAACGCATACTTTGATCATTGCGGTAGTACTAGGAAGTGATCCAATAGCAGGTTGTCGATTTGCGGACGAATCGATAGCGGAAGTTGGTGGAACAAACAAGACAGTTGTTGAATAAATAACGATGTTCAAAGGTTAAAAAACACACAAAATATTCAAGTTTTTTTTAAATAAAACATAAACTTTTAACTTTAATAGAGACCCGAGCCTAGCACCAGACGTGTTAATCCACCAGTACACATTGCTTACACTCGACGTGAGAACCCGCCGGTTCATATAGTGTACGCGGACTCCACCCCCACTCCTTCGCCACCTGCGACCATGTCCTTACCAGAAGTAGGATAAGTTCTGAATGACGAGCATCCTCAATGCCTTCAGAACTTCACAGATGCAGTAGACTACCTCTGTTGCCCCGACTGCGGCCACACCTCCGTTGAAGTCGTTCATGACTTAGTTCCACGAACTGACGCCACCACCTTACCGAGACACGGAGACTCCAACGCAAACAGAGGACTGGTTGGATCGTATTGAGGAGCTCTTGATGGGCATACATTGCCCTTTTGACTTGAGTGTGTCACTGGCGGCTACTTTGCTAGAGATGGACGCGGGATGAGTTGGAGGTCTGCATGTCTTAGGGATTTAAGAGGGCGAGCAGTGTCGCAAATTTCGTGGTTAAAGTTTGCGGACGCGGTGACAGGAAATGCCATTACTCCGAAAAACAGGGAGGAGTTGTAGGACCGATTCATTCATTTCAGACAGATGGATGGCTACATCACAGTTTATGAGAGAGAGTTTCGCCAACTGGCGACGTATCCTGGGTACTTTGCGGCTTCCGAGCATGAGTTGGCTCAAAAGTTCTTCAGGGAACTGAGGGGCTCCCTAGGACTACCCCTGATCGCACTCAGGGGGAAGCCACTTGCCGAGATTCTAGACGCCACCATGGCACTGGAAGCCGACCTTGTTGCCATACAGTTCGCCCCGAAGCAGAATGCAGACGCACCACAACCGGGGCATGCTTAGAGGGGAAGGAGAGACCACAAGGACAACGAGCACGGACCGAGATAGCACCCTCCCCTTCCTCCTCCCTGTCCAGCTCTACCACTGCTTCCTCCTCCATTTCCAGCTCTACCACTGCTTCCTCCACCTCCATGTCCATCTCTACCACTGCTTCCTCCTTCATGTCCAGCTCTACCACTGCTTACTCCTCCTCCAGCATAGCAACTTGCACAAAGAGACGAGCTCGATAGGCTGTTATAGGGAAACTGCAACCACAGTTGCCAGTACGGTCTCATGCGAGGCTATTGCCCGACGCTCAGGGACTTACGTTAGCAACAGCAGTACCAGCATCCCCGCCCACCCGCGGGATGTGCACGAGGTCGTGGTTGAGGTCCTCCTGGATGACCGCCATTGAGGATCCTCCCACCACCTGTACCAGCAGAGCCAAGGACTTATGCCCTTGATCTCGAGAGAGGACCCGCACCTGCCGACGTGGTAACAAGCACAAAGTTTAATTTATGTTGCATTTATTTTATATTGTCATCATAATTCATTACACAATTGTCTCCCAAGTAAGGGATTATACAAAATATGAAATATTTAAATGCAACCAACGTAGACATCGTGTTGTTGAACGGTCACCCGATGATGACCCTTTTGACATCGGTGCCTCCCACTCTTTCACCTCTTCAGACTTCATTCTAGAAGAGAGACTCATGCACCAGTGGGATGGTGAGCCACTTCGAGTCTGTATGCCAAACGATGTGACAGTGACAACGATGAAGAGGTGTTGATTCATAGCGCAGTTAGATGATGCAGTATTCCAGATTGCGATTCTAGGACTTGTTGTGTTCAACATCATACTGGGCATGAATTGACTGACGACGTATGACGCACATATCGACTGTAGGACGAAGAAGATCGTACTAATGTGACTAGGCCTTCCACCTTTTCTCGCCCGAGGTATACCGTCTACACGACATCTCTCTATTTCTGCTATTCAGGAGACCAAGGTCGTACTACAGGATGTGGATGAATATGCCATTTATTTATCACTTGTGGATGGTTACTTGGGAGAGATTGGAGATATTCAGATTGTACGAGATTACCCTGATGTATTACAAATGTACTGCCAAGATTGTCACCACCCCGAAGACAAATTTTGCCATTGAGCTAGTACCAAGAGCCAGACCAGCATCCCGAGCCCTATACCGCATGGAACCGAAGGAGATGGCAGAGTTCAGGGTGTCGTTGTAAGAGCTCGTGGAGTCAGGATTTGTGCACCCCGGCTCTTCTCAATGGGGTGCTCTATTGCTCTTTGTGAAGAAGGATGAGTCACTGAGATAATGCATCGATTATCGAGAGCTGAACCGTCTGACGGTTCAAAATGCGTACCCATTGACGAGGATCGAGGATCTTCTTAATCAGTTGCGAGGGTCATCGTCTTTTAGAAGATGGAACTACGATTCGAATATTATCAGCTGAGGATCCGAGAGGAGAACATTTCGAAGACCATGGGCATTACGAGTTCACCGTCATGCCTTCGAGTTGACGAATTCCCCATCTGCGTTCATGACTCTCATGAACCAGGCGTTCGAGCAGTACTTGGACCGCTTCGTGATAGTCTTCATCGGCGATATTTTGGTCTACTCGAAGACCAAGGAGGGGCATCTAAGCCACCTGGAGGTCATTCTACAGACATTGAGAGAACACCAGATGTACGCGAAGTTCAGCATGTGTGAGTTCTTCTTGTCAGAGATAGCATTTTGGGGGCATGTAATTAATAGTCATGGGAAAACAGTAAACCCGGCGAAGGTTGCCGTCGTGAGAGAGTTGCCACAACTTAGATCAGTGGTCGATGTCTGCAGTTTTATGGGGTTGGCCGGCTATTACCGGAAGTTCGTTAAGGGCTTCTCCTGAATTGCCTTGCCACTGACTGCACCGACGAAGAACACGTCATTCTCCTGGACAACAGAGTGCGAGGCAGCTATCGATGAGCTCAAGGCTCGCCTGACATCGACACCGATCTTGACTATTCTAGAGGGCGCCGAGGGTTTTCATATTTATGCTGGCACGCACTACGAGGATTGGGTGCGTACTGATGCAGCACGACAAGGTAGTTTCTTATGTATCTCAAAAGTTGAAGGAGCACGAGAGGAACTACCATGCCCACGATCTCAAGCTGGAGCAGTCGTCTTCGCCCTGAAGACTTGGAGCCATTATTTGGATGGGGTGAAGTATGAGGTCTACTTTGATCACAAGAGCCTGAAATACATATACCAACAGAAGGAGTTCAACCCGAGACAACGACGATGGATGGAGTTCCTATGTGATTATGAGTTTACAGAAGGAGTTCAACAGAAAGAGTTCAACAGAAGGATGAACCAGGACATTATTGCATATGTCTCTCACTGTATGACATGTCAGTTGGTGAAGGCCAAGTGCAGGAGACCGCTAGGACTGTTAGAGTCGTTGCCCATTACAGAGTGGAAATTCAAGGATAATTCTATAGATTTCGTGCATAGATTACTACGTTCTCGGGCAAGGAATGACTCCATCTGGGTGATAATTGACCGCCTGATGAAGGTGGCTCAGTTCATTCTGAACCGCAAGATGTATGGCGTCGAGGTGCTAGAACGACTCTACGTCGAGCAGATGGTCAGATTTCATTGTGTTCCAAAGACCATTGTGTTAGAAATAGATGATTGTTTCCCGTCGAATGATTGGCAGAGGGTACAAGCCTATCTAAGCTCTGGACTTACGATCATTACCGCCTTTCATACGCAGACAAACGGGCAGACAGAGCGTACGATCCGCACTATAGAGGATCTCCTCAGGATGTGTATAGTGGACTACGGGGAAACTTGGGAGAGGATGCTCCTCCTGATTGAGTTCTCCTACAACATCAACTACCAAACAAGTACAAAGATGGCTCCTTTCGAGGCACTTTACGGCAGGTGATGTCGTACTCCATTGTCATGTGTAGAGGATAAGGACAGTTATGCGTTGGGCAACAATTACATAGATGAGACGACGAATTCAGTGAGACTGATATGGGAACACATGTCGGAGGCACAGAGCAAGCAAGCAAGGTACTACGACGCTAGGCACCGGTCAGTGGAGTTTATAGTGGGGGATCAGGTGTTTCTGAAGATCCGGCTCATGCATGGAGCTTCTCGAGTCCGTGGACATCGGAAGTTGGACCCTCGTTACATGGGTCCGTACACTATCCTGGAGAGGATAGGACCGGTGGCCTACCGTCTAGAGTTGTTCGTTGAGCTGAGTGAACTGCATGATGTGTTTTATATTTCGTCTCTGCGGAAGGCCCTGATTCACCTTGAGCAGAGGGTTCAGACTGTAGATTTACCCGTTCGAGCAGACCAATCATTATTGGTAGAGCCAGTTCGCATTGTCGACATCTCAGTTAAACGACCACATCCGGCCTTATGGTGGGCTTAGTCATGCTCGGGGTGGTCATGGATCACTTATGGTGGGCCTTATGGCCACTATCCGCGAGTCTCGAAACATTAACGGTCGCAAATAATTAAGAATCGTGCGGAGGAAAATAACGTTGAATCGCACAGTCGAAAATAACGGTGAATCGCGCAGTAAAATCAACTATGAATCTTGCGATGAAAATCAACGGTGGATCGTGCGATGGAAATCAACGGTGGACTGTGCGATGGAAATCAACGGTGGACTGTGCGATGGAAATCAACGGTGGATCGTGCGATGAAAATCAACGGTGGATCGTGCGATGAAAATCAACCGCAGATCTTGCGATAGAAAACAACGGCAAATAGTGCGATAAAAATCAACAGTGGATCGCGCGGTGAAATCAACAATTAATCGTGCGATGGAAATCAACGGTGGATCGTGCGATGGAAATTAATGGTGGATCGTGCGATGGAAACCAATGGTGGATCGTGCGATGGAAATAAATGGTGAAGCTTGCAGTGGAGACTTTACGATGGAGACGAAATCATGTTTGATGTTTACATAGTTCGGACTTAGCGTAAACCAAGCTCCAGTAGCATCATCGAGTACAATAATAGATAATCAACGATTTGATGCCTTCTAAGGACATTGTCGATTCCGCCAATAAATGATGCATGTGAGGCGGATAGTCCCAAATTCATGTTTAGGTCTGGGAAGTGGTTAAGGTACCTAAATCAATGTGTTTATTGCACATAAATCAAGATGTATTTACATAACAAATAACATGATTATAGATTGGCAGATGTGGGGATGATTAGTTCACCTGAATTGGTAAAGTAGCTGGTTGATCGCCTCCCCTAGTTGGTTATTGAATTATAGTGTACTCTGCCTGCATGAAGTGATAATGCATGTGAATGTATGTGGCGGATCGACTGGCCCTGCTGGACAACACACTCTGAAGGGTTAGGAAAGTGACTTATGGATAACATCATAGTCGAACTCGGTATCAAGGAATCCGACATTCCAAGGACTGCCTTCCGAACTCGGTATAGTCATTTTGAATTCTTAATGATATCTTTTGGTTTAACTAACGCACCATCTGCTTTTATGGATATGATGAACCGTGTCTTCTACGAATATCTGGATAAATTCATCATCGTGTTAATTGATGATATTCTGTTCTATTCCAAGACTCATGAGGATCATACAGCACATCTTAGACTCACTCTCTCCACACTTCGTCAGCATCAACTCTATGCGAAGCTGGCAAAATGTGAGTTCTGGCTGGATCGTGTTGTTTTCTTGGGGCATGTTGTTTCTGGAGATGGACTCTTCGTTGATCCTGCCAAGATTTTTGTTGTTATGGACTGGAAGCGACCTTCTACTCCTACTGGGATTCGCAGTTTTCTTGGGCTTGTTGACTACTATCGACGTTTCGTCAAAGGTTTTTCCTCTCTCGCTGCTCCATTGACAAAGCTAACTCAAAAGCATGATAGATTCGAGTGATCAGATCAGTGTGAGCAGGCCTTCTTCGAATTGAAGCAACGTCTATGTTCGGCGCCAGTTTTAGCTCTTCCTTCAAAGGGGACAGATTTTTCAGTTTACACTGACGCTTCTGGAATAGGCTTGGGTTGTGTCTTGGTGCAGGATGGTCGTGTTATCGCTTATGGGTCAAGGCAGTTAAAAATTCACGAGCGCAATTACCCCACTCATGATTTGGAGTTCGTTGTAGTGGTGTTTGTTTTGAAGCATTGGCGACATTATCTCTATGGCGTGAAGTGTCACTTCTTCACTGACCATCAGAGCTTGAGGTATATCTTTGATCAGAAGGATCTCAATCTTCGTCAGAGGCGGTGGATAGAATTTGTAGCAGACTATGATTTGCAGCTTATTTATGTTCCCGGCAAGGCCAATACGGTAACTGAAGCGTTGAGTCGTCATATTTTTGCTCCCTCTTGTGCACCCAAGTCAACTACTCTTACAACTCTGATTGGTGACCTCGAGCGGATGGACATATCCATCTCACCAGAAGGTCAAGGTCAAATTTTTGGTCCGTCATGGGTGGAGCAGGTGAAAGATTTGCAGCCTTCCGACCCCGTTCTCCAGCGCATTCGCCGAAGGGTTGAACTTGAGTCTCTTCCGGATTTCTCTATCTCTGATGATGTTTTGCATTTCCGAGGCCGTCTTTGGATCCCCGATGTTCCTGAATTACTTGATGTTATTTGTCGTGAAGCTCATGAATCCCGCACATCTAGCCATCCGGGCAATAATAAGATATATCAGGACTTGAAGCAGATTGTTTGGTGGTCTGGTACGAAGAATTGTATAGCTCGCTTCGTTTCCCGATGTTTGACATGCCAGAAGGTGAAAGCTCAGTGTCAGCGTCCTGGTGGTCTTTTGCAGCCTCTGCCCATCCCTAAATGGAAGTGAGAGGATATCTCTATGGATTTCATCATAAGTTTGCCTCGCACTCCGAGAGGGCACCATGCGATTTGGGTAATAGTGGATCGGTTGACCAAGGTAGCCCACTTCATCCCTTATAGGGAAGGTCACTCTACTGAGAAGATGGCTCGGATTTGTGTCGGAGATCGTTAGACTTCACGGGATTCCTTTGCGGATTGTATCAGATCGTGACTCGAGATTTGTTTCACATTTTTTGAAAGGCTTTCAGCAAGCGTTGGGCACCGAACTCAACCTGAGCACTGTTATCACCCGACGACCAATGGTCAGACCGAAAGGGTTAATCAGATACTTGAAGACATGCTGCGATGTTACATTCTGGATTACAAAGGAGCTTGGGATGAACACCTACCTTTGGTGGAATTCGCCTACAATAATAGCTATCAAGAGAGCCTCAAAATGGCCCCCTTCAAAGCACTGTATGGGCGACGTTGTAGAACCTCTCTCTATTGGTCAGAAGTTGGTGAAAAGGTTGTGTTGGGACCTGAGTTGCTCCAGGAAATGGAAGGAGCCACAAAGAAGACTCAACTTCAGCTCAGTCGTGCTATTGAGAGGAAGAGAAAGTATGCAAACCTGTGCCGCCGTCCGTTAGAATTTGTTGTGGGTGATCAAGTGTTCCTGAAGGTTTCCCCTTCTTCCGGGGTGAAACGGTTTGGTCGCCATCACAAGCTTAGCCCGAGGTTCATGGGACCGTATTCTATCTCAGAGAGTGTTGGGGAATCTGCTTATCGCCTTGAGTTACCTGCTTCTTTTGTTGGTGTTCACAATGTCTTCCATGTCAGCCAGCTGCGGAAGTACATTCATGATCCTAACCGTATCATTGAAGAAATTTCTGTGATTCCTGAAGCCAATCTTTCGTATCCTGTTAAACCTGAAGCGCGAATCCAGCACACCGCTATAGGCGGTAACAAGACTGCGGCACGAAACGGCAGTGTACCGATCGTTCAAGTAATATAAAATGGGTGAATTTCCCCAATTATCGATCTCGAAGGAACACAGTAAGGTGGAGTTACTTTTGAGGTAGGACTTGAGATTTAAGTCCTTTCAAGCGGATGGAATGCAGAGGATTTGGATTGGTTTGCGGAAAAACAAAATAAAGTAAACTAAATTAACAATACTATGCAGGCCGCTAAGCACTGCTTCGTCAGGCGGATGGAAACTATGCAGTCCGCTATGCACTGCTTCGTCGGGCGGATGGAAACTATGCAGGCCTCTATGCACTGCTTTGCAAGGCGGATGGACGAGTAGGCAAGCGGATGAGGTGAGAGTAACTGCGGAAAGGAGTGAGGGCCGTTAGCACCTCTTGGCTAGGCGGATGGAAGAGTAGGAAAGCGTAAGGGACGAGTAGTCAAGTGGAATGGAAGAGTAGGCTTGCAGAATGGAATGAAGGGTTTGAGGAATGGAATTGAGTGAGGGCGGAATCGACGCACTTCAAGCACATTCTACACAAATAAGCATTTTCACAACTATGGAAATAGTAATATAAATCAAGAGTCTAGAATGGCATACATCATCAAATAGTAAAGATTACATTCATATCCATCCACACAAGTAGAGAAAAGGCAAGAGATACGACCGAATTCGGAGGCTTGTTGTAGATTCTCGGTAGGAATCGTCTGGTTGTCAATCTGCGTCCTAGCTCGGTCCCAACTATCGTCCAGGGTAGAGGGTTGTCACTTCCTCCCAATGGACCCGTCTTCTCCAGTATATTATAATCTGGTCACGTCTGATGCGAAGAACCCTTTGTTTAGCGATGAAGATGAGGGTGGAATCCTCTCCTTGAAGCACTTGGATGATGGAAGCGGCCTAGGGCAAAGCCCTCGTGGGAGGTGGAAGGAAAACGGAGCTGGAGCTCCTCCTGCGGCGGAAATAGCGGAAGAAGATGATTGATAAGGTTTAGGGCGAGATCTGCATCTTTTATACACAACAATCAGAAATTTGGTCACGCACGGTCGAACGCACGACCGTGCGTGGACCGTGCGATATTAAACTTATGAGAAGCCAAGGAAGATGACCCAGAAGCGCCCGTGCGATTTTACTCACGCACGGTCAAAACAGACGTAAAAACGCACGGGCAAATCCAGACGGCTCAAAAAACAGGCTATCAACAGGAGATCGTGCGTTTCCTTCGCACACGGTTGAATCCAACCGTGCGTGAAGCAAACACATGGCAATAAGAAACATATAAATTTGGACAACAAGAGAGCTCGTGTGATTTTACTCACGCGCGGGTGAATTGCCCGTGCGAGAACAAATCGCATGAGCAGGGACAGAACACCATATTGGCCAGCTGATCATCGCGCACGGTCGTAGCCGACCGTGCGTGAAGAAAACGCACGACCGTACGATTCATGCAGACATGAATTCTCAGCAATATGGACGATCTGCCCACCTGCACAACAAATTCAAACGCTGGGAACACACCTCCAGCACAAGCATAATAACATAAAAAGAATGGGAAGCATAATGCGCTTACCCCCAACAATAAAGCGTGCAATTGCACACCACCGCAGGCCTAAGCAGTGCACTTCATGAAGAAATGTGTTCAAGTGAAATATAAGCAATAATAAACTAAAAGAGTAGTGCACAAGAGTGAAAACTAGCCCGGATGAGTCCATAAAACACTATAAATATTGGACTCATCACACCCCCAGACTTACTCGTTTGCTCATCCCGAGCAAATTATCTCCCATGTGCATGAGAAAAAGGACTAGCTGGCTTAGTAATTGCACATACGGAGTGTCATGCGAAGTCGCATGCTCGTGGGCATAGAAATACAATAGATGAAATTTCTAATTATGCACAATAGTTTATATTTTCTATAATCGTAACTATATATTATTTCTACTCAAAATAAGAATCACGGTGAATCTTCCGGTAACGCGTAAGGAGAAAATAGACTAAGCGCTGAGATGGGCATTGCCAAAGATCGGGGCTCGGGACAACCTCCAAAGAAATCCATCAATGTCGGTGACCATAAGCTCACCTGTTTGCACTCTCTCCACGACACTAGTTTGGTTCAATGCGCAAATCAGTAGGACTTTAGGTTAGAAATGAGGCTTGGGTTAGGGTAGGGTATACAAAGATAAATATGAGGGCTTAAAGCACCGAAACCCAAATGAGCTAGCACAAAAGGCTATCCACGCAGCAACAAAAACGCGCAGGCGCACCACACCCCCAGACTTGAACTTAAAAACATGGGTGTGAGCACCACCTACTCCTAATACAAACTTACGCAAATAATTTTCAATTAAGCTCTCTTCTCATTTTTTTTTCAACTCTTTTTATTTTCTCATTTCATTTTTTTTTCAGCTATTTCCAACACATTTATTCATTGGAGCACATCCACATATCCACAATTAATTGACCACATCAACATTCCCAAAATAAAAATATGAAAACAACTAAAGCTCAGCTTTGGGTATGCGACTGGAATCGGCTTTTTGGCTTTGGTGGAGAAGCGGTGGAGCTGAATCAAAAGATGGGGTATGCACAAAGGGGCTAGCGAGGATCAGAGCGATAGGAAAGGTACAAAAGCTCAACCTGGCCAAAATGATGGCCTACATCACACTCGTGTGCTTGAACTAAACGTATACCAATGCTTCGAGAGTCGCTTGGGGCAAGTTCTTAGCCACCGAGAAAGATAATCCTTCCTCCTGACTCGAGCAATACGAATCTACACACATCCCTACACTACCGTCGGATTCACACCGGATTCACCACTTTTGAGTAGAATAAACAATATTTACGCAAATAGAAAAAATATAACACTATAAGCATAAAGAAAATTTAATTCTACACAGATTTCTATGCGAAACGCGAGTCCTCGACTAGAGCACTACAGGAGTCAACATTTTACTCTGTCTCACAATCCTAAGCCAGCATAAAGATTTTCCAAATCACGCAAAAGTAACGAGTTAAACTCGTAACACGCCTACGAGTAAATGCACGCTCAAGTGGATGTTGTCGTGTGCCGTGAAAATGAACAACTACAATATAACTAAAATAAAAGCTTCTAGCATGCTATGCAATAGTGCACGTGAGTGGGCACAAAAAACGACTCTCCCCCAAACTTAAACTAAACAATCCAACACAATATATGACTATGAAATTTAAAATAAAGATAGGAGAAGAGAGTACCCAATGCTCAGCAAGTGAGCATACCAGAGACGCATGTAAATCCAGGGCAAAGCCGCAACATCCGCCAACCAGAAAAAGAACCTGTAGGGGTGAGCTTCGCCAAAACAACAGAAAATAAACAAACTAAAATAAAATACAACTAACTAAACCAAACTAGGTAAAAAAATTAGAAATGCAGGAAAAGGTAAGATAACCACTGGAGTTATTGTCCTCCTAGCACGACTTATTCAGAAAGTAAAAGGTTCTAGCTAATGGGAGTATGAAATGAGAAATGCACAGGTAACTGGCCTAATATCCGTGTCGGTAGCGGGTACCGATACGGCGATAGAATAGTTACCCCTCTACCTAAATAATAATAATACATGCTCGTCACAGGTAGAGGGAATAAAAAATAAGAAGAGGAGTACTCACAAATCTCACCACAAACATCCTTGCCCAGCAAGGTGTCGTCTTCAGGGAGGCGGCAGGAGGAGAAGGCAATGAATGAGGTTTTCTCTATGGAGGAGGGATCAACCTCCTCACAAGAGAGGATACACTCATCATTGACATGAGCAAAATGTTCCAAGTTCTCCTGAAGTACCTGTGAAGACTCAACTTGCACAGGCTCAGATGAAGAAGGGGGTTAGGAAATAAAAAAGAAGAATGACATAAATAATCAAAAATCGGGGGAGTGGTCCCGGTCTCACTCCCAGCAGGATCCAAGCATAGATCACTGTCGGTATCATATGAGTTATAGCGAGCGGAATCTGAGAGCTCGAGGTCCTCGGTGTTGAGTTGGACCTCCTCATCTGATAAGGAAGTGCAAACCTCCTCATCAGAAAGGGTTTCCTCCTCATCCCACCTCGGTGTGTCATCGTGTTCCAAGGAGTCACACTCCCCATCGGAAAGAATAACATCCTCATCCCACTTTGGCGCGGTCTCAGGCTTCGAATCAACTTCCTGCCTAACATCATCAACCATCTCACCAAAAATAGGTGCAGAGAGTTCTTGCAAATAAACTGGAGGGACAGAGGTAATAACATTATCAGAGAAAATGTGCACAGGTTCCTCCGGGGGTGAATCCAAAAGGAGTGACGAATGCGTCGGGAGAGAAGTCTCCACCATGTCGTCACACCGATCAGCATCAAGTCTAATGGGGATATCCGCAGCAGTCCCCCATAGACAAGGTGGTACTGCGAATATATCATCAGAATCAGAAATGAGCACCCAAATGAGAGGTGGATGGAACGATAAGAACATCAGCTTCATCATCCTCCTCCATCTGGCGCTGAAATTCTGCGCAATCTTTCAATGCGTGCTCGGTTATGACAACACAAACACCATTTTCCATTACTCCTCGGTCCAGAAGGGGCCGGCGAGGAATATAAAAACGGTAAATGGGGTGAAGAAGAGTGACCATAAGACTTGGGTACGGTGTACGAAGTACCGTAAGAAAATGGTGATCCATACACTGGGCCTCGAGAATTATGCTCACTATCTCCAGCAAGACATTTATCACTAGAATGATTATAATCTCCACAACATCTACAACGGATATTAAAAGCAGAAAAAATGGTAGTGTACACATAAGAAATAATAATAAAAATGAATGTCTGCTTTAGATAAATCACAAAATAGATAAGAAATAAAGAAATTTAAAACGACAAATTCTAAGAACTAAAACAAAGAAAAAAATGGTATAAACAAATGGAAAAAAACTTTTATCTCTCAGCTCTCTCTCTCTCTCTCAAGAAACTCACATTCCCCGGCAACGGCGCCAAAAACTCAATGCGCGAATCTAGCACGCCGCTATAGGCGGTAGCAAGACTGCGGCACGAAACGGTAGTGTACCGATCGTTCAAGTAATATAAAATGGGCAAATTTCCTCAAGAATCGATCTCGAAGGAACACAGTAAAGTGGAGTTACTTTTGAGGTAGGACTGGAGATTTAAGTCCTTTCAAGCGGATGGAATGCAGAGGATTTGGATTGGTTTGCGGAAAAACAAAATAAAGTAAACTAAATTAACACTACTATGCAGGCCGCTATGCACTGCTTAGTCAGGCGGATAGAAACTATGCAGGGCGCTATGCACTGCTTCGCAAGGCGGATGGACGAGTAGGCAAGCGGATGAGGTTTGAGTAACTGCGGAAAGGAGTGAGGGCCGTTAACACCTCTTGGCTAGGCGGATGGAAAAGTAGGCAAGCGTAAGGGACGAGTAGCCAAGCGGAATGAAAGAGTAGGCTTGCGGAATGAAATGGAGGGTTTGTTGAATGGAATGGAGTGAGGGCGGAATCGGCGCACTTCAAGCACATTCTACACAAATAAGCATTTTCAAAACTATGAAAATAACACTATAAATCAAGAGTCTAGAATGGCATACATCATCAAATAATAAAGATTACATTCATATCCATCCACACAAGTAGAGAAAAAGGCAAGAGATACAACCGAATTCGGAGGCTTGTTATAGATTCTCGGTAGGAATCGTCGGGTTGTCAATCCGCGTCCTAGCTCGGTCCCAACTATCATCCGAGGTAGAGGAGGGTTGTCACTTCCTCCCAATGAACCCGTCTTCTCCAATATATTACAATCCGGTCACGTCCGATGCGAAGAACTCTTTGCTTGGCGATGAAGATGAGGGTGGAATCCTCTCCTTGAAGCACTTGGATGATGGAAGCGGACTAAGGCAAAGCCCTCAGGGGAGGTGGAAGGAAAATAGAGTTGGAGCTCCTCCTGCGGCGGAAATGGCGGAAGAAGATGATCGATACGGTTTAGGGCGAGATCTGCAGCTTTTATACACAACAATCAGAAATTTTGTCACGCACGGTCAAACGCACGACCGTGCGTGGACCGTGCGATATTAAACTAACGAGAAACCAAGGAAGATGACCTAGAAGCGCCCGTGCGATTTTACTCATGCACGGTCAAAACAAACCGTGCGTAAAAACGCACGGACAAATCCAGACGGCTCAAAATATAGGCTATCAACAGGAGATCGTGAGTTTCCTTCGCGCACGGTTGAATCCAACCGTGCGTGAAGCAAACGCACGGGCAATAAGAAACATATAAATTTGGACAACAAGAGAGCTCGTGCGATTTTACTCACTCACGGGCGAATTGCCCGTGCGAGAACAAATCGCACGAGCAGGCACAGAACACCATATTGGTCAGCCGATCATCGCGCACGGTCGTAGCCGATCATCGCGCACGGTCGCAGCCGACCATGCGTGAAGAAAACGCACGAACGTGCGATTCATGCAGACATGAATTCTGGACAATATGGACGATCTGCCCACCTGTACAACAAATCCAAACGCTGGGAACACACCTCCAGCACAAGCATAATAACATAAAAAGAATGGGGAGCATAATGTGCTTACTCCCAACAATAAAGCGTGCAATTGCACCCAACCGCGAGCCTAAGCAGTGCACTTCATGAAGAAATGTGTTCAAGTGAAATATAAGCAATAACGAACTAAAAGTGTAGTGCACATGAGTGAAAACTAGCCCGGATGAGTCCATAAAACACTATAAATATTGGACTCATCAGAACCTGCTAAGATCATGGAGTATCAAGAACGCAAGCTTCGAAAAAGATACATTCCCATGGTAAAAGTGCTTTGGACGCATCACAAGTTTGAGGAGTACACCTGGGAACTTGAATCTGACATGCGTAGCAAGTATCCGCATCTATTCTCTTGATTTTGGTAAGTCTCTGAATTTGTTCTCCTTTCATTTTGGTTAAGTTCATAATTAGCTTTCATGCCTTGATTTGCAAATCCAGTAGAAATGAATGGCATCTGAATCTTCGTTATACGAGACCCAATCCAGAAAATCCTCAAAAGTTTCGGGACGAAACTTCCTAAGTAGGGGAGATTGTAATAACTCAAAATTTTATATATAATAAAATGAATTTGTTTTATTACCTATTTAAGAAATTGCTATCCGCAGCCCCCATTAATCCCTCAGTCGAGCCCCTCTCCCGATTAAACTCATAGGCGCTAGGTCTTTCTTCCGCAAAATCGCAGCCGCTCCCAATCTCGTCTCCCGCTGCTCCCGATCCCGTCTCCCGCACGCTGCGCCGGCGCCGCCAGCCGCTTCTCCTCCTCCTGTCGACGCCGCCACCGCCTCCTCCACCTACCGGCGCCGCCCTGCTCTTCCTTCTCCTCCAAGGAATCGGCAGCCTTCTCCCTCCATCGCCCTTTCCTCTGGTCGACCTCCAGCAGCCTGGATAAGTCTCCAGCAGTCGGCAGCCCCCTCCTCCTCCCCTAGCCGGCTGTGACAGCCCTTCCTCAACGCCGACAGCTCCCCCTCCGACTTCCTCCAAGGGTCGAAAGCCCTAGTTCCTCCTCTTCTTCCTCGTCTTGACCGGGTTTTGCGAGAGGGACATTTAGGGTTTTCTTCCCTCCCCTCCTTGGGCTCGGATTTGGCTCCCGTGGGTAAGGATCTCCTCTTGCCCTCCTCTATTCATTTTTTCTTAAATTAGTGTGCAAAACTTTGAGCTTTAAATAACGTATATTTTGTGATCCAAATTTATGCCCCTCTTATAATCCACTAGCCGCCTTATATTTGTGATTTCCGGCGCCGCTCTTCGAATCCGTTGGTGGGATCACCCAAAAGCCCCTTCCGATTTAGGGTTTCCCTAACCAAAAGTGCCCTCAAATCCTCGATTCATACGTGTAAATTCCTCTACCCTCATCTTAGAGGGAGGTAATTTTCGCTAACTCGCACCTGTTTAATTTTGTGATTTAAATTGTGCATGCTCATGTAGGGTTTCATGTTTAATGCAATTATCATCCATGTTTGTACTAAATCAGGTCGAATTAAAATTGATAATTTGGTTGCGCCTCTTAGCCGCCACCGTCAGCTTCAGTCTTACTTAAGGCAAGTAGAGAAATCTCTCGCTTGCAACATCTGATTGTAATTTGTTACTTTTTAATTTATGCCCATAAGTTTTACTGTTCGACAACTGAAACATCAAATTGATAACTAGCCTCATTCACCAAATTATGAATCGTTTCGTTAATAACGTAGGTAAACATAGAAAGGTAGTGTTTAATTGATACAACCCCTTGACTTGGGTTCCCTCTTGAATCTCTAACGGGGACAAGGGATCGGTCATAGCAATCTTGAACTCTTGAATCTCTGATAAGTCTTGAATCTGAACTTGAATCTGTCTGAATTGTGAATCTTGTGTATCAAACAAAAACACCAACACTTTCATTTGTTACAACTTAAGTTATTACAAACATCTGTTTATACAATACTCCAGAGTAGGTTAATATTTCAGTTTGTTTTCCGGTGATTATTTTACTTGCCTGTCTTGATAGATTGTAAACCCTGGAAATTGTACGTGTATTCTTTCTGATCTCCTGCTAGTGTACTTTTTATTTTACCTTGCTTGTATTATTGTTCCGAGGTTTTTTCCTTATTGTTTTGGAATTTGCCTTAGCGTCCTTGACTGCGCCCCCTGGTACCAGAGTCCGCTCTGCACCCTGATCCTGTGTTCCCGGAGGTTTTTCTTATATTTATTGTTGTATCAGGTTCTATGTATTATTTCTTTTTCTGTTGGGAATTTCAGCTATGTAATGATTACATTCAGCCATTTTCTCTTGTTTCATAGACAATTGTTAGGCAATAAATCTTGTTCTGAAATTTCATATTATCGCATGTTCATTCTTTTGAGGTCTTCTTTACATGAATCGGTATCAGTATTTTTGAAATCTGGATTTTTATATGAACACCTGTATTTTTTCATTTCACTGTTGTACTCTAAGCTTCCGTATATTTATAAAACATAACTTCTTCAAATTAATTATTTTAAACCTAATAATGTTAATTCAGCTCCGTCTAACAGACATTGTGTTTCATCCCCTCATGTCTGTGGCATCACGATCCGCCCGAACCGCACTCTGTCTTTTGCTTTTAGATGGGTCTTGACAGCCTCGGACAGTCGTACGTAAGGCATGAGGATGATTGTGCTTAAATACCCTAGAAGTGACCAAGACGTGCCACTGCCACCATTTGGCCACGATGGTGGTGTCTGTGAGCTTAGCTACCCCACGAATAAGTGATCTCAGTCGTTAATTTGCACCCAATTATGATCGGATATTTGCGTCTCGAAACTGTGTTTGTTAATCTATATCAACATAGTAGGTTCGTGCATTTTGATATGATGATGATGTGTATGTTGTGTAGCTTGGGTGTTTCCTTACCATTAGGAATACCTTGTTTGGTTAGTAGCTTCTCTTATTGTTTGCGGTTGGCATCGTTAAGTGCGTGAGTGCGAACACAACTAGGTTCGAAACAATAGAATATAGATGAATGTTTAAATTGATATACATATATACTGATAGCCTGATAGTTACGCATTTATTAATGCTCATTTGTACTATACGTCTGTTAGTATTGTATATATTGTCTGGCAATTTCTGCAACATGGTATTTCCCTTGAGCGATAGGCCTTGTGGGGAGGGGAGCGGAAAGACCACTCAGTCTATTTGATTGACGCTCTCTTGTTAAACATTATAGGCGAAGACCCCGATGATGCAACCCGACCTCCAGGAGCATGACTTGGCGGTAGGGAAATAAGTGACGACTATGGTCTTCCACCCGGAGGTTGTTATATTAGTGTAGTTATTTACTTGTATTTTTGGATTATGCGATCCATTGTGGGCAGTAGCCCCAGATCTATTTTTGGAATGTACTATCGGTTGTGGGCAGTAGCCCCGGATCTATTTTGGACTGTACTGACCATCGAGCTCTCTTTGTTTATTTCATGCACTGTCTTTTCCTTATTATTAGGTACTTTTCTTCACCTTTACTTCACTTTTATACACTTGAGTAGATGATGTTTAGTTATTCACTTAGCACCGTGATCGAAACGGGGGGAAAGTGTGAGATGTTCATCTTCACTTTCTCTCATTAGCCACTTCGATCATGCGGTTTGGTCACAGTGTGCGATAAAACCCCGCTTGCATGCCTATTTCGAGAGAGGGGTCTTACAACTAATGTGAGTTCTTGGCCTTGATTCCCTTTGGATTGTTGCTGAGGTGAGGAATGGCTGCTACTGTGAGCTTTCAGTTCTGACTTCTTGTGTTGTTTGAGGTTTTCGTGATGAGCTCTCTAAACTAATGTTTTGATATATTGTTTTGGGTTATTTATGTGAGTTGTTGCACTGATTTTTATGGGGGTTAGCTTGGTCTTTATGGGGGCTTTCTATCTTAACGTTGGATTTTTACGGGGATTAGCTTGCCTACATAAGGGTGATTTTCAATGGACCAAGGCAGACATTAAAGAATTTGAGGCGATCAAAAAGAAGTTGATGACTCCCTCTGTATTGAGACTCCTTAATTTTAGTATGGCTTTAAGGTAGCTTGCAAGGCATCTGACAATGACATTACTGAAGTATTGAGCCAAGAAGTTCATCAAGTTTCTTAATTTAGTGAATAGTTGAATGCGGTCAGGCAAAAATACTCGAATTAGGATATGAAGTTTGACATGATAGTTTGGCCGATGCGCTAATGGAGGCACTATCTCCTACCACGGGTGTTTGCCCACTATTTTGATCATCAGGCATTACGATACCTTTACACCCAGAAAAAGATAGGGAATCGTCATACCAAGTGGTATTGAAAACAAACCTGCAGATACTTTGAGTCATCGAGTCACCTTGTTACAGACACTGAGAGCACAAGTGGACAGATTTAACAGATTGATCATCGACTAACCTACCTGTCCTGATTTTGATGAGATTTATATCGCGTTGTCAAGAGATTCCCTGGAGCCTACTAATGTGTTCCTGATCGTTGAGAGCTATTCATATTGAGGTCTCGCGTGTGCATCCCTAAGACCTCCTACCATGATCTTGATGTAGGAGATACACGCCGTGGCGTTATATGCCACTTCAACAGGGATAAGACGATTGTGTTGGTTGATAACCGTTTTTATTGCCTAAGCCTGCAGAAGGATGTAGCTTGTGTCATCCGTCATTGTCGTATCAGTCAAATGGTCAAGGGGACGAAACAACAAATATTGGACTTTACACACCCTTACTGATACCTCATCGTCCTTGGGTCAACATTAACATGGATTTCATGCTCGAGCTCCGTCGCACTTTGAGGAAGCAAGACTCCAAATATGGTTGTGGTTGATCATGTTTCAAAGATGACCCACTTCATTGGGCATAGCAAGATTGCCGACTCGTCAAACGCCGCATCGCTATTTGTGAGAGAAATACTTAGGTTCCATGGTCTGTCCGATCGAGATGTAAAATTTGTGAGCTATTTTTGGAAGACAATGAGGCACAAGACGGGTATGACCCTGAAGTTCTCTTTTGCGTACCACCCTCTAGCTGATGGACAAACTGAGGTGGTTAATAAAAGACTTGAAAAAATGTTTGTGGTGCCTCGTGGGCGAGCATACGACTAGTTGGGATTCAGTTCTCCCTATAACGGAGTTCGCTTATAATAGTTCAGTCAATAGGTCTACTGAGTTGAGTCCATTTTATGTAGTATTATGATATGAGTTTAGGAAGCCCTTTAACCTTATCTCAGTCCCTTTAAAATCACACCTTAGTGAGTTTGCTAAGTATTTTTCGCACCAAGTAATGAAACGTATAAAGCTTATGCAGAAAGCCACAAGGCGAAGCATATTTCTCATGAAGGTGAGCAGGTGATAGTTCAAGTCCATACGAAGAGGCTCCCAAAGGGCCTGCTAAAAAGCTAAATGTCAATCAAATGGGTTCCTACACAGTCAAGAAAAGGATTGAAATAAATGTCTATGAGCTCGACATCCCTAAGACTAAGAGTATGAGTATCCACCACGTATTCAATACTGAAGCCTTGACATCGTATGATGAACCGCACGAGTACACAGATCTGTGTCGTGGAGCCCAACCACCACAGCCTCAGTCCCACGCCCACCCTACTTATGAGCCACATCCACCTCTTAGTCAAGCAACCATGATTTCACTGTCACCACCAGCGGTCGAACTGGGACCACCGACATATGAGTTGACTTCTAAAACCATTATTACATCGTGGCGCACGAGTGCTCAGCCATGTCTGGCGGACTAATGTGAAGATAGTTGGTTCACCAGAGTCGACACCCTTTCATCGACAACACTTGGATGGCATCCGCAGACTCGTCCCGGAGCTACGAAGACACTATGATCATCTCCATTCATCGGGGGGAGTTGATGAGGATCACACTTCCAGCATAGGTCATCACCTTATGGGGCCACACATGTCTGAGTCAATTTCTAGTCAACCCAGGAATCCCTTAGGAGCAATTTTATCTTCTCTCGTTGATCCCTATTTAGGTAAGCAAGGAGGAAGTGATCATATTGTCATCTGCATAATCTGAGCCCGCGGTTACGTCAAGAGCACTGTTTGGATATTTTTTATGCATTTTCTTTATTTATTTTTTTATTTGAGGAGATCGGGCACATATCGTGTATGGCCAATCATAGCAGTCAACAATGTGTGCCCTAAGTAGGATTAGTATAAATAAGAGGTATGTGAGCTGATTTAGGTTTTCATTGCAAATTTTAGAGATAATTCCCCGGAATCTGGCGATCTCTCTTGGTGCCGACTCCACGAAACTCCAAGTTATCAACTGCTTAAGTTTGTATCTTGCCTTTCCCTTGCCTTACATCAATCGCCCATCAAGCCCCCTCTCAAATAGAAGCCCGACAACCTCCTAACCTACATCCCACCAGACGCCAACACCAATTGCGTCCAGCAGTAGGAGAACGGTCATCGATCTAGGTTTCTCTCTTCAAAATACTACCATCAGTCTCAACCCCCTCTCACCAGCCTTATTTCCCCTCACCCTGCACACCCCCTTCACATCTCTTTCCATATAAACCCCACAGCCTTCCTACCGCATACAGCCCCCACCTCCCCACCCCCCGCCTAAAGAGCCTCCCTTACCACCACCACCACAAGTAGTCCTCCTATACCCCATTCTAGTCTCTTCCCCCATCTTCAAACAACATCGCACCCCGACAACCCCCATCAAGCTATTGGTATGTCTCTGGATAGACACAATCTCCTCTACGACTGTCGAGTCTTGCCGCTTCTACTTACGACTCCTTATTTGTGAGTGTTTTATTGCTTGGTTTCATTGTTCTTCCTCATTATGTTGTAGATCCACTTTGGGGCATCACATACTAATGCCGCGCAAGACTCCGCAAGAAATGATTTCGCATTAATAGTATTTTATTTGTGTCTTCTAATTCCATGCCTAGTCATCGTCTCTTTGCTTATTTTTGGACTACATATGATATTAAGCCCAGTAAGTGGGCATTGTAGAGAACTTAATGTTGTTTGCTTATGTGCTCACCCAGATATAGAGGGAGGGTTGTTGGGATTATGTTTTATGCAACGTTAATCAATTTCTTCTCTCTCTCTCTCTTCCCCTTTCTATCTCTCGGTTCCCTCATGTCATTCGCTGTCGTGGCTGAACGCCTCGCGCACGAAAGACGCCACCCGGGTTGTACAACCACTATCCACCGGAATCACCTTTCCCCTTCCTCGCCGGTCACCTCCCATCGCCGAGATAGGTTCTCGAGAATCCAAGAAGGGGAACTCCAACCTCCTCCAAGGTTTCTACATTGCCCGGCCGTGAACGAGATCCCAAAAGAGGGTTCCTATCAACTTGGTATTAGAGCCTGCACCTTCTTCCGTCGGACATCCGCCATTCCACGCTACAGCGAACTGTCGGCCCCGCGCCATTCCAGTTTCCACGTGTGCATCTGATTGGCCCGCAAAGACGTCGAGCGCACACATTCCTCTACCTGCATGCCCTTCTCCAACCATCCAGTCGCCTCCTCCAGCCCCGTTTGTAGCTCCCACGAACCACTGCAGCGCAGTCTATTGCCGACCCCTGGCCGCGATCTTCTTCTTCAGACATCCACGCCTATAAATGAAGTTAGCTCTTACCTTGTCGCAATTCTTGGAGTCCTTTCAGAAAATGATGGTGACCCACAACAACGCAGTCCTCGAAGCCAACAACAGCAACTTTGATGCCTTCTCGCCACCACTGAGGCCTACTTATGGCTCCTCCCATGACGGATCAGTCGTCCAATCCCGCTCGAAATTCATTTACCCTCGATACGACGACAGCAGCGTTCCCAGCTATGTGAAGATGGACTTCCCTCTTTTCGACGTCGTGAGGACCCCTTGACTTGGCTTACACGATGCGAACAATTTTTCGCCAATCAGCGCACCCCTTGGGAGGATTGGATCAAAGTTGTCTCTTTTCACCTCATGAGCTCTGCTCAACTATGGTTTTCCCTCATTTGACTTGGGAGGATTTCAAGGTCAATTGCAACCTCCGTTTCGGGTCACCCCTTCGCAGTAACCTCATCGAAGACCTCATCTCTCTCCTTCAGACAGGGTCCATTAACAACTACTTGGAGCAGTTTCAGGTGTTGCTCGACGTGGAGAAGACCGCACTCCGCACTCACCACAGCCATTTTGAGTTCCTTGTGATGCCCTTCGGCCGCACCAATGCGTCGTCCACCTTCCAAGCTCTCATGAATGAGGTATTCATGACCCGTTGTGTCGTTGTGTACAGCAAGACATGGGCATCCCACAAGGATAATTTGTGCACATTCCTCCAGCTTATTCACGACCATAACTTGTTCTTGAGACAAGCAAAATGTTCATTAAGGACTGACATGGTCACATACTCGAGGCACATCGTCGAGAACACTGGGGACTCCGCTAACCAGCACCAAAATCAAAGAGGTGGCTGACTGGCCGATCCCCTCCCCCCTGGATCGCCCTAAGGATTGGCCACGTTGGCTTCCTTGGGTGGAGTACTGTTACAATATGTCATATCATATAGCCCCCGATACCACTCCCTTACGTCTCATTTACGGAAGGTAAATCAATTTATTTTTTTCTCTCTCTCTCTCTTCTGTCTTTCCCTTGATATCTCGCGGTTCCCTCACGCCGCTCGCTGCCCTAGCCGCACGCCTTGTTGACGAACGAAGCCACATGGGTCATTCTCCAGCCACTCTCCATCGGAATCACCTTACCCCTTCCTCGCCGGTCACCTCCCATCACCGAGATAGGTTTTCGAGGATCCAAGAAGTGGAAATCCAACCTCCTCTAGGATTTCTACATTGCCTGGCCGCGAACGAGATCCCAAACGGCGATCCCTATCACATTATTGTACGGATTCAGATATTTATATGACTATGGACGTTTTGCTTTCTTAGATTATTTGTTCAAAACTAATCTTGGCTTGCAGGACCTTTATCACATTCACATATTAGCTCTTGGCCCTCCAATCGGACGAAAGCCTAACTTGCTTGCCTCATAAAATTGTGTATTAATTGTGTTAGTTTTATGCTATTATTATCATTTGCAAATTGTTGTTGGATCATTGATTGCATGTTTACATCATCCTAGGGCTAGATAGAATCTAATCTCCCCGACACTGCACCTAGGACTTGCATTGTTTAGAGTTCACTTACACAGCCTACCATGTGTCAATCTGCCACAGACATAAGATTTAACATCACAGAAGCAGAACCTTTGAAGTAACTTAAAGTACAAAGAAGATGAAATTATTGATCAATATGTCTAACCTCGGATACTAATGCTTTGCAACTCCAAACAAAAGCACCCTAGAAGAAATGAATAAAAAATATTAAAATCTGGAATGAGCTTTGACAAAAACAGAGTATAACAGTAAAGTTATACTACAACAACAAAACTCAAGCCTTTATCCCACTATAGTGGCGTCGGCCATATGGATCCTTTGTCGCCATTGTGCCTCATCTTTTATCATAATCTCACTAAACAGTAAAGTTATACTATGGACAAAAAATATGTTGTCAAAGGAAAATTTTAAAGTGCGAGGAGAGGAGGTTGAAATGTAAAAAAAAAATCAAATGACTAGGAAAAGCTTTAGTTACCAAATATAAAATCCATTAAATGAGCTTGAAAAATAATAAGTTACCAAATATAAAATCCATTAAATTTACCAACAGAAATGAGCTTACTGCGCCATGTGCAGCTTGCTGCTCACATAAATCAGAAGTTACAACCCAAACTTTGGGACAACCATCTTCCTTCAAAGCGATGACCTGTATGAAGTAAAGTGTTTACACCAAACACTGCCAGGAAAACTAAAATAGAGGAAAATATACAAACCATGTAATATTCAATTTTTATCTTCCACAGTGGTTGTAGAAATATAACAGTAAAAGAGTCAACTGTGTAGCATATTTTTAATATTAAAACGCAAGCTGTTATGCTGAGAACTTTTTAAGCATAAGCAAGAAAGTCAAATTTAATACCCTAGCTTAAAATTGCTAAGGCTCCATTCGTTTGGACAAAACTGAGCACTTCGAATTGGAAATGAAGGTCTAATTCCAATTTTGTCGTTCGTTTCATGCGAGACGTTGGAATTGGAATTTTAATGAATTTCGTGGAATTCATTTTGAACTAAAGACAATTCTTTCCAATCTATATAAGAATTGGATAATTCCGGCCGAGACGCGTTTTTCGCCTGGGCGTGTATTTTCGCCCAGGGGCGCGTTTTTTCGCCTCGGCGGCCATTTATCGCACATACGAGCATTTTTAACTCAGGCGCGTGTTTTCCTTCGTGCATGAGTTTTTTTGCCCGAACACGTTTTTTTCGCCAGGATGCAATTTTCTCGCCCGGGCGTGCGTATTTCGCTCGGGCACACAATTTTACACTCGCATGTTTTTTTGCTTATGTGTGTTTTTTAGCCACAACGATCATTTTTCGCACGAGTGCGCCCTTTTTCGCCTGGGCGTGCATATTTCGCCCCGACACACATTTTTCCCCGTGCGCGCATTTTTTCGCCCGAGAGCGCGTTTTTTGCAATGGACGTACTTTTCACCCGAGTGCACGTTTTTCGCCACAACGCTCATTTTTCGCACGGGCGAGCGTTTTTGGCCCGGGCGCTCTTCGCCAGGGCGCACACTTTTTCGCCCGGGCAAGCGTTTTTCGGTCGGGCGATCGTTTTTCGCCCGGGAGAGCGTTTTTCGTCCGGGCGCTCATTTTTCGCCCGGATGAGCGTTTTTCGCCCAGGCGCGCATTTTTTCGCTCGGGGCGCGTTTTTCGCCCGTGCACGTGAATTTTTACCCGGGCGCACGAATTTTCACCTGGGAGCGCATTTTTCGCCCAGGCGCGCGTATTTCGCCCGGACGCTCATTTTTTGCCCCGGTGCTCATTTTTCGCCAAGGCGCGCATTTTTTTGCCCGGGCGTGTGTTTTTTCGCCCGAACGCGCACTTTTTCGCCCGGGAGCGCACTATTTCGCCCGGGCGCGCATTTTTACGCCCGGGCGCAAGTTTTTTCGCCCGAGTGCGCGTTTTTCTCGTAGGCGCTTATTTTTCACCCGGGGCGCGTTTTTCGCCCGGGTGCGCATTTTTTACCAGGCCGTGTGCTGTTTCGCACAGGCGCGCTAATTTTCGCCACGCCGTGTGCATTTTTGCCCTCATTCCCGAGCACGCTTATTTCATCCGGGTGCTAATTTTTCGCTTTAGCGCGCATAATTCTAAGATTGAATTTTATCTAACAAACGAACAACAAAATTGATTAATTCCACAATATTCTCCAATTCTATTTATTGGGCGAACACTATTAATTGGAATTAGACTAATTCCAATTCCTCGAAGAATTTGAATTGATCTCAATCCTAATATCCAATATCAATTCCATCCAGCGAATGGTACCTAAGAGGTTTTCAAATCTTGAATATGTTAATCAACCACTACTAAACAATTGATTTAAATGTTCAAGAATCTATCTACGCTGCCAGAAGATATTTTAAATCTAAGCCAAAATCAAGAGCACTGTCAAGAAAATTCTTTGTATACTTGTCTTGACAAATTTTATGAAAAGGAAGAAACTGCTAACACTATAGGACTTGACAACAATGTTGTAGATATCGGTCGACATGTCAGACATATCGGCCGACATAAAGGTTTGAGACCTAAAACGTCACGTTACCAGATTTTTTTGGTCGTAACGTTTTGAAAAAAACGGGCTGATATATCGGCTGTAACTGATAGATCGTCCCAATAAAACGGTGATATATCGGATATTTTATTAAAAATTTATTTTTTATTTTATTTAATCAATCGACTCTTTTAACTCCCCCCCCCCCCCTCCCCCCGCGTCGGTTCACTTCATTACGACGGCTCTCAGTCGTTCTCCTTCCTAGTTCTCCCGCGCACTCTCCGCTGGTGCTCTCCCTCAACTCTCTCGCGCCCGCTGGTTGTTCTCTCTCTCACGGGCTCTCGACACTCTGGCTGGTGCATTCTTCTCCACGCTGTTTGTTCTCTCCGGTGGTCGCTGGTTGTTGTCTCTGGTGCTCTCGATTCTCTCGGCTGGCACCTTTCTCTGGTAGCTTCATCCTCGCTAGTTGTTCTCACTGGTGCTCTCGACTCCCTCGGTTGCACTTTTCTCTAGTATCTGCGTCCTCGCCGGTGCTCTTACTCTCTCGGGCTCTCGAATCTATCCATTGGTGCTCTTACTCTTACGGTTGGGGCATTCTTCTCGCTGCCTCTCCCTCTCAATCTCTCGCTCTGCATTCTTCTCCCTACCTCCCCCTCTCATTCTCTCGCTCTGCATTCTTCGTTTTCTCGTGCTTTGTTGGTTGTGGTTGTTTTGTTGCCTTATTGCCCTACTGCCCTGTTGTAGCATGGTGGCAGTTAAAATAGGTTGCTTTACTACTTTGCTGCGCTGCAGCCTTGCTGGTGGTTGTAGCCAGTTGGCCGTGGATTGGTGGTTGCATTGCTCCTTGCTTGGTTGTCTTGCACTCTTGCTGCTTTAAGCCTAGTAACTAGTTGCCTGCGATATATCTTCTCGTTTATGGTTTTGTTTGACAACAAATGATTTAAAATACCCCTATTAGTAGTTATTTATCCAACTTCATTTTGCAATCGATGATGCATGTATATCCAACTTCATTTTGCAATCGATGATGCATGTATATCCAACTTCATTTTTCTAGTTGTCTTGCTGTTTTGTGTCTTTTGATAAATACATTGTTGGATGCTTTGTTATTTTGTGTCTTTTGATAAATACATTGTTGGATGCTTTGTTGAATACTTTGAATGATAATTGGATGTTTTGTTCCTTTTGATACTTAGTGTTCTACTTTGAATGATAATAACTTTGTATACTAGTATACTACTGATGATGCAAAATGTCGTTGAATAAATAAAATGTTGCGTGGATAATTTGAAAGATGATTGAATATCTAATGATCTAATGAAGTTATGGGGGTTTTCTGATGTTGATTTTTTTCAACTAATCAAGTAATTTTGGTTATTTTTTCTCATGATGCAATTATGTAAAATATTTATTTAATTTCATATAACTAATATTTCTTTCATTTCATATTCTCTAGAATGACTTCTTCTGCTGGATCTAGTGAGGTGCCCGTATCGATGGTACCAACTGGTAGAGATTCTTTCTGGGCATTTGGTGAGAAGTTGGTTGCAAACGACATCAACCGAATCAAATGCAACTACTGTAAGCAGACGGTGAATGGTGGAATTACACGTTTCAAGCATCACTTGGCTGGGTGGAAAGGTAATGTTAACTCATGCCTTCAAGTTCCCTCCGACGTTAAGGCGAAGGCTGAGTCTTAAATTCAAATTTGGAGAGTAAGAGAGCTTAGAGTGCAAAGTTACAAGCAAGCTTGAATGAGGTGGTAGTTTGAGGAGTACATGATGATGAAGTTGGAGTCTGCTATAAGTAGGGGCATAGGTTCCAAGGGTCTAATGGACAAATTTGTTCATGCAACTGTGGAGTCTAGCAAGGGAAAAGATTTCCAACAGAGTACGTAGAGAGCAAGTACAAAAAGAAATCCAGGGATGCTGATACCATATACATAGGTAGATGGGCATATGAAAATGGGATCCCGTTTAATATCATTTATAACTCCTCCTTCCAGCAGATGGCTCATGTCATTGGGTTATGCGGACCTGGGATGAAGATCCCTACATTTATGAGTTGAGAGAGAAAATTTTGCGAATGGAGGTAGAGAGAACGAAGGAGATGTTGGGCACATTCACGCAGACCTGCAAATTGAACGGCTGCACTATCATGACCGATGCATGGACAGATCGGAAGGGTAGAAGTGTGATGAACATCATGATATATTGCAGTTTCGGAGTGACATTCTGGCTTTCAAAGAAGGTCTCCTCCTCCACACATGATGGAAAGTTCATCTTTGACTTCTTGGATGAGGCGATTGATAGCCCTGAGAGACCAGGATAGGACAGCATCTTGCAGATTATGACGGATAGCACGCCCAATAATATGGCCGCAGCAAAGCCTATGGCTTTAAAAAGGCCTAAGCTTTTTTGGACTAGTTGTGCAACTCACACATTTAATCTATTGTTACAAGATATAGGAAAACTGAAGCCAATAAAGAGTGTTATCTCCTTGGGCCACCAACTCTCTGTCTTCATCTATGGTCACACCATCTCTCTCGACATGTTTAGTGTAACACCCTCCCTGTTACATAGAATATATCAGTAGGACCGGCCGAGACCCCACGCCATATTAAACGAACAGAAGAGCGCGTTACTGAATTGAATTATATAGTTAAGAACATAACCATCTCAGCACACAGAGTCGTATAACGGAAGCATTTATTTTTTTAAGATAAAACCAGTTCACAACTTGCCCACTTATTTACAGGGAATGTAATTACAACGAAGAGCTTTATAAAGTCTGTTTTACATCAACTAGGTGGCTTGCAAACATCGGCACGCAGGCCGGCCACACATGAAAACAGTAAACAAAACACTTGGCCTTCCAGGGCCAGCAAAGCTCAGCAGCAGGGATTCCGCCCCGCTATTTCTCGTTCGTCTCGCCAAGACCTGTAAGCCACAATCCACCAAATGGTGGGAAAGGAAGTAACCGGTCAGCTTTAACTGACCCAGAATATAACGACCTCACCCCATGCTCGGGGCGGCGGTGCTCTTTCCCTGCACGCAAGCAATAGCAGCATATATTTCACATGTGCGTCTAAGCACCGCATAGAAACATTCACCATATACGTCGACTAACGGCCGCACGTATTGTGCTCTCAAGGCACCCTTCGGCATACTCCCCGAGTTACGCCGCCACGCTAAGTCTTATTTCAACTTAGACAACCAAATGAGCTAGGTCGTACACACGAAGTTCCGGCACTCTTCCATAGCCCGGTGCACCGAGGGGCGACCTCTTCACCACCACTATGGGCGGGTTTGCATCAGCTAGGCCCGTGCTCAATCATCGCGATCAACTTTGCACGATGCTTTCACCTGTGCCCGTTACTCAAAACTGAAACCAAATGAGCTTTCACCTGTGCCCGTTACTCAAAGCGAGGCTCTGCAGACCCTCCAGTTTCTTCTGCTACGCACCCAGCCCCCAAGACTTAGGTCGCACAGGCTCGCACAAATTGCTCACTGGGAGCTACCGTCGGCGCTAGCGCTAGTGACAGAACTCAGTTCTGCCACAAAATCTCGGGTATTTTCTGGGTAACTCCTCCAGAATTCTCTGTGCATATCTCAGCACTCAGAACCCGAAATAAACACAGCATATATCACGGAGTCTTCTCCGGCACGCAACAAGCAACATCACAAATCCAGACCAACCAGTCCAGATGGGCTTCACACAGCATGTCTATGTCCGTACTTCGATTCCGGACTTTATATGCAAATTCTTGTGGGGATAACATCAACCCACCGGAAGAACTCATCTACTAATTAGTAGAAGTCTTCCCAAGTATGCAAATCAAAGGACGCACATGTCCGAAGATATAGGGAGAAGAATCGTTACCCTCGGTGGTCGTTTCGGTGCCATAACTAGAGAGAGAATCGGCTGGAATCGACGATGGCACAAGCACGCAAGTAATCTCCTTCGCAAATTTTCCCTTCGGAACGACGAACGGCTAGCCCCCAACGGATCTCCTTCCTCAAGCTCTCAGCCTACCACTCTTGGAAAGGCAAAGGTTCTCTCAGAAAATAAGAAGGAAAGCCGAAAATCATCTCATATATAGTTTTCCGCTACCGCCGGCGCTAGCTACTAGCTCCTGGTGCTAGCCCAGAGTCGGTACTGCTTTACCGCTTAAGGATTCGTCGAGTAACGCTATCGCTAGCGCTAGCGCTACCGCCTGCGCTATCTTTCTTTGATGAACTACTCGGGAAATGCCTGCACAAAATTTGGGTCTTACATTTAGAGTCGACGAAGAAATTGGACTCTTATGAGCTTATTCGGCCGGGTGTGACTAGATTCGCTACAGTGTTTCGATCTTTAGAGAGTACTTTAGAGAAGAAGAATCAGTTGAGGGGCCTATTCACATCTGCAAAGTGTGCTGCAACAAAGTTGGTCAGTAGTGTCGGGGGAAAGCAGGTAAAACTATTGCATATTTATTCACTTTAATTTAGAATTATTGTTTGAAACTGACGCTTTATAGTATTTTCTTATTTATTTATTTTGCATATGGTATGTTGCAATGATAGTGATGAGCGTTAGATTTTGGGCGAATGTTGAGATGGTTGTTGGTATATTCACACCATTTGTGAATGTTGAGATGGTTGTTGGTATATTCACACCATTTGTGAAGGCTTTGAGAAGAGTCGACGGGGATACACCTTTCATGGGGTGGTTATATGGGGATATAAAAAAAAGCTAGGGAAGAGGTTGCCGTTGTTCTCGATCACCCAGAGAACAAATATCTTCCTATATGGAAGTTGATTGATAGTATATGAGAGAAGAAGATGAGCAGCCTTCTGCACCTTGCATGTTATTACTTAAACTCATATTTTTATTATTCCCGTCGAGTGGAGACTGAGGATGACGGAAGGTTTATGAGTGGTTTTGTTGAGTGTCTCTCAAGGATATATAGGAAAGATCCTACACAGGATTACATCAGTGCTGAGCTTGATCTTTACCAATACCAACAAGGGTTATTTGGTAAATACATGACAAAAAGACAGCTACAAAATCCCAACTTAAATCCAGGTACATTTTAATATATTTTTTATTAACTCTAATTTGTAATGATGTATTATGTATAATTAAAATATATTGTCATTTTATTTTTTACAGTACATTGGTGGAGGCTTAATGGTGCTGATATGCCACACCTTACAACTATAACTATGAAGATTTTGAGTCTAACTACTTCATCATTTGGTTGTAAGAGGAATTGGAGCACCTTTCAGATGGTATGCATTAATTTAGTTATTTACCTAAACATAAATATCTTATTGTATGATTGTATGCATTATTTAGCATTTTTTTAAAATTTTATAGATACATTCTAAGAAAAGGAATAAACTTGACAACAAAAGATTGAACGATCTTATTTTTGTAAAGTTCAATACTTTGATGAAGTCGAAATATTCAGACCCATCTCGAGATCCATTGGCAGCTAAAAACTTAGATTCAGGGAAGGTACCAGAGTGGATGGTGAATGTTGATCCTGATGACGATGAAAATGATGATGTCGATGATGAAGTCTTTCCTGGAGAAGGGTTGACGTGGGCACAACTTGGAGATATAGTCGAGGCTTATCATGATGCAAGGAGGCCTCCTAGACTAACTACAAGCAAAGACGTGGCAATTTGTTTCAAAGAAAGGAAAAGAGAAAAATATATGAGGTGGACGAGGCAGATCTAGAGGGTTCATCAGATGATGACCATATTCTATCTACTCTGCCGACTATAAATGAGTCTGTAAGCAATGAAGATTGAAAAATAAGGTATGTCTAAAAATTAATTTTGAAAATTTTGATGTCATAGAAACAATATATAGTTGTAAACTTATAAAAATTACTAGTTTTACAAATTTTTTATTATTAAAGCATTGTATGTTAAATGTTTCATATAGCTTTTAATATTTAGAAGTTCAATAGGTTGTAAATTAGTTAGTATTGTGACATGTATAAAAATAATAACATTTAATTATATATAATTAATTAAATATTAAAATCTGATATATGAAATATTCCTGATATATAAAAAATCGACATGAAAACTCAAACCGACGTGTCCCTGACATCCGACATCTGCAACCTTGCTTGACAGAAAAAAACTGCCGAACAAAGGAAACAAATGAACGATGACATAGGGCAGCCCGGTGCACAAAGCATCCCCGCGCAGCGAGGTTCCGGGGAAGGGTCCCACAATGTAGGCAAACCTTACCCAGCATTTTGCAAGAGGCTGCTTCGAGAACTCGAACCCGTGACCTCAAGGTCACACGACAACACCTCAACCGGTAAGCCAAGGCTCCCCTTATATGAACTGTCATATGTGGAAAAAGTAATTTGGCATGCACAACACTTTTGGTTCTTATTAATTTTCAATGTAGAATAGGTTTGTTATGTATGAGTCTAGACGTAGGGGTGTATGGAAGGACAAGATTCAATATCCTTGTTATCTTTACATGGTTTTCATCCAATCCTTAGATGACTTATAGAATAAAATTTAACTAGGAGATGACTTAAATAATTTGAATAAGGAGAGAACTTGAGAATGAATCTTCATCATTTCATAACATCATTCATCTCCACATGATCCTGTTTATCTGTAGTGGAAGAGAAGATTCCTACAGCAGCAACGCAGAAAAAAAAAACATATTGCAATAAGATGTGTGAGGATAAGAAAATTGTTAGAGTTATTATATTTGGGTATTTAATATGTTTGAGGTTTAGTCCCACACCGTGGGTTATGTTTGTGAGTCAGTTGTATTTCCTATAAATTGTCCCCTATATGAATGAATAAGATGGTACCTTCTATTTTCGTTTCATATATTCTAACATGGTATCAGAGCAGGAATTGACTCCTCCCTGAAATTTTGTCGTCCTAATTGTTGGCGACTTAATTTCTCGGTGGCTTCCTCTCTCTGATTTCTGCCTCTCCCTCCATCTCGTCACGTCGAGCCGATCCTGCGCTGCTAAACCCCCCGTCGAGCCCCTCTGTTCCCGCTCCCGTCGACGGAATTGTCATTTGATTCCATCGACGGGAGTGGTCGTCTCTTCTGTCGACGTTGGAGGTTCTCTACGCTATCGGTGACGCGTCCGCCTCTAATCCTGCGATCCCGTCGTGTCCAGCTACTGTCAGAGGGAGCGGCGTCTTCCCCCAACGATCCGGTAGACAGAGGGCTTAGCTGCTTCCCATTCGTCTCCTGCTCCAGTCTGCGTTTGTCGCAGATCGTCGATGCCGATACGGCTTCCTGTTCCCTATTCTCGCAGAGCTGCTGTTGCGCATATTCTCCTCTCCTTCGATCCAGTCCAGTTACCTATCCCTTCGACGAAGACTTCTTCTGATCCAGCCAAAGCTTCCTTCGTCATGCCCGGTTGCGGCTCTCGTCGACGATCCCGCCAGGCCCGTTCCAGTCGACGACCTCTTCATTCCTGCTGTTCTTATGAAGTTGTTACACCCTGCGATTCCAATAAGGTTTCTGTTGCAGCTACTGTTGTCTTCTTCTGATCCTAGTTGTTGCTGCCTCCATGGCTTCCTTCGTGCCGAGCTCTTCTCTTCCTTGTCGGTCTCCCTTCTCACTCGTCGTTGCTTGAGCATTTTTGCTCGCCACTGCTTGAGCACTCTGCTCGCAGCTGCTTGAGCCTTCTGCTCGCCGCTGGCTTGTGCTGTGCTCGCTGCATCTTAGATCGTGGTCTTGCCGGCAGTTGTAATCCATAGTTGTTTTATGTTATGTTTTTTGTTATTGTTTGTGTCTCCCTGCTCGCCTTCATGCACGTATTCTATGTGAGGGGGAGTGTATGTCACGGCCTCTAGGCGTAGTCTATGCCTTCATGCACGTATTCCACCTGAGGGGGAGTGTTTGTGATAACGGCGACTCGGATGCCTCTTTCCCGACTCCTGCCTTAGTCACATATGGCCTCCAGGCGTAGCCTATGTCTTCATGCACATGATCCACGTGAGGGGGAGTGTTTGTGATAACGACAACTCGGATGCCTCTTTCCCGACTCCTACCTTAGTCACACATGGCCCCCAGGCATATGTTGTCGGTTGTTTGTGTCTCCCCATTTTTTTTCTTTGATTTGAGGTAGGGTTGGTTTGTCCTTTATTGGTTGACCTTGTTTCAGCTCTGGGAGCATCCAGTGTGATCATGGTCGGTTTGTGGACCAACGTCTTGTGGCTTATGCCCGGTTGGAGTATCCCCGGTGACACATGGTTGAGCCTTGGTGGCTGCTGTTTTGTCCCACGTTGCCAACCACCATTTACCACTCCTTTTATGTTGTGTACAAGCTAAAGGTTTCACCTCCAGCTTGAGAGGAGTGTTAGAGTTATTATATTTGGGTATTTAATATGTTTGAGGTTTAGTCCCACACTGTGGGTTATGTTTGTGAGTCAGTTGTATTTCCTATAAATTGTCCCCTATATGAATGAATAAGATTGTACCTTCTATTTTCGTTTCATATATTCTAACAAAAATAATCCTAGGATCATCTCGACAACAATGTCAACCAAATGAAAACATTACAGTTACAAACAGTGTATTTCAATGTGCAGAATATGTAACACTGACAATAACTTGACCTAAATAATAATCTCTTGATCCCACTCAATATTTTTGCATCAGAAATATTTTTCACGTGTAAATATAGTATTATCCTTAAGGTAGGAACTCCTGTCCTCACAGCTCATATCCTTCATTCATATCTTTAAATGGTTAGAAAACCCATCCTCCTTTTTTTCACTTCACAATCTCAACAATTCCTAATGCGGATGAACGGTAAAAGATATTTGAGGGTAAGAACGCCTAACCTTCTAATAGGATATTAGTCTTAACCTTTTAGCATGCTTAAGACTTTGGCAGAAAACATATTTTTTCGCACCTGTTCTTGCTCAGCTCAGTCTTCACATACGTCATTTTCAATCATGCATTACTCAAAATATAACAAGTATGGACGTCACATTCGATGCAGTAGGTCACACACGCAGCTTTTGATCACTAAAACATCCCCGACCACTTCTATCCTCTCTACTAAGAAACCATTTAAATGAGATAACTGATAATACTTTGGCTTACCTCTTTCTCAATCCAGGCATCCGCACATGATTCACCAGAGAAAATAACATCAACCCTGTACAATTAAAGAAAAAAATAGAATTGTTATTAACCAAAATGCTAATTCACACACAATTAGTTCAATTAACAGATGATAAAGGCTTCTTCAGCATCACTTATTCCTTAGCACAAATAAGTTATAGTAGTAAAATAGTATGTGCTGAATCAGTATATTGCGCACTATGTCAAATAATAGATACAGCATTCCTAACTATGACATGCTATCGTAAGTTTTTCCTAATTATGAGTGGACTAAATCAATCAAGTCGTCATGATTAAGCATACACGTCATTTCGAGTTTATTTGTCTCTCATAAGTGTGTCAAATTTAGTTTGTGCGAACTATCAAAACCCGTGATAGGTGGGTTAGTTGTGTTTGGATCTTCATTGAGCAAGTTTGGTCTAACACTTGACATATTACTGATCGGTTCCAATTTGCACACCCAATTTAATTTGTTGGGTGGGCGAATTTGACATTATAAGGGATTGAGCGGTGATTTGGTAATTCTCCTCTTGATCTACTAATCCCTATCCTATTAAAGGGTTAATGAAAACTGGTCCTTAATAATTTATTTTTCATCCACGGTCTGACTGTGAACAAGAGTAAACGCTGCTTGTGGTTATTCCTTTCTCCAAGGGCGAAGGTGCTGCAGTTTTGTTTTCGTGGGAGAAGAGGCTCTACCAGTACTTCCAATCGATTCCAATAACAGAGAAAATCGGCGTGGAAGATCAGTCCTTTACGCGTCTCTGCAAGTGAAGTGAACTGCTGCTTTTTTTATCCTTTTCTCTAGACCTTGCACTGGCCCATCCGCGACAGTGAGTCCCGATACCAGATCTTCTTCTTCTTCTCCAAATTGAGAGAGTTCAGGACTTCGTCAATTAAGGAGGGCATCCTCATCCTTTTTCTGATTATTATCCAAGAACACACCAGCGCAGTGAATACTCCTCTTTCCAGTTGCATTTTACCGGTGGATTTCTGCAATTTCTTTTTCAGTCACCAACAGAGAACTTCTTTGAGGTTCCACTTTGGTGATCATGAAAAGAATCAGTGTTCTGCTTCCCAGGCGAATTCATATCCAAGGATAAGGGTGCACTTTTGTGATCGTGAAAAGAATCATTTCACTGAGGGGCATCTCCATTCATCATTAATCAAGTTTAACCCTTTTCATTAGTGTATGTCATATCATTTGCCAAGCGTATCAGATTTATGCTGAGGAACGCTAGCGCACTACTGAGGATGTCTGCAACCATGCGGCACAATACCGAATCAAAGAACGGTACACAATATTTTAATTAGATTATTTCGCACTTTATTTTGTTTGCGTACTCCATATTAAATTATCTACATTTCATACTAATGTGTTTTGCATAATATACAAGCAATTAAATTTAATTACACTGTCTCATAAGGAGTTGGTTAATTTGTTCATGTCGATCTTTATTAGCATAGATCACCAATGTCTCGTTTACACTAAAATTTGATAAAAGTTCATTGTTGGCGATCTATTCATGCTATTCACACAAATTTTAATATTTGATATTAGAGCGAACTTGAATAGATTAATTAGTTCATTTAATTGTGAGTAATTAAATTAATTATTCACTAGCGAGCATGTTATTAAACATATTTGAAAGTATCTAGTTGCTACCTAAATCACCTAGAGGGGGGTAATAGGTGAATTCTATGGCTTTAAGCGGAATTAAAAACTTTAGAAACAAAGCACACATAAAATGAGCACACACCACAAACACAAGGATTTATAGTGGTCCCCGGAATTGGTACGTCCATTTTCCCACCTCACCTATCTAGCACTCCCGGCTAGACTAGGTTACTTCACTAATCTCATATTTAACCAAATCTTACAACTCTGAGTTAGCAACTCCTACAAACTCGGAGAACAACCTCTCCTACAAAAACTCGGAGAACAACCTCTCCTACACTCGATCCTCTAAACTAGGATCTACAAAAACTCGGAAGTAAAACTTCCTACAAAAATTGTAAAGGGGTTTTTACACAACTATTGATTGAGAAACAATATACTAAAATCTCAAAGAGATTTATCTTGTTCAGATCTGAAAAATAGATCTTCTTCTTCCTTGACTGAAATAAAAGCTTTGATCTTGAAAGAGGAAGAAGAAATCTTATCTTGAGAAATCGGGATCTGAAATCTTAGGAGACAACAAGATCTGAAAGGAACTTGAGAGAATCTGAAATCTGAGATCTTGTTAAGTCTTTACTTTGAGAAGAATCGTGCAAGAGCTTTGTCCTCAGCAGAAAACTTCTTTGCGAAAACGAAGACAGCCGACAGATGATTTGCGATTTCTAAAATTAAGCACGATTAGGGTTGAACGAAATAACCCTTAAGAATTTATAGCAAACCTTCTTTAACAGCTAAAATCGAAAACTAAGGAGGGATCTCCACGTGTACTGTACATGGTGAAGACCTAAATGGAAAGTCGTCTGCGATGTTGAAAACTAAAGCGCTCTGTCTTCATTCGTCGAGTGAACTCATGAAGTCACTCGTGAAGTCTTTGACTACTCGACGAATTCACTTAACTACTCGACGAAAACTTCTTGATAACTCGACGAAAAGAACTTGGCTGAAAGTTGAGACGGGAAGAAACTTTAACTAAGACTACTCAAGAACTTCTCGAGAGCACTCGACGAATTCGTCGAGTGTTCACGAGAAATCAGCAGAACACTCGACGAATTCGTCGAGTGTTCTCAAGTGAACACTTGATTACTCGACGAAAAATACTTAAAACATTTTTCTCAGTAACCTTCGAGTAATCTCAAAAAACTGATCAAGTCCTCACGAGTTGTCTCGACGAATTAGTCGAGACTTCTCGAGATTACTCGACGAAAATGACTTAGAAAGAATTTCTTCCAATCCAGAACACAGCAACAACTTCTTCTTGACTTCACCTTAGTGTTTGAATATGAAGTACAGCCCAATAGAGAGATTTTACATGAGTCAACACCTTGGTCTACACAATGAGGAATTACATTGCATAGGCCCGTGTTTTATGACTCATTGAAACCTGACATTGGTTTGTCCTTAGCAATTGATATCCTGCAAACACATAACTAAAATATCATATCAAATACAATATAAATTCATCTTAGTTCAAGAGTGACTTCTTCAAATCAAGGTTATTGTGGCTACAATACCCAACAATATTAATTAAGTAAGCTTATCAATGTGATAGGGACTTGTGAAGTACTTTAATTTTAAGTCTCTAAGCGCTAGTGATCTTTTGACTTTTCACTACCCTTCGTGTCATTATTAATAACATCATGAAACATAAGTTTAGGATATTAAGAAAATCCCATTGTAGGAGAATTTCATGGGTTCATTGAACTGTAGCCACCAAAGTGACCTGTTCAATTGATTTATGAGATTTCATTCTCATACGGCTTTGGGATTACTCTGATTCTAGCACGCAATCATTCACCCAAAAGTGGTGTTTACGTGATAGGATTAGAGGGTTGCACTCGGGTATTTGGACGGGAGTGCGGGAGCTCTAGTAATCTATTCACCCAAAGGTGGTTGGTTTGCGAAAAGCTTAAACTTGAAATGGTCACATTGGTTATACATTTATTTATGATGGTTATATATTGTAGGAAAAATCCCATTTTCTTTTAGGGAACAATTTATACCTTAGAGAACCTCTGGAAATTTTTATGGATCAATTAGACATCAGCATATTACACCTCTTATGTAATTTGGAAATTACTTAATATTTAGGTAAGTATAAATAATTAGGCCCAATAATCATAAAATGGATAAATCTGATCGGAAGTATGTCACATGTCATATATAAGCTTTGGATTTAACTTTAGGTCATTTGGACTTGAGAAATGATTATGTACTTCATGATTGACATGAAGTTATAATTATAATCAACATTGGTCTGCGAATAGCCAAACATAAACCTAAAGAATTTGGACTCCAATTGATCATCTTATAGTCACCATGTATATGGGATCAATACTGAAGAATATTGGGTTAATTGTAGGACAGTTCACTTGGGTGTCAATACTTGAGTATAAGATTGGGCTGCGTTTAGTAAAAGATTGATAAGGCTGAAGTCATGTAGAAGACATTAAGATGAGTCAAGGAGATGATAAAAGTATGTCAAACTTCTGGAATTGGATTCTTAGGGCAAGGTTAGGAATGAGTGAGTTTGTACTTAGTCCCCAAGGCGGGTAGTGTTGAAGTTCAATTGAAAGTCAACACTTCCCCCTTCCTATAAATTATAATCCACCTTAGGATTCTATAGTAACTAGAGAGTATGGGATCAAATATATGGGTAGACACCAATAAGATTAAATATCTTGAGAAAGGGAGGTTTGGGATGTCAGCCCAACATACCTCCTAGTACCGCTGTGAGCCCCTCACAGGGTAGTCCTCGGGAAGTCCAAAATTCACCCTAAATTGTTAAGTATAACTAAATCACAAGATAAAGATTAATATAATTAAGTAGATAATGGGAAATGATAGGCAACACACTATATGGATGGATGAATATGTGTATGGAGAACGGGTTAGTACTGCGAGCTGGAGGCTCGGTGTGGTTACGATATAGAAGGACTGTTCCGTCCTTGGAATTGTAGGCTCGGTATTTATGAAAGACAGGTTAGTCCTGCGAGCAATAGGCTCGGTGAATATGTAACAGAGTACTGGTTAGTCCTGCGAGCTGAAGGCTCGGATGATAGAGATGATACATATGTGCACGTGCATAGAATGTGGTGGGTCTTCGGTACTAGCCTAGTCGACACACCGATGGAAGTACGATGACTCGGCAAGTAGTAGGTGTTCAGAGGGCCAGGTTGTTTTACTGCGCGACCGAAAGGTCACATTCCCTAATAACCCTACACTTAGCCTTATGAAAGATCTGGTTCCGATGGATCCATCAAGAGTACGCAGGAGCTCATGAGTACCGAGGACAGATGTCATAGCGTACATTAGGGCCTAGGTCTGGTAGTGTGTTATACTCACCTAGGTGAGGAGACGCTCGCTCCTCTGCCACCGTTTGACCATGACTGGGGGTGCCCGAGAGGTTAGCTACCTCCAAAAAGTGGGAACTGAAAGGTCTGTACGTACAGAGTCGTGTGTGTGAGTGTGTGAAATCATTGTATAAAACAAGATTCTCATCATATAAAATTAGTATGAGATTTTTTTATATGATAAGTTACTTAAGCAACCCGAACCTTACCTTATAAATTTGTATGGACATTCATATAAGTTAAGTTACTTTCTTGTGATGATACTTTAGTTGCATTTCCTTTACTTACTTACTGCTCTTTTAGTACTGCTCTTTTATTACTACATTTTATTACTTCACTTGGCTTTCAGGACTTACTATAGTAGAACTGCTAGTTAGTTGTACACTACTATGCACTACTATATTAGATAGAGCCATGTCACCTGCTTGTATATCTGCTATTGTATACCTTTCTCTTTGTCCTCCCGCCCGGTGCTTAGGAGTCATGGGGGGGAGGTGTGGACGAAACCGCTTAGTCTTTTTGACTAACGGTCAGATATTGCATAACAACCAGGAGCGCGTGGAGCCGGAGCAGCAGCAGCAACACGTCAAGGAGGAGGAGCAGGGCAGGGAGATAGAGTGTGAGGAGCGGTTGCAGTGTACCACGACGATACCCAGACTGATTGAGTGATTAGTTGTTGATTTACTTCCGCGAACGCTTGTAGTGAGGATCTAGGTGTACCAGGTGTTGGATTAGCCCATATAGAGGGCCCATATTTGGGCCCATGTATTCTTCCTCTTCTTTAGTCCCACATCTTGTATAGGAATATTTCTCTCCTCCTCTCTCCTATATATATGTATTCCTCTCTGTATTTAGACATTAGAAATAAATACACAAGCTTTTTGCTCAATTCTACATGGTATCAGAGCAAACGATCCGAACTTGCGGTCTCCATCTCGCGGTCTTCGGCCTGCTGGCTCGCCTGCCCCTCTAACCGCAGCGCCCTCTGCGATCTCCAGTTTTGTAATCGCTTGCTCGTCTCTCTCCCGTGGCATCCACTTCTCCTCCATCTTTTTGGCTCTTTTATAGCCCTATACCCTCTGCCAGGTGGGCCCCGCTCTCTACCGTTTTTTCGCCGCGTGCTCCTCCTGCTCGCGCGGTCTGCGGGAACGGTCTGCTCCTCCTCTAGCGCGGTCTCCTCTGTTGCTCGCGCGGCCTTCTCGCTCGATCTTTACGTGCGGTCTCGCTCTCTGCCCAGATCTTCTGCGATCTCCCGTGCGGCCTGCTTCTCCCTGCTCAAGTGTGCGGCCTCCTCAAGAGTGCGGCTTCCTCCATTGGTCTGCTTCTTTCCGTGCGACCTCCTCAGCTCGCCACCAGCCTCTTCCCAGCGGTCTCTGACTGCCGGTCTCGCCCTCTGCCGCTCTCCTCCTACTCGCAGCCGGTGCCCCTCCATTGCCTGCAGCTCCTCAAGTGTGCCGGTCTCCTCGTGCTCCTCAGCTCGCTGCCGACCTCTCTTCAACAGACCGTGCGGTCTACCCGGTCCTCTTACCTTCTCCCTGCTTGCGGTCTGTCTCTCAAGCCGAACTCTCCAGCAGCCCGGTCTCCTCACCACAGCTCGCCTGACCTTCCCTTATCAACAGCTCGCCCGGCCTCTCCCTGCCGGTCTCCTCCCAGCAGCCCGCCCCTCCCGTTTATATCTTTAATGGGATCCTCAGTTGACTCCACCGCGGTGCCTGCTCCGCCTCAGCCTGACAACCTGGGTCAGCCTCCCGAACTCCGTGACGAGCTACGAATCACCACAATCTCCCTCTCCGGCAAAGGAAACTTCATACAATGGGTTCACTCGGTCCGACGAGTTCTTCAGTCCAAGGGACTTCTGGGTCATCTCACCCAAGGGCCTCCTGTCCCTGCAACGGAAACATGGCTCCGTAATGACGGCTGAGTTCAGACTTGGCTCCTCAACTCGATGGATGGAGAGTCATACTAGATGGTGATGTATCACGAAACTGCTAAAGCAATGTGGGATGAACTCCACTCCCTATACTCAGGCAAAGACAGCCTTCAACATCTCTACGACATCATCACAGATCTCCAGACTTTGGATGCGGCTGAGGCTGCTAACATGATCTCCTTCGTTGCTCGCACCAAGACTCTGGCCGAGGCATGGATCCAGCATCAACCGTCCACCAATGACCACGATGCTCAACGAGCTCAGAAGGAAGCCGTCATCATTGCTATGATCATGGCTCGTGTTCCACCACACTTGCAAAGCATCCGCAATCAGGTTCTGACCTCGGCCATCACTCCTTCCCTCTCAGATGTCTGCTTTATGCTCCTCAAAACCTCGGCACCTATGGCGGCTCCTCCTCTTCCCTCACCGGCCCTTCTTCAGCAAACTCCCACTCCCTTACTCCCTGTGCCTCCTTCAGCTCGTGGTGGACGTTTTGCCTCTCGGGGAAGGGGACGTAGTGGCCGGTCTCGACCAAAATGTTCCTTCTGTGGGCGTGATGGCCACTTTGAGACGACCTGCTATCGGAAGCCTGGGAATCCTCCTCGTCCGACTGCCGCTGCTGTTGCTGATGACAGCCCCTCAGTCTCCCGCGCGGATATTGAGGCTCTCCGCCTACAGTTCCAACAGCTTCAAGGGATGATGTCCCCACCTGCCTCCGTCGCCTCAGCCTCCAATACAGGTATAACCTGTCTCTCAACGAGTCCACGCTAAATAGTGGACTCTGGTGCTACTCATCATATCACCTCGCTACAGCCACCAAAGTATTTGAATGCCCCTCACCCGAAGTGTATCATCGTGGCCAATGGGGTGACGACTCCAGTTTCTGGCTCGGCTGACATCTCTCTTAGCCCCTCCATTTCTCTCCGCTCGGCTCTTCATGTTCCGGGATCCCCGTTCAATTTACTTTCTGTTAGCCGTCTTACTTCGGACTTGGATTGCTCCCTGACATTTACATCCTCTTCTTTTCTAATACAGGATCGGCGGACGCGGACTACCATTGGTAAGGGGATACTGCGTAACGGGCTCTACCTTCTCGACGATTCTCCCACTATCCTCTCATCGGTCTCCTCTGCTGAGTGGCATCAACGTCTTGGACATGCTCCCATCCCAGTTCTCCAGAAGGCACTTCCCGATTTATCTTTTCCAGCTTTTAAATGTAATTCTTGTATTTTAGGCAAACAGCCACGTTCCTCGTTTCCCACACATTGTACTCGGAGCTCTGCTCCTTTTGATCTATTACATTCTGATATATGGGGACCCTATAAAATTACTAGTATTTCTGGGTTTCGATATTTTCTTACGTTTATTGATGACTATTCACGAGTTACTTGGTTATACTTACTTCGCGATCGCTCGGAGCTCCCTCGCGTCTTTCGGGCATTTATCCTTGAAACTCGCACACAATTCTCCACCACCATCAAAACTCTACGAACCGATAATGCTCGTGAATACACAGGCAACGAGTTTGCACATTTATGCTCTGAATTCGGGATTATCCACCAGACTACATGTCCCTACACCCCACAGCAAAATGGTGTGGCCGAACGGAAGAACCGACATCTACTTGATGTTGCCCGCTCTCTCATGCTTCACATGAACGTTCCCAAAGCCTATTGGAACTTTGCGGTCTCCACAGCCTGCTTTCTTATTAACCGTCTTCCATCCTCTGTCCTCAACAATGCCACTCTTTTCAGCCTCCTCTTTCCTTCTACTCCGGCCTTTCCCCTCACACCTCGAATCTTCGGATGCACGTGCTACGTTCATATCTTGGGACCGTCTACGGATAAGCTGGATCCCAGGGCGGCCAAGCAAATTTTCGTTGGCTACTCACGCACACAGAAGGGCTACATCTGTTATTCTCCTACTACTCGAAAAATCTCTGTGTCGCCAGATGTTACCTTCCGGGAGGATCAGCCATTCTTCTCTGCTCCAGTATCCACACCTACGCCAATACCTACCCCCATACCTGTCCTCCGACCTATCATTCCCGTTCACACACCGGCTCCTCCTTCCCAGAGTTCTGCTACTGCCCCCTCTAAGCCACCTCTCATCCATGTCTACTCTCGTCGCACTCGCCCTCCCGTTGCCCCTATGTCGTCGGCCTCAACCTCGGGTACTCCGCGTCTGACTGATCCGGTAACAGAATCAACCGCTCATCCGATGGCGAACTATGTTTCACTACATCGTCTCTCTCCCCAACTCCAGACACTTGCTACCTCCTTGTCCACAATTGCTATTCCTAACTCTGTGCAGGAGGCTCTCCAACATCCTGGGTGGCGCGCTGTCATGGAGGAAGAAATGGCTGCTCTTTGGGCTAACAAGACATGGACTCTGGTACCCCGTCCTACGGGACAGAAACCCGTTGGGTGTAAATGTGTTTTTGTTATCAAGCATGCTCCTGATGGAACCATTGACCGGCTGAAAGCTCGCTTGGTTGCTCGTGGCTACACTCAACAATAAGGTATCGACTATGAAGAGACCTTCTCTCCAGTGGCAAAACTCAACACTGTTCGTGTGCTTATCTCCGTCGCCGTACATCGACGGTGGCCATTATTTCAGCTGGATATTAAGAATGCTTTCCTTAATGGCGATCTCCATGAAACTGTTTTCATGGAGCAACCTCCCGGGTTTGAGACCACGGGGGAGTCCTCTCTGGTCTGTCGTCTATTACAGTCTCTTTATGGTCTCAAACAATCACCTCGCAACTGGTTCGACAAGTTCAGCAAGGCTCTTCGGGAGGTTGGCTTTACTCAAAGCTCGACAGACTTCTCTTTGTTCACTCGCCAACAGACAACGGGAACAGTTATTCTTCTGGTTTATGTGGATGACATCATAATTACTGGAGATGACGCCAAAGGAATACAGGCGGTCAAACATCTTAGCTTTGTATGTCAGACAAAAGATCTGGGTCACCTTCACTACTTCCTGGGTCTGGAGGTCGCCAGAAGACCAGATGGCCTTGTCCTCTCTCAGAGAAAGTACTGTCTCGATCTCCTTCATGATACAGGATACTCAGGCTGCAAACCGACGAACACTCCAATGGATGTCAATTACAAACTGTGTGCTCAAGCTTCCGACTCAGACCAGCAACTACAGAACCCAGAATACTATCGTCGTCTTGTTGGAAAATTAATCTACCTAACGGTAACAAGACCTGATATATCCTTTGTCGTGGGTATGGTCAGCAGATACATGCACTCTCCTCGAAAATCTCACCTTCAGGCCGTCGAAAGGATTCTTAGGTATCTCAAAACAGCTCCTGGTCAGGGACTGGTTTATAAAACATCATCGTCAACTCCTAGGTTGGTGGCATACTCTGATGCGGACTATGCTGGGTCTCTGGACGATCGACGGTCAACAAGTAGTTTCTGCACATACTTTGGAGGACACCTGATTACCTGGCGAAGTAAGAAGCAAGTTGTTGTTGCAAGATCCTCAGCTGAAGCAGAATACAGGGCAATGGCTTTTGTGGTCTCTGAACTCACATGGCTTGAGTGACTCTTGGTACCGGGCGGGAAGAAGGAAAAAGGGGCACAACAAGTCGAAAGAATCAAAAGTAGGTGACCGTGCTCTCTCTCACATAGTATTAAACAAGTAACATAAGGTATAGATATTAAGAGATCTACTAGCAAGTACAAGAAAATACTATCAATTCTACTATGTAAGAGTTGGAAGTAAAGAGCAATAATGAGGGCAGTAATGTAAGTAAATGAAGTGCGGCTAACTATCATCACAGAAAGGTAACCTTAACTTATAAGGAAGCTCATACAAACTTATAAGTTAAGGGGTCGTTTTACATAGACCCATCGTATAAAGGAGCTCATACTAGATTATACGATGGGGGTTTATGAAGTTTGTTATGATGCGTATAATATTCGGTGCAATGCAATGTCTATGTTATTAATTCATACACATGCAACTCACACACACGACTCTGCACGTACAGACCTTTAGTTCCCACTTTTTGGAGGAAGCTAACCTCTCGGGCACCTCCCGTTGTAGTGAAACGGTGGCAGAGAAGCGGGTGTCTCCTCACCTAGGTGGGTATAACACACTACCAGGCCTAGGCCCTAACGTACGCTATGGCACCTATCCTCGGTACTCATGAGCTCCTGCGTACTCATGTTGGATCCATCGGGACCAGACCTTATATAGGCTAAGTGTAGGGTTATTAGGGAATGAGACCTTTTGGTCGCGCAGTAAAACAATCTGGCCCTCTGAACACCTACCACTTACCGAGTCATCATACTTCCGTCGGTGTGTCGACTAGGCTAGTACCGAAGACCCACCACATTCTATGCACAAACAATTATGTTTCACCTCTATCATCCGAGCTTCAAGCTCGCAGGACCAACCCGTCCTTTATAACTACTGAGCCTACGGCTCCAAGAACCGACTTCTCCATCCCACTCCATAAACTATCATTCACCTAAGATGTGTGTGTATATAGGATTCATTCACCTTTCCTAAACAATCTAATCTTTTCTATTCTTTAGTTAAACTTAGATGTTTATGGTGAATCTTGGACTTCCCGAGGTCTACCCGGCGAAGGGCTCGCAGTGGTACTAGGAGGTATGATGGGGTGACATTCCAAACCTCCCTTTCTCAAGATATTTATTATTATTAGTGGCTACTCATACCTCCCACAATCTCTCTGATTGCTTTAGAGCCCTAAGGTGAATTATAGTTAATTATGAGAACGTTGATCTTCAATTGAACCTCAACGATATCCATTATTTGTTAATTGACTACTTCTCCACTCATCATCACTTGGCCACTATCTAGGTCTAATCCCAAAAGCTTAACATACCACATTATTGTTGGTGGCTTATGTCATCTCATTCTTCTTTCTATGCTTAACAAATTCAACATTAAGCATTTTACTAACCGCACCTCAATCCTAATTTGAGAAGTGATCCAAGATGAATTGACATACCCATTATCCTATGTTGTACAGGATAGTTCCGAGGTTGTTGGGTCTGTGTATGATGATCAAAAGGAGTCCAAATCACTAAATGCAGTTTTACTATCCGTAGACCAATTTTAATTCTAGGTGTAATCTAAGGCCCTCATGAAGTGTATATGAATATCATGTTCAAAGGAATTCAAATTTATTCCTGAAGTTCTACATGTCAAATAATGTCATCATAATCAATCTTATTCATTTTCCATAAAAGGGCCAAATTATTTAACCTTTCACAATTATTTATTGACTTCCAAATTCAACATGAGGTATTGTTTTTGATGGTTATCTATGCTACAAAATTTTTCAGAGGTTCACCTAGGTCAAATATCAATACTTCCAGAATTTGGTAATTTTTCTAATATATCTACCGCCAATAATAAATAATACCAAAAATTGGGCCTAAACAATATTTACAAAGAATCACCATATTTTAATCAACTAAAAATTACAGGAAAATTCCCAAGGCTATAAGTGATCCAAAATGAGCTCTTACTCAAATTCATAATTTTCCAGAAAGGAATAATCATATAACCATTTTTTACTAAATATAGTCGTAAGCTAGTTATTAAAAGATCACCATGTTTTAATCAACTAAAAATTACAAGAAAATTCTCAGGGCTTATAAATGATCCAAAATGAACTCCTACTCAAATTCATAATTTTCCAGACAGGAATAATCATATAACCAAATTTTACTAAATATAGTCATAAGCTCATTATTAAAAGATCGTCATGTTTTAATCAACTAAAAATTACAAGAAAATTCTCAGGGCTTATAAATGATCCAAAATGAACTACTCAAATTCATAATTTTCCAGATAGGAATAATCAAATAATAAAATTTTACTAAATGTAGTCATAAACACATTATCTTTAATATAAAATATTTCAGTCATCAAACAAATACCCAAAAATTCTCCATTGGGTGTAAATGGTCATTTATATATTCTAACAGAGGTTCATATTTTTTGAACATTTATTTCCAATAGTATTAATTAATTATTCAAAATCATGAATATTGCACATAATGAACTACTGATTACCATTATCCAAAAATTGAAATAAAAATCTCAGAGGTCCATTTTGATCTAAAAGATATACTGACAATTTTTTCATATTTTTCACAAACCATTTCGTCACACTTATTTTATTTGTAACTCATAGTGACAAATTAAATTAATGACATTTATGGGAATAATTGAACTCTAAAAATTCCAGAAAAATTTCCTGGAATGTAAATTGACCTAAGTGTCCATGTTCCAGAGTTTGGTAATTTTTCCTAATCATTTTGGTCTCAAATATTTCATTAAAGGGTAAGTGAGACTAATTAATTTAAATATAAATATATGGAAAATCATTTCCAAATTCTTCGAAACTCTCAGAGGTGATTCACATCACCAATTCACATGCATGTACAATTTTCCACAACCATACTTCAAGGGATTCAAGGGGAATCACAAAATCATGTAGAAAGTGCTAAATGCACATCACCCATTTCATAAACTAACATGCATGTGAATTTTCCCCAACATGCACAAACCCAAATGGTCTATAATTTTGACCAGGGTCAAATTTTGACCCAACCAAGCACCCACCAAAAATTTGGATGGATTTGAGGTCATTTGCTCACCTAATTAATACATGCATGGTTAATTAAATGTTTTACAAAACCTTAGAAAAATTATTCCCAAAAAATACCATTTTTGGTGAGGGGGTGCACTGGGTCGTAACACATGCATGGATGAAATTTCAGCTCATTCGAGTGAGTGGTTTAGTGGTGGCACTCAAAATAGGCCTAGAGTCACTTATGTACACCCTACACCAAAATGTGTGTTTAGGGAGTTGTAGTATTCCAAATAGTGTGATTCAATTCCTATAGAAACTAGACACCAAGGACTACAACTTTTGTCTCTGGCCACTTTTCCTAAAACAGCCTCTAAGAGGCCTAAAATCTAGCATGAAAACACTGCATTAAGTGTGACATATTCACATAATTATGATTTGGCCTGCAGGTAACCATCAAGCCCGGATCCAACGGCCAGGAGCTTGTCTTCAACCTCCAGTCAAGGGACGGGATTATCCCGTCCCGAGCCACTTTCGAGGGCTATTTCCCGGCCACTTGAGCACACTCCCGTCCGGCTACCACCACCACCTTCGCTCATGTGGTGGTTGTCGTTGGGTGGTGGTTTGCCGGCCGGCGGTGGCCGGAACAGGAAATGGGGGGAGGGCCAAATCGGCTCATATCTAAGTCGATTGCTTCCTTAATTCAAGCTCAATTGAGCTCAAATCAACCCCCAGAGGGTGTAGATCTAAGCACTAAGGAAGGGTGAAGGAAAACCCGCCTGATTTGCCGTCGTTTGCCTGGTGATTCTCTTGGGTTCCATTGCCGACCTTGGGAGCTTGAGGACAATGGTGGTTCTGCACTCCACTGGCTGATCCTTCTCCAAAGATGGGGTTTCTTCCTCTCTCGACTCACTGAAGCTGGTAGGGGATTCAATTGAGAGTGGGGGAGGCTATAGCTCTGAGTGCCATTAAGGCATGGTTCGGCCATGCTCCACCCCCCTCTTCAGCCAATGGCAGGGCAGCAATCAAGCTGGGGAATTGTTGGAATTTACTCCCTGATCTCAGAGGAGATATTGGGAAGAGGAATTGACGGTCATTTGACACTCATTCCCCAATTTCCACCTTTTGGCCTCTTTTGAATTTAAAGTTATTTAAATTCAGCCATAATCCCCTCCCCTTTTTCAATTATCAGAAATTATTCAGGGAATAGGCTTATGGGCTTGGTGATGGGGCCCAAACATTGAACTAAACCCAGTGGATTTGAGATTTGGGCTCACTTGACCTAATGTGGTCAAATTTGAGCTTATGGAGTTAGGGTTAACCCTAGGTCAACCAAGGCAATGTGGCTGACCCACAATGGAATTATTGGGTTCACGGACACCAATTAGGGTGAATTGTGGCTACGTTAGGTCAATTTGGGTCCACTTGACCTATTTGGCCCAATTTGAGCTAAGTGAGTCCAGAGTTGGTTTTGACCTAAATCAGGGGTTTGACCTAACCCAATGGATTATTTGTGACCCCTTAAGCTCTCTAAGGGGTTAGGGAGAGTTGGGTGAAGTCAATTGGGTCATCATATGGCTATGGGACTCTAAATTAAGGAGATTTGACCAAATTAGGGTTTGGCTGACCCCATTGAGTCTTAAGTGACCCAAGCGACTCCCTAAGGGTTTAGGAGTGTCATGGTGGGGTAATATTTGTCATTTGAAAGTAAATTGCCCCTAATGTAACAACCCATAAAAATTTAGACTCAATAATAATAATAATAAGATTATAAAAAAATTTCCCCCTCCTTATTCCCTTCTAAACCGAGCCCCACCCCGGTCTAAATCCCGCGCCAGTAGGCTCCGTCTCGCAAAAATCCCGCACGCGCTAGGGATTCTCGATCCCGCTCCCGTGCCGCTCTCGTCTCCCGCGCGCATCACCGACGCCGACGCCTGATCCTACGTTGGACGGCGACTCCTCCGCCTCCAGCCGCCTCCTTCTTCCCCTCTTCTGGACGCCGACAGCAGCAAAGGTCCTTCTCCAGCCGCATCCTTCCCCTCTCCTGGACGCCGGCAGCAGTAGAGAGCCGCCTGCCTCTCCTCCTCTGGCCGGCATCAGCCATCTCCTTCTCTGGCCGGCAGCAGGGCCTCCTCCCTCTCCTCCAGGTGTAGGCAGCCCCTCAATCCCTCTCCCGCTGCATTTTGGACGGTGGATTGCAAGAGGATCGTCTAGTGTTTTGCTTGAAACCTCCTCTACTCAGATTTTTGAGCCCAGATTTGGTCTCCTTGGGTAAGAAACTCCTCCAATCTCGTTGTTTCAGATTTGCCCTAGATTATTATGTTAATTTTTGCGCCCCAAATTAATGTGATTACGAGGATCCATCTCGTGTTCGTCGTATAATCTCCTAATCCCGTATTTGTTTGTGTTTCCGGTGCCGCTCATCAGATCTAGTGGTGGAATCGCTCCGAACCCTCTCCAATTTAGGGTTTTTGTCACCCAAGCGCTGCCAAGCCCCCGATCCTTGTGGTAACTTCTTCTTCCCCCACCTTGAGGGAGGTAAATTGCTAATCCGCTTCTGATTATGTTTTTGCGAATTAAACTGCCTGTGTTAGCTTATGGTTGGTTGCTTGTCAGATTTCAAATATTGTCTGCGATTATCCCTGAACAGGTTCAATAGAGCCTTGTCTTTGCTTGCGCCGCATAGCTGTTGATGGTAGTTGCGGCTTCACCTTAAGGCAAGTGGAGAAATTCTCTCTCGCTTGCAAACAAGAATTTAAGTTCTTCTTACATGTATCTCAATTATTAACAGTATCTGATAACATAAGAATTATCGCTCGTGAGTATGTCGCGTTGTGATAGAAATCCTCTCGCCAAAACATGAACCACTTATGTCTTGAGTGTCATAAGCAAATCTTGGAAACTAGGGTTTAAGTGGTGCATCGTCTTGTCTGCATGGTCACGGTAAGCAGGAAATACTCTTATTCTAGTAAGCCTTACACCCGGACTTGAGTGTGAACCATGTGCGCCCACTATATACACCTACGCATTTCATAGATTGCAGCTTATGTCGTTGCAATATACATGTTTAGGCTATACTCCGGAGTAGGCTAATATTTCTAGATAGTTTCTACTTGTTTCAGTTACCTGCCTGTTTCACTAGCCTGTTTCAAGAGTTAATTGGTACTTTAGAATCATTTCTGCACGTACTTAAAATTACAGCTTGTTTTCTATTATTTTCTTGTTCTGAGACATTTTCCTTCTGTTTGGATTTGCCTTAGGGTTCGTGACCGCGCCGTCTGCTCTCTGAGTTTTCTTCGTTCAGCTGCAGTTTTGCTTGGAGGTTTTATTTTGATCTCTGTGTCAGCAGGTTCTATGTATTTTGTTTCAGTACTGTTGGATCTACTTTTCTTGTAATAGTTATTGTCAGCCATTTTCTCTTGTATTGTGGACAACTCTTAGGGTGTTTTGTTGTATCAGATCTTTTTACTTGGCATTTTACTATTATGGCTCATTGCATGATTACCGTTTCAGCATTGCGTGTAACATTAGATTTTATTATTAAATGCATGAGCATTAACCTTTCATTTCAGCTTCCGCATATTTATAAAATAGACTAAATTCTTTTCAAAGCAATAAATTCATATGTATTGTAGTATTTCTGTTTTCGCCTTAGCAGGCATGGTTTCCTATTCGCTCAAGCCTGTGGCATCACGGCCCGCCCGAAGTGCGCACTGACCCTGGTCGAAACGGGTCGTGACACCTAATTAGAGAGGTTTGACCCATTTAGGGCTAGGGTTAACTTTGGTCAACTTGACCAATTTGGGCAACCCAAATGGGTTCATGATGATCCAAGGAACTCCCTAAAGTGGTTAGCGTTGGGTTTTCCTTAGGGGTAGACACATCAGATGTGCGCAGCGGAATATTCAAGAACAACCCAAAAGATTCATGAAAGGATCTTGCCAAAACCATGAATTAAGATAATGCAACAGTAAATAAATTACCTGTGCGGGATCGAGTCACTACTCAATCGGATGCTTCAAGAAAAATTCTTCTAGGAATCAGAATTCTATTCTGAGTCCTCTTCCTTGTTCCTGCGGCTCTGATGAAATCGGCAAACTGGTCTGAAGGAGTTAGCATAGAAATAGATTTGCACCCTATAGAAGTCCACATGAGCCTTCGGAGAACCCTAAGTTCCTATCAAACAAAAACTAGGTCGGAGATGGAATGCCCTCAACGTCTCCACGGATTACTAGATCCGACAAGGAGAGGCGGCGGCGAGAATGGACGGACGGGACGCGACTAGAACTCACAGGAACACTTCCTATCAAATCTCTAGAGGTGACGAGATTTCAAGGAACCTTTCCTCTCAATCTCCAAGAGCAGCGACGGCACGAGTACGGGTGTCGATCGGGATCGCCCTTCCGTTTTCGGTATCGCATCTTTTACTTCACTTATATCGGCTACCCTTAAAACCTAAAGTATGGCCTTTTATACCCACGAGTACAAGGCAGACAAAAGGCTCCTCTATCGCAGACCCAGCCATAACAGAATATCAAAGTTTCGTCGGGATCATTTCATTCGTCGAAACAACTCGACGAAATCGTCGAGACAACTCGACGAATTCGATCATTCGTCGAGACAGTCTCGACGAAATGACCCGTCAAAGACAATCTCGTCGAGGCAAGTCTCGACGGAATGGATCATTCGTCGAGACATCTCGACGAAATATCCATGAGTCTATGTCGTCGAGACGTTCTCGATGACATTGATCACGAGTCGATATTCATAATATCAGCTTGTGATCCTGACAACAGGCTATCTACCACGACGACATTCACAATGTCGTCTCGAAGCCTTCACGCACGATATTCACAATATCTTCTTGAAGCCTTTATCGACATGCTCCCTACAATATTCACAATATCTAAGGAGTAGTCTTCCCGAACCAACTCTATTCCAAATAGTCATAGGATTGGTCTTATCACTCATATCCAATATGAGCGAGGTCAACACAATCCTTTCTCCAACTTCTCCAAACACTTTTATGTGCGACCCTATAGGCTCATATCGCGTTGGCAGTGAGACAAACTGCTTGATTACTTCCGGATCACCGTAAAACTCCAACAGTCTCCCACTTGATCTAGAAGGTATCAACAAAAGTCTCACAAACAATGAGCGGCATCTAGCAATGCATCATTGCTGCCCAAGATATAAAAGTTCATAACTCAAATAAGCTTGTCTGTGACCAATGTATCAGTGTTGTCACGTTCCTTTGTCCTTTACATCCGGATTGAACTAGAGGCATGGACTGTGTCACCCTCATAATTATTCAACCCATGCTTTCTTGATCTAGAATAGACCTTCGGAAAGTGGTGAGCTAAATATTGTATATTGGCTTAACCCAGCATGTCCATGCATTTCTCAGTCTCATTCCATCAAGGGGGTCATGGATGTAACTCCTGTTATATAGGAAGACAAATTCCATTTCTGTCCACACACAAACACCCAAATGATTTGTAACGTACCCAGTAACCACCTTTATCATCAACTTTTCTCAAGGAAGTCTTTAGATGGTATCAAAGTATGCTCTTCCTCACTTGATGCATGCTGTGACTTCAGGTCAAAAGACCACAAACACCATTGTCACTAAAGATTTACTTGTGACACGTTCATATAACAATCCATAAAGTAGTCTCACGGTGGGTCTGTCCAATACAACTTGTTCATAATAAGTACCTATGTGATGACTTGATATCTCATATCATGACCTGTGAGAACCGGTCACCAATCACCCACATACTAGTCTTGGTGTATCATCATCGCCCTAATTTCTAAGATGATACCTCGACCAAGGACCATTTAAGAATGAAGCTTCTTATAACATAGACCCTCACATTCAAGTCACGCAATTGAATTCCTATGGAAGCAAATATTCTAAGTGCATTCATTATGTTAATTAATCTATCATTTAGAAACAGTTGACATAATAAAAGAACTTATCATAAATGTAAAATGAAATACATATTACAAATCACAATTCATCATATGAATAAACAACCAACAAACATACAATCCACAAAGCTCGCACTAAAGATGATCATTCAGGTATCTAATACTCATTGATCTAACATGATCATCATGCTTCCTTTGCGCAAGAGGCTTTATCAGTGGATTCGCTATGTTTTCTTCAGTCGGTACTCTGTAAATGCTCACATCTCCTCGATCGACAATCTCTCGAATAAGATGCAACCGCCGAAGTATGTGCTTAGAGCGTTGATGAGATCTAGGTTCCTTAGCATGTGCAATAACAACGTTGTTGTCACAGTAGAGAACTACGGGATCAACAATGCTAAGAACTACATCTAGCTCGCCGATGAATTTTCTAATCCATATAGTCTCCTTTGCCGCATTAGCAGCAACAATATACTCGGCTTCTGTTGTAGAATCGGCAACTGTCTCTTGCTTGGAACTCTTCCAGGTCAGAGTCCCTCCATTAAGGCAAAATACAAAACCTGACTGAGATTTTGAGTCGTCTCTATCAGTTTGGAAGCTAGCATCTGTGTAATATTTTACAACGAACTCTTCCTCTCCACCAAACACCAAGAACATATCCTTAGTTCTTCTCAAGTACTTTAGGATATTCTTGACTACTGTCCAGTTACCATCACCAGGATCAGGCTGATATCTGTTCGTCATGCTCAAAGCATATGAGACATCGGGTCGAGTACACAACATTGCATACATGATTGATCCAATTGCCGAAGCATACGAAATCAACTTCATACGGTCCTTATCTTCCAAAGATTTAACACATTATTCCTTAGAGAGACTTACACCATGTGACATGGGTAAGAATCTCTTCTTGGACTCAAGCATGTTGAACCGTTTCAATACCTTCTCAATGTATGTACTCTGGGTCAAACCCAGCAACTTTTTCAATCAATCTCTATAAATCTTAATACCAAGTATATAAGTCACTTCACCCATGTCTTTCATAGAAAAGCAGTCCCCTAGCCTGTTCTAAACAGCTTGCAGGGTTGGAATGTCATTCTCAATCAACAGTATGCCATCTACATACAATATCAGGAATACGACAATGCTCTCACTAATCCTCTTGTAAACACAAGGCTCATCCTCGTTCTTGATGAAACCAAACTCTTTGATTTTCTCATCAAAACATAGATTCCAACTTCGAGAAGTTTGCTTCAATCCATAAATGGATCGATTCAACTTGCATATTTTAGTGACTTCACATGGAGATACAAAACCCTCGAGTTGTGTCATATACACTTCCTCAAGGAGGTTTCTATTAAGGAAAGTCGTTTTGACATTCATTTGCCAGATCTCGTAGTCATAATACGCAGCAATAGCAAGTAGAATTCTGATGGACTTAACAATAGCAACAGGGGAAAAGGTTTCATCATAGTCAACACCATGAATTTGCTTAAAACCTTTTGTCACCAGTCGCCCTTTGAATGTCTGTACATTCTCATCCATGTCGGTCTTCTTCTTGAAGACCCACTTGCACCATATGGGGCGTCCCCCTTCAGGTGGTTCCACCAAGGTCCAAACTTGGTTTGCATACATGGAGTCCATTTCAGATTTCATGGCTTCAAGCCACTTCTCGGAGTCTGGTCCAGACATAGCCTCTCGGTAGGTTGCAGGCTCATCATCATGATCCATAAGCAACACACTACCTATTTTTGACATGAGAAATCCATATCTCTCCAGCTCAACTCTAGGACTACCAGATCTATGTAAGACTTGTGTTTCGTGAGCAGGTTCTTCAACTACAACAGTTTGTAGTCCTTGCTCAGGTTCGAATTCTGGTTCATTCATTATTTGTGGTTCTTGAACCTCTTCAAGTTCTACCTTGGTGTTCTCTCTAGATAGAAACTCTTTCTCTAGAAAAACATCACTCATTGCGACAAACACTTTGCCTTCGGAACGCAGGTATAAGTAATATCCTTTGGTTTCCCTAGGATATCTCACAAGATAACATTTATTTGACTTGGGTTCCAGCTTGTCAGGCATTTGACGTCGCATGTATGTCTCACAGCCCCAAATCTTAATGAAAGACATACTAGGACGCTTCCCAGTCTTTTTTCATCCCTTGTCCTTGCCCTTACCTTTATGCACCATCAGTATGGGGCTAGCAGACTTGGCCTTCTTCATATTATTCTCGGCAGTTATCGACATACCTAGGAGCTCGGACAGTGTCTTGTTTATTTCATTCATGTTGTAGTTCAAGACAAACTGCTCATAACTGTCTGGCAACAATTGCAGGATCAGATCAATGGCCAACTTTTGGCCTAAGGGAAAACCTAGTCTTTCAAGGTTTTCAATATACCCAATCATCTTGAGTACGTGAGTTCCTACTGAGTCTCGAGCTCTCATTTTGCACTGAAACAATGTCTTGGATATGTCAAACCTCTCTTGTCATTGCCCCTCGAACATTTTCTTGAGGTGCTCGATTATCTCATAACCACGCATGCTCTTGTGTTGCTTCTGAAGCTCAGAGGACATAGTAGCAAGCATGAGGCATTCAACATCCAGGGTTTCATCCTGATACTTCTTGTAAGCATCTCTGTCTGCTCGCGAAGCATTCCCGTTTGGCTCTCTGGGGGCTTCCCCTTCCAAGACACAGAGCTTGCGTTCTTGCCTGAGGACGATCCTCAGGTTCCTATACAAGTCAAGGAAGTTCGTCCCGTTGAGCTTGTCCTTCTCAAGGATGGATCTCAGGGACAGAGTGGAGTGAGATGCACTTGTCATGGAAATTCTATAATAAATTTGCAATATTGTTTTAGTACTATATTTCAAAATACACTTAATTTAATTAGGACTTTTATTAAAAGCTCTCATTATTTTATTCAAATTGATAACTCTTATTTCAATTCGGAGAATTTATGCGAGTTAATCTCTTAGTGGGCAAGATCTGTATTTCACCGCCATCGTAAGTCAGTTTTGGCTGATCGCCCACAATGTGGCTATTTAGATAGACAACGTTTGTCAATAGTGTAACACCATGTCAGTACAAAAAATATAACAGTAGGTCCGGCCGGGACCCCACACCATACTATACACACCAGCTAGCCATTATAAGGTGATAATCAGGAAAAGAACTACACTACACGATAGCACATAAAGCGGAAGCGGAAGCATTAGATTTAAAACATCTTTTAGAACTGTCCACTATCCCCGGAATGAAACAATATATAAGTTACGGCCTTAAGGCCTTACTTTTAAGCAAATGTACCAAACTCAAAACAAACATTCAACGGCACGCAGGCCGGCGGTATAAGGAAAGAAGAAAAAGGGAGGTTGGCCTTCAAGGGCCAACACAGCAAAAGGAGCACCGCCCGCTACTTTCCACTTGGCTCACCAGCACCTGCACCAACATCAAATAAGAGGTAAACGAGGGTCAGCTATGAGCTGACCACAAACCGCGTAACGATCCCACCCCCAGGACATCTAGCCAGCTCAGGGGCGTGGCACCGCTAACCTGCAAGCAAGCCGTACATGCAACATGTAATCATAAAAGAAAGTGCAACTACCACTACACAAGGTAAGGTTTCAAGCACAATCAATCTTCTAGGTTGAGCATCAAAGTAAGGGGAACCTAGGTATGCACATGATGTTGGTTGGGTTCACCCGGAGGATTCCCTCAACCGCATAAGCAACCGCATGAGGCTAACATAACATCAATTCATCAACAACAACAACACCCTAAGGAACACCACCTTAGGTGGGAAAAGAGCATTTGGCCGGTCTAGGTAAAACACCATCTACGGTCTCTCCCACGATCACACGGCTTACAAGAGGAGGGACCTCTCACCGATCTGCATGGAAACGAGTTCGGTTCAACATTGCCTGTGCTCTAATCGTCGTGATCTATCACACGACGCGGGTACGGCTTCGCCTCGGCCCGTAAGAGTTTAGCACAACAAGTGCCCACAAAATTAAGTTGCGCACCTAATCCTCTCACGAGGATCTAGGCTTCACAACCAAGAAGGAGGTACACGACAACTCCTCTTCCAAACTCATGGTGAAGGTTTGTCTTCCACCACTTTCCAAGCATGGGGCTTCCGTTAGGCTCTCCGAAAGACATCTAACGCACAAGTCCCGCAATGAAATGACAAATCTCACGGAGTCATTCTCCGACACACATTCAAGGCTTAACCTAAATGCAACGTCATAATTCAAGCATCACCGATCCGGGCTCACGGCCACGAATAGGCTTCACACACAATGCCTAAATCCGTACGTCTACCGGATCTCTATATGCAATATGTCGGGGACGGACACAATCAACCCGGAGTTCCGAAGAACTTGAGGAAATCCTACACTTCAACCATTTGGTGAAAGGGATACCTCATGCAAGCATAGAAAAAAGAATGAGAGGACAAAAATACTTCCTAAGATCGAGAGGAAGGATCGTTACCCTTGGAGGTTTCCTCGGCGCCATAGATTTGAGATTCCAATCAGATAGAACGAACCGCGTCGGGCTGCTCTCTACAGATCTAGAAACGCCTCGCTATTCGGAGCTTCGGAGCTCCGTTAATGGCCGAAAGAGCTTCTTCCTCCTCCTTGCCTCTCTTCCTACTCAAGCTTGGGAGAGAGAAAATAGCTAAAGTTATGAGGGGAAATATCCTTAGGCCAAGACCTAATAGTCCCCAGCAACAACTCTCAACCGTTGGATCAAGATCTAAAGGATTCGACCGCTCCGATCGCCGGTTCAGCTTTTCAATACGGAGCAGAACAAACAGGGCGCACGATCAGCGGCGCACGAACAGTGGTCGTGCGAGAAGGAATTCTCCTGATCGTGCGAGAGCAACCTGTAGCAGAATGGCAAGCCAAAACAATAGCGCACGATCAAGGCACACGACCAGTGGTCGTGCGAGAACAAAGTTTGTGATCGTGCGAACTGCTCGGATAGGAAAATGTGCGATGCACACAACCAGTGGTCGTGCGCCTGATCGTGCGAGAACAATCACGCATGACCAGTGGCCTTTTGGGCTAAAAAAATCAATGGCCCAACCCCTCACTCTGAACGTAGCATTGCCACGCCGCGTTAGCTCGCAGAATAGTAAAATTTGGGGTGTTACAACTCCACCCCCCTTAAAAGAATTTCGTCCCGAAATTATGAAAACAGTTGCAGCAAATTCAAAAGTTACCAGAGAGAAATAGCTCGGGGTACTCCGCAAGCATTTCCTGCTCCCTTTCCCAAGAGTTCCTCTCGTCCGCAATTGTTCCAACGGACCTTTACCATCTGAATGGACTTGTTCTGCAACTGCTTTACCTCAGTGTCTTCGATGTGAATGGACTTGACTTTCGTCGTTAGCCCACTATCTACCGATACTTCGTTGACCGCAACCACAAGCGTAGGCTCCTTGACAGCCTTTCGCAATACAGAAATGTGGAATACATCGTGCAGGCCGCTTAGCTCTGTTGATAGAGCGAGCCGGTAGTCAGCTTCACCAATGCGTTCCAAGATCTCAAACGGTCCTACGTATCTTGGACTCAGCTTTTTCAAGCGTCGGATCCTTGATACTCTCTTGAACGGTTTGATCTTCAAATAAACCCAATCACCAACGGCAAACTCGACGTTCCGGTGATTTGTATTGTAGTACTTTGCCTGCCTATCCTGGGCAATGAGCAACCGCTCTCGTATCGCCCGAATCGATGTATTCGCTTCATCCACATCTTTGCGCTTTAACAACTTCGTGTCGCCCGTTTCAGCCCAAGACAACGGTGTACGACATTTCCTACCATAAAGAGCCTCGAAAGGGGTCATCTTTATACTTGCTTGGTAGCTATTGTTGTAAGCAAACTCAATCATGTAGAGATGATCTTCCCACTTCTTTCCAAAATCTAGAGCGCACATTCGGAGCATATCCTTCATAGTCCTGTTGGTCCTCTCGGTCTGTCCATCTGTTTGCGGGTGAAAGGTCGTGTTGAATCTCAGCTTAGTGCCCAACATTTCATGGATAAGCCTCCAATCTTTCGATGTGAAACGCCCGTCACGATCACTTACGATGCTACGGGGAATCCCGTGCAACCGTACGATATTATCAACGTATAACTTTGCTAGCTTTTCCACAGAATCATCATTCCGATTCGGAATAAAGTGCGATACTTTCGTTAAACGATCTACGATCAACCCAAATGGCATCGTTTCCGTGCTGCGATCTCGGCAATCCGTGCACGAAATCCATCGAGATATCGTCGAACTTCCATTCCGGGATCGGCAAAGACTTTAGAAACCCACCAGGTCTTTGACATTCTGCCTTCACCAACGCGCAAGTATGACATTTGGCCACGTAGAGAGCGATGTCTTTCTTCATTCCTAGCCACCAGAAGAGTTTCTTCATATCCATGTACATCTTTGTGCTCCCATGGTGGATCGAGTACTTGGTAAGTGAGCCTCGTACATCAATTCCGCCCGTAATGTACCAACGATTGGGACGCACAATCTGTCATTTTTCCACATAAGACCATCTTCGAAGGAGAAATCAGCGTTTGACCCATCCATAGTCTCTGCTTTGTAACGCTTCATGCTCGCATCTAGCTCCAATGCTTGTCGAACTCGATCGTCTAGGTCGTATTGAACCTCCGTCCAGTTCAAGCATGCTATAGTAGACGCTCTCCTATCGACGCAAATGATCTCCAAGGACTCTAGCTCACGGATTAGACGCTCATCATGCATCAAAATCCAGTTTGCTTGAGCGGGAGCCCGGCGACTCAACGCGTCTGCAACAACGTTTCCCTTCCCGGGAGTGTAACGTATGCCAAAGGTGTAGTCCCCAAGGAACTCCATCCACCTCCTCTGTCTCATATTCAACTCTCTTTAATCCAGCAGGTACTTGAGGCTTTTGTGGTCCATAAAGATGTCGATCTTCACACCATATAAGTAATGCCTCCAAAGCTTAAGAGTGAATACCACGGCCGCTAACTCCAAGTCATGGACCGGGTAGTTCCTATCATGTACCTGCAACTGACGGGAGCCATAGGCAATAATCACCTTTCCGAGAGGGCAACTACCCCAATCATGATCTGGAGTTCGCTGCGGTGGTGTTTGCTTTGAAGCTTTGGCGACATTATCTCTATGGCGTGAAGTGCCACTTCTTCACTGACAATCAGAGCTTGACGTATATCTTTGATCAGAAGGATCTCAATCTTCGTCAGAGGCGGTGGATCGAATTTGTCGCTGACTATGATTTGGAGCTTTACTTATGTTCCCGGGAAGGCCAATACGGTAGCTGATGCATTGATTCGTCATGTTTCCGCTCCCTCTTGTGCGTCCATGTCAGCTACTCTTACAGCTTTGATTGGTGACCTCGAGCGGATGGACTATATCCATCTCACCAGAGGGTCAAGATCATATTTTTGGCCCGTCATGGGTGAAGCAGGTAAAAGATTTGCAGCCTTCCGACCCCATTCTCCAACGCATCCGCCGAAGGGTTGAACTTGAGTCTCTTCCGGATTTCTCTATCTCTGATGATGTTTTGCGTTTCCGAGGCCGTCTATGCATCCTCGATGTTCCTGAATTACTTGATGTTATATGTCGTGAGGCTCATGAATCCTGCACATCAGGTCATCCGGGCAATAATAAGATGTATCAGGACTTGAAGCAGATTGTTTGGTGGCCTGGTATGAAGAATTATATAGCTCGATTCGTTTCCCGATGTTTGACCTGCCAAAAGGTGAAAGCTCAGCGTCAGCATCCTGGTGGGACTTTTGCAGCCTCTGCCCATCCTTGAGTGAAAGTGGGAGGACATCTCTATGGATTTCATCACAGGTTTGCCTCGCACTCCGAGAGGGCATGGTGCGATTTGGGTCATAGTGGATCGGTTGACCAAGGTAGCCCACTTCATCCCTTATAGGGAAGGTCACTCTACTAAGAAGATGGCTCGAATCTATGTGTCGGAGGTCGTTAGACTTCACGGGATTCCTTTGCGGATTATATCAGATCGTGACTCGAGATTTGTTTCTCATTTTTGGAAAGGCTTTCAGCAAGCTTTGGGCACCTACCATTAGTGGAATTCGTCTGCAATAATAGCTATCAAGAGAGCCTCAAAATGGCCCCCTTCGAAACACTGTATGGGCGACGTTGTAGAACCCCTCTCTATTGGTTAGAAGTTGGTGAAAAGGTTTTGGGACCTGAGTTGCTCCAGGAGATGGAAGAAACAACAAAGAAGACTCGACTTCAGCTCAGTCGTGCTATCAAGAGGCAGAGAAAGTATGCAAACTTGCGTCGCCGTCCGTTAGAATTTAATGTTGGTGATCAAGTGTTTCTGAAGGTTTCCCCTTCTCCCGGGATGAAACGGTTTGGTCATCATCACAAGCTTAGCCTGAGGTTCATGGGACCGTATTCTATCTCAGAGCGTGTTAGGGAATCTGCTTATCGCCTTGAGTTACCTGCTTCTTTTGCTAGTGTTCACAATATCTTCCATGTCGGCCAGCTGCGAAAGTACATTCATGATCCTCACCGCATCATTAAAGAAATTCTTGTGGTTCCTGAAGCCAACCTTTCGTATCCGGTCGGCCCGCTAAGATCATAGAGTATCAAGAACGCAGGCTTCGAAAAAGAACCATTCCCATGGTAAAGGTACTTTGGACGCATGGCAAGTTTGAGGAGTACACCTGGGAACTTGAATTTGACATGAGTAGCAAGTACCCGCATCTATTCTCCTGATCTTGGTAAGCCTCTGAACTTGTTCTCTTCTCATTTTGTTATGTTCATAGTTAGCTTCCATGCCTTGGTTGGGAAATCCTGTGGAAAGAATGACATATGAATCTTCGCCATTAGAGACCCCCATCCAGAAAATCCTCAAAAGTTTCGGGACGAAACTTTCTAGGTGGGGGGAGAATGTAATAACTTGCCTAGTAAATAAAAAAAAAACCTCCTAATTCTCAAATTGCTAGCCGCAGCCCCTCTCCTTTTAATTCTTCAGTCGAGCCCCCCCCCCCCCCCCCCCCCCCCCTCCCGATATCTATTTCGCGTGCGGCTAGGTCTCCCATATCCCGCGACTTCCGTCTCCGCACGCGACGCCTCCCGAACGCGCTGATCTCCCGCTCGCCCTCTGCTCCCGTCTCCCGCACGCAAGCCGCCTCCTCCTGCACCTCCTGTCGGCGCTACTTCCTGCAGCCCTCCTTCCTCAAGGCCGGCAGCGCCTCCAAGGGCCGAAAGTTTCACTTCTCTGTCTGTGATCAGCAAGGGCAAGTGGCTTCTTCCTCTCCAAGGGGGTTGGCAACTTCTTCTTCTTCCTCTAAGGGGTCGGCAGCAGCCCTCTTTTCCCCTCCTCCTCAAGGCCAGCACCCCCTTCCTCCGGCAGCCCTATCCCCTCTCGTCAAGGGTCGGCCGCCACCTCCTCCCCCTCTTCCCCGTCGTTTTGGTCGGTGATTGCAAGGGGAGCAACTAGGGTTTTCCTTCCCTCGCCTCCTTGAGGCCGGATTCGACTCCTTTGGGTATGCATCTCCTCCTTCCTCTTTCAATCTTATTTAATTGAATTTCTTTGCGAATTTTTTTGTACCCCAGTTGTATGTATGTTGTGATTCATAATAATTTTACCCCCTTATAATCGTCCAAATCTCTAGGTTTTCGTGCTCCTCGGCGTCGTTCGTTGCCCCAATTGGCGGGAACACTAAAGGCCCCTTCCGATTTAGGGTTTCTCTAACCTAAAGCACCGCCAAACCTTCGATTCCTACGTGTAATTTCCTCTCCCCTCATCTTCGAGGGAGGTAATTTTCGCTAACTCGCACCTGTTTAATTTTGTGGTTTAAATTGTGCGTGCTCATGTAGGGTTTCCTATGTAATGCAATTATCATCCATGTTTGTGCTTAATCAGGTTTAAATTAAAATTGTAAATTTGGTAGCGCCTCTTAGCCACCACTGTCAGCTTCAGTCTTACTTAAGGCAAGTAGAGAAATCTCTCGCTTGCAACATCTGATCATAATTTATTGTTTTCTTCCTCATGTCCATAAGTTTTACTGCTCGACACCTGAAACATCAAAATGATAACTAGCCTCATTCACCAAAGTATGAATTGTTTCGCTAATAACGTAGGTAAACAAAGAAAGGTAGTGTTTAATTGATGCAACTCCTTGACTTTGGTTCCCTCTCGAATCCCTAACAGGAACAAGGGACCGGTCATAGCAAGCATGAACCCCTGAATCTCTGATAAGTCTTGAATCTGAACTTGAATCTGTCTGAATCATAAATCTGAACTTGAATCTGTCTGAATCATGAATCTTGTGCATCAAACAAAAACACATACACTTTCATTTGTTACAATTTAAGTTATTACAAACATTTGTTTATACTATACTCCGGAGTAGGTTAATATTTCAGTTTGTTCTCGCGTGACTATTTTACTTGCATGTCTTGATAGCTTGTAGATCCTGGGAATTGTACGTGTATTCTTTCTGATCTCTCGCTAGTTGTACTTCATTTTACTTTACTTTGCTTGTATTATTGTTCTGAGGCTTTTTTCTTGTTGTTTTGAAATTTGCCTTAGCGTTCGTGACTGCGCCGTCTGGTACCTGAGTCCGCTCTGCACCTCGTTCCTGTGTTCCTGGAGGTTTTCTTATTTTTATTGATGTATCAGGTTCTATGTATTATTTCTTTTCAGTTGGGTATTTCAGCTACGTAATGATTATATTCAGTCATTTTCTCTTGTTTCATGGACAATTGTTAGACTATAAATCTTATACTGAAATTTCATATTATTACATGTTCATTCTTTTGAGATTTCCATTACACGATTCGGTATGAGTAATTTTTTTGAAATCTGGATTTTTATTTAAACACCTGTATTTTTCCTTTTCACTGTTGTACTCTAAAGCTTCCGCATATTTTTAAAACATATTTTCTACAAATTAATTATTTTAAACCTAATAATGCTAATTCAGCCCCGCCTAACAGACAATGTGTTTCATCCCCTCATGTCTGTGGCATCACGATCCACCCAAAGCGCGCTCTGTCTTTTGCTTTTAGATGGGTCATGACACATATTTTGGTGGACATCTTGTTACCTGGAGAAGCAAGAAGCAATCTGTCGTCGCACGCTCATCTGCTGAAGCTGAGTATCGAACAATGACCTCTGTCGTCTCTGAACTCACATGGTTAGAAAGCCATCTGGGAGACCTTGGTGTCAAACTCTCCTCTCCTGCCATCTTGCTTTGCGATTGTCAAGCTGCTATTCATATTGCTAAAAATCATGTGTTCCATGAACGTACCAAGCATATCGAGGTCGATTGTCACTTTGCTCGGGAAAAGGTTCAACTAAGGAAATTGGACTTAAGACATGTTCCTGCTACAGAACAGATCGCTGATATTCTCACCAAAGCTCTACCGCGACCTCTATATTTTCAATTCTTGGCCAAGCTTGGTTCCTACGACTTGTATGCTCCAGCTTGCGGGGAAGTGTTGAGTTGAGTTTATTAGTTTCGTATTATATTAAGTCTATTTGTTCGTTCATAGTTTAGTCCCACATCGTAAGTAAAGTTGTATGTGTCAATGTATTTCCTATATATTATACCCTATATGGATGAATTGAACCACGAAATTATTTTCTCCTCCTTTCTTTCTACTTGGTATCAGAGGTAAACCTAATCCTGTGCGCCGCTCATCTTCCTCCGGTTCGTCTCCTTCGTTCAATCATTTCCCGGCTTCGCTCGATAGATCGTATTGAACTGAGCGGTCTTCGTGCCCATCCCGCCGATGCGGCTGTCTGGCGGAGCCGACACCGTCGTCGGTCACTGAGGAGATTGACGTCGCCTTTCTCCCGTGAAGCCGCCGATCCTGTCGTTCCTCTCTTCTTCTCCAGCTGCGGTCGTCGGCCTTCTGTGAAGCCGCACTTCTCTCTATTGCTCCATGTCGCAGCTTTCCGCCGATCTCTGCTATTGTCGACCTCTCCTGCCGACGATTCCCACTACCGTATCAATTCCTGCCGTCAATTCCTGCCGATCTCTACTTTCTGCCGCTGATCTCTGTTGATGGCTGCCACTGCTTCCTGATGCTCTTCCATTCTTCATCCTCGATCCCGTTTAGCCTATTGTTCTTCGATCTCTCTTCCCGATCGACTCCCGTAAAGATATGGTTTCGTCTGATTTGAGAGATCATTGTCTCTCCGATGGGTGATCCATCCGACCTCTCTGGTACTTCTGTCGATCCTCCTTGGAGTCATGGCCAGTCTGGATCTGGTGTTCTCTCCGGTCCCTCTGTCGATACTCCTCGAAGTCATGGCCAGTCTGTCTCGTTGAAGATTACCATTGTTGCCTTGGATGGCACAAACTATCTGAAATGGTCCAGGGCAGCCCAACATGCTATTCGCAGTCACCAGCTATACGGACATATTGATGGTACCACTATTGAGCCACCACGTACCGATCCCTCATGGAGAAAATGGGATGCGGACAATTCCTTGGTTGTCTCGTGGTTACTTCACTCGATGTCCCCTCAGGTGTATCGCAGTTATATGTTGTTGGATTCCGCACATGATATTTGGACCCGGGCTCGTGATACCTACTCTCAGGCCGGCAGTTCGATGCAAGTGTATGAGCTCACTCACCATGTTCTGGAACTGAAGCAGGGTACTATGACCGTTTCTGCCTACTATTCTGAGTTTGAGCGTCTTTCTCAGGAGCTGGATTTCTTCAACGCCTTTACTGCTGCTTGTACTGTTGATGCGCAGGCCCTTCAGAAAGAGAAAGATCGATTCCGTGTTAACGTCTTCCTTATGGGCCTCAACATAGAGTTTGACGTTGTTCGCTTGCATATCCTTCATCGCGAGCCCCTTCCCTCTCTTCGAGAGGCCTTCAGCATGCTACTCAGTGATGAGAATCGTCGTCGCACTCTTGGTTCCACTACTGATCACTCTGCGCTCGCTGGGATTTCTCGCGGTTCCCCTCCTGTTTGTAGCCAGTGTGGGAAGAAAGGTCATACCAAGGACTCTTGCTTTCGTCTCCACCCACACCTTGCCCCTACTGGTCGGGGTTCTAGTGCCCGTGGTAGAGGTGGGTACCGTGGTGGTGGCCGTCAATCTGGTGATCACACTCAGTATTATGTGCATTCTACTGAGGTTGTGGAGGACATCTTTCGAGGCCTGTCGGTTGTCGAGTTAGAGGCCTTCCGCCGTATGTTGCGCTCCCAGACCGACTCTACTACTGTTGGCTCTCATGCCGTTGTTGCTACTTCAGGTCTGTCCAGTGCCCATGTTGTGTCTTCTTCTCCTTCCGAGTGGATTATCGACTCGGGTGCGACAGACCACATGACTGGTTTTGCCTCAGATTTTACCTCATATACCCCTCTTTCTGGTCGTGATAAGGTTATTGCTGTTAATGGCTCTCTCTCCCTGTCATTGCTGGTAAAGGGACTGTTGCTTGTTCTCCCGATCTATCTTTGTCCTCGGTTTTGCATGTCCCATCTTTTCCTCGCAATCTGTTTTCCGTTAGTCACTTGACTACCTCGTTAAACTGCTCTGTAACATTTTTTCCGGATACTTGTGTGATTCAAGATCTGGATACGAGGCGGACGCTTGGCAGTGGTAGGAACGTTGGCGGACTGTACTTGCTGAACCAGACCTCTCCCAGTGCTCTTTCATCCACCAGATCTCCGACCCTCCATGACATCTGATGCTGGCATCAGTGCCTTGGCCATCCTTCTGCTTTATATCTTACTAAACTGTTTCCTGTTTTATGTCGTTTAATTCAGTCATTCTCTTGTGATGCTTGTGAACAATCTAAACATGTTCGTCAGAGTATTTGTCATTTGTCTGCTCCTAGTTTACTTCCATTTGATGTTATTCATTCTGATGTATGGGGTCCTTCCCCGATGTTATCGTTATATGGCTATAAATGGTTTGTTATGTTTATCGATTGTCACTCTTGCACTATGTGACTTTATCTACTCAAAAAGAAAAGTGACGTGCTTTCTTCTTTTCAGTCTTTTCATAAAATGGTGGCCCAACAGTTTGGCGGTACAATTCGTGTGTTTCGTAGTGATAATGGTGGGGAATATGATGACTGGGGCGCGTTTGGCGCCTATCTTGTCGATCATGGCATTATACATCAAACTACCTGTGTCCACACTTCCACTCAAAATGGAGTCGCCGAACGAAAAAACAGGCACTTGCTGGAGGTGGCTCGGTGCTTACTCCTTGCTATGCACCTTCCCAAATCCTACTGGGGTGATGCAGTTCTCACGGCTGCTCATCTCATCAACCGTCTTCCGTCCCGCACCCTCTCTTATGATACGCCTCTCTCCTGTCTTGCCAAGAACCACATCGTCCATACCTCTCATCTTTCCCCTCGTATCTTTGGCTATGTCTGTTTTGTCCACGTTCATACCCCGCTTCTGGATAAACTGGATGCTCGTTCCCTCTGATGTGTTTTCGTTGGGTACTCTCCTACTACCAAAGGGTATCGGTGTTACCACCCTCCGACTCGTCACTACTATTGCACTGTTGATGTTACATTTCGTGAGGGGGAGTCGTACTTTGGTCCTCGTCAGGGGGAGACGAGTAGTAACGGTGACGAGAGCATTGCCTCTCCCCTTCCTATTGTTGTCACTCCTCACGTGTCTCCGTCTCAGATTTCTCCTTCCCATAGTCTGTCTACTGCTCCGGCTCCTTCCATCTCTACTCCTCCTACATTATACACATACTCCCGTCGTCCTAGGACTGTTGAGCAAGTGCAGACTGTGGATGTTCCGCCAGTGCCGGTGACTGTTTCCGCTCCAGATTCAGATGATGACCTCCATGTTCCTCTTGCTCGTCTTATTGGTAAAAGGGGTGGCACCAAACACCCCATTGCCAACTATATTTATTATACTCACCTTTCTCAGGCCCATACAAACTTTATCTCATCTCTTTCATCTATTATGATTCCTAAGACATGGCAGGAGGTTGTTCAGATACCTGAGTGGAAACAGGCAATGGAGGAGGAACTGGGTGCCTTGGAAAAAAATGAAGCATGGCGGCTTGCTAGTCTTCCTCCTGGGAAGTGAACAGCTGGGTCCCGGTGGATCTTCACGGTTAAACAAAATCAAGATGGGGCGGTGGAGCGGTACAAAGCTCGCTTGGTGGCTCAAGGGTATAACCAGGCTCAAGATATTGACTACCAAGAGAACTTTGCCCCTGTTGCTAAGATGAACTCAATTCGTGTGCTTCTCTCTTATGCTGCTAGTCGTGGATGGGAGCTACAGCAACTCGATGTCAAGAATGTGTTCTTACATGGTGATCTGGAAGAAGAGGTCTACATGAATATTCCTCCTGGCTTTGTTACCGAAGGATTCAATGGGAAGGTCTGTCGTCTGCAGAAATCCCTGTATGGCCTAAAACAGTCTCCGAGAGTGTGGTTTGGACGTTTTAACAATACCATGCTTCAACTGGGCTATACTCAAGGACATGCTGATCATACTCTCTTTATTAAGAAGAGAGGAGTGCAGGTTTCTATTCTTATTGTATATGTGGATGACATTATCATTACTGGTGATGACCTGGAGGAGATTATTCACTTAAAGAAACAACTGGGCGAGGAATTTGAAGTCAAGGATCTGGGGAGGCTGAAATACTTCTTGGGAATTGAAGTACTGAGATCTCAACGAGGGATCTTTATCTCTCAGAGAAAGTATGCCCTTGATCTTCTGGATGAGACTGGGATGCTAAGATGTGCTCCCATGGATACTCCAATTGAAGTTAATCACAAGATTGATGCGGATATTAGTGGGGAGAAAGTTGATGCTTCGAAATACCAACGTTTGGTTGGCAGGCTCATATATTTATCTCATACTCGCCCTGATATTACATACGTTGTAGGGGTCCTAAGCAGATTCATGCACTCTCCCTCTGTTCGCCATCAGCAAGCTGTATTCCGAGTATTGCGATAGCTCAAGAAGACACCAGGACGAGGGATTCTGTTCAAAGCTAACCAAGCATTGGAGATTGAGGTGTTTACAGACGCTGATTGGGCCGATAGTCAAGATGACAGATAGTCTACCACTGTGTATTGCTCGTTTATGGGAGGGAACCTGGTTTCATGGAAGAGAAAGAAACAGAATGTTGTTGCACGCTCAAGTGCTGAAGCAGAATATAGGGCTATGGCACAAGGAGTGTGTGAGGGATTGTGGTTGAAGACCATTCTTCAAGATTTGGGCCTCCAGGCGAACAAACCAGTTACTATCTATTGCGACAACAAGACAGTCACCAGTATCGCGCACAATCCTGTACAGCATGACAGAACAAAACATGTTGAAGTTGACAGACATTTCATTAAACATCATCTTGACAAGGGAAACATATGTACTCCTTTTGTCAGCTCATTTGATCAACTGGCCGATGTTTTCACCAAGGGGTTAAGCAGTGACAACTTCCAGAACAATACTGACAAGTTGGGAATGAACAATATATATTCCCAACTTGAGGGGGAGAGTTGAGTTTATTAGTTTCGTATTATATTAAGTCTACTTCTTCGTTCATAGTTTAGTCCCACAACATAAGTAAAGTTGTATGTGTCAATGTATTTCCCATATGGATGAATTGAACCACGAAAGTATTTTCTCCTCCTTTCTTTCTACTTGTTGAAGAAATTGTAAAGAAAGACCCATGTAGGAGGCCCATGTAAAGCTCTCTTAGGATTTAGTCCCACACCTTAAGATTGAGTTTAGGCTCTCCTCTCTCCTCCTATATATATATATATATATATATATATATGTATACAAGTTATTCTGAAAATTAAATTAAAATCTTTGTTCTCTCTCACTCCTATCACTTTTCTCTACAGGAAGAATAACTTTAACTTCCCTAATCTTCCTTTACTGTTTCTCATTCTGTGACTACTTGTTAATGTCTTGTGACTTATGAGGGTAGTGGAATCCATTCGATGTTTAGGATGCACAAAGAAGTAATAATCAAGTGGATAAGTGTCAAAACAAGTTTTCTGGGAAAAATCACAAACTAGTGGATGATATTATTTTATTTACCCTGATCTATCTTCTTACAAAGTGAGTAGTCAGTATGTATTACGTCTTAGGCTGAGCCCATCAGAACAGTTAGGATGCATATAATATCAATAGTCACGTGGATGAACTGCTGAGTCCATTAGGACAGTTAGGATGCATAAAATATCAATAGTCACGTGGATGAACTGCTCAGCCCATCAGAACAGTTAGGATGCATACAATGTCAATAGTCACGTGGATGAACTGGCTTTGTCCAAACAAAGAATCAGAAGAATAAAATGCGTAAAACCAGCAAGAAAAAAACTGCTTGCAAGCTATAGATAACAAAACAAAGAAGAGAAATAATAGATTTGAAAAATGCAGAAACATAAAACCATATAATAGATCATCAGCTAACATACAGAAATGATCATACCCAGCAAAATTATCCTTGTGAGAAGGGAGTCCAGATAATAGAGCATCAAATACCACCACAACTTTTACCTCTGTACAGATTGAAACAGACGCTGTTAGAGATAAAAAAAATTCCAAAACTAGCAGCAGGAAAAGAACATGTAGATTGTGTGAGACTTGCGTACACGTTTATGCACTAATTGGTGTCCTCAAAATTGAAATAATTCTAAAATTATATATCTCAAATAATGTATAGCACATCTTATGAAACAACGGCTGACTTGATAGATTCCGAAGTCAGTAAAAGAGGCTAGAAACTCCTTAATATCGCACACTAAGGTTATGGGAACTATATTATTTACAGCAATATGAACAAAACTGCATCTCAAAATCTGTCCCAAGCAGTAAAACACTACAGGAATTTACAGAAATAATGCCTCAAAATATCAATGGGACTCGCATAAGCTTCAAGAAAGTGTAACACGCACCCAAGCCTAATAGAACACAATTGAAGTCCACAATATTAGAGCAAAAACAGCATCAAGCAACTTGGTCAAAGAAAACCTGAGAACAAAAATTAGGTTGGATGGATGAGATATAACTCGCCACTGGAGAAGGATAAGTCCACGGACTCCACTTTCGGTGGATAAGCATTTGAGGAGGAATGACGCAGGACGGTCCTATTAAGACTATGGGTAATTTCTATATGCAGACACACTTCCGACAATTATTTTACTTGCAATAAATTTTCTTTTATAAATCAATATAAGAGGATATGTCACAGTAGTTAAAAGCGTACAAACAAGGAGTCAAGTGAGGTGGTACAAATGCAAGAATGCTTAAAATCAAACAGCTAAGAAAATGAAGCCATACATCGCTTCAAAACATAGAAACAAAGACTACAAACTAGTATTCTTCAAATAGGAAATTAACACATGATTTAATCATAAAATAAAAGATCCCAAACTTAGAAACTTACATAACAAGGATATTGAGGACTTGGTGGGTCTCTAGCAAGCCTCTGATGGCCGGGATGACGGCGGTGGACTATTTCAGGATTTCCCAAGGGTATTCGGAGGGCTAGACGGGGTTGTTTGACTATTGGACAAGGGTTTCAGAGAACTATTCAAGGGCTGGACTGTTTAGCCTGGGCAGGGAAATGGTGTGGGCGGCTGGATTGTGCCGTCCCGAGAGCTGACTAGGGATTCTGGAGATCGGGGAGCGCTGAGGGGCAGGGAATCGGCCGGCTGGAGGATATTCCAGCAGCAGGAGACAGTGCTGTCACTTCCTGAACAAAATCTGGGCAGTGGTTTGTGGGGTGGAGGGTTGCAAAGGGCCGATGGAAGAAGGATGGGAGGGGATAAATTGTCCAAAAATTAATTTCCACGGGAGGTCAGGCTATATAAGACTGTTAGGAGGAAGAGTTTAGCTGAAATTGTGTAATTAACCATTGGATAATAGCCCAGGCACAGGATCCTGAAAGCTAGAGGGAACAGAGGTTTGGAGTGGGGTGGAGGGCTCAGGACAGGAGGAAAGTGGGTCTGGAGGTTTGCTAAGAGTGGCCGGCTAATGGGGAGATTGTGGGGCTCGGTTTGGAGAAATAGGCAGTGGATCTATGTGAACAGTAAAGGGCTTAGTGGAGGAGGTGGGGAAATGGGAGTAAGGGAGAAAATTTAGGAGAGACTGGCCAATTTTTAGGAAGTTGAGATGGTGGGGTAGTGGAGGAGGTAACTAAGGTAGTTATGGGGTAGAGGGGTGGTGGCTGGCCGGAGGTGGTCGTCGGAGGGGTTACCGGGTGTGGAGGTGGACGGAGGTGTTTTAGGGCGATCGCCGGAAATCTGAAAACGAAGGTAACTTGAAGGGTGATGGTGGATGTTTGCCAGAGGTGGTTGGGGAATGTTTTCCGGTGATCACCGGAGACTGAAAATGGAGGAGATTTGGAGGGGCTGTTTTAGAGGTATTTGGGAAGGGGAATGTTGGGTGGCCGGACGGTGGTTGGAGGGGTGATTTTGGGGTTGTCGCCTGAAGGTGGAGGGAGGGGAGAGGGGCTGTTGTCGGATGGAGGTAGTGGCTGGGTTGTAGTGGCTGGTGGTGGTTGAGAAAGGTGGATGTGGGAGGGGGCCGGCTGTATGGAGGTGTGGGAGGAGATGGGGAGGGGGTTGGCCAGCCAAGTAAAGAGGGGAGGAGGGATAATTCCAAGCTTCGCACTTGGAATTCTGGCTTCGGAACCGGGTGATCGAAAGGAGTAATTTCTTCTTTACTCCAACTTTCAATGTCTTCAAAAGGAACTCTCTATCCCTATTTATTAAACTATGGGGTCATCATGGATGGTCATGATTCTTCGATCATGATGCCCCTCAAAATACATGAAATAAAATTAAAAAATGGGAAATTGAACAGGAAGACGGGACATCGCACCCCGGGTCTCGCAGCGTCTCACCACGAATGATTGTCGGATCTGGATTAGCTCACAAACTCAACAAGGAGAATAAATGAAGCATTGACCCCAATTTATAACAAGCGGGGGCGGTTGGGCACCGGGCGTGAACAGCTATGATTGGTAGTTACATTCGATGTCCTAAAACACTAAATACACGTCCAATAAAAATACACAAAAAATAAAACGACGATCCGAACGCGCTCGCGGTCTCGGATCGTCGATCCGATCAGCGCCTCCTGCGCAACTACAAAAATGCGGGTCCCGCCGAATGGTGACCCGAAGTCCAGCGTCGATCCCGATCAAGGAGTATTTTAGTTTAACATATTTATTAAATTTAACTATTTTTATTATAACATGGTATTACAACATCAATGCTAAAAAAGAGAATCAGGTGATAAAGAAAGTAAATGTTGAAAGAAATAAATGAAAAAGAAATATGTGGTGAAGGATGCGGGAAGTGAAGTTAGATGAATCTAATAGCTGAGATGGCCTTTGTAATGATAGGTTGTAGGTTGAAGTTGCATCGTCGCTGCAGCTGTTACAGGGAAAATGAAAAATAATATATGCAGGAAACTCCAAACAAATGGGAGATATAAGAACTACAAGAAAGAAAACATATTACGTCATCTCTGCTCTATGTATTTATTTAACAACCCATATAATAATAATAAACAAAATAATATTTCCCATCCTTTACTTAGCCACCCCCCTCCGCCCCCCCCCCCCCCCCCCGATACTTCAATTCGGCGCTAGGTTTCCCGCAAGCCGCGATCCCGATCCCGCTCCCGCTCCCGTCTCCCGCACGCAGCGCCGCCTCCTGCTCTTGCTCCCCTTACCAGCGCCGCCTCCTGCTCCTCCTCCTGCCGGCGCCGCCGCCTGCTCCTCCTGTCGTTGCCGCCGCCTGCTCCTCCTGTCGGTGCCTCCTGCTTCTCCTCCTGCCATGGTTGTCGCTTCCTCCTCTTCCTGCTCTGGCCGTGAACTCCAAGGAGCCGGCAGCAGTCTCTCCTCCCTCCAGCAGCCCCTCCTCTTCCACTGGCCGGCGACCTCTTCCCTCCTCCCCCTTTGTTTGGCAGCCCTCTCCCCCCTTCCAAGTGCCGGCGGGTCTTCTTTCCCTCAAAAAGTCGACAGCCTTCCTCCTTGGGCTCCGATTTCAACACCTAGGGTTTGCTCGGATTCCCCTCTATTAGGATTTTTGGGTTTGGATTTGGTCTTCCTTGGGTTTTTGTGCTCCCCGGCGCCATTCGTCGCCCTAATTGGCGGGATCTCTCCAAAGGCTCTCCGATTTAGGGTTTCCGCAACCTAAGCGTCGTCAAGTCTCTTTTTCTGCGTGGTAATCTGGACTCTCACCTTTGAGGGAGGTAATTTTGTTAAACCCTCTTTTGTTTAAGTTTCGCGTCGTAGAATGTCTGTGCTTGCATATGGATTTTTCGCTGAGTCAAATATCAATTATGTTGTTCATGAACAGGTTCGAATAAGGGTTTCTGATTTTTGCTTGCGTCGCTTAGCCGTCGCCGTCAGTTTCAGCCGCACCTTAAGGCAAGTAGAGATCTCTCTCTCTCTCTTGCAAACATTGAGTTAATTATTTCGTCTGTTCCTATGATTTTATGACTTCACTTTTGAATACATGTTTCGTCATATAAGCTTAGATCCTGAATGCCTAAATTGATTTGTTAATAGTTTGAGGTTTCACGCGTTTGGAATAGCATGAGTTGTGAATGTGAATGATGTTTTTAATTGGAATTCCACTTAGATGAATTGCGTCTCAATTGAGTGACAATTGGAAGACTAGTCGTTCTTTTTTAACATGAGCATTAATTGGTATAACGACAAATGTTAGAGTTTCTTGCTAGCGAATAAATGAATTGAGTTTTATGTAAAATATTTGAATCATACACATGTTTACTTAGAAGATAATCGTGTCTTGGAATGGATTAATCTAAATGAATACTTGGTATCCTAGAAAATGATGCATAGTGATCTTATCACTCGTGAATACTTGAACCCGCAAGTTTCGAAACTTTCTATCTAGTTTCTTCTATGTCATCGAATCTTGTTTCTTATGTCTGTCTGGCTCTAAGACTTGTGTAATTATTGTTCCATGACTTGATTCCCCCATTTCATGTTTGTAAACTCTACTCCTGTATATCCGAATCAGTAATTGGTAACATATCTTGATACACTAAGAATCACCAAATTATGAATCATTTAATTCATTAATAACATAAGAGAACAATGAAAGATGGTGTTTAATTGATGCAACTCCTCGACTTGGGTTCCCTCTTGAATCCCTAACGGGAACAAAGGACAGGTCATAGCTAGCATGAACTCCCTGGCTCAAGGGTGAGGGTTCGAAAGAGCCGGCCCTTAGAGATCACGGGCAGAAATCATGAATCTCTGACAAGTCTTGAATCTGAATGTGAATCCTCCTGAATCATGAATCTTGTGCATCAACTAAAGACACCTACACCTTTCATTTATTCCATCTTATGTCATTATCGTCATCGAATCCATGCTTTACTTCGGAGTAGTCTAATAATTCTAGATATTTCTGCTTGACTCATTTACTTGCTTGTCTTGTTAGCTTTGCTTCATGAAAACTGGTACACAAATATTTCTGTTTTCTCTTGTTCGTACTTTATTTTACTTTGCTCCTGCTCATTTCAATGTTCTGAAGTTTTTTCCCTCTTGTTTTGGAATTTGTCTTAGTATCTGTGACTGCGCCGCCTGCTACCTGAGCCGATCTATGTCAAGCTCCAACTTTTGGATGTTTATCTTCTTGTCATGACAAGTTCTATGTTTATGCTTCATTTCATTTAACTGTCAGATATTTCTTATATGTAATAATTACGATCAGTCATTTTCTCTGTTATCATAGACAACTGCTAGGCTAAAAACTTATGTACTGAAATTGGATATGTTGCATGTTCATGTTCCTTGGGATTTGTCATCGCATGAAATTTGTATCAGAACCTTGTATCATGAGTTTGTTAAAATGCATGTGTATTTAACTCTTCACTGCCATATTTCTAAAGCTTCCGCATAAAAACAATCTATTTTACTCCAAAGTAATTATTCTAAAACTATGTATCAGTGTCTCAGCTTCCGCCTCACAGGCATAGATTTTTCCTTCCGCCCATGCCTGTGGCATCATGACCCACCCGTAGCGCACTCTGATATTTGCTATTAGACGGGTCGTGACAATTTCTATTGAGGGAAATATCCTTCGTCTATTTCTTTGTCTTTACTGGAGTAAGGATCATTATCAGATTTTTGATTAACATATTCCTGTAATTTGTCTGCCTTTAATAATATTTAGATCACTTTCAAAAGAGCACGACAATTCTATGTATCATGACCAATATCCCGGTGATATTTGCAAAAAATCTCCTTATCACGATTTTCAGCTTTAGATTTCAAAGGAGCATGTCTTTTAAACCCTGGCTCTTTCTGGATAATCTGGACAAACTCTTCCATGGGAAGATTTAGATCTGTATATTATTCTTGATAATTATCATACTTGAGTGCACGAGGATTATAAGACCAGATGGGAAAGACTTCCAGGAGTGTATGTGGCATATCCTGTAGTGGAGGTTGTGCATGTATATTCCGAGAAGGGGAATGAAATCTCAAACATTGATAATTCCTTTGTTGTTGTTGCATCATCCAAGATAGAGAAGAATTAAGGTCAGGGTTCGTTGTCTCCACCTCGATAAATTGATTTGTTATATTGATGAGATCTCCATAAGACCTGACAGCTTAGGGTTTACTTCAAACTTGAAAATCCCTTATTGCAGTCTGTATACTAAGGCAACTTGATACATCTTTTGATCAGCGTCATCGATGTCAAGAATTTCTTGTTGGAATCTATCAATATAATGGCAAAGAGTCTCAGATTCTCCTTGCTTGATTAGGAAAAAGGCTTGAAGACCTCTCTTCAGCTTCCATAAGGTAGCAAATCTTGTAAGAAACTCCCTCCTGAGATTCTTAAAAGAAGTGATAGACCGAGAAGGTAATTGAAAAACCCACTCAAAATCTGAAAGTCATGTGTTCGTTATGTTGACGTCAAAAAAAAGAGACACCAAGTCCACACACAAGCTGATTAAGGCTGAAAGAACTATGAGTGGATAACTACTCCAAGTCACGAATGAATAAGTGAGAGAGGGGTGTCGCGGTCTCAGAGGTGAGTCCGCCTCACATGTTCTCAAGAGCTCAGATGGGGAGTTCGCCCACGATGTTATGTGGAGTTCGCCCCTTCTGTGTTGATCTCTCCAATTCTGCGTGCCTGCTTCTCCTCTCTTTCTGTTCAAGGTCTGGTCCCTATTTATAGGAATCGGTGGCTGCCCGAACGAACAGGCTCAGGAAAGTCGGGTTGCCCGTTTGGGAGGTCATGCGAACTTTCAAATGGGAGTTCAAGCGACCTTTGGGGGCCATTAGAAGGGAGGTCGCGCAGACTCCGGATGAGAGTACGCGCGGCCCTCGGGGCCTCAGAAGGGAAGACGTGCGAACTCCAGATGAGAGTCCGCGCGGCCCTCTTGGGCCATCAAAAGGGAGGTCGCGCGGACTCCAGATGAGAGTCCGCGCGGCATTCTCGGTCCCTTAGAAGGGAGGTCGCGCGGACTCTGGATGAGAGTCCGTGCAGCACTCTTGGTCCCTCAGAAGGGAGGTCGTGTGGACTCTGGACGAGAGTCCACGCGGAACTCTCGATCCCTTTGAAGGAAGGTCGCGCAGACTCCGGATGAGAGTCCGCGCGGCCCTCTCAGGCCCTCAAAAGGGAGGTCACGCGGAATCCGAATGAGAGTCCGTGCGGCCCTCTCGGGCCCTCAGAAGGGAGGCCGCGCGGACTCCAAATGAGAGTATGTGGGGTCCTCTCGGGCCCTCTGAAGGGAGGACGCGCGGACTCCGGATGCGAGTCCGTGCGGCCCTCTCGGGCCCTCAGAAGGGAGGTCACGTGGACTCCGGATGGGAGTCCGCGCAGCACTCTCAGGCCCTCAGAAGGGAGGTCACGCGGACTCCGGATAAGAGTACGCGCGACCCTCTCGGGCCCTTAGAAGGGAGGTCGTGCAGACTCCGGATGAGAATTCGCGCGGCCATCTTGGGCCCTCCGAAGGGAGGTTGCGCAGACTCTGGATGAGAGTCCGTGCGGCCCTCTCGGGACCTCAGAAGGGAGTCGCGCAGACTCTGGATGAGAGTCCGCGCGGCCCCTCGGGACCTCAAAAGGGAGGGCGCGCCGACTCTGGATGAGAGTCTGCGAGTCCCTCTCCGACCCTCAAAAGGGAGGTCGCGCAGACTCTAGATAAGAGTCCGCACGGCCCTCTCGGGCTCTCAGAAGGGAGGTCACGCGGAATCCGGATGCGAGTCCGTGCGGCCCTCTTGGGCCCTCAAAAGGCGGGTCGTGCGGACTCCGGAAGAGAGTCCGCGCGGCCCTCTCGAGCCTTTAGAAGGGAGGTTACGTGGACTCCAGATGAGAGTCTGCGTGGCCCTCTTGTTGGGGAATTCATACCTACCAGTGGGTGTTCCTCCCACTAATCTGAGGCGAAAACTCCAAGGGAATTGATGGATGTATTCAATCTACACAAGCTGATGAAGGTCTTGGGGTCGATTTTCTGGAAGGAGGTGATCACTGAATTCAAGGTAAACATAAGTGATTTTACTTTGCATGGTATTGTTGTTCATGTACAATTCATTGTCTATTATCATGTAATCTTGCTTATTAATTTCCGTATCAATATTGATATTTTCACATATCTACACTTCATTGTTTTTTATAACACTTTCGCGCAAAAGAATTGAGTTGTAAGCTTCATTGAACATTCCTTACATTATATTTAGAGTACTGGATTATTTGTTATGATCTCTACAATGTTCATATGTTTATCTTGTAACTCTCTTAACATTGTAGTTTTAATCTCATGCCTTTATACTGTGTTGTTCATTTTCATTATGCAACTTGCAGGTCCAACTGTTATTCACGATTATCTTTCATTTTTTTTCTCTTAATGTTTTTTACCATTGAAGGGGAGCCTCGGAGCACCGGTTGAGGTGTTGCCATGTGACCATGAGGTCAGGTTCGAGTCCTGGAAGCAGCCTCTTGCAAAAATTCAAGGTAAGGTTTGCCTACATTTCACCCTTGTGGTGGGACCCTTCCCCGGACCCTCACTGCGCGGGGATGCTTTGTGTACCGGGCTGCCAATGTTTTTTACCATTATCTTTAACTATTTTATAATATCATGATTATCTTTTCTACATTATGACATTGGTTTATCATGATTATCTATATTAATGTTTTTTCTATATGGTTGTGTTCATCCGCTTTTGCTAATAACAAAATGGGAGAGAGAAAAAAATTATGAAATATCACACGGAGGGGAGACCGTAGATTTAGGGGAGTTACTAGCTTTATGAGGGCCTATCATGTAAAGAAAGCATGCATAATATGAACACGAATTTCATATACACTCTTTATTTCTGAATCATCAAAATTTGTTATTATCAAAAGTGAGTTTGTTCGAGCATGGTTCGACATTTTCTTAGTTTGAGGATAACAAATTCTGATAAGTCTTTAATATCCATTTGCAAGTGTTTCATAGTGTGCAGTCACAGATATAATTTCTGATACAAGTAATGGTTGATAAGAAATGAATCAACCTAAAAGAAAAAGGAGAAGTCCAAAAATGAATCCTAGTGCCAGCGGTAGATGGTATCCTCCTGGCGGTAGCCCGTGCATCGAAATGTTACTTGAGGTATGTCGAATTACAGCTATTGTGCGTCGGTTTTGGTATTACCACCAAGGTAACATGCTACAGGCCAAGCCTGGAGGTTGTCGGAGGATGACCGGAGACGAGGATGAAGGCGGAGGATACAACGGAGATGGAACTGCGACTTGCTAAGCATAATTAGCATTTTATACTACACCTTGTAAGCGGGCAGCCCGTATTTTCAAAGGCTGCCCACGGGCAGAGCCCTCTTATCCTATAAATAGGCCATGAACAGTAACTCTAGGGACATCGAAGATCTAGCCTGAAAAAACTAGTACTCGTGTAATACCCATATTTTTTTTATTTTTTTTATTTATTTGCGAGTATAAATTGTCCCTCATTCTGGGTCCTTTCGCGAGTAAAATTGATCGGGGTACTAATACCCTTTAAGAGAAAATATAATTTTCAATCTCAAATTATTTGAAATATAGAATATTGGCGTCGACACGTTTTAGTAATGATGCGAGGGCGTAGTGTACGAATTTTTAAGTTTTAAATCTAAGTGTCAATTGTGGAATTTACTAGAAAGGCGTAGTGTACGAAATTAATTCCCGACCTTTCCTTTCTCACCTTGCGGTTTCCCGTAACCGCTCTCTCACGCGCATATTAGGCGCCCTGTTAAATCCCCCCCCCCCGTCTTAGGTGTGGGTAACCCTAATCTCCTCACCCATTAGTTGTCGGCGGAGTGAAGCCGTGGTGTGCCCTCCCGTGAGCGCTCGACGAGGAATCTCCCTCGACTGGAAGTGTCTTCGATAGCAGTCCAGAGAGGATCGAGAGTCAAGCATTGCTTCTGTCGGATCAGTCGCAGGCCGTCTTCTCCTTCGGAAGGGTTCGTCGATCCCTCCACTTCAACCCAAGATATCGATGGTTGTAACTCCTAGCCGCTTGGAGTACATGTCGCCTCAAGGAGGTAAGCTCTTTCGTTACCCTCTAGCCAACTCTTTCCTCTACCATGATTTGGTGTTCCCCATAGATAATCGCCTATTTCTCTGCCCTCCCCCAAATCTCAGTTGTCCAGTAACTTGAGGCCTTCTACTTCCCAAAATCGGAGGGAAATCTCTGATTCTATAAGGTTCTCGCCTCATTTCGGTAAGCTGATTTTAGATTTTAAGCCTTCTCTGTTATTTCCCTTGAGTTGTAGCGATGAGTGTTCCTTCGTCATATAATTCTTTGACGCTTTAGGGTTCAGCTGAATTGGAAGTTGGGAAATGAATTTAATTATGGGTTATGTGTTCTCCAAATTTAGGGCTTCAGTCCGCGTAGATCGGAGAAGGAATCAAGCGTTGCGAGGCAATTTAAAAGGAACCATGCTGCCGCGTCTTGTGTATGAACGCCGCAATACTACTGTAAGAAACTCTATTTTTTTGGCTAGACATATCATATAGTAGCGCATAAATATTTCTTATGTAGATGAGAAATTGATTAGTATTATGCACTCATGTTTTGTATGTAATAATTGATAGTATGAACTAAAATGTATTAGACATTCAAGTATTTCAGTAGAGCATGAATATGATGTTCTCTTATAAGTTAGATTCCTAGGAAAATGGACCTACGCAGAACATCTAGCAGAACATTTTATTAAAATCCAATTAATAACGGAAATCGATTAGGAGGCACGAATGATGATATCGCTCATGATATATTGAGGCGCACAATCTTACTCATAGGGCGTAGTAGTCCCTAGGAGCCTCAACTTTTGGGGAGAGAATACATCCTCTAATAGATTAGTAGATGCGGGTCTAAGTCCTTGAGATATAGAACGTGATGTGTTCGTTAGTAAAGACTCGAATCGTTAGAATACGCATAAGATACAACTCCAAAATTTAAGCGTGTGTCGCAGTTTAGAAACCCCTTGAAATTATTATTTGAACGATTTAAATAGAAATACATGATTAAATTAAAATAGAATAGTCGGTTATGCTTGCAGCATTTTGATAGAAAATCATGCGTATTAATAAAGTATAATTATTTATTTAGTACAAAATAATTATTTCTGTATTAAGCATGCACTCATTTTTCATCAATTATTAATGTTTCAGTGCCACTAGGAGAAATGGTTTTTCTTACTCTCCAGTTAGGCTGGCCCATTTTTGGGCTTATTATTACAGGGGTCACAGGTGGGGTGTTGCGCCTAGGATGAGCGCGGTTGCCGATGTTCCTCTTTTAGTTTTTTTCATTCAGTAGTTTATCCTTCCAGTACTGTTTTGTAATATTGGACAAGTATCAGAATTTGCCTAATGTTTCTTTGTATCAGGCTATGTTTAAGATTTCAGTATTTCCAGCGTTTTTGACTCTTTCAATTTTAGTGGCTCTGTGAAATCAGATTATGAGGTACACTTTTACCCTTAGTTTCTTTTATTACTTCCGCTTTAAGTACTATTTTAGCTTTTTTTTCATTTATGTCTGTTATGTATCAATTTAAATACTGTTACTTAGTTTACATCTTATCACGGGGCCCGGTCGGACTGCTGATTTGTTGATAAACTAAGTTGGGGTGTTACAACTCGCACGACCGTTGAACAGGATCCGCGAGTACTCTAGCAGAGGGCAATTCGAATCCTCGTGTAACACCATTGTAACTCTTTTTGGACTATCAATAACATCACGCATAGCCAAATCTGGTCTAGCAGCAAGCCACAACATTCTCTTCTTGTAAGAGCCTCGGCAGTCCGGGGAACTCACGACACCATCTTCTACATCTCGCCCTGGTATTCGCATCCCCAGTATTCGTCCACTCACAGTCCCTTCCTTCTGTGTTTTTTATGTTGTGGAGTTGGGACACTCTTCACCCCAACAATTACCTCTTGTGAGAGATGACTAAAGAACAAACTCCTAAAAATAAAAGGAAATAAATCAACAGAATTTGAATTAATACAATTGTCATTGCATGCAGTACATTCTCAGTAGAGGTATAATGGTTCTACAAACATGCCAGTTAAGGAGAAAATCATGGTACCTATGTTGAGCTTTCTAAAGCAAGTGATACACATTCAGGATTTTTTCATTTGAGCCTTCGCCCAAAGTCAATTTCCTAGTTTGCAAGATTTCACAAAGCCTCGGACCAATATAAAACCTATAAACCTTTGTCCTTATTAACAAATGTCAAAACCATGTGGATTTTTATTCAAACCTCTTAAGATAATGAAAGCTTTAAGTTATATAATTTTGCATTAAAACATTTCTAGTAAAACTATTAACATGAAACAAACCTTTCAATACACTAAAGACTATCAACTCATCAGTTAGTTTTTGACGAGCAATATCAAGTCTTCCTTTTGTAAAATATTTCTTCAACTTTGTCCAATAGCCACACATGTTATAGCCATCGACAAGAAGAATTGGGACAGCGGTGTCCAAACACTGATTAGTGCTAGAAAAGAACAAAAATGGCTTTAGAAAGTTGTTTGGCCATACTATCTAGTAACAGCTAAAGCACTTATTAATTTAAAATATAATAATAAAAGAGGATACTGACTGATAAAGGCTTGTAGTAGGATCTTGGTCGAGATCAAAGTCCTCTGGAAGCTCATCCTTTACTGCCTTCTTTTTGCGGTAACTAGTAGCTGGCCTAGGGTTGCTAACCTTCCTCTTTTGAAAATCCTGCGATATAATAAAAATGTTAAAGCAAACTCTATTTAGGTGAAAGCCAATTAACAAAAAGATCAGATATTCTATTGGTAGAGGCACATGTTAGCCATAGTACTAATCTGAGGAGCAATAAGATCTACCTATATTATTGACATATATGCTAAAACACACAGAAGAACAAGCCAACTATAAACAGGCTACTTAACAGAATGTGCATTATCCCTTAGGAAATAAATAATTATTCTATGTCCCTGACCATCATTTCTGTTAGAAAAGCTCATGTAAAGGCCCATATTGGAACCCATTTAATGAGTATAGGCACACGACGTCTGGTGAATGATCCCAAATCTAGTAACAGCACGCAGTTTTATATTTTCGGAAAACTGCGTGCGAATCTCAAGGACGAAAGCCCGAAACACACGGGGAAGCTCGGAGCGATCACGAAGTAAATATAACCAAGTTGGGCTTTTACATGGGTAGCAGGAGAGTAACATCCTTACCTGGAAATGACTCAAAGGGGATACAAGCGGTCAAACAATACCCTAGCTCTGTTTTTCAAACAAAAGATCTGGGGAACCTTCGATACTTCCTTGGTCTTGAGATCGCGAGGCATCCTGATGGACTTGTCCTCCCTCAACGGAAGTACTGTCTCGATCTTCTTCAGGATGTTGGCTATTCTGGATGCAAGCCGATTAACACTCCTATGGATGTCAATCACAAGCTGTGTGCACATGCCTCTGATAACGATCTTGCTCTTCCAAATCCAGAGTACTATCGACGACTTGTTGGGAAACTGATTTACCTAACAGTCACGAGACCAGATATATCCTTTTTTGTTGGGGTTGTCAGCCGATTTATGCATCTCCCTCGAATGTCCCATCTTCAGGCCGTCAAACGCATCCTAAGATACCTGAAAACAGACCCTGGTCAAGGGCTAGTATACAAAATCTCGTCTTCTACTCCAACATTGGTTGCGTATTCTGATGCAGATTATGTTGGTTCCCTGGATGATCGGCGGTCTACTAGTGGATTTTGTACCTACTTTGGAGATCACCTTGTTACCTGGCGTAGTAAGAAACAAGTTGTGGTTGCTCGATCTTCAGCTGAGGCAGAGTACCGTTCGATGGCATCAGTTGTTTCTGAACTCACATGGCTTGAAAGTTTCCTTGCTGATCTAGGAGTAAAACTTTCCTCACCAGCTATCTTACTATGTGACAGTCAAGCTGCTATACACATAGCTAAGAACCCGGTCTTCCACGAAAGAACGAAACACATTGAAGTGGAATGTCACTTCATCCGGGAAAATGTTCAAATGAAGAAGATAGAATTAAAGCATGTTTCGTGTACTGACCAAGTTGCTGATATTCTCATCAAGGCCCTACCAAGTACCCTATTTTATCAATTCCTGTCCAAGCTGGGTGCCTACGACTTGTACGCTCCAGCTTGCAGGGGAGTGTTAGAAAAGCCCATGTAAAGACTCATATTGGAGCCCATTTATTTGTTTCTCTCTCTTTTCTTTAGTCTCACATCATGTATAAGGATTTCCTCTATCTTTCTCCCTTCTATATATTTGTATTCATACATTGTATTTGGTACATAGAAAGGTATATACAAGGTTTTGCTTGTTTACAATTTCCAATAGCAAGAGAAATAATAATACCTCAAAGGGTATGGAGGGAAATGTAAGGTCATGATTCCAAGAAGCATCGAAGTACGATAGAGCTCAAGACCTCCAATTTTGATGAGATGGAAGACATTCCAGTAGAGATGTTAAAACAAAAACAAATAGCTTACCCTCCATGATCTTAAAAACTGCAAGTTCTGTTTTACATTTGTTGTAATTCTTGGAGGGTCTTGTCCAGAAACCTAGAAGCACAGAAGCTGTCAAAAATCTGATGCAATGCTACAAAGCATAGTCATGCCCAAAGGATGGGACTTGAGATATAAACAATTAAATAAAAACATTGCAAGCTCATACCACCGAATAATTGATTAATTCACAAACAAAATGGCCTACCCAAATCTCTTTCAAGCCAGATGATTTCAGTAAAAGGTTCTTTGAAGTCAAAGAAAATTTCCCTTTACAAACATTTAAGAAAGCACAATTTCAGTTGCCAATTGTAGAAAGCTTGGCAACATCATTGAACCAATTAACTCCAAAGGAACAGAATATGCATGAAAGAAAAGAATCCCCAACATTCTGATTATTCGTAGTGAAACAAAATCAGTTCCCTTAATACATTTAAATGCCGTAGAAACATAACAAGGCCAGACTACCTACTCCATTCAGAAATCACATGTGTGGAAAGGGAAGGTTGGAATAAGATTTATGCTTGCAATTAAAAATATCAACCATGGCTATATAGAACTACTGTTTGTAGCAAATCAGGTTGTAAATAAGGAAGCTTTAGTGATATGCATGTAAATCCCTCCCTTTTTAATAGCCACCAATAATTGCATGTTCAGCAAGAGATTTAGTATTTAAGGTAAAGGCTGAACAAAAGAATATGCAGTCTTATCTCCATCTAGATAAAACTACTTGCCCTACAAATTAAGTCCATATCACAGAAATGCTACGACGATAAAAATGAAAATGCAATCACAGACTGTTTACCCGTTCCTATAGTTACAAAGAAGTCAAACTCAAAATTCAAGTCCAATGCAAGTACAATACTCAATCATTAGACCAATTCCCCTTTGTGTTATCATGAGATATCTATATAAGGTCACAAAATAGATTGCCGTGGAATCCACCATGAGAACTAACTTGGAATTTAGATGGTCCTAATAATGAGTGTGTGCTTAAAAATACGTCAATTTCCACCGCCTCGTGAAGAGACTGAATTGAAGAACCTAATCTCAGGCAGGAACTTGGGACCGAACCAAAGTCCTGCTTTATTCACAACCCACGATTCTTTGCAATTAAATTTACCACCGGGAGTTATGAACCATGAGCAGATATCTAAAAGTCAAAAGAATACTCATGAATCTTGTTGTGGGTCACCCGATTTTCCTCCGGTCCGGAGAATCGGACCGTCCTAGCTCCAAGTCGGACCGGGCGCGCAAACAGTCAGAAGTAAACCAAGCAGCAATGACACGGAAGTGTTTTAGCATGGAAAACCCAGAAAGGGTAAAAAACCACGTGGCCGGTTACGGTGCCGAGCCAAAATCTACTATTTTCCTTGAGGTTACAAGTATTTGAGCTCCCCGGAGGATGATCGGCCACCTCTCCGTTTACAAGTTTTAGGTGTGGAAACGAGGGAAAAATGACCAAGTCCACGAAGCTTTGGCGGAGTGTCCTCAGGCGCGTTCTTCCGAGTCTTTTCCCTCCTCTGCTATTGCGTCCACGTGAGCGTTGAGCGCGAACAGACTTGAGAGCAAGCAAAGGGAATTCAGAGAGAAGGAACGATCTAAGTCCCACGTCCTCGCCAGAAAACCACATAGCTCTCTCATGTCTCTTTGATTGCCTGACTTCAAATGAAGGTTTGGGGGCCTTTTTATAGTTTTCTAAAGGGGCGCGCTGGTAATTATGTTTGGCTGAATCTGGAGTTGACGAATGGTGCTGCTCGGTTCTGGTCACCTGGATCACCAATTTCCCGAAAATGGCCCACCGGGCTGACCGGGCGGTGGAGGCGGTCGGAGGTGGTTGGTGGTGGCCAGGGGTGCCGGCGGCAGCCGCCAGGGGTGCCGGCGGTGGCCTGCAGGGGTGCCGGCAGCGGCCGGCGCCGGCGGCGATGGTCGGCTTGGGGGCGGCTTCCCGACGCGGCGGCGGACGGAGCAGAGGAGGCTGGCGGAAGCCCGATGGCGCGCGTGCTTGCGGGTGGCGCGCGCCGGCTTTGCGCATGTGCCGGCCCGGCGCGCCCGCAAGGTGCGTGCGTCGGTCGTGCGAGCGCGGGGTGGGTGTTGGAGTTTCTACAGTGATCCGGAAGCAATCAAGCAATTAGTCTCACTGCCAACGCGATATTAGCCTATAGGGTCGCGCATAAGAGCGCTTGCAGAAATTGGAGGAAGGATTGTGTTGGCCTTGCTCATATTGGATATGAGTGAAATGACCAATCTTATGACTAATTTGAGTTGAATTGGTTCGGGAAAATGCTGCTTAGATATTATGAATATTGTATGGAGCATGTCAAGAAGACTTGTAGATGACATTGTGAATGTCGTCGTGACAGATAGTCTGTCTTCGGGATCATCAAGTCGATATTATGAATATCGACTAGATGATTAATCTCTACGATATAGATCTTCACGACGATATCATCGAGATTGTCTCGACGATAATTCAATCATCACAACGATGTGGATCATCGAGATGCTGCATGATATCGTCGAGACTGTCTCGGCGATATGGATCATCTTGACGACATAGAGTGTCACGCCGATATCGTCGAGATTGTCTCAAAGATATGGGTCATCCCGATGATATTCATTGTACACTTTATTAAAGTCTGGGTTTGCGGATAGCAGAACTCGTCGTCTGCTTTTATATTCCTAGGTATAAATAGTCAGACGATTAGGTTATTCGAGAAGCCCCCTTTTGCAGATCGAGACGGAAGTGTTCCTGAGATCTCGCCGCCTATTCCAAAAGACCCGTCTGGACGTCGTTGCCGTCGTAACCTCTCCTTAGACGTATCTAATAGTTCGTGGAGACGCTGAGGGCATTCCTTCTCTGACATAGATCTTGTTCGACAAGATCTTGAGGTTCTCCGGCACTTGTGTAGACTTCTATAGAGTCGCAGATCTCTTCTGCGTGAACTCCTTTAGACCTAACCACAGATCTCGGCAGAATCGAGGAAGAGGAAGACGAATCGGATTACGATTACGATTCAAGCAACGCTAATTTCTGGAGCACTACGAGCGAGTCTCTACTCGATTCAGCACAGGTATTCTGATGTATTGCTTCGATTTCTTGATTCATGGTTTGAGCAAGATCCTATTATCTCTCTTTTGGTTGTTCATGAATATTCTGTTGCACACATCTTGTGTGTCTACCCCTAAGGAAAACCTAACAGTGGTATCAGAGCTAGGTTTCTGCGATTTCCATGTTTCAGATATTATTCCCTTTGCAGTAACCGTCTTTCTCTATGTTAGTTTGTGAAACTAAAGCATAGAGAGACGAGTTTGTCTACTGTCATAAGGGTGTTTTCTTGTGCTAGCATCCGGTACATGTAAATCTGAAGATTTAGAAATGTTCTAAATATTCAGATTTAATCCAAAACATTAATTGTTGATGGTTTTGTGCATCTGTAATTGTTGATTAAGTGTTAATCAAGTATCATGAAAAATCCCTTAAAATTAATAAGTGTTCGGATGCCTTCCGATGGATGACACTCTTCCTGCCTCGATCGATGAAGTGTGGGATTGCCAAAGCAAGGTGCATTAATCTATCTTAGGAAGGGTGCGAGCGAATAATTGTGATATCTCACTGTCAACATCGGGTCAAACTTAACTAGGTGACCTCAACGGTTGAGTGCCTAGAGGCATAGGGTTGGCATGCACCATTTGATGAATGCGAATAAATATTATTCACCAACCATACAGGAGTTGCATGATGATGCAATTGGTAAAAGTTGTCTACCTAAATAGCCGCATTATGGGTGATCAGCCAAAGCTGACTTATGATGGCGGTGAAATACGGATCTTGTCCACTAGAGAGTAGCTCACATAAACTCTCTGAATTATACAAATGGTTATCAATATGAATAAAATAGTGATAGCTTTTAATAAAAGTTCTTATTAAAATAAATTGTATTTTGAAATATAGTACTAAAACTATTTTGCAAACTTCTTGTATAATTTCCATGGCAAGTGAATCTCACTCCACCCTATCTCTGAGAGTCATCCTTGAGAAGGACAAGCTCAACGGGACAAACTTCCTTGACTGGTATAGGAACTTGAGGATTGTCCTCAGGCAAAAGCGCACGCAAGCTCTATGTCTTGGAAGAGGATGCCCCTACAGAGCCAGCCGGGAATGCTGCCCGAATAGACAAAGATTCTTACAAGAAGTATCAAGATGATTCCATGGATGTTGAAAGTTTCATGTATGCTACCATGACCTCTGAGCTTCAGAAGCAACATGAAAGCATGTGTGGTTATGAGATAATCGAGCACCTTAAGAAAATGTTCGAGGGGCAAGCTCGGCAAGAGAGGTTTGACATATCCAAGGCATTGTTTCAGTGCAAGATGGGAGCTTGAGACCTAGTAGGGATTCATGTACTCAAGATGATTGGATACATTAAGAACCTTGAGAGATGGGCCAAGAGTTGGCCACTGATCTAATCATGTATCATTGTCGGACAGTTATGAGCAGTTTGTCTGAACTACAACATGAATGAAATAGACAAGACACTGCACAAGTTCCTTGGTATGTTGAGAACTTCCGAGAACAACATGAAGAAAGCCAAGCATGCTAGCCCCATACTGATGGTGCATAAAGGCAAGGGCAAGGCTAAGGGATTAAAGAAGACGAAGATAAAATCTAAGTCTTATCTTGATCCCAAGTCTTCAGCACTGAAAAAGAAATGTCTGGCTAAGGAAGGGAAATGTCACTACTGCGGTAAGGCAGTGCACTGGAGGAGGAATTGTCCCATCTATATTGAGAATCTGCAGAACAAGAAGGGGAGTATGACTTCCGCTTCAGGTATTTTTGTTATAGAAATAAACATTTCTGCTCCTACATCTTGGGTATTGGATACCGGATGTGGTTCTAGTTGAATATTCGCTTTATTTTATCCACATTTATCTAATACACGTGATATGTCACGTGTATATCTCCTATATATGTATCCTATTTGCCCGGGTTTAGGGCATCAGTTCAATACAATCTAGCGATTTCCACTTGGTATCAGAGGCCGAGGATCGGTCCCGTGCCCCGCTCGCGTCTCGCCGCTCCAGATCCCGCCTCGCTCGATCCCGCCCGCCTCTTCTCGTCCTTCTTCCGGCGATCCCGCTCGCGTCTCCTGCACGCTCGACTCCTCCGCCGCTCGCGTCTCGCCCGGACTCGTCCTCCTCCGCCGCGAGCGTCCGCGCCAGCCCTAGCCGTTCGCAGATCGTTCGCCACTTTCTGCGTTCGCTCCCGATCGGGCTGCTGGCTTCTTTGGCCTAGCCGGCGCCCGACCTTGCCGCTTCCAGCCGGCCGTTTTGTCCTCCATGGGGACTGCCGGGGACACCACCCTCACATCCTCCGGTGTTCTCCTCGGCTTCCAGATCTAAGGGGCACCTGTAGGATGTTTTTCAACCTTTTTTGATATCTTCGTTCTCTACAATGGATGATTCATCCGTGATCTCCCCTTCCTCTCAATCCGGTGCTCTTCCCGGTTCCTCCGTTCCCCGATCCGGTGCTTTGCCCGGTTTCTCGGGTGATCCTCCTCGGAGTCATGGCCAGTCTGGCTCGTTGAAGATTACTACTGTTGCCTTGGATGGCACAAATTATCTGGAATGGTCAAGGGCAGCCCAGCATGCTATTCGCAGCCACCAGTTATATGGACTTATTGATGGTACCACTGCTGAACCACCACGCACCGATCCCTCATGGCGCAAATGGGATGCGGACAATTCGTTGGTCGTCTCGTGGTTACTTCATTCGATGTCTCCTCAGGTGTATCGGAGTTATATGTTGTTGGACTCCGCCTATGATATTTGGACACGGGCCCGTGATACTTACTCTCAGGCGGGCAGTTCGATGCAAGTGTACGAGCTTACTCGCCGTGTTCTGGAACTAAAGCAGGGGACTATGACCATTGCCGCCTACTATTCTGAGTTTGAGCATCTTTATCAAGAGCTTGATTTCTTCAATAATTTCGCTGCTGCTTGTACGGTTGATGCGGTGGCCCTTCAGAAAGCTAACGATCGATTCCGGGTTCACGTATTTCTTATGGGGCTCAACATGGAGTTTGACGTTGTTCGCCTACATGTCCTCCATCGTGAGCCGCTTCCCTCTCTTCGGGAGGCCTTCAGCATGCTCCTCAGTGATGAGAATCGTCGTCGCACTCTAGGCCCCGCTACTGATCACTCTGCGCTGGCTGGGATGTCGCGCGGACCCCCTCCTGTCTGTACTCATTGTGGGAAGACTGGCCATACCAAGAACTCTTGTTTCCGCCTGCACCCGCACCTTGCTCCGGGTGGTCGGGGCTCTAGTACCCGTGGTAGAGGTGGGTACCGTGGTAGTGGTGGTCGTCACTCTGGTGATCGCTCTCACTCTTCTGCACATTCTACTGAGGTTCTCGAGGACACCTCTGGAGGCCTGTCTGCCTGTGAATTGGAGGCCTATCGACGCATGTTGCGCTCCCACGCAGACTCTGCTCCTGCTGCTTCTCATGTTGTTGTTGCCACTTCAGGCCTGTCCAGTGCTAATGTCGTGTCTTCCCCTCCTTCCGAGTGGATTATCGACTCAGGTGCAACCGACCACATGACTGGTTCTGCTTTAGGTTTTACCTCCTATACCCCCCTTTCTGGTCGTGATAAGGTTATTGCTGCTAATGGCTCTCTCTCCGCCATCGCTGGAAAAGGGACTGTCCCTTGTTCCCCTGACCTATCACTGTCCTCCGTTTTGCATGTTCCCTCTTTTCCCCGTAATTTACTTTCTATTAGTCATCTGACTAAATCTTTACACTGTTCAGTGACATTCTTTCCTGATGTTTGTGTGTTTCAGGATCTGGGTACGAGGCGGACGCTTGGCAGTGGTAGGAATGTTAGCGGACTGTACTTGCTGAACCAGTCTTCACCCAGTGCTCTCTCTTCCACCAGATCTCCGACTCTTCATGACATCCGACGCTGGCATCAACGCCTCGGCCACCCTTCTCCTTTGTATCTTACTAAATTGTTTCCTGTTTTTCATCAGTTAATTCAGTCATTCTCTTGTGATGCGTGTGAACAGTCTAAGCATGTCCGTCGGAGTACGAGTCATTTATCTGTCCCTAGTTTATGTCCTTTTGATGTTATCCACTCTGATGTTTGGGGCCCGTCCCCGGTGTTATCTTTATCTGGCTATAAATGGTTCGTTACGTTTATTGATTGTCACTCCCGCACTACGTGGCTTTATTTGCTTAAAAAGAAAAGTGATGTGCTTTCTTGTTTTCAAATTTTTCAGAAGATGGTGACCCAGCAATTTGGCGGTAAAATACGTGTGTTTCGTAGTGATAATGGTGGGGAATATGACGACCGGGGTGTTTTTGGGGCCTATCTTGCCAACCATGGCATTATACATCAAACCACGTGCGTCCACACTTCCACTCAAAATGGGGTGGCTGAACGGAAGAATAGGCACCTGCTGGAGGTGGCCCGGTGTTTACTTCTTACTATGCACCTTCCTAAATCCTACTGGGGTGACGCAGTCCTCACTGCTGCTCATCTTATTAACCGTCTTCCGTCTCGTGCTCTCTCGTTTGATACGCCCCTCTCCTGTCTTGCCAAAAATCACATTGTCCACACTTCTCATCTTGCCCCTCGAATCTTCGGCTCCGTGTGCTTTGTCCACGTCCATACCCCGCAGCGCGATAAACTCGATGCATGATCCCTCCGGTGTGTTTTTGTTGGTTACTCTCCTACCACCAAAGGGTATCGATGTTATCACCCTCCGACTCGTCGCTACTATTGTACTGTGGATATTACATTTCGTGAGGGAGAGTCGTACTTTGGTCCTCGTCAGGGGGAGACGACGACCGGTAATGGTGACGAGACCAACGACTCTCCTCTTCCTATTGTCTCTCCTCTTCCTATTGTCCATTATCCTCTTCCGGACACTTCTCCTATTCCCTCCACTCCTCCTATTCCTTCGACCTCCGCTCCACCTATACTATACACATACTCCCGTCGTCCTACGACTGTTGAGCAAGTGCAGACTGAGAATGTTCCGCCAGTGCCAGTGACTGTCTCCGCACCAGATTCTAATGAAGACCTCCATGTTCCTCTTGCCCGTCTTATAGGTAAAAAGGGTGGCACCAAGCACCCAATTGCCAACTACATTTGCTATGATCACCTCTCTCAGGCCCATAAAGCATTTATCTCTTCTCTCTCATCTATTGTGATTCCTAAGACTTGGCAGGAGGCTGTTCAAACACCTGAGTGGAGAAAGGCAATGGAGGAGGAACTGTGTGCCTTGGATAAAAATAAGACATGGCGGCTTGCTTGTCTTCCCCAGGGGAAGCGAACGGTTGGATCCCGCTGGGTCTTCACTGTTAAACAAAATCAAGATGGAATGGTGGAGCGGTACAAGGCTCGTCTGGTGGCTCAGGGATATACCCAAGCTCAGGGCATTGACTACCAGGAGACATTTGCTCCTGTTGCAAAGATGAACTCAATTCGTGTGCTTCTCTCTTGTGCTGCGAGTCATAAATGGGAGCTACTGCAACTTGATATCAAGAATGCGTTCTTGAATGGTGATCTGGAAGAGGAAGTTTACATGGATCTCCCCCCGGGCTCTGTGATCAAAGGGTCCAAAGGGAAGGTCTGCCACATTCTTAAATACCTGTACGGCCTGAAGCAGTCTCCAAGAGCGTGGTTCGGACGTTTTTACAAGACCATGCTTCAACTTGGATACACTCAAAGTCAAGCCGATCATACGCTCTTTATCAAGAGGAAGGGTGTTCAGGTTTCTATTCTTATTGTGTATGTGGATGACATCATCATCACCGGAGACTACTTGGAGGAGATCAATCACTTGAAGAAACAGCTAGGCAAAGAATTTGAAGTCAAGGACTTGGGAAAGCTGAAATACTTCTTGGGAATTGAAGTTGCGAGGTCTCAACGTGGGATCTTCATTTCTCAAAGGAAGTATACTCTTGATCTTCTTGAGGAGACTGGAATGCTTGGGTGTGCCCCGGTGGACACCCCTATTGAGGCTAATCACAAAATTGATGCAGATATTAGCGGGGAGAAAGTGGATGCCTCAAAATACCAACGTCTGGTTGGGCGTCTTATATACTTGTCCCATACTCGTCCTGACATCACATATGTTGTGGGAGTCCTAAGCAGGTACATGCATTCACCCTCCATACGTCATCAGCAGGCTGCCTTCAGGGTGTTACGTTACCTCAAGAAGACACCAGGTCGTGGGATTCTGTTCAAAAACAATCAGTCATTTGAAGTTGAAGTGTTCACAGATGCTGATTGGGCTGGCAGTCAAGACGACAGAAAGTCTACCACTGGGTATTGCACATTTGTAGGAGGGAACCTGGTCTCATGGAAGAGCAAGAAGCAGAATGTGGTAGCTCGCTCAAGTGCGAAAGCTGAATATAGGGCTATGGCCCAAGGTGTTTGTGAGGGACTGTGGTTGAAGACTATCCTTCGTGATATAGGCCTTCAGGGATACAATCCTATTATGATCTACTGTGACAACAAGGCGTCTATAAGTATTGCACACAATCCTGTACAGCATGACAGAACTAAACATGTGGAAGTCGACCGACACTTCTTCAAGGATCACCTTGACAAAGGGAATATTTGCACTTCGTTTGTGAACTCATTTGATCAGCTTGCCGATGTCTTCACCAAGGGTCTATGCGGCGACAAATTCAAGGACAATACTGACAAGTTGGGAATGATCAATATATATTCCCAACTTGAGGGGGAGAGTTGAATATTCGCTTTATTTTATCCGCATTTATCTAATACACGTGATATGTCACGTGTATATCTCCTATATATGTATCCTATTTGCCCGGGTTTAGGGCATCAGTTCAATACAATCTAGCGCTTTCCACTGTTCTCACATTTGTACAAATGTGCAGGAATTGGGAAGGAGAAGAATGTTGGTTAAAGGAGAGGTTAACCTGCGCGTTGGAAATGGAGCAAGAGTTGATGTCGTTGTCGTAGGAGTTTATCGTTTTTATTTGCCCACTGGGCTTGTAATTGAACTTGATAACTGTTATTTTGTTCCAGTCATAACTCGAAACATTATATTCATTTCATGTCTTAACATGAAAGGTTTTTCATTTATAATTAAGAATAATTGTTGTTCATTTTTTTGAATGATATTTGTTATGGTGTAGCTCAATTGTTTAATAGTTTATATATTTTGAACTTAGACCAGCTGGTCTATAATATAGAAAATACTAAAAGACTAAGAACGAATGACTCGAATCCTACGTACCTTTGGCATTGTCGTTTAGCCCATATAAACAAGAAACGCATATCCAAGCTTTATAGAGATAGACTACTTGACTCATTTGATTATGAATCATTTGAGAGGTGTGAGTCTTGTTTATTAGGCAAAATGAGTAAAGCCCTTTTCACTGGTCATACTGAGAGGGCTGATGATCTTTTGGGTGTCATACATAGTGATGTATGCGGACCCATGAGTTCTATGACTGGAGGTGGGTTTCACTACTTCATTACATTTACTGATGATTTCAGTAGATACGGATACATGTTTCTTATGAAGAACAAATCTGAATCCTTTAAAAAGTTCAAGGAGTTCCAGAATGAAGTACAGAACCAATTAGGAAAAGTAATTAAAGCACTCTGATCTGATCCAGGTAGCAAATATTTGAGTCAGGAGTTTTGTGATCATCTGAAAGAGTGTGGTATTGTATCACAGCTCACTCCACCCAAAACACCACAGCATAATGGTGTTTCTGAGTGGAGGAATCGTACTTTGTTAGACAAGGTACAGTCGATGATGAGTCATGCAGATTTGGCTATTTCCTTTTTGGGATTTGCTTTAGAGACAGTTGCTTTCACACTAAAACGTATTCTGACGAAAACGGTTCAAAAGACACTATATGAAATATGGACTGGGAAGTGTCCTAGTATGTCTTTCATTAAGATTTGGGACTATGAGGCATACGTGCGACGTCAAATGCCTGACAAACTGGAACCCAAGTCAGATAAGTGTTATCTTGTGGGATGATATCCTAGGGAAACCAAAGGGTATTACTTCTACCTGCGATCCGAGAGCAAAGTGTTTGTCGCAAGAAGTGGTGTTTTTCTAGAGAAAGAGTGTTTATCTAGAGAGAACACCAAGGTAGAGCTTGAAGAGGTTCAAGAACCACAAACAATAAATAAACCAGAGATGGAACCTGAGCAAGGACAACAAACTGTTGTAGCTTGAGAGATATAGATTTCTCATGTCTCAAATAGGTAGTGTGTTGCTTATAGATCATGATGATGAGTTTGCAACCTACCAATAGGCTATGAATGGACCGGACTTCGAAAAGTGGCTTGAGGCCATGAAATTTGAAATGGACTTCATGTATGCAAACCAAGTTTGGACCTTGGTGGAACCACCTGAAGGGGTACGACACATAGGGTGCAAGTGGGTCTTCAAGAAGAAAACCGACATGGATGGGATTGTACAGACATTCAAAGGGCGACTGGTGGCTAAAGGTTCCAAGAAAATCCATGATGTTGACTATGATAAGACATTTTTCCCTGTTGCTATAGTTAAATCCATCAGAATTCTACTTGTTATTGCTGCGTATTATGACTAAGAGATCTGGCAAATTGATGTCAAAACGGTTTTCCTTAATGAAAACCTCCTAGAGGAAGTGTATATAACACAACTCGAGGATTTTTTATCTCCAAGTGAAATCACTAAAATATGCAAATTGCATCGATCCATTTATGGATTGAAACAAGCTTCTCGAAGTTGGAATCTCCGTTTTAATGAGAAAATCAAAGAGTTTTGTTTCTTCAAGAACGAAGATGAGTTTTGTGTTTACAAGAGGATTAATGAGAGCATTGTCATATTCCTGATATTGTATGTGGATGACATACTGCTGATTAGGAATGACATTCCAACCCTGCAAGCTGTTAAGAAAGGGCTAGGGAACTGTTTTTCTATGAAAGACTTGGGTGAAGTGACTTATATACTTGGTATAAAGATCTATAGAGATAGATCGAAGAAGTTTTTGGGTTTGACCCAGAGTACATAAATTAAGAAGGTGTTGAAGCGGTTCAACATGCTTGAGTCCAAGAAGGATTCTTACCCATGTCACATGGTGTGAGTCTCCTTAAGGACCAGTGTCCTAAATCTTAGGAAGATAAGGACCGCATGAAGTTGATTACATATGTTTCGGCAATTAGATCAATCATGTGTGCAATGTTATGTACTCGACCCGATGTCTCATATGCTTTGAGCATGACTAGCAAAAATCAGTCTGATCCTGGTGATGGTCACTGCACAGCAGTCAAGAATATCCTGAAGTACTTGAGATGAACTAAGGATGTATTCTTGGTGTTTGGTGAAGAGGAAGAGCTCGTTGTAAAATGTACACGGATGCTAGCTTCCAAACTAATAGGGACGACTCAAAATCTCAGTCAGGTTTTGTATATTGCCTTAATGGAGGGGTTGTGAGCTGGAAGAGTTCCAAGCAAGAGACAGTTGTCGATTCTACAACAGAGGCCGAGTATATTGCTGCTGCAAATGCGGCGAAGGAGGTTGTATGGATTAGGAAATTCATTGGCGAGCTTGATGTAGTTCCTAGCATTGTTGATTCGGTAATTCTTTACTGTGACAACGGTGTAATTGCACAAGCCAATGAACTTACATCTCATCAGCGCTCCAAGAACATACTTCAGCGGTTCCATCTTATTCGAGAGATTATCGATCGAGAAGATGTGAACATATGCAGAATACCGACTGAAGAAAATATAGCGGATCCACTGACAAAGCCTCTTGCGCAAAGGAATCATGCTGGTCATGCTAGATCAATGGGTATTAGATACTTAAATGATCATCTTTAGTGGGAGCCTTGTGGATTGTATGTTTGTTGGTTGTTTATTCATATGATGAATTGTGATTTGTACTATGTATTTTTTTGCATTTATGGCAAGTTCTTTTGTTATGTGAATTTGTTTCTATGTGATAGATTAATTAACATAATAAATGTCCTTAGAATATTTACTTCCATAGGAATTCAAGTACGTGACTTGAATGTGAGGGCCTACGTTTATAAGAAGCATTATTCTTAAATGGCCCCTGGTCGAGGTATCATCTTAAAAATTAGGGCGAGGATGATACATCAAGATTGGTATGTAGGTTGACTGATAACCGGTTCTCACAAGTCATGATATGGCCCATATGGGATATCAAGTCATCACATAGGTACTTATTATGAACAAGTTGTATTGGACAGACCCACCGTGTGACTACTTTATGGATTGTTATATGAACGTGCCACAAGTAAATCTCTAGTGACAATGGTGTTTGTGGTCCTTTTACCTGAAGTCACAGCATTCATCAATTGAGGAAGAGCATACTTTGATACCATCTAAAGACTTCCTTAAGAAAAGTTGATGATAAGGGTGGTTACTGGGTACGTTACGAATCATTTGGGTGTTTGTGTGTGGACAGAAATGGAATTTGTCCTCCTATATGACAGGAGTTACATCCATGGGCCCCTTGATGGAATGGAACTGAGAAATGCATGGACATGCTTGATTGAGTCAAAATATATGATATTAAGCTCACCAATTTTTGGAAGTTCATTCTAGATCAAGAAATTAAGATTGAATTATTAATAGGGTGACACGGTTCATGCCTCGAGTTCAATCTGGATGTAATGGACAAAGGGACATGACAACACTGATACATTGGTTACGGATAGGCTTGTATGAGTTATGAACTCTTATTGTTTGGGTAGCAATAATGCATTGCTAGATGCAGCTCATTGCTTGTGAGAATTTTGTTGATACGTTTTAGATCAAGTGGGGGACTGTTGAAGTTTCTACGGTATTCCGGAAGTAATCAAGCAATTAGTCTCACTGCCAACGCGATATGAGCTTATAGGGTCGCACATAAGAGCGTTTGCAGAAATTGGAGGAAGGATTGTGTTGGCCTTGCTCATATTGGATAGGAGTGAAATGACCAATCCTATGACTAATTGGAGTTAAATGGGTTCGGGAAAATGCTGCTTAGATATTGTGAATATTGTATGGAGCATGTTAAGAAGACTTGGAGACGACATTGTGAATGTCGTCGTGACAGATGGTCTGTCTTCGGGATCAAGTTATGAATGTCGACTAAATGATTAATGTCGTCGAGATTGTCTCGACGATATAGATCTTCACGACGATATGGGTCATCGAGATGCTGCATGATATCGTCGAGACTGTCTCGGCGATATGGATCATCGAGATGCTGTGTGATATCGTTGAGACTGTCTCAACAATATGGATCATCTCGACGACATAGATTGTCACACCGATATCATCGAGATTGTCTCGACGATATGGGTCATCCCGACGATATTCATTGTAAACTATAATAAAGTCTAGGTCTGCGGATAGCGGAAGCCATCGTCTGATTTTATATCCCTGGGTATAAATAGTCAGACGATTAGGTTGTTTGAGAAGCCCCCTTTTGCAGATCGAGGCAGAAGTGTTCCTGAGATCTCACCGCCTATTTCAGAAGCCCCGTCCGGCCATCGCTGTCGTTGTCGCTTCTCCTTAGACGAATCTAGTAGTTCGTGGAGACGCTGAGGGCATTCCTTCTCTGACCTAGAACTTGTTCGACAAGATCTTGGGGTTCTTCGGCGCTTTGGTGAACTTTTATAGAGTAGCAGAGCTACTTCTGCGTGAACTCCTTCAGACCTAACTGCAGATCTCGGCAGAATCGAGGAAGAGGAAGACGAATCAGATTAAGATTCCGATTCAAGTAAAGCTAATTTCTGGAGCACTCTGATTGAGTCTCTACTCGATTCAGCACAGGTATTCTGATTTATTGATTCGATTTCTTGATTCATGGTTTGAGCAAGATCCTATTATCTCTCTTTTGGGTTGTTCTTGAATATTTCGCTGCGCACATCTTGTGTCTACCCCTAAGGAAAACCTAACAGTGCGCTCGCTGGTTGCGCACGTGTGCGTGTACGGGGCGTGCGCGAACTGGCTGTGTGTGGGATGCACGTACATGCGCATGTGGCCAGACATGGGAGCGGTTCCGGCCACGCGCGGCGTGGGCCGTGCGTACTTGCGCGGCGATGATTGCGCTTGCGTGCGACAAGTCTTTCCCGGGCGTTTGGTGCTTGTCCACACGGGGCTCCTTTCCCCACTTAAGGGCAGCTTTGAAACCCCTAAAGTGAACGCGGCCCATGCGCAAGGTTCATTCTGCTAGGTTGACTTGTTCCAGTGCCTTTACTCTGTTCGACTTGGGAGGCCTTTAGTGGGAACTCCATCAGATGACCCTAATTTTCGAGAATCGCGAATTGCCAAAGGACGAGCTCGAAAATTTTACTCGTACTTGTGATATCTTTGCACCGTTATACCCGAGTATGACAGCAGATGTGCATCATGAATTATCTTTCGCTGGTGGCTTTAGATCTTTTTGTTCGTTGGGCCCGGAGGCATACATTGAGTACACGACGCTTTCTGGGGTTTACCCCGCGCGACGATGGTCATGTATTTGTTGCAGGGTTGGGATACCGGCGGTCGTTTTACTGGCGCATTGCTTTCCACCCTTGTGGTTGTAGGCGTGGCTTGGAAGCGTCTTGCTTTGCGCGTTCTTCCCACTCGGGTGTCCGTGCGCAATGTATCGTGATGGCTTCAGCGATCTCCGTTCGTCGTTAAGGCTGAGTGTTGGACCTTGATTGTGGCGCGGAGGAGCGTTTGCCCCATTGCCTTGGGGGGGGGGGGGGGGGGGGGGGGGGGTCGGGGCCTGTTCCTTCAAGAGGTGCAGAAGAACCTTTGTTCGTTCTTGCCTTGATAGTAGAAGGACTCGAGATCCGTTCTTTTAGTAGGTGCAGAAGGACCTTTGTCTGTCCTCGCCTTAACAGTAGGACTCGGGGTCCATTCTTTTTGGAGGTGCAGAAGGACTTTTGTCCGTTCTCGCCTTAACAGTAGGACACAGGGTCCGTTCTTTCAGGAGGTGCAGAAAGACATTTGTCCGTTCTCTTCTTGACAGTAGAAGGACACGGGGTTCGTTCTTTCAGGATGTGCATAAGGACCTTTGTCCGTTTTCACCTTGACGGTAGAAGGGCTCGGGGTCCATTCTTTCAGAGAGAGAACCAACGTAGTAGTCTGAACTGGAGAATAGTTAAAATATTATTGAAAAGGGGAGGTACATGCGAGCGCCTTTTTTGGCCTTGTGATCTTCCACCCTGGACGTAGACTACTGGTAGAAGCGACGTAGGTTTTGCGCGTTCCAAGTTCGGGGGAGCGTCTTCCCGTCTGGGTCCCTCAGTTTGTAAGGTCCAGGCTTTACAATTGTCGTGACGATAAATGGTCCTTCCCATGCTTGGGAGAGTTTGTCCTTTTGAGGGTCTTTTCGGAATGCCTCGAGGTTTCGGAGGACCAGGTCCCCAATGCTAATTGGTCTCGGTTTTACCCTCCTGTCGTAGAAGCAGGTCACACGGGTTTGATATGTAGCGATTCGTTTTGCCGTTCCCGGACCTCCAGAACTAAGTCCAGGTTTCCCCGGAGGAGTACCTCGTTCTCCGCTGGATCGAAAGCTTGGATTCGGGGGCTCGGAATGTCGATGTCCTCTGGTATGACAGCCTCTGATCCGGAATAGAGATTGAAAGGTGTTTCCCCTGTCAGGGTCCTTTCGGTGGTGCGGTAAGCCCATAACAAGTTTGGAAGGGCGTCCACCCATTGAACCCCTGCCTTCTGGAGGCTGGCTTTCAATCCCTTAAGGATGGTTCAATTGGTGACCTCTGTCTGGTCGTTAGCCTGCGGATGGGCTACGACCGTGTGGCGGAGCTCTATCTTTAGATCCTCGCACATTTTTGTGAACACCTTCCCCGTAAACTGTGTTTCGTTATCGGTGACAATTGTAGTTGGGATGCCTAAGCAAAGATGATGTTCCTCCAGATGAATTTCTTGGCGTTCTCCTCGGTGATTTTGGCTAGCGGCTCCGCCTCGATCCACTTGGTGAAGTAATCAACAGTCAGAATGATAAACTTCCTCTGCCCAGAAGCCGGTGGGAAGGGACCTAGTAAATCAATTCCCCATTGTGCGAAGGGACACGCACTCCGTAGCGGGGTAAGGCTGATTGGGGGCTGGCGAGGAACATTTGAATGAAGTTGACAACTTTCGCACTTTCGAATGAAATCGAGTGTGTCTTTCTTTAGCGTAGACCAGTAGAGTCCTTGGCGTAAAACCTTCAATACCAAGGCTTTTCTTCCTAGATGCTCTCTGCATACTCCGTGTATTTCCCTCAAGTCGTACTCTGCCTCGGAGGGGCGCAAACACTTCAAATAGGTTCCCGAGTAGGAGCGCTTGTAGAGCTTGTTGGAACATGGTCTTTCGCATCTCTTAGGTTTGAGAATAACAAATCCTATGTGTATTTGATCTTGTGTGCTTAAGTGTGCAGGAAACAATGTTATATGACTCAAGGATAACATAAGAAAGTTGCTCCCAAGTTTGAAGCCAAAATTCCAGCATGCCCACTAGTGCCGGCGGTAGCCACTAGCGCAGGCGCTAGCTCTGATTATAGCAATTTCGGGTGGCAGGTATAGAAGGAGCTAGTGGCTAGCGCAGGCGCTATCTCGACGCACATAAGGAATGTCGGCAGGGTTTCCTTGGAATGAAGATACGCACGCGGATAATGTTTCCTGAACCGGGATAACGCCGGCGGTAGCGATAGCGCAGGCGCTAGCTCCAAGGCTATAAGAAAGACTCCTTGGCTCCGTCTTCTTTATCCTCTCACACCCCTAAATTCCAGAGCTTCGTGTCACATCATATAGAGGAAGTTTTAGAGAGATACTCCCACAAATCCATGAAGGCTTAAGGAGATCCGTTGAGAAGATTTCAACACGCTTCATCATCGTGACGAAAGACCGCATCGACTACGATCATACTCTGCGGAACTTCGTCTACTTCTTTAAGAGATCCACATAGGGAGTTTTACATTGTTGTTGTTTCTTTTATTTACTCATTTATACTCGTGCAGTAAATTCGCCTCGTGTTGGTGACTAGGTCTGGGTAGGACTTAGGGTAGAAATTCGCCTCGTGTTGGCGACTAGGTCTAGGGTTGTACAACCCTCATTCTCCGAGGGTAGGCCCATTCAAAGCCACGTCAAGGTCAAAAGGTCAGCACAGAAACCGACAGTCCAAGACGCTAGGCAACTCAGCCAGCAGGAGCAAGGGGCGACCTTGGCGAGCAAGAGGCGAGCAGGGGCGAGCAGGGGCGAGCAGAGACGAGCAGGGGCAAGCAGAGGCGAGCAGGGGCGAGCTGGGGCGAGCTGGGGCGAGCTGGGGCGAGCAGAGGAGAGCTTGGGAGAGCAGAGGAGAGCTTGGGCGAGTATCTCGCGAGTATGGGCGAGTATCTCGCGAGTATGAGTGAGTAGCCCTTGCAACTCGCGAGCTTAGGCAGTACACTCGCCTGTAACCCCCCCCCCCCCAGGATTTCTCTATAAATAGCCCCTCAGGGGTACTAGAAATGACACCTTTTTGGAAGTGGTCGAGGTCCCCCCAAGCTGGATACTCGCCAAATCCATGCCCGTCTAGTACCTCGCCCAGCTTTTGGTTGCGGAGGGGAAGTTTCTCCCAAACTTCCGGGTACGTGGTGGGACCTCCCTGCTGGAGCACCTGGGTGTGCTTATGGTCATTTTCTCTCTCTTATTCTAGCTATCCGAGCCGTGGAGTTGGACCGCAGGATCAGTAACCTCGGGCTGCATTGATCCGAATTTTGGAGCCGGGATTTTCCTGGCTTCAACACTTTGGTGCGGTGAGCGTGGATCGTAGTCGGGGGAAGAAATTTTTGCGAGAAGGCTTCATGGCTTAAAGTGGCGAGATGGAGGCCAAAGGCAGCAACTCGCGAGCATTCGACAGGTTGGGCGAGTATCGTCAGGCGAGTTCCAGATGGCGAGAAGACGAGACCGTGATAGGCGAGTCCATGTTTGCGAGATCCCTACTCGCCATAGGCGAGTACCTGCAGGCGAGATCCAGAGATAAGTTCAGACCAGCGAATTTAATAGGAAGAGAGGCGAGTTTCCTGGGTAGTGGCGAGATCCTTCCTTACTCGCCATCCTTACTCGCCCATAGGCGAGTTTCCTCGTTACTCGGCATAGGCGACTTCACGCAGGCGACGAACATCAAATTTGGCGAGATCCTTCCTTAGTCGCCCATAGGCGAGTTCATGCAGGCGACTTTTTGCAGGCGAGCGAGCTTCTTCAATACTCGACCATAGGCGAGCTCCTTCCTTACTCGCCCATAGGCGAGTTCTCTACTCGCGAGGGTGAGTTCTCTACTCGCGAGGTGGTGAGAATCTGGTGCCTAGATCAAGAGTGGCGAGCTCCTGAAGGCCGATCCTTCCTTACTCGCAGCGGAACCCCCGAACCCTCTGCGTAGGGGGTCTTATGTCAAAAGGGACACTCCTCCTCCCCTCAGTTTCGTCCTTCTTCAATGCCAGTGGTTTTCATACATCTATATGCTTACGGGTGCTTTGGTAAAGCCCGCGAGTGCTTTTGTCTGACTAACAAACAGGATGATTCATGACGAGTTCGCCACCAAGGGAAAGCACAAAAGCTACTCGCGAGGTCTCCAAGTTGATACTCGGCGAGCTCCTAGTCGCGATGGACTGCTTCAACAACCTACTCGCGAGGTCTCCAAGTTGATGTTCGGCGAGCTCCTAATCGCGATGGTCTTCTTCAGCAACCTACTCGCGAGGTCTCCAAGTTGATGCTCGGCGACCTCCTAGTCGCGATGGTTTTCAAAGGTGGTGTTCCGCGAGCTCCTACTCGCGATGATCTTCATCAAGGGCTTACATTCCACGGGATGCTGACTCGTGACGTCTTCAAGGTGGTGTTCCGCGAGCTCCTACTCGCGATGATCTTCATCAAGGGCTTACATTCCACGAGGATGCTAACTCGTGACGTCTTCAAGGTGGTGTTCCGCGAGCTTTACTCGCGATGATCTTCATGAAAGACTTATGTTCCACGAGAATGTTTACTCGTGATGTCTTCAAGCTTGGTATTCCGCAAGCTCCTTACTCCCGATGATCTCCTTCCGTCGGCTATGATCCATGAGGGGTCTTACTCATAAGGTGTCCCAGTTGGTATCCCCGATGCTATGTTCTTACTCGTATAGCCTTCAAGTTGATATCCCTCACCTCCCTGAAACATGGGAGATTGTGAGTCTTTTTGTCTCTTTCAGCAAAGCGTTTTCAAAAGAAAGAAGGAAAGCAGGTAAAGCCGACCTCCGCGTCAGGTTGGGAAACGGGACTCCGACTTGATTCTTGTAAGATCCAGAACGGATGATGGGACTGTGCCTCGGTAGTGCATTCCCCTAAGACCAAGCCTCTGCATTGACGGTCGAGATCAGCTCCCCCTTGCATGTTGGCCGTGGTTCCCTCCGACTGCACCTCTCATCCGACTGGAGAGATTATCAGGAAGAAGTCGTGACGCCGATCTCCTAGCTCGACGATAGGATGATCGACTTAACCGATCAGGGGACCCATGTATAAAGGTGTCGTGTACCCTCGAGGGCTAAGAGCCCGTAACAAAGCGATTCGTTTCTAATTATTACCTCCAAATCGTGTGAGTTAATGTGCTTAAGTGTGCTTAACTCCCCGTTTAATTGTTGAACAACAGGAAACAGGTTGGGTCGGCATTCAGCATCCAAGTAGGATGGAGGCATCGGGATGGTGTGTTCCTTTGGAACCTCCCCGACTGTCAGTCCCTACTTGACGTCATCCTTCAGCAACACCCAAGTGGGCTGGAGACCTCGGGATGGTGTGTTCCTTTGGAACCTCCCCGACTGTCAATCCCTACTTGACGTCATCCTTCAGCAACACTCAAGTAGGATGGAGACCTCGGGATGGTGTGTTCCTTTGGAACCTCCCCGACTGTCAGTCCCCTTCATGGTGTGTTCTATGAGATGAAGAACTGCTCAGAAGTACATAAAGGCTCAACAGGGAGATCACTTGTCATCGAGAAGCTCGAACTGAACTAGGAGGGATCTTTAATCGTTCAAGAGGCATTCAAGACTGGCAGAGACCGCCTGTAGAATCATGAAGGAGAATCGCTTGGGAATACCTGGAGCGGCAATGACCTGAAAAGGTTCTATCCCTGAGCGGGAAGGTCTATTCTCCCCCTCCTTGTGTTTATTCCATTTAAATAAAAATTCCTCGACCCCTGAAACATGGGCCGCGAGAATTGTTTTTCTCTTTTAGCGAGAGCTTTTCGAAGTAGGTAAAACCGATCTCCACGACAGGTTGGGAAACGAGCCTCCGACTTGATTCTCGTAAAACCCAGAACGGATGATGGGACGGTGCCTCGGTAGTGCGTTCTCCTAATACCAAGCCTCTGCACTGACGGTCGAGATCAGCTCCCCCTCTGCACGTTGGTCGAGTTACCCTCCGACCGCATCTCTCATCCGATTGGAGAGATTATCAGGAGAAAAACTGGACGCCGACCTCCCAACTCGTCGAAGCGATGATCGATCTACTTGACTGAGGGACCCTTGTATAAAGGTGTCATTTGACCTCTTGCGGCAAAGTCTAATATCTCTTGTCGTTTATTCCAATCATATGGGTTGGTGCGGTTAATCCCCTCTAATTGTTGAGTGACAGTATGAAGACTCTTCCGCAACCTGGCGACCGATTGGGGGACAGGTCTCCGACTCGATTCTCGTAAAAACCCAAGTCGGGTGGTGGGATAGCGCCTCGGGAGAGAGTCCTCCTAAGACCAAGCCTCTGCATTGACGGTCGAGATCAGCTCCCCCCTTGCACGTTGGCCGAGTTACCCCCCGACTGCACTTCCCATCCGTCTGGAGAGGTTATCAGAGGAGAGTCCGGACGCCAACCCCCCAACTTGACGAAGAGATGATCGATTTGACCAACCAGCATTCAACAACCGCAATAGGATGGAGGCCTCGGGATGGTGTGTCCCCTTGGACCTCCCCGACTATCATTCCCTACTAGTCGACATCCAGCATCCGACAGGCAGAGTGGAGACCTCGAGTGTGTATGTCCAGAAAGACCCCTCCCCCCCCCCCCCCCCCCCCGAGAGTCATGCCTTATCCAGGCAATGCGACGAAATTTAGCCGAAGTGGTCATCGATTCGCGTCACGAGTGGGTTAGAAGATAAGCATCCTGCTTAGCTCTCATAACATCCTGAGCGGGTGATGGGACAGTATACCGGGTTTTTTAATGCGTCCTCCTAAGACCAAGCCTCTGCACTGACGGTCGAGATCAACTCCCCCCTTGCATGCTGGCCGAGTTACCCCCCGATTGTACTTCTCATTCGTCTGGAGAGATTATCAGAGTAGAGTTGGAAGCCGCCTTCCTAGCCCGAAGTTGCTCACCCCCTCGAGTGAAAAGAAGTCATCGAGTTGTGGAGTTGTCGTAATCCAGGCCTCTGCACGAGCCCTTCTTCAGCAAGCTGGCTACTTGCCCCCTCGGATTACTCTTCCTTTCCACCTCTAGTTGAGCTCGACTCCTAGAAGGTGTCGACCGTATATCCGCCTCCAGTTGAGCTCGGCTCCTGCGAGGTGTCGACCTTCTATCCACCTCCAGTTGAGCTCGGCTCCTGCGAGGTGTCGACATTCTCTCCACCTCTAGTTGAGCTCGGCTCCTAGAAGGTGTTGACCTTCTATCCGCCTCCAGTTGAGCTCGGCTCCTGCGAGGTGTCGACCTTCTATCCGCCTCCAGTTGAGCTCGGCTCCTGCGAGGTGTCGACCTTCTCTCCACCTCTAGTTGAGCTCGGCTCCTAGAAGGTGTTGACCTTCTATCCGCCTCTAGTTGAGCTCGGCTCCTGCGAGGTGTCGACCTTCTCTTCACCTCCAGTTGAGCTCGGCTCCTGCAAGGTGTCGACCTTCTCTCCACCTCTAGTTGAGCTGGGCTCCTAGAAGGTGTCGACCTTCTCTTCACCTCCAGTTGAGCTCGGCTCCTGCGAGGTGTCGATCTTCTCTCCGCCTTCAGTTGAGTTTGGCTCCTGCGAGGTGTCAACCTTCTCTCCGCCTCCAGTTGAGCTCGGCTCCTGCGAGGTGTCGACCTTCTATCTGCCTCCAGTTGAGCTTGGCTCCTGCGAGGTGTCGACCTTCTCTCCACTTGTAGTTGAGCTCGGCTCCTAGAAGGTGTCGACCTTCTCTCCGCCTGTAGTTGAGCTTGGCCCCTGGGAGTGTCGACCTTCTCTCCGCCTCCAGTTGAGCTCGGCTCCTGCGAGGTGTCGACCTTCTATCTGCCTCCAGTTGAGCTTGGCTCCTGCGAGGTGTCGACCTTCTCTCCACCTGTAATTGAGCTCGGCTCCTAGAAGGTGTCGACCTTCTCTCCGCCTGTAGTTGAGCTCGGCTCCCGTGAAGTGTCGACCTTCTATCCGCCTCCAGTTGAGCTCGGCTCCTACGAGGTGTCGACCTTCTCTCCACCTCTAGTTGAGCTCGGCTCCTAGAAGGTGTCGACCTTGTACCCGTCTTTAGTTGAGCTCGGCTCCTAGAAGGTGTCGACCTTCTATCCGCCTCTAGTTGAGCTCGGCTCCTAGAAGATGTCGACCTCGTATCCGCCTCTAGTTGAGCTCGGCTCCTAGAAGGTGTCGACCTTGTATCCGCCTCTAGTTGAGCTCGGCTCCTAGAAGGTGTCGACCTCGTATCCGCCTCTAGTTGAGCTCGGCTCCTAGAAGGTGTCGACCTTCTATCCGCTTCCAGTTGAGCTCGGCTCCTGTGAAGTGTCGACCTCTCTTCCGCTTCCAGTTGAGCTCGGCTCCTGCGAGGTGTCGACCTTCTATCTGCCTCTAGTTGAGCTCGGCTACTAAAATGTGTCGACCTTCTCTCCACCTCTAGTTGAGCTCGTCTCCTAGAAGGTGTCGGCCTCGTATCTGCCTCTAGTTGAGCTCGGCTCCTAGAAGGTGTCGACCTTGTACCCGCCTTTAGTTGAGCTCGGCTCCTAGAAGGTGTCGACCTTCTATCCGCCTCTAGTTGAGCTCGGCTCCTAGAAGGTGTCGACCTCGTATCCGCCTCTAGTTGAGCTCGGCTCCTAGAAGGTGTCGACCTTGTATCCGCATCTAGTTGAGCTCGGCTCCTAGAAGGTGTCGACCTCGTATCCGCCTCTAGTTGAGCTCGGCTCCTAGAAGGTGTCGACCTTCTATCCGCTTCCAGTTGAGCTCGGCTCCTGTGAAGTGACGACCTCTCTTCCGCTTCCAGTTGAGCTCGGCTCCTGTGAGGTGTCGACCTTTTCTCCTCCCCCAGTTGAGCCCGGCTCCTGTGAGGTGTCGACCTTTTCTGGAGGCGAGGAAGTCCTCAAACTCGGCGACTGCGCGAGCAGGCGTCCGAAAAGGCGGCAGCAAGCCCAGGAGGTCGGCCATGTCAGCAGCAGCTTCCTCGGCAATACTACGCGACATTTTGAAGCGAGATCAAAAAAGCCTTGCCATCAGAGACCACTCCCCCTCTTTGTATAGAGCCAGGGCGACAGAAGCGAGATGCCGACTATAGACCAAATACTCGCCAGAAAGACAGCTCGTCGAATAAGGTTTGGATGATTCTTTCCGAGCAACTACGTTACTCACAAAGAGCGGGGATTGTATACAACCCTCATTCTCCGAGGGTAGGCCCATTCAAAGCCACGTAGGTTGAAGTCAAGGTCAAAAGGTCAGCACAGAAGCCGGCAGTCCAAGACGCTAGGCAACTCAGCCAGCAGGAGCAAGGGGCGACCTTGGCGAGCAGGGGCGAGCAGAGGCGAGCAAGAGGCGAGCAGGGGCGAGCAGAGGCGAGCTGGGGCGAGCTGGGGCGAGCAGAGGCGAGCTTGGGCGAGTATCTCGCGAGTATGGGCGAGTATCTCGCGAGTATGAGCGAGTAGCCCTTGCAACTCGCGAGCTTAGGCAGTATACTCGCCTGTAACCCCCCCCCCCCCCCAGGATTTCTCTATAAATAGCCCCCCAGGGGTACTAGAAATGGAACCTTTTTGGAACTGGTCGAGGTCCCCCCAAGCTGGATACTCGCCAAATCCATGCCCATCTAGTACCTCGCCCAGCTTTTGGTTGCGGAGGGGAAGTTTCTCCCAAACTTCCGGGTACGTGGTGGGACCTCCCTGCTGGAGCACCTGGGTGTGCTTATGGTCATTTTCTCTCTCCTATTCTAGCTATCCGAGCCGTGGAGTTGGACCGCAGGATCAGTAACCTCGGGCTGCATTGATCCGAACTTTGAAGCCGGGATTTTCCTGGCTTCAACAAGGGTGTATGTTGGAACCATAGCTTTTGATTTGAGTTAGGATCCACATTTAGTATCTAAGTTTATATCATAACATATTGAATAACTTAGATTAAAATCTCATTAAGAAAGAAAGCTGAAAATAGACATATTATTAATAAGCAGAGAAAAGAAATAAAAATATCTTTTGTTCTCTGCGTTCGACAAATGTCGAACGGCGCTCGACAAATAGCCGAACAGCGCTCGACAAATAGCCGAACAGCGCTCGACAAATATTCATCCGAACAGCGTTCGACAAATAGCGAACGGCGCTCGACGAACTCATTCAGACTCAGCAGGTCGACGAGATAAATCAAGATCGACAAAATATCTTATTTGCAGAGAACTGCTCAGCACATCAAAAGGCGCTCGACAAATGCAGTTCAGTGCTCGACGAAATTCTTTCCAGAGCTCGACAAATATTATATTATTCTGATTTCTTTCTTTATAGTATTTAACTTAGCCGTTGCAAATCAATAAATACTATAGTCGTTGCAGATCAGCTTTAATGAACAGAAACGGCGGATTATCTTCTCGAAGAGTCAAATCATTGATGGAGACCTAAGCTTCTTCCTTCTTCCCGAGAGAAGAATTCAAATTAAGAGCAAGGGTTCTCAGATTATAAAAAGAAAAGACACAGAAGAGAGGATAGAGAATTTTCAATTTTCATTTTCTATTCTTTAACAAGGACAAGAAAGAGTACACACGACAGAAACATAGAGCAAATTTATCCCCTTTCTTTGCTAATACTTTCCTGCAGATTACATCTATCCTGAGACAACAATCACAACTATTTGCTCAGGATCACCACTGCATAAAGGAAAGAAGCCTTGTACAACCAAGAGGAGAGATCTCCAGAACTGTCATCAATCTATATCAGACAGGGGGAGCTCTTCAACATAATATTCAGATCCACTCAACACCACAGCAGGATCTTCAAGAGTCTTCTTATACAGAGAAGAACAATTTAATTTCTGCTTTTATTTTATTTTCTTTACCCCATCCTGTACAGGGTTATAACTCCCTTCAAAAGTTAATCTCGGTGACAGGGCACCTTAGCAAAACCTGCAGTTTGGTTAGAGCACTTTATCAACAGCTCACCTGGTGAGAGGGCACCTTAACAACAACCTCACAGTGGATTCCTACCAGTGGGTAGAAGAGTAGATGTACCCAGTTGAGGGGAACTACTATAAGTTTCTTGTGTTCTCTGTGATTGCTTTATTTTCTTTATACTGTGCTGTGCTGAATGTGTTTTCTATATGACAAATAATTAATTAAATTATTATACATCACCTATTTTTAATTCCGCTATCAAAAACCTCTCAGTAAATCACTCAAGATTTTAAAATACTCTATACACCTCCCCTCTAGAGTAAACTAGATCTAAAACCCCTCACTTTCAATTGGTATCAGAGGGTGTTTGGTTGCTACAGGCTAACACCTGAACCAACAAAGATCTTCCTTAGATCTATTTACTTTAGTGTGTCATCACTGTCTTTATCTTGTTTTATAAAAACCTCATGGCACAAAATGAAGATTATTATAGCTCCAGACCTCCCATGTGCAATTTAAACAAGCTTGCACTATGGAAGGCAAGAATAAGATTATATATGAATTCAATTGATGAAAATATTTACAGCTCTATCTTGACAGGGCCTGTTTATGTTGGCGCTGATATATCTTCTTCAAAGAAAACTACCGAAATAAAACGTGGCAACAGAGAAACTGATGTCACTGCCCGTGTTTGCGAAATGAAGCCAGAAGAATTCAAAGCTGGTACTGATGATGGGCAGACTGATAAACATAAAGGATCTTCCCCATCCTCAGATGCAGATGCCAAAGCCATGCAGATCTTGGCTCAGTCAGTATCAAAAGACATTCTTAAAAAACTTGAAGACAGCACTTCTGCAAGAGGAATCTGGAACTCCCTCTCTAGGATGGTAAATAAACCTACCCCTATCTCTCCAACTAACTATTCTTTTGATGCAGAACCTTCAACAAATCTAAGTGAAGAAGAACAGGAAGAAGAACTTAGAGCTAGAGTTTTCTGCATGATGGCCATACATGGTGGCTCATCTCAAATTCCAGATGCCGAATTCAAATCGGAAAAACTTGAGGTAACTGAGGTAACTCCAACTTATAATTTTACCTCTACTCAAGATAAAACTAATCATAAATTAACATTTACAGACTTAATAAAATATGAAAGTAAACCTTTAAAAGAGTTAACAAATATAAAATTTCTAACTCCTGAGAATAATAAACTTCAAGAAAATTTGAAATCATCAGACAAGCAAACTATTTTTCTTATAAACAAATTTTCTATGGCAAGCACAACCAATGGGAGAAATCTCAAAATGAAGGCCAAAAAGTCTGAACAATTTTCTAAAGAAAAAATAATTAATCATGATCAACAAAAACCTTCAAATTTATATTTTAATGAAATAAAAAAGCTAAAACTGCTAAACCTTTCAACTCTAAATTCAAAGAAATCTTCTAATTAATCTTTCACCATTAAACTCCATCCCAATTTAAACAGCAAATCTAAAATTTACATGGATTGTTTTCATCATAAAAACTATGGTAAGACAACTTTGTATTCTTACAGACTTCTCCAAGTCAGCTTGAGCATTCTACTGTAGCTGCATTGATCAGTATTGATCACAGCACTGAGTGTGAGTCTCTTCTGATAAGGGGATTCTATGAGAAAGAAATTGTCTGCAATGTTTTTAAAACATCCCTTAAAATCCATTAACAGCTGTAGCAATTCAAGATATTAAAAACATATTAACTCAAATCTAGATCAAATGAGTTGCTTAAATAAAATAATTTAAAGAGTCTACAGAAGAAAATTAAAAACTAAAACCAAGTGAGAGAGAAAATGAGAAACACAAATCTCAAACAAAACTTAAAAACTGTATAAAGGTTGCTGCAATTCGAAATTTTAAATAGGCTGAAATTAAATCTTTTAACTTCAAAAATGAGCTGCTGCAACTGAAATTTCTAAAAGCCACTTCAAGATTACCAGGTCACTAGTTTTGATTTGATCCCAACTCAAATAGGGGGAGATTGTTGGAACCATAGCTTTTGATTTGAGTTAGGATCCACCTTTAGTATCTAAGTTTATATCATAACATATTGAATAACTTAGATTAAAATCTCATTAAGAAAGAAAGCTGAAAATAGACATATTATTAATAAGCAGAGAAAAGAAATAAAAATATCTTTTGTTCTCTGCGTTCGACAAATGTCGAACGGCGTTCGACAAATGTCGAACAGCGCTCGACAAATAGCCGAACAGCGCTCGACAAATAGCCAAACAGCGCTCGACAAATATTCATCCGAACAGCGTTCGACAAATAGCGAACGGCGCTCGACGAACTCATTCAGACTCAGCAGGTCGACGAGATAAATCAAGATCGACAAAATATCTTATTTGCAGAGAACTGCTCAGCACATCAAAAGGCGCTCGACAAATGCAGTTCAGTGCTCGACGAAATTCTTTCCAGAGCTCGACAAATATTATATTATTCTGATTTCTTTCTTTATAGTATTTAACTTAGCCGTTGCAAATCAATAAATACTATAGCCGTTGCAGATCAGCTTTAATGAACAGAAACGGCGGATTATCTTCTCGAAGAGTCAAATCATTGATGGAGACCTAAGCTTCTTCCTTCTTCCCGAGAGAAGAATTCAAATTTAGAGCAAGGGTTCTCAGATTATAAAAAGAAAAAACACAGAAGAGAGGATAGAGAATTTTCAATTTTCATTTTCTATTCTTTAACAAGGACAAGAAAGAGTACACACGACAGAAACATAGAGCAAATTTATCCCCTTTCTTTGCTAATACTTTCCTGCAGATTACATCTATCCTAAGACAACAATCACAACTATTTGCTCAGGATCACCACTGCATAAAGGAAAGAAGCCTTGTACAACCAAGAGGAGAGATCTCCAGAACTGTCATCAATCTATATCAGACAGGGGGAGCTCTTCAACATAATATTCAGATCCACTCAACACCACAACAGGATCTTCAAGAGTCTTCTTATACAGAGAAGAACAATTTAATTTCTGCTTTTATTTTATTTTCTTTACCCCATCCTGTACAGGGTTATAACTCCCTTCAAAAGTTAATCTCGGTGACAGGGCACCTTAGCAAAAACCTGCAGTTTGGTTAGAGCACCTTATCAACAGCTCACCTGGTGAGAGGGCACCTTAACAACAACCTCACAGTGGATTCCTACCAGTGGGTAGAAGAGTAGATGTACCCAGTTGAGGGGAACTACTATAAGTTTCTTGTGTTCTCTGTGATTGCTTTATTTTCTTTATACTGTGTTGTGCTGAATGTGTTTTCTATATGACAAATAATTAATTAAATTATTATACATCACCTATTTTTAATTCCGCTATCAAAAACCTCTCAGTAAATCACTCAAGATTTTAAAATACTCTATACACCTCCCCTCTAGAGTAAACTAGATCTAAAATCCCTCACTTTCAGTGTAGATCTAGGGGGTGCTCGAGGCCATATCCGGGGAAGGATTGGCTAGAGCGGCTTGAGGCCGAATTCGGGGAAGGATAGGCTAAAGCCACCGGTTCGTGAGGATACGAGTCGGGATAAAAAATGAAAAAGACTTTTTACTATTCGCGTTCGATTTCTAGCTTCATAAGAAATTAAGTTTTGTAATCCTACATTTCATATTAATAAAATCATGTCTCTAATTTATTTCACTTGATTTGTTTTGGTTTTGCACTATTTTGATCTCTTATTATTTCAAGTATTTCAAAATATAACACAAGTTTTTAAAACTCTTATTCACCCCCTCCCCCTCTAAAGGCGCCTACAGATCCAACAAGTGGTATCAGAGCAGGTTATTCCAAATCGGCTTAACAATCGGGAATAATGGCGTCTCATGATCTCGCTTCTATTAGTGGGGGGAATTTTTATGAAGAAGGAAAATCTCTTGCACCACCTTTATTTGAAGGAAGAAACTATAAAAAGTGGAAAAGTTTAATGGAAAAGTTTATTAAAATTTTAGATATCTAAACATGGAATATAGCAATAGTAAGACAAGCAGATGAAACAAATAAGAATGAAAAATCACTTAAATGCAAAGGATTTGAATAGTATTTTTGTGTTTTATCTCAAAAAATTTTCAAATTGATATATTATTTTTCTAGTGCATACAAAGTATGAAAATTTCTTGAAAAAATGTATGATCTTCCTCTCACAGGTATGGAACAAACGCAAGAAGTGGAGAACATACAAGCTTGCACAAATAGTCAAGAAATCTCCTCTCATGATGGATCAATAAAGTGCACATCAAGTGGAGAAGAAATCTTATCTTTAGAAAAGGAGTGTCAAAAAGATGTCACTGAAATTTAAGTTCAAATTTTGCCTCTTCCGATAGCACTGTAAGCAAAACTTGTTCCTCTTTGTTCATTAAAAATTCGGTCTCCTCATTTCGCATGCTTGAAATAGATAAACGAAAAATTAAAAAGTTAAAATAGCCAAATTCAAAATTACGCATGAAAAATAAATATTTAAAATCAAATGCTAAAATTATTGATTTGCGAAATTCTGATCTAAACTCTTCTCCTTGTCTTGATTGTGTTCCTCTAAAAGAAAAATTGAAGTTGCTTGAAAAGGATCTTCTTAGTGCAAAAGAGCAAACTGAGAAATTTATTATTGAAAATAATGCGTTAATTCATAAGCTAAGTCTATTAAAATCTTTTGTGAAGAAAGTTCAAATTTATAATAAAGTTTCAAAGTATAAAAATTTGAATAACAAATAAAAAGTTATTTATAAAAATTCTTCCACAAAAGACTATTTTCACTCACCAATGCGAGAGGAGTATCGTTTTACAAAAATTTACAATCCTCATAAAATTCTGAGGAGTCACTATTATAAAACTCAGTATATTAACTATCATAACCCAAACTTAAATAACAATCTACATTGCCACCAAAATAGATCATTTCAAGTATTAAGAGAAAGAGAATATCAAAAACCAACAAATCAATAGCTCAGAAATTATAAGGCTTATAATGAAATATCAAACCATAACACTAAACCTAAGTATGAGTGGAGACCCAAAATTAAAGATGAAACATTAACTCCACTTGAAAGGGTTCATTCGTACTCATCTCCCCAAAAATCATCTCGCTATATTTGGGTACCCAAAGAAACCGTTACACTTGGTTCCCTTTGGATACCTATCACTTATTCATTAGATATCATTAAATGCATGAAGTAGAATCTTTTCAAAATGAAATATACAAATTTCTACTTCATGATATATTTTAATTATTTTTGTTTTTCTTATTTTTTAAGTTATCATGTCATGGTCATCTTATATATTATTGGAAATATGATTTTATCTCTAAAACTTAATGAGTTTATAAATGAAATTGATCAAAATTCAAAGTCATATTTTATTTTGGTGACCTATCTATCTGTCTTAAATTCATTGCCTATAAATATCTTATATTATCCATATAAATTAAATTCTAAATTTGTTATGAGATATTTATCTAGATTAATGAAATCATGAACTTCAATTTTTCTCTTTCGGAAAATGTTGTCTATAAATTTTAAATATTAAATATGGATAGCAACCAATAACACTTAAATATCTTGAGAAAGGGAGATTTGGGATGTCACCTCATCACATCTCCTAGTACCGGTGTGAACCCTTCATAAGGTAGACCTCGGGAAGTCCAAGATTCACTCTAAATTGTTAAGTCCAACTAAAGTCTAGCAAAGATCAAATTAATTATAGACTCATGCAATAATCGAAAAAAAACTATCATTATTTTTTAGAAAAATATATATATTCATAATTCGTGATTATGGCTTCATTTAGTTCGGCGGTGGCGGATGCAGCCGGCGGGTCCAAACGGAGCATTGGAACCGGAGGGGGGAGGCGGGGCTGGAAACGCTAGATTTAAGCGTCTTTACCTCTGTCTGGCGGGTGCAAACAAAGCAAACACCGCCGACGCCCGTTTGTTTACCCGCCGCCCGGCGGCGTTTGCTCCAAACAGAGGAGGCGAAACGCCCAACCAAACGAAGCCTAAAAATAAAATCATACAAGAACGAATGTATTATCAGACTAACATTGTATCTTAATGAATATTATTAGTTATCGTGTTAATCTCATGCAATGTTAGTTATCATATGTTTAATAAAAAAATAGAAAATTTGGAACATAGAATTCATGATATCTATGAGGTTTTATAATATCATTCTAAAATTCAAACAAACTCATAGTTTATTAATCATTCTTAAACATAATCGTTGTGTATGTCCATGATCATATACCAATATTGTATGTCTCACAATAGCGGGGACGTAGGGTTGCATGCATTAGAAGATTTAACCTCTAAGTCATGTCTTGTCCTTAACCAGGGAGGGTTCCAGTGGGGCCTTGCGAGACATTGGGGGAAAGAGTGCTAGGTTGAGCGCTCTTTAGTGTATGCATATGGGAGTAACACCCTAACTTACGACATGTGTGTAGCTCCTCACGCTCATCCGTCACTTAGTACGGGGCTAGAGTGTAGACATATAGTCTGGATATTTTTATCTAGGGCATACTTATTTTATTCTTTGCACAAACATCATTTCACACTATAATCATTTAAATAATGTTTATTTGGCTTATTCGAATATAATATCTTGGGTTTTCATTTCCTATCTTTTTCAGGTTACATTATTTTGATAAACACAAGTCGTAGAAAAATCAAAATGAAGATATAAGAAAATATATCTCATGTGATGTTTAGTCATATAAGAAATCGCTAACGTTTCATGTAATTTGCACTATCTAGACATCTCCAAAAATTCTGAAATTTTTGCATGAAACTACTCTTGGAACACTTAATCAAGATCAATAATCAAAATTTTCAAAACCTTAAAAAAAATAGGGTATTGTTTGCCGCGCTAGCGCAGACGCTAGCTCGAGTGTCCAATTTTCTGTGTTTTTAAAATTGTGAAAAATCAATAAAAATATGTTCTTTTATATGTACTACCTATTTTTATCTTTATGTCATTGTGTGATGTTTGAAAAACCAAATACAAAATGCAAAAATGCAAAAAATATGTCTTTGCTCATTTTTATTTGTGTCTGCAAGATTTTATTAAAATAACAAAGATTTTTATGTTTCATCTTTGGCAAAAATGACAAGCATGTTCGTTTAGATTTGGCTAAAAATTTTTAATTTAAAATCTCAAGTTTTCTAAACATTGTTTTGGCTTGTCATGCTTATATTTTAATCTTGTTATGTGCAATGAAAACGTCTATAGTGAATTGTGTAGGATTGGGTTTGTATGCCTCTAAGTATGAGTAATGTGTTATGTTTGATAATGATCTCTTTACACTCACATTTTTGGTAGACTACATGTGCCTATAATTCTTAACCCTACATGATTGTGTAGTGTAGTAGCTTACAATATTAAGATGTCTATCTCTATTACCTACACATTATTCAAAAACTTTGTTGCACATATAGAAGTGAAATTACAAAATTATAAGTGTTTGCAAAAACAAGTGAGTTCAGAGAACTTTGTCTTGCTCAAAAAAATCAATAATAAAATAGCAAAGATAACTCCACAAAGCACTACTTGAACTTCCTGATAAGTCTTCATAAGCATTGTGAGGTTGAGCACCTTGGAAAGAATTGTAAATTGTCGTGTGCAAACTACTTTAATACACTTCTATTATGTACACCGGATCACAAAAAACTCTTATTAAAAATAAAATATGTGATCCCTCAAGCACTACTTTGCTCTCTGATAAGTCTTAATGAGCATTGTGTGGGCGAAGCACCTTGGTAGTTGTACTTTTTATGTGTTTTGTATCAAAACTAGAATTTATGTGTAGAAGTAGTTAAAAAGATTATATGTTTAATAATGTTTCTATTTCACTATATAAGTCATGTGTTTTGGATTATATCACTTGTATACCTTTATCAAAACACTTTTTATACACATCATTATCTCTCATAAAGCTTCTACTCATGAGAATTGGACTCTAATGCTTCTTTACATAAATTCTCTAGAAATTTTAGTAAAAGCACTAGATTGCAATGCATGATCTCTACAATATTTTCATAACTTGAAATGCAAATTAATAACATTGTAGTTACTATCTTCTAGAATATGTGCATTCATGCTTGCCTTAGTAGTTTTTGAAAAATAAAACGCATTGCCTATTGTCATGAAAACATTATTAAAAACCTTACTTGCTTACGAAAAATTATTTCTTAAAAATATTATCTTAAACTTGAATATTTCTATAAGATTGGTTTTATCCAAATAACATCATTTTTATTGCATAACATCTCTTATTTCTATTATGATCTTTGAACTTTCAAAAAGATGTTTTCTTTGGATAAACAATTTTATAGCCTTTCCGCTTATGTTATAACTCTTAAAACTTTGAACTTCAAAACATTTTCTCATTTTGGAAATTAACTCATATTTCTTCTTATGAATTATCATGCCTACAATAAGATGTTTCTTGTATTTCAATAAGACTTTCGTATCATTACCATATAATTTTTTACCTTGCGCTTTCATGCTTATTTAAAGTCTTTTCTTTTGTGTGTATCATCACTTGAATCTCAAAATTCCTTTCCTTCAACAAGTGGTAGACTTGCATGGTAAAATCTATATTGGTTGTTCTAACGCGCATATCATTTTTATGCTAAAAACTCTGATTTATTTCTATGAAAAATTTTATGCTAAAAACTCCTTAAGATCTCATTTCCTCTAAAGGCCCGATCATGCCTTATCTTTTATCAAAAAACCTCTTTCTAATAACAAAAGGGGGAGAACTAACATGATAAATAAAAACGTTATCAAATGGGAAACTAACATGGTTAATGATTAAGAAGATAGCATACATATAAGGGGAGCATTCACATAGGGGGAGCATGCATTTAGGGGGAGCAATTCTAAATACCAAAATCGACAATTATCCTAAGTCATCACTCACACACACACACACAAGTAGGATTCGTCATGCATTATGTATTAATTCTCTGATTTATCATTAATGATTTGTTTTTATCAAAAGGAGGAGTTTGTTGGAACATGATCTTCCGCATCTCCTAGGTTTGAGAATAACAAATTCTATGTGTATTTGATCTTGTGTGTTTAAGTATGCAGGAAACAATGTCATATGACTCAAGGATAACATAAGAAGGTTGCCCTCAAGTTTGAAACCAAAATTCCAGCATGCCCACTAGTGTCGGCGGTAGCCACTAGCGCGGGCGCTGGCTCTGATTATAGCAATTTTGGGTGGCAAGTATAGAAGGCGCCAGCGGCTAGCGCAGGCGCTATCTCGACGCACATGAGGAATGTCGGCAGGGTTTCCTTAGAATGAAGATACGCACGCGGAGAATGTTTCCTAAACCAGGATAGCGCCGGCGATAGCGACAGCGCAGGTGCTAGATCCAAGGCTATAAAAAGGACTCATTGGCTCCGTCTTCTTTATCCTCTCACACCCCTAAATTCCAGAGCTTCGTGCCACATCATATAGAGGAAGTTTTAGAGAGATACTCCCACAAATCCATGAAGGCTTAAGGAGATCCGTGGAGAAGATTTCAACACGCTTCATCATCGTGACGAAAGACCGCATCGACTACGATCATACTCTGCGGGACTTGTCTACTTCTTTAAGAGATCCACATAGGGAGTTTTTACATTGTTGTTGTTTCTTTTATTTACTCTTTTATACTCATGCAGTAAATTCGTCTCGTGTTGGCGACTAGGTCTGGGTAGGACTTAGGGCAGAAATTCGCCTCGTGTTGGCGACTAGGTCTAGGGTGTAGATCTAGGGGGTGCTCGAGGCTATATCCGGGGAAGGATTGGCTAGAGCGGCTTGAGGTCGTATCCGGGGAAGGATTGGCTAAAGCCACCGGTTCGTAGGGATACGAGTCGGGATAGAAAACGAGAAAGACTTTTTATTACTCGCATTCGATTTCTAGCGTCATAAGAAATCAAGTTTTGTAATCATATATTTCATATTAATAAAATCATGTCTTTAATTTATTTTACTTGATTTGTTTTGGTTTTGCACTATTTTGATCTCTTATTATTTCAAGTATTTCAAAATATAACATAAGTTTTTTAAAACCCTTATGGACCCTCCCCCTCTAAGGGCGCCTACAGATCCAACAGAGTTCGTTATTGATGATGGAGAATGATGCGGCCCGAATCCGTAGCCGTCTTGCCTCTAACTGTTCCCCAGGAAGTTGTCCGTCCTCCAAGTAGGCGATTATGGGATCCATCCAGCAGGGCTCCCATTCTGTGATGGTGGCGATCTCCCACGAGCCGTTAATGCTATGGACCATCAGATCTTCGATTCGGCGGCTCCTTGACTGGTATCCCGTGGAGGAGCTCGCAAGCTTGGGGAGTGTGCCCGCCCTGGTGTTCTGCTCCCTAGGGATGTGGAGGATTTAATAAGATTCGAATTTTCCCAGAAGTGACTTTGCGAGTCGAAGGTATTGCGTAAGCTGCCCATTCTTTGCCTCATAATCTCCCTCGACCTGTGAGACCACCAAATGAGATTCGGTGTTTAAGATTAAGTTTTGTACTCTACAATCGATGGCTAGACGAGGGTCGGCGATCAGGGCCTCGTACTCAACGATTTTGTTTTTGGCCGAGAAATTCAGTCTAAGCCCGTACTAGAGGGTGAACCCTTCGGGGTTTGTTAACAGCAAGCCTGCACCTGCCCCCTCAGCTCTGGAAGCTCCGTCGACATATAGGACCCATCGCGCTGGAGCCGGGTAGTCGAAGCTGTGGGCGACCTCTGGTGGGATTGTACACTTTACCACAAAGTCTACCAAGACTTGGGACTTGATGTCGAACTCTCCCAGCTCTACTGCCCACTTAACTAGCCTCCCAGATACTTCTGGTTTTTGTAGGATTGCTCGGAGTAGCAGCTGCGTGAGCACTTTTATAGCGTGGGCTTGGAAGTATGGCCTGAGCTTCTTCGCAGAGAACACCAGGCTAGGGATGCTTTGTTCGTTGTGGGGTATCTTATCTCTATGTCTGTCAGGACCTTCCTGAGGTAGTAGACTGGGCGTTGTACCCCTCCTTGACGAGGACTGAGTTGAGTGCGTGCGGTGACACTGCTAGATACATGAACAGTGCTTCCTCGGTGGTAGGTTTGGAGAGTAGCGGGGGAGAGGCCAGATATTGCTTGAGGTTCTCGAAGGCAACCTAACACTCGTCTGTCCACTGAAATACGGTGTTGTGCGCCTTACGGAGTGCTTTGAAGAACGGGAGGTATTTATCCCTTGTCCGAGCCAAGAAGCGAGAAAGTGCAGTTATCCTCCCGTTGAGGCGCTGAACCTCCTTGATGTTGCGAGGAGGAGACATTTCCTCTAGTGCCTTGATCTTCTCGGGATTAGCCTCTATTCCCCGTTGCGTCACCAAGAACCTCATGGATTTCCCGTCGGTAATCCTAAATGCGAACTTGGAGGGGTTGAGGCGCATCTGAAAACGGCGGAGGAGATGGAAGCACATGTCGAAGTCGTTCAGGTGATGTTTGTGCCGAATGTTTTTCACCAACATTCGTCGACGTAAACCTCCATGGATTGGCCAATAAGGTCCTTGAACACCTTGTTCATTAGCCTTTGATACGTAGCCCCAGCATTCTTTAGTTCGAAGGGTATCACTTTGTAGCAGTATACCCCTCTGTCGGACTTAAAGACAGTGTGCTCTTCGTCGGCAGGATTCATTCTGATTTGATTGTACCCGGAATAAGCATCCATAAAACTAAGAAATTCATGTCCAGCAGTGGCATCCACGAGTTGGTTGATGCGAGGGAGCGGGAAACTGTCCTTTGGGCAAGCTCGGTTGAGGTTATTGTAGTCGAACACATCCTCCACTTTCTAAAGGCTTTCTTCACCATGACCACGTTGGTGAATCAAGTGGGGTATTCTGCTTCCCTGATGAATCGTGTCGCCAAGAGCTTTTCCACTTCCTCCTATATCCCTGGAGCCGTTCGGGCGCGAAGTTGCGCTTTTTCTGTAACACGGGCCCGCACGCATAATTAATATGTAGTGAATGTGTGGTTATCTGCGGGTCCATCCCAGGCATGTCCTCGGGGCTCCATGCGAATACGTCCTGGTTCGCGCGTAGGAAGCCTACGTATTCCTCTTTCTCCTCGGGGGACAGGAGTAATCCAGCCTGAACCGTGCGGGTGGAGTCTCCCTTGAGAAGTGGGACTTCTATGAGGCCCTCAACTAGCATTGCTCGTTGTAAGGTGGCCTCGTCTCAAAGGTCGAAGTTGTCGATATGAAGGGTTGAGTCCTGCGCCGGCCGAGCGTGATTTAGATAGCAGACTTGTGCTGCCCCCTGGTCTCTCAGGGCAATGCCTACGTCGTCGGGGGTCAAGAACTTCATTGCAAGGTGCGGGATGGAGGGGACTGCCTGAAACATGGCTTGAAGATGACTGTCGAAGATTGCATTGTAGGCGGAATTGCATTCTACGACCACGAACTGAACGGTGTGGGTTGCCTGTCTTGGAAATTTCTCCATCGTTATCGGGAGTGAGATCGTTCCTTGCACCGGGACTGGTTGGTTGTTGAACCCAAAAATCGGTCTGCTTGCCAGACGAAGGCGCTCCTGGGCGATTTTCATGCTCTGGAATGCGGAAATGAAGAGGACGTCGACTGAGCTTCCATTGTCCACGAGAACCCTCTTGACGCGGAGGTAAGGTTCTCCGATTCCTACACTTATAACGAGAGGGTCTCGATGTGGCGACCGTATCCCTCTCATGTCCTCGTCCCCAAAGCGGATGGCGGTGTCCAGGCGCGCCTTCTTGTTAAGGTACCCTTCATCGTTTCGGGTGATGGAGAAATCATGGGTTGTGAGGGCGGGGACCCTGCGATGGTCCCTACTTCCTTACATGCGGGCCTGCCTCCCCCCCCCCCCCCCCCCCCACCCACCCACCCCACACCACGTACCTCCAAGGGCCCCTGAAGACAGGGGCTTGCTTAGGCTGGGGCGATGGCGTCCTCCACATACTGTGATGTTCCTGACGAGAGTCATTAAGCATGCGGCGCGAATCTCCTCGTGTATCATTGTTGTTGGTTGAGAGTGCTTGTGTGGGTCAAGCGTGATTTCCTGAGTTCTTATGCAGAGTTGGGAACAAATTCCCATAGACGGAGCCAAACAGTTGCGGGTCGTACGGTTTTCCTCCGGTCCGGAGAATCGGACCATCCTAGCTCCAAGTCGGACCATCCTAGCTCCAAGTCGGACCGAGCGCGCAAACAGTCAAAAGTAAACCAAGCAACAATGACACGGAGGCGTTTTAGCGTGGAAAACCCGGAAAGGGTAAAAAACCACGTGGTCGGTACGGTGCCGAGCCAAAATCCACTATTTTCCTTGATATTACAAGTATTTGAGCTCCCCGAAGGGTGACAGCCCACCTCTCCGTTTACAATTTTTAGGTGCGGAAAAGAGAAAAAATGACCAAGTCTACGAACTTTGACGGGAGTGTCATCGGGCACGTTCTTCCAAATCTTTTCCCTCGTCTGTTGATGGGTCCACGTGAGCGTTGAGCGCGACCAGACTTGAGAGCGGGCAAAGGAAATTCAAAGCGAAGGAATGATCTAAGTCCCACAACCTCGCCGAAAAACCACAGAGCTCTCTCATGTCTCTTTGATTGCTTGACTTCAAATGAAGGTCTGGGGGCCTTTTTATAGTTTTCTGAAGGGGTTCTGGTAATTATGTCTGGCTGAATCTGGAGTTGACGAATGGTGCTGCTCGGTTTCGATCACCTGGATCACCAATTTCTCAAAAATGACGAATATGCCCCTGGGCTGCCCGAGCGGCGGAGGCGGCCAAAGGTGTTCGGTGGCGGTCGGGGGTACCAGCGGCAGCCAGAGCCAGCAGCGGTGGTCAGCTTGTGGGTGGCTCCCCGACGCGCCGGCGGACGGAGCGTTCCCGACGGCGGAGGCTGGCGGCGGCCCGCCGGCGGCGCGCTTGCGTGCGGGTGGCGCGCGCCATCTCTGCGCCCGCGCCGGCCGTGCGCGCGCGGGGTTCGCTCTCTGGCTGCGCATGCGCGCGCGTGGGGGGCGTGCGCGTGTCGGTTGCCCGTGCGTGCATGTGCACGTGCGGGCTGCCAGTGAGTGCGCATGGGCTGGTCAGGCGTGCGCTCGGTTCCGTCCACGCAAGGCGCCGGCCGTGCGTACTTGCGCGGCGATGGTTCCGCATGAACGCGGCGAGTCCTCCCCGCGCGCTTGGCTCTTGTCCACTCAGTTCGACTTGGGAGATCTTTAGTGGGGACCCCATCAAATCTAAGCCAAAGACATGGCATAATGATCTAGAAATCAGTAATAATCAGCACCAGTACAAAACCAAAAAAATAATCAAAATAGGTCCAGCAACAGAAGCTCCAGAATTATGTGGCATTCTTCAATCGACAAAAAAAACTCGGCTTCTTAATCCCAATTGGGCACAAGCTTCATGATAAAAGAAATCCTGCAGTTGAAGTGTGTAAAACAAACTTGGAGAGACAATAGGAAAGACCTTCTGTGAATCAGATTTCTTGCCGCTAACCATGAAGATGGAAGGAGAGAAGGCAGAGACTAGTTTTGTTCTCATGGAAGCGCCTTCAGGCGTTTCATCGACACCGATAATCACAGTCTCGTTCTCCGATACTCAACAACGCTCTTTTCTCATCGCTTTCCTGCGCTGCCGCTGTCCTCACTTCCCCGCAAAAATTTTCAATCCGGATCCGTAAGAAAATCCCGATCGCCGTGTTTCCTGAATGCCACGTGGCTCAATAAAGTCCGGAAAAACAGGCGGTGATCCTCCCGTTTCCCCGTTTCCCCGTTTCCCCGTTTCCCCGTTTCCCCGTTTCTTTTCACTCCGCCTATGATAAGCTCTGCATCATCGAAAACTTTTCTATACGGTGAGCGCATGCGTGCAGAAATAAATAGCCGAACCCAAAAGTAAAATAGGGCCCACCCTCATTATGAAAATTTTCCCGAATTTGAACTCCTTCGCCTCCCCGTTCCAAACTCTTTGCATGGAAGAAATCATGGAAGAAGAAGGCGGAACCCTCTGGAAATCTTCGTGAAGTCCTGTTGCACTTACTAAATTATGTTTTCCGTTAAAATTGTAACGTGCCTATATGTCGTTTTTGAATTTGAACTTACACATGATGGGTGGCGGTTATCTAGAAGGAGGGAACAGTTACTCCATTGTAGCAACTGCATGTGTTGTGTATTTAGGCCTAAATCAAGGCCGACTGTGTGTGTGTGTGGATTTTATGTGAACTTTGGTCGTCTTTGTCATCCCTTTTCGCTTCATCCTGATAGTGAGTGGTACGTCATTTACTGAATTTCTCTATCTCTTACCTGCATTCTAAATTAGAAGTGTATCAATTGGTATCAGAGTTCTTCCTGGGCAGTGATATTCAACAAGGGGTGATCATAATACTCGCAGTCAGGAATGGCGCAAGGAAGTTGATGCTATGAAGGCGGTAGTCCAAACAATTGACACAAGCAACGCTTCCCTGCAAACGGCATTAAAGGACATGGATCAGAAACATCTTTCTGCTTTGGAGGAATTGAAACAAATGTTTCTGTCTATCACAAAGGAAAAAAGGTGGGAATGAGGGTGCTTCATCTGCCATACCTGAACCCAGAAACAATCAATATAATCAAACTTACTCAATGCCTACAAGAGGAGCACGGTTAGATTTCCCTCTGTTCTCTGGTGAAGGAGTTCGTGATTGGATGTTCCGAAGTGAACAATTCTTTGAAGTTGATGGAACGCCGGAGAGGATGAAGGTCAAAATAGTCGTGGTTAATTTAGAAGGAAAGGCCCTTGCTTAGTACCAGATCTATGCCAAGTCAAGGCCATCACAACTGGAGATTTCGTGGGATGACTTTGCGGTGGTCATACATGAAAGATTTGCTCCCACAATTTTCGAAGATCCAATGAGTGAAATTAAAGAGTTAAAACAAACGACAATTGTGCAACAGTATCTGGATGAATTCGAAGCACTGCGCAACAAATTGATTTTCACAGAGGAATATGCCATTAGTCTTTTTCTCACTGGCCTACGACGAGACATTTCATTAGCAGTGCGTGTTTATGTCAGCATCCCTTCAGAAAGCATACGCCCTCGCAAAAATTCAAGAACAGAGATGTTCTTCTGGTGGCCTAAAAGGCTCTCATCATCAGGGAATGGCCAGTGGGACTCCATTTCCTGAAGGCAACAGGCAGCCCAATAGAGCACCTACCACCAATTTAAGCATACCCCAGCATTCTAAGACAACAACAAAATTATCCCCCAAGGAGATGGATGAAAAAAGGGTCAAGGGATTTTGCTTTTGGTGTGACTACCAGTATTATTGAGGCAACAAGTGTAATACTTCATCTCAAGTATATGTGCTAGAATTAGAAATGGAGGAGAATGATAGAGAGGGGGTGAGATAGGAGAGCACCCAGAATCACAAGTTGAGGAAGAGGAGCAGTGTCAAGTGTAAGACCCCTTTTTTTGCTACGCTACCGGGTCTTATGCCTAGAACCGCCATTTTGCGGTGACACCCTCACTCGGGAAGGTAGCCACTACAACAAGCTGATCCTACCGGCCATATCGATCACCACAGATGAAAAGTATATATTTGGATAAATAGAAATCAAGTCCACATCACATGAATTATAATATCTCAGAATAAAGAGGTCCACATATAGTAACTGAAATAAAGATAGTAATAATAAGGGCTCCTGCCCGATACATCAAATCATCACTATAAGTTCTCTCGCTGAAGCAAAACTAGTAGTAACACTCACGGATCCCGAGACTGGAGCTCTTGTGCTAAACTGTCCCGCCTCCATCTGCACCTGCCTCTGGTGTTGCAGCGTCTCCTCGGCCCCCTAAAATGATAAGGTTCACCGACCGTTAGTCAAGAAGACTAAGCCAATCCCCCACCCCTCCCCCGGTGACTCCTAGGCACCGAGCGAGAGGAATGAAGCGGAGGATAGCAAGGGGTATAAATAATAGCAGGTGACGGTGAATCTAATCTATAGGGATTGTCTGCCACCACACAGTACATATTGCAATTGAGGCAGTAAATAAAGCACGGTAAGAACAAGTAAAGTAGCATGTAAAGTAACAAGTAGAAGCAAGTAAGTAAAGGTAAGTAAAGAAGAGTAACCTTGACTTATAGGAATACCCATACAAACCTATAGGCCAAGGGGTCGTTTAGCAGAGTCTATCGTATAAAAAGTCTCATAACCAATTTATACGATAGTGGTAGGGGTTGAATTGCAATGCTTATGCTATGACATGCAGAGTTATATAGTTTATGCTATGATCACACAAGTGCAACTCACACACTTCGACTCTATGCGCACAAACCTTTAGTTCTCCCTTTTCGGAGCTAGCAAAACTCCCAGGATACTCCCGTAGTTGCAAACAGAAGCGATGGGGTGGGCCTCGCCCACCTCTAGGTTGGTATCTGCACTACTTAACCTAGACCTATCGTACGCTTCAATGCTAAGAACACAACAACGGAGCTCCTGCGTACTCTTACTGGCTAGTCCACCAGACTTTTCTTTGGCAAAGTGTTAACCACACTTACTGAGTCAAAGTATCGACGTCGGTGCGACGACCGTCAATACTAATGACCCACCACCTTTATTCACATACAATATGATTACCATCTATCTCCGAGCCATAATCTCCACGGGCTAACCCACCCGTCACCATAACCTTCCGAGCCACCGGCTCGCCGGACCAGCCCGTCCGTACCAACAACCATTTCTGAGTCACAAGCTCACTGGACTAATTAGTCCTCTTCTACAACCACTGAGCATACCGCTCGTAAAACCAAACCAACTAACCTCCCGTAACCACGTGGTGTGAGTGTGTGTATTATTAAGTTAATCTTGCACAACAACTTACTCCTGCAATTTAGGGTTAATCTTGGACTTCCCGAGGTCTACCCTGTGAGGGTCTTGCAGCGGTACTAGGAGGTACGATGAGATGATAGCTCAAACCTCCTTTTCTCAAGACACTTAATGTTATTGGTAACTACCCAAAGAATACCTGAAAGTGCACAGTTATCCTCACTAGAATTCTCTAGAGGGGGTGAATAGAGATTAAAAATACTTTGTGCAATTATATATATATGTGTAATAATCACAGATTTAAACTTCCCACACACCAACAAGAATTAAGCAGGTAAAGAAGAAAAATAACAAGTAGAAAATCACAGCACAACACAAGAAAATATAGTGGTTCCCCAAACTTTGGGTAGTCTACTCTTCTACCCCCTTGGTAGGAATTCACTAACTTGCACTGAGTCTTTTGATAAGGAGACTCTTAGAACCAGACTGAGTCTTTTGATAAGGAGACTCTTAGAACCACTACAACTGAATTTTTTGAAGAGAGATTCTAAAAACTCTTTTACACAGTTTGAAAATGAAGTAAGAAAGAAAAGAAGAAATAGAACAAGTAGAAGAACAGAAAACAATATATGTAAGAAAGAATCTTCTTCCTAGCAAGAAGATTAGAAGCACAAGTATAGTGAATAGGATCTCTCTTCTATAGTGAGAAGGAGATTGTAAGTTTTTCTCTCTTTTGTGAGAGCTTTCAGAATTTGCAGCAGAATGGCTTCAGAAGAAGGAGAAGATGAAGACTTTTTCTTTTGCTGCAGCACACTATCTCTTTTCTTAACTTTCTCACTCTTCATTTGGGAGCTTTTCCTCTATTTCAAAATGGATGAAGTGAATCACTGGTTGTCATTCTCTGCCGACCTCCTTCTTATTTATAGCTCTGTTTAAAATATATTGCTAAAGGAGAATAATCAGTTAGCAGACAGAGAATTAGAAAGAGATAAGAATTTCCATAATTAATATTTCTGTAGAAGGAAAGGAATTCATTCTGATTTCAAATAATATCCTTAATAATCTTAATCAAATTAGCCAAGAATCAAATACAAGGAAGTTTCCTCCCCCTTAAACAGCATGTTAGTTTCATCAAATGTAATGTGCATAGATTCTTCAATTTTGAGAGTTCTCCTGTTATAACATCTGTATGCTTTACTAGATGATGAGTACCCCAGAAATATTCCATCATCAGACTTCTTGTCAAACTTGGCAAGATGATCTTTCCCATTATTTAGAATAAAGCAAGCACATCCAAAAATTTTAAAGTATTTGACAATGGGTGTTTTTCCCTTCAGGAGCTCATATGGAGTTTTTGCCTTAGTTTTGTGAATGAGACTTCTATTTAGAACATAGTTTGCAGTGTTGACTGCTTCAGCCCAGGAGGTTTTTGGTAATCCTGATTCTGCAAGTAAGGTCCTTCCTGATTCAATTAAAGTTCTATTCTTTCTTTCAGCAACTCCATTTTGTTGAAAAGTTCTAGGGGCTGAAAAACTTTGTTTAATACATATATCATCACAGAAACTACCAATTGACTGATTTTCAAATTCAGTCTCATGATCACTCCTGATAATTGAAACATGAGTATTGAACTCAGATTGAATCTGTCTTATGAATCTTGAGAGAATCTCATGAGTTTCAGACTTGGCCCTTAGAAAGAATACCCAGCTAAACCTGGAAAAATCATCTACAATAACTAAGGTATAAGATTTTCCACCTAAGCTCTGAGTGGATATAGGACCAAAGAGATCCATGTGTAGTAAGTAGAGGATCCTAGGGGAGTCATCCTTACCAATTGGTTTGAAGGATGACTTGGTCTGTTTTCCTAGTTGGCAAGGTCTACATGGGGAGTCCTTAGAGAATCTACCATTTGGTAGGCCTCTGACTAGGTTATTCTTCGATAGTTTACTAATGGTTTTGTGGTTTAGATGACCCAGTCTCCTATGCCATAATTCACTCTTATTAATAATATTGTTGAACAAACAAACTTATGTGGGTGAGGAGCTAAAATCTACTACATATACCTTCCCTTTTCTAATACCATTAAGTACTATGGCACCAGTCTTGATATCAATAATATGGCAAAATAGTGTGGTGAATTTTACCTCATACTTACCACTGCCACATATCTGACTTATACTTATCAGATTGTGCTTCAGTCCTTTGACAACTGCCACATTCTTGAAGGTGACTTTCCCTTCTTTGAAATCTCCAAGGCCCCTGGTTTTGGCCACAGCTGGAATCTCCAAAAGTTACTGGTGGTCCAAGTCTATCCTCAAAGTTGATTAACAGGTTTTTGTATCCTGTCATGTGCATGGAGCATCCACTGTCCAAGTACCACACCATCCTGGAGATGTGATACATCTGCACATAAAATTTTAAACATTAGTTTGGACCCTCCTAAGCTGGGGTCCATTCCTCCCAACAGTGAAGGGTTTAATGAAAAAATAAGTAGGTTTTTCAGAATATCCTTCCTCTTTTAGGGGTATTGGCTTATCATACCAGTTTTCTTTAGTAATGTTGCAGAAATAGTGTTCATAATAGAAGGAAATGGATTGAGAAGACTTTTTGGAAGAGGAGACATTTCTGTTAGATTGGTTGCGTCGATATGAATTCGACGTATGTTTAAAGTTGCGTCGAGTGGAAGTCGACGCTTCCTTCATTCTGTGGTTACTTCTAGTCGAAGCATAGGAGAGATTGCGTCGATTGGGAGTCGACGTATTTTGGTGTCTGCGTTGATTAGAAATCGATGCATTATTTGAGTTGCATTGAGTAGTGTTCGACGTACGTCGATAATGATTCGATGCAAGTTTGTTTCTTTTCTGAGGATATTTACCTAGGATTCCTTCATGCATAGTGAGATTATTTTTGTTAAAAACAGTGGTTGTTTCTGGATTATCTTTTGATTTTTCTCCTGTCAAATGATTTTCCCTAGAGAAGTGAATAGGATGTCTCCAGACAGATTTGCTGGGTGATTGAGGTTTGGGTTCTAAGTCAGTGTTATATTCTAGTTGTCTAAATCTATCAGTGAGATTGTTGGAGATATTCTTGAGCTTCTGACTTCTGCCATTTAGATAGTCTTCAAAGGCTTTTGCCTTTGCTAGCTCATTTCTTAGTGCTTCATTTTCAGTATTGATTTTATCTAGTTGCTCCTCTGAAAGTCCTAGACTAAGCTCATAGTTTTTATGTTGTGTATTTATTTGTTTGAGATTGTTTAGTTCATTTCTTAGTTCCTTTACTTCTTTTTCAGATTTGACTAGATCTAAGCAGAGTTCTTTGAAACTATTTTTGAAATGAATGGAAGAGAAATTTACATCATCAAATATATTTACCAGAGATGTATCTTCAGGCTTTTCAGTAGCCATCTGACAGGTTTCCTCTTGCTTAGCCTTTTTCTGATCATCTTCAGATGAGGTACTTCCTTCAGATTCTGAATCACTCCAAGATTGAGCAATGAACCCTTTCTCTTTCTTCTTCTTCTTCTTTAGATCAGTTCTTTTCAGATCTTTCCTATTGCTGTTCTCTTTAGGACATTCAGGTGCAATGTGTCCAGGTTCCCTGCAAGAGTAACAAATAATCTCTTTATTAGGAGTTTTGTCATACCTGGTTCTTGGGTCACTCCTTTTGGATCCTTCTATTTTTATCCACTTCTTGAACCTTCTGTCTAGTAGACTGATCAGCTCTTCATCATTTGTAGAGGGTTCTCCTTCAGTAGCCTTCAAAGCAATGCTCTTTTCTTTTGAGAGTGAAGGAGCCTTTTCTTTCTCTTCTTTCTCAGCTCTTGTTTTCAGCAGCTGTTCATAAGATCTTAATTTACCCAACAGGACATCTGTTGAGATTTCTTTTTGACTTCTGGAGGCTTTAATTGGTCAGATTCTTGAATCCCAAGAGCTAGGGAAGCAAGTCAGCAATTTGTCATTTATCTCAGTGAGAGATATGTCCTTCTCAAGTATTTTTAGCTCATTTATTATGAGGGTGAATCTGGCATACATGTCAGCAACACTTTCATTTTCTTTCTTCTGGAAGTTTTCATATTGAGAGATAAGTAATGCCTTTTTATCCTTCCTCTCATCAGCACTTCCTTCTACCATTTTGTTGAGAGCTTCCCATATTTCCTTAGCTGACTCATATTCAGCAATCTTTTGGAAGATCTCATCTGAGAGAGTTGAGACTAAGATATTCATAGCCTTGGCATCACATGCTTGAGCTTTCTTTTCTTCATCTGTCCATTCAGCCTTTGGAGCAAGTGTTTGTGTGTCCTTTCCACTTGAGTCCTTCTTGAATGGCTTGGGAGGACCTGCCAAGATAACATCAAATAATTCTCCATCAATAGAGTTTAGATAAATTTTAATTCTTGTTTTCCAAAGTGCAGACTTTTCAAGATTGCACATTGGTGGTCTGGTGGAAGCATAATCTTTGATTTGTGCCATGTGAAAAATTTTTTTTTTCAGAAATATATATATATATAAAGGAGGTAGGATCTTTTTGATCAAGGAGTTAACCTTTTTAGATCAACCTCCCTCTGATACCAATTTAAAGTGCACAGTTATCCTCACTAGAATTCTCTAGAGGGGGGTGAATAGAGATTAAAAATACTTTGTGCAATTATATATATATATGTGTAATAATCACAGATTTAAACTTCCCACACACCAACAAGAATTAAGCAGCTATAGAAGAAAAATAACAAGTAGAAAATCACAGCACAACACAAGAAAATATAGTGGTTCCCCAAACTTTGGGTAGTCCACTCTTCTACCCCCTTGGTAGGAATTCACTAACTTGCACTGAGTCTTTTGATAAGGAGACTCTTAGAACCAGACTGAGTCTTTTGATAAGGAGACTCTTAGAACCACTACAACTGAATTTTTTGAAGAGAGATTCTAAAAACTCTTTTACACAGTTTGAAAATGAAGTAAGAAAGAAAAGAAGAAGTAGAACAAGTAGAAGAACAGAAAACAATATATGTAAGAAAGAATCTTCTTCCTAGCAAGAAGATTAGAAGCACAAGTATAGTGAATAGGATCTCTCTTCTATAGTGAGAAGGAGATTGTAAGCTTTTCTCTCTTTTGTGAGAGCTTTCAGAATTTGCAGCAGAATGACTTCAGAAGAAGGAGAAGATGAAGGCTTTTTCTTTTGCTGCAGCACACTATCTCTTTTCTCAACTTTCTCACTCTTCACTTGGGAGCTTTTCCTCTATTTCAAAATGGATGAAGTGAATCACTGGTTGTCATTATCTGCCGACCTCCTTCTTATTTATAGCTCTGTTTAAAATATATTGCTAAAGGAGAATAATTAGTTAACAGACAGAGAATTAGAAAGAGATAAGAATTTCCATAATTAATATTTCTGTAGAAGGAAAGGAATTCATTCTGATTTCAAATAATATACTTAATAATCTTAATCAAATTAGCCAAGAATCAAATACAAGGAAAGGCTGATTCAGAACGGCTATAAAAGAATAATATTATTCCATATAAATCAGATCTACAGAAAGAAGGAAAGAGATCTGGCGTGTTTTTGAATTACTTATAGATATCGACGTGCGTCGATTACTATTCGACGTAAACGTCGGTTTCATCCTGGCTGGACGTTGAGAGGAGAATAAGGAAGGTGTGTCGACTAGGATGCGTCGACTTTATCACATGCGTCGACTAGAAATCAGAGGTACGTCGACTAAGATTACGTCGAATTCTTCTTAGAGTTACTTCGACTCATTTTGAGAGAAACGTCGACTATATTTCGACGTTGCGTCGAATATTATTCGACGCATATTTACTTAGCCCAACTTTTCATACTTAGAATTAATAATCTACTCAATTCTAGGGTTTAAGATAAATCATTTCCCCAACAATACCCCTCTTATCATTACACTTGGATTAACCGTAAGTATTTTATGACCTTCTAAGGGAAAGACGATCTTTCGTCAATCCCGCGCACAACATTTCCCTTAGTTTATCGGGTACACTCATCATATAGACTCCTAATGGTGACCTCACATCCTCTCCACCATACTAGGTACACCATCTACCTTCCATTCCCACCTAATGGCCTTCAATTTACCCAAGTTTTACAGTTTTACTATACGCATACCAAATGAGCTATATGGGTTGCATGAGAGCAGGTACTCCAAATAATCATCCACATGACTTAAGATTATTACTGGAAGTCTATCATGATATTTTAAGACAAAATCCAGAGGATCATATTTTCCTTACTTATTTGGCATTTACTATAATTTCTCCAAAACCGGCCAAGTATGAAATAGAACATGTAACATCCCAATCCTGGAGGAGCAGATATTGTTGTTGCTGATTAAAATTCTCGGCTAGCAGCTTCCGTTCGACGAATTCGTCGAATTCGTCGAACGCAAGCTGCTCCCGTTCATCGCTCGACGAACGGGGAGCGCTCCCGTTCGACGAATGTCGAACGGGGAGCGTTCAGCAAAAAGGGCTCCCGTTCGTCGTTCGACGAACGGGGAGCTGCTCCCGTTCGACGAACGTCGAACGGGGAGCGCTCAGCTAAGGAGAGGCTCCCGTTCGTCGTTCGACGAACGGGGAGCTGCTCCCGTTTGACGAACGTCGAACGGGGAGCGCTCAGCTAAGGAGAGGCTCCCGTTCGTCGTTCGACGAACGGGGAGCTGCTCCCGTTCGACGAACGTCGAACGGGGAGCGCTCAGCTAAGGAGAAGCTCCCATTCGTCGTTCGACGAACGGGGAGCTGCTCCCGTTCGACGAACGTCGAACGGGGAGCGCTCAGCTAAGGAGCAGCTCCCGTTCGTCGTTCGACGAACGGGGAGCTGCTCCCGTTCGACGAACGTCGAACGGGAAGGCTTATCATTCCCGAGAGAAAAAGAAAAGAGCCTGGCTGCTCTTTGTTTATTTTATCTTTGGGGAGCCAGTGGAATAGAGTCCAATAAGGAGATGACACTTATGTTTGGAGTCCCAAGGCCTATTAATGCAAACCAAAAAGAAAGGGGTCGAGCCATCTCATTTTCTCTTCTTCTTCTTCATCGTCTTCTTCCAGAACTCCATCTTCCTCTCTCTTTCTCATTCTCTGTCTCCACCTCTCCCCCCACCCCACTTAGGGTTTTGGCCAAGAAAATTCGTGGAGAAGCTCGTGCGTCCGTTGGAAGAAGAGCTAGCTTGGAAAGAGTTGAGTTCGTCCAAGCGCCGTCATGCCGCCGCGATCGTCGGCCCGGATTCAGGTGACTTCCGACCCCTCTCCCTTGGTGCTAGTATCTTAGACCCCCTAGGCGAGATATCGAACTCAATTGAGTCGATTTGGGAGCGAAATGAAGTTCTGTAGGTTGATGCCGCGTTAGGGTTTTCGCCGTAGGGCGTCGTTCGCCGCGAAAATGCCCCCAATCGACTCCCCGCTTCAATACGAACGTGGGATGTTGGTTTCGTGAGACGTGGTGGCCTTGTGAGGGAGCATGGGAGGAGAGAAGGTGTTTTGCCCTAAATTCCATTTGGGAAGACGATGAATAATTCCCTGTAAATGGGATTTCATTTATTTATATATATATGTGTTCAACAAGGATGAAGAAGGTGGCCTTGCCTTGTATATATATATAGTTCCTGTTATGGATTTCAAATTATATGTACACATATATATATGTCATTAAAGGTTTGAGAATTGAGAATAGTTTTCCTGTTATAGGAATGGTTAATCATAACTTGCATAAGATGATAAATGATCCTCTGTATAGGATTGTTAATTAATTATGACCAATGGTGGGAGTCCAGTAGCTTGGCTTGAATAGATTCCATAGTTAAATAATATGTTATGCCCTCATGTGCGCAAGTAGTCCACAGTCCTATGAGTTGGTTTAATAATGTCCATGTTATACGCACACCACTGCACATGAGTAATCAACTCGGAACGGGCGGCACTGTTAACTTAGTGCGGGTCACAAGTTATAGTTATAGCCGGTGGTAAAAAGGAAAGGACCCAGTTGTTGGGGGCCTTGGATGCTAATTAGCATCGATTGTTGTCGCGCGAGGCGGAAGGTGGTAAGGCTCATGGAGCGAGTCCTTGGTGCTCGATAGCACGCATGGTGTGTTCAAACTACGTAGGTAAACATAATTGCGCATGGAGTATAGATCCTCGTGGGAGGATAAGTTGTGGCGGGTCTACGGGCTCGCTAGCCGTGACACCGACAGAAGCCGGCAGTTAAACTCAGACCGGTTGGGTTGGAATGTCTTGGTGTCCATCTACCCAATAGATCCCCTCCGCGTCTTGAAGACCCCGCATGTATGCGGGTAGTACGCAGGGACTCCGCAATGAGCAAGAGCGTCGAGGCGTACATAGGCCTAGGACCGGTAGTTTTCATACCCTCCTAGTAGTGGCGAAGCCCGTGCCACTGCCACCGTCTGGCCACGACGGGGGGCGCCTGAGTGGTTAGCTACCCTCGAAAAGTGGGAATTAAATGTCTATGTCGACATAGCAATCGTGCATGAGTCAGTCCTCATATCATAATCATTGCATTGCACCGCATTCATATCACAATCATTGCATTGCACCGCATTGGAACCTCATCATATAAACTTGTATGGGCATCCTTATATGATGAGTTACCTTTATACGCAGACCCTTGACTTATAAGCTTGTATGGGCATCCTTATAAGTTAAGTTCAATTCAGTTCTCTAATATTCTGCTTATGTCTGTGCTACTTATACTTGCAAATATATATAACCACTGCTACTTTTATGCTTACGAACATATTAGATAGTGCTATGGAAAGTGCGTGGGCACTTAAACAACCGACACATATGAACAACTATTACCTGTCACCTGCTTGTTTATTATTGCTAATATTGCAGCTCCTTTTCTTCCTTTCCGCCCGGTGCCTTGGAGTCGTCGGGGGAGCGGATGTGAAGCCACTTAGTCTTTATGACTAACGGTTGCTACGTCCCCTTTTTAGGAGCGCATCCTAGCGCGGCAGCGCAACCTGGAGCAGCAGCGCACGGCGCTGGGGACGGATAGTCCGGCCGGGACGACAGGGCAGGATACTACGATACCATCGCAGCCGTCAGTGACAGATGTGAGCGAGTTTTGTTGTAGCCCTTGGGGCCTTTCCTTTTGTTACTCTGATATTATACACTCGTTTGGTGTGTATTTGGACTGTACTTATGCGGATATATATATATCTGGTGGCTTCTTGTTGTATTTTAGATGATGGGTTGGCATTGATGATATTTGTTAGCCGGCAGGATAGGCGTCTTGTGGAGGAGGCTAGCCCGTGAGCTGGCGCTTCGGCAAGGCGGCTGTCCTGGGCATAAGACTTCCCTCGGCCGTGTTTTGTGTTCCGGAGGGGGGGGGGGGGGGGGGGGGGTCTTACAAATGGTATCAGCTTGCAACGATCCTGAGATCAAGAAGTCCACTTCCGCATGGTGCACCCCTCTCACCTCTTCAGTTTGAGGACAAATTGAATGAGCGGAAGCAGTGGTGTGCCTATGTGTAATTCGCATTAAGTATGTCTATTATCTTCCTTCGAACAGCCAACCTAACCCAAACATCTACCTTGCATGTAGATTCCGGTACATTCAGAACCGGCGACGGCCACTCCCGTGCCTCCAGTACCTACTCCTTTTCAACAATCAGAGCTAGGCCAGACTCTGACGGCAATCCTGGATGCCTTCAGGTCTCAGCAGATGCCGGTGCAGCCGCAGGCCCCAAGCTCCAATTGGTTGAGCACCTTCCGTGCTCTCTCCCCTCCCACCTACCATGGGACGGAGTCCGCAGTTCAGACGGAGGAGTGGCTGGATACAGTGCAGGAGTTACTGGCAGGGATCCGTTGCCCGAGCAACATGGCAGTCACATTGGCAGTCACGGCCTTGGATCTACATGCGAAGAGGTGGTGGAAGTCCTTGATGGGCTCCACCTTCGAAGGACGCAACCACCTGGACATAAGCTGGGACGAGTTTGCGGATGCGTTCCTGGAGCACTTTGTCTCTTCTACGGCCAGGGACGAGCTTGAGGAGAGATTTCTGCAGCTGAAGCAGGGGTCGAGATCGATGGTCGAGTACCAACGGGAATTTCAGCACTTAGCCAGATTCGCAGACTCTTATGATTTAGATGATCGCGGGTACGCGAAGCGGTTCTACAAGGGCCTGCGAGATCCTCTGAGGCAGGCTCTCCTCTTCGTCGCCGATTCGAGCCTCGCGCAGATTATAGAGATGGCACAGAAGTTGGAGGCGGATCACTTGGGGGTCCAGGCCAGGAATAAGAGGCCCGCAGAGGAAGTGATGGAGGCGGGGCCCAGCTTCAGGAGGAGGCAGAACACCAGGGGCAGAGACAGAGGCCAGCGGAGAGATGGCGGGCGTCCTCGCCCAAACTTCAGGTTGGAGCAGCCAGCGCGACCGCTACCATTGCCCCCACCACATCAGGGTCAGGCGCTTCAGCCGCCGAGAGAGCACTTTCGAGTGGTGTGTTATCATTGCAACCAGCCCGGCCACATTCGGAGATACTGCCCGCAGCTGCAAGGAAACGCTCCGAATCGCCCCATGGCTCCTCCGGCAGCGCAGCGAGGAAGAGGCCGAGGTCGAGGCCAAGGTCAGCAGGGTAGGAACCCCAGACCTGCTCGGGAGCAGGTATACGCTTTGGATCTAGCTCAGGAGCGAGACCCGCAGGAGGTCATCACAGGTAATTATGTTTGTATTTTCCTCGTTTCATAACTAAGGTGCTTAAGTTCGCATGATTTTAACCCCAGGTACCGTGCTCGTTTGCGGTAAACCCGCTCTTACTCTTTTTGACACGGGTGCCACTCATTCGTTCGTATCAGAAGAATTTGTGAATGAACTGGATGCAGTACAGTGCTTCAGGGGAGCCCTCAGGAGGGTGCGCCTTCCGGATGGCTCGGAGATACGATCTACCTCCAGGTGCAGCTTGGTAATATCCATCGGTGGGAAGCAATTTGAGACACCGGCAACAGTGTTGCGGATGCCCGACCTTGATCTAATATTGGGCATGACGTGGTTGCACTGGAATCACGCGAAGATCGACTGTGTGGCGAAGCGGATTACGCTGAGGCATGATGACTCAGAGGTGGTAATTCAAGGTATAAGACCCGTATCACGAAACTTGTTGTCTTCTATACAGGTTGTGAAGGCTCACGAGCAAGGCGATGAGGTGTTCGTGATCTGTTTTGAGATGAAGGAGATAGGGCCTGAATTGAAGGATGTACCGGTAGTCCGGGATTTTCCGGATGTTTTCCCCGAAAAACTACCCGGATTACCCCCACCTAGGGAGGTAGACTTCCAAATTAAGCTGGTACCGGGAGCTAAGCCTGTTTCACAGGCCCCGTACAGAATGGCGCCCAAGGAGCTAGCAGAGTTCCGTGTACAACTGCAAGAATTGGTGGACTCAGGGTTCGTTCGTCCTAGCTTGTCACCCTGGGGAGCCCCGGTTCTGTTCGTGAAGAAGAAGGACGGTTCGCTCCGCTTGTGCATAGATTATCGGGAGCTCAACCGACTGACGGTCCGGAACACTTATCCTCTGCCGCGAATCGACGAACTCTTTGATCAGTTGGAAGGAGCACAATGGTTCTCCAAGCTCGACTTGCGCTCTGGCTATTATCAGTTGAGGATTCAGGAGGAGGATATCCAGAAGACTGCTTTCAGCTCGAGGTACGGGTTGTATGAATTTACGGTTATGCCCTTTGGGCTCACTAATGCGCCCTCTGCGTTCATGAGCCTGATGAACAGGGTGTTTGCGCCTTATTTGGACGACTTCGTGATCGTATTCATCGACGACATCTTGGTTTATTCGAAGTCATTACTGGACCATTGGAAGCATCTAGAGCTGGTGTTGGAAAAACTGAGGGAGCATCAGTTGTTCGCAAAATTTGGCAAGTGCGAGTTCTGGCTCCGCAAGGTGGCTTTCTTGGGTCATGTTATCAGCGGTGCGGGATTGGCCGTAGATCCTGCTAAGGTTCGTGTTGTGGCAGCCGTTGAAGTCAGTCGCAGATGTGCGCAGCTTTTTGGGGCTTGCCGGGTACTACCGCAAATTTGTCGAGGGGTTCTCGAAGATCGCTCTCCCACTCACTAAGTTGACCAGAAAGGATGTGCCGTTTGTGTGGTCGCCTGAGTGTGAGGCCGCATTTCAGGAGCTGAAGGATCGCCTCACCTCAGCCCCGGTCCTTACTCTTCCGTCTGGTAGAGAAGGATTTCAAATTTACACGAATGCGTCCTTGCAGGGGATGGGTGCCGTACTGATGCAGTACGACCACGTGATTGCTTATGCGTCGATGCAGCTTAAGAAGCACGAGGTAAACTATCCGGTGCATGATCTGGAGCTGGGTGCAGTGATATTTGCTTTGAAGATTTGGAGACACTATTTATATGGGGTCCACTGCGAGATATTCACCGACCACAAGAATTTGAAGTACATACACACCCAGAAGGATCTGAATTTGAGGCAGCGGCGGTGGATCGAGTTCCTGTGTGACTATGATTACACGCTAAACTATCACCCAGGGAAGGCAAATTCGGTGGCCGATGCTTTGAGCAGGAGGACATCCAGTCCGGAGTCACGGCTGCTGGCCATGGAGTTGGTAAGGATGCTCGAGGAAATGCAGATCACGCTCGTGTCTAGAGCCGATCCAGAGGTTTTCGCCGAGTACCTGTCCGCGATGAGCATAGTTTGTGATATCCGAGATCGCATTCGAGCAGAGCAGAGGAAAGATGTTGCCCTGGAACCTATTCTTCGAGCAGTGGAGGCTGGTTCTGCGGAGGAATACACCATGCAAGAGGATCTGGTTCACTTCCGTGGCAGGTTATACATACCCGCAGGTGGAGGAATTCGAGAGGACATTATGAAGGAAGCTCACTGCACAAAATACTCGGTGCACCCCGGGATTGTCAAGATGTACACTGATCTGCGATGGACGATGTTTTGGACTGGGATGAAGAAGGATGTCACTTATTTCGTCACTCACTGCGAGGCGTGCCAGAAGGTAAAGGCAGAGTGTAGGAGTCCGGCGGGGTTGCTGCAGCCGTTGTCCATTCCCGAGTGGAAGTTTGAAGACATATCCATGGATTTCGTTCACGGGCTGCCTCGTTCCCGCTCCGGGAGTGACTCTGTTTGGGTGATCGTGGACCGTCTGACGAAGGTCGCAAGGTTTATACCGATGAGGAAGGATGCGCATGTTGATGTGTTGGTAAGACTCTTCATCGAGCAGTTTGTTCGCTATCATGGAGTGCCCAAAACGATCGTTTCGGACCGTGACGGTCGCTTTGCCTCCAGGGAGTGGAAAGCGGTGCAAGCTTATTTGGGTTCCCGTCTGACCTTTAGCACGGCCTTCCACCCTCAGACGGATGGTCAGTCAGAGCGGACGATCAGGACCCTTGAAGATTTGTTGCGCCTTTGTGTCTTAGATCGAGGAGAGCCATGGGAGAGACTCCTGCCCTTGGTGGAGTTCTCGTATATTAACAGCCACCAGGCGAGCATTGGCATGGCTCCTTATGCGGCATTGTATGGAAGAAGGTGTAGGACACCTTTGTCTTGGGTCCAAGATGAGGACCCGAAGGCGCTAGGGGTGAAATTCATCGATGATACCGATGAGATGGTCAGACTGATACGAGACCGTATGCTTGAAGCGCAGAGCCGGCAGGAAAAATACTATGACAAAAAGCACAGGGCCGTGGAGTTCCATGTGGGGGACAAAGTGTTCTTGAAGATCAGGCCGATGCACGGTGTGTCTCGGGTTCGGGGAAGGAAAAAGCTCAGCCCTCGTTATATGGGGCCTTATACCATCCTGGAGCGGATTGGACCCTTAGCTTATCGATTGATGTTACCGCCAGAATTGGAGAATTTACACGACGTCTTCCATGTGTCCTCTCTTCGGAGGGCCTTGCTTCGCCCTGATCAGCATGTGATAGCTACGCCTGGTCCTGTGGAGACCGACAGGTCTGTCCGGCTGGAGCCTTTGCGGATAGTAGACACCGAGACCAGAGTGCTGCGGAGGAAGAGTGTTCCGTTGGTGAAAGTGTTGTGGTCCAACCATGGACGGGAGGAATACACTTGGGAGCCGATGGACCTTATGCGGCAGCATTACCCGGGATTGTTTTCCCCAGGTATGGCCTAAACTTGTTTGCCATACCTTGATTTAATACCATAGCCTAAACTCAGTATCGTATGAATATGCGCTAAACCCAAGTAGAAGCCTTGTAGGCTTATCCATCCCCTTCTTGGTTTTGCTATGCCCTACAGGTTTGGGATTAAACATATCTATACACATATAGGAAAAAGTTATTAGTTGTAAGTTGTAACTGTTAAATTTCTTCTGTAGTTATGATGGGTTTGGAGCATGCACATGTGTACATATACACATATATACGTGAAATTTTGTTACCTGGTCTCTCTTTTTTTAATTGATTTTCAAAATGGTATTGTGTGTTGAGGTTATGCTCCAGGAAAGGATTTGGGTTTTCTTTTCTTGCTTGTTAACTTTACTGATGGGGCTATTTTGAGGTTATGCCCCAGGAAAAGTTTTGGTTTATAAACTAGGAAATCTATGGTTATTAGTAACCCCATTATAGTGCTGTTTGGGGGTTTGCACTCCAGGAAAGTTGGTCTAGCACTTTATTTTGTGTTCACAATAGACCTGTTGCTATGGTCTATGGGTGGTTCTCTACTGTGCTGCTGCTATGGTTTATGTGACCCTCGTGACCCCAACCTAAATTTCGGGGGCGAAATTATTTTTTTCGTTTATAGGATTTGTAACATCCCAATCCTGGAGGAGCAGATATTGTTGTTGCTGATTAAAATTCTCGGCTAGCAGCTTCCGTTCGACGAATTCGTCGAACGCAAGCTGCTCCCGTTCGTCGCTCGACGAACGGGGAGCGCTCCCGTTCGACGAATGTCGAACGGGGAGCGTTCAGCAAAAAGGGCTCCCGTTCGTCGTTCGACGAACGGGGAGCTGCTCCCATTCGACGAACGTCGAACGGGGAGCGCTCAGCTAATGAGAGGCTCCCGTTCGTCGTTCGACGAACGGGGAGCTGCTCCTGTTCGACGAACGTCAAACGGGGAGCGCTCAGCTAAGGAGAGGCTCCCGTTCGTCGTTCGACGAACGGGGAGCTGCTCCCGTTCGACGAACGTCGAACGGGGAGCGCTCAGCTAAGGAGAAGCTCCCAATCGTCGTTCGACGAACGGGGAGCTGCTCCCGTTCGACGAACGTCGAACGGGGAGCGCTCAGCTAAGGAGCAGCTCCCGTTCGTCGTTCGACGAACGGGGAGCTGCTCCCGTTCGACGAACGTCGAACGGGAAGGCTTATCATTCCCGAGAGAAAAAGAAAAGAGCCTGGCTGCTCTTTGTTTATTTTATCTTTGGGGAGCCAGTGGAATAGAGTCCAATAAGGAGATGACACTTATGTTTGGAGTCCCAAGGCCTATTAATGCAAACCAAAAAGAAAGGGGCCGAGCCATCTCATTTTCTCTTCTTCTTCTTCTTCATCGTCTTCTTCCAGAACTCCATCTTCCTCTCTCTTTCTCATTCTCTGTCTCCACCTCTCCCCCCACCCCACTTAGGGTTTTGGCCAAGAAAATTCGTGGAGAAGCTCATGCGTCCGTTGGAAGAAGAGCTAGCTTGGAAAGAGTTGAGTTCGTCCAAGCGCCGTCATGCCGCCGTGATCGTCGGCCCAGATTCAGGTGACTTCCGACCCCTCTCCCTTGGTGCTAGTATCTTAGACCCCCTAGGCGAGATATCGAACTCAATTGAGTCGATTTGGGAGCGAAATGAAGTTCTGTAGGTTGATGCCGCGTTAGGGTTTTCGCCGTAGGGCGTCGTTCGCCGCGAAAATGCCCCCAATCGACTCCCCGCTTCAATACGAACGTGGGACGTTGGTTTCGTGAGACGTGGTGGCCTTGTGAGGGAGCATGGGAGGAGAGAAGGTGTTTTGCCCTAAATTCCATTTGGGAAGACGATGAATAATTCCCTGTAAATGGGATTTCATTTATTTATATATATATATATGTGTTCAACAAGGATGAAGAAGGTGGCCTTGCCTTGTATATATATATATAGTTCCTGTTATGGATTTCAAATTATATGTACACATATATATATATGTCATTAAAGGTTTGAGAATTGAGAATAGTTTTCCTGTTATAGGAATGGTTAATCATAACTTGCATAAGATGATAAATGATCCTCTGTATAGGATTGTTAATTAATTATGACCAATGGTGGGAGTCCAGTATCTTGGCTTGAATAGATTCCATAGTTAAATAATATGTTATGCCCTCATGTGCGCAAGTAGTCCACAGTCCTATGAGTTGGTTTAATAATGTCCATGTTATACGCACACCACTGCACACGAGTAATCAACTCGGAACGGGCGGCACGGTTAACTTAGTGCGGGTCACAAGTTATAGTTATAGCCGGTGGTAAAAAGGAAAGGACCCAGTTGTTGGGGGCCTTGGATGCTAATTAGCATCGATTGTTGCAGCACGAGGCGGAAGGTGGTAAGGCTCATGGAGCGAGTCCTTTGTGCTCGATAGCACGCATGGTGTGTTCAAACTACGTAGGTAAACATAATTGCGCATGGAGTATAGATCCTCGTGGGAGGATAAGTTGTGGCGGGTCTACGGGCTCGCTAGTCGTGACACTGACAGAAGCCGGCAGTTAGACTCAGACCGGTTGGGTTGGAATGTCTTGGTGTCCATCTACCCAATAGATCCCCTCCGCGTCTTGAAGACCCCGCATGTATGCGGGTAGTACGCAGGGACTCCGCAATGAGCAAGAGCGTCGAGGCGTACATAGGCCTAGGACCGGTAGTGTTCATACCCTCCTAGTAGTGGCGAAGCCCGTGCCACTGCCACCGTCTGGCCACGACGGGGGGCGCCTGAGTGGTTAGCTACCCTCGAAAAGTGGGAATTAAATGTCTATGTCGACATAGCAATCGTGCATGAGTCAGTCCTCATATCATAATCATTGCATTGCACCGCATTCATATCATAATCATTGCATTGCACCGCATTGGAACCGCATCATATAAACTTGTATGGGCATCCTTATATGATGAGTTACCTTTATACGCAGACCCTTGACTTATAAGCTTGTATGGGCATCCTTATAAGTTAAGTTCAATTCAGTTCTCTAATATTCTGCTTATGTCTGTGCTACTTATACTTGCAAATATATATAACCACTGCTACTTTTATGCTTACGAACATATTAGATAGTGCTATGGAAAGTGCGTGGGCACTTAAACAACCGACACATATGAACAACTATTACCTGTCACCTGCTTGTTTATTATTGCTAATATTGCAGCTCCTTTTCTTCCTTTCCGCCCGGTGCCTTGGAGTCGCCGGGGGAGCGGATGTGAAGCCACTTAGTCTTTATGACTAACGGTTGCTACGTCCCCTTTTTAGGAGCGCATCCTGGCGCGGCAGCGCAACCTGGAGCAGCAGCGCACGGCGCTGGGGACGGATAGTCCGGCCGGGACGACAGGGCAGGATACTACGATACCATCGCAGCCGTCAATGACAGATGTGAGCGAGTTTTGTTGTAGCCCTTGGGGCCTTTCCTTTTGTTACTCTGATATTATACACTCGTTTGGTGTGTATTTGGACTGTACTTATGCGGATATATATATATCTGGTGGCTTCTTGTTGTATTTTAGATGACGGGTTGGCATTGATGATATTTGTTAGCCAGCAGGATAGGCGTCTTGTGGAGGAGGCTAGCCCGTGAGCTAGCGCTTCGGCAAGGCGGCTGTCCTGGGCATAAGACTTCCCTCGGCCGTATTTTGTGTTCCGTAGGGGGGGGGGGGGTCTTACAGAACATGAAGTGTAAGATCTTCTTATGATATAGCCTCCACAAGCTTATGAAAAATCTATGATATCAAAATAACAACAAATACAAATAACATAATTTTACAGTAAAGTATTGACCTTTAATTATAATATTGAATAATTATCCAAAATTGGAGGCTAATGAAGGAACCACCAAAAATACTTATCCAAAAATTATGGTAAAATTTCCAGACCTCTATAATGATCAGAAGAGTTTACTGACTGATTCTTATAATTTTTCAAAACAATTTAGTCACATAAATAAATATTTCAAGAAAATCCAAACTATGACACATTGTGAAGTAACCTACTGATAAATACTTCCAAAAATCATACAAAATTCACAGAGATTTCTAGTGCCCTAAAATGTTCTATTACCAGGTTTCACAATTTTCCAGAGAATATTTTGCCCTAAATTAATTTTCATACAACTAGGGTAAACATTGGGTGTTGTGAATGAAGTACAATATATAATACTTCAAAATTCTTAGTAAAATTATCAGAGGATGATATCATCAATTTAAACTTACTGTCAAAGTCTCATAAACATCCTAGGACATATGAGCATGTAATTCCTTCTAGTAAGAGAGTGACCTAAATGACTCTTAGCCAATTCAGAGAGACTAAATGTCTCTAAAAATTCCAAACAAATTACCTAGGGCTCAATACCACCCTATGAACCTCTCTACCAAATTTCAAGTCAATCCAAGGAAATATGACTCTATGTCCTTTAATGAGTTCAATATAAAATCCCAAAGTTTGAACTAGGGTCCTAGGGCACATCCACCCCAAATAACCCCAAAACATTGGTGAAGGTGTTTTATGTGATATTAAGTCAGTGGCCAAGATTTCATCACCTTTGGATGAGGATTGACCATTTAAACCAAAGATGTGCATTTTTGACCTATTGACGCATAATTTGACCAATCTTGGGCTAATTAATTACCCAATCAAATCAATCCCAAATGGGATGAAATTTTTACCAGTCATATCATGACCCTAAGGACCACCCACCAAAATTTGGAAGGGTTTGGAGGTCAATAGACCCTATAATTAATTAATACATGGATTATTAATTTTTTGTAAAAATCTTAGAAAAATGTTCTCCAAAAATTCTCATTTTTGGATATGTTAAGGGTGTGGGTATAAACAGCCTATATTTAAATTTTCAAGTCATTTGGATGAATAGATTGATGGGGGCACACAGATCAAGCTCTGGTCAACCCTTTGTACATGTACTATTTTGAGTGCTGAGGTCAGCCTAGTGATCCAAATTGTGTGAAACAAATATAAAATAAAGCAGACCCAAAGGGCTACAAGTTTGGTGTTGAACATTTTAATAGGTCACTTTGACCAAAATATGACTATAGTTGACTTAGGTCAAATTGGCCAAATTGGTGGCCCCATGATGAGGCTTTTTGGTCCATTGGGTCCCTAATATCCTCATAAGGGTATGGGCAAGGTAAATTTGGCATGGTGGAGGCCAATTGACCCTAATCAGGCTACTTTGACCAATTTAGGGTTAGACTTGACTTTGGTCAAATTGGCCTCTTTGGTTGACCCCAATGGGTCCTTGGTGCTCCAAGGGACCCCTAATGGGTTAGGGATGCTATGGTGGGGTCAAAGGGTCAAGGTGAGGCCCTAAAGTCCATCCCTAGACTTGGTATCTGGAAATTGCTATTTGCAGACCATTGTGGTTTTCCTCCTTCTTGCCTAAGCTCTCATGGTCTTTTGTGTTTCCTAAGATTTTGTCATGACCTAGTCATGACAAAACCAACTTAGGGGTCTAGTTGTTTGGGGGATGTTACACCAAGTACCTCTCATCACCCCTCAAGTGTCCATGCATTTCATCACGATAATAATAGATTTCCATACCATGAGAGTAGCTGGTTCATATAAAGGACAACAATTTTTTATCCTTATTGATATAGGAAGCACCCACAACTTCTTTGATGAGACAACAACCAACACCCTACAATGTATCACTACCACAATTCCAACATTTAAAGTAGCAGTGGCAGATGGGAAGAAACTGGTAAGTACTCAAATGTGTCTAAACTTTAAGTGGAATTTGCATGGCATTCCCTTTCAAACAGACATGTTAATATTACCTTTATGTGGCTGTGATGTGGTGTTGGGAGTGCAATGGTTAGCGACCTTGGGAACCATCGAGTGGGACTTTCTCAATCTATTTATGAAATTCAAGTGGGAGAACAAATCAGTCACCCTGCAAGGCAGTAAGAATGTTGGAAATATCCTCATTAACAAGAGAAAAATGAGCAAGTTGATTCAAAAACTAGCACAATGCACAATGCTCAGTGCTTGTTGGGTACAATCTCAAGAGGAATCATCCAACAACAATCATACTACAGCCGTCCTACCTGACAGTGAACAACAACACAAACATGAGTTGCAACTTCTCTTGGATAAGTACCAAACAATTTTCAATGAACTTGCGGGGCTACCCCCCCCCCCCCCCCCCCCCCCCCCCCCATAGAAGTCATGATCATCGTATTTTGCTGAAAGAACCTGCATTATATAAAAATTCAAGACCATATATCTATCCTTATCTACAGAAAACTAAAATAGAGCATCTCATCAAGGAAATGTTGGGGGCAGGGATCATACGACCAAGCAAAAGTTTCTTTTCATCCCCAATCGTTCTAGTAAAGAAAAGGATGGGTCTTTGAGAATGTGCATTGATTACAAGAAGCTCAACAACAATACCATTAAGGATAACTTCCCAATTCCTATCATTGAAGAGCTATTGGATGAACTTCATGGATCCACCATATACACTAAATTGGATCTAAGGGCTGGTTACCATCAAGTAAGGATGGCCCCACAAGACATTGAAAAGACAGCTTTTAAATCACATGAAGGCCACTGTGAATTCCTTGTCATGCCTTTTGGCTTGACAAATGCTCCTTCTACCTTCCAAAGCCTAATGAACCAGGTTCTTCATCAACATTTACGTAAATTTATTCTTGTGTTTTTTGTTGACATCTTAATTTATAGTAAAACTTGGGATGATCATCTCAAGCATTTAGCCCAAACTCTTCAAATATTATTGCAAGAGAAACTCTATGTCATTAAAAGTAAATGTCAATTTGGGGTTCCCCAAATTGATTATTTGGGTCACATTATATCAGCGCAAGGAGTAGCAGCCGACCCACTCAAACTGGAAGACGTGTTATCTTGGCCTACACCATTTACTCAAAAGCAGTTAAGGGGATTCTTGGGGCTGACTGGCTATTAATGAAGATTAATTAAAGGGTATGGTTTCATTGCACGACCACTAACAAACTTACTCAAGAAACAACAATTCTTTTGGAATGAGGAGGCTGAGAAAGCCTTCAAGGAGCTTAAAATGGTTGTTACTTCCCCTCCAGTCCTGGCTTTACCCAATTTTCAAAAGCATTTTGTGCTAGAAATGGATGCCTTTAACCAAGGAGTAAGGGCAGTTTTGCTACAAGAAGGTCACCCAATTTTCTTTTTCAGTAAAAGCTTGGGGAAGAAATACAGGGCATTATCAGTTTACGAACAGGAACTTCTAGCAATTATTATGGTTGTCCAGAAGTGGAGGCACTACTTAATTGGGGCTCTTTTCATAATCCATACTGATCACCAAAGTATCAAATCTCTGATGGATCAACACCTCACTACTCCATTACAGCAAAAATTTATGGCCAAGCTTTTGGGCTATGATTATTCTATCAAGTATAAGAAAGGAGTTGAGAATGTGACAGTCAATGCTTTGTCAAGGAAAAGGGAAAAAGGAAGCGGGGAATTGAACATCATAGTCATTGGACATTCTGAATTGGACAAACTGCAGCAAGCCCAACTGGAAGATGATAAAATCCAGTCCCTCATCCAACTAAAATTGAACAATCCCCCAGAAAAGCCACATTTCTAGGTAGTGAATGGTTGGTTAAGGAGGACAACATGGGTAGTAGTAGGGAGAAGTGAAGAGCTAAAAAACTTTTATGCCATATATACCATGACTCAAGTATTGGGGGTCATTCTAGAATTCATGTGACTTTGCAGTGGATGAGGCCCATCATTTATTGGAAAGTTATGAAGGAATATGTATATCAATATATACAAAGATACTCCATATGCCAACAATGCAAACCTCCAAATGATAGGCCACTGGGCTTATTACATCCACTTCCCATACCTCAAGAAATTTGGAGAGATTTATCTATGGATATTATAGAAGGACTTCCATTATCCAACAACTATGAAGTCATTATGGTGGTGGTGGATCAGTTAAGTAAGTAAGCACATTTTATCCACCTCAAACACCCATACTCAGCTGCTATCATAGCCCAACTATTTATGAACAATGTGTTCAAACTACATGGCATGCCCCAATCAATAGTCTCAGATAGGGATGTGGTCTTTGCAAGTGAATTTTGGTAGGAATTATTTAAACTATTACGAGTCAACATCAACACCTCCACCGCGTACCACCCCCAATATGATGGGCAAACGGAAGTAGTCAACAAGTGTTTGGAAAACTACCTAAGATGTGTTGCCTTTAACAAACTAAAATCATGGAGTGAGTGGCTACTATTAGCTGAATACTGGTACAACACATATTTCCACAGTGCCAAACAAATGACACCATATGAAGTAGTTTATGGCCAACCTCCACCCCTACACTTTCCTTATTTAGCAGGCTCCGCAGAAAATAAAGCAGTCAGATGCACTCTCCTAGATCGAGAGAAAACAATCAATCTTCTAAAATAGCATTTGCAACGGGCTCAGAACAAAATGAAGCACATGGCAGACAAGAAGAGAAAGGAGAAGGAGTTTAAAGAAGGAGAGTGGGTTTACATTCGACTATAACCTTATAAGCAGTCCAACATTCGCTTGGCAGATCACAGCAAACTATCACCACAATTTTTTGGGCCCTTTCAGATAGTTAAAAAACTGAGCCCCGTAGCTTATCGGTTGCAATTACCCCTTCTGCTCATATCCAAACAACATTCCATATTTCCCAATTGAAGCAACACATAGGAGCAACCCCATCATCATCAACAATTCCTGAATTTCTCAAAACCGAAGGAGCTATCTTAAAAATGTCGGAGAAAATCCTCGACATCCGGCTCCTACCAAGGAGGGGACTTCCAGTAGCTCAAGTCCATATAAAATGGTCCAATGCGGCAACTGAAGATGCGACGTGGGAAGATTACCTTACCATGAAGGCAGCTTACCCAGGCTTTGATCCTTGAGGACAAGGTTCATTTGAAGCAAGGAGTATTGTTGCAACTACTAAATTATGTTTTCCATTAAAATTGTAACGTACCTGTATGTCGTTTTTGAATTTGAACTTACGTATGATGGGCAGTGGTTGTCTAGAAGGAGGGAACAGTTACTCCATCGTTGCAACTGCCTGTGTTGCGTATTTAGGCCTAAATCAAGGCTGACTGTGTGCGTGTGTGGATTTTATGTGAACTTTGATCATCTTTGTCATCCCCTTTCCCTTCATCCTGATAGTGAGTGGTACACCATTTACTGAATTTCTTTATCTTTTACCTGCATTCTTAATTAGAAGTGTATCAAGTCCTTTTATGCACAGCTCCTGTAGAAGGAGAACCACTGAAGTTGTTTGCGCGGCAAATTGTTTAGGATTTAGGGTTTTATTGTAGTTGACGACCTTGCAAATTTAAGATAATTTTCATGAATCTATAACTTTTAGTTTCATATTATTAATCTATTTTCAGTCGTTTATTATATTCTACAGTTTGATTTTTTTTCTAGCGATTTTACATTTGAACTTCGTGAGTTATTAGGGGTGTTTCATCTTGGTATTTGCACTTGTTTTAATAGTTGCATTTATTTTCATATTCACCGTAGTATTTGTACTTGTTCATATAGGTGCAATTTTACAGTTATATATGGTTTAGTTTTTACAGTTGTATCAGTCTATTTATTGTCTAATTTTTACAGTCGTAGAAATTATGATGTATTGTTTTTGTTAATAAAGGTGGCTTCTTTTTTCTCAGATGCCAGAGAGTAAATATTTGAGCATCAGATGTGCAGTGATCAGCTTCGAAGCGAATGTTTGGCCTATGTTGGATGTTCTATTGGAGGAGTCGAAGGCAGCTCTTCAAGATGCTAGAGTGATGTCATTGTTTGGCATGCCCTATTGGGAATATTTCTTTATATACTCCTAAAATAATATATACTTTTCCGTTTTGAAAAACTTCTATAAAGTAATTACATCTAGAAAAAAAATCAAAATTGCAAAATAATATATAGAATCGAGTCTGGGTAAGGCGTATGATCACTGCTCTAAAGAAGTTGCACCATCCTTCGACGTAGTTTTCAACCGATGTGAACTCCTCCAAGGTACAACACCCGACTAGATCTCAAAAACTCTGATGTGCGCACACCGAAGTAGCATAGTGCACCCGAACTGCTACTTGATGAAGCAAATGTCGAGAAAGCAAAAATAAAATCGCAAGAGCAAGATCGTGCAAGAAAACTGAGAGAGCATGAAGAAGTCATGAAACGATTCGGGAAAACCTCCTATATCGGAGTCGCGTACAAACTGCAAGTAATAATCATATATTAGTTTGAAATTGTTATATTAAATAAGGTTTGTTGTAAATAAAAATGAATATTTCCAAACATAAAATTAATGGGATTTGACGCGTAAAGAAACTGTGTAAAACATGCACGCGTTGCTACCAGGAGAAATCGACGCAAGTCGATTACCATTCGACGTAAGTTGATTTCTTCTCAAAGTGCAAAAAGGACAAAATCGCGCATGCGGGAAAAGATAATCCGACGCATGATGGGAAGAGGAGAATTCGACTTACGTCGAATTATAGTGCTTCTAGAAATCACAGTTTGTTTTGTAGAAGTATGTGAGATGGTGGCTCCTCTAAGAGGAATACATATCCCGTCGCAGACTTAACATCTAATGAATCAATAACTCAATTGACATCTGAATATTCTTCTAGCACTTCAGGAAAGCTTGTATATACTAAGTTATAATCAATAATCCCTCGAATGTATTTAAAAATCTTTGTAAGTGCTACCCAATGTTCATTATTCAGATTGCTAATATATATACGTAATTTTCCTATGACATAAGAAATGTCGGGCCTAGTGTGATTAGCAATATAAATTAGTGAGCATATCATTTGAGCATATCTATGTTGACCAATAGGTTCACCAACATTTTTGCAAAATTTTACACTTAACATCATAAGGAGTAGAAGCGGGTGCGAAATCATATAGACTAAATTTATGTAATATTTTATTGATCAAGTGAGAAAGAGATAATGATATACTTGAATCGATTTTAACTAGCTTCATGCCTAAGATGTCATTATCTACTCCTTAATATTTCATATTGTTGGGAATCTTGCACTCATGATTCCTGATTTGAAGAAGTCATCAATTCAAAAGAACTTCACTTTGTATTTGATTACACATCTAGTTTATCATTTCAGTGAAAGCATAGTTATGACAATGTAATCCTTCATTGTCATAACACCATACTGACATAAGTCCTAAACCATATTAGTCTTGTCACTTATTCAAGTGAAGCATCAAAAGAATGGAAGAAAAGCTCAAGGAAGTCAAGAAGCTCAATATAGTAGAATTCAAGAAATAAGCTATATCGTCGAGACGATCAAGACGATATCGTCGACACATAATACAACTAAGAAGCTTTATCGTCGAGATGATCAAGACGACATCGTCGAGACAGAATTCAGCTAAGGAGCAATATCGTCGAGACAATGTTCTATATCATCGAGACAGTTCAGTTCGTCGGGATTTCAAATTTTGGTTGCTCAATTCAAGGCATTAATTGCAGGAGGTTATGGAAGGAATTGAATGACATTTAAGGGCCAGGTCGACCGTTGCATGATTCCAAAGAAATGTTGATGTCAGAGAAGGAATGCCATTAATTCTTTCAGAATTTTCCAAGATGTCATTAATGCTTTCAGAATTTTCAAAGAAACGAATTCTTTGACTGGTTCATATATAAGCACTTGAAGATGAAGATAAGCAGTAACTCAAACTAAGGAACTCACAGAAAATGAAAATCAGTGAGAAAAAGAAATGAGAGGAGAAAGAAGAACAAGTAAGCTTATGAGAATTAGCTTCTATTCTACAAGGAATAATCTACAAGAGAAAAGATTTTTCTCAGAAGATCAAAAGCTCAAGTCTTCAATCTGTGATGACAGTCTAAGTTCAAATCTGTTGAAGAAGAAGAAGCTTTATGTACAAGCTTATAAGAAGACTCCAACTCTAACAAGCTTATACTTGCTGAGTCTAAGTATTTACTTTATTTTAAAACCACTATTATTCCTATAGGAGTCAACTGTGACTCTGAGTTTGTAGGAGATATAGGATCTCAGAGTTTGTAGGAGCTTGGCTTTGAGGTAGGAGAATCTGATATTCTCTGAGGTAGGATCTGGATGCAGATATGAGATTGTTGGAGCTGTTATTCTGAGTTTTGTAGGATCCTTGGGATCTGAGAATTGGAAAAGTTGCCTAGTCTAGCACACTGATAGATAGGTGAGAGGGTCAGTGGACTATCACTTGACACATTATACTGAAGGGAACCACTATAAATTCTTATGTATTTTTCTGTGGTTGATTGTGATGTGGTATGGTTGTGCTAGACATTTAAATTGCTAGATATATTTGAAAACACCTAATCACTCCCCTCTATGTGTATTATAGTAAAACCCAAATCTTTCAATTGGTATCAAAGCGAGATTGTTAATAAAAAGTCTAACAACTTGAATAAGATCCTACTTTGAATTTTGGGTGTCTAGTTACTATGGTTGTGGAAGCAAGACTTGTAAGACCCTTTTTTTTTCTTTTCAAACACCCGGTTCTTAGGCCCAGAACCACCGCTTTGCGGTGACACCTTCACTCGGAAAGGTCGCCACTACAAAACGCCGATCCTGCCGGCCAAATCGATTACAAAGAAAAGTGTACTAAAGAAGACAAGTCCACAGAATCAACATGAAATATAAATGTCCACATGATATAACTGAATAAAAGATAACAAGAGTTACAATAATAAAGGGCTCATGCCCTGTACATCATATCCTCACTACAAGATCACTCACGGAAGCTAACTACTAATCACTCACAGATCCTGAATCCTGTGCTCCTGTACTAGACTGGCCCGCCTCCGTCTGCTCCGGCCTCTGGTGCTGCTGCGTCTCCTCGATCTCCTAAAATGATATGGTCCACCGACCGTTAGTCAAAAAGACTAAGCCTTATGTTCCCCACCCCACCCCCAATGGCTCCTAGGCACCGTGCTGGAGGATGAAGTGGAGGACAGCAAGGGGTATAACAAAGAGCAGGTGACAGTGGTACAGGAAATGTTTCTACACTACACATGTGTTTATATATATAACTGAAGCAGTAAAGGGGCATAGTAAGAGCAGGTAAAGAATAAGTAAAGTGCAGTAAGTAAATACAATAGCAATAGAAAAGTAACCATTGATTTATAGGAATGCCCATACAAACCTATAGACCAAGGGGTCGTTTAGCAAGGCCTATCGTATAAGAAGTCCCATAACCGACTTATACGATAGGGGTAGGGGTTGAAATGCAATGTTTATGCTATGACAGGCAAGGTATGCAGTTATGTTATGTTCATACAAGTGCAACTCACCCACTTTGACTCTATGCGCATAGACCTTTAGTTCCCCCTTTTTGGAGCGAGCTAGACTCCCAGGATACTCCCGTAGTGGCAAACATAAGTGGTGGGTTGGGCCTCGCCCACCTCTATGTTGGTATTCACACTACCCTACCTAGACCTATCGTACGCCTCATCGCAAAACCGCGGAGCATCTGCGTACTCTTACTGGCTGGACCACCAGACATTCAAGGCTAAGTGCAAATTCCACACTCGCCGAGTCAACGTATTTACGTCGGTGTGAACGACCGTCCAATACCGGAGACCCACCACCTTCATGCACATGCAACATGTTCTACTATAACCTGAGCCATAAATTCCTCGGGCTAACCTACCCGTCATCAATAACCCTCCGAGCCGCCGGCTCGCCGAACCAACCGGTCTGTTCCAACAAACCTTACTGAGTCACAAGCTCACCGGTCTAACTAATTCGCTGCTTCAACCACCAAGCCTACAGCTCGTAAAACCAAACCAACTAACTTCTCGCAACCACGGGGTGTGGGTGTGTGTATTATTAAGTTAATCTTGTACAACATCTTACTGCTACAGTTTATGGTTAATCTTGGACTTCCCGAGGATTACCCTGTAAGAGGCTCGCTACGGTACTAGGAACTGTAATGGGATGACACCCCAAAGTTCCCTTTCTCAAGACACTTAGTGTTGTTGGTATCTACCCGTAAGGTAACCCTCCTCTTCATTACTCTTGGATTAACCCTAAGTGACTTATGACTTTCCAAGACGATCTTTCGTCGACCTCGAGTGCAACTTACCTCTAACTCACCAAACACACCTTTACCATCTATAATCCTTCTTGTTGACCATCATACCTTCTCAACTAAACTAGGTAAACCACTTACCTCCCATTCCCTCCTAAGGATCCACTTGATTCTCAAATTTCACAGTTTTACTATACGCAGACCAAATGAGTTATATGACCCTCACAACTAGAGGTACTCCAAATTTTCATCCAACTGACCCAAGCTATTTACTGGAGGTCTATCATGATGTTATAAGACTAATTCCAGAGAATCATATTTTTCCCTAATTAATTAATATTTATTTTAATCTCTCCAAACATTTTTGCCAAGTATGAAAATGAACATGAAGTGTAATAAATTCTCATGATATGACTCTTCCAAATTCATGATAATTCTAGGATGACAAAATAATAGCAAATACAACATATCATATTTTTACAGTACGAATTGTCCTCTAATTTAATTATTTATCATCCATCCAAAATTGTGATTTTATGAAGGAACCACCAAACATATCAACACTAAAATTATGGGAAAAATACCAAACTCTTGTATTCATCAGAAAAGGCTACTGACTAAGTTTCAGGATTTAAGGAAATCACTTTCTTACTAAAATAAATACTTTAAGAAAACCTCAAATTAAATGAATTGTGAAGTAGCCTACTGATTTAAGTCTTCAAAAATTCTATAAAAATTCACAGAGCTTCCTAATGCTCTGAAATATCCTATCACCAATTTGCACAATTTAACAATGAGTATTGAACCCTCAATTATATTTCTTAAGTCTAAATCAAAATAGGTGCCTTGTGAATGTAGTACAGGTTAAATCATTCAATTAAATACACAAAAATTACCAAAGGTGTATATCATGATAACATAGACACTACCCATGTTTCATCATCATCCCAGGTATTTTGATCCTCTAATCATCTCTTATAAGAAATTTCTCTAAAGGGATTATGACCTAATTCAAAGGGAATAATTGCTCCCAAAATTCTTATAAAATTACCCAGTGCCTATTTACACCCTATGAATCTATCCACCAAGTTTCATAACCACCAAGGGACTTTTGACCACATGTCCTTCACAAAGCTCTACATGCACCTCAAGGGGTAAATCTAGGATCCTAGGGCATATCCACCTCCACACCACCCCAACTCACTCATGGGGGGTGTTGTAGGTGATCCTTATCCATTGGCCAAGGTTTCATTTCATGGTGAGGAGATTTGACCACAATACCCCAAGATAAACACCATGCCCTAATTTTGACCTAATTAGACCCAACTTAGGTTAACCAATTTCCAATCTAAATCAGTCCTAATTGGGATAATATTTTTACCAGGGTCATGTGATGACCCTAAAAAGTACCCACCAAAATTTGGAGGGCATTGGAGGTCATTTGACCCAATAATTAATTAATATATGATTTATGAAATTTTTACAAAAACCTTAGAAAATTATTCTCCTAAAATTCCCATATTTGGATATGTTATGGGTGTAGGTATAAGTAGACTATGTTTCAAATCTCAAGTCTATATCATTTCCCAATCAAAAGTTATTCAAGAAATGGTGGCTGTCCTACACTAGGGACCAGCCCCACCAAAATGGACCTACAGTGAGCTACAGAACTCCTTTTGGGGTGAAATCAATTTTAAAATAAATTAGACTCAAAGGGTTACAACTTTGGTGTTGACTACTTTTTCTGTAGAGGGGCCTAAGTATTTCTCTAACTACTACTAGTAATAACAACTTAAAACATAATAAATATATTAATATAAAAAAACTGTTGTGCAGGAAAATCAACCGCATCCATTTGTCTTCTCCAAGAAGCCGACGATTGCGATTTCGCCAACCTGGAGTGCCTTGAAGATTGTTTTCCCGGCCACCCACGCCCCTCCCCGGCCGACCAATGCCACCACCACCTTCCTTGAGGTGGTGGCCGGCGATGGGAGGTCTTGGACGGCCGGTGGTGGCCGGAATTGGAGGTTCAGGCAAGAGAAAAATCTCCAAAAATGGAGATTTCGGCAAACCCGATCGGGGACCAATTGGCCCCAATCCTTGCCGATTTTTGATGTGGATCTATCCACTGGAGAAGAGGAGAAGAACCAGACCTGAGTGGAGCCTGAAGTCGCGCCGATTGTCATTCCTCCATGGCCGGCCGTGAGCTCTTGGGGGCTATGTCAATGTCGGGCAAGGAGGCTCGATATCATCTGGAAAAGTGAGGAAACTCCTCCTCTTCACCCACTGAGGGTGTTATGAGGTGCAATTGGGGGAGGGGAAGAGGTGTAACCTCCAATTGCCATGAAGGCCATTAATGGTGAATTCGGCCAACTAAAATCCTTTGAATACAGCCAGCTATGAGGTTGGCCATGGCTGTTAAACTTCACCAAATTACTGAGGGGATGAGCACCAAGCCATGGGAGGTGAAGAGAGGAAGCCTTTGGCCTCCCAAGCCATGAATGGTCATTACTCCTCTCTTTCTCTCTCCTCCATTTTTGGGTTTTCTCTCTCCTGGCCGATTTATCTGAAATTGAATAGCCTATTTAATTGTACTCAACCTCATCAAGTGGTGTACCACCTCAATTGGGTCTAACCCATATGGATTGGGTTTAATTTGAGCAAAATATGCCATTTGACCTAAATTTAGGCTAATGTTGACTTTGGTCAAATTGGCCATTTGGGTTGACCCCAATGGGTGGCTTATGACCCATTGGCCTCCCTTAAGGGTTAGGGGGGTCTAGGTGGAGTCAATTTGGCAAGGTGAGGGTCAATTGACCCTTAGTAGATCACTTTGACCAAAATAGGGCTAGGGTTTGACTTTGGTAAAATTGCCTAAATTAGAGACCTCATGATGGGTCTTTTTGGTCCATTGGGTCCCTAATATCCTTATAAGGGTAGTGTCAAGTTCAATTTGACATGGTGGAGGCCAATTGACCCAAATTAGGCTACTTTGACCAATTTAAGGTTAGGGTTGACTTTGGTCAATTTGGCCTCTTTGGTTGACCCCAATGGGTCCTTGGTGCTCTAAGAGAACCCCTAAAGGGTTAGGTATGCTATAGTGGGGTCAAGGGTCAGGGTGAGGCCCTTAAGTCCAACTCTATGCTTGTTAACTGGAAATTGCTATTTGCAGACCACTGGTGCTCTTCTCCTTCAAGCCTAAGGCCAAGTGATCTCTTCAAGCTTCCTAGGGTTTTGTCATGACCTAGTCATGACAAAACCACTCTAGGGGTCTAGTTGTTTGGGGGGATGTTACAAATTCCAATAAACAAAAATAATAATTTCATCCTCGAAATTCAGGCTAGGTCCGCGGGGCTTCTACCGCAAGTGCTTGAACGTAACATTCCTTAAGAATGGAAGTTATTCCTGACTCGAAGAGCACCGACTATCTCTGCTACATCAGTTCTAGAGGCTCCCTGATAAGCTTCTCCTGTCCATAATTTTAACACATGACTTAACCTTTGGAACCTTCTTGCGCCCCAAGACTCGCACCGTCGTATCATCTATCCTGACCGGGGTGACCTAGCTACCTTGGTCAATCTATCCTCGATCTACCACTCTAACCTGGGCAGATTCTTATGCCTCTAAAGATTTCTTCACACGTTCAATTTCTTACTCCTTTAGGTGCTTCCGAGTAATCACTCATCTCCACTCTACAACTTCTCCAGTTCTTACTATTGATGGGACTAATCAAATCGTCTAGCGTCCCAATCATCCTTAAATTTTAATGGGGGAACTTGTGAACCTTTATAAGTACATGTTAACCAACCACAATTAGTATCCATGTTGGTAAGATGACTCCCAATCATTTTCTACGTGAAGTATGATTCATAAGGTATACGAGCAAAATCTTTTGAAACCCTAAGATTTTTCACAAGTCAATTTCATCAAGAAAATATCTTCACATTTATTCCACCAAATTCCTATCACTTCCACATATGCTAGTCTCGATCACTTTCGAATGGTCAAAGGTAAGATAAACTCAGATTGTTTTTTTTATCATAGTAAACTCAAATACTATATTCTAATTCCAAATAGTCATCGTCCAAGATCTTTGGTTATTCATCATCATAGCTCCCAAGGTATAAGGGCAATTATTGTAGTTAAAATTATCTACCAAGACAGGGCGTGATTTTTAACGAATCATAAATTAATCACTTCCGAAGCCCCAAACTACCAGAACTTTCAAATATAACTAAAACTTGCACGACCTAATTTCAGTTCCCAACTTCCAGAAGGGCATCTGCATCCCTAAGTGATTAATCTTGGCAACTTACATTTCCAATGATTCAACTAAGGTCAAGCTATTGTTCTATCTACGATGTCCTTTCATTGTCCTGGTAACACCTCAGATTATCATTCCAGACCTACTTTTACACCATCTCATCTTTGTCCAAGTGACATCGAATATGATCAACCTCAAAATCATTATTGTTCACGACACAAAATTTTTCTTAGGTCTAAGGGAAATCCAAGTCCATCATTAATTTGCCCAATAAACAAAAGGTAAGCCCCAATAAACAAAAGATTAGCCTTTATCTATTTTTGGGTGAAGTATCTTCAATATCACCATGTTATACTCATCCCAGGTATGCAAGCAATCCTTAGGGCACACGACCTTAGACTTGGGGTTCTATATTGAGACTTGTTGGTATACTCCACACTTTAGACTCTTCTAGGTATCCTCTACTACAACCTTATCAGGATCAACATGTCACCTAATCCCAAACGGGTCCCTTCTGAACTTCAATTCTTATCCGACCCTCGGTGCTTGTCATGGTGGTTGTCTTAATGTAATCATGTCACGGATATGAGGATTGAGTCTATGAGTCTCATACCATTCTGCTTCTGAGTCAATCTCTCTTTCTCTAGTCACTTTGGGGTATTCTCGTACCTCCACCAAAAGTTATACTTACGGTCTACTTCAGACTAGGTCACGGTATAAATTGTTAAGGTAAGTCACGTATTCTAGTGGGCTTGAGTCTAACTCATTGACAAAAGGTCTATCTAAAGAGATCTTTGCAGCCGGAGGTATTCCCTGCTGGGGGCAGGGTTTGCCGCTGGCTACAAAAGAAAACTTGACACACGCAGGGGGAAACTGACCAAGAAGATTCAATGTGATTCCCATATGGGCACACCACTGCTTCCGCTGCTAGTTTGTCCTTAAACTAAGCTCGCGCGGGGTGGCCTAGTGTTTGTGGACTTCTTTTCTTCGGATCGAGGTTTGCTCTGATACCACTTGTAAGACCCCCCTTTCTTTTCAAACACCCGGGTCTTAGGCCCAGAACCGCCGCTTTGCGGTGACACCTTCACTCGGAAAGGTCGCCACTACAAAACGCCGATCCTGCCGGCCAAATCGATCACAAAGAAAAGTGTACTAAAGAAGACAAGTCCACAGAATCAACATGAAATATAAATGTCCACATGATATAACTGAATAAAAGATAACAAGGGTTACAATAATAAAGGGCTCATGCCCTGTACATCATATCCTCACTACAAGATCACTCGCGAAAGCTAACTACTAATCACTCACAGATCCTGAATCCTGTGCTCCTGTACTAGACTGGCCCGCCTCCGTCTGCTCCGGCCTCTGGTGCTGCTGCGTCTCCTCGATCTCCTAAAATGATATGGTCCACCGACCGTTAGTCAAAAAGACTAAGCCTTATGTTCCCCACCCCACCCCCAATGGCTCCTAGGCACCGCGCGGGAGGATGAAGCGGAGGACAGCAAGGGGTATAACAAAGAGCAGGTGACAGTGGTACAGGAAATGTTTCTACACTACACATGTGTTTATATATATAACTGAAGCAGTAAAGGGGCATAGTAAGAGCAGGTAAAGATTAAGTAAAGTGCAGTAAGTAAATACAATAGTAATAGAAAAGTAACCATTGATTTATAGGAATGCCCATACAAATCTATAGACCAAGGGGTCGTTTAGCAAGGCCTATCATATAAGAAGTCCCATAACCGACTTATACGATAAGGGTAGGGGTTGAAATGCAATGTTTATGCTATGACAGGCAAGGTATGCAGTTATGTTATGTTCATACAAGTGCAAATCACCCACTTCGACTCTATGCGCATAGACCTTTAGTTCCCCCTTTTTGGAGCGAGCTAGACTCCCATGATACTCCCGTAGTGGCAAACGGAAGCGGTGGGTTGGGCCTCGCCCACCTCTAGGTTGGTATTCACACTACCCTACCTAGAGCTATCGTACGCCTCAACGCAAAACCGCGGAGCATCTGCGTACTCTTACTGGCTGGACCACCAGACTTTCAATGCTAAGTGCAAATTCCACACTCGCCGAGTCAACGTATTGACGTCGGTGTGAACGACCGTCCAATACCGGAGACCCACCACCTTCATGCACATGAAACATGTTCTACTATAACCCGAGCCATAAATTCCTCGGGCTAACCTACCCGTCATCAATAACCCTCCGAGCCGGCGGCTCGCCGGACCAACCCGTCTGTTCCAACAAACCATACTGAGTCACAAGCTCACCGGTCTAACTAATCCGCTGCTTCAACCACCGAGCCTATAGCTCGTAAAACCAAACCAACTAACTTCTCGAAACCACGGGGTGTGGGTGTGTGTATTATTAAGTTAATCTTGTACAACATCTTACTCCTACAGTTTATGGTTAATCTTGGACTTCCCGAGGATTACCCTGTAAGAGGCTCGCTACGGTACTAGGAACTGTAATGGGATGACACCCCAAAGTTCCCTTTCTCAAGACACTTAGTGTTGTTGGTATCTACCCGTAAGGAAACCCTCCTCGTCATTACTCTTGGATTAACCCTAAGTGACTTATGACTTTCCAAGACGATCTTTCGTCGACCCCGAGTGCAACTTACCTCTAACTCACCAAGCACATCTTTACCATCTATAATCCTTCTTGTTGACCATCATACCTTCTCAACTAAACTAGGTAAACCATTTACCTCCCATTACCTCCTAAGGATCCACTTGCTTCTCAAATTTCATAGTTTTACTATACGCAGACCAAATGAGTTATATGACCCTCACAACTAGAGGTACTCCAAATATTCATCCAAATGGCCCAAGCTATTTACTGGAGATCTATCATGATGTTATAAGACTAATTCCAGAGAATCATATTTTTCCCTAATTAATTAATATTTATTTTAATCTCTCCAAACATTTGCCAAGTATGAAAATGAACATGAAGTGTAATAAATTCTCATGATATGGCTCTTCAAAATTCATGATAATTCTAGGATGACAAAAGAATAGAAAATACATCATATCCTATTTTTATAGTAAGAATTGTCCTCTAATTTAATTATTTATCATCCATCCAAAATTGTGATTTTATGAAGGAACCACCAAAAATATCAACACTAAAATTATGGGAAAAATACCAAACTCTTGTATTCATTAGAAAAGGCTACTAACTAAGTTTCAGGATTTATGGAAATCACTTTATCACTAAAATAAATACTTTAAGAAAACCTCAAATTAAATGAATTGTGAAGTAGCCTACTGATTTAAGTCTTCAAAAATTCTATAAAAATTCACAGAGCTTCCTAATGATCTGAAATGTCCTATCAACAATTTGCACAATTTAACAATGAGTATTGGACTCTCAATTATTTTTCTTAAGTCTAAATCAAAATAGGTGCCTTGTGAATGAAGTACAGGTTAAATCATTCAATTAAATACACAAAAATTACCAAAGGTGTATATCATGATAACATAGACACTACCCATGTTTCATCATCATCCCAGACATTTTGATCCTGTAATCATCTCTTATAAGAAATTTCTCTAAAGGGATTATGACCTAATTCAAAGGGAATAATTGCTCCCAAAATTCTTATAAAATTACCCAGTGCCAATTTACACCCTATGAATCTATCCACCAAGTTTCATAACCACCAAGGGAATTTTGACCACATGTCCTTCACAAAGCTCTACATGCACCCCAAGGGGTAAATCTAGGATCCTAGGGCATATCCACCTCCACACCACCCCAAATCACTCATGGGGGTGTTTTAGGTGATCCTAATCCATTGGCCAAGGTTTCATCTCATGGTGAGGAGATTTGACCACAATACCCCAAGATAAACACCATGCCCTAAATTTGACCTAATTAGACCCAACTTAGATTAAACAATTTCCAAACTAAATCAGTCCCAATTGGGATGTAATTTTTACCAGTGTTATGTGATGACCCTAAGAAGTACCCACCAAAATTTGGAGGGCATTGGAGGTCATTTGACCCAATAATTAATTAATATATGATTTATGAAATTATTACAAAAACCTTAGAAAAATATTCTCCTAAGATTCCCATCTTTGGATATGTTATGGGTGTAGGTATAAGTAGACTATGTTTGAAACCTCAAGTCTATATCATTTCCCAATCAAAAGTTATTCAAGAAATGGTGGCTGTCCTACACTAGGGACCAGCCCCACCAAAATGGACCTACAGGGAGCTACAGAACTCCTTTTGGGGTGAAATCAATTTTAAAATAAATTAGACTCAAAGGGCTACAACTTTGGTGTTGACTTCTTTTTCTGTAGAGGGGCATAAGTATTTCTATATTTATTTCTAACTACTGCGAGTAATAACAACTTAAAACATAATAAATATATTAATATAAAAAAACTGCTGTACAGGAAAATCAACCGCATCCGTTTGTCTTCTCCAAGCAGCCGACGGCTGCGATTTCGCCGACCTGGAGTGCCTTGAAGATTGTTTTCCCGGCCACCCACGCCCCTCCCCGGCCGGCCAATGACACCACCACCTTCCTTGAGGTGGTGGCCGACGATGGGAGGTCTTGGCCGGCTGGTGGTGGCCGGAATTGGAGGTTCAGGCAAGAGAAAAATCTCCAAAAATGGAGATTTTGGCCAACCCGATCGGGGACCAATTGGCCCCAATCCTTGCCGATTTTTGATGTGGATCTATCCACTGGAGAAGAGGAGAAGAACCAGACCTGAGTGGAGCCTGAAGTCGCGCTGATTGTCATTCCCCCATGGCCGGCCGTGAGCTCTTGGGGGCTATATCAATGTCGGGCAAGGAGGCTCGATCTAATCTGGAAAAGTGAGGAAACTCCTCCTCTTCACCCACTGAGGGTGTTATGAGGTCCAATTGGGGAGGGGAAGAGGTGTAACCTCCAATTGCCATGAAGGCCATTAATGGTGAATTCGGCCAACTAAAATCCTTTGAATACAGCCAGCTATGAGGTCGGCCATGGCTGTTAAACTTCACCAAATTACTGAGGGGAGGAGCACCAAGCCATGGGAGGTGAAGAGAGGAAGCCTTTGGCCTCCCAAGCCATGAATGGCCATTACTCCCTCTTTCTCTCTCCTCCATTTTTGGGTTTTCTCTCTCCTGGACGATTTCTCTGAAATTGAATAGCCTATTTAATTGTACTCAACCTCATCAAGTGGTGTACCACCTCAATTGGGTCTAACCCATGTGGATTGGGTTTAATTTGAGCAAAATAGGCCATTTTGACCTAAATTTAGGCTAAGGTTGACTTTGGTCAAATTGGCCATTTGGGTTGACCCCAATGGGTGGCTTATGACCAATTGGCCTTCCTTAAGGGTTAGGGAGGTCTAGGTGGAGTCAATTTGGTAAGGTGAGGGTCAATTGACCCTTAGTAGGTCACTTTGACCAAAATAGGGCTAGAGTTTGACTTTGGTAAAATTGCCTAAATTAGAGACCCCATGATGAGGCTTTTTGGTCCATTGGGTCCCTAATATCCTTATAAGGGTAGTGGCAAGTTCAATTTGACATGGTGGAGGCCAATTGACCCAAATTAGGCTACTTTGACCAATTTAAGGTTAGAGTTGACTTTGGTCAATTTGGCCTCTTTGGTTGACCCCAATGGGTCCTTGGTGCTCTAAGGGAACCCCTAAAGGATTAGGTATGCTATGGTGGGGTCAAGGGTCAGGGTGAGGCCCTTAAGTCCAACCCTATGCTTGTTAACTGGAAATTGCTATTTGCAGACCACTGGTGCTCTTCTCCTTCAAGCCTAAGGCCAAGTGATCTCTTCAAGCTTCCTAGGGTTTTGTCATGACCCAGTCATGACAAAACCACTCTAGGGGTCTAGTTGTTTGGGGGATGTTACAAGACTAACCATTTTTTCTAATGAAAACTTTGTTATGTGGAAGGAGAGGGCTAGACTATTCATGGAAGCCTTAGACCCTAGGATTTTTGTGGCTATTGAGGAAGGTCCCTTTATTCCAATGAAGACCTCAACAAGCAGTGCTTTAGGTCAAGAGCCCACATCCTATAATGAAAGAACAAGGGATGAAATTCTCTTAGTCACCATGGGCAAGAAGGCTAAGAATATTCTTGCTAGTGTTGTTGATGATTCAACATTTCAAAATCTAGTGCACTACAAGACTGCTCAAGAGATGTGGAACACCATCTTAGTGTTCATGGATGGAACTGAGGAAGTTAGAGATGATAAGAAGTCACTGCTGAATCAAGAGTATGATGCATTCAAGCAAGACTCCATCTCTAAATGCTATGGAAGATTCTTTAAAATTGGCAATGGTCTAAGAACCTATGGAAGGGAGTTCTCCAATTATGACCTTAATGATAAGTTCCTCAGATCTCTGAACAAGGAATGGGATATAAAGATTTGTGCCATTAGGGAAATGGGCAATCTAACCAAGCTTGAGCCCCAAAATTTATTTGGGAAGCTCTTATCCTATGAGCTCCTGCTCAATATAAGGAAGGATGAAGAAGAGGAAGGGAGACCAACTCCTATTCACGCGAATCTTGCTCTCAAGGCTGAGCATTCAAGGAGAAGAAAGAATGATTATGCTAATCATCATGCTAGCTGTTCAGAATCAGAAGATCAACTTGGCTGCTCATCTGATTCAGATTTCTCTGACAGTGATCTGTCTTCTTTCTACAAGAATTTCAAACAGCTAATTCTTAGCATGATGCAGGAGCACATCAAGGCTCAACATTCAGCAAGCTGCAAGGATCAATCTAGAACAAAGTCTATACATGAAAGGTATCATTCTAAGCACAATAAACAGATTATACCTAATGTTATATGCTATTGTTATCAAAGAACAGGTCATATTGTTGTTGACTGTCCTGAAAATAGGATGGAAGCTAGACAAGTTGAAGCCAAGTCACACAGGGGAAAGAAGACTGAGAGGAGTTTCATTGCTAAGAAGAAGGTGAAAACCTCAAGTGACTCAAGCAGTTCAGACTCAGAAGAGGAAGCTTATTATGGGTTGACTGCCCTATCAGAAACTGATGAAGAGGAAATTCAAGATGAGGTCCCTCCTGAATAGGAATGCATAAAAGCACCTCTATCTGTCACAGATTCTGAATCTGAGGCAAGCTCATCAGAAGAGGATGACATTCCTGACTTAGTAGAGCAATACGCTTCCCTTCTTGAAGCTCTTAAAAGAAGCAAGAAGCTGGCTAAGGCTCAAGCAAATGAAATTGATGTCCTTAAGGGTCTAGAATCTGAGCTTGCTGAGAAAACTTCTTTGTTGACTCAAGAAAGCAAAGAGATCAAAGCTCTCAAGGATATCTATAGCCTATGTTGCTAAATTAAGTCAGAAGGAGCTTACTATAAAAGTTCTTGAGGTTAAGCTCCTCAATGAAAGGAAGCTTGTGGCCAATTTCTCAAAGCCGCAAACTGTCCTCCCTATCATAGATAGTTTCTCTGCACCTTATAGAGGTGGTGTATGATACACTAAAGAGCATGATAGTGGGAAAAACCCTCAAGAAATAATAGTGTTTCAAAAGGCTATATTGCCAACTAATTGTTATGACCATGAGAGTATTTTTGGTCATTCATCTAATGAGTGCTCTACTATTGGTTGTAAGAAACCACCAAGTAGGTATGCCAAAGTCTTTGGGACCAGTGCATTTCAAGCACAACATGAGGAGGGTCATGTGAACCTCATGGGACATTTGCTTTAGGCTCACTTTCCAAAGCACCCCAGGGCAAGAGCAAGGCTCCTAAACAAATTGTCAAGCCTAGGACTGTGCATGATGTCCCTCAACAAAAATAGTCAGACAGTCTTAAGTTCAAGAAGAACTTGGCTTAGCAGTTCAGATGCTGCTCTTCTGATCAATGACATCAATAAGTCAAGCCTAAGATGATTCAGAAGAGGAGATATAATCCTCATAACTGCTAGTGTTGTGGGAAAATATGTTGGATCGATAGGCGCCCTTAGGGGGGGGGGTGAATAAGGGGATACAATTCTTTTTATAATTTTATGAAAATTACTAAATTGTTTTTTAGTAAGAGAGAGCAAAATAACAATTTAACAAAAAGTAATTTGTAATAATAAAATTTACGCCAAATGAGAGAAATCAAGTAAACCCAAATAGAAAAATGATTGTATTATATTTAAAAGGTGTTTACATAAATTTGATTTCAATATCGCTAGAAATCGGAGGCGCACATATGTTATAGATTTTCCCTTTTCTATACCGACTCATATCCCCACGAACCGGTGGCTGTAGCCAATCCTTCCCTGGATATGGCCTCAAGCCGCTCTAGCCAATCCTTCCCCGAATATGGCCTCGAGCTCCCCTAGATCTAATCCTAGACCTAGTCGCCAACACACGCGACAAATTCTCCCTAAGCCACGCAAGGACCTAATCGCCATCACAAGGCGATTTTACTACAAAAATTCACAATAATGAAATAATGCAAATAACAAAACTCCCTCTATGAGATTTCTGAAGATGAGGATGAATGATTGCTGTAGCATAAGCGAGGTTGAAGCGATCGTTCTTCGGATGCTGCGTTACGACTTCCTTCTCCAGAAATCTTCTTTGTCTTTGAGTGGGAGATGATCTTTAGGCAGAGTAACAACTCTTGAATTTTGGCACAAGTAATCTCTTTGGGATTTATATCCAAAATGAGAGAGAAGGCATCAATTTATAGAACTTGGAGATAGCGCCTGCAGTAACTCCTAGCGCCTGCGGTAGCGTTCGTGTAGAAGCGGTTACGAAACCGTCACGGCGTGGTGTTGTATGCACGAACTCGAGCTAGTGCCAGGAGGTAGCGCTAGGACCTGCGGTAGCGCTAGCACCAGGCAGTATCCCTAGCGCTGGTGGTAGTGTTTCTTTCAGAAAATTGATTTCAGCTGCTTTCTACCTGTGGAGTATTGCACCTATAGTTCCTGCACACTATAAACACATGACAAGCAAGATCAAATACAATATGAGATTTGTTATTCTCAAACAAAGTGATGTGACACACATGTCCAACAATCTCCCCCTTTTGATAATAACAAATTCTCTTAGCAAGAAATCAACAATAGTGTTTATAGAATATGATAAGCGAGATAATAGTGCAACTATAATATATGATAAGCATGAGAATAGTGCATACTCCCCCTATCTTAATGCTCCCCCTACATAAAAGCAATTTATGTTTTATTCCCCCTAAAAGATAGATTATATGAATTATTTATTCTCCCTTTAATCGTCTTTATTTCTTCAATTAATCTCCCCCTTTTGGTATTATCAAAAGAAGGTGGGGTGAGGTAAGTAAGGAGGCATTCTTTATAAATGATAAAGCATGATCGAGCTTTTGTAATATAGATAATGATAAAGAGTTTAAGCATAGTATATAAGAGATTTCAATAAATAAATAAGAGTGTAGGCAAGCGGAAGATTATAAGAAACATCTTTTTGTAAGCATGAAAATAAAAAGTATAAATATGAGTTTAAGTTCAAAATGTAAAGATGTTTTAACCTTTTTGAAACCTTATAGTTTTACATAAAGTTACCCAGCATAAAATGAACATATCAAAAAGAGAATATACTACAATGTTACTTAATTTTAAGTTTAAGAGAGACCAAAACATTGTAAAGATCATGTTAGGTTATCTAGTGCATTTATTATATATAGAGTAGTATAAATAAAACATTAGAATCCAATACTCATGAGAAGAAGTGTTATGAAAGATAATGATGTGCACATAAGTGTATTTTGAGCAATGTTATCAATTGATTAAATCACAAAATACAAGACATATGTAGAGCAATGTGCACAATAAAACATAAATATATTTACTTTCACACACTTTAATGCACATATTTTTAGAAAAAAAAGTGGTGTAATAACCTAAGGTTTGCCCAAGACACTTTACTATTCTTTCCAAGGTGCTCAACCTCACAATGCTTACGAAGACTTATCAGGAGGTTCAAGCAGTGCTTGGTGGAGTTATATTTGTCTATTTTTATTTTTGTTCACATTTATGAGACAACATTCTCCGAATACACTTATTTTGCAAACCCAACACAATTTTTAAACTAAACCATTTTCTTAATTTCTTAAGTGCAATTCAAATGTAGTGTAGATAATAAACTTATGCAAGTTTTAATTCATTGTATAATTACAATACATAAGCAAGCTTTTTTAGATTTAAACACACATGTAGATTGTCAAAATAAGTGAGTGAAAGGTATCATTATCAATCACAAAACATTTACTCATACTTAGAGGCATGCTAAGCTTTGTTCTACACATATGTTTCAATACAATTGATGCACTTAATTAGATATATCAAAGCATGATAAACAAAACAATGCTCATAGTAATTTGAAGATATAAGTTTTAACATTGTAAATAATTCTAAATAATAGAATTCATACATGCTTGATATTAGCAATAAAGATCATACAGTTTTTTTGTTGTTTTGAAATTTTTTGTAATGAAAGAAAAACAGAAAACCACAAAAACATATTTTTGTAATTTTGAACTTTGAATTTTTGTAGTTGATTTTCCATAATATAAATAAAACAAAAATAAAAAATATCAGAAATACAAAACAAAGCAGTACCTATAAGCTGACATATTTTTATAGATTTTTAGAAATTTTGAAAAATAGAAAAATCAAACACCCACGCTAGCGCCGACGCTAGTGCTAGCGCGGCAAACAGTAAGTGATTTTTTGAGAATTTTAAATTTCACTTTTTGATCTTGATTAAGAGTCCTTAGAGTAGTCTTATGCAGAAATTTTTTAATTTTTGGAGATGTCTTGATTGCTCAAATTACATAAAACTTTAGCATTTTTCAAATAACTCATCCTAAGATGTTTAAGACTCCTAACTCCAACCTTAACATTTGAAACCTTGCATCAGGAAGAGGTTTAATGAATATATCAATAAGTTGAGAGTCCGTGCCAATGAAACTTATCCTAACATTTTCCTTTTTAATGTGATCCCTTATGAAATGATGACGTACATCTATATGTTTGGATCTAGAGTGGTCTATCGGATTATTAGTAAGATCAATGACACTTTTGTTGTCACATTTCAATTCAATATGTTTTAGATGAAAACCAAAGTCCTCTAGAGTTTGGCTCATCCATAGTGCTTGTGCACAACAACTCCCTAATGCAATGTATTCGGCCTCCGTGGTGGAGAGTGCAACCGAATTTTGTTTCCTACTAGACCATGCAACTAAAGAAGGTCCTAGAAAATGGCAAGTACCGCTAATGCTTTTTCTATCAAGTGAGCATCCGGCATAGTCCGAATCGGAAGAGCCGTGAAGTGTAAATGAATTATTGTGTGGGTACCATAATCCTAATCTAGATAACCCAATTAGATATCTAAAAATTCATTTTACCGCTTTTAAATGAGATTATTTTGGATTGACTTGAAATCGAGCACATACGCATACGACAAACATAATATCGGGTCTAGTTGCACTTAGATAAAGTAGAGATCCTATCATACCTCTATATAAAGTTTGATCAATTGAAATTCCTGATTCATCTTTTCCTAATTTTAGTGATGCACTCATTGGTTTAGAAGCATGTTTAAGGTTTTCAAATCCAAAGCGTTTAAGCATATCAAAGACATATTTAGTTTGACATATAAAAATACCATCATTTCTTTGTGATATTTGAAAACCAAGAAAATAAGAAAGTTCTCCTACTAGACTCATTTCAAATTCATTTTTCATCACTAAAATAACATCATTACATAACTCTTCATTAGTAGATCCAAAGATTATATCATCAACATATATTTGTAAAATAATCAAATTATTATTATTGTGCTTAATGAAGAGAGTATTATCGACACTTCCCATAATATAACCGTGTGCTTTAATAAAAATGATGTAAGTCTTTCATACCATGCACGGGGCACTTGTTTTAAACCATAAAGCACCTTTTCTAGTTTATAAACATGATTAGGAAATTTTTCACTAATAAAACCGGGGGGTTGTTCAACATAAACTTCTTCTCTTACAAACTCGTTTAGAAAGGCACTTTTTACATCAATTTGAAATAGTTTTATTCTTTTAAAGCTTGCAAATGCTAGAAAAATTTGTATAGATTCCAATCTAGCAACGTGTGCAAGAGTTTCATCAAAATCTATCCCCTCGATTTGTGAATGTCCTTGTGCTACTAAGCGTGCCTTATTTCTAGTGATTCTAGACTAACCATCTAATTTATTTTTAAAAATCCATTTTCACATACAACCAGGTGATTAGATGGTCTTTCTACTAATTTCTAGACATTATGTCGCTCAAATTGTTCTAACTCTTCGTTCATAGCCAAAAACCAAAATTCATCATTTAAAGCGGTAAAAATGGTTTTTGGTTCTATTTCGGGAACAAAACATATATTTGAATAAGATTCATTTCAGTATTCTTCCCTAACGTGACCTCCTTCAAGTTGCAATCAATGCATGCATGCTGCCTCGAAAGCAAGTCCATGCCAAAGATCACATCGAACTAGGATATCAATAGTATCGACGCATCCAAGCCAAACTCCTGACTTCCTATTCGCACCTGAACACAACAAACTCTGTCCGCATGCATTCGACACCCATTTGACAACACGACATCCAGTCTGTCCTTTGCCACAAAGGAAGGCACTCCAATACACAGTATGAAGTCCTCAGACAGAAAGGAGTGGGATGCTCCAGTATCAAATAAAGCTCTTGCCAGATAGTTCCGAATTAGGACAATGCCTAATACAAACAGGGTATACTGGCAATCGCACACAAGGTATAAAATACATAAAGCACTAAATGTTATTAAATAAATCATAACTGTCACGACATCGCTTTGCTTAATGGCCTCTTGCTGGCCAATATTATATACCCGTAGCTGAGTTGGAGTGTAGTGGGATGCAGACGACTCCGCTGCCTTCCCTTTCTCTACCGCATAAGCCGCAGCTGCATTTTTCCCGCTGCGACAGTCCCGAGCAAAGTGACCCACCTTGCCATAATTAAAACATGTAACTGGACCTCGTCTAGTCATTGCTCCTGAAGCAGAAGAGGAAGCCAGTGTTAGTTATTGGGCGTCGACTTATCACCTAGAGGGGTGGGGGTGAATAGGTATTTCAAATTGTTTTGTTCCTTTTTTGGTGTTCTTGATTTCTGGTTAACAGATTTAGAGATTATAAGCACTACACAGAAAACACACAAGAATTTATAGAGGTTCCTTAAGACAGGTTGTTTTGTGTAGTCTTCTGTCCCTCTGCGCCTACCTAGCAGTGTGCTTGTTTCGGCAAACTCCGCCAATGTCTCCGGCCTGCAAGCCTTATAACTCGGACCCGCAAGTCCTACAGCCTAGGCCGCAAGCCCCTTCTGCACTCAAGCCCTCAATCTCGACACTCAGAACCTCAAGCCTTACACAACATAGACCCACAAGTCTTGCCCCTTGGACCCGCAAGTCCTGCAGCCTAGGTCCGCAAGGCCCAACTGCACCCAAGCACACAAGCTCGACACGGTTGGACCCGCAAGTCCTCTGCCCTGGACCTCAAGCCTCACAGATCTCAAGACCTCAAGCTCGACAAGGTTGGACCCTCAAGTCCTCTGCCCTGGCCCTCAAGCCTCGTAAATCTCAATCGCTCAAGCTCAACACTTAGATCTGAAAACAGATCTTATAGATTTGGCCCGCAAGCCTTACAAAGAAAGATATACAATGTTTGTTCTTCTGTCAGGTGGAGATCGACTTCTTGTCTTAAAGAAGATGCCTCTGATTTGAATCTTGAAAGTACAGATCTTCTTCAAGCCTTCTTCTTTAGCCTGATGCTGACAAGCTTCTTGACTTGAACGATTCTTATCAGTCGATGTGGCTTGACTACAACTTGGAGAACACTGGATGTGCATTTTTGTTCTCCTCTCCTTGATGTCGATTCTTCTCTGCAGCTTTTACGGTTGTATTGCTCGGCAGGATTCTTTTTCGTTTCTTCATTCTCGTCTCTTCTTTAGGGCATCCACAATTCCCTTTATAGGACGGAGGAGCCGCTTAATCGTCTCCTATGATGTCCTTCACTGACAGACGCCCATACCTTACAAGTACGCACTGATTGGACAATCAGGCGATGACATTAAATGATGACAGCGCGTCTGGCAACTTTTGAATCTGTCTCTACGATATTTCCATTGTTACGACGATATGGACAATATCTCGACAACATGACTTGTCGTGGACTTGGACTCGGGCAGTTCTTCAAGTCTTGTTCCTTCTTCTTTAGATAGTGATATCTCGATGATACAGGACATCCTTTCTGCACTTGTACTTAAGACGACATGAAGTCATCTAACTGATGTCGGTGTAATCTTCTTGACTGCTTGATATCATTGTAACCACCTTATATTGTCGATGACATAATCGATATCATGTCGATAGACTATTCTTCAGCAAGTGTCTGTCTTCATGTGACCTTCTTTAGTCTTCTCGACGTCAAGTCTTCTTTACGACGATATCATCGACATCAGTCTTACTTAGCCTTTCCAATGACAAGGCTTCTTTACGACGATATCTGTCTTGCTTTTGTGCTTGAGTCTTCTTCTCCGTCTCGGTTTTCTGATATCATTGTGAGGTGTTGTAGTGTTGATCTCACAACGATATCATCATACGCACGTTGTTTCGACGATAACCGATATGATCATTCTGCTTTGCTCTGCATATCATTTCAATGACATGCATACACTTTTCGACGATATGTCCAGTCTTTTTCGACGATATTATACTTAAGCAAATTATTGAAGTACTGGACATATTGCCTGATCTCTGTAAGCATGAGCTAGATATAACATTAAATACATAATGCTTTTATCATTGAGCTACGTGCTTATTTTAGTTAGGAACATTGCAGGGCATATTTCCCAACAATCTCCCCCTATTTGAAGAAGTCCTAACTCACGTCAATGATAAATGCCACACACATAAAGATTTAACATTAAGACAATATAGCAGCAATCACATAGATAGATTAAATGTTCTTGAATAAGAATTAACATTCATTTGCCCTATTCTATTTTTCAATTCGATTCGACGCTCCTCAAGGTCTGCTGCTGCTTGCACCTTTGTCTTTCCTCCTTTGCTTCTGATAGTAGTTGATGGGCTTTGGAATCTTTTTGGGAGAAGGAGGAGGACCATGAGGGAACGCTAGCTTGTGATTCTTCCTCCTTTCTAGTTGCTCCAGATGACTATTCCATTCAACCGACTGGTATTCTCTTCGATGGCCCTCTTGAGGGTATCCAAATTGTATCCATGATTCTGTAATTATTTCTCTGGAATTAGGACTCCACCTTCCTGATTGTGGATCCTGCTCAACTTCCCTCAGCCTCTTCTGCCTGTAGTTGTTGCTCTGGAGTTTCTTTCTCTTCCTGGTGGTTGCTGATTCTCCGAATTCAATACCATACTCCGCTGAATCAGTACTTACTGATGGATCAGCTGCTTCATACACTGATGGAGGGTTTTTGCATTGTCTGCTTCACTTGATTTGTTATCCACATCGCTTGATGGGATCCGACATTTATTATTTCATTCTCCCCCTTTAGGACTTATTTAATTATGCGTTCTTCAAGAGCTTCTCTGACCAATGTTAACTATTCATGCAGGTGCTCTTCAGTAACATCCAGATTGTTCCTTACTTCTAGTAGATGTGCATCTATTGTGTGAGCATTCTCATTAACCCTGTTCAAAACTTGATTCTTATTATTATTAGCAACTATTTCTATTTGCCCAAAGGCATACTCCAAATTTTCTGAGAATGCTACTTGATTTGTCAGGATCTTATGGGTTTGATGTCCCACCTTGTTGACTTCCTCGCCCATGTGTTCTATTGCGGGAGCTGCCATAGTGTAGAAGTGGGCGCACTGGGTGTTGAGATCAAGTTTGTCTCTTTTCACTGTCTTGATCTCAGCCTTCATCTCGTTCTTTAGGCCATCCACAGTCTTTAAAATGAATGTTTCCAATCATTTCCGCTGAGCAGTCAGTAGAGCCGATATCATGTGATAGAGAGAGCCTGCCTGAGCCAAAGATGGCTCAGCAACTTCTTCTTCTTAATCTCCTTCTTCCTGTGGAGCTACATCAGGGGTACTTCAGACGATTCCTCACTGATATGGACTGTTACTTTGGCCTTCCCCTTGAAAACTTTTGGTACTATCTCACTCAGAGATGTAATTACTATTTTACTTGTTATTGCCAATTCACGACAAGCTGAAGGGGCGGTGTCTTCCATTGGCTCGGGCACATTTCCTTTATTTTCTAGGGCAGAGTACCCCAGTTGGGTCTCCCCCTCAACTTGTGCGTCACCTTGGGCTGAGCCTCCTACCGGGAGTTCCCCATCAATCATCTCTGCATCTTGGGTTGAGCTCCCAAGTTGGGACTCCCCCTCAGCAGGAACACTCCCTAAGTTGGGGTTGCTACCTTCTTCAATAATCTCTTTGGAAGCAGGTTCAGATACTGATGCTGGAGCATATCTTTGAGTAGATGTCTCACCAGGGTTTTGCTGGGGTGGGGAACTATCATCAGAGCTGCTTGATGACTCTTCTTCTTCAGAAGGAACGGATTGGGCGTCATTCCACTTTTGCTTCTTTGGGGCGGGTGCTGCATCACAAGATGCTTTGGGAATTGACATATCCCATCGGTCAAGCATCTTGGCATCCAACCTTTTAGAGTAGTGCAAGATCACTCACATTATCTTATGAAGAACTTCATCGAGGGTGTTCAGGAGGTAGAGGGACAGTATTCTTCTGTACGATGGAGTCTTCAAGGTGCTCTTCATTCTTTGGAAGAGAAACCCACTCCAGTCAGTCTTTTTGGACAGAATTATCTGGGCCATGACAACGAACATCTCCTTGGAGATTTGGTCATGCAAACCAGGTTTGCATAGAAGCACCTTCCCCATGATGTCGGCCAGCAGTTTCCCTTTCTGATTGAACTCATTTCTTTTGATCGACCCATAGGTCTTCCCAATGTGGCCGCACCAGGTAAAACTAGTAGAGTCATCCTCCGTTGTTAGCTCTTCTTCCTCTCCCCCTTCAATTCTATGCAGATGCAGCATCTTCCTGAGAATCTTTGCCGATATCTTGACCTTCTTACCAACTACAATGGACTTGATCTGAGATTCCAAGTGGTTGAGCCTGGATTCAGCGAAGAACTCCGTCAGTTCTCAGTGGAGAAGAACTGAGGGCTCGCTCAGCAGATATTCTAGGCCGGTGGATTCCAAGATCCCTAGCACTGATCTGATTTCTTCAGAGCACGAGTTGAAGCCCCCACACTGGAGTTCACAACCTGAGATTACTTCTTCTCGTATGGTAGGCATCGATTAAGAGCAAGAGAGGAGGCAGTACGTCGGAGACGAAGCAATGATTTGTCGAAGGAATAGCTTATGGAAAATGATAGCGTAATTTTTATTCTCGAGCATTCACTCTATTTATAGTGTAGGCAGGTGAGGGGCGCGCACCTATGACTGTGTCAGTGAAAATGATCAGACGGCTCCGATGAATTGAGCTAGTCCCGTGCTAAATAGCTGGACTCTATTTCGACGATACTTCTGATTATCGTCAAAAGGGTTCTTGGATACGCATCCTTCCAGCTTGATCCATTTGTCGTCAAAACATCTGCTAGGTTGTCGTAACAACTTATTGTATCGATGATACAGATTTCTTAAACTTGTCAACCTAGGGTAACTTTTGTCCCTTCTTGGGAGACATCTTTTGGCACCAACCCTGAGAGTTCTTGACGCGCGAATTCCTATACCACTTATAGGCGGGAGCAAAATGCAGTCTGAATGGCAGTGTACCGATCGTTGTCAAGTAATAGAATTGAGGAAGTAACTCCCCGGATATCAAATCTCTCGAGGAACACCGTAAGGTGGAGTTAACGTTCGAGGAAGGACTTGAGATTGAAGTCCTTTAGGTTGGAGTAACGATGGGAGTTTTATGTTTGTTCTTAAACTAATGCAAAAAAGTAAATGTCCTAATATGCAGGCCTTGAGCACACTGCTTCACCAGGCAGGATGGAAAACTACGTAGGCCTTGAACGCACTACTTCGCTAGGTGGATGGCCGGTAAGCTTGTGAATGGAGGAGTAGGCAATATGGAATGAAATCGATAAAATGAATGACAATAGCGCACCTCATACACATGAATAAATCAAAAGGAATTTCATAAACATGAAATAAAAGTTACAAATCTAGATTTATCATGTTCTTCATCTATAAAATAGAGAGTTTAGCATACAAACATCATTTCAAGAGAATAAAGAGTAAGAGAATTGACCGACTCCGAAGAATTGTTGGGATTCATGGTAGGAATTGCTGGGTTGTCAATCCGCATCTAAACTCGGTCCTCAACTGCGTCCGGAGTAAAGGAGGGATGTCACTTCCTGCCAATGGCCTGTCTTCTTTGTGTCATGACCCGGCAATGTACAATGCTCTTTAAACCTTCCTTGATGATGAAAGTAAGATCCAATCTCTTCCTCGACGTCCCTAGATGAATAGAGGAGGCTTAGAACGAAAAAACGCAAAAAATTGCGCTCAAAAGGACCTAGAAACGAAGTGTATCCGACTGTTTTCGCGGAGCAGCTTTTTATAGACATGGCAGATTTTCAATGCGCACGATCAACCAGATCGTGCGTGAAGGATAAATGCATGACCGTGCGATCTGGGAAATTGCAAAATAACATACTTTTTTAGACAAAAGAGGGAAACTCGTGCGATTTTGCTCACACACGATCAAAACTGACCGTGCGCGAACAAAATGCACGAGCCGAGGCAGATCACCAATTTTAGGCGTTGTAGGAATCACACGGTTGCAGAAATCATGTGTCAAGGAAACGCACGACCATGTGATTTTTCTAGGTTAGAATTCCAAAAGAAGTAAGATCTGCCCACCTGCAATGTAAACCAAAACCTGGGGCACAGGCCTCCCACATACATAACCAGTAGGAAATAACACAATAAAGATATGGGGAGCACCGAGTGCTTACCCCAGCGACAGAGTGTTCAAATGCACACCACAATGGTCCAAAAAGTGCACCTCATTTGCAAAAGGTGATTTAGAGAAATATGAGTGAATGCATGATGAAAGTGAGGTGTTTATCAATGAAAACATACATGGATGAGACTATAAAATGCTATATAAATGAGGCTCATCACACCCACAGACTTACTCGTTTGCTCGTTCCGAGCAAGCAAATTTTCCAAAAAGACTAGAAAAATCATGTGCTGGCTAAGAAATTGAATACGTGAAGTACAATGCGATGTTGCATGCACACACATGTATGAATTTTAGTAGAAGAAACTTTTACGCATACGAATTAATTTACAATTTTCTAACTGCATTTCTACATATTATGCCTACTTGTAACTAGAATTGCGGTAAATCCTCAAGTCATGCGCAGGGAGCAAGCAGTTCAATCACCAAGAGGAATATTGCCAGAGATCGGGGATTGGGACAGTCTCCAAAGAAATCCATCAATGTCGATGGCCATAGGCTTGCTCATTCACACTCTCTCCACGACTTTAGTCACGTTCAATGCGCGAATCAATAGGACTTTCTGTTAAGATTTAGGTTTGAGTTTAGGTAGGGTAACCAATGATAAACACAGGAGCTAAGCACACCAATCCCAAATGAGCTCGCAATATTAATACCATCCACAAACAAATGAAAAAAAATATATACACCGCTCCCCCATACTTGAACATGAAACTATGGAGTGTGCACACTGCCTACTCCCCAATACAATTGTTTTACATTCTTTTCTCAATTTTTCACTTCAGAATTTTTTGTACTTCTTTCTTTTTCTTTCCCCAATTTTTTTCTTTTTAACATCAATTTTTCAGCAAGATTTTTCAATAGAGATCTTCCACGCATTCACAAATCGAACACCACATTAACATGCCAGAACTAATAATGTATAAAACCTTAAGCTCAATGTTTTGGTCTGCGATTAGGATAAACTATTTGGCTTTGGTGAAATGACAGTGGAGCTGAATTAAAAGGAAGGGATAGGCACAAAGGGGCTAAGCGAGGATAGAGCATTAGGAACGGAGCGAAGGCTCAACCGGCCCAAAAAGATGGCCTACATAATGCTCGCACTATTGAACTAACCTGTACCCATGCTTCGAGATTTTCTAGGGGCATGTTCTTAGCCACCGAGACACAATATCCTTCCTCCCGACTCGAACAATACGACTCTAGCGATCTTCTACACACTCGCTTACGCTACCGTCAGATTTTACCGGATTCACAAATTATGAGTAGAATAAGCAATGTCCACGCAATTAGAAAATTGTAAAACTAAAAGCATGTGAAAAAATTAATTCTACACAAACTCTACACGTGACACGAGCACTCAACTAGGAGCGCTACACGAGTCAACATGATACTTCACGACTCAATCCTATTCCAGCACAATAACTTTCCAATCAATCATGAAAAATTGGGTTTGACCCAAGACGCTCAAAACAAGTGAGTACGGGCTCAAGTGGGTGTAGTAGTGTATATAGAAAAATGCTGAAAATTATTAAATTTGATAAACTTAAAATGAAATTTGCTTTCGGTATGCACATGAAGTGGTGCACGTGCGTGTGGGTAACAAAGCTCGCTAAACTCTCCTCCAGACTCATGACATGCTACGCGTAGAAATAATATAAACATTACAATCTAAAACAAAGAGAGGGGAAGAGGTTACCCAATGTTCAGTAAATGAGCATACCAGAAGACACTTGAAATCCAAGACAAAACCGCAACATCCGCGATCCAAAATAGGCACCGGCAGGGGTGAGCTCCAACAAAAACATAATAGAAAAATAAAAACTGAATTAAAGAAAATGCATATATAAAAATAAGATAACTACTGGGGTTATTGTCCTCCCAGCATGACTTATTCAGATTTAAAACAGTTCTAGCTAATGGGCCTATGAAAAGAAAAGTGCACAGGTAACTGTTCTAATATCCGTGTCTGTAACGGGTACCGATACGATGATAAAATAGTTACCCCTCTACCTAAATAATAATACCTGCTCTTCATAGGCAGAGGAAGCAGAAAGTAAGAAGTGGAGGAGGAGTCCTCCTCACTATTCTCACCAAAATATATGTCCTTGCCCAGCAAGGTGTCGTCTTCTTCAGGACGGATGCATGAGGAGAAGGCAATGAGTGGAGCTTCCACCATAGAGGGGGAATCAACCTCCTCACATAAGTGGATGCTCGCCTCATTGGCATAAGCAAGAGGCTCCGAGTCCTCCTAGAGTCCTTGTGAATAATCAACCTCCACAAGCTCAGACACTGAAGAAGGGGGGGGGGGGGGGGGGGGGGTCAGGAAATAAAAGAGAAGAAAAACTTAAATAAACATCAATCGAGGGACTGGTCCCGGTCTCACTCCCATCAAGTTTTATAATGGGATCAATGTCAGCAAAAAGCATATCGCTGCAAGGGGAAAATGAGCAACATGGATCTTCAATGATGAGTTGGACCTTCTCTTCTGATGATGAGGTAATAACCTCATCACTGAAGAGATCATCCTCCTCAGTGCAACTCAGCGCAGCTTCGGGATCCATGAGCTCATCCTACAGATCTAAGTATTTGATAAGATCAAAAGATAAATGTGTAGTAAAGTCAGAAAAAGATGGAGGATAAGCATGGCGCATGATAAAACCAGCTAAAAGATGCGAGCTATCCTTTGAAAATGAATCCACCGGTAGTGACGGTAGTAAAGAAGGAGGAAACTCCATAATGTCTTCATGACGATCAACAACAACACTAATCGACGCATTCATTGTGCTCCCAAGATGACTTGGGGGCCTAACGTATGTGTGATGGAGGGAACAGTGGCATAGGAAGGTAGGGGGTTGGAGACAAACGCTGGCTCATCATCCTCTTCCAATTGCAACTTCCATTGCTCACAGTCCTTCAGAGCGTGATCGAGACTCTGACAACATAAGCACTGCTTCCCAGTAGGTATAGACCATGATGGGTCCCAACCATTCGGAGAAGGTGATGCTTGCACAAGAGGTGCATAATGATAATAAGCAAGCTTGCTATATGAGGGTGCAACCGTAGTGGGAGCACCATATGACGAGCCATACGAGTTATTATTACTCCTTCCTAAATAGCAATCTTCACTAAGCAGACTACGAGAAGAGCACCATTTGCAAGATAGACGAGAATATATTAATGGTGCCAGAAGATTCAAAAAAAATGTAACAAACAGAAATAAGAATTACAACACACGAAATGAAAATAAAATTATTAAAAACCTGATTTTTAAAACTGTAAAATAGATTAGGAAGAAATAAAACAAAAAGGATGCAATTTACAAATGAAAGAACTTTAATCTCTCATCTCCCTCTCCAGCAACTCACATGAATGTGTTCCCCAGCAATGGCGCCAAAAACTTGTCGCGCGAATTCCTATACCGCTTATAGGCGGGAGCAAAACACAGTCTGAACGGCAGTGTACCGGTCGTTGTCAAGTAATAGAATTGAGGAAGTAACTCCCCAGGATATCGAATCTCTCGAGGAACACTGTAAGGTGGAGTTAGCGTTTGAGGAAGGTCTTGAGATTGAAGTCCTTTAGGTTGGAGTAACGATGCGAGTTTTATGTTTGTTCTAAAACTAATGCAGAAAAAGTAAATGTCCTAATATACAGGCCTTGAGCGCACTGCTTCACCGGGCAGGATGGAAAACTATGTGGGCCTTGAACGCACTACTTTGCTAGGTGGATGGCCGGTAAGCTTGTGGATGGAGGAGTAGGCAACGCAGAATTAAATCGATAAAATGAATGACAATAGTGCACCTCATACACATGAATAAATCAAAAGGAATTTCATAAAAATGAAATAAAAGTTACAAATCTAGATTTATCATGTTCTTCATCCACAAAATAGAGAGTTTAGCATACAAACATCATTTTAAAAGAATAAAGAGTAAGAGAATCGACCGACTCCGAAGCCTTGTTGGGATTCATGATAGGAATCGTTGGGTTGTCAATTCGCGTCCAAACTCGGTCCTCAACTGCGTACGGGGTAAAAGAGGGCTGTCACTTCCTCCCAATGGCCCATCTTCTTCGTGTCACGACCCGACGATGTACAATGCTCATTAAACCCTCCTTGATGATGAAAGTAAGATCCCATCTCTTCCTTGAAGTCCCTAGATGAATAGAGGAGGCTTAGAACGAAAAAATGCAAAAAACGGCGCTCAAAAAGGCCTAGAAACGAAGTGTATCCGGCTGTTTTTGCATAGCTGCTTTTTATAGATAAGGCATATTTTCAATGCGCACGATCAACCAGATCGTGCGTGAAGGATAAACGCACGACCGTGCGATCTGGGAAATTGCAAAATAAAAGAATTTTTTAGACAAAAGAGGGAAACTTGTGCGATTTTGCTCACGAACGATCAAAACTGACCATGCGCGAACAAAACGCACGAGCCGGGGCAGATCACCAATTTTAGGCGTTGTTAGAATCTCACGGTTGCAAAATCATGCATCAAGGAAACTCACGACCATACGATTTTCTAGGTTAGAATTCCAAAAGAATGAAGATCTGCCCACCTGCAATGTAAACCAAAACCTGGGGCACAGGCCTCCCATATACATAACCAGTAGGAAATAACACAATAAAGATATGGGGAGCACCGAGTGCTTACCCCCAGCGACAGAGTGTACAAATGCACACCACAATGGGCCAAAAAGTGCACCTCATTTGCAAAAGGTGATTTAGAAAAATATGAGTGAATGCATGATGAAAGTGATGTGTTTATCAATGAAAACATACCTGGATGAGACTATAAAATGCTATATAAATGTGGCTCATCAGTTCTCCAGGGGTATTTTGGTCAATTCCAACTTGTAATCCTACTGACTTCTTTTGGTCTTTTTAATAGGATGACCTGCACTAAGATTGTTAATGAACTAATTTTGCTGTTCCAGCCTATGGGCAAGAACAACCATCTTGTCCAAGGCCCAGATTTGCTTCTAGCGGGCTCTTGTACTACCTGCAAAATGAGATTACAAGCCCTTAGGTACCCATGTAGCTTTGGGTCCTAGGACATTGTTAGCTTTAAAGGGCATACTGGATCTAAGTTCTCCAGCATATGCATAGTGATGATGAACAAGGTTATTTGCAAGTTTAGCATTTGTTACCCTTGGTGCAATTGGATTGTACTAACAATCAATTGCAAAGTGCCCAGTCTTTCCACAACACCAACATTCAAACCTGTTGTATCTTCCTTTCTCGCTGACTGTGTGAGCATGAGTCCTTTGTGTGTGAACAAAAGGATATTTGAATGAGACTGATCTGTACATATTGTGAGTGTGATGTTCGTTATCACCATCCACAACTTTCCATCTAGAGTCAGTCTTCTTTAATGATTTCTTCTCTTATCTAGACCCAGTAACTTCATGCCTCCTCGTGATCATGCTTTCATGAGGTACCTTTGAGGTATTTGGCATGTTCTTGGGTTTGAAGGAGCTTGCTACAGGCCTCCTTGCAATGAGGGATTTATCCTCCACCCTTCTAACTTTATTATTCTTAGATTTCAGGGTACTAGGATGATCTCTATCCTTCTTTAGAAGTACAACCTATTTTGTTAGAGAACAATACAGCTCCTTACTGTCAATCAATGTCTTCAGAGTTTTCCCAAATTTGCTTTCCAGATCAAGGTTGGAGCTTGCTTTGAAGTCCTTTTTGAGTTGACAAAACTATGCATTCTCTATAGTTAGCTTTTCAGCTTTTTCTGAGAGATCAAGGTTTCTTGTTTGAAGAGAGGAGATCTCTGCATCTTGCTCCTTGCAGAGCATCTTGATCTTTTTGAAATCTTCTAGAAGGTCATCATATGGCTTGGACCAGTCATCATTTCCAGATGAGCTCGTCTCTGATTCTGAATCTGTGGCCGATAGAGGAGCCCCGATGCATACCCGTTCATGAGAGACTTCATCTTAATTTTTCTCCTCTGAGTTAGACAAAGCAGTCAGTCCAAAGTCAGTCCCCTCCTTTGATCCTTCCATAAGAACTGTTAAATAGTCCCACATCTTCTTTGTTGTTATGCAGTGAGCAAGTTGCTGGAATATAGAAATGTCAACTACACCAGCTAGGATGTTTTTGGCCTCCTTGTCTAAGTTGACCAGAGTAACCTCATCTTCAGTCATCTCAGAAGCTTTCTTGGGCACCATCTCATAAGAACAGCAATATGAAGCTATCATGGGGACATATGGCCCTTCTTGAATAAATAGGAACATTCTAGGATCCATAGCCTCCATGAATATTTGAGCTCTTACTTTCCATAGGGCAAAGTTTTCCTTAGAACAAATAGCTATTCTTGATTCCATAGCTATGATGAATGGACACCCACTGGAAGATCTGTTCAAGCTGTTAAGCTTTTCTTTGAACAACCTCCTACTGATACCACTTGTGAGTTATTAGGTGTCGACATATCACCTAGAGGGGGGGGGGGGGGGGGGGGGGTTGAAAGGTATTTCAAATTGTTTTGTTCCCCTTTGGTGTTCTTGATTTCTGGTTAACATATTTAGAGATTAAAATCACTACACAGAAAACACACAAGAATTTATAGAGGTTCCTCAAGACAGTGTGTCTTGAGTAGTAGTCTGTTCCTCTGCGCCTACCTAGCAGTGTGCTTGGCTCGGCAAACTCCACCAATGTCTCCAGCCCACAAGACTTACAACTCAGACCCGCAAGTCCTACAGCCTAGGCCCACAAGCCCCTACTGCACTCAAGCCCGCAAGCTCGACACTCAGGCCCTCAAGCCCTACACAGCACAGACCCGCAAGTATTGCCCCTTAGACCCGCAAGTCCAGCAGCCTAGGCCCGTAAGCCCCTATTGCACCCAAGCCCGCAAGCTCGACACGGTTGGACCTGCAAGTCCTCTGCCCTGGCCCTCAAGCCTCACAGATCTCAAGCCCTCAAGGTCGACAAGGTTGGACCCACAAGTCCTTTGCCCTGGCCCTCAAGCCTCACAGATCTCAATCCCTCAAGCTCGACAAGGTTGGACCCGCAAGTCCTCTGCCCTGGCCCTCAAGCCTCAAAGATCTCAAGCCCTAAAGCTCGACACTTAGATCTGAAAACAGATCTTACAAATTTGGCCTGCAAACCTTACAAAGAATGATATACAATGTTTGTTCTTTTGCCTGGTGGAGATCGGCTTCTCGTCCTGAAGAAGATGCCTGTGATTTGAATCTTGAAAGTACAGATCTTCTTCAAGCCTTCTTCTTTCGCCTGATGTTGACTGACTTCTTGACTTGAACGATTCTTATCAGTCGACGTGGCTTGACTGTAACTTGGAGAACACTGGATGTGTGTTTTTGCTATCCTCTCCTTGATGTAGATTCTTCTCCGCAGCTTTTACTGTTGTATTGCTTGGCGGATACTTTTTGTTTCTTTGTTCTCATCTCTTCTTTAGGGCATCCACTGTTCCCTTTTATAGGACGGAGGATCCGCTTAATAGTCTCCTATGATGTCCTTCACCGACAGATGCCCATAACTTAAGAGCATGCGCTGATTGGACAATTAGGCTGCGACATTAAATGCTGACAGTGCGTCTGGCAACTTTTGAATCCGTCTCGACGATATTTCCATTGTTACGATGATATGGACAATATCTCGACGATAGGACTTGTTGTTGACTTGGACTAGGGCAGTTCTTCAAGTCTTCTTCCTTCTTCTTCAGATAGTGATATCTTGACGATACGGGACATCCCTTCTGCACTTGCACTTAAGACAACATGAAGTCATCTAACTGATGTCGGCATAATCTTCTTGACTGCTCGATATCATTGTAACCACCATATCTTGTCAATTACATAATCGATATCATGTCGACAGACTATTATTCAGCAACTGTCTGTCTTCATGTGACCTTCTTTAGTATTCTCGACGTCAAGTCTTCTTTACGACGATATCATCGTCATTAGTCTTCCGAGAACAGAAAGGAAGTAACGCTGAAAGGAAGCCCCAAAAAGAAACTCATCCACAAACTCTTCTCGAACAACTACTAGCCTCGCTGAATTACCGAGAACTAGCAAGGGAAATTCCCAGGAAATTTAGCGCCTAATTCCCTAAGCTGACAGGAATTAGAAGGCGAAATTTCCAGGGAATTTAAGATCTGACTACCCCCAAACCATCAGGGGTTATCTACATAGATTTCTGGGAAACTAGCCCACCAAACCATCAAGGCTGAAACCAATAAAATTATCCAAACTCATTTGAAGTCGCAGTGTGGTTTAGTACAAAAGCAAATAAAGACCCAACAGCTAAGCTACTAGTGTGAGACTATGAGGGGTTTTGTAATTTAGCCAACATTTAGATAATTGCCGGACTAGATAACCGTATTCTCTTATATTCAGGGTCGTATAACCAAAGCAATTAAATGCTATATAGCAAGAATGAACTTAAGCTATGAGTCGACTACGCGACTCGAACTATCAAGACTTACGACCCGAAGGTGGCCCACCAGTAATATAACAATAATTGAACGAAGTATTGAGAATATGATTTTTTATTATGTGGCAGCCCCCAAGTTAGAATTCCAGAGTGGAAATATATGTAAATAGTTAATAAAACCATATGTGAATAAAGCAGCCCCCATGGGAAAGAAATAAGAAAAAGTAGAATCATATATATAGCATCCCCCTCAACAAGGAGAGGAGAAATGTAAGCATAGCAGCCCCCTTTAATAAGAAGATTATGTATATATGTCAGCCCCCAAACCGAAAGCATAACAGCACCCCCAAATCAAGAAAAATTTATAACAGCAACAGCCCCAGCCCCCAACAGAAAAGTATAGCAGCAGCCCCCAATAACAAGGAAAGATAGTAGAGCAGCCCCCCAATTAAAATTCACCTAGCAGCAGCACCCATTAGAGAGTGAAAAACAAAGAGCAGCCCCCCAATTAAAATTCACCTTGCAGCAGCCCCCATTAGAGAGTGAAAAACAAAGACCAGCCCCCCAATTAAAATTCACCTAGCAGCAGCCCCCATTAGAGAGTGAAAAACAAAGAGCAGCCCCCCAAATAAAATTCACCTAGCAGCAGCCACCAACCCATAAATCCCCCAAAAAAACATTTCAAATAATGAAATCTGGAGTGGATAAACCAGCAGCCATATTTCCCCAAACAAACTCTAATAATATAAGCTAGAAGGAGCCTGAAGAGCAACCCTATAATCGTCCAAAGGATTTCATAATTTCCTTGAATGATTCCTAGCATAGATAGCAGGGAGAACCTTGCTAATACCATAATCTGCCGAGCTAAGTTAAGCAAAAAGGGGAAGGGGATGAAGGAGAAGGAAGTGAAGAGTTGTCTTGCCTCGGATCAACCGGCGATCCGCCAAATCGCGGCAATCTCGACGAGGGCCGACTGATAGATCAGCCCCGACGATGAAGACAGGGCCTGCCAACCTCCCAAAACTCCGCCGACGGCCTACGCCACCGATGCCCGGCGACCTCGGCATAAACCCTAGCTCGCCTCTATCTCCCACTCGAAAAAGATTGAAGCCATCGGGGGAAGGGGAGAAATGATAAAGGGAGAAGCTGAATCCATCAAAAAAAGAACTCGCCACTATCTCCCAAAACCTCCAGCATGCACATACATATACTCTTAAAAAAATATCTTACACCTGTATGTATTTATAATGGATGCATGGATATATATATTTATACAAACCCCTCCTTTTATCTCTTTTATTTTTTTTATTACATAACTTGTACACACCAAATATATGTAAATAATGTATATATATATTGTTTGCATAAAACCCCCTTTATGATTCCATAATTGTTTATGTTTGCCCATCCATGTAAAAAGAAAGAAAAACTTCATAAATATACACACATATATACACATATATATATATATACATATTTCTGCATATACGACTCAATCTAGGATAACTCGCCGGACGACGACGACGATGAAAATGCAACGCACATCCGCATTAAAGCTACGCAACGATAGCTTTAATATTTAAACTATTGATATTACCATAACCCTACTTAGAATTAACCATGAGAAAAATCTGGGGCGTTACAAGCGTTCTAAAATCTCTCCAAGGTGCCCGGCTTCAATTCTTCGCTTAGGAGGGGAAGCACTCTACGATCTTCCGGGTGTGTGGTGGGACCTCCACACTGTCTCCAAGGGTCTCAGTTCCAAGTCTTCGGTCAAGTTGCATCGAGGGATCAGTAAGCGCGAGTTGCACCCATCTTTGGGGTCCGAACTCCTCGTTGGGCCGAATTCTGGTTCCAACAGTAGTGCTATATGCACCCCAATTTCCCTTTTACATGCATGTGGAATACACCAACATGCAGAGGTCCAAATGACCATAAATGTTTACCGCAGACTATACTAGGCCTAATCTACCATCAAGAGAAAATTAGAGTGGATTTGGATTAATATAACCCTAGATCTATGACACATATGGAAAATGAAATGTTGAACAAAATTTTAGAAAAATTGTTTCCAAAAATCGCCAATTTTTTGCAGGGGATGTCTTAGGGTATGACTCACGCATGCCCCAAATTTCAATTTATTTAGGGTTATATATCCCTAAATTAATTTCTAAAGTTCTATGGCTCCATATGTGCATGCCTCACAAAAATGGATGCCCAGGGAGCTACAGTGCTCCAAATGTCCCCAAACACATTTCTAATTTTAGTTAAGATCTTTGGCTACATTTTTAATTTAGGGCACATTTCCTTTTGGGGTTTCTATGGGCCTCCAATAAATTCATGAACATTCTGCCTTATTTATGACAAATATTATTAGATTAATTAGAATCATAGGGATAATTAAATCATTAGATGCATGCATTTTAAAGCACATCCAAGACATCTGGTCGTCTTCTCCAAGCAGCCAATGGTTGCGATCTTCCGACCTGGGCTGACTTCCATGACCCTTTCCCGGCGATTGAGCCACCTCCCTAGCCGGCCACCGCCACCACCACCTCCGTTGAGGTGGTGGATATCGGTCGACGATGGTTTGGCCACCGAAGGTGGTGTTTTCCAGCAAACCCGACAAGCTCTTTTCTATGGAAAATTTGCATTTTCTCCTTACTAGATCGGGATCAATTGAGCCTGATTTCTCCACCTAAAGATATGAGGATCTAGCACAAGGGGAGGGGAGGAGAAACTGAACCTAGATTGGGCTTCGTGCTGAGGAGTTCCTGGATTTTCCATGGCCAACCGCCTCAAGGTGAGCTCCTTGCGGATTTTGCTATGCTCCACCAATTCCTTCACTACAAAACTCAATTTCAACTTCTTTCCCTCTTCTGAAGCTAATGGTGTTATGGATTTTGGTTGAGGAGGGCTTAATGTGGTGTATCCATTAGGAGGAGCTCGGCCACCACCTTGGATGCTCCTCCTAGCTGCCAAGTGGCCTCCATATTATTGGAATTTGGTTGGGGAGTAACTGAGATGCTCATTGAAGTGTATTGAGAGGGGAATTGGGAGCCAAGTGGCACCCAATCCATGAATTCCTCTTTTGGCCTTATGTGAAATTATCCACTTTGCCCCCTTGCATGTCACTCCCATTCAAATTCAGAGGGTATTTCTAGTCTTTAGGCTTGTGGGCTGCAGGATGGGCTGAGATTGAGGGCTTTGGCCCATTGGAATTGGTTTAGGCTTTCATTTTCTTCTTTAGGGCTCAACTTTGACCATGGTTGACTTTAGGGTTGACTTGGTCAAGGTGATGGGTTGACCAGTCCAATGAGTTGGTGTTGAGTCCCTTGACACCGCCCAATTTTGATTGGTTCATGGTAATGCCCTAATTGGGCTAATTTAGCCAATATGTGTGATTTTGACCAAAATTGGGGGAAAGTTTACTTTGGCAAAATTGGACCAATTGATGACCACTTGATGGGGTTTCTGGGTCCATTGGGTCCTTTATGATGTTATAGGACTAGGGGTGAAGTCAATTTCATGTTTTGGGGGTCAATTTGACCTATTGGTGATGGATTGACCTATGTTGACCTATAGTTGACTTAGGTCAAAGTGGACCAATTGGTGACCCCATGATGGGGCTTTTGGGTTCATTTCACCCCAATTAGGGTTTGTAATATAGTGGTGGGGTCAATCTGGTCATATGAAGTCTAATTGACCCAATTTGAGTTGAATTGGCCTATGTTAACCTATTTTGACCTAGAGTTGATTTGGTCAAATTGGCCAAACGGGTGACCCTATGATGGGGATTTTGAGTCTCTTGGGTATCTCTTAAGGTTAGGAACCTATTGGTAAGCTCAATTTAAGTTGGTGAGTCCAGTTTGAAGTAAATTGGACAAGGTTGACTTGTGCACTTTTGGGGTACTTATAGCAATTTTCCTAAGTTCAAGTCATACCATGACTTCTACTCACAACTCAAGTCCTAACCCTAGCCCAGGGGGTCTAGAAGGAATAGGATGTTACATATGGCGCCAAAGATATCGACAAGGGTAACGATCCTTCCTCCCAGTCTTACGATATGTTTGGTCCTGTCATTCCTCTTTCTATGCTTGCATAGGGTTGTATCTTTCACTAATTAGTGAAGTGTAGGACTCCCTTTAGTTCTTCAGAACTCTAGGTAGATTGTGTCCATCACCTGCATGTAAAACCTCACTTTTAAGAAATTTGCCAGAATTCGTCGAAAGGACTCGAAAAGTCTCTGATGCGCAAATCTAACACACCACTATAGGTGGTAGCGAGACTGTGACACGAAATTGTAGTGTACCGATCGTTCAAGTAATATAAAATGGGAGTGAATCCCAAAGTATTGAGTCTCGATGGAACACTGTAAGGTGGAGTTATCTTTTGAGGAGGGACTTGAGATTGAAGTCCTTACGAGCGAATGGATTGCGGAAAAATGGGGGTTTGGTTTATGGAAAATAAAAGAAAATAACTACCACTACTCCTATGCAATGCCGCTAAGCAATGCTTCGCTTGGCGAGATGGAAACTAGGTAGGCCTTGATCGCGCTGCTTCACAAGGTGGATGGACGAGAAGGCTTGCGGATGGAGTGAATCGCACCGGCGGAATGAGGGTCGCAAGCACCTCGTCACAAAGCTCACACCTAGCAATTTCTAGTATAGCTAACCCAAACGCTCACACCATAATTACCACAAAAGCTCACCTCAAGCACTCATACATGAATAATAACATTGCAAAACAATGAAATGAAGATTGAATTAAGTGTATAGTACAAACATCATCATATACAGAAGATTACACTAACAACAATAATCTAAGAAGAGAAAAATGCAAGAGATACAACCGAATCCGGAGGCTTGCTGTATATTCACGGTAGGAATCGTCGGGGTGTCAACCCGCATCCTAGCTCGGTCACAGCTATCGTCCGGGGTAGAGGAGGGTTGTCACTTCCTCCCAATGGACCCGTCTTCTCTGGTAAACTACAATCCGGCCACGTCCGATGCGAAAAACTCCTAGCTTAGCGATGAAGATGAGTGTACCCTCCTCTCCTTGAAGCGCTTGGATGATGTGTGGTGTCCTTGGGCAAAAGGTGGAGGAAGAAGGGAAGAAAAACAGAGCTGGAGCTCCCTTTCCGGCGGAAAAAGGCGGAGCTGTACGGTCCTCTGATTAGGTTGAAAACTGCAGCTTTTAGATTCGCGGTCGTGAAGGTTTCTAACTGAAGAGTCTATTTAAGTCAGGTGAAACGTCGAAACGAGGCACAATTCGAGGCTTATTCGGTACAACAGTGGATGTGACCGAAAATATTTTAGTATTGCCGCTCGTTTTCATGAAGTCGACGTTACGTCGGGTGGAATTCGACGTGAGCGTCAATATAGTCTGGTTTGGGACGATAGGGTTTCCTATCGACGTATGCGTCGATTGGAGTTGATGCATGCGTCGATTTTATTTATTGAACTGAGTTATTGACGGTGCGTCGATTCGAGGTCGACATGACTTTATTTGACAGATTCTGGGTTTTCCTTGAGAAATTATTTCTTCCTATTCCTAAAGTTTTCTAAATTACTATAGGACTAATTTTAAGAACAATTTGATTGATTATGCCAACACTGTTTGGCAGTGTGGCCAATTTTATTGCAAATATAACACCTAATTTTCTTTTGACTAAGGAAATTTGAGTTTAGGGAGGAATAGAGATGGTGATTAGGATAAAAGTTTTGATCAGGATAGTAATTTTGGTTATTAAAAGATTTTTTATTAGAATAGAAGTTTTGATCAGGATAAACTTTCGATCAGGATGAAAGGGTCCTGAATTGGGGTTAAGATGGAAGGTTTTTGGAGGATAGGCATTTAAGTTGCTCTGAGTTTTTATGCGTCGATATCTATTCGACGTATGTTGATAGTTGCGTTGATTTATATTCTGCGTTTTCTTTAGATTGCGTTGATCTGGTATCGACGCATGGAAGAAGTTGCGTCGATTGGATGTCGACGTACTTTTATTCAAGCGTCGAGTTGAGGTCGAGGCATCTAAGAGATTGCGTCGAGTAGAATTCGAATCACTATCATTCATGCGTCGATATGAAGTCGACGCAATTGTGTCTTCATAGATTTTATTTTTCCCTTTTTCTGATTTTATTTCTTTGTAAGTTGTTTCTCTTGTCCTAGTTGCCTTCTCAGAAGAAGTTTGAGAGTCATCAGCTGAATAGTATGATGTTTCATCAAATTGGTTTATTTCCTTGAAGTCTTCTACCTTATTTTGTGAGTCTTCTTCTTAGTTTGTTGATTTGATGGGTTTAGTAAATTTAACAGGGCTTATCCAAGCAGGTTTGTTGGATGGAATTAGGCTGGTTGAGGGATCAGCCCCTAGCCCAAGATTTTTATGTCTCCTTGTTTGTTGTTCAGTGATTTGCTTAAGTGTTTGGCTTCTCATTTTTATTGATTCTTCAAAAGCTTTTGCCTGGGATACCTTATCCTTAAGGAGCTGGTTTTCTATTCTAGCCCTTTCTATTTCCTTTTCTATGATGTTAGCCCTTAATTCATAGTTTTTAGAGCATGTAGCCTCTCTATTTCTCTGGTTTTTAACCATATTAATTTTTTCTTTTAGATCCTTAATTTCTTGCTTAGCTTTTAGTTGATCTAAACATAATCCTCTAAAGTTTTTTTTTGAAATCATCACATGAGAAATCTATTTCATTAAAAAGGCTTACCTCATCCTTATCCTCAGATTCATCTATGAGAATAAGGCTATTTTCTCTTTCATCTTCAGATGATATGCTTTCTTCTAATCCTATCTCACTCCATGATTCAGCAACATCATCTTTCTTTGAGCTTTCAAGAGCCATTAAGCATAGATCTTCTTGCTTAGACTCTTCATTGCCACTTTTAGAAGAGGAGTTGTCCTCAGAGTCTGTTTCACTCCAGGTTTCTGCAATAAAGCCTCTTTCTTTCTTCTTCCCCTTTTTCTTGAGATCTTTCTTTTTCAGATCTTTCTTTGTCTCAGCATTTTCTGGACATTCTGGGGCAATATGTCCAGGTTTCCTGCAAGAATAACACACAATTTCTTTAGTGGGAGTTTTGTCATACCTTGGTTTTGACTCTCTCCTTCTAGATCCATCTGTCCTGGCCCATTTCTTGAATTTTCTAGCCATGAAACTGAATAGTTCTTCTTCAGTGACAGAGGTTCTTTCTTCTGTTGCTTTTAATGCAGTGTTCCTGTCTTTTGAAGAGGTTGGAGTGTTTTCTCTTCTTTTCTTCTCTTCTCTGGTTTTCAGCAGTTGCTCATAGGATTTGAGTTTTCCTAAGAGAGCATCTGTTGAAATTTCCCTTTGTCCTCGTGTATCTCTTATTGCCCATATTCTTGAGTCCCATGAACTTGGGAGACCCATTAACAGTTTGTCATTGATCTTTGTGAGAGAGATCTCTCTATCCAGGCTTCTTAATTGATTAATGATCAGACTGAATCTGTCATACATCTCAGAGATGCTTTCTTCATTCTTCTTTTGGAAATTCTCATATTGGGAGATTAATAGAGCCTTCCTATCTTTTCTTTCATCAGCACTTCCTTCTACCATCTTTATGAGAGCCTCCCCGATTTCTTTGGCTGATTCACAGTCAACAACCTTTTGAAAGATTTCATCTGAGAGGGTTGAGACAAGAATGTTCACAGCTTTTGCATCCCATGTTCCTGCCTTCTTTTCTTCAACTGTCCACTCAGCGTTTGGGACAAGTGTTTGAGTCACTTCACCACTTGAGTCTCTTCTATAAGGCTTGGGAGGACCTGTCGAGATAACATTAAATAATTTTTCATCAATAGAATTCATATAAATCCTAATTCTTGTTTTCCAAACTGCAAACTTTTCAAGATCGCACATTGGTGGTCTGGTGGAAGCATAATCTTTGATTTGTGCCATGTGAAAAATAATATTTAGAAATATATATATATATATAATAGGTAGGATCTTTTAGATCAAAGAGTTAACCTTTTTAGATCAACCTAGCTCTGATACCAATTGAAAGTGCACAGTTAACCTCACTAGAATTCTCTAGAGGGGGTGAATAGAGATTAAAAATACTTTGTGCAATTATATATATATGTGTAATAATCACAGATTTAAGTTTCCCACACACCAACAAGAATTAAGCAAATGAAGAAGGAAAATAACAAGAAGAAAATCACAGCACAACACAAAGAAATATAGTGGTTCCCCAAACTTTGGGTAGTCCACTCTTCTACCCCCTTTGGTAGGAATTCACTATCTTGCACTGAGTCTTTTGATAAGGAAACTCTTAGAACCAGCCTGAGTCTTTTGATAAGGAGACTCTTAGAACCAGCCCGAGTCTTTTGAAAAGGAGACTCTTAGAACCAGTACAATTGAATTTTTTGAAGAGAGATTCTAAAAACTCTTTTACATTATTTGAAAATGAAATTAGAAAGAGAAGATGAAGTATTTGAAACAAGAAAGAATCTTCTTCCTAGCAAGAAGATTAGAAGCACAAGAAATAGTGAATGAAATCTCTCTTCTATAGTGAGAAGGAGATTGTGAGCCTTTTCTCTCTTTTAGTGAGAGCTATCAGAGTTTGCAGCAATATGGCTTCAGAATGAGGAGAAGAAAGCTTGATCTTTGCTGCTGCACTATTTCTCAATTGTCTCTCTTTTCACTTGGGAGCTCTTCCTCTTTTTCAAAATGAATATGGTGGTACACTTATTGTCATTCTCTGCCGATCTCCTCCTTATTTATTGCTCTGTTTAAAAGATATTGCTAAAGGGGAATAATTGATTAGCAGACAGAAAATTAGGAAGAGATAAGAGTTTCCATAATGAATATTTCTGTAGAAGGAAAAGAATTCATTCTGATTTCAAATAATATCCATAACAATCTTAATCAAATTAGCCAAGAATCAAATAGATGGAAAGGCTGATTCAGAATGGCTATAAAAGAATAATATCATTCCATATAAATCAGATCTACAGAAAGAAGGAAAGAGATCTGGCGTGTTTTTGAATTTCTTGTAGATATCGACGTGCGTCAATTACTATTCAACGTAAGCGTCGAATTCATCCCGACTGAACGTTGAGTGGAGAATAAGGAAGGAGCGTCAACTAAGGTGCGTCGACTTCACTAGATGCGTCGACTAGAAGTCAGAGTAACATCGACATAAAATGCGTTGAATTCTTCTGAGAGTTACTTCGACTCATTCTGAGAGAGACGTCGAATATATTTTGACGTTGCGTCGAATACTATTCGACGCATATTTACTTAGCCTAATTTTTCATACTTAGAATTTATATTCTTCTTAATTCTAGGGGTTAAGATAAATCATTTCCCCAACAATCTCCCCCTTTTTGTCTTAACCCTACATAGAGTGAAATTGTATCAGTCTTTTAATCAACAAGGCAAAGCATTTATATAGAGAGGAAATATGCTAAGCAATCAGAGTCATATAAACAGACTTTATAATTTAAGCATGGAGAAGAGAAATATAGATTGTATCAATATTGTTCAACACATCATTCAGGAGGGGTAGGGGGAGTTTTTCTTTTCCTAGTGAATACTACTGTTTTTGGAGAGGTGGGTTGCCCCTTCTCAGTAGCAGGTAGTTCACTCAACTCCCCCTGAGTTACAGCAGGTTGCTCCCCCTGGGATGGAACTTCTTTTGAGCCTTCTACTTCTTTTTCAGTTTCTTTCTTATCTCCAACAGCATCTGGCTCCCCCTGGGCTTCAGCTTCCTCTTCATTATCTGCTCTACTTGCCTCGCCTTTAATATATCCACTTGTTGTGCAGCTTCTCTTGCTATAATCAGTACATCTGATGTCTGCTCTTCAGTATGTAGCTCTGGTACTACTTCATTTCCAATGGTCTTGAGAAGTGCAAGACTATCAGTTTTTGAGGTAGGAAGAGACTTGTGAGAGAGATATTTATGACTCGAGAGCTGTTCTTCATCTAACTTCTCCCCCTTCTTGACCTTCTTGGCCAAGGAGGTTAAGAAAGACCTGGTGACCTTAGAGGAAGAGAGAGAGCTCTTCAGACTTTGCACAGAGGCACTGACCCCATCTATTTGGGTGTGCATGTGTAGGATGGAGGAATGAATCTGGGAGCAGTGCTCATCCAGCATTGCTTGGAATCTTTGAGTTGTGGATTGGATGCACTGAGTGATGAGGCTTTCAGTGGATGGAGATGGTTCAAAATATGGTGGTGGAGGAGGAGATAATGGTGGAGGTGAATGTGATGAAGGTGGATAGGGGACTGTATCAAGTTGATGAGGTGTATTTGATGGAGGAGGTGGAGCAATAGAAGAGGGTTGAGCAGGTGACTGATTTGGTATTTAGGAAGGTGTGGATGATGGTGGTACACAAGAGATGTTTGTATGAGGAGGAGGAGGAGGTGAAGATGGATGAGCAGGAGAGTTGGGAGGAGAGGGAGTCCTTTCAGGAATGGCACCAGGCTTGGGAATTTGCCTAGTCTATTTAGAGAAGAGGGCTATTGACATCCTTTTTCCTGGAGGGATAGGGATACCTTTTGACCTACATAGGTCAGGGAAGGAGTGGAAGAGTACTTGACTCATGATTCTCATGTAGGCATTCTCTTTATGAGAGTATTTGTAGCCTATCATTCTGAGCAGGAGGCTGGCCCAGTCTATCTTCTTCTTCAGCACAAGGGCCCCCATGATGTTCAGTTGCTGCTTGGGTACTGCATCATGGGCAAAGATCTTGCATAGTAGAATTTTTCCTACTATATCTGCCAGTAATCTATATTCATCAGAAAAGTCAATTTTCTTCAGGTGGATTGGTCTATCTTTTGAAAACTTCATGGTGATTAACAGATTCTTGATTTCATCAGGGGTGAGTTCCACAGATTCATCACCTGATAAGGGAATGATGAAGGAGACTTGTTTAGTTGCTCTTTAGAAACTGATTTTCTTTCCTATTTGAGTTGAACAAAGATAATATTGGAATACACCTGATGGAAGATCAAAGGTGGTCCTAATGTGTTCTGCAGAGATTGAGACATGTGTCTCATGGATTGTTCCTTAGATTTCTCCTTGTTCAGATATCTGAACATGAGCCATGAGCTCTGTGAGTTCTGTCTCCAGGAGCTTGCATCTTGTGGAGATGAGCTTGTCTAATCCAGCTACAGTAAATAGAACTATGATACTCTTGTAATTTTCTGCGGCGGCTTGGAAAGATTCGAGGTCAATGTCACATCCTGAGTTGGTCTTAGGAGCCATTTTAGGTTAGTCATAGAGAGGAAGAAATGGTTGGGCTGAGGAGCAAGAAGGGTGAAAGATGCAGAGATCGTGAAGGTTTCTAACGGAAGGGTCTATTTAAGTCAGGTGAAACGTCGAAAAGAGGCACAATTCGAGGCTTATTCGGTACAACAGTGGATGTGACCGAAAATATTTTAGTATTGCCGCTCATTTTCATGAAGTCGACGTTACGTCGGGTGGAATTCGACGTGAGCGTCAATATAGTCTGGTTTGGGACGATAGGGTTTCCTATCAACGTATGCGTCGATTTTATTATTGAACTGAGTTATCGACGGTGCGTCGATTCGAGGTCGACGTGACTTTATTTGACAGATTCTGGGTTTTCCTTGAGAAATTATTTCTTCCTATTCCTAAAGTTTTCTAAATTACTCTAGGACTAATTTTAAGAACAATTTGATTGATTATGCCAACACTGTTTGGCAGTGTGGCCAATTTTATTGCAAATATAACACCTAATTTTCTTTTGACTAAGGAAATTTGAGTTTAGGGAGGAATAAAGATGGTGATTAGGATAAAAGTTTTGATCAGGATAGTAATTTTGGTTATTAAAAGATTTTTTTATTAGAATAGAAGTTTTGATCAGGATAAAAATTTCGATCAGGATGAAAGGGTCCTGAATTGGGGTTAAGATGGAAGGTTTTTGGAGGATAGGCATTTAAGTTGCTCTGAGTTTTTATGCGTCGATATCTATTCGACGTATGTTGATAGTTGCGTTGATTTATATTCGGCGCTTTCTTCAGATTGCGTTGATCTCGTATCGATGCATGGAAGAAGTTGCGTCGATTGGATGTCAACGTACTTTTATTCAAGCGTCGAGTTGAGGTCGAGGCATCTGAGAGATTTCGTCGAGTAGAATTCAAAGCACTATCATTCATGCGTCGATATGAAGTCGACGCAATTGTGTCTTCAGAGATTTTATTTTTCCCTTTTTCTGATTTTATTTCTTTGTAAGTTGTTTCTCTTGGCCTAGTTGCCTTCTCAGAAGAAGTTTGAGAGTCATCAGCTGAATAGTATGATGTTTCATCAAATTGGTTTATTTCCTTGAAGTCTTCTACCTTATTTTGTGAGTCTTCTTCTTGGTTTGTTGATTTGATGGGTTTAGTAAATTTAACAGGGCTCATCCAAGCAGGTTTGTTGGATGGAATTAGGCTGGTTGAGGGATCAGCCCCTAGCCCAAGATTTTTATGTCTCCTTGTTTGTTGTTTAGTGATTTCCTTAAGTGTTTGGCTTCTCATTTTTATTGATTCTTCAAAAGCTTTTGCCTGGGATACCTTATCCTTAAGGAGCTGGTTTTCTATTCTAGCCCTTTCTATTTCATTTTCTATGATGTTAGCCCTTAATTCATAGTTTTTAGAGCATGTAGCCTCTCAATTTCTCTGGTTTTTAACCATATTAATTTGTTCTTTTAGATCCTTAATTTCTTGCTTAGATTTTAGTTGATCTAAACACAATCCTCTAAAGTTGTTTTTGAAATCATCACATGAGAAATCTATTTCATTAAAAATGCTTACCTCATCCTTATCCTCAGATTCATCTATGAGAATAAGACTATTTTCTCTTTCATCTTCAGATGATATGCTTTCTTCTGATCCTGTCTCATTCCATGATTCAACAACATCATCTTTCTTTGAGCTTTCAAGAGCCATTAAGCATATATCTTCTTGCTTAGACTCTTCATTGTCACTTTTAGAAGAGGAGTTGTCCTCAGAGTCTGTTTCACTCCAGGCTTCTGCAATAAAGCCTCTTTCATTCTTCTTCCCCTTTTTCTTGAGATCTTTCTTTTTCAGATCTTTCTTTGTCTCAGCATTTTCTGGACATTCTGGGGCAATATGTCCAGGTTTCCTGCAAGAATAACACACAATTTTTTTAGTGGGAGTTTTGTCATACCTTGGTTTTGACTCTCTCCTTCTAGATCCATCTGTCCTGGCCCATTACTTGAATTTTCTAGCCATGAAACTGAATAGTTCTTCTTCAGTGACAGAGGTTCTTTATCTGTTGCTTTTAATGCACTGTTCCTGTTTTTTGAAGAAGTTGGGTTGTTTTCTCTTCTTTTCTTCTCTTCTCTGGTTTTCAGCAGTTGCTCATAGGATTTGAGTTTTCCTAAGAGAGCATCTGTTGAAATTTCCCTTTGTCCTCTTGTATCTCTTATTTCCCATATTCTTGAGTCCCATCAACTTAGGAGACCCATTAACAGTTTGTCATTTATCTTTGTGAGAGAGATCTCTCTATCCAGGCTTCTTAATTGATTAATGATCAGACTGAATCTGTCATACATCTCAGAGATGCTTTCTTCATTCTTCTTTTGGAAATTCTCATATTGGGAGATTAATAGAGCCTTCCTATCTTTTCTTTCATCAGCACTTCCTTCTACCATGTTTATGAGAGCCTCCCAGATCTCTTTGGCTGATTCACAGTCAACAACCTTTTGAAAGATTTCATCTGAGAGGGTTGAGACAAGAATGTTCACAGCTTTTGCATCCCATGTTCCTGCCTTCTTTTCTTCAACTGTCCACTCAGCCTTTGGGACAAGTGTTTGAGTCACTTCACCACATGAGTCTCTTCTATAAGGCTTGGGAGGATCTGTCCAGAGAACATTAAATAATTCTTCATCAATAGAATTCATATAAATTCTAATTCTTGTTTTCCAAACTGCAAACTTTTCAAGATTGCACATTGGTGGTCTGGTGGAAGCATAATCTTTGATTTGTGCCATGTGAAAAATAATTTTTAGATATATATATATATAAATAAGAGGTAGGATCTTTTTGATCAAGGAGTTAACCTTTTTAGATCAACCTAGCTCTGATACCAATTGAAAGTGCACAGTTAACCTCACTAGAATTCTCTAGAGGGGGGTGAATAGAGATTAAAAATACTTTGTGCAATTATATATATATATGTGTAATAATCACAGATTTAAATTTCCCACACACCAACAAGAATTAAGCAAATGAAGAAGGAAAATAACAAGAAGAAAATCACAGCACAACACAAAGAAATATAGTGGTTCCCCAAACTTTGGGTAGTCCACTCTTCTACCCCCTTTGGTAGGAATTCACTATCTTGCACTGAGTCTTTTGATAAGGAGACTCTTAGAACCAGCCTGAGTCTTTTGATAAGGAGACTCTTAGAACCAGCCTGAGTCTTTTGAAAAGGAGACTCTTAGAACCAGTACAACTGAATTTTTTGAAGAGAGATTCTAAAAACTCTTTTACAATATTTGAAAATGAAATTAGAAAGAGAAGAAGAAGTATTTGAAACAAGAAAGAATCTTCTTCCTAACAAGAAGATTAGAAGCACAAGAAATAGTGAATGAAATCTCTCTTCTATAGTGAGAAGGAGATTGTGATCCTTTTCTCTCTTTTTGTGAGAGCTATCAGAGTTTGCAGTAGTATGGATTCAGAATGAGGAGAAGAGAGCTTGATCTTTGCTGCAACACTATTTCTCAATTGTCTCTCTTTTCACTTGGGAGCTCTTCCTCTTTTTCAAAATGAATATGGTGGTACACTTGTTGTCATTCTCTGCCGATCTCCTCCATATTTATAGTTCTGTTTAAAAGATATTGCTAAAGGGGATTAATTGATTAGCAGACAGAAAATTAGGAAGATATAAGAGTTTCCATAATGAATATTTCTGTAGAAGGAAAAGAATTCATTCTGATTTCAAATAATATCCATAACAATCTTAATCAAATTAGCCAAGAATCAAATAGATGGAAAGGCTGATTGATGCGATGATTCGGCAAGTGCACCGGTCGCGCAAGTAATAATAATGGGGAAAATCCCCGAGTGTCGGTCTCTTGAGGAACATAGTAAGGTGGAGTTAGGTTTCGAGGAAGGACTTGAGATCGAAGTCCAGTGATAGGTGGAGTGCGGACGAAAGGGATTTGGTTTGTGAAAAATAAAGAGAAAATACTACGACTACTCCTATGCAATGCCGCTATGCAATGCTTCGCTTGGCGGGATGGAGACTAGGCAGGCCTTGAGCGCGCTGCGTCGCAAGGGCGGATGGACGAGTAGGCAAACGGATTGAGGGTCGCAAGCACCTCTTCGACAAGCACGCCACTAGCAATTGCTAGTGCGGCACCGGGCATGGTGGTGGAGTGGAAAATGGATGGGGGCGCACCTCATTAACACATATGAACTAAATAATTCCATAAACATGAAATAAACAATAATACACATAGTTCATAGCATTCATCATCTAAATATAGAGATTACAAACAACTACAACCACACAAGTAGAAGAAAAAGGCAAGAGATACGACCGAATCCGGAGTCTCGTTGTAGATTCACGGTAGGAATCGTTGGGTTGTCAATCCACGTCCTAGCTCGGTCCCAACTGCGTCCGGGGTAGAGGAGGGCTGTCACACCTCCCAATGGACCCATCTTCTCCAGCGATTTACCATCCGGCCACGTCTAATGCGAAGAACCTCTTCCTTAGCGATGAAGATGAGTGTAGGATCCCTTCCTTTAAGCCCTTGGATGATGGAGGAGGCCTAGGGGGGCGGAGAACCAGCGAAAGGGGGCGAAACGGCGGAGCTCGGCGAGAAAACGGCGGATGAAAATCGGGGTCCGACCTAAAATCACGAGCAGGACAATTTATAGGCGCTGGAATAAACAGTGCGCACGATCATTGGCGCACGACCAGTAGTCTTGCGCACTAGAATTCGGTGATCGTGCGCTCTGCCTGGACGGAACCTGCAAAGACAGAAATTATGAAATAAAATGTTCGCACGACCAGTGGCGCACGACCGGTGGTCGTGCGCACTATCGTAGGTGGTCGTGCGCACTGATTGAAACAGAACTCAAGAAATTGATGATAAGCGCGCACGCACAGTGGCGCACGACCGGTGGTCGTGCGCACTAGCGTAGATGGTCGTGCGCACTGCACCAAACAGAACTCATAAAAAAGGGTTAAGTGCACACGATCAGTGGCGCACGACCAGTGGTCGTGCGCAATAGAACCGGTGATCGTGCACAGTGTTCCTGTGCAGAATTGCACCAGAAACACCTGCACGACACCTGTTCCAACGTACGACACCAGTCTAGCCACTGAAAGTGGGACTTAACATCGCAAGAAAACTAATAACAAAGAAAGATACGAAATAACACCAAAATGGGCCTAGAAGTGCACATAGCAAGTGATAACAAATATAAGCTAAAACAAGGCTAAAGTGTAGTGGAATGACTAGATAAACGGCCCAGATGAGTCCATATATATGCATATAATCGGGACTCATCACACCCCTAGACTTAGCTGTTTGCGCGTCCCGAGCAAACAAATTCCATGCGAACGGGGAAAGAAAAGTAGATGGCTTAAAACTACAATACAGAGTACCATGCGAAGTCGCATGCTCACGTGCATAAGAAAAATAGTAGAAACGATTTCTGACTATAAAAACAGTTTATATATTTCTAAAAGAGTAAAAGCATATTACAACTACTCAAAATGGTGAACTACGGTGAATCATTCGGTCACGCATACGGAGAAAGTAAACTAAACGCTGAGATGAGCATTGCTCAAGATTGGGATGCCGGACAAACTCCACCGAAATCCATCGGTGTCGGTGACCATAGGCTTGCCCAGTCACATTCTCTCCACGACACTAGATTGGTTCATAGCGCGAGTCGGTAGGACTTTAGGTTAGAGATGGGGCTTGGGTTACGGTGAGGTAAACAATGATAAACAAAATGGCTTAAACACATAACCCAAATGAGCTTTAAAAATAACTACCCGCGCACCAAAATCGAATGCAAGTGCACCACACCCCCAGACTTTGACTTTTGCAACATAGGTGTGTGCACCGCCTACTCCCAATACATAATATTTCTACATGATTTTTCAATAAAACTCATTTTTCTTTCTTCTCTTTTTTTTCATTTTTCTTTCTATCTTTCTTTTTCTTGTCTTTTTTTTTTCTTTCAGCAAAATTTTCAAATGAGCACATCCACGGATTCACAAAATAGACACCATAATCAACACCCCCCCAAAATGTAAATGAGACTACAACTAAAGCTCAGATTTGGGTGTGCGACTAGGCTAGGCTTTTAGGCTTTGGTGAGATAAATGTGGAGCTGAATCAAGAAAAGGGTAGGCACAAAGGGGCTAGCAAGGGTAGACGATAGGCATGAAATGAAAAGTTCAACCGGGCCAAAATAATGGCCTACGTCATTCTCACGCACTAGAACTATCCTATGCCAATGCTTCAAGAATTGCTTGGGGCAAGTTCTAGCCACCGAGAAAGATTCTCCTTTCTCCCAACTCAAGCAATACGAGTCTAGCTATCGTTTACACACATCCCTACGCTACCGTTTGATTCCACCAGATTCACCATTTGAGTAGAGTAAACAACATTTACACTAATAGAAAAAGATAAAACCATAAATATAAAAAGAAGTCTAATCTACACAAATTTCTATGCAACCGAGCACTCGACTAAGAGCACTACGGGAGTCAACATTTTACTCTGCTACATAGTCCTAAGCCATCACCTAGACTTTCCCAAATAAGCAGAAGAATTAAATTCACAACAGAGCAAGCAAACAGATGAGTACGCGCTCAAGTGGGTGATGTGGTGTGCAATGAAAATAAACAAAACATTTTAAATGAAATCTTCTAGCATGCAGTGCAATAGTGCACGTGAGCGGGTAAACAAAACTACTCTCCCCCAGACTTAAACTAAACAATCCACAAAATATATGACATGAAAATCAGAAAAGGCTAGGGAAAGAGAGTACCCAGTGCTCAGAAATGAGCACACCAGAAGATTGGCGTGTAAGCTAAGACAAAACTGCAGCATCCGCCATCCAGAAAAAGATACCTGCAGGGGTCAGCTCCGCAAAAACAAAAGAAAAAAGACAAACTAAAATAAACTACAGCTAACTAAACATGATTAGAAGAAATAAAAATGCAGAAAAGAAAGATAACTACTGGGGTTATTGTCATCCCAGCACGACTTATTCTAAATTAAAACGGTTCTAGCTAATGGGCCTATGAAAAAGAAAATGCACAGGTAACTGTTCTAATATGCGCATCAGTAGCGAGTACCGATACGGAGACAGAGCAGTCACCCCTCTACCTAAATATAAATACCTGCTCCTCACAGGTAGAGGGTAGAGAATGTAAGAAAAGGAGGAGGCCTGGTCCTCACTCATCTCACAAAACACATCCTTGCCTAGCAAGGTATCGTCACCAGGGAGGCAGCAGGAGGAAAAGGCAATGAGTGGAGCTTCCTCAACGGAGGGGGAATAAACCTCCTCACATATGAGGACACACTCATCATTGACTTGAGCATCATGCTCCAAGTCCTCCTGATGTACCTGCGAAGACTCAACCTGCACAGGCTCAGATGAAGAAAGGGGATCAAGAAATAAAGAAGACGAAGAACATAAATAAACATCAATCGGGGGAGTGATCCCGGTCTCACTCCCGGCAGGATCCAAGGGTAGATCACTATCATCATCGTAAATATCATAGCAAGGGGTACTTGAGAACTCAGGAGCCTCAGTGGTGATTTGGACCTCCTCGTCCCATGAAGAAGTGCAAACCTCCTCATCAGAGAGAGTATCCTCCTCATCCCGCCAAGGTGCATCATCGTGTTCAAAGTATTCATTCTCCCCCTCAGGGAAAATGACATCGTCATCCCACTTTGGAGCACCCTCCGAGTCAGAAGCATCACCCAGCTCCCTTACTTCGATAGGATCATAAAGAATATGTGTAGAAAAATCTTGCAAAGAAACTGGAGGGACAAAAATATTCGGTTCCTCCGCAAAAAGATCTGCTAAAGCCTCCCCGATGGAAAGAATACTTTCCTCATCATACTCAGGTGCATCTAGGAGCTCCCATTCCTCTCCTTGTTGGCTAACATATGAGTGATCATCATCACTGGGAGTGAAGCCATAAACAGGGAGTGAGGAGTCCGTGCACGAGACAAGCTCAGGGGTAGAGGGCACAATTGCCTCCATGGGTAAAGAATGAGCGATAGGGACAATGTTGTCCTGAGTGGAGGGATGGCGGTCAGGCTTGAAAAGACTAGGACAGTCCTTCAATTCATGACCCTCTCCTCGACACAACAAGCAAACAATGTTCCTACACTGCCTAGCATTCAACTCATTCATTTGGTCTATATAATAAACCATCTTATCATTAAAGCTAGGTGAAATATCCCATGACGACATTTTCAAAATTCAAAGCAGATAAAAAGAAACTGAAATTCTTTGCAAGGAAATCTACACAACTAGAAAAACTCCTTGAATAAAACTTGCCTAAAACTAATAGGGGAGAAAAATAAAAACAAACAAAAGATAATTAAAAGGCAAACAAAAAATAATAAAGCAGCTATACACACTGGAAGAACTACTATCTCTCGGCTTTCCCTCTCAAGAAAACTCACACGACTGTGTTCCCCAGCAACGGCGCCAAAAACTTGATGCGATGATTCGGCAAGTGCACCGGTCGCGCAAGTTATAATAATGGGGAAAATCCCCGAGTGTCGGTCTCTTGAGGAACACAGTAAGGTGGAGTTAGGTTTCGAGGAAGGACTTGAGATCGAAGTCCAGTGATAGGTGGAGTGCGGACGAAAGGGATTTGGTTTGTGAAAAAATAAAGAGAAAATACTACGACTACTCCTATGCAATGCCGCTATGCAATGCTTCGCTTGGCGGGATGGAGACTAGGCAGGCCTTGAGCGCGCTGCGTCGCAAGGGCGGATGGACGAGTAGGCAAACGGATTGAGGGTCGCAAGCACCTCTTCGACAAGCACGCCACTAGCAATTGCTAGTGCGGCACCGGGCACGGTGGTGAAGTGGAAAATGGACGGGGGCGCACCTCATTAACACATATGAACTAAATAATTCCATAAACATGAAATAAACAATAATACACATAGTTCATAGCATTCATCATCTAAATATAGAGATTACAAACAACTACAACCACACAAGTAGAAGAAAAAGGCAAGAGATACGACCGAATCCGGAGTCTCGTTGTAGATTCACGGTAGGAATCGTTGGGTTGTCAATCCACGTCCTAGCTCGGTCCCAACTGCGTCCGGGGTAGAGGAGGGCTGTCACACCTCCCAATGGACCCGTCTTCCACAGCGATTTACCATCCGGCCATGTCTAATGCGAAGAACCTCTTCCTTAGCGATGAAGATGAGTGTAGGATCCCTTCCTTTAAGCCCTTGGATGATGGAGGAGGCCTAGGGGGCGGAGAACCAGCGAAAGGGGGCGAAACGGCGGAGCTCGGCGAGAAAACGGCGGATGAAAATCGGGGTCCGACCTAAAATCACGAGCAGGACAATTTATAGGCGCTGGAATAAACAGTGCGCACGATCATTGGCGCACGACCAGTGGTCGTGCGCACTAGAATTCGGTGATCGTGCGCTCTACCTGGACGGAACCTGCAAAGACAGAAATTATGAAATAAAATGTTCGCACGACCAGTGGCGCACGACCGGTGGTCGTGCGCACTATCGTAGGTGGTCGTGCGCACTGATTGAAACAGAACTCAAGAAATTGATGATAAGCGCGCACGCACAGTGGCGCACGACCGGTGGTCGTGCGCACTAGCGTAGATGGTCGTGCGCACTGCACCAAACAGAACTCATACAAAAGGGTTAAGTACACACGATCAGTGGCGCACGACCAGTGGTCGTGCGCAATAGAACCGGTGATCGTGCGCAGTGTACCTGTGCAGAATTGCACCGGAAACACCTGCACGACACCTGTTCCAGCGTACGACACCAGTCTAGCCACTGAAAGTGGGACTTAACATCGCAAGAAAACTAATAACAAAGAAAGATACGAAATAACACCAAAATGGGCCTAGAAGTGCACATAGCAAGTGATAACAAATATAAGCTAAAACAAGGCTAAAGTGCAGTGGAATGACTAGATAAACGGCCCAGATGAGTCCATATATGTGCATATAATCGGGACTCATCACTGATTCAGAACAGCTATAAAAGAATAATATCATTCCATATAAATCAGATCTACAGAAAGAAGGAAAGAGATCTGGCGTGTTTTTGAATTTCTTGTAGATATCGACGTGCGTCGATTACTATTCGACGTAAGCGTCGAATTCATCCTGACTGAACGTTGAGAGGAGAATAAGGAAGGAGCGTCGACTAAGGTGCGTCGACTTCACTAGATGCGTCGACTAGAAGTCAGAGTAACATCGACATAGAATGCGTTGAATTCTTCTAAGAGTTACTTCGACTCATTCTGAGAGAGACGTCGAATGTATTTCGACGTTGCGTCGAATACTATTCGACGCATATTTACTTAGCCTAATTTTTCATACTTAGAATTTATATTCTTCTTAATTCTAGGGGTTAAGATAAATCATTTCCCCAACACAACTCCTCGCACACCAACAACGAATGCAAGTGCACCACACCCCAGACTTAGACTTTTGCAACATGGGTGTGTGCACCGCCTACTCCCAAAATTTCAAATAATATTCAATTTAGAATTTTTTCTCATTTCTTCATTTTTCTCCTTAATCAATATATATATATATTTCTTTTCTTTCTTTTCTTTTTCAGCACAATATCGAAGAACACAACCACATCTTCACATTAAATTTCCATGATCAACACCACCAAAATGAATTCTAAACAAAATGCTTGCATTTGGGTGTGCGACTAGGATTGTCTTTGAGGCTTTGCTGAACAATAGTGGAGTTGAACCGAGAGAAAGGGGTATGCACAACGGGTCTATCGAGGGAGGAGATCAGGAATGGCACAAAGGCTCAACCGGGCCAAAATGATGGCCTACGTCATTCTCACGCAAAAGAACTATCCTATGCCTATGCTTCAAGAATCGCTTGGGGCAAGTTCTTAGCCACCGAGAAGGATTATCCTTCCTCCCAGCTCGAGCAATACGCATCTAACGATACTTTACACACATCCCTATGCTACCCTTTGATTCACACCGGATTCACCATTTGAGTAGAGTAAACAATTTTTTTACTAACAGAAATGCATAAAACTAAAGGTATAAGAAGAAATCTAATCTACACAAATCTCTATACTCTCATGAGTACTTGACTAGGAACACCGGAGTCAACATTTTACTCCACTACATAATTTAAAAGCCAGCACCTAGACTTTCCCAAATAAGCAGAAGAATTAAATTCAACACAGAGAACGCATACAGATGAGTACGCGCTCACGTGGGTGTTGTGGTGCACATGACAAAGAAAAATTAAAATGATATAATCAATCTTCTAGCATGCTCCTAATATAATGTGATTGGTGCACAGTAGGTAACGACATGAATTTACTCTCCCCCAGACTTACATGAAACTATAGAAAGAAATGTGATCGTAAACCGAAAATATGGAGGGAGAGGTTTAGAGTGTACCCCATGCTCAGAAGTGAGCATACCAGAAGATGCATGAAAATCCAAGGTAAAGTCGCCATACGAAGAATCATGACCACCGCCTTCACAAATAGAAAATACCTGCAGGGGTGAGCTCCGCAAAAATAAACTAAAACAACACATAACAAACTAATTTTTGACAGAGATAAAATAAAAGACAAAAACAAGTAAGATAAGTACCGGGGTTATTGTCCTCCCAGCACTACTTATTCAGAAGGTAAAAGGTTTTAGCTAATGGGAGTATGGAATGAGAAGTGGACAGGTAACTGTTCTAATATCTGCATCGGTAACGGGTACCGATACAGTGATAGAACCATTACTCCTCTACCTAAATAATAATAATACCTGCTCATCACAGGTAGAGGGAAGAGAAAGAAAGAAGTGGAGGAAGAGTCCTCCTTACTACTTTCACCAAAATAAATGTCCTTGCCTGGCAGGGTGTCATCTTCAGGGAGGCAGCAGGAGGGGAATACAATACATGGCAGGTCCTTTGTGGAGGGGGGATCAACCTCCTCACACAAGAAGATGTGCACATCATTGAATTGGGCAAACTGCACCAAGTCCTCCTGCATTACCTGTGATGACTCAACCTGCATAGGCTCGGAAGAAGAAGAAGGTAGGTCAAGGAATAAAAGAGAAGAAAAACTTAAACAAGCATCAATCAGGGGAGTGGTCCCGGTCTCACTCCCATCAGGTTGGTGAAGTAAAATAATGTCGGCATTGTTAACAATGCAGCAAGGTTCGGCAGGATCAACAATTACCTTGCCCAAGATTTGGACTTCCTCCAACGGTGTTGAGGAGAAATCCTCTTCACCTAGAAGGTTGTCCTCCTCCATAGGAATAGGTATGATATGTAGATCTCTTGCCTCCTCATGCAAGGCATCATCAAAAATGTCATCAACGACGAGCATAGTGGCATGCACAAAAGGGGGAGGAAGATTGCTTGGATAAAAGTCAAGCACTGACTCCTCACAAAGAATCGAATCCATGCTGGGTGATATATGCACAGGGGAGATGGACTCTACCATATTAGAGCCTAGATCAGCCACAACTCTGATGAGCGTGTCTGCATCATTCCCTTCAAAACTTGAAGGTGATACAGCAACATAGTCAAAGGTGGTGTAAGACCCCTTTTTTCTTTTTCAAACCCGGGTCTTATGCCCAAAACCGCCGCTTTGCGGTGACACCCTCGCTCGGGAAGGTCGCTACTACAAAGCATCGATCCTGCCGGCCATATCGATCACATAAGAAGAAAAGTATAAACGAACAAAAAGAAGTTCAAGTTCACAATCACATGCTATATATAATAAATGTCCAGATGGTATAACTGAAATAACAAAGTTATTATAATAAAGGGCTCATGCCCTGTACATCATGTCCTCACTACAAGATCACTCGCGGAAGCTAACTACTAATCACTCACTGATCCTGAATCTTGTGCTCCTGTACTAGACTGGCCCGCCTCCGTCTGCACCGGCCTCTGGTGCTGCTATGTCTCCTCGGTCCCCTAAAATGATATGGTCCACCGACCGTTAGTCAAAAAGACTAAGCCTTAAGTTCCCCACCCCACCCCCAAGGGCTCATAGGCACCGTGTGGGAGGATGAAGTGGAGGACAACAAAGGGTATAAACAATAGCAGGTGACGGCAGATCTTGTCTACAGGAAATATCTACAACTACACATGTGTATATAGATAATTGAAGCAGTAATATAAAGCATGGTAAAGAGCAAGTAAAGATAAGTACACAATAGAAATGTAACCATTGATTTATAGGAATGCCCATACAAACCTATAGACCAAGGGGTCGTTTAGCAAGGCCTATCGTATAAGAAGTCCCATAACCAACTTATACGATAGGCGTAGGGGTTGAAATGCAATGTTTATGCCATGACATGCAGAGTTATGCAGTTTATGCTATGTTCATACAAGTGCAACTCACACACTTCGACTCTATGCGCACAGACCTTTAGTTCCCTCTTTTTGGAGCTAGCAAGACTCCCATGATACTCCCGTTGTGGCAAACGGAAGCGGTGGGTTGGGCCTCGCCCACCTCTAGGTTGGTATTCACACTACCTAACCTAGGCCTATCGTACGCCTCAACACAAAACCGTGGAGCATCTGCATACTCTTACTGGTTGGACCACCAGACTTTCATGGCTAAGTGCAAATTCCACACTTGCCGAGTCAACGTATTGACGTCGGTGAGAACGACCGTCCAATACCGAAGACCCACCACCTTCATGCACATGCAAACATGTTCTACTATATCCCGAGCCATAAACTCCTCGGGCTAACCTGCCCGACATCAATAACCTTCGGAGCCACCGGCTCGCCAGACCAAACCGTCTGTACCATCAAGCATTACTGAGTCACAAGCTCACCGGACTAACTAGTCCGCTGCTTCAACCACCGAGCCTACCGCTTGTAAGACCAAACCAACTAACCTACCGTAACCACGGGGTATGGTTGTGTGTATTGTTAAGTTAATCTTGTACAACATCTTACTCATACAGTTTATGGTTAATCTTGGACTTCCCGAGGATTACCCTGTAAGGGGCTCGCTACGGTACTAGGAACTGTAATGGGTTGACACCCCAAAGTTCCCTTTCTCAAGACACTTAGTGTTGTTGGTATATACCCATAAGATTACCCCCTCCTTGTTATTACACTTGGATTACCCTAAGTATTTTATGACCCGCTAGGGGAAAGACGATCCTTCGTCAACCCCCAACACAACTTTACCCTTAACTCACCAAGCACGCCCTCATCACCTAAACTCCTTTTGGTGACCTTCAATCTCTTCAACCTGACCATGTGCACCAACTACATGCAACTTCCACTTAGTAGGCCCCTAAATATCCAAATGTCACATTTTTACTATACGCAGACCAAACTAACTATATGAAGCTTAGAAGTAGAGGTACTCCAAATATTCAACCACATGACACAAGATTTTTACTGGAGGACTATCATGGCATTATAAGATTAAATCCAATGACTCATATTTTTCCTCAACCTTTTAGCATTTATTTTAATTTCTCCAAACATTTGCCAAGTATGAAATTGAACATGAAGTGTAAGGAATTCTTATGCTATGACTCTCCAAAAATCATGATAAATCTATGATGACTAAATAACAAGAAATACAACATATCATATTTTTACAGTAAGAAATTGTCCTCTATTTTTAATATTTATCATCTATCCAAACTTGTAGTTTTATGAAGGAACCACCAAAAATATCTACTACAAAATTATGGGAAAAATACCAAGCTCTCGTATTCATCAGAAAAGTCTACAGACTAAATTTCAAGATTTATGGAAATCATTTTATTACTTAAATAAATACTTTAAGAAAACCTCAAATAAGACAAGTTGTGAAGTAGCCTACTGATTTATGTCTCCAAAAATTCTATAAAAATTCGCAGAGCTTCCTAGTGCTCTGGAATGTCCTATCACCAAGTTGCAGATTTTACAGAGAGTTTTGGACCCTTAATTATATTTCTTAAGATTAAGACAAAATAGGTGCCTTGTAAATGAAGTACTTGTTAAATCATCTAATAAATTTCACAAAAAATACCAGAGGTCTATAATATGATTATAAAGGCACTACCAAGATTTCATCTTCATCCAGGATTATTTGTGCATGTAAATATCTCATACAAGAAGTTTACCTAAAGGGGTTATGACCTAATTTAGGGGTAATAAATTATCCAAAAATTCTCTCAAAATTCCCTAGGGCATAAATACATCCCATGAACATATCTCCTAAGTTCCATGGCCATTCTATAATTGTTGACCACATATCCTTCACAAAGCTCTATATGCACCCCAAGGGGTACAACTAGGATTCTAAGGCATATCCACCTCTACACCACCCCATCTTACTCATGAAGGTGTTGTAGGTGATCCTAAACCAGTGGTCAATGTTTCAACTCATGGTGATGAGTTCTTACAACCATACCCCAAGATAAACATCATACCCCAATTTAGACCTAATTTGACCCAACTTGGGTTACCCATTTACCTATCAAAATCAGTCCCAATTGGGCTGAAATTTTTACCATGGTCATATAATAACCCTAAGAGGTACCCACCAAAATTTGGATGGCATTGGAGGTCATTTGACCTAATGGTTAATTAATATTTGATTTATGAAATTATTACAAAGACCTTATAAAAAGTTTCTCCTAAAATTCCCATCATTTGATATGATAAGAGGGTTGATATAAGTAGCCTAGGTTTCAATTTTCAAGTTAATCCCATGACCTAATCAAAAGTTATTCAAGAAATGGTGGCTGTCCTACACTAGAAACTAGTCCCACCAAAATGGACATACATGGAGCTACAGAACTTCTTTTGGGGTGAAATTAATTTTAAAATAAAGTAGACTCCAAGGGCTACAACTTTGATGTTGACCACTCTTTCTGTAGAGGGGCCTAAGTATTTTTAATAAATTAATCTAGGTACAGCAAAAAGTGTGACAAAAATACATTAAATAAGAATTTATATCATATGATCCAGCACAGATCTTGAAGTAATTTCGAGGGCATCCCTTCATCTTCCTCCTCCAGCCAAGGGCCAGGATCGCACCGACCTGTAGCACTTCCTCCTTCATTTCCCGGCCATCCGGCCACCTCCCTGGCCGTCCACCACCACCACTACCTCCGTTGAGGTGGTGGCTATCGCCGAGCGGCGGCACGGCCGCCGGAGGGGCCGATTCCGGCGAACCCAACGGGAAGAAAATCCATGGAAATTTCAGATTTTTCTCACTTGGATCGGGCTCAATTGAGCCCAATTTCTCACCTATTTTGATCTAAGATATATCCATAAAGGGAGAGGAGAAGAACCAGACCTTCAATCGGGCTTGATGGTGGTTGCTTCCCGGATTTGCCATGGCCGCTCCCTTCAAGTTGTGCTCCTTGCCGACCTGAGCCTCCACTGCACATTTTCCTCTGGAAGGTTGGGGGTTTCACTCCTCTCAGTCTTTTGAAAATGATAGAGAGCTTAATAGAGGGAGAGGGGGAGTTATATCTTGAATGCCATTAATGGCCATCAAAGGATAATTTCGGCCATGGTTAAAACCGCCAAAATCAGCCCCCATGTGGGCTGGAAAACCTCCTAAACTTCTCATAACTGATAGAGGGAGTGAATCCCATCAATTGGGGAGGCCTTTGGCCTCCTCTTGGCCATGAATGCCATTACTTCTCTCTTTCTCTCTCCACCATTTTTGGGGGAAAATGGGATTTTCTCTCTCCTAGCCTAATTTCTTGAAATTGAATGGCAATTTCAGTAGCACTCAACCCCATTAGGTGGTGGACCACCTCAATTGAGTCTGGCCAAAGTGGATTGGGCTTGATTAGGTCAAAACATGTCATTTTGACCTAAGTTTAGGGTGGAGTTGACATTTGTCGATTTGACCATTTGGGTTGACCCCAATGGGTAGCTAGTGACCTATTGGCCTCTATTAAGGGTTAGAAAGGTCTAGTTAGGGTAAATTTGGCAAAGTGGAGGTCAATTGACCCACATTAGGGCAATTTGACCAAAACAGGCCTAGAGTTGACTTAGGTCAAATTAGCCAAATTGGTGGCCCCATGATAGTGGTTTTTAGTCCATTGCGTCCCTAATATCCTTATAAGGGTAAAGGCAAGGTCAATTTGGCATGGTGGAGGTCAATTGACCGTAATTAGGCTACTTTGACCAATTTGAGGTTAGGGTTGACTTTGGTCAATTTGGCCTCTTTGGTTGACCCCAATGGGTCCTTGGTGCTCTAAGGAACCCTCCAAAGGGTTAGGTGTGCCATGGTGGGGTCAAAGGGTCAATATGAGGCCCTAAAGTCCAACCCTAAGCTTGGTAACAGGAAATTGCTATTTGCAGACCAAGGGGCTCTTCTCCTTCAAGCCTAAGGCCGAGTGATCTCTTCAAGCTTCCTAGGGTTTTGTCATGACCTAGTCATGACAAAACCACTCTAGGGGTCTAGTTGTTTTGGGGATGTTACAGGTGGAAGGTGTGTTGTCAGAGTTAGGAGTCGAGGCGATCCGGATATCCGGCTCCACATCCTCATCCAGTTGACGAAGATAGGCAGCACAATCCTTCAGGGCGTGATCTATACTTTGACAAAACAAGCATCGCCTTGCTGGCTTCATTGATACAACAGGTGCTGAAGCCACAAAGAAACATGTCGGTAAAGGCTCAGAAGAATTGTCGTAGGACTTAGGCGCAGTGTATGAGGTACCGTACGGTGTTGGTGCCCGATACATTGTGCCTTGGGGACTATGGCTACTATCTCCCGTTGGGCATCTATCACTCGCATGAGAAGTATTTCCACACAAACGGCATCTAATATTAAATGAGGCCCACATTGCGTGAAGAAAACGGGATTCCAAAGAAAAACACTACTATGCAAAATACTACACCCAACAATAATTTACTAAGCAACCAAAATTTAAAACAAGAAAAAGGAATAACAAGAACTGAAAGAAAATAAAGGATGCAATTTACAAATGGAAGAACTTCTCTCGCAGGTTCTCCCTCTCCAGAAAACTCACACAATTGTGTTCCCCGGCAACGGCGCAAAAAACTTGATGCGCAAATCTAACACACCGCTATAGGCGGTAGCGAGACTGCGGCATGAAACGGCAGTGTACCGATCATTCAAGTAATATAAAATGGGAGTGAATCCCCAAGTATCGAGTCTCGAAGGAACACAGTAAGGTGGAGTTATATTTCGAGGAGGGACTCGAGATTGAAGTCCTTGCGAGCAGATGGATTGCGGAAAGGGGGGGTTTGGCTTATGGAAAATAAAAGAAAATAACTACCACTACTCCTATGCAATGCTGCTATGCAATGCTTCGCTTGGCGAGATGGAAACTAGGCAGGCCTTGAGAGCACTGCTTCACAAGGTGTATGGACGAGAAGGCTTGTGGATGGAGTGAATCGCACCGGCGGAATGAGGGTCGCAAGCACCTCGTCACAAAGCTCACACCTAGCAATTTCTAGTGTAGTTAACCCAAACGCTCACACCATAATTACCACAAAAGCTCACCTCAAGCACTCATACATGAATAATAACATTGCAAAACAATGAAATGAAGATAAAATTAAGTGTAGAGTACAAACATCATCATATACAGAAGATTACACTAACAACAATAATCTAAGAAGAGAAAAATGCAAGAGATACAACAGAATCCGGAGGCTTGCTGTAGATTCACGGTAGGAATCGTCGGGGTGTCAACCCGCATCCTAGCTCGGTCACAACTATCGTCCGGGGTAGAGGAGGGTTGTCACTTCCTCCCAATGGACCCGTCTTCTCTGGTAAACTACAATCCGGACACGTCCGAAGCGAAGAACTCCTAGCTTAGCGATGAAGATGAGTAAATCCTCCTCTCCTTGAAGCGCTTGGATGATGTGAGGTGTCCTTAGGCAAAAGGTGGAGGAATAATGGAAGAAAAACAGAGCTAGAACTCCCTTTGCGATGGAAAAAGGCGGAGCTGTACGGTCCTCCGATTAGGTTAAAAACTACAGCTTTTATAGAGAAAATATCAGAAATTTGGTCACGCACGGTCGAACGCACAACCGTCCGTGAACCGTGCAATACATAACCTAGCGCAGAGTGGCCAAAAGGGGAGGATGCGCCCATGCGTTTTACTCACGCACGGTCGACGCCGACCGTGCATAAAAATGCACGGACAAATCCAGATGGCCAAAAACAAGGCTAAACAGGTCGACCGTGCGATTCCTTCGCGCACGGGTGACTGCCCGTGCATAAAGACGCACGATCAACGATATAACATTGTTTTCTACCCCAGATGAAGGCGCACAACCACAGCCATCCGTGTGTCAAGGAAAATGCACGACCGTGTGATATACGCAGACATGAATTCTGGATAAAAATGGATGAACCATCCACCTGCATCAGCCACAACACAGCTGGGAATAACCCTCCAGCAAAAGCATAAACGCATAAAAAGAATGGGCAGCACACTATGCTTGCCCCCAACAACAAAGCGCGCAATTGTGCACCATAATGGACCAAGACAATGCACTTATAGTGAAAGCGCGAATGAATAAAATATATGCAATTAAGAACTGAAAATGAAGTGCAAAAGCATGAAAACTAGCCCAGATGAGTCCATAAAAGTGTATATAAATGAAACTCATCAGTCTCGATGAATCGTCAAAAGGACTCGACGAATGTGACGGTCTCGACGAATTGGACTTAGTCGGCGAATTATGATTTCTCGACGAATCGTCGAATGATCTCAAGAAATCATCGAATGGTCTCGGCGAGTTTCGATGAACATTGGGTTTCAATGAATTATCTGTGTCTTGAGTGGTCTCGACGATTCGTCGAAAGGGTCTCGATGAATCGTCGAAAGGACTCAGCAAATATGACTGACTCAACGAATTTATATCATCACTCGATGAATTTATATCATCACTCGACGAATGCAGACATAATGGTGATTTATGCATATTTCAATTTTTACAGAAACGTAAGTGCCAATCCTTCATCGCAGCTGTCCAAATCCACTCGAAAGGTCAATCTGACGGTTGTCATGATTTCAAAATCCTTTATAGAGGGTTGGGAGATAACTTTAGGTTTATTTATACCTTTTCATTCTCTCTCTCCAACGTGAGAAAGCTGAGAGCTCAAGGAAGAATAAGAAGACCTTTTCAGCCATTGACGGAGCTCCGAAGCTCCGAATCGCGAGACATTCCTAGATCCACGGAGAGCAGCCCAGTGCGGTTCTTTCTATCCAATTGAAATCTCAGATTTGTGGAGCCGAAGAGAGCGGGAAGGGTAACGATCCTTTCTCCTGGTCTTAGGATGTGTTTGGTCCATTCATTCTTTTTTATGCATATTAAGGTGGTCTCTTTCACTAATTAATGAAGTGTAGGACTTCCTATAGTTCTTCGGAACTCTAGGTAGATTGTGTTTGTCCCGGGCATATATTGCATGTAGAAATCCGGTAGACGAATGGATTTAGGTATTTTGTGTGAAGCCTACCCGTGGTCGTTAGCCCGGATCAGTGATGCTTGATTGTGACGTGAATTTAGGTTAAGCCTAGAATGTGTGCCGGAGAATGACTCCATGAGAAATGTCATTGTACTGCAGGTCTTGAGATTTAGGTGTCTTTCGGAAAGCCTAACGGAAGCCCCTTGCTTGGAATGTGGTTGAATGCAAACCTTCACCACGAGATTTGAAGTGGAGTGGTCTTGTACCTCCTTCATTGGCTTATATGTGCGAAGCCTAAGTCCTCTTGGAAGGATTAGGTGCATGGCCATAGTTTTGTGTAGCACTTGTAGGTGTTAAATGCAAATGGGCTGAGGTAAAGCCACACCCTCATCGTGTTATGTATTGCTATGATTTGAGCAATGGGCACAAGCTGAACCGAACACGCACCATGCAGTTCAGCATGACATTAACCCTCAAAAATGTTGATGGATCATGGGAGAGACTGGTTTGGGAGATTTTTCTCCGATCATAAATGCTCAATCGAATACTAAGCTTCTTATCTTAGCCTGGTGGTGGTACTCGTGAAAGAGTACACTGAAAACATGCCTTGCAAGCATGGAGCGTGTGGTTGTGAGTACCCACGTTGTTGGCTGTGGATTGATATTGTGTTAGCCTCATGCTATTGCTTAGATGGTTGTGGGAGTCCTTCGAGTGAACCCAACCAACATCATGTGCATACCTAGGTTCCCCTTTCCTTGATACTCAACCTAGAAGAATGATTGTGCTTGAAACCTCACCTATGTAGTGTAGTTGCACTTTCTTTTATGATTACATATTGCATGTACGACTTGCTTGCAGGTTAGCGGTGACATACCCCTGAGCCGGCTAGATGGTCGGGGGGTGGGATCGCTATGCGGTTTGTGGTCAGCTCATAGCTGACCCTCATTTACCTCTTATTGGATGTTGGTGTAGGTGTTGGTGAGCCAAGTGGAAAGTAGTGGGCTAAAGCCATATGTTGTGTTGGCCCTCGAAGGCCAACCTCTCTTTTACTGCTTTCCTTATATTGTCGGCATGCGTGCGGTTGCATGTATTGAGTTAAAGACATTGTATGAATGTAAGACCTTAAGGGCATAACTCTTATTTATTTCATTCTTGGGATAGTGGACGATTCTAAAAGTAATATTATTTAATGCTTCTGCTTACGCTTATGATACTCTCGTGTAGTTCTTTTCTGTTATCATCTTACTAACGTCTAGCTAGTGTGCTCAATATGGCGTGGGGTCCCGGCCGGACCTACTATTATATCGTTTGTACTGGCAGGGTGTTACAATTTTGTATCAAAGTGAATTTGAGGCTGAATTCCTTTTAAGGGGTGGTGTGCACGTGATGTGCGTTCACCCAAAACGATAAAAACTAATAAGAATGTCCACTTAGGAATGAAAAACATGCTTGTTTGTGAAATCTGAACGTTCCTTGCTTGTTTGTTGCTAATTTTTCGGTCACTAAATTGTGTATTTCACAATTATTAGTGACTATGAGTTATGCGGGGCAGTCTCATCCCCGTAACACTGCTGAAAGTAGTGCGTCCGCTGAGGTACCAGCGACCACTCCGTCTACTGAGATGATTAGATTAGTCGCTGAAGCGATCTTCACGATGATTAATAATTAGCCAAGATGTGGTACACAACATACTACTCCTACTCCTGATGTGGCCCCGTGCATGTTGCTGCTGTAGAACCGAGAGCGGAACTTGTAGTAGAGCCCAGCATGGAACATAGAGTTGAACATGTAGCTATGGGACGAGTGCATGACCAGCAACTAAAACACTTTCTAAGCTTCAATAGTCCAACATTTTTTGGGACCGAATCCCCAACAGAGGCAGAGGACTGGCTTTCAAGAGTAAAGAGAACCCTAAGTGCGACAGCAACAGAAGAAGCGATGATGGTCACCTTTGCCACTTTCGTTCTGAATGGAGACGAGGTGCTTTGGTGGGAAGAACTAGAAGTGCACAAGTTGTCCGGTAGAGATATTACTGATGTCTCAATGGCGGAGTTTTCTGAACTATTCCTCTAGATGTTTATCCCCTCTGCCCAGCGTATTGCGTTGCAAAATCAGTTCTTGCGGTTAACTCAAGGTGATCATTTTGTAGACGACTATATGCATGAGTTTACTAGACTGAGTCGCTATGCTAGATATTTGGTGGGAGATGGGGAGATGAAGACAAATAAGTTTTACGAAGGACTTCGTGGTGTGAATCGGAGTACCGTCTACCTTGGTGAAGGATAGATTGGAGGTAGTGCTTCCCAATGGATCTCATATGAGAGCGGATAGGTTGAGTCGTGTAAAGGTTCAATTATGGAATCAAGACTTCGGCTTGGAAGCGTCATTACTACCACTAGTAGAATTTGACGTAATCTTTGGCATGGGCTGGCTCTCAAAGTAGTGTCCATGCATAGATTATAATCGGAAGGAGATTACTCTGGGAAAGAACACGGGTGACGAGACCACATTTTCTGGAATGCGAGGAACGAGCAAGATGGTGATGTATGCCCTCCAGGTGGTTAAGGTGCTAAGAAAAGGCGCGGAGTTGTTCTTCACATTGTTGGAAGCTTCGATGCCTAAACCAGTATAAGTGATGTCCCAGTAGTGGCGGAGTACGTTGACATGTTTCCTAACGAACTCCCTAGGGCTCCCCCCCCCCACAAATGAGAGATTGATTTCTGCATTGAGTTGGTGCCAGTGCCAAGCTTGTGTCACGCTCACCGTACTGAATAGCGCCAAAGGAATTGGCAGAGTTAAAGGTTCAGTTACAAGAACTACTAGAGCAAGGTTATGTATGTCCAAGTTTATCCCCTTGGAGTGCACCATTTCTCTTTGTGAAAAAGAAGGATGGAAGCTTGCGTCTATGCATCGATTATAGAGAACTGAATAAGCTGTCTGAGAAGAACCGTTACCCGATTTTATGAATTGATGACTTGTTCGACCAGCTGGTTAGGACGACAGTGTATTCTAAGCTAGACTTCAGGTCTGGCTACTATTAGTTGAGAATAGGGGAATGTGATATTCCAAAGACAGCGTTCAGTACCCGCTTTGGTCACTATGAATTCATGGTCATGTCGTTCGATCTTTCCAACGCACCGTCAGTATTTATGGACTTAATGAATAGAACATTTCTAGAGTATTTGGACCGATTTGTGATCATCTTCATCGATGACATTTTGGTATACTCTCAATCTGAAGAGGAGCATGCAGAGCTTCTGCACAAAGTTTTGAGCACTTTAAGGAGGAGTCAGCTATATGTCAAGTTCTCAAAATGCGAGTTTTGGCAATCATCAGTAACATTTCTTGGTCATGTCATTAGAGGTGAAGGAATTACGGTCGATCCGTCAAAGATAGTGGCTATCCGAGAGTGGCCTGTGTTGAAGAATGTGGTGGAAGTTTGAAGTTTCTTAGGACTTGTCGGCTACTATAGGCGCTTATGGAGAACTTCTCGAGGATTGCACTTCCTCTCACTAAGTTGACTAGGAAAGATCAGAAGTTTGTTTGGTCGCCCGAGTGCGCACGAGCTTTTGAGGAGCTAAAGAGATGTTTGACCACAACGCCCATTCTATGCACGCCATGTGGAACAGAAGGTTATGAAATATATAGCGACGCCTCAGGGAGTGGCTTGGGTTGTGTCTTAGTGCAATTTGGTAAGGTAATTGCCTATGGCTCCCGACAATTGAAGGTACATGAGTGGAACTACTCGGTCTATGACTTGGAGTTAGCGGTTGTGGTATTCGCTCTTAAGTTATGGAGGCATTACTTATACGACGTGAAGATCTACATATTTATGGACCACAAGAGCCTCAAGTACCTGCTAGATCAAAAGGAGTTGAATATGCGACAATGGAGGTGGATGGAGTTCCTTGAAGACTACACCTTTGACATACGTTACACTCCTAGGAAGGGAAATGTAGTTGCAGACTCGTTGAGTCATCGGGCTCCCGCACAAGCAAATTGGATTTTGATGCATGATGAGCGTCTAATCCGTGATCTAGAGTCCATGGGGATCACTTCTGTGGATAAGAGAGCATCTACTTCAGCGTGCTTGAGATAGATGGAGGTTCAATATGACCTAGCCGACCGAGTTAGACAAGCTTTGGAGCTAGATGAAAGTATGGAATATTACAAGGCGGAGACTGTGGATGGGTTTAACGCTGAATTCTCTTTTGACGATGGTCTTTTATGGAAAGATGCTAGATTGTGCAGCCCGAAAGTGGCCAATTTACGGGAAGAATTGATGTACGAGGCTCATTTTACCAAGTACTCGATTCACCCGAGAAGCACAAAGATGTATATGGATATGAAGAAACTCTTCTGGTGTCCAGGAATGAAGAAATACATTGCTCTCTACGTGGCAAAGTGTCAAACTTGCGCATTAGTGAAGGCTGAATATCAAAGACCTGGTGGGTTTCTGAAGACTTTGTCGATCCCGGAATGGGAGTTTGATGGTTTTTCAATGGATTTCGTGCATGGATTGCTGAGATCACAACATGAAAATGATGCCATTTTTGTGGTCGTAGATCATTTAACAAAAGTATCGCACTTTATTCCAAAATGGAAAGATGATTCTATAGAAAAGCTAGTAAAGTTGTATGTTGATAATATTTTACGGCTGCACGGTGTTCCCCGTAGCATCGTAAGTGATCGTGATGGGCATTTCACATCAAATGACTGGAAGTTGATCCACCAACTACTGGGTACTAGGCTAAAATTTAGCACGACCTTCCACCCGCAAACAGATGGGCAGATCGAAAGGACGAATAGGATAATAGAAGACATGCTAAGGATGTGCGCCTTGGATTTCGGAAAGAGATGGGAGGACCATCTCTAGATGATTGAGTTCGCCTACAACAACTACTACCAGTCAAGTATTAAAATGGCTCCGTTCGAAGCCATTTATGGTAGGAAGTGTCGTATGTCGTTGACTTGGGCTGAAACGGGCGACACGAAGTTGTTGAAGCACAAAGATGTGGATGAAACGAATACGTCAATTCGGGCAATACGAGAGCGGTTGCTAATTTCCCAGGATAGGAAGGCAAAGTACTACAATGCAAATCACTGGAACGTCGAGTTTGCCATTGGTGTTTGGGTTAATTTGAAGATCAAACCATTTAAGGGAGTATCAAGGATCCGATGCTTGAAAAAGACGTAGGACCGTTTGAGATCTTAGAACGCATTGGTGAAGCTGCCTACCGGCTTGCTCTATCTGAGGATTTAAGCAGTCTGCACGACGTATTCCACATCTCCGTGTTGAGAAAATACATGAAGGAGCCTACTCATTTTGTTGCGGTTGGTCAAGTGTCGATTGATGGTGGGCTAGAGATGAAAGTCAAGCTCATACGCATCGAAGACACCGAGGTGAAGCAATTGCAGAACAAAGGCATCTGAATGGTAAAGGTTCGTTGGAACAATTGTGAGAAAGAGAAACTCTCTTGGGAAAGAGAGCAAACCATGCTTACGGAGTACCCCGAGCTTTTCCTCTCAGGTATAATTTAAGTTTTTGTACCTTACTGTTGTTATAATTTTGGGCAAAATTTCTTTTAAGAGAGGTGGAGTTGTAACACCCCACTTTTAAGAAATTGGGTTGAGGTTAGAAGTTCTGCCAGAATTCATCGAAAGGACTCAACGAATGTGACGGTCTCGATGAATTAGACTTAGTCGGTGAATTCTGATGTCTCGACGAATCGTCGAATGATCTCGACGAATCATCGAATGGTCTCGGCGAGTCTCGACGAACACTGGGTTTCAACGAATTATCGAAATGTATTGAGTGGACTTGACAAATCGTCAAAGGGTCTCAATGAATCGTCGAAATGACTTGACGAATGTAACTGTCTCGACGAATTTATATCATCACTTGATGAATGCAGATAGAAAAGTGATTTATGTCTGTTTCGATTTTGATGGAAACGTAAGTGTTGATCCCTCATCGCAGCTGTCTAAATGCACTTGAAAGGTCGATCTGATGGCTGTCATGATTTCGAAATCCTTCATAGAGGGAAGGGAGATAACTTTAGGTTTATTTCTACTTTTTCATTCTCTCTCTCCAACGTGAAAAAGCTGAGAGCTCAAGGTAGAAGAAGATCTTTTCAGCCATTGACGAAGCTCCGTAGCTCCGAATCGCGAGATGTTTCCAGATCCACGGAGAGCATCCCGGTGCGATTCTTTCCATCTGATTCATGGCACCGCAGAGAGGGGGCAGGGTAACGATCCTTCCTCCTGGTCTTAGGACGTATCGTGATTGAGGTTGTCTCTTTCACATATGTGGTGCAGTTATGCATATTGAGGTTGTCTATTTCATTAATCAGTGAAGTGTAGGACTTCCTATTGTTCTTTGGAACTTCGAGTAGATTGTTTCTGTCCTCGGCATATATTACATGTAGAAATATGGTAGACGGACGGATTAGGCATTTTGTCTAAAGCCTACCCGTGGCCATTAGCCCAGATTAGTGATGTTTGATTGTGATGTGCATTTAGGTTAAGCCTAGAATGTGTGCCGAAGAATGACTTCGTGAGAAATGAGATCGTATTGTGGGTCTTGCGATTTAGGTGTCTTTCGGAGAGCCAAACGGAAGCCCCTTCCTTAGAATGTGATTGAATGCAAACCTTCACCACGAGATTTGAAGTGGAGTGGTCTTGTACCTCCTTCATTGTTGTATGTGTGTGAAACCTAAGTCCTCTTGGAAGGATTAGGTGCGTAGTCATAGTTTTGTGTAGCACTTGTAGGTTTTAAATGCTAATGGGTCGAGGTAAAGCCGCATCCACATCATGTTGTGTATCGCGATGATTTGAGCAATGTGCACAAGTTGAACCGAACCTGCACCACGCAGTTCTGTTGAAATTATTGAAGTGGAAGTGGAGGAGGCTTTTGGACCTGGGCGGTCTGGAAAGAGACCGGGCGGTCTGGCGTGACCGCACGGTCTGGCGGTCTGACAATGGCGATCTGTTCTATTGGTCAGCTGCGGCTTCCAGGGTTGACCGCTGGTCTGGTCCAAGGGCTGCTGGAGGTGGAGGTCGTGCGGTCTGTCTGTGACCGCATGACGGGTGATCATCCTCAGGGTCGCGAGGTCTGTCTCTGACCCGTGACAAGTTGTTCTCTTCAAGGACGTGCCGGTCTGGCGTGACCGCACGGGTTGGCTCTTGAATCCGGTCTGGTGGCTTTCCAGAGGGTTCTGAAGGAGTTCGCGGACTAAGTCATTTTTAGTCGCGCGGTCTCAGTTCGCGGTCTCAGGAGGAGACCAGGAGGGCGAGCTGGCTGTGCTTGCGGTCTCAGACGAACACAGGTGGTGGGTGACTTCTAGGCGGTCTGGCGATCTCCGTGTGGAGTCGTGTTCAGACCAAGGGAGTAGCGATCTCCCGCGGTCTGGAGTGAAGTCGGCGCTCACCAAAATGAAGCAGGAGGGTTGCAGTGATCGCGCGGGTTGACCGGTAAGGTCGCGCGATCTGATGGGTGGTGACTCTATCTCATAGGGTGGTGACTGGATCAGGTCTCACGCCTATAAATAGGGAGCCACTGTTGCAACAACCAGAACACACCAAGTGTAAGCCGAGTTTGCCTAGTTCCTGCGGTCTGTGTTTCTGACCGAGCGGTCTCTGATTGAATTCTTCATTGTGCAGCTTCTGCGGATAGTGCAGGCAGCAGCGATCACCTCTTCCTCTGAAAGTGTTCGGGCGGTTTGCGGCTTGGAGTTGTGGTGTTGGAGTTCGGGAATCAGGATATCGGCAAAGGAGCGGTCTGGTGCAGCGGTTTGGTGGAGTGTCGAGATCGGGAGCAGTTGCGGTCTGGCAACAGCGGTCTGGCGAGCTGCTGAGTTCGGCAAGAGACCGTGCGGTCTCAGTTATCTTCAGTTTCTGTTCTTTCTCTTTGAAGTTTTGTGCTGACGAAATCATGTCTCGTCGAGCATGTCTTGCCCTGTAATTGAAGTGTTGCTATCAATAAAGATCGTTTTGTTCGCCTAAGATTGTCTCTGGTTGTTTGGCTTGCATCTCTAGTTGTTATTCCTGCTTGCTCTCACAAGGTCCGGAAAATTTCACATGGTATCAGAGGGAGGTTGGAGTTGAAAGAGCAGTGAATAACTTAGAGTAGCCATCGCCTTTGTGAAGAAGGAATCAGAGGGAGAGCAATGGAAGGTGGTTTTGCAAGAGGTCTTGGTATTGAGATGCTTACATCGACTAACTTCAAAAAGTGGAAGTCGTGTATGCAGAGCTATCTTCTGGGTGAGGACCTCTGGGAGGTGGTAGGAGGAGATGAGACGGAAGAGGTGAAGGCAACAGAAGCTGGTGATAACGGTCCGGCCGTGAGAGCTTGGAGAAAGACCAATGCCAAGGCCGAGTTCACTTTGAAGCGTGCCATTTCACCTGATCTCTTTGATCACATTTTGGGATGTGGATCGGCTGCAGAAATCTGGAAAGCCCTGGATGGGCTGTTTAACAAGAAGAATGTGGCAAGGCTGCAGTTCTTGAAGAATGAGCTGGCAAGGTCGGCTCAGGGTGATCTTTCTATCTCAAACTTCTTTCTGAAGATGAAGAATTTGTGCGCTGAAATCTCAGCACTGGATCCTGATGAGCCAATTTCTGAGGCGAAGCTGAAGAGGCACATCATCCGCGGCTTGCGGAAGGAATATGTGGCCTTTGTGACGTCGGTGCAGGGATGGGCAAATCAGCCGTCTCTGTTGGAGCTGGAGAACTTGCTTTCTTCGCAAGAAAGCTTGGCAAGACAGATGGCGGGGTTGTCAGTGACTGGGGGAGATGGCGAAGTTCTCTTCTCAGGGAAGAAGAAGAAGTGGGATAAGAAGAAGAAGACCACTGGAGGATATGGGCCTTCAACTTCTGGACAGCAGGAGAGGGGCTATCCTCCTAAGGCTGAGGAGAAGAAGAAGAAGGAAGGTCTCAAATGCTACAAATGCGGGAAGGTTGGGCACTTCAAGAAGGATTGCAGAGTGGTCACTCAAGCAGGGCATGCTGCGGAGAAGGAGGAAGCTGAGGCCAGGCACATTCAAGGAGGTTGGGGACGAGCCTTTTCGGCTTCTGTTGGAGCTTCTGCTCCTATCAACTATCTGGAGGATTGGATCGTGGACTCGGGGTGTGGTCATCATCTCACCGGAGACGGGACCAAGCTTTCTTCTGCACAGCCCTACACAGGTAACAATGCAATCATTACTGCCGATAATACCGTGCATCCAGTAGAGAAGGTGGGGGTTGTTTCTTTGGGCAGTGATAGAGGGCCACTTACTTTGAAGAGTTGTCTATCATGTGCCCGGAATGAAGAAAAACCTCTTCTCCGTGACTAACGCTGTTGACGCTGGGTATCACGTTCTGTTCGGCCCAACAGAAGTGAAATTTCTACGTAATGTAGAGGCCGTGAAGGCCGAGGTCGTTCATATCGGGAGACGGGCAAAGTACTTGTTCGTTTTATCGACAAGTTCCTACGTCGACAAGATGAAGACGAATGATGGTGCCGTTATATGGCATGAGAGGTTGGGGCATGTAGGAATGGATAAGCTGAAAGCAATGGCGGTGAGAGGCCTGGTCAAGGGCCTGCCAAGTCTATCTTCCTACGGAGAAGGTCATGTTTGCGCAGGATGTCAGTTCGGCAAGTCTCATCGACTACCGTTTGACAAGTCGCATACAAGGAGTAGTGTGCCGTTGGAGTGCATCCACGGTGACTTGATGGGACCAACTGCTACCCCAAGCCTCGGAGGCAGCAGGTATATGCTGGTGTTGATCGATGATTACACCAGATATGTCTGGGTATATTTCCTGAAGGAGAAGGCGGAGGTGTTTGCCAAGTTTGTGGAGTTCAAGGAGCTCGTGGAAGGTCGGCTGGGACTGCGGGTGAAGAAGCTGAGGACTGACAACGGAGGGGAGTTCACCTCCAGTGAGTTCTCTACTTTTTGCAGGAAGGCGGGCATCCGGAGAGAGCTCACTTGTGCTCATACTCCACAATAGAACGGTGTTGCAGAACGGAAGATCCGTCATCTGACGGAGACCTGCAAGTGTTGGCTGCATGCCAAGAGTATCCCAAAGTCCTTCTGGGCGGAGGGAATGTCTTGTGCTGCCTACGTCATCAACAGGATGCCTCTGAGCCCCATCAACATGCTGACTCCACATGAAATGATGTTCAAGGAGAAGCCAAGTGTGGCACACCTTAGGGTGTTTGGTTCCACCTGCTACGTGCATGTTCCAGATGCTCTTCGGACGAAGCTAGATGCGAAAGCAAGGAAGCTAGTCTTCGTGGGATACGATGAGCGGAAGAAAGGGTGGAAGTGCATGGACCCGGAGACGCGGAGATTTGTTGTATCTCGCGACGTCGTGTTCGATGAGGTGACATCTTACAAGGGGTCTTCTGATGTGGAGTTACCAGAGAGCAGGGTGGAGATGCCAGAGAAAGCTGTGGAGAATCTTCAGGTGGAGCTACCTGTGTCACCAGGTGGTCCATCTCCTTCTAGTTCCGAGACGGGGGCTTCTGGTTCAGGAAGCAGGGGGAGCGATGCTCCTAGCACGTCTGGAAGGGGAGCTAGGGAAGAAGCAGCGGATGACATTGCAGTTCAAGGGAAGGAGCTGAGGAGGTCGAAGCGAGCGATCATCGCCCCTGATCGCTATACAGGAGGAAATGCAGTGAGCTTTGTCTCATGTTTCTTCGCTGGTCCCTTGGATGAGAGGGAGCCGTCGAGCTTTAAGAAGGCCCAAGGCGTGAAGGAGTGGGACGTTGCGATGCAAGAAGAGATGGCAGCTCTTGAGAAGAACGAGACCTGGTCTCTTGTGCCCAAGCCCAAGGGCATCACTCCTGTGACATGCAAGTGGGTCTACAAGCTTAAGAAGAAAGCTGACGGCAGTATCGAGCGGTACAAAGCTCGTCTTGTAGCTCGGGGGTTCTCGCAGCAATACGGTGAAGACTATGATGAGACATTCAGTCCGGTGGCAAAAATGACTTCAGTTCGGTTCATCATTGCCTTGGCGGCGTTCAGTGGATGGGAGATTTGGCAGCTCGACATCAAGAACGCTTTCTTGTACGGCGAGATTGACAAGGACATCTTTATGGTTCAGCCACCAGGCTTTGTGTCTGAAGATCTTCCGGAGCATGTCTGCAAGCTGAAGAAGGCCCTGTATGGGTTGAAGCAAGCGCCGAGGGCGTGGTACGGGAAGATCGCAGAATATCTCCTATTCTGTGGATTTGTTGCTTCAGACTCAGACTCGAGCTTGTTCGTCAAGAAGAGCGGGGAGCTTCAGGTCATCGTGCTGCTATACGTTGACGATATGATCGTGACGGGGAACTCGAAGGAGGAGGTAGCACAGCTTCGGGCTGAACTATCTATCAGGTTCGAGATGAAGGATCTTGGTGAGCTTCACCATTTTCTTGGACTTGAGGTGCAGAGGAAGGAAGGTGGAGTGCTGGTGACCCAAGCCGGATATGCGGAGCGGATCGTGGAGCGATTCGGCATGAAGGAAGGGAAGTGCACTTCCACACCTCTGGAGAAGGCTATGAAGCTTCGGAAGGATGAGGGAAGGATCATGCAAGATCCGTTGGTGTTCCGAGCTCTGGTTGGGAGCTTGATTTATCTGACGATCACAAGGCCGGATATTGCATATGCAGTAGGCAGGGTGAGTCGGTTTATGGCGGAACCACGAGTACCTCATCTGCTAGCGGCCAAGAACATTCTGAAGTATGTCAAGGCGACCTCGGACATGGGTCTCCTATACAGGAGGGATGCGGGCTTCGAGGTGCATGGATACATGGATGCTGATTACGGGGGAGATTCAGATGATCGGAAGTCGACATCTGGATTCGTCTTCATGGCGGGTCCTACGGCTATATCATGGTGCAGCAAGAAGCAGGATTCTGTATCGGTCTCTACCACGGAAGCGGAATACAAGGCTTCGGCCTTGGCAGCTCAGGAAGCCATCTGGCTTAGGAGGTTGGTTGGAGACGTCCACAAGGAGGTTCGGGAGCCGACTCTGCTACGCGGTGACAACGAGAGTGCTCTCAAACTGGTGACCAATCCAGTTTGTCATGCGAGGACGAAGCATATTGAGATCGAGCATCACTTCATACGGGAGAAGGTGCTGGAGGGATCTCTTTCGGTCGAGCATGTGCGGAGTGCGGACAATGTCGCAGACATCCTCACAAAGGCGCTGGCAAAGGGGCCGTTCACACGGCTAAGGGAGCTACTTGGGCTAGTTTCCACTTCCCACTTCAAGGGGGAGTGTTGAAATTATTGAAGTGGAAGTGGAGGAGGCTTTTGGACCTGGGCGGTCTGGAAAGAGACCGGGCGGTCTGGCGTGACCGCACGGTCTGGCGGTCTGACAATGGCGATCTGTTCTATTGGTCAGCTGCGGCTTCCAGGGTTGACCGCTGGTCTGGTCCAAGGGCTGCTGGAGGTGGAGGTCGTGCGGTCTGTCTGTGACCGCATGACGGGTGATCATCCTCAGGGTCGCGAGGTCTGTCTCTGACCCGTGACAAGTTGTTCTCTTCAAGGACGTGCCGGTCTGGCGTGACCGCACGGGTTGGCTCTTGAATCCGGTCTGGTGGCTTTCCAGAGGGTTCTGAAGGAGTTCGCGGACTAAGTCATTTTTAGTCGCGCGGTCTCAGTTCGCGGTCTCAGGAGGAGACCAGGAGGGCGAGCTGGCTGTGCTTGCGGTCTCAGACGAACACAGGTGGTGGGTGACTTCTAGGCGGTCTGGCGATCTCCGTGTGGAGTCGTGTTCAGACCAAGGGAGTAGCGATCTCCCGCGGTCTGGAGTGAAGTCGGCGCTCACCAAAATGAAGCAGGAGGGTTGCAGTGATCGCGCGGGTTGACCGGTAAGGTCGCGCGATCTGATGGGTGGTGACTCTATCTCATAGGGTGGTGACTGGATCAGGTCTCACGCCTATAAATAGGGAGCCACTGTTGCAACAACCAGAACACACCAAGTGTAAGCCGAGTTTGCCTAGTTCCTGCGGTCTGTGTTTCTGACTGAGCGGTCTCTGATTGAATTCTTCTTTGTGCAGCTTCTGCGGATAGTGCAGGCAGCAGCGATCACCTCTTCCTCTGAAAGTGTTCGGGCGGTTTGCGGCTTGGAGTTGTGGTGCTGGAGTTCGGGAATCAGGAGATCGGCAAAGGAGCGGTCTGGTGCAGCGGTTTGGTGGAGTGTCGAGATCGGGAGCAGTTGCGGTCTGGCAGTAGCGGTCTGGCGAGCTGCTGAGTTCGGCAAGAGACCGTGCGGTCTCAGTTATCTTCAGTTTCTGTTCTTTCTCTTTGAAGTTTTGTGCTGACGAAATCATGTCTCGTCGAGCATGTCTTGCCCTGTAACTGAAGTGTTGCTATCAATAAAGATCGTTTTGTTCGCCTAAGATTGTCTCTGGTTGTTTGGCTTGCATCTCTAGTTGTTATTCCTGCTTGCTCTCACAAGGTCCGGAAAATTTCACAAGTTCAGCATGAGGTTAACCCTCAGAAATGCTGATGGATCATGGGAGAGACTGGGTTGGGAGAGTTTTCTCTGATCGGTAAATGCTCAATCGAACACTAAGCTTCTTAGCTTAGCCTGGTGGTGGTACTCCTGAAAAAGTACACTGAAAACATGCCTTGCGAGCATGGAGTGTGTTGTCATGAGTACCCACATTGGTGATTAGGGTTTGATGTTGTGTTAGCCTCATGCAGTTTCTTAGGCGGTTGTGGGAATCCTTCGGGTGAACCCAACCAACATCATGTGCATACCTAGGTTCCCCTTTCCTTGATGCTCAACCTAGAAGATTGATTGTGGTTGAAAGCTCACCCTATGTAGAAATCTGGTAGATGTGTGGATTTAGGCATTGTGCGTGAATCCTACCTGTATTCGTAGGCTCAGATCGGTGATGCTTGATTTGTAACGTTGCATTTTGGTTAAGCCTAGAATGTGTGCCAGAGAATGACTCCATAAAATGTGTCATTTGTGTTACGGTACTAGAGTTTAAGTTGGCTCTTGGAGTACCTAACGAAAGCCCCATATTTGTGAGTGGTTGAACGCAAACCTTCTCCACAAATTCGTAGTGGAGTTAAATTGGACCTCCTACGTCGTTTCTATTGGCAAAACCTAAGTCCTATAGTATGGACCAGGTGCATAGCTCGTGTATTGTACCACTTTTATGTGTTAATTAATTATAGGTTGAGGCAAAGCCATACCTGTAACATCCTCCAAACAACTAGATGCCTAGAGTGGTTTTATCATGACTAGGTTGTTGGACATGTGTGTCACATCCCTTTGTTTGAGAATAACAAATCACATATTATATTTGATATTGCTTGTGGTGTGTTTATAGTGTGCAGGAACTATAGGTGCAATACTCCACAGGTAGAAAGCAGCTTGGAACAAACTTTTGAAAGGAGCAGAGCTACCGCCAGCACTATCGCTAACGCCAGCGCTATCGCTAGCGCTACCGCTACCGCCAGCACTACCGCCAGCGCTATCGCTACCGCCAGGCGCTATCTCGAGTTCGTGCGCAGCAACGGTTTCGCAACCGCTACCGCTACTGCCGGCGCTATCTCCCGCTACCGCCAGCGCTATCGCTACTGCCAGGCGCTATCTCCAGTTCGTGCACAGCGCCACACCGCCGACGGTTGCATAACCGCTCCACACGAACGCTACCGCAGGCGCTAGCCACTACCGCCGGCGCTAGCTCCAAGTTCTATAAATTGGAGCTTTGCTTCTCGTTTTGGCTAGAGATCCCAGAGAGGTTGCTTGTGCCATAATTCCAGTGTTGTTATGCTGCCGAAGATGGATCTCCCACAAAAAGCTTAAGGAGAATTCTGGAGGAGGACTACGTCACGCTACATCCGAAGGACGATCGCTTCGACCTCGCTTATACTACAGCGATCCTTCATCCTCAACTCCAGAGATCTCATATAGGGAGTTTTATTATTGTTTTTCATTATTTCCATTCCATACTTTTGTAACCGTTTAAAGAATTCGCCTTGTGTTGGCGACAGGTCTGGGTAGGACTTAGGGGGAAATTCGCCTTGTGTTGGCGACTAGTTCTAGGTGATTAGATCTAGGGGGCTTAAGGCCATATCCGGGGAAGGATTGGCTAGAGCGGCTTGAGGCCTTATCCGGGGAAGGATAGGCTAAAGCCAACCGGTTTGTGGGGATACAAGTCGGTATAAAAAAGGAAAAGAAATTTACTTTTGTACGCCTCCGATTTCTAGCGATATTGAAATCAAATTTTGTAAACACCTTTTTTATATAAATACAATCATGTCTTTATTTGTGTTTACTTGATTTCTCTCCTTTGGCGTTATCTTTAATATATTGGTTACAAAGTTTTTCAATTCAAATTACTTTAACTAAATTGTTTATTTCAATCTCTTAATCATAAAACAATTTAGTACTTATTTCTAAAGATGAAAATTATGAAATTCTCACAAATTAGCTAAATTGTTATTTTGCCTTTCTCATATTATAAAACAATTTAGTAATTTCCATAAAATTATAAAAAGATTTTTTATGCCCTTATTCACCCCCCCCTCTAAGGGCGCCGTAAGATCCAACAAGTGGTATCAGAGCACAGGTTATTCTAAACGGTTTAAAATCCAGGAATAATGGCGTCTCATGATCTCGCTTCTACTAGTAGGGAAAATTTTCTTATAAATGAAAAATCTTTAGCACCACCTTTATTTGAAGGCAAAAATTATAATGGGTGGAAATTTCTTATGGAAAAATTTCTTAAGTCTTTGGATATGGAAGTATGGAATATTACTATTAAAATACACCCAAGTACTTTAAATAAAAATGAAATGTATTTAAATGCCAAATCAATGAATAGTCTATATTGTGCATTGCATCAAAATATTTTCAAACTAATTTATACACTTCCTACTGCTTATGAAGTTTGGAAATTTCTTGAGAATACATATAGTCTTCCTTCTACAGATGATGAACAAGAGGAATTCTTTATGGATCCAAGAGAAGAAATCGACGAGGAATTCCTTATGGATCCAAGAGAAGAAATCGATGAGGAATTCCTTATGGATCCAAGAGAAGAAATCGACGAGGAATTCCTTATGGATCCAAGAGAAGAAATCGATGAGGACTCATGCTTTGAGGAAGAAAAATACAACGTCACAATGTTGGACTCATTTGTTGGCAACACATCAAGCAAAAGAGAAGACTGAAACTATAGCAAGGTAAGAAAATCTAAATCTTCTCTTTTTGTAACAAATTCTATTTCTACTTCTCGTATGCTTAAAATTGCTAAACGTAAAATTTTAAAGTTAAAAATTGCTAATTCCAAATTACGTTTAGAAAATAAATCTTTAAAAGCAAACGATATGTAGAATCAAATATTGATGTGATAAATTCTCTTTCACGCTCTTTAGTTAAAATTCCTATTCCTTGTCTTAATTGCAATTTATTAAAAGAAAAATTCAAGGAAATTGAAAAAGGGCTCTTAATTTCTAAAAGGCATAATGAAAAATTGTTAGTTGAAAATGATGCTTTAACTTGTAAGTTAAAACAATTAAAATCTTTTGTTGAAAAATTTCAAATGTCACCTAATGAATTTCATCATAAGATTTTGAATAACAAGGATAAATTAACTTACAAAATCATTTCTAAAAAGGACCATTTTCACACATTAAATCAAAAGGAGTTTGGTTTCAAAAAGAATTATGATCCTCATAAAATTCTTAAGAGTCACTAATATAAGTCTCAATATATTTTCAATCATGACTCAAATTTAAAAACTCCTTTTCATGAACATCAAATTATAAAATATTATCCTTCATATTATAAGAGTATGTCTTTAAGAAAGAGTGGAAATGAAAATCATCAAAATAATAATCAATCTTCTAAAACATATTGTAACCCACTTTTTCAACAATCACTTCTAAAGAAAGACAATCACTCTTATAAACTTTCAAAGAATCCATATAATGAAAATCATTATGATTATCAACATCAATCTATTTTGAAAAATAATTTGAATAAACATAAATTGCAAATGAATTATTTTTCAAACAAATCTAATCATATAAAGATGTCATATAATCATAATATGAATTTAAAATATAAACCACCAAGGTATGAATGGAGACCCTTAAAGAAAAATGATACATCAACTTTAATAGAAAATGCCCATTTACCCTTGTCTTCTAAAAAGTCATCATGTCATATTTGGGTGCCCAAAGGAACCATCCCACATGGTCCCCTTTGGATACCTAAATCTATTATTAATTAGTATCCAATCATTTGCATGAAGTAGAAAAAATTAAAAATGAAATATCAATACTCTACTTCATGATATGCTTATTGTCTCTTTTTCTTTTGTTTATTTTATATTAAAAAAAACATGCTATGATCACTTTATATATCATGTAATATGACTTTCATATATTAAGCCTAATGTCTATCAAATCAAATTTGAATTAAAATTGAACATTAAGTCATATATTTTTTTTCAAAGTGATCTATCTCTCATCTTTGATTGTTCTTTATCCTTTTAAATCCTTTACCCTTAATTGTCTTGAATTATCAATAGAAATTGAATTTTGAAATTATTATCAAGACTATTGAAACTATTTTAAAAATTGGATTTAAATGGTTTATTAAAGGGCTTAAGCTAAAAATTAAAATGCGCAACAGTTTGATTATTTTCTATGTTATTTGCTGCATTTGATAGCCCTTATTATGAAAAATATTATCAAATAAAATCGAAAACAAAAATTCATCTAAACGCATGCTTAATCTTTCAAAAAGCGAGTTTTTGATCAAAACTTTAAATAGCCATATCTTTTGATCCGCTCGTCCGATTTTCGCGTTTAATATCTTTTCGGAAAGAGCACAGAAATCTCCATCTATCGGCAAACTAAACTTGCCCATTTATGTTTGTTTAGTGCTGTCAATTTGCCCAATTTTAACTCCGTTTTTAAATGCTATCTTAGTTCGCTTGATTTGGAAATTTCTGTGTTTATGGATTATTTTTTCATCACATGATATCCTATGTATAATTGTTTCATATATTAATTTAGATATTATGTGTGATGTGTGTCACCATTGTTTGCATGTAATTTAGACCTTAGAATCATCTTATATCATTAAGATCAAATCAAAAGTTTAATCATTCCATTATAGGTCTAAAGAAAATTAATTTGTAAACTTCTCATATTACATGCAACATTATCTCCATTAATTCTATGTAATAACATTGCATTCAAACGTATCACCCTAGCATCGCCTTTAGTTTAAGCCTAAATCTATATGCTAGGTATAATATTTACAATGTTATTCAAATTTCATGATAGCTATGTGTTTTTTGAAATTATAATAGAATACCAAAATTCCAACAAACACATAGTTTATGGATTAATCATTAGTATATATATCATGAAACTATATATCATAATGCAAAACCAAAGATCAATAAATCTAATTATCCAATACAATTTTATTATAAATTTCAAAACATTATATAAGTGATCTTTGTCTTTGGTATGATTGGATGATCATCATTTCTAGGCTTAAAAATCAAACATGCTTATTCAAAGAAGATCACTATATCACTATATCACAAGTCTAGAAGAATTAGAATTTACATACATCATGATGATCTAAGATATATTCTATGCCAATTTATCTATAATCATAAATCTTAATTCATGTTCTATCAAGACATATCTCAAATCGATAATAGGGATTATGAATCTTATGATAAAAATTATGAATAATGTTTTCTTTACATTATTTGATGTATTGATTTGCTTTGCTAGTGATTGCATGTATCTCTCATATTTGTAGACTCTAGAATCAACTTTGTAATGAAAATATAAATCAAACAAAATTATCACTCCATTCTAGATCTATAATTTGAAATTCTATTTTGAAATACATGCAATATTGATATTAATCTTATGACATGACATGAAACCCAAAACTCATCATACTAGCATTGTCACTTATTGAATATTAGTAATTGTGCTAGTTATCACATATCATCATCTCATAAAAGTAAAAATAAAAACTATGCGGATTTATATAACTCATCACATTAAACAAAACCCATAGTTTTTATATCAACCCTTAGATTTAAAAGCATAGGTTGTCCAAAAGATTATTTCGCATATGACTTCATATCTCACAATAGCGGGGGTGTAGGGTTGTATACATTAGAGACCTAACCTCTAAGACATGTCTTGTCCTTAACCGGGGAGGGTTCCAGTGAGACCTTGCGAGGCACTGGGGGGAAAGAGTGCTAGGTTGAGCGTTCTCTAGTGTGTGCATATGGGATTAAAACCCCAACCTACGGCATGTGTGCAGCTCCTCATGCCTATCCGTCACTTAGTATGGGGCTAGGGTGTAGACATTTAGTCAGGGTAGTCTTTAATCTTAGGACATACTTATATTACTCTTTGCATGATTATTTTATTTACTTATCACTTTAATCATGCATATTTTGGGTTGTTTAATAAAAAATGTGCTCTTGTGTTTGCATAATCTATCTTTTTGAGCTTAAATGTTTTTGTAAAACACATGAATTTGAAAAAGCCAAAGTTTCATGCAAATTTGATCCACCTAGAGATCTCCAAAAATTCTGAAATTACAGCATGGAACTACTCTAAGGACACTTAATCAATATCAAAAATAAAAAATTTAAAATTCCTAAAAAATCGTGTACTGTTTGCCGCGCTAGCGCTAGTGTGATTTTTATGATTTTTAAAATTTCTAAAATTCAACAAAAATATGTTAGTTTATTTGTGCAAATTCATTTTTGTGTTTCTGTCTATTTTATTTTTGTTTTATTTGAATTATGAAAAATCAACTACAAAAATTCAAAATTCTAAAAATAAAAAAATATGTTTTTTGTTATTTGTGTTTTATTCATTCTATGAAAAATCAACTATAAAAGTTCAAAATCTAAGAATACAAAAATATGTTTTTTGTTATTTGTGTTTTTATCCATATTTTGAAAAATCAACTACAAAAGTTCAAAATTCAAAAATACAAAAATATGTTTTTGTGATTTTCTGTTTTCTTTCTCTCATTAAAAATGATAAAACAACAAAAAAACTGTATGATCTTTATTGCCAATATCAAGCATGTATGAATTCTATTATTTAGAATTATTTACAATGTTAAAACATATTCTTTCAAATTACTATGAACATTGTTTTGCTTATCATGCTTTGATATATCTATTTAAAGTGCATCAATTGTATTGCAAAATGTGTAGATCCAAGCTTAGCATGCCTCTAAGTATGAGTAAATGTTTTATGATTGATAATGATACATTTCACTCACTTATTTTGGTAATCAACATGTGTGTCTAAATCTAAAAATGCTTGCTTGTGTATTGTATTTGTGCAATGAATTAAAACTTGCATAAGTTTATTGCCTACACTACATTTGAATTGCACTTATGAAATTTAGAAAAGTGGTTAAGTTAAAAATTTTGGTTTGCAAAACAAGTGTATTCGGAGAATGTTGTCTCACAAATATGAACAAAAAAATTATATATATGTAGACAAATATAACTCCACCAAGCACTACTTGAACCTCCTAATAAGTCTTCATAAGCATTGTGAGGTTGAGCACCTTGGAAAGAATAGTAAAGTTACTTGTGCAAACCTTGGTTATTACACCACTTTGTTAAAAACTATGTGCATTAAAAGTGTGTGAAAGTAATTTACTTGTGTTTTATTGTGCACTTTACTTTGCATATATCTTGTATTTTGTGATTTAAATCAATTGTTAACATTGCCCAAAATACACTTATGTGCACATCATTATCTTTTATAACACTTCTTCTCATGAGTATTGGATTCTAATGCTTTATCTATACTACTCTTTATATAAAAATGCACTAGATAACCTAGCATGATCTCTACAATGTTTTGGTATTTCTTGAATTTACAAATTAAGTAACATTGTAGTATAATCTCTCTTTGATATGATCATTTCATGCTTGGTATTTTTATGAAAAACTTTGAGATTTCAAAAAGGTTAAAACATCTTTACATTTTGAACTTAAACTCATACTTATAATTATGATCTTCATGCTTACAAAAAGATGTTTATTATAATCTTCCGCTTGCTTACAACTCTTATCTTTATATTTGAAATCTCTTATATATGATATGCTTAAACTCTTTATCATTATTTATATTTCGAATAGCTCGATCATGATATATAATTGCCTCCTTACTACCCTCACCCCACCTTCTTTTGATAATACCAAAAGGGGGAGATTAATTGAAGAAATCTATATAGAAGAAATATAGAAGATTAAGGGGAGAATATTTCATGTAATCTATCGTTTAGGGGGAGTAACACATAAAATTGCATTTATGTAGGGGGAGCATTAAGATAGGGGGAGTATGCACCTTATTCATGCATATCATTTACTATAGTTGCACCTTTATCTTGATTATCTTATCTATAAACATTATTGTTCATTTCTTGCTTAGAGGATTTATTATTATCAAAAGGGGGAGATTGTTGGACATGTGTGTCACATCCCTTTGTTTGAGAATAACAAATCACATATTGTATTTGATATTCCTTGTATTGTGTTTATAGTGTGCAGGAACTATAGGTGCAATACTCCACAGGTAGAAAGCAGCTTGGAACAAACTTTTGAAAGGAGTAGAGCTACCGCCAGCGTTATCTCTAACGCCAGCGCTATCGCTAGCGCTACCGCTACCGCCAGCACTACTGCCAGCGCTATCGCTACCGCCAGGCGCTATCTCGAGTTCGTGCGCAGCAACGGTTTCGTAACCGCTACCTCCAGCGCTATCTCCCACTACCGCCAGCGCTATCGCTGCCGCCAGGCGCTATCTCCAGTTCGTGCACAGCGCCACGCCGCCGACAGTTGTGCAATCGCTCCACACGAATACTACCGCAGGCGCTAGCCACTACCGCCGGCGCTAGCTCCAAGTTCTATAAATTGGAGCTTTGCTTCTCGTTTTGGCTAGAGATCCCAGAGAGGTTGCTTGTGTCACAATTCCAGTGCTGTTATGCTGCCGAAGATGGATCTCCCATAAAAATCTTAAGGAGAATTCTGGAGGAGGACTACGTCATGCTACATCTGAAGGACGATCGCTTCGACCTCGCTTATACTACAGCGATCCTTCATCCTCAACTCCAGAGATCTCATATAGGGAGTTTTATTATTGTTTTTCATTATTTCCATTCCATACTTTTGTAACCGTTTAGAGAATTCGCCTTGTGTTGGTGACTAGGTCTGGGTAGGACTTAGGGGGAAATTTGCCTTGTGTTGGCGACTAGTTCTAGGTGATTAGATCTAGGGGGCTCGAGGCTATATCCGGGGAAGGATTGGCTAGAGCGGCTTGAGGCCTTATCCGGGGAAGGATAGGCTAAAGCCAACCGGTTTGTGGGGATACAAGTCGGTATAAAAAAGGAAAAGAAATTTGCTTTTGTACGCCTCTGATTTCTAGCGATATTGAAATCAAATTTTGTAAACACCTATTTTATATAAATACAATCATGTCTTTATTTGTGTTTACTTGATTTCTCTCCTTTGGCGTTATCTTTAATATATTGGTTACAAAGTTTTTCAATTCAAATTACTTTAACTAAATTGTTTATTTCAATCTCTTAATCAGAAAACAATTTAGTACTTATTTCTAAAGATGAAAATTATGTTATTCTCACAAATTAGCTAAATTGTTATTTTGCCTTTCTCATATTATAAAACAATTTAGTAATTTCCATAAAATTATAAAAAGATTTTTTATGCCCTTATTTACCCCCCCCCCCTCTAAGGGCGCCGTAAGATCCAACATAGTTCATGACAAAACCCTAGGAAGCTTAAAGAGACCACTTGACCTTAGGCTTGATGGGGTAGAGCACCTTGGTCTGCAAATAACAATTTCTAGTTACCAAGCTTAGGGTGTAATTTAGGGACTCGCCTTGACCGCTTGACCCCACCATTGCACACCTAACCCTTTGTAGGGTCCCTTAGAGCACCAAGGACCCATTGGGGTCAACCAAAGAGGCCAAGTTGACTAAAGTAAACATTAACCCTAAATTTGTCAATGTAGCCTAATTAGGGTCGATTTGGCTTCCACCATGCCAAATTGAACTTACCCTACACTTATAAGGATATTAGGGACCCAATGGACCAAAAATCACCATCATGGGGCCACCAATTTGGCCAATTTGACCCAAGTCAACTCTAGCCCTGTTTTGGTCAAATTGCCCTATTGTGGGTCAATTGACCTCCACCTTGCCAAATTGACCCTACCAAGACCTTCCTAACCCTTAGGAGAGGCCAATGGGTCACTAGACACCCACTAGGGCGAACCCAAATGGTCAAATTGACCAAAGTCAACTCCACCCTAAATTTAGGTCAAAATGACCTATTTTGACCAAATCAAGCCCAATCCACTTGGGCTAGACCCAATTGAAGTGTTCCACTAGCTAATGGGGTTGGGAGTTATTGAAATTGCCATTCAATTTCAAGAAATTTGGCTAGGAGAGAGAAACCCCCATTTTCCATAAAAATGGTGGGGAGAGAAAGAGAGGATTAATAGCATTCATGGCCAAGGCAGGCCAATTGAACTCCCAATTGATGGGGATTCATCTCCTATGGCTGTTACAAGAAGCTTAGGGGGTTTTCCATCCAACATTGGCGCTAAATTGGGGGGTTTTAACTTTGGCCAAAAATGGCCATTAATGGCCTTCATGGCAATTGCTACCATGACCCTCCCTCTCCCCAAATTGGCCAATTTAAAACCTTTAGGGGACTGAGAGGATGAGTTCCCCCCAAGTACTTGAAGATCTTGAGCTAGTTGGCATAGAAGTTCCATGACACCCAAGAGCTCCATGGCCGGCCATGGTGAGGAGGCAATCATCAAGGCTTCAAGCCTCTAGCAAGGTCCTCCCCTCCTCCTCTCTCTCTCTCTCTCTGTGGTGAGATCTATCATCATTGGTGGCTCTATATGGGGCCAATTGGTCATAGATCGGGTTCACAAAAGCTCTAGATTTGGAGCTTTAAATCCTATCTTGAATCCACTGTTCTTGCCACCTCCGGCCGCCTAACCACCCCCAATCGCCGGCCACCACCTCAACGAAGGTGGTGGTGGAATTAGCCGGCCGGGGCGGCGCTTAGGTGGCCGGAAAAACATGGGTGAAGACAGCCCAGGTCGGGGATATCCCAGTCGTTGGCTGGAGGAAGAAGATGAGCAGGGGCCGCTCATCTTGTTTCAAGATCGGTGCTGTGATTATATTATTTATGTTATATGTATTTCATTTTCTGTCACACTTAATGCAGCTGTTAGAAATAAATATTAAAAATACTTAGGGCCTCTTGATGGAAAAGTGTTCTACATCAAGCTTGTAGCCCCTCAAGTTTATTTTAATTTATAATTGGTTTCACAACATTTGGGTCAGTTTTCTGGCCGCGGCACTCAAAATGGTGCAACCTATACAAAGGGTTGACCAGAGCTTGATTTGTGTTCCCTTACTAAACCAGCCATACAAATGCTCTGAAATTTTGAACATAGCCTACTTATACCAGCACCCTCAACACATCCAAAAATGAGAATTATTGGAGGACCTTTTCCTAAGGTTTTTGAAAACATTTAATAATTTAAGCATTAATTAATTATAGGGTCTAATGACATCCAAACTCTCCCAAAATTTGGTGGGAGGTTCTTAGGGTCATGAAATGACTCTGGAAAAAATTTCATCCCATTTGGGATTGATTTGTTTGGGTAATTAATTAACCCAAGATTGGTCAAACTAGGGGTTATTAGGTCAAAAGTGCACATGTTGGGTTTGAGTGGCCAATCCTCATCCAAAAGTGATAAAATAATGGCCACTAATTTAATGTCACATAAAACACCTCCACCAATGATTTTGGGTGATTTGGGGTAGATGTGCCCTAGGACCCTAGTTTAAACCTTAGGGTTGTATATTGAACCCATTGAAGGACATAGCTAGGGTCATATTTCCTTGGATTGACTTGAAATTTGGTAGAAAGGTTCATAGGGTGGTATTAAGCCCTAGGTAATTTATTTAAAAAATTTAGAGACATTTAGTCACTCTGAATTGGTTAAGAGTCATTTAGGGCACTCTCTTACTAGAAGGAACTACACGCTCGTATATCCTAGAATATTTATGAAACTTTGGCATTGAGTTTAAATTGATGATATCATCCTCTGATAATTTTACTAAGATTTTTGAAGTGTTATATATTGTACTTCATTCACAACTCCCAATGTTTGCCCTAGTTATATGAAAATTAATTATGGGTTTAATACTCACTAGAAAATCATGAAACATGGACATAGGACTTTTTAGGGCAAGTAATTGATCTGTTAATTTTAGTATAATTTTTGGAGTAAGGTATGTATGGTCTCCTTCACAAAGTGCCCTTAGACTGATTTGTTTAAATAATAGAATTATGTCGTCAAATTGATTTAAGAAATTGTGGGACTCCACCAGTGAACTTTTCTGACCATTTTGGACACCAGCTAATTTTCTTGAAATTTTTGAAAAAGATTTCTAGTAGTTCTTTGCAAATCTTTGAATTTGATTAATTAGTTAATATTTTAATTGGAGGTCAAAACCTTTTTGGAAACTTGCGAAATTTATATATGGTTGTTATTTTACTGTTATATAGTTGTACAAATTTTAGTAAGGCCATATCTTATCAGAAAACAAAACATGATTTTCAAAGGCATAGGTTCCCTGATTTTAGAGAAATTATAATAATTACCAAATATAGTAGAAAATTTATGAATTTCTGGTGTTGGTCATATAATGTCATAACACATTCTCAATAATAATCATGAGTCATTTGGAAGATTATTTGGAGTACCTCCTCTCATGCACCTCATGTAACATCCCCCAAACAACTAGCCCTAGGTTGGTTTTGTTATGACTAGGTCATGACAAAACCATAAGAAGCACTTATGACCATGTGAACATAGGCAAGAAGGACAAAACCCAAGTGGTCTGCAAATAGCAATTTTCAGATACCAAGCCTAGGGTTGGACTTTAAAGCCTCACCTTAATTGCTTGACCCCACCATGACATCCCTAACCCATTAGGGGTCCCCTTAGAGCACCAAGGACCCATTGGGGTCAACCAAAGAGGCCAAATTGACCAAAGTCAACCCAAACCACAAATTTGTCAAAGTAGCTTAATTAGGGCCAATTGGCCTCCACCATGCCAAATTGACCCTACATAGACCTTCATAACCCTTAAGGGATGCCAATGGATCACTACGCACCTATTGTGGTCAACCCAAATGGCCAATTTAACCAAAGTCAACCTTATCCTAAATTTAGGTCAAAATGACCTATTTTGACCTAATCAAGCCTAATCCATTTGGGCTAGACCCAATTGAGGTGCTCCACCACCTAATGGGGTTGGGTGCTACTGAATTGGCCATTCAATATTAGGAAATTTGGCCAGGAGAGAGAAAGCCCCCAATTTGAAAGAGAAAGAAAGAGGGGGGATTAATGGGGAAGAAGAGGGAACCTTCAATCTCCCCCATTAATAGCCACATTCATCTCCTCTTGGGGAGAGGAGGAGTTTCCATCCTTCTCCCGGCTAGATTGAGTACCAATTCATCTCCCACAAGCCAAAACTGAAATTACCTTGATGGCCATTAATGGCATTCAAGGTTGTAACATCCCCCTCTCCCAATCAAGGCCTTTAACATCTTCAAAAGAGTGAGAGGAGTGAAACCCCCAACTTTCCCGAAAGGATTGTGCACTCTAGGATCTTATTGGCATGGCTCAAAAAGATTCCCGAGCTCCCATGGTGAACCCAAGATCCACAAGGCTTTCAGACTCAATTCAGGTTCGATCCCCTTCTCCTCCCCTAGTGCATAGATCTCCTTCTTTTTGGGTCTTGATTCAAGCCAAAATGGCCTTGGATCGAGCTTCCTAAAGGGGGCTCATTTTTTATTTTTCCCCTCCCCGAAATTGCGATTCCGGCCACCCCTGACCGGCAAACCACCACCAACCGACGACCACCACCTCAACGGAGGTGGTGGTGGTGGTGTCCGGCCATGGAGCTAAGGGGATTGCTGTTATTTGAACTTGCAAGAAGCTACAAGTCAGGCACATTATGGCCCTCGGTTGGAGGAGGAAGACAACCTGATGCCCTCCATTTTTTGCTTTAAGATTCGTGCAACAGTTTTTATAATAATGCATTATTATTCCTATATTTCTGTCCCTTTACTGGAAGCAGTTAGAATTAATTATTAAAAATACTTAGATCCTCCTGTTGAAAATGTGGTCAACACCAAAGTTGTAGCCCTTGGAGTCTACTTTAATTTAAAATTGATTTCATCCCAAAAGAAGCTTTGTAGCTCCCTGTAGGTCCATTTTGGTGGGACTGGTCCCTAGTGTAGGACACCCACCATTTCTTGAATAACTTTTGATTGGGAAATGATATTGACATGAAAATTGAAACATGGGCTATTTGTAACTACACCCTTAACATATCCAAAGATGGAAATTTTTGGAAAAAATTGTTCTTAAGTTTTTGTAATAATTTAATAATTCATATATTATTTAATTATATGGTCTAATGACCTCCAATCCCCTCCAAATTTTGGTGGGTGCTCTTTAGGATTATTATATGACCCTGGTAAAAAATTCAGCCTAATTGGGACTGATTTGGTTGGGTAATTAGTTAACCCATGTTTGGTCAAACTAGGTCAAAAGTGCACATGATGGAATTAGTTGGTCAAATCTCATCCAAGTGGTGTGAAACTTTTGCCACTGGTTTAGGATCACATAATACACCCCCATGATTAATTTGGGGTGATGTGGTGTGGATATGCCCTAGGACCCTAGTTTTAACCTTAGGGTTGCACTTTAAGCCTTGTGAAGTACATAGGGGCATATGTCCTTGGATGGTCCTGAAACTTGGTAGATAAGTTCATGATGTGTAAATATTCCCTAGGAAATTTTGAGAGAATTTTAGGACCAATCATCCCCTCTGATTTAGGTTATAACCTTTTTAGGAAACCTTTTATAAGAGAAATTTTCATGCACAAATGATCATGGATGTTGATGAAAGTTTGGTCGTGCCCTCATAATCATGTAATAAATCTCTGGTAATTTTTGTATAATTATTGAATTAGTTTAATTAGCACTTCATTCACAAGTCATCTATTTGATCTTAAGAATATAATAAATAATTAAGGGACAAATACCCTCTGGAAAATTATGAAACTTGGTGGTAGCACATTTTAAGGCTATAGAAAGTTCTGTGAATTCTTATATAATTTTTGGAATTATTCATCAGGAGGTTTTTTCACAATTTTCCCTAGAATGGGTTTACTTGAAATATTTATTTATGTAATTAATTAGTCTTGATAAATTTTGAAATTTGGCCAGTAGACTTTTCTCATTAATATAAAGGTCTGGTAATTTTTTCATAATTTTTAGGCAATAATTTTTGGTGGTTCCTTCTTTAAATTCTAATTTGGGGTAATTATATAATATTATAATTAGAGGCCAACCCCTTACTGAAAAATTGTTATATTATGTATTTGCTGTTATTTTGACTTCATAGATTTTTCATAATTTTGTGGAGGACATATCATAAGAGGATTTTATACTTCATGTTCAATTTCATACTGGGTCAATGTTGAGAAAAATTATAATAAATGCCAATTAAATAAGGAAAAATATGATCCTCTGGAATTAGTCTTAGAATATCATGGTAGACTCCCAGTAATAATCTTGAGTCAGTTGGATGAATATTTTGGGTACCTCCCTTTATGCAACTCAAATAACTCATTTGGTCTGCGTATAGTAAAACTGTAAAACTTGAGTAATTTATGGATCATTAGGTGAGAATGGAAGGTAGATGGTGTTCCTAGTCTGTTAGAGAGGATGCGAGGTCACCATTAGGGATCTATATGTTGGGTGTACCCGATAAGCTAAGGGGTAAGGTCGTGTTCGGGACCGACGAAAGATCGTCTGTCCCCTTAGAAGGTCATAAAATACGTAGGGAAATCCAAGTGTAATGATAAGAAGGGTATACTTGGGGGTAGTAAATAATAACATTAAGTGCCTTGGAAAGGGAGCTTTGGGGTGTCATCCCATTATAGCTCCTAGTACCGTAGCGAGCCCCTAACCGTGTAATCCTCGGGAAGTCCATGGTTTACCCTAAAGTGTAGGAATAAATGGCGGTGCAAGATTAACTTAATAATGCATACACCCACACTCCATGGTTAAGAGGTTAGTTTGTTTGGTTTTACGAGCGGTAGGCCCGGTGGTTGTAGCAGTGGACTAGCTAATCCGGTGAGCTTGTGACTCAGTAATGCTTGTTGGTACGGACGGGTTGGTCCGGCGAGCCGTTGGATTGGAAGGTTATGATGATGGGCAGTTTAGCCCGGGTAGCTTATGGCTCGGGATATAGTAGGACATATTGTTGACGCGCTGTTTTAGCACCGCTAATTAGCAAGCGCGAAATGCGCTACGACGGCAGTGCACCGGTCGTTGTCAAGTAATAAAAGTAGGGAGAAATTCCCTGAATATCATTCTCAAAGGACCGCAAGTTTGGTAGTATGATTTGCTTATTAGAAAATTAATTATGAGGATTAACAAGTTAACAAAAGGGAGTTTGGTTGGTTTTGTAGAGACAAGAAGAAGTAAAACAATATTAACTATGCAGGTCGCAATCACCGTTTCGCTTGGTGGATGAGGTTATTGCAGGCCGCGATGGCATGCTTCGTTTAGCGGATGGACAGTGAGCAAATGGAGGAAGTGAGTGCTAATGGTGTTTGAGGGTCGAAGGCACCTCTTCACTCTCACCTCTAGCTTTTGCTAGAGTGAGCTAGCTAGAACGTGTGTATGGAAGTGGAGTGGGGGCGGAGCGCATCACAACAAAGCATCAAGTGAAGAATAAAACAAGAATAAGCTTCCATTCATAGACAAATAGAAACTAATCCAGTTCATTACAACAGTTAAGAATACATATCCAAAAAGAGAGAGGGTAGAGGAAACCACGAGATGAGAAGCCTCGCCGTAGATCTTGGCCGGAATGGAGGGTTGTCACGCCTCCTCCGAGCTCAGTCCTTGGTTGCTTCTAGGGTTCAAAGGCTGTCACTACCTCCAAACGTCATTCGTCTTCTTCTCAGAGCTGGGTCTCTTCAACTTAGCCCAATAGAGATGCCACACCTTGAAATACTTGCTGTAGATGGCGGGGAATGCTTCCGGGATCCTTGATGGAGCTGAGGATCGATGGATGAAGGTTTCCCAAGGAAGGAGATGGATGGATGGAGCTTGGAGAGGGAAAACGGCGGAAGCTTGCGGAAGAACTCGCGCCCAAAATTGTCTCGATGCCCTAGAATTGCGGAGCCAGTCTTTAAATACGGAGCAGAGTAAACAGTGCGCACGATCAGTGGGGCACGACCAGTGGTCATGCGCGAAGGAATGCTTGTGATCGTGCGCGGTCAACCTGCAGTAGAGGGGAAGATAGGAAAATAACGCACGGTCATTGGCGCACGACCAGTGGTCGTGCGCGAAGAAGTCCTATGATCGTGCGAACTTCTCTGTTTGGTAAGCGAGTTAACGCATGACTAGTGGTCGTGTGTCTGGTCGTGCGCAAAGGAAAACGCACGACTAGTTGCTTTTTTGGCCGAAAATCCTCCAGAACCAATCCCGAGTGTCGCAAAACCCTTGAACCTACATGAAAATATCCAGGACAACTGGAATACAAGAAATCACACCAAAATGGGCATAAATGTGCACTAAGAGTGGAAATACGAAATGTGATCAATAGAAGCACTTATGATTAGTAAGTGAAATGCATTTGGGAGAAAAACGACCCAAATGAATCCGGAAATCACTATATAAACCGGACTCATCACACCCCCAGACTTACCTGTTTGCGCGTCCCGAGCAAACTACTCTCGGCGGACGAGAAAAACAAGGGTTAGAAAGGTGATTGTGGCTAGGCGTAATATGCGAAATATAATAACTCTCGTAGAAGAAATTTCTACTATGCAAAGTAATTTACAAATATCTAAAATAGTAAATAAGAGATTAGTTTACTCAAAAGCTGAACCAAGTGTGATCTGCCAGTCACGTGTAGGGAGAATGTAGGGATGCGCTCAGACGGGTATTTCGAAAAATACGGGATACGAAACTAACTCCACCGAAATCCATCGGTGTCGGGAGCCATAAGCTCGCACTTTAGCACTCTCTCAACAGCATTAGGTAAAACTACACACAAGTCAATAGGGCTTTCGGGTAAATACGTGGCTTAGGTTGCAGTAGGATATACAATGATAAACTCGGAGGCTAACGCACCTAACACATTTGAGCAATACAATTTGTTAACCCCGACAACAATTAAAGTTGATGTGTTCATCGCCAACACCCAATATAATGTAATTCCTATCAAACAATTCAGAATTTCTGAATTGGAATATAAAGCTCAGATTTTTCTTTTCTTTTGAAGAGCTAATCTTTTCAATTTTCAGCTCACTAATACTTTTTTTCAACTTAAGCAATCCAAATGTGTATCCATAAATAACAGCATGGCACAATAATCAGTTATATTATAAAGCTCGAAACAGGTGCGCATACATGTTTGGTAATCTTGGCTTAAGAGAGAGCGGTGGAGCTAAATAGCAAAGGTGGGATAGGCTCAAAATTGGTTAGCAAGTGTGAATTTCTGGTTTTGGCTCAAAGTTCAAACGGTCCAAAGAATGGCCTACATTATGCTAATGCGTTAGGACTACCCGGTGCCTATGTTTCGAGAGTCGCTAGGGGCGAGTTCTTAGCCACCGAGAAAGATAACTCTTTCTCCCGACTCGAGAAATACGAATCTAGCATTCGATACCAACTCACCTACACTACCGGTAGATAGGCACAGGTTCATGCTTTGAGTAAAATAAAACTCTAATTACAAGATTGGATAAGAATAAAGATACAACGCATGAAAATAGAAATAACTTCTACACAAAATTTTATGCAAAACATGAGTATTCGATTAGAACACTACTGGAGTCAACATCGTACTCCAAACCACAATTCCTAGCTAACACAATTGACTTCCCGGCTCTATTCCAAAAGGAAATTTGGCACAGTAGCACTCGCAAGTAAGTGTGTGCATAGTGGGTGCAGTGTGTGCGTGCCACATAAAAATTTGATAAACTGAAATAAACTGAAAGCTTTAATAATAACACTACCGGAATGCATGCGTGCGTGCACGTGCATGGTTCTCACTATCCCCCAGACTTACATGAAAGCATAATCTAAAATATGATTCTTTAAACATTAAACTAAGGAGAAAAGGGAGAGTGTACCCCATGCTCAGAAGTGAGCATACCGGAAGAATTGGCTTTAAGAATCTCTTCCGCAACAATCAACCGAGCTCCTGAAAGGTTAGCAAAAACAAAACACGAGAACAACTGGAATAATAAACTAAGCAAGTGGAACTAGGAAGTTCCATTGGGTTGTTTCCCAAGATCCCATTTATTTTATGTCCTTAAGGTGGACCAAATACCTGTATAAAGCAGTTTATAAAGTCTAGGAATAAGCAAAAGTCAATAAATCCTAATTATTATTACAAGCTCAAAACAAATCAGTTATAAGATGATTTGAAGTAGTAACAACTGATGAAAGAAAAAGGTCCAGGGACTCGGTAGTATGGGTGGGAATTAAGTAGGATGCTCAGCCTCTAACCCCAAATCTCCTCTTTTTTCGCTCTCTTCTTCTCCTCCAGTATTATGTCTTCAAAGAAAAACCGCTTGCCCCCTTGTAACCAATCCTCAAGGGGAAGCACAAACGATGATGAGGAAACAAGATGTTCCTTCACTGTACCTTCCTCATCCCGCCAGGCTTTCGGCTCCTCCATGCATAAGGTCTGATCAACCGGAGGAGGGGCATCCTGCATCCTTGTACATAAAGAAAGGGGTCAGGAAATAAATTGGAAGAAAAACTAAAAGAAATCTCATCTGAGGGGATGATCCCGGCTTCATCCCCCATATGGTACGGCAATGACAAACTGATGATATCATCGAAGATTTCACTAGACTCAACAGCGCACGCAATGGCCTCCTCTATAACTTGGGCTTCCTCGCACTGGACCGAAACGGTTGCTTCAGCACAATCGAGATTCTCCTCCTTCATGAGAGTGGGCATGACACTGCGCAGGTCTGCAACATCCTGCAAATTGACCTCAATGATAACATCAGAAATAGATGTAGTTTCGTGTGTAGTGGGAGAAGATGTGCTTCTTAAGAGTTCGGGCTCACTATCCACACAAGGGCACAAATCCACCCAAAGTGGTACATGAACCGACGAGGTATGGGGGTCGCATCAGAAACAGAGTCATGAGGGACACTGATGCACCTGTTGATTCCAGAGCCTTCAAGAAGTGAAGGTGGAAGTGACACGTAATCAGAGGAAGGAGCTGTGCTCGCAGAATTCAAAGTTGGGATGATCCGGATATTCGGCTCATCGTCATCCGCCAATTGGCGAAGATAATCAGCACAGTACTTCAAGGCATGCTCTCTAGTTTTGCAAAATAAACACTGCTTTATCGGCTTTGCCGGCACCAAAGGTGCGGCAGCCGCATAAAAGTGCTACAACGGAGGTGCAGTAGAGTAGCCAAAAGATTTATTGGCTCTGTACGGTTTTTGAACAACACCATACACTTTGGGACACCTATCACTAGCGTGGGATGTGTCCCCACACCAACGACATCGGATATTCAAATGCGCCCACATGATACATAAGAAGAAAATAGCATGATAAAGAATAAATTAAAAAGAATAAAAGACTTAATCGAAAAGAATCGATTCACAACCAAAATATCATCACGCATGCACTCCCCGGCAACGGCGCCAAAAACTTGACGCGCTATTTCAGCACCGCTAATTAGCAAGCGCGAAATGTGATACGACGGCAGTGCACCGGTCGTTGTCAAGTAATAAAAGTAGGGAGAAATTCCCTGAATATCGTTCTCAAAGGACCGCAAGTTGGGTAGTATGATTTGCTTATTAGGAAATTAATTATGAGGATTACTAAGTTAACAAAAGGAAGTTTGGTTGGTTTTGTAGAGATAAGAAGAAGTAAAACTATATTAACTTTGCGGGTCGCAATCACCGCTTCGCATGGTGGATGAGGTTATTGCAGGTCGCGATGTCGTGCTTCGTTTAGCCGATGGACGGTGAGCAAATGGGGGAAGTGAGTGCTAATGGTGTTTGAGGGTCGAAGGCACCTCTTCACTCTCACCTCTAGCTTTTGCTAGAGTGAGCTAGCTAGAACGTGTGTATGGAAGTGGAGTGGGTGCGGAGCGCATCACAACAAAGCATCAAGTGAAGAATAAAACAAGAGTAAGCTTCCATTCATAGACAAATAGAGACTAATCCAGTTCATTACAACAGTTAAGAATACATATCCAAAAAGAGAGAGGGTAGAGGAAACCACGAGATGAGAAGCCTCGTTGTAGATCTTGGCCGGAATGGGGGGTTGTCACGCCTCCTCTGAGCTCAGTCCTTGGTTGCTTCCGGGGTTCAGAGGCTGTCACTACCTCCAAACATCATCCGTCTTCTTCTCAGAGCTAGGTCTCTTCCACTTAGCCCAATGGAGATGCCACACCTTGAAATACTTGATGTAGACGGCGGGGAATGCTTCCGGGATCCTTGATGGAGCATAGGATCGATGGATGAAGCTATCCCAAGGAAGGAGATGGATGGATGGAGCTTGGAGAGAGAAAACGGCGGAAGCTTGCGGAAGAACTCGCGCCCAAAACTATCTCGATGCCCTATTATTGCGGAGCCGATGTTTAAAGACGGAGCAGAGTAAACACTGTGCACTATCAGTGGCGCATGTCCAGTGGTCGTGCCCGAAGGAATGCTTGTGATCATGCACGGTCAACCTGCAGCAGAGGGGAAGATAGGAAAATAACGCACTGTCAGTGGCGCACGACCAGTGGTCATGCGCGAAGAAGTCCTATGATCGTGCGAACTTCTCTGTTTGGTAAGGGGAATTAACGCACGACCAGTGGTCGTGTGCCTGGTCGTGCGCGAAGGAAAATGCACGACCAGTGGATTTTTCGGCCGAAAATCCCCCAGAACCAATCCCGAGTGTCGTACAACCCTTGAACCTGCATGAAAATATCCAGGACAACTGGAATACAAGAAATCACACCAAAATGGGCATAAATGTGCACTAAGAGTGGAAATACGAAATGTGATCAATAGAAGCATTTATGAGTAGTAATTGAAGTGCATTGGCGAGAAAAACGACCCAAATGAGTCCTGGAATCACTATATAAACCGGACTCATCACAGCAAAAAGGGGGAGGTCCGGCGAGCCGTTGGATCGGAAGGTTATGATGACGGGCAGGTTAGCTCGGGTAGCTTATGGCTCAGGATATAGTAGGACATTGTATGTGCATAAGGTGGTGGGTCATTAGTGTCGACGGTCGTCGCACCAACATCGATACTTTGGCTCGGTAAGTGTGGATTGCACTTTACCAAAGAAAATTCTGGTGGACTAGCAAGCAAGAGTACGCAGGAGCTCCGTTGTTGTGTTCTTAACATTGAGCGTATGATAGGTCTAGGTTAGGTAGTGTAGATACCAACCTAGAGGTGGGCGAGGCCCAACCCACCGCTTACATTTTCCACTACGGGAGTATCATGGGAGATTTGCTAGCTCCAAAAAGGGGGAACTAAAGGTCTGTGCGGATAGAGTCGAGGTGTGTGAGTTGCACTTGTATGAACATAGCATTAACATGCATAACCTTGCATGACATGGCATAAACATTGCATTTCAACCCCTACCCCTATCGTATAAATTGGTTATGGGACTTTTTATACGATAGGCCATGCTAAACGACCCCTTGGTCTATAGATTTGTATGGGCATTCCTATAAATTAAGGTTACACTTCTTTAATACTATTTCCTTATTACTATTATGCTTAGCACTGCTTTACTTATTACTACTGCTTACTTGTTGCTATTTTACTTCTACTGCCTTACTTGTTGTACATTATATTGCTTACCAATGGACCCTTCCGTAGTTAGACTCATTATAACCTGCTTTTGATTTTATCCCTTGATGTCCTCCGCTTCATCCTTCTCGCACGGTACCTAGGAGTCACCGGGGGAGGGGTGGGGGATTGGCTGAGTTAAGTTTGACTGACGGTCGGTGGACCTTATCATTTTAGAAGACCGAGGAGACGCTGCAGCACCAGAGGCCGGTGCAGATGGAGGCGGGGCAGTCTAGCACGGTCGGTGGACCTTATCATTTTAGAGGATTTGTGAGTGTCTTATTAGCTTTAGTAGATTATGCTACCACGATTGAAATTGTAGTGAGGAACTGATGTACAGGGCATGAGCACTTTATTATTACCGTACCTTTTATTCAGTTATTTTATGTGGACATCTCTTTTGATGGTTTTACTTTCTATGTGATGTGGACTTGAACTTCTATAGGTTTGTTTAAGATTTACTTCTTTTGTGATCGATATGGCCGGCAGAATCGGCGCTTTGTAGTGGCGACCTTCCCGAGTGATGGTGCCACCGCAAAGCGGCGGTTCTTGGCATAAGACCCGAGTTTTTGAAAGAAAAAAGGGTCTTACAAACTGGTATTAGAGCAAACCTCGATCCGAAGAAAAGAAGTCCATAAACCCTAGGTCACCCAGCGCGAGTTTAGTTTGAGGACAAACTAAGTAGCCGAAGCAATGGTGTGCCCATATGGAGAATCACATGAAAAGTCCACTTTTAACTGAATTTTTAGCCAAACACTCTTACAATTGTTAATTTTCTTTTGTAGCCTGCGACGAACCCTACACCGGAGCATGGAGTTCCTCTGACTACAAACGTCGTTCCACCACCACCGGCTCCTACTCCATTCCAGTAAACGAAGATGGGACAAACACTGACTGCCATACTGGAAACATTCAGGGCACAGTAGACACCGACTACTCATCCAAACCCCGGGGCCAACTGGATAAGCGTCTTCCGAGGTCTCTCTCCTCCATCATACCTCGGACGAAGGCAGTTGTGAGGAATGAGGAGTGGGTGGACATCATGGAGGAGATGCTAGCAGGGATTCAGTGCCCGGCAGAGATGGAGGTGCCACTGGTGGTCTCATGCTTGGAGTCCTATGCGAAAAGATTGTGGAAGTCGCTGTTGGACACATCATATGCAGGACTGGAGGCTGCAGATGTTTCTTGGGATGATTTCAAGGAAGCACTACTGGAGCATTTTTTGCCATAGTCCGCAAGAGACGAGTTGGAGGACAGATTCCTGTAGCTGAGGCAGGGGAGCAGGACAGTTCTGGAGTACCACTTGGATTTTACCCACTTGGCCCGATTTGCGGATTCATTTCAGTTGGATGACATAGGATATGCAGATAGGTTCTACAAGGGCCTCTGTGACGAGCTGAGGCAGGCCCTCCTCTTTGTTTTCGACGGCATTATGGACAAGATTTTGGACATGGCTAAGAAGATGGAAGCACCAGCACACCATTCGTGGAAGGAAGAGACTGATGGAGGATCAGGGATGGGGAGGCAGAAGAGACCAACAGAGAGGTCGAGATGCTGGGGAAAGAAGGACGAAGGTCCGACCCCGCTAGGAGGAGAGGCAGTAGTAGAGGGAGACGGTAGTGTTGGCTCCTCAGCCTCTACAGATGCGGTAGATACCGAGGATTGGTGGAGGTGGGACACCTCCAACACCAGAGTGATACCACTGCCACCAGACTGGCCACATATGGAGGAATTGCCCTCGGAGGTATACACCACCAGCAGTACAGGCTGCCCCACCAGAACAGCATTTCGGGGGCTGAGGACGTGGTCGAGGCCGTGGATTTCAGGGAGGAGACCAGAGACAGAATAGGAACCAGATGTATGCTCTGGACCTAGCTCATCCCCGAGACCCCGCAACGGTCATTACTGGTACTTTTAATGTCTTTTTGTTTTATGTTCATTAGCACTTAGTAAACCTTAGTTGTACCTTAGCATTGAACCAAACAAACAAAAACCACCCAGGTATAGTACTCATCTGCGGCAAGCCCGCATACACTATATTTGATACGGGTGCCTCACACTCGTTCGTCTCGGAAGAATTCGTGGACAATCTGGACCAAGTCCAGCACTTCGAGGGCATCCACAGGAGGGTGCGGTTCCCGGACGGATTAGAGATAGTAATAAACGCAAAGTGCAACAAGAACGTAGAGATTGGAGGGAAGTTGTTCGAAGCACCGGCGACGCTCTTGAAGATGAAAGACTTCGACCTCATCCTGGGCATGAACTGGCTACACGGGAACCAGACAAGGATTGACTGCCCGGCGAGGAGGATTGTCCTAAAGCACGAGGACACGGAAATAGTAGTCAAAGGTATCAGACCCCCCTCCCGTCTCTTATTATCATCTATTCAGGCTGTCAAGGCCCATATACAGGGGGATGAAGTATACCAGGTGCTGTTTGAGGCAATCAAGACAAAGGATTCTGTGTCCAGCATCCCAGTAGTACGGGATTTTGCCGACGTATTCCCGGAGAAGCTGTCGGGGCTGTCACCACACCGTGAGAAGGATTTTCAGATCTAATTGGTGTCGGGGGCTAAGCCGGTATCCAGAGCTCCTTATCGGATGGCCTCGAAGGAGCTAGTGGAGTTTCGGAGCGAGTTGCAGGAGTTGGTGGAAGCAGGGTTCGTTAGACCGAGTTCCATACCTTGGGGAGCTCCAGTGCTATTTGTGAAGAAGAAGGATGTGATGCTCCGATTGTGCCTCGATTACAGAGCACTGAACCGGCTGACGTTTTGGAATACGTATCCTCTACCAAGGATCGACGAGCTATTTGACCATCTAGAGGGAGCCACTACTTCTCGAAGCTGGATTTGAGGCTAGGGTATTATCAGCTGCGGATTTAGGAGGAGGACATCCCGAAGACAGCTTTCAGCAGCCGATATGGACTATATGAGTTCATTGTGATGCCGTTCGGGCTCACAAATGCACCATAAGTATTTATGAGCCTGATGAACTGGGTGTTCAAGTCATATCTTGTCATCTTTGTCATTTTGTTCATCGACGACATCCTCATCTATTCAAGGACGGAGGAGGAAGATGCACATCATTTGGCACTAACGTTGGAGAAGCTTCGGGAGCACCGTCTGTACGCAAAGTTCAGCAAGTGTCAGTTTTGGCTGAAGGAGGTGGCCTTCCTAGGTTATATTATCAGTGGAACTGGTCTATCAGTGGATCCAGCGAAGATCCAGGCAGTACAGGACTAGCCACCGCTGAAGACGGCCACTGATGTGCAGAGCTTCTTGGGACTTGCCAGTTATTACCGGAAGTTCGTACAGGGGTTCTCCCAGTTAGCCCTCCCGTTCACATCCCTGACGAAGAAGGATATTGCATTCGTTTGGACGCCGCAATGCGAGGTGGCCTTCCAGGAGCTAAAGGGTCGGCTTACGACGGTCCCCATCCTTGCCCTTCCATCGGGAAAGGAAGGATTTCATGTGTACACGGATGCGTCTTACCAGGGTATGGGTGCCGTTCTGATACAGAACGGGCACGTGATAACATACTCTTCCCGCCAGTTGAAGAACCATGAGCGAAATTACCCGGTGCACGACTTGGAGATGGGAGCGGTTGTATTCGCTCAGAAGATCTGGCGGCATTACCTCTATGGCGTCCACTGCGACATATTTTCATATCACAAGAATCTGAAGTACGTAGACACGCAAAAGGAGCTGAACATTCGACAGAGACACTTGGTCGAGTTCTTATCTGACTACCAGTACACGATGCATTACCACCCGGGGAAGGCAAATGTGATGGCCGACGCACTGAGCAGGAGAGCTACCATGTCAGGAGCAGAGCCCCAGTTAATGGCCATGGAGCTGGTACGGGCGTTCAAGGACATGCAGATCTCCTTAGTATCTGAGGATGATCAGAAGCTTTATGAGGAGTACTTGGCAGCGATGAGTACCACATATGACATCCGGAACCGCATCATGGATGGGCAGAGGCAGGATGCCAAGCTAGAGCCGATATTCAGAGCCTTGGAGGCAGGCTTAGCTGGAGACTATTCATTGAAGGATGACTTGTTGAGTTTTAGAGGCCGAGTATATATACCGGCAGGAGGTCGGGTTCGGGAGGATATTATGGCGGAGGCTCGCAGCAGTAGGTCTTCGGTGCATCCGGGTATCACCAAAATGATGGCAGATCTGAAGAGGACCATGTACTGGCCGGGTATGAAGAAGGACATCACCTATTTTTTGACCCACTGCGAGTCTTGCCAACTCGTGAAGGCAGAATGCAGAAACCCGTCCGGACTATTGCAGCCACTCCCGGTACTAGAGTGGAAGTTCGACGACATCGCGATGGACTTTATACACGGTCTTCCTCGATCACATGCGGAGAACGACTCGATATGGGTGATCATCGATAGATTGATGCAGTTGGCCAGATTCATTCTAGTAAGGAAGGACGGTCCAGTCAGTGATTTGGTACGGAGGTTCGTGGAGCAATTTGTTCGGTACCATGGTGTGCCAAGGAAGATCGTGTCGGACCGGGAAAGACGATTTACATCGAGGGAGTGGAGAGCGGTGCAGGCCTACTTAGGCACCTGATTGACATTTAACACTGCATTCCACACCCCGACAGACGGGCAAATGGAGCGGACCAACTGGACCTTAGAGGACCTTCTACATCAATGCATTCTGGACCACGGGGATCCATGGGAGAGGCTGTTGACGTTAGTCGAGTTCTCGTACAACAACAACCACCAGGCTAGCATAAGCATGGAAACCTACGAGGCATTATACGGACGAAGGTGCAGGACCCCTTTGTCTTGGATCTAGGATGAGGATCCCAAGACGCTTGGCTCAGAGTTCATGGAGGATATGGAGGCTCAGGTGAGGCTGATTTGAGATAGGATGTCAGAGGCCCAGAGAAGGCAGGCCAAGTATTACGATGCGTGGCATCGTATGGTAGAGTTCCAGGTTGTTGATCGGGTATTCTTGATGATATATCTGATGCATGGTGTCTCGCGGGTATGCGGGTGGAAGAAGCTCAGTCCGAGATATATGGGGCCCTATAGGATCCTTGAGCGGATCGGCCCCTTGGCTTACAGATTGGAGGTACCGCCGAAGTTAGTGGGATTGCACAACGTCTTCCATGTCTCCTCACTCAGGAGGGCTCTACTACAGCCATAGCAGCAGATATCTACTACAGAGGGGCCGGTAGCTACTGATCGGTCAGTTAACTTGGAGCCGGTCCGGATAGACGATACGTAGATGCGAGTCCTACAGTGCAAGAAGGTTCCGTTGGTCAAAGTCCTATGGCGGAATCATGGACAGGAGGATCACACCTGGGAGCCACTAAACTTGATGCAGCAAAAGTATCCGGAGCTCTTTACGACAGGTATAACTAAATTTTTGGGATGTTACATTTAACCACTTGTTGTAGGAACCCCACAGGCCTAACCTGAATTTCGGGGACAAAATTTTTATTTTTATGTATCAGGATTTGTAACATCCCCCAAATAACTAGACCCCTAGGTTGGTTTTGTCATGACTAGTTCATGACAAAACCATAAGATGCACTTATGACCATGTGAACATAGGCAAGAAGGTCAAAACCCAAGTGGTCTGCAAATAGCAATTTTCAGATACTAAGCCTAGGGTTGGACTTTAGGGCCTCACCTTGATTCCTTGACCCCACCATAACATCCCTAACCCATTAGGGGTCAACTTAGAGAACCAAGGACTCATTGGGGTCAACCAAAGAGGCCAAATTAACCAAAGTCAATCTTAACCCTAAATTTGTCAAAGTAGCTTAATTAGGGCTAATTGGCCTCCACCATGCCAAATTGACCCTACCTAGACCTTCCAAACCCTAAAGGGAGGCCAATGGGTCACTACCCACCCATTGTGGTCAACCCAAATGGCCAATTTAACCAAAGGCAACCTTATCCTAAATTTAGGTCAAAATGACCTATTTTGACCTAATCAAGCCCAATCCACTTCGGCTAGACCCAATTGAGGTGCTCCACCACCTAATGGGGTTGGGTGCTACTGAATTGGCCATTCAATTTCAGGAAATTCGTCCAGGAGAGAGAAATCCCCCAATTTGAAAGAGAGAGAAAGAGGGGGATTAATGTTGGAGTTGGGGAACACTTCTTGTCAGTGTTCGTCGAATGGCGTTCGATGAACGGAGAAGGGTTCGTCGAATGGTGTTCGATGAATGAAGAAGGGTTCGTCGAACTTCGCCTGCGTTTGTCGAACGGGTCCTTAAGTAATGCTATCTCAGCGGATATTCTCATGCCATCTCAGCGGATGTTGCTGAATCGTCTCAGCGGATATTCTCATGCCGTCTCAGCGGATGTTGCTGAATCGTATCAGCGGGTATACATGTCGTCTCAGCGGATGTTGTTGAACCGTCTCAACGGATGTTGTTCTGAGCCCGGTTTGGCGCCCTATTTAAAGGGTGTGTGACCCTGGTTTAGGGTTAAGCTTAAGAGAGTGCAACAGTGTTTTTTTAGCGGTTGTCCTTGGCGGCGGTTCCTCTGTTCTTGTCTGAAGAGGGTTGAGTGAGGTAGGATCGGTTTTCTTGATCCTTGTAACCTTGTAAGCTATAATCTGATTTGGTGATTAGAACAACGTGAAGAGGAAGGGGAGAGGTGATGTAGCCCGGATTTGGGTGAACCTCTGTAGATCTGTGTGTCTTCTGTGATAGATCTATGATTCTTGTGAATTTTTCCTTTCGAATTTCTCGTCTCGGCACATCCTATTTCTTTACATTTGGCAAGAAGGACAAAACCCAAGTGGTCTGCAAATAGCAATTTTCAAATACTAAGCCTAGGGTTGGACTTTAGGGCCTCACCTTGATTCTTTGACCCCACCATAACATCCCTAACCCATTAGGGGTCCACTTAGAGCACCAAGGACTCATTGGGGTCAACCAAAGAGGCCAAATTGACCAAAGTCAACCCTAACCCTAAATTGGTCAAAGTAGCTTAATTAGGGCTAATTGGCCTCCACCATGCCAAATTGACCCTACCTAGACCTTCCAAACCCTAAAGGGAGGCCATTGGGTCACTACCCACCCATTGTGGTCAACCCAAATGACCAAATTAACCAAAGGCAACCTTATCCTAAATTTAGGCCAAAATGACCTATTTTCACCTAATCAAGCCCAATCCACTTGGGCTAAACCCAATTAAGGTGCTCCACCACCTAATGGGGTTGGGTGATACTGAATTGGCCATTCAATTTCAGGAAATTCGGCCAGGAGAGAGAAAGCCCCCAATTTGAAAGAGAGAGAAAGAGGGGGATTAATGGGGAGGAAGAATGAACCTTCAATCTCTCCCATTAATGGCCACATTCATCTCCTCTTGGGGAGAGGAGGAGTTTTTGAGTACCTATTCATCTCCCCCAAGCCAAAACCGAAATTACCTTGATGGCCATTAATGGCATTCAAGGTTGTAACCTCACCCTCTCCCAATCAAGGCCTTTAACATCTTCAAAAGAGTGAGAGGAGTGAAACCCCCCAACTTTCCCGAAAGGATTGTGCACTCTAGGCTCGGATTGGCATGGCTCAAAAAGCTTCCCGAGCTCCCATGGTGAACCCAAGATCCACAAGGCTTTCGGCCTCAATTCAGGTTCGATCCCCTTCTCCTCCCCTAGTGCATAGATCTCCTTCTGTTTGGGTCTTGACTCGAGCCAAAATGGCCTTGGATCGAGCTTCCCAAAGGGGGCTCGTTTTTGAGTATTTCCCCTCCCCGAAATCGCGATTCCGGCCACCCCGGGCCGGTAAACCACCACCAACCGACGGCCACCACCTCAACGGAGGTGGTGGTGGTGGTGGCCGGCCATGGAGCTAAGGGGATGGCTGTTATTTGAACTTGTAAGAAGCTACAGGTCGGGAAAATCGTGGCTCTCGGCTGGAGGAGGAAGACAACCTGATGCCCTCCATTTTTCTTTAAGATTCGCGCAGCAGTTTTTATAATAATGCATTATTATTCCTATATTTTTGTCCCTTTGCTGGCAGTAGTTAGAATTAATTATTAAAAATACTTATGTCCTCCTGGTGAAAAAGTGGTCAACACCAAACTTGTAGCCCTTGGAGTCTACTTTAATTTAAAATTAATTTCAGCCCAAAAGGAGCTCTGTAGCTCCCTGTAGGCCCATTTTGGTGGGACTAGTCCCTAGTGTAGGACACCAACTATTTCTTGAATAAATTTTGAATGGGAAATGATATTGACTTGAAGATTGAAACATAGGCTATTTGTACCTACACCCTTAATATATCCAAATATGGGAATTTTTGGAAAACATTTTTCTAAAGTTTTTGTAAAAATTTAATTATTCATATATTATTTAATTATAGGGTCTAATGACATCCAATCCCCTCCAAATTTTGGTGGGTGCTCTTTAGGGTTATTATATGACCCTGGTAAAATTTTCAGCCCAATTAGGAATGATTTGGTTGGGTAATTAGTTAACCCAAGTTTGGTCAAACTAGGTTAAACTAGGTCAAAAGTGCACATGATGGAATTAGGTGGTCAAATCTCATCCAAATGGTGTGAAACTTTGGCCACTGGTTTATGTTGGACATGTGTGTCACATCCCTTTGTTTGAGAATAACAAATCACATATTGTATTTGATATTGCTTGTAGTGTGTCTATTGTGTGCAGGAACTATAGGTGCAATACTCCACAGGTAGAAAGCAGCTTGGAACAAATTTTTGAAAGGAGCAGCGCTACCGCCAGCGCTATTGCTAACGCCAGCGCTACTGCTAACGCTACCGCTACCGCCAGCACTACTGCCAGCGCTATCACTACCGCCAGGCGTTATCTCGAGTTCGTGCACGTGACAGTTTCGTAACCGCCAACGCTATCTCTCGCTACCGCCAGCGCTATCGCTACCGCCAGCGCTATCGCTACCGCCAGGCGCTATCTCCAGTTCGTGCACAGCGCCACGCCGCCGACGGTTGCGCAACCGCTCCACACGAACGCTACCGCAGGAGCTAGCCACTACCGCAGGCGCTAGCTCCAAGTTCTATAAAAGGCTGGGCTCTCTCTCATTTTGGCTAGATCTTCCAGAGATATTACTTGTGCCCATACTCTCGTGCTGCTACTCTGCCAAAACATCATCTCCCACTCAAAGCCAAAGAAGAAATTCCGAAGAAGGAAGCCATCACGCTGCATCCGAAGAACGATCGCTTCGACCTCGCTTGTGCTTCAGCGATCCTTCATCCTCATCTCCAGAAATCTCAAGAGGGAGTTTGCTTGTTATTTACTTCATTTCTTTATTTGTATCTTGTAGTGAAATCGCCTTTGTTTTTGGCGACTAGGTCCTTGCGCGGCTTAGGGGGAATTTGCCGCGTGAGTTGGCGACTAGGTCTAGGGGATTAGATCTAGGGGGTGCTCGAGGCCATATCCGAGGAAGGATTGGCTAGAGCGGCTTGAGTCCTTATCCGGGGAAGGATAGGCTAAAGCCAACCGGTTTGTGGGGATACAAGTCGGTATAGAAAAGGAAAAGAAATCAACATTTGTACGCCTCCGATTTCTAGCGATATAGAAATCAAATTTTATGTAAACACTTTTTCATTTAATATAATCATGTCTCTTTTGAGTTTACTTTGATTTCTATCATTTGGCGTAATCTCTATTATTTTGTGTTCTAAGTTTTCAATTCCTAATCTAAATTGTTTATTTCTAATTTGACATCATTATATCCTATTAATCAAAACAACTTAGTAATTTTCTTAAAATTTATAAAAAGAATTTTATTCCCTTATTCACCCCCCCCCCTCTAAGGGCGCCGTAAGATCCAACAAGTGGTATCAGAGCGCAGGTTATTCCAAATGGTTTAAAAACTAGGAATAATGGCGTCTTATGATCTTGCTTTTTTCGAGGGTCGGGGAATTAGTAGACCTCCACTATTTACTGGGTCAGATTATAATTATTGGAAAAATAGGATGCGTTGTTTTCTAATGACCCTAGATATTGAGGTTTGGAACATGGTAGAAGAAGAATACACTCCTCCTACATTTGTAGTTGGAGAGATAACTTTAGATAAACCCAAAGATAAATGGGATGATCGGGATAAACTCAAATGTAAAAATAATGCAAAAGCCATGAATGCTCTATTTTGTGCGTTAGATAGAAATGAATTTAATAGAATTTCTGCTTGTACTACTGCATATGAAATTTGGAATCATTTGGAAGTTACTCATGAAGGTACATCGCAGGTTAAAGATTCTAAGCTTTTCCAACTAGAGTCGGAATATGAAAAATTCTGAATGGATGAAAGCGAAGATGTTGATGGTATGTACACGCGCTTCACCAAGATTGGCAATGCCTCAAAAGCTCTTGGAAAGACCTTCTCTAATGGCGACTTGGTCTGTAAGATTCTTCGTTCTCTTCCTCCAAAATTCAACCCGAAGGTGACGGCTATTTCGGAGTCGCACAACTTAAGGACGCTCCAAGTTGAGAGCCTCATTGGGAATCTCAAAACCCATGAGGTAGAACTCAAAATCCAACATGATGAATACAACAAGGAACCAAAGAAGAAGGCGTTGGCATTAAAATCAAAGAAGGAGTGCCAAGAGGATGAGGATGAAGATGAAGAGAGCCTTTTGGTAAAGAACTTCCGAAAGTTCATGCGTAATCCGGAAAGGAGAAACACCTTTCAAAAATATTTCCAAAAGGGTGAAAGATGGAAAGGGTCATCTTCAAAGAAGGAAAAAGAGAGCGACAATGAAGAAGAGAGACCTCCACCGAAATGCTATCATTGTTGGAAGACGGGGCACATTCGGAGCCAGTGCACAAAGTTCTTGAAGGAGAAGAAAGAAAAACGGCACAAAGGGAAGGAGAAGAAGAAAGTACTAAAAGCTAGAACATGGGATGACTCTTCCTCCTCCTCCTCCGAAGAATCAAGTGGGTCTTCATCAAGCGAAGATGAGGAAGCAAACATGTGCCTCATGGGACATGAAAACGATGGCGACGATACCAGTGTTCCTAGCGACACTGAGGTAACTCCTCCCACTTATGATGAATTGTATAATGAATTTCTTGAAACTTGCAAAGCTTTTGATAAAAATATGAAAGATAGTATTTTATTAAATCGTGAAAATGAATCTCTTATTAAAGAAAATCAAAAGCTTTCCAAAGAGGTGATTGTGTTAGAAAAGAGAAAGGTTTCTTGCCAAGAATGTGATCACTCCACAAAATTGGCAAAGGATATAGAAGAGTCACTTTCTAAAGCCCTCTCTCATGCCAAAACTCTTACAAAAGAGAAGGGGGAATTAGAAAGGAAATTAGAAGCCTCTCTTCTGCAAATCAAAAATAATAGAAAAGGTTTTGAAAATAGGTGGTCATGCTTGTGAAAGAAAATTCTTCACTTAAAGCATAAGTTCATGATCTCACCATGGCCATTAAAAAATTTGGTATAGGCCAAAAATCACTGGAAATGATTCTAGGGTACCAGTGCCATGGATCTGGAAAGTTTGGGCTCGGATATCGAGGTGAGGGCAACTGCCCGGCGCTAGCCACTAACGCCGGCGCTAGCACCTCATACCAGAAACCTGAAATTTCTTTTTCAAAATGCTTTCCTTCTGTAAATCAAAATTATTCCAGCAAGAAAATTTTCCAGAAAAGGGTCTCAACCCCCTTTATTATGTGTGCAAACTATTATAGGTTGGGTCACACAACTAGTTCTTGCAGGAAAATAAAACGAAATACTTTAAAGCAAGTATGGGTACCTAAAGCTTCCACTTACTTTATGGGTGGTTCCACTTGGGTATCCGGATCTTTACTCTCATCTTCTTTCTAGATGTGCAGGAAGGCTAAGGACAATGAAGACGTGTGGTAGTTGGATTCAGGATGCTCCAAGCACATGACGGGCAATAAATCAAAGTTCCTTAGCCTAGAAAGGAAGAAGGGAGGGATGGTGACTTTTGGCGACAACGGAAAAGGAAGAATCATGGGAATTGGTACAGTTGGTAACGAATCCTTCACTATATCAAATGTTCTTTATGTAAAAGGTCTAAAACATAATCTTATTTCAATAAGCCAATTATGTGATAAAGGATTAGATGTTTTATTTGAATCTTCTACTAATCTATGCAAAATATCTAATCCTACTACAAACAATATTTTACTAACTGCACCAAGAATACACAATGTTTATATTGTTTCATTTCATGATCTTTCAAAATCATCTTTAAAATGTTTTATTACCAAAATTGATGAACTTGATCTTTGGCATAGAAGGCTAGGACATGCTAGCACAAAGCTTATTATAAAACTTGCCAAAAGAGATTTAATTAGAGGATTGCCTAGATTAAATGGAAATTTACCTTCACTATGTTCACCATGTCAAAAAGGTAAAATTACTAGATCCTCTTTCAAAAGTAAAAATGTTATTTCTACTACAAGACCTTTGCAATTAATTCATATGGATCTCTTTGGTCCCGTTAGCACCGAAGTCTTGGTGGTAGATTGTATACATATGTTTTAATAGATGATTTTTCTAGATATTGTTGGACAATATTTCTCTCATCCAAATCCGAAGCGTTTTGTGAATTTTCAAAATTATGTACTCGTATTCAAAATGAAAGTGATTTAAAAATTAAATGCATTCGTTCGGATCATGGAGGAGAATTTGAAAATGAAAAATTTACTTCTTATTGTGATATGTTAGGCATAAAACACGAGTTCTCCGCACCACGCACACCACAACAAAATGGTGTTGTAGAAAGAAAGAATAGGACACTTCAAGAGCTAGCACGCACTATGTTATGTGAATATAAATTACCTAAGTCCTTTTGGGCCGAAGCCGTAAACACATCATGTTATGTTATAAATAGAATCATGCTTCGCCCATCTTTAAATCTCACACCATATGAACTCTATTTTCAAAAGAAGCCTAATGTGTCTTACTTCAAAGTTTTTGGTTGTAAATGCTTTATCTTAAATACAAAAGATAGCTTGGGAAAGTTTGATGAAAAATGTGATGAAGGAACATTTCTTGGATACTCTTCAACTAGTAAAGCTTATAGAGTTTTTAATAAAAGAATGAGAAAAGTTGAAGAGTCAATTAATGTGAAATTTGATGAGCTTGTTCCTTGTATAGAAAGTCTTTCCGCAGGTAAAGAGGATGATCTATTACCTCCTTTGGAGCATGGTGATGAAGAACCTTCCAAAGAAGAAGAAGAGGAGGCCAAGAAAGATGAATATGTACCTCCAAGCGTCTTAAAATTCACAAAGGATCATCCACGGGAATTGATAATTCGTGAACGATCCATCGGGGTAAGAACTCGCTCTTCTCTTCATGAATCTTTTTCAAATATTTGTTTTGTTTCCGAAATAGAACCAAAAACCGTTACTACCGCTTTAAATGATGAATTTTGGTTTTTTGGCTATGAATAATTAGAACAATTTGAGCGACATAATGTTTGGAAATTAGTAGAAAGACCAACTAATCACCCGGTTGTAGGTGTAAAATGGATTTTTAAAAATAAATTAGATGGTGAGTCTAGAATATCTAGAAATAAAGCACGCTTAGTAGCACAAGGATATTCTCAAATCGAGGGGATAGATTTTGATGAATCTTTTGCACCCATTGCTAGATTGGAGTCTATAAGAATTTTTCTAGCATTTGCAAGCTTTAAAAGAATAAAACTATTTCAAATGGATATGAAAAGTGCTTTTCTAAACGGGTTTGTAAAAGACGAAGTTTATGTTGAACAACCCCCCGGTTTTATTAATGAAAAATTTCCAAATCATGTTTATAAACTAGAAAAAGCGCTATATGGTTTAAAACAAGCGCCCCGTGCATGGCATGAAAGACTTACATCATTTTTATTAAAGCACGGTTATATTATGGGAAGTGCGGATAATACTCTCTTCATTAAGCACAATAATGATGATATAATTATTTTACAAATATATGTTGATGATATTATTTTTGGATCTACTAATGAAGAGATGTGTAACGAAGTTATTTTAGTGATGAAAAATGAATTTGAAATGAGTCTTGTAGGAGAACTTTCTTATTTCCTTGGTTTTCAAATATCACAAAGAATTGATGGTATCTTTGTATGTCAAACTAAATATGTCCATGATATGCTTAAACGTTTTGGATTTGAAAACCTTAAACATGCTTCTACACCAATGAGTGCATCACTAAAATTAGGAAAAGATGAATCAGGAGTTTTTATAGATCAAACTTTACATAGAGGTATGATAGGATCTCTACTTTATCTTAGTGCAACTAGACCCGATATTATGTTTGTCGTATGCTTATGTGCTAGATTTCAAGCCAATCCAAAAGAATCTCATTTAAAAGCGGTAAAACAAATTTTTAGATATCTAATTGGGTCATCTAGATTAGGATTATGGTACCCGCATAATGATTCATTTACATTGCATGGCTATTCCGATTCGGATTATGCCGGTTGTTCACTTGATAGAAAAAGCACTAGTGGTACTTGTCATTTTCTAGGACCTTCATTAGTTGCATGGTCTAGTAGGAAACAAAATTCGGTTGCTCTCTCCACCACGGAGGCCGAATACATTGCATTAGGGAGTTGTTGTGCACAAGCTCTATGGATGAGCCAAACTTTAGAGGACTTTGGTTTTCATCTAAAACTTATTGAATTAAAATGTGACAACAAAAGTGCCATTGATCTCACAAATAATCTGGTACACCACTCTAGATCCAAACATATAGATGTGCGTCATCATTTCATAAGGGATCACATTAAAAAGGAAAATGTAAGGATTAGTTTCATTGGCACGGACTCTCAACTTGCTGATATATTCACTAAACCTCTTCCCGATGCAAGGTTTCAAATGTTAAGGTTGGAATTAGGAGTCTTAGACATCTTAGGATGAAAAACATATAAAACGCTAATGTTTTATGCAATTTGAGCAATCAAGACATCTCTGATAATTACAAAACTTCTGCATAAGACTACTCTTAAGACCCCTAACCAATATCAAAAATAAAAAATTTAAAGTTCTTGAAAAATCGTGTACTGTTTCCAGCGCTAGCGCTAGCGCCGGCGCTAGCGTGAGTGTGTGATTTTTATGATTTTTAAAATTTCTAAAATTCAACAAAAATATGTTAGTTTATTTGTGCAAATTTATTTTTGTGTTACTATCTATTTTATTTTTGTTTTGTTTGAATTATGAAAAATCAACTACAAAAATTCAAAATACAAAAATATGTTTTTGTTATTTGTGTCTTATTCATTCTTTGAAAAATCAACTATAAAAGTTCAAAATCTAAAAATACAAAAATATGTTTTTGTTATTTGTGTTTTTATCCATATTTTGAAAAATCAACTACAAAAGTTCAAAATTCAAAAATACACAAATATGTTTGTGTGATTAAAAAATTTCAAAACAAAGAAAACTGTATGATCTTCATTGCCAATATCAAGCATGTATGAATTCTATTATTTCGAATTATTTACAATGTTAAAACATATTCTTTCAAATTACTATGAACAATGTTTTGCTTATCATGCTTTGATATATCTATTTAAAGTGCATCAATTGTATTGCAAAATGTGTAGATCCAAGCTTAGCATGCCTCTAAGTATGAGTAAATGTTTTATGATTGATAATGATTCATTTCACTCACTTATTTTGGTAATCAACATGTGTGTCTAAATATAAAAATGCTTGCTTGTGTATTGTATTTGTGCAATGAATTAAAACTTGCATAAGTTTATTGCCTACGCTACATTTGAATTGCACTTATGAAATTTAGAAAAGTGGTTAAGTTTGAAATTTTTGGCTTGCAAAACAAGTGTATTCGGAGAATGTTGTCTCACAAATATGAACAAAAAATTATATATATGTAGACAAATATAACTCCACCAAGCACTACTTGAACCTCCTGATAAGTCTTCATAAGCATTGTGAGGTTGAGCACCTTGGAAAGAATAGTAAAGTTACTTGTGCAAACCTTGGTTATTACACCACTTTGTTAAAAACTATGTGCATTAAAAGTGTGTGAAAGTGATTTACTTGTGTTTTATTGTGCACTTTACTTTGCATATGTCTTGTATTTTGTGATTTAAATCAATTGTTAACATTGCCCAAAATACACTTATGTGTACATCATTATCTTTCATAACACTTCTTCTCATGAGTATTGGATTCTAATGCTTTATCTATACTACTCTTTATATAAAAATGCACTAGATAACCTAGCATGATCTCTACAATGTTTTGGTATTTCTTGAATTTACAAATTGAGCAACATTGTAGTTTAATCTCTTTTTTTTTTGATATGTTCATTTCATGCTTGGTATTTTTATGAAAAACTTTGAGATTTCAAAAAGGTTAAAACATCTTTCAATTTTGAACCAAAACTCATATTTCTACTTATGCTTTTCATGCTTACAAAAAGATGTTTATTATACTCTTCCGCTTGCTTACAACTCTTATCTTTATATTTGAAATCTCTTATATATGCTATGCTTAAACTCTTTATCATTATTTATATTTCGAAAAGCTCGATCATGATATATTAATGCCTCCTTACTACCCTCACCCCACCTTCTTTTGATAATACCAAGAGGGGGAGATTAATTGAAGAAATCTATATAGAAGAAATATATAAGATTAAATTAAGGGGAGAATAAATTCATGAAATCTATCATTTAGGGGGAGTAACATATAAATTGCATTTATGTAGGGGGAGCATTAAGATAGGGGGAGTATGCACATTATCATGCATATCATTTACTATAGTAGCACTTTTATCTTGCGTATCTTATCTATAAACACTATTGATGATTTCTTGCTTAGAGTATTTGTTATTATCAAAAGGGGGAGATTGTTGGACATGTGTGTCACATCCCTTTGTTTGAGAATAACAAATCACATATTATATTTGATATTGCTTGTAGTGTGTCTATAGTGTGCAGGAACTATAGGTGCAATACTCCACAGGTAGAAAGCAGCTTGGAACAAACTTTTGAAAGGAGCAGCGCTACTGTCGGCGCTATCACTAACGCCAGCGCTACTGCTAGCGCTACCGCTACCGCCAGCACTACTTCCAGCGCTATCACTACCGCAAGGCGTTATCTCGAGTTCGTGCACGCGACGGTTTCATAACCGCTACCGCTACCGCCAGCGCTATCTCCCGCTACCGTCAGCGTTATAGCTACCGCCAGCGCTATCTCCCGCTACCGTCAGCGTTATAGCTACCGCCAGGCGCTATCTCCAGTTCGTGCACAGCGCCACGCTGCCGACGGTTGCGCAACCGCTCCACACGAATGCTACCGCAGGCTCTAGCCACTACCGCAGGCGCTAGCCACTACCGCAGGTGCTAGCCACTACCGCAGGCGCTAGCTCCAAGTTCTATAAAAGGCTGGGCTCTCTCTCGTTTTGGCTAGATCTTCCAGAGATATTACTTGTGCCCATACTCTCGTGCTGCTACTCTGCCAAAACATCATCTCCCACTCAAAGCCAAAGAAGAAATTCAGGAGAAGGAAGCCATCACGCTGCATCCGAAGAACGATCGCTTCGACCTCGCTTGTGCTTCAGCGATCCTTCATCCTCATCTCCAGAAATCTCAAGAGGGAGTTTGCTTGTTATTTACTTCATTTCTTTATTTGTATCTTGTAGTGAAATCGCCTTTGTTTTTGGCGACTAGGTCCTTGCGCGGCTTAGGGGGAATTCGCCGCGTGAGATGGCGACTCTAGGGGATTAGATCTAGGGGGTGCTCGAGGCCATATCCGAGGAAGGATTGGCTAGAGCGGCTTGAGGCCTTATCCGGGGAAGGATAGGCTAAATCCAACTGGTTTGTGGGGATACAAGTCGGTATAGAAAAGGAAAAGAAATCTACATTTGTACACCTACGATTTCGGTATAGAAAAGGAAAAGAAATCTACATTTGTACGCCTACGATTTCTAGCGATATAGAAATCAAATTTTATGTAAACACTTTTTCATTTAATATAATCATGTCTCTTTTGTGTTTACTTTGATTTCTATCATTTGGCGTAATCTCTATTATTTTGTGTTCTAAGATTTCAATTCCTAATCTAAATTGTTTATTTCTAATTTGTCATCATTATATCCTATTAATCAAAACAACTTAGTAATTTTCTTAAAATTTATAAAAAGAATTTTATTCCCTTATTAACCCCCCCCCCCCCCTCTAAGGGCGCCGTAAGATCCAACAGTTTAGGATCACATAACACACCGCCATGATTAATTTTGGGTGATGTGGGTAGATATGCCTTAGGACCCTAGTTTTAACCTTAGGGTTGCACTTTAAGCCTTGTGAAGGATATAGGGGCATATGTCCTTGGATGGTCATGAAACTTGGTAGATACGCTCATTGGGTGTAAATATTACCTAGGAAATTTTGTGAGAATTTTAGGACCACTCATCTCCTCTGATTTAGGTTATAGCCTTTTTATCAGAGAAATTTTCATGCTCAAATGATCTTGGATGTTGATGAAAGTTTGGTGGTGCCCTCATAATCATGTAATAGATCTCTGGTAATTTTTGTGTAATTATTGAATTAATTTAATTAGCACTTCATTCACAAGTAATCTATTTGATCTTAAGAATATAATAAATAATTAAGGGACAAATACCATCTGGAAAAGTATGAAAATTGGTGGTAGGACATTTTAGGGCTATAGAGAGCTGTGTGAATTTTTATATAATTTTTGGAATTATTCATCAGTAGGTTCCTTCACAATTTTCCCTAGAATAGGTTTACTTGGAATATTTATTTATGTGATTAATTTGTCTTGATAAATTCTGAAATTAGGCCAGTAGACTTTTCTCATTAATATAAAGGTCTGGTAATTTTACCATAATTTTTAGGCAAGTATTTTTGGTGGTTCTTTCTTTAAATTCTAATTTGGGGTGATTATTCAATATTATAATTAGAGGCCAACCCCTTACTGGAAAATTGTGATATTATGTGTTTGCTGTTATTTTGACTTCATAGATGTTTCATAATTTAGTGGAGGTCATATCATAAGAGGATTTTATACTTCATGTTCAATTTCATACTAGGTCAATGTTGAGGAAAATTATAATAAATGCCAATTAAATAAGGAAAAATATGATCCTCTTGATTTAGTCTTAGAATATCATGGTAGACTCCCAGTAAAAATCTTGAGTCTGTTGGATGAATATTTGGGGTACCTCCCCTTATGCAACTCATATAACTCATTTGGTCTGCGTATAGTAAAACTGTAAAACTTGAGTAATTTGAGGATCATTAGGTGGGAATGGAAGGTAGATGGTGTACATAGTCTGTCAGAAAGGATGTGAGGTCACCATTATGGATCTATATGTTGGGTGTACCCGATAAGCTAAGGGGTAAAGTCGTGTTCGGGACCGACGAAAGATCATCTCTCCCCTTAGAAGGTCATAAAATACGTAGGGTAATCCAAGTGTAATGATAAGATGCGTATACTTGGGGGTAGTCATTAATAACTTTAAGTGCCTTGGAAAGGGTGCTGTGGGGTGTCATCCCATTATAGCTCCTTGTACCATAGCGAATCCCTTGCCGGTTAATCCTCGGGAAGTCCATGGTTAACCTTAAAGTGTAGGAAAAAATGGCGGTGCAAGGTTAACTTAATAATGCACACCCACACTCCATGGTTAAGAGGTTAGTTTGTTTAGTTTTACGAGTGGTAGGCTCGGTGGTTGTAGCAGTGGACTAGCTAGTCCGGTGAGCTTGTGACTCAGTAATGCTTGTTGGTACGAACGGGTTGGTCCGGCGAGCCGTTGGCTCGGAAGGTTATGATGACGGGCAGGTTAGCCCAGGTAGCTTATGGCTCGGGATATAGTAGGACATATTGTATATGCATAAGGTGGTGGGTCATTAGTGTCGAAAGTCGTCGCACCGACATCGATACTTTGGCTCGGTAAGTGTAGATTGCACTTTACCAAAGAAAAGTATGGTGGACTAGCCAGCAAGAGTACGCAAGAGCTCCGCTGTTGTGTTCTTAGCATTGAGGCGTGCGATAGGTCTAGGTTAGGTAGTGCATATACCAACCTAGAGGTGGGCGAGGCCCAACCCACCGCTTCCGTTTGCCACTACGGGAGTATCCTGGGAGATTTGCTAGCTCCAAAAAGGGGGAACTAAAGGTCTGTGTGCATAGAGTCGAGGTGTGTGAGTTGTACTTGTATGAACATAGCATTAACATGCATAACCTTGCATGACATGGCTTAAACATTGCATTTCAACCCCTACCCTTATCGTATAAATTGGTTATGGGACTTTTTATACGATAGGCCCTGCTAAACGACCCCTTGGTCTATAGGTTTGTATGGGCATTCCTATAAATTAAGGTAACACTTTATTAATACTATGTCCTTATTACTATTATGCTTAGCACTGCTTTACTTATTACTACTGCTTACCTATTACTGTTTTACTTCCAACTGCCTTACTTGTTTTACATTATATTGCTTACCAATGGACCCTTCCGTAGTTAGACTCATTGTCACCTGCTTTTTATTTTACCCCTTGATGTCCTCCGCTTCATCCTTCCCGCAAGGTGCCTAGGAGTCACAGGGGGAGGGATGGGGGATTGGCTGAGTCAAGTTTGACTGACGGTCGATGGACCTTATCATTTTAGGGGACCGAGGAGACGTTGCAGCACCAGAGGCCGGTGCAGAAGGAGGTGGGGCATTCTAGCATGGGAGCACCGATGACAGTAACCGTGAGTGTCTTATTAGCTTTAGTAGATTATACTTCCGCGAGTGAAATTGTAGTGAGGAACTGATGTACAGGGCATGAGCCCTTTATTATTACCGTACCTTTTATTCAGTTATTTTATGTGGACATCTCTTTTGCTGGTTTTACTTTCTATGTGATGTGGACTTGAACTTCTATAAGTTTGTTTAAGTTTTACTTCTTTTGTGATTGATATGGCCAGCAGAATCGGCGCTTTGTAGTGGTGACCTTCCCGAGTGATGGTTTCACCGCAAAGCGGCGGTTCTAGGCATAAGTCCCGGGTTTTTGAAAGAAAAAAATGGGGTCTTACACCTCATATAGCTCATTTGTTCTGCGTATAGAAAATCTGTAAAGTTAAGATAATCAGTAGATCATTTGGTGGGAATAAGTGGTAGTTGATGTACCTAGTCTGGATGAAAAGATTTGAGGTCACCAATAGGATTCTAGGTGTTGAGTGTGCCCGGTAGTTTAGGGCAAGTTTATGCTTGGGATTGTCGAAAGATCGGCATTCCCTTGGAGTGGAATAAAACACACTTAGGGTAAATAAGTGTAATGGTGAGAGAGGTATGCTTAGGGGTAGTTATCAATAATAGTAAGTGTCTTGGAAAGGGAGGTTTGGTCTATCATCCCATCGTACCTCCTAGTACCGCTGCGAGCCCCTCACAGGGTAGACCTCGGGAAGTCCAAGATTAACCCAAAGCTGTAGGAATAATTTGTTATGCAAGATTAAATTAATAATATACTCACTCACATCTCGTTGCTATGGGTGGTTAGCTGGTTTGGCTGTACGAGCGGTAGGCTCGATGGTTGTAGGCACGGATGGGTTGGTCCGGCGAGTCGATGGCTCGGAAGGTTATGGTTATGAGCGGGTTAGCCCGGGGAGCTTATGGCTCGGAGATAGATGGTAATCATAATTTCATGTGCATAAAGGTGATGGGTCTTCGGTATTGACGGTCATTCACACCGACGTCGATACGCTGACTCGGCAAGTATGGATTTGCACTTAGCCAGGAAAGTCTGGTGGTCCAGCCAGTAAGAATATGCAAGCGCTCCGCGGTTTTGCGTTGAGGTGTACGATAGATCTAGGTTAGGTAGTGTGAATACCAACCTAGAGGTGGGCGAGGCCCAACCCACCGCTTCCATTTGCCACTACGGGGGTATCATGGGAGTCTTGATAGCTGCAAAAAGGGAGAACTAATGGTCTGTGCGCATAGAGTCGAAGTGTGTGAGTTGCACTTGTATGCTCATAATATTTCCCAGCATAACTCTGCATGTCATAGTATAAGCATTGCATTTCAACCCCTACCCCTATCGTATAAATTGGTTATGGGACTTTTTATACGATCGGCCTTGCTAAACTACCCCTTGGTCTATAGGTTTGTATGGGCATTCCTATAAATCAATGGTTACTTTTCTATTGTGTACTTGTCTTTACTTATTGTTCTTTACTTGCTCTTTACCATGCTCTAATTACTCCTTCAATTATATATATACACTCGTATAGTGGTAGTTATTCATGTTGCTAGGCCACGTCACCTGCTTTGATACACACCCCTTATTGTCCTCCATTTCATCCCTCCTGCACGATGCCCAGGAGCCACTGGGGGATGGGTGGTGGGAAACAAGGCTTAGTCTTTTTTACTAACGGTCGGTGGACCATATCATTTTAGGGGACCAAGGAGACACAGTAGCACCAGAGGCCGGTGCAGATGAAGGCGGGATAGTCAAGCACAGGAGCACCAGTGTCAGGATAAGTGAGTTGCTTCCGCGAGAGATCGTGTAGTGAGGATATGATGTACTCGGCATGAGCACTTTATATTGCTACCTTTTATTTCAGTAATTATCTTGTGGACTATTATTATGATATATATGGCATGTGATGTGGACTTGAACTCTTATATGTTCATGTGTACTCTTCATTTTCTGAGGTCGATATTGCCGGCAGGATCGGTGTTGTGTAGTGGCAACCTTCCCGAGTGTTGGTGTCACAGCAAAGCGGTGGTTCTGGGCATAAGACCTGGTTTTGTAGCGAAAAAACAAATGGGGTCTTACAATACCCGCATCATGTCGTTTGATCACGATGACTAGAGCACGGGCAAAGCTGAGCCGAACACGTTCCATGCAGATTGGCATGAGATCTTAACCTCCAAAATAGCGTGTGATCATGGTGTAGGCCATGGAAGGTTTATTAACCTAGACCAGCAAATGCTCTCTTTCCTAACTAAGTTTACATCTTTTAGGGTGGTGACGGTGCTCTTGAGTGAGTACACTTGTTGGGAACAGTGCCCAGCAGTGTTCCTAATTTGAAGAAGTGCTCAGCTCAATGATAAGTGCAAGTTGTATTAATGTCATATCTAGTTCATGCATGCAGAGATGAGACGATATGTCAAGTACCTCAATAACCTACCTAAGTATAACATCGTCGAAAAAGGTTGGACATATCGTTGACAAGAATAGGCACATCGTTGAAATGATGGGCAAAGCAAAGAAGAATGATTGTGTCTGTGTCGTCGAAAAGGATCAAGCATATCATCGACAACAACAGGCCTATCATCAACAACATGCAGAGCAAGGCAGAATGGTGATATCGTTGTGACATCTACACGACGATATCAGAAATTCGAAGATGAAGAAGAAGACTCAAAGATGTGGTCGTCAAGAAGCCTTGACGTCGATAAGGCTAAGTCAGAATGAATGTCGTTGAAAAGGCAAAGAGAAGATCAGTGTCGAAGATATCGTTGGCAAGAAACTGTGTCGTCGATAAGACTTAACAGGACATGTATCATCGAAAAGAAGCCTTGCCGTTGAAGAGGCTAAGTAAGATTGATGACAACTATACCGTCGAAAAGAAGACGTGACGTCGAGAACACAAAAGACGGGCAGTTGGTGACGAACGGTCTGTCGACATGATATCGATCATGTCGTCGAGAAGACAAAGTGATCACAACGATATCAAACAATCGTGAAGATTACGCCGACATCAGTTAAATGACTTCATGTCATCTTAAGTACAAATGCAGAAGGGATGTTCCGTGTCGTAGAGACAATTCTATCTGAAGAGGAAGGAATCATATTTGAAGAACTGTCCAAGTCCAAGACAACGCCAAGTCTTGTCGTCGAGATATTGTTCTTGTCGTTGTAACAATGGAAATATCGTCAAGACAGATTCAAATATTGCCAGACATGCTGTCAACATTTAATATCGCCGCCTGATTGTCCAATCAGCGCATGCTCTTGAGGGATGAGCGTCTGACAGTAAAGGACTTCATATGTGACCGTTAAGCGACTCATCCGTCCTATAAAAAGGAACAGTGATGACCTAGAAAAAGAAGAGAGAAAGGAACGAAAAAGAATCCTGCCTAGCAATACAACAGTACAAGCGGCGGTGAAGAAAGAAAGTAGGGAAGAACAAAATGATCATTCTGTGTTCTTCAAGTTGCAGTCAAGTTTCATCGTCTGCTAAGAATCGTTCAAAAGTAGAAGCCAGTCAACATCATCCAAGAGGAAGAAAGCTTGAAGAAGATTTGTGTCGTTCGGATTCAAAATCAGAAGCATCTTCTTCAAGATAAGAAGTCGATCTCCATCAGGCAGAAGAAACAATTTTCATTACTGTAAATCTTTCATTGTAAGGCTTGCGTGCCAAAGTTGTAAGATATGTTTTCATATCTGAGTGTCAAGCTTGAGGGCTTGAGATCTGTGAGGCTTGAGGGCTAGGGCAGAAGATTTGCGGGTCCAAACTTGTCGAGCTTGCGGGCTCGGGTGCAGTGAAGGGGCTTGCGGGCCTAGGCTGTAGGCAAGACTTGCGGGTTTGTTTTGTATAGGGCTTGAGGACCTGAGTGTCGAGCTTGCGGGATCCGGTGCAGTGAAGGGGCTTGAGGGCCTAGGCTGCAGGGACTTGCGGGTCCGAATGTGTCGAGCTTGTGGTTTCGGGTGCAGTGAAGGGGCATGCGGGCCTAGGCTGCAGGGACTTGTGGGTCCGAGGTGTAAGGCTTGCTGGCCGGAGACATTGGCGGAGTTTGCCGAGCCTAGCACACTGCTAGGTAGGCACAGAAGGAAAGAGGACTACTCATGACACCCTGTCTTGAGGAACCTCTATAAGTTCTTGTGTGTTTTCTGTGCTGTGCTTTACTAATCTATAGATCAATTAACCAGAAAACAAGAACACCTAAAGGGGATAAAATAATTTGAAAAACCTATTCACCCCCGCCCCCCCTCTAGGTGATAAGTTGACACCCAATAACTAACAAGTGGTATCAGAGGGAGGTTGTTCAAAGAAATGCTTAACAACTTGAACTGATCTACTCTTGGGTGTATCAAATCAACTGATTATCATATCCTAACTCTATGGAGAAAGTCAAAAGATTTAACATCAGGGAGTTCAGATCCTTAAGCGAATACAGCTGGAGCTCTTCATATATTAAAGAAGAAAGGAGTATAGGGATCAGAGCACCCCTGACTACTTCAGACGGTGAATTGGATGATGAAGAATGCTCTGTAGCCAGAGAAACGATAAGAGCACCTTTGACTCTCACAGACTGTGACTCTGAGGATGAGGAAGTCTTTGGGTTGATGGCTCTATCAGATGAAGAAAATCATGATGAATCACATCATGATCAGGTATGCATCACTCACACATCTTTACTATCTGCTTCAATTAAGAAGACCAAGAGTGCATCAAATGATTGCTCATCTTCTGAAAATGATGCAGAAGACTACTCATCATGCAACAATAAGAACCATGCTGATCTAATCGAACAGTTTGGTGATCTCTTGGCTGCTCTGATAAAGAGCAAGAATCTTGTTAGGAAGCAAGCTAAGGAGCTAGAATCACTCAGAACCATTAAGACTGAGATGAATGAGGAAATGGGTATGTCCCACAATGAGGGCACCAACTCCTGTGAGCTCAAGAAAATCATAGGCAAGATTCATGATGAAAGAAACCAAAGGGAAGAACTCATTAGGATGCTTGAGAATGATCTCCACAAGGAGAGAAGCTTAGTGGCTCAATTCTCTAAGCCCAAAACTATACTGCCCATCATTGACACCTTCTCCTCCTATGGAAATAAGAGGGGATTGGGTTTCAAGGAAAGGGCAATAGGTGCTGGGAATGGAGAAAATGGAAAAACTGAAGCTGAGCCTCATACTACCTTTCAGAAGGTAGTACTTCCCTCTAACAAGTATGACCAGGACAGTGCCTATGGTCACTGGATGAATGAAAGCTCCAATAGCTTGGGAAATGCTCCTAACTATGGGAGGAGAAAGGGCATGGGGATGAGTGCATTGAAGGCTCCCCATGAGGAAATCCAAATGGCCCTTCATGGACCATTTCTGTTTGGTGCCTCAGCCCCCACCTTCAAGGGTAAAGGAGAAACATCTTCCCAATCTCTTCCAGATAAGAAGCGGACTGGTAGCACCAGTACAATCAACTCTCACTTGATCATATCTGATGCCATCAACACCATGTCAGCTACCAAGTTGACATCTGGTGCTGACAAACAAATAAAGTCAAGAAGAAATAATTATACTAGAGCAGCTAGTCAGCTCTTGGCTGAGAGAAATAGGAGGAATATTGTTGCCTTCTCTACTGAACATAAGCATTGTGATTCTCCACCCACCTCAAAAATTGCTCAGAAAAGAAGTTACAACATCCATGAATGTTGGTGTTGTGGTAAAGTGGGACACTTTGCCATTGACTGTTGGCACAACCCTAGTGTGCCTAGTGCAAAGGAGAGACCTCCTGGAAGGGCTGAGGTGAGTAGAAGAATTCCTTATTATACTAACAAGAACCTAGGACCCAAGTCACCTTGGGTTCCTAAGGGATATTAAATCTACTTTGCAGGGAAGTCCATTTAGCCAATAAAAAGCAAACAAGGCTAATGGACAATAAGTGCTCCAGGCTCAACTCTGGACTAAGATAAACCTCACCACATGCCAAGATGCACTGGTCAAGGGGGAGATAAAAGTAAAGATAAGTGGACATCCCATCAAGGTGGACCCACTAGCTCAAGAAGATATAAAAGCTAAGGTGAAGGTAACTATGTCGATGTTCAATACATAACCTCATTCTTATCACTTTGTTTAAGGTAATTTGTACTTGAGTAAGCAAAATCTATCACTCAAGGAACATATATGTATGGCACTGCTAAAGAATTGCACTGATCGCACAAAAGAGTGAAAAAGAACAATATCATTTTGAACACAAAACCATATCGTCGAAATGATGATTGGAATCGTCGGAATGAGTCCTCGACATCAAATTTGCATCACGACGATACCTAATCATCAATGGACTCTTAAATAGACCTGAACTTAACCAATCATTACAGCTAAACTCGAGTTAATCAGACATTTAACAAATGACACTTCGACTTCCAACTCGGAAACTATAAATAAAGTCAGACGTCTTAAGGTTAAAACACTTTCTATATTAGCCCTAAAAGACGTTGTGCTCTCTACGCCTTCGAAGAGTGAACTAGTCAACTAAACTAGAATCCTCTCCGATCAAGTAAGAAATGGCGCCAAAGATGGAAGGATTCCTCTTTGAAGGAAGTGAAGTGGTGAGGAATGGTTTCGTGGAAAGACCAGAAGAGATTCAAAATGTTATCAAGCTATTGTACGTCGTCGGTCTGGAATTATCCCTCTCTGAACCAACAATGATACTCAAAAGAGAAGTGTTGGAGTTCTACTCGAGTGCCAAGGGTGGCTCAAAAGGAACATCTGTGAAAAGCGTAATCAATGGGATAAAGGTCAAAGTGAATCCTAAGAGGCTGGCCAGGGCACTTTAGTTGCGGGCCTTTGCCAAGGGGGAGGAAGATGAAAAGGTCACCCAAGAAGACCTCAACAAAGCTCTGGAATGGTGCGGACACTCCAGCAAGACCCATGGGTCTCTGGAAAGGAAGAGCTTTAATCAACAAGGAAAACTTGTGGCAGATATAGTAGGTAAAGCCCTCCTCTGCAAAGTAGGGTAGCATGATAGGATATCCAAGCCCATGTTCGAGATAATGGCAAGGATAATCCTAAGTAAAAAGACCAACTGGGGTCAGCAAATTTTCAAGAGGATACAAGAAAGCTTTCAAGCTCCAAATCTGGGAATAATTCTATCACTATATTTTCTGCTATCCTACCCTGAAAGATTTAACAAAAAGTACGGAGTAAAAATTCATCACATGAGAAGGATGGACATCAAAATCCTTGATATGTGGGAGAAAACTCTGACTAAGCCTCCCAAGCAGCCGAAGACTGCAGAGGATGTGAAGAGGAAGGCAGAAATATCATCAGAAGAAAGTGAATCAGACAACAGCTCAGACTCGTCTGACTCTGAAATGCCTGGAGAGAAGAGAAATATTTCCCTCCAGACCTCTGCCCCACATCTGGAATCCGAGAAAATAGTAACATCAGGAACTGAGCAAGAGGATGCTGAGACTGAGGGGGAGAAGAATGGTGATCTCCCTGCTCAAGTGGAAGAAGTGATCAATAAGATCATTGGGGTTGAGGATGCTGTCCATCATGGATCAGTAGGCCAAGAGGACCCAAGTAGAGATCCCCAAGAAGAGAAGCTAGAGGACTCTTCTGATGAGACTAGCAGAGATCTACCGAGTCCTGAAAAGGTAGAAGGGCCAAACCAATCACCCATCAGAAAACCACTATCTCCAATATTGAAAAGGAATGAAGAAGAGGAACCCGAAGAAGCTAGTTCACCTCCAGAGAATAGACCAGTGGAGTTCTCACTGTTGTCTCAGATAAAGATGCTCCTGGAAGAGCAAAGATTAAAAATTGAAAGTTATGTTACCTTTGCGGTCAATGAACTGAAAAGGGAACTATCTGTTGAAACAAAGAGCTTGAGAAATGATGTGAAGAATCTACAAGAGCATACTACCAAAGAGAAAGCCCTTACTCAAAAGGGTCTATCTAACTTAGGGGTTAATCACACATTGATTGTCAGCAACATAGAAAAGGCCTACATTGCATCCACCAAGAGGATGGCTGAGCACAAAACTAATCTTCAAGAAAGTCTAGATCAGCACAATAAGGATCTATATAGTCATCTGCTTGAAACCAAGAATCACTTGGAAGCAGGAATCCACATGCTCAAAAACAAGATATTGGCTTCCGAGGAGAATCTCCAAAGGGGGATATCTAAAGAACTCATAAAGGGGGAGAAATCAATAATAAAGGTGAGTGGTGAGCATGCAATCTGGACCACAAATGTCATCAGGGAAGCAATGAATCTCCCTCCTCTACATTATGACGAGCCTGCTGAAGAGCAACATATAGATATTCCTGATACTGCCACTGATAAGGGTAAAGAGAAGGAAGCACTGGAGGATGAAGAAATAATAATGAGGAAGAGAAAGTACAGGGAGGAAATGGAGAAAAAGGATGACTATGAAAGATGGAGTCCCAAATCCAGGACCATCATTCTAAAAGCATGGGAGCAAGTGAAAGCTAATAAAGGTGAACGATATAATGTATACAACCCTCAAGAATGGGATAAATATGAGGATCAAGAAGAATCGAGAAGGAGTCACAGGAGGGACAAGCAAGCAGGTAGAATCCCAACTGATGCTCCTGAACCTCTCAAGTATCATCCCAAACCGTTTGAATACTTCATCAGACATGCTGAAAAGGAGCAGGAAGCCAGTGCCAAGAAAGCAAAGGGTGAAGTTGCTATGAGGGCACTAGAGATATAGACGACTAAATCTTTAAGGGGCTAAATGTAGAAATGTCAAAATCATCTGAAAACATTTGGCACTATTTATAAATGAAGTAATATTTGTCAAATTATGTGTTCACTCAAATATAGATGCAATGTCATTATTATATGCTTATTTGCTTAAAATGTTACACCTTTTATATGAGTGACATTTATCATTGAGTTGGTTATGACTTCTTCAAATAGGGGGAGATTGTTGGGAACAGTGCCCAGCAGTGTTCCTGATTTGAAGAAGTACTCAGCTCAATGATAAGTGCAAGTTGTATTTAATGTCATATCTTGATCATGCTTGCAGAGATGAGACGATATGTCCAGTACCTCAATAACCTGCCTAAGTATAACATCGTCGAAAAAGGCTGGACATATCAATGACAAGAATAGGCACATCATTGAAATGATGGGCAAAGCAAAGAAGAATGATTGTGTCTGTGTCGTCGAAAAGGATCAAGCGTATCGTCGACAACAACAGGCCTATCATCAACAACATGCAGAGCAAGGAAGAATGGTGATTTCATTATGACATCTACACGACGATATCAGAAAGTCGGAGATTAAGAAGAAGACTCAAAGATGTGGTCGTCAAGAAGCCTTAACGTCGATAAGGCTAAGTCAGAATGAATGTCGTTGAAAAGGCAAAGAGAAGATCAGTGTTGAAGATATCATTGACAACAAATTGTGTCGTCGATAAGACTGAACAGGACATGTATCATCGAAAAGAAGCCTTGTCACTGAAGAGGCTAAGTATGATTGATGACAACTATACCGTCGAAAAGAAGACGTGACGTCGAGAACACTAAAGACGGGCAGTTGGTGACGAACGGTCTGTCGACATGATATCGATCATGTTGTCGAGAAGACAAAGTGATCACAACGATATCGAGCAATCGTGAAGATTGCGCCGACATCAGTTAAATGACTTCATGTCATCTTAAGTACAAATGCAGAAGGGATGTTCCGTGTCGTAGAGACAACTCTATCTGAAGAGGAAGGAAGCAGACTTGAAGAACTGTCCAAGTCCAAGACAATGACAAGTCCTGTCGTCGAGATATTGTCCTTGTCATTGTAACAATGGAAATATCGTCAAGACAGATTCAAATATTGCCAGACGTGCTGTCAACATTTAATACCGCCTCCTGATTGTCCAATCAGCGCATGCTCTTGAGGGATGGGCGTCTAACAATAAAGGACTTTATATATGACCGTTAAGCGGCTCATCCGTCCTATAAAAGGGAACAGTGATGCCCTAGAAAAAGAAGAGAGAAAGGAACGAAAAAGAATCCAATCTAGCAATACAACAGTACAAGCGACGGTGAAGAAAGAAAGTAGGGAAGAACAAAACGATCATTCTGTGTTCTTCAAGTTGCAGTCAAGTTTCATCGTCTGCTAAGAATCGTTGAAAAGTAGAAGTCAGTCAACATCAGGCAAGAGGAAGAAAGCTTGAAGAAGATTTGTGTCGTTCAGATTCAAAATCAGAAACATCTTCTTCAAGATAAGAAGCCGATCTCCATCAGGCAGAAGAAACAGTTTTCATTACTATAAATCATTCATTGTAAGGCTTGCGGGCCAAAGTTGTAAGATCTGTTTTCAGATCTGAGTGTCAAGCTTGAGGGCTTGAGATCTGTGAGGCTTGAGGGCTAGGGCAGAGGACTTGCGGGTCCAAACTTGTCGATCTTGCGGGCTCGGGTGCAGTGAAGGGGCTTGCGGGCCTAGGTTGTAGGCAAGACTTGCGGGTCTGTTCTGTGTAGGGCTTGAGGGCCTGAGTGTCGAGCTTGCAGGCTCGGGTGCAGTGAAGGGGCTTGAGGGCCTAGGCTGCATGGACTTGTAGGTCCGAACGTGTCGAGCTTGCGGGCTCAGGTGCAGTGAAGGGGCTTGCGGGCCTAGGCTGTAGGGACTTTCCTGTCCGAGGTGTAAGGCTTGCGGGCCAGAGACATTGGCGGAGTTTGCCGAGCCTAGCACACTGCTAGGTAGGCGCAGAGGGAAAGAGGACTACTCAAGACACCCTGTCTTGAGGAACCTCTATAAGTTCTTGCGTGTTTTCTGTGTTGTGCTTTACTAATCTATAGATCTATTAACCAGAAAACAAGAACACCTAAAGGGGATAAAATAATTTGAAAAACCTATTCACCCCCCCCCCCCCTCTAGGTGATAATTTGACACCCAATAACAAACAACACTTAAACCATGTTGTGAGTGCATGTAACATGTGGTTTCGAGTACCCACGTTGTGTTGTGATGAATTGATGTTATGTTAGCCTCTTGTGGTTACTTAGGCAGTTGTGGGGATCCTTCGGGTGAACCCAACTAATATCGTTTGCATACCTAGGTTCCCCTTTACTTGATGTTCAACCTATTAGATTGATTGTGATTGAAACCTCACCCTGTGTAGAATAGTCACACTTTCTTAATTTTATTACATGTTGTATGTACGGCTTGTTTGCAGGTTAGCGGTGCCTCGCCCCTGAGTCGGCTAGAATGGTCAGGGGTGGGATTGCTATGCGGTTTGTGGTCACCTCATGATGACCCTCGTTTACCTCTTATTTATGGATGGTGCAGGCGCTGGTGAGCCGAGTGGGAAATATCGGGTTGAAGCCGATTGCTGAGTTAGCCCTCGCAGGCCAGCCTATTTTTACTGCTTTCCATGTATTGTCGGCCTGCATATCGATGTATGTTTTGGAGTTTTAAAAACATTAGTTGAATGTAAGGCCTTGATACCATAACTCTTATATGATATTCATGTGTATGTGGACATTCTATGTTATTATTTTATTGAAAGCTTTCGCTTTCGCATTATTATACTCTTGTGTAGTTCTTTTCTGGTTATCATCTTATTAACGTCTAACTAGTGTGCTCAATATGGCATGAGATCCCGGTCGAACTTATTGTTATATTGTGCATAGTAGCAGGGTGGTACAATTTGGTATCAGACTTTAGGAGTCGATCCATAGTTTATATAATTCGAGGCCTAATTCCTTTTAAGGGGTGGAGTACACATGATGTGCGTTCACCTAAAATGACCAAAAATGATAAGAATGTCCATTTAGGAGTGAAAAAAATATGTTTGTTGAATTTTTTGCGGGACCTGGGCGTTCTATGATGGATATTTTGCTAGATTTTAGTCATTAAATTGTGTGTTATACGATTATAGGTGACTAGGAATGGTGCGGGGTAGTACCAACCTCGTAACACTGCCGAAGGTAGTGCGTCCGCTGAGGAGCCAGCGACCACTCCCTCTACTGAAATGATTAGATTAGTCATTGAAGTGGTCTTCCGATGATCAATACTCAACTAGGATGACTTGCACAGCCTACTATGCCGACTCTTGATGTGACCCCGGTGTCGGTTCCTGCAGTGGTGCCTAGAGTGGAACCTGTAGTGGAACCTAGGGTGGAACATAGAGTTGAGCATGTAGCTGTGGGATGAGCCCATAACCAACAACTGAAGAACTTTCTAAGCTTCTACCTTCCAACTTTCTCAGGGACCGAATCCCCAATGGAAGCATAGGACTGGTTGTCGAGAGTAAAGTGAACTGTTAGTTATGGATGTTGTCAAATCACCTAGAGGGGGGTGAATAGATATTTTAAAAACTCTTACCCCTCTTTCTTTTGAGTCTATTTCTGTGAATATCCTAGTGTATGGATTTAGAAATAAAAAATACAACACAGAAAGCACTCAATGATGTATAGTTGTTCCTCAAGACAGAGTGTCTTGAGTAGTCCACTATCCCTCTGCGCATATCTAGCAGTGTGCTAGAGTCGGCAAATTCCGCCAAAACTCAGGCCCATAAGCCCTACAATCTCAGGACCTCAAGCACTAGAACTCAGGCCCTCAAGCCCTACAACTCAGGCCCTCAAGCCCTACAACTCAGGCCCTCAATCCCTATAACTCAGGCCATCAAGCCCTATAACTCAGTCCTTTAAGCCCTACAGCTCAGGCCCTCAAGCCCTATAACTTAGGCCCTCAAGCCCTACAAACTCAGGCCCACAATCCCTACAAACTCAGGTCCTCAAGCCCTACAAACTCAGGCCCTCAATCCCTATAGCTTAGGCCCTCAAGTCTTACAACTTAGATCTGAAAACAGATCCTACAAGCTCAGACCCGCGAGCCCTACAGAAAAGGATTTGAGAAAAACTTCTCTAACCGAATGATGATTGGCTTCTTGGACTAGAAGAGGATGCTTTTGATGCTATCTTGGACAGCACAGATTCTTCTTCAATCCCTTCTTCAATCTGGAATGATACTTATCAGTCGATGTTGCTAGAATGAAACTTGAGCCAGATGAATATTGGCTTCTTGGATTTGAAGAGAGTGCTTCAGATGATATCCTGGATAGCGCAGATTCTTCTTCAATCCCTTCTTCAATCCGGAACACTTCTTATTAGTCGATGTTGCTGGACTAAAACTTGGAGAACGCTTGATGTGGAAGTTTTGTTCTCTGGTTCTTGTTCCTTCTTTTCGCAGTCGCTTATTGTTCTATTGAATCTTGCATGTTTTCTGTGTTTCCTTACTTCTTTTAATTAAGGCAGACACTTATACCTTTTATATCATTGAGGAGCCGACTAACGGTCTCCTATGATGTCCTTTAAGTGTCAGAGACCCATTCCTTAATGGCACACGCTGATTGGACCACCAAGCGGCGGTATTAAATGCAGACAACGCGATTTGAAATGTATTGATCTGTCTCGATGACATTTGCAACATCTCGACGACAGAACTTGTCGTTACGGCGATTCATCTTGGACTTGGACAAATCTTCAAGTCTTCTTCAATCTTCTTTAGACAATGATATCTCGACGATACAAGATATCACAGCTACACTGGCACTTACGACGACATAAAGTCTTCTTAAAGGTATCATCGTATAATCAACTTGCGATCTTCTCGACGGTGTCATTGAAACCATTATGTCTTCTCGATGATGTCATTGAGACCATTATGTCTTCTCGACAATGTCCTTGAGACCATTCTGTATTATCGACGATATCGTTGAAACCATATTGTATTATCGATGATATCGTTGAAACCATACTGTCTTATCGACGATATCGTTGAAACCATACTGTCTTATCGACGATATCATTGAAACAGATCTATCATATCGACGATCTTGTCTTGATCATTCTGACAACAAGCGATTCTTCTTCCATAAGTTGTCTTCACGAGTTCTCCCTTAGCCTTCTCGACGATAAGGCTTCTTTTGCGACGATATCATCAATATTGTCAAGTATTCTTACTTAGGTCTTCAGAGACCTTGCTTTCTCGTCTCGATGATAAGATCTCTTTACGATGATGTTGTCGACATTGCCGAATACTTTGACTTAACTCCTCTTAGACCTTACCGCGATATCGTCGTGTGGTTCTGGCTGACATGACGATACTGGACTTTGATCGATTCCTCTTATTCTTAGGATGATATCGTCGTGTATACTTTGATTTCACAACAATATCGTCGGAATGTCCATATTATCTCGACGATAACTGACATGAACCTTTTGCTTATCTCTGAGAGTAATCTCAACGATATATGAGTGTTTATTCCTTAAATTCTACTAAATTGAGCTTCTTGACTTCCTTGAGCTTTTCTTCAATTCTTTTGATGCTTCACTTGAATAAGTGACAAGACTAACATGGTCTAGGACTTGTCAGCACGGTGTTATGATAATAAAGGATTACATTATCATAACTATGCTTGGTGACAATAATCCTATTCCCAAGTCAATCTTGCACATAGCTTTCACTGAAATGATAAACTAGATGTGTGATCAAATACAAAGTGAAGTTCTCTTGAATTGGTGACTTCTTCAAATCAGGAATCATGAGGGCAAGATTCCCAACAATCTCCCCTATTTGAAGAAGTCAGAACCCCAATTCAAAATTACTTTCACTTAACATTAAATGTAAACTTAAGCATCAATAATAAACATCTAGGTCATATGCATACAAGAGACTTAATGGAATCAATAGATTTACACGTTGCACATAAGATCTTATTGATCTCTTGAGTTATAGCTTTTACATCTTCTAAAGCTCAAGCTCCCCCTTGATTAAATATCTCTTTTCTGTAGAGGAATTCTATTTGAACTACTTTTCTTTATCTCCCCTTATATTTGACACTTCATTATCTTCTTTTGCACTTTAGGGTTTTCTATTTCAATATTTTCTTCTCCCTTTCCGATTCTTTAGGCTCTCTCCCCTTTCTTACATCACTCTCCCCCAACTGGATTTAATCACTTTCCAGACTACAATTCATAATCTCTCCCCCCTTTCTCACTTCTTCATCTTGTCAGAGGGTGGGCACAAGAGGGATTAGGAATTTAAGAATTTCTCCCCCTACATCAAATGTCTCCAATATATGATAGGGATCAATCAAAATTCTTCATGGGGGATTAATTTATAATCTAATTTAGATCTTCTTGAGCAGGCAAAATCAGATTGGACTCCTAATTCTAGATTCCATCCTCTTTTCAGGGCAGTCAGCAACAACATGACCTGTTCTTTGACAACAATAGCATATAATATTAGGTATAATCTATTTATTATGCTTATGATGATACATGTCATGTATAGACTTTGTTCTAGATTGATCCTTGCAGTTTGCTGAATGTTGATCCTTATTGTGCTCCTGCATCATGCTGAGAATTAGGTGTCTAAAATTCTTGTAGAAGGAAGATAGATCAATGTCAGATAAATCAGAGTCAAATGAGCAGCCAGCTTGATCTTCTGATTCTAAACAGCTAGCATGATGATTGGCATAATCATCATTTCTTCTCCTTAACAGCTCAGCCTTGAGAGCAAGGTTCTTGTGAATAGGAGTTGGTCTCCCTTCCTCTTCTTCCTCCTTTCCAACTCGATTCATCTGTCGTCAAGATGCACTACATGTCGTCGAGGCAAGTGATCATGTCGTCGAAACAACTAATTGTGTCATCGAGACAACTGATTGTGTCATCGAAACAATCATCATATCCTTGTTTGGCTTTAGATAATGTGTAGCTCTTCTTGAGAGGCTCCTTTGGCACTTAAACTGTCCTTCTCCATAGCCTTTGGTCACCCCTTTTTCTGAACCTCCAAATATAATTGTTGGTCTATTCTCCACAGGGGTGAAGTTTCTTAGATAGCTCCTCACACCAGTCATGTGCCTGGAGCAACCACTGTCCAAGTACCAAATGGGAGATTTGTTGCCATTTGGACATACCTGCATGAAAAATTACTTACCCTTAGGCACCCAATTTGATTTGGGTCCTAGGTTTCTGTTAGGGGGATAAATTGGGACACCACACCTCTGAGTGGTCTGTACTCTCTTTGCATTAGGCCTTATTGTGTTGAACCAACAGTCCAAGGCAAAGTGACCCACTTTCCCACAACACCAGCACTCAAATCAATTGTATCTTCTCTTCTGCCTGACCAACTGAGTAGGATGGCAATGTTGGTGGGAAGGAGTGAAAACACCTGACTTAACAGGTCTTGGGTGAACCTCACAGGTGTGAGTATGAAGTGGAGCCGGTATCACCACCTTTTGGTTCACCTTCTTGGGAACAGACTTGGTAGGATCAGCCTTTCCCTTGCTTTTGAGTACCGTGGCTCCAGGTCCATGGACAAAGACACCTGGATTCTTCATCTGAATCTCCACATGGGGTGCTTTAAAAGCACTTATCCCAAAGCCTGCTCTTCTATTTGGAATAGAGGGTTTGTTGCCACTTGCTGAGCAGACATTGGTCAGATGACCATATGAAGATTCCTGGTCAAAGGGGTTTGATGCGAGCAGCACCTTCCTAAAGGAGGGTTGCTCTTCAGAGGCTTTGCCCTTGACTGTCTCAATATTAAATCCTACACCAGCTCTGAATGGTGCAGAAAAGCTGTCAATAATGGGAAGGACAGTCTTGGGTTTTAAAAAGCTAGCAACAATCTTCTTTTCAGCCAGCAGCATTTCCTCAAGGTCCTTAATGATCTTATTCTTCTGAGCCAGTTCAGCATTTTTGAGCTTTGTGGCTTCCTTGAATCTGTCCACTTCCTTGCTCATAGCAGCCAGCTTCTCAGTTGTCTCCTGGAGCTCGGAGTGGGTAGTTCTCAAGGAATCCAACTCCTTAGTCTGAACTTTGAGGAGTTTCTTGCTTTTCTTGAAAGCTTTCCACAAAGTTTCACATTGCTGTATCAGTTCAGATTTAACCTCAAAGGTGGATCTTGAGGATGTGTTGTTGGCAGCAGACTCACCCTCATCATCATGCAAAGAATCTGCCACTGATTCAGAATCAGAAGCAGATAGGGGGTTCTGATTAGTACCTTCCCAGGAGAGACATTGTCATCCAGGATTTCTTCATTTGATAAAGCAACCAACCCATAGAGTTCCTCATCCTCAAAGTCACAGTCTGAGAGAGTTAGTGGTTCCTTTATCCCTTCTCTGGCCATAGAGTCTTCTTCATCCTCAGATTCACTATATAAGAGAATCAGGGGTGCTCTGATTCCTTTCTCATATAGCCATATACATCTTTCTTCTTCAGAGTAAGAAGTGCAACAGCTGCTCTCACTCAGAGATCTGAACTTCTTAGTATCAGATCTTCTCATTTTCTTCATGAGTCTTTAATCGTTTTGAGCTGATGGTTTGACACACTCAAGGGCAGATCTGTTCAAGCTGTTAGGCTTTCATTGAACAACCTTGCTCTTATATCACTTGTTAGTTATGGATGTTGCCAAATCACCTAGAGGGGGGGCTGAATAGCAATTTTAAAAACTCTTGCCCCTCTTTCTTTTGAGCCTATCGTGAATATCCTAGTGTATGGATTTAGAAATTAAAAACACAACACAGAAAGCACTCAAAGATTTACAGTGGTTCCTCAAGACAGAGTGTCTTGAGTAGCCCACTATCCCTCTGTGCCTCTCTAGCAATGTGATAGAGTCGGCAAACTCCGCCAAAAATCAAGCCCACAAGCCCTACAATCTCAGGCCCTCAAGCTCTACAACTCAGGCCCTCAAGCCCTACAAACTCTGGCCCTCAAGCCCTACACCTCAGGCCCTCAAGCCCTAACCTCAAGCCCTCAAGCCCTACACCTCAGGCCCTCAAGCCCTATAACTTAGGCTCTCAAGCCCTACAAACTCAGGCCCTCAATCCCTACAAACTCAAGCCCTCATGCCCTCATGCCCTACAAATTTTGACCCTCAAGCCCTACAGCTTAGGCCCTCAAGCCTTACAACTTAGATCTGAAAACAGATCCTACAAGCTCAGGCCCGCAAGCCCTACATAAAAAGGATTTGAGAAAAACTTCTTTAACTGGATGATGATTGGCTTCTTGGACTTGAAGAGGATGCTTTTGATGTTATCTTGGACATCACGGATTCTTCTTCAATCCCATCTTCGGCCTGGAATGATACTTATCAGTCGATGTTGCTAGACTGAAACTTGAGCCGGATGAAGACTGTCTTCTAGTATTTGAAGAGAATGCTTTAGATAATTTCTTGGATAGCACAGATTCTTCTTCAATCCCTTCTTCAATCTGGAACACTTCTTATTATTCGATATTGCTGGACTGAAACTTGGAGAATGCTTGATATGGAAGTCTTGTGCTCTGGTTCACTTTCCTTCTTTTCGCAGCCGCTTACTGTTCAATTAAATCTTGCATGTTTTATGTGTTTCCTTACTTCTTTTAATTAGGGCAGACACTTATCCCTTTTATATCATTGAGGAGCCAACTAACAGTCTCCTATGATGTCCTTAAGTGTTAGAGACCCATTCCTTAACGACACACGTTGATTGGACCACCAGGAGGCGGCATTAAATGCAGACAGCGCGATTAGAAGTGTCTTGACCTGTCTCGACGACATTTGCAACATCTCGACGATAGAACTTGCCGTCATGTCGATCCATCTTGGACTTCGACAAATCTACAAGTCTTCTTCAATCTTCTTTAGACAATGATATCTCGACGATACAAGATATCATAGTTGCACTTGCACTTACGACGACATAATGTCATCTTATAGGTATCATAGCAATCTTGTTATCAACTTGCGATCTTCTCGACGGTGTCGTTGAAACCGTTTTGTCTTCTCGACGATGTTGTGGAGACCATTCTGTCTTCTCGACGATGTCCTTGAGACCATTATGTATTATCGACGATATCGTTGAAACCATATTGTCTTATCGACGATATCGTTGAAACCATACTGTCTTATCGACGATATAGTTGAAACCATAATGTGTTACCGACGTTATCGTTGAAACTAATCTATAATATTGACGATCTTGTCTTGAATATTCTGACAACAAGCGATTCTTCTTCCATAAGCTGTTTTACGAGTTCTCCCTTAGCCTTCTCGATGACAAGGCTTCTTTTACGACGATATCATCGACATTGTCGAACATTCTTACTTAGGTCTTCAGAGAGCTTCCTTTCTCATCTCGACGACAAGATCTCTGTACGATGATGTCGTCGACATTGCCAAATACTTTGACTTAACTCTTCTTAGACCTTACAGTGATATCATTGTGTGGTTCTGGTTGACACGACGATACTGGACCTTGATCGATTCTTCTTATTCTTACGATGATATCGTCGTGTATACTTTGAATTCACAATGATATCATCGGAATGTCCATATTATCTCGATGATAACTAACATGAACCTTCTGCTTATCTCTGAGAATAATCTCGACGATATATGCGTGCTTATTCCTTAAATTCTACTAAATTGAGCTTCTTGACTTCCATGAGCTTTTCTTCAATTCTTTTGATGCTTCACTTGAATAAGTGACAAGTCTAACATGGTCTAGGACTTATCAGCATGGTGTTATGACAATGAAGGATTACATTGCCATAACTATGCTTGGTGACAATAAGCCTATACACAAGTCATTCTTGCACAAATTCAATGGTAGAGAAATTATTGATGTCTTAATGGCAAAATTCTTAGAGATGTTCCTCCAGAGGTTTGTCCCCTCTGCCCAGCTCACCGCGTTACAAAACCAGTTTCTGCATTTAACTCAGGGTGATCGCTATGTAGATGATAACATTAGTTTACTAGACTTCGTCATTATGTTGGATCTTTAATAGAGGATGAGGAGACAAAAATGAATAAGTTCTAGGAAGGACCTCAAGATGATGTGAGTCTGTTACTGGCAGGCCCAATGGCGTTTGTCTTTCATGTTCTGGTACAAACTGCCAAATCTCTTGCGATGGATATGCGGAGGGTTCAGCGCAAGAAAGGATTTAATCCTAAGAAGTCGAAATTTAGCGCACCGACCTCTCAAACAAGACCTAAATTCAGAAAGAACAAGAGGAAGTCTAGGTTTGTGGAGTTGGATCCCTCTAATGTGTCGGGAGCTACGATTGTATGAGGTCACTTAATTTGTTTCACTTGCGGAAAGATGGGGCACAAAGCTCGGGTATGTCAAAGTGTTCCCCTGAAGGAGAAGAACCGAGCAGTGGACTATGCTCGTGCACCGGGTTCAACTTATGCAGAGAAAGGGAAAGATGCAGAGTCTTCTGCTTCCCAGCACCCTCTTACCCAATTGAGAGTCTACTCGCTTGGCCAACAAGATGCCATCTGACAAAATGATGTCATCACAGGTATGAATTATAAGTTAGCTTTTGCAACAAAATTATATTTATACTTAATGTGTGAGCATATGTTTTATTGTGTGTGTAATTAGACATCATCCTAATATTCAACTATTCGGCGAGATCTATTTTTGATACTATAGCATCGCACTTCTTTTTGTTTGATGACTTTGTGGAGCAAATTGGAGTGTCGTCTCCCATGGTAAAGGATAGACTAGAGGTAGTGCTGCCCAATGGGTCTCAAATGAGCATGGAGAGGAGGAGTTATGTAATGGTGCAGATAGGGAATCAAGATTTTGACTTGGAAGCTCCATTACTACTGTTAGATGAATTTAATATGATCTTTGGCATGGACTGGCTCTCGAAGCAGCGAGCATGCATATATTGCAACCTGAAGGATATCACGTTATGATAGAACACCAGTGACGAGATCACATTTGTTGGTATTCGAGGAGCGAGCAAGACAAAATCTTTTAGTGTGATAGTTTATAAGTATGTAGACTAATTCACCTAGAGGGGGTGAATAGGTGTCTTTGATTTTTACTTAATTACTTTTGCTAGTACACAAAATAACAAGCACACACAGAAAACCCACAAGTGTTTATAGTGGTTTCCCAAGACAATGTGTCTATGGGTAGTCCACTTTCCCTCTACACCTTTCTAACAGTGTGTTAGACAAGGCCAACTCCTCCAATCTCAGCGCCTAGATCATACAACTCAGATCCCTCGGGATCTCTCAAGCTTGCTCTAAGCCCTACCTTGGGCTAACCAGTCCTACCTCTCAGAGTGCTCCCACTCCTACAGCTCAGAGATCCCCTTGACCTCCTACTTCAGGCCTATCAAGAAGCCATACTTTTCAGGCAAATTGCCCTACAGCTCTGGCTAAACATCCCTACTACCTTAGGCCTAACAACCATACAACTCAGGTTCAGCAACCCTATACACTCAGGCTATATGCCTTACAAGCTCAGAACATTACAGTTCCTATAGAGAATAAATGGTAAGCTTACAACATTAGACAACACTAGAATGATGTCTTTTGTTGTTCCTGCACAGCTGGTGCTTCCATGAAACTTAGTTGAATGTAAACTTCTGTCCTTGCTTCTAACAGATCCTTCTCTTCAGTTGAGGAGAAAGGATCCCCTTGCTATTCTGAGTAGAAGAGCTATCTTTTTTCCTTATGTCTTCTTTCTAGTTCAGTAAGTAGGAGAAGGAGAGTGCTTGAAAGCCGTCAATGAAACAGTGATAGGAGCTTTTTCTTTTTCAGCACACCAACTGGTCCATTTGGAAGTGCCCTAACATGTTCTTTTATACTCCACGTGTCTTCAATGGATTTTAGAAGGGCCCCCGACACATTGTATGAGTATAGAATGCTTTATCTCTCCTTTACAGCAGTTTGCGCCAAAAGCCAGTCGCGCCACTGTCTTCTTGCAGATTTGAATTTGTCTCAGCGGTTGGGATGAGGCAGCCTTCTGTCTCAGCGGTTGAACTGCTTTCGTCTCAGCGGTTCCACTGAGACAGTTTCTCTTCTAAGAGGATTTTGTCTATCTGCACCTCAGTAGGGCAGATCCCTTCTCAGTGGCTCCTGGTCCCATCTCAGCGGTTCCACTGAGACAATGACTCCTTCTCAGCGGTTTTGACAGCAAACCTCTGAACTTATTCCAATGTTTGGAATATCTTTACCATGCACATTCCTGATGCAAATTAGGGTTTATCAAATACAATATGTACTTAGCATTGTGAGTGATGCCTCTTCAAATCAAGGGAACATTGATGGCAATATTCCCAACAATCTCCACCTATTTGAAGAAGACAGAACATCCCCAGTGCTAAGATACATAACAAATAAAGACTTATCATGAGAATGTATTACATACCATTCATGATATCATAATAATTAAATGTTAACAGTAGTTTGGCATCACAGAAAATGTCATGATATATTGTTTCCATGACAATAACACCATTGTTTGATTAAAAACAATAACATTGTTACCTAATTGTGTCTAGGCATCACAGACTATATAAAGCACTTATATTAAAACATATTAAGCTTTGATTAAGATTAGCATATAACACACACCAATTGATTCAACAGAATTTTCAATTTCTTACTAGATTAGAATGTGCTTAGAAGGCATTCTTCTTGTGTTGTTCTTTCTTACTAGATTCTCCTTGAAGATTTTGTCTATTTGTGTGTTTCTCTCCAGATGCTTGATCCATTATTCAGCTGGATATATCCTGTCAATGTCTTTGCATATTTGACCATGACTCACCCAGGCATTAAGGATAATGCTCTTGGAGTCCTCACTCCAATGTTCATATTCTGGGTCATTGCCATGCTCTTCCCTTTACTTAGCCATGAATTCTTCTGCTAGCAATACTCCTTCTCTCTTTCTCCTTTTATCCAGCTGATCATCTTGAGCTTTCTTAGCTTGCCCTTCAAAATCTAAGTATTCCTTCCTGAAGTTATCCATCATGGGAAGATTTAGGGCAACTCTGGTTCCTTGCAGCACTTAGAGAGCCAATTCTGAATTGGTCTCAGCATTGGCCACCTCCCCCTTTTTGGCTTCTTCAATTGACTGGGAGGCAGCTGCTACAGAGCCTGAGATGGTCTGGAAGACATTTTCCAAGTCAGACTTCATCTCATCTTTCATCCTTTCTGTTTCACTGATCACTGTGGTGGCAGTTTTCCAGACAATGTCTTCTATATGGTTTGAGGCTTTTTCTATTACCTCATATGTCTTGCTGACATAGTTCTTAACATATGACATATCTTTCTCAGATAGATGAAGGTGGTTGTCCATTGATCTGAGGATTATGCACTGAGAGACCACTGATTTTTCTGCCATATCAAACCACTTTGTCACCTGTTTATTAAAGACTACAGTGTCTTCCTTAATCTCTTTGACCTCAGCCATTACTTCTTCCTTTTGGGACAATATTGAATTGTCATTATAGTTTTTCATTGAAAGCATGTGGCCTTCAATTAATGTGCTGATGGAGCTGAGTAGCTTGTCATGTGATATTGCTGATGTGGATGGGACATCAGATATGATATCCAGCTCCCCCACAGCTTGAGTAGGGATTGGCTCCCCCTCACTTGGGGCATTATCATCTTTATCATCTACAATCAGATTAATATCATCATTAGCATGAATGTTAGTGTGAGTGAATATCAGTGGGGTTACTGACATGTAAATTACCTGATAAATTCCCTTTTCTTCTTCAGGAATCCTTTCTTGGTCCCCCTTACTTGGAGCATCATCAATTTCCTGAGCAGGAGATTTCTTCTGCTGCTCCCACTCAGATGAAGGATCATCAATGTCCTGATCATCTCCCCAGTAATCTGCTGGTTCAGGAGGGATTAGCTTGATACTTTGCTCTAGATTAAAAATGACTAAGTCAATCTTACCTTGAAGATCACCAGGAGCATTGTCTTCATCATCCTCATTTTCTTTTGAGGAGGAGTGTATGACCTACACACTTTTATCAGCAGTGGCAGGATTGGAGGAATCACAAATAGTGTGATCTTCTTCATGTCCTTCTGACATGTCCTCAGCAGTGGCAGCTTCCTCATTCTTTTGATGCTCTTTCTCAGCATCATCTGCTTTTTCTTCTTCATGCTCTTTCTCAGGAGCATTGCCTTCATGACCTTCAGTGTCATGATCTCCTCCTTGGTCATCCTTTGGAGGACAGCTGGCTGGACCTTGACTGTCCATAGCTGGGATATCCTCTTCTGCCTCTGACCTAGAGTCAGAGCAGATTATTCTTGCCTTTCTTAACCCTTTGAACAAGCTCTTCTTCTTCACCTTGGGTTCAGAGGATTGTCTCATGGGGAGGACCCTTGTGAACCTGTCCAAGGTTTTAATGTCCATCCTTTTTATATAATGTAGATTTGTTCCTTTGGACTTGTTAAATTCCTCTGGGTAGATGTTGGGAAGGTAGTGTGAGAGAATTCTGCCTAGGTTGGGGGCCTGCAGACATTCTCTTGTCCTTAGAAATAACACCTTAGCCTAAGAGGTCTTCTTATTCAGAATAACTCTTGACATCAACTCAAACATGTGTTTTGAGATTGTGTCATAAGATCATGGCTTGCACAGGATAGCCTTGCCAACAATATCAGAGAGCAACTTGCCGCTCTGATTAAATATTTTCTCTTAAGTGAGCCAAGTTTGGCATCACTGTATTCACACCACTGTAGAGCTTGATCCTTGTCCTTTTTTTTTGATATTTCTTCTTCCTCCTCTTCACTACAAGAGGTCAAATGCAATGCCTTCTCCATTTTCTTAGGAGATATTCTTATCTTCATACTTCCAATCCTTCCTTTGGTAGATGAATTTGAAGAGGACATCTTTGCATAGAGAACAATTCCAAAACTTCAGTTCTGAGAATTGAGGTAGGTTCAGACAGTACATATTCCATTCCTTGGTCGGTTAGAAGTTGAATCACTTCTCTTATCTCTGCAGGAACATGTTGAAATCCATTTTGAACTATCTTATATCCTTCTTGGAGATCTTTTGCCATCTTTGGCGCCATTTCTTCTGAAGGATAGGTCGTTGAGATGGGAGGTAGAAAGGCTCGTCTCATCGGCTAGGTTAATTGATAATGTGCTAACTTAATCAACATTTTAATATTTATAGGGGCTCAATTTAGGTTTAGATTTTTCATAAGTATATAAGTTGATTAATCTTAATCAATTTGATTGATTTTATTTGAGGAGTTGTCAATTATGGCATATTTTTATTTAGCCATCCCGTCTCAACGGAACCGTGGAGACGGAGTTGGTATCTGTTGGGACAAGGTATTGTCAACCGCTGAGACAGTTCTAGTTGTCTCAGTAGATTAGCTGAGACCTTCTCAGCTATCTCAGCGGTTTAGCTGATACCCTGTCAGCTGTTTCAGCTGATATTACTATGATTGATCCTAAGCATGCTAAATTTGAATAGCTTTAACCTTTTATACATGTTTCAAGATCTAAACATGCTACCCATTACTTAGATAGTTACTTTTTCTATCAAAGCTTGTTATACATGATTACATGCTATATTAAATTTAAGGAATAACATCATAAGCAAGACATACAAATTTGCAGAATAAGATCAATTCAAAATTCAACATGCCAAGCTCAATTTTAAAAGTATTAAACGTTGCCTCATCCAATGGCTTTGTGAAGATATCAGCTACTTGTTTGTCAATGGGGACAAATTCAAGGCATATATCTTCACTCTCAACATGCTCTCTAATAAAATAATATCTTATCTCTATATGCCTAGTCCTGCTATGTGAGACGGGATTCTTAGCAATTGAGATAGCACTGGATGAGTCAGGATATAGGGGAGAATTACTTACCTTGAGGTTATAATCATCTAACTGATGTTGTATCCACAAAAGTTGTGCACAACAACTTCCTGCAATAATGTACTCAGATTCAGCTGTGGATATTGCCACACTAGTCTGCTTCTTGCTGCTCCATGATATCAGCCTTTGTTGGGGAAATGATTTATCTTAACCCCTAAAAATGAGTAGAATATACATTCTAAGAATGAAAAATTAGTCTAAGTAAATATGCGTCGAATAGTAGTCGACGCAACGTCGAAGTGTAGTCAACGTTCCTCTCAGAATGAGTCGAAGTAGCTCTAAACAGAATTCGACGTAACCTATATCAACGTAACTCTGACTTCAAGTCGACGCATCTAGTGAAGTCGACGCACCTTCCATATTCTCCTCTCGACGTCCAGCCAATCTGAAATCGACGCTTTCGTCGAATAGTAATTGACGTACGTCGATTTCTATGTCAAATTCAAAACACGCCAGATCTCTTTCCTTCTTTCTGTAGATCTGACTCTTATGGAATTATATTATTCTTTTATAGCCGTTCTGAATCAGTCTTTCCTTCTAATTGATTCTTGGCTAAATTGATTAAGTTTATTATGGATATTTTTTGAAATCAGAATGATCTCTTTCCTTCTACAGAAATATTGATTATGGAATCTTTTCTCCCTTACTATTTCTCTGACTGCTAATTGATTATTCTCCTATAGTATTCTTTGAATAAACAGAGCTATAAATAAGAGGGAAGTCGGCAGAGAAGAATAAGAAGTGATCCACTCCATACATTTGAAATAGAGGAAAAGCTCCCAAGAGAAAAGTAAGAAAATCTGAGAAAAGTGAAAGTGTGTTGTAGCAAACAACAAGCCTTCTTCTTCTCCTTCCTCTGAGATCATACTGCTGTAATTTCTGAAACCTCTCACTAAAAGAGAGAAAGGCCTACAATCTCCTTCTCACTATAGAAAAGAGATTATATTCACAATTTCTTGTGCTTCTAATCTTCTTGCTAAGAAGAAGATTCTTTCTTGTTTCAATTACTTCTTCTACTTCCTCTTCTTATTCTCATTTCATTTTCAAACTGTGTAAAAGAGTTTTTAGAATCTCTCTTCGAAAAATTCAGTTGTACTGGTTCTAAGAGTCTCCTTATCAAAAGACTCAGGCTGGTTCTAAGAGTCTCCTTATCAAAAGACTCAGTACAAGATAGTGAATTCCTACCAAGGGGGTAGAAGAGTGGACTACCCAAAGTTTGGGGAACCACTATATTTCTTTGTGTTGTACTGTGATTTTCTTTTTGCTGTTACTTTCTTTACTTGCTTAATTCTTGTTGGTGTGTGTGGGAAGCTTAAATCTGTGATTATTACACATATATATATATATTTGTTAACTTTGCACAAAGTATTTTAAAATCTCTATTAACCCCCCCCCCCCCCCCCCCTCTAGAGAATTCTAGAGAGGTTAACTGTGCACTTTCAATTGGTATCAGAGCGAGGTTTATAAAAAAGGGGTAACTCCTTGATCAAAAAGATCCTACCTTATATATATATATATCTAAAAAAAATTGTGGCACAAATCAAAGATTATGCTTCCACCAGACCACCAATTTGCAACCTTGAAAAGTTTGCACTTTGGAAAACAAGAATTAGGATCTATATGAATTCTATTGATGAAGATTTGTTTAATGTTATTTTGACAGGTCCTCCCAAGCCTTATAGAAAGGACTCAAGTGGTAAAGTGACTCAAACACTTGTCCCGAGGGCTGAGTGGATAGTTGAAGAGAAGAAGGCAAGAACAAGTGATGCAAAAGCTGTGAACATTCTTGTCTCAACCCTCTCAGATGAAATCTTTCGAAAGGTTGTTGACTGTGAATCAGCCAAAGAAATCTGGGAGGCTCTTACAAAGATAGTAGAAGGAAGTGCTGATGAAAGGAAAGATAAAAAGGCTCTATTGATCTCCCAATATGAGAACTTTCAAAAGAAGCATGAAGAAAGCATATCTGAGATGTATGACAGATTCAGTCTGATCATCAATCAATTAAGGAGCTTGGATAGAGAGATCTCTCTCACAGAGATCAATGACAAATTGTTAATGAGTCTCCCAAGTTCATGGGACTCAAGAATATGGGCAATAAGGGATACTAGAGGACAAAAGGAAATCTCAATAGATGCCCTCTTAGGAAAACTCAAATCCTATGAGCAACTACTGAAAACCAGAGAAGAGAAGGAAAGAAGGGAAAACACTCCAACCTCCTCAAAAGATAGAAAAATTGCATTAAAAGCAACAGAAGAGGAAACCCCTGTTACTGAAGAAGAATTATTCAGCCCCCTGGCCAGAAGATTCAAGAAATGGGTCAGGAAAGATGGGTCTAGAAGGAGAGAGTCAAAACCAAGGTATGATAAGACTCCTACTAAGGAAATTATTTGTTATTCCTGCAGGAAAACTGGACATATTGCTCCAGAATGTCCAGAAAATGTTGAGAAAAAGAAAGATCTGAAAAAGAAAGATCTCAGGAGGAAGGAGAAGAAGAAAGAAAGAGGCTTCATTGCAGAAGCTTGGAGTGAAACAGACTCTGAAGACAACACTTCATCTAATAGTGACAATGAAGAGTCTAAGCTAGAAGACCTATGCTTAATGGCTCTTGGAAGCACAGAAGAAGAATGTGTTGCTGAATCATGGAGTGAAACAGGATCAGAAGGAAGCATCTCTTCAACGGCAAAAGCAAATAGCCTTATTCTCATAGAGGAATCTGAGGATAAGGGAAAGGTAAGCAATTTTGATGAAATAGATTTTCTCTGTGAAGATTTCAAAAATGATTTTAAGGGATTCTGCTTAGATCAACTAAAAGCTGAACAAGAAATTAAGGATCTAAAAGAACAAATTAATATGAGAAAGATAGAGGATACATGTTCAAAAAATTATGAACTAAGGTGTAAAATCTATAAAATAGAAAAGGAAACAGAAAGTGCTAAAATGGAAAATCAACTCCTTAAGAATAAAGTATCCCAGGCAAAAGCTTTTGAAGAATCTATAAAAATTAGAAGCCAAACACTTAAAGAAATCACTGATAAACAAACAATAAGATATCAGAATTTGGGGCTATGGGCTGATCCTTCAACTAGTTCAATACCATCTGCCAAACCTGCTTGGATGAGCCCTGTTAAATTTACTAAACCTATCAAATCAACAAACTTAGAAGGAGAATCACAAAATATAGAAGACCTCACCTTCAAAGAGATAAACCACATTGATGAATCATCATCATACCATTCAGAAGAAGACTCACAAACTCATTCTGAGAAGGCAACTAGGCCAAAAGAAATAATTCATAAAGAAATAAATCTCCAACCAGAAAAAGGGAAGAATAAAATCTGTGAAGACACAATTACATCGACTTCATATCGACGTATGAATGACAGTACGTCAAATTCTACTCGACGCAATCTCTTAGATGCTTCAACCTCAAATCGACGCATGAATAACATTACGTCGACTTACAATCGACGCAACTACTTCCATGCATCGATTCCAGATCAACGCAATCTAGAGAAAGCGCCGAATACATATCGACGCAACTCTCAACATACGTCGAATAGATATCGACGCATAAAACCTCAGAACAACTTAAATACAGGACATAGCTATTCTTCAAAAACTTTTTATCTTAACCCCCATTCAGGACCCTTTCATCCTGATCAAAATTTCTATCCTAATCAAAACTCTTATCTTAATCAAAACTTTTATCCTAATCAACATCTTTATCCCTCTCTAAACTTAAATTCCCATAATCTAAAGACAATTAGGTGTTATATCTGTAATAAAATTGGCCACACTGCCAAACAATGTTGGCACAATCAATCCAATTGTTTATAAAATTAGTGCAAGGGTGACTTAGAAAACCTTAGGATTAGGAAGAAATAATCTCTCAAGAAAAACCTAGAATTTTCAGACAAAGTAAAAGTCACGTCGATCTCTTAATCGACGCATACGTCGATAGGAAACCCTATCAAACTATACCAACGCATGCATCGACTTCCACTCGACGCAACGTCGACTTCATGAAAAAGAGTGACAATACTAAAATATTTTCAGTCACATCTACTGTTGTACCGAATAAACCTCGAGTTGTGTCTCGTGTCGACGTTTCACCTGACTTAAATAGACTCTTCAGTTAAAATTCAGCACGCTCCTTGCATCTCTCATCGTTCTCATTTCTCAGTCCAGCCATCTCTTCCTCTCTCTCACTGACCTAAATGGATCCCAAGATCAACTCTGGTTTCGATATTGATCTTGAATCCTTCCAAGCCGCCGCCGAAAACTATAAGAGCATCATAGCTCTCTTCACTAAAGCTGGTTTAGACAAACTCATTTCCACAAGATGCAGACTCCTAGAGACAGAACTCACTGAGTTAATGAATCATGTTCAGATATCTGAGCAAGGAGAGATCACAGGAACACTCTATGAGACACCTGTCTCAATCTCTGCAGAACACCTTAGGGACACTTTTGATCTTCCATCAGGTGCAAACCAACACTATCCTTGTTCAAATCAAAAAGAGGAAGCAAATTAGTATCTAAAAATACCTAAATAAATCTCCATCATCATTCGCTTATCAAGTGATGAACCTGTGGAACTCACCGCTGAGGAAATCAAAAGTCTGTTAATCACCATGAAGTTCTCCAAAGATAGACCAATCCACTTGAAGAAAATAGATTTTTCTGATGAATATAGGCTATTGGCAGACATAGTAGGAAAAGTTCTACTATGCAAAATCTCTGCCCATGATGCAGTGCCCAAGCAGCAACTGAACATCATGGGGGCCCTTGTGCTGAAAAAGAAGGTTGACTGGGCCAGTTGCTTACTAAAAATGATAGGCTACAAATATTCTCACAAAGAGAATGCCTATATGAGGATCATGAGTCAGGTACTCCACCACTCCTTCCCTGACCTATGTAGGTCAAAAGGAATCCCCATTCACCCTGGAAAAAGGATGTCCATAGCCCTCTTCTCAAAATGGACCAGGCAAATCCCTAAGCCTGGTGCCATTCCTGACAGGACTCCCTCTCCTCCTAACTCTCCTAGTCATCCATCTTCACCTCCTCCTCCTCCTCCTCATACAGACACCTCTTCTCTACCAACATCATCCACACCTATAGCTTCTACTACCCTCACACCTCCTATCTTACCTACACCTTCACAACTACCAATTCAATCACTTGCTCAACCCTCCTCTATTCCTCCACCTCCTCCATCAAACACACTTCATCACAATGATACAGTCCTCTCTCCACCTTCATCACCTCCACCATTATCTCCTACTCCAACACAACATGAACCATCTCCATCCACTGAAATTCTCATCACCAAGTGTATCCAGTCAGCAGTCCAAAAATTTCAAGAAATGTTGGATGGACACTGCTCTCAACTTCACTCCTCCATCATGCACATGCAAACCCAAATAGATGGGGTCAATGCCTCTGTGCAAAGCTTGAAGTCCTCTGTCTCTTCCTCTATAGTGACCAAGTCTTTCTTAACCTCCTTGGCTAAGAAGGTCAAGAAGGGGGAGAAATTAGATGAAGAGCAGCTCTCAAGTCACAAATCTCTCTCACACAAGTCCCTTCCTACTTCAAAATTTGATAGTCTTGCACTGCTTAAGACAATTGGGAATGAATTAGTACCAGAGCTACATACTGAGGACCAGATAACATATGTACTCTCTATAGCAAGAGAAGCTACACAACAAGTAGTTCTATTTCAAGGGGAGGCTAGCAGAGCAGAGAGAGAAGTTGAAAAGGAAACTAATGTTGAAAAAGAAGCTGAAGCTCGGGGGGAGCCAAATGCTGACATAACTGAAGCTGGAGTTGAGAAAGAAACTGAAGAGGCAGAAGTAGAAGAAAAGGAAGTTCCATCTCAGGGGGAGCAAACTGATGTGACTCAGGGGGAGCTGAGTGAATCACCTGTTACTGAGAAGGTGCAACCCACTTCTCTACAAACTTTAGTATTCACTAGGAAAAGAAAAACTCCTCCTACCCCTCCTGAGTGATGTGTTGAACAATATTGATATACTCTTTCCTCCATGCTTAAATATTGTTTATGAAGTCTGTGTATATGATTCTATTTTCTTCTGATTACTTAACATATTTCTTCTCTAAATAAATGCCTTGCTGTGTTGATTAAAAGCTGGTACAATTTCTCCCTGAATAGGGTTAAGACAAATAGGGGGAGATTGTTGGGGAAATGATTTATCTTAACCCCTAAAAATGAGTAGAATACAAATTCTAAGAATGAAAAATTAGTCTAAGTAAATATGCGTCGAATAGTAGTCGACGCAACATCGAAGTGTAGTCGACGTTCCTCTCAGAATGAGTCGAAGTAGCTCTAAACAGAATTCAACATAACCTATGTCAACGTAACTCTGACTTCAAGTCGACGCATCTAGTGAAGTCGACTCACCTTAGTCGATGCACCTTCCATATTCTCCTCTCGACGTCCAGCCAGTCTGAAATCGACGCTTCTGTCGAATAGTAATCGACGTACGTCGATTTCTATGTCAAATTCAAAACACGACAGATCTCTTTCCTTCTTTCTGTAGATCTGATTCTTATGGAATTATATTATTCTTTTATAGCCGTTCTGAATCACTCTTTCCTTCTAATTGATTCTTGGCTAAATTGATTAAGTTTGTTATGGATATTATTTGAAATCAGAATGATCTCTTTCCTTCTACAGAAATACTGATTATGGAATCTTTTCTCCCTTACTATTTCTCTGACTGCTAATTGATTATTCTCCTATAGTATTCTTTGAATAAACAGAGCTATAAATAAGAGGGAAGTCGACAGAGAAGAATAAGAAGTGATCCACTCCATACATTTGAAATAGAGGAAAAGCTCCCAAGGGAAAAGTGAGAAAATCTAAGAAAAGTGAAAGTGTGTTGCAGCAAACAAAAAGCCTTCTTCTTCTCCTTCCTCTGAGATCATACTGCTGCAATTTCTGAAATCTCTCACTAAAAGAGAGAAAGGCCTACAATCTCCTTCTCACTATAGAAGAGAGATTATATTCACTATTTCTTGTGCTTCTAATCTTCTTGCAAAGAAGAAGATTCTTTCTTGTTTCAATTACTTCTTCTACTTCCTCTTCTTATTCTCATTTCATTTTCAAACTGTGTAAAAGAGTTTTTAGAATCTCTCTTCAAAAAATTCAGTTGTACTGGTTCTAAGAGTCTCCTTATCAAAAGACTCAGGCTGGTTCTAAGAGTCTCCTTATCAAAAGACTCAATACAAGATAGTGAATTCCTACCAAGGGGGTAGAAGAGTGGACTACCCAAAGTTTGGGGAACCACTATATTTCTTTGTGTTGTGCTATGATTTTCTTTTTGCTGTTACTTTCTTTACTTGCTTAATTCTTATTGGTGTGTGTGGGAAGCTTTAATCTGTGATTATTACACATATATATATATATATATATTTGTTAACTTTGCACAAAGTATTTTTAAATCTCTATTCACCCTCCCCCCCCCCCCCCTCTAGAGAATTCTAGAGAGGTTAACTGTGCACTTTCAGCCTTCTTCCTTGGAATTGACAAGTTCCACTTGTGCTTTTCCTATCTTCTTTGCAACCTGCAAAATCTGCATCTGAAAAGCCAATTAGTTCAAAATCATTGTTCTTAGGGTACCAAAGGCCAAGGTGTTGGCTGCTCTTAAGGTATCTCAAAATCCTTTTTGCAGCTGAGTAATGAAATTCCTTAGGGCAGGCTTGGTACCTAGCACAAACACATGTAGCATACATAATGTCTGGTCTACTGGCAGTTAGATACAACAGGATCGAATTATGCACATGTACATGGATTCATCAAAGGACTTACACTTTTCATCCTTGTCCAGGGAAATGTTGGACCTCAGGGGAGTGTTTATGGTGGAGGCTGATTCCATCCCAAACTTCTTAATAAGCTCCCTAGTGTACTTGGTCTGAGAGATGGAAATTCCCTCAGCAAACTATTTCACTTGGAGGCCTAAGAAGTACTTGAGCTCTCTCATACTGCTCATCTTAAACTCCCCATGCATAAGGTTGGCAAACCTTTTGCAAAGGTTGTCATCTGTAGACTCAAAGATTATGTCATCAACATAAATTTGGACTAGAAGACACTTGCCCTTTATTTCTCTAAGAAACAATGTGATATCTATCTTCCCCTCAAGAACTTGTTCTTGATGAGAAAGCTAGACCAGGTCTCATACCAAGCCCTAGGGGCTTGGTTTAGACCATATAGAGCTTTCTTAAGCAAATAAACATGAGAAGAGAGGGTAGGATGAACAAAACCTGAGGGCTGCTCAACATATACCTCTTCCTTTAAATTGTCATTCAGGAATGTTGATTTGACATCCATTTGGTATACTTTGAACCCCTTGTGGGCAGCATACGCAAGGAAAAGCCTCATTGCTTCTAGCCTTGCAACTAGGGAAAAGGTTTGATCTAAGTCAATACCTTCTTCCTGCCTGTACCACTTTGCCACCAGTCTGAATTTGTTCTTGATGATCGTGCCATTCTCAACAAGCTTGTTCCTGTAGATCCACTTGGTGTCAATGACGTTGTTTCCTTGAGGCTTTGGCACCAGTTTCCATACCTTGCACCTCTTGAACTAAAGTAGCTCTTCTTGCATTGCTTGAATCCAGAAGGTGTCTTCATTTGCTTCTTCAAACTTCTTGGGCTCCATTTGTGATAGAAAGCTCAAGAATAGGGCTTCATTGTGAGCCCTGCTTTTGGTAACCACTCCTTGGTTAATATCTTCAATTATTTGGTTTCATGGATGATTCCTTAGATGCATGTTTGCTTCAGGCAACCTGTCAGCTATCTATAGCTCTTCTTCTTGAATAGGATCATCTTCAGTAGCTTTCTGATCTTCAACTTCAGGGATTGCTACCTCTGAATTGACCTTCCTTATGCTGGGAATGTCTTGGAGAGACATATCTTGCATTTGCTGTTCATTACCTATCAAAATAGGAGAGCTAGACCAGCCCTTATAAAGCAGTCTGGTCTCATCAAAAACTAGGTGCATAGACTCTTCTACAACATGAGTTTTCTTGTTGAATACTCTATAGGCTTTGCTATGTGAGTTGTATCCAACAAGAACCCCTACATTGCATTTTTTAGCAAACTTAGTTATGAGATTTTCCATTATTTAGAATGTAGCATTTGCAACTAAAAATTCTAAAGTATGAAATAGTTGGTTGTTTGCCTTTCAGTATCTCATAGGGGGTTATTCCTATGGCCTTATTAATAGATGCTCTATTGAGAACATAACATGCAGTATTGACTTCCTCAGCCCAGAAATATTCTGGGAGTGAGGAGTCACTAAGTAGTGTTCTCCCAGCCTCTATTAAGGTCCTATTACTCCTCTCAACCACACCAATCTGCCGTGGAGTCCTTGGTGAGGAGAATTCTTGGGTGATACCAAATTCATGACAAAACCTTGTCATCGCCCCATATTGAAATTCTGAATCATGGTCAGTTCTTGTCTTGACCACAGTATATTGGACTTCATTCTGAATTGCCTTACATGGTTAATAAAGACATCTAAAGTATCAGATTTCTTCTTAAGGAAGAATACCCATGTATACTTTGAGTGATCATCAACAATCACCAAAGTATACGATTTCCCACCTAGGCTCCGAATTGGCAAAGGACCAAACAAGTCCATGTGCAATAGATAAAGACATCTTTTAGTGTCTTTGTAGTCAATGCTTTTAAAGGTTGCCCTTATTTGCTTGCTCATTTGGCATGCATGACATGGACCACTTTTAATACATTTTAAATTAGGACTATTTCTAACTAGTTTCTTAGAAAATAGCCTATGCATTGTCATGTAGTTAATGTGAGCAAGTCTCTTATGCCATTGAACACAAAGAGACTCACTTTCATTAGCTACTAGACACACTGGAGAAGAAGAAGAATTGCATATAAAATCTAAGCAATACACATTCCCACTCCTAGTGCCTGAGATAATGATCTCTAAGTCATGTGACTTTTTGATCAAGCACTTATCATTGTGGAATTCAATGACATGGCCTAAGTCACACAGTTGACATATGCTTACAAGGTTGTGTTGCAACCCTTCAACATAAGCCACCTTTTTATGGAGACTATGCCATTTGAAATCATACTATAACCTCTGGTGATGCCCTTTTCTGATCCACCAAAGATGACCTTAGGTCCATTCTTCATAGCTTTGTATTCCTGTAGAAGACTTTTGGTCCCAGTCATGTGCCTTGTGCACCCACTGTCCAAGTACCAAATTTTCCCATGGCTGGTACTTGAACTATCATGCAAGAAGGAATTTAATTACCCTTAGGAGCCCAATAAATTTTGGGTCCTAGGCTTTTGTTAGCATGAAAGGATGACTTCACACTAGTTGCAACCTTTGCAGGAAAGCTCTTCTTTGAACTTGGCACACTGGGATTGTGCCAACAATCTATGGCAAAGTGTCCCACTTTACCACAGCACCAACATTCATCAATGTTATATCTTCTCTTCTAAACATTCCTAGAGGTGGAAGGATCATTAATATGCTTGTGTTCAGGAGGGAAGACAACAACATTCTTCTTATTCCTTTCAGCTATGATCTAGCTGAAGGTTAGCCTATGGTCAGTCTTACCAGCCTTTGTCTTAATGACATCAGCTTGTCTTAGCTTGGAAGCTAGGCAAGATTTGATGGCATCAGACACTGAATAGTGAGGCCTGTCTACAGGTTTAACAGCAGCCAAGTATTTTGCTGGAATGGACTTCGAAGAGCATGCCTCTTTATTCTTAACTGAAGGGACTGAAGTACCAAACACAAATGGTCAAGTATGGTCCATTTGAATTTCTTCATGGGGAGCCTTCATAGCACTCATCCCCATGCCCTTTCTTCTACTATGGGAAGGAGTGTTTTCCTTCCAATAGGAACTCTCATTCTTCCAGTGACCATACATGTTGTCATGGTCATACCTGTTAGAGGGAAGTAACACCTTTTGAAAGGTGGTAAGAGGCTTAGCCTTAGCCTTGATCTTTTCTCCACTCCCTTTACCCACTTCCATTTTATTGAACCCTAGTCCTCTCCTATTGGTGTGAGAAGAAAATGTGTCAATAATTAAAAGCACTGATTTGGGCTTGGAGAATTGAGCTACTAGGCTCTTTTCTTTGAGTAGCTTCTCCTCAAGGTCATTGATGACCTTGTTCTTTTGGGAAATGGTGTTCAATTGGACAATTGTTATCCCCTTGAGTTGGCTAATTTCTCTACTCATCTGAGACACCAGGGTAGGTGACTCAGAGAAATCTTGCTTAGCTAATTTAAGGGAAGCAATTTCTTGAGCTTGCCTCTTTGCCAACTTCTTACCCTTTTTCAGAGCATCCAATAAAGCATTATACTTGTCAATCAATTGATTGACAGCCACTTCAGATTTTGAATTATTTTCAACAGTTGATGAGCATGCTTCACAGTCTGGTATTGATTCATATTCAGAAGAAGGGGGAAGAGTAGGTACCTCGTCAGGAATGTCCTGACTATCTTCGTCATCATCTGTTATGGCCATTAAGCCATGATGTTCTCTTGCATCTTCATCCTCCTCTATATCACTGTCTGAATGCGATATAGGGGCCCTGATGCCCACCTTTGCAACAGGAAATCCCTCATCTTCCTCAGCTGCAAACAGCCCAATATAGGCTTCTTCTTCTTCATTTGAGTCTGAGGATGAAGACTCAGATTCACTCCAGCTTTTCTCCTTCTTGTCTATGAAGGACTTTTCTCCCTTCCTTCCCTTCTGGTGATAGGATTTCTTATCACCCTTCTCCTTCCTCTTGAATGGACAGTCAGCAATGACATGTCCAGGCTTATTGCAGCAATAACAAATCACATTAGATGAAACATGTTTAACATGTTTATAGTCATACCTGTCCCCCTTATGGTGTTGCTTGTCTGATCTGTTGAGATCCTTCCTGGGATGTGAGGAGGAGGAAGGCTTGTTCTTCCACTACTTCTGATATAAAAATAATTATTTTAGGATTTTATGAATTTAAGAGATTCGTTTTTGATGTTCTCCAATTCTATATCTGATGAAGGCAAGCGTATCTTATCGTTTATAGTATAGGATACTAAAGAAAAAAAATCAAGGTCGTATTTAAACATGGGTTTGTCGAGTACTTCTACTTCGAGAAAGCTAACTATTATTTTATCAGAGAAAATATTTAAAAAGAGTAATAATTAAAACTAATTAAAAGAGAACAAAACGAAATAAAGGAAAAAACAAAACTTGATTAGAACTCGCTTTGAAATGAAATAAAAAGATAAATATTATCATTATACTCTAAACCTTGACCGTGGAGATTCCTAGTTTATAAACGCACCTCTCTCGAGGAATACAACCACCTGAGATTAAGATGATCGGCCGGACTCTCGTCCTATAACCGAAATGCCTAATACTCGCTTTAACGAGGTGAATCCCACTATAGGATTTGACTCCTATCCAGAAGATTTGTGTCATCCTCTCTAGAGGGGTGCGTGCAACTCTTTTAATTATCGAGCGATCGATTTGTATGCACGAGCCTCTCGGCTAACTAGAATAAGAAAACAAATATCGAAATTCATAACCGGCAGACGAACTCGATATCGTTATTTTCCGAGAATAAATCGAAGGAGAGAAGATACGATAATAACGTAAAGAGCTTTTAGAATCAAAGCTTGCAAAAATCAAGAACAACTAAATATTTGCTAAAGGAAAAATATAGAAAAGAAGAGGATTAAATGGAAGGAGGAGATTTTGCATAAGTGAAAAAAAACTAAAATTTCATTATCATAAAAAAGAGAACATTACATGAAATGAAAACTATGTTACATTGCATTAAAGTAAATCAAAACTAACTTGCATGAAATGAAATTAACAAAACATTAAAAAGGAAATAAGAAAATTACATAAAATTAAATATAAACCTAAAAAATATAGAAAACTATACAAGAAGAGCCCAAATGGGCAGGGGGCATGAGAGAAATTGCTGGAAATGGGCTCCTAAATTTATTGGAAAAAATTCCATGTTACACGCCCTTGGTCACGGCGTGACCCTGGGGCGTGTAATCACTATTTTGCATCGGCTGGGACGGCGGTGTGGAGCTTGCGTGACGGAGGGAGAAAGTCGGACATTACACGCCCGTGACATGTGGGTTACGGGCGTGTACCTGGGTGGTTGCATTGAGTGCAGCATGGGTTTGAGTGCGGCACGCCGAAAGTCAAAGATCATGCTGGCGTGTCACGGGCGTGACTTGAGGGACACGGGCATGACTTGTGCGGCAACTTTGGATTCGGTGGTTGACAGGTCCACGTGGAAGGCTTGATTTGATCTTTATTATTGCACGCCCTTGGTCACGGGCGTGACCAAGGGGCGTGACCTGTGGATCTTGGCTCAAATCTCATCAACAGCAACTCTGGACGTGCATTATGATTACACGCCCCTGGTCATGGGCGTGACCTAGGGCGTGTACTGCCAATTTTGAGCAAAATCTACAAAACAGAAATACAACTATATTTAGAACAGAAATTGTAAAAGAAATGATTTTTAACCAAAATATAAATAATATTTACAAAATTATATAAAAATTAACTTAAATACTATAATAAAATTATGCACAAATCCTACTTATCAAATACCCCCATACTTAAACTTTTGCTATTTGAGAGCAAAAGTATGAGAAATATTTATAAGACATTAATAAGGTTTTTTAATTAAGGCTAAAATTCTATTTAAATCAAAAGTAAGCTAAAAATAAAACTTTAGGGATTCAAATAATAAGTCCTAAATTATAATAATAATTTGAAAAGAGAGAAGTGTTTAGCCAAGTGTTCTCAAGTTACTTAACTAGCAAACAAAATTGGAGTAACTAACAAACAAGTTTAGATTTAAAATTATAAAAAAACATTACTTGAAAGAAACTTGAAGGAAAAAGTAACCAACTAAAAATATTGCTCTCATTATAATTTAAATTAAATCTAGATCAAAGATATTGGTTATGGGGGTTCACAAAATTTGGCATAAGAAGAGATCATAGAAAGGAGGTGATGAATTTTATCCTCTCACATTACTTATATTTTTTTATATGTTTAGGAAAATGATGAATTTTATACTCTCATTTTCCATGCCATATAATCTTTTAAAATTCTCTTCTAATAAAATCCCAAAATGTATATGTTTAGGAGTAATGAATTTTATCCACTTACACCATGTCATATAATCTTTTAAATGATTTTGGGTACACATGTTTAGGGAATAATGAATTTTATCCTCTTATTCTCATGACATATAATCTTTTAAAACACATGTTTTTATATGCCACAAAATGGTAGGGTAAAGAAAAATTTCTAGCTTATAAATTAAATTATTTTGAGAGCAAATTATAGTAAATTAAACTTTCCTAAGATTCTAAAAGTATGAGGTAGAAATAATTAAAATCTAAATGTGTTAAGCACAATTACTACAAAATTGAAACTATTTAAAATAAAAGAGAAAAAAGTGCTAAAGAAAATACTCTAACCAAATTAAAATCATAAATTATTTCTTAAAACTAAATCACCTAAAATATTAAATTTAACAAAGCATGAAAAAATAAAAATTAGCAAATTAAAAAGACAAATACAAATGCTTATAAATAAACTAATAAAACAAAATTGATTTTGGAATTAACAAAAACCAAAGCAATGGTTTATTATATTTTTGGAATTTTTCTAAGTTTTCTTCGATTTTTTTTTTGAAAATTTTTCGTATTATCTTTTTGGTTTTTTGATATTATCTTTTTTTCTTATTTGTGATATTATCTTTTTTTATATTATCTTTTTTTGGATTTTTGATATTATCTTTTTTAGGATTTTTTGATATTATCTTTTTTTGAATTTTGATATTATCAAAAAAATGCTAAACATGAACTAAAAAGCCTAAAATATATTTTGCTAATTCTTGGACTTCCCGAGGTATACCCTGTGAAGGGTTCTTAACGGTACTAGGAGATGTATTGGGTTGATAGCTCAAACATCTCTTTCCAAGAAATTAATTTTCTTTTTTCTTTTTTTTAAGATTTTGGGTTTTCTATTTTTTTTGAAAAAACTAATTCTTCTTTTTGTAAAAGACAACAAAATAGTAAATACACTATGTACAAACAGAAAATAACTATGTACAAACAAAATATTTTTGGAATTTTGGGATTTTAAAAAAAAAATTCAAAAATTTTCTATGATTTTATAATTTAAAAGAAAGGGAAATACACCCCATACTTAAAATTCAACATTATCCCCAATGTTGAAAGATAAGTATGAAGAAGAAAAAAAAATGCAAGCACATGATTATGAAAGAAAAAGAATAAGGAGGGGAAAAAGAAGTATGTCCCTGATTTGGAGACGGACGACCACCACGATCACCTGCAAAATCATTTTTAAACCATAAAACAAAACACAAAAAATAAAAAGAAATAAATCATAAAAGTTACTTATTATTTTTTTTTTTGAATTTTGATAAAAGTAATAGCGCTTTCTCTTTTCAAAATATCGCCAAAATATCCCCGGCAACGACGCCAAAAACTTGATATAAAAATAATTGTTTTAGGATTTTATGAATTTAAGTGATTTGCTGTTGATGTTCTCCAATTCTATATCCGATGAAGGCAAGCGTACCTTATCATTTATAGTATAGGATACTACAGAAAAATATCAAGGTCATATTTAAACGCGGGTCTATTGAGTACTTCTACTTCGAGAAAGCTAACTATTATTTTATCGGAGAAAATATTGAAAAAGAGTAATAATTAAAACTAATTAAAAGAGAACAAAAAGAAATAAAGAAAAAAACAAAACTTGATTAGAACTCGCTTTGAAATGAAATAAAAAGATAAATATTATCATTCTACTCTAAACCTTGACCGTTTATGAACGCACCTCTCTCGAGGAATACGCCCACCTGAGATTAAGTTGATCAGTCGGACTCTCGTTCTATAACCGAAACGCCAAATACTCGCTTTAACGAGGTGAATCCCACTATAGGATTTGACTCTTATCCAGAAGATTTACGCCATCCTCTCTCGAGGGGTGAGTGCAACTCTTTTTATTTTCAAGCGATCGATTTGTATGCACGGGCCTCTCGGATAACTTGAATATGAAAACAAATACCGAAATCCATAACCAGCATATGAACTCGATATCGTTATTTTTCGAGAATAAATCGAAGGAGAGAAGATACGATAATAAGGTAAAGAGATTTTCGAATCAAAGCTTGTTAAAGGAAAAATATAGAAAAGAAGAGGATTAAAGGGGAAGGAGGAGATTTTGCATAAGTGAAAAGAAGACTAAAATTTCATTATCATAAAAAAGAGAACATTACATGAAATGAAATATAAGTTACATTGCATTAAAGTAAATCTAAACTAACTTGCATGAAATGAAATTAACAAAACATTAAAACGGGAAATAAGAAAATTACATAAAATTAAATCTAAACCTAAAAATACAGCAAACTATACAAGAAGAGCCCAAATGGGCAGGGGGCAGGAGAGAAATTGCTGGAAATGGCTCCTAGATTTATAGGAAAAATTTCCATGTTACACGCCCTTGGTCACGGGCGTGACCCTGGGGCATGTAATCATTGTTCTGCATCGGTTGGGATGGTGGAGTGGAGCTTGCGTGACGGCGGGAGAAAGTCAGACATTACACGCCCGTGACATGTAGGTCACAGGCGTGTACCTGGGTGGCTGCATTGAGTGCAGCATGGGCTTGAGTGCGGCACGCCGGAAGTCAAAGATCACGCGGGCGTGTTATGAGAGTGACTTGAGCGACACGGGCGTGACTTGTGCAGCAACTTTGGATTTGGTGGCTGACAGGTCCACGTGGAAGACTTGATTTGATCTTTAATATTACACGCCCTTGGTCACAAGCGTGACCTGTGGATCCTGGATCAAATCTCATCAGCAGCAACTTTGGACGTGCATTATGATTACACGCCCCTGGTCACGGGCGTGACCTAGGGCGTGTACTGCCAATTTTGAGCAAAACTCCAGAAAATCTGCAAAATAGAAATACAACTATATTTAGAACAGGAATTGTAAAAGAAATGATTTTTAACCAAAATCTACATTATATTTACAAAATTATATAAAAATTAACCTAAATACTATAATAAAATTATGCACAAATCCTACTTATCAGCTTCCTCCTCATCATCTTCTTGAAATGCCTTGAGAAGGCAGTAAACTCCTCATCAGAAGAGCTGCAATCAGATGAGCTGGACTCAGAATTTTCTGAGCCAGCAACCTTCCTTGGAGGTGTAGGCATCCTTACCTTGCTCTTCCTGGATCCCTCAACCTTGAGGGCCACAGTACTTTCCCTTGTATGAGGCCTGGAGGATGTGTCCACCTCCTTCCTAGTAGATAGTTGCATCTCATAAGAGGACAACTTTCCAAACAAATGTTGGGGAGGAGTCTCACCCAGTTTTGTCACTTCCCTGATAACACAGATCTTGGTATCCCTGTCTCTAATTAGAGATCTTAGGAATTTATCATTTAGCTCATAATGAGTGAAGGTGCTATCATAGGTCCTTAACTCATTTACTATTCTGAAGAATCTTTCACAGCAATCAGCTATGCATTCCAGGCTCTACTGCCTGAAAGCTTCATATTCCTGATTGAGGATGGATTTCCTATCATCCCTCACCTCTTCAGTCCCTTCCATGTACACTATCAGTGTATCCCACATGTCCCTGGCAATCTTACAATGTACCATGTTCTAGAATGTTGAATCATCAATAGCATTGACTATAATGTTTTGAGCTTTTATGTCCATAGTTGACAATGATATCTCATCCCTTGTCATTTCAGTGTATGACTTACCTACCCGCGGAGTAGGATCAATGGTTGAGGACTTTGTGATAAGAAAGGTGCCCTCCTGGACAGTGATAAAGATCCTAGGGTCTGAGACCTCCATGAACAGCCTAACCCTTTGCTTCCAAATGCCAAAGGATTCCTTTTTGCATATTAGAAGCTTCATAGACCCCATCTCTTTCTGAACTCCATTGGTAGCCATTGTATTCAGATCTTACTACACCATGTAGGACTTGGTCAGACTGCTAAGTCCTTTTTGACCAACCTCCCTCTGATACCACTTGATAGTTTATAGGTATGTAGTCTAATTCACCTAGAGGGGGGGTCAATATGTCTCTTTGAATTTTAGTTAATTATTTTTGCTAGCAAACAAAATAACAAGCACACACAAAAAACACACAAGTGTTTATAGTGGTAACCCAAGACAGTGTGTCTATGGGTAGTCCACTTTCCCTCTACACCTTTCTAACAATATGTTAGACAAGGCCAACTCCTCCAATATCAACTCTTAGAGCTTACAACTCAGATCCCTTAGGATCTCTCAGGCTTGCTTCAAGCCCTACCTCAGGCCAACCAGCCCTACCACTTAGATTGCCCCCACTCCTACAGCTCAGAGATCCCCTTGACCTCCTACCTCAGGCCTATCAAGAAGCCCTACTTCTCATGCATATGCCCTACTGCTCAGGCTTAACAGCCTTACAAACCTTAGGCTAAACAACCCTACTACTCAGGTTCAACAACCCTACAATCTCAGGCACAGTGCCCTACAAGATCAAAATATTACAGTTCCTACAGTGAATAAATATTAAGCTTACAACATTAGACAGCACTGAAATGATGTCTTCTGTTGTTCCTGCTCAGCTGGTACTTCTTTGAAACTTGGCTGAATGTAAACCCCAGTCTTTGCTTCTTTCTAATCCTTCTCTTCAGTAGAGGAAAAAGGATCACCTTGCTCTTCTAAGTAGAAGAGCTATCTTCTCTCCTTGTGTCTCTTAGCTGGTTCAGTAAGCAGGAGGAGGAGAGAACCTGAAAGCCGTCAATGGAATAGTGATAATGGCTCTTTGTTCTTTTCAGCACACCAACAGTTATTTTTGAAAGTGCCCTAAGAAGTTCTTTTATACTGCATTTGTATTCAACGGCTCTTAGAAAGTCCCCTGACACTTTGGAAGAGGATAGAATGCTTTATCTCTCCTTTACAGCTGTTTGCGCCAAAAGCAGGTCGCGCCACTGTCTTCTTCCTGATTTGAATCTATCTTAGCGGTTGGGCTGAGACAGTCTTCTATCTCAACGGTTGAGCTGCCTTCGTCTCAGCGGATCCGCTAAGACGGTTTCTCTTCTTAGAGGATTTTGTCTAACTGCAGCTCAGTTGAGGCAGATCACTTCTCGGTGGCTCCTGGCCTCGTCTCAGAGGTTCCGCTGAGACAGTGACTCCTTCTCAGCGGTTTTGACAGTAAACCTCTGAACTTATTCCAATGTTTGGAATATCTTAATCCTACACATTCATAATGCAAAGTGGGGTTTATCAAACACAATATGTACTTAGCATTGTGAGTAATGCCTCTTCAAATCTAGGGAATATTGAGGGCAATATTCCCAACAAAACATTTTGGGGCGTCTCATCCCGGTGGGAGATGTTCCCCGACCGCTGGCAGCTGTCGCAAGTACTCACAAGGGTGCGAGCATCTTTGAAGAGCGTGGGCCAATAAAAGCCCACCTCGAGCGGCTTCCTCGCGGTTCGGTTCGCTTGATAATGACCACCAGTTGGCCCTTTGTGACAATGCCATAAAATTTTTAGACCTTCCTCACTCGAGACGCATCTTCTCACTACCTGATCTGTGCAGATACGGAATAGAAAGGGGTCCTCCCAAAAATAATTCGTTAAATCAGAAAAGAATTTCATCTTTTGCTGACTAGAGGATTCTTTTGGCAGGACCCGGGATACTAGATAGTTAGCCAAATCTGCGAACCAGGGGATGGAAGATGTATTTAAATTTTTGAGAGTAAGGAGGCGCTCTTCAGGGAATTTATCATTTATATCGGCTTCTATTAACGCTTCCGTAGAGGGTTTTCTAAATGGGAAATATGGCCGGCCGTCAAGTTTTCAGCCCTCCTTTTGTCCCAGATCTCTAAATCAAACTCCTGCAAGAGGAGGATCCATCGCAAAACACGGGCCTTGGCGTCCTATTTACTTACAAGATATCTAAGAGCAGAGTGATCTGTGAAAACAATTACTTTGGAGAGAGTGATGTATGACATAAACTTATCGAAGGTGAAAACGATCGCTAGAAGCTCCTTCTCGTTAGTGGTGTAATTTGCTTGTGCCGATGTGAGTGTTTTGCTCGCATAATAAATTGGGTGGAAATACTTACTCACCCATTGGCCTAAAATGGAACCTACTGCAATATCACTTGCATCGCACATAATTTCAAAAGGTAGCGACCAATCCGGGGAGACTAAAATCGGAGAATTTATAAGTTTTTCTTTGATAAGTTTAAAGGCCAAATGGCATTCGTCGTTAAAAAGGAAAGAAGATTCATTTTCGAAAAGATGGGTTAACGGCTTCGTGATTTTGGAAAATTTTTGTATAAAACCCCGATAAAACCCTGCGTGGCCTAGGAAACTTCTAATGGCTTTTACATTCGTTGTAGGGGAGTTTTTCGATAACTTCGATCTTGGCCCTATCGACCTCGATCCCTTTGCCCGATATTTTAAGGCCAAGGACTAATCCTTCTTTGACCATAAAATTACATTTCTCCCAATTAAGGGCTAGATTTGTTTCCTCACAACGTTGTAGCATACGCTAGAGATTTTTTAAACAATTTTTAAACGAATTTCCGAAGACGGAGAAGTCGTCCATGAAAACTTCCATTACTTCCTCTACTAACTCGTCGAATATCGCCAGCATGCATCTTTGGAATGTAGACGGCATTTTATAAAGACCAAATGGCATCCTCTGATAAGCGAAGGTGCCAAAGGGATAAGGGAATGTGGTTTTCTCTTAGTCATCGGGCGAAATAGGGATTTGAAAATATCCCGACAAACCATCGAGAAAACAGTAGTAGGAATGACCAGAAAGGCGTTCTAAGATTTGATTGATAAAAAGTAACGAGAAGTGATCCTTATGGGTGGCTTCATTAAGTTTTCGATAATCAATGCACATCCGCCAACTCGTAACGGTACGGGTTGGGATCAATTCATTATTCTCATTCTCTACTACCGTTATTCCACCTTTCTTCGGCACGACATGTACTAGGCTTACCCAAGTACTATCCGATACCGGGTAGATGATTCCCACGTCTAAAAGTTTGGTAACATCAGCCTTAACGACTTCTTTCATATTTGGGTTTAGCCATCGTTGAGGCTAGACTGTGTTGCGGGAATTATCTTCGAGGAAGATTTTGTGAGTGCAGAAGGAAGGGTTAATACCCATGATATCTGAAATTTGCCACGCAATTGCATGACAGTGATTTCTTAAGACTATAGTCAATTCAAAAAATTCTGAATCGCTCAGTTCGGATGACACAATAACGGGTAGCTTAGATTCTTTTTCTAAAAAGAGATATTTTAGGTGAGGGGGAGTTGTTTTAATTCCAACACGGGTGGCTCTTCATATGAAGTTTTAATTTTTAATTTTTCTAATGGCTCGGGTGGTGTGGAGCGAGAGATTTCTTCTAGAGAAAAGATCTCGGCAAGCTCGGAATCATTACTCGATGTGGATACTAACTCGGGAAGAGGATAAAAATCATTTTCAAAACATTCTTCTAAGTAAAAACACGAATCGTCATTCCCTAAAGTGTTTCGCATCGAGGGATTTATACTAAAAGTAACTTCATCATCTATAACCCGTAGGAGGAGCTTTCCATTACTTACGTCGATAATTGCGTGGGAGGTGGCAAGGAAGAGCGGCCGAGTATGAGGGGTACTTTTGCATCCTCTTTGATATCAAGAATGACAAAGTCCACCGGAAAGATGAACTTTTCAACCTTAACGAGGACATCCTCCACTATCCCTACTGGATATTTTAATGAACGATCTGTGTGTTGAATACGCATTCGGGTGGGGCTAGGATTTCCTAGACCTAACTTTTTGAATAATGAAAAAGGCATGAGATTTATACTTGCTCCAAGATCAGCTAAAGTGTGTTTTACTAACGAATTGCCAAATAGGCACGGGATGGAGAACCGTCCCGGGTCATTTGCTTTTTGGGGCAATTTGTTAAGTATAACTGTGGAGCATTCTGCGTTTAAGGAAATAAGCGAAATATCTTCTAATTTCTTCTTATTGGAGAGCAACTCCTTTAGATATTTTACATACTTTGACATTTGAGAGATAACCTCGCAGAAGGGTACATTAATATGAATTTGTTTTAAAATTTCTAAAAACTTTTTATAATTTTTCTCGGCGCACTCACTCCTAAGCTTAGATGGATACAGAATATTTGAACTAGAAGCGTGAGGATCTAACGTAGTGGGCAAATTCAAAGATATGATAGGAGTAGGAGGAGGAGAAGTAGTTACCATGGGGTCGTGTTGTTTTGAAACCACATCCTTTCCACTGTGGAGAGTAATCACGTTCGCGCTCTCCCTTGGATTTGGCTCCGTATTTCTCGACAGTGCTCCTTACTGACGCTCGAAGAACATTTTCGCTAGCTGGGCCACTTGATTCTCTAAATTTTTGATCAATCCGGTGAGGTTCCAGATATTCATTTCATATGTAGCAACATATTTTGCAAAGACCTCTTCAAGCGAAGAGGGCTTTTGCTGTTGCGGTGGAAAACTAGGCGGATTAAAATTTAGAGGGTGAGTTAAGTTAAGAAGTTGATTGGGGGTTGATTCATATTTAAAGGACGTTGAGCATTTCCTTGGTTGCTCCACGAGAAATTCAGATGGTTCCTATAACCCGCATTGTAGGTACTGTTATATGGAGCGGAGTTCGGGTTATAGGAGGGTCGAGGCGGATTTCCCATGTAGTCAACCTTCTCTTCAATTAAAACATTATTAGCCCAAGGAGGAGTGGCAGAGGAAGCAGACATCTCCACCACTTGCTTTGTTAAGCGCTCAACTTGTAAAGCTAAAGTAGAAATAGCGTCTATTTCAAAAATACCAGCTGGCTTATTAGGCCGCCCTCGGGGAAGATTCCACTGATAAGCATTCATGGACATTTCCTCAAAAATCTCTTGAGCGGCCTCCGGGGTTTTCCTATTTAATGTACCCCTGGCGGCCACATCAATCATTTGCCTAGTTTGGAAATTCAAGCCATTGTAAAAAACTTGCACTTGTTGCCAAGCGGGAAGTGCGTGGTGAGGGCATCTACGCAAAAGCTCCTTAAAGCGCTCCCATGTATCATAGAGAGTCTCTGAGTCGATTTGCATAAATGATGCAATATCTGTTCGCATTTAGGCTGTCTTTGTAGACAGGAAATATTTAGTGAGAAATTTTTCCTCCATATCGGCCCATGTAGTGATGGACTCCCTAGGAAGTGAGCACAACCACTGCTTGGCCTTAGACCGCAAAGAAAAAGGAAAAAGGCATAATCGAATGGCGTCATCGGTGACGCCATTGATTTTAAAAGTGTCGCAGATTTTTAGAAAATGAGAAATATGACAATTTGGATCTTCGTCTGGCTGACCATCGAAGGTCACTGATTGTTGCACCGTTTGTATGATGCTGGACTTGATCTCAAAGTTATTGTTCACCACTGTGGGGCAAACAATACTTGACTGTGTGCCTTCCAGATTCGGCCGCGCATAATTAGACATGGTCTGTTGCACAGCCTCATTAGGATTGGGCGCGTTAGGATTAGGAAGATTAAGTTTAGGATCCATATTTGCTGTGTTAGTGTCCCTGATCGACTCTTCGAATTATAAGTGTATTTCCTGATCATGAGAACGGCGTCGCCGCCAAAGGGTTTGCTCGATCTCTGAATTAAAAGGAACATTCGAAGTGCTACCTCGGGTCATACACTATAAAGAAAAAGGGGAAAGAAGAAAAAGAGAAAAGAGAGAATAATTAAACTAAAAATAAAGAAAGAGGAAAACTTTATTATTATATTTTTTTCTTTTAAGTGGATTAAGTTAGTCTTAGACTTCCCGAGATATACCCTGTGAAGGGTTCTCACCGGTACTAGGAGGTGTGATGGGGTGATAACCCAAACATCCCTTTCCAAGAATTAGATTACACCCTTAAGATTTTTAAAACTAGAAAAAGTAAAATAAAATAAAAAGACACATGATAAAATTAATAGCTATCCTCTATTCAAAATATCTACGCAAAACTCCCCGGCAACGGAGCCAAAAACTTGATATAATAAAATCTTCTTCTTACTTAGAGATTTGGATTTAAGAAAAAGCAAAGAGATTGATGATGTTTTCCAAAATTATATCGGATGAAGGCAAGTGTACCTTATCGTCTATAGTATAGGATATTTTGAAAATACCAAGGTCGTATTACTTGGGGCACGTTGATTACTTCTACTTCAAGGAGATAACTATTAACTTATCTAATGATTTTTTAGGTTAGTTTTACTTAGCTAAAAGAGATAATTTGCAAACAAAAGAAGGTTTTAAACGATGGTAAAAAGGATTAGCGCTCGATCAAAAGTCACATTGGAGTGAGAATAATCAAGAGAAAGCAAAAATAACTCTAATTCTATTTAAGTAAACTACTTGAACGTGGAGGTTCCCGAAGCTCGAACACCTCTCTCGAGGGGGATGCCCAACTAAGTTTAGGAAAAATCAACCGAACTCTCGTTCTATAATCGATTACCTAAAACTTGATTTACGTTATGAACCCCTCTATTGGATTTAACTCCAATCCGGGAGATTTATGTCATCCTCTCTTGAGGGGTGTTGCAACTCTCTTTACCCTTGAGTGATCGATTCATACTTTGAGCCTCTCGGCTAGCTAAGTATGAAAACTTAAGCAAAAACCATATATCAAAAATATGGTCTCACTAATTAAAAATCAAGGGTAAATCAAGTATTTACAAAAATGAAAAAAGAGAATTAGAAAATCATAACATGATTATCTCATCCTCGGATCATTTCAATCGAGCACAAATGAGAGTTAGTTAATCATGGTGGAGGGGGCAAAGGGAGAAAAAATTAGATTGCATGAAGAAATGTTAACTAAAGTAGAAAGAGAGTGAAGAAAATCAAAGCTAAATTTTATTAAAACTCAAAGTGATTACAAGCTTGAAAGGAGATTACAATGCTAGAATAATAAAGCTTACAAGCTTACACTAGACTATTGCATTAAAAGAAAACTAGAACATTGCAGGAAAGGAAGAGAGAGAGAGAGAATATGGAAGGAAAAAACATGAAAAAGCATAAAAATGCTCACTAACAGCTCTAGCAGCACCTCTCCCTCTCCAAAATTCTAAACTCTGGACTCAAGGAGACCCTATGAATTTATAGAAAAAATTTTCAGGTTACACGCCCTCGGTCATGGGCGTGACCAAGGGTGTGTAATCACTGTTCACCTCAGCTCCGACAGCGGTGTGGGTCTTGCGTGACGGCGCAGCGAAAAGGGACAAGTCATGGCCGTGACAATTGGGTCACGGGCAAGACCTTGGACGGCTTCATTTAATGCAGTGTGGGATTGACTACGGTGCAGAGAGGCAAGCAGGGATCATGCGGGAAAGTCACGGCCGTGACATTTGGTTCACGGGCGTGAGTTGAGTTGACTTCACGACGGCAACTCCACGTCTCGACGGTATCGCTGGGAGCATCTTTTTAAGTTTCACGCCCTTGATCACGGGCATGACCATCGGGTCACGGGCATGATCGAGGGCGTGACTTATTATGGATGAGCTCAAATTGCGTGACATCAATTTTGGACAATCTTATGATTACACCCCTTGGTCACGGGCATGACCTAGGGCGTGTAATGCAAATTTTTCCAAATTTGTCCCAAAATTCTGCAAAAATACAAATAAGCTAAATTAGAAATAATTTTCATAAAAGAACTAGTTATAAGCTAAAATTGACATAAAAAGAAAAGTTTATATTAAATAATTACTAAAATTTAACCAAAAAATGTTATATAAAAACTACTTATCACAACCCCATGGCCGTTTGCTGTTTGGGGGATAGATTTGATAGGACCCTTTCCCTTGGCTATTGGTCAGTGCAAGTTTATTCTAGTGATGATTGATTATTTCAGCAAATGGATCGAGGCAAAGGCGCTAGCTAAAACTACCACTCAAGTTGTGAGGAATTTTATCTGGGGAGAGATAGTATGTAGACATGGAATTCCAATGGCTATCATCACAGATAATGGTCCACAATTCAATAACTCGAGCCTTATAAATTTCTGTGATCAAATTGGCACTGAGTTGTGATTTGCTTCTATGCATCATCATCGAAGTAATGGTCAAGTAGAAGCTACTAACAAGTTGATATTAAATCTCTTAAAGAAAAAGTGGAGAATCTTAGGGGCAATTGGGGAGAACAATTACCTTCAGTGATATGGTCTTTGAGAACAACTCCAACCTCAGCCACTAGAGAGACTCCTTTCAAATTATCTCATGGCTCAGAAGCTCTCATTCAGGTTGAATTCAAAGTAAGAAGTCTGAGGGTGTTATTATCTCAACAAAATCAAGATACCTGGATGGAAGGGAATGATGAAGAGTTGAGATGCAACCTTGATCTCATTGAAGAACTGAGGGATACAACAACCATCAGGAAAGAAGAAGTAAAAAAGGAGAATGGCCAAAAATTTTGACAAAAATGTTCAAGTTATAGAATTTGTTGTTGGTGATCTCGTCCTCAAGAAGGTTGACGCAGCAGCAAAATCTGGCTCGGTTGAAAAGCTTAATCCAAATTGGACAGGGTCATTCATTGTTAAAGAAGCGCTTAAGAATGGGGCTTATTGTCTCCAAACTTATGAAGGGGAAGATCTATCCCACACTTGGAGTGGAGATGATCTCAAACGTTTCTTTTCTTACAAACTTGTACTCTTTCCCTTCGCTTTCTTTCCCTTTTTGCAAGTATTATGATGATATGGTTGTAATCTCTTGCATTATGTGTATCAGAAAGGAAGCATCAAAGATATATTGACTAATTATCAAAGGCTAAAGATCCTATCAAATGAGATATCGACGGATCCTACTTGCTGCCCCCTCGACTTGAAGCTTGAGATGTACATCTACCATGACTACAAGTAACGGGGAGATTTTGCACTTGTGTAGTAGTAGCTCGCCAAACTCGTGCGGAGGAACTTTAGGATGCTGGGTCCTTGCTAACATTTGACACACCTCTGCATCAAGGGAGGCCCGGGTGAATGTTCAGCTATATTATGCATTTCAGGACATCGTTACAGCCTTGATGATCTTTCAGGGAAAGCAATGTCGGTATTGTTGAAACCGATTTCTCGGCCTCTTGTGGAGCTCGGAGCCCTCACCGAAATGAGGGGCAGCTAGCCCTTACTGATCCCTTGGAGAAGGTAGACTGAAGACTAGGAAGATGACTACGACCTTAGTCACAGCGAGGAGGTCCCTCCACTAACCCGGAAGATCGTTGAGCGCTTCCCCTCCCAAGCCAAAGCTAAGACTCGGGCACCTTGGAGAGCTCTGGAAATGCTAACCAAGGAGAGCCTGAGGAGAGAGAAGCTAAAGTGAAGTCCTCTCCAAAGGTGCCCTTTAGGTCTTATTTATAGGTTTTCTGATCTGGCCTGAAAATAGCAGGATCCCACCTTTTGATTTTACTATCCGCACCCCAAATGGGCCTGCTAGCAGCCAAACTCCGCTGTTTGGAGAGGCTAAAGGCAGACCACTAGGGGTAAAAGGGTAATTTGGTCCTATCAACCTATGGGCAAGGAACTGCGAGAACCTTACTGTTGAAGCTCTCGCGGGCCTTCTCGCGAGCCCTGCACGCGATGCCTCTCCTAGGCGATCGCCCCGCGAGGACCTCGCTGGCCCATTCTGGCGGTATCTGCCGACGTCCGGTCTCGCAAACCTTCCTGTGAGACCACCTCCTGACTTCGTCGAGCTCAACACACCTTTCGTCGAACGCAGGGCACTTCGCCGATCACAGACGAGCTCGACGAATGCAGAACGTTAAATTGTCTGTTGTCCGCTGAGACGGGCGGTTCGTCGGCCGCTGCTTCCCTGCTGTAATTTTTCGAGCGCTGCTATAGAATATATTTTGTTCATCAGGCGCCGTCCGACGAATGCTGAGCTCTGTTCGACATTAGTCGAACGCAGAATTGAGCTCGCTGGACGCTGAGGCTCTAAACTCGCGAGCCTTCCTGCGAGATCACCTATTGACTTTGCCACGCACTGAACACATTTCGTTGAACACCTCTTTAATGAACATAGGTCTCTTCTTCTAGTGGCCTGCGAGGTATTGGTTTGTCAGCCCTCGCTTGGCCCAGTCTTTTGAGGATATCTGTTGAGGTCTGGATCTCGCGATTCCTCTTACGAGACCATCCCTTTGTCTTTAATGAGTATAGAACACTTCGTCGACTTCTGATGAATTTGCTGAACAGGGGTGAGCTCGACGAAGTCAGGTGAGCTCGACGAACACAGGAGAGTTCGTCGAACGCAGTACTCCTTTCGTCGAACTCAGAAAACTTCCTCAAATTGCCTGCGAGCGTTTATCTCGCCGACCCTTCTCGCTCTCCTCTCAGCGAGCCCTCCGAGAGAGACTTCTCCAAGGTCTCTCTCGCGAGGTCTTTGGCCCTAAGTCCTTCCTCTCTTATTACTTCCTTCATCCTGTTGCCTTCTTAAACCGTGCCTCCTCGCCTGGCGAATATCGAAGTTGTACAGGTATGGCCTTCGCGGCATAACCACACCTGCCCTATGGATCATCATGCCATGTAACCCTCGAATACTCATTGGTGTAACGATAACCAAGAGGCGGACGGTTACATCTATGGTCATTATCAGTGCCCTTGAGCGGCCAGGGTGTTACAATCTTAATGATCTCTTCAGGAAAGCAATGTCGGTATATCCTCCGCGGCATAACTTCACCTGCCCTTTCGATCATTTGGAGGTGTTCACCTCTCTTCTCTCCCCCTCTGTTTATGGTGTTACAATCTTAATGATCTCTTGAGGAATGCAATGTCGGTATAGCCTTTGCGCCGTAACCGTACCTACCCTTTTGATCATTTAGAGTTGTTCACCTCTCTCTCTCTCTCTCTTTCTGAAAAATGTTAGAATTGTGATGATCCCTTGAGGAAAGCAATGATGGATTAGCTTTCAAGCATGGCCGCACCTGCCCATTCGATCATTACATATTCTATCTCTCAATGATTTATATTTTTTTAATGGGCGGTCTGAGGTTTGTGGAGACCGCTATTCTTAAAGAGTTCGGCTATTTTTGAAACCGGGTGGTCTTGAGCAATTGAGACAGCGCCTAAGTTCTTCAGAACTCTGTGAAAATCATAAGTGATCTGAAATATTACTGTATGTTTATGGTTCCAATCTATGAAAAGGCAGTCTGGAAAATTTGAGGTCGCCGCCAAGTTTTCTCTAAATTCTTGTCTTAAGAAAGCAAGAGCATGTATAACTTTTTCTAATAGCACCTCATATTAACCGGTCTAGCAATATGAGGACCACGGAACTACCTTCTATAGCGATCTAATGGCTATGAAATCGCTGGTTATCCACCGTGAAAGGGTCATTTCTTCTAAATATCACCCAAAGAAGGAGCGGTCTAGATTATTGAAGATGGCATCTGTTATTCTTCCCAGAGGTTATTCGGAATCAGTATTCATGGATTATAATCTTTTATCTCTACAGATCTTGAAAGTTGAGATCACCATACGACGAGCGATCTAATACAGGTGTTATAATGGGGCTCGCACAATATTTTCATCCCTCAGACCTAAGGCATTGAGGTCGAATGCTCTTTTTATCTCATAAAGTCTAGACCGCTTAGACGAAGATTATTGTTGAGATAATTATTATTGAGATACGTAAGACTGCAAATAATGACAATTAGTCCGCTCGGAAAAAGAAAGCGATCAACATAAACATAGGTAAATAATATATGCATTCATCCACAAAAGAGAAAGGTATGTCAAATTTCTATCTATATTTCATAGTCTGATTACATTGACCGACCGGTCTCAATACCGGTGACCACATAAGAAAAAAAATGAATAGTTACATAGGAAAATCTATTTGCTTTTTGAGCTCTTTGGAGACTGCTCGTCTGATGAAGAACTGGACTCCTTTGAAGATTCTTCTGAATTTCTGGGAGAGACCTTAGAGCCAGAACTAGAGCCCGCAGCAGAGCTTAAATCATCGCCTTCAACATACTGGATTCCGCTCACTTCATCTCCCTCAATGTCAACATCTTCTTCTCCTTCTTCTTCTTCTCCTTCAGCAGTGATCACACCTGTTGTGATCAATTGTTCATTTATAACTCTTGCTGCATCTGGGAAGAGATCGGCAAATTTGACATCTTTAAACTCATCAGTGAAAATATCGTGAGTATGAAGCTCTGAGATCATCTACTCTGTGGTCTCTTTCACATGCTGCATTAATACATTCTGGAAATCTTCATTTTCTGCATCATATGCAGCTCTCTTGGATTGCTGCAAGAGAAAAAATAGTCAGACCGCACAGTCACAAGAAAGGAAAATGGAAACTTCAGGAAAGGTATCTTACATTTAATTCTTCCTGCAGGCGTTCTATATCCCTCAGGGCACCTCGCAGAGATCGGCCCATATGGTAGTTTAAGATCGCGCTCCTAGTTGTCGCTTGCGCGCAGTAATCGGGGATCATGTCAGTCTCAATGTTGTAGGCCTCCCTGACATTGCTTTTCTCCATAAAGGGAAGCGGTGATCGCGAAGGCATGGCATGTCAGCTTTCCACCCTAGGGAGGGATATCGGTTGAAACTTCTACACTTTTGCCTTTTGCGCCCCATTTGAGAAGGGGCTTTCCTTTGGTATCTTTCATCTTCTTCGAAAAGCCGAGCAAAGGAAATGGATTGCTGGCGGTCTCAGATTCGCCACCAAAACCCGCGATCTCACATTCGCGATCTCTCTTCTTCCTTTGCTCTCTTTGGGTAAGCACTTCAGCTGGCGCCACAGGGTCAGCCGTGGAACGATGAAGGCCGCTGAAAAGAAAATAGTTAGAAGAAATACATAAAAAATTTATGTTAAGATCACATAGACCGCAAGAAAAATTGCTTACTCTCTTCTAGGTAGATCGCAGCGATCTGAGGCCAGATCGCCAGATAATGAATGAGGTCAAGGTGCTTGCCGGCCAAGAAAGCCAAAATATTAAGCTCGCTTTCTGAGAAATTTTTGAGCTTCTTGAAAATCTTCTCTGCCCTTGGAGATGATTGGCTGCTGATACCATCAAGATCGCTCTCAAAAACTAAGTACCTCTCCATCCAGAAAGGGACCTTGTTGGGGAGGTTCAATAGTTTTATTCCATTGCATGAAAAATACACTAGCCCTTTAAATTCTTCTTTTTTCTGCCCTTCTTTCAACGACTTCACGGTGAAGGTCGCGCGGAAGAGAGCCATGGAAAATTTAATTCTCTCCGATCTCAAGTAATTTACAAAAACGTTCATGAGACCAATTGAGTTGGGAGGTAACTGGGCGAGCACAAAGCCATAATATTCCATCACTTCAAGAATTTCCCAAGGAAGAGGGAATTTTAGACCGTATTCAAAATGATCAATAGGAATAATATACTTATTATCTTCTCCAAAGATTAGTCCTTCATCCTCTGTCGGCGGTCTCACTACGATCTGATTATAAGCCATGTGTTTTCCCAGGAAAGCTAAGTATTCATCTTTTGAAATCCTGGAGGGCTTGTGATCGATGTTTAAGAAGGTCTCGCAAAAGAAGCTCGCACGGACACCATTATGAGAGTTCATTGAGATCGATGTTTCTGGCGCATTCAAGAAAGCATAGAATGAAGGAACTTAAGCTAGCTATTTATAGGGCAGGAAGGGTGATATCGTGATCATTACTTTTTATGAGACCGCACAGGAAGCGCGCCAGACCGCCGAACCTGCTTGAGAATTAAAATACAATATGCAACAACTTCGATCTCAAAAAGAAGAGATCACAATAATCATCTAATAAGCAACACAGAAATCACAGAAATAAGTAAAGTAAAGAGATCGACATCACAGCAATTAAAGATGTTGGAACAACCCTATTACTGATTTGGGCTAGGATTACTATGTGTTGACTAGGATCAAGTTGACCCCCATTGTATAGTCCAAGGGTCATAGTTTTAGGCTGATTAGATATCTAGAACTTAGGATTTCTCTTAAGTTTCTGGGTTTGACGAACTCTACACTGGGTTCGACGAACTGCTCTCTGTTGGATCGGTAGGCGCCCTTAGAGGGGGGGTGAATAAGGGTTTTCAAAACTTTAGTGATATTTTAAAAACTTTGTAATAATGCAAGATTAAGATAATAGATAGTCAAGTAAAATAATTGAAATAAAGTAGAGACATGCTTTATTAATATCAAATAAGGTTTTACAAAAGTTGACTTCTATGACGCTAGAAATCGGTGGCGATGAATAGTAAACTCTTTTTGTTTTCTATCCCGACTCGCATCCCCACGAACCGGTGGCCCTAGCCTATCCTCCCCGGATTCATCCTCAAGCCGCTCTAGCCAACCCTTTCCCAGATGTGGCCTCGAGCACCCCCTAGACCTAGCCTAGATCTAGTCGCCAACACGAGGCGAGTTTCCCCCTAAGTCCTACCCAGACATAGTCGCCAACACGAGGCGATTTCACTAACCGTTTACAAGAAGAATATGAAATGAAAATAAATAAAAACTCCCTTCTGAAGTCGGAGGCGAAGATCCGCTTTAGAATAAGCGTTGTAGAAGCGGACTTCGTTTGGATCCGACGTGATGAGATTCTCCATCAGAAGTTTGCAGAACTTTGGTAGGACATCAACTTTCGGCCAAGATAGCCTCTGGAATTCTAGCACTCTATCTCTCTCTAATATCTCTCTGATGTGTGTCTAAAACGAGAGGAGAGGAGTCCTTTTTATAGCCTCAGCGATAGCGCCTGCGCTAGCGCTACCGCCGGCGCTATCCCATATTAGGACATATTTTGCATTGCATAATCTTCAATCCGAGGAAACAATTCCCCCTTGCCAACTGTGTTCCTCGCTATCGTCTGCGCTATTGGATATCGCCTGGCGCTATCTCCTTCTATAAGTTCTCCCGGCAATTTCGCTTCGAGCCAATATTTCGTCGAACAAGAATTCATCGATTGTCACTAGCGCCTGCGCTAGGACTACCGCCAGCGCTAGTAGATGTATTGGATTTGTTGGCTCAACTTTGGGGGCAACCTTCTTATGTAATCCTTGAGTCATGTGGATTTTGTTATCCTGCACACTTAAACACACAAGATCAAATACACATGGGATTTGTTATTCTCAAACTTAGGAGATGCGGAAGCCCATGTTCCAACATACTTCCCATTTTGATAATAACAAATCCATTAATGATAAATCAGAGCATTAATATATAAGCATGAAGAAACATACTTGTGTGTGTGAGAGAGTGATGACTTAGGATAATTTTAGCATTTAGCATTTAGAATTGCTCCCCCTAAATACATGCTCCCCCTAAGTGAATGTTCTCCTAATATGTAAGCTATCATCTTAATTAAGCATTATAGTTTGATAGCAAATTAATATTATTTATCATGTTAGTTCTCCCCCTTTTGTTATTAGCAAAAGCGGGTAAGGAGACATCACTAAAAATTTGATAATAAGATAAAGGCATGACCAAGCTTGTAGAGAATGAAATGAGAAGGAGTTTTAGAATTATTTTCATCACAATATTGTCATAAATCAGAGTTTGTAGCATAACCAAATAGAAGGTAAATGTAAAGTTGCGGAAGAATTAGAAAAATACAAGCAAACATCTTTTGTAAGACATGATAATTAATTAAAAAAATATAGGAGTTTAATTTTATAAGGAAGATGTTTTGTAAACATTTTAAAATTAGTAATTATCCAAGCATGAAATAATGATATCAGAAAGATAGTACTACAATGTTATGTTAATTCATAGTTTCAAAACATACTAAACATTGTAGAAAGCATGCTAGGTTATCTAGTGCATTTCATAAGTAAAGAATTGTATAGAATTAGCATTAGGATCCAATACTCATGAGAAGAAGTGTTATGAAAGATAATGATGTGCACAAAAGTGTATTTTTGAGTAGAGTAAACACATGTTTTAATCAAAAATACAAGTAATATGTAAAGTAAGAGCACAATAAAACATAAATAATTTTACTTCCACAAACTTCAATGCACGAAAAAAAATGTATAACTACCAAGGTGCTTTGCACACATAATGCTCATTAAGACTTATCAGGGTGCAAAGTAGTGCTTGGGGGATCACCTAGTTTTATTCTTCAAGATTGATTTTTATTGTGATCCGGTGTACTTAAGAATAAGTGGTTTTTATTTTGAAAGAAAGTTATGGTTTGCACAAGATACTTTACTATTCTTTCCAAGGTGCTCAACCTCACAACGCTTATTAAGACTTATCAGGAGGTTCAAGTAGTGCTTGGTGGAGTTATCTTTTTCACTTTATTTTATGATTTTTGTTTTGTACAAAGTTCTCCGAATACACTTATTTTTGCAAACCAATAAAATTTATGAAAAAAGATAACCACTTTTCTTAATTTTTAAAAGTGCAAATAAAGGAGCGTAGGTAAGATACTTGTGCAATTTGAATTCATTGTACTAATACAAAACATATACAAGCATTCTTAGATTAAACACAAATGTAGACAATGCCAAAATAAGTGAGTGAATAAAGATCATTATCAAACATAAAACATTTACTCATACTTAGAGGCATGCTACGCATAGTTCTACACAACTTTCAATATAATTGATGCACATGGTAATAGATATATCAAAGCATGATGAAAACAATGTTCAAAGAGTTTGAAAAAAATAAAGTGCAACATTATAGAAGTTCTAAGGAATAGATTAAACCTTGCTTGATTCTCTTACGAAAATTCATACAGTTTTGTTTTTAGAGTTTCAGTGTTTTATATTTTTGTATTTGAATTTATTTGTCAAAAAGACATAAACTTTAAACAAAAAGCAGGACATATTTTTTTGTGTAATTTGGATTTTGTAAAAATAATAGACTTTAAACAAAACATACATTTTTTTGTAGTTTTAGCTTTTGTATTTTTGTATTTGATTTTTCAAAAATAGACTTTAAACAAAAACATATTTTTTTTTGTAATTTTAACTTTTGTATTTTTGTATTTGATTTTTCAAAAATAAAATATAATCAGAAGTGTAAAAACAAATAGTACATATAGATTAATATATTTTTAGGAATTTTTTAAGATTTTAAAAATATAGAAAAACACATAAGTACGCTAGCGCCGGCGTTAGCGCTAGCGCGGGAAACAGTACATGATTTTTCATGATTTTGAAATTTTTGATTGTTGATCTTGATTAAGTGTCCCAATAGTAGTTTCATGCTGAAATCTCAGATTTCAGGAGATGTTTTCGATGGTTAAAACATGCAAAATATGTGTTTTATGAATGTGTTTTAACTCGAAAGATCTAGGACACCTAACTCAAGTCGCAATAATCGAAATCTTGCATCGGGAAGAGGTTTAGTAAATATGTCAGCGAGTTGAGAGTTCGTGCCAATGAAGCTTACTTTTACATGCTCTTTCTTAATGTGATCCCTAATGAAATGATGACGAACATCGATGTGTTTGGAACTAGAGTGGTGTACGGGATTATATGTGAGGTCTATTGCACTTTTGTTGTCACATTTAAGATCAATGTTTTTAAGATGAAATCCAAAATCCTCTAGTGTTTGACTCATCCATAAAGCTTGTGCACAACAGCTACCAAGTGCGATATATTCGGCCTCCGTGGTGGAGAGTGCAACCGAAGATTGTTTTCGACTAGACCAAGCTACTAAAGAGGGTCCTAGAAAGTGACAAGTACCGCTAGTGCTTTTTCGATCTAGTGAACACCCGGCGTAGTCCGAATCGGAATAGCCGTGGAGTGTGAATGAATCATTGTGTGGGTACCATAATCCTAATTTAGATGACCCTAATAGATAACGAAAAATACGTTTTACCGCTTTTAAATGAGATTCTTTTGGATTGGCTTGAAAGTGAGCACATAAACATACGGCAAACATTATATCTGGTCTAGATGCACTTAAGTAAAGAAGAAATCCTATCATTCCTCTATATAGCGTTTGATCAATTGAAATTCCGGATTCATCTTTTCCTAGTTTTAAAGAAGCACTCATGGGAGTAGAAGCTTATTTGAGATTTTCAAATCCAAATCGTTTAAGCATATCGTGAACATATTTTGTTTGACAAATAAAGATACCATCAGTTTGTTGTGAGATTTGAAAACCAAGAAAATATGATAGTTCTCCTACAAGACTCATTTCAAATCATTTTTCATTACTAATACTACTTCATTACACAACTCTTCATTAGTGGCTCCAAAAATGATATCATCAACATATATTTGTAAAATAATTAGATCGTTATTATTATGCTTAATGAAGAGTGTGTTGTCGGCACTTCCCATAACATAACCGTGTTTTAACAAAAACAATGTAAGTCGATCATACCATGCACGGGGCGCTTGTTTTAAACCATAAAGCGCTTTTTCTAATTTGTAAACATGATTAGGGAATTTTTCATTTATGAAACCGGGGGGTTGTTCTACATAAACTTCTTCTTTTATAAACCCGTTTAAAAAGGCACTTTTAACATCCATTTGAAATAGTTTTATTCATTTAAAACTCGCAAATGCCAAAAATATTCGTATAGATTCTAAGCGAGCAACGGGTGCAAAAGTTTCTTCAAATTCTACCCCCCTCAATTTGAGAATAACCTTGAGCAACTAAGCGTGCTTTATTTCTCATAATCCTAGATTCACCATCTAATTTATTTTTAAAGATCCATTTTACGCCAATAATTGGATGATTAGATGGTCTTTCTACTAGATTCCAAACTTTATTTCGTTCAAATTGTCCTAACTCTTCATTCATAGACAAAAACCAAAATTTGTCATTTAAAGCGGTGGAAACGTTTTTAGGTTCGATTTCGGAAACAAAACAAATATTTGAAAATGTTTCATGAAGAGAGGATTGAGTTCTTACCCCAGTAGAAGGTTCCCCAATGACTAGCTCTTTTGGATGATTTTTTGAGAAGTTCAACACACTTGGAGGTACATATTCAATTTCATTGGACTTCTCCTCCTCTTCTTTGGACGGTTCCTCTTCGTCGTGCTCCAAAGATGGCAAAGGTTCATCATTTGTACCTGTAGAAGGCTTCTCTGCACATGGAATAAACTCATCAAATTTAACATTAATAGACTCTTCAACCTTACTCGATCTTTTATTAAATATTCTATAGGCTTTACTGGTTGAAGAATATCCAAGGAATATTCCTTCATCACATTTCTCATCAAATTTTCCTAAAGAATCTTTTGTATTAAGAATAAAACATTTACATCCAAAAACTTTAAAATATGATACGTTGGGTTTCTTTTGAAAATATAGTTCATACGGTGTGAGATTTAGTGATGGGTGAAGCATAACTCTATTCATTACATAGCATGATGTGCTTACGGCTTCGGCCCAAAACGACTTAGGTAATTTATATTCAGATAACATGGTGCGTGCTAGTTCTTGGATTGTCCTATTTTTCTGTTCTACAACACCGTTTTGTTGAGGTGTGCGTGGAGCAGAGAACTCATGCTTAATACCTAACATTTCACAAAAAGATTTAAAATTTTCATTTTCAAATTCACCTCCATGATCTGAGCGAATGCACTTTATGTTTAAATCTAGTTCATTTTGAATACGAGTAAATAATTTTGAGAATTCGCAAAACGCATCAGATTTGGAAGAGAGAAATAAAGTCCAGCAATATCTTGAGAAATCATCTATTAGAACGAAGGTGTATATTTTGCCACCAAGACTTGCGGTGTTAACGGGACCAAAGAGATCCATATGAATTAGTTGTAATGGTTTTGAAGTAGAAATTTCATTTTTGCTTTTAAAAGATGATTTTGTAAATTTTCCTTTTTGGCATGGTGAACATAGTGAAGATAAATTTCCATTCAACTTAGGCAATCCTCTAATCAATTCCCTTTTTGCTAGTTTTAAAATGAGTTTGTACTAGCGTGACCTAAACGTCTATGCCATTGTTCTAATTCATCATTTTTGGTTATAAAACATTTTATAGATGATTTGGAAAGATCATGAAACGAAACTATGTAAACATTGTGAATTCTAGGTGCAGTTAGTAACACATCTTTTGTTTTAGGATTAACAATTTTGCAAAGATTAGTGGATGATTCAAATAATACGTCTAATCCTTTATCACATAGTTGACTTATAGATATTAAGTTATGTTTTAAACCTTTAACATAAAGAACATTTGAGATAAGAAAAGATTCATTACCCACTGTACCAACTCCCATGATCCATCCTTTACCGTTATCACCAAACGTTACGATCCCACCTTTCTTCTTTTCTAGGCTAAGGAATTTTGCTTTGTTGCCCGTCATGTGCTTGGAGCAGCCTGAGTCCAAGTACCACACGTCCTCCGTTTCCTTAGCCTTCCTGCAAATCTAGAGAGAAGATGAGAGTAAAGATCCAGATACCCAAGAGGTACCACCCATAGAGTAAGTGGATTTCTTAGGTACCCAGATTTGTTTTAAAGAACGTTGTTTTATATTCCTGCAAGAGCTAGACGTGTGTCCAAACTTAAGACAATTAGCACACGAAATAAAGGGAGTTGAGACCCTTTTCTGAGTTTCTACGTTGCTCTTGTTAGATGATGTTTGGGCGTTAGAAAAAACATAAGATTTCTTATAAGTTGAGCTACCGCCGGCGTTAGTAGCTAGCGCTGGGCGGTAGGGTTCACTTTTATATCTGACCCCAAATTTTGCAGAACCATAACATTGGTTTCCCAAAATCATATCCAGGGATCTTTGACCAATCCCGAATTTTTTTATGGCAATATTGAGGTCATGATTTTATTTTTTAAGAAAAGTATTTTCTTGTACAATCAAAACACATTTATTTTCAAATCCCTTTTTATTATTTTCACTTTGTAGAAAAGTGGTTTTTAGTTTTCTCTCTAAGTCCTCCTTTTCTTTTGCAATAGTTTTGTTTTGTGCAAGGGCCTTAGAAAGAGAAACTTCAAGTTCTTTTGTCTTAAATAAAGAGTGCTCACACTCTTGACATGAAACCTATCTCTTCTCAAGGGAAATCAATTTTTTGTGAGCTTATGATTTTCTTTGATAATAGCTTCATTTTCACGATTTAATATAATATTATCTTTTATACTTTGATCATAGGATTTGCAAGTTAAAACAAATTCATCATAGAGTTCTTCGAAAGTAGGAGGAATTACCTCAGTGTCGCTAAGAACACTGGTGTTGTCATCATTGCTTTTTTCCATTAAGCATAAGTTTGATTCCTCCTCGCTACTTGACTCAGCCTCGTTTGACTCTTCAGAGGAAGAATCATCCCAAGTTGCGGCTTTCAGTGCCTTCTTCTTCTCTTTTGCTTTGTGTTGTTCTTTTTGCTCCTTTTGATATTTTGGGCACTGACTCCGAATGTGCCCGGTCTTTCTACAGTGGCAGCACTCTGTTGGTGGTCTTTCTTCATCTTCGCTTCCTTTTTCTTTCCTTGATGAAGAGGAAGATCCCTTTCGTCGAGTATCCTTTTGGAAGTATTTGCGAAATGTGTTTCTTCTTTCTGGATTCCTGATGAACTTCCTGAAGTTCTTCACCAGGAAACCTTCTTCATCTTCATCATCATCTTCGATGCTCTCCTTCTTTGACTTTAGCGCTAGTGCCTTTTTCTTTGGCTCTTTGTTGTATTCATCGTGTTGGATCTGGAGTTCTACCTCATGGGTTTTGAGATTCCCAATAAGGTTCTCGATCTGGAGCGTTCTTAAGTTGTGCGACTTCGAGATGGTTGTCACCTTTGGATTGAACCTTGGAGGTAAGGAACAAAGAATTTTCCTCACCAAGTCCCCATCTGAATAGGTATTTCCAAGTGCCTTTGAAGCGTTGATGATCTTGGTGAAGCGGGTGTACATCGAGTTAATGTCCTCTTCGGTATCCATCCTAAATTTTTCATATTCAGATTCCAGTTGGAATAGCTTTGCGTCTTTCACCTGCGATGTACCTTCATGAGTTACTTCCAATTGATTCCAAATATCATAAGCAGTTGTGCATGCAGAAATTCTATTAAACTCAGTCCTACTTAAAGCGCAATATAAAGCGTTAATTGCTTTAGCATTATTTTTACACCTTAGTTTGTCATTATCGTCCCATTTATCTTTTGGTTTTGCTAATGTCGCCTCTCCCACTACAGTTGTAGGTGGAGAGTACCGAACTTCTACCATGTTCCATACTTCTACATCCATGGTCATAAGAAAACACATCATTCGATTTTTCCAGTAGTTAAAATCTGACCCAGTAAAGAGAGGTGGTCGACTAACCACTTGACCCTCAGGAAAAGCGAGATCATGAGACGCCATTATTCCCGGTTGTTAAGCCGATTGGAATAAAACCGCTCTGATACCACTTGTTGGATCGGTAGGCACCCTTAGAGGGGGGGGGGTGAATAAGGGTTTTCAAAACTTTAGTGATATTTTAAAAACTTTGTAATAATGCAAGATTAAGATAATAGAAAGTCAAGTAAAACAATTGAAATAAAGTAGAGACATGTTTTATTAATATCAAATAAGGTTTTGCAAAAGTTGACTTCAATGACGCTAGAAGTCGGTGGCGATGAATAGTAAACTCATTTTGTTTTCTATCCCGACTGGCATCCCCACGAACCGGTGGCCCTAGCCTATCCTCCCCGGATTCAGCCTCAAGCCGCTCTAGCCAACCCTTCCCCGGATGTGGCCTAGAGCACCCCCTAGACCTAGCCTAGATCTAGTCGCCAACACGAGACGAGTTTCCCCCTAAGTCCTACCCAGACCTAGTCGCCAACACGAGGCGATTTCACTAACCGTTTACAAGAAGAATATGAAATGAAAATAAATAAAAACTCCCTTCTGAAGTCGTAGGCGAAGATCCGTGGTAGAATAAGCATTGTAGAAGCAGACTTTGTTTGGATCCGGCGTGATGAGATTCTCCTTCAGAAGTTTGCAGAACTTTGGTAGGACATCAACTTTCGGCCAAGATAGCCTCTAGAATTCTAGCACTCTATCTCTCTCTAATATCTCTCTGATGTGTGTCTGAAACGAGAGGAGAGGAGTCCTTTTTATAGCCTCAGCGCTAGCGCCGGCGCTATCCCATATTAGGACACATTTTGCGCGGCAGAATCTTCAATCCAAGGAAACAATTCCCCCTTGCCAACTATGTTCCTCGCTATCGCCTGCGCTATCGGATATCGCCTGGCGCTATCTCCTTCTATAAGTTCTCCCGACAATTTCGCTTCGAGCCAATATTTCGTCGAAGAGGAATTCGTCGATCGTCGCTAGCGCCTGCGCTAGGACTACCGCCAGCGCTAGTAGATGTATTGGATTTGTTGGCTCAACTTTGGGGGCAACCTTCTTATGTAATCCTTGAGTCATGTGGACTTTGTTGTCCTGCACACTTAAACACATAAGATCAAATACACATGAGATTTGTTATTCTCAAACTTAGGAGATGCGGAAGCCCATGTTCCAACACTCTCTGCGTTCGACGAACGGCCATCTCTCTGCGTTCGACGAACGGCGTGCTCCAGTCTCAGCATCTCAGCGGTCGACGATCTTCAGTTCTCAGCGGCTCAGCGGTCGACGAATCCTTCAGTTCGACGAACTCTAAATTGAGATCGATGAACTCCAGCCTGAGTTCGATGAATTCTTTATTAGATGTTTAGTTCGACGAAATCTTCCTTCAGGTCGACGAAATCTTATCTGAGCTCGACAAAATTTCTCTCAGTCTGTTCAGATCAGCTATTCTATTTCTCTGAACTCATATCGACTACAACAACGGATCTATTACATCAGATAAGTATGGATAATATATTTCCTTTATTATTTAAAGATTATAGTCGTTGACATTTCTTGGAAAAGGACATATCCATGGAAAAGGAAAAAGATAAACGGCGCAGCAGATTTGTGTTTTCAAAATATCTTTTCAGAAATATTTATTCCTTAATATAAGGGATTTGCAATTAATGTCTGTCAGAGTTTTTAAAAAGAAAAACAGGAAGAAGATATACAGCAGATTATTCTTCTATATTTTAGCACACGACAAGAAAGATACAGACAGAGAATATCAGAGGTTCTGTCAAGAAAAACTTATTCAGAAAGAAAGAAAAAGAAAGTTCTTCTTCCTCAAGCAGCATCCTATTCTCTGAGAACATCTTCAAGATCAATCTCTCAGTCTTTCTGCTACAGGTTCAAATCTTCTATAGAGCAACAATAATCTGAGGAACATCTGTCTCTCAGATTCATCAGCTTATCAAGGAAGATATATTCAAGAGAAAGCTCCATCCTCAATCTGTCAATAATTTCAATCAGACAGGGAGAGCTTTACACCATCAACATCCACTAGAGTCTTCTCTCAGACAGTTGACAAAGAAGAACATTCTAACCTCTTTTATTCCATCTTGTACAGGGTTAAAACTCCCTTCAAAAGTTTACCTCCTGGTGGCAAGACACCTGGTCAAAAAATCTTGTTGGTTTTGAGCACCTGATCAAAAGCTCTGTGGTGTGTGGACACCTGATCAAAAAACCCTTGGTGATAGGGTACCTGATCAAAAACCTAGTGGATCCTACCAAGTGTGGTAGAAGAGTAGACTACCCAGGTTTATTGGTGAACTACTATAAAAATCCTTGTGTCTCTGTGCTTGTGAATTTCTGTGTTGTTGTGTTATGCTGATTTCTTTATTCAGCTTTTATAAATCACTCAATATACACATATATATCACTAATTTAATTCCGCTATAAAATTAAGGGAAAAGTTTTTAATACTCTATTCACCCCCCCCCCCCCCCCCCCCTCTAGAGTAACATTAAGATCTAACCTCCACTTTCAATTGGTATTAGAGGGTAGTTGATTTTTACGGGCTAACACATGAATCATAAAGATCACTTAGATCTTAATTTATTTTAGAGTTTTATTTTCTTAAAAACTCATGGCGCAAAACAAAGAATATTCTAGCACAAGACCTCCTATGTGCAATCTCAGTAAGTTTGCACTATGGAAGGCAAGGATTATATTGTACATGAATTCTATTGATGAGGAAATCTTCAATGTGATTTTGACAGGACCTCCAGCTCCCACAGTAACAACTACTGCTGATACCAAAACTAACAACAATGTTGTTCCACCACCTGAGTGGACTGAAGCCCAGAAGAAGCAATGAAGTGCTGATGCAAAAGCCATGAACATTCTGGCTCAAACAATGTCTGATGACATTTTTTAGAAAGTAGTGGAATGCACCTCAGCAAGAGAAATATGGATCTCACTCAACAATATGGTTGAAGGATCTGTTGATGAAAGAAAGGACAGAAGATCCCACCTCATTTCTCAATATGAGAATTTCAAAAAGTGAGAATCTGAAACAGTTGCTGACATGTACAATAGGCTCAGCCTCATAATCAATGAGCTGAAGACCTTGGACAAAGTGATCTCTATCACTGAGATCAATAATAAGATCCTTATGTGCTTCCCCAGCACATGGGAATCTAGGATCTGGCCAATCAAGGAAGCCAGAATCCATAATGAGATCTCAACTGAGAGCTTGTTAGGCAAACTCAAGTCCAATGAGCAGCTTATCAAAACCAGAGAAGCTGAACAATCAACTTCATCTTCAGGATCCAAGAAGGAGAGGAATATAGCTTTCCAAGCTACTGAAGAAGAAGAAAAGGCTCCAAGAGGTGAGGAGTTCATGAGCCTTCTAGCCAAAAGGAAACCTGGACACATTCTGCCAGACTGTCCAGAAAATCAGAGGAAGGAGAAGAGAAAAGAAAAGGAAGACAAGAAGCACTCTAGCAAATCTTCCTCTCACAAGCACAAACACATGGGAAGAGGATTTGTAGCAGAAACCTGGAGTGACACTGAATCAGAATCATCATCAAGTTCATCTGATGATGAAGAAGAATCAAAGGAGAATGATCAGTGTCTGATGGCAATTTTTGACTCAAGCAGTATGTCAGCAAGTGCATCTTCATCCACCTCTTCTGATAATGAAGATGATGAAGAAGAGAAGAACTTCTGCATGATGGCTATCAATGCCTCAGCAAACAATTCAGAAGAAGAAGAATCGGGATCTGAAGCTGAAAATGATGCTGATCAGGTAATCTCCAATTTTGATTTTACTTCAGCTGAATTCAAAAATGAATTCAAAGTTCTTTGCTTAGACTTAATAAAATCTGAGAAAGAAATAATCTCACTCAGAAATAAGCTAGCTGAAATGAATAAAATAAGTGAAGAAAATGCTAATCTTAAGAAAGATTCGGCTCCCTCTAGAAAACAAATAATTCTCCTTGAGAATAAACTTTCTGAGGCCAAGAAATTTGAAGAATCCCTAAATGGGAGAAGCATCAAACTGATGAACATTACAAGCACAGTTAATGTCAGATTAAGTGGCAAGCTAGGCTTGGGTGCTTCATCAAGTGAGCCACCTATAATTAAGAAGAACATACTCTCTACACCTATAAAATTCATTTCTGCTAAAAGCAAAGAGGTTGTAGATGAAAATAAAAACATTTCAAGCAAGGCTGTCAAGACTAAGGGAATTCAGCAGAATTCGTCGAACGAAGCTCGACAAAATCAGACGAATTCGTCAAACGGAGATCTACGAACTCTGAAGATAGATTTTCTATATAGTCATTAGTCGAACGACGCTCGACGAAAGCACATCCCTTCGTCGAACGGCGATCGACGAACTCAGCCCAGTTCGTCGAACAGAAGATATACAGAAAATTTGCAGAATTCTTTTTCTTCACATACTTACAATCCTTTCACTGAATGGATAATACCTCCAAGGAGATATCATCCAAAAGGTTATAAGGATCAGCCTGAAATGTCTTTTATTTCAGAGTTTTGTGGTAATACAAAAGGACCCAAGGTAGTCTGGGTCAAAAACAACTAATTTATTTTTCTGTTTACAGGTACACAGCTATCCAAATAGGAATGAACAATGGTATTTGGATAGTGGATGTTCAAAGCATATGAAAGGAAACAAGGCCAACCTGAACAACTATAAGGCAAATCTTGGACCCAAGGTGATCTTTGGAGACTCCAACTGTGGACAAACCAAAGGGTATGGTCAAATCAAAGTTGGAGCAGTAACCTTCAAAGAAGTAGCCTATGTCAAGGGTCTGAAGCACAACCTCATCAGCATAAGCCAGTTGTGTGATGAAGGTTATCAGGTAACTTTCAATCATTCCTTATGTCTTATTACCAATAATAAAAATATTACTGTATCATCTGGTATTAGACATGGAAATATTTATTTAGTCAATTTTGACTCTGCCAATTCTGATATTTGCTTATTCAATTCTATAAGTAAAACTAATGAATTATGGCATAAAAGGCTTGGACATATTAACCTTAGAACTATATCAAAGCTTTCTATGGATAATCTTGTTAGGGGACTTCCATCTGGTTCATACAAGAAGGAAGGACACTGCAGGGCTTGTCAATTAGGTAAGCAAACTAGAAGTAGTTTTAAGTCTTTATCCAAGAGTGATTCACCTAGGATTCTATATTTATTGCACTTAGACCTTTTTGGACCTACTGCAATACAAAGCTTAGGAGGGAAGCATTACTCTTTAGTAATTGTAGATGACTTCTCAAGATTCACTTGGGTGTTCTTTCTTAGGAACAAGTCTGACACCTTCAATGTTCTGATAGACTTTCTCAGGTCCATTAAGAGTGAGTACTCTACTATAGTTGCATTGATCAGAAGTGATCATGGCACTGAGTTTGAGTCTCTTCTGATGAGAGAATTCTGTGGAAAAGAAGGGATCAGGCAATGTTTCTCTGCTCCTAGAACTCCTCAACAAAATGGGGTAGTTGAAAGGAAAAAATAAAACCCTTAATGAATCAGCAACTACATTACTTGCTGATGTAAACTTGCCACTCTCTTTTTGGGCAGAGGCAGTGAGCACAGCTAATTATGTGTTGAACAGAAGCCTTATACATAATCTTAAGGGCAAGACTCCCTATGAATTACTTAAGAATAAAAGGCCTAAGGTTAACTATTTTAAGATATTTGGATGTAAATGCTATGTACATAACAATGATAAAAAGTATCTCAGGAAGTTTGAAGCAAAAGCTACTGAAGGCATTTTCCTTGGATATTCTCTTTCTAGTAAGGCATATAGAGTTTACAACAAATCTACTCTTAAGATAGAAGAGTCCATGCATGTATCTTTTGATGAGACTAACATGATAATTGAGGAGAGGAACACCACCTATACCAATAATATTTTATAGGTAGCAGCTCTATGTGAAGAGCTCAATGGATTAAATCTACAGAAAGAAGAATCTTTACTTCCATCAACACAAAATCTTGAAGACAGTGAAGAAGATGATCATCCAGATCTTGCTGACAGCTCAAATCAAATGACAGCTGAACAAATTCCCCAAGTGGATATCATTGCTGAACTAACTCCAACTGTTGACCACATCACAGTTAGAGATCATCCAATATCACAAGTGATTGGTGATATTTCAGCAGGTGCTCAAACAAGGCATCAACTACATCAAAATCAGATGCATACCTATTTCTTATCACAAGTTGAACCTCAATCCATAAAATATGTAGAATAAGATCCAAACTGGATTCTTGCAATGCAAGAGGAGCTCAACCAATTTGAAAGGAACAAGGTTTGGGATTTGGTTCCAAGACCAAAAGGCCACCCAGTCATTGGCACTAAATGGGTCTTTGGAACAAGCTTGATGATCAAGGCAACATAGTCAGAAACAAAGCAAGATTGGTAGCTCAAGGATATTCACAGGAAGAAGGCATAGATTATGATTAGACCTTTGCTCCTATTGCAAGACTTAAAGCTATAAGGATCTTTCTAGCATTTGCTGCATACAAGAAATTCAAAGTTTATCAAATGGATGTAAAGAGTGCATTTCTCAATGGAGACATCAAAGAAGAAGTCTATGTGGAACAACCACCAGGTTTCATCTCTCCAACTCACTCCTCCTATGTATTTAAGCTTAATAAAGCTCTCTATGGTCTCAAACAAGCTCCCAGAGCATGGTATGAGACCTTAGCTAATTTTCTTTTGGAAAACAAGTTCTGTAGAGGCATAGTAGATAAAACCTTATTTTTCAGAATACATAAAAATCAAACTCTACTAGTTCAAATATATGTAGATGATATTATTTTTGGCTCTACTGATTCAAATTTATGCAAAAGATTTTCCAATCAGATGCAATCTAAATTTGAAATGAGTAGTATGGGTGAACTATCATACTTCCTTGGTCTTCAAGTGAAGCAAACCCCAAATGGCATCTTCATATCACAATCCAAGTATGCTAAGGAATTAGTGAAAAGGTTTGGTATGAGTGATGCTTCCACCATGAAAACACCCATGCCCTCAAATGCTGTTGTTGATACTGATGAATCAGGGAAACCTGTTGAACAGAAAGTATATAGAGCAATTGTTGGCTCACTACTTTATTTAACAGCAAGTAGGCCTGATATAATGTTTGATACATGTATTTGTGCTAGGTTTCAAGTTAACCCCAAAGAATCTCACCTAATTTTATTAAAAAGAATTATGAGATATATAAAGGGTTGCCCTAATCTAGGACTTTGGTATCCAACAGCATCTGAATTTGAATTAACTGGATTCTCAGATTCAGATTATGCTGGATGTAGAGTAGACAGGAAAAGCACATCAGGAACTTGTCAGTTTCTTGGTGATAAGCTTGTGTCATGGTTTTGTAAGAAACAAACATATGTGTCCACATCAACAGCTGAAGTTGAATACATAGCTGCAGGCAGTTGCTGCTCACAGATATTGTGGATACAAAATCAGCTCCTAGACTATGGTGTCAACTTAAATAATTCAATTATATTTTGTTACAATACTAGTGCAATATCTATAGCACAAAATCCAGTTATCCATAGTAGGACTAAACACATAGAAATTAGGCACCACTTCATCAGAGATAATGTGGATAAAAATAAAATTTGCCTACAATTCATCTCTACTGATTTGCAAATATCTGACATTTTCACCAAACCCTTGGATGAAAAGAAACATATTTTCTTTATAAATCAGTTGGGAATGATAGATGGAGATTCAATATGATAAAAATTAAATTTTCTATTTATCCCCTCATTTTGTTGAATGGAGAACGACGAAATGATATCTTTCGTCGAACGAAGATCGACGATGCTTAATAAGTCAGGATCGACAAAGACAAGCGCGATCGTCGAACTGAGATCGACGAAAATTAATTTTTTGTCGAACGCAGTCAGACGAAGCCCTAGGTCTTTTTGACTTCTGATTCTATTAGGTTTAGCCGAACCCTGCTCTACGAAAGTGTGCGCCCTTCTCCGATCCCTCTATATAATCAAAGTTTTCATCTTATTTTATTCTTGCGCCTACCGAATTTGCTTTTTCCCTCCAGTTCCCTTTGCACTTGATCGCTCTCTTTTGCAGGTACAAATGGCGATTTCGCAAGTAGCGCTTTCATCAATGAAGTTTGACGCTGGATTCGACATTGATTTCAAATCTTTCGAGAATTCTGACCAAGTTTTTCTGGATATTCTTCACTTATTTGAAGAACAACAACTGAAGAAGATGATGACCATCAGAATCAAACTACCAGTGGCTGAAACTAAGGAATGGGCTTATATAGTAAAGCCAGAGAATGATGCATTATCAGGAACATTAGCAGGAAATCAGGTTACTCTAACCCCAGAAATATTATCTGAAGTTTTTGGTTTTGTGAATGGAAATGAAGATTTGGATATATCCTCTGGTGAATTTGATGAAGCTTTAGTTAAAATGGGTCACTACTCTGGAAACCCTAATCACCTTCTGAAGAAGAATCTGTCTATTGAATACAAGTTCTTAGCAGATGTTGTTGGAAAGGTCTTGTTGGGTAAGACCTTTGCTCATGATTACATCACCAGGCACCAATTCCTTGTGATGGTGGCCTTAGTTGAAAGGAAACAAATCAACTGGGGATTGATTCTGTTTGAATCAATCAGGAAGAAAGTGAGCAAGGCCAGTGTTGGCTGTGGCAGAGTTTTGGGGATTGTCCTTCAGGAAAGGCATCCAGATCTTCTGGTCTCTCTAAAGATCTTTATTAATGCCAGCAAAAGGCTGACATCAGCCTTGTTTGGTAGATGGAAAAGGGTAATTCCCAAGAAGAATTCTAGGGCAGATGCCCCCAGGAAAGCTTCTGAAGATACCAGGATTGACTCAGTCACTCCCCTAACCCTTCCAGAAGCTCTTCTAGTTGATTCTTCTCCTCCTCTCCCACCTCCACAAATCATTCCCTCTGAAGTCATCCCACCTCCAAACTCTCCCTTAAACTTCCCTTCCTCATTGCCATCTCTTTCCTCATTCAGACAACTCAATCTGATGAGCCCTCATCTTATTTCATTCCAGATGCTACCTTTACTCATCTTGATGAAATCCTCTCACCAAACAACTCTCCACCCCCTTCTCCAACTCCAGCTGACACACTGTCCCCCATTCAAATTGATTCTCAATCACCAACCCTACCTCAATCACCCATTATACATCAAGATATCTCTCCACCTCAGTCCCCCATCCATGTTGAAGCTCAGTCAAATATCCCTCACTCTCCTGTTCATCAACCTCAATCATCTTTTCACACACAACCACCTATCAACCCTCATTGCCCTATCCACTCTCATCCACCCATAGCTTAAGCTACCAACATTGCTTACCCATACCCCATCCCATCCTCTTCTAACTCCAATCCAGATCTTGTCTATGTTGATTTTAAAACTGTTTCTGAAGATCTTTTATCATATTGCTCCCTGGCTCTCTGATCTACTGTATGCAAAGCTTGCTCCAGTTCTTCAAGCCATTGCTAATCTCTCTGCCAAACTAGCTTCCTTCCCTTCACCCTCCTTATTTGTCCCTTCTTCAAGGGGCTTAGCTTCAGGATTTCCTGAAACTAGGCAGGGGGAGATTCCTGATGAAGAAGCTCCAGATCTCACAGTCTTCAGTGCAGATTCAGTTCAAGCAGATGCAGTTGTTGAAATTAGTGATACAGTAATGATAGATACAACTATTCCAGCAGTAGAAGAAATAAATAATATCTCTATTAATCCCTCTATAGATATTACTTATTTGCTTTCCCAGTTTAATACAGTTTTTAGAGTTTTGCCAAAATATCAAGGCTATTCAAAAGCAATTGTCCCTTATACTGCTGCTGTAAATAAAGATATATTGAAATAAATTATCAAAAGCTTTGAAGCTCCTGCTCAAGCTCCAGTTCAAAATTCTGTTCAGTCAGTTGAATCCTTGACAGTAGCAGAAGAAGTTGTTGTGGTGAATTCACCTCCAACATTTGTATATGATGATTCTCCAATCCCAGACTTTGATGAAATAAATGTTGAACAAGATGTTGATGTTGATCCAGTTGCTGATGCTAAGAAAGCTGCTGATAAAGCTCTAAAGGCTATTGATGATTTATATGACTTACCTCAATCTTCTGATTCTGATGATGATGACAATGGTTCTGATGATTCTGATGACAGATCATCTAAGAAGAGAAAAGCTAAGCTCAAGTCAAAGGCTGCTCCTAAGCCTCCCAATCCAAACAATGACATTCCATATTATATTCTGCATAACATCACTCTCACCAAGGACTCTCCAGCTTGGATGAGAATCTCAAGAAATGAAGCAAACAGAAGAAAGAAGATGAAGAAGACTGGTTACTACTCTGACAAACCTGTCAAGTATAACCATCCTCCTCCTCCTCCAGCAGCAGGTGCAGCTGGATCAGCTAAGTTCTCTTCTTCCTCTCCAAGATACTCCTCCCAGCAGTCCAAGAGACCAGCTAGTTCAAGTGGTTCTTAAATTTATAGGTCTTCAAGACCTCCCTCAGGCTCCTCAAGATTAGTATCTACAGAATATAAACTTCATATCTCTGATGGCACATCTCACAAAAACAAAAATCCTCAAAATCCCTCTTTTGCTCAAGACAATATCTCTGAGTACAGCCCTTCTCTTCCCAATCCTGAAGAAGAAAGGATAGCATAAATGGCAAGATTCCAAGAATCTGTTGCAATAGCCAAGATTAATAAAGCTAAAGCTGAAGGCAAAGATTTCTCTCAATATACAACTATGTCAGATTACAGAAAGAAAGAATTTGAAAAATACAAATCCAAAAATGTATTCAATGCTGAAGAATACTTAGAGAAGCACCCAGAAGCAGTGGTTCCTCATGCCAATTCTCAAACCATTCTGGGAGCTCAGGATCTGTACATGAGTAAGAAAGAATCTGAAAACCCAAACAGACAAATCATCTTCAAACCTCCACCAATAAAGAAGTAAAAGGTTTTGATCTATTTGTTTTTGGTTGACATTTCTATTTTATTGTAATATTGTCAAACTCAGAGCACTCCTTATTTTATCTACTGAAATAGTCTCTCATTCTGTCAGATATATTTTATGCTCTGCTGTTTTTCTACTGTTTATTATTTGAAATTTGTCAAATAGTATCCTAACCTAAATAGGGGGAGATTGTTGGAACAACCCTATTACTGATTTGGGCTAGGATTACTATGTGTTAACTAGGATCAAGTTGACCCCCATTGTATAGTCTAAGGGTCATAGTTTTAGACTGATTAGATAGCTAGAACTTAAGATTTCTCTTAAGTTTCTGGGTTCCACGAACTCTACACTGGGTTCGACGAACTGTTCTCTGCATTCGACGAACGGCCATCTCTCTGCGTTCGACGAATGGCGTGCTCCAGTCTCAGCATCTCAGCAGTCGACGATCTTCAGTTCTCAGCGGCCCAGCAGGCTCAGCGATCGACGAATCCTTCAGTTCGATGAACTCTAAATTGAGATCGACGAACTCAAGCCTGAGTTCGGCGAATTCTTTATCATATGTTTAGTTCGATGAACTCTTCCTTTAGGTCGACGAAATCTTATCTGAGCTCGACAAAATTTCTCTCAGTCTGTTCAGATCAGTTATTCTATTTCTCTGAACTCAGATCGACTACAGCAACAGATCTATTACATCAGATAAGTAAGGATAATATATTTCCTTTATTATTTAAAGATTATAGCCGTTGACATTTCTTTGGAAAGGACATATCCATGGAAAAGGAAAAAGATAAATCGCGCAGCAGATTTGTGTTTTCAAAATATCTTTTCAGATATATTTATTCCTTAATATAAGGGATTTGCAATTAATGTCTGCCAGAGTTTTTAAAAAGGAAAACAGGAAGAAGATATACAGCAGATTATTCTTCTATAGTTTAGCACATGACAAGAAAGATACAGACATAGAGAGTATCAGAGCTTCTGTCAAGAAAAACTTACTCAGAAAGAATGAAAAAGAAAGTTCATCTTCCTCAAGCAGCATCCTATTCTCTGAGAACATCTTCAAGATCAATCTCTCAGTCTTTCTGCTGCAAGTTCAAATCTTCTATAGAGCAACAATAATCTGAGGAACATCTGTCTCTCAGATTCATCAGCTTATCAAGGAAGATATATTCAAGAGAAAGCTCCATCCTCAAGCTGTCAATAATTTCAATCAGACAGGGGGAGCTTTACACCATTAACATCCACTAGAGTCTTCTCTCAGACAGTTGACAGAGAAGAACATTCTAACCTCTTTTATTCCATCTTGTACAGGGTTAAAACTCCCTTCAAAAGTTTACCTCCTGGTGGAAAGACACCTGATCAAAAAATCCTGTTGGTTTTGAGCACCTGATCAAAAGCTTTGTGGTGTGTGGACATCTGATCAAAAACTCCTTGGTGATAGGGCACTTGATCAAAAACTTAGTGGATCCTACCAAGTGTGGTAGAAGAGTAGACGTACCCAGGTTTATTGGGGAACTACTATAAAAATCCTTGTGTCTCTGTGCTTGTGAATTTCTGTGTTGTTTTGTTGTGCTGATTTCTTTATTCAATTTTTATAAATCACTCAATATACACATATATATAAATCACTAATTTAATTCCGCTATAAAATTAAGGGAAAAGTTTTTAATACTCTCTATTCACTCCCCCCCCCCCCCCCCTCTAGTGTAACATTAAGATCTAACCTCCACTTTCAAAAGAGATCGCATAAAATGAAAGTCATTATCGCAATATATGTTACAAGGCCAAAATGTTCATAATTGTTGTCTCAAAGACCGCTTGAAATTTAGAATAAAATTTATCTTCTTGGCTGACATTTTCTTCCTATGAAGGCCGTGACATCTTGCAATTCGTTAACAGCGGACAGAGCGGTCGCCAAGCTTTGATTTGCTGACATGGCAGCGCGATGAATTTTGGCGACCTCCCTGTCCACCTGCTCCATAGGAATAACCATGATTTCTAAGGTTGGCCTTTCTTCTGGGTGACCGCTAGAAGTCCCTGGCTTCATCATCATGGGAGCAGGGCCAACTCTAAGAGTAGCGACCTCAGCGGCCAGCGCAGCGGACTTCCCCTTGTAATAATCAGTATCTCTCTCTGACCGTCGAAGCGCCTGGGTAAGGTCAGCAATCTTCAGTTTTCTCTCCTCGCAGACTTGCTTCTCTTTGGCCCGCAACCTTTCTTCAAAATCAGTGGTCAGCGCCCGGAACTGGTCGTCGTGAGCCCGGTCCTGAGCTCAAATTTTTCTAACATCCTCAAAAATGGGTGTGAGGACGTCAGCGAGCTGAGGTGGAAAAACCAGTTGTTATTGTTGTTGGATTCCTCCCTCTTCAGGAGATGGATCGATCTCATCAGCATTTACAATCGGAAGGATAGAACAATTAACCTAGCTACAGACAAATCAAAAATAGAAGAGTTCGCGTAAGAAGAATGCTCAGATAGAAATCAAGACCGCTGTCACGCAAAGTATTTTCAATATCTTTTGTGACCGCAGGGACTGCGATCAACAAAAGGTGGTCTGATCCTCTAAATCGCTCAAGGTTCGTTCTTTCTAATTCCCTCTTGTGCGACTTCTCTCCTTCCTTTCGCCTTCTTTTTAACTCTGCATTACTAATGAGGATGTCATCTGTTTCAATTATGACATTCTCACGCCGCACTTTTGGAGATCTAGGTTGAAGAGCAGGTAATGGAAAGATTTCGAGCGGTCTCATGGCTGTTTCTGCCTTACCAGTTCGCAGGGCCATGACCGTAGTAGCGCAGTCTGCCGCTGCTTTGTCTAGCTGAGCTTCCTTGTCGGTAGAGGTATTTTTCAGACCACTGGTTATTGCGGCCTTCTCTTTTTTTAATTGTCGAATTCTTTTTCTCCCCTTCCACCTCGGAGGCCTTCTTCTTTTTCTTCTTATTATTTTTCTCTTTATCTTTTCCTGCGGCAATCTGCATCACCGTTTCTTCTTCCTTTTCCTTATCAGCAGCGATCTGTGTTGCTTTCTCCTCCTCTTCCTTCTCCTTCTCAACAACGATCTATGCTGCCTTTATCTCGTCCACTTTCAGCTTCTCAGCAGTGACATGTGCTGCCCTCGCTTCCGACTCTCTCTTCTGATCAGTAGTGATATGCATCGCTTTATCCTCCTTCTCTTTCTTTTCCTTCTCTTACCTCTCTTTCTTCTCCGCCTCAACCCTTTTCCTGATCGCCTCTTCCGTGATCTTCTTGTTTTGCTCCTCGGCGGTCTCTCGAAGGTTCTCAGTTTCAAAAGGATCGAGCACCTGCGAGATCAGGCGGACAAGGCCGTTAGAAGAATCACAATCAAGATAAGCAATCAACTCTGGGTCCACTCCTCCAGAAGAAAGAGAGACCACAGAAGAAAAAGGAAGATCGTTTTGTCTTCTTACCTTCTCAGAAGTCTTTGCAGGAGGTGGCAGACTCGCATCTTCAGGGAGTGAGACCGCCCCTTTGGCGGTCACCACTTTGCTTTCCTCATTCTTTCTTTTCTTGCTAACTTTGTTAGGAGGACTTGTGCCTTTTCTTTTCTTTCCTGTCATAACTTCGTGTTGATCAGCGATCTGCTGCCTCAATCTTCCAGTTGAGGCCACATGTTCTTGCAGTCGGGTTTTTATAATTTCAGTAGATGCTCCGGTCTGTTAAGCATCCTGCTAGAGAGCTTCCTCAGATTTTTGGTAGTCAAAAGTGATAGACACACCTGTAAGCTCAAGCACATGAGGTCCAGAAGAGGTAGCCGACAAATCTAGAACTTTAGAGCCCGTCAAGACCGTGTTGCTCGGCAGTTTAGTTGGTTGTTTCTCAGGAGCACTAGCGATCTCTTTCGCCATTTCCATCTTTGCAGTCTCCCTGGAAGGTTTGACCGCTAGAGTCTTCTTGGAGCTGACCATCTCTTTCTTCTTCCCTTTTGGAGAAGGCACCTTGTGAGATCGCTTAGAAATTCTGTCCAGAATGCTCACCATCTTGGCTTTTGTCTCGGACTCGGAAATGGTGACCGCTTAAAAAGTAAGCTCGCAGCTCATTCCAGAAGTTTCTGGGCTCTGGGGCCCTTAAGCCGTATTTATAGTTTCCATCGCATTTATAGCGGTCGCAGTCTCGGAGGACAAAGTTAAACATTTTTGAAGTTCCAGCGTAACTTGAAAATGTGCGGGGATCATGTTTGCCTGGAAATTTGCGACCTCTCCTCTTCAGTCAGAATGAACTTTTCCAGCGGTCTCCGGCTTTGGAGATTGCCTAGACCGCTAGCCTCTGCTCTATTTTTCTTATCTAAGGAACAACCCGTCAGGCTCTGTTGAGACTGCCAGACGGGCGGTCTGATCTTTTTTCTCTCTTTTTGTTATTAGCACCCCCTACCACTGCCCTGGCTCTCATGTATCCCGGGCAGCCCGTAATTTTTGGATCTACCCATTTAGGCAGCCTCCGTGCCTATAAATAGAGGGGTAGGGATACCTGGAAAAGGATTTTTGCTTTGAGGCTCCATCTTACAACCTGTGTAAGCGGTCTCGAATTATGTCATTGTTCTACCTCTTCCTCTGGCCTGTTCTGGTTTTCCATCCTGTAACCTCTCTTGAGATTAACTGAAACAGTTTTTCCCGTCAGAGGTCTCTCCTCTGGCATCTTCCATCTCAAGTACCTCCACTTCACAGTTTTCCCTATCCTTTCCTAGTGTGAGTTTTGGAGGTACAATTTTTGTATCAACATCTAGAATCTCTCAAAACCCAGATTCTTGAGTCCCATGTGCTTGAGAAGCACATGAGGAGCTTGTCATTAATTTATGTCAGAGAAATTTCTTTATCAAGGCCCCTCAGCTCATTTATGATGAAGCTGAACCTATCATACATTTTAGTTATGTTTTCATCAGCCTTTTTCTTACAGTTCTCATATTGGGATATGAGAAGGGACTTTTCGTCCTTTCTTTCATCAGAGCTGTCCTCAACTAATCTGGAAAGAGATTCCCAAATTTCTTTGGCAGAGTTACAATCAGCAAATTTTTGAAATATGTCATTTGACATAGTTGACACCAGGATATTCATGGCTTTCGAATCACATGCATTCACCTTCTTCTCAGCATCAGTCCACTCTACTTTGGGACTGCATTTTGTGTTACTGTCCCACTAACATCTTTTCTTACTAGGACTGGGGGAACTGTAATAATGACATTAAAAATGAATCAATAGTGTTCATATAAAGCTTTATTCTGGCCTTCCAAAGTGTAAACTTATTTAGGTTACACACTGGTGGTCTTGTTGATGAATAATCCTTAGAACTCATTTTCTTTAAAAAATAGTAATAATTAATTTAAAATAAAGAAATGAGAGTGAGGAGATATTTTGATCAAGGTGTTAACCTTTTAATGATCAACCTCCCTCTGATGCCAATTGAAAGTGCACAGTTTGCCTCTGAGTATTCTCTAGAGGGGGTGAATAAAGTTTTAAATATTTTATACCATAAATGTGCACACACACAATAAAACTACTGAGTAGTATGCAATCAACACCACCAAACTAGAATAAAGTAAATGCAGGAAATGTAAATACAGAAAACAGTAAAGAGGGACAGCACATAAAATTCAATCCAAAAGATAAAAGATTTTAATAGTGGTTCCCCAAAATGTGGGTAGTCCACTCTTCTACCTCCCTAGTAGGATTGCACTAACTGTGCCTGAGTCTTTTAATAAGGAAACTCTCAGAATCACTGAGTCTTTTGATAAGGAAACTCTTAGAACCACTGAGCCTTTTGATAAGGAGACTCTTAGAACCACTGAATCTTTTGAAAGAGGGATTAATAAAACTCTTTTACATATGGTGAATTAAGAAGAAGAAAGAGAGAAAGAGGAGAATAGAATTCTGCTTTCAGAATTCTTCAGAAGCTATTTCTTTTAAACTGTTGCTTCTATTTATCACTGGATCTGAATATAATGAACCCTTGCTTATGATTATTGTGATTGCAAGGGTTACTGGCTTGATCCTTATTCTATAAGCACTTCTTGTAAACTTGATGTTGTGTGATGAAGAAGAAGAAGCAGCAATGATGTTTTCTTGTGTAGAGAGATAACTTCTTTTCTGTCTTAGGGTTAAAGGAGGAAGAAGGGAAAGCCTTATTCGACAGATAGAAAAATATGTGATCAATGCTTCTGTTTCTCTTCTCCTCTCAGCACACTTATTCTCCATGATTGGAATTTGAATTTCTTTCTTCTTTTGGGCTGTCCTGAAAAGGAATTCGTATTGGACAGTTTATTTCCCTTTCTTCTTTTGTTCACGACCTGTCCATCGGATTTGAATACATTCCAAGATTGTTTTTGCTGTCTCCTGGAATACTCCATTCCATTCTTGACAATAAATGAGTCGTTGGAGAACTGTCTTCAGCATTGTGGACCTTCTGAAAAGGTATTAAGAGGATAGCTGAAAAAGCTTCTAATTCAGACTGTATTCGATACTACGTCGACTTCATCATTCTTTATATCAACGCACCTCTGAGTTCTTATAGGAGTAGCTTCGAATTCCTTCTTAGCTCTGGCTAAACTCAGATGTCGATGTTGCGTCGATTACTTATCGATGTATCCGTCGAGTTGAAGACTTGGACTTGAACTTTATCTTCTGCATTGAATTGAAGTCGAAGTTGTGTCGACTTCTAAGATAGCTTCGACAGGCTCTTCCTTCTGTGTCGAGTTCCTTTCGACATTATGTCTACTTAACTTATACTACGACGGGCTGATTTAGTTGCTTCGACTTTCAGTCAAAGTTATGTCGACATCTAGTCGAAGTTGTATCGACTTTTATTCACCGCAAGTTTTAACTCAACTGAATTTGTGCTTATCTTAACCTGGTCTTGGCACTCTAAGGTGAGTGTGACATCCTAAGACATCTAATGACCAATTTACCCTTTCTATACAATGTGGGTAATATAACCTAACTGATGAAATCAATTTAAGTAATTTGTTAGATAAATCACAAGGGTTTTTCCCAACATAGAGTTCTCCATTCCAAATTTCTTTATGAGATCCAAGGTGAACTTGGTCTGAGAAATAAAAATTCCTTCCTCAGATTGTTTTACTTGTAGACCTAAGAAATATTTTAGCTCTCTCATACTGCTCATCTCAAATTTGATTTGCATGAGCTTGGCAAATTTCTTGCAAAGATTCTCATAAGTTGATCCAAATATAATGTCATCAACATATATTTGCACCAAGAGGATCTGGCCCTTCAACTCTCTCAAAAATAAAGTCTTATCAATCTTTCCTCTTGAAAAAAAGATGATAGTGTCTCATACCAGGCCCTTGGAGCCTGCTTCAACCCATCTAAGGCTTTATTTAGAAAATAAACATAATCAGGATATGTAGGAGAGATGAAACCTGGTGGTTGTGCTACATAGACCTCCTCCTTCAAGTCTCCATAAAGAAATGCTGATTTGACATCCATTTGGTATACTTTGAAGCCCTTGAATGCAGCATAAGCTAGGAAGAGTCTGACGGCCTCCAATCTAGCTACAAGAGCAAATGTCTGGTCATAATCTATTCCTTCTCCATTCATGTAACATTGAGCTACCAATCTAGCCTTGCTCTTTATGATCACTCCAGCTTCATCCATCTTATTTCGATAGACCCACTTTGTCCCAATAACATTGTGCCATTGTGGCCTTGGGACAAGCTTCCAAACCCTGCATCTTTTAAATTGATTGAGCTCTTCTTGCATGGCCATAACCCATAATTGGTCTTAGTTGGCCTCCTCAAACTTCATTGGTTCTAGTTGTGACAGAAAGCTGAGGTGCAAGCTTTCATTTAGAGCATTTCTTCTGGTTCTAATTCCATGATTTAGATCACCAATAATCTGGTTTGCTGGATGATCTCTTAAGTGCCTTATTTGTTTACCCAGAAGTTTGCGATCTAAAGATTTCAAACAGAATTAACCTAGTACCGACGGTCAAGGCGGTTTCCATCATTTCAGACCGCCTGCCTCATTCTCAGCAGTGAAGATTTGAGGCTCTCAGTGTTCAAGGTTAGTTGAGATCGTCAGACCGCGCGGTCTAGAATCTGTGACTTGTCCTCTATTGGCAGCTCAGGTAACTACTTTCATCCATCCTGGCTTCCTTATATCCAGGGCAGCCCATATTTTCAAGATCTGCCTATTTGGGCAGGCTCCCGCGTCTATAAATAGAGGGGTAGGGGTCCCTAAAAAAGGACTTTGGGGGGAGCATAGATCATAGCAACAGCCTAAGCGGTCTCAATTTTTGTCCTCTGTAAGGTTCCTTTCATATTATAGATGTCTACTGACATCCTTCTCAATAGCTCCAGACCCTTAGTAACTAGTCGTCCATAGTTTTTACCCCTTTTCCTCCAGCGGAAGTCATGGGGGTGCAATTTTTGTACCAACAGACGAACACGCGACCATCGGATTTGGACGTACAGGCAAACTCAGCGGTCTTAAGATGTCAGACCGATAGTTGCAAAGTCAGCCTTTTAACGGTCCCACAGGTCCAGGTCGTGCGACCCCGGAAGACCTTGAGTTTCATTTTGAGCGAGCTTTAGAGCGAACTCGGCAAGAATTTGCTAAAGTCCAGTTAGAGACTGCTCAGCAGATAGAAAAGATGAGTCAGGCCTTGGTGGCAATCTCTCAGCATCTCACTCCTTAGACCGCTGAGGTCGCCACACCCATCGTTGGTCTACCTGTCGGCGGTCATGTGCGAGACCGCTCGGCCCCTTAGTCCACAGCTCCTCTACGATCTCAAGAGGAGGAGTTCGCCGCTCGGCATGATTTTTACCAAGCAGCTGCTTAAGGAAGTCCAGCCGAGCTCTGAACTTTCAAGAGGATGTTGCTCATCCCCTATCTGATCGTTGGGAGGAGCCATCCCCTTTTGTCAACCAAGTAAGGTGGGAGTCAGTCCCGATAGGGTTCCGAGAACCTCGGCTCCCAATCTTCACTGGTAGAGATGATCTAGTCTCTCACATGTAGGCTTCCAAAGTCGCGGTATCAATGAGAACTCTGTCAGAAGGCCTCTGCTCCAAGTTGTTCATAAGTTCTTTGGGAGGCGAGGCTAGGGAATGGTTCTTCAACCTTCCCTCTAGGTATATCTCATGTTTTGCAGACCTGCGGAAAAAACTTCTTCTGAAGTTTGCTACCTCGAAGAAAAGAAAGAGTGGCCCTGCAGCCCTCTTCAAGATCAGGCAGGGTGAAAATGAGACTCTAGCCTGCTTCGTAACACATTTCCAAGAAGAGATTCTGAGTATCAGGGATGTAGGTTCAGTTCTACATCAAGTAGCTTTCATTAATGCCCTCCGAGAGGGTCCGCTGAAATTTGAGGTAACAACCAGAGAGCCAAATTCCTATCAGGAGCTGATAGCCATCACCAACAAATTCATTGAAGGAGATATTTACAATCTAGAATGTCTCCAATCTCTCCAACCTAGCTTATCAAGGAACGAGTGGTTCTTCTTCAGGTCCTTAGTGTTTCCAGAAACCAGCTCGTCGGGACTATCAACCTCCAGACCCCCTAGGAAGGAATTTTCACCACCACCGTCCATCCGTCAACCACTAGCAGTTTAACCAATGGCATCAACCTGCTACAGCACATCTTCCAGCTCTTCTTCCTCTGTCGCCAGCTGCTTGCCCTAGACAACAATTTGATAACTCTCAAGACGCCTTCACAAATCTTGCTCTCCCGATCAGTGAGGTATTAGAGATTATTCAAAAGCAACCCTTCTTTAAGAAACCAACACCAATCAAATCTGACGTCAAATCCAGAAATCCAACTTTATATTATGAATATTATAAAGAAAAAGGTCATCAGACTGAGAACTGCAAAGCTCTCAGGTTCTTGATTGAGAAGTTGCTAAAGGAAGGAAAAATTCTGGAGTTCATACCAAAAAGAGTTGAGGAGCAGGCAATGAAGGCAAAAACTGTAGCTGGAGTGAGTTGGGAGTGTGAAGAAGTTGAAGAAGTCGGCCTCTTCTGTAGTCTTCACGTTGGAAATGAATGTGTGGATGTTGAAGACGAAGGAGAGTTCAGACATCTTTTTTGTATCCACGGGGGGCAGGGTTGGAGTCCTCAAATAAGTCTAGTGTTTTGAGGGTCTTCAGATCGGAGGTAGCAGTGGACTTAACCTTAGCTCTCGAATCGTAAGTGGTTGTGTTTGGAAAAGAGGATCTGCCCCCTCATGGAAATCCTTTCAATGATGCGATGGTGATCAAAGTAGTAATAGAAAATTTTACCGTAAATAGAATTATGATTGATACTGGCAGTTCAGTGAATTTCTTGTTCAAACCGGCCTTTGAACGTCTCAAGTCTGGGAAGCCTCTTATTGCTACCAAGGGACCTCTCTACGGATTCTCGGGGGAAAAGAAAGAAGTAGAGGGGAAGGTGACCCTCACTATGGTAATGGGAGGTGTGATCAAGCAAGCAGAGTTTGTAGTAGTATATGCATATAGCAGCTACAATTGCATCTTCTGGAGACCTATACTCAATGAATACTGGGCCATCGTGTCAACTTTCCATCTAGCTTTGAAATTTACTGCCAAAGGAAAACAGTTCAGGGTCCGGAGCGATCCAAAACTCGCCCGAGAGTGTTATGTCAAAATGGTTAATGTTGTGGAGACCTCTCCCCCCAAAACAACAATGGTATAAGAGGTTCCTGAAGCCGAAGAGATGGACTGTGAGGTCCTTGTTGAAGAAGCTCTGGAAGAGCCAGTCCAAAACCTGCCAGGAGAGTTGACAACATGAGAGAAGTCTGAAGGGGCTCACCTAGAACCTGCCCAGGTAGTCCAGAAAGTGCTTGTTGAAGCTGGAGTTGAAAAAAAGGAACTCTCCATTAATGGAGAGCTCACTGAAGTTGAGAAGAAGGAGTTGATTTCCTGCCTTATGGGGAACTTGTGCCAGGGGTTGATCCTGACGTAGCTTATCATCACCTGAATATAGACCCAACCTGCAGGCCTGTGAAGTAGAAGAAGTGTGTTATTGCTGAGACACTTGTTGAACCAATCAGGGAGGAGGTGCTGAAGCTTCTTCAAGCTGGCTTTGTCCAGGAGGTTCAGTACCCTGATTGGGTTACAAATATTGTAATGGTGAAAATGCCAGGTGGCAAATGGCGTATGTGTGTAGACTTCACCCGTCTTAATTAAGCCTGCCCAAAAGATTGTTACCACTTGCCTCAGATAGATTCTTTAGTTGATTCCGCGGTTGGGTATTCTTTTATGAGTTTTTTAGATGCATTCTCGAGATATCATCAAATTAGAAAGCATAAGCCCGACATACCTCATACATCATTCATTATGAACGATGGATGTTTTTGTTATCATGTAATGCCTTTTGGGCTTAAAAACACTCGTGCAACCTATCAATGGATGATGGATTCGGTGTTTCAAAGACAGAAGGGTAGAAACCTTGAGGTTTACGTTAATGACCTCCTCATCAAAAGTAAAGCATTTCCAACTCATTTGAAGGACCTCGAGGAGACGTTCTCAACCCTCCAAATCTTCAATATGAGGCTGAATCCTTTGAAATGTATTTTTGGAGAAAGCAAAGGCAAATTCTTAGGTCATCTTTTGACCTCGGAGGGACTTGAACCTAATCCTGATAAAGTGAAAGAGATTCTCGAAATGGAACCTCCAAGATCTCCAAAGGAAATAAAGCAGCTAGGAGGTAGAATGACAGGGTTGAGTAGGTTCATATCTCGTTCAGGAGACAAAAGTGCCCCCTTTTTTCAAAACCCTTCGGAAAACCTCTAAGTTTGAGTGGACCAAAGAATGTGATATAGCTTTTGATCAGTTGAAAAAATAGCTAACTTCAATTCCTCTTCTTCAAAGCCCCTGAGAGGCTGAGGACCTCTTCCTGTATTTGGGCGTTGGTGCTGATGTTGTTAGCTCGGTGCTAGTAAGAGAAGAAAAGAAAAGGCAGTTTCGGGTCTATTATGTTAGTAGGATCCTGAAGAATGCAGAAATCAGATATCCAGTCCTAGAGAAGTTGGCGTTAGCTCTCGTTGTCTCATCAAGAAGGCCCAGACCATATTTCCAAGCTCATTGCATTCAAGTAGTCATGGACCTACCTCTGAAGAATGTGTTAGAAAAACCAGAGCATTCAGGTAGATTAGCCAAGTGGGTGATAGAACTAAGTGAATTCAATATTTCTTACAAGCCTCGTATGGCGATCAAAGCCCATGTGTTGGCAGATTTCATGGTTGATGCAGCAGATGTTGATTCTAAAATTTAGGTTAAGAGACCTCTCCCCTGGACCATCTTTGTCGATGGAGCTTCAGGTAAAAACTCTTCAGGAGCAGGAGTTGTATTGATCAATCCGAATGGTGTAATGCTAAATCAAGCTTTAAAGTTTCATTTGGCAATTACTAACAATCAAGCCGAGTACGAGGCTCTTTTGGCAGGTCAACGCTTTGCCAGAGAACTAGGTATTGATCATGTTGAGGTGAAAATGGACTCTCTAGTCATGGCTTCTCGGGTGAATAGTACATATGAAACTCGAGAACCTATTCTAAAGAAGTATCAAGAGCTGGTGAAAAACGAAATTGGAATGTTTAAAAGTTTCACAATTCAACACATTCCCGGAGCATGCAATTCTGAGCAAAAAATTGGATTGTTATCTGGAGGAACTACCTCGGATCTGTTTCATCCAGCGGTAGAATAAGAAGTAGTCATGACAATTGATCATAGGCCATCTTGGGTAGATCCTTTTGTTCTTTATCTTTCAACAAGGGAGTTTCATATCAATTTCAAAGATAAGAAAAGATTCAGGATGAAAGTAGCGCATTATTATCTGAGGGCAGGGATTCTATATCGAAAGACTCTCTTAGCTCCTTTAGCTAGATGTATCTCAGAAGAAGAAATCCTGATAGTTCTTAGAGAAGTTCATTTTGGTGAATGTGGAAGTCATTCAAGTGTCAGGACCTTAGAAAAGAGAATTCTAAGGCAAGGATGCTTCTGGCCTAGCATGAGGAAGGATGCCAGTGACTATGCTAAGAAATGTGTTCAATGTCAAAAGTTTGCTCCCCTACAGCATCAGCCTGCTCAGAAGTTAAGATCGATAATGACTCATTGGCCGTTTGTAGTTTCAGGAATGGATCTTCTCGGACCTTTTCTTATGGCAAGTGGACAGCGTCATTTTATTCTAGTTATAATTGATTACTTCAGCAAATGGATCGAAGCAAAAGCTTTAGCTAGAACTACCACCCAGATAGTAAAAAAACTTTATTTGGGGTGAGATTATTTGTAGTCACGGGATTCCTATGACTATCATCACTGACAATAGGCCTCAATTCAACAACTCAGAGCTGATTAACTATTATAATGAGATGGGAATTGATCTACGATTTGCTTCGGTACATCATCCCAGAAGTAATGGTCAGGTAGAAGCAGCTAACAAATCTATCCTAACACTCCTTAAGAAGAAGGTCGAGAAAATCAAAGGTAACTGGGCAGAACAACTTCCATCAGTGCTCCGTACCTTGAGAACTACCCCTACTCGAGCTACCAGAGAGACTCCATTCAAGCTATCTCATGGCTCAGAAGCCCTCATTCCAGTCGAATTTGAGGTTAAGATCCCAAGAGTTGTATTAGTTAAGCAGAATGAAGGCAGCTGGATAGAGGAGAACGATGAGAACTTAAAATGTAGTCTCGACCTCATTGAGGAGTTGAGAGATGAAGCTATGATAAGACAAGAAGAATTAAAGAGGAGAATGGCAAGGCACTTCGATAATAACATTAGAATCAGGGAGTTCGATGTTGGAGATCTAGTAATGAAAATGGTAGATGTTGCTGCCAGGTCCAGCTCAGTGGGTAATAAGCTGAATCCAAACTGGTCAATGCCTTAAGTTGCAAATGAGGTATTGAGGAATGGAGCCTACCGCCTCAAGTCATATGACAGAAAGGAGATCTCCAACACCTGGAGTGGGATGATTTAAAACGTTTTTACTCCTGATACCTTCTTTACTCCTCTCAGTGTTTAGTATCTTTTTATCTCGTCTTTACTATCAATACTCGTGCCGACACTTCTTCTTAGATATTTGTGGAGAAATGAAATGAGATAAAATTGGGTGCGAGTCTAAGACACATCAAGTGAGATATCGCCGAATCCTACTTGAACTCCCACGAATTGAAGCTAGAGTTGTAACATCTACATTGACTATGGATTGCGGGGAGATTTATCCTCTGTGTAGTAGTAGCTCGCCAATATCATGCGGCAGAACATTAGGATTTCGAATCCAGGGCGACACGTGAACACACCTCTACATCAAGGGAGGTCTAGGTGAATGTCACCTCTGTCGTGCCTATGGATAGTGTCCAACAACGTTGATGACCTTTCTGAGGAAAGCAATGTGGTTGCTTTTTAGTACACACCTGCCCAACTGGTCATCATAGCCTGCTACACTCGGATACTCCATAAACTTAACCTTCTTGGTCAAGATTTCTCTAAGAAGCGGTCTCAAGTGTTTTAACACCGCCAAGATCACCTCTTCTCCCCTGACCGAAAAGGTCACTTCGTCTCTTTTTAACCTCTTGACCGCCGAGGTCACTTATTCTATTTCTCCCCCATGATCGCTAGAGTCATTTCCTCTTCTCTCTTTCTGACGGCCGATGAGGTTGTTTTCATTAACAATGACACAGCTGTGATGACCCCTCTGATGAAAGCATCTCTTTTTAGCGCACACCTGCCCAATTGGTTATCTTAGCTTGTGCATTCTTTTCTCCTTCTTAGGACTGCCCGGTCTTGATCCGGTTATTCTTGATGAACTCAAGACCATCTCCTGTAGAATTTTTCCTGAAATGATTATTTCATGTCTCGAGATAATGATGGTCTTGTTGGAGCCTATGTTCCGCATCTCTTGGTATGAGAATAACAAATATTGTGTTGTATTTGATCTAGTCTTTTGTGTGTTTATAGTGTCCAGGTTGTACAGGTTCAATGAGGAGACAAGTCCTCGTTCATGGGCATGATCCGAGAGTGTGTACACATTAGAAAAAGCAAAAGGATGAGTTTTGTGTGCTGATCTTAAAATGGCCATAACTTTTAATCCAAGAAGAGTTACAGAACGTGCCACCCCATTTCGGAGATGAGAATGACTCAATCTACAGTCTGGAGAAGTTTCGAACGGCAAAAATGAAGAGGAGATGTCGGAATTCCGACACTCAATGTCGCCAGGAGACAGCGCAGAAGTCACAGCAACTGCCCGCACAACAGCACGACGAACGGCAGTTTGGCGCTATCGAAATTCCGACACTCGATATCGCCCAGGCGACAACGCAGAAGTTACAGCAACTGCCCGCACGACAGCACGACGAACAGCAGTTTGGCGCCGTCGGAATTCCGACAGCGATGTCGCCCAGGAGACAGTGAAAATCTATAAATGGGTTCGTTTTGTTCATGCATTCAGAGCTTTGAAGATTCTAAGTCCTTTCCTGAGTTCATACGAACCAGAGAGCTCCAGAACCTCATCAACTCCCATTTGTGCTGAGAAGGTTTGAGATTGAAGACGAGATCGGACGCGCTTCTACATCAACGATCATCTCGAGGCTTCAACCTTCCTTTCAGAGATCTGAATTTCTAGGGAGTTGTTCTTTTCATTTATATACATTTCACTTTGTATTAGTAGGGAAATCGTCTCCTTGTGCGTGACGTCTAAGTCCTTGCGTGGCTTAGGGGAAAATCGCTTCCTTGTGTGGAGCGTCCAAGTCCTTGCGTGGCTTGGTGGGAAATCGTGGCCTTGTGTGCTACGTCTAGATCTTGGGAAGATCTAGAGGATAGGCTTGGGATTGGTCTAGGGAGAGACAAGTGATAGCCTTCCGATCCTTGGGAGAAGGATTGGTAAACACAAATTGTAAAAGGGTTATTATCATATTTGTGCCTTGATCTTAAGCATTGTTAAGATCATATTATTTGTATGTGAATTTCATGATTATAAAATTATGACTTTTTCTTTAATTGCAAATATGGTTGTTTAATCTTTAACTTAGAAATTTGTGTTTGAATTAATTCAAAAATTACATTGGTTTGAAATTTTTATAAGTAATTTCTAGAAAAGTAAAACTTGTTTTAAAATTCGTAAGTAAAAAATCATAATTTTTAAAAGACCCTTATTCACCCCCCCCCCCCTCTAAGGGCGCCACAAGATCCAACAAGTGGTATCAGAGCTAGGTTATTCCAATACGGCTTCACAACCGGGAATAATGACGTTTCATGATCTCGCATCTTCTAGAGGGGATAATTTTTATGAAAATGAAAAATCATTATGTCCACCATTATTTATGGGTGAAAATTATAATGGGTGGAGAATACTTATGGAAAAATTTCTTAAATCCTTGGATATTGAAGTTTGGAATATTACAATTAAAATGCCCCCAAATATTTTAAATAAAAATGAAATGTTTTTAAATGCAAAATCAATGAATAGTCTATATTGTGCATTAGATCAAAATATTTCAAACTTATTTATACACTTCCTAATGCTTATGAAGTTTGGAAATTTCTTGAGAATTCTTATAGTCTTCCTTCCGCAGATGATGCCTGTGAGCAATTCCTTATGGATCCAAGAGAAGAAGACAACGTCACAATATTGGACTCAGTTGATGGCAAAACATCAAGCAAAAGAGAAGACGGAAACTATAACAAGGTAAGAAAATCTAAATCTTCTCTTTTAGTAACTAATTATATTTCTACATTTCGTGTGCTTAAATTTGCTGAACGTAAAATTTCAAAGTTGAAACATGCTAATTCCAAATTACGTTTAGCAAATAAAATTTTAAAAGCAAACGCTAAAGTAGAATCTTATATTGATGTTTCAAATTCTTGTTCATGCTCTTTAATTGAAAATGTTAAACCTTGTTTTGATTATAATACATTTAAAGAAGAACTCAAGGTTTTGAAAAAAGGTCTTTTAACTTCAAAAGAGCATAATGAAAATTTGTTAAAAGAAAATGATAATCTAAAGGATAAATTAGAATCATTAAAAATTTTTATTCAAAACTTTTCATATAATAAAACATCTTTTATTTCTAGTTTATCAAATTATCAAAAGTCTAAAAGCTTAACTTCATATTATAAGAGTACGTCTATAAGAAAGAGTGAAAATGAAAATCATCAAAATAAGAACCAATCATTTAAAACATATTGTAACCCACTTTTTCAACATTCAATTCTTAAGAAATACCATCACTCTTATAAACTCTCAAATAATCAATATAATAAAATTCATTATGATTATCAACATCAATGTATTTTGAAAAATAATTTGAATAAACATAAATCTCAAATGAATTATTTTTCAAACAACTATCATTCCAAAAAGATGCCAAATAATCATAATATGAATTTAAGTGATAAACAATCAATGTATGAATGGAGACCCATAAAGAAAAATGACATATCATCTTTACTTGAAAAAGCCCATTCATCATTATCTTCCCAAAAGCCACCACGATGTATTTGGGTACCCAAAGGAACCATCCCACTTGGTCCCCTTTGGATACCTAAATCTCTTATTCATTAGTATCCTATCATTTGCATGAAGTAGAAACAAATAAAAATGAAATATCACTACTCTACTTCATGATATGCTTATTGTTACTTTTCTTTTGTTTATTTTTTATTTTTTGAACAAACATGCTATGATCACTTTATATATCATGAAATATGACTTTCATATATTAAGCCTAATGTTTATATCAAATCAAATTTGTATTAAAATTGAACATTAAGTCATATATTTTTTTTCAAAGTGATCTATCTCTCATCTTTGATTGGTCTTTATTCTTTTTAAATCATTTACCCTTAATTGTCTTGAATTATCATTAGAAATTGAATATTGAAATTATTATCAAGACTATTGAAACTATTTTAAAGATTGGATTTAAATGGTTTATTAAAGGGCTTAAACTAAAAATTAAATGCGCAACGTTTTTGATTCTTTTCTATTTTTGTTTGATGCATATGATAGCCCTTATAATGAAGAATATTATCTAGAAAATTTGAAAACAAAAATTCATCTAAACGCATGTTTTAATCTTTCAAAAATGCGAGTTTACGATCAAAACTTCAAACATCCATATCTTTTGATCCGCTCGCCTGATTTTCGCGTTTAATATATTTTCAGAAAGAGCACAAAAATCTCCATCCAACGGCAAACTAGGCTTGCTCATTTGAGTTCTTTTGGTGCTGTCAACTTGCCCAATTTCAACTCCGTTTTAAAAGCTATCTTAGTTCGCTTGATTTGGAAATTTCTGTGTTTATGGATTTTTCATCACATGCTATCCTTAGTATAATTGATTCATATATTAATTTAGATATTATGTGTGTGATGTGTGTCACCAATGTTTCCATGAAATTTAGACATTAGAATCATCTTGTATCATTAAGATCAAATCAAAAGATTAATCATTTCATTCTAGGTCAAAAGAAAATTAATTTGAAAACTTCTCATATTACATGCAACATTATCTTTATTAATCCTAGGTAATAACATTGCATTCAAACTCATCATTCTAGCATCATTTCTTGGTCTATGCATATATATATTTATGCTAGGTATAACATGTACAATGTTATTTAAATTTGATGATAACTATGTGATTTGAAAATTATAATAGAATACTAAAATTCCAACAACCACATAGTTTATGGATTAATCATTAGAATATATATGAATATTGTATCATGAATCATATATTATCATGCAAAACCAAAGATCAATAAATTTAATTATTGAATGCAATTTTATTAAACAATTTCAAAACATTCTATATGTGATCTTTGTCTTTGATATGATTACATGATCATATTTTTCTAGACTTAAAAAAATATCAAACATGCTTATTCAAAAGAAAATCATCAAATCGTATTGCAAAGATTGCAAAGATCCTCACCTCAAGTTCATCGATGAGATCTTTATTGTCGTGAAGAGCCCGACGCAGAAGCCGCCCCATGTGGTGGTTCAAAACTATGCTTTTGACCGTCCCCTACGCGCACATGTCAGGTACGATCTCTTCATCTAAGTCATACAACTCCCTTTGATTCTTCTCACCATATAGGACAAATTTGACCGCATCTGCATGGCGTGTGAGACCTCCACTCCAAAGGGTGAGAGACGTGGAAACTTCCACACTCTTTCCTTTCTCATCCCACTTGAGTAACGGTCTCCCTTCAAGGTCCTTCAACTTCCTCCTGTATCTAGCAGAGGGGAATTTTTCTGAGTAGGAGGACATGATACTACGGTCTGATTCTGCGATCTCTCTCTCTCCCTCTTCAATCTCAGATCGCGTTGAGTAAGAGTCTCCTCTTTTAGAGGGACCAGAAAGATCGATGGAACCGCCAGGTTCACTGCGTCAGAAAGCTTGCATCAGACATTAAACACGAAATCAAAGAATTTTAAGATTGCAAGGTGTTCCTTACTCTCCTCAGGCGCGAGCTCAGCCACCTCATCCCAGTAATTGATATAATAAAGGAGATAGATCCTTTGTAGGGAAAGCATCTCCTTGATACCGGTTTCCACCACTAACAGAGTTTTCGGCTTCTAGAAGACCGCCTCGGCTCGGGGAGCAGGTCGAGTCTCAAGACCACCAAAATCTCCCTCAAAGATCAAGAACCATTCTGTCCAATTCGGGATCTTATTCGGGAGATTGACGATCTTCACCCTCCGGCAGGAGAAGTACATCAACCCGTTGAATTCCTCTTTCTTCTTACCTTCTTTTAATGACTTCATAGTAAAGACCGCGCGGAAGAGGTTAAGAGTGAAGGTCACCCTAGCCGACCTCAGATAACAGATGTAGGCAAACATCAAGGCTATTGAGTTCGATGGCACCTGAGCGGGCACAATGCCATAATAATTGAAGACCTTAACCAGCTCCCAAGGTATAGGAAAGGTGAACCCACACTCAAAGTGGTCGATGGGAACGACGATCTTCATCGGCGAGCAGGTGCTTAATCCTTCACCTTCAGCAGGCAGTCGAACCAAAATCTGCGAGCTAAGCTGATATGTTTCCAAGAAATCTCAAAACTCTGCCTGAGAGAGGCGACTCGGCTTATGTTCGGCGATCATGAAAATCTCAGTTGTAGCACATCGCGGTGTCACCATTTTGATAGACCGCGGAAACCGGTGCAAGATGGAATTTTGAAGAATTCATTTATTAAGCCACCAAACACGGTATTTATAGTTTCCCAGGCAATGATGATGCAATTATGATGGAGAGTAGAACCAACAAGATCGCGCTTGAAGATCGCGCAACCTATTTACTTGGGCAAAAAAGGAGGTTTGGCAAGAAAAATATAAATTGTTCATCGGTTATGAGACCGAGCGATCTCAAGCAAAGAAAACTTAAATGAGAACAAAATATTCATCACACCAGCATAGTAATGAAGAGATTATATAAGCGGAAAAAGGAAATTATAGTTACAAAACGCGAATTGTCTCAGAGAAGTACAAAGTTACTCAATAGACACAATACAAAAGTTAAGGAGCGTTGTGAAGGACAAGACGTCATTTCTTTTGATCGCGCTTCCTGCCAACACAAGCAGTCTTATCCTGTATCTCATAGACCACCGGCAAAGTGATCTCCAGACCGTGGATAGCACTCAAAGCTGACTTATGAATGCCACCTAACTCTTTATCAAGTTGGTCAAGTGGAATGGCGATCTCAGAGGCTGGGCGGTCTGCAGGATGATTATTAGGAGACCCAACGAGTAGACCAGGAGAGTTCACTTGCAGCCGCTCATTCTCAGGAAGCAGAGCATCTAATTTCCCACAGAAATAAATAGCATCCTCCCTAGCCTTTCGAATCATCCTATGGAGGTCAGCTATTTCATCATCAAGCCTCTTCAAGACTTCTTTTTCTCTCTGGTCCGCCTGCTTACTTGTTTCAATAACCTTCAGCTCGCTTTGAGCAAAGACCGCCTGAAGCCGCCAATTAAACTCGACTTCCTTCTCCTTGGGCTTGTCATCTTTTCCCTGGAATTCCTGCTCTAACACTCTCTCCCTAGCTTGTGAAGCCCGAAGCATCTCAAAAAGAAGTGTTAGAACCTCTAAAAGCAAAGGAGGAGCGACCTCCTGCTGAGGAAGTATAACCTTCTGCGGCAACTCTTCGGTCTCCGCTAATCCATCTGCAGTCAAGATAAATAACATGATCAGGCGATGAAAAGAAAAAAGAACCACGAAAGGAAAACCCATACTCGAAGAAAAGGAAAAACGGCGATTGAAAGAGAAGTCCTGGACGATCTCAGTGACCGCAGGAAACGCGGTCAGCACAAGATGATCAGACTGCCTCCAACGCTCAAGGTCCATCTTATTCAATCGCCTCTTTCGTGACCTCTCTCCTTCTCTTCTTCTCTTTTTTAGCTCCTCATGGCTCAGAAGAACATCATCAGTTGGGATAATGACAACTTCACAACGCCGCTTAGGTGATTGAGGTTTAATATACACTGGAAGGGAAAGATTAGGTTCAACGATCAATTTAATCTTACCAGACCGAATAGCCAAGATAGCAGTCACACAGTTTGCAGCCGCCTAGGTCAACTTGTCATCTTCCACATTGGTCACCTTCTTCCCGCCAGAAAGGTGCACTTTTTTTGTGAAGAATTGCACCTTCACACAAGTTCGCGCGGTCTCTTCCTTCTCTTTCGTCTTCTCTTTCTCCTCCTCCTTATTTCTCTCCTCCTCCTTTTTCTCCTCTTCTTTCTTTTTTTCTCTTTCTCCTCTTCCTTCTTCTTATTCTCCTCCTCTGCCTTCCTTTTACTCTCTTACTCCTCCTCCCTCCTCTTCTTCTCTCCCTCTTCTTTCTTCTTCTTCTTCTCTTTCGACTCCTTCTTTTTCCTCTTATCCTTCTCTCTTTTTTCCTTATTCTTCTCTTCCTCCTCTGTGTTTTTTCTTTTCTTCTCCTCCAACATTTTCTTCTCCCCTTTTTCCTCTTCCCTTTGTCTCTTCTTCTCTTCTTCCTTCTCTTTTTGTACCTTCTCAGCCAGTTCAGCCTTAGTTTTTTCATCCAACAACTTCATTCTTTTCCGCTTGAGCTAGATTTTATCCTCCTCCTTCCCCGTCTTCACCTTCTTATTTTCCTTGTCGATCTCAATCCTCAGCAGCTCAGCTTTTTTCTCTGCCTACTCAACTCCATAATGATGTAATTCCGCCTCAAAAGGATCGATGGATTGCGCAATAGAAGGGGAAGAAGAATTATTTAAAGAAAGATCATCGAGATAGGATTTAGTTCAGAGCTGAGACCGCACGAAGATTGCGAGATCGCAAGAGAAGAATGAATTGCATTGTTAACTACCTGCATAGGACCGACTGCAAGAGCTTAAAAGGAAGACGAGCGGAAGTCGGTTTAATCGCAACAATTTTAGCTAAAAGCTTCTTATCACCTTTCTTTCTGGTCTTATCGATCTCAGAGGGAGAATCGGTCTTTAACTTCTTTTTGTTGTTTTCAGCAGCTTTTTCTTCTTCACCAATCCTTTTTCTCAATTTTTCAGCAGAAGCTATGCTCCTCTGGAAGCCGGCTTTTATTTCGTCAGTAATGATCTGACCATGATTTATAGCAGTCTATTTGAGCATCTCTAGCGATTTCTCTGAATCAAAAGAGATCTTCACACCAGCAAGGTCAAGCTCTGGCGCCTCCGAAGAAGTTCCTGTAATGTCCACTAAATTCGAGACCGCCTGCGATGGTGCATCAAGTCTCTTCATCATTGGCTTCTCAACAGCCCCAACGGTCTCCTTGACCGTCATTTCTAAACACCACGTCTCAAGTATCTTCTTAAAATCAGCTAACTCTGCGGTCTTAGGCTTCTGATGGAGATGACGGCCCTCAACATGAAGATGATGGTACCGACACGCTTACAGATGATGGAGTCTCTCCAATCAAATACTTCTGACGCCATCGTCGCGATAGTATTTGTGATGAATGCCAACGCCGCTACAACCTCCATCTGAGGCGCAAGAATAATAATTAATAATTATAATTATTCTATTATAATTATTAATTAATTATTATCATGTTTTTCTTTATTATTATCTTTATTGTTTTGGGACTTTATTCTATTTCTTATGTTTTTTTTAATTTGGGTTGCATGCAGCCATAAGTGTTGTAAGCCTTATATAAGGCCATGTTTATTGAAGGATTAGTAGATTTGATGAAATAAGAAAAAAAATCTAAATTTGAATCCCCTCTTTTGTTTCCCTCTCTCCTAGATGTAAAACCTCCCTCCCGGAACACAAAATACGGCCGAGGGGAGTCTTATGCCCAGGACAGCTGCCTTGCGGAAGCGCCAGCACACGAGCTAGCCTCCCCCCCACAAGACGCCTATCCTGCCGGCCAAACCAACTGAACAGCGCCAACCCATCAATAAACTAAAAACAAGAAGCCATAAATTCACATAAGTAAAGAGTCCAAATAAGTACAAAAGACGAGAAGCTCCGAGAGCTCCTGCAAAAGTGTCAGAGTATCAAGCTAAATGTCCCAAGGGCTACATCTCAAACTGCGCTCACATCGATCACCGACGTTAGTGAGGGTATCGTGGTCTCCGTCCCTGTCGTCCTGACCTGACTATCCTCCTCCAGCACCGTGCGCTGCTGCCCCAGGGTGCACACCTAAAAAGTGGGACGTAGCAACTGTTAGTAATAAAGACTAAGTGGCTTCACATCCGCTCCCCCGGCGACTCCAAGGCACCGGGTGGTAGAAAAGGAAGAAAAACTGCAATATAAGCATTAATATACAAAGCAGGTGACAGGAATGGTTGTTCATATATGTCGGTTGTATAAGTACCCAAGTACTTGCAATAACTCTAACTAACAGGTATAGAAATAACAGTGCAGTAAGTAACAAGTAATAAGAAGCACAACTAGTGCATAAGAAGCAGCATATCCAATGTATAAGAAGCACAACTAACAAGTAATATGGCAATGACAGAGTGTAAGCAGGTAGTGAAATATCACAGAAGTAAGCAAGTCATATCGTACCTTAACTTATATGAATGCCCATACAAACTTATATGTTAAGGTTTCCAATATAGGACCCATCATATAAAAGAGCCCATACTAATTTATATGATGGACCCGATGCGGTGCAATGCTATGATTATGAAGGATGAATGCAAAGATGAAGGATGAATGCAATGCAATGATTATGATATGATGACTCACCCATGCAAAGTTGTTATGTCGACAAAGACCTTTAGTTCTCGCTTTTTGAGGGGTAGCTAACCGCTCAGGCATCTCCCGTCGTGGCCAGACGGAGACAGTGGAACGAGCTCCTCCACTACTAGGAGGGTATGAACACTACCAGTCCTAGACCTCTGTACTCCTCGACGCTATGAACACACATCGGAGACACTGCATACTGCTCGACACTAAGAACACACAGCGGAGCCTTCAAGGACACAGAAGGGGACTTTGGTAGGTGAGCACCAAGAGTCAAACACAACCGGTCTAGAGTCTAACTACCGGCTTCTGTCGGTGTCACGACTAGCAAGCCCGTAGACCCGCCACAAGTAATCCTCCATCCAAGATCAATACATCAACATGCACACCCGTGCTCATAAGCACCCGAGGACCCCCAAGCTGAGTCTTATTACATTTAACATCTTGCACGTTTAGCCGATGCTACCCATCCTGAGTTATCACAACTCTCGTGCGGTGGTGTGCAAATATTATGACAAACATTCTATGCGACGTTCATGAACTAGGGAATTCACACCCTTGACCCCACCGGACTACTTGCGTTTGCAACTTACTTTATGATATCACCCTTCCATTTCAAGACAACACTTTGTTCTCCCAAGCCCAACTTGGTTATTCATTTTCAGTCTCTAACTTAGTTCAGTAGCATAATATTTTACGACAATATATTTAATTATGAACCCATAACAAACCGAGCCTTGCTAAAACTTCTACCGTAGTTCCGCTAGCTTGTTATGGCCATTCTCACCAAATATTAGCCCCGTCGGCATTCCCAATTATTATTTACGGAGCAATGCGGGAAAGAACTATGATTGGCAAAATGACAACAAGTATCCTCCCAAAACTAATGAAATTCAACAGAGGTCAGCACAATATCATCAATTTAATTTCTACCAATTGTTAAGAGCATCAGACAAGTATTATAAAAGATATCCCAAAAATTATCGCAATTCAAACTACAACGACGCTGATTAACAAAACTGAATTTATGGGAGTTCTACTCCACCCCAAATTATGTGCCACCCCATTTTGGAAAGCTCTCACCATGGGCTACAACATTCATGTTGAGTCCTAAACCCATATCCAAGTGGCTCCTACCTAAAATCTGCTCTGAAGTCAACTACAATAATCTGGACAGCAAAACAGCACACACTTAACCACATTCCAGCTTTCCGGACAGTCCACTCGACTGGACCTTTAGGGAGCTACAGGGCACTTCAGAAAATGGGTGACCTATCGTCGGAAAGCTCTTTCCGAGGGCTACAACTTTCAAGTTGAACCCGAAGACTAGTTCTAGCGGGATCAAACCTAAGAATTGGCTTGAACCCAGCTGCGCACCAATTCATCCCTTAATAACCAAGTGAAATGTTATAAATTGAAACTTCTTTAGCAAGGGGGCTATCATCACCTTTGTCGCATAATATATAGTTAATAACATAATTAACATGGGGTTATACATCATTTTTATCACAAAAGATATAAATTAAACACTACTTAACAGGGGACTATTGATCATCTTCTCAAACAAATGTTAGGTCATTACACCTTTAAAATCCTTAACATAATCACTCCCCTCACTCTCTCCCTCAACGACCATGGGTTTGCACCAAATCAAATCCCATCTCTTCCTCTTGAAGAGAAGAAATTATTCCAAGAACCTCGGGGCAAACGGTGCCCTAAATTTGAGGTTCCGACTTGGTCTTCCTAAGGAAACTCCATTTAAGCTCACACGAGAAGCTCTCTTGAGCCTTTATCTCTCCTATTGTGATCTAAGAGGCTAGCACCAGAGGAGAGGGGAGGAAGTCACCTTATTTTACGACCATGGTTGGAGCTCATCTTGATGGAAGCATGGTGGTGGTCGGCCAAGCTCCAAATTCTTCTCCAAGCTTGCTCCTTCAAGAACCCTAAATAAACCCCTTAAGGGATGAAGAAGAAGATGAAGAAAAAGAAGAAGAAGAAGAAGAAGATGATGATGAATATTTCTCTGATTAGGAGATCAGCCCTTTATGTGTTCTGCATTTTTGGCTTAATGAAGAATGAAGAGAGAGAGAGAGAGAACATTAATGAGCATTTAATGAAATCTCCAAGTTCCAAGACTTGTGCCAGCCATCTATTGACTTTTAATTCCACTTCTAGCCTAAAATATAAGCATCCAGGCTTTACCGGACGATGGCAGAAAGGTTGCCCAGATTCGTCGAACAGAAACGACAATTTTGTCGAACGCTTCAACTTCGTTCGATGTTCGTCGAACGACACTACAACGCTTTCGACGAACGTCACTTTCGTCGAAAACTGCAATTTTCGTCGAACGCTAGGATTTTCGTCGAACGCTGCCCGAACTTAGTCGAACGCTGCCTATTTCTATTTCGTCGAGCGCTGCACCTTAGTCGAATGCTGCTTAATTCAATTTCGTCGACCGCTGAAAGCCTCTAATTCGTCGACCGCTGAAAGCCTCTAATTCGTCGACCGCTGAAAGCCTCTAATTCGTCGACCGCAGGAAGCCTAAACTTCGTCGAACGCAGGAAGCCTAAACTTTGTCGAACGCAGCTGCCCCTTCGACTTTCGTCGAACGCAGCTTCCCCTTCGACGTTCGTCGAACGGAGGAAGCCTAAACTTCGTCGAACGAAGCTGCCCCTTCGACTTTCGTCGAACGCAGCTGCCCCTTCGACGTTCGTCGAACGGAGGAAGCCTAAACTTTGTCGAACGCAGGAAGCCTAAACTTCGTCGAACGCAGAAAGCCTAAACTTCGTCGAACGCAGCTGCCCCTTCGACTTTCGTCGAACGCAGTTGCCCCTTCGACGTTCGTCGAACGGAATCCTCCCTTGCCCAAAACCGACCCAAGGCGAGTCAAAACGTCTCCGAGTGGTCTAGCGCGAAATGGGATGTTACAAATCCAATAAACGAAGAAACAATTTCGTCCCCGAAATTTAGGTTGGGGTTACGAGGGTCTTCCGAATGGGATTGAAACATACTCACCGTATGCAGTCACAGATGATTCACCCTTAGCAATATCAAGCTCATTTATACATTCCCAATCGCTATGATTTATACATAGGGTCTAGATTGTGTGAGCGCTCTTGTCTTGTACAGTCATACGAATCAATAGTGACTCACACTATTTCAACAATAGCTAATAGAAACTACACATAGCAGTCCCAAACAAAAATAATCCTGATAGAACTATATGCAGCACCAAAACAAAACCAAACAGGATGGAAATATTGGTATATAGCTAATAGGACCATATGAGTACAAAGCAGCCCCCCCCCCCCCATTTAGAGCATATAAACAGCAGCCCCAATTAGACAAAACTTAAGAAGCAGCCCCCAACAAGAACATATATGAAGCAGCCCCAAATCAAAACATTATAACAGCAGCCCCAAGAAAAAGAAAACAACTCCAATAGAACTATAAGCAGCAAGCCCAAATAATCCAGACTGGAACTGTATAAGGCAGCCCCTAACAGTATCCCAGCCTAGGACTAAATGTAGCAGCCCCCATAATGAAATCAGAAGTTTAGCAACGACAAACTCCAGACAGCTAGCATAAGAACAAAATAACAAATTTCTAACATAAAAGCTATGCCACTTATAGCATATGACCCAAGTAAATCCCTAGTATATGGATGCAGAATTTCATAATCAAGAGTTTATTTTAGGATGAAACCAAGGGGAATTCACATAGCTGTTAATATACAACCAAGGAAGTTCACCAAACTCTCATTGCACCTTTGATCTAACCCCCTTAAGACCGTTGACCCCGATACACGTGAGGTTATTACTCGTGTCTCCGGATAAAATTAAAACTCACAACTGATCACAACATAGCAGCCCCTATATACACTACTAGAAAAGTGACTTTAGCCACACGTTTTTTGCCACGGGTCAAAAATCATGGCTAATAGTGAAGTATTAGCCACGGCCCCTAATTCGTGGCTAATAAGTAAGTATTAGCCACGGATGCCTAATTCGTGGCAAAAAAGAAAGCATTAGCCACGGTTTGTTTAATTCGTGGCTAATAAGATAGTATTAGCCACGGTTGTCTAATTCGTGGCTAATACTTTAGTTACACTTCTTGATCCATAGCTAAAAAAAAAGTATTAGCCACGGTTTTGAGTCGTGGCAAAAAAATACTATGAGATAAATGATTAAAATTTATTTATTGTTATAAATAATATGTGAAAAAATATTAATATTAATGTGAACATTAATTCTTATACTTAATTTATCTGTGCCACATATAATTTATTCGATCACATCACGTGTTATGATCGTCTTAATTATTTATATATTTACAAATTAACTCTCAATCAAGACACAAACATACAAATCAAACGGTAATCATATTGACATTGATGATTGTAGTAACACTATTGATGATAGTGAATTAGTGATGATATCAATCCTTACTTTAATACGAATAATGATGATGATCGAGTTCATTATGAATATCATGTCTTCACAAGAGCAGCGCAAATGGTAAGGGTCGTAACATTGGTAGTCATTCTTCGACAAGCTCAATGATCTCATCAAATTATTACTACAGAATATTTGTATTACTGTGCAAGACATTTCTTTCTATAAAGAAATGAAAACACGCATATATGGGCATGATAATCATAGTGATGATGACTAATTAAGTCGGCATATTAATTTAATTTTATCGATGAAAGTTATAATAATTATCGATGATAAGTGAGTGTTGTTCACTATATACCAAGAAATTGAGTCATGTATTAATTTATTATGTAATAAAAAATATTATTATATAAATAAATAAATATATATATACTATATAATATATAAATAATATATAAAGATATTCAATTATGGTTTAAACAATTCGTCTAGGGCATCTGCGATAGGTTTTGAATGCAAAGATATCCTCCTTATCCCGATACCATTTCACTCAGCCGTAACTCTCCAAACCCTATGCTCTCTCCATCGAACACGCCGATTCCCTCTCACGCCACCAGAAATCCAACCATGGCGCCCTCTCCATCGAAAACCCTGCAGGACTCTTCGACGATACCGGAAGAGAAACCCTTCTTCGACGACGCCGAAAGCGGAACCCTTATTTGACGACGCCGGAAGCGGAACCCTTATTCGACGATGCCGGAAGAGGATCCCCTCTTCGCCGCCGCCGGAAGTGGAAGCCTTCTTTGCCGCCGCCGAAAGCTGAAACCTTCTTCACCGCCGCCGAAAGCTAAAGTCCTCTTCGATGCCGCCGGAATAGGAAGCCCTCTTCGATGCCATCCACAGTACAACTCTGACGCCCTCTCCATCAAAAATCCTCAAGCCATCTTCTACCCTTCCGGAAGATCAACACCGCCGCCTCACCTACTGTAAGAACTGCGAGTTTACACTTCCCATTTCTAAAGTTTTGGCAGTGCTAGAGCATTGCCCCATTTCATCAAGCTTTGAAGAGGAACTCATTGGCCTCATTTCCTTATTTCTCCCAGGCGAAAATGTGTTTTGTATTTTAGAGATAGCAAAGTTCAATCATTTTTAAAATTTGTGCAGTGGAGATCTCTGTGGTTATCTTCTTTTCATCCTTAGAAAATAACCTTGAAGAGTGTCTAAGGAGATGCCATGTTGTACTGTCAATGGAAGCTTGAATATTATGATTTTTTATTTATTTTACTCTTTGTTTTGAAGGTTTCTGAATGGATTATTATATCATGGATAGCTCCTCCTTTATGTTAACACTTATGATCTAGAATAGGGTTCTTCTCTGTTTCTTATTCAATTTTTGAAGAAGGTAAATCAACTTTGATTTCAGCCTCTGATAAAAAATTTCTAGTACAGAAATCTCAAACTTATGTGATAGAGAATGTGTAGAAGCTCAAAATTATAAGCTAATATATACATTCCCAGTTAATTCCACGGCTATCACATTATTTACATTTTCTCGTAGTGAGAATTTATCTTAGTTCAAAAATTTTCAACAGAAGTTTGATAGCCATGTCTTTTAGCTTATTATGAAAATTTTGTTGTTGTTTACATGCCTGCAATCTATTTGATGGATTACCTAAGAGATGATTCTATGTGTATTTTCAAATCTTAACAACATTTGCAAAAGTTGTGTTTAAAATTTCCATTTTTTTATTGTGCTGAAATATTAAAAAGTAAAAAAGATCTTTCTTGGTCTTAGGATTTTGATCATTTGAGGTTGGGAACAAATATCTCTGCAAGAGATCTTTCTTTGATCACTTTCTCCGCAGTAAGATAAGGTAACACCATACTTCTCCGCAGTAATTATTATATTATTTTATCTTTTCTAATTCTATTTTTAGTGTAATATTTTGACCAGAACCGACTTCACTATATTCCATTTGATGTGTATAAACTTATAGCTAGGGGTTTATATGGCACCTTACTCATGAATCTAATATCAACAATGTTTATTTTGGGCTGATTTGATCCTGTTTCAGAAGGCGGCTACGACATTGAGATGAAAAAGAAGAAAGTGGGTGAAGCAGGCCATGAGGAAGTGATCAACAAAGCTGGTTTAAATATGCAGAGTACTAGAGGCTGTAGTTCGGAAGAACATGCAAGCGATCATTCACATTCTACGCATGAGCAGGGTTTGAGTAAGTACAACCTATGTGCATTCAGTCTCTTTCACTGCAAATTCAGATCATATCCTTTAATTTTCCATTCAAAAGTAAGCGACTATTTTTTGTTTGTGCTGCTGCATCTTTGGTGGACACCTTATGTTCATCACTTTAGTTTTATTTATGATTGTTATAGAATTTGACTACTGCATTATTTTTAATTATATCTCTTTATACATTTATGTATGCAATGTCAAGTTTTTATGACAGTCTTCTAAGTTGAATTCAAGAGGCAACAAGGTATTATTGTTAATTATATCTCTTTTAACAAATTTTTAGCATGGTAGGTAGTGATTTGGATTTTTGGTTTGAATGTTTATTATTAGATAAGTAATAAAAATTCAAACTTATCCATACAAAAATCTGTCTGACATGAAATAACCCTATATTTTTTTAGCAAACATGTGTAAAAAAAACTCTACCCCCCTTAAAGTTGCTTCTGGTAGTTACTTCGAGCTCCATTGGGGAGGAAATTTTTTATCGGGTTGTTGTTCAGGTGCGGTTGCCCATTAATTCTGAATGGAATTTATATATTCATTGAAATTTTGAAAACATTGGCTTGATTGAATCATGTGCATGTCTGTGTAATGACATATTATGAATTGTATGAGCTGTGGCCCTTAGATATGAAAAGCTGAATAAGAAACAGAGCGACAGTGCTTCTTCTATAACTTATCAGATAAAGTGATTGCTTTACTTGTTCTGATAGGTCATTAACCTGTACTTGGAGCTATTGAAGGAGAGGGAATGAAGTGAGCCAAATAAGTTTTTGAATTGCCATTTCTTCAATACAGTTTTCTATAAAAAGGTCTTTCTATCTTTTTTTATACCATATGATTACCCGGTAATCTATTTCTGTTCAGTAATAGTTACCAATTTTATAATATGAAAGTTATTGCATGCATTTGATGAGGTCACTTATTCTACCATATCTTGTGCCCAACTCAGGTTACCATGTGAAATCAAATTTACATATTTTCTGTGAATTTCACTCGAGGTGAGTATCAGATTCTGAATAAGAGGTGATTGTGGTTGATTGTATTTTTTTTCAATATAACCATGAAATGTTTTACATGAATTTTTTTTCATGTATATTCAAAGGAACTGATATTTTTCATGCATATTCAAGGGAATTGATATTTTTTTCATGCATTTTCATAATTTGTTCTAGCTTTTCAATCTAACACAAAATCTCTTTTTTTTCATGATCTTTGAGTTTATTGCTTTGGAAGTAATTGTCCTATTTTCCTCCATGGTGATAGAAATCCTCCTACATACTCCTACATGGCTACATTGTTGTACAAAACATTAATGTTAAACAAAGATGCATTGATGGAGAATACATTGGGAACTTTTGGGCTTGATTTTGATGTGAGGTTCACTGGAAAATAGTGAGTTGCAGTTGCGGTTCACTGGAAAATAGTGAGTTGCAGCTGCGGTTCACTGGAAAATAGTGAGTTGCAGCTGCGGTTCACTGGAAAATAGTGAGCTGTAGTTGCGGTTCACTAGAAAATAGTGAACTGTAGTTGTGGTTCAATGGAAATCAGTGAGCTGCAGCTGTGGTTCACTGATATTGCTCCTAAATGTCATGCTATTTCAGTTTAATAGATTTCACTTACACTATTTGGGGAAGATGACATCATTAATTGCATTTTGAGTTCGTTGAAGCACTGTGCATATGCAGTTTAACAGAAGTTCTATCAGGAATTCTTCCACTTAATATCATATGGATAAAATCATATCAACATAGATTATATGTTGGGAAGTACCGAGCTTCTTTGATCCCACCCAAATCGCCATGATTTAGATACTGTTTGATCTTTTAAGAGTGATTTTTTATCTTGCACTTTCTTGGACAAACATATTCTGGAAATTGCTTCATGAGAATACAATTTTCTCAGATTGCATGATTGGTTTGTTTGATATGGATGAAAAAAACTGTTCGCCTAAATGTAAAGTTTTGAGAAAAGACTTTAATTTACTAATAATCTTTCCAAATTCCTAGAGTGATTCAATGAGAGTTAGGAGCTTCTCTATCAATTACATAAAGGAGACAAAGGTGACAGGCATGAACACCATCGAGTTCAAGAAAGGTAATCATGCTCTTTATCCAGAAGGGTTTGAATCAATTTTGGGTCATCATTTCATATTTTTTTACAAAGTAGTATCACTTAATCGTTTGTTGGTTTACTATTGACCTTCAAATTTCACTTAAAAATTTTATTTTCATTTTTTGACAAATGCACCTATGTTCTAATAAAAAACAACAAATTGTTGCAGGATTCGAGCTTATTGTAGAAGCAAGAGAAGCGAGTGTTTCGTTAGCCAGAGGACAAGTTAGAAAAGTTTGGAGGTAGCTAAGAATTTTTTATTTTTATCTTTCACATTCATTGTAGTGATAATTTATCTTTTCCTCTGTTTTATGCAACTAATTTTTAATCAGTCATACATTTAATTTCAATTATTAAAGACTCATCGACCATCACATTATAATATCAATGCGGACATCTCTTTTAGATTAATAGAATGATATCATCTATCCATAAAAAATAGAGATCATAGGTGTTAGTTTGAGATGAAAATGATGTTTTTTCTCATCTCTCACTTGCAGTTAATTTTTTAATAACTTTTTTGTGCTTAGTTTGATTACACTTCTTAACCTAAACATGTTGTGATTTATGTTTCTTATTTGGTTCAAGTGACAATGAAGTATTTAATAGACATTTTTCATATATTCTTTTTAGTTTTTCTTTTATATGAGATATATGTATTTTATCCAAATCAGTTAAACCTGCACTTTGCTCAGTGATGCTCAACTGAATGTAGAAATTTCTGCGATTGAATTTTTTAAACTAGGATTGGGAGAGGCAGAGCTTAATGGCAGAGTGCCTCTATATTTTTATGTTTTTTTTTATAAGTTTTTTGTTTGGGTGAGTATTACTTAATGACAAAGTATTACATAAATCATGTTTTAACCAAAAACTAAATGAGTATTACGCCGCCCGCCGAATGTCGCCACCCCCGACGTTGATTTTGTCCTGCGGGCGAAGCCCGGAAGAATGCGGGCGAAACCCTGAAGAATGCGGGTGCAGCCCGCTTGCAGTTTGTCACATGAGATGTTTGTCACGTGGGTCCTTTTTTTATTTTCAGATATTTAATATGCAAATTTGTTTATGCAGTTTGAGGACACAGACTCAACAGTTGTTTAGGCATACTCAATTCGTCGCTCCAGAGATCAACATACATGAGGCCACTCACTCTTCAGTTTTTACGGTGGAGATATTTCTTTTATCGAGTTTGAGGTGGTCTCCTAGAAGGACAAGAGCAAATGAGGATTTCTTTTGGAGATATGGGCAGTCACCAAAGGTAAAGAGAGAAGTTCAGGCTTCTCTTTGGAAATAAACACTACCTTTAGATATTTAAAAGCGATACACCCTTTGGTAATCAAAATGTAGATAGTGAATGAGTTTGTTCCAGTTTGCCTATAAGTTTTACTTGACTTGCTAATTCGATATTTTGTTTTCATGGTTTGAACATCAAGCTAAGGTATTGTCATTGCCCATCAAGATGACTCCTGATCTGAATTCTTGAAACCTGAGTGCAACTTTTGTGAAATTCACAATGGATTTGAGAAATTCCCTGATTAGAAATTTCCTGATCAAGATGACTCCCGCATTAGCATTTTTTTTTCTTTTAGGAATATTGATCCATAGGCCTTAAAATTGCTCCATCAGCATTATTTTCTGATATATTAGTTATTTATCACAAAATAATTATCTAATTCTTTTTAAATGTATTTAATTATTTGCCACAAATTTTGACCCCGACAAATAATTTTTTAAATAAATCAAATAGGTATTTGCTACGGTTTTAAACCGTGACAAATACTTTTTTTAATAAAATGGTTGAGTATTTGCCACGGTTTACCACCGTGGTAAATAATGGACTTTTAGCAACGGAAGAGAAACTGTGGCAAATAATGGACTTTTAGCCACAGAATAGAAACCGTGGCTAATAGTTGTTGAAATCATGGCTTTTAGCCACGGTTCAGTTTTGTGGCTAAAGAGTGTGGCTAAAGCCCATTCGCCACGCCCATTCGCCACGCCCATTCGCCACGCCCATTCGCCACGCCCATTCGCCACGGCCATTCAAGAATACCACACAAAATTTGGACTTTTAGCCACGGAAATTTGCCCTGGCTAAAAGACCATTTTCTGGTAGTGATATAGATAAACTAATTGCAGCCTACCAACAAGAATACCACACAAAACTTCTCCCCTTAAAATATAACTGGCAAGTGAATAGGAATAAAGATAATAGGAATTCATGTATGATAGCAGTCCCAAACATAAAACCAAACATGATGAGATTTTAATGAAAGAAATTTCCTGGAGCTAAACCCAAACAACCAATAACGAAATTGCTAATAAATGAAGTTTTCTGGAGCTTGAACCCAACCAGCCACTAAAAATAGAAGAAAATTTCCTGATTAACAATTCCTGGAGTTACCCCAACAGCCACCATAACAGCAGTTAAAATAAGGATATTTCCAAAATTTTAAGCTTCTTGGAGCAACAACACCAAACCACAACTACACCACAAGGAGGAAGGGGATAAAGGAGAAAGATGGGGAAAAAGAGGAGTTTTCTTGCACCAATTTCATTCCCGCCTGCCATGAGTCTTCAACACACTTCCTCGGTACTCTTACTTGGCTTACTATAACCCAAAAAATTAAATACGCCGTCCAGTGCATCGACACAACTACTCTGAATTCCTGAGAATCAGAGGTCAAGTTCAGGGTAATCACATTTGTCTCCCAGACACGCGTCGGACTAGGTGGATAAGCCAACAAGGCTTCTACATGGGTTTAGTGTATACATGTATAATACTGAGTACAAACACTCATCACTTGTTCACACCTCACAAAGATTAACATACGTCTCGTGATTTCACATGATCCGAAAATTACTACACGCATTTATAATGCAATTGTACGAATTTGTCAACTTAACAAATCACGTAACAATGCCTTAGCACCACGGGTGCTACAATTTCGTATTCTTTATCTTAAATTGGACGCTTGTAAACACACCTCTCTGATCAGCAATCGATACAATTCCCCCTTAACAAACTTTGAGGCGTCCCCCAAAATTTGTCATGCGGTCATCAGATCCTTGAGAGACACTACAACGCTACGTTACAGTTTACTTCTCTGAATAGTCTTTGATTAGAGTGAAGACCTGCTCATCCTTAAGGTACTCACCTCTAATACTCTGGGAGTGAACTCACCGCAAACCAAAATTTGATGTTCAATCATCCCCCTTGCTTAAGATGAACACATTCATCAAGGAGTGCCAAATTTCCAATATCAACGGCTTGAAATGACTTAAGAGGGAAAAACTCATTGTAGCAAGGCTAAGTGAAGCGGGCCACAAGATTTTCGACTCCTGGTAGAATCCCAATTGGCCCATCCGCTAGGCCAATAAACGAAGGGACAAGCCCCCATACATTTTTGGACTAAATTTCTTCCACCGCCCATAAGGTACGTTCATCTCACGTATGGGCACAAACCTTAGGGGCAAATCTTCCTCGACTTAGAGTTCTTACCCCATAGATCTCCGTATCGACGCACTTATATATTAGCCATGATGTAGAAAATTCAAATTTTACGGCGACGACCAAGCTGCATCTCATTGTAATGAGAGCATGGACAAATAACATCAAATCACCCGGTACATTTATATATGTTTGAGCTTAACATGAACCAAGGCGCAAGGCTCAGGATGATTTTCCCTTCGAAACGAGTTAAGCAGACTACCAGAAGTAGGGCATACTTCACGATATGATAAACTAAATCAAATCCATTACAAGCGCCCTACCATCCCTGCCAACGATCATCCATGACATGCATGCTTATTTTACAAAAACTTTTCGGATTTTAGATCATCAATCAAGTCATATTAAACTTGTTGACTCCACCGCCGAACACTTATTAATTTCCCAAATGCCAAGTAATTACAACACTAAGGGAATGTTCACCACGAATTTCCAAACTCAGCGGTAGTTTATAATCATACCAACAATGCATGCACAAAGGTTCATTAACTTCCCAGCTATAATGTTATTACAACATAGCTGCAATCCCCCAAGCGTTAATTTACTACTCTCATCGTTACTTATCCACATAATCTTAGAACGATATAGAGAAAATTATCATCTTCAAAAAGCTTTCCTCTCTTATTCCGCTAATAAAATTTCCTATCAACCCGAATATGGCCTTAGCAGTCTGTCTTGCTTAAGGTGAATTAACTATTCATGGGTCTCCACTTCCAATGTCAAAAATTACAACGATTTTAAACCCTCAAGGAACCCAAGACGGTACATAATTAGCCCAATAAACGAAGAGATAAGCCCCCGTATCTCTTCGACTGAGTTTCTTCTACCACCAATATAACATATTCGTCCCAAAATGAGCCTTCTCTGGATCCGAATTCTTATCATATCTTCTCCATATGAAACCTTCTACATAAACAGAAATGAGAGGTATCCACATACAGTATAAAAGACAAGCTTGGTGGTCTCTTACTAAGCTGATAATAGACTACAGACACCAATCTCATTGAGATTGCCCTAAAATTTTTGGGTAAAGTGATAATATTACTCCATATCTGGGATAGGATTCTCGGGGTGTGAGTCTCTAGCATTTACACTCACGTTAAACTCTTCCCTTAGTCGCTCAAGGTCACTTATTGCTTGGCCCAATCATCCCCAAGATCAGTATAAGGCTAGGGCACGTCACAACATATCCTGTTAAGTCGACCAAAAAGGTATCCTAGTTAGGTTGGCATCAATCCTATGCATAACCAACTCTAATTGTTGGAATGGGAATACCAATTACTGTCTCGGAATGAGCCAGCATCTATACGTAAGGGTACGAGTTTGGCTTACGTTGGCACTTCCTATATGAGAAAGTGGACATACTTAATATGAATCACACATGGGCACACCACCGCTTCCGCTGCATCAGTTTGTCCTCAAACTGATTTAGCTAACATGGTGGCCCAATGGTTTAATGGACTTCTTTATCTCAGGATCATTGCAAGCTGATACCATTTGTAAAAACCCCCTCCCGGAACACAAAACACGGCCGAGGGGAGTCTTATGCCCAGGACAGCCGCCTTGCGAAAGCGCCAGCACACGAGCTAGCCTCCCCCACAAGACGCCTATCCTGCCGGCCAAACCAACTGAACAGCGTCAACCCATCAATAAACTAAAAATAAGAAGCCATAAATTCACATAAGTAAAGAGTCCAAATAAGTACAAAAGACGAGAAGCTCTGAGAGCTCCTGCAAAAGTGTCAGAGTATCAAGCTAAATGCCCCAAGGGCAACATCTCAAACTGCGCTCACATCGGTCACCGACGGTAGTAAGGATATCGTGGTCTCCGACCCTGTCGTCCTGACCTGACTATCCTCCTCCAGCACCGTGCGCTGTTGCCCCAGGGTGCGCACCTAAAAAGAGGGACGTAGCAACCGTTAGTCATAAAGACAGCGCCTTCACATCCGCTCCCCCGGTGACTCCAAGGCACCGGGTGGTAGGAAAGGAAGAAAAGCTGCAATATAAGCATTAATATACAAAGCAAGTGACAGGAATGGTTGTTCATATATGTCGGTTGTATAAGTACCCAAGTACATGCAATAACTCTAACTAACAGGTACAGAAATAACAGTGCAGTAAGTAACAAGTAATAAGAAGCACAACTAGTGTATAAGAAGCAGCATATCCAATGTATAAGAAGCACAACTAACAAGTAATATGACAATGACAGAGTGTAAGCAGGTAGTGAAATATCACATAATTAAGCAGTTCATATCGTACCTTAACTTATATGAATGCCCATACAAACTTATAAGTTAAGGTTTCCAATCTGTGACCCATCATATAAAAGAGCTCATACTAATTTATATGATGGACCCGATGCGGTGCAATGCTATGATTATGAAGGATGAATGCAAAGATGAAGGATGAATGCAATGCAATGATTATGATATGATGACTCACTCATGCAAAGTTGCTATGTCGACATAGACCTTTAGTTCTCGCTTTTTGAGGGATAGCTAACCGCTCAGGCATCTCCCGTCGTGGCCAGACGGAGACAGTGGAATGAGCTCCTCCACTACTAGGAGGGTATGAACACTACCAGTCCTAGGCCTCTGTCCGCCTCGACGCTAAGAACACACAACGGAGACCCTGCGTACTGCTCGACGCTAAGAACACACAGCAGAGCCTTCAAGGACACAGAAGGGGACTTGGGTAGGTGAGCACCAAGAGTCCAACCCAACCGGTCTAGAGTCTAACTGCCGGCTTCTGTCGGTGTCACGACTAGCAAGCCCGTAGACCCGCCACAAGTAATCCTCCATCCAAGATACATACATCACCATGCACACCCGTGCTCATAAGCACCCGAGGACCCCCAAGCGGAGTCTTATTACATTTCACATCTTGCACGTTTAGCCGATGCTACCCATCCCGAGTTGTCACAACTCTCGTGCGGTGGTGTGCAAATATTATGACAAACATTCTATACGACGTTCATGAACTAGGGAATTCACACCCTTGACCCCACCGGACTACTTGCGTTTCCAACTTACTTTATGATATCACCCTTCCATTTCAAGACAACACTTTGTTCTCCCAAGCCCAACTTGGTTATTCATTTTCAGTCTCTAACTGAGTTCAGCAGCATAATATTTTACGACAATATATTTAATTATGAACCCATAACAAACCGAGCCTTGCTAAAACTTCTACAGTAGTTCCGCTAGCTTGTTATGACCATTGTCACCAAATATTAGCCCCGTCGGCATTCCCAATTATTATTTACGGAGCAATGCGGGAAAGAACTATGATTGGCAAAATGACAACAAGTATCCTCCCAAAACTCATGAAATTCAACAGAGGTCAGCACAATATCATCAATTTGGTTTCCACCAATTGTTAAGAGCATCAGACAAGTATTATAAAAGATATCCCAAAAATTATCGTAATTCAAACTACAACGACGCTAATTAACAAAACTGAATTTCTGGGAGTTCTACTCCACCCCAAATTATGTGCCACCCCATTTTGGAAAGCTCTCGCCAATGGCTACAACATTCATGTTGAGTCCTCAACCCAGATCCAAGTGGCTCCTACCTAAAATCAGCTCTGAAGTCAACTACAATAATCTGGACAGCAAAACATCACACACTTAACCACATTCCAGCTTTCTGGACAGTCCACTCGACTGGACCTTTAGGGAGCTACAGGGCACTTCAGAAAACAGGTGACCTATCGTTAGAAAGCTCTTTCCGAGGGCTACAACTTTCATGTTGAGCCTGAAGCCTAGTTCTAGCGGGATCAAACCTAAGAATTGGCTTGAACCCAGCTGCGCACCAATTCATCCCTTAATAACCAAGTGAAATGTTATAAATTGAAACTTCTTTAGCAAGGGGACTATCATCACCTTTATCGCATAATATATAGTTAAAAACATAATTAACATGGGGTTATACATCATTTTTATCACAAAAGATATAAATTAAACACTACTTAACATGGGACTATTCATTATCTTCTCAAACAAATGCTAGGTCATTACACCTTTAAAATCCTTACATAATCACTCCCCTCACTCTCTCCCTCAACGACCATGGGTTTGCACCAAATCAAATCCCATCTCTTCCTCCTGAAGAGAAGAAATGATTCCAAGAACCTCGCGGCGAACGGTGCCCTAAATTTGAGGTTCCGACTTGGTCTTCATAAGGAAACTCCATTTAAGCTCACACGAGAAGCACTCTTGAGCCTTCATCTCTCCTATTGTGATCTAAGAGGATAGCACTAGAGGAGAGGGGAGGAAGTCACCTTATTTTACGACCATGGTTGGAGCTCATCTTGATGGAAGCATGGTGGTGGTCGGCCAAGCTCCAAATTCCTCTCCAAGCTTGCTCCTTCAAGAACCCTAAATAAACCCCTTAATGGATGAAGAAGAAGATGAAGAAAAAGAAGAAGGAGAAGAAGAAGATGAATAGTTCTCTGATTAGGAGATCTGCCCTTTATGTGTTCTGCATTTTTGGCTTAATGGAGAATGAAGAGAGAGAGAGAAATATGAACGCTTCAACTTCGTTCGACGTTCGTCGAACGACACTGCAACGCTTTCGTCGAACGACACTTTCGTCGAACGCTGCAATTTTCGTCGAACGCTGCCCGAACTTAGTCGAATGCTGCCTATTTCAATTTCGTCGAGCGCTGCACCTTAGTCGAACGCTGCCTAATTCAATTTCGTCGACCGCTGAAGAAATATATTTCGTCGACCGCTGAAAGCCTCTAATTCGTCGACCGCTGAAAGCCTCTAATTCTTCGACCGCAAGAAGCCTAAACTTCGTCGAACACAGGAAGCCTAAACTTCGTCGAACGCAGCTGCCCCTTCGACTTTCGTCGAACGCAGCTGCCCCTTCGACGTTCGTCGAACGGAGGAAGCCTAAACTTCGTCGAACGCAGGAAGCCTAAACTTCGTCGAACGCAGCTGCCCCTTCGACTTTCATCGAACGCAGCTGCCCCTTCGACGTTCGTCGAACGGAGGAAGCCTAAACTTCGTCGAACGCAGCAAGCCTAAACTTCGTCAAACGCAGCTGCCCCTTCGACTTTCGTCGATCGCAGCTGCCCCTTCGACGTTCGTCAAACGGAATCCTCCCTTGCCCAAAACCGACCCAAGGCGAGTCAAAACGTCTCCGAGGGGTCTAGCGCAAAATGGGATGTTACACTAGCCCCCCCTTCCCTCTTGGAAGTATTCGTCCACCCCTCTCCCTTCTTCTCTATAGCTGCCCCTCTCCTTACCTCCTCTCTCAAAAGTTTCGGCCTCCACCTCTCCCCTCCTCTTCTCCTCTCAAACCTCCGATATTCCTCCACTAATACTCCTCCTTCCTTGGAAATTTTCGGCCATCAATAGTCTCAACAAGCCTTGAAGATTTTGGCCTCTCCAAATCGTCCCTCTTGGTGGATTTCGGCCAAAGACAAGACCATTGCTCTTGTGGAATCAAATCCGGTGTGAAGTAAATAGAGCGGACAAGTTTTCTCTCCATCCGGCGTGGATCCGGTGGAACCGTTGAAGAGCGATCGGCTTATCGGATATAATCAATATCCGAGTGGGTGACGAAAATCTCTATCTTTTTTTGTGATTCTCTCTAGATAGATCTTGTGGTGGAATAACTTTTGTGGTGTTTTCAACACCGTGGAAAATAAAAAAAAATGCAAAGCGTGTGTGCTGCGAATAATTATTTGTGTGAACGAAGGATTGGAACGTAAAGAGAAACTCGTGTTTGTCCATAATAACCGTGTCGGAGAGCGTAGCCTACGTCAATTTGGTATCAGAGCTAGGTTGTGTCAATTTCTTAATTGGCACCATCCTATTTTATCTTAGGTCGCCGACACTCACTCGTCAAGCACGATCCGTTGTTCAAAACAACAAAATTTTTAATTGCTAGTCTGCGAATAGCGGCTTAAAATTCTCATTTTTCAGCAAAAATAAAAAACAAATTCAGGAAAATTTCCATATTTTTCTCAGCAAGAAAATCAACAAAAATTAACTGCCTTAGTTTTAAGCGGGAGCAAAATTACCTTTCGTAAAATTTGTTAGGTCAAAATCGAATCTCTGTCAGAATCGAATTTTTGTCCTAATTGACACCATCCTAAATTTGGTTTTGCGGGCCTCCAACTTCTACACCTCACTCTGAGTATGGCTCAAGATGTTTATGTTTCCCAATTAGATTATTTGTATGCTAAATTTATGGCTAATCACACCCCAACTTCGCCTACATGCCATAGGAAAATCAACCGTCCACGCACTCTTCCTCACACGAGAAAGCATGCACCCACTTATGACGGTTATGGGAATCCACAAATTTTTAAGGAGTGGCTTAACGAAATGGAATATTATGTTGATTGTCACGATTGGGAAGACCACCAAAAGGTTGTCATCGCCCGAGAGAGGTTAGTAGGTCGAGCCTAGGCGTTTTGGCTAAATGAAGAGCGCCGTGTGGGTGATTATCAATACGCTTGGCCGCAAATGCGTAGCCTTCTCACTTCTCAATATGACCCAGACTACCTTCGTACTACTGGCACAAAGTCCGCAAGTGCGTACAACTCCAAGCCCGCGTGTGGGTATAGCACCACAACCGTGAGCGAGTATAATTACGGCACTAGACCTGTATCTGCTTATAGGAGTGACCATATGCCTCAGGCTAGATTCTTTCCCGACAAAGGTAGGACTATCCAAAGTGTGCCTACTTCCACCTTTAAGGAAAATAAGCAGTTTAGGCCCTATGTTTCAGACTCGATAGATGTTACTACTAGGGATGCCATGAGCACGAGGGGTGAGAGTATTCCGGTCAGTGAGGGTCATCCCATGAATTTTACACACGATGCTGGGGAAATTTTTGACCCCCATACTGTCAAGTGCCCTGCTCAGTAAACGACCTCAGTCTTATTAAAGTCTCCTCCCAAACGTTCTGATCTAGTTGTTGACTTTTTTGATGATTCTGAGTTAGTACCTTTGATTGAGCCGACCGCTGAGGGCGATGTCTTTATTGAGGAAGAGCTTAGCGTTGTTGAAACGTTGGTTATCCCAAGTGTCATGGAAGTGGATCTCCCCTCGGTAGTGCCACTCCTTGGGATTACCCAACCTGTCGTCGACCTATTTCCAGGTCTGTCACCTATGATAGTTGAGGAATCGTCTGATGACCCTGTGTTCGCAGATGTACCTACTATGTTGAAATATTTACCTTGAGAGGGAAGGTTAATTTTGGGTGACTTTAACGTTGAGAACCTGGAAGATATTTCTTTGATGTTATCACCTTTGCCTGAAGCACATTGTGAATTAGAAATTGTGTCAGATTCGATTTTGCCGGTCCTCCCTCCTGACCCGTGGACTCGACCTGCGGAATTTTTAGGACATGAATTTATTATGCCTCATCCTAGCCAGTTGGTTTTTCCTATGTTACTAGCCCCACCATTGGCCATGTCACGTCGGACATGTTTTGTTGAGTTGTTAGATTTTGTGCAAGGTCTTTTCACCACCCTTCGTAGATCTGACTATGTGTTACCTTTGATTGACAATTTTTATGAGTGCTCGTCTACGGATTTGTTGGCGGTCGCGACTGATTATGATTCTGTGGCGACTGTACCTCTGGACTTAGTTTCTTCACGACGTACTTACTCATCCAGTCCAGTTCCGCATATTTTTCCTCCAGTTGCTTACCACCTTCACCTACACGTGTCTATAATTTTAGCTGACCACAAAGGTACGTGGGACTTAATCCTTTGCCATGCTCAGTTAGCGTACAATTCTAAAAATAGATCAACGGGTTTAGCGCCGAATGAAATCGTGCATGGTTATAAGGCACTAGTGCCACTTGACTTGATTCTGTTACCTCCATCATATAAGTCAAGTCAATTCGCACAGGACTTTGCCTCTCATGTTCACAATTTACATAAGCACATTAATGAAGCGCTAACCACACAATATGCATCTTCTCAATCTAATGTTAACTTACATAAGAGAGAGTCTCACTTGAAGGTTGACGATTTAGTTTTGGTGCATCACATCCCTGAACGGATGCCTTCGGGCACCATAAAAAATTTGGCGAATCGGCGAGCTGGTCCGTTTTGAATTTTAAAGAAATTAGGAGAAAATGCATATCTTTTGGAGTTACCCACTGATTTAGGAAATTCCCCTATTTTCAATGTTTCGAATTTAACGCCATATGTTTCTCCACCACCTGATTTATTTGTCTGTCTGTTTGATTCCACTAAATTTTCTCTCTGTTTGATTCCACTAAATTTTCTAATGGGTTGGGGGGTGAGTGTATTCCTGGATCTCTCTCTCCATCGGTCTCCACTGGAGGTATGTTGAATGTTGATGATAAAACTTTTCCTCCTTATTTGCTTAATGCTTTTCCAAGGTTCCCCAGGACCACCTATGTGCCAGACAGGATCCTCCGAGATGAAGTGCTCTCCTCTCCAAGTGGTGACATTCGTCGTTACATGATACGATGGCCAGTACATTCCAGCCAACTCATCTGTGACGAGTACTTTGAGCGGGGTAGGATTGATGGAGACGAAGGCCCTCAACATGAAGATGATGGTACTGGCGCGCTTACGAATGATGGAGTCTCTCCAACCAAAGACTTCTGATGCCATTGCCGCGACAGTATTTGTGATGAACACCATCGCCGCCACAACCTCCGCCCGAGGCGCAAGAATAATAATTAATAATTGTAATTATTCTATTATGTTGGAACCTTAGTTTTTGATTTGAGTCGTGATCCATCTTTATATTTATTTTGTGATCGACGAAATCCCATTAAGATAGGAGACAGGAGAAAGCTATACAAGTTCTCTGGGTTCGACGAACGCCTTCCAGTGTTCGACGAACGACTTACACTATGCATTCGACGAACGACTTGCTCTCTGCGTTCGACGAACAGCTTGCAATCTGCGTTCGACGAACAACTCAATATCTCTGCGGTCGACGATCCAGCCCATCTCAGCGGTCGACGAAAAGTTGCGTTCGACGAATCTTCAACAGAAGCTCAGGTCGACGAATTAAATGTTCAGAACAACGAACTTCAAGCTCAGATCGACGAATTATTATCTGCTATTATAATATCTCATTTCTTAGATCGACTAATATTTCTATATCTGATAAAGCAATATTTTGATTAAATTCTATTTATATATTGCTGCCCTTTCTTCATTTGTATAAATTAATAATATAGTCGTTGCAGCACAATAAATATTATAGTTGTTGTAGAGCAATAAATATTATAGCTGTTGCAGAAAAGCTAAAGACGACAATTTATCTTCTCGAGGAAATCTAGGAAATTAAAGAGATGTTATCTCTTTCCTTTTGTCGGGAAAAGAATTCAAACAGCTCCAGAATATATATACAAAGAGAAGTACAGAGAAGAAAGGAAGAAGGCAGAACCAGAACAGGAAGAAGGAAATATACAGAAATACAGAGAAGCAAAAAGAAGCAGCACATATACAGAGTTCTTGATAAGAACAACATATTTTATTTATCTTCTTTTTGCTAACTCTTCTCTGCAGATCATCTTTACCCTGAGACACATATCTAGATCATTTGCTCAGGGATCTTAACTGCAGAAGAAGAAAAGAGTTACAACATCCAAAAGAAGAAGCTTCCTCACCTGAACATCAACATTAATCAAATCAGGGGGAGCTCTTCAACATCATCAAGATCCACTCTCAGCAGGATTATCTAGATCTCTAGAGTCTTGTTAGAAAGAGAAGAACAATATATTTTCTGTTTTCTTTTACCTGTATAAAAGGTTATAACTCCCTTCAAAAGTTACAGCCATTGGTGGCAGGTCACCTGATCAAAAACCTGTAGTTGGGTTAAAGCACCTGATCAAAAGCTCACTTGGTGTATAGACACCTGATCAAAATTCCCTTGGTGGCAGGTCACCTGATCAACAACCTGTAGTGGATTCCTACCAAGTGTGGTAGAAGAGTAGATGTACCCAGGTTGATTGGGGAACTACTATATTTCTTTGTGTCGTCTGTGATGCTTGGCTTATATTTTATTTCTTGTTGTTGTGCTGTGATATCTGTGATTAGTATTTTAGTTCTATAACTCACTTAACTACACATATTTATATATCACTATTTTAAATAAGCCAAAACCTTTTAACTCTCTATTCACCCCCCCCCCCCCCCCCCTCTAGAGTTAATTTAAGAACTAACCTCACTTTCAATTGGTATCAAAGCGTGGTTGATTATATCAACTCACTTTCAACTAATTTTCAATTGACTTTCAATTGGTATCAGAGGGTAGTTGATTGTTTATACAGACTAACACCTGAATCATAAAGATCAATTAGTTCTTAATTTTTTTATACTCATGGCACAAGAAGAATATTCAATCACAAGACCACCAATCTGTAATTTGGATAGATTTTCTTTATGGCAAGCTAGAATCATATTATATATGAATGCAATATATGAAGAAATTTATAATTCCATTTTGACAGGACCTCCAACTTCATCAACATCAACAGATGCTCAAAAGAAGCTGAAGAGTGTTGATGCCAAGGCTATGAAAATACTAGCTCAATCAATGCCAAATGACATTCTTCGAAGAGTTGCTGATTGCACTTCAGCAAGAGGCATCTGGAACTCCCTCACAAGGATGGTAGCTGAACCTTCTTCCACTTTCTGTATTTATGATACAGAACCATCATCTAGTCAAAGTGAAGAAGAAGAAGAAGAAGAAGAACAAAAGGCTAGATATTTCTGCATGATGGTCATAAATGGCTCATTCCACAACTCAGATGCAGAATCTGAATCTGATAAAGATAAGGTAATTTCAAGGTTTGATTCTATTTCTGATCAAGTCAAATCAGATTTTAAAATGCCATATACAGATCTAATAAAACCTGAGAAAGAAATAAAATCTCTCAGAACAGAGTTAATAGAAATAAATAATTTAACTTCTGAAAATACTAAACCTAAAGAAGATTTGAAAACATCAGAAGAGAAAATTACTTCCTTGAAAAATAAATTAATTAAGGCTGAAAAATTTAAACAATCTTTTAAGGAAAAAGAAGTAAAAGACTCTGTAGAATTTACTGAATTTCTTTATGTTAAAATAAAATCTAGAAATCAGTTTAGTTTATCAAATTTATATTTTTAATGAGATAAAAAGGCTAAAATATCTAACTATAAAGCAATGCTTAACATTTTTAATCTATTAACTTAAATTATAATTAAACAAGCAGTTATAAGATTCATTTGAATTTTTCTATCTTAAAAACAAAGTCAGATAACTTCAATGTTCTTACAGACTTTCTCCAAAATCATGTTGAGCATTCTTTTCAGATTGCATTGATCAGAAATGATCAGGGCACTGAGTGTGAGTCTCTTCTGATAAGAGGATTCTTTAGAGGGAAGGTATCATGCAATGTTTTTCTGATCTTCACATTCCTTATAATCGATTAACAGGTGTAGCAATTCTTCATATTATTAAAATCCTATTAAAAACAAAATCTAGGATTGTTTAAATGTTTTTTAAAAGAAGAAGGATTTTAGAATTTAAAAGAAGAAAAAAACAATAATATAATTTATGATTAAACATTTTCAAAAGAACAATGAATTTTTCTATCTGTTTTTATTCTGCACATCTCCTTTAAGCTTTATATTTCTAACTGTTATGCTTGCAGTTATTCTATTTTTTTATGCCTAGTATCCTAAACCAAATAGGGGGAGATTGTTAGAACCTAGTCTTGATTTGGATTAGGATCCCAACTCAAATAGGGGGAGATTGTTGGAACCTTAGTTTTTTATTTGAGTCGTGATCCATCTTTATATTTATTCTGTGATCGACGAAATCCCATTAAGACAGGAGATAGGAGAAATCTATACAAGTTCTCTGGGTTCGACGAACGCCTTCCTGCGTTCGACGAACGACTTACACTCTGCGTTCGACGAACGGCTTGCTCTGTGCGTTCGGCAAATGTCTTGCAATCTGCGTTCTATTTATATCTGCTATTATAATATCTCATTTCTTAGATCGACTAATATTTCTATATCTGATAAAGTAATATTTTGATTAAATTCTATTTATATATTGCTTCCCTTTCTTCATTTGTATAAATTAATAATATAGTCATTGCAGCGCAATAAATATTATAGCTGTTGCAGAGCAATAAATATTATAGCCATTGCAGAAAAGCTAAAGACGACAATTTATCTTCTCGAGGAAATCTAGGAAATTAAAGAGATGTTATCTCTTTCCTTTTGTCGGGAAAAGAATTCAAACAGCTCCAGAATATATATACAAAGAGAAGTACAGAGAAGAAAGGAAGAAGGCAAAACCAGAACAGGAAGAAGGAAATATACATAAATACAGAGAAGCAAAAAGAAGCAGCACATATACAGAGTTCTTGATAAGAACAACATATTTTATTTATCTTCTTTTTGCTAACTCTTCTCTACAGATCATCTTTACCCTGAGACACCTATCTAGATCATTTGCTCAGGGATCTTAACTGCAGAAGAAGAAAAGAGTTACAACATCCAAAAGAAGAAGCTTCCTCACTGAACATCAACACTAATCAAATCAGGGGGAGCTCTTCAACATCATCAAGATCCACTCTCAACAGCACTATCTGGATCACTGGAGTCTTCTTAGAAAGAGAAGAACAATATATTTTCTGTTTTCTCTTACCTGTATAAAGGGTTATAACTCCCTTCAAAAGTTACAGCCATTGGTGGCAGGGCACCTGATCAAAAACCTGTAGTCGGGTTAGAGCACCTGATCAAAATCTCACTTGGTGTTTGGGCAGGCTCCGCGTCTATAAATAGAGGGGTAGGGGTCCCTAAAAAGGTCTTTGGGGGGGGGGGGGGGGGGGGGGGAGAGCCTAGATCGTAGCAACAACCTAAGCAGTCTCAGTTTTTGTACTCCCTAAGGTTCCTTTCATAGTCTAGTTGTCTAGTGACATCCTTCTCAATAGCTCCAGACCCTTAGTAACCGGTCGTCCACAGTTTTTACCCCTTTTCCTCCAGTGCAAATCGTGGGGGTGCAATTTTTGTACCAACATTATTGTTGTGTGCAACACTCTTGGAGGTTCTTCTTCAGCAATAATCTCTTCAACTGCTGCTTCAATGTTATAATTCTGAGATGTTGGATCTCCATTAGTCCCTTCTTCATTTTCTGGAATATAGTTTTGTGGAGATGGTTCATTTTCCTTAAAGACTCTGATTTTCCTTGAATCCAATCCAACTTCAATTCCTACACTGCATGAACTAGATAGAGGGTTATGTAGCATGTTGCTCTCATCAAAAACTATGTGAATAGATTCTTCAATTGTAAGAGCATTCTTGCTGAAGACTCTGTAGGCTTTGCTATGTTGGTTATATCCTACAAAAGTACCTTCATAACCCTTTTCAGGGAATTTGGTAAGATTTATATGGAATATTAATAACTTGCTTTCTGATTCTCATGTGGGGGTCACTCTGGACAGTTGGATTGAACCAACAATCTAAGGAAAATTTTCCTACCTTTCCACAACACCAATAGTCAAATCTATTATATATATGTATATATATATTCTGGTTGTGCTGGGATTGACTGGGTTAGGATGTTGCTTGACAGCTAACCCCCCTTCTTGGGAGCAGAAAAATTTCCACCAACATGAGAATTTCTGGAGGCTCTCACAGGAAGATTCTTTTGGGGTGCAGACAATGCACTCTTCCCAAGGAAATTCTGCCTTTTACTCAGCCAAGTAGAATGGAGCTTAATACCACTCTCTGTCTTCTTGCTCTCTTTGCATCCATAGATGCTACTGTGATCATAGGAATTTTTGGGTATGATCACTTTTGTGAAGATTATCTTTCCTTGGGGAGATTTCCCACTGGCTTCATCTTGAGTATAGCCTAACCCCTTTTTGCTTGTTTGGGAAAAGTTATCTATCAAGGGAAGAACAGTTTGTGGCTTGGAGTAGCTAGCCACATTCTTCCTTTCCACTAAGAGCTTATCCTCCAACTCTTTGATTTTGTTATTCTTATGTTTGATAACTTTAGTTAATGTGGTAGTGCTCAGTGTGAACATTGATAATTTGGTCTTTTCTTGCGTTAGTGTTAAAAAACTTGAGGTCTGGAGATGAAGTAAAAAATGCGGAATCACTTCACAAAAATTTCCACAAGTGTAGCACAACAGTGACAATGAGAAGAATGAATAGTGCTATGATATTAACTATCTCTTTACAAAGCGAGGTATACATGGCGAGACATGATTCATAAGAATCACGGAGGAGAGAAGCACAAAACACAAAGGTAAACAAGTTGCAGCGACCTGACAATTTGAGACCGCCAGACCACGCGAACAGACAAGCCAGATGGTATCTCCTGAGACCGCGCGAACAGAGTACAAGCCGCACCTGCCAGACCGCAACCACAGACCACTGACTTGCTGCTTTATTCCTCTGCTGAAAACAACAAGTTCGCACTTCTTGATCGCCCAGACCGCACGGTCTTGATCATAGAAAAACCTGCGAACTCAGAACAAAGAACTGCTACCTGCCACAGACCGCAACTCAAGATCGCCTGGTCATTTAAGACCGCGTGATCAACTGAGTTCGCTGAACAAACCAGGAACACCTAAACACAGTCCGCCCGGACTGGTTTATTCAAAGCTGGAAGAGAGGAGACAAGCTGACCGCGAGCTGTTAACCGCTAACCTGTGAACAAACAAACCGGTCAGACTAAATCTCAGAACGCACGACCTCAGAATGAGACCGGCACAATCAAGCCAACTTGTGTTCTTACAGTTCTTGTTATTAATGACGGGCCCTGCACCCCTATTTATAGGCGAACAGACAGATGTCATCACCGCACAAACCGGGATACAATAACCGCCCATCATATCGCGAGCGGTTTCGCAAAGCAGACTGCCCGAGCTCAGCATAGCTCTCAGCTCCTTTTTAAACCTTGCGGTTACAACCAAACTGCTCGGTCACCGCGGTCTCAACAAGCAGACCGCCCGGTCTTCTTCCAAAGAAGGCAGACCAAGAATATCTGGCCGACTTAGGACAAGTCACCAGACCAACCCGCGCAAGCCGCCCGGACAGATAACGGTCTCCCAGATCAGACCGCCTTAAACAAACCGCTGAGACAGAACCAACCAGAGAACCAGCGCAGACCGCGCGGTCTCTGCGGTCTCCAACCTGCAGACCTCCCAGCACCATTCCACTTCCACTTCAAATATTTAACACTCCCCTTGAAGTGGGAAGTGGAAGTCAGCCCAAGCAAACTCCGCAACTGACCAAATGGTCCCTTCGCCAACGGCTTAGTAAATATGTCAGCAACATTCTCCTTGCTCTGCACATGCTCCACAGTCAGAGATCCCTCCAACACCTTCTCACGAATGAAATGGTGATGAATCTCTATGTGCTTCGTATGCGCGTGACAAACTGGATTGTTCACCAGTTTGAGAGCACTCTCATTGTCACCATGTAGCAGAGTAGGACCGCGCACCTCCCTATGAATTGTTGAAATTGTTGAAGTGGAAGTTTGGAGGCTTTTGGATCTGGGCGGTCTGGGTGAGGTCGGGCGGTCTGGCGAGTTCGCGCGAACTAACGGTCTGATTCTGCGGTCTGGCGAGTTTGCCGACTTGGCGGTCTGGATCGGCGGTTTGGCATGATCTGTGCCTAGTCGCGGTCTCCCGGGTTGACTGTTGGTCTGGTCCAAAGTCTGCTGAAGGAGGAGCCGCGCGGTCTGTGCGTGATCGCGTGGCAGGCTGTCCTCTTCAAGGCTGTGGCGGTCTGGTGTGACCGCACAGCTTGATCAAGGTTCTCTTCAGGATGCGGTCTGATAGCTGACCGGGCCTTCTGGGAGAGTTCGCGGACTAAGGGTCTTAGTCGCGCGGTCTCAGCTCGCGGTCTCAGGAGGAGGCTGGCTTGCGAGCTGGTTGCTGTTCGCGGTCTCAGGAGGAGATCGGCATGCGGACAGGAGTTCGCGGTCTGATGGCGAACTGACTATGTTCGCGGTCTCGTGCGAACACAGGTGGTGAACAGCTTCGGGCGGTCTGGCGATCTTCGTTGAAGTCGCGATCTGCCGTGAGAGCAGCGGTCTCTCATGGCTGATGTGTGAAGCTGGCGGGTTCACCAAAATGAAGCAGGAGTTCGGCTGCTGATCGCGGGTTGACCGGTTTGGTCACGCGGTCTGAGGGGTGGCGATCCTATCTCATAGGGTGGTGACTGGATCAGGTCGCATGCCTATAAATAGGAGGCCACTGTAGCAGCAAATGTAGAACACACCAAGTGTAAGCTGAGTTCGCGTCTTTCTTGCGGTCTGTGTTTTCTGACCGGGCGGTCTCTGATCGAATTCTTCTTGTGCAGCTTCTGCGGATAGTGCGGGCAGCAGCGATCACCTCTTCCTCTGAAAGTGTTCGGGCGGTCTGCGGCTTGGAGTTGTGTTGCTGGAGTTTGGGAAGATCAGGAGGTCGAAAGAAGGGAGCGGTCTGTGCAGCGGTTTGGTGGTGGTCTGAGGTCGGCAGGGTGTTGCGGTCTAGCAACAGGAGGAGATCGCAAGGGAGTTCGCGCGGTCTGTGCAAGAGAGGTCGCGCGGGTTGTGCGGTCTGAAGTCTTTCAGTATTCTTCTCTGTATTGGTTCTGGAGTGTTGTGCTGACGAAATCATGTCTCGTCAAGCATGTCTTGCCCTGTAACTGAAGTTAGAAAATCAATAAAGATCAATTGTTTGCCCCAAATTGTTTCTGGTTGTTTTGGCTTGTAACTCTAGTTGTTATTCCTGCTTGCTCTCACAAGGTCCGGAAAAATTTCACATGGTATCAGAGGGAGGTTGGAGTGGTTAGAGCAGTGAATAACTTAGAGTAGCCATCGCCTTTGTGAAGAAGGAACCAGAGGGAAAACAATGGAAGGCGGATTTGCAAGAGGTCTTGGGATTGATATGCTTACTTCGACCAACTTTAAGAAGTGGAGGTCATGTATGCAGAGCTATCTTCTAGGGGAGGACCTCTGGGAGGTTGTTGGAGGAGATGCAACTGAAGAGGTGAAGGCAACGGAAGCAGGTGATAATGGTCCGGCTGTGAGGGCGTGGAGAAAGACCAATGCTAAAGCCGAGTTCACCTTGAAGCGTGCCATTTCACCGGAACTATTTGATCACATCTTAGGGTGTGGATCAGCTGCCGAAATCTGGAGAGCCCTGGATGGGCTGTTTAACAAGAAGAATGTGGCGAGGCTGCAGTTCTTGGAGAATGAGCTGGCAAGGTCGGCTCAGGGTGATCTTTCTATCTCAAACTTCTTTCTGAAGATGAAGAACCTCTGCGCTGAGATATCAGCACTGGATCCTGATGAGCCTATCTCTGAGGCGAAGCTGAAGAGGCACATCATCCGTGGCCTGCGGAAGGAATATGTTGCCTTTGTGACGTCAGTGCAGGGATGGGCAAATCAGCCGTCTCTGCTAGAGCTGGAGAATCTGCTAGCTTCGCAGGAAAGTCTGGCAAGGCAGATGGCGGGAGTGTCAGTGACTGGGGGAGACGGCGAGGTGCTCTTCTCAGGGAAGAAGAAGAAGTGGGAGAAGAAGAAAAAGATCGCGGGAGGCTATGGGCCTTCAACTTCTGGGCAGCAGGAAAGGGGGTATGCTCCCAAGGCTGACGGGAAGAAGAAGGGGGAAGGTCCGAGATGCTTCAAGTGCGGGAAGGTTGGGCACTTCAAGAAGGAATGCCCAGTTGTTACTCAATCGGGGCATGTTGCTGGAAAGGTGGAAGTGGAGGCCAGGCACATTGATGAAGGATGGGGAGGAGCCTTCTCGGCTTCGGTTGAAGCCTCGGCTACTATCAACTATCAAGAGGAATGGATCGTGGACTCGGGGTGTGGTCATCACCTCACCGGAGATGAGTCGAAGCTTTCATCAGCACAACCCTATACAGGTAACAATGTTATCATCACCGCTGATAATACTGTGCATCCAGTCGAGAAGGTGGGGGTTGTTTCTTTGGGCAGTGATAGAGGGCCACTTACCTTGAAGAGTGTCTATCATGTGCCCGGGATGAAGAAAAACCTCTTCTCCGTGACCAACGCTGTTGACGCTGGGTATCACGTTCTGTTCGGCCCGACAGAAGTGAAATTTCTGCGAAATGTAGAGGCCGTAAAGGCCGAGGTCGTCCATGTCGGGAGACGGGCAAAGGACTTGTTTGTTTTATCAACAAGTTCCTACGTCGACAAGATGAAGACGAATGATGGTGCCGTTATATGGCATGAGAGGTTGGGGCACATAGGGATGGACAAGCTGAAAGCTATGGCGGTGAGAGGTCTGGTCAAGGGCCTGCCAAGTCTATCTTCCTACGGAGAAGGTCATGTTTGCGCGGGATGTCAGTTCGGCAAGTCTCATCGACTACCGTTTGACAAGTCGCAGACAAGGAGTAGTGTGCCGTTGGAGTGCATCCACGGTGACTTGATGGGACCTACTGCTACCCCAAGCCTCGGAGGCAGCAGGTATATGCTGGTGTTGATCGATGATTACACCAGATATGTCTGGGTATTTTTCCTGAAGGAGAAGGCGGAAGCGTTTGCCAAGTTTGTGGAGTTCAACGAGCCCGTGGAAGGTCGGCTGAATCTGCGGATCAAGAAGCTGAGGACGGACAACGGAGGAGAGTTCACCTCTGCTGAGTTCTCCAGTTTTTGCAGGAAGGCAGGCATCCGGAGGGAGCTTACTTGTGCATATACTCCACAGCAGAACGGTGTTGCAGAGCGGAAGATCCGTCATCTGACGGAGACCTGCAAGTGTTGGCTGCATGCTAAGAGTATCCCAAAGTCCTTCTGGGCGGAGGGAATGTCTTGTGCTGCTTACGTCATCAACAGGATGCCTCTGAGCCCCATCAACATGTTGACCCCGCATGAGATGATGTTCAAGGAGAAGCCAAGCGTGGCACACCTTCGGGTGTTCGGTTCCACTTGTTACGTGCACATCCCTGATGCTCTTCGGACAAAGCTAGAAGCGAAGGCTAGGAAGCTAGTCTTTGTGGGATACGATGAGAGGAAGAAAGGGTGGAAGTGCATGGACCCGGAGACGCGGAGATTTGTTGTATCTCGCGACGTCGTGTTCGATGAGGTGACATCTTACAAGGGGTCTTCTGGTGTGGAGCTACCAGAAAGCAGGGTGGAAGTGCCGGAGAAAGCTGTGGAAAATCTTCAGGTGGAGCTACCTGTGTCACCAGGTGGTCCATCTCCTTCTAGTTCCGAGACGGGGGCTTCTGGTTCAGGGAGCAGGGGGAGCAATGCTCCTAACACGTCTGGAAGTGGAGCTAGGGAAGAAGCAGCTGGAGATAATGCGGTTCAGGGGAAGGAGCTGAGGAGGTCGAAGCGAGCGATCATCGCCCCTGATCGCTATACAGGAGGAAACGCAGTGAGCTTTGTCTCATGTTTCTTTGCTGGTCCCTTGGATGAGAGGGAGCCGTCTAGCTTTGAGAAGGCCCAAGGCATGAAGGAGTGGGATGTTGCGATGCAAGAAGAGATGGCAGCTCTCGAGAAGAATGAGACCTGGTCTCTTGTACCCAAGCCGAAGGGCATCGCTCCTGTAACATGCAAGTGGGTCTACAAGCTGAAGAAGAAAGCAGACGGCAGTATCGAGCGTTACAAGGCTCGTCTTGTAGCTCGGGGGTTCTCGCAGCAATACGGTGAAGACTATGATGAGACATTCAGTCCGGTGGCAAAAATGACTTCAGTTCGGTTCATCATTGCCTTGGCAGCGTTCAGTGGATGGAAAATTTGGCAGCTCGACGTCAAGAACGCTTTCTTGTACGGCGAGATTGACAAGGACATCTTCATGGTTCAGCCACCAGGTTTTGTGTCTGAAGATTTTCCGGAGCATGTCTGCAAGCTGAAGAAGGCCCTGTATGGGTTGAAGCAAGCGCCGAGGGCGTGGTACGGGAAGATCGCAGAATATCTCCTATTCTGTGGATTTGTTGCTTCAGACTCAGACTCAAGCTTGTTCGTCAAGAAGAGCGGGGAGCTTCAAGTCATCGTGCTGCTCTACGTCGACGATATGATCGTGACGGGGAACTCGAAGGAGGAGGTAGCGCAGCTTCGGGCCGAGCTGTCTATCAGGTTCGAGATGAAGGACTTAGGTGAGCTTCACCATTTCCTTGGACTTGAGGTGCAGAGGAAGGAAGGTGGAGTGCTGGTGACCCAGGCCGGCTATGCGGAGCGAATCGTGGAGCGATTCGGCATGAAGGAAGGGAAGTGCACTTCCACACCTCTGGATAAAGCTATGAAGCTTCGGAAGGATGAGGGGAGGATCATGCAAGATCCGTTGGTGTTCCGAGCTCTAGTTGGGAGCTTGATTTATCTGACGATCACGAGGCCGGATATTGCATATGCAGTTGGCAGAGTGAGTCGATATATGGCGGAGCCACGGGTACCTCATCTGCTAGCGGCCAAGAACATTCTGAAGTATGTCAAGGCGACCTCGGACATGGGTCTCCTGTACCGGAGGGATGCGGACTTCAAGGTGCACGGGTTCATGGATGCTGACTACGGGGGAGATTCGGATGATCGGAAGTCGACGTCTGGATTCGTCTTCATGGCGGGCCCCACAGCTATTTCATGGTGCAGCAAGAAACAAGATTCCGTGTCAGTCTCTACCACGGAAGCGGAATACAAGGCTTCGGCTTTGGCAGCTCAAGAAGCCATCTGGCTTAGGAGGTTGGTGGGAGACGTCCATAAGGAGGTTCGGGAGCCGACTCTGCTACGCGGTGACAACGAGAGTGCTCTCAAACTGGTAACCAATCCACTTTGTCACGCGAGGACCAAGCATATCGAGATCGAGCATCACTTCATACGGGAGAAGGTGCTGGAGGGATCTCTTTCGGTCGGGCATGTGCGGAGTGCGGACAATGTCGCAGACATCTTCACAAAGGCGCTGGCAAAGGGGCCGTTCACACGGCTAAGGAGCTTACTGGGGCTGGTTTCAACTTCCCACTTCAAGGGGGAGTGTTGAAATTGTTGAAGTGGAAGTTTGGAGGCTTTTGGATCTGGGCGGTCTGGGTGAGGTCGGGCGGTCTGGCGAGTTCGCGCGAACTAACGGTCTGATTCTGCGGTCTGGCGAGTTTGCCGACTTGGCGGTCTGGATCGGCGGTTTGGCATGATCTGTGCCTAGTCGCGGTCTCCCGGGTTGACTGTTGGTCTGGTCCAAAGTCTGCTGAAGGAGGAGCCGCGCGGTCTGTGCGTGATCGCGTGGCAGGCTGTCCTCTTCAAGGCTGTGGCGGTCTGGTGTGACCGCACAGCTTGATCAAGGTTCTCTTCAGGATGCGGTCTGATAGCTGACCGGGCCTTCTGGGAGAGTTCGCGGACTAAGGGTCTTAGTCGCGCGGTCTCAGCTCGCGGTCTCAGGAGGAGGCTGGCTTGCGAGCTGGTTGCTGTTCGCGGTCTCAGGAGGAGATCGGCATGCGGACAGGAGTTCGCGGTCTGATGGCGAACTGACTGTGTTCGCGGTCTCGTGCGAACACAGGTGGTGAACAGCTTCGGGCGGTCTGGCGATCTTCGTTGAAGTCGCGATCTGCCGTGAGAGCAGCGGTCTCTCATGGCTGATGTGTGAAGCTGGCGGGTTCACCAAAATGAAGCAGGAGTTCGGCTGCTGATCGCGGGTTGACCGGTTTGGTCACGCGGTCTGAGGGGTGGTGATCCTATCTCATAGGGTGGTGACTGGATCAGGTCGCATGCCTATAAATAGGAGGCCACTGTAGCAGCAAATGTAGAACACACCAAGTGTAAGCTGAGTTCGCGTCTTTCTTGCGGTCTGTGTTTTCTGACCGGGCGGTCTCTGATCGAATTCTTCTTGTGCAGCTTCTGCGGATAGTGCGGGCAGCAGCGATCACCTCTTCCTCTGAAAGTGTTCGGGCGGTCTGCGGCTTGGAGTTGTGTTGCTGGAGTTTGGGAAGATCAGGAGGTCGAAAGAAGGGAGCGGTCTGTGCAGCGGTTTGGTGGTGGTCTGAGGTCGGCAGGGTGTTGCGGTCTAGCAACAGGAGGAGATCGCAAGGGAGTTCGCGCGGTCTGTGCAAGAGAGGTCGCGCGGGTTGTGCGGTCTGAAGTCTTTCAGTATTCTTCTCTGTATTGGTTCTGGAGTGTTGTGCTGACGAAATCATGTCTCGTCAAACATGTCTTGCCCTGTAACTGAAGTTAGAAAATCAATAAAGATCAATTGTTTGCCCCAAATTGTTTCTGGTTGTTTTGGCTTGTAACTCTAGTTGTTATTCCTGCTTGCTCTCACAAGGTCCGGAAAAATTTCACATGAATGTCCTCCATAATCCTCCTAAGCTAGATGGCTTCCTGAGCTGCCAAAGCCGAAGCTTTGTACTCCGCTTCCGTGGTAGAGACAGACACAGAATACTGCTTCTTGCTGCACCATGATATAGCTGCAGAGCCTGTGATAAAGACATATCCAGACGTCGACCTCCGATCATCCAAATCTCCTCCATAATCAGCATCCATGTACCCGTGCAAGCAAAAGCCTGAATCTCTCCCATAGAAGAGACCCAAATCCGAGGTGGATTTGACATACTTCAATATACTCCTAGCCGCCACAAGATGAGGTTTCCGAGGCTCTGCCATAAACTGACTCACCCTGCCAACTGCATAAGCAATATCTGGTCTCGTGATCGTCAAGTATATCAAGCTTCCGACCAAAGCCCGGAACACCAAAGGATCGGTAAGAACCTTCCCTTCATCTCGACGAAGATGAACTCCAACCTCCAGTGGAGTAGAGCTGCTCTTCCCCCCTTCCATACCGAATCTCTTCACGATTCGATCCGCATAGCCTTTTTGGGAAATGAGCGTACCGCTCTCTTTCCTCTCCACTTCGAGCCCAAGGAAATGGTGGAGCTCGCCCAAATCCTTCATCTCGAATCTGATAGCTAGCTCAGAACGAAGCCTAGCTACCTACACTTTAGAATTCCCTGTGACGATCATATCGTCAACGTACAACAACACCAAGACCTGAAGCTCCCCCGTCTTCTTTACAAATAAGCTTGAATCAGAATCAGAAGCAAAATATTCGCAGAACTGGAGGAATTCTGCAATCTTCCCGTACCACGCCCGAGGCGCTTGCTTCAAGCCGTAAAGAGCCTTCTTGAGCTTGCAAACATATCTTGGGTGCTCTTCGGATACATAACCAGGTGGTTGATCCATGAAGATATCCTTGTCAATCTCGCCATATAAGAAAGTGTTCTTCACGTCGAGTTGCCAAATCTTCCACCCTTGGCAAGCGTCCAATGCGATCACCACTCGGATCGAAGTCATCTTGGCAACGGGGCTAAATGTCTCTTCATAATCCTCCACATACTTTTGAGAGAAACCTCGAGCTACACGGCGAGCCTTGTACCGCTTAATACTTCCATCAGCCTTCTTCTTCAGTTTGAAAACCCACTTGCAAGTCACCGGAGTAACTCCCTCAACCTTAGGCACCAAGTCCCAAGTCTCATTCTTCCTGAGGGCAGCCATCTCTTCATCCATGGCTCCTTCCCACTCCTTGACTCCAACGGCATTTTCAAAACAATATGGCTCTCTCTCATCCAGGGGACCTGCGAAGAAACATGAGGCAAAGCTCACCAAGTTCCCGCCCGTATACCGATCAGGTGGAATAATGGTCCTTTTGGACCTCCTCAGAGCTTGGCTCTGAACCACCTCTTCTACTACAGCTTCTGACTAGCTCTCCTTTCAGGTAAACATGGAGCATCGCTCCCCCTGCTTCCAGAACCTGAAGCACCTGACCCAGAGCTAGAAATACCCGGAGCACCTAGAGAATTAGGCAACTCCACCAGAACTTCCTTTGCAGCTTCCTCTGGTCCACCATCTACCCTGCTTCCTTATAACTCGACAGAAGAGATACCTTGGTATGACGTCATCTCGTCAAATACCACATCCCTAGAGACCACATATCTCCGTGTCTCGGGATCCATGCATCTCCACCCTTTCTTCTGATCATCATAACCGGCGAAGACTAGTTTCCTTGCCTTAGCATCCAGCTTCGTTCGAAGGGCATCCGGAACATGCACATAGCAGGTAGAACCAAACACTCGAAAGTGTTCCACGCTTGGCTTCTCCTTGAACATCAACTCATGAGGGATCTTCATGTTGATGGGACTGAGAGGCATCTAGTTGATAACATTGGCCGCACAAGACATTCCCTCTGCCCAGAAGGACTTTGGGATACTCTTGGCATGAAGCCAACATTTGCAGGTCTCCGTCAGGTGACGGATCTTCCGCTCTACAACTCCGTTCTGTTGTGGAGTGTGAGCACAAGAAAGCTCCCTTTGGATGCCATGCTTCCTGCAGAAGTTAAAGAACGCCTTGGAGGTGAACCCCCCCTCCATTGTCAGTTCTAAACCTCTTCACCCGCAGGTTTATCCGACCTTCCACCAGCTCCTTGAACTCCACAAACCTCTCGAACGCCTCCGAATTCTCCTTCAGAAAATATACCCAAGTATATCTGGTGAAGTCATCAACCAAAATCAGCATATACCTGCTACCTCCAAGACTGGTAGTGTTGGTAGGTCCAAACAGATCACCATGTATGCACTCCAATGGTCTCTTACATCTGCTTTGTGATTTGTCAAATGGAAAGCGCTGAGCTTTACCAAACTGACAACCTGCACAAACATGACCATCCCCGAAAGATGACAAGCTAGGAAGACCTTTCATCGGGCCTCTTCCCGCCATAGCTTTAAACTTATCCATTCCAACATGCCCACGCCTTTCGTGCCAGATAGCAGCGCTGTCATTAGCCCTCATCTTATCAACATAAGAACTTGTTGAAAGAACAAGCAAGTCCTTCACCCATCTCCCAACATGAGTGACCTCAGCTTTCACAGCTGAAACATTTCGGAGAAATTTCACTTCTGTTGGACCGAACAAAACGTGATTAGCCAGCATCCATCGCATTGGTCACCGAGAAGAGGTTATTATTCATTCCCGGAACATGATAGACACTCTTCAACGTAAGAGTACCTCTACCATCATTCAATGAAACCACACCCTCCTTCTCAACTGCATGAATAGTATCATCAGCCGTAATGATAACGTCATTACCTGTATATGCCTGCAATGAGGAGAACTTTGACTCATCCCCGGTGAGATGATGACCACACTCAGAGTCCACTATCCATTCGTCCTGATAGTTGATGGAAGTCATAGCCTGAACACATGTGCCCATCATGAATGCACCTCCACCACCCCAACAACCTTCAGAATTGGAACCAGCCTCCTCCGTCCCTGCAGCATGCCCTGGCTGAAGATTGACTTTGCAGTCTCTTTTGAAATGACCAAGCTTGTTGCACCTGAAGCATCTAGGTCCTTCCTTCTTCTTCCCATCACGCTTAGGAGCATAGCTCCTCTCCTACTGATATGAAGTAGATGGACCATCATCTCTAGATGTCTTCTTCTTCTTGTCCCATCTCTTCTTCTTGCCAGAAAAGAGAACCTCACCTTCTCCCCCAGAGACAGACATCCCATCCATTTGCTTAGCCAAACTTTCCTGCGAAGCAAGTAAGTTCTCCAGCTCCAGCAATGAAGGCTGATTGGCCCAGCCTTGAACAGAAGTAACAAAGGCCACATAATCCCTCCGTAAGCCGCGGATTATGAGCCTCTTCAGCTTAACTTCCGAGATAGGCTCATCCGGGTCCAATGCCGATATCTCTGCGCAGAGGTTCTTCATCTTCAAGAAGAACGTTGAGATAGACAAATCCCCCTGAGTTGATTTCGCCAACTCATTCTCCAAGAACTGTAGCCTAGCTACATTCTTCTTATTGAACAAACCATCCAAGGCTGTCCAAATTTCAGTAGCTGGTCCACACCCGATGATGTGATCAAACATCTCCAGAATGATAGCTCTCTTGAGAGTGAACTCCGCCTTAGCATTCGTTCTCCTCCAAGCCTTCACGAGCTCAGCATTCCCATCAGCAGGAACAACATCTTGTCTTGCTTCTCCTCCTACAACCTCCCACAAATCCTCACAAAGAAGATAACTCTCTATGCAAGACTTCCACTTCTTGAAGTTAGTCTGCGTAAGGAGCTCAATACCAAGGCCTCTAGCATATCCTCCTTCCATTGTTATCCCACTGATTGATAACCACTTGAGAAACCAGAGAGAAGTATCAGCAATCAACCTCAGCAACCTCAACAACCTCGCTCTGATACCATGTTAAAAAACTTGAGGTCCGGAGATGAAGTAAAAAATGTGGAATCACTTCACAAAACTTTTCACAAGTGTAGCACAATAGTGACAATGAGAAGACTGAATAGTGTTATGATATTAACTATCTATTTATAAAGCGATGTATACATGGCGAGACATGATTCATAAGAATCACGGAGGAGAGAAGCACAAAACACAAAGGTAAACAAGCTACAGCGACCTGACAATTTGAGACCGCCAGACCGCAAGAACAGACAAGCCAGACGGTAGCTCCTGAGACCGCGCGAACTGAGTACAAGCCGCACCTGCCAAACCGCAACCAAAGATCGCTGACTTGCTGCTTTATTCCTCTGCTGAAAACAACAAGTTCACACTTCTTAATCGCCCAGACCGCACAGTCTTGATCACAGAAGAACCCGCGAACTCAGAACAAAGAACTGCTACCTTCCACAGACCGCAACTCAAGATCGCCTGGTCACTTAAGACCGCCTGATCAACTGAGTCCGCTGCACAAACCAAGAACACCTAAATATAGTCCGCCCGGACTGGTTTATTCAAAGCTGGAAGAGAGGAGACAAGCTGACCGCGAGATACTAACCGCTAACCTGCGAACAAACAAATCGGTCAGACTAAATCTCAGACCGCACGACCTCAGAATGAGACCAGCACAATCAAGCCAACTTGGGTTCTTACAGTTCTTGTTATTAATGACGGGCCGTGCACCTCTATTTATAGGTGAACAAATAGATGTCATCACCGCACAAACTGAGATACAATAACCGCCCATCAGATCGTGAGTGGTCTCGCAAAGCAGACCGCCCGAGCTCAGCATAGCTCTCAGGTCCTTATTAAACCTTGCGGTTACAACCAAACCGCTCGGTCACCGCGGTCTCAACAAGCAGACCGCCCGGTCTTCTTCCAAAGAAGGCAGACCAAGAATATCTGGCCGACTTAGGACAAGTCGCCAGACCAACCCGCGCAAGCCGCCCAGACAGATAACGGTCTCCCAGATCAGACCGCCTCAAACAAACCGCTGAGATAGAACCGACCAGAGAACCAGCGCAGACCGCGTGGTCTCTGCGGTCTCCAACCTGTAGACCGTCCAGCACCATTCCACTTCCACTTGAAAAATTGAACAGTTAGTCTCAGCTGATTGAGCCTTATAGAGAGATTTTGCTTTCTTAAGTGCTTCAAGCAGGGCACCAAATTTCTCAATGTATTCAGAGTCAGCTTCTCTTACTGTTGAAGAGGAGCAGGCATCTGAATCTGTGTCATAAATGGTTGGAGAAGCTTTATGAATTACCTGGTCATGATGGGTTTCATCACAACTTCCTTCATCTGATAAAGCCATGGCTGCTAAATGGCTGTCTAATTCTTAGGATGATGATTCAGTGTCACTGTCATTGAGTGTTTTTTACTTTCTTGGCCATAAATATTTTCTCCACCTTCCTGCTCTTTAAGTGCTTCCTTTCTTCACTCTTCTCTTTTCTCTTGTATGGACACTCAACAATGATGTGTTCAAGCTTCTTGCACCTGTAACAATAAATGTTAGAGGAAAATTATTTGTTAGGTTTAGAATCATACCTGTCAGACTTATGTCTGGTTCCAGAATTGTCTTCCCTTCTTGAGCTAGAGGGTGAAGATTCATGTATTTTGCTCCCTCTTCTTCTATTTCTTATCAGCTTCTTGAGCTGCCTTGTGAACAGGGATAGTTCTCCATCTGAGAGCTCGGACCTGGAGTTGCTGATGATCTCATCTTCTGACGTACACACAGGCTCCACTACTTTGTGCCTTCTTGAAGTCCCAGCTTTGAAGGCCACTGCCCTTTCTCTGTTGTGGGCATTGGAATTCTCTTCCTCGAATTTCCTTGTATTCAGCTGCAGCTCATATGAGAGAAGTTTGTCATACAACACTTGAGTCTCCATGTTTCCTAGATTGCCAACTTCTCTGATTGCACATAGTTTCATATCCCACTCCTTGTTCAGAGATCTCAAGAACTTGTCATTGAGCTCATAGTTAGTGAAGTCTTTTTCATAAGTAGCTATGTTATCTTTCTCATCTTGCCTGAAGGCTTCATACTCTTGATTAAGAAGGGATTTCCTGTCATCCCTAACTTCTTTTGTACCTTCCATGTTTACAACTAAAGAATCCCACATTTCTTCTGTAGTTTTGCAATAGATTAGGTTTTGAAATGTGGGATCATCAATTGCATTGACAATTATATTTTTGGCTCTTTTATCCATAGTGACCAAGGCTACTTCATCCTTGGTGAACTGAGATAAAGTTTTGGGGATAGGAGCTGTTGTTGGGTCCACAGGAATAGTCATGGGAATATAGGGTCCCTCTTCTACAGCCATAAAGACCCTAGGGTTATAGGCTTCCATGTACAATTTGACTCTTTGCATCCAAATAGTAAAGTTCTCTTTTGTGCAGATAGGCAATTTCATTGAGCTCATTTCCTTGTGCTGCTCATCAACAATTGTGTATATCAACTACCCAATATAAGTGAGAGATCTTGTTCTAGGTTGGGGAGCCTTTGAACTTAACCTTCCTCTGATACCAATTGAAAGATTTGGGTTGTTTATAATACACCTATAGGGGAGGTGATTAGGTGTTTTCATTATTATTTGGTACTTTAAATTTAACTATCACAGCACAAAAGCAACACAGAAAACAAACATAATTTATAGTGGTTCCCTTCAAGACAATGTGTCAAGAGATAGTCCACTTTCCCTCCCACCTATCTAGCAGTTTGCTAGGCTAGGCAACTTCTCCAAAAACTCAGATCACTATCCAATATAGGAGATCTTACAATCTCAGACCCACAAAGGATCCAACCTCAGCCCTCACACAGAAAAGCTTACACTCAGGTTTAACAAAAAACCTTACAAAACTTAGACTTCACAAGTCCTACAAACAACTCAGATCTTCTCCAAGATCCTACCAGACTCAGGCTCACACAGAACCCTACAAAAGGATGAATTTGTTTTCTGATTGTAGAAGAGAAGGCTTCAAGAATAAAGCTTGATATTGTGTAGTCTTCTCCTTCTTGCAGATGTAAGCCTTGCAATCTTTTAAATCACTAAAGATTTCTTTAGAATCTTCTTATGAAATATCAGATGAGCTTCTTGTACATGAAGAAGATTCTTTCTTATCTTCACAACAAAGTGATGAAGATTTTCTGCTTGAGCACTTTTTCTCTTTTCTGTTCTTGATCAGTGTAAATGTAAGAGTAAGAGAGAGAAGTGCAAGATTATCTTCTGAATTCGAAAATTTCTCTATTTATATTCCTCTGCACTTTTGCATGAAGGCCCTTATTAATTTTCTTCATAAGTAAATGGCCTGTAATGGAATATAATCTGAAACGGCAGAATTAAATGACATAAATGTTTTGCCCTTTTGGAACTTGCATAATTTGGAAGTATTTAGAATTCTTCATTAATGGTTGTGCAACGGCTATATCTGCAGAGAATATATCATGAAATATTCCTTGATTAGTGCACAAGATAGGCGGCGTGTATATTCCATATATATAAATTTCCAAGAAAGATCTGCACATTAAATGCAGTTATGCATCTATCAAGATGATAAACTTCCTTCAAGCCAATATCGTCTTTATCATCTAGACGATATGTAGTCTTCAAGACGATATCATCGACAGACTTCTTTCTTCAGAACTTAACATAGTTATCTAAGCGACATAACTTCTTCAAAGTGATATCGTCGAGATACTTCTTTCTGCACGACTAAACGCCAATCTTGAAGATGATATGATTGTTTCAAGACGATATCGTCAAGACTGTCTCGACGATATACTTCTGTCTCAACGATATATCTGCTAAGGCTTTAGATGATATTTTACATAATGACTTTTCACTTCTTGTATAGTCTTGATACTAGTAATGTAGTCTTGATATATCTGTCACATCATTAACTAAAACATAATATAAAAAACAACTTTGCTTATCTATGCTTGTGTTCCTTTTTCAAATCCAGGAACATTATGGGCACAATCCATAACACCCTTATCCCCACTTTGGCAGCATGATATTCATCCTTCTCAGTCATCAGTCATTGTGATTAGCCCAATATAGGCTTCTTCTTCAAAGTCTGATGAGCTACTGTTGTTGTCACTCAAAGTATTGGATTTCTTGGCAATGGAGCTTCTCTCCTTCTTCTTGCCTCTAAGTGACTTCCTCTCCTCCTCCTTCTCATTCTCTTTCCTTCTTGAGGTACATTCAATTATGATGTGTGTGGAAACCAGAGAACTGGATTCGACGTTCGCAACGGGTATGCAGTTGGCCCTTACTTCACCTAGGCTAGAACACGTGACCGGTCGCTGAGATTCGCAGGACCTTGCACCGAAGAAGACTTGAAGCCTGAAACAGACCACTTGAGCTACATTGATGAGGTCCCACAACAAACTCGGAAGATCAAAGAGAGCTTCCCCTCTCAAGCCAATGCTGAGCCTGGACACCTTTGAGAGCACAAAGAAACACCTGACTGTCGACTAGATGGACAGAGGGAAGGAGCGCTTTCTCACAAGTAACACACGAGGGAGAAAATAAGAGTTGTCCCTCCCAAGGTGCCAATGGGGGTCTATTTATAGACTTTCTAAATTTGGGTTGTGGATAGCCAAATTACACTATCCGCAGCTCAACTCTGAATCCAAACCAACGATCGCGACCGAAATAGGAAGGGGGGGGGGGGAGTGGGACTCAAGACGCCCACTCCCCCCATAATGGGGGTCGGGGAACTAGACCAAGTGGTCCACTACCTGGGCTGGGCGAGTGGACCTCTCGGTCCACTCCCCATAGGGGATAGTGGACCCGTGGTCCACTCGCCCGAATGCCCGAGGCGAGTGGACCATAGGTCCACATGCCCCTCACCCTGGGCGAATGGACCATAGGTCCACTCGCCTGGGGTTGGGCGAGTTGACCAGTGGTCCACTTGCCCCTGCCTTGGGCGAGTGGACCACTAGGTCCACTCGCCCAATGGGGAAGTGGACCAACGGTCCACTTCCCCTTCCCCCAGGCCTTATGTCACTATTTCGGTCAGTTTCGGTTGCCTCCAATCAGTCATTCCACTTATCACGTCCACTTTCATTATCCATTGGTCTCAACAAACTACGTGTTATACACAATCCCCGCTTTTTTCGGGTTCGGCATGATCCCGGAAAAATAATGGATCACCTGTGGTTCAGAGAGACGGGCGAAAATGCGGTGGTTAAACTCCTTAAAATGGTTCAATCTGAACTAAGCGCAAGAATGATAAACTTTTTCTCCACTTAACAATCCTCCCATGAATCGAGCTTAATTGGAGGTGGAGAAAGCTCAACACCTCTAGTCGAGCTGAACTCAACCTGAGGTGGAGGGAACTCGACACCTCTAGTCGAGCTAAGCTCAACTTTAGGTAGAGGAAGCTCAAAACCTCTAGTCGAGCTGTACTCAACTTGAGGTGGAGGGAACTCGACACCTCTAGTTGAGCCAAGCTCAACTTTAGGTGGAGGAACCTCAACATCTCTAGTCGAGCTGAACTCAACCTGAAGTGGAGGGAACTCGACACTTCCTAGGATCCTAGCTCACCCGGAGGTGGAGGAACTCGACACTGCCTAAGTGCTTGGACCAACTGGAGTGGAGGACTTTGACACTTCCTGGGTGCTTAGCTCACTAGGAGGCAGAGGAACTCGATGTTGGCATTTCCAGAGTGATCTCAAAGCAATCAACCAGTTAGTCTCACTGCCAACATGATATGAGCCTATAGGGTCACACACAAGAGTGTTTGGAGAAGTTGGAGCAAGGATTTTGTTGGGCTTACTCATTGGATATGAGTGAAGGACCAATCTTATGACTCACTAGAGTTAGGTCAAATCGGCTAAGTGTTGCATAATGTCGTCTTGATTGTCAAGACGATATGTTGGTCTTCAAGATGATATTGTCGAGATCATCTCGACGATATAGGTCTTCAAGACGATGTCATCGAGATTGTCTAGGCGATATATGTCTTCAACACGATATCGTTCGTCAAGATGATATCGTTGAGATTGTCTCGACGATATATGTCTTCAAGATAATGTACGACATCATGACGATGTCGTCGAGATCATCTCGATGATATTTAGTGATCACGCTGACGCTAACTGAATACACCTATTAAAGACTGGGGTCTGCAGATATCTCATTTTATGCCCTGGGTATAAATAGGGCAGCGATTAGGTTTTCAATACCTGATCCCCCTTTTTGGAGATAGAGGCAGAACTGTTCCGTTAGGTTTCCTTGAGATCCAGTCCGCCGTTGCCGCTTCTCCCTTGCTCGAATCAATCAATCTGTGGGAGACGTGGAGGACACTTTTTCTCCAACCCAGATCTTGTTGGACAAGAAGTTTGGGGTTCTCCTTCGCTCGTGTGGACTGCTATAGAGGCGCGGATACACTTTCTGTGCTAGGAAATCTTCCGCTAGCTTCTGGATCACATTTCGGAGCACCTTGGTTGAGTTTTAACTCAATCCCTCTCAGGTATATTGCGATGTGTTGCATTATTTATTTCTTGATTCATGAAGTCGCAAGATCCGAGACTCTTTTGGGTTGTTCTTGTTACTTTGTTCCGCTGCGCACATATGATGTGTTATTAAAGAAAACCCAATAGTGGTATTAGAGGTTGGTTTGCGATCCAGTGCGTGTAAATCAGAGGTTTAGAAATGTTTTAAAACATCTAGATTTCTTCCTGGAGCATCAATCTTGATGTAATTTTGCATGGTTTCTGGTGGTGTGTTTTTCTTCCTGATACATCATTTTGATGCATTTTCTGAGAGGTTTTTTATGGTGGTTTTTTGAATTTTTCGTCGGGGCTCTGCCCCGCCCCCCGCAGGGACGCTGCCCCTTGACCTCGCTCGATGATTATCCAGCAAGACCACCTCCAGGGGCGCTGCCCCTTGGAACCCCGCCAGGAACGCATGTGATTGCGTTGCGATTTTCATGTTTCAGAAATCTTTTCTCCTTTGCAGTAACCGTCCCTCGGATTGGTTTGTGAAACCAAGTGTCTTAGATTTTGAATCTGACATTGAGAGACGAGCTTGTCTACTACATAAGTGGAGTTGTTGTTGCCTGTGGCCAATGCATTTAAATCTGGAGGTTTAGAAGTGTTCTAAATGCTCAGAATTAGCCCCTTTTATCAAAGTGTTGATAATTTTAATTTTGTGCACATCTGGGATGTATTTGGTTTGTGAATGTTGTAATTTTGTTTATGTGCACATTTATTAATTGTTAATCAATTGAAATAAAATCTCTTATTAAATATTAAGTATACAGATGCCTTCTGATGGATGATACTCTTCTTGCCTCGATCGATAAAGTGTGGGCTTGCCAAAGCATGGTGCATCAATCTATCTTGGTAAGGGTGCGAGCGGATAATTGTGATATCCCACTGTCGACATCGGGTCCAACTTAACTAGGTGACCTCAAATGTTGAGTGCCTAGAGGCATAGGGTTGGCATACACCATATGATGGATGCGAATAAAGAGTTATTTACCAACCATACAAGAGTTGCATAATGATGCAATTGGCAAGTGTTGTCTACCTAAATAACCGCATTATGAGAGGAACGCCAAAGCGGACTCATTGTGTTGGTGAAATACGGATCTTGTCCACTAAGAGAGTAGCTCGCTTAACCTCTCCGAATTGATATTACGGGTTATCAATTTGAATAAAATAGTGGGAGTATTTAATAAAAGTCTTTATTAAATAAAATGTATTTTGAAATATAATACTGAAATTAATTTTGCATAATCTTGTAGAACTTCCATGGCAAGTGGATCTCACTTCACCTTGTCCCTGAGAGCTATCCTTGATAAGGACGAGCTCAATGGGACTAACTTCCTTGACTGGTATAGAAACCTGAGAATTGTTCTCAGGCAAGAGCGTAAGCTCTATATCTTGGAAGAGGATCCCCCCCAGTGCCGACTGAGAATACGTCCTGTGTCGACAAAGATGCTTATAAGAAGTATCAAGATGAATCCCTAGATGTCGAATGCCTCATGCTCGCTACCATGAACTCTGAGCTTCAGAAGCAACATGAGACCATGTGTGGTTTTGAGATTATCGAGCACTTGAAGAAAATGTTCCAAGGGCAGGCTCGGCAAGAGAGGTTCGACATCACTAAGGCTTTATTTCAGTGTAAAATGGGAGCTAGAGACCCAGTGGGAACTCAAGTACTCAAAATGATTGGATACATTGAGAACCTTGAGAGACTGGGGTTTCCTTTAAGCCAAGAGTTGGCTACTGATCTGATCCTGCAATCATTGTCGGACAGTTACGAGCAGTTTTTCTTGAACAACAATATGAATGAAATAGATATGACACTGTCCGAGCTCCTAGGCATATTAAGAACTACCGAGAACAACATGAAGAAGACCAAGCCTGCTTGCCCCATAATGATGGTGCATAAAAGCAAGGCCAAGGCCAAGGGATTCAGGAAGACTAAGGTGGGACCTAAGTCTTGCCTTGATCCCAAGTCTTCTACACTGAAAAAGAAGGGATTAGCTAAAGAAGGGAATTGTCACCACTAGGGTAAGGTAGGGCATTGGAGGAGGAACTGTCCCCTCTACATCGAGGATCTGAAGAAGAAGAGAAGTGTGACTTCCACATCAGGTATTTTTGTTATAGAAATTAACATGTCTGCTCCTTCATCTTGGGTATTGGATACCAGATGTGGTTCTCACATTTGTACGAATGTGCAGGGACGGACAAGGAGAAGATTGATGGGTAAAGGAGAGATGGACCTGCACGTTGGAAATGGAGCAAAAGTTATTGTCGTAGGATTGTACCGTCTTTCCTTGCCCACTGGGCATATTTTAGAACTTGATAATTGTTATTTTGTTACTGCTATAACTAGAAACATCATTTCTATTTCATGTTTGGACATGATTGGTTTCTCTTTTATTATTAAGAACAATTGTTGTTCTATCTATAAGAATGATGTTTGTTATGGCATTGCTCAAATGTTTAACGGTTTGTATGTTTTGAACATAAATCACCCAATCTATAACATAGAAAATACCAAATGACTAAAAACTAATGACTCTAATCCTACATATCTCTGGCACTGTCGTCTAGGCCATATAAATGAGAAACGCATATCCAAGCTCCATAAAGATGGACTATTGGACTCATTTGATTATGAATCATTTGAGAGATGCGAGTCATGTTTATTAGGCAAGATGACAAAAGCCTCTTTCACTAGTTGTGGTGAAAGGGCTGATGATCTTTTGGGTATAATACATAGTGATGTATGCGAACCCATGAGTTCTTTGGCTAGAGGTGGGTTCTACTACTTCATTACATTTACTGATGATTTCAGTAGATACGGATATATATATCTTATGAAGTGTAAATCTGAAACCTTTGAAAAGTTCAAATAGTTTAAGAATGAAGTAGAGAACCAACTGGGAAAAAGGATTAAAGTACTCCGATCTGATCGAGGTGGCCAATACCTAAGTCATGAGTTTCGTGATCATCTTAGAGAGTGTGGTATTGTATCATAACTCACTCCACCTAGGACACCACGGCACAATGGTGTTTCTGAAAGGAGGAATCGTACCTTGTTAGACATTGTGCGATCGATGATGAGTCATGCAGATTTGCCCGTTTCCTTTTGGGGATTTGCTCTAGAGACTGTTGCTTTCACTTTAAATCGTGATCCAACAAAAATGGTTCTATAGACATCATATGAGATATGGATTGGGAAGCGTACTAGTATGTCTTTCATTAAAATTTGGGGCTGCGAGGCATACGGACGACGTCAAATGTCTGACAAGCTGGAACCCAAATCGGATAAATGTTATCTAGTGGGGTATCCTAGGGAGACCAAAGGATATTATTTCTACCTGCCATCTGAGGGCAAAGTGTTTGTCGCAAGGACTGGTGTCTTTTTGGAGAAGGAGTTCTTATCCAAAAAGATTGCAAAGGTAGAACTTGAAGAAGTCCAAGAACCACAAACTGAAAATGAACCTGAATTGGAATTTGAGCAAGGACTACAAGCAGTTGTAGCTGGAGAGCCTGCTCAAGAAACACAAGTCCTACGTAGATCTGGTAGACCAAGATTTGAGCCTGAGAGATATGAGTTTTTGTGTCTCAAATAGGTAATGTGTTGCTTATGGATAATGATGATGAGCATGCAACCTACCAAGAGGCTATGAATGGACCAGACTCCGAGAAGTGGCTAGACGCCATGAAATATGAAATGGACTCCATGTATGCAAACCAAGTTTGGACCTTGGTGGAACCACCTGAAGGGGTACGACCCATAGGGTGCAAGTGGGTCTTCAAGAAGAAGACCGACATGGATGAGAATGTACAGACATTCAAAGGGCGATTAGTGGCTAAAGGTTTCAAGCAAATTCATGGTGCTGACTATGATGAGATTTTTTTCCCTGTCGCTATGGTTAAGTCCATCAAAATTCTGCTTGTTATTGCTGCGTATTATGACTACGAGATCTGGCAAATGGATGTCAAAACGGCTTTCCTAAATGGAAACCTCCTTGAGGAAGTGTATATGACACAACCCGAGGGTTTTGAATCTCCAAAGGAAGCCACTAAAATATGCAAGTTGAATCGATCCATTTATGGATTGAAACAAGCTTCTCGAAGTTGGAATCTCCGTTTTGATGAGAAAATCAAAGAGTTTGGTTTCATCAAAAATGAAGATGAGCCTTGTGTTTACAAGAGAATTAGTGGGAGCATAGTTGTCTTCCTGATACTGTATATAGATGACATATTGTTGATCGGGAATGACATTCCAACCCGGCAAGTTGTTAAGAACAACCTAGGGAACTGCTTTTCTATGAAAGACTTGGGCGAAGCGACTTATATACTTGGTATTAAAATTTATAGAGATAGATCAAAGAAGTTACTGGGTTTGACCCAAAGTACATACATTGACAAGGTGCTGAAACGGTTCAGCATGCTTGAGTCCAAGAAGGGATACTTACCCATGTCTCATGGTGTGAATCTCTCTAAGGACCAGTGTCCTAAATCTTTGGAATATAAGGACCGCATGAAGTTGATTCTATATGCCTGGGCAATCGGATCAATCATGTATGCAATGTTATGTACTCGACCTGATGTATCCTATGCTCTAAGCATGACAAGCAAATATCAGTCTGATCCCGGTGATAGTCACTGGACAGCAGTCAAGAATATCCTAAAGTACTTGAGAAGGACTAAGGATGTATTCTTGGTGTTTGGTGGAGAGGAAGAGCTCGTCGTAAAGGGTTACACAGATGCTAGCTTCCATATTGATAGGGATGACTCAATTTCTCAATCAGGTTTTGTATTTTGCCTGAATGGGGGAGCTGTAAGCTGGAAGAGTTCCAAGCAAGAGATAGTTTCGATTCTACGATAGAAGATGAGTATATCGATGCAACAAATGCGGCGAAGGAGGCTGTATGGATTAGGAAATTCATCGGCGAGCTAGATGTAGTTCCTAGCATTGTTGATCATGTAGTTCTCTGCTGTGACAACAACGGTGCAATTGCCCAAGCTAAGGAACCTAGATCTCATCAGCGCTCCAAGCACATACTTCGGCGGTTCCATCTCATTCGAGAGATTGTCGATCGAGGATATGTGAGCATATGCAGAGTACCGACTGAAGAGAATATTGCGGGTCCACTAACGAAGCCTCTTGCACAGAGAAAGCATGATGGTCATACCAGATCAATGGGTATTAGATACCTGAATGATCGTCTCTAGTGGGAGTCTTGTGGGTTATATTTATGTCGGTTGTTATTCATATGATAAATATAGTTTTTCATATTTCATTTTACATTTATGGCAAGTTCTTTTATTATGTCAACTGTTTCTATAAGATTGAATAATTAGCATAATAAATGCCCTTAGGATGTTCGCTTCCATAGGAATTCAAGTGCGTGACTTGAATATGAGGGCCTATGTTTAATAGAAGCTTCATTCTTAAATATTCTATGGTCTGTGTATCATCAAAGAAGCTAAGGGCAATGATGATATAATTAGCCTAGCATGTGCGTTGACTGATGACCGGTTCTCACAGGTCATGATATTGTGATATCAAGTCATCACATGGGTACTTGTTTGTGAACAAGTTGTACTGGACAGACCCACCATGAGACTACTTTGTGGATTGTTATGTGAATGTGTCACAAGTAGGTCTCATTTGGCAATGGTGTTTGTGGTTCTTTGACCTGAAGTCACATCATTCATCAAGTGAGGAAGAGTGTACTTTTATGCCATCAAAAGTCTTCCTTGAAGAAGGTTGATGATAACGGTGGTTATTGGGTATGCTACGATTCATTTGGATGTTTGTGTGTGGACAGATATGGGATTTGTCCTCCTATATGACATGAGTTACATCCAAGGGCCCCTTGATGGAATGAGACTGAGAAATGCATGGCCATGCTTGGTTGAATTAATATGGGATATTGAGCTCACCATTTTCAGGCAGTCTATTCTACATCAAGAAACTAGGATTGAACAATTATGAGGGTGACATGGTCCATGCCTCTAGTTCTATCCGGATGTAATGGACAAATGGACATTACAACACCGAAACATTGGCCAGAACAGGCTTGTTGAGTTATGAACTCTTATTGCTTGGGTAGCAATGATGTATTGCTAGATGCCACTCATTATTTGTGAGACTTTTGTTGATACTTTGTGATCAAGTGGGAGACTGTTGGCATTTCCAGAGTTATCTCAAAGCAATCAACCAGTTAGTTTCACTGCCAACGCGATATGAGCCTATGGGGTCACACACAAGAGTGTTTAGAGAAGTTGGAGGAAGGATTGTGTTGGGCTTACTCATATTGGATATGAGTGAAGGACCAATCCTATGACTCACTGGAGTTAGGTCAAATCGGCTATGTGTTACATAATGTCGTCTTGATTGTCAAGACGATATGTTGGTCTTCAAGACAATATCGTTGAGATCGTCTCGACGATATAGGTCTTCAAGACAATATCGTCGAGATCGTCTCGACGATATATGTCTTCAACACGATATAGGTTGTCAAGTTGATATCGTTGAGATTGTCTCGACGATATATGTCTTCAAGACGATGCACGACATCAAGACAATGTCATTGAGATCATCTCGATGATATTTAGTGATCACGCCGATGCTAACTGAATACACCTATTAAAGACTAGGGTCTGCGGATATCTCATATTATGCCCTGGGTATAAATAGGGCAGCGATTAGGTTTTCAATACCTGATCCCCCTTTTTGGAGATAGAGGCAGAACTGTTCCTTTAGGTTTCCACGAGATCCAGTCCGCCGTCGCCGCCTCTCCCTTGCTCGGATCTAGCAATCTGTGGGAGACATTGAGGACACTCCTTCTCCGACCCAGATATCGTTGGACAAGATGTTTGGGGTTCTCCTTCGCTCGTGTGGAATGTTATAGAGGCGTGGATACACTTTCTGTGCTAGGAACTCTTCTTCTAGCTTCTGGATCACATTTTGGAGCACCTTGGTTGAGTTTTAACTCAATCCCTCTCAGGTATATTGCAATGTGTTGCTTTATTTATTTCTTGATTCATGAAGTCGCAAGATCTGAGACTCTTTTGGGTTGTTCTAGTTACTTTGTTCCGCTGCACACATATGATGTGTTATTAAAGAAAACCCAACACTCGATACTGCCTAAGATCTTGGACCAACTGGAGTGGAGGATTTTGACACTTCCTAGGAGCTTAGCTCACCTTGAGGTGGAGGAACTCGACACTGCCTAAGAGCTTGGACCAACTGGAGTGGAGGACATCGAAATTTCCTAGGAACCTAGCTCACCCAGTGGCAGAGAAACTCAACACTGCCTAAGAGCTTGGACCAACTGAAGTGAAGTACTTCGACACTTCCTTGGAGCTTAGCTCACCCAGAGGTGAAGGAATTCGACACCGCCTAAGAGCTTGAACCAATTGAAGTGGAGGAATTTGACACTTCCTGGGAGCCTAGCTCACCCGAAGGCGGAGGAACTCGACACTGCCTAAGAGTTTGGACCAACTGGAGTGGAGGATTTCGACACTTCTTGGGAGCTTAGCTCACCTGGAGGCAGAGGAACTCAACACTGCCTAAGAGTTTGGACCAACTAGAGTGGAGGACTTTAACACTTCCTGGGAGCTTAGCTCATCTGGAGGTGGAGGAACTTGACACTACCTAAGAGTTTGGACCAACTGGAGTGGAGGATTTCGACACTTCCTTGGAGCTTAGCTCATATAGAGGTGGAGGAACTCGACACTGCCTAAGAGCTTGGACCAACTGGAGTGGAGGACTTTGACACTTCCTATGCTCCTAGCTCACCCGGAGGCGGAGGAACTCGACACTGCCTAATAGTTTGGACCAACTGGAGTTGAGGATTTTGACACTTCCTGGGAGCTTAACTCACCCTGAGGTGGAGGAACTCGACACTGCCTAAGAGCTTGGACCAACTGGAGTGGAAGACTTCAACACTTCATGGGAGCCTAGCTCACCTGGAGGCGGAGGAACTTGACACTGCCTAAGAGTTTGTACCAACTGAAGTGGAGGATTTTGACACTTCCTGGGAGCCTAGCTCACCTAGAGGCGGAGAAACTCGACACTGCCTAAGAGTTTGGACCAACTGGAGTGGAGAATTTCGACACTTCTTGGGAGCTTAGCTCACTCGGAGGTGGAGGAACTCGATAATGTCGCGAGGCGGTCTCTAGTCGGGGTCTTAACCAAACTCAGTTCTCAGGGTTAGACTAAATATTTTAAGCGGGAATAAGAAGTCTTCCCAAGAAGAGATTCAATATTCATTAAGGATAAAAATGTTTTAGATTGTCACCACTCCAAGCATTACCAAGGGGGATCCCCTAAATATTTTGAAGGTGATACCCCCTGACTTCAGGGCTTCTAGGATTACATAGGGCCCCTCCCAATTGGGCTGGAGCTTTCCTACGTTCGTCCACCTTCCCGCGGTGCTGACCTTTTTGAGGACTAGATCTCCCGGGATGAATTTCTTGATTCTGGTGTTTTTTATCGAAGTACCTGGCCATTCGGCGCTTCACTTCCTCTTGCTGAATCGTTGCGAGGTCTCGGAGCTCCTCAACCATATCCAGCGAGAGCCGTTGTTCCTCCTCATTGTCCATCCTCCAGCCTTCGCCCCCTTCCTCGGCGGCCCTGACCCGGGGGGGACCTAACCTCGAATTCCATCGGGAGTACGACCTCAGATCCATGGGAAAGCTTGAATGGCATTTCTCTCATTGCCATGTTGAGTGTCATTCTCAAGGCCCACAAGATCGAGGGAAGCTACTCCACCCAGTTTCTCTTCAAGTTCTAAAACTTTTTCTCCAGCTGGTTAACTATGACTTTGTTTGTCGCCTCCACCTGCCCATTGCTCTGAGGATGATGAATAGAGGAGAAGCGGAGGTCAATGCCCAACTGACCATAGAAGCTAATGAGTTCTTCGCTAGTGAACTATGGTCCGTTGTCTGTCACGATGGCGAGGGGGAGCCCGTACCTGCAAATTATTTCTCCCCAAATAAAATTCTTTATTACCTACAAGGTTGTCTTTGCCAAAGCCTTAACCTCCACAGACTTGGAGAAGTAGTCTATCATGACTAATTGGAACCTTCTTTGACCGCTGGCCTGAGGGAATGGGCCGACTAATTCCATTCCCTAGATGGCAAAGGGCCAGGGTGCCGTGATTGTCCTAAGCTTCTGTGTGGGCTAAAGTTGGAGTAGCGCAAAGAGCTGGTACTTCTGATACTTCTTCGCAAACTCCATGGTGTCCTTTCGAAGATTCGGCCAGAAGTATCCATGCCTCAGCGCCCTCTTCTTTAAGGTCCGACACTTGGAATGGCTTCCGCACACCCCTGAGTGGATTTCCTCCAAGACCTTTAGAACTTCACCTTCCGTCACACACCTTGCTAGGAGCCCTATCAGGGTCTTCCTGTATAAGCTTCCTTCGCGCATCAGATAATAAGCTGACGTGTACCTGAATCGCCTTTTATCCAGAATCGCCTCTGAGAACTCGCCTGAAGTCAGAAAGACAATGCTCGGATCCACCCATGAGGCTCCCTGATCAATCTCCATCAGCTCTCCTTCCACGATGGATGGATGGAACAACTCATTCACTGTTCCTCCCGCACGGGAGGCGTATTTTTCCAACCGATCTGCTCAGACATTTTCCTCTCTCGGAATATGCTGGATGGAAAAAGTGCGTAACCACCCGATGAGATCCTTAACCTTCACCAGATACTTCTGGAGGGTCGGATCCTTCGCCTCGAACTTCCCTTGTACCTGGGAAGCCACCACCATCGAATCTGTGAAAACCTTCACATCCCGGATTCCCAGTTCACCCATTAGACGAAGCGCAACCACCACTGCTTCATACTCGGCCTGGTTGTTGGTTACGGGGAATCGGATGTTGATCGCTTGCTCGATCCTTGTCCCCGGTGGGATGACAAGGACCAACCCTCTGCCGTGGGAATGCTTTCTTGATGCCCCATCCGCGAATAGCTCCCATGCTACCAACTTGGGGGTTCCGACTCATCCACCCCGGTCACATACTCTGTCAGGAAGTTCGCTACCGCATGCGCTTTCATCAATAGCCGAGGGACGCAGGTGACATCAAACTCACTAAGCTCGACTAACCACTTTGCCAACCTGCCTGAGTGCTCCACTCCTTCCATAATGCTACGAAGGGGGTGATCAGTCACCGCTCTGATCGAATGAGCCTGGAAATAGGGGCGGAGCTTCCGGGCTGAGATAATCAAGGCAAATGCCAACTTTTCCAGAATGGGATACCTGAGCTTTGCCTTTTTTAGGACTCGGCTGATATAGTAGATCGGCAGCTACTTCTCTCCATCCTCCCGAACCAGGACCGAGCTCACCACCTCAACTCCTACCCCCAGATAGAGAAAAAGGTCCTCTCCTTCTCTCGGTCGCTGGAGCAATGAATCCTGCATTAGCTGTTCCTTCAATGCCTGAAAAGCCTTCTCGCACTCTAGTGTCCACTCGAACTTCTGTCTTTGGTGCAGGTCTTTAAATAAGGGAGAGCACTTCTCCCCTGCTCTGGAGAGAAATCGGTTCAACCCTGCTAACTTCCATGTCAACCTTTGAATCTCCTTCGCGCTCCTTGGTGACTCCAACTCCAGGATGGCTTTGACCTTGTCTGGATTGGGCTCGACCCCCTCTGGGGTGAGTAGGTAACCAAGGAACTTTCCTCGGCTCACTCTGAAGACACATTTAGAAGGGTTAAGTCTCATCTTGAACCTCCGAAGGGTGGCGAAGGTCTCCACCAAATCCTGTAAGTGAGACTTCACGTCTCTTCTTTTAACCATCAAGTCATCCACATAGACTTCTAGGTTTCTGCCCTTTTGCTCCTTGAATACTCGGTCCAGCATTCGAATTTGATGGTGGCCATAGAATGCATCCAAGAAGCTCATTACTGGGAAGCCTACAGATGAGTCTACCAAGGCGCCGATTCGAGGCAAAGGGTAGCAATCCTTGGGACATGCCTTGTTCAACAGAGAGAAGTCCACTCACATTCTCCACCACCCATCCCCCTTCTTTACCATAACCACATTAGAAACCCAACCTGGATATTGGATTTCTTCTACGAACCCTGCCACTAGCAGTTTCTCTACATCCTCTCTAATCGGCCCGGCGAGGGTGGTCGACACAGCTCTCTTCTTTTGGAGGATGGGGCAGATGCTTGAGTTGAAGTTAAGGCGATGACACGCCACATTCGCATCAACACCCGACATCTCTGTGGCACTCCATGCGAAGATATCCACATTCTGCTGGATACACCTCTGGATCTTCTCCTGGTCCTGCTCGCTCAGCCTCCTGCTGATCTGTATCTTTTTCGGGCTTCCGCTGCCGCTGACGACCTCCCTCTCTTTCACCTCCTCTGCCACTTCCAACCTGGCCAAATCTTCCAACACCTAATCTACCTTCTCTGCCTCCTCTTCCCCTGCCAATTGCCGCAGCTTGCTGGGGGGAATGAGTTCCTTGGCTCTTTGCTTCCAATCATGAGACTTGCTCTGAACTTTGCGAACTAGCCGCTTCTATGCTCACCGCACCAGAATGTTGAAACAAGAGAATTGGATTCGACGTTCGCAATGGGTATGCATATGGCCCTTACTTCACCTAAGCTAGGACACATGAGCAGACACTGAGAGTCGAAGGACCTTGCACCGAAGAACACTTGAAGCCCGAAATAGTCCCCTTGAGCTGCAGCGAGGAGGTCCCACCACAAACCCGGAAGATCAAAGAGAGCTTCCCCACCCAAGCCAATGATGAGCCTGGGCACCCTGGAGAGCACTAAGGAACACTTGACTATTGACTAGATGGACAGAGGGCAGGATTGCTTGCTCACAAGTAACATGCAAGGGAGAGAAGAAGAGTTGTCCATCCCAAGGTGCCCATGGGGGTCTATTTATAGACTTTCTAAATTTGGGTTGCGGATAGCCAAATTCCACTATCCGCGGCTCAACTTCGAATCCAAACTGAAAGTGCACAGTGTGCCTCTGAGTATTCTCTAGAGGGGGTGAATAGAGATTAAAAATCTTTTATACCATAAATGTGCACACAATAAAAATGCTAAAAATTATGCAATCAATACTACCAAAATAGAATAAAGTAAATGCATGAAATATAAATACGGAAAATAGTAAAATGGCAGCACTGAAAATCAATCCAAAAGACACAGGATTTTTATAGTGGTTCCCCAAAATGTGGGTAGTCCACTCTTCTACCTCCCTTGTAGGTGTACAGCCCCGGTATTCGCCAAGAGGTAAATGGAGGCAAAGTGATCAACAGGCAAGAAGAATAGGAGGAGAGCGAGCCGGGCTCTCGCCGACTGCTCGTAGAGAGCCAGGCGAGTCGGGCTCTCGTCGGCTGCTCGCAGGAAGGCAAGAGGGTCGGGCCCTTGTCGGCCTCCTGCGGGAAGGCGGGCGAGCCAGGCCTCTCAGTACGCGAGAGGGGTCCTTGTGGGCGGCTCGCCCAGTAAAGGTACAGGGGTGATTTTACCTGGAAACCCCTAGTGGTCTGCAGTTAGCCTCTCCAAACAGCAGAGTTTGGCTGTTGGCAGACCATTTTTGGTTGCGTATAGTAAAAGTGTAAGGTGGAATCCCGCTATTAGCAAACCAGACTTAAAAAACTATATATCGACCTTGAAGGGCACCTTTGGAGAGGATTCCGATCTCAGTACTCTGAGCTTCCTTTTCCCTAGGTTATCTTGGCTTGGCTCTCAGGCTCTCCAAGGTGCCCAGTCTCAGCTTTGCCTTGGGAGGGGAAGTGCCCAAAGATATTCCGGGTGTGCGGTAGGACCTACTCACTGTGACTAGAAGTCTGTTTCTAGTTTTGAGTCTCCGGTCTGTTTCCTTCCAAGGAATGAGTAAGTGCTAGTTGCTCCCCAACCTGTTGGGGGCCCAAGCTCCACAAGAGACCAAGTTTTGGTTTCAACATTTTATGTGTACAACCCCGGTATTCGCCAAGAGGTAAGCGGAGGCAAAGTGATCAACATGCAAGAAGAATAGGAGGAGAGCGAGTCGGGCTCTCACCAACTGCTCGCAGAGAGCCAGGAGAGCCGGTCTCTCGCCGGCTGCTCGCAGGAAGGCGAGCGGGTCGGGCCCTTGGCGGCCTCCCACGGGAAGGAGGGTGAGCCAAGCCTCTCAGTTCGCGAGAGGGGTCTGTGTGGGCGGCTTGCCCAGTAAAGGTCCAGGGGTGATTTTACCTGGAAGCCTCTGGTGGTCTGCAGTTAGCCTCTCCAAACAACAGAGTTTGGCTGTTGGCAGACCATTTTGGGTTGCGTATAGTAAAAGTGTAAGGCAAAATCCTGCTATTAGCAGACCAGACTAGACCTTGAAGGGCACCTTTGGAGAGGATTCCGATCTCAGTACTCTGAGCTTCCTCTTCCCTAGGTTATCTTGGCTTAGCTCTCAGGCTCTCCAAGGTGCCCAGTCTCACCTTTGGCTTGGGAGGGTAAGCGCTCAAAGATCTTCCGGGTGTGCGGTGGGACCTCCTCGCTGTGACTAGAAGTCTGTGTCTAGTTTTGAGTCTCCGGTCTGTTTCCTTCCAAGGAACCAGTAAGTGCTAGTTTCCCCCCAACTTGTTGGGCGCCCAAGCTCCACAAGAGACCAAGTTTTGGTTTCAATATTTTTGGTGCGGTGAGCGTGGAGTGCAGCTAGTTCAAGAAAGCTCTAAGGAAGAGACATAGCAGGAGATGAAGAGCGAGAGGCGGGCTTCGGCGGCTCGCCGCCACCCGACGCGCTAGCGATAGTGGAGATGCTGGCCGACCTCAAGAGGGACCTACTCGGGGCTTTCTAGTGTGCCCTCGCCACGACCCTTGGGGGTCTCACAACCCCTGCGTCCCAAGTGGCCCCTCCAGCTGGAGTAGGCGAGTGCGCCTCGGGGACGAGGCTAGGGAAGGAGGCAATATCCCAGGCGCCGGAGCGAGACCTCGCAGGGCGGCAGCTTTTCCCCAGCTCGGCGAGTGTAAGTGGGTTCCAGGGGAGCGCCGCCCCAGGAGGAGGGATCCCGGCCAGTGGGGTCCCATCGAGTGGTCCCTCAGCGAGCGCGTGGCCTATAGTAGCCGGGTTGCCTGGGGAGCTTGCAGGGTGAGTGGAGCAGGTCAGGTGTGTGAAGGGAGGTAGCCCGTTCTGTGAGTTGGTGCTCTCGGCACCACTCCCAGAAGGGTTCAGCGAGCCGGCCATGACGTAATACACCGGCAAGAATGACCCCACTCAGCATCTATAGTGGTTTGAAGATATGGTCTCTATCAGGCCAATGACGGACGCCTTCAAGTGCCGACTCTTCGCCACCACTCTGAAAGAAAAAGCAAGGGACTGGTTCCACCAGTTGCCTTCATGATTGATCTATGCATTGGAGGATCTGCATCGCTGCTTCTTGATGCGCTTCTCAACCTCGAAGAAGAGGAAGAAGGACCCCAAGGCGCTTTTCAACATCAAGCAAAAGCCAGGGGAGTCGCTAGCCCACAACGTGGATCGGTTCCAGGAGGAGTTCATTCTCATCCAAGAGGTGTCAGGGTACACCCTTCAGCTTGCCTTCATAGTGGGGTTGCGGGAGGGGTTCTTCAAGATGGACCTCAAGAGGAGGGTTCATTTGTCTTTCGAGTAGTTGATGGAGAGAGCAGCGGAGGAGATAGAGGGGGAGGCTGCCAACCCTGAGATCACAAAGAGGTTGGCACGGCTGAGTGAGCCGGAGGTCAAGCAACCAGATGCAAGGGAAAGAGAGGAGGCGAGAGCCCCGGAGGTGTGGTGGAGGCAGCAAGAAGGGGGTAAGCAAGGCCCGGTAAGGGGTTTCCACCAGGGAGGGGGCAACTTCCAAGGAGGCCACGGAAGACCCCATCAGCTAGGGTGGAGGCATGGCCCGAGGCCGCCCCATCCCCATCCGCCTCAGCAGGCAATGGCAGTCGGTCAAGGGAGACTAGGAAGAGGAAGAGGAGCGGGAGCCGGAGGAGTCGGTACTAGGAGGAGGAATAGAGGGGCAGAGCTTGAAAGGAGGGGGAGGCGTTGACCTATTGTGACTTCCACAAGGAGGAAGGTCACGCAACGGCCACCTGCCCGGAGTTCTTGGAGGTGAAGAAGGCTAGAGCGCCGGCTCCGCAGGAGCAGCAACCATTGAGGATTGAGGAGGCCCTATCTTAGGATGAGGAGGACGAGAGGTGTGAAGACTAGGTCGATGTGGGGACCCGAGGAGGGATCAAAGTGATCTACGGGCGGGTATGGATTGAGGCTACCCGGAAGGCAAGCCTCCATACCATCTATCGTCGCAGCGTGGCTTCGACATCCCAAGCCCCGCCCCCAGCGGAGAAGATCTCGTTCACCCAGAAGGATATGCCGGGTCATGAAGACCCATTCTGCGATGCGCTGGTCATTTAGACGGCGATCGAGAACTTCACTGTCTCTCAGATCCTTGTGGATAACGGGAGCTCAGTCAACGTCATCTTCAAGAAGATGTTTGACGAGATGAAGGTGGAGGCCAGGAGGGTGTTGGCCTCGGATGGCCTGTTGTTTGGGTTCTCTAGGGAGAGAAAGGAGGTGGAAGGGGGAGTAGGACTCCATGTAGTCCTGGGCGGGGGGGGGGGGGGGGGGGGGGGGGGGGCAGTCCCAGAACTGCCGCTTTGTTATAGTGGATGCCCCCAGCAGCTACAGCGCCATCTTCAGACGGCCACTCATCAGTGCTTTCCGCTGCATTCCATCCACCTTCCATCAATGCCTCAAGTTCAACGCGGGAGGAGTCCAGGTCCGGATAAGGGGAGATCCGAAGGTGGCAAGGCAGTACTATGTGACGGTCGTGAACACCATCTCCTGGATGGCCGAGGCAGAGGAATGGGATCGGGAGATGAGGGAGCTGGCGAGGCTCGAAGAGGTAGGAGAGGAGGAAAGAGTGGGGGAAGGTCAGGCCCAGGAAGAAGGGGTGGAAGAGCAGATGGAGGAGGAAAGGGAGAGGAAAGAAGAGGAAGGGGAGGCCCCAGAGGAGGGGGCGGAAGAACTGATGGAAGTTTGAGAAGGGAGAAAGGAGGAGGAGGTCGAAGCGCTAGCTCACGGCGAGGAGAAGGATGGTGATTGGGGGGAGCAGTCACGACTGGAGGCCGTAGACGAGGTTGTGGAGCTCGAGGTCACCACCCGAGCAGGGGTGGTCGAAAAAGTCAAGATCAGCGGGGAGCTCAGCCCAGAGGAGCAGAAGAAAATCCTGGCCTGCGTGCAGGAGAATGTGGATGTCTTCGCCTGGAGTGCAGCGAAGATGCCTAGGATCGATGCAGACATGGCTTGCCATCGACTCAACCTCGATCCCGACACTCGACTCATCCGACAAAAGAAGAGGGTCATTGCTGACAAGCTGGAAGGGCCCATCCGAGAGGAGGTGGGCAAGCTCCTCCAAGCAGGGTTTGTATCGGAGATCCAGTACCCAGGCTGGGTCTCCAATGTGGTTATGGTAAAGAAGGGGGAGGTAAGTGGAGAATGTGCGTTGACTTTTCTTTACTTAGAAATCACGCCCCAAGGATTTCTACCCCTTGCCCCGAATCGACGCGCTGGTTGACTCAGCCGTCGGTTTCTCTGTGATGTCTTTCTTAGATGCTATTTCAGGTTACCATCAGATCCGCATGCACCCCCCCCCCCCCAACGTCAAGGATGTCTCTTTCATCACGGGGGATGGGCGCTATTGTTATAAAATGATGCCCTTCGGGTTGAAATATGCAGGGGCGACGTATCAACGGATGATGGACAGGGTCTTCCGAGAGCAGAGGGGGAGGAACCTGGAGGTCAATGTTAATGACCTCATGATAAAGAGCCGAGACCTCGAGTCCCACCTCCGGGACCTCGAAGAGACGTTTGGTACTCTGCGGAAGTTCAAAATGAAGCTCAACCCCCAAAAGTGTCTTCGGGGCCAGCCAAGGGAAGTTCCTGGGTCACTTGCTCACCCCGGCTAGGGTGGAGCCTAACCCGTACAAGGTCAAGGCCATCATAGAGTTGGGGTCACCGAGGAATGCGAAGGAGGTTCGGCGCCTCACGGGGAAGTTAGAGGGGCTTAGTAGGTTCCTCTCCAGGGTGGGAAGAATACGAAGCGCCGGGGGTGCGGATAGCTGGACTGCACTGTGATTTTTCGACTTCTTGGACCTTATCTGCACCGGATGGGCTCGCGTCATGACGAAATCTTCTAACTCTCCATAGGCGAGCCAAGCTGCAGAGAAAGAAATACGAATTGTGAAGGCAAGTCCATAGCTCGCAAGTCAATAACGAGGCATTCATATCAAAATAAAAAATGAGCGAAGTGAGCGCAGTTAGCATAGCGGTAGAAATATTCGAAATCGAAAGGAAAAGCTCGCGAGCGAGCAAAAGTATCCTCATACAGACTCATAAAATGTTCAAAGCATCCAAAGGACCGAGACCACGCACAATAAATAAAAAGAGAACTATTCAATAGTTGAGCCACTTCCAGTGACCGGGACCTCGCACACCCGAGCGCGGAGGGACTCTTGGGTAGTGGTACTCGCGGACCGACTGGACCTCACGCTGTATCAGCCGCACTTGATCCTCAATTCGCGCGAAGTGCACCTGTAACGCCCCAGGTTTTTCTTATAGTTAATTCAAGTGGGGTGTGCTATTAGAGGTGGTTTAAATATTAAAGTTGCCGTTGCGTGGCGTTAGTGCGGAGGGCGTCACCGTTTCTTGATTGTCGCCGTCCGGTGAGTTCGATGCTAGGGTAATTACGTATGGGTGTGTATAGGCAAATTTTACCATTTATAAAGAAATAGGTGTGTATATATATATTTATGTGTTTGTAAAGGTATATATATATACATATATATATATATATATACATTTGGGGGAAATTCTTTTGCCTTGGTGTTTTGGCTGCCTCATTTTTCCTCTCCCTCCCCGATGCTCTCTGCTGCCGTGCGCGAAAGAGGGGTGAATTATTCGGCATTGGGATCGCCGGTGGCTGCGATTTGGCGGGGTCGCCGGTCGTCTCGAGGCAAGAAAACTTCTTCTCTCTTCCTTCCCCTCCCTTCTTGCCTTCCTGATGCTCTAATATCGCTTATCTATGCTGGAAATTGTGCTTCCTTCTGAAGTTTGGTATTTCTTTGATGTGCTGGGAGTTTTCCTTTTTTTATCTCGGATGCTTGATGCTATCGGGGTTATGCTGGAAGTTTCGTCTCCCTGTTGCTTGGTATTACTTAGTTCCATGCTGAATTCTTTCCTGGGTTTCTTCTGAGGTTGCGCCGGCTGGATTGCTTGGGTGTTATGCCTAAAATTTTCGGGACCCCCCTTTTTTGTGTTATACCTGCTATGCTTTGTTCTGTATTGGGGGTTAACTTCTTTGGGCTGCTATATATATTTTGTCCAGAAGGGGTTTGCTTTCTTTGATTGGGGGCTGCTTATATATATATTGTTTTTTTTGAATTGGGGCTGTTGGTATGCTGTCGGGGCTGCTCCTTGTTGAATTGGGGCTGCTGGTATGATGTTGGGGATCTGTTTGGAGCTGCCTCTTTTGCTTTCTGTTATAGGGCTGCTGCCCTTTTGGTTTGCTGCTCTTGTTTTTCCTCTCTAATAGGGGTTGCTGCTTTGTGAACTTTAATGTGGGAGCTGCTGTTATTTTAATGAGGGGGCTGCCTTCGGGTTGTAAGTCTTGATGAATCAAGTTGCGTAGTCGACGCATAGCTTAAGTTTATTTCTGCTCTTTGACTTTTAATTGCTTTGGTTATACGACTTTGAGTATAAGAGAATACGGTTGTCAAGTTCGGCAATTATTTTTTTAACGTCAGCTAAATTATAAAATCCCTCATAGTCTCGTTCTAGTAGCTTAGTTGTTGAGTTCTTTACTTGCTTTGGTGCTAAACCGCACTGCAGCTTCAATTGAGTTTGGATAGTTTTGTTAACTTCAGCTTTGATGTTTTGGCAGGCTAAATTTCCTGGGAATGTCTCGTGTTAATTCCCGAAGTTTTTGGCAAAGTGATTAATTTTTTGTCTCTGGGAAGTCGTGTAGATGTATTTCGGTTTCGAGCTTTATAACCGCTTCATATTATTGTCCGCCTCACTCTTATAGTTAAGTGATCAAATACTATTTTATGGCCTTATACTTAAGGTGCAAATGCTAAAGTTTATTTCCCTATATCAAATATAAGATCTTCCTTGAGCGTCAAACCAAGCTTGTTGTTGATGAGTTCATGTTGGAGAGTGGTTTTGGTCTGGAGAGTGAGTGGACGTACGGGCCCTCACCATAGTGGTTTCAGACTGGAGTGTGGACAGATATTGAGGCCCCCACCACAGTTCTTTTAGCTTGTTAGGCATCAGCTTGGCATGACTGTCTTTTCTTCTGGTTGCTAGATGCCCCGGTTTGGGGATGCTCTTTTGGCTTATGCTTTATACGAGGAAATTGTTTAATTCGATCCTTACCTATGGCTAACCAACATATTTATCATTTTATAGTTTCCCTCCTTTCTTCTTCCTTGTCTGCCTGACCGATTGATTTTTGGTTAGTGGCAGTTGTGTTTCCTTTTTGGGTCTTGTTTGGTGTTTTGGGTCCTTGATCCCTGCTGTCATCCCCCTTAGAATCTGGATAGCTTCTTTACCTGTTTAGTTATGCTACCAGGTAGTCTGTTAGGACTTCCTTAGGTTTAGAAAGGTTTGCTCGCCCTAAGATCGTGCAACTATTTCTTCTTTTATGGAGTTCCCCGTCGACTTTAAAATGAAGTCTTCTAGCCAGCTTTGATATAAGTCCTCCTCATTGACTTGATACCAGTCTTTTCCCGTCGGCTCTTGTTGAGTTTCCTGTCGATTTCATCGCTCATTCTAATTGGTTTCCTCATATATCTACATGCTCTTCCGTCGGGTGTTCCCGGGTATCTTAAGCTTTGTTATCAAACCTTTTAAGTCCCTTTGGCTGAGACTTTTGATAAAGCTATGCTCTATTCTTGAGTTGCCCTATATTTGGTCAGTGTTCATTTGTGGTGTCTTGTCGTGCCTTATTCATCGTACTGTTATGAGAAATTTGTTGGGAGTCAAGTATGGACTCACCAAGTGTTTTCATTTGACCTTTGAGTGTTGTACTGGTGTTTGGCCTTTGTGTTAAGTTACCTTCGTCTTGTTCCGACACCAAGCCTTGCATGGTGTCGTCTTGCTAAAATCATCGACCTTGTTGTAAGTTAAATGTTAATCTATTGATCAATTGCCGAATTCGGTGCTTTCTGATCCTCTCGTCTGGAGTTATGGTTACAACCATTTGAGATCCTATTTTCCCTGTCTGACACTCCTATGTTTGCTCTATTGGATTTATGAGCTAAGTATGCTCTGTTGTTTAATTCTCCGGGATAGTTTTGGTGAGTGGTTCCCGATCTCTATGATCGTCGTTGTTTAAATGTTTTGAGTATTCTCGGATGAACTGCACCGTGGTATAGTTATATACTTATATATATACATATACTTATCTATATGATTATGCACCCTGCTTCTGGTGCTATTAGTGAGTCTGTTGAGCGTGTGAGCTAAAGGTCACCGCCACAGTGCCTCTTTTGGGCTGTTGGTTTGGGTGGATTGGAGTCACCGCCGCAGCACTCCTGTTTGGTTTTTGGGCTACGGGCATTAGTGGAGATACCACCGTCGCAGTGCCTTCTTTTGGGGGACGCTTTTCCCTCAAGCTGATCAGTCTCAAGTTCTTATAAACATATATGCTTATATATGTGTATTATGATATTATATGTATGACCATCACCTATGAGCCGCAATGGCGGACACGTGGTGGGCTTTGATTGTGTTGACTATTACCTTCTGGTGCATGCTTTTCTTCTTACCGAGTGCACTCGTTTGAGCTGGCTCGGGTTGTTGTAAGATTATTGATGTTTATCTGCTTAGTTTTTCCTTCCCGTACTCTTTTACTTCTGGTGCTGCTAACCTTGGTTTTCTTGCACCCCTTGGGGCTGAGGCATTCTTTTCTTATGAATGTCTCAGGTTCAGGTCTTTAGCTGCCGCTGGAGTTAGAGCGGCGTCGTTCAGTTTTTCTGTCGAGGCCCTTCCTCTCTTCTAGGTAAGAGACAGTTTTTGTTGTTTTCCTTCTTTCCTGCGGGTTCGTGTCAGTTGTTGGCGCCCGTATGGCTTTTATCTTTAGATTACTTGCTAGTAGTTTTGATGTTACTTTTGGGTTGTTTACCTACTTGCTCTCTGGGAAGCTTTATGCTAGGATGCATTAGTTACTCTAAGGATATAAAAATGTCATTCTTGCATATCATGGTTTTAAATAAATGCCACCTACTTTGAAAAATCGTAGAAAAATCCTTTCTTACTATACTAGACATAGATATGTGCATATCATGCCTTGGATGTTTATCGTCATGCTCATGTAGGCTAAAAACAAACCTATTTTCTGCTGCGTATGTTAGCTTTCTACTTGTGGAGTAGTGATCCACTGGACTGAGGGACGCGGTCCTAAGCTAAAAATGTAAATCTTCTTTTTATCTCAAATATATATGTCTTTCATAAAGTTATCGAAAGGAGTGTTCGCCTGAGCGTCTGCAGTCGTCTCCTGCATGCGTGGCATCACGACGCGTATTTTCCCCTTGCTCTGATAATATGTATTATATTCTTGGGAAAATGCGGGTTGTGACAGCACCCCAGGAGAGGTGACCTCTCCGCGAGCAACCTGTCGTATCTCAGCGAGGACGCGCGCGTTCACATCCTCCATAGCGGCGAACCTCTCCTCGTAAGCAGCCCTGTTCATCTGGTCCTGATCATATAGCTCTCGCAGCATTAGGGTATGTGAAGTATCTAGTTGCCTACCTAAATCACCTAGAGGGGGTGAATAGGTGAATTATGCGTCTTTTGCGGAATAAAAACTTGATAAAAAGATAATCACAGAAAGCAAACCATAATCACAGACAACACAAGGAATTTATAGTGGTTCCCCGATCTTGGGTACTCCACTTTCAAGCCTCACCAATCTAGCAGCACAGCTAGCCTTGGCTACTTCTCAAAAACTCAGATCAAGAACGATCCTACAATCTCGGAGTCTCAATTCCTACAACTCAGAGACAAATCTCCTACAAACTCGGAGGCACCGCTCCTACAACTCAGAGAAACACTCTCCTACAACTCGGAGAAAACTCTCCTACAAGAAATTGAAATTGAGTACAATGAAATACTTAACAAAACTTGTACAGATCTGAACTTATGAGATCTTCTTCCTGCTTGAATCTTGAAAACTTCGGCTAGAAGAGGAGGAAGAATCGACTGAAATCCCAGATCTGACTTCTAGGATTCGACACGATCCAATAGATTACTGTAGATGAATAGAGCGCTGATCTGTCAAATCTTTTCTTTAGAAGGAATCGATTGATTGAGAGAGAGAGATCGATCCTTCAACAATAGTAGGAGGTAGCGGCATCTTCACGAAGATCCGATCGATTAGAATATTGGGAGATTAGAGAAATTAGGTTATTATCTTATGATAAGATCGGGAAGGGGACTTATATAGCAATCTAACTTAACGGCAAAAGGGGACTTGAATTAAGGTAAGATTAACCTTAAACATTCTCACACGTGTCGTCAAGATCGTCAGAAGAAATTAAAATCCCGTCAGGAACCGGATTTCAAAGCAGCACAAGAAGAAAACAGATTTCTCGAGACAACATGGATTTCTCGAGAAATAGATTTGACTTCTCGAGAAATGAACTTTAGTTCTCGAGAAAAGACTGCAACAAATCGAGATAAGGCTGGAAAAAGCTTTCAGGAGGACTTGAAGAAAATTTCTCGAGAACAAAAGGACTTCTCGAGAAATAACTTTGATTTCTCGAGAGAACATATGACTTCTCGAGAAACCGCTGTGAAAAGCTTTTAAAAGAAATTAGAGAAGATTTCTCGAGAACATTTATGACTTCTCGAGAAATTAATTAAGCTTCTCGAGAAATAAATGACTTCTCAAGAATTTCCTTAGAAACAAAAGGAATAAAGATAGAGAGAGATTTCTCGAAAGGAGAAGAGGACTTCTCGACAAATAGCATGGATTTCTCGAGAGATACCTTGAATTTTTTCGAGAAATTCCCTTAGAATAATTTTGACCCTTATTCTCCTTTCTTCTCTTGGACACCACCAGCTCTTCCAATCTTCCAAGCTTCAAGATCCTTGAAAAAGAATTGTGTCCCAATAGAGAGATCACACATGAGTCAACACCATGTTCCACACAATGAGGGATTACATTGTATGAAACTGTGCTTAATGACCCATTGTGATCTGACATTGGTCTACACTTAGCAATAACAACCTGCAAGATCATAACAAAAAGATAATATCAAATACACTAGCAATTCACCTTGGTTCAAGGGTGACTTCTCACAAATCTAGACTATTGTGGATTCAATACCCAACAATCTCCCCCTATTTGTAGAATTCAGAACCATGTACACTAAGATGAATTGTAACATGATAAAAGATATAAACTACTCATCACAGAAGAAAAATAATAAAGAAGCAGAATAGACCAACAAAATAAAAAAATTATATATATATATATATAAACAAGATTGTCTTGAGTGGATTAAAGTTCACACAATCTCTAATATAAGATTTTGAAAGATCTAAGATCATATCCTTCATTGGCTCCTTTTCTTCTTTTCTTGTCTTTTGAAGTAGGCATAAGGCTTGGGATGATACTTTGGAGGAGGAGGAGGACCTTGAGGATTGTCATATCCATGAGTTCTGTAATGAATTCTTCTCTTGGTCATGCTCATTTCATACTTCTTCCATTCTTCCTGACTGTAATAGTCTTGAACCTTCATGCCTCCATCATTGACAAGCTTGAGGGTATCAAGAATGATAACCCTTGAATTTGGACTCCAGGTCTCTACAACTTCTACAGCAACACCCTTACCAGATCCTTCAGAACTTCTTACAGGGATAGACCTACTAGCAGAAGGACCTTCTCCATACTTCCTCTTCCTTGAGCCTGGCACCTTAGACTGAATTTCAGGTTACTCTGCAGGACAAACCTGGGAATAGTCAACAGGAGCAACATATTTAGGTTGCCCTTCAGGTCTAGGAGAAAATTGAGGTTGAATTGCAAACTCAGGAAAAATCTCATTATGCAGCCACGCAACAGTCTTTGAAGTATAAGCATTGACATCTGCAATCTGCTTCTGAACACCAACATTTAACTACTCAAACTGAGCAGCCCAATTCCTTTGAAGTTGAGAGACTTGATAATCCAATAGCTCTGCAATTTTATCCTCCCCCTTTCTGACTTCTGCAGATAGGGTTTTGATTACAGATTCCTTGAACTGACCAATTTCATCTATGATCTGAAATGTATTGGCTTCTGCCTTTCCTTCAATGGATTCCTGAGTCTTCCTTGCCTTTAAAGTTTCTTCAAAAACTTTGCCCATGCTCTGAACAGAATGATCTATAGCTTTGCCACCTTGAGTGACAAGCTTCTTAAGATTATATGTGTTAGAATGAACTTCAGCTAGGCCTCTGCTCATCTTGTTGGGATCATTGCCCACAATGTCCTAGATTTGGAGAAGTCCACTCCTAAGTCAAAGATATATCTCAGAATGTATTTGATATTCTCTCTAGAATCAATGTGCAGGAGATCAGGTCAGGATAAATGCTCATGGAATTCATCCAAGTCCACAAGCGTCGAGACATCATACATCGCTCGACGCCTGTGACCCAGAAGCGTTGACTCATGTCCACTGCTCAAATAGACAAGGTCGTCGCTGATGTTCTGAGACCAAGTTTGGAAGCGTCGAGCCAAGTTATATCACTCGACGCCATGCGAAGAGAAGTGTCGACTAAACTTCAGTCAGCTCAGCGCAAACAAGGAGGAGTCGAGAGCTTCAGTCTAAGGAGTATGCGTCGAGTGTCTACATATCGCTCGACGCCTAATGGAAAAAGCGTCGACAGAGATGCTCAGTGCTCAACGCCTCTTCTATAAATACTCTGAACTGAGGAATATCTTCTACAGCTAGCTGAGCCTTTATTTCTTCAGAAGACATTGAAGACCGTTGAAGACTTAACGGCATGCTGACAAGGAGGAGTGTAACAGACGTTGCAGATGGCGGGCTATAAATAGAAGGCATGACCTATGGGTTATGTAGTGAAGTTAGTTTTTCCTATCTTTCAAAAGCCATTATCGTCTCCATCAGTTTGAGGGAAAGTTTGAGAAAGATTCTGGAGAAGTCATCTTCCCTTTCAGAACCAATCTAACTTGAAGATTTCATTCAGCAATCTGGTGCCGATACATCTTTCTGAAAGTAGAAGATCAAGAAGGAAGAATCTGTCTTCCTAAGAAGAAAAATAGACATCACAGCCTATCGAATCAAGAAGATCATCTGCTGCTTTTGTTCTATTGAAGTTTTCTGTCTGATCATTCAGGCAGATCAAGAAGCTCAACCATCTGAAGAATCTGAGTCTAAGTACTATTATTTTTCTTTATCAATCTCTGTAGGATCTGAGTTATCAGATCTGAGTGTAGGATCTGTCAAGGATCTGAGTTGTAAGATCAGGTGTGATCTGAGTTGTAGGATTCATGGGTGAATATGAGCTGTAGGCCTAGTTATAAAGGCTGAGGTAGGATCTGTGTGATCTGAGTTTGTAAGATCTGCTGAGATCTGAGAGAGTAAGATCTGTGAGATCTGAGACTGTAAGATCTGTTGTGATCTGAGCTGTAAGACCTGTTTGTGGTCTGAGATCTGGAGGAGATATAAACCCTATCTAGCACACTGCTAGAAGGGGAGAAGGGGGAAAGTGGATTACCCATGATAAGGGGAACCACTATAAAAATCTGTGTGTGTTCTTATTCTTGAAAGCTCTGATCAGTTTATCTTGATTATAATCAAGAACTGCAATAGTTTTTAAATAACCTATTCACCCCCCCCCCCCCCCCCCCCCCTCTAGGTGATTAGCTACCCTTAATTAAAGTCTTTCAAGTGGTATCAGAGGGTTGTTGTTCAAGAAAAGGTTTAACAGCCTGAACAAGATCTTCTAAGGGTAGATTTCTGAAGTCGTGATGGCTAATACAGAAGGAAGCAAAGAATTCACATCTATGAAGCTTCCAATTTGCAGAAAAGAAAACTTTGGGATTTGGAAAGAAAGGGTCAGACTTTTCATGGAAGCATCTGATCCTAGGATTTACATAACTGTTCTAGAGGGACCTTTTGTTCCTATGAAAGTTTCATTTACAGATGGAAGTATAAAGACTCCTAAAACCTATTCATAGATGACCAAAGATGAAGTGATTATGGCCTCCATGGATAAGAGAGCTCAGAACATCATTGTTAGTGCTATTGAGGATTCAACTTTCCAAAACTTAGTCCATTGCAAAACTGCCAAAGAAATGTGGGAATCTCTCATTGTCTATATGGAAGGGACTGAAGAAATCAGAGATGACAGGAAGTCACTTCTAAATCAGCAATATGAAGCCTTCAGACAAGACAAGAAATATTCAATAGCAGTCTGCTATGAAAAATTCTTCAAAATTGTAAATGGTCTAAAAACTTATGGAAGAACTTTCACAGATTATGAGCTGAATGATAAATTCTTAAGATCACTGAACAAAGAATGTGATATCAAGATCTGTGCAATCAGAGAAATGGGAAATCTAGGAAACATTCAGCCACAGAATTTATATGGGAAACTCTTGTCCCATGAACTTCATCTGAATACCAGAAAAGCTGAGGAAGGAAACGACAGAGAAAATCCTATTGCTCTGAAAGCAGAAAGTTCCAAGAAAAGCAAAGAAAGAATGTCTCTATCCCCCCAGGATACCTTCTGAATCAGAAGAATCAGAAACCAGTAATTCTGATTCTGAAATATCAGATGGTGAATTGGCACTCTTCACCAAACAGCTAAAAAGAATGTTGAGAAGAAAACAACACTGGAAAACTAGCCCCTCTCAGTTATCCAGATCTAAGAAGCACTCAAATTCTTCCGAGGGATTCAAACAAGACTCCAAGAAGGACAGGTACAACTCTAAACACAATAAAATTAATTCAGAAGAAATTGTGTGTTTTGGTTGCAGGAAATCAGGACACATGATTGCTGATTGTCCTTCAAAGAGAAAGAACAACAAGAAATCTGATGAAAGAAAGCACAAATCTGACAAGAGACATGAGAAGAGTCTAATAGCCAAAAAGGGCAAGGTCACTCTTAGTGATAGTGAATCTCAGTCATCAGACTCAGATAGTGAGGAGGCACTCATAGCTCTGATAGCTGCCAATGAAAGTGAAGACAGTCTAAATCATAGATCTATGATAAAAGCCCCACTATCAAGGTCTGATAGTGAAGAGGATGAAGAAGAAAATGCAGGACTCATGGCATTGAGTGATCAAGAAGATTAGGAGACAACTACTGATATAAAGGTACTTGATAAAACCCCTCTATCAGATTCTGATTCTGAACCTGAAATAGATTCATTCTCTTCTGATGAAAATGACTCACAATCTAAACTTCATGTAGATTAAATTATTGAAAAATATCAATTACTTCTCAAAGCACTTAAGAGGAGCAAAAGGCATAATAAAAGGTTACAAAAAGAAATATCTGAATTAAAGCAAACTGATTCTCAAAACTCTGAGATAGCTGAGAGGCTGAATCAGACAAGCAAAGAACTTAGCAAACTAAAAGTCATGTTTATTATTCATATACAAACTTTATGCACTAAGGAGAAGTTAATAAAAGAACTTGAAGCAAAACTCCTAGCAGAAAGGAAACTTGTAGAAAAGTTCTCAAAACCACAAACTATTCTTCCTATAATAGACACATTTTCTGCACAATACAGATATGGCATAGGATATGATAGGAATGCAGATAATAACCCTAAAAGTAATGACAAGGCACCTATGCAACCTTTAAAATTTAACAAAGCCATGCCTATCACAAATAAGCATGATAAAAAAGGTGTGCATAAGTTTATGAGGGTGAATGTTCTAATAGCAAAGATGATTCAATTCAACCAAGTAACAATAATGCCAAATCACTATGCAAAGAAAAAGTATTAACTCATCATGGCTCCTTTGTATTTAAAGCAAACACAAAATCCAAAAGAAAGGAACTAAGACCTGAAGTAAAAACACTGCTGTTAAGAAAAGAACCAGTAAAAGTTACTCAAACAACTTACATAGCTCCTTTGAATAAGACAATTAAGCAAAATATGAGTCAACATAAAGAAGTAAGAAGACCTCCAAGGAGATATAACAGATATGAATGCTGGTGATGTGGAAGGGTTGGACATTTTGCTCTTGACTGTTGGTTCAATCCAACTGTTCCAAGATTCAACTCTGGGAGACCAGTATTCAGACCTATGGCAACTCTCACAGCACCAAGGTTTATTCAACAACTAAATGTTCCAGCTCATACTAACAAGGTTCTAGGACCCAACTTGGTGTGGGCTCCTAAGAAAAGGTAATTTCTTTTTGCAGGGTTGTCCAAAGACCAATCAACTTCCAATCTGGTACTTGGACAGTGGGTGCTCTATGCACATGACAGGAACAGAAAGTCTGCTGAATGATTACACTCCTGTAAGGAATGGACCAAAGGTTATCTTTGGAGGGTCTGAAAAAGGTAAAACTAAAGGTTATGGTAATATCACAAATGGAATTGTCACCATCACCAAAGTTGCTCATGTTGATGGATTGCAACACAATCTCATCAGCATAAGTCAATTGTGTGATATTGGGTATGACATTTCATTCCACAAGGATGAGTGCCTGATTAAGAAAGAGAATGAGATAATTCTCCCAGGCACTAGGAGTGGCAACATTTACTGCCTTAACTTCATAAGTTCTGATCAAGTTAATTCCATATGCTTAGTAGCAGAAAATAAAGTTTCTATTAGTGTTCAATGGCATAAAAGGTTAGCTCACATAAACTATAAGACTATAAATAAACTTATTTCAAAAGATCTAGTGAGAGCTGGGCCTAAGTGGAAGTGTGTGCAGGAGGGTCCTTGCCATGCTTATCAAATGGGTAAGCAGACCAAGTCATCCTTCAAACCAATTGGTGAGAAGGATTCCATTAGATGTCAATACCTACTTCACATGGATCTATTTGGACCAATGTCAATCCATAGCTTAGGAGGAAAGTCATACACCCTTGTAATAGTTGATGATTACTCCAGATACACTTGGGTATTCTTTCTTAAACATAAGTCAGACACTTTAGAAATATTTACCAGTTTTGTTAGGCAAATCACCAATGAAATAGGAAATCCTGTAGCCAAAATTAGAAGTGATCATGGGACTGAATTTCAGTTAAGTGCAATGACCAAATTCTATGAGAATCTAGGCATTTCTCAAGAGTTCTCATCTCCTAGAACTCCCCAACAAAATGGGGTTGCTGAGAGAAGAAATAGAACCCTTATTGAAGCTAGCAGGAGTATGCTGAGTGATTCTTCTCTTCCTGAGTATTTCTGGGCTGAAGCTATAAACACAGCATGCCATGTGCAGAATAGGGCTCTTATAAACAAAAGACTGGATAAGACCCCATATGAGTTGTTGAAAGGTAGAAAACCCACCTTAGCCTATTTCAAAATATTTGGTAGTAAATGCTTTGTATTAAATAATGGAAAGCACCATCTCACTAAATTTGCTGAAAAAGCACATGAGGCAATTTTTGTTGGGTATAGCTCTCAAAGTAGAGCCTATAGAATTTTCAACAAAAATTCTAATAGGATAGAAGAATCTATACATGTTGTATTTGATGAAACCAGACTTATTTATAAGGATCTGGGAAGTTTATCTAGTTGTGCAGGTTCTGCACAGGAATTAAAGGAGATGAATATCAATGAACAACACAATGGGGATAATGAAGAATCTAATGAGACTATAATTGTAACTAGAGAGGATGAATCCCTAGCAGAAGACAATTATGAAGAACCTATTGCTGTTGAAGAACCACCACATCCAGAACCTCTAGAAGAACCTACTCAAACAGATGCACCAAAATCTCAAAGGGAAAATGAAAGGTGGAGGAATGCAACCAAACATATGAAGGATCATCCACAAGAACAGATCATAGGAAATCCAAATGATGGTGTGCAAACTAGAAGAGGAAACTCAATACATGAGGCCTTGCATCATAGCTTTTTATCCAAAATAGAGCCTAAGAAATTTGATGAAGCCAATAAGGTCACTTCATGGATATCTGCCATGCAAGAAGAGCTAAATCAATTTGAAAGGTGCAAAGTCTGGATATTGGTTCCAAGACCAAAGAAACACAAAGTCATAGGGACCAAATGGGTATTCAGGAATAAGCTGGATGAAAATGGTGTGATCATCAAAAACAAAGCAAGGTTGGTTGCCCAAGGATATAGACAGGAGGAAGGCATAAATTTTGATCAAGTGTTTGCTCCTGTGGCAAGATTGGAGGCAATCAGGTTATTCCTGGCATTTGCAGCACACACTGGATTCATAGTCTATCAAATGGATGTAAAGTCAGCATTCCTTAATGGAACAATATTGGAGGAAGTATATGTTGAACAACCCCCAGGTTTTATTGACTCTACTCATCCAAATCATACCTATCTATTATTAAAAGCATTGTATGGTCTGAAATAGGCACCTAGAGCCTGGTATGAGACATTATCTAGATTTCTTATTGAGAACAAATTCTCAAGAGGAAAGATAGACAAGACATTGTTTCTTAGAATAGTTAAAGGTCACATTATTCTAGTGCAAATATATGTAGATGATATAATATTTGGCTCTACTGATAATAACCTTTGCAAAAGGTTTGCAAACCTTATTCAAGGGAAATTTGAAATGAGCAGCATGGGTGAGCTTAAATACTTCTTAGGTCTCCAAGTGAAACAGTCTGAGGAAGGAATTTTCATTTCTCAGACCAAGTACACAAAAGAGATTATCAAGAAGTTTGGAATGGAAAATTCCACTATCATGAAGACACCAATGGCAGCAAATATGTTACTGGACAAGGATGAAAAAGGGAAACCTATTGATGAAACCTTGTACAGAGGCATCAATGGCTCATTGCTCTACCTAACTGCTAGCAGGCCATACATTATGTTCTCAACATGTGTGCGTGCTAGATATCAAGTGAACCCTAAAGAATCTCACTACAATGCTGTCAAAAGAATCCTGAGATATCTGAAGGGCACTCTTAATCTTGGCCTTTGGTATCCTAGAAGCAATGACTTTGAACTAATTGGCTTTTCAGATGCTGATTTTGCAGGATGCAAAGAGGACAGAAAAAGTACATCAGGCACATGCCAATTCCTTGGCAAAAGACTGATATCTTGGAGTAGTAGGAACCAGACCAGTGTGGCTATTTCTATAGCAGAATCTGAGTACATCTCAGCTGGAAACTGCTGTGCTCAGCTACTATGGATTCAACACCAACTCCAAGACTATAAAGTTCAGCTAAGTAAATCTCCTCTATTTTGTGATTCAACTAGAGCTATTGCTATACCTAATAATCCTGTATCACATAGCAGAACTAAGCACATAAAAATTAGATACCATTTCATTAGAGAACATGTAGAAAATGGAGATATCACAATTGAATATGTCCCCACTGACAAACAAGTTGCTGACATATTTACTAAACCCTTGGATGAAACAAAATTCAATAACTTTAAAATTGAATTAGGTATGCTAAAAATGGATTAAAGTTGTATTGGATTAAATAAATGAAAATAATGTTTGTTTCCTAAACAGTAAGTGGACAAGTTACCTGGCGTCGAGAAGATACCTGGCGTCGACTGAAGATATATGGCGTCGAGCTATCTCAACGCTTGAGCGAACATAGCTAGACCATCTCTACAGGGTCAATTTGAACCATTAGAACAATCTTGTCAAACAAGTTCGGCGCGCGGCTATTCATCTTCTTGAATTAGAACTTCTATAAATAGGGAAGACACTTCGTTAGTGCATATGCCCTAGTTCTCTCAGTTCAAAGTTGACTGCCCTAGAAAATTTCTCCATCAATTCTTTCTATCTTCGAACATCAATCACAATGCCTCCCAAAAGCAGTGATTATCTTTATGAAGGAAGCGAGCTTGTTCGAAATGGATTTCAACCAGCTCCTGTAGAAATCAAGTCAACCATCGATTTAATCTACAATGCTGGACTGGAATTTGTACTATCTGAATCAACTCTTATCTGGAAACGAGAGGTATTAGAGTTTTACTCCAATATAGTAATAGACTCCGTCAATTCAATGCTTAAGACCAATGTGAATGGTAAGAAGATTAAGATCACTCCTTCAAGACTCGCTAAGGTACTAGAACTGCCTAGGTTAAAAAGCAATGAAGAAGAAGAAGAAGTGACCTCAGAACAGATTAAATTAGCACAAATCTGGTGTGGAATTAAAACATCTCGAGAAATCACAGGAAGTATTCTTAGAAAAGGAATGAATTCAAAAGGAAAATTGCTAACAGACGTGATAGGAAAGGGCCTGTTGTGCAAGACTGGATCTCATGATAAAATATCCAGAAAAATGTTTATTTTACTAACAAGGATTATTCATTCTTTGAGAACAGATTGGGGGAGAGTAGTGTTTGACAGGATAATTGAATGTATCCAAGTACCCAACATGGGTAGGATATTATCTTTGTATTTAGTAAAAGTCATTCCTGACTCTTTGAATAGTAAACTTGGATCCAAGATAAACCACATGAAGAAAATGGATATTAGAATGATAGAGAGATGGGACAGAGTCTTATCAAATCCTCCTCCAGCAGATCTTTCTCCCAAGCAGAAGAAAGTCAAGAAGCAAAAGAAGAAGAAGGTTTCTTCAAGTTCATCAAGCTCATCCTCTTCCAAAAGAAAAACTAGATCTTCTCCAATTCATGATCCAAACCTTACAACATCTGAAGAAGAAGAAGGGAACAATCAAAGGGACAGTTCTCCTGATACACCAAAGAATGAGAATGAGAAAGAAAAGGATGAGAGTGAGAAAGGAGTAGAAGAAAGAGGAAGTCTTCATGTATCTCCTGCTAGACTTGAAGGGATTTTTCAAAATAAGAGAGAGACTCAAGATGAGATTCCTGCTCAGAACAATTCTGAAATGAGCAAAGCAGCAGTTGAGGGGGAGGCTCAGGATGAGATCCCTCCTCAGGACAAAATTGATCTGATCAATGCAGAGATTGAGGGGGAGCCTCAAGATGAATTTATAGCTGAAGATAATGCACCATTTGAGGGGGAGTCTCAGGCTGAGATCCCTGCTAATGTGAATTCCGTAGCTGATGCTATGGATATAGAAGGAGAGCCTGAAGAAACAAAGAAACCTGTTGAGAAGGTAATCAAGATAGAATCCTCTAGCTCCCATATGAGCCAAAGAAATGACTCTTTCATGAGAGAAGAAAGCAGTAGAGGTGTTGAAATGGAAAAGGAAATCAATGTAGATCTTAGTCCTATTCTACCTCAGCTGGAGGTGTTACTTAATAATCAAAGAAGATTATTAGAACAGTATATTGAGGAGAATAATAAAAAATGAAAAATGAGATAGATTTCCAATTGAAATTGGTTAGATTTGAAGTCAATCATCAGATATCTGCATTGAGAAAGGAGATGGTAAAGTTCTTTAAGAGAGCTGGTGCTTCAGTAGATTATACAATTGAACAACTTGATGTAATCAAAGAAACATCAAAGGTTCTTAAAGAGTCACAAGCTGGAATTACAAAGACAGTGGATGATGTTCAAACAAACCAAGGAATACTAAGTAGCAACATGCAAGTTTTGTATAAAGAACAGGTTGCACAGGTCCTGATAGGTACAAATAAGATTGAAGCTAGACTGCAACAGCAGAATACTGATTTTCTGGCTAAAATTGATGAGAGCTCCACAGTTCTGAAAGATCAAGCAAAATTGCATGCAGACTGTTGGATCTTACGGCGCCCTTAGAGGGGGGGGGGTGAATAAGGGAATAAAATTCTTTTTATAAATTTTAAGATAATTACTAAGTTGTTTTGATTAATAGGAAATAATAATGACAATTTAGTAATAATAATTTGCAATAATGAAATTTTACGCCAATTGTGAGAAATCAAAGTAAACACAAAAGAGACATGATTATATTATATGAAAAAGTGTTTACATAAAATTTGATTTCTATATCGCTAGAAATCGGAGGCGTACAAATGTAGATTTCTTTTCCTTTTCTATACCGACTTGTATCCCCACAAACCGGTTGGCTTTAGCCTATCCTTCCCCGGATAAGGCCTCAAGCCGCTCTAGCCAATCCTTCCCCGGATATGGCCTCGAGCACCCCCTAGATCTAATCCCCTAGACTTAGTCGCCAACTCACGCGGCGAATTCCCCCTAAGCCGCACAAGGACCTAGTCGCCAAAAACACACTACAAGATACAAATAAAGAAATGAAGTAAATAACAAGCAAACTCCCTCTTGAGATTTCTGGAGATGAGGATGAAAGATCGCTGAAGCACAAGCGAGGTCGAAGCAATCGTTCTTCGGATGCAGCGTGATGGCTTCCTTCTCCAGAATTTCTTCTTTGGCTTTGAGTGGGAGATGATGTTTTGGCAGAGTAGCAGCACGAGAGTGTGGGCACAAGTAATCTCTCTGGAAGGTCTAGCCAAAATGAGAGAGAGCCCAGCCTTTTATAGAACTTGGAGCTAGCGCCTGCGGTAGTGGCTAGCGCCTGCGGTAGCGTTCGTGTGGAGCAGTTGCGCAACCGTCAGCGGCGTGGCGCTGTGCACGAACTGGAGATAGCGCCTGGCAGTAGCGATAGCGTTGGCGGTAGCGGGAGATAGCGCTGGCGGTAGCGGTTACGAAACCGTCGCGTGCACGAACTCGAGATAACGCCTGGCGGTAGTGATAGCGCTGGCGGTAGTGCTGGCGGTAGCGGTAGCGCCGACGGTAGCGCTGCTCCTTTCAAAAGTTTGTTCCAAGCTACTTTCTACCTGGGGAGTATTGCACCTATAGTTCCTGCACACTATAAACACACTACAAGCAATATCAAATACAATATGTGATTTGTTATTCTCAAACAAAGGGATGTGACACACATGTCCAACAATCTCCCCCTTTTGATAATAACAAATCCTCTAAGCAAGAAATCAGCAATAGTGTTTATAGATAAGATAAGCAAGATAAAAGTGCTACTATAGTAAATGATATGCATGATAATGTGCATACTCCCCCTATCTTAATACTCCCCTACATAAATGCAATTTATATGTTACTCCCCCTAAATGATAGATTTCATGAATTTATTCTCCCCTTAATTTAATCTTCTATATTTCTTCTATATAGATTTCTTCAATTAATCTCCCCCTTTTGGTATTATCAAAAGAATGTGGGGTGAGGGTAGTAAGGAGGCATTAATATATCATGATCGAGCTTTTCGAAATATAAATAATGATAAAGAGTTTAAGCATAGCATATATAAGAGATTTCAAATATAAAGATAAGAGTTGTAAGCAAGCGGAAGAGTATAATAAACATCTTTTTGTAAGCATGAAAAGCATAAGTAGAAATATGAGTTTTGGTTCAAAATTGAAAGATGTTTTAACCTTTTTGAAATCTCAAAGTTTTTCATAAAAGTACCAAGCATGAAATGAACATATAAAAAAAAAGAGATTAAACTACAATGTTGCTCAATTTGTAAATTCAAGAAATACCAAAACATTGTAGAGATCATGTTAGGTTATCTAGTGCATTTTTATATAAAGAGTAGTATAGATAAAGCATTAGAATCCAATACTCATGAGAAGAAGTGTTATGAAATATAATGATGTGCACATAAGTGTATTTTGGGCAATGTTAACAATTGATTTAAATCACAAAATATAAGATATATGCAAAGTAAAGTGCACAATAAAACACAAGTAAATCACTTTCACACACTTTTAATGCACATAGTTTTTAACAAAGTGGTGTAATAACCAAGGTTTGCACAAGTAACTTTACTATTCTTTCCAAGGTGCTCAACCTCACAATGCTTATGAAGACTTATCAGGAGGTTCAAGTAATGTTTGGTGGAGTTATATTTGTCTACATATATATAATTTTTTGTTCATATTTGTGAGACAACATTCTCCGAATACACTTGTTTTGCAAGCCAAAAATTTTAAACTTAACCACTTTTCTAAATTTCATAAGTGCAATTCAAATGTAGTGTAGGCAATAAACTTATGCAAGTTTTAATTCATTGCACAAATACAATACACAAGCAAGCATTTTTAGATTTAGACACACATGTTGATTACCAAAATAAGTGAGTGAAATGAATCATTATCAATCATAAAACATTTACTCATACTTAGAGGCATGCTAAGCTTGGATCTACACATTTTGCAATACAATTGATGCACTTTAAATAGATATATCAAAGCATGATAAGCAAAATAATGTTCATAGTAATTTGAAAGAATATGTTTTAACATTGTAAATAATTCGAAATAATAGAATTCATACATGCTTGATATTGGCAATGATGATCATACAGTTTTTTTTGTTTTATCATTTTTTAAATCAAATAAAAACAGAAAAAATCATAAAAACATATTTTTGTAAGTTTTGAATTTTGAATTTTTATAGTAGATTTTTCATAATATGAAGAAAAAAAACATAAATCACAAAAACATATTTTTGTATATTTTTAATTTTGAACTTTTGTAGTTGATTTTTCATAATATGATTAAAAACAGAAAAATCACAAAAACATATTTTTGTAAGTTTTGAATTTTGATCTTTTGTAGTTGATTTTTCATAATATAAATAAAACAAAAATAACAAAAGTCAGAAACACAACAAATAAGTAGAAAATTTGAACCAACATATTTTTATGGATTTTCAGAAATTTTAAAATTTAGAAAAATCACACACCCACGCTAGCGCTAGAAACAGTACACGATTTTTCAAGAATTTTAAATTTTTGATTTTTGATATTGGTTAGGGGTCTTAAGAGTAGTCTTATGCAGAAGTTTTGTAATTATCAGAGATGTCTTGATTGCTCAAATTGCATAAAACATTTGCGTTTTATATGTTTTTCATCCTAAGATGTCTAAGACTCCTAATTCCAACCTTAACATTTGAAACCTTGCATCGGGAAGAGGTTTAGTGAATATATCAGCAAGTTGAGAGTCCGAGCCAATGAAACTAATCCTTACATTTTCCTTTTTAATGTGATCCCTTATGAAATGGCGACGCACATCTATATGTTTGGATCTAGAGTGGTGTACCGGATTATTTGTGAGATCAATGACACTTTTGTTGTCACATTTTAATTCAATAACTTTTAGATGAAAACCAAAGTCCTCTAAAGTTTGGCTCATCCATAGAGCTTATGCACAACAACTCCCTAATGCAATGTATTCGGCCTCCGTGGTGGAGAGAGCAGCCGAATTTTGTTTCCTACTAGACCATGCAACTAATGAGGGTCCTAGAAAATGATAAGTACCACTAGTGCTTTTTCTATCAAGTGAACAACCGGCATAATCCGAATCGGAATAGCCATGCAATGTAAATGAATCATTATGCGGGTACCATAATCCTAATCTAGATGACCCAATGAGATATCTAAAAATTCGTTTTACCGCTTTTAAATAAGATTCTTTTGGATTGGCTTAAAATCTAGCACATAAGCATACGACAAACATAATGTCGGGTCTAGTTGCACTAAGATAAAGTAGAGATCCTATCATACCTCTATATAAAGTTTGATCTATAGAAACTCCTGATTCATCTTTTCCTAATTTTAGTGATGCACTCATTGGTGTAGAAGCATGTTTAAGGTTTTCAAATCCAAAACGTTTAAGCATATCATGAACATATTTTGTTTGACATACAAAGATACCATCAATTCTTTGTGATATTTGAAAACCAAGGGAATAAGAAAGTTCTCCTACAAGACTCATTTTAAATTCATTTTTCATCACTAAAATAACTTTGTTACACATCTCTTCATTAGTAGATCCAAAAATAATATCATCAACATATATTTGTAAAATAATTATATCATCATTATTGTGCTTAATGAAGAGAGTATTATCCGCACTTCCCATAATAAAACCGTGCTTTAATAAAAATGATGTAAGTCTTTCATACCATGCACGGGGCGCTTGTTTTAAACCATATAACGCCTTTCTAGTTTATAAACATGATTTGGAAATTTTTCATTAATAAAACCGGGGGGTTGTTCAACATAAACTTCTTCTTTTACAAACCCGTTTAGAAAAGCACTTTTCACATCCATTTGAAATAGTTTTATTCTTTTAAAGCTTGCAAATGCTAGAAAAATTCTTATAGACTCCAATCTAGCAACGGGTGCAAAAGATTCATCAAAATCTATCCCCTCGATTTGAGAATATCCTTGTGCTACTAAGCGTGTTTTATTTCTAGATATTCTAGACTCACCATCTACTTTATTTTTAAAAATCCATTTTACACCTACAACCAGGTGATTAGATGGTTTTTCTACTAATTTCCAAACATTATGTCGCTCAAATTGTTCTAATTCTTCATTCATAGACAAAAACTAAAATTCATCATTTAAAGCAGTAGTAACGGTTTTTGGTTCTACTTCGGAAACAAAACAAATATTTGAAAAAGATTCATGAAGAGAAGAGCGAGTTCTTACCCCGATGGATGGTTCACCAATTATCAATTCCCGTGGATGATCCTTTGTGAATTTTAAGACGCTTGGAGGTACATATTCTTCTTTCTTGGCCTCCTCTTCTTCTTCTTTGGAAGGTTCTTCATCACCATGCTCCAAAGGAGGTAATAGATCATCCTCTTTACCTGCGGAAAGTCTTTCTATACAAGGAACAAGCTCATCAAATTTCACATTAATTGACTCTTCAACTTTTCTCGTTCTTTTATTAAAAACTCTATAAGCTTTACTAGTTGAAGAGTATCCAAGAAATGTTCCTTCATCACATTTTTCATCAAACTTTCCCAAGCTATCTTTTGTATTTAAGATAAAGCATTTACAACCAAAAACTTTGAAGTAAGACACATTAGGCTTCTTTTGAAAATAGAGTTCATATGGTGTGAGATTTAAAGATGGGCGAAGCATGATTCTATTTATAACATAACATGATGCGTTTACGGCTTCGGCCCAAAAGGACTTAGGTAATTTATATTCACATAACATAGTGCGTGCTAGCTCTTGAAGTGTCCTATTCTTTCTTTCTACAACACCATTTTGTTGTGGTGTGCGTGGTGCGGAGAACTCATGTTTTATGCCTAACATATCACAATAAGAAGTAAATTTTTCATTTTCAAATTCTCCTCCATGATCCGAACGAATGCATTTAATTTTTAAATCACTTTCATTTTGAATATGAGTACATAATTTTGAAAATTCACAAAACGCTTCGGATTTGGATGAGAGAAATATTGTCCAACAATATCTAGAAAAATCATCAATTAACACATATGCATACAATCTACCACCAAGACTTGCGGTGCTAACGGGACCAAAGAGATCCATATGAATTAATAGCAAAGGACTTGTAGTAGAAATAGCATTTTTACTTTTGAAAGAGGATCTAGTAATTTTACCTTTTTGACATGGTGAACAAAGTGAAGGTAAATTTCCATTTAATCTAGGCAATCCTCTAATTAAATCTCTTTTGGCAAGTTTTACAATAAGCTTTGTGCTAGCATGTCCTAGCCTTCTATGCCAAAGATCAAGTTCGTCATTTTTGGTAATAAAACATTTTAAAGATGATTTTGAAAGATCATGAAATGAAACAATATAAACATTGTGTATTCTTGGTGCAGTTAGTAAAATAATGTTTGTAGTAGGATTAGATATTTTGCATAGATTAGTAGAAGATTCAAATAAAACATCTAATCCTTTATCACATAATTGGCTAATTGAAATAAGATTATGTTTTAGCCCTTTTACATAAAGAACATTTGATATAGTGAAAGATTCATTACCAACTGTACCAATTCCCATGATTCTTCCTTTTCCGTTGTCGCAAAAAGTCACAATCCCTCCCTTCTTTCTTTCTAGGCTAAGGAACTTTGATTTATTGCTCGTCATGTGCTTGGAGCATCCTGAATCCAAGTACCACACATCTTCATTGTCCTTAGCCTGCCTGCACATCTAGAAAGAAGATGAGAGTAAAGATCCGGATACCCAAGTGGAACCTCCCATAGAATAAGTGGAAGCCTTAGGTACCCAGATTTGCTTTAAAGTATTTTGTTTTATTTTCCTGCAAGAACTAGTTGTGTGACCCAGCCTATAACAGTTTGCACACGAAATAAAGGGGGTTGAGACCCTTTTCTGTAAAATTTTCTTGCTGGAATAATTTTGATTTATAGAAGGAAAGCATTTTGAAAAAGAAATTTCATGTTCTGGTATGAGGTGCTAGCGCCGGCGTTAGTGGCTAGCGCCGGGCGGTAGCCCTCACCTCGATATCCGACCCCAAACTTTCCAGATCCATGGCACTGGTACCCTAGAATCATTTCCAGTGATTTTTGGCCTATACCAAATTTTTTAATGGCCATGGTGAGATCATGAACTTGTGCTTTAAGTGAAGATTTTTCTTTCACAAGCATGACACACCTATTTTCAAAACCTTTTTTTATTATTTTTGATTTGCACAAGAGAGGCTTCCAATTTCCTTTCTAATTCCCCCTTCTCTTTTGTAAGAGTTTTGGCTTGATAGAGGGCTTTAGAAAGTGACTCTTCTATATTTTTTGCCAATTTTGTGGAGTGATCACATTCTTGGCAAGAAACCTTTCTCTTTTCTAAAACAATCACCTTTTTGGAAAGCTTTTGATTTTCTTTAATAAGAGATTCACTTTCACGATTTAATAAAATACATTCTTTCATATTTTTATCAAAAGCTTTGCAAGTTTCAAGAAATTCATTATACAATTCATCATAAGTGGGAGGAGTTACCTCAGTGTCATTAGGAACACTGGTGTCGTCGCCGTCGTTTTCATGTCCCATAAGGCACATGTTTGCTTCCTCATCTTCGCTTGATGAAGACCCACTTGATTCTTCGGAGGAGGAGGAGGAAGAGTCATCCCATGTTCTAGCTTTTAGTACTTTCTTCTTCTCCTTCCCTTTGTGCCGTTTTTCTTTCTTCTCCTTCAAGAACTTTGGGCACTGGCTCCGAATGTGCCCCGTCTTCCTACAATGATAGCATTCCGGTGGAGGTCTCTCTTCTTCATTGTCGCTCTCTTTTTCCTTCTTTGAAGATGACCCTTTCCATCTTTCACCCTTTTGGAAATATTTTTGAAAGGTGTTTCTCCTTTCCGGATTGCGCATGAACTTTCGGAAGTTCATTACCAAAAGACTCTCTTCATCTTCATCCTCATCCTCTTGGCACTCCTTCTTTGATTTTAATGCCAACGCCTTCTTCTTTGGCTCCTTGTTGTATTCATCATGTTGGATTTTGAGTTCTACCTCATGGGTTTTGAGATTCCCAATGAGGCTCTCAACTTGGAGCATCCTTAAGTTGTGCGACTCCAAAATAGCCGTCACCTTCAGGTTGAATTTTGGAGGAAGAGAGCGAAGAATCTTACGGACCAAGTCGCCATTAGAGAAGGTCTTTCCAAGAGCTTTTGAGGCATTGACGATCTTGGTGAAGCGCGTGTACATACCATCAACATCTTCGCTCTCATCCATTCGGAATTTTTCATATTCCGACTCCAGTTGGAAAAGCTTGGAATCTTTAACCTGCGATGTACCTTCATGAGTAACTTCCAAATGATTCCAAATTTCATATGCAGTAGTACAAGCAGAAATTCTATTAAATTCATTTCTATCTAACGCACAAAATAGAGCATTCCTTTTGCGTTATTTTTACATTTGAGTTTATCCCGATCATCCCATTTATCTTTGGGTTTATCTAAGGTTATCTCTCCAACTACAAATGTAGGAGGAGTGTATTCTTCTTCTACCATGTTCCAAACCTCAATATCTAGGGTCATTAGAAAACAAAGCATCCTATTTTTCCAATAGTTATAATCTGACCCAGTAAATAGTGGAGGTCTACTAATTCCCTGACCCTCGGAAAAAGCGAGATCATAAGACGCCATTATTCCTGGTTTTTAAACCGTTTGGAATAACCTGCCCTCTGATACCACTTGTTGGATCTTACGACGCTCTTAGAGGGGGGGGGGGGGGGGTGAATAAGGGAATACAATTCTTTTTATAAATTTTAAGATAATTACTAAGTTGTTTTGATTAATAGGAAATAATAATGACAATTTAGTAATAACAATTTGCCATAATGAAATTTTACGCCAATTGTGAGAAATCAAAGTAAACACAAAAGAGACATGATTATATTATATGAAAAAGTGTTTACATAAAATTTGATTTCTATATCGCTAGAAATCGGAGGCGTACAAATGTAGATTTCTTTTCCTTTTCTATACCAACTTGTATCCCCACAAACCGGTTGGCTTTAGCCTATCCTTCCCCGGATAAGGCCTCAAGCCGCTCTAGCCAATCCTTCCCTGGATGTGGCCTCGAGCACCCCCTAGATCTAATCCCCTAGACCTAGTCACCAACTCACGCGGCGAATTCTCCCTAAGCCGCGCAAGGACCTAGTCGCCAAAAATAAAGGCGATTTCACTACAAGATACAAATAAAGAAATGAAGTAAGTAACAAGAAAACTCCCTCTTGAGATTTCTGGAGATGAGGATGAAGGATCGCTGAAGCACAAGCGAGGTCGAAGCGATCGTTCTTTGGATGCAGCGTGATGGATTCCTTCTCCAGAATTTCTTCTTTGGCTTTGAGTGGGAGATGATGTTTTGGCATAGTAGCAGAACGAGAGTATGGGCACAAGTAATCTCTCTGGAAGGTCTAGCCAAAACGAGAGAGAGCCCAACCTTTTATAGAACTTAGAGCTAGCACCTGCGGTAGTGGCTAGCGCCTGCGGTAGCATTCGTGTGGAGCGGTTACGCAACCGTCGGCGGCGTGGCCCTGTGCACGAACTGGAGATAGCACCTAGCGGTAGCGATAGCGCTGGCGGTAGCGGGAGATAGCGCTGGCGGTAGCGGTAGCGGTTACGAAACCGTCGCGTGCACGAACTCGAGATAACGCCTGGCGGTAGTGATAGAACTGGCGGTAGTGCTGGCGGTAGCGGTAGCGTCGGCGGTAGCGCTGCTCCTTTCAAAAGTTTGTTCCAAGCTGCTTTCTACCTGTGGAGTATTGCACCTATAGTTCCTGCACACTATAAACACACTACAAGCAATATCAAATACAATATGTGATTTGTTATTCTCAAACAAAGGGATGTGACACACATGTCCAACACAGACACCATAGATGACCATCTCTTTAAGGTAAAGAAAACCATTGAGAGTGGAATTAATCACTTGGAAGGACAAGTCAGATTTCAGAAAAATGTTATAAGAGATCATATTGTTGAAGAAGTCCTAAAGGGGGAGAGGTCAATGATTCAAGCTAGTTCTGAACATGCTGTGTTGAACATGCTGTGTGGACCTCAAACTCTATAAGAGAAATTTTTGGATATTCACCCATTGATTATGAGAATGATCAAGTTTCTGAGACAAGGCCAGCTTCTCTTACTCAGGTTCAAAAGCAAATTGCTAAAATGTATAGTCCTGAAGATAAAAGCAAAAGAGAGCACTTTACTAGTGAGCAAGTTGAATCAAGTGAAAGAAAGTTCAAAGAAGAGGTTCAATCAAGAGTTGATTTTGAACATTGGTCTCCATCTTCCAGAGAATTGATTCTGTCAGCATGGGAAGCTGTGAAAAGTAACCCAGAGAAAAGAGGAAAGTGGTATTCTGAAGCTGAATGGTTAAAGCATAGGGATCAAGAGGAACTGAAGATCAAATTTAAGGCTGACAAAATGGCTGGGAAGGTTCAGGCAGGAGATATGGAGCCAATCAGATACTTTCCAAAACCATTTGGTTATTTCAAGAGAAGAAAGGAAGTTGCTGAAGCACTTTCCAAAAGAGCCAAAAGAGGAATTGAATTCAAGGATCCTGAGCAGCTTTAGAAATTTTAATTTTTACTAAGTATTTTCAGAAGAATGTATTTGATATATTTTTGAACAATCTTAATGAATTCCCAGTGCTAACTATTTTTTCATGATCATACATATGTATGCCTGTGATGTGATCTGTTTTCTCTTCATGACATGTCTTATTCTGAATTGCTTATGTTTTTGCACTTATATGAAAAATTGTGTCTGAAATAATTTCTGTGGATAGAATGTTTTCGTAATCCAATTTTATAAGGAATTATATTACTTATTTTGATTACCTGTATAGAAATTAGAAAACATTGATTATCTTTGAAAAGAGAGATATATCATTGACTGAGATTATGACTTCTTCAAATAGGGGGAGATTGTTGGGATCATTGCCCACAATGCCCTAGATTTGGAGAAGTCCACTCCTAAGTCAAAGATATATCTCAGAATGTATTTGATATTCTCTCTAGAATCAATGTGCAGGAGATCAGGTCAGGCTAAATGCTCTTGGAATTCATCCAAGTTCACAAGCGTCGAGACATCATACATCGCTCGACGCCTGTGACCCAGAAGTGTTGACTCATGTCCACTGCTCAAATAGACAAGGTCGCCGCTGATGTTCTGAGACCATGTTTGGAAGCGTCGAGCCAAGTTATATCACTCGACGCCATGCGAAGAGAAGTGTCGACTAAACTTCAGTCAACTCAGCGCAAACAAGGAGGAGTCGAGAGCTTCAGTCTAAGGAGTATGCGTCGAGTGTCTACATATCGCTCGACGCCTAATGGAAAAAGCGTCGACAGAGATGCTCAGTGCTCAACGCCTCTTCTATAAATACTCTGAACTGAGGAATATCTTCTACAGCTAGCTGAGCCTTTATTTCTTCAGAAGACATTGAAGACCGTTGAAGACTTAACGTCATGCTGACGTAGAGGAGTGTAACAGACGTTGCAGATGGCGGGCTATAAATAGAAGGCATGACCTATGGGTTATGTAGTGAAGTTAGTTTTTCCTATCTTTCAAAAGCCATTATCGTCTCCATCAGTTTGAGGGAAAGTTTGAGAAAGATTCTGGAGAAGTCATCTTCCCTTTCAGAACCAATCTAACTTGAAGATTTCATTCAGCAATCTGGTGCTGATACATCTTTCTGAAAGTAGAAGATCAAGAAGGAAGAATTTGTCTTCCTAAGAAGAAAAACAACCATCACAGCCTATCGAATCAAGAAGATCATCTGCTGCTGCTGTTCTATTGAAGTTTTCTGTCTGATCATTCAGGCAGATCAAGAAGACTCAACCATCTGAAGAATCTGAGTCTAAGTATTGTTATTTTTCTTTATCAATCTCTGTAGGATCTGAGTTATCAGATCTGAGTGTAGGATCTGTCAAGGATCTGAGTTGTAAGATCAGGTGTGATCTGAGTTGTAGGATTCAGGGGTGAATCTGAGCTGTATGCCTAGTTATAAAGGCTAAGGTAGGATCTGTGTGATCTGAGTTTGTAAGATCTGCTGAGATCTGAGAGAGTAAGATCTGTGAGATCTGAGACTGTAAGATCTATTGTGATCCGAGCTGTAAGACCTATTTGTGGTCTGAGATCTGGAGGAGATATAAACCCTATCTAGCACACTGCTAGAATGGGAGAAGGGGGAAAGTGGATTGCCCAAGATAAGGGGAACCACTATAAAAATCTGTGTGTCTTTTCTGTGTGTGTTCTTATTCTTGAAAGCTCTGATCAGTTTATCTTGATTATAATCAAGAACTGCAATAGTTTTTAAATAACCTATTCACCCCCCCCCCCCCCCCCCCTCTAGGTGATTAGCTACCCTTAATTAAAGTCTTTCACATCTCTTTTTCTGCAGCAGAGATCCTTGCATGCACTTCTTTGAGAGAACTATAAAACATCTCTCTTTGCTTATTCAGCATAATTTCTATCTGACCAAGAAGAGATTCTGCATCATGCATAGGAGGTGCAGGAGGTGGAGGAGGTAGAATACCAGTCCTCCAATCAGGAATTTGTTCTAAAATTACTGAGCTAACTTTCCTTTGGGCAGAGGATGGTACCACATCCTCTCCCTCACTGGCATTCTCAGATAGAGCAGCCTGGCCTTCAACCACGTTGGAACAACCCTATTACTGATTTGGGATAGGATCACTATCTGTTGACTAGGATCAAGTTGACCCCAATGTATAGTCTATGGGTCAAGGTTTTAGTCTGATAGAACTCAAGAAAAGATTCAGATTCTGCGTTCGACGAACTCCACACTACGTTAGACGAACTGCTCTCTGCGTTCGACGAATGGCTTGCTCTTAGTGGTCGACGATCTTCAATCTCAGCGGCTCAGCGGTCAACAAAATTATTCAGTTCAGCGGTCGACGAATTCCGCAGTTCGACGAACTCAACTTTGCGTTCGAAGAATAAGTATCAGATGTTCAGATCGATGAAATATCTTCTCAGCTCAACTAATTTAATTCTTCTAGGCAAATTCATTTGAGGTCGACGAACTCAAATATTGTGTTCGGTGAAAATCTTGAGATCGACAAAATTTGTTGAGATCGACGAACTAAATGACAACAAATTTATTTCAGACAGATTATATTATTCCATTCTCTGAACTCAGATATCTTCTACAACGACTCTATTCTTCAGAAAACTGTACAGAAAGAAAGAACGACAGAAAAATAGAAAAGAAGAACAGCTGACAAAGAAGAACACGATTCTTCAGAAAACTGTACAAGAAGAAAGAAAGAAAAGCTACACAAATTTTCATCTTCTTCCTCTAGCAGCACTCACTTACTGAGAACATCATCAACTCTACTCTCTCAGTCATCTGCTGCATGATCAGATATTCAAAAGAGCAACAACAATATGAAGAACTCATTCTTCCAGATTAATCAGCTACAGGAAGATCTGTTTATACATTCAAGAGAAAGCTTCCAGCCATCTACTGTCCAACATTTCATATCAGACAGAGGAGCTTTTCACCATCAAATCCACTAGAGTCTTCTCTCAGATTGTTGATAGAGAAGAACATTCAAACCCTTCTTATCCCCTCTTGTACAGGGTTATAACTCCCTTCAAAAGTTAACCCATTGGTGGCAGGGCACCTGATCAAAAACTTGTGGTTTGGTTAGAGCACCTGATGAAAAGCTCACTTGGTGTGTGCACACCTGATCAAAAACCCCTTGGTGATAGGGCACCTGATCAAAAACCTAGTGGATCCTACCAAGTATGGTAGAAGAGTATACGTACCCAGGTTTATTGGGGAACTACTATAAAAATCCTTGTGTCGTCTGTGTGCTTGTCTATTTTCTGTGTGTTGTGCTGTGCTGGTTTATTTTCTTTATTTAGTTTTTATAAATCACTCACTCAATACACATATATATTACTATTTTAATTCCGCAATAAAATTAAGGGAAAAGTTTTTAATACTCTATTCACCCCCCCCCCCCCCCCCCCTCTAGAGTAAATCTAAGATCTAACCTCACTTTCAATTGGTATCAGAGGGCAGTTGATTTTTACAGGCTAACACCTGAATCATAAAGATCAATTAGATCTTAATTTATTTTAGAGTTTGTTTTTGTTAAAAACTCATGGCACAGAACAAAGAATATTCTAGCACAAGACCTCCTATGTGCAATCTCAGTAAGTTTGCACTATGGAAGGCAAGGATTAGATTGTACATGAATTTTATTGATGAGGAAATCTTTAATGTTATTTTGACAGGGCCTCCAACACCTACAGCAGCAACAAGTGCTGAAACCACAACTAACAACAATGATGTTCCACCATCTGAGTGGACTGAAGCCCAGAAAAAGCAAAGAAGTGCAGATGCAAAAGCTATGAACATTCTGGCACAAACAATGTCTGATGACATTTTCCAGAAAGTGGTGGAATGCACCTCAGCAAGAGAAATTTGGATCTGACTCAACAATATGGTTGAAGGATCAGCTGATGAAAGAAAGGACAGGAGATCCCACCTTATTTCTCAATATGAGAATTTCAAAAAGGGACAATCTGAGACAGTTGCTGATATGTATAACAGGCTTAGCCTCATAATCAATGAGTTGAAGACCTTGGACAAAGTGATCTCCATCACTGAGATCAATGATAAGATCCTTATGTGCTTCCCCAGCACATGGGACTCTAGGATCTGGCTAATCAAGGAAGCCAGAAGCCTTAATGAGATCTCCACTGAGAGCTTATTAGGCAAACTCAAATCCTATGAGCAGCTTATCAAATCCAGGGAAGCTGAGCAATCTACTTCATCTCCATCTTCCAAGAAGGAGAGAAGCATAGCTTTTCAAGCTGAAGAAGAAGAAAAGGCTCCAAGAGATGAGGAGTTCATGAGCCTTCTAACCAAAAGGTTCTACAAGATGGATAAGAAGGACTTCAGAAAAAAGGACTCCAGATCAAGGGAAAAGCCAAGGTATGATAAGTCAAATTCTAAAGAAATAATTTGTTTTGGCTGCAGGAAACCTGGACACATTCTGCCAGACTGTCCAGAGAATCAGAAGAAGGAGAAGAGAAAATAAAAGGAAGATAAAAGACACTCCAGCAAGTCTTCCTCCCACAAACACAAGCAAAAGGGAAGAGGATATGTAGCAGAAACTTGGAGTGAAACTGAATCAGAATCATCATCCAGCTCTTCTAATAATGAAGAAGAATCAAAGGAGTATGACCAGTGACTGATGGCCATTTATGACTCAAGCAGTGAGTCAGAGAATGCATCTTCATCCAGCTCTTCTGATGATGAAGATGATGAAGAAGAGAAGAACTTCTATATGATGGCTATCAATGCCTCAGCAAACAACTTAGATAAAGAAGAATCAGAAGCTGACAATGATGCTGATCAGGTAATCTCAAATTTTGATTTTACTTCAATTGAATTCAAAGATGAATTCAAAGTTCTTTGCTTAGACTTAATTAAATCTGAGAAGGAAATAATCTAGAAATAAGCTAGCTGAAATGGATAAATTAAATGAATATAATGCTATTCTTAAGAAAGAATTGGCTGTCTCCAGAGAACATATTATTCTCATTGAGAATAAACTTTCTGAGGCTAAGAAATTTGAAGAATCCCTAAATGGGAGAAGCATCAAACTGATGGACATTACAAGCACAGTAAATGCCAGATTAAGTGGCAAAATAGGCTTGGGTGCATCATCAAGTGGGCCACCTCTGATTAATAAGAACATACTGTCTACACCTATAAAATTCATTTATGCTAAGAGCAAAGAGGTTGTAGATGTAAAGAAAAACATTTCAAGTAAGGTTGTCAAGAATAAACGAATTCAGCAGAATTCGTCGAACGGAGCTCGACGAAATGTATTCACTTCATCGAACGAAGTTCGACGAACTCTGAAGCCAGAATTTCAGTATATTCAGTATTCGAACAGAAGAAATACAGAAAGTTTGAAAAATTCTTATTCTTCACATACTTTCAATCCTTTCACTGAATGGATAATACCTCCAAGGATTATCATCCACAAGGTTATAAGGACCAACCTGAAATGTCTTTTATTTCAGATTTTTGTGGTAATACAAAAGGACCCAAGGTAGTCTGGGTCAAAAACAACTAGTTTATTTTTCTATTTTGCAGGTACACAACTATCCAAACATGAATGAACAATGGTATTTGGATAGTGGCTGTTCAAAACACATGACAGAAAATAAGGCCAACCTGAACAACTACAAGGCAAAGCTTGGACCCAAGGTGATATTTGGAGACTCCAACTGTGGACAAACCAAAGGCTATGGATAGATCAAAGTTGGAGTAGTGACCTTCAAAGAAGTAGCCTATGTCAAGGGTCTGAAGCACAACCTCATCAGCATAAGTCAGTTATGTGATGAAGGTTATCAGGTAACTTTCAATCATTCCTTATGTCTTATTACCAATAATAAAAATATTACTGTATTATCTTGTATTAGACATGGAAATATCTATTTAGTCAATTTTGACTCTGCCAATTCCGATATTTGCTTATTCAATTCTATAAGTAAAACAAATGAATTATGGCATAAAAGGCTTGGACATATTAACCTTATAACTATCTCTAAGCATTCTAAAGACAATCTTGTTAGAGGACAGCCTTCTGGTTCATACAAGAAGGAAGGACTCTGCAGGGCTTGTCAATTAGGTAAGCAAACTAGAAGTAGTTTTAAATCTTTATCCAAGAGTGATTCACCTAGGATTTTATATTTGCTGCATTTGGACCTTTTTGGACCTACAACAATACAAAGTCTAGGAGGGAAGCATTACTCGCTAGTGATTATAGATGACTGTTGGAGTTTCTGGGGTGATCTCAAAGCAATCAACAGTTAGTCTTACTGCCAATGCAATATGAGCCTATAGGGTCGGACATAAAAGCGTTTGGAGAAGTTGGAGAAAGGATTGTGTTGGCCTTACTCATATTGGATATGAGTAGAGGACCAATCCTGTGACTGCTTGGAATTAAGTTGAGAATGTCTCAACGGGAAATCTTTTAAAGGGTTTAAACGAATGAGTTTATACTTGAAAAATTCGGCTAAAGGGTTTAACCGAATTGTGTCAAATTCGGCTAATGTGATTAATTGAATAAATGTTGTTTTCGACTAATGAGATTCAGCTAATGTGATTAACTGAATTGTAATAGATTCGACTAAAGGGTTTAGCCGAATCAGTTCAGTTCGACGAAAAGGTTTCGCCGAATTTATATAGCCGAATTTATATAGACGAATTCGTCGAAATGGTTTCGCCGAATCTGAGTCGAATTCGGTTATATCGATTAGTCGAATTCGGCGAATGTAAATCTGGACAGAAATGTTCTGTTTTTCCTATGGTCTGCGGATAGCCTATTTTATGCCTTGCGTATAAAAGGAACGTGATTAGGGCTTCAGATAGACACGATTTTGAGATCGAACCTTTTCGCGATTTCTGGAGAGCCGAAGACGAAAGAGTTCTGATCGCTCTCGATCCGTCCGCCGCCGCTAGTCGCCGCCGTCGGTCGCCGCCTCCTCTGGATCGGACCTAGCAGTCCGTGAGGACGTTGAGAGCTTCCTTCTCCGACCTAGTTCTTGTGCGACAAGAAGCTAGGGTTCTCCTTTGCTTGTGTGGACTTCTGTAGAGGGATCGATCCATTTCGATTCTTGAAGAACTCAAAGGCAGATTTCGGATTTCTCTTTGGAGCACCTTGGTTGAGTGTTGACTCAATCCCGCAAAGGTACCTTGTATTTCGTTTTGTTTATTCTCTTGAATCATGAAAAACCGCAAGATCCGTTAGCTTCTTTTGGGTTGTTCTTGTTATTTCCGCTGCGCATATTTGATATGTCATCCCTTTTGAGGGGTATAGAAAACCCAACAGTGGTATCAGAGGGAGGTTGTGATCAAGTGTGTGTAAATTGGGACATTTAGAAGCATTCTAAATGCCCTAATTTCTTCTTGGAATATCACATTTGATGTGATTTTGTATGTTTTCTGGTGGTGGGATTTCAAATATTTGGTCGGGGCTCTGCCCCGCACCCCGCAAGGGCTCTGCCCCCTTGACCCCGCTCGCTGATCGGTCAGCGAGACCACTGCCAGGTGCACTGCCCCTTGGACCCCATTAGGGGCTCTGCCCCTAAGAACCCGCCAGGGGCGCGGCCCCTTGGAACCCTGCCAAGAACGCATGTGATTGCGTTGCGATTTTCATGTTTCAGAGGTTGTTTCTCCTCTGCAGTAACCGTCCCTCAAAATGGTTTGTGAAACCAAATGTTTAGATTATTGAATCTGACATGAGAGACGAGCTTGTCTACTGCACTTGTGGAGTTGTTGTTCATATGTCCACTGCATGTAAATCTGGAGATTTAGAAGTGTTCTAAATGCTCAGATTTAGCCCTGTTTTGTCAAAGTGTTGATAGACTGTTTTTGTGCACATCTGGGATGTATCTGGAATGTGAATGTTGTATTTTATTTTTTGATTGTGCACTGTGGTTAAATGTTAATCATAATTAAAATGTTAATCACTTGAAATAAAAATCCCTTATCTAATATTAAGTATTCGGATGCCTTCCGATTGATGACACTCTTCCTGCCTCGATCGATGAAGCGTGGGCTTGCCAAAGCAAGGTGCATTAATCTATCTTGGTACGGGTGCGAGCGGATAATAATGATATCCCACTGTCGACATCGGGTCAAACTTAACTAGGTGACCTCAAAGGTTGAGTGCCTAGAGGCATAGGGTTGGTATGCTCCATATGATGGATGCGAATAAAGAGTTATTCACCAACCATACAAGAGTTGCATAGTGATGCAATTGACAAATGTTGTCTACCTAAATAACCGCATTATGAGAGGAACGCCAAAGCGGACTCATGGTGTTGGTGAAATACGGATCTTGTCCACTAAGAGAGTAGCTCGCATAAACTCTCCGAATCGATATCAAGGGTTATTGATTTGATTAAAATAGTGGGAGCTCTTTAATAAAAGTCCTTATTAAAAATATATATAATATATTTTGAAATATAGTACTAAAATTTCACTTTACAAAATTCATTGTAGAATTTCCATGGCAAGTGGATCTCACTCCACCCTGTCCCTGAGAGCTATTCTTGAGAAGGACAAGCTCAACGGGACGAACTTCCTTGACTGGTACAGAAACCTGAGAATTATTCTCAGGCAAGAGCGCAAGCTCTATGTCTTGGAAGGTGAAGCCCCCACAGAGCCGACCGGAAATGCTTCGAGAGCAGATAGAGATGCTTACAAAAAGTATCAGGATGATACCTTGGATGTGGAATGCCTCATGCTTGCTACCATGTCCTCTGAGCTTCAGAAGCAATACGAGAGCATGTGTGGTTATGAGATAATCGGGCACCTCAAGAAAATGTTCGAGGGGCAAGCCCGGCAAGAGAGGTTTGACATATCCAAGGCATTGTTTCAGTGCAAAATGGGAGCTCGAGACTCAGTAGGGACTCTTGTACTCAAGATGATTGGGTATATAGAGAACCTTGAAAAACTGGGTTTTCCCATGGGCCAAGAGTTAGCCACGGATCTGATCCTGCAATCGTTGCCGGACAATTATGAGCAGTTCGTCTTAAACTATAACATGAATGAAATGGAAAAGACACTGCCCGAGCTCCTTGGCATGTTGAGAACTGCCGAGAATAGCATGAAGAAGGTCAAGCCTGCCAGCTCCATATTGATGGTGCATAAGAGCAAGGGCAAGGCCAAGGGATCTAAGAAGACGAAGATTGGATCTAAGTCTCCTCTTGATCCCAATTCTTCTGCACTGAAAAGGAAAGGTATGGCTAAGGAAGGGAAGTGTCACCATTGTGGTAAGGCAGGGCACTGGAGGAGGAACTGTCCTCAGTATCTAGAAGATCTGCATAAGAAGAAGGGAAGTATGACTTCCACTTCAGGTATTTTCGTTATAGAAATAAACCTTTCTACTCCTTCATCATGGGTATTGGATACCGGATGTGGTTCTCACATTTGTATAAATGTGCAGGAACTGAGAAGGAGAAGAATGCTGGGTAAAGGGGAGGTAGACCTGCGCGTCGGGAATGGAGCAAGAGTTGCTGCCGTCGCCGTTGGTGTTTACTGTCTTTCTTTGCCCACAGGGCTTGTAATAAAACTAGATAATTGTTATTATGTTCCGGCCATAACTAGAAACATTATTTTATTTCATGTTTGCACATGATTGGTTTTTCTTTCGTAATTAAGAACAATTGTTGTTCTATTTATAAGAATGATGTTTGTTATGGCGTTGCCCAAATGTTTAATGGTTTATATGTTTTGAACTTAGACCATCCGATCTATAACATAGAAAATACTAAAAGACTAAAAACAAATGATTCGAATCCTACGTACCTTTGCATTGTCGTCTAGGCCATATAAACGAGAAACGCATATCCAAGCTCCATAAAGATGGACTACTGGACTCATTTGATTATGAATCATTTGAGAGATATGATTCATGTTTGTTGGGCAAGATGACGAAAGCTCCTTTCAGTAGTTATAATGAGAGGGCTAATGATCTCTTGGGTATAATACATAGTGATGTATGCGGACCCATGAGTTCTGTGGCTAGAGGTGGATTCTACTACTTTGTTACATTTACTGATGATTTCAGTAGATACAGATACGTGTTTCTTATGAAGAACAAATCCGAGACCTTTGAAAAGTTCAAAGTGTTTAAAAATGAAGTAGATAACCAACTGGGAAAAAGGATAAAAGCACTCCGATCGGATCGAGGTGGCGAATATCTGAGTCATGAGTTTCGTGATCATCTGAAAGAGTGTGGCATTGTATCACAGCTCACTCCGCCCGGAACACCTCAACATAATGGTGTTTCTGAGAGAAGGAATCGTACCTTGTTAGACATGGTGCGATCGATGATGAGTCATGCAGATTTGCCCGTTTCCTTTTGGGGTTTTGCTTTAGAGACTGCTGCTTTCACACTAAATCGAGTTCCAACGAAAACGGTTCTAAAGACACCATATGAGATATGGACTGGGAAGCGTCCTAGTATGTCGTTCATCAAGATTTGGGGCTGTGAGGCATACGTGCAACGTCAAATGCCTGACAAGCTGGAACCCAAATCAGATAAATGTTATCTCGTGGGGTATCATAAGGAAACCAAAGGATACTACTTCTACTTACCGTCTGAGGGCAAAGTGTTTGTCGCAAGGACTGGTGTCTTTTTGGAGAAAGAGTTCTTATCCAAAAAGAATGCAAAGGTAGAACTTGAAGAAGTTCAAGAGCCACAAACAATGAATGAACCAGAATTGGAACCTGAGCAAGGACTACAAGAAGTTGTAGCTGGAGAGCCTGCTCAAGAAACACAAGTCCTGCGTAAATCTGGTAGTCCAAGATTTGAGCTTGAGAGATATGGATTTCTCATGACTTGATAAGAAATATTTATCTTTTTAGAAAAGCCCTTTCTTTCTTTAACTTTAACCTTAGGCGGACGTTTTCGAAGAGTCCCGCGAGTAATTCTACTTCGAGGAATTACCCGTTATCCTATCGAAAGATAGAAGTAACAGCCTTTTCCTCTTTCGAAATATCGAGGATTACTCTTTGGCCGCGTCGCCAAAAGCTAAGTAGATAAAGGGTTTGAAAGGCTTATGTTGAAATGAAAGTTGAAACCTTTTTGAATATGTTGTTGCAACAATTTTGTGAGTTGTTGCAACAATTCTTTAAGAGATCGTTTTAAAACATCTTTTGCCTTGAGCTAGTTCCAACAACCAAAGAGTTGTTGCAACAATTTTTTAAGTGTTTAAAAGAGAGTTTTAAAAATTGCTTTGGAGAGAAAGCTTTTGGGTTTATATAATTATCCGGACTAAAATCAATAAAGGCAAGTGGACCTTATCGATAGTAGTATAGGATATTTCTTTTGAAATATCAAGGTCGTATTTTTCCAAGGTCGTATCGATTATTTCTACTTCTTAGGAGCGCGCTATTATTTTATCGAAAAGAGTTTTGAATTGATTTTTATAATTTTATAGAAAAACTGATGACAAAAATTAAGGTTGGCGTGCGTTTAACGATAATTGCGATAAAAAGCGAGAAAGCACGAAAACGTTAATTTAGAAAGTAGTTTTGCTTAGATTTTTTTTAGAGTTTTATAAAGCGATAATGATAACTCCGGCGATTTTAAGTGATTGAGCGGTTAGCGGAATTAGCAAAAAGCAATTATATTAAAAACAAAAGACGCACTAATTGAAAACGCACACACTCTACGAAATTAAAATGAAAGCGGTAAATTGCAGAAATTAAAGAAATGCAATCCCTACCCAAATAGGTAGAGGGGAAATATATGCGTGAGCGAGTCCTATCCAAATGGATAGGCGGGAAATAAATGCGTGACAAGTCCTATCCAAATGGATAGGCGGGAAATAAATGTGTGACAAGTCCTATCCAAATGGATAGGCGGGAAATAAATGCGTGACAAGTCCTATCCAAATGGATAGGCGGGAAATAAATGCGTGACAGAAATAAAAGCTATTGAATTACAAAAAAGGCGTAAAATTTATCCTCCTACACACACACACCCTTACTTGAAATGAAATCTAAGTTAAAATAAAACAAAATCTATACTAGCACACACACACACACACTTACTTTAATAAAAACTACAAAAGCACTAAAAAACTAAAAAGAAAAATTAAAATACAAAAAAGAGAAAAATTAACCTAAACTCATACACTCACACACACAAATTATGAAACCATCTAAAAATTACAAAAAAGCTAAAAACATGAAAATTAGCCTCATACACACACACACCCAAATTAAAATAGACAACTAATTATAATAACAAAAATTACAAAAACTAAAAAAAAGAGAAAGAAAAAAGAGAGAACACACACACACACTTTAACCAAAACAAAGATAAGAGAATTACAAAGAAGCAAATCTATTTCATTTCCATCATAAAGAGGTTACAAAACAAGAGAGAGAAAATGCAAAAAGAGAGCTAAAACATGAAAACAACAAAAATTGGTCCACAATCTTAAGAAGAGGTCTCAAAATTCTGAACCCCCACACTCAGCTGAATCTGGCTATTTATAGGAAAATTTTTGGAATTACACGCCCTCGGACACGGGCGTGTCTGAGGGCGTGACACAGCTTGGGGTGCGAATAGCCAGAACAGCTGGATCCAGGCAGGCATCTGGAAGGCTTGACCGACGACTTTGGAAGTACACGGGCGTGACCATCGTACACGGCCTAGGTCACGGGCGTGACCTAGGTCGGTTGGCTGGAGCTTGAACTGGGCGTGACACCTGGCGTGTCCTTTGTTCTTCTTGAAGGAATTGATGGGTCACGGGCGTGTCTGAAATGTCACGGGCGTGGCTGAAATGTCACGGCCGTGACTTTGACTTTTTGGATGAAATGCTTCAAGTGGCTGGAATCTGGGATGGATATCCAACACGGGCGTGACCAAGTACACGGCCTCGGTCACGGGCGTGACCGAGGGCGTGACTTGATGTTTGAGCTGGAAAAAAAACAGAGAGAAGAAAATGCTAGGGATTAGTGAACACGCCCTTGGACACGGGCGTGTCCAAGGGCGTGTCTTAACAAAAAGACAGAAAGTTTATTAAATTAAAATAAAACTTAGTTAAAAGTTTAAAATAACAAAAAACAAACAATTTATTTATTTAATTACATAGATTATTTATAATTCTGAGCAAAAATACACTAAAAACTATACAGAAAAACACGTATAATTACTATTCATCAAACACCCCCATACTTCAGCTTTTGCTATTCCAGAGCAAAAGTAAGGGATACCTATAAGACGTTTAATAAAATTTCTAATTTACTAAAGTTTTTATTAAATCAAAAGTAAGATCGAAATAAATTTAGGGTATTTAAAGAGGTAAGTCCAAAACTATGAAAGTAATTTAAAAAGAGCGAAATTTTTTTAGCGAGACTTCTAAAGTTAGCTAAATAGCGTCGATTATTGCAGTCTTTGGTACCTTTTAATTAGAATAGAATTATATAAGACTTTAACCTTTTTTAAGAAAGTTTTTAAGAATAAATAAAGCCTACTAATTATGCTCTCCCAAACTTTTTTAAATTAAAATCTAGGTACAATTTTATTGGCTAAGGGGTAGGGGAAAAAGGTAGCTTTGGCAAAAAGAAAAGTGCTTGGATTTAGGGGTGATGGATTGTATCCTCTCACCCCACCTTTTTGGTGGTTTTGCTTTAGCGTTGGTTTACGCGGGAGAATTGAAATCTTTTCTAAACTTAACCCAATGCCCGTGTTTACGGAATTTTATTTTTTTATTCCCATTGACACGGGATTTCTTTTAACAATATTGGGTGTCTGTGTTTACAGAATCTTTTTATTCCCATTGACACAGGATTTCTTTTAAAACTCCTACTTTTATTATTTTTATGCCAAGCTAAGGGGTGTTTATAAGGGGGGTTTCAAGAGAAATTCTAGATTAATAAAAAAAGATTTTTGAGAGCAAGTTTAGTAGATTAAAAACATTCCCAAAGTTTCACAAGTTTAGAGTTAGAATAATTGAATCTAAAGATGGTTTGCCAATATAATACAAAAAGGAATCTATTTAGGGTAAACCCGAGGTAGTGCTAAAAATTCTGTTCTCAAATTAAATTAAGATCGCAAGATTTTCTTTACTACTGAAAATTCCTCGATTTAAATTTTTCAAACTATGAAATAAATAAAATTGATTTAGTAAATCAAAAATAATGAAAAACGCTTAAAGATAAAACTAACCTAGCCTTGGAAATAACAAAAAGCTAAGTGGGGGTTTTATTTTATTTTTGGATTTTTTGATAAGTTTTTCAAATATTTTTTTTTGAAATTTTTAAGATATGATATTTTTGGGATTTTTGATTTTCTTTATAACAAAATGCATATATAAATACTAAAAAAAAAGAAGAAAATTAAGAAAAGTGAAAATACATACAAAATATTTTTGATTTTTTCTAAGAAATTTTTTTCATCATATATTTTTTTGATTTTTTAATTTTGTTAAAAATATGAACATTAATAAAAAAAAGGAAAGAAAAGAAAAGAGAGAAGGAAAAACATTTTTGGTGTTATGACAAAATGAATTTTGTTATAACAAAATTTTAAGTACATTTTTCATCATTTTTTTTTGGATTTTGATTTATTATTATAAATAAGGATTTTTATATACAAATAAAAGACATAAACATAAAACATTTATATTAAAAAAAAAATTTGTGTTTTTTTTTTCTAAGTTAATTAATGATTTTTTGGATTTTTCATTTGATTTCTTATTTACATATTAAATTGTTTTTTCAAAAAGAAAAGAAAAATGAAAAGAGGGACAAAGATGTTGCAACATAATTTTCTTATGTCATAACAAATTTTGTTATGTTATAACGAATAAGTTTTATGTTGTAACAAATTTTTCATATAAATTTTTTTTGTTTTTTTCTAATATGGGAGGGGCAAAAATAATTACAAAAAGAGGGAAAACACGCCCCCATACTTAAAGCCAACATTGTCCTCAATGTTGAAGTGAAGTGTGAGGAACGAAAATATTTACAAAAACGTGAAGATTTAATTACAAGAAAGAAAAAATATATACAAGAATAGTTACAAATAAAAAGGAACTCCACGAATATATACAAAATTGTTTTTTTTGTTTGTTTTAGTTTTACGAAATGTACAAAACACGAATAAAATACGTATAAAAGAAGTTAAAAGTATATATGTGATCATATTTTTTTTTTGGGTATGATAAAAATAAATTTGTATCATCATTTTTATTTTATTATTTATGTTATATTATATTTTTTTTGTTTTGGTTTTAATTTTGAAATATGCATGTTTTAAAATATATCAAAATTTTAAGAAAGATAAAATAAAGTAAATAAAGAAAAGGCTTTAAGATAAAAAGCAAGGAAGAAATAAGAGAAGTAAAAAGGTAAAAGCAACGGGGTTTTCTCGTTTCGAAATATCGACAAAAATCCCCTCTCGGGTCTGTCGAGTAATCCTACTTTGAGAAACTTCCTATTGTCCTATCTTAAAATTCCCAAAATTCTTTTTGATTTTTGTTTTAAAGTTTTTGCATTATTTTATTTTGTTTTATGTTTCCTTTTTTAAAAAAGAATGATAATTTAAAATATGCATAGTTATTAATAATATTTTTCATTTTGTTTTATTATAATTATTTATTATTATTATTTATTATATTTTTGTTTTTGTTTTTGTTTTTTTGAAATGAAAATTTATTTCATCATTTTTTTTGTAAATAAGAACAATAAAAGAGCGTAATTGGATAAATATGGGGGTGCCTCCCACGAGCGCTTTGTTTACCGTCTCGTAGCTTGACGCGTTGGCGGGGTACGATCATTTTAGAGGTGGGGGAGGGGTATGGAATTTAGCTTCCCTCCCAGTTGATCCCCCGCGTGGTAGAGTTTTAGTCGGTGACCGTTAACTTTTAATTCACCTTTTTCTGGGTGGGTGATAAGGACGGTCCCGTATGGCCAAACCTCTTTCACTTGAAAGGGGCCAGACCAGCGGGATTTTAGTTTCCCCGGAAAAAGACGAAGACGCGAATTATATAGGAGGACGAGATCGCCCGGCGCAAATGATTTCGGAAATTTAATTTTTCGGTCGTGGTAAAATTTCGAGCGTTCCTTATAAAATTTATTACTCTCGTAGGCGTTCGCACGCCATTCATCGAGTTCGTTTAATTGGAATTTCCGGTTTTCGGCGGTTAAATTATGATCGAGATTTAAAAGTTTTAACGCCCAAAAAGCGCGGTGCTCTAATTCTACGGGCAAGTGGCATGCCTTGCCGTAGACTAATCGATAAGGCGTACAACCGATTGCGATCTCGTACGCCGTACGATATGCCCACAGCGCGTCGTTTAATTTAATCGCCCAATCCTTCCTATTTATTGAAACGTTTTTTTTCTAATATGCGTTTAATTTCTCGATTTACTACCTCCACTTGGCCGCTCATTTGGGGGTGATAGGCGGTGGCGAGCTTATGCGTAACGCCATATTTGGTTAATGTTTTTGCAAACTGGGCGTTGCAAAAGTGCGTACCCCTATCACTAACTATCGCACGGGGCGTACCGAAGCGAGAAAATAATTTTTTAAGAAATTTGACGACGACTCTCGCATCGTTGGTGGGGAGAGCTTGCGCTTCCGCCCACCTAGATACGTAGTCGACCGCCACTAAAATGTAGCGATTTGTATATGAAGGAGATAGGGGGCCTATGAAATCTATGCCCCATAAATCGAAAATCTCGCATTCTAAATAAAAATTTTGGGGCATCTCGTCGCGACGAGAGATGTTACCCGACCGTTGACAGCTATCGCATGCGCTCACTAAAGTGCGAGCGTATTTGAAGAGAGCGGGCCAATAAAAGCCTGCCTCCAGCGCCTTCTGCGCGGTCCGGTTGGCTTGATAATGCCCCCCGGCCGGCCCCTCGTGGCAGTGCCGCAAAATTTGCGCACCCTCCTCGCTCGAAACGCATCTCCGCACGACTTGGTCCGCGCAGACGCGAAATAAGAAAGGGTCCTCCCAAAAGTAATTTTTCAAATCAGAAAAGAATTTCTTTTTTTGCTGTTTTGAAAAGTCTTTCGGGAGCACCCGCGCAACTAAATAGTTGGCGTAGTCTGCGAACCAAGGCGACGGAGAAGTTTTTAAATTATTTAAAGCTAAAAGACGCTCCTCGGGAAATTGATCATCGATTTTCGGTTCGAAGAGCGCTTCCGCGATTGGGTGTTCTAAACGAGAAAGGTGGTCGACCGCTAAATTTTCGGCCCCCTTCTTATCCCGGATCTCTAAATCGAATTCTTGTAATAGGAGGATCCATCGAAGAAGGCGGGGCTTAGCGTCCATTTTTTCTAATAAATATTTAAGTGCGGAGTGGTCGGTAAATATTATAATTTTAGAAAGCGTGACGTAGGGCCTAAACTTATCTATGACGAAGACGACGGCAAGGAGTTCCTTTTCCGTTGTCGTGTAATTAGCCTGTGCGGCCGTGAGCGTGCGGGACGCGTAGTAGATAGGATGAAAATATTTATTTACGCGTTGGCCTAATACGGCCCCTACCGCTATATCGCTCGCGTCGCACATAATCTCAAACGGAAGGGTCCAATCGGGCGCCACCAGAATGGGAGAATGGATAAGTTTATTTTTTATGGCATTGAATGCCTCTACGCACGCGCTATCAAAAATGAATGGATATTCTTTCTCCAGGAGGTGGGTTAGCGGTTTTGTTATTTTGGAAAAATTTTGAATAAACCGCCTATAGAAACCCGCGTGACCAAGAAAACTACGAATTGATTTTATATTTGAGGGCGCGGGGAGTTTTTCAATTATTTCGACCTTGGCCTTGTCGACCTCCATCCCTCTTTCAGAAATTTTGTGGCCGAGAACTAAGCCTTCTCGAACCATGAAATTACACTTTTCCCAGTTTAAAACCAGGTTCGTGTCTTCGCATCGTTGGAGGACTCGATCTAAATTTTGGAGGCAGTTTTGGAAGGAGTTCCCAAAAACCGAGAAGTCATCCATAAAGACTTCCATAATATCCTCTACGAGCTCTCCAAATATCGCTAGCATACATCGTTGAAATGTAGCTGGCGCGTTGCAGAGGCCGAATGGCATCCTTCGGTACGCGAAGGTACCGAAGGGGCACGTAAAAGTTATTTTCTCCTGATCTTCGGGGGAGATTGGAATTTGTAAGAATCCCGATAGACCGTCGAGAAAACAATAATAAGGATGACCCGATAGTCGCTCAAAAATTTAATCGATAAACGGTAATGGAAAGTGGTCTTTGTTGGTGGCATCATTTAATTTTCGGTAATCGATGCACACCCTCCAACCCGTAACAGTACGGGTTGGAATTAATTCATTATTTTGATTTGCCACTACTGTTAGACCGCCCTTTTTTGGCACGACATGAATGGGACTAACCCACGTGCTGTCGGATATAGGGTAGATAATCCCCGCATCCAGGAGTTTTATTACTTCAGCCTTAACGACATCCCGCATATTCGGGTTAAGTCGTCGCTGAGGCTGGATGGTTTTGCGGGAATTATCTTCTAAGAAAATTTTGTGCGTGCAAAAAGAGGGATTTATCCCCCTAATATCTGAAATTTGCCATGCTATTGCATGGCAATGCGTGGACAAAACTTTAACTAATTCGGAGGTTTCCGAATCAGATAAAGAAGACGAAATAACAACCGGGAGTTTTAAGTCTGCGGCGAGAAAAGCGTATTTTAAATGGTCGGGGAGTGGCTTAAGCTCCAAGACCGGGGGTTCTTCGTAAGAAGTTGTTATTTTTAAACTTTTAGAATTAAAAGATTCGAAAGGCGAATCTGGCGGTAGCTCGTCCAAAGGGGCGAGGTCCGCCAAATCCGGATCGTCTAAAGTTAAAGCGAGTAATTCTGCAAGCGAAGAACATTCATCCTCGAACGCGGATTCTAAGTGAAAGCAGGAATCATCGTTCGATAAAGAGTTTTGCATCGAGGGATTAATAAGAAGGGTAACTTCGTCGTCCCCTACCCGAAGGAGGAGGCGACCGTTACTCACATCAATTAATGCTCGGGAGGTCGCGAGGAAAGGGCGACCGAGGATAATTGGTACCTCGGCGTCCTCCTCGATGTCGAGGATGACGAAGTCTACCGGAAAGATAAACTTGTCAACCTTGACCAGAACGTCCTCCACTACCCCGATAGGATATTTTATCGAGCGATCCATGAGTTGGATGCTCATTTTTGTTGGGGTGGGAACACCCAAATCTAGTTTTTTAAAGAGGGAGAAGGGCATCAAATTGATGCTCGCTCCCAGGTCCGCTAGGGCGTACTTTATTAATAAATTGCCGAATAGGCACGGGATGGAAAACCTTCCCGGGTCGTTTAGTTTTGGCGGCAATTTATTAAGTAGGACCGCCGAGCATTCCGCATTTAAGGAAACACGCGAAATACCCTCGAGCTTCTTTTTATTAGAAAGGAGCTCCTTAAGGTATTTCGCGTATTTCAGCATCTGAGAGAGTGCCTCGCAGAAGGGGACGTTAATTTGAATTTGTTTAAATATTTGTAAAAACTTTTTGTAATGTTCGTCCTCCTTCTCTTTATTAAATTTTGCGGGGTACGGAATTTGCGGGCTCGAGACGCCCGGCGCTAATATTTTTTCCGTATCTACTAAAATAAAAGACGAGGGTGCAGGGGTCGGAGGCGAAACAGTTACCTGATGCTCAACCCGCAATGGGGAGTCGACCTCCTTACCGCTGCGTAAGGTAATGGCGTGGGCATTTTCACACGGGTTCTGCTCCGAGTTCCCAGGTAGTGCTCCAAGTGGCTGCTCGGAGACCATTTTTGCAAGCTGTCCAACCTGCATTTCTAAATTTTTTAGCGATCCGGTTATATTCCGGATATTTGCGTCGTTGGAAGCCATGTATTTTGCAAAAATCTCCTCGAGCGGAGAAGGTTTTGGAGGAGGAGGCGCAAAACCCTGCTGAAATCCTTGGGGATATCCATGCGGAAATCCTTGCGGGATCGCAGGTGGAGGGCGTTGCGCATTATTAGGGTTACTCCAGGAGAAGTTCGGGTGGCTCCTCCAACCCGGGTTATAGTTATTACTATATGGGTTGAAGGGCGCCCGCACTTGATTGCCCACGTAATCCACCGATTCCTCGTTTAATTATTATTATTAATATTATTATTAAGATTATTATTATTATTAAGATTATTAAAATTATTATTATTATTATTATTATTATTAGGATTATTAAAATTATTATTATTATTATTATTAGGATTATTAGAATTATTATTATTATTATTAGGATTATTAGCCCAAGCGGGAGTGGAGGAGGAAGCAGTCATCTCCGCCACTTGCTTACTTAGCCGCTCTACCTACGAGGCTAAGTGAGTAGTGGCATCCACTTCGAAAATACCAGCCGGTTTAGGAGGACGCGACCTTGGCGCATTCCATTGGTACGCGTTCATGGCCATTTCTTCGATCAGAGCTTGAGCGGCCTCCGGGGTTTTGTTGTTTAACGTTCCCCCGGCGGCTGCGTCGATCATCTGTCTCGTTGAGAAATTCAAGCCGTTATAGAACGTTTGTACCTGAAGCCAAGTTGGTAGCGCGTGATGAGGACACCTACGCAAATATTCTTTAAAACGCTCCCAAGTCTCGTAGAGAGACTCGGAATCAAATTGAATGAAGGATGCGATATCGGTGCGTAATTTAGCGGTTTTTGACGGAGGAAAATATTTAGTTAGAAAATTCTCCGTCAATTCGGCCCACGTGGTTATGGACCCTCTCGGAAGAGAAGTCAACCACGATTTCGCCTTTGTCCGCAGGGAAAAGGGAAATAAGCGCAAGCGAATGGCGTCATCGCTGACGCCATTAATCTTGAAGGTGTCGCAAATTTCTAAAAAATTATTAAGGTGTTGGTTTGGGTCCTCATTTGGCAAACCGTCGAACTGAATCGACTGTTGTACCATTTGGATTATACTGGATTTGATTTCGAAATTATTATTAGCTACCGCGGGGCGGGTGACGCTCGATCCTGTATCCTCTAAATTTGGCCTAGCATAATATGCCATGGTCCGCTGTGGGGCCGCATTTAGATTAGGATCGCCCATCACGCCTAAATGTATATCGCCGACGGATTCTTCGGGATCTATTTGTAGATTTTGATTACGAGATCGGCGGCGCTCGAGAAGCGTGCGCTCGATTTCGGGATCAAAAGGTAAAATTGGATTATCCGAAGATTCTCCTCGGGTCATACACTATTCTTTTTTTTTAATTTTTTGGAAGAAATAGTTTCTTTTTTTTAATAGATTTTTTTTTGATGTTTTTGTTTTGGAAATATTTTTACAAGGAAGAAAAACAAGGAAAGAAAGAAAGAGGGGGGAAATATATATTATTATTTTTTTTTATTTTCTTTTCGTAAATAGAAAATATTGCTATATATATATTTTTTTGGATGATTTTTAAGGTTTTGTTTTGTTTGGTTTTATATGAACATATAGATGTATGTTTGTAAATATATAAGCAAAATTTTTATAATTGCAAAAGTTTTTTAAATTCTGCAAATATGAGTTTATAAGAGGTGGTAAAAATAAAGGAGATATATCTTTATATATTTTTTTTTTTTTGAAAATTTTGGATTTTCCTTTTTATTAGATATGTTTTTTTTCTTTCTTAATTAAATTTTTTTGTTGTTTTTAAGATGAAAGTAAAATATATAATTGATAGAGAGGTGAAATATAAGATAAAATTAATAGCGTTTCCTATTTCAAAATAACGACACAAGCTCCCCGGCAACGGCGCCAAAAACTTGATAAGAAATATTTATCTTTTTAGAAAAGCCCTTTCTTTCTTTAACTTTAACCTTAGGCGGACGTTTTCGAAGAGTCCCGCGAGTAATTCTACTTCGAGGAATTACCCGTTATCCTATCGAAAGATAGAAGTAACGGCCTTTTCCTCTTTCGAAATATCGAGGATTACTCTTTGGCCGCGTCGCCAAAAGCTAAGTAGATAAAGGGTTTGAAAGGCTTATGTTGAAATGAAAGTTGAAAGCTTTTTGAATATGTTGTTGCAACAATTTTGTGAGTTGTTGCAACAATTCTTTAAGAGATCGTTTTAAAACTTCTTTTGCCTTGAGCTAGTTCCAACAACCAAAGAGTTGTTGCAACAATTTTTTAAGTGTTTAAAAGAGAGTTTTAAAAATTGCTTTGGAGAGAAAGCTTTTGGGTTTATATAATTATCCGGACTAAAATCAATAAAGGCAAGTGGACCTTATCGATAGTAGTATAGGATATTTCTTTTGAAATATCAAGGTCGTATTTTTCCAAGGTCGTATCGATTATTTCTACTTCTTAGGAGCGCGCTATTATTTTATCGAAAAGAGTTTTGAATTAATTTTTATAATTTTATAGAAAAACTAATGACAAAAATTAAGGTTGGCATGCGTTTAACGATAATTGCGATAAAAGGCGAGAAAGCACGAAAACGTTAATTTAGAAAGTAGTTTTGCTTAGATTTTTTTTTAGAGTTTTATAAAGCGATAATGATAACTACGGCGATTTTAAGTGATTGAGCGGTTAGCGGAATTAGCAAAAAGCAATTATATTAAAAACAAAAGACGCACTAATTGAAAACGCACACACTCTACGAAATTAAAATGAAAGCGGTAAATTGCAGAAATTAAAGAAATGCAATCCCTACCCAAATAGGTAGAGGGGAAATAAATGCGTGAGCGAGTCCTATCCAAATGGATAGGCGGGAAATAAATGCGTGACAAGTCCTATCCAAATGGATAGGCGGGAAATAAATGCGTGACAAGTCCTATCCAAATGGATAGGCGGGAAATAAATGCGTGACAGAAATAAAAGCTATTGAATTACAAAAAAGGCGCAAAATTTATCCTCCTACACACACACACCCTTACTTGAAATGAAATCTAAGTTAAAATAAAACAAAATCTATACTAGCACACACACACACACACTTACTTTAATAAAAACTACAAAAGCACTAAAAACTAAAAAGAAAAATTAAAATACAAAAAAGAGAAAAATTAACCTAAACTCATACACTCACACACACAAATTATGAAACCATCTAAAAATTACAAAAAAGCTAAAAACATGAAAATTAGCCTCATACACACACACCCAAATTAAAATGGACAACTAATTATAATAACAAAAATTACAAAAACTAAAAAAAAGAGAAAGAAAGAAGAAAAAAGAGAGAACACACACACACACTTTAACCAAAACAAAGATAAGAGAATTACAAAGAAGCAAATCTATTTCATTTCCATCATAAAGAGGTTACAAAACAAGAGAGAGAAAATGCAAAAAGAGAGCTAAAACATGAAAACAGCAAAAATTGGTCCACAATCTTAAGAAGAGGTCTCAAAATTCTGAACCCCCACACTCAGCTGAATCTAGCTATTTATAGGAAAAATTTTGGAATTACACGCCCTCGGACACGGGCGTGTCTGAGGGCGTGACACGGCTTGGGGTGCGAATATCCAGAACAGCTGGATCCAGGCAGGCATCTGGAAGGCTTGACCGGCGACTTTGGAAGTACACGGGCGTGACCATCGTACACGGCCTAGGTCACGGGCGTGACCTAGGTCGGTTGGCTGGAGCTTGAACTGGGCGTGACACCTGGCGTGTCCTTTGTTCTTCTGGAAGGAATTGATGGGTCACTGGCGTGTCTGAAATGTCATGGGCGTGGCTGAAATGTCACGGCCGTGACTTTGACTTTTTGGATGAAATGCTTCAAGTGGCTGGAATCTGGGATGGATATCCAACACGGGCGTGACCAAGTACACGGCCTCGGTCACGGGCGTGACCGAGGGCGTGACTTGATGTTTGAGCTGGAAAAAGAACAGAGAGAAGAAAATGCTAGGGATTAGTGAACACACCCTTGGACACGGGCGTGTCCAAGGGCGTGTCTTAAAAAAAAGACAGAAAGTTTATTAAATTAAAATAAAACTTAGTTAAAAGTTTAAAATAACAAAAACAAACAATTTATTTATTTAATTACATAGATTATTTATAATTCTAAGCAAAAATACACTAAAAACTATACAGAAAAACACGTATAATTACTATTCATCATGACTCAAATAGGTAATGTGTTGCTTATGGATCATGATGATGAGCCTGCAACCTACCAAGAGGCTATGAATGTACCTGACTCCGAGAAGTGGCTTGAAGCCATGAAATCTGAAATGGACTCCATGTATGCAAACCAAGTTTGGACCTTGGTGGAACCACCTGAAGGGGTACGACCCATATGGTGCAAATGGGTCTTCAAGAAGAAGACCGACATGGATGGGAATGTACAGACATTCAAAGGCCGGCTGGTGGCTAAAGGTTTCAGGCAAATTCATGGTGTTGACTATGATGAAACCTTTTCCCCTGTAGCAATGGTCAAGTCCATCAGAATTCTACTTGCTATTGCTGCGTATTATGACTACGAGATCTGGCAAATGGACGTCAAAACGGCTTTCCTTAATGGAAACCTCCTTGAGGAAGTGTATATGACACAACCCGAGGGTTTTATATCTCCAGATGAAGCCACTAAAATATGCAAGTTGAATCGATCCATTTATAGATTGAAACAAGCTTCTCGAAGTTGGAATCTACATTTTGATGAGAAAATCAAAGAGGTTGGTTTCATCAAGAATGAAGATGAGCCTTGTGTTTACAAGAAGATTAGTGGGAGCATTGTTGTCTTCCTGATATTGTATGTAGATGACATACTGTTGATCAGAAATGACATTTCGACCCTGCAAGTTGTTAAGAACAACATAGGGAAGTGCTTTTCTATGAAAGACTTGGGCGAAGCGACTTATATACTTGGTATTAAGATCTATAGAGATAGATCGAAAAAGTTGCTGGGTTTGACCCAAAGTACATACATTGATAAGGTGTTGAAAGGTTCAACATGCTTGAGTCCAAGAAAGGATTCTTACCCATGTCACATGGTGTGAGTCTCTCTAAGGACCAGTGTCCTAAATCTTTGGAAGATAAGGACCGCATGAAGTTGATTCCATATGCTTCGGCAATTGGATCAATCATGTATGTAATGTTATGTACTCGACCCGATGTCTCATATGCTTTAAGCATGACTAGCAGGTATCAGTCTGATCCGGGTGATGGTCACTAGATCGCAGTCAAGAATATCCTAAAGTACTTGAGAAGGACTAAGGATACATTCTTGGTGTTTGGTGGAGAGGAAGATCTCGTTGTAAAGGGTTACACGGATGCAAGCTTCTAGACTGACAGAGATGACTCAAAGTCACAGTCAGGTTTTGTGTTTTGCCTTAATGGAGGAGCTGTGAGCTGGAAGAGTTCCAAGCAAGAGACAGTTGCTGATTCTACGACTGAGGCCGAGTATATCGCTGCAGCGAATGCGGCAAAGGAGGCTGTGTGGATTAGGAAATTCATCAGCGAGCTTGATGTAGTTCCTAGCATTGTTGATCCCGTAGTTCTCTACTGTGACAACAACGGTGCAATTGCACAAGCTAAGAAACCTAGATCTCATCAATGCTCCAAGCACATACTTCGGCGCTTCCATCTTATTCGAGAGATTGTCGATCGAGGAGATGTGAGCATATGCAGAGTACCGACTGAAGAAAATATAGCGGATCCACTAACAAAGCCTCTGCGCAAAAGAAGCATGATGGTCATGTTAGATCAATGGGTATTAGATACCTGAATGATTATCTTTAGTGGGAGCCTTATGGATTGCATATTTGTTGGTTGTTTGTTCATTGGATGAATTATGAAATGTACTATGTATTTCATTTTATATTTATGGCAAGTTCTTTTATTATGTCATTTATATCTGTCTGATAAGATTAATTAGCATAATAAATGCCCTTAGAGTGTTTGCTTCCATAGGAATTCAAGTACGTGACTTGAATGTGAGAGCCTATGTTTATAAGGAGCTTCATTCTTAAATGGTCCCTGGTCGGGGTATCATCCTAGAAATTTAGGGCGAGGATGAGACCATAAGACTAGCATGTGCATTTACTGATGACCGGTTCTCACAGGTCATGATATTGTGATATCAAGTCATCACATGGGTACTTGTTGAGAACAAGTTGTACTGGACAGACCCCCCATGAGAGTACTTTGTGGATAGTTATATGAACGTGTCACAAGTAGTTCTCATCTGACAATGGTGTTTGTAGTTCTTTGACCTGAGGTAACAGCATTCATCAAGTGAGGAAGAGCGTACTTTGATGCCATCTAAAGTCTTCCTTGAGAAAGGTTGATGATAAGGGTGGTTATTGGGTATGTTATGATTCATTTGGGTGTTTGTGTGTGGACAGATATGGGATTTGTCCTCCTTTATGACAGGAGTTACATCCATGGGCCCCTTCATGGAATGAGACTGAGAAATGCATGGCCATGCTTGGTTGAGTCAATATATGATATTGAGCTCACCAATTTCAGACAGTCTATTCTAGATCAGGAAACTAGGATTGAACAATCATGAGGGTGACACGGTCCATGCCTCTAGTTCTATCCGGATGTAAAGGACAAAGGGACATGACAACACTGATACATTGGTCATGACAGGCTTGTTGAGTTATGAACTCTTATTGCTTGGGTAGCAATGATGTATTGCTAGATGCTGCTCATTGTTTGTGAGACTTTTGTTGATACTTTGTGATCAAGTGGGAGACTGTTGGAGTTTCTGAGGTGATCTCAAAGCAATCAACAGTTAGTCTTACTGCCAACGCAATATGAGCCTATAGGGTCGCACATAAAAGCGTTTGGAGAAGTTGGAGAAAGGATTCTGTTGGCCTTACTCATATTGGATATGAGTAGAGGACCAATCCTGTGACTGCTTGGAATTAAGTTGAGAATGTCTCAACGGGAAATCATTTAAAGGGTTTAAACGAATGGGTTTATACTTGACAAATTTGGCTATAGGGTTTAACCGAATTGTGTCAAATTCGGCTAATGTAATTAACCGAATAAATATTGTTTTCGACTAATGAGATTCGGCTAATGTGATTAACCGAATTGTAACAGATTTGACTTGGGTTTAGCCGAATCAGGTTAGTTCGACGAAAGGGTTTCGCCAAATTTATATAGCCAAATTTATATAGACGAATTCGTCGAAATGGTTTCGCCGAATCTGAGTCGAATTCGATTATATCGATTAGTCGAATTCGGCAAATGTAAATCTGGACAGAAATGTTCTATTTTTCCTATGGTCTGCGGATAGCCTATTTTATGCCTTGCGTATAAAAGGAACGTGATTATGGCTTCAGATAGACACGGTTTTGAGATCGAACCTTTTTGCGATTTCTGGAGAGCCGAAGACGGAAGAGTTCTGATCGCTCTCGATCTGTCCGCCGCCGCTAGTCGCCGCCGTCGGTCGCCGCCTCCTCTGGATCGGACCTAGCAGTCCATGAGGACGTTGAGAGCTTCCTTCTCTGACCTAGTCTTGTGCGACAAGAAGCTAGGGTTCTCCTTTGCTTGTGTGGACTTCTATAGAGGGATCGATCCATTTCGATTCTTGAAGAACTCAAAGGCAGATTTCGGATTTCTCTTTGGAGCACCTTGGTTGAGTGTTGACTCAATCCCGCAAAGGTACCTTGTATTTCATTTTGTTTATTCTCTTGAATCATGAAAAACCGCAAGATCCGTTAGCTTCTTTTGGGTTGTTCTTGTTATTTTCGCTGCGCATATTTGATATGTCATCCCTTTCGAGGGGTATAGAAAACCCAACAATGACTTCTCAAGATTCACTTGGGTGTTCTTTCTTAGGAACAAGTCTGACACCTTCAGTGTTCTGACAGGCTTTCTCAGGTCCATCAAGATTGAGTACTCTACTGTAGTTGCATTGATCAGAAGTGATCATGGAACTGAGTTTGAGTCTCTTCTGATGAGAGAATTCTGTGGAAAAGAAGGGATCAGGCAATGTTTCTCTGCTCCTAGAACTCCTCAACAAAATGGGGTAGCTGAAAGGAAAAATAGAACCCTTATTGAATCAGCAACTACATTGCTTGTTGATGCTCACTTGTCACTCTCCTTTTGGGCAGAGGAAGTGAACACAACTAATTATATGTTGAACAAAAGCCTGATGCATAAACTTAAGGGCAAGACTCCTTATGAATTACTTAAGAATAAAAAGCCTAAGGTTAACTATTTTAAGATATTTGGCTGTAAATGCTATGTGCACAACAATGATAAGAAATATCTCAGGAAGTTTGAAGCAAAAGATGCTGAAGGCATTTTCCTTGGATATTCTCTTTCTAGTAAGGCATACAGAGTTTACAACAAATCCACTCTTAAGATAGAAGAGTCCATGCATGTATCTTTTGATGAGACTAACATGTTAATTGAGGAGAGGAACATCACCTCTACCAAAAATATTTTGCAGGTACCAGCTCTATGTGAAGTGCTCAATGGACTAGATCTACAGAAAGAAGAATCACTATTTCCATCAACTCAAAATCTTGAAGACAGTGAAGAAGAAGATCATCCAGATCTTGCTGACAGTTCAAATCAGATGACAGCTGAACAAATTCCCCAAGTGGATATCATTGCTGAACCAACTCCAACTGTTGACCACATCACAGTTAGAGATCATCCAATATCTCAAGTCATTGGTGATATTTCAGCAGATGTTCAAACAAGGCATCAACTACACCAAAATCAGATGCACACTTGTTTCATATCCCAGATTGAACCTTAATCCATAAAAGATGCAGAACAAGATCCAAATTGGATTCTTGCAATGCAAGAGGAGCTCAATTAATTTGAAAGGAACAAGGTTTGGGATTTGGTTCCAAGACCAAAAGACCATCCAGTTATTGGCACCAAGTGGGTCTTCAGGAACAAGCTTGATGATCAAGGCAACATAGTCAGAAACAAAGCAAGATTGGTAGCTCAAGGATATTCACAGGAAGAAGGAATTGACTATGATCAGACCTTTGCTCCTGTTGCAAGACTTGAAGCTATCAGGATTTTTCTTGCCTTTGCTGCATTCAATAAATTCAATGTATATCAAATGGATGTGAAGAGTGTATTTCTTAATGGAGACATCAAAGAAGAAGTCTATGTAGAACACCACCAGGTTTCATCTCTCCAACTCACTCCTCTTATGTATTTAAGCTTAATAAAGCTCTCTATGGTCTCAAACAAGCTCCCAGAGCATGGTATGAGACATTAGCTAGTTTTCTTTTGGAGAACAATTTCTGTAGAGGCATAGTAGATAAAACCTTATTTTTCAGGATACATAAAAATCTAACTATACTAGTTCAAATATATGTAGATGATATTATTTTTGGCTCAACTGATTCAAATTTATGCAAAAGATTTTCTAATCTAATGCAATCTAAATTTGAAATGAGTAGTATGGGTGAACTATCATACTTCCTTGGTCTTCAAGTGAAGCAAACTCCAAATGGCATATTCATATCACAATCCAAGTATGCTAAGGAATTAGTGAAAAGGTTTGGTATGTCTGATGCTTCCACCATGAAAACACCCATGCCCTCAAATGATGTTATTGATACTGATGAATCAGGGAAACCTGTTGATCAGAAAGTATATAGAGCAATTGTTGGCTCATTATTTTATTTAACAGCAAGTAGGCCTGATGTAATGTTTGCTACTTGTATTTGTGCTAGGTTCCAAGTTAACCCCAATGAATCTCACCTAATTTTACTAAAAAGAATTTTGAGATATATAAAGGGTTGTCCTAATCTAGGACTTTGGTATCCAACAACATCAGAATTTGAATTAACTGGATTCTCAGATTCTGATAATGCTGGATGCAGAGTAAACAAGAAAAGCACATCAGGAACTTGCCAGTTTCTTGGTGATAGGCTTGTGTCTTGGTTTTGTAAGAAACAAACATCTATGTATACATCAACAGCTGAATCTGAATACATAGCTGCAGCCAGTTGGCTTTCACAGATATTGTGGATACAAAATCAGCTCCTAGACTATGGTGTCAACTTAAATAATTCAATTATATTTTGTGACAATACTAGTGCAATATCTATAGCACAAAATCCAGTTCTCCATAGTAGGACTAAACACATAGAAATTAGGCACCACTTTATCAGAGATAATGTGAATAAAAATAAAATTTGCCTACAGTTCATTTCTACTGATTTGCAAAGAGCTGACATTTTCACCAAGCCCTTGGATGAAAAGAAACACATTTTCTTTATAAATCAGCTAGGTATGATAGATGGAGATTCAATCTGTTAAAATTAAGTTTTCTACTTATGCTATCTCTTCATCTAACTGAGATCGACGAAATTTAGTTTTTCGTCGAACGGAGATCGACGAAGTCATCATGTTCGTCGAACCGAGATCGACGAAAACTCATTTTTCGTCAAACCCAGTTTTGATGAAACTTTTTGTTTCTGAACCTGTCATCATAATCAATTCTTTTTATTTTAACTGAATGCCTAAATTGCCTCTCTTTCCAGTTCCTTTGCACTTGATCTCTATTTTATTTTGCAGGAACAGTAGCAATATAAAGATTGCATCCTTCCCTAACTCCTCAAAAGTCCCTTCTTCTAGGGGCCTAGCTCCAGGACTTCCTGAAACTAGGCAGGGGGAGATGTATTGAAGAAGCTCCTTTTTGTTAGGGGGAGATACTTTCCTTTTTGACATGGGGAGTTATTTTTTGAAGATGCTCAAGCTTCAAGAGAAAATGCTGATGAAGAAGCATGCTTTCAGTTCTATGAACAAGCTCCATATGATGCAATTTTTGCTCAGGGGGAGATGTTCTATGAACTAGGCAATGGGAGAAAGATGAAGAAGCTCCAGTCTCAGGGGGAGATGCTCTCAGGCTAACATATTTTATGAAAGAGGGAAATGATTTATGAACAAGCTTCATATGTTGCAATTTCAGAATACAACAGATTCAGAATACAACTTTTGATATAGAAGAAGCAACAGACACAGATTCAGATTATGATAGATTTAGGAGAAGATGTTTTGACAAGATTCAAATTCTGATTGGTAGCAATGCACATTGAGAAATATTTGTTTTTGTGTTAAGAGCAGATTCAGTTCAGATCAACAATTCAGAAAGCTGAAATATAGCAAATACAGTTCAGACAATATCAGAATTCAGAATTCAGAAAGCTGAATTCAGAGAAAATCAAAGGTTCTGATTGTGCGTTTTTATTAGTTTTATTTTCAATGTAATGTTTCAGAACTCAGAGTATCATATTTTTATATCTGATGAAATATTTAAAATATATCAGATATATATGCTCTGTTGTTTTGCTTTGTTTTAAATTTTTGTCAAATAGTTTCCTAACCCAAATAGGGGGAGATTGTTGGAACAACTCTATTACTGATTTGGGCTAGGATCACTATCTGCTGACTAGGATCAAGTTGACCCCAATGTATAGTCTATGGGTCAAGGTTTTAGGCTAATAAAACTCAAGAAAAGATTCAGATTCTGCGTTCGACGAACTCGACACTGCGTTCGACGAGCTGCTCTCTACGTTCGACGAATGGCTTGCTCTTAGCGGTCGACAATCTTCAATCTTAGCGGCTCAGCGGCTCAGCGGTCGACGAAATTATTCAGTTCAGCGGTCGACGAATTCCTCAGTTCGACGAACTCAGCTCTGCATTCGAAGAATAAGTATCAGATGTTCAGATCGACAAAATATCTTCTCAACTCAACTAATTTAATTCTTCTAGCCAGATTCATTTGAGGTCGACAAACTCAAATATTGTGTTCGACGAAAATCTTGAGATCGACGAAATTTGTTGAGATCGACGAACTAAATGACAGCAGATTTATTTCTCCATTCTCTGAACTCAGGTATCTTCTGCAACGGCTCTATTCTTCCAGATAAGTAAGGATAATATATTTTCATTTATTATTTCGAGATTATAGCCGTTGATATTTAGCGGAATAGCACATCTCATGGAAAAGGAAAAAGATAAGCGGCGTATCAGATCTACAGTACAGTACTTATATCTTCATATATTTTTATTCCTTAAAATAAGGGATTTGATTTGCCAAATCTGTCAGAGATTTCAAAAGAGAGGAAGGAAAGAAGTTATCACAGGATTATTACACAACATATCACAGATTATTACAGTACAGAAAAATAGAAAAGAAGAACAGCTGATCAAGAAGAACACGATTCTTCAGAAAACTGTACAGGAAGAAAGAAAGAAAAGCTACACAAATATTCATCTTCTTCCTCTAGCAGCACTCACTTACAGAGAACATCATCAACTCTACTCTCTCAGTCATCTGCTGCAAGATCAGATCTTCAAAAGAGCAACAACAATCTGAAGAACTCATTCTTCCAGATTAATTAGCTATAGGAAGATCTGTTTATACATTCAAGAGAAAGCTTCCAGCCATCTACTGTCAAACATTTCATATCAGACAGAGGAGCTTTTCACCATCAAATCCACTAGAGTCTTCTCTCAGATTGTTGACAGAGAAGAACATTCAAACCCTTCTTATCCCCTCTTGTACAGTGTTATAACTCCCTTCAAAAGTTAACCCATTGGTGGCAGGACACCTGATCAAAAACATGTGGTTTGGTTAGAGCACCTGATCAAAAGCTCACTTGGTGTGTGGACACCTGATCAAAAACCTCTTGGTGATAGGGCACCTGATCAAAAACCTAGTGGATCCTACCAAGTGTGTCACAACCCGCATTTTCCCCGAATTTAAGAATATCAGAGTAAGAGAAAATGCACGTCGTGATGCCACGTCATGCAGGAGACAACTGCTGACGCTCAGGCGGGAACCTATTACTTATTAAAATAAACCATGTTTTCATGATAATTCGTCATTTGAAATCATTTATAGGGTTTGAGGTAAGAACTGTGTCTCTCAGTTCGTGGATCAACTAGTCCACCGAGAAAGTATATTTAATTGCAGCGGAAAGTACTTGATTTAGTTTACTTAAAATCCTTAAATGTATGCAATGTCAGGATATAAGTAAATGATATGCACATGACTAGGCGTATTATAAGTATAGAAAATACTTTTAGGCGACTTTAAAGATAAGAGTTTCAGTTCAAAAGAATGCAATGAGGATGAAGGAAAAGCCATTTATAACTATAGTGCACCTAACATAAATTCTTCCCAGAGAGTAAGATAACACAGGATCTAAAAGTAGTGGCAACCTACTGGCAAATAAACTGTAGCAAATAGGGCACAACGGGCGTCAACAACATGACACTAACCCATTGGCTCCAACTAGTATGTCTGATCACAAGAAGAAAACTAAAGACAGCTACCTCGCAGCAGCGGAGCAAAACCTACTAATGCACTGAACTCCAAGCTACACCACTAGCCGCTACGGTTCTGAACCTGAGGCATTCAATAAAACAAAGAACGCCTCAGCAAGGAATTACAAGCGGCAAGAAGTAAGAAAAACAAGTAAATAAGGCATACGGGGTACCAACCCAAGCCTGATTCACTGAAAGAGAAGCTCTAAAACAAGGAGTCAACAAGCTTCAAGTGCACTAAATACCAAAAGAGAAACAACACGTTCATTTATTTAGTTTTATCAATTAAAGAGACTGATCAGCTCAAATTATACGGGAGCGGTTAACTACCTCCGCTACCCAAAGCCCAAAACCAGGTGGGGGTACCACTAGACCCAACCACCCAGACACGACTACCGTGCAAGGCTATAACATTCCCCCCCCCCCCCCCCCCCCCCCCACTATCCCCCAAACACAACTACTGTGTAAGGCTAAAGACAGTAGTTCTTATCACTTAAATTTTAATTAAACACGGGACGCTGCCCGAAAGGATAATCACTGGAAGGCCCTAAGAAATAGGGCCAAGGCGAAGTACACATCGATCAATATGAATCATAAGAGTAACTCAAATGTCAACAGACCACAACGAGTAGAAAAAAAAGTTCAAACGAGAGGGATTCGAGATCAGGAGCACCGAAAGGTCACTGGCCACCATCCAAGTGCACCCGAGGGGACACGAGATTCAAACACGAAAACTCAACGAAAACACAAGCGTTCCGGGCGGGGTTCCAAGGGGCCGCGCCCCTGGCGGGGTCTTAGGGGAAGAGCCCCTAACGGGGTCCAAGGGGCAGCGCCCCTGGCGGTGGTCTTCCAAGACGAAAACATGGAGGGCAACACCAAGGTTTCTCGAGAAACGAAAAGGGCAAGGAATCGAGGACATAACTCGAACACTAGGGAACAAAGGGCTGAGGATAAAGTTCTCGAGGACTCCATAGACAGAACAGAACCTCACGAGATATCAAAGAGTGCAGGTATGACATTTCACGAGAAATCCAGAAGAAATCAAGGAGCAGGGAAACAAAGTTCTCGAGAACTCACTCATGTCTCGAGAAATCTACGGCAGAGACAATCACGTCTCGAGAAATACAAAGGCAGGGGTCAAATGAGTTTTCGAGAGATCAAAGGGCAGAGACAGTTATGTCTCGAGAAATCCAAAGGGCAGAGACAGTTATGTCTCGAGAAATCCAAAGCTGCTCTCGAGCTACAGCAAGAACAAGGGGATTGTATCGACCACGGTTTTCTCCAGGGAAAAACTAGATACTAGGGTAAGATTGAGGAGGAGAAAATCAAGGGGAGGTTCTAGATCATAAGTTACTACACCAAACACACAAAACTCTTGCTAATCAGTATGACAAGAGCTCAAAACGAGCAAACCATCCGTCAAAAAAATCAAGAGAGAAAGAGGAAGAAACCACTTGCCTTAACCTTGCCGAACTCCACTAACTTCACTCCGAGAGCCAAGGAAACTCCTGAGCACGGAAACCACTAAGACGAAGATCTCTCCGAGAGCTTTCCAAATCTTCAAACCAATCCTGATTCCGACCACTACAGCCCTAGAAATCACCGGCCGGAAGCTCTCCGAAGCTCCGCTCTCGCCCTAACCCTCGGCGGCTGATTTTGATCGAGGAAAAGGAAGATGAATAGGAGGAGGGGATTTTTGGCTTATATATAACCTAAATTTATTATTTAATTACTTAATTAATTCCCAAATTTACTTAAACTGCGAGGCCGACCAGATTACCTCGGATTTCTACGAAATTCGCACCTTAACTAAAACACGGCGCTGCGAATCCAACGGCGAAGTCAGAATTCAATTCCGACGGCCAAACTCGGGCTAAAGCCTCCCGAAGCTAAAATCTTGAAATCCACCCAAAATCTTTACTTTAACTCGAAACGATGCGAAAACTCGCACGCTCGATCTACAAGACACACTTTAACTAAGCTAAGGCTCAACACACTACTAGACGAGCTGACGTAACGCCCTTACGCCAAAATTACGTCACAGAGGGTACGTAAAAATAATTAACGAAAATCAGGGGCGTTACAAAGTGTGGTAGAAGAGTAGACGTACCCAGGTTTATTGGGGAACTACTATAAAAATCCTTGTGTCGTCTGTGTGCTTGTCTATTTTCTGTGCGCTGTGTTGTGCTGATTTATTTTCTGTATTTAGTTTTTATAAATCACTCACTCAATACACCTATATTACTATTTTAATTCCGCAATAAAATTAAGGGAAAAGTTTTTAATACTCTATTCACCCCCCCCCCCCCCCCTCTAGAGTAAATCTAAGATCTAACCTCACTTTCAAACCATAACAGACTCCTTCTCCTCCTCAATATCTGCTGGGGAGGAGAGTGCCTTAGAACTGAGTCTACACCAACATCATCAACAAACCCTAGGTCAGCCCCTGACCCTGCTTGATGGAAACTTGGACTGAGCTCTTCATGATAATCTCTTTCAATGTCTGCTACTATTTCTGCTACAATCTCTGCCACTGATTCTATATATAAATTTCAGGATTCACATCTTGAGGAGGTATACTAGTAGATTCAGCACCTGTTGAGGAGGGGATAGCTTCTTTAAGGAGAATTTCATGAACTGATGGAGATGGGACTATACTCTGATTTGGAATTGGTTCTTGTTGTTGAACTATTTGTTGAGGTGGAATTTGCTGAACTGGATCTTGTTGAAAAGAGGGAAGGGGAGCTGGAAAGATAGGTGAATTGTCACCAACATCAGATGGTATAGGCTCCCCCTTGGTGCTTGCACCAACATCCACTGGCTTCTGAATTCTGATGTCCCATCTCTGAATAGTGGAAACATCAATCTTCTTTAGATGGTGAAGTACTGCACCCTTGGGCATGTCAAAAGTTGTGGGGTTTACTTGATTCAAATATAGAGAAAAAATTCTTGCATAGTTAGGAGCAAGGAGACATTCTTTTATTTTTACAAAGAGAATGGAATACCAATCACAGTGCTTCCTGCATACTACAGCTGACATGAGGCTGAAAATGTCTTCTGATACATATCCCATATTGCCAGTCTTGCACATTAATACCTTGGAAATGATATCTACCAACAATTTCCCTACGTCTTTCATCTGAATTCGTCGAATCGACTTGGTAGCTTTATTCAATCCACAGAAAGATAGAGTTCTTTCCCAATCTTCATCGTCTAGGTCATCTTCTCTTTCAACTATAGGCAGTTGCAGATACTTGAGATTAACTTAGATGAAATCTTTACCTTGAGATTGTTTATAGAGGATTTCATCAATCTTCCTTCCTTCAGAACTTTGACATTCATGAAGAATTCTTCCACCTCTTTGAACAGGATTCGACAAGGTTGTTCCATGACAAATGATAATCCTGCAACATCTAGTAGATGAAAGAGATTGAGGAAATCGTCTGAGATGGAGCTTAGCCCTGCACGCACGACCTCGCTGCCAACACCGATCTTTGGTCTTGAAATTGGAGCCATGGAATCGAGAAGAAGTCGAACTGACGAGAAAGTTTGCGAGAAGTCCAGGGAAACAGGAATGTCACGAGAGGTTTAGGGTTTCTCGGAGAGAGAGAGATTGCGTGAACTCTAATCCTTTCGACTAAACGTATTTATATATAAACCTTGATTTGACGTAAATAAAATAAAAGAAATGAACTTCTGCGCGTACCTGACCTTTCGACTTCCAGGGAATGAATATTTGTTTTCGAAAAATAATACCTATTTCTCAAGAGGTCAAATTGATTTCCCGAGAAATCATAATTTGTTTCTCGAGATATATTGTATTTCTCGAGAAATTACAATGTCATCACTTTAGTAATCTTGATCCAAAGAAAATTTGTATTTCTCGAGAAGTAATAGTCATTTCTCGAGATAACTTGTATTTCTCGAGAAATTAAAGTATGTCTCAAGAACTTTGATGAAGAATTTCTTTAAGATCATCCCATTTCTTGAGATTTTAAAGGTCATTTTTCGAGAAATATGGTCATCTCTCGAGAAATCATATAGATGACTTGAACTTTTCCTTGAAATTTTCAGGTCTTTGCTTCCTTGATAGATTGAAGAGTTGAAGTTCTTCCTTGCTTCATTTATAACTTGACTAGGGCTCCATGTTGAGCATTCCAAGTTCTGTATTGAATAAAGAGAACTTGGTCTCATCCAGCGGCTTCGTAAAAATATATGCAACTTGCTTATCCGTAGGAACATAACTTAGATTGATGTCCCCATTCTCCACATGCTCCCGGATGAAATGATATTTCAATTCAATATGCTTTGACCGGCTGTGCGAGACTGGATTATTTGCAATTGCTATAGCACTGGAGGAGTCGCAAAACATTGGGATGTCTTTGAACTTCAAGTTATAATCTTCAAGTTGATTCTTTATCCAAAGAAGTTGTGCACAACAACTGCCTATAGAAATGTATTCAGACTCAGCAGTTGATATTGCAATACAATTCTGCTTCTTGCTGCTCCAAGAAATAAGCCTCCTTCCAAGGAAATGACAAGTCCCAGAAGTGCTTTTTCTATCATCTTTGCTACCTGCAAAGTCTGCATCTGAAAAACCAATTAGTTCATTATCATTACTTCTTGGGTACCATAAGCCAAGATTTGGTGTACCCTTAAGGTATCTCAAAATCCACTTTGCAGCGGTATAGTGAGATTCCTTAGAGTTCACCTGATATCTAGCATATACACATGTAGAGAACATTATGTTGGGCCTACTATCAGTAAGGTAGAGCAAAGAGCCAATTATGCTTCTGTACTTGGTTTCATCGAAAGGTTTTCCTTTCTTATCCTTGTCCAGAGACATAGCTGAACTCATTGGAGTCCTCATAGAGGATGCACTCTCCATTCCAAATTTCTTTACCAACTCCTTGGTGAATTTCGTCTGAGAGATGAAAATTCCATCTTCAGATTGCTTCACTTGAAGTCCTAGAAATATTTCAGCTCACCATACTGCTCATTTCAAACTTCCCTTGCATAAGTTTGGAAAACTTTTTGCAAAGGTTGTCGTCTGTAGAGCCAAAAATAATATCATCGACATAGATTTGCACTATCAAAATCTTGCCTTTAACTTCCCTAAGAAATAACGTCTTATCTATCTTTCCTCTTATGAATTTGTTCTCACGAAGAAAGTTAGATAGCGTCTCATACCAAGCTCGAGGAGCTTGTTTTAAACCATATAAAGCTTTTTATAATAAATAAACATATTCAGGGTGTTCAGGATTGACAAAACCTGGGGGTTGTTCCACGTATACTTCTTCTTTTATATTACCATTGAGAAATGCTGACTTAACGTCCATTTGGTATATGGTGAATCCTTTGAATGCAGCATAAGCTAGGAACAACATGATTGCTTCGAGCCTTGCTACAGGAGCATAAGTCTGATCGAAGTCGATCCCTTCTTCTTATATGTATCGTTTTGTTACAAGTCTGGCTTTGTTCTTGATTATTGTTCCGTCTTCATCCAATTTATTTCTGTACACCCACTTTGTTCCAATGATATTCTTATCCTTGGGTTTTGGAACAAGTGTCCACACTTTGCATCGCTTGAATTGATTCAATTCTTCTTCCATTGAAAGTATCCAATGGGGGTCTTCATTTGCTTCTTGGAACTTCTTTGGTTCAACCTGTGAAAGAAAACTCAAATGCATATTTTCGTTAGTAGTACATTTTCTTGTTCTTATAACGACTTGAGGATTTCCTATGATCTGATCAACTGGATGATCCCTCATATGTCTGAACTCAAGATTCATTGCATCTATTTGGACACCAGGAACCTCTTCTGCTACTGGAATGTCTTCTTCCCTTGAATTGGCCCTACATCTTGGTGATCTTCCTCTTCAGTTGAGATTGGGGGAGAGATCTTGACGAAGGATTGAGTATTCTCTTTAACTGACTCATCCAAGCTTGAGTCTTGCAACTTTGAACCTGCATCTTCAACATAAGCACTAGAAGAGCTGCTATGTAGCATGCTCGTCTCATCAAATACAACGTTAATAGATTCTTCTACAACCAGAGTTTTCTTATTAAAAACTCTATAAGCTTTGTTATGGCTACTATAGCCTAAGAAAATACCTTCAAAGCTCTTTTCACTAAACTTGGTTTTATAATGCTTCCCATTGTTAAGAACAAAGCATTTACTGCCAAAGATTCTAAAATAGGAGATGGTGGGTCTCTTGCCTTTTAGTAGTTCATAGGGAGTCTTTTCATGGTTTTTATTTATGAGTGCTCTGTTTTGCACGTGGCATGCAGTCTTGACGGCTTCAGCCCAGAAGTATTCCGGAAGTGAAGAGTCGTTCAACATTGTTCTGCAAGCCTCAATGAGTGTTCTATTCCTTCTCTCAGCTACCCCATTTTTTGTGGAGTTCAAGGTGAGGAAAACTCATGAAAGATACCAAGGCGTTCATAGAAATCTGTCATGGCTCAAGATCCAAATTATGTTCCATGGTCACTTCTGATTTTGACCACCGAATAATCTAATTCGTTATGGATTTGCTTAACAAACTTAGTGAAAATATCAAAGGTATCTGACTTGTGTTTTAGAAAGAATACCCATACAAAATGTGAGTAATCATCTACAATAACAATGTGTAAGACTTGCATCCTAAACTTCTAATTTGCAATGGACCAAACAAGTCCATATGTAACAGGTGCAAACACTTGGTTGAATATTTGCCAATAATGCTCTTAAGTTAGCTCTTGTTTGTTTGCCTTTTACACACGCATGACAAGGTCTATCTTTAATGCACTTAACATTTGGTGCATCACGCACTAAGTTTTGAGAAAATAATTTATTTATCATTTTGAAATTAATATGTGCTAATCTTTTGTGTCATTGGTCAACAAGAGATGCACTATCTTTTGCTAAAAGACACACTGGTGTAGAAGAGGATAAACAAAGAAAATTCAAAAAGAAAATATTTCTACAAGGAGTGCCTGATAAAATCATTTCAGAATTTCCTTCCACATAAGCCACATACGAAAAGGATACATTACCATTAGTGATCATACTGTAGCCTTTTGTTATTCCTCTGTCGGATCCGCCAAAAATAACTTTTGGACCACTCTCAACTGGAATATAGTTCTGTAATAGGCTTCTTGTCCCGGTCATGTGCCGAGAACAACCGCTGTCCAAATACTAGATAGGATTTTTATTGGCCTTTGGACATACCTGCAACTACAGATTACTTTGCCTTAGGAGCCCAAACAAATTTGGATCCTTGGTCCCTTATTAGTTGAGCCCCACGAAGAACGTTAACATTGTGAGTGGTCTTTCTTGCAATGTTTATTTGTGGTCTCTTGAAATAAGTAGTATTGAACCTGCAATCTACGGCAAAGTGACCAATCTTTCCGCAACACCAACAATCAAATCTGTTTTATCTCCTCTTTGTTTCCTCCTGCTTTACTTTTTGAACGTTAGTTTTGGCAGGAGTATTACTTCTTGATGAGGGTTTCTCATGCATGCAGCATACACATGGTATAACTGACTCCTTAGGCTTAGGAACAACAGTCTTCACTGTTGGTGCCTTCTTTGCACTAGGTCCATGAACAAAAGGACCATAACTTCTCAGATTAATTTCCTCATAGGGTGCTTTGAACGCACTTGCACCAAAGTTTTCGGGACGAGTCCACCCCTTGTAGTCATTGACAGGCCCAGACACAATTGGTCTAGTCAAGTGACCATAGGAGCTTTCCAGATCATAGACATTAGTAGGAAAGATGACTTTCTTAAAAGTAGTCTGATCCAAATGGGCTTTCACTTTCTCTTCGGCGGTGGCTTTCTTAGCACTCTTATTTTTCTTCTTGGCAAGTATGCTTTTAGAAGATTCACTAGATTCAGCCACATGACCTAATCCACTTCCACTTGCTTTAGCGGGGAATCTATCAATGATTGGAAGAATAGTTTTAGGTTGAGAAAACTTTTCAACTAGCCTTTTCTCAGCGGTTAGTTGTTCTTCCAGCTCTTTTATAATTTCCTCTCTCAGGGCAAGGAGCTCATCTGAGCTTTTGATTTTGTCTGTCAGATTTTGGATTTCCTCTCTGAGAGATGTAAGTTGTGCAACTTCTTCTCTCAGATTAGATTCCACTTCCTTGAGAGACAAAATCTCCTTGGCCTAGATTTTGACAACCTTTCGGCATTTGTCAAAGGCTTTAAGCAATTCAGTATATTGAGTCATGAGTTCTGAATCTTCATCTGAGATATATTTCTCTTGTTCAGCTGAGGCATAATCAGATTCAGACAAAATAGTGTGAGCATTTACCTTCCCTTTGTATGGAGGTACTTCTTCGTCGTCAGTCATAGCCATCAGCCCGAAGTAGGCTTCTTCTTCATCACTTGACTTCTCTGAGTCACTGTCGCTGAGTCTTTTGGACTTTTTAGTGACGAAGCTTCTTTCATTATTCTTTTTCCCGTGGGCAGATTTCTTTTCTTCTCTCTTTCCACCTTCTTTCTTTTTGTAAGGGCATTCAGCGATCATATGCCCTGGCTTATTACAGCAATAACAAATAATGTCAAAAGAAATGTGTTTGTTAGGTTTAGACTTATACCTGTCATGGCTGCCTGAGCCCTTCTTGTGATGATCTCCATCACGAAGAGAATCTCTATAGTCAGAGGAAGAAGGCTTGTTCTTCATAAGCCTTCTCTTGTTTAGCAGTTTCTTGAACTGACTGGAGATTAGAGAAAATTCCCCATCTGACATTTCTGAGTAGGAGGAGCCTGCTTCTGATTCTTCTTCTTCATCAGATTCTTGTGCCCTAATTTGAGACACAGTTATGCTTTTCCTGGAGCTTTTTGCCTTCAGAGCCAAGGTCCTTTCCTTGCTAGAAGTCCGGTTCCCATCTTCTTTTTTGCGGATATTCATCTGCAGCTCATGGGATAATAGCTTCTCGAACAGATTCTGTGGGTCAATATTTGGCAGCTTTCCAAACTACCTAATGGCAACGATCTTGTTATCCCATTCTTTCGTCAAGGATCGCAGGAACTTGTCATTTAGTTCACCGTTTGTGAATTCCCGGCCATAGTTTCTTAGGCCGTTAACAATTTTGAAGAATCCTTCATATGCATCGGCGATGCACTCCTTCTTACTCAGTTTGAAGACCTCATACTCTTGGTTGAGTAGAGATCTTCTATCGTCCCTTACCTCTTCGGTACCTTCCATGAGAACAATTAAGGATGAACACATCTCTTTGGCTGATCTGCAGTGAATCAAATTTTGTAACATAGAGTCATCCACTGCACTAGCAATAATGTTCTTCACCTTTTTGTCCAAGGCTACTATAGCGATCTCATCCTTAGTTAGGTCCATCACTTTCTTTGGCACCTGAACAGTAGGGTCAATTGTAGAGGCGGTCATAGGCACATGAGGACCTTCTTCCACAACTTGAAATATTATTGGATCTGCGGCTTCCAGGTAAAATCTGACTCTTTCTTTCCACATGGGAAAATTAGCCTTTGTGCAGATTGGCAGCTTCAACGAGGAAGATTCCATGCTTCTTTTCATTATTTGTTAGCAACAAGAATGGATGGATCCTATTCAAGGTGTTAACCTAGAAATGAACAACCTACCTCTGATACCAATTGAAGTATCTAGTTACCTACCTGAATCACCTAGAGGGGGGTGAATAGGTGAATTCTGCATCTTTTGCGGAATAAAAACTTGATAAAAAGATAATCACAGAAAGCAAACCATAATCACAGACTACACAAGGAATTTATAGTGGTTCCCCGATCTTGGGTACTCCACTTTACAGCCTCACCAATCTAGCACCACAGCTAGCCTTAGCTACTTCTCAAAAACTCAGATCAAGAATGATCCTACTGTGAAAATGTTTCTCTAAGGACCTTGTGAGAGCAAGCAGGAATCGATTATGCAACTAAGAGATACTAGCCAAACCACCAGAAACAATCTTCAGGCAAATATGTGATCTTTATTGATAGCATAAAACCTCATTACAGGGCAAGACATGCTTGGCGAGACATGATTTCGCCATCACAAACACCAAAAAAGGAAATACAAGGAAATGCAGATAATTGAGACCGCTCCAGACCGCGCGACCTCCCTGCGACTTCAACACACTGCCAGACCGCAGCGACTTGACGATCACAGAACCCCACCAACTCGCTGATCAAGCCGCCCACTCCTTCCGACCTCCTGATTTTCCCGAACTCCAGCACCACAACTCCAAGCCGCAGACCGCCCGAACACTTTCAGAGGAAGAGGTGAACGCTGCTGCCCGCACTATCCGCAGAAGCTGCACAAAAGGAATTCAATCAGCAGACCGCACGGTCAGAATAAAAACAGACCGCAGGAACAAGCCGGACTCAGCTTACACTTGGTGTCACACATATTATGCTGCTACAGTAGCTCCTATTTATAGGCGCGGGACCCGATCCAGTCACCACCCTATGAGATAGGATCACCACCCTCCAGACCGCGCGACCTGATCGGTCAACCCGCGCGATCAGCAACATGCTCCTGCTTCATTTTGGTGAACTTGCCAGCTTCAACATCGGCCATGAGAGACCGCCGTTCTCACAGCAGACCGCGACTCTACAAAGAGCTCGCTAGACCGCCGGAAGCTGTTCACCTCCTGTGTTCGCCAGAGACCGCGAACACAGCCAGTTCTCCATCAGACCGCGAACTCCTGTCCGCATGCCGGTCTCCGCCTGAGACCGTGAACAGCGACCAGCTCGCATACCAGCCTCCTCCTGAGACCGCGAACTGAGACCAGCTCGCATACCAGCCTCCTCCTGAGACCGCGAACTGAGACCGCGCGACTAACTTCCTTAGTCCGCGAATACTACCAGAGAACCTGGACTACCCTGTGCGATCACACCAGACCGCCACAGCCTCTTGAAGAGGACAACCCGCCATGCGGTCAGAGGCAGACCGCGCGGCTTCCACCTTGCCGCCTTGGACCAGATACCAGCAGTCATTCCAGGAGACCGCAGCTAGGCTGATACCAACCAGACCGCCCGGACAACCCGCCAGGTCGCGCGACCTCGCCAGTCCGCCCGACCTTCTCCCAGACCGCCCAGGTCCAAAAGCTCCTCTAACTTCCACTTCAACATTTTCAACACTCCCCCTTGAAGTGGGAAGTTGAAACCAGTCCAAGTAACTCCCTTAGCCGTGTGAACGGCCCCTTCGCCAGCGCCTTTGTGAAGATGTCTGCGACATTGTCCGCACTCCGCACATGCCCGACCGAAAGAGATCCCTCCAACACCTTCTCCCGTATGAAGTGGTGCTCGATCTCGATATGCTTGGTCCTCGCGTGACAAACTGGATTGGTAACCAGTTTGAGAGCACTCTCGTTGTCACCGCATAGCAGAGTCGGCTCCCGAACCTCCTTGTGGACGTCTCCAACCAACCTTCTAAGCCAGATGGCTTCCTGAGCTGCCAAGGCCGAAGCCTTGTATTCCGCTTCCGTGGTAGAGACCGACACGGAATCCTGCTTCTTGTTGCACCATGATATAGCCGTGGGGCCCGCCATGAAGACGAATCCAGATGTCGACTTCCGATCATCCGAATCTCCCCCGTAATCAGCATCCATGTATCCATGCACCTTGAAGCCCGCATCCCTCCTGTACAGGAGACCCATGTCCGAGGTCGCCTTGACATACTTCAAAATGTTCTTGGCCGCTAGCAGATGAGGTACCCGTGGCTCCGCCATATATCGACTCACTCTGCCAACTGCATATGCAATATCCGGCCTCGTGATCGTCAGATAGATCAAGCTCCCAACCAGAGCTCGGAACACCAACGGATCTTGCATAATCCTCCCATCATCCTTCCGAAGCTTCATAGCTTTCTCCAGAGGTGTGGAGGTGCACTTCCCTTCCTTCATGCCGAATCGATCCACGATCCGCTCCGCATACCCGGCCTGGGTCACCAGCACTCCACCTTCCTTCCTCTGCACCTCAAGTCCAAGGAAATGGTGAAGCTCCCCCAGATCCTTCATCTCGAACCTGATAGATAGCTCAGCCCGAAGCCTAGCTACCTCCACCTTTGAGTTCCCCGTCACGATCATATCGTCGACGTACAGCAGCACGATGACCTGAAGCTCCCCGCTCTTCTTGACGAACAAGCTTGAGTCCGAGTCTAAAGCAGCAAATCCACAGAATAAGAGATACTCTGCGATCTTCCCGTACCACGCCCTCGGCGCTTGCTTCAACCCATACAGGGCCTTCTTCAGCTTGCAGACATGCTCCGGAAAATCTTCAGACACGAAACCTGGTGGCTGAGCCATGAAGATGTCCTTGTCAATCTCACCGTACAAGAAGGCACTCTTGACGTCGAGCTGCCAGATCTCCCATCCACTGAACGCCGCCAAGGAAATGATGAATCGAACTGAAGTCATTTTTGCCACTGGACTGAATGTCTCATCGTAGTCTTCACCGTATTGCTGCGAAAACCCCCGAGCTACAAGACGAGCCTTGTACCGCTCTATACTGCCGTCATCTTTCTTCTTCAGCTTGTAGACCCACTTGCATGTCACAGGAGTGGTGCCCTTGGGCTTGGGCACAAGAGACCAGGTCTCATTCTTCTCGAGAGCTGCCATCTCTTCTTGCATCGCAACGTCCCACTCCTTCATGCCTTTGGCCTTCTCAAAGCTCGACGGCTCCCTCTCATCCAAGGGACCAGCGAAGAAACATGAGACGAAGCTCACTGCGTTTCCTCCTGTATAGCGATCAGGGGCAACGATCGATCGCTTCGACCTCCTCAGCTCCTTCCCCTGAACCGCATTGTCTTCAGCTGCTTCTTCCCTAGCTCCTCTTCCAGACGTGCTAGGAGCATTGCTCCCCCTGCTCCCTGAACCAGAAGCCCCCGTCTCGGAACTAGAAGGAGATGGACCACTTGGTGATACAGGTAGCTCCACCTGAAGATCTTCCACTGCTTGCTCCGGCTCCTCCACCCTGCTCTCTGGTAGCTCCACTCCAGAAGACCCCTTGTAAGATGTCACCTCATCAAATACAACATCGCGAGATACAACAAATCTCCGCATCTCCGGGTCCATGCACTTCCATCCTTTCTTTCGCTCATCATATCCCACGAAGACTAGCTTCCTTGCTTTCGCATCTAGCTTCGTCCGAAGAGCATCTGGAACATGCACGTAGCAGGTGGAACCAAACACCCTAAGGTGTGCCATGCTTGGCTTCTCCTTGAACATCAACTCATGCGGAGTTAACATGTTGATGGGACTAAGAGGCATCCGGTTGATGACGTAAGCAGCACAAGACATTCCCTCTCCCCAGAAGGACTTTGGGATACTCGTGGCATGCAGCCAACACTTGCAGGTCTCCGTCAGATGACGGATCTTCCGTTCTGCAACTCCGTTCTGTTGTGGAGTATGCGCACAAGTAAGCTCCCTCCGGATGCCCGCCTTCCTGCAGAAACTAGAGAACTCACTATAGGTGAACTCCCCTCCGTTGTTAGTCCTCAGCTTCTTCACCCGCAGTCCCAGCCGACCTTCCACGAGCTCCTTGAACTCCACAAACTTGGCGAACGCCTCCGCCTTCTCCTTTAGGAAATAAACCCACACATATCTGGTGTAATCGTCGATCAACACCAGCATATACCTGCTGCCTCCAAGGCTTGGGGTAGCAGTCGGTCCCATTAAGTCACCGTGGATGCACTCCAACGGCACACTACACCTTGTCTGCGACTTGTCAAACGGTAGTCGATGAGACTTGCCGAACTGACATCCCGCGCAAACATGACCTTCTCCATAGGAAGATAGACTTGGCAGGCCCTTGACCAGACCTCTCACCGCCATAGCTTTTAGTTTGTCCATCCCTACATGCCCCAACCTTTCATGCCATATAACGGCACCATCATTCGTCTTCATCTTGTCGACGTAGGAACTTGTCGATAAAACAAACAAGTCCTTTGCCCGTCTCCCGACATGAACAACCTCGGCCTTCACGGCCTCAACATTACGTAGAAACTTCACTTCTGTTGGGCCGAACAGAACGTGATACCCAGCATCTACAGCGTTAGTCACGGAGAAGAGGTTTTTCTTCATTCCAGGCACATGATAGACACTCTTCAAAGTAAGTGGCCCTCTATCACTGCCCAAAGAAACAACCCCCACCTTCTCTACTGGATGCACAGTATTATCAGCAGTAATGATTGCATTGTTACCTGTGTAGGGCTGTGCAGAAGAAAGCTTGGTCCCGTCTCCGGTGAGGTGATGACCACACCCCGAGTCCACGATCCAGTCCTCCAGATAGTTGATAGGAGCCGAAGCTCCAACAGAAGCCGAGAAGGCTCCTCCTCATCCTTCATCTACATGTCTGTCCTCAGCTTCCTCCTTCTCCGCAGCATGCCCTGCTTGAGTGACCACTCTGCAATCTTTCCTGATGTGGCCAAACTTGCCACACTTGTAGCACTTCGGACTTTCTCCCTTCTTCTTCCCGTCAGCCTTGCGAGCATATCCCCTTTTCTGCTGCCCAGAAGTTGAAGGCCCAAAGCCTCCGGTGGTCTTCTTCTTCTTATCCCACTTCTTCTTCTTCCCCGAGAAAAGCACTTCGCCATCTCCCCCAGTCACTGACAACCCCGCCATCTATCTTGCCAAGCTTTCTTGCGAAGCAAGCAAGTTCTCCAGCTCCAACAGAGACGGTTGATTTGCCCATCCCTGCACCGACGTCACAAAGGAAACATATTCCTTCCGCAAGCCGCGGATGATGTGCCTCTTCAGCTTCGCCTCAGAGATAGGCTCATCAGGATCCAGTGCTGAGATTTTAGCACACAAGTTCTTCATCTTCAGAAAGAAGTTTGAGATAGATAGATCACCCTGAGCCGACCTTGCCAGCTCATTCTCCAAGAACTGTAACCTTGCTACATTCTTCTTGTTAAACAGCCCATCCAGGGCTCTCCAGATCTCTGCAGCCGATCCACACCCCAAGATGTGATCAAATAGATCAGGTGAAATAGCACGCTTCAAAGTGAACTCGGCCTTGGCATTGGTCTTTCTCCATGCCCTTACAGTCGGACCGTTATCACCAGCTTCCATTGCCTTCACCTCTTCTGCCTCATTTCCTCCAACAACTTCCCATAGGTCCTCACCCAGAAGATAGCTCTGCATACACGACTTCCACTTCTTGAAGTTAGTCGATGTAAGCATCTCAATACCCAGACCTCTTGAATATCCACCTTCCATTGCTCTTCCACTGGTTCCTTCTTCACAAAGGCGATGGCTACTCTAAGTTGCAACCCGCTCTATCCACTCCAACCTAGCTCTGATACCATGTGAAAATGTTTCTCTAAGGACCTTGTGAGAGAAAGCAGGAATCGATTATGCAACTAAGAGATACTAGTCAAACCACCAGAAACAATCTTCAGGCAAATATGTGATCTTTATTGATAGCATAAAACTTCATTACAGGGCAAGACATGCTTGGCGAGACATGATTTCGCCAGCACAAACACCAAAAAAGGAAATACAAGGAAATGCAGATAATTGAGACCGCTCCAGACCGCGCGACCTCCCTGCGACTTCAACACACTGCCAGACCGCAGCGACTTGACGATCACAGAACCCCACCAACTCGCTGATCAAGCCGCCCACTCCTTCCAACCTCCTGATTTTCCCGAACTCCAGCACCACAACTCCAAGCCGCAGACCGCCCGAACACTTTCAGAGGAAGAGGTGAACGCTACTGCCCGCACTATCCGCAGAAGCTGCACAAAAGGAATTCAATCAGCAGACCGCACGGTCAGAATAAAAACAGACCGCAGGAACAAGCCGGACTCAGCTTACACTTGGTGTCACACATATTATGCTGCTACAGTAGCTCCTATTTATAGGCGCGGGACCCGATCCAGTCACCACCCTATGAGATAGGATCACCACCCTCCAGACCGCGCGACCTGATCGGTCAACCCGCGCGATCAGCAACATGCTCCTGCTTCATTTTGGTGAACTTGCCAGCTTCAACATCGGCCATGAGAGACCGTCGTTCTCACAGTAGACCGCGACTCTACAAAGAGCTCTCCAGACCGCCCGAAGCTGTTCACCCCCTGTGTTCGCCAGAGACCGCGAACACAGGCAGTTCTCCATCAGACCGCGAACTCCTGTCTGCATGCCGGTCTCCGCCTGAGACCGCGAACAGCGACCAGCTCGCATACCAGCCTCCTCCTGAGACCGCGAACTGAGACCAGCTCGCATACCAGCCTCCTCCTGAGACCGCGAACTGAGACCGCGCGACTAACTTCCTTAGTCCGCGAATACTACCAGAGAACCTGGACTACCCTGTGCGATCACACCAGACCGCCACAGCCTCTTGAAGAGGACAACCCGCCATGCGGTCAGAGGCAGACCGCGCGGCTTCCACCTTGCCGCCTTGGACCAGATACCAGCAGTCATTCCAGGAGACCGCAGCTAGGCTGATACCAACCAGACCGCCCGGACAACCCGCCAGGTCGCGCGACCTCGCCAGTCCGCCCGACCTTCTCCCAGACCGCCCAGGTCCAAAAGCTCCTCTAACTTCCACTTCAACATTTTCAACACCTACAATCTCGGAGTTTCAACTCCTACAACTCGGAGACAAATCTCCGACAAACTCAGAGGCACCGCTCCTACAACTCGGAGAAACACTCTCCTACAACTCGGAGAAAACTCTCCTACAAGAAATTGAAATTGAGTACAATGAAATACTTAACAAAACTTGCACATATCTGAACTTCTGAGATTTTCTTCCTGCTTGAATATTGAAAACTTTGGCTAGAAGAGGAGGAAGAATCGACTGAAATCCCAGATTTGACTTCTAGGATTCGACATGATCCAATAGATTACTGTAGATGAATAGAGCGCTGATCTGTCGAATCTTTTCTTTAGAAGGAATCGATTGAGAGAGAGAGAGAGAGAGAGAGAGAGAGAGAGATCCTTCAACAATAGCCGGAGGCAGCAGCTTCTTCATGAAGATCCGATCGATTAGAATATCGGGAGATTAGAGAAATTAGGTAATTATCTTATGATAAGATCGGGAAGGGGACTTATATAGCAATCCAACTTAACGGCAAAAAGGGACTTGAATTAAGGTAAGATTAACCTTAAACATTCTCATGCGTGCCGTCAAGATCGTCAGAAGATATTGAAATCCCGTTAGGAACCAGATTTCAAAGCAGCACAAGAAGAAAATAGATTTCTCGGGACAACATGGATTTCTCGAGAAATAGATTTGACTTCTCAAGAAATGAACTTTACTTCTCGAGAAAAGACTGCAACAAATCGAGATAAGGCTGGAAAACGCTTTCAGGAGGACTTGAAGAAAATTTCTCGAGAACAAAAGGACTTCTCGAGAAATAACTTTGATTTCTCAAGAGAACATATGACTTCTCGAGAAACCGCTGAGAAAAGCTTTTAAAAGAAATTAGAGAAGATTTCTCGAGAACATTTATGACTTCTCGAGAAATTAATTAAGCTTCTCGAGAAATAAATGGCTTCTCGAGAATTTCCTTAGAAACAAAAGGAATAAAGATAGAGAGAGATTTCTCGAAAGGAGAAGAGGACTTCTCGAGAAATAGCATTGATTTCTCGAGAGATTCCTTGAATTTTTTCGAGAAATTCCCTTAGAATAATTTTGACCCTTATTCTCCTTTCTTCTCTTGGACACCACCAGCTCTTCCAATCTTCCAAGCTTCAAGATCCTTGAAAAAGAAGTGTATCCCAATAGAGAGATCACACATGAGTCAACACCATGTTCCACATAATGAGGGATTACATTGTATGAAAATGTGTTTAATGACCCATTGTGATCTGACATTGGTCAGCACTTAGCAATAACAACTTGCAAGATCATAACTAAAAGATAATATCAAATACACTAGCAATTCACCTTGGTTCAAGGGTGACTTCTCACAAATCTAGGCTATTGTGGATTCAATACCCAACAGTATGCTTCTGAAATATCTCGATAACTCGCCTTTCCATCTGCTCTGAGTTGTCGGGGTCCCCCATGAAATCCGCGACCTGGCTCGGTGAGGGCGGTGGCGACATCTCCACTTCTCCATGCTCCGACTCGGTGGGTGGAGTCCGGGGAACTTCTGCGAGGGAGAAATCAGCATAAGGGATGATAAAAAGGCCATCTGTGGAAATTAGGTCACCAGGCGAGATCAGGATGGTACAGGTTCGCGGGCGAGAGGAACTCGGCTAGCCTTTGAAGGCTTCAGTGAAGGTCGGGGTAATTGATTTTCCCAGGCCGGGGTGGTGCGTTGTTTCATCTGCAACCTCGTGTTCGGCAAGTAGCGAGCCGCCCGGGCTCTGTTGTCCCAGTACGTTGAACCTCGGAGTGAAGATGGTCTTGTTCGGTGGGGGAGGCGAGTTCACTAGGATGGAGGTTTGCCTCTCCAGGGTCACGAGGGGGGAAACTGCACAGGAACAATGCTGGTTCAGCGACCAAGAAGAGCTAGAAAATGCGAGGCGAATAACTCACCCGGTCGTGAGGGTGGGTCCCGCAGGTCGGTGGTCCTCACATCAGGGGGGGATTAGCCCTCCCAAGGGACGCGGGGCGAGTCCCCGGTGGCGACTGCCCAAAGATATTTCCTTCAGGAGGATTTTGCGAGCAAGAAAGGAATGTCAGGCGAGTTAATATTAAATTGCTGAACCTGATAGCAGAACCTGCGAGGCAAGCTTGTGGCGGGGAGATGGAGACAATGGTGATGACTCATCCCCCCCCCCCCCCCCCCCCCGAACGACTGTCGGATGGTCTTAGCCCTCTTAACCTGGGGTGGAGGAGCAGGTTGTGGAGAGATCCAGGGGGCGAGCTGGGTGGCTTTGGCCTTCTAGCCTGCCTATGAAGCCTTGAGGCGAGCCAGTATCTCCTCCTTATTGGACATCTCGCAGGGAATAGTGGCGAGCAGCGAAGGGAGTGAGGGGGGAAAGTGTTCATGCACCAGCTAGAAGGAATAGTATTTATAGCCTGGGGCATGGGTCCCACCAAAATATTCTTACCACATCATCAAGGAGTCGGCGAACACCAGGGTTGGATGTTTCTTCGCGATCCTAAGGTAGCCTCGTGAAGAGCGGGGATTGTGTACAACCCCGGTATTCGCCAAGAGGTAAGCAGAGGCAAAGTGATCAACAGGCGAGAAGAATAGGAGGAGAGCGAGTCGGGCTCTCGATGACTGCTCGCAGAGAGCCAGGCGAGCTGGGCTCTCGCCGGCTGCTCGCACAAAGGTGAGCGGTCCGGGTCCTTGGCGGCCTCCCACGGGAAGGCGGGCGAGCCAGGACTCTCAGTTCGCGAGAGGGGTCCATGTGGGCGGCTCGCCCAGTAAAGGTTCAGGGGTGATTTTGCCTGGAAGCCCCTAGTGGTCTGTAGTTAACCTCTCCAAACAGCGTAGTTTGGCTATTGGCAGACCATTTTGGGTTGCGTATAGTAAAACTGTAAGGAGGAATCCCATTATTAGCAGACCAGACTAGAAAAACTATATATATACCTTGAAGGGCACCTTTGGAGAGGATTCCGATCTCAGTACTCTGATCTTCCTCTTCCCTAGGTTATCATGGCTTGGCTCTCAAGCTCTCCAAGGTGCCCAGTCTCAGCTTTGGCTTGGGAGGGGAAGCGCTCAAAGATCTTCCGGGTGTGTGGTGGGACCTCTTCGCTGTGACTAGAAGTCTGTGTCTAGTTTTGAGTCTCCTATCTGTTTCCTTCCAAGGAATCAGTAAGTGTTAGTTGCCCCCCAACCTGTTGGGGGAAAGAGCTCCACAAGAGACAAAGTTTTGGTTTCAACAGTAGGATTGCACTAACTGTGCCTAAGGCTTTTGATACGGAGACTCTCAGAACCACTGAGTTTTTTGACAAGGAGACTCTCAGAACCACTGAGTCTTTTGATAATGAGACTCTTAGAACCACTGAGTCTTTTGATAAGGAGACTTTTAGAACCACTGAATCCTTTAAAAGAGGTATTCTTAAAACTCTTGTACAGTAGATGAATGAAGAAGAAGAAAGAAAGATGTTGGGAAAAACCTATTTGATTTAACTTAACAAATTACCTAATAAGTGATTTTATCTCTTAGGTTAAATTACCCATTGTATAGTAAGGGTAATCTGGTCATTAGATGTCTTAGGATGTCACACTCAACCTAGGGTGTCAAGACCAGATCAAGAGAAGAAAAATTTGGGCAAAGTTATCATTTGCGTCGAATAGAAATCGACGCAACATCAAGTTATTGTCGATGCTACTCTGACTAGAAGTCCAAGCAACTCACCCCTTCTGTCGAAGTAGATCAAGTCGACGTTACGTCGAGTAGATATCGACGTAGGGGCCATGGACTTGTCGAAGTATCTTGAGAAGTTGACGCAGCGTCTACTTCAACTCAATGCAGAAGGAAGTATATGTCGAAGCCATCTAAACTCGACGCAACGTCGACTTCATCTCGACACAGATAATGGAGTTCAGAGCCATATCCTCAACTCGACGGTTACGTCAATAAGATATCGACACAACGTCGACTAGTAGAGTTCAATCAGAGCAAGGATGAATTCAAAGTTGCTCCCACAAGAACTCGAAGGTGCGTCGATAAGAGAGGAAGAGAACTCGACGCAACGTCGAATACAGTCTGAAAAGGAAACCTTTCAGCTGTCATTTTTGGACCTTATCTCATGGCCCACCTCACTCAAGACCGTTCCCCAACGGCTCCTTAATTTCCTCAAATAGAATCAAGAATTAACAGAGGACAGAGAAAAGCTTTATTGGAAACAAGCTTATTGTTGGTTGACGGGTCGGGAATTAAAGAAGGAAGGAACACTACAACAAATTACACTTTTAGTAAGGACTAAAAACATTACAAATGGTAACTAATATCGTTACGCAAAGTTTTGTAACTAATGTCGTAAACGTTTCCTTATAAGCGGTGATAATAAATAAATTAAATTATTTTTGTAGTAATAATATATTTCTATTTATACAAAAATTTAAAAGATACATTAGATATTTTCATGTTACAATATTTAATTAATAGTCATCTCTCGCGGGCCCGTAAGACAAATGCATGCTTGGGCTAACAGTACGTATATACTTGCACCCAGTTGAAAATGCGTGCCCGCAAAAAATGCGTAACTAGCTAGGCTAAAATGTGCCCGGGTGAGAAAAAATATCAGGACGAAAACAACGCGCCCGAAAAAATGTGTTTTTGAAGAAAACGCTCATGAGCGAATAAGTTGTGCGCAAACAAAATTGTGCTCCCGAGCCAAAAAGTGTGCGCAGTCAAAAAACACGCCCTGACAAAAATGAACTCCGGAGAGAATGAGTGATGTTTCAAAAATGCGTTCTCGGGCGAAAATATGATCCCGGGCAAAAATGTACACCTGGGAGACAATGCGTCCGGGCAAAAATGCATGCTTGTGCAAAAATGCGCCACCAGACAAAGAACGCACGCACAAGTGAAAACAAACATGCACGGGCGAAAAAATACGCTCTAGGGCCTAAAATGCGTGCTCATGTTTTAAAATTTAATTAATATATTTATTGTAACAAAACTTTGGTTACCAAAAAATACTAATTGTAAGAAAATTCTAATTGTTACAAATACTTTCATGGTGTTGTCACAATTGCTACTTATTATGAGCACATTTTACTATTTGTAACGTAAAACTAGTCTTGTTACAAATACCTGCACGTATTGTAACAAACATTTAGTTATTGTAACGAATCATAAAATACTTGTTACAAAAAATTAAGCTTTTGTAACGATAGCAAAATTTCGTTACTAAATATAGCTATTAGTAACAAAAAAATTCTTTGTTACAATTTAGTCCTTACTAAAAGTGTATTTTGTTGTAGTGGAAAGGAGTAATTGTCCAGACAAAAATACCTTTTTAGGACTTACCAGAAAAGGAAACAAATTCAAATTGAACAGGGACAATAAAAGGGAAGAAAGGAAAGAGAAAACCAGTTCATTCATCACAATTGGCAAACAGTTTTCTATCAGGATTTCTTCTTCTTCTTCCTTCTCAAGAATTCTAACAGAGAACATACAGAGAAGAAACAACTGTTCCTCTTCATCTTATAAAACAGAGGATCTGAAAGCTGCTCTTCATCACAATCATATAGCAGCCAGAACTCAATCGGTAGAAACAGAAAGGATTTGACATCCGTAGCTCGTGTAATACATCACTATCATAAGCATGAGTGAATCAAGAGCTGTTCATACAGTCTTCATAAGAATTCTGAAAACAGAATTCTTACCCTTCTCTTTTTCTTCTTTCTCCTTCTCTTTCTCTCTTGTAAAAGAGTTTTAAGAATCCCTCTTCCAAAGGATTCAGTGGTTCAAGATCTCCTTATAAAAAGATCTGGTGGTTCAAGATCTCCTTATCAAAAGATCTGGTGGTTCATGATCTCCTTATCAAAAGATGAGTGATTCTGAGAGTCTCCTTGTCAAAAGACTCGGGCACAGTTAGTGCAATCCTACTAGGTGGTAGAAGAGAGGACTACCCACATTTTGGGGAACGTCTATAAAATCTCTGTGTCTTCTGGTTGATAATTTTCTGTGTTGTCCACATTTAATTAACTGTTTTCTAGCTTTTAGTTTATACAGCTTTGTTTTATTCTGTGTTTGAATTTTGTTGAAGCATAAGCACTTATTGTTTTATTGTATCTGCACAAATAGAAAAGAAATAATTTTAAATCTCTATTCACCCCCCCCCCCCCATCTAGAGTATATCTCAGGGCCACACTATGAACTTTCAATTGGTATCAGAGGGAGGTTGATCATTTAAAGGTTAACACCTTGATCAAAAAGACCTCCTGCTCTTACTTCTTTATTACAAACATATTTTATAAAGAAAATGAGTACTAAGGATTATGCTTCCACAATACCCCCAGTGTGTAACTTAAATAAGTTCACACTCTGGAAGGCCAAAATAAGGCTTTATATGAATTCCAATGATGAAGACATCTATAATGTTCTTCTCACAGGTCCTCTAGCCCCAGTCAGACAAAAGGCAGGAGAATCCTCAACAACAGAGGCTGCCCCAAGAAATGAGTGGACAGAGGCTGAGAAGAAGGTTAAGGCATGTGATTCAAAGGTCATGAATATTCTGGTGTCAACAATGTCAGATGACATTTTCTAGAAGGTTTCTGAATGCCAATCAGCAAAAGAAATCTGAGATTCACTCACCACAATGGTGGAAGGAAGTGTTGATGAAAGAAAGGACAAAATGTCCCTTCTCATATCCAGTATGAGAATTTTCAGAAGAAAGCTGAAGAATCTATTGCTGATATGTATGACAGATTCATCATTATCATTAATGAGCTCAAAGGCTTAGACAAGGAGATATCCTTGACTGAAATTAATGATAAAATCCTCATGTGCTTCCCTAGCTCATGGGATTCTAGACTCTGGGAAATCATAGAGTCCAGGTGCCATAGATAGATCTCAAGTGAAGCTTTGCTAAAAAAGCTTAAGTCATATGAGATGCTACTAAAGAATATGGCTGAGTCAGAAGAGAGGGAAACTACTCCAGCTCCAATCCAAATGAGCCTTGCTCTGAAAGCTGCTGAAGGAGAGCCCTACACTCCTGAAGATGAAATGTTCAATCTCCTAGCAAGGAGATTCAAGAAATGGGTCAAGACAGAAGACTCGCGGATGAGAGAAATGGACTCAAGGCCCAGGTATGATAAAACTCCAAAGAATGAGATTATCTGCTATACATGCAGCAAACCAGGGCGCATTTCTCCAGAGTGCCCACAAGAGCAAAGGGAAAGAAGCAGCAACAAGGAGGAGAAGAAGAAGAAGTCCTTCAGATGAAAGGACAAGAGGAAAGCAAAGGGTTTCATTGCTGAAACCTGGAGTGATTTTGAAGCATAATTAAGCTCCTCATCATATGAAAGTGATGATAAAGCAGCAGCAGAAGCAGCCTGCATGATGGCGCTAGGGATGTCATCAGATGATGAAGAGGAACAGGTATTAGTTTTTGATGAGTTTAATTTTAGCTCAGATGATTTTAAATCCTATTTTAAAGATTTTTGTATTGATCATCTTAGGGTAAAAAAAAATTAGACACAGCTAGGACTGAACTAGAACACCTTAAGAAAGATGAAATATACCTAGGAAATGAAAATCTAACAAATGAAGTTAATAATAAAGAATCAAAATTGATTAAACTTAAAGAGGAAAACATAAAATTAAAAGAAGAGGTAGCAAAGGCAAAGGCCTTTGAGGACTCACTCAATGGGAGGAGTCAGAAGCTCAAAGACAACACAAAAAACCTCTCTATGAGATTTAATCACCTAGGATTGGGAGCAAAGCCCTCTATTAGCACAGAAGCACCTAGGCAACTTGCTTGGAAAAATACAGTACCATTTGTTAGACCTAGTGACTATGAATCATGTAAGGATAGTGAAAATACTAAGGATCAGGAAGTTAATACACCAAAGAAAATATCTAGAGATAAGAAAACAAATCTCAACAAAGGAAAGAAATCTCAAGAGAAGAAGAAAGTGGAAAAACTATACAATCAAAGGGTAAAATCAAAACGTAGGATAATTAGACATTATGCAAACCTTCTTTATTTAGATACATTATATACTCATTTTAAGTATCAAAATAATAGGTTTGGGAAACTCATTCCTTATCATCCAGAAGGGTATCATGAAAGACCCTTATATTCTTTCATTGAACCATACAATGGTAAAAGCAAAGGATCCAAGATAACCTGGGTCCCTTCTAATGTTTGAACTACTTGTGCAGGATTAGGTAGGGTCCCACTCAGGAGAATACGGAGTGGGGAGAAAGATGTAGGACATGAATAAGGAACAAACTTTATCCAAGGGAGTGATCCCTTCCTTGAATTTTCCTGAAAAATTATAAAACTGATATTAGAATCTATTTTCAATAAATATAATTGCTGGGAAAAATAGCTAAAATTTTCTAAGGAAATGGTTATGTTCACTCATAGGTGCGTTGAATAGAAGTCAATGTACCATCGACTTCTACTCTACACTAGCCTCAAGAAGCATTCAGAGTAGATAATTCGAATAGATCTCGACGCAACGTCGAGTTCTTATCGACACATACGTCGTCTTATTGGTCATCGATCAGAGTCGAGGTTGCGTCGATTGACAATCGACGTAACATCGGCAGGACTATGTCGACTTAAGGGATGTTGAACAATTTCCAGAATGTTGTTACATCGACTGGATTACGTCGAATGTTATTCGACGCAACGTCGATATTACTGCGTGCTCAGAAATGCCTCTAGGAGCATTCTCGGCTTATTTTTGCGCGCCAAATACTAATCCTTATCGATGGTGCGTCGACATAAACCCTAGGTTGCGACAAATCGTCTTCTATTAAGCAACTTCAGCGTCGAGATCATTGCACTTTTGAATTCTTCTCTTCTTGCTCTCCTGCTCTCCAGATCTCTTGCTCTCTTGTTCTCCAGCTCTCCCGCGCCCCTCTCTCTCTCATTTTCTCTGTGTTATTGTAGGTACCATTAATCTGATGGCTCCACCAAAAGTGAACACCGGATTTGATGTGGACATTGATTCGTTCGGTGCAGCGGCCGAAAGCTTCAAGTTCATTCTTGGTCTGTTTCAAGATGTTGGATTAACCAAGCTGATATCCACCAGATGCAAGATGTTGGATATAGAACTAATTGAGTTGAAAGACAGTGTTCAGATAGGAGAGGATGGTTCCTTCAAGGGAAGCATTTGTGACACAGATGTTCTGATAGCAGAGGAAATATTGAACCAAATGTATGATCTTCTTCCTGGAAATGAGTCGGATGAATTATCAGGGGATGAGACCAAGAGGGCCCTGGAAATTATGCAGTTTAAGAAAGATAAGCCCATCAATCTAAAGAAGATTGATCTTGGGGAAGAATATAGGTTCCTTGCACACATTGTAGGGAAGGTGTTGCTATGTAAAATATCAGCACATGATGCTATTCCAAAGCAACAGCTTCAAATAATGGGAGCTCTAGTTCTGAAGAAAAAGATAATTTGGGGGAAATGCCTCCTAAGGATGATTGGGCACAAATATGCCCACAAAGAAAATGCATATATGAGAGTCATGAGCCAAGTATTTCTCCACCACTACCCAGCAGTGTGCAAGTCAAAGGGAGTGGCAATTCCACCAGGGAAAAGAATCAACATAAGATTATTCTCTAAGTGGACCAGGCAGATCTTAAAGCCTGGTCAAGCTCCAGACTCACCACCTCCCTCTCCTCCTACTCCTCAAGATTCTGAGAGGCAGATGCTAGATCCTCCAAGGGATAATATATCATCTCCTTCCTCTCAAACTCCTCAAGAAGATATTCCAGAACAACAACAACAACAACAACAACAACAACAACAACAACAACAACAACAACAACAACAACAACAACAACAACAACTGTAACAGCAACAACAACAACAACATCAGCTTCCATCCACTCTTGCTCCTCCACCACCTCCATTAATTCATATATCTCCTAAGATTTACAGGGCTCTATCTCCCATCCAAGAAGACTTACCTCCATCACCTCCTCCATCTACCTCTCATATCCCCATAATTGATCTTGAGCAAATCATCTCCAAAGCAGTTGGCCTTGCCTCCTCTACCTTTGTAGACATGGTGGCCTCCCAAGCAAGGAAATTTGATAGGAAGTACTCCCAAATGGAGGTTGTGTTATTAGATTCTTCAAGATCCTTCCAAAGTCTCAAGGACTTTGTGTCTTCCTCCATAGTCACAAAAGATTTCTTAACCTCTTTTCACCGCAAGGTTAAGAAGGGAGAGATCATTTTGGAGAAATAAAGACTTGTCCTAGATTTTAGTGGGCATGGTAAAGATGATGTTGATGAAGCTTTTGCTCCTGACAAAGTTACTATCTTTCAAGATGCACAATTCCAGGGGTAGCCTTCTTCAGAAAAGTTGAATGAGGAGCAAACAGATGCAGCAGATCAGGAAGAGCTCCCATATATTCAGGGGGAGCCTGCTCTAAGTATTCAAAGGAATCTGGAAGCTGAGATGGCAGTTGTAGGAACAGCAGCTGATCAGGAGAAGCCTCAGAATGACAATCTGCTAGATGAAGTAGCTCATATTGCTCAAGAAGCTGCCCAGGCTGCCCAGGAGGCTGAACAAAATGCACACACTCAGGGGGAGCTTATCAAGGACAAATATGATGCTAAAGAAGCAGATGATGATAATGAGCCTCTTCAAGTGGCACAAAGAAAAATTCCAAAGGTCTTCACCAGGAATAGAAAAACTCCTGAGAAGGATTCCTAAAGCTCGGGTACTCTGTGATTATTATCTTAACCTGGAAAATAACATTATGGTGGGTAGAACAAATGCTATCTCTTGACAAATGAATGGGATTGTTTATGATTTCAAATCTATCTTATTCTGTGATCAAATTGTCCTGAATGTGTTGTTTATGCAAAAACTGTGTAAAATCACTTTGAACAAACTGTAAAATTTGTTAAGATAAATAGGGGGAGATTGTTGGGAAAAACCCTTTTGATTTAACTTAACAAATTACCTAATAAGTGATTTTATCTCTTAGGTTGAATTACCCATTGTATAGTAAAGGTAATCTGGTCATTAGATGTCTTAGGATGTCACACCCAATCTAGGGTGTTAAGACCAGATCAAGAGAAGCAAAATTTGGGTAAAGTTATCATTTGCGCTGAATGGAAATCGACGCAACATCGAGTTATTATTGACGCTACTCTGACTAGAAGTCCAAGCAACTCACCCCTTCTGTCGAAGTAGATCAAGTCGACGTTACATCGAGTAGATATCGACGTAGGGGCCATGGACATGTCGAAGTATCTTGAGAAGTCGACGCGGCGTCTACTTCAACTCAATGCAGAAGGAAGTATATGTCGAAGTCATCTAAAGTCAACGCAACGTCGACTTCATGTCGACGCAGATAATAGAGTTCAGAGAGATATCCTCAACTCGACGGTTACGTCAATAAGATATCGACGCAACGTTGACTAGCGGAGTTCAATTAGAGCAAGGATGAATTCGAAGCTGCTCCCACAAGAACTCGAAGGCGCGTCGATAAGAGAGGAAGAGAGCTCAACGCTACGTCAAATACAGTCTAAAAAGGAAACCTTTTCAGCTGTCATTTTTGGACCCTCTCTCATGGCCCACCTCACTCAAGACCGTTCCCCAACAGCTCCTTAATTGCCTCAAATAGAATCAAGAATTAATAGAGGACAGAGAAAAGCTTTCTTGGAAACAAGCTTATTGTTGGTGGACAGGTCAGGAATTAAAGAAGGAAGGAAATGAGTAATTATCCAGACAAAAATACATTTTCAGGACTTACCAGAAAAGGAAACAAATTAAAATTATACAGAGACAATAAAAGGGAAGAAAGGAAAGAGAAAATCAGTGCATTCATCACAATTGGCAAACAGTTTTCTATCAGGGTTTCTTCTTCTTCCTTCTCAGGAATTCTAACAGAGAACATACAGAGAAGAAACAACTGTTGTTCTTCATCTTATAGAACAGTGGATCTGAAAGCTGCTCTTTATCACAATCATATAGCAGACAGAACTCAATCAGTAGAAACGGAAAGGATCTGACATCCATAGCTCCTGCAATACATCACTATCATAAGCATGAGTGAATCAAGAGCAGATCCAGTGAAAGATTCAAGAAGATGTTCATACAGTCTTCATAAGAATTCTGAAAACAGAATTCTTACCCTTCTCTTCTTCTTCTTTCTCCTTCTCTTTCTCTCCTGTAAAAGAGTTTTAAGAATCCCTCTTCCAATGGATTCAGTGGTTCAAGATCTCCTTATCAAAAGATCTGGTGGTTCAAGATCTCCTTATCAAAAGATCTGGTGGTTCATGATCTCCTTATCAAAAGATCAGTGGTTCTGAGAGTCTCTTTGTCAAAAGACTCAGGCACAGTTAGTGCAATCCTACCAGTGGTAGAAGAGAGGACTACCCATTTTCTGGGGAACCTCTATAAAATCTTTGTGTCTTCTGGTTGATAATTTTCTGTGTTGTCCACATTTAATTAACTATTTTCTAGCTTTTAATTTATACAGCTTTGTTTTATTCTGTGTTTGGATTTTGTTGATGCATGAGCACTTATTGTTTTATTGTATTTGCACAAATAGAATAGAAATAATTTTAAATCTCTATTCATCCCCCTCTAGAGTATATCTCAGGGGCACAATGTGCACTTTCAAAAGAGGAGAATAGAATTCTGCTTTCAAAATTCTTCAGAAGCTGTTTCTTGAATGTTGTTGCTTTTATTTATCACAGGATCTGAATGTGATGAACCCTTGCTAATGATTGTGATGATTGCAAGGGTTATGAACATGATCCTGATTCTCTGCCCTTATGTTATCTTGCTGCTATGTGATGAGGAAGATGAAGTAGCTGTGTTGTTATTTTTCTGTACAGAGAGAGATATTCTTCTTTTTTGTCTTAGGGTTGAAGGAGGAAGAAGAAGAAGCCCTATTTCGACAGATAGAATAATAATCAGTTCCTTTACTTTCTCTTCTCCTCTCAGCATACTTATTCTCTATCATTTGCATTTGAATTTCTTTCTTTTTTCTGGGCTGTCCTTAGAAGGAACGTTTATTGGATAATTGATGTTGCCTTCTATTTTTGTTCCCGGCCCGTCCATCTGCTTTAAATAAACTTCCAAGAATGTCTTTGCTGCATTACTGGAATACTCCATTCCATTCTTGGCAATAAACAAGTCGTTGGAGAACAATCTTCAACTTTGTAGAACTTCTAAAAAGGTATTAGAAAGGACAGTAGAGAAACTTATATTTCTGTCTGTATTCGATGTTGCGTCGACTTCATCATTTGTCATATTGACGCACCTCTGAGTTCTTACTGAAGTAGCTTTGAATTCCTTCTTAGCTCTGGCTGAACTCAGATGTCGACGTTGCATCGAGTCCTTATCGACGTATCCGTCGAGTTGAAGACTTGGACTTGAACTTTATCTTCTGCGTCGAGTTTAAGTCAAAGTTGCATCGACTTCTAAGATGGCTTCGACAGGCGCTTCCTTCTGCGTCGAGTTCCTTTAGACATTGCATCGACTTGACTTGATACTTCGACAAACAGAATGAATTGCTTCGACTTCTAGTCAGAGTTGCGTCGACATCAAGTCGAAGTTGCGTCGACTTCCATTTGACGCAAGTAATAATTTATCTGATTTTGTGATTATCTTGACCTGACCTTGATACTCTAAGGTGAGTGTGACAACCTGTAACATCCCCCAAATAACTATACCCCTAGAGTGGTTTTGTCATGACTAGGTCATGACAAAACCCTAGGAAGCTTGAAGAGATCACTTGGCCTTTGGCTTGAAGGGGAAGATTACCTTGGTCTGCAAATAACAATTTCCAGTTAACAAGCATAGGGTTGGACTTAAGGGCCGCACCTTGACCCTTTGACCCCACCATGGCACACCTAACCCTTTGGAGGGTCCCTTAGAGCATTTACGACCCATTGGGGTCAACCAAAGAGGTCAAATTGACCAAAGTCAACTCAAGCTTAATTTAGGTCAAATTACCCTAATTTGACCTAATCAAGCCCAATCCACTTGGGCTAGGCCCAATTGGAGTATCCCATTAGCTTTGCGAGGCTGATAATACCAGGAGTTATTACTCAATTTCTGTAAATGGTGATTAGGAGAGAGAAAGCTCCATTTCCCCCAAAAATGGCAGAGAGAGGAAGAGGAGGTGAATGGCATTCATGGTCAATTAAACCCAATTTATGGCACCATTCATCTCCCCTTGAGGAGAGGAGAAGTTTTCAGCCCTTTTTCTGGCCTAATTGATGACCCAATTCAGTTCCTCCCATAAGAAACTGAAAATCACCATTAATGGCCATTCATGGCAATTGGGAGTTACGCTCTTCCCCTCCCCCTATTGATCTCCTTAACACCTTTAGAGGATGGAAATGAGTGAAACCCCCCTCTTCTCTGAAGAAATCGAGCCCCCAAGATAGGAGATTACAAAGGTGCCAAAGCTTCAAGGTCGGCCATGGCCAACAGGAAATCGGCAAGGAGTCACCCCTCCACACAGGTCCGATCCGCCTCCTCTCCCTTAGTGCTAGATCTTTTCAAAATTTGGGGCTTGATCCGTGCTCAATTGGGCTCGGATCGTGCATCCGAAAAGGCTCGGTTTTAGCTCTCTTTCCCCTCCTCAAAACTCTAATTCAGTCCACCTCCGGCCGGCCAACCACCCCCTATCGCCGGCTACCACCTCAGTGGAGGTGGTGGTGGCATTGGCTGGCCGGGAAGCGGCACAGGTGGGCGAGAAATCATCCCGCAAAGAAGCCCGGGACAGGCTGTCGCACGCCGTCCGTCCAACGGGGATAATGACCTAGAACCGTCGGATTTGCCATGATCAGCAAGATTCACGTGATTATGTTATATGTTATAATGTTATTTCATTTTGAATCCGGAGTAAATGATTATGTTATATTCTTATTTAATTAATTCGTCGACCTGAGTAGAAGAAATTCCCCGAACTAATAATTGAGTTCATCGAACGGAACCCGGGTTTCTTCGAATGGAATTCATTCATCGAACACACTTTGGTGTAACATCCCATTCCTGGAGGAGCAGATCTGGATCCTATGGATTTTTGGAGAGTTCTCGGCTAGCAGCTCCCGTTCGACGAATTCGTCGAATTCGTCGAACGCAAGCTGTTCCCGTTCGTTGATCGTCGAACGGGGAGCGCTCAGCTAAGGAGAAGCTCCCGTTCGTCGTTCGACGAACGGGGAGCTGCTCCCATTCGACAAACGTCGAACGGGGAGCGCTCAGCTAAGGAGCAGCTCCCGTTCGTCGTTCGACGAACGGGGAGCTGCTCCCGTTCGATGAACGTCGAACGGGAAGGCTTATCATTCCAGAGAGAAAAAGAAAAGAGCCTGGCTGCTCTTTGTTTATTTTATCTTTGGGGAGCCAGTGGAATAGAGTCCAATAAGGAGATGACACTTATGTTTGGAGTCCCAAGGCCTATTAATGCAAACCAAAAAGAAAGGGCCGAGCCATCTCATTTTCTCTTCTTCTTCTTCATCGTCTTCTTCCAGAACTCCATCTTCCTCCCTCTCTTTCTCATTCTCTGTCTCCACCTCCCCCCCCCCCCCCCCCACTTAGGGTTTTGGCCAAGAAAATTCGTGGAGAAGCTCGTGCGTCCATTGGAAGAAGAGCTAGCTTGGAAATAGTTGAGTTCGTCCAAGCGTCGTCATGCCGCCGCGATCGTCGGCCCGGATTCAGGTGACTTCCGACCCCTCTCCCTTGGTGCTAGTATCTTAGACCCCCTAGGCGAGATATCGAACTCAATTGAGTCGATTTGGGAGCGAAATGAAGTTCTGTAGGTTGAGGCCGTGTTAGGGTTTTCGCCGTAGGGCGTCGTTCGCTGCGAAAATGCCCCCAATCGACTCCCCGCTTCAATACGAACGTGGGACGTTGGTTTCGTGAGACGTGGTGGCCTTGTGAGGGAGCATGGGAGGAGAGAAGGTGTTTTGCCCTAAATTCCATTTGGGAAGACGATGAATAATTCCCTGTAAATGGGATTTCATTTATATATATATATATGTTCAATAAGGATGAAGAAGGTGGCCTTTGCTTTGCTATATATATATATAGGTATATGTTCCCTGCCAATAGGATTTCCATTATATATATTTATATATATGTTCAATAAGGATGAGGAGTCCTCTGTTATATAAATGTGTTCAACAAGGATGAAGAAGGTGGTCTTCGACTTGTATATATATATATATACACATATAGTTCCTGTTATAGGATTTGTTAATTATAACTTGCATAATATGATAAATAATCCTCTGTTATAGGATTGTTAATTAATTATGACCAATGGTGGAAGTCCAGTAGCTTGGCTTGAATAGATTCCATAGTTAAACAATATGTTATGCCCTCATGTGCGCAAGTAGTCCGTAGTCCTATGAATTGGTTTAATAGTGTCCATGTTATACGCACACCACTACACACGAGTAATCAACTCGGAACGGACGGCACGGTTAACTTAGTGCGGGTCACAAGTTATAGTTATAGCCGGTGGTGAAAAGGAAAGGACCCAGTTGTTGGGGGCCTTGGATGCTAATTAGCATCGATTGTTGTCGCGCGAGGCGGAAGGTGGTAAGGCTCATGGAGCGAGTCCTTGGTGCTCGATAGCACGCATGGTGTGTTCAAACTACGTAGGTAAACATAATTGCGCATGGGTATAGATCCTCGTGGGAGGATCAGTTGTGGCGGGTCTACGGGCTCGCTAGTCGTGACACCGACAGAAGCCGGCAGTTAGACTCAAACCGGTTGGGTTGGAATGTCTTGGTGTCCATCTACCCAATAGATCCCCTCCGCGTCTTGAAGACCCCGCATGAATGCGGGTAGTACACAGGAACTCCGCTATGAGCAAGAGCGTCGAGGCGTACATAGGCCTAGGACCGGTAGTGTTCATACCCTCCTAGTAGTGGCGAAGCCCATGCCACTGCCACCGTCTGGCCACGACGGGGGGCGCATGAGTGGTTAGCTACCCTCGAAAAGTGGGAACTAAATGTCTATGTCGACATAGCAATCGTGCATGAGTCAGTCCTCATATCATAATCATTGCATTGCACCGCATTCATATCATAATCATTGCATTGCACCGCATTGGAACCTCATCATATAAACTTGTATGGGCATCCTTATATGATGAGTTACCTTTATACGCAGACCCTTGACTTATAAGCTTGTATGGGCATCCTTATAAGTTAAGTTCAATTCAGTTCTCTAATACTCTGCTTATGTCTGTGCTACTTATACTTGCAAATATACATAACCACTGCTACTTTTATGCTTACGAACATATTAGATAGTGCTATGGAAAGTGCGTGGGCACTTAAACAACCGACACATATGAACAACTATTACCTGTCACCTTCTTGTTTATTGTTGCTAATGTTGCAGCTCCTTTTCTTCCTTTCCGCCCGGTGCCTTGGAGTCGCCGGGGGAGCGGATGTGAAGCCACTTAGTCTTTATGACTAACGGTTGCTACGTCCCCTTTTTTGGAGCGCATCCTGGCGCGGCAGCGCAACCTGGAGCAGCAGCGCACGGCGCTGGAGACGGATAGTCCGGCCGGGACGACAGGGCAGGATACTACGATACCATCGCAGCCGTCAGTGACAGATGTGAGCGAGTTTTGTTGTAGCCCTTGGGGCCTTTCCTTTTGTTACTCTGATATTATACACTCGTTTGGTGTGTATTTGGACTGTACTTATGCGGATATATATATCTGGTGGCCTCTTGTTGTATTTTATATGATGGGTTGGCATTGATGATATTTGTTAGCCGGCAGGATAGGCGTCTTGTGGAGGAGGCTAGCCCGTGAGCTGGCGCTTCGGCAAGGCGGCTGTCCTGGGCATAAGACTTCCCTTCGGCCGTGTTTTGTGTTCCGGAGGGGGGGTCTTACAAATGGTATCAGCTTGCAACGATCCTGAGGTCAAGAAGTCCACTTCCGCATGGTGCACCCCTCTCACCTCTTCAGTTTGAGGACAAACTGAATGAGCGGAAGCAGTGGTGTGCCCATGTGTAATTCGCATTAAGTATGTTTATTACCTTCTTTCGAATAGCCAACCTAAACCCAACATCTATCTTGCATGTAGATTCTGGTACATTCAGAACCGGCGACGGCCACTCCCGTGCCTCCAGTACCTACTCCTTTTCAACAATCAGAGCTAGGCCAGACTCTGACGGCAATCCTGGATGCCTTCAGGTCTCAGCAGATGCCGGTGCAGCCGCAGGCCCCAAGCTCAAATTGGTTGAGCACCTTCCGTGCTCTCTCCCCTCCCACCTACCATGGGACGGAGTCCGCAGTTCAGACGGAGGAGTGGCTGGATACAGTGCAGGAGTTACTGGCAGGGATTCGTTGCCCGAGCAACATGGCAGTCACATTGGCAGTCACGGCCTTGGATCTACATGCGAAGAGGTGGTGGAAGTCCTTGATGGGCTCCACCTTCGAAGGACGCAACCACCTGGACATAAGCTGGGATGAGTTTGCGGACGCGTTGCTGGAGCACTTTGTCTCTTCTACGGCCAGGGACGAGCTTGAGGAGAGATTTCTGCAGCTGAAGCAGGGGTCGAGATCGGTGGTCGAGTACCAGCGGGAATTTCAGCACTTAGCCAGATTCGCAGACTCTTATGATTTAGATGATCGTGGGTACGCGAAGCGGTTCTGCAAGGGCCTGCGAGATCCTCTGAGGCAGGCTCTCCTCTTCGTCGCCGATTCGAGCCTCGCACAGATTATAGAGATGGCACAGAAGTTGGAGGCGGACCACTTGGGGGTCCAGGCCAGGAATAAGAGGCCCGCAGAGGAAGTGATGGAGGCGGGGCCCAGCTTCAGGAGGAGGCAGAACACCAGGGGCAGAGACAGAGGCCAGCGGAGAGATGGCGGGCGTCCTCACCCAAACTTCAGGTGGGAGCAGCCAGCGCGACCACTACCATTGCCCCCACCACATCAGGGTCAGGTGCTTCAGCCGCCGAGAGAGCACTTTCGAGTGGTGTGTTATCATTGCAACCAGCCCGGCCACATTCGGAGATACTGCCCGCAGCTGCAAGGAAACGCTCCGAATCGCCCCATGGCTCCTCCGGCAGCGCAGCGAGGAAGAGGCCGAGGTCGAGGCCAGGGTCATCAGGGTAGGAACCCCAGACCTGCTCGGGAGCAGGTATACGCTTTGGATCTAGCTCAGGAGCGAGACCCGCAGGAGGTCATCATAGGTAATTATGTTTGTATTTTCCTCGTTTCATAACTAAGGTGCTTAAGTTCGAATGATTTTAACCCCAGGTACCGTGCTCGTTTGCGGTAAACCCGCTCTTACTCTTTTTGACACGGGTGCCACTCATTCGTTCGTATCAGAAGAATTTGTGAATGAACTGGATGCAGTACAGTGCTTCAGGGGAGCCCCCAGGAGGGCGCGCCTTCCGGATGGCTCGGAGATACGATCTACCTCCAGGTGCAGCTTGGTAATATCCATCGGTGGGAAGCAATTTGAGACACCGGCAACAGTGTTGCGTATGCCCTACCTTGATCTAATATTGGGCATGACGTGGTTGCAGTGGAATCACGCGAAGATCGACTGTGTGGCGAAGTGGATCACGCTGAGGCATGATGACTCAGAGGTGGTAATTCAAGGTATAAGACCCGTATCACGAAACTTGTTGTCTTCTATACAGGTTGTGAAGGCTCACGAGCAAGGCGATGAGGTGTTCGTGATCTGTTTTGAGATGAAGGAGATAGGGCCTGAAATGAAGGATGTACCGGTAGTCCGGGATTTTCCGGATGTTTTCCCCGAAAAACTACCCGGATTACCCCCACCTAGGGAGGTAGACTTCCAAATTAAGCTGGTACCGGGAGCTAAGCCTGTTTCACGGGCCCCGTACAGGATGGCGCCCAAGGAGCTAGCAGAGTTCCGTGTACAACTGCAAGAATTGGTGGACTCAGGGTTCGTTCGTCCTAGCTTGTCACCCTGGGGAGCCCCGGTTCTGTTCGTGAAGAAGAAGGACGGTTCGCTCCGCTTGTGCATAGATTATCGGGAGCTCAACCGACTGACGGTCCGGAACACTTATCCTCTGCCGCGAATCGACGAACTCTTTGATCAGTTGGAAGGAGCGCAATGGTTCTCCAAGCTCGACTTGCGCTCTGGCTATTATCAGTTGAGGATTCAGGAGGAGGATATCCAGAAGACTGCTTTCAGCTCGAGGTACGGGTTGTATGAATTTACGGTTATGCCCTTTGGGCTCACTAATGCACCTCTGCGTTCATGAGCCTGATGAATAGGGTGTTTGCGCCTTATTTGGACGACTTCGTGATCGTATTCATCGACGACATCTTGGTTTATTCGAAGTCATTACTGGACCATTGGAAGCATCTAGAGCTGGTGTTGGCAAAACTGAGGGAGCATCAGTTGTTCGCAAAATTTGGCAAGTGCGAGTTCTGGCTCCGCAAGGTGGCTTTCTTGGGTCATGTTATCAGCGGTGCGGGATTGGCCGTAGATCATGCTAAGGTTCGTGCTGTGAAGGAATGGCATCCGTTGAAGTCAGCCGCAGATGTGCGCAGCTTTTTGGGGCTTGCCGGGTACTACCGCAAATTTGTCGAGGGGTTCTCGAAGATCGCTCTCCCACTCACTAAGCTGACCAGAAAGGAGGTGTCGTTTGTGTGGTCGCCTGAGTGTGAGGCCGCATTTCAGGAGCTGAAGGATCGCCTCACCTCAGCCCCGGTCCTTACTCTTCCGTCTGGTAGAGAAGGATTTCAAATTTACACGGATGCGTCCTTGCAGGGGATGGGTGCCGTACTCATGCAGTACGACCACGTGATTGCTTATGCTTCGAGGCAGCTTAAGAAGCACGAGGTAAACTATCTGGTGCATGATCTGGAGCTGGGTGCAGTGATATTTGCTTTGAAGATTTGGAGGCACTATTTATATGGGGTCCACTGCGAGATATTCACCGACCACAAGAATTTGAAGTATATACACACTCAGAAAGATCTGAATTTGAGGCAGCGGCGGTGGATCGAGTTCCTGTGTGACTATGATTACACGCTAAACTATCACCCAGGGAAGGCAAATTCGGTGGCCGATGCTCTGAGCAGGAGGACATCCAGTCCGGAGTCACGGCTGATGGCCATGGAGTTGGTAAGGATGCTCGAGGAAATGCAGATCACGCTCGTGTCTAAAGCCGACCCAGAGGTTTTCACCGAGTACCTGTCCGCGATGAGCATAGTTTGTGATATCCGAGATCGCATTCGAGCAGAGCAGAGGAAAGATGTTGCCCTGGAACCTATTCTTCGAGCAGTGGAGGCTGGTTCTGCGGAGGAATACACCATGCATGAGGATCTGGTTCACTTCCGTGGCAGGTTATACATACCCGCAGGTGGAGGAATTCGAGAGGACATTATGAAGGGAGCTCATTGCACAAAATACTCGGTGCACCCCGGGATTGTCAAGATGTACACTGACCTGCGAAGGACGATGTTTTGGCCTGGGATGAAGAAGGATGTCACTTATTTTGTCATTCACTGCGAGGCGTGCCAGAAGGTAAAGGCAGAGTGTAGGAGTCCGGCGGGGTTGCTGCAGCCGTTGTCCATTCCTGAGTGGAAGTTTGAAGACATATCCATGGATTTCGTTCACGGGCTGCCTCGTTCCTGCTCCGGGAGTGACTCTGTTTGGGTGATTGTGGACCGTCTGACGAAGGTCGCAAGGTTTATACCGATGAGGAAGGATTCGCATGTCGATGTGTTGGTAAGACTCTTCGTCGAGCAGTTTGTTCACTATCATGGGGTGCCCAAAACGATCGTTTCGGACCGTGACGGTCGCTTTACCTCCAGGGAGTGGAAAGCGGTGCAAGCTTATTTGGGTTCCCGTCTGACCTTTAGCACGGCCTTCCACCCTCAGACGGATGGTCAGTCAGAGCGGACGATCAGGACCCTTGAAGATTTGTTGCGCCTTTGTGTTTTAGATCGAGGGGAGCCATGGGAGAGACTCCTGCCCTTGGTGGAGTTCTCGTATAATAACAGCCACCAGGCGAGCATTGGCATGGCTCCTTATGCGGCATTGTATGGAAGAAGGTGTAGGACACCTTTGTCTTGGGTCCAAGATGAGGACCCGAAGGCGCTAGGGGTGAAATTCATCGATGATACCGATGAGATGGTCAGACTGATACGAGACCGTATGCTTGAAGCGCAGAGCCTGCAGGCAAAATGCTATGACAAAAAGCACAGGGCCGTGGAGTTCCATGTTGGGGACAAAGTGTTCTTGAAGATCAGGCCGATGCACGGTGTGTCTCGGGTTCGGGAAGGAAAAAGCTCAGCCCTCGTTATATGGGGCCTTATACCATCCTGGAGCGGATTGACCCCTTAGCTTATCGATTGATGTTACCGCCAGAATTGGAGAATTTACACGACGTCTTCCATGTGTCCTCCCTTCGGAGGGCCTTGCTTCGCCTTGATCAGCATGTGGTAGCTACGTCTGGTCCTGTGGAGACCGACAGGTCTGTCCGGCTGGAGCCTTTGCGGATAGTAGACACCGAGACCAGAGTGCTGCGGAGAAAGAGGGTTCCGTTGGTGAAAGTGTTGTGGTCCAACCATGGACGGGAGGAATACACTTGGGAGCCGATGGACCTTATGCGGCAGCATTACCCGGGATTGTTTTCCCCAGGTATGGCCTAAACTAGTCTGTCATCTCTTGATTTAATACCATAGCCTAAACTTAGTATCCTACTAATATGCACTAAACCCATGTAGAAGCCTTGTTGGCTATTCATCTCGTCCGACACGTGGTCTGGGAGACACATGTGTCGATGCATCGGACGGCGTATATAAATTTATGGTGGCTGTAGGAGGGTCAATTCAAAAAAATTTCTTCTTTTCCCTCGAGAGCGACAACCTCGTTACTTAGTACTAGCTCGAATCATAGGATCCCTTATTATTGTTAGGTTCGGGTTCCCTCCTAGGTGAACAAAACCCGCGGCGACGAACGGCGAGAGGTTCGAAATGCTTTGAACTGAGTCGCGGAGAATTTCTTTGATAGGCACAAATATGTTACAACTGTGTGTCGGATATGTTATAATATGTTTTCTGCTGTTCTTATATTTGGAGTTCTTCCTTTGGAATTGAGGGTAGGTGCTATGCTCCTCCCTGGTTTTGCTATGCCCCTTCAGGTTTGGGATTAAACATATATATATATATACATACAGGTAAAAGTTATTAGCTGTAGCAGCTAATTTTTCTGTTGTTAGGGCATTTGGTTTGGGGCATGTACATGTGTACATGTACACATATATATGTGAAATTTTGTTACCTGGGCTCTCTCTCGCTTTTATTGATTTTCAAAATGAGAAATTGTGTGTTGCGGTTATGCTCCAGGAAAGGATTTGGTTTTTCTTTTCTTTCTTATTAACTTCAATGATGGAGCTGTTATAGTTCTCACCATTGACAACTTCTGTTTGTGTTCAGAATAGACCTGCTGCTATGGTTTATGCGACCCTCGTGACCCCAACGTAAATTTCGGGGGTGAAATTGTTTTTTTTTCGTTTATAGGATATGTAACATCCCATTCCTGGAGGAGCAGATCTGGATCCTATGTGTTTTTGGAGAGTTCTCGGCTAGCAGCTCCCGTTCGACGAATTCATCGAATTCGTCGAACGCAAGTTGTTCCCGTTCGTCGATCGTCGAACGGGGAGCGCTCAGCTAAGGAGAAGCTCCCGTTCGTCGTTCGACGAATGGGGAGCTGCTCCCGTTCGACGAACGTCGAACGGGGAGCGCTCAGCTAAGGAGCAGCTCCCGTTCGTCGTTCGACGAATGGGGAGCTGCTCCCGTTCGACGAACGTCGAACGGGAAGTCTTATCATTCCCGAGAGAAAAAGAAAAGAGCCTGGCTGCTCTTTGTTTATTTTATCTTTGGGGAGCCAGTGGAATAGAGTCCAATAAGGAGATGACACTTATGTTTGGAGTCCCAAGGCCTATTAATGCAAACCAAAAAGAAAGGCTCGAGCCATCTCATTTTCTCTTCTTCTTCTTCATCGTCTTCTTCCAGAACTCCATCTTCCTCCCTCTCTTTCTCATTCTCTGTCTCCACCTCTCCCCCCCCCCCCCCCCCCAACTTAGGGTTTTGGCCAAGAAAATTCGTGGAGAAGCTCGTGCGTCTGTTGGAAGAAGAGCTAGCTTGGAAAGAGTTGAGTTCGTCCAAGCACCGTCATGCCGCTGCGATCGTCGGCCCGGATTCAGGTGACTTCCGACCCCTCTCCCTTGGTTCTAGTATCTTAGACCCCCTAGGCGAGATATCGAACTCAATTGAGTCGATTTGGGAGCGAAATGAAGTTCTGTAGGTTGAGGCCGCTTTAGGGTTTTCGACGTAGGGCGTCGTTCGCCGCGAAAATGCCCCCAATCGACTCCCCGCTTCAATACGAACGTGGGATGTTGGTTTCGTGAGACGTGGTGGCCTTGTGAGGGAGCATGGGAGGAGAGAAGGTGTTTTGCCCTAAATTCCATTTGGGAAGACGATGAATAATTCCCTGTAAATGGGATTTCATTTATATATATATATATGTTCAATAAGGATGAAGAAGGTGGCCTTTGCTTTGCTATATATATATAGGTATATGTTCCCTGCCAATAGGATTTCCATTATATATATTTATATATATGTTCAATAAGGATGAGGAGTCCTCTGTTATATAAATATGTTCAACAAGGATGAAGAAGGTGGTCTTCGACTTGTATATATATATATATACACATATAGTTCCTGTTATAGGATTTGTTAATTATAACTTGCATAATATGATAAATAATCCTCTGTTATAGGATTGTTAATTAATTATGACCAATGGTGGAAGTCCAGTAGCTTGGCTTGAATAGATTCCATAGTTAAATAATATGTTATGCCCTCATGTGCGCAAGTAGTCCGTAGTCCTATGAATTGGTTTAATAGTGTCCATGTTATACGCACACCACTGCACACGAGTAATCAACTCGGAACGGGCGGCACGGTTAACTTAGTGCGGGTCACAAGTTATAGTTATAGCCGGTGGTAAAAAGGAAAGGACCCAGTTGTTGGGGGCCTTGGATGCTAATTAGCATCGATTGTTGCCGCGCGAGGCGGAAGGTGGTAAGGCTCATGGAGCGAGTCCTTGGTGCTCGATAGCACGCATGGTGTGTTCAAACTACGTAGGTAAACATAATTGTGCATGGGTATAGATCCTCGTGGGAGGATCAGTTGTGGCGGGTCTACGGGCTCGCTAGTCGTGACACCGACAGAAGTCGACAGTTAGACTCAGACCGGTTGGGTTGGAATGTCTTGGTGTCCATCTACCCAATAGATCCCCTCCGCGTCTTGAAGACCCCGCATGAATGCGGGTAGTATGCAGAGACTCCACTATGAGCAAGAGCGTCGAGGCGTACATAGGCCTAGGACCGGTAGTGTTCATACCCTCCTAGTAGTGGCGAAGCCCGTGCCACTGCCACCGTCTAGCCACGACGGGGGGCGTCTGAGTTGTTAGCTACCCTCGAAAAGTGGGAACTAAATGTCTATGTCGACATAGCAATCGTGCATGAGTCAGTCCTCATATCATAATCATTGCATTGCACCGCATTCATATCATAATCATTGCATTGCACCGCATTGGAACCTCATCATATAAACTTGTATGGGCATCCTTATATGATGAGTTACCTTTATACGCAGACCCTTGACTTATAAGCTTGTATGGCATCCTTATAAGTTAAGTTCAATTCAATTCTCTAATACTCTGCTTATGTCTGTGCTACTTATACTTGCAAATATACATAACCACTGCTACTTTTATGCTTACGAACATATTAGATAGTGCTATGGAAAGTGCGTGGGCACTTAAACAACCGACACATATGAACAACTATTACCTGTCACCTGCTTGTTTATTATTGCTAATATTGCAGCTCCTTTTCTTCCTTTCCGCCCGGTGCCTTGGAGTCGCCGGGGGAGCGGATGTGAAGCCACTTAGTCTTTATGACTAACGGTTGCTAAGTCCCCTTTTTAGGAGCGCATCCTGGCGCGGCAGCGCAACCTGGAGCAGCAGCGCACGGCGCTGGAGACGGATAGTCCGACCGGGACGACAGGGCAAGATACTACGATACCATCGCAGCCGTCAGTGACAGATGTGAGCGAGTTTTGTTGTAGCCCTTGGGGCCTTTCCTTTTGTTACTCTGATATTATACACTCGTTTGGTGTGTATTTGGTCTGTACTTATGCGGATATATATATCTGGTGGCTTCTTGTTGTATTTTATATGATGGGTTGGCATTGATGATATTTGTTAGCCGGCAGGATAGGCGTCTTGTGGAGGAGGCTAGCCCGTGAGCTGGTGCTTCGGCAAGGCGTCTGTCCTGGGCATAAGACTTCCCTCGGCCGTGTTTTGTGTTCCGGAGGGGGGTCTTACACTTTGGTGCTCGTCAAACTGACTGTTGAGTTTGTCGAACGGAACCTGGCGTTCGTCGAACGGAATTAATTCACCAAGAAAATAAAATAAAATAGTCGAGTTCGTGGAACGGAAACCAGAGTTCGTCAAACGGAATGTCGTTTGTCGAACACATCATGGAGATCGTCGATCTAATAGTTGAGTTCGACGAACCGAGCACGGAGTTCGTCGAACGGAATTAATTCGTCGAACTGGATCAATTCGTCGAACGAAGATCAGATTTCCTCAAATGAACTGAAGCACAGCGTTCGTCGAATGCAGAACAGAATTCGTCGAACGCAGACTGGATTTTGTCGAACGCACTGAAGCACGGCGTTTGTCATACGCAGAACAGAATTCGTCGAACGCAGCCTGGATTTCGTCGAACGCAGAGACTTGTATTTAATAATAGTTATTTTCTCATTACTGGCTGTAGTTAGAAATAATTATAGAAAATACTTAGGGCCCTCTATAGAAAAAGTGGTCAACACCAATGTTGTAGCCCTTGGAGTCTAGTTTATTTTAAAATTAATTCCACCCCAAAAGGAGTTCTGTAGCTCCCTATAGGTCAATTTTGGTGGGACTGGTCCCTAGTGTAGGATAGCCACCATATCTTGAATAACTTTTGATTGGGTTATGGGATTGACTTGAAAATTGAAACATAGGCTATTTACACCTACACACACATCATATCCAAAAATGGGAATTTTATGAGAAATTTTTATAAGGTTTTTGTAATAATTGCATAAATCAAATATTAATTAATTATTGGGTCAAATGACCTCTAATGCCCTCCAAATTTTGGTGGGTATTCTTAGGGTTATCACATGACCCTAGTATAAATCTCAGCCCAATTAGGACTGGTTTGGTTGGGTAATTTGTCAACCCAAGTTAGGTCAAATTGGGTCAAAGTTAGGGCATGGTGTTTATCTTGGGGTATGGTGGTCAGAACTCATCACCATGAGTTGAAACCTTGGCCACTGGTTTAGGATCACCTAAAACACTTTCATGAGTAAGATGGGGTGGTGTAGAGGTGGATATGCCCTAGGACCCTAGTTTTAACCTTAGGGTTGCTCTTTGAACCTTGTGAAGGACATGGGGTCAAATGTTCTTTAATGGTCATGGAACCATGTGGATAAGTTCATGGGATGTAATTAGGCCCTAGGTAATTTTATAAGGATTTTAGGAGCAATTATCCCATTTGAAATAGGACATAATCCCTTTAGGTAAACTTCTTTTAAAAGACATTTATATGCTCAAATGGTCTTGGATGATGATGAAACCTTGGTAGTTCCTTTGTAATCATATTATAGACCTCTGGTATTTTTTATGAAATTTATTAGATGATTTAACCAGTACTTCATTTACAAAGCACTTAATTTGTCTCAATCTTAAGAAATATAATTAAGGGTCCAAACCTCTCTGAAAAAGTGTGCAACTTGGTGATAGGACATTTCAGAGCACTAGAAAGCACTGTGAATTTTTATAAAAATTTTGGAAATTGTTATTAGTAGGCTACTTCACAACATAGGCAAATTAGGAATTATTTGGATTAATTATTTCAGTGAAGAAATGATTTCCATAAATTGTGAAACTCTGTAATTAAGCTTTTCTGGACACAATAGAGGTCTGGTAATTTTTCCCTAATTTTGGCATAAGTATTCTTGGTCGTTCCTTTATAAATCTTCAAGTTTGGATAGATGATAAATATTAAAAACAGAGGACATTTCCTTACTGTAAAATTGTGATATTCATTAATTACTGATATTTTGGCATGATAGATTTATCTTAATTTTATGAGAGTCATATCATAAGAATACCTTACACTTCATGTTCATATTCATACTTGGCAAATATTAGAGAAATTTAAATAAATGCTAAAATGTTGAGGAAAATTATGAATCTCTGTAGTTAGTCTTATAATTGCATGATAGCCCTCCAGTAAATATCTTGAGTCAATTGGATGAATATTTGGAGAACCTCTACTTATAAGCTTCATAAGTTAGTTGGTCTGCGTATAGTAAAAATGTGAAATTTGGATATTTAGGGATCTACCGAGTGGAAGTGGCATGTAGTTGGTGCACATGGTCAGGTTGAAGAGATTGAAGGTCACCAAAAGGAGTTTAGGTGATGAGGGCGTGCTTGGTGAGTTAAGGGTAAAGTTGTGCTCGGGATTGACGAAGGATCATCTTTCCCCTAGCAGGTCATAAAATACTTAGGGTAATCCAAGTGTAATAACAAGGAGGGGTAATCTTATGGGTAGATACCAATAACACTAAGTGTCTTGAGAAAGGGAACTTTGGGGTGTCATCCCATTACAGTTCCTATTACCGTAGCGAGCCCCTTACAGGGTAATCCTCGGGAAGTCCAAGATTAACCATAAACTGTAGGAGTAAGATGTTGTATAAGATTAACTTAACAATACACACACCCACACCCCGTGGTTACGGGAGGTTAGTTGGTTTGGCTTTATGAGCAGTAGGCTCGGTGGTTGAAGCAGCGGGCTAATTAGTCCGGTGAGCTTGTGACTCGGTAGTGTTTGTTGGTATGGACCGGTTGGTCCGGCGAGCTGGTGGCTCGAAAGGTTATTGATGACGTGCAGGTTAGCCCAGGGAGTTTATGGATCAGGATATAGTAGAACTTGTTGCATGTGCATGAAGGTGGTGGGTCTTCGGTATTGGACGGTCGTTCACACCGACGTCAATACGTTGACTCAGCAAGTGTGGAATTTGCACTTAGCCATAAAAGTCTGGTGGTCCATCCAGTAAGAGTACGCAGATGCTCCGCGGTTTTGCGTTGAGGCGTACGATAGGTCTAGGTTAGGTAGTGTGAATACCAACCTAGAGGTGGGCGAGGCCCAACCCACCACTTCCGTTTGCCACTACGGGAGTATCCTGGGAGTCTTGCTAGCTCCAAACAGGGGGAACTAAAGGTCTATGCGCATAGAGTCGAAGTGTGTGAGTTGCACTTCTGTGAATATTACATTTAACTGCATACTTGCATGTCATAGCATCAATATTGCATTTCAATCCCTACCCCTATCATATAAGTCGGTTATGGGACTTCTTATACGATAGGCCTTGCTAAACGACCCCTTGGTCTATAGGTTTGTATGGGCATTCCTATAAATCAATTGTTACTTTATGTTATATACATGTCTTTACTTACTGCACTTTACTTATTCTTTACCTACTCTTACTATGCTCTTTTATTGCTTCAATTATATATATATACATCCATTGTGTAGACATTCCATGTACCCTGTCACCTGCTATTGTTATACCCCTTGTTGTCCTCCGCATCATCCTTCCCGCCTGGTGCCTAGGAGTCACCGGGGGAGGGGTGGGGGATTGGCTTAGTCTTTTTGACTAACGGTCGGTGGACCATATCATTTTAGGGATCGAAGAGACGCAGCAGCACTAGAGGTCGGTGCAGACGGAGGCGGGACGATCCAGTATAGGAGCACAAGATTCAGGATCAGTGAGTGATTGGTAGTTAGTTTCCGTGAGTGACCTTGTAGTGAGGATATGATGTACAGGGCATGAGACCTTTATTATTGTTATCTTTTTATTTCAGTTAATCTCTGTGGACATTTACCATTTATGGTTTTATATATTTCCTGTGATGTGGACTTGAGCTTTTCTATATGTTCAAATATACTTTTCTTCTCTTGTGATCAATATGGTCGGCAGGATCGGCATTTTGTAGTGGTGACCTTCCCGAGTGAGGGTGTCACCGCAAAGCGGAGGTTCTGGGCATAAGACCCGGGTTTCTGAAAGAAGAAGAAAAATGGGATCTTACAAAGGACATCTAACTGATTTTGTGATTATCTTGACCTAGCCTTGACACTCTAAGGTGAGTGTGACAACCTAGGACATCTAGTGACCATTTTACCCTTTCTATACAATGTGGGTAATATAAACTAGCTGATGAAATCACTCTAAGTAATTTGTTAGATAAATCACAAGGGTTTATCCCAACAATCTCCCATATTTATCTTAACAAATTTTACAAAATAAAGTGAGTGATTTCAAACATGCTTTGGCATAAAATTAAATACAAACAACTATACAAAGACCATAAAGACGTCATTGAATGGGATCACAGACCATATTATAAATTGTCAAATAATCATATTGTTCTTTAACAGTTGTGACCTCCTGATGGTATAATATAAAATGTTCACAATTACTGGATACCTGGACTTCACTATTCTTTGTCAGGAGTTTTCCTCTTCCTTGAGAAGACTAGTGGTTTTACACTTCTTGGTGCAAACTTTAGTGTCTCATCTTCTTCTTCAGCAACCTTTTCAGAATCTTGATGAGTTTCATTTTCTTTGGGAGGCTCCCCCTGAGAATGTGCATCTTGTTCAACAGTCAGGGCAGCCTCCTTGGCAATCTGTGCAAACCTCATCCAAGAGCATATCATCTTCTGGGAGCTCCGCTTGAGTTGATGGAAGCTCCCCATGGGTTACTTCAGAGATTTCTGCAGCTGGCTCCCCCTGGATATGTGCATCTCTTAAGAGGGCATCTAGAATTGTTGTTTCAAATACAGTCAGCTTGTTAGGACTGTTATGATCAGAAGCATCAGCAATCTTGTCCTTCTCCTGGCCATCCTGTTTTTCTTGACCAATCACTTCCTCCTCATGAAATTTCTCCCCCTTCTGAACCTTACTGACTAAGGAGGTTAATAACTCAATATATACCATAGAGGAGGACATGAATGCTTTGAGGGTCAAGAGAGACTCTTTTGATTCCTTCATTTCACTCTCCATCTGTGAGTATTTCATGTTGAACTTTCTGGCTTGAGTGGCCAGCAAGTCAGCAAATGTGTTTATGGCCAATCATACTGCTTTGGAGATTGCTTGCTCAACATCAAAAGAGCGAGGTGTATAGGCAGAAGGTGTTTCAATTGGTGTGTTGGAGATGATAACTGGAGGTATTTCAGATTGAGGTAGAGAAGATCTATCATCAAGAAAGTTAATGTTTGGAGGATTTTGGTGGATAGGGGAGAGTGATTGATTATCTTCTGGAGTGTCTTCAGCATGAATGATGGTGGATGTTTGTTGCTATGGTTGGATATGAATATGAGGTGTAGGCTCCGGAACTGTAGTAGATGGGATGGACTAGAGATTTTGGGCAGTAGTATCATCTAGGATGGTATCTTGTTGGGCTGCTGCAGGGACCTGTGCTAGATTATCTCTTAGAGGATCTGGTAGTATTAACTCGTTATTCTGAGGGGTTGGAGAAGGAGGAGGTGAAGGTGCAGCTTGACCAGGCTTTAGGATCTGCCTGGTCCACTTGGAGAAGATTCCAATATTTATTCTCTTCCCAGGTGAAATTGGCACTTCTTTTGATATATCATGGGGTAATGATGAAGCAGCAACTAACTCATCATTATCATATATGCATTTTTTATGTGAGTACTTATGACCAATTAACTTCAAAAGACATCTTCCCCAATTTATCTGCTTATTAAGAACTAGGACACACATGATCTGGAGCTGCTGCTTTGGGATGGCATCATGTGCTGATATCTTGCATAGCAGTACCTTTCTCACTATATCTGTCAGGAATCTGTATTCTTCAGATAGATCAATCTTCTTTGGGTTGATGGCCTTCTCCTTCCTGAACTGCATTATCTGTACGACTTATCTTGTCTCTTCCCCTAATAATTCATCAGAGTCATTACCAGCTGGTAGATCAAAAGTTTGAGTTAGCATCTCCTTTGTAATGTTGATGTCATTTTCATATATTCTTCCATTGATGGATCCATCATCTCCTATGTGAAGTTGTCATTCAGCTCTGTCAATTCAACATCAAGGATCTTGCACCTTGTTGAGATCAGCTTTGTCAATCCAGCATTACGAAATAAGCCGAGAATGGCTTTGAAATTATCAGATGCTGCATTAAAGGAGCCCACATCAACATCAAAACCAGAGTTAATCTTAGGATGAGCCATTGATCATGTAGTGAAGTACCTGCAAAGAGAAGAGAGAGAGAGAGAGATAGAAGACAAGAGAGCTGGGGAGAAAGAAAGCACGAGAGCAAGAAGGAGGGAATTGGAAAGCGTAATGAATTTGATGCCTAAGTTGCTCAAAAGAAGATGATTCGTCGCAACTTAGGGTTTTATTCGAAGCACTGTCGACAAAGATTAATAGTCAGCGCGCCAAAATATGTCAAAGTAGCTTCTAGAAGTGAAACTGTGCGCGCTTGTCATGTCGACGTTGCGTCGAGTAGAACTCGATGCACCTTCGAATTTGACGAGAAACTATTAAATCGACGGATGCGTCGATATGAAGTCAACGTCGCGTCGAATGTTATTTGAATTATCTATTGCAAATTGCTCTCGAAGCAGGCGTCAAATAGAATTAGACGATACGTCGAATTCTATTCGACGCAACTCTGAATAAATAGGCCTATTTTCTTAGAAGGTTCTTGTTGTTCTTCCAAGCAATGTTTTTTATTGAAAATAGTATTTATACTATTATTTTTATGAAGTATAAAACTCAACAAAGGATTTTAGAGTAAAGATTACTCCCTTTGATATGTGTAGTTTATTATCGATCATCTACTTCCTTCTTTTCCCTTCACTCTCTCTGGGAAAAGAACTTTAAGCTTCCTGCACATGTAACTCAAACATTAAGAGATACTCAGGTTACCTTGGGCCCTTTGCTTTTACCATTATATGGTGTTATGAATGAGTTGGTCTTTTATGATACCCTTTTGGGTGACAGAAAATAGGTCTATTTAACCAATATTTATTATCTTGATATTTGAAATTTGCATAAAATACATCTTGATATAGTAGGTCTGTTGTGTGCCTAATGATTTTTCTTCTAGTTTTAGTTCTTTGATTGAGATTCATTGGTTTTCCTAAATTGTTTTTCCCTAGAGTTTTCTTTTCATTAGTTGGATTCACTTTATTAAATGTAGTGATTTTATCAGGATGATTGTTTTTTATGGATTTTTCTACAAAATGTTTGCTTAGTATTCCTTTTTTATTATTAATGTTCACCCTATTGAATATTATAACTTTATCAGGATGATCATGTAATTCTTCACAAATTTCACTGTTTTCATTTACTTGATTCTCACTAGATCCAACAAAAATTACTGTCATCTCTAACTTCTTCAGTTCCCTCCATGTAGACTATCAGGGAGTCCCACATCTCTTTGGCAGACTTGTAGTGCACAAGATCCTGAAAGGTTGAATCATCTATGGCACTTACCAAGATGTTCTTGGCACTTTTGTCCATGATCTCATCATTGTCCATCTCATTGTACTTCTTTGCAACTTGCTTGGTTGAATCAATAGTTGAGACTTTGGTTGGCACAAAAGGACCTTCTTCAACAATAATGAAGATCCTTGGGTCTGAGGCTTCCATGAAATCCTTGACCCTCTCCTTTGAGATAGCAAAGTTCTCCTTTCTGCAGATTGGCAGCTTCATGGATATGAGTTCTTTGGAGTTATCTCCAGAAGTCATGGTGAGTACTTAATACTCCCTTGTTGAGGATGTTGTTCAAGATGTTAGGCTCTTTTTAAAGAACCTCGCTTTGATACCGCTTGAAAGTCCAAGGTGTCTTCACTTAGAGGGGGTGAATAGGTGATGTTGGCTATTTTAAAGCTTTGCGGAATAGTAAGTATAAATGCAATAATCACACAATAATCACAGCACATACACATGTCTTATGCCCAGAACCGCCACTTTGCGGTGACACCCTCACTCGGGAAGGTCGCCACTACAAAACGCCGATCCTGCCGACCAAATTGATCACTAAGAAGTAAAGCTTAAACAAACTTATAGAAGTTCTAGTCCACATCACATAGAAAATAAAACCATCAAGAGATGTCCACATATAATAACTGAATATGAAGGTACGGTAATAATAAAGGGCTCACGCCCTGTTACATCAATTCCTCACTATAATTTCTCTCGCGGAAGCATAATCTACTAAAACTAATAAGACACTCACAGATCCTGTCATCGGTGCTCCCGTGCTAGACTACACTGCCTCCATCTACACCGGCCTCTGGTGATGCAGCATCTCCTCGGTCCCCTAAAATGATAAGGTCCACCGACCGTTAGTCAAAAAGAATAAGCCTCGTCCCCCCCCCCCCCCCCCCCCACCATCCATCCCCCAGTGGCCCTAGGCACCGAGCGGGAGGACGAAGCGGAGGACAGCAAGGGGTATGAAATAGCCTAGCTACAGGAACAACTACCACCACACATGTGTATATATATATAAATAAAGCAGTAAATAAAGCATAGTAAAGAGCATGTAAACGACAGTAAGTAAGAATAGAAAAGTAACCTTTGATTTATAGGAATGCTCATACAAACCTATAGACCAATGGGTCGTTTAGCAGGGCCTATCGTATAAAATGTCCCATAATCAATTTATACGATAGGGGTAAGGGTTGAAATGCAATGCTTATGTTATGTCATGCAAAGTATGTAGTTTAATGTTATGTTCACACAAGTGCAACTCACACACTACGACTCTATGCGCACAGACTTTTAGTTCCCCCTTTTTGGAGCTAGCAAAACTCCCAGGATACTTCCGTAGTGGCAAATGGAAGAGGTGGGTTGGGCCTCTCCCACCTCTAGGTTGGTATTTGCACTACCTAACCTAGACCTATCGTATGCCTCAATGCTAAGAACACAACAGCGGAGCTCCTACGTACTCTTACTGGCTAGTTCACCAGACTTTTCTTGGTAAAGTGTTAACCACACTTACCGAGCTCAAATATTAATGTCGGTGCAACGACCATCAACACTAAGTACCCACCACCTTATGCACATGCAAACATGATTACGATCAATCTCCAATCCATGAGCTCAATGGGATAACCCGTCCGTCACAATAAACATTGTTGAGTCACAAACTCACCAGACTAATTAGTCTACTGCTACAACCACCGAGCCTACCGCTCGTAAGACCAAACCGACTAATGTACCCGGGACAATGGGGTGTGAATGAGTGTAGTACTTAGTTGATCTTGTACAACAGCTTATACCTACAATTTATGGTTAGTCATGGACTTCCCGAGGATTACCCTGTAAGGGGCTCGCAACGGTACTAGGAACTATAATGGGATGATACCCCATGGCTCCCTTTCTCAAGACACTTAATGTTATTGGTATCTACCAATATGCATAGCCCTCTTACCATTTCACTTGTATTAACCCTAGGTGGTTTATGACTCTCCAGGGGAAAGACGATCTTTCGTCAATCCCGAGTACAACCTCACCCTGGACTAACCAAGCACACTTACCACATGACCTCCTTTTTGGTGACCTCAACCTCTTCAACCACATAAGTAGAAGTACTCCAAATACTCATCCTCATGACACAAGATTATTACTGGGGGACCATCATGGCATTTATAAGACAAAATCCAGAGATTCATATTTTTCCTTAACTTCTTAGTATTTATTTTAATTTCTCCAATATTTGCTAAGTATGAATATGAACATGAACTGTAAGGTATTCTTATGATATGGCTCCCATAAAATTAAGATAAATCTATCGTGCCAAAATAACAGTAAGTACAGAGTGTCACAATTTTACCATCAGGAATTGTCCTCTAATTATAATATTTAGCATTTATCCAAAGTTGGAGGTTAATGAAGGAACCATCAAAAATACTTATCCAAAAATTATGGAAAAATTACTAGACCTTCATATTAGTCAGAAAAGTCTACTGGCCAAATTTCAGAATTTATAAAGGCCAATTAATCACATAAATGAATATTCCAAAGAAACCCTTTCTAGGGAAAATTGCGAAGGAACCTACTATTAAATAATTCTAAGATGATCAGAAAGGCTTATTGACTGAGTTTCACAATTTATGGAAATCATTTTCTCACCTAAATAAATATTCCAAATAAATCCTAATATGAACATGTTGTGAAGTAGCCTACTGATAACAATCTCGAAAAATTCCACAAATATTCACAGAGCTTCCTAGTGCCTTGAAATGTCCAATCCCCAAGTTGCAAATTTTTCCAGAGAGTATTGGACCCTCAATTATTTTTCTTAAGACTAAGACAAAATAAGTGTCTTGTGAATGAGGTACTGGATAAATAATTTATTTAATTACACAAAAATTACCAGAGGTTCAACATATGATTATAAAGCCACTACCAAGATTCATCACCATCCAAGAACATTTGAGCATGTAAATTTCTTTTATAAGGAGGTTCCCAAAAATGATTATAACTCAATTCAGAGAGAATAATAGGTCCTAAACTTCTCTTAAATTTTCCTAGGGAATATTTTCACCCCATGAACTTATCTAGCAAGTTTCATGCCCATCCAAGGACATATGCCCATATTTCCTTCACAAGGCTCAATGTGCAACCCTAAGGTTAAAACTAGGGTCCTAGGGCATATCTACCCCACATCACCCCAAATCACTCATTGAGGTGTTTTAGGTGATCCCAAACCAGTAGTCAAGGTTTCGCATCATGTTGATGAGATTTGACCACCTAATTCCATCATGTGCACTTTTGTCTTAGTTTGACCTAGTTTGACCAAACTTGGGTTAACAAATTACCCAACTAAATCAGTCCCAATTGGGCTGAAATTTTTCCCAGGGTCATATAATGACCCTAAAGAGCACCAAAAAATTTGGAGGGGATTGGAGGTCATTAGACCCTTTAATTAATTAACATTTGAATTATGAAATTATTACAAAAACCTTAGAAAAATGTTCTCCCAAAATTTCCATCTTTGGATGTGTTAAGGGAGTTGATACAAATAGCCTAGGTTTCAATTTGCATGCCCATAGCATTTCCCATTCAAAAGTTATGCGATAAATAGTGGTTGTCCTACACTACGGACCAGCCCCACTAAAATGGCTCTACATGGAGCTACCGTGCTCCTATTGGCCTGAAAAGAATTTTAAATTAAAGTACAAACCAAGGGCCACAACTTTGGTGTTGGTCACTTTTACATCAGGGGAGTGTAAGTATTTTCTATAATTAATGTTGGATCTTACGGCGCCCTTAGAGGGGGTGAATAAGGGAATAAAATTCTTTTTATAATTTTTAAGATAATTACCAAGTTGTTTTTGATTAATAGGAAATAAGATGACAATTTTGTAATAACTAATTTGCAATAATGAAATTTTACGCCAATTGAGAGAAATCAAATAAACACAAATATAATCATGATTGCATTATAAAAAAGGGTGTTTACAAAATTTGATTTCAATATCGCTAGAAATCGGAGGCGTACAAAAGTGAATTTGTTTTCCTTTTCTATACCGACTTGTATCCCCACAAACCGGTTGGCTTTAGCCTATCCTTCCACAGATAAAGTCTCAAGCCGCTCTAGCCAACCCAAACTCGGATATGGCCTCGAGCACCCCCTAGACCTAGTCGCCAACTCACGCGGCGAATTCCCCCTAAGCCGTGCAAGGACCTAGTCGCCAAAAACAAGGCGATTTCACTACAAGATACAAATAAAGAAGTGAAGTAAATAACAAGCAAACTCCCTCTTGAGATTTCTGGAGATGAGGATGAAGGATCGCTGAAGCACAAGCGAGGTCGAAGCGATCGTTCTTCGGATGCAATGTAATGGCTTCCTTCTCCAGAATTTCTTATTTGGCTTTGAGTGGCAGATGATGTTTCGGCAGAGTAGCAGCACGAGAGTTTGGGCACAAGTAATGTCTCTGGAAGTTCTAACCCAAAACGAGAGAGAATACATCATTTTATAATTCTTGGAGCTAGCGCCTGCGGTAGTTGATAGCGCCTACGGTAGCGGTCGTGTTGATCGGTTGCGGAACCGTCGGCTGCGTGGCTCTGTGCACGAACTTGAGATAGCGGCAGGCGGTAGCGCTAGCGCTGACAGTAGCGGTTGTGTTGAGCGGTTACAGAACCGTCGGAGGCATGGCGCTGTGCACGAACTCGAGATAGCGCCAGGCGGTAGCGCGAGCACTGGCGATAGCGCTAAGGAACCGCTGAGACGAAAGCTGAGATGAAACCACTGAGACGGAACAAACTGAGCTAGCGCCTGGCGTTAGCGATAGCGTTGGCGTTAGTGCTGCTCCTTTCAAAAGTTTGATTCCATGCTGCCTTCTACCTGTGGAGTATTGCACCTATAGTTCCTGCACACTATAAACACACTACAAGCAATATCAAATACAATATGGGATTTGTTATTCTCAAACAAAAGGATGTGGCACACATGTCCAACAATCTCCCCCTTTTGATAATAACAAATCCTCTAAGCAAGAAATCAACAATAGTGTTTATAGTATATGACAAGCATGATAGTAGTGCAACTATAGTATATAATAAGCATGATGAAATTGTGCATACTCCCCCTATCTTAATGCCCCCCTACATAAATGCAATTTATGTGTTACTCCTCCTAAATGATAGATTTCATGAATTAGTCTCCCCTTATTTATCTATATTTCTCCTATATAGATTTCTTTAATTAATCTCCCCCTTTTGGTATTATCAAAAGAAGGTGGGGTGAGGGTAGTAAGGAGGCATTTTAAAAGATAAAGCATGATCGAGCTTTTGTAATATGGATAATGATAAAGGGTTTAAGCATAGTATATATAAGAGATTTCAAATATAAAGATAAGAGTTGTAAGCAAGCGGAAGATTAGAAAAAAATATCTTTTTGTAAGCATGAAAATCATAATTATAAATATAAGTTTAAGTTTAAAAAAATGTAAAGATGTTGTAACCTTTTGGAAATCTCAAAGTTTTTAATAAAGATACCAAGCATGAAATGAACATATCACGAAGAGAATATACTACAATGTTACTTAATTTTAAGTTCAAGAGATACCAAAACATTGTAGAGATCATGCTAGGTTATCTAGTGCACTTTTTATATAAAGAGTAGTATAGATAAAGCATTAGAATCCAATACTCATGAGAAGAAGTGTTATGAAAGATAATGAAGTGCACATAAGTGTATTTTGGGCAATGTTAATAATTTATTTAAATCACACAATACAAGACATATGTAGAGTAAAGTGCACAATAAAACACAAGTAAATTTACTTTCACACACATTAATGCAACTATTTTATAAAACGTGGTGTATTAATCAAGGGTTGCACAAGACACTTTACTATTCTATCCAAGGTGCTCAACCTCACAATGCTTATGAAGACTTATCAGGAGGTTCAAGTAGTGCTTGGTGGAGTTATAGTTGTCTACATATATAATTTTTTTGACATTTGTGAGACAACATTCTCCGAATACACTTATTTTGCAAACCCAATTTTTTAAACTTAACCACTTTTCAAAATTTCATAAGTGCAATTCAAATGTAGTGTAGGCAATAAACTTATGCAAGTTTTAATTCATTGTACAAATACAAAACACAAGCAAGCATTTATAGATTTAAACACACATGTTGATTACCAAAATAAGTGAGTGAAAGGTATCATTATCAATCATAATACATTTACTCATACTTAGAGGCATGCTAAGCTTGGTTCTACACATATTTTTCAATATTTGATGCACTTAAATAGATATATCAAAGCATGATAATCAAAACAATGTTCATAGTAATGTCAAGGAATAAATTTCAACATTGTAAAGCATTCTAAATAATAGAATTCATTCATGCTTGATATTAGCAATAAAGATCATATAGTTTTTTTATTGTTTTGAAAATTTTTAGTGAAATAAACACAGAAAAACACAAAAACATATTTTTGTAATTTTTAAAATTTGAATTTTTGTAGTTGATTTTTCATAATGCAAATAAAACAAAAATAAAATAAACAGAAACACAAATAAATTTTTGTACACATAAACTAACATATTTTTGTTGATTTTTAGAAATTTTAAAAAACAGAAAAATCACAAACCCACGCTAGCGCCGGCGCTAGTGATAGCGCGGCAAACAGTACACGATTTTTTAGGAATTTTAAATTTTTTATTTTTGATATTGATTAGGGGTCTTAAGTGTAGTCTTATGCAGAAATTGTATAATATTCAGAGATGTTTTGATTGCTCAAATTGCATAAAACATTAGCGTTTTACATGTTATTCATCCTAAGATGTCTAAGACTCCTAATTCCAGCCTTAACATTTGAAACCTTGCATCGGGAAGAGGTTTAGTAAATATATCAGCAAGTTGAGAGTCTGTGCCAATGAAACTAATCCTTAAATTTTCCTTTTTAATGTGATCCCTTATGAAATGATGACGCACATCTATATGTTTGGATCTAGAGTGGTGTACCATATTATTTGTGAGATCAATGGCACTTTTGTTGTCACATTTTAATTCAATAAGTTTTAGATGAAAACTAAAGTCCTCTAAAGTTTGGCTCATCCATAGAGCTTGTGCACAACAACTCCCTAATGCAATGTATTCGGCCTCCGTGGTGGAGAGTGCAACCGAATTTTGTTTCCTACTAGACCATGCAACTAATGAGGGTCCTAGAAAATGACAAGTACCACTAGTGTTTTTTCTATCAAGTGAACAACCGGCATAATCCGAATCGGAATAGCCATGTAATGTAAATGAATCATTATGTGGGTACCATAATCCTAATCTAGATGACCCAATGAGATATCTAAAAATTCGTTTTACCGCTTTTAAATGAGATTCTTTTGGATTGGCTTGAAATCGAGCACATAAGCATACGGCAAACATAATATCGGGTCTAGTTGCACAAAGATAAAGTAGGGATCCTATCATACCTCTATATAAGGTTTGATCAATTGAAATTCCCGATTCACCTTTTCCTAATTTAAGTGACGCACTCATTGGTGTAGAAGCATGTTTAAGGTTTTCAAATCCAAAACGTTTAAGCATATCATGGACATATTTTGTTTGACAAACAAAATACCATCAATTCTTTGAGATATTTGAAAACCAAGGAAATAAGAAAGTTCTCCTACTAGACTCATTTCAAATTCATTTTTCATCACTAAAATAACTTCATTACACATCTCTTCATTAGTAGATCCAAAAATTATATCATAAACATATATTTGTAAAATAATCATATCATCATTATTGTGCTTAATGAAGAGAGTATTATCCGCACTTCCCATAATATAACTGTGCTTTAATAAAAATGATGTAAGTCTTTCATACCATGCACGGGGCGCTTGTTTTAAACCATAAAGCGCTTTTTCTAGTTTATAAACATGATTTGGAAAAAATTTCATTAATAAAACCGGGGGGTTGTTCAACATAAACTTCTTCTTTTACAAACCCGTTTAGAAATGCACTTTTCACGTCCATTTGAAATAATTTTATTCTTTTAAAGCTTGCAAATGCTAGAAAAATTCTTATAGACTCTAATCTAGCAACGGGTGCAAAAGATTCATCAAAATCTATCCCCTCTATTTGTGAATATCCTTGTGCTACTAAGCGTGCTTTATTTCTAGATATTCTAGACTCACCATCTAATTTATTTTTGAAAATCCATTTTACGCCTACAACCGGGTGATTAGATGGTCTTTCTACTAATTTCCAAACATTATGTCGCTCAAATTATTCTAACTCTTCAATCATAGCCAAAAACCAAAATTCATCGTTTAAAGCAGTATAAACATTTTTTTGGTTCTATTTCGGAAACAAAGCAAACATTTGAATAAGATTCATGAAGAGAAGAGCGAGTTCTTACCCCGATGGATGGTTCACCAATTATAAGTTCCTGTGGATGATCCTTTGTGAATTTTAAGACACTTGGAGGTACATATTCATCTTTCTTGGCCTCCTCTTCTTCTTCTTTGGAAGGTTCTTCATCACCATGCTCCAAAGGAGGTAATAGATCATCCTCTTTGCCTGCGGAAAGTCTTTCTATACAAGAATCAAGCTCATCAAATTTCACATTAATTGACTCTTCAACTTTTCGAGTTCTTTTATTAAAAACTCTATAAGCTTTACAAGTTGAAGAGTATCCAAGAAATGTTCCTTCATCACATTTTTCATCAAACTTTCCCAAGCTATCTTTTGTATTTAAAATGAAGCATTTACAACCAAAAACTTTGAAGTAAGATACATTAGGCTTCTTTTGAAAATAAAGTTCATATGGTGTGAGATTTAAAGATGGGCGAAGCATGATTCTATTTATAACATAACATGATGTGTTTACGGCTTTGGCCCAAAAGGACTTAGGTAATTTATATTCACATAACATAGTGCGTGCTAGCTCTTGAAGTGTCCTATTCTTTCTTTCTACAACACCATTTTGTTGTGGTGTGTGTGGTGCGGAGAACTCATGTTTTATGCCTAACATATCACAATAAGAAGTAAATTTTTCATTTTCAAATTCTCCTCCATGATCCGAGCGAATGCATTTAATTTTTAAATCACTTTCATTTTGAATACGAGTACATAATTTTGAAAATTCACAAAACGCTTCGGATTTGGATGATAGAAATATTGTCCAACAATATCTAGAAAAATCATCTATTAAAACATATGTATATAATCTACCGCCAAGACTTGCGGTGCTAACGGGACCAAAAAGATCCATATAAATTAATTGCAAAGGTCGTGTAGTAGAAATAACATTTTTACTTTTGAAAGAGGATCTAGTAATTTTACCTTTTTGACATGGTGAACAAAGTGAAGGTAAATTTCCATTTAATCTAGGCAATCCTCTAATTAAATCTCTTTTGGCAAGTTTTACAATAAGCTTTGTGCTAGCATGTCCTAGCCTTCTATGCCAAAGTTCAAGTTCATCATTTTTGGTAATAAAACATTTTAAAGATGATTTTGAAAGATCATGAAATGAAACTATATAAACATTGTGTATTCTTGGTGCAGTTAGTATAATATTGTTTGTAATAGGATTAGATATTTTGCATAGATTAGTAGAAGATTCAAATAAAACATCTAATCCTTTATCACATAATTGGCTAATTGAGATAAGATTATGTTTTAGCCCTTTTACATAAAGAACATTTGATATAGTGAAGGATTCGTTACCAACTGTACCAATTCCCATGACCCTTCCTTTTCCGTTGTCACCAAACGTCACGATCCCTCCCTTCTTCCTTTCTAGGCTAAGGAACTTTGCTTTATTGCCCGTCATGTGCTTGGAGCATCCTAAATCCAAGTACCACACATCTTCATTGTCCTTAGCCTGCCTGCACATCTAGAAAGAAGATGAGAGTAAAGATCTGGATACCAAGTGGAACCACCCATAGAATAAGTGGAAGCCTTAGGTACCCAGATTTTCTTTAAAGTATTTCGTTTTATTTTCCTGCAAGAACTAGATGTGTGACCTAACCTATAACAGTTTGCACACGAAATAAAGGGGGTTGAGACCCTTTTATGGAATATTTTCTTGCTGGAATAAGTTGGATTTACAGAAGGAAAACATTTTGAAAAGGAAAATTCAGGTTTCTGGTATGAGTTGCTATCGCCGACGTTAGTGGCTAGCGCCGGGCGGTAGCCCTCTCCTCGATATCCAAGCCCAAAATTTCCAGATCCATGGCACTGGTACCCTAGAATCATTTCTAGTGATTTTTGGCCTATACCAAATTTTTTAATGGTCATGGTGAGATCATGAACTTGTGCTTTAAGTGAAGAATTTTCTTTCACAATCATGACACACTTATTTTCAAAACCTTTTTGTTATTTTTGATTTGCAAAAGAGAGGCCTCTAATTTCCTTTCTAATTCCCCCTTCTCTTTTGTAAGAATTTTGGCATGAGAGAGGGCTTTAGAAAGTGACTCTTTAATATCTTTTGCCAATATAGTGGAGTGATCACACTCTTGGCAAGAAACCTTTCTCTTTTCTAAAACAATTAATTTTTTGGAAAGCTTTTGATTTTCTTTAATAAGAGATTCATTTTCACGATTCAATAAAATATTATCCTTCATATTTTTATCAAAAGCTTTGCAAGTTTCAAGGAATTTATTAAAGAGTTCATCATAAGTGGGAGGAGTTAGCTCAGTGTCGCTATGAACACCGGTGTCGTCGTCGTTTCCATGTCCCATGAGGCACATGTTTGCTTCCTCATCTTCGCTTGATGAAGACCCACTTGATTCTGAGGAGGAGGAGGAGGAGGAGTCATCCCATGTTCTAGATTTTAGCACTTTCTTCTTCTCCTTCCCTTTGTGCCGTTTTTCTTTCTTCTCCTTCAAGAACTTTGGGCACTGGCTCCGAATGTGCCCCGTCTTCCTACAATGATAGCATTCCGGTGGAGGTCTCTCTTCTTCATTGTCGCTCTCTTTTTCCTTCTTTGAAGATGACCCTTTCCATCTTTCACCCTTTTGGAAATATTTTCGAAAGGTGTTTCTCCTTTCCGGATTGCGCATGAACTTTCGGAAGTTCTTCACCAAAAGACTTTCTTCATCTTCATCCTCATCCTCTTGGCACTCTTTCTTTGATTTTAGTGCCAACGCCTTCTTCTTTGGCTCCTTGTTGTATTCATCAAATTGGATTTTGAGTTCCACCTCATGGGTTTTGAGATTACCAATGAGGCTCTCAACTTGGAGCGTTCTTAAGTTGTGCGACTCTGAAATAGCCGTCACCTTCGGGTTGAATTTTGGAGGAAGAGAACGAAGGATCTTACGGACCAAGTCCCCATGTGAGAAGGTCTTTCCAAGAGCTTTTGAGGCATTGACGATCTTGGTGAAGCGCGTGTACATACCATCAACATCTTCGCTTTCATCCATTCAGAATTTTTCATATTCCGACTCCAGTTGGAAAAGCTTGGAATCTTTAACCTGCGATGTACCTTCATGAGTAACTTCCAAATGATTCCAAATTTCATATGCAGTGTACATGCAGAAATTCTATTAAATTCATTTCTATCTAACGCACAAAATAGAGCATTCATGGCTTTTGCGTTATTTTTACATTTGAGTTTATCCCCATCATCCCATTTATCTTTGGGTTTTTCTAACATAACCTCTCCAACTACAAATGTAGGAGGAGTGTATTCTTCTTCTACCATGTTCCAAACCTCAATATCTAGGGTCATTAGAAAACAACGCATCCTATTTTTCCAATAATTATAATCTGACCCAGTAAATAGTGGAGGTCTACTAATTCTCTGACCCTCGGAAAAAGCGAGATCAAAAGACGTCATTATTCCTGGTTTTTAAACCGTTTGGAATAACCTACGCTCTGATACCACTTGTTGGATCTTACGGCGCCCTTAGAAGGGGGGTGAATAAGGGAATAAAATTCTTTTTATAATTTTTAAGATAATTACCAAGTTATTTTTAATTAATAGGAAATAAGATGACAATTTTGTAATAACTAATTTGCAATAATGAAATTTTACGCCAATTGAGAGAAATCAAATAAACACAAATATAATCATGATTGCATTATAAAAAAGGGTGTTTACAAAATTTGATTTCAATATCGCTAGAAATCGGAGGCATACAAAAGTGAATTTGTTTTCCTTTTCTATACCGAACTGTATCCCCATAAACCGGTTGGCTTTAGCCTATCCTTCCACGGATAAAGCATCAAGCCGCTCTAGCCAACCCAAACTCGGATATGGCCTCGAGCACCCCCTAGATCTAATCCCCTAGACCTAGTCGCCAACTCACGCGGCAAATTCCCCCTAAGCCGTGCAAGGACCTAGTCGCCAAAAACAAGGCGATTTCACTACAAGATATAAATAAAGAAGTGAAGTAAATAACAAGCAAACTCCCTCTTGAGATTTCTGGAGATGAGGATGAAGGATCGCTGAAGCACAAACGAGGTCGAAGCGATCGTTCTTCGGATGCAGCGTGATGGCTTCCTTCTCCAGAATTTCTTCTTTGGATTTGAGTGGGAGATGATGTTTCGGCAGAGTAGCAGCACGAGAGTTTGGGCACAAGTAATGTCTCTGGAAGTTCTAACCCAAAACGAGAAAGAATACATCGTTTTATAATTCTTGGAGCTAGCGCCTGCGGTAGCTGATAGCGCCTGTGGTAGCGGTCGTGTTGAGCGGTTGCGGAACTGTCTGCTGCGTGGCTCTGTGCACGAACTTGAGATAGCGACAGGCGGTAGCGCTAGCGCTGGCGGTAGCGGTTGTGTTGAGCGGTTGGGGAACCGTCGGAGGCGTGGCGCTGTGCACGAACTCGAGATAGCGCCAGGCGGTAGCACTAGTGCTGGCGATAGCGCTAAGGAACCGCTGAGACGAAAGCTGAGATGAAACCGCTGAGACGGAACCAACTGAGCTAGCGCCTGGCATTAGCGATAGCGCTGGCGTTAGTGCTGCTCCTTTCAAAAGTTTGATTCCATGCTGCCTTCTACCTATGGAGTATTGCACATATAGTTCCTGCACACTATAAACACACTACAAGCAATATCAAATACAATATGGGATTTGTTATTCTCAAACAAAGGGATGTGACACACATGTCCAACAATTAATTCTAACAACTATCAGTAAAAGGACAGAAATAGGAATATCAAATATTTCACTACATAACTTGCATAGTTCTTTGAGCGCAAACGAAGGGCATCCCTTCATTTTCTCCAATCAGCCAACGACCACGGTTGGCCCGTCCTGTAGTAACTTGGGAGGTGATTTCCGGGCCGCCTAGACGCTCTCCCGGTTGGCCAATGCCTCCACCACCTCCGTTGAGGTGACGGTCGGCGATGTACGGTGGTTGGCCGGCCGGAGGCGACCGGAATCCAGATTTTTAAACGAGGGAAGAAAGCTTGATCACAAGCTTCCGTCCTTGGCGATTCAAGACCAATTGGCCCCAAATCTAGTGGCCAAAATGATAAGATCTACCCACTAAGAAATAGACAAGAGGGGAGGACCTGAATTGTGGCTTGTAGCCGTGTCGATCGGCGGTCCGCCATGGTTGGTCGAGAGCCCTTGGTGCCATGTCGGTAGGTGCTTAGGTTGGAGAATTCTTCTAGAAAATGGGGGAAACTTATTCCATCCACGCTTTGAGCCCTTTTATAGAACCAATTCCTGGTGGGGAGGAGATGAAGATTGGAATTCCTCCATTAACACCATTCATGGTGGAAATTTCGGCCATCTCCAAAGGTCACTCACTTCACCCTCTCCAAAGGTTGGAAAAACCCTTAATATTCTTCTAATTGATGAGGGGAATGAACCCCCATCAATTGGTAGGACTTTTGGACTCCCTTTTCCATGAATTTGGCCAGCAAAACGAGTCCTGACTGTCTTCCGTCGGTTTAGCTACCGTCGGCGCTAGTGCTAGCGCCAGCGTTATCCCCTCAGCAGCGTAACGCTAGCCGGTTCGGCAACCGTCAGGCGCTACCGCTACTGCCAGCGCTAGCGTTTCGACGGTGTTTGGTTCGTCTCAGCAGTTCAGTATTCGTCTCAGCAGTTCACCTAAACCACCAGTACCGCCAGCGCTCGCCACTAGCGTCGGCGCTAGCGTCGCATTCAATATGCCCCTTTTCTTTTTATGGTTAGGTAATCGAGGTACTACGGGGGGATCCCTTTACTGGGCTAGACTCATCATGGTGGGGTCATGGGTCATGACGATGCCCTAAGGCCAACCCTAGGCTTGGTAACTAGAAATCACTATCCACAGACCATGGTGATTTTCGCCTCAAGCCTAAGCTCTTATGTTCTCCTTGCGCATCTTAGGGTTTTGTCATGACCTAGTCATGACAAAACCGTTCTAGGGGTCTAGTCGTTTGGGGGATGTTACAAATCGCAATACATAAAAATTAAAATTTCGTCCCTGAAATTCAGGTTAGGCATATGGGGTTCCTATAGCAAGTGATTAAATGTAACATCCCAAACAGAAATTAAGTTACACATGTCTTAAAGAGCTCCGGGTACTTTTGCTGAATCAAGTCCAGTGGCTCCCAGGTGTGCTCCTCCTATCCATTATTCCGTCATAGGACTTTGACTAGCGGAACCTTCTTACGCCGCAAGACTCGCAACTCCGTGTTGTCTATCCGGACCGGCTCCAGGTGGACCGATCGATCAGTAGCAACCGGCCCTTCTGCAGTAGATATCTATTGCTCTGGCCGTAGTAGAGACCTCCTAAGAGAGGAGACGTGGAAGACGTCGTGCAATCCCGCTAACTCCGGCTGTAGTTCCAGTTTGTAAGCCAAGGGGCCGATCCGCTCCAGGATCCTATAAGGCCCCATATATCTCGGACTGAGCTTCTTCTGCCCGCGTACCCGCGAGACTCCATGCATCAGACGTATCTTCAAGAATACCCGATCTACCACATGGAACTCTACCATACGATGTCGCGCATCGTAATACTTGGCTTGCCTACTCTGGGCCTCCAGCATCTTGTCTCGAATCAGCCTCACCTGAGCCTTCGTGTCCTCTACGAACTCTGAGCCAAGCGCCTTAGGATCCTCATCCTGGATCCAAGATAATGGGGTCCTGCATCTCCGTCCGTATAAAGTCTTGTAGGGTGCCATGCCTATACTGGGCTGGTGACTATTGTTGTACGAGAACTCGACTAATGGCAACAGCCTCTCCCATGGCTGGTCGTGGTCCAGAATGTATAGACGTAGAAGGTCCTCCAAGGTCTGGTTGGTACGCTCCGTCTGTCCATCCGTCTGGGGGTGGAATGCAGTGCTGAATGTCAGTCGTGTGCCCAAGCAAGCATGCACCGCTCTCCACTCTCTCGATGTGAATCGTCCATCCTGATCCGACACAATCGTCCTAGGCACGCCATGGTACCGAACAAACTACTCCACGAATCGTCGTACCAAATCACCGACTGGACCATCCTTCCTAACTGGAATGAATCTGGCCACCTTCGTCAATCTGTCGACGATCACCCATATTGAATCATTCCCCGCATGTGATCGGGGAAGACCATGTATAAAGTCCATCGCGATGTCGTCGAACTTCCACTCTGGTACCGGGAGTGGCTGCAATAGTCCGGCTGGGTTTCTACATTCTGCCTTCACGAGTTGGCAAGACTCGCAGTGGGTCACGAAATAGGTGATGTCCCTCTTCATACCTGGCCAGTACATAGTCCTCTTCAAATCCGATGTCATCTTGGTGATACCTGGGTGCACCGAATACTTACTGCTGTGAGCCTCCGCCATAATGTCCTCCTGAATCCGGCCCCCTGCCAGTATATATACTCGGACTCTAAAGCTCAACAGGCCATCCTTCAACGAATAGTCTCCGGCTGAGCCTGCCTCCAAGGCTCTGAATATTGGCTCTAGCTTGGCATCCTGCCTCTGCCCATCCCTGATGCGGTCACGAATGTCATATGTGGCACCCATCGCCGCTAAGTACTCCTCGTATAGTTCTAGATCGTCCTCGGATACTAAGGAGATCTGCATGTCCTCGAACATCCGTACTAGCTCCATGGACATCAACTTGGGCTACGCTCCTGACGTGGTAGCTCTCCTGCTCAGTGCGTTTGCTACTACATTCGCCTTCCCTGGGTGGTAATGCATTATGTACTGATAATCTGATAAGAACTCCACTCATCACCTTTGTCGGATGTTCAGCTCCTTCTGCGTATCTACGTACTTCAGATTCTTGTGGTCTGAGAATATGTCGTAGTGGACGCTGTAGAGATAGTGTCGCCAGATTTTTAGAGCGAATACAACCGCTCCCATCTCCAAGTCATGCACCGGGTAATTCCGTTCGTGGTTCTTCAATTGGCGGGAAGTGTACACTATCATGTGCTCGTTCTGCATCAGAACGGCACCCATCCCCTGGTATGACGCATCTGTGTACACCTGAAATCCTTCCCTCCCTGATGGAAGGGCAAGGATGAGGGCCGTAGTAAGTCGACCCTTCGGCTCCTGGAATGCTGCCTCACACTGTGGCGTCCATGTAAAAGCAGCATCCTTTTTTCGTCAGGGATGTGAGCGGGAGGGCTATCTGGGAAAACCCCTGCACGAACTTCTGGTAATAGCTGGTAAGTCCCAAGAAACTCCACACGTCTGTGGCCGTCTTTAGCGGTGGCCAATCCCGCACTGCCTGGATCTTTGCTGGATCCACTACTAGACCAGCTCCACTGATAATATGGCGTAGGAAGGTCACCTCCTTCAGCCAAAACTGACACTTGCTGAACTTTGCATACATACGGTGCTCCCGAAGCTTCTCCAATGTTAGTGCAAAATGGCGTGCATGCTCCTCCTCCGTCTTTGAATAGATTAGGATGTCGTCGATGAACACGATGACAAAAATGTCGAGATATGGCTCGAACACCCTGTTCATCAGGCTCATAAATGTTGATGGTGCATTTGTGAGTCCGAACGGCATCACCATGAACTCATATAATCTGTATCGGCTACTGAAAGCCGTCTTCGGGATGTCCTTCTCCTGGATCCTCAGCTGATAATACCCCGACCTCAAATCTAGCTTTGAGAAGCAGTGGGCTCCCTCTAGCTGGTCAAAAAGCTCATCTATCCTTGGCAAAGGGTACGTGTTTCGCACCGTCAGCCTATTCAGTGCTCTATCGTCGATGCACAATCGGAGCATCCCATCCTTCTTCTTTACGAATAGCACTGGAGCTCCCCAAGGTGAGGAACTCGGTCTAACGAACCCAGCTTCCACCAGCTCTTGTAGCTGGCTCCGAAACTCCACTAGCTCCTTCGGGGCCATCTGGTATGGAGCTCTAGATACCATCTTAACCCCCAGCATCCCGGGTAGCTTCTCCGGAAATACGTCGGCAAAATCCCTGACGATTGGGATATTTGACACCGAGTCTTTGACTTCCGTCTCCTTGAAGAGCACCTGGTATACCTCTTCTCCCTGTAGGTGGGCCTTGACGGCCTGAACTAATGATAAAAAAATACGGGAGGGGGGTTTGATACCTTCGATTACTACTTCTGTGTCTTCATGCTTCAGAATAATCCTTCTCGTCGGGCAGTCAATCCTTGCATGATTCCCGTGCAGCCAGTTCATGCCTAGGATCAGATCGAAGTCCTTCATTTTTAAAAGCATCGGCGGCGCTTCGAACAGCTTTCCTCCAATCTCCACATTCATGTTGCACTTTGCATTTATTAATATCTCTGATCCGTCCGGGAACCGCACCCTCCTGAGTATGCCCTCGAAGTGCTGGACTTAGTCCAGATCGTCCACGAATTCTTCCGAAACGAACGAGTGTGAGGCACCCGTATCGAATAAGGTGTATGCGGGCTTACCGTAGATGAGTACTATACCTGGGTGATTTTTGTTTGTTTTGGTTCAATGCTAAGGTAAAACTAAGGTTTGTTAGGTGCTAATGACATAAACACAAAAGACAATAAAAGTACTTGTAATGACCCTGCGGGGTCCCAGGGCTGAGCTAGATCTAGAGCGTACATCTGGTCCCTGTTCTGCCTCCGATCTCCGCCCTGAAATGCACGGCCTCGACCACGTCCTCGGCCCCCAAAATGCTGGGCATGTGGGACAGCCTGTAGTGCCGGTGGTGCATTCCTCTGAAGGCAGTTTCTCCTAATATGGCCGGTGTGGTGGCAGTGGTAGCACTCCAGAGGTGGTCCACCTCCTCAAATTCTCGGCATCTCCCGCATCTGTAGAGGCTGAGGAGCCAACACTATCGGCTCCCTCTGCCCCTGTCTCTCCTCCTGGTGGGGTCGAACCTCCATCCTTCCTTCCCCAGCATCTCGACCTCTCGGCTGGTCCCTTCTGCCTCCCCATCCCTTGTCCTCCATCGGTCTCTTCCTTCGACGAACAGTTTGCTGGTCTACCTCCAGCTTCTTGGCCATCTCCAAGATCTTAGTCATACTGCCGTCAGAGACGAAGAGGAGTGCCTGCCTCAGCTCATCATGAATGTACAACCCCGTACCCGTCGGGTGGGACCCTCCACAAATAGCTGGGACCCGAGGTGTCTTGTGATTGGCTAGCATTGATCGGGGTGCGGTTAGCGGGTCTTGGTGTGCATTTAGAGGAGTGGTTTGTGGATAGTAGTTGGCTAGGTTTTACTTTAAAACATAAAATCCTAACCCCCCTCAACCCTAGCAGCCGACTCCCCCCTCCCCTCTGTTTTTTTGCGTGAAGCAGCCCGAGCTCCCCCCCCCCCCCCCCCACACACATCTCCCTTTCTCCTCTCTCTCCCTGTCGGCCTGGAGCAAGGAAGCCCGAGCTCCCTTCTCTCTCTCTCTCGATCCCTCTCTCTCCCGTCGCCTGGAGTAGGGAAGGCCGTCCCGAGCTCCCTCTCCCTATCCCGACGCCGCCTAAAGCAAGGAGAACCTCCCGATCTCCCTCTCCATTCGCTGCCTGGAGAAAAGAGGAGCCTCCCTGAGCCCCTCTCACCTCCCTCTCTCTCGTCGGCCTGGAGGAGGACCCGAGCCCCTCTCACCTCCCTCTCTCTCGTCGGCCTGGAGGAGGACCCGAGCCTCTCTCACATTTTCGCAAAGGGACGCTGATCCCTCTCCTCTCCCTCTCTTTTAAGCTCTCTGTAGGGCTGCTGCAAGGGGAGACTGCAAGTCGCGACGGTGTGCGCCGCTTGGAGGAAGTGAAAACTCCGGCGTAAGTTTGGAGCGTCGTTTAGCGACTCGAAGCGTCGAGTGGAGGCCGGATCTGCAAAGAGGGCAGCCGTCTTGAACGTTCTCCATGTTCCAAAGCACGCTTCAAGGGTAACGAAATTTCTCCTCGGGCAGGTGAAGCCCTAATTTATCATGATTGCATGGAAGCCCCTCTCCACCAACGGGTGGAGGAAGGGAGCTATCCGACGGGTCGATGTGTACATCCCCGCTTGTAACTGCATTAGAGTCCGAAAGCGCGAGTATGGATTTAGGCATGTTGTGTGAAGCCCATCTGGATATGTCAATCCGGATTGGTGATGTTATGGGGTTCCCGGAGAAGACTCCGAGGAAGTTGCATACTACTTGCTTGCAGGGGCGAAATATTGCCACCCCAAAAAAGGGGTGGGGTGGATTGGCTCCGTCCCATTGTAGCTGATCGATGTTCCGCTTGCCACCGCTTGGTAGGACGTTGGCGTACAGGTGTTGCAGAACAAAGCGGGAAATAGTGGGTTTAAGCCCAAGGTTGTGCCGGCCTGAGAAGGCCTTATTTATTATATTGACAGCCTGCGTGTCGAAGTATGGAATTCATACTCCTGTAATCTGTGACGCATGTTCTTTGTTTATCTTTTCTAAAGTAGTCAAGTGGGAGTCCAGAGGGAAATTTACTTGGAAACCCCTGAGAGTCCGCTAATAGTATCCCGGAACAGCGGGAGTACGATATTGGTCGACCGGACAAAAAAGGATTTACATAGATCCAGGGAGGTGCACCTATGGAGAGGAAGGGGTCGGCTCTGAGATTTTGGCCGGCCAAGAGAGCCCTCCAAAGGTGCCTTAGCTTAGCCTTTGGCTTAGGAGGGGAAGAGTTAGTTAGTCTTCCGGGTGTGCGGTGGGACCTCCACGCTGAGACCTTGGATCTGTACTTCGAGTTACTAGTCTTGTGTCTAGATCGTTTACTTGAGCGTATTAAGTGCGCGGTCACCCCTTTTTGGGACCCCGAACTCCACAAAGACCGAGATTTCGGTTTCAATATTATGGTGCGGTAAGCGTGGAGAGTACTAGCACAGAAGAACTCAAGCGAACGTCATGGATAGAGAAGGGGAACTAAGTGACGACCAGGGTCATGCGCTGACACCCGCGGGAAGATGTGAGAAGTTCTATTAAGATGGTTCGATCATGTGTAAAGGGGACCATTAGAGGCACCAGTTAGGCATCGCATGATAAACGAGGGAGGGGTAGACCAATAAAGACTTGTTTTGGGTTTTAAATGTCCTATGAGTATACAAGCAAATGCCTATCCTAGAAGTTTCAGTTGTCCTTTTGTTCATTAACATAGTCCTAATATGGAGAAATTAAATCACAGCGCTATTAAGTGTGTTTCTGGGATATCCTTTCGCTCAAACAATGTTATAAAATCACCATTATACATCTAAGAAATGATGTCTATACGGATGTCATATTCGTGAGGGAGAATCATACTTTATACAATCTCATCACCAGGTGAGAATATTAACATGGAGGATAGTTCGGAAGATAAGTATAAAAATGTTCAGAACAAATGGTTGGCCCCGAGCAGACCTGCTGACCAGGCTCTCATCTAGTTGGCAGGGTCGTAGGCTCACTCGGTGGCAGGTTCCAAAGGCAGTTGCCCCAAGCAGACCCGCTGACCAGGCTCTCATCTAGCTGGCAGGGTCGTAGGCTCACTCGGTGGCAGGTTCCAAAGGCAGTTGGCCCCGACCAGACCCGCTGACCAGGATCTCATCTAGCTGGCAGGGTCGTAGGCTCACTCGGTGGCAGGTTCCAAAGGCAGTTGGCCCCGAGCAGACCCGCTGACCAGGATCTCATCCAGCTGGCAGAGTCGTAGGCTCACTCGGTGGCAGGTTCCTTAGGCAGTTGGCCCCGAGCAGACCCGCTGACCAGGCTCTCATCTACCTGGCAGGGTTGTAGGCTCACTCGGTGGCAGGTGCCAAAGGCAGTTGGCCCCGAGCAGACCCGCTGACCAGGCTCTCATCTAGCTGGCAGGGTCGTAGGCTCACTCGGTGGCAGGTTCCAAAGGCAGTTGGCCCCGAGCAGACCCGCTGACCAGGCTCTCATCCAGCTGGCAGGGGTCGTAAGCTCACTCGGTGGCAAGTTCCAAAGGCAGTTGGCCCCGTACAGACCTGCTGACCAGGCTCTCATCTAGCTGGCATGGTCGTAGGCTCACTCGGTGGCAGGTTCCAAAGGCAGTTGGCCCCGAGCAGACTCGCTGACCAGGCTCTCATCTAGCTGGCAGGGTCGTAGGCTCACTCGGTGGTAGGTTCCAAAGGCAGTTGGCCTCGAGCAGACCCGCTGACCAGGCTCTCATCTAGCTGGCAGGGTCGTAGGCTCACTCAGTGGTAGGTTCCAAAGGCAGTTGGCCCCAAGCAGACCCGCTGACCAGGCTCTCATCTAGCTGGCAGGGTCGTAGGCTCACTCGGTGGCAGGTTCCAAAGGAAGTTGGCCCCGACCAGACCCACTGACCACGCTCTCATCTAGCTGGCAGGGCCGTAGGCTCACTCGGTGGTAGGTTTCAAAGGTATTTGGCCCCGAGCAGACCCGCTAATCGGGCTCTCACCTAGCCGACAAGTTCTTTATAATGGCAGGTTGACCTCTCGTGGAGGCTCTTTGGTTTCGGCTCCGTGATGGTTCCGTTGTTCGGGCTCTCATCTAACCGGCAGAGCCGGTGTAAACCTCTTGGATGACAGTTTGAGAAAGGATGAGATTCAATATAGGGCTTTAGCATATAAGGGATCAGTTATGTGATGAGTAGTATTTATGCGTATTTTTAATATAGTATTTAGTTTAGTTTTAATTTAAAATTTCAAATATTATTTATATTTAGTTTAAAATCACTTCTTTTATAATTTCTGTTCTAAATATAGTTTACTTTTATTTTTTTGCAGAATTTTGGGGAAAATTGGAGAAAATCACAAGTCACGCCCTCAGTCACGCCCGTGACCAAGGGCGTGTAACCTAAAGATCTGCGTTCGACGAAAGTAGAGCTTCGTTCGACGAAAGCTTTGCCTTTGCCGTTCGACGAAAGCTTTGCCTTTGTCGTTCGACGAAAGCTTTGCCTTTGCCGTTCGACGAAAGCTTTGCCCCTACCGTTTGACAAAAGCTTGCCCCTGCGTTCGACGAAGTCTGAGCTTCGTTCGACGAACACTTTCTGTCGCGCCGAATTCCAGCCCACGCTGCATTAATTGGCGCCGCCCAGGTACACGCCCGTGATCCGAAATGTCACGCCCGTGACCCCAATATCACGCCCGTGACTTTCCCCGCGTGATCTCTGCACGCCGCCGCCGCAATCCAGCCCACGCTGCATTTAATGAAGCCATCCAAATTCACGCCCGTGACCCAAGTTACACGGGCGTGTAATGTCCGATTTTCTCCCGCCGTCACGCAAGGTCCACGCCGCTGCCAGAGCCACTGTCAGCAATGTTTACACGCCCTAGGTCACGCCCGTGACCGAGGGCGTGTAACTTGAAAATTTCTGCTATAAATTCAGAGGCTCTCCTTGAGTCCAGGGTTCAGAATTTTGGAGTGAGGGAGGTGCTGCTAGAGCTGTTAGTGAGCTTTTCATGTTCATGTTCATGTTTTTCCTTAAGCTTTCATGTTCTCTTTTTCATGTATTGTACTAGTTTTTTAGTTCTTCCATGCACTAGTTAATTAAAGTTTGTAACTTTTATTTCCTAGCTTTGTAATCTCTCTTAAAGCCTGTAATAGTTTTGGTTTTCAATAAAATTTAAGTTTGCTCTCTTTCATGTTCTCTTTCTCTTTAGCAATTCCTCTTTCATGCAATGGTAATGTTTCTTTCCTTTTCTCCTCCACTATGTTTGAGCGTTAAGCCTTTTTATTTTCGTTTAATCTTTTCATTTAGCCTACATTTTGTCTTTATTTTAGTTAAGCAAAACAAACCTCAAAATTTCATCGATAAGATAATGATGATTTTCCTCGAAGTAGAAGTAATCAACGCGCCCCGTGGAATACGACCTTGATATTCCTAAATATCCCATACTATAGACGATAATGTTGGATCTTGTGGCGCCCTTAGAGGGGGGGTGAATAAGGGCCTTTTTAAAATACGATTTTTACTTAAGAATTTTAAACAAATTTTACTTTTCTAAAAAATTACTTATATAAATTTCAAACCAATGTAATTTTTAAATTAATTCAAACACAAATTTCTAAGTTAAAGATTAAGCAACCATATTTGCAATTAAAGAAGAAGTCATAATTTTATAATCATGAAATTCACATACAAATAAAATGATCTTAACAATGCTTAAAATCAAGGCACAAATATGATAATAAACTTTTACAATTTGTGTTTACCAATCCTTCTCCCAAGGATCGGAAGGCTATCACTTGTCTCTCCCTCGACAAGGCCCAAGCCTATCCTCTAGATCTTCCCAAGATCTAGACGTAGCACACAAGGTCACGATTTTCCCACCAAGCCACGCAAGGACTTGGACGCTCCGCACAAGGAAATGATTTTCCCCTAAGCCACGCAAGGACTTAGACGGCACGCACAAGGAGACGATTTCCCTACCAATACAAAATGTATATAAATGAAAATACAAAATGAAAGAACAACTCCCTAGAAATTCAGATCTCTGAAAGGAAGGTTGAAGCCTCGAGATGATCGTTGATGTAGAAGCGCGTCCGATCTCGTCTTCAATCTCAAACCTTCCAAGAACAAATGGGAGTTGATGAAGTTCTGGAGCTCTCTGGTTCGTATGCCCTCAGGAAGGAACTTAGAATTCTCCAAACTTGCAATGCACGAACAGAAATAACCATTTTATAGATTTTCACTGTCGCCTGGGCGACATCACTGTCGGAATTCCGACAGCGCAAAACTTGCCGCTCATAGTGTTGTCGTGCGTGCAGTTGCGGTAACTTCCGAGCTGTCGCCTGGGCGACAGTAGCTGTTGGAAAATTCCAACAGCGCCAAACTGCTGCTCGTCGTGCTGCCGTGCGGGAAGTTGTTTTAACTTCTCTGTTGTCGCCTGGGCGACATTGACTGTCTGAAAATTCAGACAGCTCCTCTTCATTTTATCTTCCGAAACTTCTCCAGACTGTAGATGGAGTCGTTCTCATCTCTGAAATGGGTGGCACGTTTCGTAACTCTTCCTGGATTGAAAGTTATTGCCGTTTGAAGTTTAACATACAAACTCGTCATTTTGTCTTTTTGATCCATGAATGAGGACGTGTTTCCTGGACACTATACACACACAAAAGACTAGATCAAATACAAACACGGTATTTGTTATTCTCAAACCAAGAGATGTGGAACATAGGCTCCAACAGATAAGGTACACTTGCCTTAATCGGATATAGTTTTGGAGAAAATCTTCAAACCTTCATTTAAATTCTAAAACACCGAAATTTCTATATCATTATGCTTGATTAATTGATAGTTTTCACTAACAATCGAAGCCCTTTAAGAATAGTTTTGAAATAGAAGCTTAAGATATGAATCGTACAATGGCACAACATTATTGATTAGTTTTAGAAACAAAATCAGATTCATTTTAAATTTTCAATGCATGATTGTTTATGTAATCATTATAGATAATAGTGAGCATTCTTTTCCTCAGCACTGTCAATCATCCATGAGGCTCATTCCTGAATAACACGATATGCAATAGTAAAAATAACCGCAATCTAAATTATGAGTTTGCTTGCTGATAGACATTAAGTTGCATGACATTTTGAGAACATGAAGGGCATAATGTTTCTACCATAAAAAAGAAGGCATAGTGTATAACCAAGGTTGTTGACAACCAAATTGATCATTTAAAGGCAACAAAGGGAAAGGTTATCACAACAGGACAAATATGAGTACAAAAAGAGAAGAATCATCATTCATATGATTGTATACCCATTTTTTCGGGTCGGCTCCCACCCGCCGGATACTTGGGGTTGGACATTTCTTTCCGAGCGTGGGGCACGCTCGCAAAGAGCGGGGATTGTGTACAACCCCGTACCCGTCGGGTGGGACCCTCCCCAGATAGTTGGGACCTGAGGTGTCTTGTGATTGGCTAGCATTGATCGGGGTGCGGTTAGCGGGTCTTGGTGTGCATTTAGAGGAGTGGTCTGCGGATAGCAGTTGGCTAGGTTTTACTTTAAAACCTAAAATCCTAACCCCCCCCCCCCCCCCTCAACCCTAACAGCTGACTCCCCCCTCCCCTCTGTTTTTTCGCGTGAAGCAGCCCGAGCTCCCCCCCCCCCCCCCCCCCCCCCCACCCACCCTCCCCCCCCCTGATCTCCCTTTCTCCTCTCTCTCCCCGTCGGCCTGGAGCAAGGAAGCCCAAGCTCCTTCTCTCTCGATCCCTCTCTCTCTCTCTCTCCTGTCGCCTGGAGTAGGGAAGGCCATCCCGAGCTCCCTCTCCATTTCCCCGATGCCGCCTAAAGAAAGGAGAACCTCCCAAACTCCCTCTCCCTTCGCCGCCTGGAGAAAAGAGGAGCCGCCCCGAGCCCTCTCACCTCCCTCTCTCTCTCGTCGGCCTGGAGGAGGACCCGAGCCTCTCTCACATTTTGCAAAGGGACGCTGATCCCTCTCCTCTCCCTCTCTTTTGAGCTCTCTGTAGGGTTGCTGCAAGCGGTGACTGCAAGTCGCGACGGTGTGCGCCGCTTGGAGGAAGAGAAAACTCTGGCGTAAGCTGGAGCGTCGTTTAGCGACTCGAAGCGTCGAGTGGAGGTCGGATCTGCAAAGAGGGCAGCCGTCTTGAACGTCTCCATGGTTCCAAAGCACGCTTCAAGGGTAATGAAATTTCTCCTCGGGCAGGTGAAGCCCTAATTTATCATGATTGCATGGAAGCCCCTCTCCACCAACGGTGGAGGAAAGGAGCTCTCCGACGGGTCGATGTGTACATCCCCGCTTGTAATTGCATTAGCGTCCGGAAGCGCGAGTATGGATTTAGGCATGCTGTGTGAAGCCCATCCGGATATGTCAATCCGGATTGGTGATGTTCTGGGGTTCCCGGAGAAGACTCCGAGGAAGTTGCATACTACTTGCTTGCAGGGACGAAATATTGCCACCCCCAAAAAAGGGGTGGAGTCGATAGGCTCCAGCCCATTGTAGCTGATCGATGTTCCACTTGCCACCGCTTGGTAGGGCGTTGGCGTACATGTGTTGCAGAACAAAGCGAGAATAGCGGGTTTAAGCCCAAGGTTGTGCCGGCCCGAGAAGGCCTTATTTATTTATATTACCGGCCTGCGTGCCGAAGTATGGAATTCATATTCCTGTAATCTGTGACGCATGTTCTTTGTTTATCTTTTCTAACGTAGTCAAGTGGGAGTCCAGAGGGAAATTTACTTGGAAACCCCTGAGTGTCCGCTAATAGTCTCCCGGAACAGCGGAGTCACGATGTTGGCAGCCCCATTTGGTCTGTGTATAGTAAAACTGTTAGGCGGGAGTACTATATTGGTCGACCGGACAAAAAAGACTTTACATAGATCCAGGGAGGTGCACCTATGGAGAGGAAGGGGTCGGCTCTGAGATTTTGGTCGGCCAAGAGAGCCCTCCAAAGGTGCCTTAGCTCAGCCTTTGGCTTAGGAGGGGAAGAGTTAGTTAGTCTTCCAGGTGTGCGGTGGGACCTCCACGCTGAGACCTTGGATCTGTACTTCGAGTTCCTAGTCTTGTGTCTAGATCGTTTACTTGAGCGTCAGTAAGTGTGCGGTAACCCCTTTTTTGGGACCCCGAACTCCACAGAGACTGAGATTTCGGTTTCAACAATGAAGGCCCTTGTAGAACCTCTTTGCGTATCATGCATCATCCAGCTGATACGAAACTATAAACCGGGATAGGTGGGTAAACTCCGGTGATACTCCAGAACTGTCCTGTTCCCCTGCCTCAACTGCAGAAATTTGTCCTCCAACTCTTCTCTTGCAGACTGCGGAACAAAATGCTCCAGCAGTGCTGCCTTGAAATCATCCCAAGAAACATCCGCAGCCTCCAGTCCTGCATATGCTGTGTCCAGGAACCTCTTCCACCATCGCTTTGTATGGGACTCCAAGCATGAGACCACCAGTGGCACCTCCATATCTGTCGGGCACTGAATCCCTGTCAGCATCTCCTCCATGATGTCCACCCACTCCTCAGTCCTCACAACCTGCCTCCTTCCCAAGGTATGATGGAGGGGAGAGACCTCGGAAGACGCTCCGCTAGTTGGCCCCAGGGTTTTGCTGAGGAGTCGGTGCCTGATGTGCCCTGAATGTCTCAAGTATGGCAATCAGTGTTTGTCCATCTCCGTTTGCTAGAACGGAGTAGGAGCCGGTGGTGGGGGGGACGACGTTTGGAGTCGGTGGAACTCCATGCCTGCGGTGTAGGGTTCGTCGCAGGCTACACAAGAAAATTACACTCGTAAGGGACTTGGCTAAAGAATATTCAGTTAGAATTGACTTTTTCATGTGATTTGCCTTATGGGCACACCATTGCTTCCGCTACAAGTTTGTCCTCAAACTAAGCTCGCGCGGGTGGCCCAGGGCTTGTGGACTTCTTTCTTTTCTCCGGATCAAGGTTGCCCTCTGATACCACTTTGTAAGACCCCTTTTTTAAAAAACACAGGTCTTATGCCCAGAACTGCCGCTTTGTGGTGACACACTCGCTCGGGAAGGTCGCCACTACAAAACGCCGATCCTGCCGGCCATATCGATCACAAAGAAGTAAATTTTAAACAAACTTATAGAAGTTTCTAGTCCACGTCACATAGAAAATAAAACCATCAAGAGAGGTCCACATATAATAACTGAATAAGAAGGTACGGTAATAATAAAGAGCTCACGCCCTGTTACATCAATTTCTCACTACAATTTCTCTCGCGGAAGCATAATCTACTAAAACTAATAAGAACACTCACGGATCTTGTCATCGGTGCTCCCGTGCTAGACTGCCCCTCCTCTATCTGCATTGGCCTCTGGTGCTGCAGCATCTCCTTGGTCCCCTAAAATGATAAGGTCCACCGACCGTTAGTCAAAAAGACTAAGCCTCGTCCCCCCCCCCCCCCCTCTCATTCATCCCCAAGTGGCCCTAGGCACCGAGCGGGAGGACGAAGCAGAGGACAGCTAGGGGTATGAAACAAGCAGGTGGCGTGGCCTAGCTACAGGAACAACTGCCACTACACAAGTGTATATATATAAATAAAGCAGTAAATAAAGCATATTAAAGAGCATGTAAACGACAATAAGTAAGAATAGAAAAGTAACATTTGATTTATAGGAATGCCCATACAAACTTATAGACCAATGGGTCGTTTAGTAGGACCTATCGTATAAAATGTCCCATAACCAATTTATAGGATAGGGGTAAGGGTTGAAATGCAATGCTTATGCTTTGTCATGCAAAGTATGCATTTTAATGTTATGTTCACACAAGTGCAACTCACACACTATGACTTTATGCGCACAGACCTTTAGTTCCCCCTTTTTGTAGCTAGCAAAACTCCCAGGATACTTCCGTAGTGGCAAACGGAAGCAGTGGATTGGGCCTCGCCCACCTCTAGGTTGGTATCTGCACTACCTAACCTAGACCTATCGTACGCCTCAACGCTAAGAACACAACAGCATAGCTCCTGCGTTACTCTTACTAGCTAGTCCACCAGACTTTTCTTGGTAAAGTATTAACCACACTTACCGAGCCCAAGTATTAATGTCGGTGAAACGACCATCAACAGTAAGGACCCACAACCTTATGCACATGCAAACATGTTTACGATCTATCTCCGAGCCATGAGCTCCCCGGGCTAACCCGTCCGTCACAATAAACATTGCTGAGTCACAAACTCATCAAACTAATTTGTCTACTGCTACAACCACCGAGCCTACCGCTCGTAAGACCAACTGACTAATGTACCCGGGACAATCGGATGTGAGTGAGTGTATTACTTAGTTGATCTTGCACAATAGCTTATACCTACAATTTATGGTTAGTCTTGGACTTCCCGAGGATTACCCTGTAAGGGGCTCGCTACGGTACTAGGAACTATAATGGGATGACACCCCAAGGCTCCCTTTCTCAAGGACACTTAATGTTATTGGTATCTACCCATATGCATAGCCCTCTTACCATTTCACTTGTATTAACCCTAGGTGGTTTATGACTCTTCAGGGGAAAGACGATCTTTCGTCAATCCTGAGTACAACCTCACCCTGGTACTAACAAGCACACTTACCACATGACCTCCTTTTTAGTGACCTCAACCTCTTCAACCTGACCATGTGCTCCAGTTAAACCCCATTTCCTCTTAGTAGACCACTAATTACCCAAGTTTTACCATTTTACTATACGCAGACAAACTATATGAACCACATAAGTAGAAGTACTCCAAATACTCATCCTAATGACATAAGATTATTACTGGAGGACTATCATGGCATTATAAGACTAAATCCAGAAATTCATATTTTCCTTAACATCTTAGCATTTATTTTAATTTCTCCAATATTTGTCAAGTATGAATATGAACATGAAGTGTAAGGTGTTCTTATGATATGGCTCCCATAAAATTAAAATAAATCTATCATGCCAAAATAACAGTAAGTACAGAGTGTCACAATTTTACCATCAGGAATTGTCCTCTAATTATAATATTTAGCATTTATCCAAAGTTGGAGGTTAATGAAGGAACTATCAAAAATACTTATCCAAAAATTATGGAAAAATTACTAGACCTTCATATTAGCCAGAAAAGTCTACTGGCCAAATTTCAGAATTTATAAAGGCCAATTAATCACATAAATGAATATTCCAAAGAAACCCTTTCTAGGGAAAAATTGTGAAGGAACCTACTGTTAAATAATTCCAAAATTATGAAAGAAATATCAGATCTCTAAGATGATCAAAAAGGCTTACTGACTAAGTTTCACAATTTATGGAAATCATTTTCTCATCTAAATAAATATTCCAAATAAATCCTAATATGAACATGTTGTGAAGTGGCCTACTGATAACAATCTCCAAAAATTCCACAAATATTCATAAAGCTTTCTAGTGCCCTGAAATGTCCTATCCCCAAGTTGCAAATTTTTTCCAGAGAGTATTGGACCCTCAATTATTTTTCTTAAGACTAAGACAAAATAAGTGTCTTTGAATGAGGTACTGGATAAATAATTTAATTAATTACACAAAAATTACCAGAGGTCAAACATATGATTATAAAGGCACTACCAAGGTTTCATCACCATCCAAGACCATTTGAGCATGTAAATTTCTTTTATAAGGAGGTTTCCCAAAAATGATTATAACTCAATTCAGAGAGAATAATAGGTCCTAAAATTCTCTTAAAATTTCCTAGGGAATATTTTCACCCCATGAACTTATCTACCAAGTTTCATGCCCATCCAAGGATATATGCCCATATGTCCTGCACAAGGCTCAATGTGTAACCCTAAGGTTAAAACTAGGATCCTACGTCATATCCACCCCACATCACCCCAAATCACTCATGGAGGTGTTTTAGGTGATCCTAAACCAGTGGTCAAGGTTTCACATCATGTTGATGAGATTTGACAACCTAATTCCATCATGTGCACTTTTGTCTTAGTTTGACCTAGTTTGACCAAACTTGATTAACAAATTACCCAACTAAATCAGTCCCAATTGGCTGAAATTTTTACCAGGGTCATATAATGACCCTAAAGAGTACCCACCAAATTGGAGGGGATTGGAGTCATTAGACCCTTTAATTAATTAACATTTGAAATTATGAAATTGTTACAAAAACCTTAAAAAATGTTGTCCAAAATTTCCATCTTTGTATGTGTTAAGGGAGTTGATACAAATAGCCTAGGTTTCAATTTTCATGCCCATAGCATTTCCCATTCAAAAGTTATTCGAGAAATAGTGGCTATCTTACACTACGGACCAGCCCCACTAAGATGGCTCTACAGGGAGCTACCGTGCTCCTATTGGCCTGAAACAAATTTTAAATTAAAGTACACACCAAGGGCTACAACTTTGGTGTTGGTCACTTTTACATCAGGGGAGTGCAAGTATTTTCTATAATTAATTCTAAATATTGTCAGTAAAAGGACAAAAATAGGAATATCAAATATATCACTACATAACTTGCATAGTTCTTAGAGCGCAAACAAAGGGCATCCCTTCATTTTCGCCAATTAGCCAACGACCACGGTTGGCCCTTCCTGTAGTAACTTGGGAGGTGATTTCTCGGCGCCTAGACGCTCTCCCGGTTGGCCAATGCTTCCACCACCTCCGTTGAGGTGGCGGCCGGCGATGTACGGTGGTTGGCCGGCCAGAGGAGACCGGAATCCAGATTTTTAAATGAGGGAAGAAAGCTTGATCACAAGCTTCCGGACATGCCGATTCAAGACCAATTGGCCCCAAATCTAGTGGCCAAATTGATAAGATCTACCCAATAAGAAATAGACAAGAGGGGAGGATCTGAATTGCATCTTGTAGCCGTGTCGATCGCCGGTCCTCGCCATGGTTGGTCGAGAGCCCTTGGGTGGCAATGCCGGTAGGTGCTTAGGTTGGAGAATTCTTCTAGAAAATGGGGGAAACTTATTCCCTCCACCCTTTGAGCACTTTTTATAGAACCAATTCCTGGTGGGGAGGAGATGAAGCATGGAATTCCTCCATTAACACCATTCATGGTGGAAATTTCGGCCATCTCCAAAGGTTCACTCATTTCACCCTCTCCAAAGGTTGGAAAAAACCCTTTATATTCTTCTAATTGATGAGAGGAATGAACCCCCATCAATTGGGAGGACTTTGGACTCCCTTGGCCAATGAATTTGGCCAGGCAAAACGAGTCCCTGACCGTCTTCCGTCGGTTTTAGCTACCGCCGGCGCTAGTGCTAGCGCCATCGTTAGCCCCTCGGCGGCATAACGCTAGCCGGTTCGGCAACCTTCAGGCGCTACCGCTACTGCCAGCGCTAGCGCCGGTGCTAGCATTTCGACGGTGTTTGGTTCATCTCAGGGGTTCAGTATTCGTCTCAGCGGTTCCCCTAAACCACCACTACCGCCAGCGCTAGCCACTAGCGTTGGCGCTATCGTCGCATTCAATATGCACCTTTCTTTTTACGGTTGGGTAATCGAGGTACTACGGGGGGATCCCTTTACTGGGCTAGACTCATCGTGGTGGGGTCATGGGTCACGACAATGCCCTAAGGCCAACCATAGGCTTGGTAACTATAAATCACTATCCGTAGACCATGGTGATTTTCGCCTCAAGCCTAAGCTCTTATGTTCTCCTTGCGCAATCTTAGGGTTTTATCATGACCTAGTCATGACAAAATCGTTCTAGTGGTCTAGTCGTTTGGGGGATGTTACACTGCCCTCCTTCACCTATCTAGCAGTGTGCTAGACTCCGCAATCTGCGCCAAAACTTAGATCTGCAGATCCTATAACTCAGACATCGTCTCCTGCCTAAGGTCCCAAGGACCCTACAACTCAAAAGTCATGTCCGACTTCCTACCCTCAGAGACTAAGCTCCTACCTCAGATCCCGTAAGATCCTACAACTCAGAAGCACTAACTGGCTTCCTACCACAGAGATAAAGTCTCTTACGCTCACGCTAACAGAGCCCAACAACTCAGATTCTACTATGGAATCCTACAGCTCATATCTGAGAGAGATCCTACAGGGTTAATAAGTTTTATTACAAACTTTATATAGACTCAAAATAAGTAGGCTTGAATGCTTTGGAGTATTCTTGAAGCCTTGATGAAGATTGGCTTCGACTAGAGTCTTCCTGCAAATGTTGTGGATGAATCAGTGAAAAATCTTTTGCACGGATGAAGACCCTTCTTTAGCTGAACGATCCTTGATCAGAATCAGCAACTTTTATCGACCTTGCTTCTTGGAGAAGAATATGGATTTGTTTTTTGCTTGTCTTCTCCTTCCTTAAGTTTTTCAATGGAGCGGTACTATTAGGGTGGAAAAGCTTTTCTTTTTGATAGGATCGATTTTGAGATTTACGATTAGGGTTTGCTTCAGCGTCGCATTCCCTTTTATAAGGCAAGAATGTCTAACGGTCGATTCTAGTACTAACATTATGTCAGAAATCTCTTTCCATAGCAAATGAGATTCATTGGCTCAATCTGCGGCGGGCAATAAATGGCGTGATGCTAAAAATCACGTTTTAATTTGAATTCACGCCTTTCAGCCATTCGACTAGATGTCTAGTCGAATTTACTTCTTCAAGATGAATTTGCATTGTGTAAAGCTTTGCTTCAATACTTCTGCACGATTCGTCTTGATGCCTTTGATAGTCTTCGAGATGATATTTCATAGTATATTCTTCTGGTTGAATCAACAATACGAATCGTCTTGGTGACTGGTGGTCTTCAAGATGATATTTCACGCTTTATTCTTCTAGATGAATTATCTGCACGAGACGTCTTTTTATCTCTTCTTCAAGACGATATTGCATTCCTTCAGTCTTCTAGTCGATTCTTCTACACGAATTGACTTGATCTTTCTTCATAGTCTTCAACACGATTTTTTTTGTTTGTGCCTCCTAGTTGAATCTTCAACACAATTCGACTTGACATAACTTCATGATCTTCAAGGTGATATTTGAGCTCTTCTAAACAAATCGTCTTGTTATTCATGAAATGTCATCTTGGTTCCTCGGCGATATTTCGAGCCACCCCGACGATAATTGACTTAGTCAATTTCTTCCTTCATATAAACTCTTCAAAGTATATGTAGTATACTTCTAAGAAGATATGAAGATATTTTAACCTTGTCAAGACGATATCATCTTGAAAAGTATTCCACCAAGATGATATTTAAATATTCATCTTCTTCTTAAATAAGACGATAAGAGTGATGTTGTGAGTTTACAAGACGATATCGTGTTGGTGCTTAGAGTCTTCTAGACGATATTGAAGCTTACCTAGACGATATTTGCCTTAAGCAAATTTTGATATTCTCAACTCAACTCCTTTGCTTCATCTCACTTGATAGACCTTTATACTTGATGATTGAGAGTTAGTGTCAAGTCCAATATATTCTAGACTATATGTTGGACATGGTGTTTTGCACAATGAGAGATTACATTGACAAAACTATGTCTGATGACACTAAGTCTAGCCCAATGTTAAACTTGCACTGTCAAATAAGTAAAATCATCTAGACAAGAAAGCATGTGCATCAAATACAGATGTGTTCATCTATATTGTGAGAACTTCTTTAAATCGGGAATATTGTGGGCACTGTTATCAATAAATGTGGAATGAGTATAAGAAAGAATATCCAAATAATTAATTACAACCGCCGGACTATAAATTGGTGTTAAAGCAAGGTTCACATCTAAGGGTTAAAACCTTAGTTTAATTTCCTTTTGTGATTAAATGTTATTTTATTTTCCAAATATGTATGTCATGACACAAAGTGGTGATTTTCCCCCATCCGTAACCTTGTCAGTTTACTCAGTGGAAAGTAAGATTCATTTTTTATAGAATCTATTAACGAAGAATTGTTTAGTGTTTTTGTATGAGAAAATGCAAAAGAGTATGAAAAGATAAGAGATGATCAAGCAAGGAGCCTACTTACTTGCACCTTAACTAATGACCTTCTTGAAAAGGCAAAGAATGGCAATCACCCTTGGAGATGTGACTTATCCTACCGAAGATAGTCCAATGAGAGTATTTGCCAAAGGAAGAAGAAAAGAAAAAGAGAATAAGAAATGACTCATGAGAAGTCACAGAAAAATATTGTTGTTGATGAGACAATAGGAGGTGAAGATGAAGAAGATGGGGAGTTTATCATTATAAAGAATGTTGAGAAAAGAAAAGAAGAAGAAATTCTCATTATTGAGAATAAATAAAAAGAAAAATATGAAGAAACTATGAAGGAAAAGGAGATGTCGGAAGAGCTTTCTTTACTATAAAGGTTTGGAAACATACTTATATCTTATTCATATCTTTTCTCTTTATATGTTGATAATTCATGCACAGACTCTCAGAAAAGAGAAAGAGTTTGGTGCCCTTCTTATACTAATCTTAGAGGAGACCATTGTAATTCGGTACCCAAATTCTTTTAAGAATTCTTAATTACAGAGAATAAGTTGCACCATGATCTTGATTGGAATTAAGTATTTCAATTTATTTAGATTGCGGGTTTCAAGAGCAAAGAAGTATATTATCAAATTATTTTTGCTTGGAAAAGTCATTAATCTCTTATGATGACTTTACTCCAGGTAGATAGAGCCAGAAGAGCAGTTGCACCAGCTGAAGAAGAATGTGTAGAAGAAGTGATGTTCATCTCAGGGGAGTTTTACTCACTTCCCCACTTGGATTCAGACTCAGATGCTGAAGAAGAAGATGGAAGCTGCAAAACAGCAGTGATGCTGAGAAGAGAAGAAGCCCATGTTGGTATAAAAAGAATTGGTACCATAATGAAGACCCACAACCTGTAGGCCTCTAAATCGTGGGAGAGAAAAAACTGTTGAAGTCTCTCTTTGACTGAGAACAAAAAAGGGAGAAGTTTGAAACAAAAAACACTTCAAAGGAGGAGAGGATCTCTTACAAGAAATTTATTCAGAAGCTGCACTATCTGTTGTAAGCCCAGCGAGAAATCTGCTTGAAGACTGACTCGGGAGGAACTAAAGATAAGTTGTTTTAAAGGAAATTATTTTCTTGTGGATTTTTGTCTTCATCAAATAGGGCACAATTGTTAGAAAATCTTAATAAATTTCATGGTACAAACCTTGATAAGACTACTTATGGAAGAAGGAAAAACCTCAGAAGAGGAATCAAGAAGCTATAAGAAAAGATCTATAAAACAAGTTCAAGCGATCAATGATCACTAACCGGTGTTCATTGAGTCGTTCCTCTATTAGCGCTCACAGATGGAAGACTTGAAGAACTAGATAAGTGATCACAGATCGTTGACTGTTATTCGTTAACCGGTGACCAAAAGCTCACATATGGAAGATATGAAGTACTGGGTCAGTGATCATAGATCATTGATCGACGTTCGTTAACAACGCTCAGCAGTCGCCAACCGTTGATTCAGTCTAAAGGAGTCTCCCTCAAAGAATAAGAAAGACGATCATCATTTATTGACCGTGAAGAAGTGATCATTGACCGCACTGCCTCCCAGCAAAGACCACCAATCAACAATTGCTTACAGAAGCACTCACAGATCGATGATCGAGTTCTAAGCTGTCTCAAAAGATCCATTGCAGAGCAGAGAAGAAAATAAAGTCGTTGCAAAACAAGACAAACCAAGTCCAGAAAAAGAAATGCTACCCATTCTCTTTGGGACTTGATCTGGAAAGAATTTTTGGAAAGGGAAGGTGTTGTTGCCTTCCTTATTGGCTCGAGAAAAATAAGGATTAATTTTTGGAAAGGAGAGGTGTTGCTGCCTTCCATATTGGCTCGGGAAAAATAAGGAATATATATTCTTACAAAAAGAAGAAAATACACTCTCAACCATTTGGCTCTCTTAGACTTTCTGAGTTTTCCTCTTTTCTCTGTAAACTTGGACTCACTTTCTTCTCTGAAACACATCTAAAACTCACAATTCTCTTGAGATAATATCTCAACCAAACACTCACATTCACATGATGTAAATGGTTACAAGTCTCTTTGTTCAAAAGAGTTGTGCAGTGGTTGAAAACTCCGGTAGAAAAGATTTGTCGGTTGGAGTCTATAGTGGAAAAGACTCATCGCTTTGGAAAGGCAGTGTTAGCGCACATCTATAGAAGAGATGAGTACCCAAATTTTTTGAGAAACTTCTATAAAACTGTGTCATCTTGATGCTTGGTTTAAAGCCTTGGATCATTACTTTCATGTTCTTTGTTTTTATTATTTTGCATCTTTTTCTTTCTTGTCTGTAAATATTATATTATGCATATAAGGAGAAAAATCCAAATAATTAATCACATCTTAACTTTTTGATTGACAATCCTCTATGATCTAGACGAGTACGGTGCATATGCTACTCAATGACTCAACTTTTGCTTTTCAATGAATATTTTAGGGTATCAAAATCATGTTTAAAATTTTGAATTAATTTCAAAAAGGTATTAAAATTAAGTGAGCTAATTTCATGTTTTGCCTATAAAGTTTATGTTTAAATAATAAACATTAATTACACGAGAACATGAGACTTGTCTACACAACTGATTATTTTTTCAAATGAAAACTTTCTGAACTTGGGCACTACAAAGTTCCAATAGTTTTGGGCTTTCTTTGGATTGTGATAATTGAGAAACAGATGTAGTAAATGAAATAGCTGCATTTGGAACTTTAAAATAACTTGGTCTAAATTTCACCTTTTCAAGTTCACAACCACTAACAGACAAGCAAACACGCTAGATAGTTACTGCATATTAGCCTTAAATGTTACTTTGGGAAAACAATGTTCCTAGGCACATCAGTTGAGGAGTTGCCTGGTCCCTCGCTGTGCAGAGATGCCTTTGTGCACTGGGACGCACTTTTTTTTATGTTCCTAGCCACATCAATCCAAATGATACTCATGTTTTTCATAACTACATTCATAACCACCATCAAGCACAACATTTTGTAGTGCTTGAGATGTACCGGTGTACAATAATGATAGTATCAACTTTTTTGACTCATTGCATTTTCTGAGATTTGAGTATTCATGACCTCTAACGTTTGCCCATATCTACATGTGTAGCATTTTAGCCTACAGTATTTTTTTTAATAGTATTCAGCCACATTCAAACAATGTTGCATTTTCAAAACTACATTCACAATGGCCACCAAATTAAAACTGCTCTCAAACAAAACCTTCGTATCCAACCAAAGAATGTAAAATATTTTACAAAAACAATAATGGCAAAGGTTGAGCACCACAGCTACAAATAGTAATATCTAAAACCTAGGAAATTACTTCCCTAACAAATTATAAAACAGAATACTCGACCCTAACCTAAAAGTTCATTCAAAGAGCTTGTTCTATAGTCTATAAGCCAAAAGAACAAAAGTGGCAGACTTGGTGAGCTCGATCAACACTGAGAAAAATAAACGTTATATAAATAAAGAGTAAATAAAACACAGCAAAATTAACAAGTATTTTGATGTAAATATAGCACGCTAAGTAAATCAACGAATTACTGGTATATAATATAGCTTAGGTTTGATCTCCAGGTTACTGCCTCCATGACACAATGGAGATGAGTAGTCCAAACAGAAAACGACTCTTAACAATTTCAAACATAACCAAATTTGTCTTGAATTTTGTACTTCAGTCGATCTCAAATCAATGCTTCCATGACAGAAAATAGTAGTCTTCTGGATATTAGATCCAGATTGACTTAGTGAAACAATTTTCAACGCCTAAATGTTAAAATGAATCCTAACCAAATTTTACAGTAGTATGCAATCATAAGCAATGACTTAACAGTTATCCCAACAGTACGATGGTCAAGCAGATCACTAATGCACATAATTCAGTTTCCAGAAAACGTTCAATTCAAGATTCATATCTCAGAAAAGCTTAGATTTTATGTGAATTAGCGGCTGATAAGTGACCATTCCAATAAACAGTGTTCACGAGAACACACCACAAAATTTGACACTACAAGTAGACACTACTAATACGCATAGTTGACACTACTAATAAGCATAGGCAATCATGATGCCCCCTGTTTGATGAAGCATAGCATCAATTTCATCTCCGTCCTCCATTTCCAACTAAAAGCATAAATCCAAGTTAAGTGATTAGATCAACTCAGTCAATAAGGTAAGAGTGAGGTATTACTTCTTTGATTACCTCATCAGGAGTCTGCTCGCCACGGAGCCTACGACCATCAAACAAAAATTGCAATTGAATTGAAATCAACAGACTGCCGGTCACAGTAGGGCATTCATGAGTTTCTTCAGCTGAGTGCTGCGCTTGATCCTGAAGAACACCTCATTCCCATCCTACTTGACATGAATATAGCATTGCACCAACCAAACAACAAAAAATCAGGAATATAAACAGGTAATAAAGCTGGTCAGCACTAGGATCTGTTTGTCATGGAGGAGGCAGCCGTGAACGCCCAACCTCACCTAAGTAACTTCATCTACTTTAATGTTCAAAATTAAGTTTTTTTTCATGCGGCGATCTAAACCATTGTAATGCCAAACATATTTTATGACCGGGTCATTTTTATCCAAACTCACCAGAGCAAAAACGCCGTGTCAAACAGACCCTAGGCTATTCGCTAAAAATAAGGGTCGCAGAAATTTTTTTTCCAGCATAAAGAAAAATATCTAAATAAAAAAGGCAAGTTCGAAATTTCCATCCAAACCAACAGAAAGGCAAGTGAAAGTTTAGGCCAACTTGGTTGCTGGAGATGGAAAATATTTTTTTTATTGTAAAATTATACAAGATCTATCATTTGTATCTAGAAAATATTCTGTTTAAAATAGTAAAATATACAAATTTTAACGCCAAGCTAATAAAACAGTAAACAATAAAAACAAGCTCATAATCCACCATTTACCCTACCAATTTTCCGCTCTACTACAACCACTGCCTCCACAAAAGAAGCCACACCCAGCTCCGTCTAGGGGTTTGTTTCAAAATACTCTGATATTAGCATAACTTAATATTAATTAGTTAAACTGACACAGAACTACCATGAAGAGAATATGGCAGACAATATTCCAGTTATCGTAAGTGTTCTCCTTGAGCAATATTTGGTGATAGTACTTTAGCCAACACCGCTTTCCATCATACAAAAATATTTAAATTTAATTACATAAATATATTGTTACTTTATTTTTCATTCCCCTTTACATTTTTTCAATTATTTTTTATATTTTTACATCTTTTTTCTTCCCTTTTATACTTCCTAATTTATTTTATTTTTATATTTTATACTTTATTCCCCAGGCATTTATACTTTTCAACAATTTGATTTGTTATTTTACTTTATTTTCCTGCAATTCCTTAAGTTATATTTTTTTTATTACCTACTTTATTTAATTTTTTATCTAAACTCATATACACCACAACCACGAGATCACATGCGTGCGGTATTCGGCCAACGAAGGCAGCACCAAACTAGCCAATATGCCCATTGCCTTAGCAGCTAGTGCTTAAAACTGTCAAAGAAAGCACCAAACTAGCCAATATGTCCTTATTTCATATTTATTTAATTTCATTTAATATGTATTTTTTTTAAAAACTAATGTAAAAATGATAGCAAATAAGGGCGTAGAAGAGAAGCATCAATGTTACCCCAATGAGGGGGTTACTGATATGGGCTAGCCATATCAAGATCTAAAACAAAAAATGCAAATTTGTAATGCATGAAATAAAAGATAAAATCTGGAAACACTCCTGCCAAGTACCAGAGGCTGGGTTCTCCAAAGCACTGCCCTCTCAAAGAGAGACTCAATACAACACTCCAAAGATGAGATCTCACCCTAAGGGGTTCCTTATATAGATAGAGGCTCCACTACAGGACAAAACACTACATGACGAAATACATTAAAGACACGTGTATCAATACATCCCTCCTGAAAAGTGTTTTTGTCCTCAAGGTCGAATTGGGAAGGGTCCCCATGACGTGTAAGCGTCACTCGGGCGGCTTCTCTGGGGGGCGGATCAAGTGAAACATCAGGAGCGATAGAGACATCGTGGCGGGCTGGTTGTTGGTCGATCTGTGATACAAGTGACCGAAACGGGTGTAGAACTCGGCATGGGACTTGCGTGAGTGGGTGAAGCAATGTCATGCCTACAAAATGTCTCATCCTCAATGGTCGAGCGAGGTGCACGCCAATTGAGCCAGGGCCTCAGTAAGAGGCCAGATGCTATGAAGGCTGATGGAGGAAACCCATCCAAATCCTGAACGAGGCTCGTGGGGCCGGACATTATGACCGATAAGTAGGTAGTGGAATTGGAAGGAAACCCGATGGGAAATCTGGTCGAAATGGGAGAGTGACAAGATGTGAGGGGTAGGGTAACAGTGGGCTCGAGAGATGTAGGAAAAGAGTCGGGAGATAAAACAGATGACAGGCGGGTGGGGGTCTCCAAGAAACGAAGGGAAGCAGAAAAGGCATGCGGCTCCGTATGAAAGGCTGGCGAAGCCGCCAGGTGGAGCCTCTGGTCACGGACTTGTCGAAGGCGAGCAGATTGGAGGGCAACCAGTGTAATCGGAAGAGGGGTATTGGGGGGGAGCACAAAAGGGTTGTTAGGAAGGGAGGAAGAGACAACAATTTCCAATGGTCAAAGACCCACTACGGGGTGGCGGTGAGATAGGGGGAGGAGGCTCGTAGGGAAGTAGAGAGGCGGGCAGTGTTGTAAGGGGGAATGTGGAAGAATCGATGACGCAAGGAGATTATCCAGAGCAACGTCAATTCAATCGCGCCGAGCATGCACTAAGTCCAGGAAGGAGAACCATGGGTGGAAAAGCGGGTGTGAGTCGACAGAAAGCAATGGGAGGCTTTGGAGGGTCATCGGAGTGCAAGACATGCAGGAGGGTTGTCAGAATGTTGCAGGAGTCGCAGGAGGGCAGCCAGAATGCTGCAGGAGCCACAGGAGAGAAGCCGGAATGCTGCAGGAGCTGCAGGAGGGCTGCCGGAATGCTACAAGAGTCGCAGGAGGGCTGTCGGAATGCTACAGGAACCCGGGTGGGCTGTCAGAATGCTGAAGGAGCGGCGGGAGGGCTGGCGGAATGCGCTACAGAAGTTGTAGGAGGGCAGAGAGGATGAGGAGCGGTCGCTGGAAGGCTTCATAAGTGCTTGCGGGCCGCTGGAGGTGCGGTCGAACACGGCTGGGGGTGCGGGAAGCTGAACGGCTCACTGGAATCGTTGGAATCAGCAGATTCACTGGACTCGGGCGAAGTCGCTAGGAGGAGAGTCGTCGTGCTATAGAATCGGCGTTGGTTGCAAATAGCTGTGAGGGAAGGGTAAATGGTCGATGACGGCAGTAGGGCACTAGCAGGCCTGGCGTAAACTGGTATTCTTTGCTTGATCAGGGTTGCGGCTGCTGAGACGAGCCACGGAAACGAGTCGGGCTCGTTGACGGAGCGGTCGAAGAGGGACGTGTGAGACTAGCTGCGCAGGACCCGTGGAGCACGGGATCGGTCGCGATCGGCGCGTGCGGGAATGAAGATGCGCAGGGCTCGCACTGGAAACCGATTGCACTGGTCGACGCGTGCAGGAGGCAAAAAATGACCGACATAGGAGGAAGATTCAATTATGGTTTCGTTGAAAACCCTAAATGAGTTGCAGGTCGGACCAATTGATACAGGCTAGCCATATCAAGATCTAAAATGAAGAATACAAACTTGCATTGCATAAAATAAAAGATACAACCGGGAGACAAGCTCCCGCCAAGCACTCGTAGGTTGGGTCCTCCAAAGCACTTTCCTCTTCAAAGAGACTCAATACTACACTCCAAAGATGAGATCTCAATACCTAGGGGCTCCTTAAATAGATGAAGGTCCCACTTCAGGACAAAGACACTACATGAGGAAATACATTAAAGACACGTGTGTATCAATTTCTTTTTATATATAGGCTCTACTTGAGAGGGAGGTAGCAGTTTGGAGATGGTGCGAACTTATGGATGTAAATAGAGAAAACAATTTCAATAAATTCAGTTTACAGTGTTGTTAAGCACAGAGAAAACAATATAAATTGTTTAGTAAAACATCGGTATGGTGGCTGTTTAACTCTTATACCACAAAAATGGTCATATGCAGAGTTCTTTGTAAAGAGTAAGAGTCAAAGCTTTAAGGAAATCTATCATGTTGTCTGTTCAATCAGATGACCCATAAACATTAACCCCAAATAATTTTCCATTGCAGGCCGTAAGAGGTTACAACTCGAAGAATTTGAACAACACTATAAAGCCAGAGCTCAAGAACTCACATTTCAATGAGGAAAAAATTATTAATTTCATAAAAAAAATCGATAACCCAAAAATGCAATTGCAATCTTTTCACTCTGCATAAGACTTCACATTTCAAGCAAAAATCAGCCATGCTCTTGTTCTAGCTCAGAAAAGGAAAGCAATTTCAACTCAACTTCTTTCAAACGAAAGTCCCAAAAACTAACATGTTTCCCGGCCAAGTTAGGGTCCCATATAATGAACAGTTCGCAGTTACTAACAAGTTGCCGATTTGGCTAGGAATCAAATGATTTCACCATCAGAGCGCTATAAATGAAGATTTCTGGAGAAATGTATTGGATAACCATCGGATTCCTTTGAACCAATGAAAAATGCTTGTTGCGCCCATAGAGTTACTATATCCATGGAATCACAAAACATGAAAAGGGAGAAGGTTGCGCCAAAGAAAGCTCGTGATGAAAGCGATTACAACTACTTAACATTACGACTACTTGACATTTGAACACGTAACATAGCGTCTAAACGTGCCCGAGACCATGTGGCTGGGATTACGCATAAACTGGGGTTTTTTGGGATCCGCATTTGGAGACGGGTCATCCAAATAGGAACAAATAGCGTGTGTATTTTTGAAACCGCAAAAGAGAAAAAAAAATGTCCAAACAAATGGGGGTCATATATTGTGGCTTCAACGAGCAACTCCCAATTTTCCTCCCCAACCACAACCCATAACTGTCATCATTAGCCACAACAGTTATCTTATGTTGTTCCTTCAACGACCAACTCCCAAATTTCCTCCCCCATCATAACCAATAATTGTCATCATTAGCCACAATACAACTTTACCTCACCGTCGTATATAACACCTACGAAGCACGGATACTTAAAAATGCTTAGCGTATCGCTCGAACGCGTATCGGATACGGGAAACACCCGGAAACTTGCGGAAACTCGTTTCCGAAACGTTTCCTAACGTAGGAAACGCAATATTTAAATTAAATAAAAAATTAATTGGGAAACGCGTATCCCCCTTGCGGGATACGTGTTTCCCGCAATTTTATTCACGGCGTAGTCGCGCAGTCACGCCTCATATTAAAATGGTGGCTAACTCTTAGAAATAATTTCTTCTCCTCACAAATCATTTTATTAATTTAATGCCAAAGAAGATCTTGTTTATGTGAAGAGTTTGATGATCATCATTACATATTATGATATTAGTTCTCAATGTGTACTTGTAGGCCCAATCTTGACTCTTGAGTAATATGTATGATAATAATAAATCAAACCTAAAATGTGTACTTGTAGGCACTATAATAATGCTTGTGCTTTTGGATACCTCAAGGAATAGATTGCATGAGCTATTCTTCATATTTTCTCTTCTTGTGATATCCAATACCTTCTCCTAGCCTAATCTTTCCCATTGTACCTAAACAACATGATTGTGCGCCAATTATTCTTTATTGAATCCAGGGACTGGGATGGTACTTTAGTTTGTTAATTGTATTTTTTATATTAATTAATACTTATATTAAAATAATTAAAAAAAATTAAAAACGTTTCCTGCATCCGTATTTTTTTAAAAATCCCGTTTCCCGTATCCGTTTCGTATCGTATCCCGTATCCTGTTTCCGTTCCCGTGCTACATAGTATAACACTATAAGCTCCTTAGTTCCTCCATTATATAATGCCATTCAAATTTAGTTCTCTTATCATTCTTCACTATTCTTATGATGCACTAATATCAATATGCATATATTCATACATAGGAAACTTTACATCAAAATATTTTAGGCCTAACCAAAAAAATAATAGGATTGAAATAAGATTAAATATATAACACAAATTAACATCAGATTCCATCCGAGGTAACAATAATCTAAACCATGCTTTCAAAGGCCAAGAGAAGACTGACACAAATTGACATAAAAAACCGGCATTTATACTATATATAAAAAAAGTCATTCTATTGCATAATGAAATTACAAGAAGTTTTAATCTCCCCTTTTACCCAATTTTTACTTCTCTTTCAGCAATTGACGTCCATGGATTCAAAACATGGATGTTTTTGTTGTTTAGTATTTAATAACTCCCTAAAATTTCTTTCCCACGCCATTCCTAGTATTTTCAACATAGGATACACACCACTATCTGTCCTTTGGGTAATTGACCCTACTTACTCTCTCTCTCTCTCTACCTTCTCGCTATCATTTTGCTTAGCCACGGATGACAATCAAAACTCAAGTCCTCGACGATTTTCTTGCAAACTTCATCGAAGAAATTTCCACCAAACGATAGAAACACCTTTGTCTAGGATAATGTTCGTAAATAGATCGTATGGTAGAAATTTGGCAAAAGTTAGAGTGATCCTAATACATCCAAAGGGTGTCTGAATCGAACAAACAATAAAATTATGTTTCTCAACCACCAACAATCAAATAGAATATGAAGCATTATATCGCTTGAACGAGGTTGGCAAGGGATTAGGAGTGGATGCCATAAAATACGAAACAAATTCGTTTCAGAACTTGTGGTATTAAAACCACCCAAGCTGAGAATGCAAGAAGCCGATGAAATAGCCAAGTTTGTGCTCCCATCAAGAGGAACCGTAACCGAAATCTTTCATCTTGCCATCGAGGAAGGATAAGTCATGGATATTGATCACCGTCCTTCATGGATGGATCCCTTTATCCACCATCTGTCGACAATAAATACCATTGTACAATCACAGATAACGAAGGGTTCAGATTCAAAGTTGCTCAATATTTCCTTCTTTTCAGAGTTTTGTATCGAAGAACATTCTTATCATATTTGGCAAGATGTGTATCAGAAGACTAAATTCTTATCATTCTTCAAGAAGTTCATTCCAGAGAACATGAAGTCACTAGGGAGCATGAACTTTTGAGAAGAAGATCCTCAGGCAAGGATACTTTTGGCTTCGAATCAGAAAGGATTCATAACACTATGTCAGAAGTGTCTCAGTGTCAAAGATTTGCCCCTCTACAAGTAAGGCCTACTCAACAACTTCGTTCAATCACTACATCTTGCCCATTTGTTGTTTGGTTAATGGACCTTTTGACACCCTTTCCTATGCCTAATGGACATCATCATTATATTCTCGTCATGATCAACTACTTCAATAAATGAATTGAAGAACTTCATCTGGGGAGAAATTATTTGGCATATAATTTTGATGGGCATTATCGCCGATAACAGGCTCCAGTTTGCTAACGAAGAACTAAAACATTTTTGCAAGCAAGTGGGGATCGAGCATCGTTATTCTTCAGTTCATCGCCTAAGAAGTAATGGATGGGTGGAGGCAGCCAACAAACTAATTCAAAACCTCTTGAAGAAAAAGGTAGAAAAAGTTCGAGGATTGGGTCGAGCAACTTCCTTCGGTTATTTGGACCCTCAGAACTACTCCAACCACAGCTATAGGAGAGACTCTTTTTAAGTTGTCACATGGGTTTGAGGCACTAATCCGAGTAAAATTGAAGGTAAAGAGCTAAAAGTTCTTTTATCAAAACAGGTAAGCAAAGATTGGATGAGAAGATGAAGACGATATTAGATGTAATCTAGATCTCATCTAAGAACTAAAAGACTTATAGGCTATTAAATAAGGAGAAATTAAAAGAAGAATGGCAAAACATTTCAACAAACATATTAGGGTAAAGCAAGTTTGTTGTTTGTCGTCGGGGATTTGGTGATGAAGAAGGTGGACGCCGCAAAAGTATGGCTTCAATCAAAAAACTCAATTCTAATTGGGCAGGACCATTCATTGTTAAAGAAACATTAAAGAACGGATCAAATATATTGTTAAAGAAGCATTCATTATTAAAGAAGCATTAAAGAGCGGAGATAATATGAAGCATTATTTTCCTTAAAAACATACACATTTTCCAATATATTTTCTACATATCAAATATACTTCTATTCACTTTTATGTAACGAGAACGAGATCAATGAAATAGCAAAAACCACAAGAATTTTTATCCCAAATGTTTTTTTAGAAAGTTAAATTCTATTCAACGCTTACTTGAACTCTCATGCATTGCGATCCTTAGATCCAATCTCGTGGAGGAATTTAAGAAGTTGAATCCTTTAAAGGCTATCGTCGGTGCCTTCTTGAACCTCCTTGAATTGAGACCGTTGGGCAGTAACACCCACCAAGAGCACAACTCAGCTAGAATTGAATCACGGTTTTGTAGTGGTAGTCAGATCCAATCTCTCGCGATGGTCAATAGATCTCTGGATCTCTCGCTGATATCTGTCGCACAACTATTAGATCAATTGTTGTCACATCCACAATCATTGTTATCGCTGAAATTGTTCGCGGACTTGTATATATGGTATGTTGATCAGGGTGATCGACCAGTGGTGTGGCGCATCAACAGAGATATCGCCAACGCTAAAGAACCTTCTGAGGACAAGCTATCCAAACAAACGGATGTCTTATGCCCAACTGAATATCCTTTCTGAGGACAAGCTATGTCTCGCATAAATGTCTTACGCCCAACTAGATTATCCTTTCTGAGGAAAACAATGTGGGGTGTTAAATGCTCAACTAGCTTTCCTTAGCTGTCTGGCCCCTCGAGGCCCTTTAGAGTGCAATTTTTTTATTGAGTGCTAACATTCAGGTATCACGAGTTATTCTGGTCTTCATTAACTATCTCCGTTAAGTATTAAATCTTTCAAAGATAGCATGTTTATTATCTCAGATTTCAAACAAGGGATTCTTACAGGATAAATCAAAAGCATGCGCCATTTTTATGCGATTACGGATTTTTTTATTTTCTCAAACAATGGATTATCATTAAGGAATAAACGCACGACTCGCATTTGTCAGTGCTACTCTACAACAAGATTATCTTCTATCATATTACAAATTGAGTCATATGACCATTTCTCCATTCCATATGGGTATTCGCAAAGCGCACGTATTATCTCAACAATATGGAGAATTCCATCAATCCAAAATATATCTTAATATATGCCGTCAATAATTCAGAATTGCCAATGATTATTATTCTCACAATATTATGGGAACTCTCGTAAGTTAAAGAACAAAAAGGTGTTCGGATATATTTTTTTAGTGTTCGTGCAATACCTTATCTCTTTGACACGAGATCTTATTCTTCCTTATACTTAAAAACCAAAATGCACACAGCAAGATTTTTTCTTCAGAGGCAGGATGTATCTAAGTGTTCGATTGATATTGTTTCCAATTCAAAACTTATACTTGTTATCAAATCCTTAAACCTCCTTTATTAAAATCGGCCCACCCCCTCCTTTTCACAGTAGCTAGGGAAATATTAAGAACAAAGAAAACCTTTATGTTCTCGATCTCGCAGTCGCTACTCGCACCCAATCACAACCGCTCCCCTTTTGACCCATGACGGTCGAGCCGGTCATACCAACTGCTGGTCGAGTGCCCCTAGGGCTTCGAGAAACATTTCTTGTACCGTCCTCCGACAGATCCAGCGAACCTCCGACATTTTCCTCCTTCCAGTCCTTCGTTTCCTCTATTCCAGAACTTACCGCCAGAGTACCAACCAGATCCCGGCGACCCCTTCTTTGCCTGTCGCCGCTTTCTTATTTTCCTCTAGGTTGTCATTGGCTGCTACCCATCCTCCTAACCTGCCAACTCAGCCACCTCCAGGTCTTCCGTTGCCACAATCCAAGCCTTTATGAAGTTTCCCTAAGCCGAACCAGTGTTTTCCTCCACTGTTTGACTCCTCCAGCCACACTCCATCTCGTTTCCCCACACGTTCTAGAAATTCTTCATACACGTGATCTTATGGTATTTCTCTTTCTCTATCTCGCTCATGATTTGCTAGTATAATAATATGCTTAGTTGTAATTATCATTAAAGTCAGAACTTGCTTGCCCAAGATAACATTAATTGTTGTTTGTTATTAATTTAATCTTTAATGTCATTTTCCGCTCTTAAGACAGTTGTGGAAGAATTAATCAAAAGCTGATTGAATACAAATGAAAGTCATCTTATGTGTGTGTACGAACTCTAAGCCAGATAGAGTTTGAAATTACTCGTAAGAAGTCCCGCTAACGCCACATATTTTGAATCGATCGCAACTCGAATTATTTAAAGTCAACATCAAGAGTTTAGTACACATCAATTTGGTATCAGAAATAGGTTGTTGATTTACTTCTATCGCAAATCAGGAACTGACCAAAATATTTATATAGCTTTTAAAAAAAATCTCTTAAAAAATATACGACCTTTATAAAAATTTAAATAAAAAATTTTAAAAAACACTTTTTTTAAAAGATACAAGTTAAAAAATATTCTTGTAAATTTTGTGTTTTTAAAAAAGAAGCCTAAAAAACATTATCTCTTAAAAAATTTCCCCAAGTTTAAGAAAGTACTTTAAAATATAATTTCTTTAAAAAAATGGAACATCGAGTAGATCGTTTAGAGGCTAGCGTCGGAGACTTGACCAAACGAATGAGTGATTTGATGAAGGCGATCGAGACACTCACCGCCAATATGGGTAATGTTAACCAAGTCACGAATGGGTTAAGGACCACCCGTCAATAATTTAGAAGCCACTAATCACCTAGGTTTAAATCAAGCACCTCACCAAATCCCTAGGCACACTGACCACATCCCTAGACTTGCAGAATCTGCATACCCTAATCCTGGACTCCGCAACCAACCCCGTTAGGATGATGGAGTTAAAATAGATGTAGGAGATTTTGCGGGACACGTCGAACCCGAGGGATGTTTGGATTAGTGTGAGCGCCCAAACCGAAATACAAACTGAACCGCTCGGTTCGATGTAGGGGCGGTTTTTCATTTTGGATAACCGTCCTTTTTTCGGTTTGGTGCGGTTTTCGATTTTAATAAACCGCGAAAACCGAACCGAGAAGTTATGTTATTATGGTCATGTTTAAACAAATTACGACCATGCAAACACTAAACATGCAAAGCATGCACAAAACTAGTCATCCATACGTTAAAAATAAATGAATAAATTAAAAACATTGCCTTTAAAAAAAATAATTTATCACCACAAGATACAGCTACACATTTACTCTTATTACCTATTTACCTTACTATTCATTTTTTATGAGCTTCAAATGATTAAGTAAGAAATATTCTATGGATCGTTGGATACAAGTGCATTCGGTAAGATCAATAGATCATGGACTCATCTTAAGATAAAACTTGTAGGTATGTGGTAAATCTAAACATTATGATCTCAGTGAGGGAGGCCACGATTATGCTAATGTTAAGGCTAACTTGGTGGAAGTAGGTGTTATTGTGTTGTGGAATTGTGGGAACCCAAGCTTTAAGCTTTTCATGTATATTTTTTGGTTCAATATCCTTTTTCCCAACTAAAAAAACTTATAATGAAGGGCAATTTTTAAAACCGAAAACCGCCCCAAACCACCCAGACTATTGAACTAAACTGATCGATTTAGGTTTAGTTCGGTTTGGAGAAAAAAATAACCGAACCTTTTCAGTTTGGTTTCGGTTTGGGTCCAAACTGAACGGCTTGCACCCCTATTAACAGGTCGAATATGATATCCTTAGGCTTAAAGGACCAGCACTAATCTGGTGGGTTCAGCAAGACCGCACACATTTCACATTAGGCATGACCCCTATAACCATGTGGGTAGAATTCAAAACTCAGTTACAGAAGCGGTAGGTCCCCATAGACTATCTGCAAAATTATATTGAAGGTTCCACAACCTTCGTCAGGATAAACTATCCGTAGATGAGTACACCCACGAGTCCTTAGTGTTGCAATATAGGTTAGACCTTCATAGGGAAGATGACATGATAGTGTCTCATTATTTGAACAAACTCTGTTATGCCATTAGGGATTAACTTGAGTTGCACGACTTTAGAGATTTGGGTGAAGTGTCTAGTAGCGCCTGTAGAGTAGAGGCCGCACTACTGAAGAGGACATTCGGGCCTAGGACTACTGATAGACCTACTTCGAGCACCCCCACCACTGCACCCACCTCTAGGGTCTCAGATCTCCATCGTCCTCATGTCAGTACTGGGACCCCGACTCACACTGACCCCTCCTGGAGTAAGGAGCCCATTGGGTCCAGGCACAACACTGAAGCATTTTGATGCTTCAAGTGTACAGAGATGGGGCACAAACCATCTAATTGCCCGCGACGCCATTTTGCCATCATTACTGACTCCATCAATGGGCATGAGCCTGAATATAGATTATTCCTTAGTGACTCCAAGCCTGAGCCTGAGCGGTTTCATAGCGTGATCGAGGTCGAAGGAGAGCAGGATAAACATTTAGTTTGTGCCCTTCGTTATAGCTTGGTTTCCCCTAGCAAGACCATTGAGAGTGATTTTCGGAAGAATGAAATTTTTCGCACTACTGCGCACATTCAGGGACACTTTTGTTCCATCATTTATAGTGATAGCATGGATACAAGTGCATTCGGTAAGATCAATAGATCATGGACTCATCTTAAGATAAAACTTGTAGGTATGTGGTAAATCTAAACATTATGATCTCAGGAAGGGAGGTCATGATTATGCTAATGTTAGGGCTAACTTAGAAGTAGGTGTTATTGTGTTGTGGATTTGTGGGAACCCAATCTTTAAGCTTTCATGTTTATTTTTTGGTTCAATATCCCTTTTCCTAACTAAAAAAAACTTATAATTAAGGGGAATTTTTAAAACCGAAAACAGCCCCAAACCACCCCGACTATTGAACTAAACTGATCGATTTAGGTTTAGTTCGGTTTGGAGAAAAAAATAACCGAACCTTTTCAGTTTGATTTCGGTTTGGATCCAAACCGAACCGCTTGCACCCCTATTAACAAGTCGAATATGCTATCCTTAGGCTTAAAGGACCAGCACTAATCTGGTGGGTTCAGCAAGAGCGCAAACGTTTCACATTAGGCATGGCCCCTATAACCATGTGGGTAGAATTCAAAACTCAGTTACAGAAGCAGTAGGTCCCCATAGACTATCTGCAAAATAATATTGAAGGTTCCACAACCTTCGTCAGGATAGACTATCCGTAGATGAGTAGACCCACGAGTCCTTAGTGTTGCAGTATAGGTTAGACCTTCATAGGGAAGATGACATGACAGTGTCTCATTATTTGAACATACTCCGTTATGCTATTAGGGACTAACTTGAGTTGCACGACTTTAGAGAGTTGAGTGAAGTGTCTAGTAGCGCCTGTAGAGTAGAGGCCTCACTACTTAAGAGGGCATTCGGGCCTAGGACTACTGATAGACCTACTTCGAGCACCCCCACCACTGCACCCACCTCTAGGGTCTCAGATCCCCGTCGTCCCCATGTCAGTACTGGGACCCCGACTCACACTGACCCCTCCCGGAGTAAGGAGCCCATTGGGTCCAGGCACAACACTGAAGCATTCTGATGCTTCAAGTGTATAGAGATTGGGCACAAATCATCTAAGTTCCCACGACGCCATTTTTTCATCATTACTGACTCCATCGATGGCATGAGCCTGAATATGGATTATTCCTTAGTAACTCCAAGCCTGAGCCTGAGCCCGGGTTTAATAGCGTGATCAAGGTCGAAGGAGAGCAGGCTGAACACTTAGTTTGTACCCTTCGCTATAGCTTGGTTTCCCTTAGCAAGACCATTGAGAGTCATTTTCGGAAGAATGAAATTTTTCGCACTACTGCGCACATTCAGGGACACTTTTGTTCCATCATCATTTATAGTGATAGCATCCATGCAAGTGCATTCGGTAAGATCAATAAATCATGGACTCATCTTAAGTTAAAACTTGTAGGTATATGGTAAATCTAAACATTATAATCTCAGTGAGGGAGGTCGCGATTATGTTAACGTTAGGGCTAACTTGGTGGAAGTAGGTGTTATTGGGTTGTGGATTTGTGGGAACCCAATCTTTAAGCTTTCATGTTTAGTTTGGTTTGGAGAAAAAAACAACCGAACCTTTTCAGTTTGGTTTCGGTTTGGGTCCAAACCGAACCGCTTGCACCCCAAATAACAGGTCGAATATGCTATCCTTAGGCTTAAAGGACCAGCACTAATCTGGTGGGTTTAGCAAGAGCGCACCCTATAACCATGTGGGTAGAATTCAAAACTCAGTTACAGAAGCGGTAGGTCCCCATAGACTATCTACAAAATTATATTGAAGCTTCCACAACCTTCGTCAGGATAGACTATCCGTAGATGAGTAAACCCACGAGTCCTTAGTGTTGCAATATAGATTAGATCTTCATAGGGAAGATGACATGACAATGTCTCATTATTTGAAATTTTGAACAGACTCCGTTATGCTATTAGGGACTAACTTGAGTTGCACGACTTTAGAGATTTGGGTGAAGTATCTAGTAGCGCCTGTAGAGTAGAGGCCGCACTACTGAACAGGAAATTCTGGCCTAGGACTACTGATAAACCTACTTCGAGCACCCCCACCACTGCACCCACCTATAGGGTCTCAGATCCCCACCGTCCTCATGTCAGTACTGGGACCCAGACTCACACTGACCCCTCCCGGAGTAAGGAGCCCATTGGGTCCAGGCACAACACTGAAGCATTCTGATGCTTCAAGTGTATAGAGATTGGGCACAAATCATCTAAGTGCCCGCGACGCCATTTTGTCATCATTACTGACTCCATCGATGGGCATGAGCATGAATATGGATTATTCCTTAGTGACTCCAAGCCTGAGCCTGAGCCCGGGTTTGATAGTGTGATCGAGGTCGAAGGAGAGCAGACTGAACATTTAGTGTGTGCCCTTAGCTATAGCTTGGTTTCCCCTAGCAAGACCATTGAGAGTGATTTTCGTAAGAATGAAATTTTTCGCACTACTGCGCACATTCAGGGACACTTTTTGTTCCATCATCATTTATAGTGATAGCGTAGAGAACTTCGTTTCTGAACGTATGGCAGAGACGCTTCGACTCGAGACTCATCCTTTAGAGCAACCCTACAACTTATCTGGGGTTAATAGTCACTTGACAATGCCTGTTACTCATCATTACAGTATTCAAAACCAATAGCTCCCTTAGATTCCACTTTTATTCAGTGTCACACTTCTGTCGGGACCCCCACTCCAGAAAGAAGCATCTGACTCTGATAAATCTTTCATATTAGATATTCTAGAAGCGCCACCATATATTGATTTTATTTTCGGCGATCACACTTTGTTTCAATTCACTATCTTATGATTTTGAGTGAGCGCGTTGAGCCTCTTCATTTGATTCCCGAACTTTTTAGCCTTAGTCGTATTAGGAGAATCGAGACAGTCCCTAGACATTTTACACTCAATAGGGATCTGATGCTTCAAGTGTATAGAGATTGGGCACAAATCATCTAAGTGCCCGCGACGCCATTTTGTCATCATTACTGGCTCCATCGATGGGCATGAGCCTGAATATGGTTATTCCTTAGTGACTCCAAGCCCGAGCCTGAGCCCGGGTTTGATAATGTGATCGAGGTCGAAGGAAAGCAGACTGAACATTTAGTGTGTGCCCTTAGCTATAGCTTGGTTTCCCCTAGCAAGACCATTGAGAGTGATTTTCGGAAGAATGAAATTTTTCGCACTACTGCGCACATTCAGGGACACTTTTGTTCCATCATCATTTATAGTGACAGCATGGAGAACTCTGTTTCTCAACATATGGCAGAGACGCTTCGACTCGAGACTCATCCTTTAGAGCAACCCTACAACTTATCTGGGGTTAATAGTCACTTGACAATGCCCGTTACTCATCATTGTCGTATTCAAAACCAATAGCTCCCTTAGATTCCACTTTTATTCAGTGCCACACTTCTGTCGGGACCCCCACTCCAGAAAGAAACATCTGACTAATAAATCTTTCATATTAGATGTCCTGGAAGCGCCACCATATATTGATTTTATTTTCGGCGATCACACGTTGTTTCAATTCACTATCTTATGATTTTGAGTGAGCGCGTTGAGCCTCTTCATTTGATTCCCGAACTTTTTAGCCTTAGTCGTATTAGGAGAATCGAGACGGACCCTAGACATTTTACGCTCAATAGGGACACGCGTTTTAAGGGATTTCTCTGGTTGATTCTAAATGGTAAATTTGTGATTGGTTTTTAAAATTTGTAGTGCTAGTCAAACTCTCGCGGGTGGTGTCATTGAGATGATTGGTCTTGGTTTAGTAAACGCTCATCATATGATTTAATGATTCCACAGGTTGATCTTGCTTACTTCCTGCCTTGTTTCTCAGCGTATTCTTTCAATCCACCATCTCACCCACTTTATGATACTCTCCTATTTGATACTCTAATTTTTACTGATCATTTACATATTATGCATAAAATTATAACTAACTGTTTAAGAGCATCTTTGGAAAAAAATAACTCCATTGTCGATTTTATCACTGGAATTATCTTTTTCCAATGGAGATTGGTTTCTTGCATGTTTCAGGAAAGAGGGTGAGCCATCAGGTCATGTGCAATAACGATGAGACCTTCCTTTGTTCCACTTTCTACCACAGTGCCCTGACAAAGTATTTTCTCGGATCGACATTTGGATGTTTCAGTGGTAGGTTTTATCATATTCCTGACGGGGTTGAGCTTCCTCAACCCCAGGAGAATTGATGCAACCTGAGGTTGCATCTTCATTTTATTTTCATCTATCGCAATTTTATTTATGTAGCGCACATTGTTAGCATATGTTGGTTTTGTATTGGGCATGTTTGTATCGTGTGCGCGTCCATACGGCTCATTGGCATGACCAATCAATAAGACCATGTAAAGGTCCATCAAATTAGTAGTAGTGTTAATTTAGGCAAGCAAGGGAGTTGACATAAAATTAAGATATTGTTATCATTAATTAGTAAAAAAACACAATTCTAAAATCATATTTAAAATTGTATTTAATTTCAAAATTATTTAATTTAATGGTGGAATACCTAAAATAGTCTCATTAAAGGCATATTGGAGTTGCTTGAAAATCAAGAGCCACAATTAACCAATTCAAAACTTATAGTTGTTATCAAATCCTTAAACCTCCTTTATTAAAACCGTCCAACCCCCTCCTTTTCACGGCAGCTAGGGAAATATTGAGAACCGAGAACCTTTTTGTTCTCGATCACCCAGTCGGCTAGCCGTTACCGACGACCAATCACAACAGCTCCCCTTCCGACCCCTGATAGCCGCCCCGATCGACCTCCCCTAGGGCACCGACAACATCTCATGTGCCATCCTCTGGCAAATCCAGCGAACCTCTGGCGTTTTCCCTCCTTCCAGTCGGTCGTTTCCTATGTTCCAGAACTCACCTCCACCGCCAGAGTACCAAACAGATCCCGGCGACCCCTCCTCTGCCTGTCGCTGCCCTTCTTGTTGTCCCCCGGGTTGTGGTTGGCTGCCCCCGTCCTCAATTACCGCCCAGCCAACTCAGACGCTTCCATTTCTTCGGGTGCCACTGTACAAGCCTTTATGAAGTTTCCCTGAGCCGAACCAATGTTTCCTCCACTGTCACACCTCCAGGCATACTCTATCTCGTTCCCCCACAGGTTCTAAAAATTCTTCGTACACATGAGCATATGGTATTCCTCTCTTCCATTTCTCGCTCATGATTTGCTAGTGTAATAATATGTTTTGTTGTAATTGATCTTTAAAGTCAGAGCTTGCTTGCCTAAGTCCATTCTTGAGATGCTTGTGGAAGATTAATCAAAATTGATTACGTACAAATGAATGTCCTCTTATGCGCGTGTATGAACTCTAAGTCAGATATCATTTGAAATTACTCATAAAAAGTCCCGCTAGCGCCACATATTTTGAACCGATCACAACTCTTATTATTTAAAGTCAACATCGAGAGTTTAGTATACAATACATTCACTTAAACAAAATTATGAGTTTATTTCGTGGTTTTAAAAATTTAAAAACTTACATTTAGGAATTATATTTTAATACGTAATTTTTTATTTAATTTTGAACAAGTCAACTTTACCTTTTATACAACAAAATCAAAATTAAAATTTAACAAACTTATGTTCTATTTTGCAGATTTACAAATTCACAATCCTCATTTTCGTAAGATTAAACATTAGAAGTATGAGATCACCAAGTTCCTACAAATCCAATGTTACCATATCGCAAATCAAAAAACACAGTCGTAACACCGAGTTAGGGGGTGGAGGTTGTACCTCATCCGCTAGTAAGAATAATAAAAATAAATATGCTTTTATAAAATGGACATCTGGGATATTAAATGAATCCACAAAACAACTCCATTGCTAAATTGCTTAAGAAATGAAGTAAGGTTATTTCATTTCTATTACAAAAAGCAAACATTGCACAATTAACTATATCAATCACGTTCCACCTCACAACTTTAGTATTATAAAGAACAAACCCACATAATCACTTTTATAGGTGATGTAGAAAAGACTCCTTGATCAAGTAACAGTAACTATTCGGTGGCATCCTATGTAACTGGTATAAGAATTATTATACTAAAAATAGATACTTCAAAATTTTAATAAGATTTCACCATAGAAGTAGTGCATGTTTAAGGCCACAAAATAATCAATACTAAATCCACCTTGCCAACCAATTATTGATAGTAAAAAATACAGAGAACTTAAATAAAAACATTATGGCTTCGTTTGGCGCGGTGGTGGCGGTCGTGAACGCGGTGGTCATGAACCGTCGTTCGTGAACGCCCGACCTCACCTAAAAAAATTCATGCATTTTATGCTCAAAACTAGTTTATTTTCTTGGTAGGGGTCATAACCTTTGTCTTGCCAAACATAGAATCTATGATAATGGCTTTTTTGACCCAACTCACAGGAGGAAATAAACCGCGCCAAAAAAAGCCTATATCTTCTCAACAAGGTATGCAATAATTTCCTATCCAAAAGAATCAGAGTTGAACTTGTGTGTCATAGCTTCCAATAAATTTAACTTAGAATACCTCAACATGTCTTCTGTTTATTTCAGCCAGATGGAATCAAAATGCATGTTACAGTAAAACATGGCATAAACCAGACAACCAAATGAACATCCAAATTGGCATATATGTCCCGGACAGGAATATATTACATATATGCGCATGTAAACTATAAGAGAAAACTAAACGAAAGCATAATTAAATGCCGCAGATTAATTAAAAATGACAACTAGCAGAAATTCATAAATCAACATGAAAGTGATACGATCAACATTTTGAAATGAAATCTTCCTATATATTATTTTTAACGTATTCGAGAAAGCAAGATCATAGAAAATAATTGTTTTCCTCAACTGCAATAAATTCTTATGAAGACTTTAAAGAGTATAGTGCTTCTCGGAAGAAGACTAAAAAATCAAACATGGAAATCGTAAAAGGAAGGGCATATAATCCAGAGAGATCTCCGAAAGAAATTTTCACCTGACCCTTAACCTTGAGATTGATGTGCGCTCCCCCCTGATCCGGCTTCTTGTCCTCCTCAGTCGCCGTGCCAGCACCAGACATCCTACCCTAATCGCAATGCTTTTGCTTTGACGGTTAGGGTTTACTATGTTGTGAGGTAAAAATCGAAAGCCGACAAGCAAAAGGCTCATATAGCGGAAGCTCAAAATCAAAATTAATAAAATTTCGGGTACGCTTGTCGCTGTATAAACCGAGGGGCCAAATCGACTTCGATGGACGGCTGCGATTCACCGAGAATACGATATCCGATATCAGAGACCCATCGTGTGCCGCATTTATTTTTGGAGAAAGGAACGGGCGCGCTTACACCGGCCGGCCCGGATTCCTTCTTATCTCGCCCGTAATTATTAGGGGAGATGCTTTACACGGTTCTCTAAATCTTCTGTGAGATACCCGTATGGGAAGGACTGTGGGGGAAATAAAATTCTTCTATGTTTTCTATTTTTTTACAAAATAAATTACGAAATATTGATCTATATATTTTTACGCTCATTTTAAGTACTCATATGACTATTTTGGAGTGAAAATACAACTGTTAAAAAGTCCATTTATTTGAACTAAAAATCGAGTCTTTTTTTGAACTAAAATCCAGTCTATTTTTACAATCAATGAAAATACAGTTATATTTATGAACTAAAAATAAGGTCCCCCACAGATCTCTCATGCGGGTATCTCAAAGAAAATTTTCTCTTCTATTTATCCCTCGCAATCTCCATTTATAGCGGGCGGGGATACTATTGGCATATTTGTCGTTCACACGTATCTCTCGTATTTCTGCATACTTAGCAGTATTTTTCTGTTTATTTTGTACTAATATAAATAGAGATTAACAGTATCCTGAAAGGGGGAATGATGAAAAATTCGCCAAGCTGTCCGCGGATCCAGCAATCTCGATTCGTTCTGCTTCATAGTATTCGTGAACTTTTCTACTACAACATTTCTGAATGTTGACCTAGCTTCACCATCTGCAGCATCTTTTCTCATGTAGACATTTGTAACCAGCAGTAATCTTCCACCCGCAGTTTCTCATTCATCTCATTTTCTTGGGTGTGGAGTTGAGGAATTTTTAACTCTAACAGAATGAGCATGCGACTTTCAGATTCGGATGGTTAGCAAACGGCGGACTACAATGAGCAAACAAGAAAAAGTTCAAAGAACCCGCGACAACTCTCAAACGGCAACTAGCAGGAGCGGATTCCATGAATATGCACGAAAACTCATCATTCAAAACATCCAAAAATACTCCTAAAGTCAAAAGCTAAAATGGATAGGGCACATCTAGAAGCTGCTCAAACCATCCAAAATATTACAGTAGAAGATGAAACAGAGATAGAACGCTCTCAATTAATGTCGAACTAAGAGAGGAAGATAAAGCTCTCTTAATTTTACTATATTACTTAGACATCTTTCCCAGATCGGCATTATACATGCCTGGATAGATTCTGATGTGTCTATGCCAGTTGCCACCACCTCAACATTGATCCAACTTTCAAACAAATTAAATAAAAAAAACAAGCACTTGTGACAACCCTAATAGAACCCATCTGAGAAGAAATTGGAAAACTCTTTGTGGTGGCTTAGCGCTCCCACGGATCGGAGAAAGTGTACTGTCTTTAGCTCGAGAGTGAGTCAAGCGCGCAAATCGTCAAAAAGAGAACCAACAACAAGACAGTGATACACTTTACGTGGAAAACTCAGAAAGGGAAAAAACACTCATTTTACAAGTTCTGGAGAAAAAGTCAAGTCTTAAGCTGCGCTCGCGAGAGTGGTCTCTGGAGCATAACTGTCGCGGAGGGAGCACACATTGAGTAGGAGAGCAAACGGACAGCCAAGTCTTCGCCGAAAAAGCTCAGAGCTCTGTCTTCTCCTTTTTTCTGTCCCATCAAATGAAGGTCTGAGTGTCTTCTTATAGCTTCTTTGGGGTTTGCTCCCTTCTGGATGCCGAACGGGTGAATAGAAATGCACAATTTTGGTCACCGGAATCACCAATTTCCGGAATATGGCGACCATGCCCCCAGGGCAGTCCGGGCAATATGGGCGGCCTGGGCAAGCTTACCGGCGAGACGGCGGTGACAATAGTGGCGGCAGCGGCGGTGGGAGACAGGTGTGAACAAAGTGCACGAGGGGTCGCGTGAAAGCATACACATGCACGAGGGTGCGCACACGCGGCCTGAGTGCGTGGCCTGGACACGCGCGTGGGGGGGTGCATGTGGTCCATGCGCGTGGGGGAGTGCACGCGGTTCGCGCACGTTGGGGCGCGCGCTCCCATACACCCAGGAAGGGTACGCGTGCGCGGGTTTCTGCCGCCGGTCTTGTTATGGATGGTGCGAGGCCCTGCATGGTCGAGGCGAATAGTTCATGCGATCTGAGTGGGGTCACGACCTTGAAATTCCGGTCTTACTCAGACAGATTTAGGGAAACTTCATCAAATGTCCCCTAATTTTCGGGGATCGTGACTTATAAAAAACGACCCGAAATTTTTTCCAACTGATCATATACTTTTCTGCTGGAATTCTAATAATAATTCGGCGCGCATGCGGTGTGAATTATTGCATCGCATATTTTATTTGTTTATGAACGCGGCAATATTTCCTGCCAAAATCTCGAGGATTTTCTGCTTATTTGTATAATATTCTCTCTTTATGGTGAGATCTTAGTGCTAATTAGGACTAAGGGCCAGTTTGACTGAGCTGTTGCTGATGAAAAACTGATGATGAAAAGCTGCTGATAGGAAAAGTGTTGTTTCTGGAAAATAGAGTTTTGTTAAAAAATTGTTTGTGTGAAATAGAGTTTGTAGTGTTGCTCAATAAGTTGTTCTGAAAAAAATATTTGGCAATTTTTTTTCATACACATACACCTACACACTCATACAACTATACACACACGCATACATACAACTACAAAATGTTGATCTTGTAATCGCTAATTCATCTAATAAAATCATGCTCAACTAAATGTTTGTGGTGTGCATCACCTAGCTTCACCATCTGCAGCATCTTTTCTCATGTAGACATTTGTAACCAGCAGTAATCTTCCACCCGCAGTTTCTCATTCATCTCATTTTCTTGGGTGTGGAGTTGAGGAATTTTTAACTCTAACAGAATGAGCATGCGACTTTCAGATTCGGATGGTTAACAAACGGCGGACTACAATGAGCAAACAAGAAAAAGTTCAAAGAACCCGCGACAACTCTCAAACGTCAACTAGCAGGAGCGGATTCCATGAATATGCACGAAAACTCATCATTCAAAACATCCAAAAATACTCCTAAAGTCAAAAGCTAAAATGGATAGGGCACATCTAGAAGCTGCTCAAACCATCCAAAATATTACAGTAGAAGATGAAACGGAGAAAGAACGCTCTCAATTAATGTCGAACTAAGAGAGGAAGATAAAGCTCTCTTAATTTTACTATATTACTTAGACATCTTTCCCAGATCGGCATTATACATGCCTGGATAGATTCTGATGTGTCTATGCCAGTTGCCACCACCTCAACATTGATCCAACTTTCAAACAAATTAAATAAAAAAACAAGCACTTGTGACAACCCTAATAGAACCCATCTGAGAAGAAATTGGAAAACTCTTTGTGGTGGCTTAGCGCTCCCACGGATCGGAGAAAGTGTACTGTCTTAGCTCGAGAGTGAGTCAAGCGCGCAAATCGTCAAAAGAGAACCAACAACAACACAGTGATACACTTTACGTGGAAAACTCAGAAAGGGAAAAAACACTCATTTTACAAGTTCTGGAGAAAAAGTCAAGTCTTAAGCTGCGCTCGCGAGAGTGGTCTCTGGAGCATAACTGTCGCGGAGGGAGCACACATTGAGTAGGAGAGCAAACGGACAGCCAAGTCTTCGCCGAAAAAGCTCAGAGCTCTGTCTTCTCCTTTTTTCTGTCCGATCAAATGAAGGTCTGAGTGTCTTCTTATAGCTTCTTTGGGGTTTGCTCCCTTCTGGATGTCGTACGGGTGAATAGAAATGCACAATTTTGATCACCGGAATCACCAATTTCCGGAATATGGCGACCATGCCCCCAGGGCAGTCCGTGCAATATGGGCGGCCTGGGCAAGCTTACCGGCGAGACGGCGGTGACAATAGTGGCGGCAGCGGCGGTGGGAGACAGGTGTGAACAAAGCGCACGAGGGGTCGGGTGAAGGCATACACATGCACGAGGGTGCGCACACGCGGCCTGAGTGCGTGGCCTGGGCACCCGCGTGGGGGGGGGGGTGCATGTGGTCCATGCGCGTGGGGGAGTGCACGCGGTTCGCGCACGTTGGGGCGCGCGCTCCCGTACACCCAGGAAGGGTACGCGTGCGCGGGTTTCTGCCGCCGGTCTTGTTATGGATGGTGCGAGGCCCTGCATGGTCGAGGCGAATAGTTCATGCGATCTGAGTGGGGTCACGACCTTGAAATTCCGATCTTACTCAGACAGATTTAGGGAAACTTCATCAAATGTCCCCTAATTTTCGGGGATCGTGACTTATAAAAAACGACCCGAAATTTTTTCCAACTGATCATATACTTTTCTGCTGGAATTCTAATAATAATTCGACGCGCATGCGGTGTGAATTATTGCATCGCATATTTTATTTGTTTATGAACGCGGCAATATTTCCTGCCAAAATCTCGAGGATTTTCTGCTTATTTGTATAATATTCTCTCTTTATGGTGAGACCTTAGTGCTAATTAGGACTAAGGGCCAGTTTGACTGAGCTGTTGCTGATGAAAAACTGATGATGAAAAGCTGCTGATAGGAAAAGTGTTGTTTCTGGAAAACAGAGTTTTGTTAAAAAATTGTTTGTGTGAAATAGAGTTTGTAGTGTTGCTCAATAAGTTGTTCTGAAAAAAATATTTGGCAATTTTTTTTCATACACATACACCTACACACTCATACAACTATACACACACGCATACATACAACTACACACATATACACATACACACAACTATGCACACACTAATTGGTTCAGTGTAATCAAATTTTAATTCAACCACTTGTAATTTATGCAGACACCATGATATAAAATGTAGGTAATCTGATTAAGGAGATGAGATACCCAATGAAATCTGCTTTCGTTATTATCTTTTGCCAACCGAAAATCTGAGAAATTCACTTGACTTGATTCTCTGATGGAAATTCACTTGCTTAACAGTTATTTGAATCTAGGGCAGAGAAAACCTAACGGAGAAGATGGGAACCAGCAGAATTGATTTTCTGGATTTGATCAAAAGTAGTTGCAGATCCCGGCTGGACTTCGCTCGAGAAGAAGATCGAACTGAAATCAGTGTCGAGAGAGACAGCATTCACTAGAGTAGAGTCGCAGGTTTCCTTCTTCGATCGGAAGAAAAAGGCGATGTTGTTCATGGTCAGAACTGAAAACTGCAGCTTCCACTGTGCTAGTCAAAGAAGAAGATCGATTCCAAAACCCCCATGGATTTCACGGTGTTGGCTCTTGATCTGCAGGAAACGTGAGGAAGAAGCACTAACAGCAAGCACTGGGATCGGGAATGTTGCCGCTCGAGGAGAAGAACGAAACTGCAGAGGGATCGGGAAGGTTGTCGCGCGTGGAGGAGAAGAATGAAAAGTTGTACCCTGCGGTCGGACCGGAGGAAATTACCGCGGTTGGGAGTTGAACTATACACAACTTATTTAAATTAAGTCGTTTTGAGCTTCAGCTCTCCCAAACACAACTTCTGCCCAAACATGTGTTTTGAAGCTGCCGCACCGGAGGCTATCAGCTCTCCCAAAAGCTACCTAAATACATTGCCGCTTTTTTGCCTAGTGTTTATTGTGTGATATTTTTCTCTTTTATGAGAACCTTCATATGCGAGCCATGTGGACAGTTCTATAAATTCTGCAGGTATGTTTCATTATTTCTTTGCCAAGTACTCTACAGAAAATTTGAGAGATATGAAATGACGCCCCCTTTTTTTCAAGGAAAAGTTCTAACACCATGTCTCTAAGGAGCGAGGTGAGAAAAATAACTCGTATTTGCATATGTATTTTGAAAGTCGGATACGCGTAGGGTGAATGGGAGGCGCAAAAAGGACGGTCGAGTAGCGAAGGGCTCGGGGGCATGCAAGGGCAGCACCATGCACAGGCTGGCCGGTGAACAATCGACGCGCGCGGACGCGGGGAGCGTGGTCGGTGCGCTCAGGCGTCGCCAGCGGGTGTTGTGGGCGGCTTCCACGCATGGGTACCACACACGAATGTTGCATGCGGATGCCGGGCGCGGGCACTCGTGAGCCCGCACCGCAGGGGGTGCAAGTCCCGCGTTGGTGCCACACGCGGGCAACGCGCGCAGATCCCGTGCGGGTGCCATGTGTGGGCAGCACGCGCAGGTCTGGTGTGGGTGCCACGTGCGGGCAACGCGCCTTGGTCCCGCGGGTACCATGCGCAGACACCGCGTGTAGGTCCAGAAGGGGTGATGTATGCAGGTCTCATACGTGGGTGTCACGCACAGGTCCCATGTAGGGGGATCATGCGCAGGTCTCTTACGCGGGTGCTGCGCACATGTCCCGTGTACGGGTACTGGGCGCATGTCCCGCGCACGGGTGCTACACATGGGCTTTGTTTGCGCGTCGACATGGTCCAGGCATGCATGGTGTCGGTTTTGATTTTGGATTTTTGCAGTTTTTGCATTAACTTGTTGTTTTTCAGGATCCAAAGAGGGCGGCTGCGTCGAGGTCCACGCGGTTGCATTCAACCCTTACTATTGAGCGGGTTAATATGCAGCACAAACACTTCGGCCTTCCTGCGATCCTGGAGGTGAAGATTCCGCTTCCAGAGGGGCGTTCCCAGGCTACCCTTGTGGGATATGTCGTGATCTCAGAGGGATGCCTCAAAGTGGGGTTTTGTGCTCCCCCTTGTGAGGAAGCGGTAGAGATATTCAAGTTTTGTGGCATGCTAGTTACACAATTTTCTCAGGTGGGCATGATGAGGGTTATGGGCCTCGTCAACTTTTTTTGAGAGCATGGCTCTCGCTTGTCACTTCAGCTTTTCCAGGATTGGTGCGAGGTTTATACCGGCACATGGGACCGGATCAAAGTTAGGAGCAATAATAGATGTCTCACATTTGAGGAGAAGACTGACTACCATCACGAGTGTACGCTCAATGGGTTCATTAAGAACCCTTGGGAGCTTCCTGAAGCATGGAACGCGCTCCCTGGGCGTTGTTGCCGCGTATCTTGTTAGGAGGATGACTTTTCCCATATAATGGGTTTCGTAGACGTGCGATATTTGGGGAGGTCTCATTATTGCATTAGCGCGTTTGATGATGGGAAAAGACTGGTTATGGCGGCCTTTCTATAGATGTTGACCGGATCTGTGTCGTTCCCCTAGAGCGAGGTAAGAAGAGGAAGCTGGTTTTTACTTTGAAGCGCGGAGGAGACGATTCGTCCTCTGCACCTACCGGCCAGACCTGGGCAAAAAGACCGCGAGGCCCAGGCTGGGCCCGGGCATGCCGGGCCCAGGCCTTTTGGAAAAAGCCCGGGCTTGGGCCTGGTTTTTGCCAGGCCCAGGCCGGGCCCAGGCCTCCTCTTGAGGAGGAGGCCTACCAAGGCCTTGCAGGCCGGGCCTGGGTCTGGCCCGGCATATTAAGCTCGACGAGCTCTCCTGAGCTCGACGAGCTCGCCTGAGCTCGACGAGCTCGCCTGAGCTCGACGAGCTCGACGAGCTCGCCTAAGCTCGACGAGCTCCACTGAGCCCGACGAACTCGCCTGAGCTCGACGAGCTCATTTGAGCTCGACGAGCAAAATTAAATTTAAAAAAAAAATAAAAAAATTAAAATATATTTAAATACATATAAATATATTGGTATAATAATAATATTATTATTATTATCTATATTTTATAATACACACAAAATGATAATGAAAAAAAATATTATTGATAAAATTATTAACTACAAAAATATGCGACAATAAAAATTAAATACGTCCAGATATTTTTATGATTATGAAAATACAAAATATACGAATACAAATATTTGATCTTTAAAAAATCTACAATAATACAAAATATTAGTCTTGGCACTTTAGAGTTGAGCCCTCGAAAATGACATTCAGGCTTGATCTTCTGTGCCCAAATTTAGGCCGCCTAGCTCATCTTCAACTTCAGATGAGCTATCTTCGATCGATGCGACATGCTGCCTCCTCTTCATAGCATCCAAGTGGTCTTTGTAGCATATGCACATTTCCAAAGTCTCATCGCTCAGGCGGCTCCTTCGGTCATTCAGAATCTTGTCACTCAAAGAAAATGCAGACTCTGAAGCTACAGTACTACTAGTTTGGATTGTTAGTAAATCTCTGGCCATAAAAGCCATAACAAGATATATATTAATTTTATTTTTCCACCATTGTAAAATATCAAAATTTTTTATCTCATTTGAACTCATAAAATCTTGAAATTGTGTTTTCGTATATAATCCTAATTCATTTAAAGTACTAGAAGTTCGTTGTTTTTTCCGGGCGGCTAACTCTAAAATCTTGTTTTTTAGAATATCTTTGGTTTTTGGTTGGATGCTTTCTTCTCTAGGTCGCGATCCATATAACTGATCATAATAATTATAAAATTCTGTAAAATCAGTATCAAATTTTGAAACACTTATATTATCAAAAAATTGATAGATTACAGATAAGTTTAAATTATTGTTTATTTCTTCTATAAGATTTTCTACGCCATCTACGCCAATTAAAGGATTTAAAGTTGTGGCGCATGAAAACATAGCTGGCATTTCTTTATAATAGTTTTAAAAAATTTCTTCCATTATTTGAATTAATGAACACCAACCTTCATATTTTTAATAAGCTTTAAATTTTTCTGTAATTAATACAAAATTTTCGATAACGAGTGAACTAGTAGGATAATAAACGTCAGATAAAATAGTTGTCGATCTATAAAAAACTTCTAATAATTTCATATAATTTTCAATTACATCTCAATCAGAATCATGAAATCATGAACTTCGGACATACTATAAAACTCCATTAGTTGTGTTTTTTGTCGCACTGCTCTTTTTATCATTTTATATGTTGAATTCCATCTTATAGGCATATCAAATTCAGGTTTTAAAAATTTAAGCCCTTGTGCATTTACAAATTTTTTAAAATCTTGTTTACGTTTTTTAGAAGTATAAATATATTTTAACAAAATACGAATTTTATTAATATAGGGTTCCATATACGATAAACTATCCTGCACAATTAAATTTAAAACATGGCATACGCACCGTGTATGGAAAAATATCCCACCTAATATTGGTCTCAAATCACGTTTTAAATAATCGATTGCGACCGTATTATTGCTAGCGTTATCGAAAGAAATACTTAATATTTTATCTTTAATTTTAAATTCACGAATACATTATGTAATTACGTGATAAATAGCTTGACCAGCATGTGGATATTCGAAAAACTCAAAACATATAATACGTTTATTTAACTTCCATGAATCAGAATCGATCCAATGACAAGTAATACATATATACGATACTCCTGCTTTTATTGCTACTCCAAACGTCACTCGTCAGACTAACTCTACCGTCGTAAGTTTCTAAATAATTTATTAAGTCCTGTTTTGATTGCATATAAGATTTAAATGCATCACGCTTAAGTGTTGATCTACTTACCTGTTGATATTTTGGCCGAAGCCCTTCGTGTAAGTATTCAGTTTTTCCTCCTCGTTGTCGTAGTGCCCGAGCGGCAATCCACGTCTAATGACGTTCCTCATTTGAAGCTCTCGTTGACGCATCTGATCATACGTCCAGATTTGCCCGTCTGGAGAAATTTGCGCTTGAGTGGCCTCCGGGGCTTGCTTAGCCAGACATGATTTGATATGTCGGGCGAGCATTGAATTTCCGCTAACGGTTAGCAGCTTCGAACAATGTTTGCACTTCGCCTTAAATTCAGTGCCGATCCGCACTTTCTCAAAGTGCTCCCAGACTGGAGTTGTGTGCTTATGCTCCACAATTTCCTGCGCAGTCGATGCAGAGGACGAAGGCATAGAGGAGGAAGATGTCATCTTCTCAAATGAGAGAGAATGAGAGAGAAAGAGAGGAGGGTGGGTTAGTGAGAGAGAGAGAGTGAGGAGAGAGAGGGGGATCGGAATAGGGGGGGGGTATATAGTTTACAAAATTTAAAATAAATTTTTTTTTTAATAAAAAAAAAACAAAGCCTAGGTGTAGGCTGCCAAAAAATGGCAGCCTACACCTAGGCTGCCATTCCTGGCAGCTGCCGCTGCCAGGAAAGCCGTTCAACGGCACTTCCGGGCCAGGCTTTTCCAGGCCTGGCCCGGGCTTTGCCCGGCCTGATCCCAGGCCGGGCCAAGGGCCCGGGCTTTGCCCAGGCTGGGCACCAGGCCGGGCAACTAAGAGGAATGGGGGCCTTGTTAGGCCCCCAAAGCCCGGCCCGGGCCTGGATCGGGCTTTTCCAGGCCTGGGCCTTTCGGTCTTTTACCGGGTCGGGCCCAGGCCGGCCTGATGGGCCCGGTCCTAATGCCCACCTCTACTACCGGCTATCGAGCCCATAATTTAAGTGGAAGATGGATGGCGATTTGGAGGGGGAAGCCTTGCTTCCTGACTCTGGCGTGGAGGAGAATCTCGATGTTTCTGTCGTAGAGCCTTCTCCTCCGGATAGGGAGGGGTCGCCACCTGCAGTTCCCAGGGAAAGAAATGTGTGTTTGCCTCCCTACGTGTCGCCACGTCGAAGGTAAGGAAGATGTTCTTTGACTGTGTTGTGATTGTGTTGTGCTTATTACGATTCTAACTTTGGGCTTGTTTTTATTCAGATTTGGGAGTTGTGCAGCATTGCCCATATGTTTAACGATCATTATATGGCTTTGAAGGATGAGTTTTTGACCCTCTAGGAGAAGCTTAGCCGCACAGAGGAATCCTTAGCCTTAGTTAGGAGGAGGGAGAGGGTGGTTTCTCGTCTGGAGTAATCGGAGTCCGAGCTTGCTTCCGATAGGGCTGAGATTGAGAAGCTGCATGAGGAGGTCAAGGCAGTCGTGTCTAAAGAGGAGGCGTTCGACCTACTCGTGGAGGCTCAGACGGACATGACTTGGCAGGAGATCGAGGTGTCTCACTTGAGGTACGAGGTGGCCAGACTTGTCTCTTCGCAGTCGGATATTGATGAGGTTAAAGTGGTCGCGGTTATAAAGTATAAGGAGTCTCTTGACTCCATGGAGGAGTGCACTCGGATCTCGAAGGTGGACCGGGCCAAGGTTATGACTATCGAGGTGGAGTAGCTCCTGGAGTACAAATGCGAGATCGCATTCGACCAGGGTTTTAGTAAGGGCCTCTACTTGGCTAGGAGGAGACCAGAGTGAAGCATTGCGGACCTTGGCATGGGTGATGCCTCTGAGGATGACTTCCCTGACGTCGATATTGAGGGGTGACCCTTGCAGTTGATCGACCTTGTGTCACTTTTCATGCTTCATTTTGCATTTTGTTTGTCGCAGTAGGTGCAATGTAGCACCGTAGTATGCTTAAGATTTACTTTCATATGTATCTTTGATTGCTTGCTTCAGAGTTATGGATGTGCCCTTTTCATGTTGGCCCTTTTCTTTACAACCATTTTTGATGCATTCTGAAACCCTCATTTTCTTATCGGGGTGTTTGCGTAGACTTGCTGCCCAGTGTAAGTACCGGAGGTCATCGCTCAATTATGAGCTCGCTACTCGGCATTGGCACTGGAGGCTGGCACTTGGGTTTGTGAGTTCACTGCTCAGCGTAAGCACCGGAGGTCATCGCTCGATTATGAGCTCACTTCTCAGCGTTACCACTCAGAGGTTAGCGTTTGGGTTTGCGAGCGCGTTTCTCGGCGTAAGCACCGTAGGTCGGAGCATAGGTTTTTGAGCTCGCTACTCGGTGTAAGCATCGGAGGTCGTCGCTCGATTATGAGCTCGTTGCTCAGTACTAGCACAAGAGGTTGGCGCTTGGGTTTGAGAGCTCGCTGGTTGTCGTAAGCACTGGAGGTTGTCGCTTGATTATGAGCTTGTTGCTCAGCATTAGCACAGGAGGTTGTGGCCTTACCCTTCAACGATTTGCTCCTAATAGAAGTGGCGCGAGGCGGGACGCTCAAGAAGCGCGGGGGGGGGGGGGGGGGGGGGGGGGACCTCAAGCAGCGCGGGGGCGGGACGCTCAAGCAGCGCGGGGGCGGGACGCTCAAGCAGCGCGGGGGAGGGACGCTCAAGCAGCGCCGGGGCGGGACGCTCAAGTACCGCGGGCGCGGGATGCTCACGTTCAAGCAGAAGATCAAAATATGGCGGGATCAAATATTACGCTAACGTGGGCGGTAACGTTATCGAGTCGTGGTAGTTGTTGCCTAATCTTACGATATCTGTCGACTAGAAAGCATGTCATATAGACTTCAAGAAGATATAAAGTATATCGACTTGAATGTCTGCTGACTGAGACTTTGTCGACTAGACGTCAAATCGACATAGTTAAAGTCGACATAGTGTATGTCGACTAGACATCAAGTCAACACAGTGTATGTCGGCTAGACATCTCGCTAATATAGTGTATATCGATGAGACATCGAGTCGACACAGTCAAAGACAGGTTATTCTCCTGTTTTAAACCCTAAGTCTGGTTCACATGTTCTTAGGGTAATTCCTATTGAAGTTGAACCCGGTTCACTGATAATTATATATAGATATAATTTCAGATCTAGGGTTAAGCTAAGCCAAGCATTATCTCTCCTGAGCCCTTTCGAAGAGTTCTGAAGAGTGACGACGGCAATCTTCTCCTAGAAGCGAACCTAGCAGTTCGTGGAGACGAAGAAGCTGATCATTCTTCTATCTTGCTTTTGTTTGACGCAAGCGAGGTGTTTCTCCCGTTAGTGTGGATATCCCGTAAAGGCATAGATCTAGTTCTGTGCTTTCATGGACTCAGAAAGGGAACACGGCCAGTCGTTGATTTTGAGTCAGCCACAGGAAAAAGAAGAAGACTTGGAATAGGATTTCAACTTAGGCGCAACATTTCTGGAGCATCTTGATCGAGTTGTGACTCGATTACGCACAGGTATTTTTGCACTTGTTGCTCCTATTTCTTGATTCATGGTCATCGCAAGATCCATTGCTTCTAGTTAGGGTTTTCTAGAACTTTATTCCGTTGCGCACATACTGATGTGTACCTCTAGAGAAAACACAACAAAAAAGTTGTTTCTCCGGTAGCGGGGGATGGCATGATTCTTAATGCCCACAGCACTGAAGGTAACTGCTCAGCCCAATTTCTTGGAGTGTTTTCCACTTTCTTCTTTAGTAAGTTAAGGATCTGCTTGTTGGTCGTTTCCACCTGCCAAATGCTTCGTGGGTGTTGGACTGATACGAAGCGGAGTTCAATGCCTACATGTTCACAAAAATTAATCAAATCAACGTTGGCAAATTGAGGGTCATTTTCAGTAACAATGTCCATGGGGATCGTATGTTGACAAGCTATCTCCCCCCATATAAAATTTTTGACGACTTGGGTCGTGGTTTTGGCTAGCGTTTTAGCCTCTATCCACTTGCTGAAGTAATTTATCATCACTACGATGAAGCGTCGTTGTCCGCTTGTCATAAGATAAGGGCCGACCAAATCCATTCCCCAGACCGCAAACTTCAAGTGGTGGAAATGGATCGCAGCTTCTAGGCAGGTTGGAGTTGGATGGGTGCAAACTTCTGGCACTTGTAACAATTCATTGCATACTCGTCGCAATCTTTCCTGATAGTCGGCCAGAAATAGCCTTGACGGAGAATCCTTTTTTCAAGCGTCTAGGCTTGAAAAATCTCTCCTGAGTGGATTTCTTGCAGGATCTTCGGAACGTCTACCTCCGATACACACCTGGCTAGAGGTTGCAGGAATGTCTTACGACAAAGAGCTCCCAAGATGAGAAAATAGTGTGCGGCTTTGAGCCAAAACCTCCTCTTATTTGCTACTGAAGGGTGAATCTCTCCCGTCATGAAATAGTAGACGAAAGAATCCATCCATGACGGACGTTGATCGATTTCCATGACTTTCACTTTCTCGATTGTGGGATGGAACAGCTATAAGCACTTCAAACTCTGCTTGATTATTGGAAGTCGAAAAATGGAACTTAACTGCTTGCTCCACCCTAACATTGTTGGGGATGATCAGGACAGCTTCTGCTCTGATAGAGTTTTTTCCCGAAGCGTCGTCTACAAACATAGTCCAACACAGCGGGGTAGGGGTCTCCCGCTTCTCGGTGCCATTTTCCACAAAATCGTTGAGAAAATCTGCTAAAACCTGGGCCTTAATGGCCATCCTCAGAACGTCGGACATATCGAACTCCCCAAGTTCAATAGCACACATAGCAATCTTCCAGAGTGTTCGGGCCTTTCAAGGACAGTCCTCAGGGGGTTGTCAGTTACCACTTGGATGGAGTGAGCTTGAAAATAAGGGTGAAGCCTTCGTGCAGATATTACTAAGGCCAAAGCCAGTTTTTCCAGAATAGGGTAGCGCATCTCGGCGCTTTTCAACACATGACTAACATAATGGATGGGAAACTGCTTTCTCCCTTCTTCTCGGACCAAAACTGAGCCGATCGCTTCTGCACCAACTCCAAGATACATGAAGAGATCTTCGGACTGACGAGGGCTCTGGAGGAGAGGGATTGACGTCAGCTGACGCTTCAACTCCTCGAATGCTTTATTGCATTTCGCGGTCCACCCGAACTTAGCTCCTCCACAGAGAGTTCTGAAACGGCTCCAGAGTGAGAGATGAAACGACTCAGACCAGCAATCCTTCCTGCTAGCTGCTGGACCTCCTTTAGATTCTTAGGAGGCGACATGTCTAGAATGGCCTTTACTTTATCAGGATTGGGCTCGAGGCCCTGAGCTATTAGGAGATGGGTGAGGAACTTCCCCTTGCTGGCTATGAAGACACACTTGGTTGGGTTCAATCTCATGTAGTACTTACGGAAAGTGGAGAACGTTTCTACCAGATCTCGAATATGAATTTCCAACTCGTGACTCTTGATAAGGAGGACATCAACATACACTTCCAAGTTACGACCTTTCTGATGCTTGAACGCATGATCCATCATTCTTTGGTATGTCGCGCCGGCATTCTTCAAACCAAACGGCATGGCGCGATAGCAGTAGCAACCGTCATTCATGTGGAACGGTGTATGAGGGATATCGGGTATGCATTTGTAGTTGATGGTATTCCGAAAAGGCATCGAGGAAACTCATGAGGGAGAAGCATACCGCGGAATCGACTAGAGAGTCAATCTGTGTCAGAGGATGACAATCCTTGGGACATGCCTTGTTGAGTCTTGTGAAGTCCACACACATCCTCCACTTATTATAAGCTTTGCGTAGCATTACTACATTGGAAACCCACTCCAGGTATTGAATCTCTTTGACAAAATTTGCTTTGAGAAGCTTGGAAACCTCCTCCCGAATAGGCTCAGCAAGTGTCATGGCTACTGCTCACTTCTTTTTCTTGACGGGCCTAACATCAAGACTGATATTGATACGGTGGCACGCGACGTCGGGACTCACCCCTGGCATGTCAGTTGCCGACCATGCGAAGATAACGAGATTATCGAGGAGGCATTGAACTAACAATGTTTCTCCCCCTCTTTCAACTCAACATTAATTGAGATGGTTTTATCTCCATCCCCCCCCCAGGGCCGGGATTTACTATACCTCCTAGGCGGCTTCTAGACGAGTGTCGTCCGCTACTGCTTTTAACCGCGCGGAGATGACCGCGATCTCTTCGGTCCGCCCTCCGGAGTCTCTATTGGGCTAGTGGTTGTGACTTCCATACAGGTGTCCGCCCGAGAAATGAATGCTTTCATGAGTAACTGCCTGAATTGAGAGGTTCCCGGCTCGTGCGAACTATGTTGTTGTCTTCCGTACATGGGGTGGTTTCTCCGATTGCACGATCTGAAGGTCGCATGTTCAAACTGTTAAGGCCAAAAAGTGTCCTCAACCTCTACACTTAGCGGCGGGACTTGAATGAAACGGGGAAATCAGGAACCGTGAGCAATCAGTTACTAATTCTTGAGGGTCAGGCGAACAGAGCACAGAAAGAGCGAGCTTGCCGCGAGCAGGCGGCGAACACCATATTTGCCTGCAACGGCAAATATCACTTGCTCCGGACGATGTTATTTCTTTAAAGAACATTACAGAGCTATTACAGACGAATGACACTAAAAAAGAAGGCAACAAAGGGCGACTCCAAACTTGTAACTGCATCTACTACGGGATAGATTCTGACTCGAGTTCAATGTCCCCCACAGGGCACCCTTGGCCCTTTATTTATACTGATAGAGGGCCACCGAAACAGTTGGGTGCAATAAATGTGCGCCGCCCAGGATACAGCAAAATCCGGGTAGGAGATAGAAGAAGAGGGCGTGAAGTTACAACATGGTGTAACTGCACAAGCCGCTACTAACTAAGGAGGGGGGGGGGGGGGGGGGGGGGGGGCTGGGGCGGGCACCCGGGGTGGTCGCCCAGACCCCTCGAGACTTGGCTGCTACTGAGGGCCGACCGGGTTGGTCGGCTGCTAATGCTGGAGAAGGGGGCGCAGTTACTGGAGATGTAACCACCCACCCTACTGAGACTGGGAAGGGCATGCGGTCACAAATAGGGTGACCTCCCTTACCATCGAGCACCAAAGGCCTGCTTTAGCTTGAATTGGGCTGGCTGCAGCTACGGTCGCAAGATTCCGGGTTAACAGTAAGGTTTTAAATCCAAAACATGGTTAGGAAAGGTGCTAATCGAGCACCAAAGGCCTGCTTTAGCTTGAATTGGGCTGGCTGCAGCTACGGTCGCAAGATTCCGGGTTAACAGTAAGGTTTTAAATCCAAAACATGGTTAGGAAAGGTGCTAATGTTGAAGATGGTAAAAGTGTAAGTCACTAACCAGTAATTAGTCATCGGTAAAATAAAATTTATAACTTCCTTCTTGAATGTCACACAGAACATGATCGTCCATAGAGAATTATGGTATGTCAATCCCCAATTACTCAATGGTCATTCCCCGAGAACGATGATTATCTTTAGACTCCCTCTCATTCCTCAAGACTCCCTCCAGCGAATGCATCATCAAATCACTTGCTGATCGATAGACTTTTGTGAAGGCAATTACTAGCTGCAATAATAAAGGCAAACCATTCATGTTGATAAAAATCTATAACTGATTCAAATAAAAACATATCGCTCATTATTCCCAAACTGCATAGAAGAACACAGCATAACTTAGTGACTGCCTCATCTATTTGGATGCATTCTGAGTTTAAGAGAGAAAATATCCAAGTTAAATGCAAAAGAGCCATATCTTCAATCACCTTCAGCTCTATGCTTTATTAAATCAACATTTTCAAGGAAATATCCAACTCAAAAGAATTAGGATGACAAGAGGCCGATTCTTAATTTCTTACAACCCTTGAATTAACTTTGTACACCATGCTGCAGATCAGGATATTCTGTTATCAGCAAAGAATATGTTTCAGGACTTAGGCTGTAGTGTCTTTCGGCCATTACAGATAGAATTTCCGAGCACACTTTATGATGACCTGCTTTCAAAAGACCATCTATAAGAATTTTCCATATGATTTCATCGTCATTGTACTCTCTTTTTTCAAGCAAGTTCAAAAACATCAATTTTGCACTCTCAGAACACCCTTCACTACAAAACCCAGATATAAGACACTGGTATGATCTCAGATCTGGAAGATAACCACAATTAACCATGGAACTTACTAATTGCGATGCCTTTTTGTGCATTTTTAAACTTAAGCAGCAGTTGATAAGAGATGTATATACACTATGATTTGGAGAATATCCAGTTTCTCTCATGCGAAGGAACAGTAGATGTGCATCTTCAAACCGGTTGAATCTACACAATGCAGAAATGAGTGTGCCATATGAATCGATGCAAAGGTCACAGCCGCTTCTAATCATTCGCTCCAACAGCTCATGAATGGTATCCATCTGTATAATTTTCCATGTTTGATAAGAATCAACAGATTCACTGAGAGTGCTACACCTTCTATGAAGACAATCAAGTAAAACAGCATAAGTCACATGATCAGGTTTGAATGCAGCATCAATCATGCTCTTGAGAGCTGAAAATGAATGGTCCAACAAACTCAATCTTCCATATCCAAAGATCAAAGTATTATAAGTACGAAAATCCGGTCTCACGCCCTTCTTTTTCATTTCTTCCATCATGTGTTCTACATCCTCTACCCTACCTTCCTTGAAATAAAAACCAATCATTATTGTATATGTACATACATCCCAACTATGCCCAGAAGAAACCATTTGGCCCAAGATTGACTTAGCAAGATTTTCTTCTCCTCCTTTAAGCATCTCACTAATGAGAATATTATAAGTGGTGTTATCAGGTTCTACTCCCTCTTCTGACATTTGTTGAAGTAATCCCACGGCCTCTTTCAATTTCTTTCCCCTGCACAAGCCTCCAATCAGAGAATTGTAGGTGTAAGTGTCAGGACGACAGCCCTCTGAAGCCATCCTCTCAAGTAGCACATATGCTTTATCCATATGTTCTCCCTCACATTGCCAAAATATAAGAGAATTGAAATTTGCATTGCTTGCCTTTAGACCCCTTTGGTTTAGAGTGGTAAAAAGAAAAAAGGCTTCATCTGTCCTACCAGCCTTGCACAGTGCATCAATCAGTACACCATATGACTGTTGATCAGGCATAACACCATGACTAGTCATGGAAGATAGCAACCTAAAACCATTATCAATTTCACCAAGCCTACATTGGCCATGAATCAACAAGTTGTATGTGACAACATCAGGAGACAGACCCTTCTCAATCATTTTACTCAAGAAATTCATGGCCGTGTGCACCTTTCCTTCACTACAGAATGCAAGTATTAGTTCATTGTATGTTCTGGTATCTGGCATGCAATTGTTCACCTCCATTAGCCTCATCAGCTCAAGGGCATCATCAACTTTTCCCTGAAGACAGAAACAACCAATCAAAGAATTGTAAGTGACGACATTAGGGACCAAGCCGTTACTAGCAATACAATCAAACATCTTCCTAGCATCTCCCAGCCTGTTTGCCTTGCATAGAGCATCAATCAACTGATTGTACATCCACAAATCGGGTTTACACTGACTAGATTCCAAAGACCCAAAAATCCTCAAAGCATCATTAACTAGACCTCCCCTGCAGTACCCTTTAACTAGAGCATTGTAAGGAATAACACTAGAAATTAAACCCTTACTAGCAAGCTCAGAGAGTACATCCTCTGCCTTGTCAATCATACCTATCTTACATAGTCCATTAATAAAAGTAGTATAGATATGAGAATTTGGGGAGCAGCCAATGTCAAGCATCTGTGACAACAATTTTAAGGCTTCATCCACCTGGGAGGCCTTCAAAAGCCCATCAATCAGTATAGTATAAGTGTGTTCATCCATCTTGCAGGCCTTGTGCAGCATTGCATCAGCGACGCTGCGAGCTCTATCGATATCATTTCTTCTGCAATATCCCAGTATCAATGAGTTGTAAGTGAAGGTATCTAGATTCAATCCTGCACGAAGCAGGTGACCAAGGTATACCGTGGCGATCGATGTGTCGCCAAGCTTGCTGAAAGAGTTTATCAATGTGTTGTACGTAAAGAGGTTTGGCAAGATGCCGTTTAGGAGCATTTGGCAGTAAACACGGTTCATCTCCCTAACCATGCCAAATTTTTCCAATTTGAGCAGGAGGGTGTTGTAGCATCTGAGGCTGGGCCCAGAGCTGCCTCCTCTGTTGGAGGAGGCCATGAGGACATCCAAGGCGAGGCGGGTGTCGGCACCGGAGGCGCAGGATTGGAGCATGGAAAGGCGAAGGCGGTCAGCAGAGCCACGGGCAGGTGGGGTAGTAGCCACACAAGCAGGGATGGAAAGGGAGGGAAGGATAGAAGAAGACGGATCATGGTTTAGGGCTCCGATATCAGCGGTGGCGACGGCGGAAGCAGAAGAGAACGACAAAGGGAAGGGAAGAAACATAGGAAGGGAGGAGGCTTTAGCCAGTAAAACTGCGCTGGTACATCTCATTTTGCGGCTGTAGCCCGTAATTGCGAAGTGAAAGAAAATGGACGGCGTAGATCGGAGACGAGAGAAGCAAGGACGGAGACGACGAGGGCAGCAGTGAGGGTTGTAACTTGTAAACGGGTCGAAACGAATATTTTCTGTGCCCGCCTTTTAGGGAGATGGGTGGCTTATTCGCGGTTAGTTAAGGCTCTGTTTGGCGCGGGGGTTGGGAGCGTGGATTCCTGATCCGCACGCGCTCCCCTGCGGTTGGGGGAGCACGTTTTTTGCGCATTTCAGCGGCGGGCGCTGCGATCCGCGCCCGCCAAGCACCGCCCCAAACGGCGGTGCACTGCGGCTGCGGATCGGAGCGCGGATTCCCGATCCGCAGCCGCCGCGCCAAACAGAGCCTAACGCTCTGTTTGGTTGATTGAAAGCTGCTGATGAAAAGCTGGTGCTAGGAAAATTGCTAATTCTGAAAAATGGAGTTTTGTTAAAAAACTGTTTCGGTGAAATGGAATTTGTAAAACGGAGTTTTGAAAAAGTTGTTTGGAAACAAAACGAAGTTTTGAGCTAATTTTTTTTTCTCACCAAATATTAGAAAAATATATATATTTTTTATCATATAATTCCAAACACAAAAAATAATGTCCACATGAACCATATGTCATGATATCTCCTTCTACGATCTAGATTCATACAACTGATCCGATACTATCACGTAGCGCGATCATCTCCTCTACACCACCTGCAGTGTCAGAGCATGTATCTTGCCGCTCTTGTGTGGCCACTCCATCATCTCTATCCCTCTGCTCGGACTCACTGAAATCAAAGTCCACACGCGAAGGGTGCCGGCGAATGAAATTATGTAAAGTCATCGTGGTCATCACAATATCTGCCTATTTGTCGAACCGATAGCTTGGCATGTCCCGTAGTATGGCCAACTTCTTCTTCTAAACGCGAAACGATCGTTCGCGTGTTTTTCTCATTGATTCATTATGAGACAATATATATACTGTTAATGCTAGGACTTCTCTGGATGCAGTTTTTCTTGTTCCCTGAAAACCACACCTCTCTTCCAAAACATGCAGTAGATCCATAAAAATTTCTTGACTCATCATGAATGAGTCATGAAATCTCACTCGAGTACCACGAAGTAGCTCTTCAACCCATTTATCGCATGTTTGCTTTGAAGTCATGGATGGAACTGGATGGTTTAACAGCGAGGTGTGTTCGGAGATATAACATATTGCTGCCACCACATTTTGATGATGTGCGATAGCATAATTTCTTCTAATGACCGCGTGCTCCTCGTGCTCTGCTCTAGTATTCTCCGATTCATCACTAGACATTTTCTGTTAAAAAAATACCGTAATTAACATTATCACAAAGTAATTAACATTATCACCAAGTAATTAACATTATCACCAATTAATTAGCATTATCACCAAGTAAAAATATAACAAACAAAATGCGTGGTTGGTCGATTCCCTAGCTTTATCTCTTTAATGCAGATATCACAGAAGATCATAATATCATTATTGTCTCACATAGCAGACACTCAGCCATCTTTTGTTTTGCCCATCCTTAAAAAATTAAACAAGATAAACAAATATATCAAACAAAATTAAACATAAAAACACAACATACATACATACATACATACAAAACAAACACACCAAACACACAACACACACACACATACACACCACAACATACACACATACATACACACACACACACACACCACAACATACACGCACACATACACACCACTCCACAACATACATACACAAACCACAACACAACACAATATACACACACCACAACATACACACACACCACACCACAACACACACACCACAACATACACACACACCACAACATACACACATACAACATACATACACACACACCACAACATACACACACACACCACAACATACATACATACACAAACACACACCACAACAACATACACACACATACACACACACACACAACACAACATACACACACACACACACAACACAATACACACCACCACAACATACAGACACACACACCACAACATACATACACAAACACACACAACAAAAACATACACACACACGTACACACCACACACAACACACACCACAACAACATACACACAGCACACATACACACACACATATACACACACAACACATACACACAACACACATACACACCACACAGGAATAACACAAAACATATGACAAAAAACAAATTCATCCAAAAATCCACAAAACATATGACAAAATCAGAGGAAAAGTAGAAAAAAATTCATTATACCTCAAAGATCAAATTGTGGCAGATTGGGAGAAGTTCCAAATGGAATAGGAGACTGCCGACAAGATCGTGCTCAAGGTCGACGTCGAGATCGTGCTCAAGGTCGTGTTGAAGGTCGACGTCGATGTTGATGTCGGAGGAAGCGGGGCTTCTGCTCACTGTCGTGCTCAAGGTCGACGGGTTTGTCGATGACGATGTCGTAGGAATCGCCGACAAGATTGTGCTCAAAGTCGTCGTCGATGTCGGAGAAGAGATCGTCGGTAAGGAGAGGAGAAGACGTCGCACGTTCGTTGGTCGGGAGAGGAGAAGAGGTCACGCGAAGGGGGGATCGGGAGCCGCCGCGATGGATTAGGGCCTCTGCGGGAAGAAAGAAGCGGGGCAGACAGTTTTGCGTCTGGATGTGGGGGGATGCCCGCGTCTGGGAATATAAGGTAGCCCCGGTTTATAAAAAATGGGGTTTTCTAAATAAGCAGCGCCAAACTCCGCTTATGCCAGAAGTTGTGGTGCGGTTCAGCCGTACCACAGGCAAAAAGCCCAACCAAACGCCACCTAAATCTGTGAGCAGATCAGATATATGTTTTGTTCAATACTCCGGTGGTGTTTGGTTAGGCTTTTAGGTTGCGGTGCAGTTGAAACGCACCGTGATTTGGAGTAGAAGCTGCGTTTGGCGCGGCTTATTTTTAAAACCCGCTTTATTTACTTTCGCGTATTCCTTCATCCCTGGAACTGCGGCTATTTTGCACGTTCAGCCGCAAAGCCAGCAGTGCTTCGTTCTCTTCCCCCAAACCCCGCGTGAGCGGCGATTCCCGATTCCCCTATCTTTCGCGAGTCGCGCGATTCCTCACGACGTCGGCAAGTGCTTCCTCCTCGATCATCGCAGACGACCTCTCCCCTTCTTCCTCACGCGATTCCTCATGGCGGCGGCAAGTGCTTCCTCCTTGTCTATTGGTTTCGATCCTTGGTTTTCTGCAATCAGTTCTCGATAGGTAACGCTTTTTGTTTCTTTCCATCCTTGATTTTTTGCTGGCTTGTTGAATTTCATACCAGTAGAAGGTGATTAGGGCTAATTTTGATTTTTTTTGTTGTGTATTTTGAAGCTATTAACTTCTGTGAATTTTTTTCTGTATTGTGTATTATGTATGTGTGTGTGTGTATGTGTCTAAAGGTAAACGACAGTTATCTTATTCATTCACCTGGCAATTTTATGTATGTGAGTGTGTGTATATGTGTATGTGTGTGTGTCTGTGTGTGTGTGTAAAGTACATTTCAAGAGAGAGATTTCATATGAGTCAACACCTATGTGTATTGTGCGTGTATGTGTGTGTGTATGCGTGTATGTTTTATTGTGTATGTGTGTGTATGTGTTTTTTTATTGTGTGTGTATTGTTTATGTGTGTATGTATGTGTGTGTGTATTTTTTAATTGTGTATGTGTGTGTGTTTATTGTGTATGTGTGTCTGTGTGTTTATTGTGTATGTGTGTGTTTGTGTTTTTTATTGTGTATGTGTGTGTGTGTTTATTTTCTTTTTACTGTGTGTATGTGTATGTGTGTGTGTGTTTATTTTCTTTTTTAGTGTGTGTATGTGTGTGTATTGTTTATGTGTGTGTGTGTGTTTGTGTTTTTTTTATTGTGTGTGTTTGTATTTGGGTGTGTTTGTGTGTTTTTTTATTGTGTATGTGTGTGTGTTTATTTTCTTTTTTATTGTGTGTGTGTATTATATTGTTTATATGTGTGTGTATTGTTTATATGTGTGTGTGTGTTTGTATTTGTGTTTGTGTTTTTTTATTGTATATGTGTGTGCGTTTTTATTTTCTTTTTATTGTGTGTGTGTATATTGTTTATGTGTTTGTGTATGTTTGTGTGTGTGTCCTTTTTTTAGTGTGTGTATGTGTGAGCGTGTATGTGTTTATTTTTTTTATTGTGTTTTGTTTATGTGTGTGTGTGTGTATTTTTTATTGTGTATGTGTGTGTGTATTTTTTTATTGTGTATATGTGTGTGTATTTGTGTTTTTTTATTGTGTATGTGTGCTTTTTTATTGTGTGTGTGTATTGTTTATGTGTTTATTTTCTTTTTATTGTAAGTGTGTCTATTTTGAATAATTTATGTCTATGTGTGAATGTTTGTCTTGTTTTGTTTTCTAAGGATGGGCAAAACAAAAGATGGTAGGGTGGTCGTTATGTGGGACACTACAGATGTCATGCTCTTCTGTGATATATGTATTAAAGAGATAGCGCTTGAGAATCGACCTACCACACATTATAATAAAGAGGGTTGGAGTAATGTTATGAAAAATTTGAAGAACTGACTGGAAAAAATATGATAAAGTCTAACTTAAAAATAAATGAGATAATTTGAAGAAAGAGTGGAAATTATGGACAGAATTGAAATGTGGTGAGACCGATTTGGGTTGGAATGCATCAAGAAAAACTATAGACGTATCAGAAAAGTGGTGGGATGAAAAATTGAAGGTATTTATTTATTAAAGTAAATGGTATTTTTTATTTTTTAATTTTTCAATGTCTAACTTTAAACACTATAATTTTTAGGTTGTCCCGGTGGCAAAGAAATTCTAGTATGCAGGAATCCCCCCAGAGTTAGAGGATAAACTAAACATGATGTTCAGTTCGGTTGTCGCTTCACGACATCATGTATGCACCCCTCACTCCAGGAATCTTGCTACGGAGTCTATTGATGAAAGAGCAATGTCAGAGGGTGAACATGATGACATTGAGGTTAGCGGAGTTTCTCATCCAGCTGAGACCACAAATATATCTGAAACAAGTAAAAAAAAGAAGAAAAGAAAGAAGAAAGCTGGTAGCTCGGTGTTAGAAGATTTGTCCGAGTCCTCGAAGATCATAAGTCGATGCATCCAAGGGACACCCAAGAGTTTATCTTGTCCTTTTAGTATTGGACATGCACTAGAAAAATTAAGCACATACTCAGAAGTGCAGTCTAATGCAGACTTCTATGATTTTGCCATCACATATTTGATGGAAACAAAACATAGAGAGACTTTCATGTGCCTTCCGGAAAGCATGAATATAAAGTGACTTCGTAACCGCTATACTCATGGGGCGTAATAGGAAACATCATTTTTGCTTGCATTAGCCGCTTTTATGAACTACAAATGTTATCTTTTGTTGTTATGTTTTATGTTCTTTGTTATGATGTGAACACAATTATGTTTTTTTTTACTGTCGTACGAACATTATGGACATTTGTTGTTTTCAAATATACTTTTGTGGTGATAATGATATTGTTTAATACTATATTTATAATTCTTGGTAATGTATGTTTTTAGCAAAAAATGTCTAGTCATGACTCTGAGAATACCACAAAAGAGCACGAGATTATAGAAGAAATTATGTTATCGCCCATCATCAAAATCTGGTAGCAGCAATATGTTTTTTCTCCGAGCACACCTCTCTGTTAAACCATCCAGACACATTCATGACTTCAAAGCAAATAGGTGATAAATGGGTTGGAGAGCTACTTCATGGTTCTCGAGTAAGATTTCATGACTCATTCATGATGAGTCAAGAAATATTTATGGATCTATTGCATTCTCTGGAAGAGAAGTATGGTTTTTAGGGAACATGAATGAAAGTGCATAGTGTAAACCTCTGAGTATTCTCTAGAGGGGGTGAATAGAGATTTAAAAACATTTATCCTAAATATGCACATGTTGGGAACTGTGCCCAACAATGTTCCTGATTTGAAGAAGTGTTCAGATCAATGATAAATGCACTATGTATTTGATGGTACATTTTATTCATAACTGCAAAAGATAAACAATATGTCAAGTAAATTTCTAAGTCCAAAATCATCAAAGACTGGATATATCGTTGAGATAATATACATATCGTAGAAAAGCATCAAAGCTACATCACTAGTATATAGACGATAAAAGTAATGAAAATTAACCATCTCAAGACTCAGCAGAAGAATCGTTGAGAAAGGTATCATATCGTCGAATCAGTTTCGACAATATCGTCTTGAAGAAAGCTTATCGTTGATAAGGCTAAGTTCAGATATCTCGACGATATCGTCTTGAAGAAAGCATATAGTCTTGAAGATTAAAGATAACTTATAGTTGAGAAAGTCTAAGTTCAGATGACTCGACGACATCGTCTTGAAGAAGATGTATAGACTTGAAGGTTGAAGAAAACTTATTGTGGATAAAGCTAAGATGTCTCGACGATATCGTCTTGAAGAAGAGGTATAACCTTGATGATAAATGACTTGACTCATTAAATTATGAAGAAAGGGTCATGAAGACAAACATCAGTTTGAAGACCTTATATCGTCTAAAAGATCAAGACGATATCGTCTTGAAGAAAGACTATCAACTTGATGAAAAGTCTAAGTCATATGAAAAGGAATATCTTGACGATATCATCAAGAAGAAGTAATATCGTTGAGATATTATATAAAGTCCTGAAGAAAGATGCATGTAGACGATACCGTCTTGAAGAAGACATACCGCCTAAAGGATTGAAGATATATTTTATCAAAGGAAACATCTCGACGATATCATCTTGAATAAGTAATATCGTTGAGATATCAGGTAAAGTATTGAAGAAGGATGCATCTCGGCGATATCGTCTGGAAGAAGAAGCAATCTTGTTGAAATATCAAGTAGAGTCGTGAAGAAGGAAGTATGTCGACGATATCGTCGTGAAGTATATCTGTCGTTTACACTGATCAAGACGATATTGTCTTGAACGAATAATATCGCCTTGACAGTCATAGAGCAGTATTTAATGTGTCGGTTCTCTTGGAAATTGATATTTCGGGAATGTGCACGCCGCATATCTTGCACACAAATCAAGGAGTAGTAAATGATATATTCTATACAGAATATAGTCGTTGTACAGTGTTTATGGAAGAATATTATTACTTTTATATTCTGCAAGTTCTAAAGACGGCAAGACATTATTATAATCTATTCTGTCGTTTCTTTCAAATATTCTATCAGGAAATTTATGGAAGAATTCTGGAAGGGCTTTTATGCAAAGTTATAGAAGAATATAAAGGGGATCAGAAATTGTCGATTTTAAAGCAGTTGTTCTTGTGACAATATACTTGTTACACATCCATAAAGGCCTTGGGGTGCGTATAGAAAAAACCCCGCTAAAGAGAGGTGGGGCCAGCAGTCGAGCCCATGATCGCGGAAGTGGAGGTTCCGTCGCGCAAACACGTCGCACCGTAAACGGCGCCGAGAGGACACGGAGCTGCGCCCCGCTACCGAGGTACGTCCGCACCCCACCAAGTGGGGTGCGGATAGCCTGCCCCCCCACTCACGTGGGGTGCGGCCAAACCGCACCCCCCCTTGGGGGGTGCGGCCAAATCGCACCCCCCATTGGGTAATGCGGCCGAGCCTCCTTCCGCGGGGGATGCAGCCGAAACCGCATCCCCTCGCCGGGTGTGGTCGGAGTTCGTTTTCTCCTTAGGGGGCGCGACTCTCCGTTCCACCGTTCGCTCAGAACGCCTCACAACGTGACCAAAGCGTTTCCATGTTCGTTGCGCGCTCAGAACGCTTCTGAGCGTGCTCAGAGCACTCTCACATTTCGACTCGGCTCGCTCACTTTTCCGCCCCGCTCACTTTTTGTCTTTCTAACATTCTCACATTTCCGACTCGCTCACTTTTCCGACTCGGCTCGCTCACTCTTTGTCTTTTCAGTTTCTCACTTTTCAGGAACAGCTTGTCGCCTTTTCTCGAAGGGCAGGATGGTCATTTACGAAAAATGGTGATCCGTGGGCTCTGAATTGGAAAATATGATTCGTCCTCCCAGGTGGTTATGGTGGTTACAACGGCAAAATTACCGGGCTACCCCCGACCAAAGCTATAAAAGGACCCCCTAGGCTTCATTTGAGGGGATCCGGCCTGAATGCCCAGAGAGAGCTCCTTGAAGATTTCCACGGATTTTTCCTTCGGCGCTTGAAGATCTCCTTCGTGGACTTGAAGTTTGCCGTCTTCACGAAAGCGGACAAGGCTCTCACTTTGGTCTCCACGAAAGCGGACAAGGCTTTCTCACTTTCGTCTCCACGAAAGCGGACAAGGCCTTCTCACTTTCGTCTTCACGAAAGCGGACAAGACTTTCTCGCTTTCGTCTCCACGAAAGCGGACAAGGCCTTCTCACTTTCGTCTCCACGAAAGCGGACAAGGCTTTCTCACTTTCGTCTCCAAGAAAGCGGACAAGGCATTCTCACTTTCGTTCTCTGCCGTTCTCAGAAGGAAAAGACTTAGTTTTTCCGAGAGGTGGCCTGTCGCCCTCGGGACGTTCTCTCTCTCTCGCTCTGATATTGTAACGAGCAGCGGCTTGTCGCACTCGACTTCTAAATCTCTAATTGTAACCCCCCAGAAGATAGTGGAAGTTTGGTCGGCACAGCTCCGACCACGTGGTTTTTTACCCTTTCCGGGTTTTCCACGCTAAAAAGTCCAGGTGTAATCAACGAATCTCAAATTGACTATTTGCACGCTTGGTTCGCTCCCGAGCTAAGGTGGTTCAAGTAAACCGGTCTACCAAAAGCCCTAAGCGACCCACAACAGTTTGGCGCCGTCTGTGGGAAAATTCCCATAACTCTTTGAAGGCCAACTACAATGGCAAGGAAGAGTGCTCGCACTACTGAAGGATCAATGCCGGAAGGACGCATCGACCCCGCTCCCTCCCACTCGCTCGTCAATGTGCCTCTCGCAGAAGAGGCAGTGCTTGTGCCTGCGACGGTTCTGGAAGGTCGCATTCGGAAAATGGAAGAGCAGCAAGCCGAGATGCTGACTCTCGTGAAAAACCTAGGGGCACCTCGAGTTCCCACTCAGCCTCCAGCATCAAACGCTCCGCCACCCCCAGTTCCGAACCATGCTCCGGTCGAGGGAGCCGTTTGGGAAGATGAAGTCTCTGAAGATTTCTCTGACGCTGCAAGCTCCGCACATCCTGCTCCGCCGGTCAGAGGACCGGAGGCTGACCCTCATCACCCCCGCCAAGGAAGAGATGCTCCCGTCCGAGCAGTGGAAAGGACCACGCGAGAGGAAATACGCGACATGATAGAAGAAGAGTACGCCCAAGCAGGACGACGCGCGACTCTCGCCCGCCGTCTCGCACACCGCGGCTCCCCCCTATCGCCTCAAGTATTGACTCATCCAATTCCGAACGGCTTCAAGCTTCCCCACATCGAAACGTTCGATGGAATGGACGACCCCCTGGAACATGTCAATCACTTCTCCACCATCATGAGGATTTACAGTGCTCCCGATCAACTCCTTTGTCAAGTGTTCCCAGCAACCTTGAAGGGACAAGCACGCACTTGGTTCCACTCCCTGCGAGATGGGGCCATCAACAACTTAGCAGAAATGGCGCAGTAGTTCGTGGACCAGTTCATAGCCAATCGTAGGATTGTCCGAGATCCCTCCGATCTCTCGGGAATCCGCCAGAACGACGGAGAAACTTTGAAGGACTTTTTCCGGCGCTTCACCTCTGAGGCTCGGCAGATTCCGTGAGTCGACCCTGAACTCCTGCGAGGAGTTTTCCTTGGAGGCCTCCGCCCAAGTGGTTTCTACTCAGCCCTAATGAGAGAAACCGTACCAAGTTATCCTGACCTCGTTCATCGGGTTGAAGCTCAGATAGCCGCTGACGAGGCCATCAAAGCGCACCGTCGACAATTCGAAGGTAGCCAATGATGAAAGAGGGGGTCAGATCAAGCCCTTCGTGGACGAGAAGAGCGGCGTGACGAGGGACGCCGTAACGATGAACGCCGCCGCGATCCCTGAAGAGACCTGGGTCCGCAGCCCCCCAGGGTCTACACTCCGTTGAATACTACCCGATTAAACGTACTATATGCCATTCAGAACAACCCAGAGCTCCGCGCGCCTCGGGCGCTAGCCCCGAACCCAAGGGGCGATCAGTCCAGGTATTGCGAGTTCCATCGGGGGACCGGGCATACCACCGAAGAATGTACCAGACTTAAAGATGAAATCGAACGTCTCGTCCGTCAGGGACTCCTAGGGAGATTCCTACAAGGCCAGGTCCCCAATCAGCATCAACAACCTAGGGGTGCAAGGGAGCAGCCTCCCGCTCCCCGAGGCGCGGAAGGAGGAAGACCGATGGTGGGAGAAATCGAATCGATCGCTGGGCCTCCCGTCCTAGCGGCACAAATCCTCTCGATCGCCAAACCCCCGAGAGACCACGGAGACAAGAAGCTCAAACGTGACACTACGATCGCCTTCGGAGAGGAAGACTTGCAAGGATTACGACTACCGCAACAGGATCCCCTCGTAATCAGTGCAGGGATCGGGGACCCCTGCTTTAACGTGAAGAGGATATTGGTCGATAACGGAAGCTCAGTTGATGTTCTGTTCCTTTCCACCTTGCAAAGTATGAAGCTCACAAAGGATCAGCTCAGCCCTGCAGCCGGGGCCGTCTACGGCTTCGACAACCAACATGTCCCTGTTCAAGGCATGATCACTCTCCCAGTCACGTTGGGCGAGTTTCCGAGACAGTCAACATGCATCATCCAGTTCGTGGTGGTGGAATCCACTTCCGCCTATAATGCCATCTTCGGGAGACCGCTCCAGTCTATCTTTGGGGCGGTCCCATCTATCCCGCATCTGGCTATGAAGTTCCCAACTACCGCAGGCATAGGAGTCGTAAGAGGAAACTAGGAGGCAGCCAGAACCTGCTATCTGAAGCAAGCTCAGCCAGCAAAGGCAATCGCTCTCAACATCAATAACTTCGATCTACGAGACGAAGCTACTCTGCAGCGAGGAGCGCCCGTCGAAGGACTAATAGAAGTACCGTTCTCCCAACAAGACCCAACTCGGACCGTTCAGGTCGGATCGCTCTTGTCACAAGAAGAGAGGGAGGAGTTCACAACCTTTCTACAGGAGAACGAAGACATTTTCGCTTAGAGCCCAGAAGACATGCCCGGAGTAGATCCCGAAGTCATTTATCACTCTCTAAATATCAACCCCGCCTGTAGGCCTGTAATTCAGAAGAAGAGGAACTTTGCCCCCGAGCGACTGAAAGCGATCGAGGAGGAAGTGGACAAACTCCTGGAGGCGCGATTCATACGCGAAGCAGAATACCCCACATGGCTCGCCAACGTGATCATGGTAAAAAAGGCCTCGGGGAGGTGGAGAATGTGTGTCGACTACAGCAACCTGAACCAAGCATGCCCAAAAGATAGCTTCCCCCTCCCAAGGATCGACCAGCTCGTCAACGCGATGGCTGGACACGAACTACTTAGCTTTATGGATGCTTATTCCGGCTACAACCAGATAAGGATGAACCCCGCGGACGAGGAGCATACCGCCTTCCGCACTGACAGAGGGGTCTACTGCTACAAGGTGATGCCCTTCGGGCTCAAAAATGTCGGAGCCACCTATCAAAGGCTAATGAACAAGGTCTTCAAGAATCTCATCGGGGAAACGATGGAGGTTTACGTGGACGACATGCTAGTGAAAAGCGTCCACCGTTGCGACCACCTGAAAGACTTGGGAAAGTGCTTTCATCTTCTCCGTCGCTTCCAAATGCGGCTCAATCCCAGCAAGTGTGCATTTGGTGTGACGGCGGGGAAGTTCTTAGGTTTCATGGTAACCCATCGGGAGATTGAGTCCAACCCCGAGAAGATCAAGGCGTTGGAGGATATGTCGCCACCTCGCTCAATTAAGGAAGTACAACGCCTGAACGGGAGGATTGCTGCGCTATCCCGTTTCTTGTCACGAACGGGAGACAAGTACCTCCCCTTCTTCAAAATCCTCCGGGGAGCGCGCCACTCCGGCTTCCAGTGGACTGACGAGTGCCAGGCGGCGTTCGAACTTCTCAAACAATACCTGGCTTCGCCACCGCTTCTGTCAAAGCCCATCCCCGGAGAAACTCTATTTCTATACCTGGCAGTATCGCCTACGACTCTTAGCTCAGTGCTCGTGAAAGACGAAGGAGGGATACAACGACCAATCTACTACCTCAGCAAAGTCCTCTCCGACACCGAAACCAGATATCCAGCAGCGGACAAGACAACCTTGGCCCTTGTCTTTTCGGCAAGGAAGCTTCAGCCCTACTTCCAAGCTCATACAGTAAAAGTGCTGACACAACTCCCACTGCGAGCGATCCTCCAGAAACCAGAAGTCTCAGGGAGACTAGTGAAGTGGTCCGTAGAACTCGGCGAGTTTGACATCCAATTCCTACCCCGACCAGACATCAAGTCACAAGTACTCGCCGACTTTGTTGTCGAGTACACAATCCCACCAGAACCAGCTCCCATCGAAGACACCACTAGCCCCCGTTGGACTCTCTATGTCGACGGTGCCTCGGGAGCTGAAGAAGCCGGAGCGGGACTGCTCCTCATAAGTCCCGATGAGATCACCTTGGATTACAGTCTCCGGTTGAAATACCCCGCAACAAATAACATTGCAGAGTACGAGACGCTGATCGCCGGTCTCCGGTTCGCCATCGATTGCAAAGCAGAAAACCTGACGATTTACACAGCTTCTCATCTCGTAGTCTCGCAAGTCGAAGGAGACTACGAGGCTAAGAGCGACCAGATGGCGAAATACCTCGCGTTCGCGAAATTACTCCTTCAGAAGATCTCGTCATATCAAATTCTACACATCCCCCGAGAGCAGAATTCCAGGGCAGATGCTCTATCCAAGCTCGCCACTTCACCCTCCAGCTACCAGTCTCGAAGACGCCGAATAGAAGAGATCGTGATTCTGAGTATTCAAGGACCGTGGGAGGTCGCAACCATCCACCAGGAAGAGTCATCCTGGATGACCCCCCTACGAGCTTACCTCGAGCATGGGCACCTCCCTGAAGACCTCCTAGAAGCACGCAAATTGCGGATGCGGGAGGCATCATTCACTATCATAGACGGGGAGCTTTACAAGCGGGCATTCTCGGGACCGTACCTAAAGTGCCTACCAGCAGGCGAGGCAGACTATGCCCTCAGAGAAGTACACGGGGGAGTCTGCGGAGAGCACCTAGGCGGGAAGGCATTAGCACAAAAGATTCTACGCCAAGGCTTCTATTGGCCGACAATGAAGAAGGACGCGGCCGAGCTGGTCCAAAAGTGCAGGAGCTATCAGCTGCATGCCAACGTACCTCATCAGCCCTCGGTCACGCTCTCCACACTCCAAAGTGTGTGGCCGTTCGCGCAATGGGGAGTCGACCTCCTCGGCCCCCTACCTCTGGCTTCCGGACAAAGGAAGTTCATCATTCTAGCCATCGATTACTTCACCAAGTGGATAGAGGCGGAACCCCTAGCCAAAATCACAGAAGAGAACGCTAAACAATTTGTCTGAAAAAACATCGTCTGCCGCTTCGGTATCCCAACAACAATCATTGCGGACAACGACACTCAGTTCACCGGGAAGTCCTTCACTAAGATGTGCGAAGACCTGAAGATCAACCTCCGTCATACCGCTGTAGCACATCCGCAAACCAACGGACAAGTAGAAGATACAAACCGCACCATCCTCAAAGGGTTGAAGACGCGCCTAGAAGAAGCTGGGGGACAATGGGTAGATGCACTCCCAAACGTACTATGGGCGTATCGAACAACAGAGAGGACTCCCACAGAAGAGACGCCATATAACCTCTGTTACGGTACTGAAGCGGTCATCCCCATCGATATCGGCATTCCGAGCACTCGAGTTCTAACCTTCGATCCCAGCAAGAATGACGGACTGCTTCAGGAAAACCTTGATCTAATTCCCGAAGTCCGGGACGCCGCCGCCCAGCGTGCCGCGTCTTACCAAAGGCGCGTAGCCCGACTCTATGACAGAAGGGTGAAGCCCAGACCAATCAACATAGGAGATCTCGTCCTACGCAGCATCGAGGCGGCTGGAAAGGGCCCCCAAGGAGATACACTCTCACCCACCTGGGAAGGTCCGTACGTTGTCACTGCAATCGTAAAATCTAGGACATACAGGCTCAGAACAACGGAAGGAAAGACTCTACCACGCACCTGGAATGCCCAGAACCAGCGCTGCTTCTATCAGTGACATCAAGCCTTCTATCAAGAAGAAAGCCGCGAGCTCAGACTCGTGCAAATCTATCTTATATTATGTATGCAAAGCCGCGAGCTCAGACTCGTGCAAATCTATCTTATATTATGTATGCAAAGCCGCGAGCTCAGACTCGTGCACTTATATTATGTTATGTACTAAGCCGCGAACTCAGACTCGTGCGAACCCATCCTATATTGAAAATATTATGTGTAAAACAACTTCTTACTATGAAAATATGCATATACTTCGCCACCTATATTAAATAAAGAAAAAATTCTACTTCGGGGCCCTGCCCCGGGGACTTTGCACCGCCGTCGATTGAAGGTTCGCCCTTCTCCTCCGCCGTCGAGTCCCGGCGTCGTAGGGGCCTGCCCCCCTTACGTTTGCCCCCGGTTTGAATACACCCGCTATTCACCGGCTACTTCGGGGCCCTGCCCCTGGGACTTTGCACCGCCGTCGATTGAAGGTTCGCCCTTCTCCTCCGCCGTCGAGTCCCGGCGTCATAGGGGCCTGCCCCCCCTTACGTTCGCCCCCGGTTTGAATACACCCGCTATTCACCGGTTACTTCGGGGCCTTGCCCCGGGGACTTTGCACCGCCGTCGATTGAAGGTTTGCCCTTCACCTCCGCCGTCGAGTCCCGGTGTCGTAGGGGCCTGCCCCCCTTGCGTTCACCCTCGGTTTGAATACACCCGCTATTCACCGGCCAAGCCGCGAGCACAGACTCGTGCAAAAAGCCGCAAGCACAGACTTGCGCAAGCTAATTTTCTATAAAAGTCGCGGGCTCAGAACCGCGCAAATTCATCTGTTATTTTGCAGAAAGCACTCAACCTACTCGGATATCGATGCTAGGCAGCAAGCCGACAACAATCTCAGAGAACCAACGCCCTTCACCGACCAACTTAAAGCGTCTTCCCTCAATAAACACTTTGTCAGCCACCAGGGCAGCAGGACCATCTGGGGGCTATCACAACTCAGCGTAGAGCGAGAAACGCCTAACCAGAGCAAAGAAACAAAGTCAACCACACTCACCCTTCGACAGCAATTCCTACCCAAGGCGCCATAAAAAGAGCAGTAGATAAAGCCGCCACGGAAAAATCAAAACCTCCGAACTCCTCGCACAGAGATTCGGACTCCGAAGGTTTGGGGGGCTTATGTTACACATCCATAAAGGCCTTGGGGTGCGTATAGAAAAAACCCCGCTAAAGAGAGGTGGGGCTAGCAGTCGAGCCCATGATCGCGGAAGTGGAGGTTCCGTCGCGCAAACACGTCGCACCGTAAACGACGCTGGGAGGACACGGAGCCGCGCCCCGCTAAGGAGGTACGTCCACACCCCACCAAGTGGGGTGCGGATAGCCTGCCCCCCACTCACGTGGGGTGCGGCCAAACCGCACCTCCCCATGGGGGGTGCGGCCAAACCGCACCCCCCATGGGGGGTGCGGCCAAACCGCACCACCCATAGGGGGGTGCGGCCAAACCGCACCCCCCATAGGGGGGTGCTGCCAAACCGCACCCCCCAATGGGGGGTGCAGCCAAACTGCACCCCCATGGGGGGTGCAGCCAAATCGCACCCCCCATGGGGGAATGCGGCCAAGCCTCGTTCCGCGGGGGATGCAGCCGAAACCGCATCCCCTCGCTGGGTGTGGTCGGAGTTCGTTTTCCCCTTAGGGGGCGTGACTCTCCGTTCTACCGTTCGCTCAGAACGCCTCGCAACGTGACCAAAGCGTTTCCATGTTCGTTGCGCGCTAAGAACGCTTCTGAGCGCGCTCAGAGCACTCTCACATTTCCGACTCGGCTCGCTCACTTTTCCGCCTCGCTCACTTTTTGTCTTTCTAGCATTCTCACATTTCCGACTCACTCACTTTTCTGACTCGGCTCGCTCACTTTTTGTCTTTTCAGTTTCTCACTTTTCAGGAACAGCTTGTCGCCTTTCCTCGAAGGGCAGGATGGTCATTTACGAAAAATGGTGATCCGTGGGCTCTGAACCGGAAAATATGATTCGTCCTCCCAGGTGGTTATGGTGGTTACAACGACAAAATTACCGGGCTACCCCCGACCAAAGCTATAAAAGGACCCCCTAGGCTTCATTTGAGGGGATCCGGCCTGAATGCCCAGAGAGAGCTCCTTGAAGATTTCCACGGATTTCTCCTTCGGCGCTTGAAGATCTCCTTCGTGGACTTGAAGTTTGCCGTCTTCACAAAAGTGGACAAGGCTCTCACTTTGGTCTCCACGAAAGCGGACAAGGCTTTCTCACTTTCGTCTCCACGAAAGCGGACAAGGCCTTCTCACTTTCGTCTTCATGAAAGCGGACAAGACTTTCTCGCTTTCGTCTCCACGAAAGCGGACAAGGTCTTCTCACTTTCGTCTCCACGAAAGCGGACAAGGCTTTCTCACTTTCGTCTCCACGAAAGCGGATAAGGCATTCTCACTTTCGTTCTCTGCCGTTCTCAGAAGGAAAAGACTTAGTTTTTCCGAGAGGTGGCCTGTCGCCCTCGGGACGTTCTCTCTCTCTCTCTGATATTGTAATGAGCAGCGGCCTGTCGCGCTCGACTTCTAAATCTCTAATTGTAACCCCCCAGAAGATAGTGGAAGTTTGGTCGGCACAGCTCCGGCCACGTGGTTTTTTACCCTTTCTGGGTTTTCCACGCTAAAAAGTCCAGGTGTAATCAACGAATCTCAAATTGACTGTTTGCACGCTTGGTTCGCTCCCGAGCTAAGGTGGTTCAAGTAAACCGGTCTACCAAGAGCCCTAAGCGACCCGCAACAATACTGAATCCGATCAAGAATACAAAGAAGAGAACAAGAAGAAAATCTTCATCACTTGGTTGAGAAGATAAGAAAGAATCTTTCTCCTATACTAGAAGTGCATCTATCAACTAAGGAGGAGAGTCAATAGAAAGGCTCAGTAATCCCCAAGATTATTGAGCTTATTGTTACAAGAAGAAAATGAAGACCTACTATTCAAAGTTTCCATATTGAAGTCGTTTCTTCTACAACAATTTTTCTGTATTACTTTGTACGTGTTGAAGCCAGGAAAATCATAGGCTCCAAAATTCGGATCAATGCAGCCGGAGGTTACTCGCCTGGCGGTCAAACTCCATAGATCGGATAGCTAAAATAGGAGAGAGAAAATGACTATAAGCACACCCGAGTGCTCCAGCAGGGAGGTCCCGCCACGTACCCGGAAGTCTAGAAGAGCTTCCCCTCCAAAACCAAAGGCTGAGCTAGGTATGAGGAAGGCATGGACCTGGCGAGTATCTCGCCTAGAGGGGTCAACCTCATCCCAAAGTGTCTTTCCTGGTACCACTGGGGGTCTATTTATAGAGAAATCCTAGGGGGGGGGGGGGGGGTAGTTACCTGACCATACTCGCGATTTGCAATGGGTACTCTCCCTTACTCGCCCATACTCGCCCAAGCTAGCCCATGTTTGCTGATGCTCGCCCATGTTTGCTGATGCTCTCCCATGCTTTCCAATGCTTGCCTCCTTGAGGATGTTCAGTACTCTACTGCAAGGTCTGCGAATAGCCGTCTCCTTAGGCATTTCTGATTTCGACAAATTACGGGTTATACACAATCCCCTCTATTTTCGAGTTCGACGCGAGCTCGAAAAAATGATGTTGAGCCCGTAGTTCGCAAAGATGTGAATGAGAGGGTGTGCCGCGTGAGGTCCTTCCAGGAGTTGAGCTCAACTAGAAGAGGAGAAGAGTCAACACCTAGCAGGAGCGAACTCAACTGAAGGTGGAGAGGAGTTGACACCTAACAGGAGCGAAGCTCAACTGGATGTGGAGAGGAGGTCGGAACATTCCAGGAGCGAGCTCAACCGGAGGTGGAGAGAAGGAAGACACCTCCAGGAGCGAAGCTTAACCGGAGGTGGAGAGAAGGTCGATACCTAGCATGAGTCGAGCTCAAATGGAGGTGGAGAAGAGTCGACACCTAGCAGGAGCTGAGCTCAACTGTAGGTGGAGAAGAGTGGACACCTAGCAGGAGCCGAGCTCAACTGTAGGTGGAGAAGAGTCGACACCTAGCAGGAGTCGAGCTCAACTGTAGGTGGAGAAGAGTCGACACCTAGCAGGAGCGAAGCTCAACTAGAGGTGGAGAAGAGTCGACACCTAGCAGGAGTGAAGCTCAACTGAAGGTGGAGAGGAGTCGATACCTTCCAGGGGCCGAGATCAACTAGAGGTGGAGCGAAGGTCGACACCTTCCAGGAGCAAGCTCAACTGGAGGTGGAGAGAAGGTCGACACCTCCAGGAGAGAAGCTCAACCGAAGGTGGAGAGAAGGTCGACACCTTCCAGGAGAGAAGCTCAACCAGAGGTCGAGAGAAGGTCGACACCTAGCAGGATCGAAGCTCAATTGGAGGTGGAGAGGAATCAACACCTAGCAGGAGTGAAGCTCAACTAGAGGTGGAGAGGAGTCGACACCTAGCAGGAGCGAAGCTCAACTGGAGGTGGAGAGGGGTCAACACCAAGCAGGAGCGAAGCTCAACTGGAGTTGGAGAGGAGGTCGACACCTAGCAGGAGCGATGCTCAACTGGAGGTGGAGAGGAGGTCGACACCTCCAGGAGCGAAGCTCAACCGGAGGTGGAGAGGAGGTCGACACCTCCAGGAGCGAAGCTCAACCGGAGGTGGATACCTCCAGGAGTGAAGCTCAACCAGAGGTGGAGAGGAGGTCGACACCTCTAGGAGCGAAGCTCAACCGGAGGTGGAGAGAAGGTCGGCACCTTCCAGGAGCGAAGCTCAACCCAAGGTGGAGAGGAGGTTTACACCTAGCAGGAGCTGAGCTCAACTGGAGGTGGAGAGAAGGTCGACACCTCCAGGAGCGAAGCTCAACTGAAGGTGGAGATGAGTCGACACCTAGCAGGAGTGAAGCTCAACTGGAGGTGGAGAGAAGGTCGACACCTTCCAGGAGCGAAGCTCAATCGGAGGTGGAGAGGAGGTCGACACCTAGCAGGAGCCGAGCATAACTGGAGGTGGAGAGGAGGTCTACACCTAGCAGGAGCGAAGCTAAACTGGAGGTGGAGAGGAGTCGACACCTAGCAGGAGCGAAGCTCAACTAGAGGTGGAGAGGGGTCGACACCTAGCAGGAGCGAAGCTCAACTGAGGGTGGAGAGAAGGTCGACACCTAGCAGGAGACGAGCTCAACTGGAGGTGGAGAGAAGGTCGACACCTAGCATGAGTCGAGCTCAACTAGAGGTGGAGAGAAGGTCTACACCTTCTAGGAGCGAAGCTCAACCGGAGGTGGAGAGGAGGTCGACACCTCCAGGAGCAAAGCTCAACTGAAGGTGGAGAGGAGGTCGACACCTTGCAGGAGCGAAGCTCAACTGAAGGTGGAGAGAAGGTCGAGATCTAGTAGTAGCTGAGCTCAACTGGAGGTGGAGAGAAGGTCGACACCTAGTAGGAGCCAAGCTCAACCGGAGGTGGAGAGAAGGTCGACACCTCCAGGAGCGAATCTCAACCGGAGGTGGAGAGAAGGTCGACACCTTCCAGGAGCGAGCTCATCCAGAGGTGCAGAGAAGGTCGACACCTCCAGGAGCGAAGCTCAACCGGAGGTGGAGAGGAGGTCGATACCTCCAGGAGCGAAGCTCAACCGGAGGTGGAAAAACCCAGAGGGGAGAAATGACACTCGGGGGTCCTGACGGACTCACACTCGGGGGCCCGCTCCCCAACTTGGTTGTTAGGCTGCTTGAAAAGTCTTCATCCTTTATTCAAGGGTCCTTCTGTCAGTGAAACCAATCATCTCTTTGCCAAGTTGGGGGGTCGACATCCGGACTCTTCTCTGATAATCTCTCTAGTCGGATGAGAAGTGCAATCGGGGGTAACTCGGCCAACTTGCAAGGTGGGAGCTAATCTCGATCGTCAATGCAGAGGCTTGGTAGGAGAACTCACTCGCGAGGCGCTGTCCCATCACCCGTTCTAGGTTTTATGAGAGTTGAGTCGGAGGTCTGTTCCCCAATTTGGTTGCTAGGTTGCTGAAGAGTCTTCATCCTATCACTCAACAATCAAAGGGGGTTAATCATACCAACTCATATGATTGGACGAAAAGACAGAAACATTATGCCTTGTCACGAGCTTTTATCTCTTTGAGGGTACACGACGCCTTTAATCAAGGGTCCCTTATTCAGTTAAATTGATCCTCTTCGTCGAGTTGGGAGGTCGGCGTCCAGACTTTTTCCTGATAATCTCTCCAGTCGGATGAGAAGTGCAATCGAGGGGGGGGGGGGGGGGGGGTAACTTCGGCCAACGTGCAAGGGAGGAGCTGATCTCGACCGTCAATGTAGAGGCTTGGTCTTAAGAGAACTCACACCCGAGGCGTTGTCCCATCACCCGTTCTTGGTTTTATGAGAATCAAGTCGAAGGCATGTTTCCCAACCTATCGTGGAGATCGATTTCACCTACTTTCTTTAATCTTTTTGAAAACGCTTGCCGGAAGGGACAAAAGACTCACACCATCCCATGTTTCAGGGAGGGTGGACAATTCATTTATAAAAAAGGAAATACAATGAGGGAGGACGTACAAACTCTCATAGCTGAATTCAGAGTAGTTCTCAGAGCCCTTGATGAAGATCATCGTGAGTAAGAGCTCGCGGAATACCAGCTTGAAGAGCTCACGAGTAAGCATTCTTATAGAATGTAAGCATAGCTTGAAGATCATCGCGAACAGGAGCTCGCGGAATACCAACTTGAAGACATCACGTGTAAGCATTCTCATGGAATATAAGCGCAGCTTGAAGATCATCGCGAGTAGGAGCTTGCAGAATATAAGAGCTTGGTGAAGATCATCGCGAGTAGGAGCTCGCTGAACAGTTTATGTGCTTTCCCTTGGTGGCGAGCTCGTCATAGATCACCCTGTTTGTTAATCATACAAAAGCACTCACGAGCTTTACCAAAGCACATGTCAGTATGAATATGTATGGAAATCACTAGCATTGGAGAAGTATGACACTGGGGGGGGGGGGGAGTGTCCCTTTTGACATTAGAACCTCCTAAGCAGAGTTTTCGGGGGTTCCGTTGCCCGGTCAGCGGACGAGGGTCAAGGGAGCTGCGCCCCCGGGAATTTTTTTTATTTTCCATACTCGCTTGGCCTTGAAATCGCCTCTCAAGAACTCGCCATCCTAAACTCGCCTCCCTTGAACTAGGCACCAGATTCTCACCAGCTTGCGAGTAGAGAACTCACCCTTGCGAGTAGAGAACTCGCCTATGGGCGAGTAGAGATTTCGCCTATGGCCGAGTATAGATCTCGCCAGCATGAACTCGCCTATGGGCGAGCATGATCTTGCCAACTAAAGTCGCCATCTGGAATTCGCCTGAGGATGTCTCCATCTGGAACTCGCCTATTGGCGAGTAACAAGGATACTTGCCTCCATTAAGCCGCCTACATGAACTCGCCCAACTTGTCGAATGCTCGCGAGTTGCTGTCTTTGGCCTCTAGCTCGCCATCTTGAGCCATGACATCTTCTCGCTGGACTTTCCTCCTCTGACTACGATCCACGCTCACCGTGAAGCTAGGAAAATCCTAGGCTCCAAAATTCGGATCAATGCAGTCGGAGGTTACTCGCCCAGTGGTCAAACTCCACGGCTCGGATAGCTAAAATAGGAGAGAGAAAATGACTATAAGCACACCCAGAGTGCTCCAGCAGGGAGGTCTCGCCATGTACCCAGAAGTATTGAAGAGCTTACCCTCCAAAACCAAAGGCTGAGTTAGGTACGAGGAAGGCAAGGACCTGAAGAGTATCTCGCCTGGGGGGGGGGGGGAGTCAACCTCATCAAAAAGTGCCTTTCCTGGTACCACTGAGGGACTATTTATAGAGAAATCCTGTGGGGGGGGGGGGGGGGGGGGTAGTTACCTGACCATGCTCACGATCTGCAATGGGTACTCGCCCATACTCGCCCAAGCTCGCCCATACTCGCTCATGCTCGCCAATGCTCGCCTCCTTGAGGATGTTCAGTACTCTACTGGCGAGGTCTGCGAATAGCCGTCTCCTTAGGCATTTCTGAGAACTACGAGTTATACAGTAGGGTTCTTTGTGAACCCGAGCTTGTAGGATCTTGTACCAGATCTGAGTTGGTAGGGTTCTATGTTGAGCCTGAGATTAGTAGGATCCTGTGTGAGCCTGAGTTTTGGTATGATCTTGGTACAGATCTGAGTGCTTGGTAGGACTTGTAAAGTCTGAGAAAATTGTTGTAAGGTTTGTATAACCTGAGTGTAGGCTTTTCTGTATGAAGGGATGAGGTAGGATCCTTTGTGATCTGAGTTGTAAGATCTGTAGTATAGTGAAAAGATCTGAGTTTTGGAGAAGTTGCCTAGTCTAGCTCATTTCTAGATAGGTGGGAGGGACAGTGGACTACCTCTAGACATATTGTCTTGTAGGGAACCACTATAAATCTGGTGTGTTTTTTGTGATTGCTTATGTGCTGTGATAGATAGATTTAAAGTAGCAAATAATCCCGAAAGCACCTAATCACCCCCTCTAGGTGTAGTTTATTGACAACCCATATCTTTCAATTGGTATCAGAGATAGGTTGAGTTCAAAGGCTAAACATCTTAGAACAAGATCTACAAGTTTTTGATTGGGTTGTGATCTTTCAATGGCCTGTGAGCATCATCAAGAGATGAGATCAATGAGGTTGCCCATCTGCACTAAAGAGAACTTTGCCATATGGAAGCAAAGAGTCAAGTTGTCCATGGAAGCATCAGATCCCAGAATATTCATGGTTGTTGAAGAGGGACCATATGTTCCCATGACTGATTCAATGACTTCAACAATTCCTTCAGTCCCTAAAACCGTGTCTTAGTTTACCCCTGAAGATGTAGATCTGATAATTATGGATAAAAGAGCAAATCACATACTTGAAAATGCAATTGATGATTCTACTTCTCAAAATTATGTCATTGCAAAACAACAAAAGAAATATGGGACTCCTTGGAGATCTACTTGGAGGGAACTGAAGAAGAAAACTCAAAGGGGAACACCAGAGAAAGGGTCATGATTCTTGAGGGTGAAAGCTTGAGGAGTACCAAGGACAATATTCCTATAATTCAGAATATCTCTGATAGAGAAAATTCATATTCTTCAATCTATACTCGATTAAAGCAAGTGTACCTATCGAAATATAGCATAGGATATAAGGAATATCAAGGTCGTATTAGACTCGGGGCTGTCGAGTACTTTTATTTCGGGAAAACAAAACTATTATTTTATCGAATAATAGTTTATTAGTGATAATTTATAATTAAAATTAAAATAAAGAAATAAAGAAAAGAAAACAAAAGAAACAAATCTTGATCAAAGCTCACTCGGAATGAAAATCAAGAGAAATAAATTCTACTTCTAATCCAATCCTTGACCGTGGAGATTCCCGGATTATGAACGCACCTCTCTCGAGGACTACGCTCAACTAAGTTTAGGAAATATCAACCGAATTCTCATTCTATAATTGATAACCTAAAACTCGCTTTACGAGGTGAATCCCGCTATTGGCTTTTACTCCAATCCGGAAGGGTAACGTCGTCCTCTCTCGAGGATTGCGTTCTACTCTTTTTTATCCTTGAGTGATCGATTCGTACACACAAGCCTCTCGGCTAACTAGCATATGAAAACAGATACGAAAGTCCACATATCGACATATGAACCCGATATAAATCTCGAATAAATCGAAGGAAGGAAAGAAAGATAATAGCGAGAAAGATATTTTCATCCGAAGATTGCAAATTTCAAGATCCAAAAATTAATCTAATTGACATGAAATTAAAAGGAGATGAAAGAAAGACAATAACATTTTATTAAAATAACTTTGAATTACAACAAAAGAGGGGACAAGAAATTGAAAGCTTTGCATGAATTGAAATCTAAAACTACTTTGCATAAAATGAAAATACATGAAATTGAAAGTGCATATAATTAAAATCTAAACTAATACAGGAATTGAAAAAGCAATTCTGCCCCAAAAGGGGGCAGAAGGAGAGAAGTTTCGACCCAAGGAGGGTGGAAAAAGGGATGATCAGAGATCTAGAGGAGCTGCCTTTTTATAGGCAAAAGTTGGGGTTACACACCCCTTGGTCACGCCCGTGACCAAGGGCGTGTAATGGGCGTGATCGAAGCTGGAGCGGGAGAGGCGCCTTCTGGAGTTACTACATGCGTTACATGCGTGTCACGCCCTTGGTCACGCCCGTGACTAAGGGCATGTAATCTTAAAACAGCGCTGGCGCGGGAAATCTTGGCGGGAAGGCGTGAATCGGGCGGCAAAGGAGTTACACAGGCGTGACATTGTAAGTCATGGGCGTGTATATGGCTGGATCAGGGCGTGACTGCTGGATGAGCGACGAGATCGGCTGGAGGATACACGGGCATGACAATTTTAGGTCACGAGCGTGACAGGTAGTGTCACGGGCGTGTACAGGGCGAAATTTGCATCGTGTCTTCAGGCCACGGCCGGCTGAGATGGAGGAGGTACACGTGCGTGACACTGCAAGGTCACGGGCGTGACTCAAAGTACACGGGCGTGACATTGGAATTTCTTCTTGGAATGAGTCCAGGTTGGCGACAGTAGGTCTGGAATGGGTTTTTATGTTGACACGCCCTTGGTCACGGGCGTGACTGAGTGCGTGTACTTGTATTTTTCGGCAAAAACTCCAAAAATCCTAAAAAAGATAAAAAAATTAAGTTAGTGAACAATTATGAATAGAAATGATTATTTAGATAAAATAGACATATTATTTATAAAATTCAAATTATTATTAGCCTAAAAACTATAATAATATTAGATAAAAATACCACTCATCAAATACCCCATACTTAAGCTTTTGCTATTCCAGAGCAAAAGTATGATAGATATTCATAAGACATTAATAATATTTCTAATCAAACTAAAATTTTCTTGAATCAAAAGAAAGCTAAAAAAATAAGATCTAGAGATTTAAGAGATAAGTCCTAAATTATGAAAATAAGATAAAAAGAGAGAAATGTTTAGCCAAGAATTCTCAAATTATTTAACTAGCAGACAAAATTAAGTAATTTGCGAATCAAAATTAGATTAGAATTATAAAAACTCCAATTTTAAAGAGGCTTACGGAAAAATTCAAACTACTACTTATGCTCTCCCAATATTTTAATTTGAGTCTAAAATCAATTATATTGGCTAAAAGGGGTTTGGGTAAACATGAAGCTAGCTTTGATTGGGGGTGATGAATTTTATCCTCTCATCCCATCTTTTTTTTACTTGTACATGTTTAGGAAAATGATGAATTTTATCCTCTCATTTTCCATGACATATAATCTTTTCATAATAAACTTCATAAAAGGGAGGTGCATATGTTTAGGAAATAATAAATTTTATCCTCTTATTTCCATGACATATGATCTTTTAATAACTCTTTTTTGTTGGGTAGGGCTATAATAAATTTTAGATTAAATTGAAATATTTTGAGAGCAACTATAGTAAATTGAAATTTCCTAAGGATCTAAAAGCATGAGGTAAAAATAATTAAAATCTAAAGTTGTTAAGCACAACTACTACAAAATTGAGACTAATTAAAATAAAAGAGAAAAAGTGCTAAATAAATTACTCTAATCAAATTAAGATCATAATAAATTCCTTAAAACTAAATCAACTAAAAATTAAATTTTTACTAACCATGATAAAATAGAAGATTAGCCAATTAAAAATAGTTAAAAATGTTTATAAATAAACTCTTAAATGTTTTATTTTAGAAATAACAAAAACCAAAGTAAGGGGTTACTTGATTATTATTAAATTTTTTTTTGTAAGTTTTGAGATTTTTATAAATTTTGTTTTTTATTTTTTTTGTTTTTTTGGAATTAATTGGTAAAAAATTTAAATAATAGAAAATATACCCCCATACTTAAAATTCAACATTGTCCCCAATGTTGAAAACTAAGTATGAAAGGGAAAAAAATGGGAAAATAAATTTTTTTGATATATTTTAATTAGTCTTGGACTTCCCAAGGTCAACCCGGTGAAGGGCTCGCAAGGTACTAGAGGCTGTGATGGGAATTCAAGCCCAAAGCGTCCTTTCCAAGAATTTAATTATAGCATAATTTTTTTTCATTTTTACAAATGTTTATTATTTATTTATTTTTTTAAAATAAAAAGAAAAATAAAGATAAAATTAATAGCGTTTCCCCTTTTCGAAATATCGACAAAAAATTCCCCGGCAACGGCGCCAAAAACTTGATAGAGAAAATTCATATTCTCCAATCTATACTCGATTAAGGCAACTGTACCTATCGAAATATAACATAGGATATAAGGAATATCAAGGTCGTATTAGACTCGGGGCTGTCGAGTACTTTTACTTCGGGAAAACAAAACTATTATTTTATCGAATAATAGTTTATTAGTGATAATTTATAATTAAAATTAAAATAAAGAAATAAAGAAAAGAAAACAAAAGAAACAAATCTTGATCAAAGCTCACTCGGAATGAAAATCAAGAGAAATAAATTCTACTTCTAATCCAATCCTTGACCGTGGAGATTCCCGGATTATGAACGCACCTCTCTCGAGGACTACGCTCAACTAAGTTTAGGAAATATCAACCGAATTCTCATTCTATAATTGATAACCTAAAACTCGCTTTACGAGGTGAATCCCGTTATTGGCTTTTACTCCAATCTGGAAGGGTAACGTCGTCCTCTCTCGAGGATTGCGTTCTACTCTTTTTTATCCTTGAGTGATCGATTCGTACACACGAGCCTCTCGGCTAACTAGCATATGAAAACAAATACGAAAGTCCACATATCGACATATGAACCCGATATAAATCTCGAATAAATCGAAGGAAGGAAAGAAAGATAATAGCGAGAAAGATATTTTCATCCGAAGATTGCAAATTTCAAGATCCAAAAATTAATCTAATTGACATGAAATTAAAAGGAGATGAAAGAAATAAGACAATAACATTTTATTAAAGTAACTTTGAATTACAACAAAAGAGGGGACAAGAAATTGAAAGCTTTGCATGAATTGAAATCTAAAACTACTTTGCATAAAATGAAAATACATGAAATTGAAGGTGCATATAATTAAAATCTAAACTAATACAGGAATTGAAAAAGCAATTCTGCCCCAAAAGGGGGCAGAAGGAGAGAAGTTTCGACCCAAGGAGGGTGGAAAAAGGGACGATCAGAGATCTGGAGGAGCTGTCTTTTTATAGGCAAAAGTTGGGGTTACACGCCCCTTGGTCACGCCCGTGACCAAGGGCGTGTAATGGGCGTGATCGAAGCTGGAGCGGGAGAGGCACCTTCTGGAGTTACTGCAGGCGTTACATGCGTGTCACGCCCTTGGTCACGCCCGTGACTAAGGGCGTGTAATCTTAAAACAGCGCTGGCGCGGGAAATCTTGGCGGGAAGGCGTGAATCGGGCGGCAAAGGAGTTACACGGGCGTGACATTGTAAGTCACGGGCGTGTATATGGCTGGATCAGGGCGTGACTGCTGGATGAGCGGCGAGATCGGCTGGAGGATACACGGGCATTACAATTGAAGGTCACGGGCGTGACAGGTAGTGTCACAGGCGTGTACAGGGCGAAATTTGCATCGTGTCTTCAGGCCACGACCGACTGAGCTGGAGGAGGTACACGGGCGTGACACTGCAAGGTCACGGGCGTGACTCAAAGTACACGGGCGTGACATTGTAATTTCTTCTTGGAATGAGTCCAGGTTGGCAGCATCAGGTCTGGAATGGGTTTTATGTTGACACGCCCTTGGTCACGGGCGTGACTGAGGGCGTGTACTTGTATTTTTCGGCAAAAACTCCAGAAATCCTGAAAAAGATAAAACAAACTTAAGTTAGTGAACAATTATGAATAGAAATGATTATTTAGATAAAATAAATATATTATTTATAAAATTCAAATTATTATTAGCCTAAAAACTATAATAATATTAGATAAAAATACTACTCATCAATCTCTGAAAACACTGAAGCTTCTAATGCAAGCACATCAAAATCTGATGACATTGTTAAAGAACCAGTACTCCTCACCAAGCAACTCAAAAGAAAGATTCCTAGAAGAAGAAGAGGCAGCCATAGAACATCTTCCTCAAACTCCAGAAGATCTAGTCAACATGACCAGTCCAAATCTTCAAAAGAAGAAATGTATAACTCTAAACTCAATGAATTTGATTTGGCTAACTTAGTTTGTTGTCACTGCAAGAAGACAGGTCACATGATTATTGACTACCCCTCTAAGAAGAAAGAATCCAATAAGAGTGATGATAGAAGAAGTCCAAGGGACAAAGAGGAATCTGAGAATGGATTCATTGCTAAGAAAATCGGAACACTAAGTGATTCTGATTCAGATCTATCAGAAACCAAGGAAGAAGCTCTCATTGGCTTCATGGCTATAACTGAAGAAATCCAGGATGATAACACTTCTCCTGGGAAGGTACTTATTAGAGCTCCTTTATTTGTCTCTGATTCTTAATCAATGACAGATTCTGTACATGAGAGTGAGTGTGGATCTGCTTGCAATAGCATATCCTCAAGATCTCCACATGATGCTGAATCTAATCTAGTGCAACATAATGAAGCCTTGTGGATTGCTTTGAAAAGAAGCAAGAAGTTTCTTAGAGATCAATCTAAGGAGTTATCATCCCCAAAATCTCCCAATCTGAGCTCCAAGAGACAGCTGAAAAGCTGACTGCTATGAGCAAAGAAATGGAAAAACTCAAGGATGTCACAAAGCTCATAAATGCTTAGTTTGGTAAGAAGAACAAGGTCATTAAGGACCTTGAGGAAATGTTATTGGCTGAGAAGAAAATTGTTGCAAGCTTCTCAATGCCAAGACTGCCCTTCCCATCATTGACCGATTCTCTGCACCATTCAGAGGTGATGTAGGATTTGGTAAGGAGACAGTCATGTGCAAAGCATGTGAAGCCCAACCTTCTTTCAAAGAGAAGCTACTAGCATCAAATTTCTCTGACCAGGAATCTTCACATGGTCATCTGACCAAAACTTGCTATACAAGAAGCAGTAAACCCTCTAACACACATAGGAGATCAAGCCTTGGGCCAAGTGTTTCCAAAACACCTCTTGAAGAGACCCAAGTGAAGATTCCAGGTTCTCATGTCCATGGATCTGCAGCATCAACACTTGAAAGTAAGGGAAAGGGAGCCAAGCCTGTCCTCAAAGTGGCGAATCAAAAGGTGGTGAGACTAGCACAACTGCACACTCACCATTGTGAGATTCACTCAAGGCCTGTTAGATCAACTATCTTCACTCCTGCCCATCAACACTTCCAGTTGGTGAGGCATAAGAGAAGATACAACATGTACGAGTGCTGGTGCTGTGGAAAGATTGGTCATTTTGCCCTGGATTGCTGGTTCAATCCAACAATGCCTGATGCAAGAAGAGTGCAGACCACTCAGAGGTGTAATATTTTAGGTTATTCCCCTAACAGAAACCTAGGACCCAAATCTAATTGGGTGCCTAAGGATAAGTAATCCTTTTTGCAGGAATGTCCCAATGCCAACCCTTTTGGTATTTGGACAATAATTGCTCCAGGCATAAGGCTGGAGTAATAAGTATTCATGAAAACTCAATCCAGAAAGAATGGACCAATAGTGACACTTGGGGTTTCAAACAAACTGATGCTACTCAAATCCCAGCACACCTGCCACAAGAAGTTCAACCCTCTCTTGCTTATATTGAGGTGGATCTTCTAAAAGAAAATACAACTATGATGGAAAATGATCCAACTCTTCAAAATGAGATGAAGAAGAATTTGAGCAGCCCTCTCAAATCCCTGCAACAATGGAGGGGGAGTCCACTGCTCCACTCATAGTGGATACCTCAGATCATTGATAGAAGATGAGCACCATATTCCAACCATCTTAGTCTCTACTCTCTCATCATCATGCTTGGGAAGTAGACAAGTCAGAGAAAGCAAAAGAGATCATGTTGCCTCTGAAGAACAAGAAGCCAAAATGAATAAAATGACCGAAGTAAAGAAGAATCCAAATCTCGAACAAAACAAAATGGAGCCTTTGCTCAAGAAAATATCAAACTGGCAATTCTATATAAGAAATGTGAAGGAAAAGGTCTAAGTAACACTATCTCCAAGAATCCTTTAAAGAAGTGCTGACAACCTTCTCAAGTTGGACAAATATCATATGAGTATTTCAATGACATAGATAAATTCTCAGCGATACAAAACAAACAGTATCGACGACAAAATCTGCATCTCGACGATATTGGTGGAGTCTCGACGCCAAAGCTGAAGTGATTCCGACGACTATGATGAAGTAGTTTCAACAACACTATCGATGACAAAAATACGCATCGTCAAAATACAACACATATACTTAATGCTGTATTGGATCTTTAATCAGAGTCGTCTGATGGATTTTTAATCTATTAAGCAAGACAAAAAGGTACGTGCATCTTCATCTACTTCTAATATAAATAGAGTGAATGCTTAGGTCAAAAATTACATTTTCATTTGCCCTAAGTCATTTCTACGACAAACATCCATTCCGTCTCCGACAATCACTCATTCTCGACGTTCTGCTTCAATGGCTCCCAAGAAGGAAGAATCTTCAGTCATCTCCGGATGCGAGCTCATGAGGGGAGGATTCAGCTCTTGTTCCAATGAGATTAAGTCAGTAATTGTGTTGGTAGAATTGGCAGGGCTGGAGTATCTGTAAGACCCTATTTTTTTCCGCTACAAAACTGGGTCTTATGCCCAGAACCGCCGCTTTGCGGTGACACCATCACTCCGGAAGGTCGCCACTACAAAACGCCGATCCTGCCGGCCATATCGATCACCACAGAAGAAAAATATATATTTGATTAACTAGAAATCAAGTCCACATCACATGAATATAATATCTCAGAAATAAAAGAGGTCCACATATAGTAACTGAAATAATGATAGAAATAACAAGGGTGTAACACCCTGCCAGTACGAATAGTATAACAGTAGGTCCGGCCGGGACCCCACGCCATACAATCCACACTAGCTAGGAGTTAAAAGGTGATAAACAGAAAGAACTACAACAGAGTATACTAAACACTAGCGGAAGCATAATGATTTAACATTTCATTTAGAACTATCCACTATCATAGGAATGAAACCATAAAATAGAGTTACAGCCTTAAGGCATTACATTCACCAATGTACAAAACTCAGAACATACTTCGGCACGCAGGCCGGCAAAATATGAGAAAGCAGAAAAGGGAGGCTGGCCTTCAAGGGCCAACTCAGCAGAAGGGCCACCGCCCGCTATTTCCCACTAGGCTCACCTGCACCTGCATAAGAACATTCCACCAAGCCGTGGCAAACAAAGTAACGGTCAGCACAGCTGACCAAATTATAACGACCCCACCCCTTTCCCGGGGTGGCAGAGCTTCTACCCTGCAAGCAAGCCATACTAGCACAAGTACTAAGATAAAGAAAGTGCAACTACACAAGGTGAGGTTTCAAGCACAATCAATCTTCTAGGTTGAGCATCAAAAAGGAGGGAACCTAGGTATGCACATGATGTTGGTTGGGTTCACCCGAAGGTTCCCCACAACCGCCTAAACAACCGCATGAGGCTAACAACATCAATTCCATAAAACACTCCACCGAAAGGGCCATCGCCTTAGGTGGGAAAAAGAGCTTTTGGTCGGTCTAGGTAAATCACCTTCCACGACCTCTCCCATGATCACACGGCTTACATGAGGTAGGAACCTCTTACCGATCTGCATGGAAATGGGTTCGGTTTAGCTTTGCCCGTGCTCTAATTGTCGCGATCTATCGCATGACGCGGGTACGGCTTCACCTCAGCCCGTAAGGGTTTAGCACTTTCAAGTGCTACACAATTTATAAGCTACGCACCTAACCCCTTCGCAAGGATCTAGGCTTCACAAATACTCAACAAGGGAGGTACAATACGCTCCGCATCAATTTCGTGGTGAAGGTTTGCCTTCATCCAAACTCAAAGCATGGGGCTTTCGTTAGGATCTTCACAAGACGCCTACACTTAAATCCCGCAATACTATAGATTATTTTACAGAGTCATTCTCCGGCACACATTCTAGGTTTAACCTAAATGCAACGTTGCAAATCAAGCATCAACGATTCGGGCTCACGGCCACGAATAGGCTTCACACAAAATGCCTAAATCCGCACGACTACCAGATTCCTAAATGCAATATGCCGGGGACGGACACAATCGACCCGGAGTTCCGAAGAACTTGAGGAAAATCCTACACTTCACCCATTTGGTGAAAGGGATTCCTCATGCAAGCATAGAGAAATGAAAGAGAGGACAAATGACAAGTCCAAATATCGGGAGGAAGAATCGTTACCCTAGGAGCATTCTTCTTTGCCATGGATCCGAGATTCTAGACGGAGGGAAACGACCGCACCGGGCTGCACTCTCCAGATCTGGAAACGGCTCGTGAAACGGAGCTCCGGAGCTCCGTCAATGGAGGGATCTCTCCTTCTTCTTCCTTGCCTCCTTCTTCTTTCTCTAGGTTTGGAGAGAGAAAGGCTTAGAAATTATGAGGATTAACCTCCTCTCATCAGCCCTAAAGACCTCCAGCATCCAATCCTAGCCATTGGATCGGATTCCAAAAGATTTGGACAGACCGATCTCCTTCTCCGCTTAAAATCGCGGTGCAGAATTAACAGGGTGCACGAGCATCGGCGCACGGTCAGTGGTCGTGCGCAAGCACTTCCCCTGATCGTGCGCACTTGCCGCAACAGAACTCTGAATCCTTGCGAATTAACGCACGATCGCTGGCGCACGATCACTGGTCGTGCGCGAAGAAGGACAGTGGTCGTGCGCAAAGAGCTGCTATGAAATTTCCATCCTATTACGAGCGCAGCACCACCTCTCCGCCTAATTCGCTGAACTATGAAATTTGGGGTGTTACAACTCCACCCCCCTTAAAAGAATTTCGTCCCGAAATTTCGAAAACAGTAAAAGCAGGAATTACAGTTATAAATTACCTGAGAGAAATAGCTCGGGGTACTCCGCAAGCATCGTTTGCTCTCTCTCCCAAGAGAGCTCCTCTCGGCCGCAATTGTCCCACCGGACTTTCACCATCCGAATGGACTTGTTCCGCAACTGCTTTACTTCGGTATCTTCGATGCATAAAGGCTTGACTTTCGTCGACAACCCACTATCGACCGACGCTTTGCCGACCGCAACGATATGAGTAGGCTCTTGCACTGCCTTCCTCAAAACTTAAATGTGGAACACGTCATGTAGACCGCTCAGCTCTGCAGAAAGTGCGAGCCGATAAGCCGCATCACCAACACGCTCCACAATCTCAAACGGTCCCAAGTACCTTGGACTGAGCTTCTTCAAGCGTCGAATCCTTGATACCCCTTTGAACGGTTTGATCTTCAAGTAAACCCGGTCGCCAACGGCGAACTCTAGGTTCCTATGCTTGGCGTTGTAATATTTGGCTTGCCTATCCTGGGCAATCAATAGCCTTTCACGTATAGATCAGATCGTCGAAGTTGCTTCCTCAACGTCCTTTCGCTTTAATAGCTTAGTATCGCCCGTTTCCGCCCAAGACAACGGCGTACGACAATTCTTACCATAGAGGGCCTCGAAGGGAGCCATCTGTATACTGGCTTGGTATCTATTATTGTAGGCGAACTCGATCATATAGAGATGATCTTCCCACTTCTTTCCAAAATCTAGAGCGCACATTCCGAGCATATCCTCCATAGTCCTGTTGGTCCTCTCGGTCTGTCCATCCGTTTGCGGGTGGAAGGCCGTGCTGAACTTCAATTTAGTGCCCAACAGTTCATGGATAAGCCTCCAATCTTTCGATGTGAAACGCCCGTCACTATCGCTGACGATGCTACGAGGGACACCGTGCAGCCGCACAATACTATTAACATAGAGCTTCGCTAGCTTTTCTACATAATCATCCTTTCGGTTCGGAATAAAATGCGATACTTTCGTCAATCGGTCCACGATCACCCAGATGGCGTCGTTTACCTGCTGTGATCTCGGCAATCCGTGCACGAAATCCATCGAGATATCATCAAACTTCCACTCCGGAATCGGCAAGGACTTCAAAAATCCACCGGGACGTTGACATTCCGCCTTCACCAACGCGCAAGTATTACACTTGGCCACGTAGAGGGCAATGTCTTTCTTCATGCCCGGCCACCAGAAAAGTTTCTTCATGTCCATGTACATTTTCGTGATCCCCGGGTGGATAGAGTACTTGGTATGATGAGCCTCGTACATCAACTCCGCCCGTAGAGTGCCAATGTTTGGGATGCACAATCTGCCCTCTTTCCACATAAGGCCATCTTCGAAGGAGAAATCAGCGTTTAACCCATCAACGGTTTCCGCTTTATAGCGTTTCATGCTCTCATCCAGCTCCAATGCCTGTCGAACTCGGTCGGCAAGGTTGTATTGAACCTCCGTCCAGTTCAAGTATGCTGAAGTAGACACTCTTCTATCAACGCAAATGATCTCCATTTCTTCCAGCTCGCGGATTAGACGCTCATCGTGCATCAAAATCCAATTTGCTTGAGCGGGAGCCCGACGACTCAACGCGTCCGCAACTACATTTCCCTTTCCAGGAGTATATTTGATGTCGAAGGTGTAGTCCCCAAGGAACTCCATCCACCTCCTCTGATGCATATTCAACTCCCTTTGATCCAGCAGGTACTTGAGGCTCTTGTGGTCGGTAAAGATGTCGATCTTCACGCCATACAAATAATGCCTCCAAATCTTAAGAGCAAATACCACGGCCGCTAGCTCCAAATCATGGACCGGGTAATTCCTCTCATGAACCTTCAGTTGCCGGGAACCGTAGGCAAATTACCTTTCCGAACTGCACTAGGACACAACCCAAGCCACTCCCCGAGGCGTCGTTATAAATTTCGTAGCCTTCCGTACCACATGGCGAGCATAGAATGGGCGCCGTGGTCAGACGGCTCTTCAGCTCTTCAAAAGCTCGTGCGCACTCGGGCGACCAAACAAACTTATGATCTTTCCTAGTTAGTTTAGTGAGAGGGAGTGCAATCCTCGAGAAGTTTTCCACAAAGCGCCTATAATAGCCGGCAAGTCCTAAGAAACTTCAGACTTCCGCTACATTTTTCAACAAAGGCCACGCTCGGATCACTTCTATCTTCGATGGATCAACTGCAATTCCTTCTCCACTAACAACATGACCAAGGAATGCTACTGACGGTAGCCAAAACTCGCACTTGGAGAACTTGGCATATAGCTGACTCCTCCTCAAGGTGCTCAGAACTGCGTGCAGATGGCCTACATGCTCCTCTTTCGACTGAGAGTATACCAAAATGTCGTCGATGAAGACGATCACAAATTGATCCAAATACTCTCGGAACGTCCTGTTCATTAAGTCCATGAATACCGACGGTGCATTAGACAGACCGAACGACATTACCGTGAACTCATAGTGCCCAAAGCGGGTACTGAACGCTGTCTTTGGAATGTCACATTCCCTTATCCGCAGTTGGTAATAGCCGGACCTTAGGTCCAGTTTGGAGTATACCGTCGACCCAACCAGTTGGTTGAATAAATCATCGATTCTTGGAATCAGATATCGGTTCTTCTCGGTCAACTTGTTTAGCTCTCGATAATCAATACATAGACGCAAGCTCCCGTCCTTCTTTTTCACAAAGAGGACCGGTGCACTCCAAGGCGATGAACTTGGACGTACGTAGCCTTGCTCTAGCAGCTCTTGCAATTGGACCTTCAGCTCTGCCAGTTCCCTTGGCGCTATCCGGTACGGTGAGCGGGCCACAGGTTTGGCACCTGACACCAACTCGATGCACAAATCAATCTCCCGATGAGGCGGAGCCCCAGGGAGTTCGTTAGGAAACACGTCGGCGTACTCCGCTACAACTGGGACATCACACAACCTGGGCTTTGGCTCCGAAGCCTCCAACAAAGTGAAGAACAACTCGGCCCCTTTTCTCACCGCCTTAACCACTTGGAGAGCAAACATCAGCGTCTTGCTCGCTCCTCGCATACCGGCAAATGTGGTTTCTCCTTCGGTGTTCTTTCCCAGAGTGATCTCCTTTGAATTGCAATCTATGCATGCTCGCTGCTCCGAGAGCCAGTCCATGCCGAAGATCACATCGAATTCAGCTAACGGTAATAACGATGCTTCCAAATCGAAATCCTGATTTCCGATCCGCACCTTCACACGACTCTTCCTATCCGCACTCATGCGAGATCCATTGGGTAGAACTACTTCCAATCTATCCTCTACCAAGGTAGATGACACTCCGATTCGCACCACGAAGTCCTCAGACAGAAAAGAGTGCGATGCACCCGTATCAAATAGAGCTCTCGCCGGATAGTTAAAAATTAGGACGAAACCTAATTGTACACAAATAAAGCATATAGTCGTACAACAGTATGAATTATATAAATAGCTGTAAAAGCTAGCTTCTAATTCATACCTGTGACGACATCAGCTTGTCGTATGGCTTCTTGTTGGCCAAGCGAATAGACTCTCGGCTGAGTCGGAATGTGCTGGGAAGCCGAAGACTCCGCAGCTTTACCCTTTTCCGCAGCACGAGCATAGTCCAACGCTCGGTTCTCTGCCTTCGGGGGACCACTTCGACACACCGCGGCCTTGTGTCCCACCTTCCCACAGGTGAAACACGTGATAGGACCCCGCACAGTCGTTGCTCCCGAAACATTTGAGCGAGTTTGCTCCGCCGATTTGAACTTCCTTTTGTTCTTTCTGAACTCTGACTTGGACTGAGAGGCCGGCACATGAAACTCAGGTTTCTTTGCCACGGCTTTTGCTTGTACCCTCTTCATGTCCAACTCTAGAGATCTGGCAGTTTGGACCATCACATGGAAACCTAACGTCATTGGGCCTGCAAGGAGCAGCCTCAACTCGTCCCGAAGACCTTCATAGAACTTGTTCGTCTTTGTCTCTTCATCTTCCATCATAGGCCCCGCATAACGACCCAGTTTAGTGAACTCGTGCAAGTACTCATCCACCGAGCTGTCTCCTTGAGTTAACTTCAGAAACTGGTTCTGCAATGCAATGCGTTGAGCAGAAGGAATATACCTTTGAAGAAATGACTTTGAGAACTCCGCTATCGTGATCTCGGTAATCTCCTTGCCTCCAAACTTGTGCACTTCCTGTTCGGCCCACCAATGCTCTGCCTCTCCGTTAAGGAGGAAGGTGGCTAAAGTGACCATCATAGCTTCTTCTGTTGCTGTCGCCTTTAAAGTTTTTCTAACCATTGACAACCAGTCCTCCGCCTCCGTTGGGGATCCGGTCCCCGAGAAAGTTGGAGGGTGGAAGCTTAGAAAGTGTTGCAGTTGCTGATCACGTGCTCGCGCAATGGCTACACGCTCTACAGGACGCTCCACCCTTTGCACCACCACAGGTTCCACTGCAGCCACTGGCACAGGAGTCTCAACACTCGGTTCCACCGCAGGTTCCGCTGCAGGTTCGATCACCGGGGCCGCATCTGTAATAGGCGTAGCAGGTTGTGCAAGCCTTTGCGGTTGAGCATTGATCATCACGAAGACAGCTTCTGCGATTAACCTGATCATCTCAGCAGGAGGAGTGGTCGCTGACACTTCAGCCGACCCACTACTTTCAGCAGTGTTACGGGGTTGAGACGGCCCCGCACCACTCCTAGTCACCTATAATCGTGTAAGACACAATTTAGTGACTGAAAACATAGCAAACAACAATCATGGAACGCTCGGGTTCCGCAAACAAGTATGTTTTTCCATTCCTAAGTGGACACTCTTTTTAGTTTTTGTCGTTTTAGGTGAATGCACATCCCGTGCACACCACCCCTTAAAAGGAATTCGTCCCGAATTCGCTAAACTACGGATCGCGCAGCGGAAGTGTGGTGGGCCCATAACCCACAAGTCCGAGGATCGAAACCTCGCTTTGATACCAAATTGTAACACCCTGCCAGTACGAATAGTATAACAGTAGGTCCGGCCGGGACCCCACGCCATACAATCCACACTAGCTAGGAGTTAAAAGGTGATAAACAGAAAGAACTACAACAGAGTATACTAAACACCAGCGGAAGCATACTGATTTAACATTTCATTTAGAACTGTCCACTGTCATAGGAATGAAACCATAAAATAGAGTTACAGCCTTAAGGCCTTACATTCACCAATGTACAAAACTCAGAACATACTTCGGCACGCAGGCCGGCAAAACATGAGAAAGCAGAAAAGGGAGGCTGGCCTTCAAGGGCCAACTCAGCAGAAGGGCCACCGCCCGCTATTTCCCACTAGGCTCACCTGCACCTGCATAAGAACATTCCACCAAGCGGTCGCAAACAAAGTAACGGTCAGCACAGCTGACCAAATTATAACGACCCCACCCCTTTCCCGGGGTGGCGGAGCTTCTACCCTGTAAGCAAGCCATACTAGCACAAGTACTAAGATAAAGAAAGTGCAACTACACAAGGTGAGGTTTCAAGCACAATCAATCTTCTAGGTTGAGCATCAGAAAGGAGGGAACCTAGGTATGCACATGATGTTGGTTGGGTTCACCCGAAGGTTCCCCACAACCGCCTAAACAACCGCATGAGACTAACAACATCAATTCCATAAAACACTCCACCGTAAGGGCCATCACCTTAGGTGGGAAAAAGAGCTTTTGGTCGGTCTAGGTAAATCACCTTCCACGACCTCTCCCATGATCACATGGCTTACATGAGGTAGGAACCTCTTACCGATCTGCATGGAAACGGGTTCGGTTTAGCTTTGCCCGTGCTCTAATCGTCGCGATCTATCGCATGACGCGGGTACGACTTCACCTCGGCCCGTAAGGGTTTAGCACTTTCAAGTGCTACACAATTTATAAGCTACGCACCTAACCCCTTCGTAAGGATCTAGGCTTCACAAATACTCAACAAGGGAGGTACAATACGCTCCGCATCAATTTCGTGGTGAAGGTTTGCCTTCATCCAAACTCAAAGCATGGGGCTTTCGTTAGGATCTTCACAAGACGCCTACACTTAAATCCCGCAATACTATAGATGATTTCACGGAGTCATTCTCCGGCACGCATTCTAGGTTTAACCTAAATGCAACGTTGCAAATCAAGCATCACCGATTCGGGCTCACGACCACGAATAGGCTTCACACAAAATGCCTAAATCCGCACGACTACCGGATTCCTAAATGCAATATGCCGGGGACGGACACAATCGACCCGGAGTTCCGAAGAACTTGAGGAAAATCCTACACTTCACCCATTTGGTGAAAGGGATTCCTCATGCAAGCATAGAGAAATGAAAGAGAGGACAAATGACAAGTCCAAATATCGGGAGGAAGAATCGTTACCCTAGGAGCGTTCTTCTTCGCCATGGATCCGAGATTCTAGACGGAGGGAAACGACCACACCGGACTGCACTCTCCAGATCTAGAAACGGCTCGCGAAACGGAGCTCCGGAGCTCTGTCAATGGCGGGATCTCTCCTTCTTCTTCCTTGCCTCCTTCTTCTTTCTCTAGGTTTGGAGAGAGAAAGGCTTAGAAATTATGAGGATTAACCTCCTCTCATCAGCCCTAAAGACCTCCAGCATCCAATCCTAGCCATTGGATCGGATTCCAAAAGATTTGGACGGACCGATCTCCTTCTCCGCTTAAAATCACGGAGCAGAATTAACAGGGCGCACGAGCATCGGCGCACGGTCAATGGTCGTGCGCAAGCACTTCCCCTGATCGTGCGCACTTACCGCAACAGAACTCTGAATCCTTGCAAATTAACGCACGATCGCTGGGGCACGATCACTGGTCGTGCGCGAAGAGGGACAGTGGTCGTGCGCGAAGAGCTGCTATGAAATTTCCAGCCTATTCCGAGCGCAGCACCACCTCTCCGCCTAATTCGCTGAACTATGAAATTTGGGGTGTTACAAAGGGCTCCTGCCCGATACATCAAATCCTCACTACAAATCCACTCGCGGAAGCAAATAAACTAATAACACTCACAGATCCTGAGACTGGTGCTCCTGTGCTAGACTATCCCGCCTCCATCTACACTGGCCTCTGGTGCTGCAGCATCTCCTCGGTCCCCTAAAATGATAAGGTCTACCGACCGTTAGTCAAAAAGACTAAGCCAATCCCCCACCCCTCCCCCGGTGACTCCTAGGCACCGAGAGAGAGGAATGAAGCAGAGGACAACAAGGGGTATAACCAATAGTAGGTGATGGTGAATCTAATCTACGTAAAATGTCTACCACTATGCAACAGATGGAACAGTGAGTAAGGCAGTAATAAGTAAAACAGTAATAGGTAAGGCAGTAACAAGTAAAACAGTAACAAGTAAAACAATAATAAGTAAAACAATAGCAAAGAAGAGTAACCTAGATCTATAGGAATGCCCACACAAACCTATAAGCCAAGGGGTCATTTAGCAGGGCCTATCGTATAAAAAGTCTCATAACCAATTTATACGATAGGGGTAGGGGGTTGAAATGCAGTGCTTATGCTATGACATGTAGAGATATGTAGTTTATGTAATGAAGACATAAGTGCAACCCACACACTTCGACTCAATGCGCATAAACCTTTAGTTCCCCCTTTTTGGAGCTAGCAAAACTCCCAGGATACTCCCGTAGTGGCAAACAGAAGCGGTGGGTTGGGCCTCGCCCACCTCTAGGTTGGTATTTACATTACCTAACCTAGACCTATCGTACGCCTCAACGCTAAGAACACAACAACGAAGCTCCTGCATACTCTTACTGGTTAGTCGACCATACTTTTCTTTGGCAAATACAGAATATCACAATTTTACAGTAAGGTATTGGCCTCTAATTATAATATTGAATAATTATCCAAAATTGGAGGCTAATGAAGGATTCACCAAAAATACTTATCCAAAAATTATGGTAAAATTGACAGACCTCTATAATGATCAGAAAAGTTTACTGACTGAGTTTCATAATTTTTCAAAATCATTTTGTCACATGAATAAATACTTCAAGGAAATCCCAACTAGAACATATTGTGAAGTAACCTACTGATAAATACTTCCAAAAATTATACAAAAATTCATAGAGATTTTTAATGCCCTAAAAGTCCTATCACCAAGTTTCACAATTTTCCAGAGGATATTTGATCCTTACTTATTTATCATAATCTTAAGGTAAAATAGTTGACTTGTTAATGAAGTACTAAATCAATCAATTCAAAAATTACACAAAAATTACCAGAGATTTATATCATGATTATATGAGCACTACCAAACTTTCATCCATAATCAAGGTAAAATGAGCATGTAGATTCCTCTTATAAGAAGGTGCCCTAATTGGTTATAACCTAATTCAGAGGGGGCAAAGTGTTCCTTAAATTCTCACAAAATTACCTAGGGCATATTTACACCCTATGAACTTATCTACCAAGTTCCATGACCATTCAAGGACATATGAACCTATGTCCTTCACAAGGCTCAAAGTGCAACCCTAGGGTTAGAACTAGGGTTCTAGGGCATATCCACCCCAAATCATACCAAATCATCAGGGGAGGTGTTTTATGTGATATTAAACTAGTGGCCAAGATTTCACATCATTTTGATGCGATTTGACTACTTAATCCAACAAGTGCACTTTTGACTTTTTAACCCTTAGTTAGACCAATTTTGGGATAGTTAAATTGCCACCCAAATCAATCCCAAATGAGATGAAATTTTTACCAGAGTCATAACATGGCCCTCTGGGCCACCCACCAGAATTTGGAAGGGTTGGGAGGTCATTTGACCCTATATTTAATTAATACATAGATTATTAATTTTTTTTAAAAACCTTAGAAAAAGTCATCCAAAAATTCTCATTTTTGGTATGGGAATAAACAACCTATGTATCAAATTTCAAGTCATTTGGATGACTGGAATAATGGGGGCACACAAATTAAGCCATGGTCAACCCTTTGTACATGTTGCACCATTTTGAGTGCTGAGGTCAGCCTAGTTGTCCAAATTAAGTGAAACAAATTTTAAAATGAAGTAGACCCAAAGGGCTACAAGTTTTGTGTTGAACATTTTTCCATCAGGAGTGCCTAAGTATTTTCTACAAATTATTCTATGTACTGGATAAAGTGTGATAGAAATGAAATAACATATAACTTAAATAATACATCACATCACAGATCTTGAAGCAGGATGAGGGCCCCTGCTCATCTTCTTCCTCCAGCCGACGGCTGAGAGCAGCCCATCCTGGGGCACTTTGGGAGGCAATTTCCCTGCCACCTGAGCCCGTTCCCGGCCGGCCAAAGCCACCACCACCTCCGTTGAGGTGGTGGCCGGTGATAAGCAGTGGTTGACCAGCCGGAGGTGGTCGGAATCGGGATTTTGGAGAGGGGAAAGGAGCTCAAAAATGAGCCCCTTGGTATGCTTGATTCGAGACCGATTTGGCTCGAATCAAGCCCCAAATTGATAGGGATCTAACATTAAGGGAGGAGAAGGGGATGAGACCTGTGTGGTGTCCTGATGTCTCGTATTCCTGTGGGTTGCCATGGCCGGAATTGGAGCTTTTGGTGTCATGCCTCTCCTGGTTTCCAGTGCCCGATTCTTCTTGGAATTTTGGGGGCTTTCTTCCTCTCTGATCACTGATGGTGGTAGGGGTTACAATTGAGGCCCTGAGAGGCTTTATTCCCAAAAGCCATTAATGGCAATCATGGGGGAATTTTGGTTTCACTTGGGGGAGGTGAATGGGGCCTCAATCCGACCGGGAGAAGGCTGGAAACTCCTCCTCTCCTCAAGCGGAGATGAATGTGGCCATTAATGGGGGAGATTGAAGGTTTCTTCTTCTTCCCCATTAATCCACCCCACTTCCTCTCTCTTTCAAATTGGGGCTTTCTCTCTCCTGGACGAATTTTCTGAAATTGAATGGCAATTTCAGTGATTCCCAAGCCCAATATGTGGTGGACCACCTTAATTGAGTCTATCCCAAGTGGATTGGGCTTGATTAGGTCAAAATAAGTCATTTTAACCTAAATTTAGGGTTAAGTTGACTTTGGTCAATTTGACCATTTGGGCTGACCCCAATGGGTGGGTATTTACCCATTGACCTCCCTTAAGGGTTAGGAAGGTCTAGGTAGGGTCAATTTGTCAAGGTGAGGGTCAATTGACCCTTAATAGGCCACTTTGACCAAAATATGGCTATAGTTGACTTATGTCAAATTGGCCAAATTGGTGGCCCCATGATGGGGCGTTTTGGTCCATTGGGTTCCTAATATTGTCATAAGGGTATGAGCAAGGTCAATTTTGCATGGTGGAGGCCAATTGACCCTAATTAGGCTACTTTGACCAATTTAGGGTTAGAGTTGACTTTGGTCAAATTAGTTTCTTGGGTTGACCCCAATGGGTCCTTGGTGCTCCAAGGGACCCCTAATGGGTTAGGGAGGCTATGGTGGTGTCAAAGGGTCATAGTGAGGCCCTACAGTCCAACCCTAGACTTGGTATCTAGAAATTGCTATTTGCAGACCACTGTGGTTTTCCTCCTCCTTGCCTAAGCTCTCATGGTCCTTTGTGTTTCCTATGGTTTTGTCATGACATAGTCATGACAAAACCAACTTAGGGGTCTAGTTGTTTGGGGGATGTTACAAATCCCAATACATAAAAATAAAAATTTCATCCCCGAAATTCAGGTTAGGCCTACGGGGTTCCTACCACAAGTGATTAAATGTAATATCCCAAAAATTTAAATTATACCTGTCGTAAAGAGCCCCGGATACTTTTGCTGCATCAAGTCCAGTGCCTCCTAGGTGTGCTCCTCCTGTCCATGATTTCTCCATAGGACCTTGACTAGTAGAACCTTCTTGCGCCACAAGACTCGCATCTCCGGATCGTCTATCCGGACCGGCTCCAGGTGAACCGATCGATCAGTAGCTACTGGCCCCTCTGTAGTAGATATCTGCTGCTCTGGCCGTAGTAGAGCCCTCTTAAGTGAGGAGATGTGGAAGACGTCGTGCAATCCCGCTAACTCCGGCGGTAGCTCCAGCCTATAAGCCAAGGAGCCGATCTACTCCAGGATCCTGTAGGGCCCCATATATCTCGGACTGAGCTTCTTCCGCTCGCATACCCGCGAGACTCCATGCATCAGACGTATGTTCATGAATACCCGATGTCCCACCTGGAACTCTACCATACGATGTCGCGCATCATAATACTTGGCCTGCCTGCTCTGGGCCTCCAACATCTTGTCTCGAATCAGTCGCACCTGAGCATCAGTGTCCTCCACGAACTCTGAGCCGAGTGCCTTGGGGTCTAAATCCTGGATCCAAGATACTGGGGTCCTGCATCTCCATTCGTATAAAGCCTTGTAGGGTGTCATGCCTATGCTAGCCTGGTGGTATTGTTGTACGATAACTCGACCAACGACAACAGTCTCTCCCATGGCTCCATGCGGTCTAGAATGCATAGATGTAGAAGGTCCTCCAAAGTATGGTTGGTACGCTCCGTTTGCCCATTTGTCTAGGGGTGGAATGCCGTGCTGAATGTCAATCGGGTGCCCAGGTAAGCCTGCACCGCTCTCCACTCCCTCGATGTAAATCGTCCATCCCGATCAAACACGATCGTTCTCGGCACGCCATAGTAACGGACAAACTGCTCCACGAACTTCCGTACCAAATCACCGACCGGAGTTTACTTCCTGATTGGAATGAATCTGGCCACCTTCGTCAATCTTTCGACGATCACCCATATCGAGTCATTCCCCGCATGTGATCGGGTAAGACCGTGTATAAAATCCATCGCGATGTCGTCGAACTTCCACTCCGGCACCGGGAGTGGCTGCAATAGTCCATCCGGGTTCTTGCATTCTGCCTTCACAAGTTGGCAAGACTCACAGTGGGTCACAAAATAAATTATATCCCTCTACATGCCCGGCCAGTACATGGTCCTCTTCAAGTCAGCCATCATCTTAGTGATACCCAGGTGCACCAAATACCTAATGCAATGAGCTTCTGTCATAATGACATACCGAATCCGGCCCCCTGCCGGTATATATACTCGGCCTCTAAAGCTCAACAGTCCGTCCTTCAATGGATAATCTCCGGCCATACCTGCATCCAAGGCCCTCAATATCGACACCAACTTGGCATCCTGCCTCTGCCCATCCCTGATACGGTCTCGTATATCATCTGTGGTACTCATCGCCGCCAGGTACTCCGCATATAGCTCTGGATCATCCTCATATACTAAGGAGATCTGCATGTCCTCGAGCATCCGTACAAGATCCATGGCCATCAACTGGGGTTCAGCTCCCAATGTGGTAGCTCTCCTGCTCAGTGCGTCCGCTACCACATTTGCCTTCCCTTGGTGGTAATGCATCGTGTACTGGTAGTCAGATAAGAACTCCACTTAGCATCTCTGTCGGATGTTCAGCTCCTTCTGCGTATCTACGTACTTTAGATTTTTGTGGTCTGAGAATATATCGCAGTGGACGCCATAGAGGTAATGTTGCCAGATCTTCAGAGCGAATATGACCGCTCCCATCTCCTAGTCGTGCACCGGGTTGTTCCGCTCATGATTCTTCAACGGTCGGGAGGCATACACTATCATGTCCCCATTTTGCATCAAAACGGAACCCATCCCCTGGTATGACGCATCTGTATACACCTGGAATCCTTTCTTCCCCGATGGAAGGGCAAGGATGGGGGCTATCGTAAGCCAATGCTTCATCTCCTAGAAGGCCGCCTTGCACTGCGGCGTCCAAATGAATGCAGTATCTTTCTTCGTCAAGGATGTGAGCGGGAGGGCCATCTGGGAAAACCCCTGTACGAACTTCCGGTAATAGCCGACAACTCCCAAGAAACTCCGCACGTCGGTGGCCGTCTTCAGTAGTGGCCAATACCGTACTGCCTGGATCTTTGCTGGATCCACTGCTAGTCTAACTCTAATGATAATGTGACCTAGGAAGGCCTCCTCCTTTAGCTAGAACTGGCACTTGCTGAACTTCGCGTAGAGGATGTGCTCTCGAAGTTTCTCCAAGTCAGTGCCAGATGTTGTGCATGCTCCTCCTCCGTCCTCGAATAGATGAGGATGTCATCGATAAACACGATGACGAAGATGTGGAGATAAGGCTCGAACACCCAGTTCATCAAACTCATAAATGCTGATGGTGCATTTGTGAGCCCGAACGACATCATGGTGAACTCGTACAGTCCGTATCGACTGCTGAAAGCCATCTTTGGGATGTTCTCCTCCTGAATTCACAGCTGATAATATGCTGACCTCAAATCCAGCTTCGAGAAGCAGTGGGCTCCCCTAGCTGGTCAAATAGTTCATCTATCCTCGATAATGGGTATGCGTTTCACACCATCAGCCTGTTCAGGGCTCTATAATCAATGCAGAGTCTGAGCGACCCATCCTTCTTCTTTACGAATAGCACCGGAGCTCCCCAAGGTGAGGAACTCAGTCTAACGAACCCAGCTTCCACCAGCTCCTGTATCTGGCTCCAAAACTCCTCTAGCTCCTTTGGGGCCATCCGATAAGGAGCCCTGGATACCGGCTTAGCCCCCGACACCAGCTGGATCTGAAAATCCTTCTTATGGTGCGGTGGCAGCCCTGGCAACTTCTCAGGGAATACATCGGCAAAATCCCGTACTACCGGGATACTGGCCACATAATCCTTCGCCTCGATCACCTCGAATAGCACCTGGTATACTTCATCTCCCGGTAGATGGGCCTTGGCGGCCTGAATAGACGATAATAAGGGATGGGAGGGGGTCTGATACCTTCGACTACTACTTCAGTGTGCTCATGATTTAGGACAATCCTCCTTGCTGGGCAGTCAATCCTTGCCTGGTTTCGGTGCAGCCAGTTCATGCCTAGGATCAGGTCCAAGTCTTTCATCTTCAAGAGCGTCATCAGCGCTTCGAACAGCTTCCCTCCAATCTACACATTCATATATATTGCACTTAGCGTTCGTTACTATCTCTGATCCATTCGGGAGTTGCACCCTCCTGTGGATGCCATCGAAGTGCTGGACTTGGTCCAGATCGTCCACGAATTCTTCCGAGATGAACGAGTTCGAAGCACCCGTATCGAATAAAGTGTATGCGGGCTTGCCGCAGACGAGTACTATACCTGATTGATTTTTGTTCCTTTGGTTCAATGTTATGATAAAGCTAAGGTTTACTAGGTACTAGTAATTATTAAGAAAAACATTAAAGGTACCTGTAATGACCCTTGCCGAGTTCCGGGGCTGTGCTAGGTCCAGAATGTACATCTGATCCCTATTCTGTCTCCGGTCTCCACCCTAAAATCCATGACCTCATCCACATCCTCGACCTCCGAAATGCTGGGCCGGTGGGGCAGCCTGTAGTGCTGGTGGTGCATTCCTCTAAGGGCAGTTCCTCCGGATGTGGCCTGGCTGGTGACAGTGGTAGCACTCCTGTGGGGGAGGTGGACCACCACCTCCTATCCTCGACACTTCTCGCATCTATAGAGGCTGGGGAGCCACCACTGTCGGCTCCCTCTGCTCCTGCCTCTCCTCCTGGCGGGGTCAGTCCTTCGCTCTTCTCTCTCCAATGTAATTACCCTCCTGTTGGTCTCTCCAGCCACTCCTTCCCTGGTCTTCTGCAGGCCTCTTCCTACCTCAAACAATGTGCTGGTTGGCTTCCAACTTCTTGGCCATCTCCAAGACCTTGGATAGGCTGACGCCGGAAACAAAAAGGAGGGTCTGCCTTAGGTCATCACAGAGGCCCTTATAGAACCTCTTTGCGTAGCCTGCATCGTCTAACTGATACGAATCTGCAAATTGGGCTAGGTGTGTGAACTTCCGGTGATACTCTACCACTGTCCTGCTTCCCTTGCCTCAATTGCAGGAACCTGTCTTCTTGCTCATCTGTCGCTGACTGCGGTATGTAGTGCTCCAACAACGCCATTTTGAACTCATCCCATGAGATGTCAGCCGCCTCAAACCCAGCATAGGTGGTGTCCAGTAGTGACTTCCACCACCTCTTTGCATGATATTCCAAGCATGAAACCACCAAGGGTACTGCCATATCCGTCGGGAACTGATTACCTGCCAGCATCTCATACCTGATGTCTACCCACTCCTCCATCCGAACAACTATCTCCGCCCCGAGGTATGATGGAGGGGAAAGACCTCAGAAGGCACTCATCCATTTGGACCCGGGGTTTGGCTGAGGAGTCGGTGCCTGCTGTGCCCTGAATGCCTCCAGTATGGCTGTCAATGTCCGCCTCATCTCCGTTTCTAGAACGGAGTAGAAGCCGGTGTTGGTGAGACGACGTTTGGAGTCGGAGGCGCTCCATGATGTGGTGTAGGGTTCGTCGCACGCTACAAAAGGAAGTTGACACTCGTAAGGAGATTTGGCTAAAACAAATTCAGTTATAAGTGGACTTTTTCATGTGATTCCCCTTATGGGAACACCATTTCTTCCGCTGCTAGTTTGTCCTTAAACTAAGCTCGCGCGGGGTGGCCCAGGGTTTGTTGACTTCTTTTCTTCGGATCGAGGTTTTTCTCTGATACTAGTTTGTAAGACCCCATTTTTTTCGCTACAAAACCGGGTATTATGCCCAGAACCACCGCTTTGTGGTGACACCATCACTCGGGAAGGTCACCACTACAAAATGCCGAACCTGCCAACCATATCGATCACCACAGAAGCAAAGTATATATTTGATTAACTAGAAATCAAGTCCACATCACATGAATATAATATGTCAGAAATAAAAAAGGTCCACATATAGTAACTGAAATAAAGATAGAAATAACAAGGGCTCCTGCCCGATACATCAAATCCTCAGTACAAAGCCACTCGCGAAAGCAAATCAACTAATAACACTCAGGGATCCCGAGACTGGTGCTCCTGTGCTAGACTGTCCCGCCTCCATCTACACCGGCCTCTGGATCTGCAGCGTCTCCTTGGTCCCCTAAAATGATAAGGTCCACCGACCGTTAGTCAGAAATACTAAGCCAATCCCCCACCCCTCCCCCGATGACTCCTAGGAACCGAGCGGAGGATAACAAGGGGTATAGAAGGTGATGGTGAATCTAATCTACGGAAAATGTCTACCACTACGCAACAGATGGTACAGTGAGTAAGGCAGTAATAAGTAAATCAGTAATAGGTAAGGCAATAACAAGTAAAACAGTAACAAGTAAAACAGTAATAAGTAAAACAATAATAAAGAAGAGTAACCTGGATCTATAGGAATGCCCACACAAACCTATAGGCTAAGGGCTAGTTTAGCAGGGCCTATCGTATATAAAGTCTCATAACCAATTTATACGATAGGGGAAGGGGGTTGAAATGCAGTGCTTATGCTATGACATGCAGAGTTATATAGTTTATGCTATGAACACACAAGTGCAACCCACACACTTCGACTCTATGCGCACAGACCTTTAGTTCCCCCCTTTTGGAGCTAGCAAAACTCCCAGGATACTCCCGTAGTGGCAAACGAAAGCGGTGGGTTGGGCCTCGCCCACCTCTAGGTTGGTATCTGCACTACCTAACCTAGACCTATCATACACCTCAACGCTAAGAACACAACAACAGATCTCCTGCGTACTCTTATTGGCTAGTCCACTGGACTTTTCTTTGGCAAAGTGTTAATCATACTTACTGAGCCACAGTATCGATGTCGGTGCGACGACCGTCAATACTAATGACCCACCACCTTTATGCACATACATTATGATTATTAAATATATCTCTCTGAGCCATAGGCTCCCCGGGCTAACCCGCCCGTCACCATAACCTTCCGAGCCACCGGCTCGCCGGACCAACCCGTCCGTGCCAACAACCATTTCCGAGTCACAAGCTCACCAGACAAATTAGTCCACTGCTACATCCACCGTGCCTACCGCTCGTAATACCAAACCAGCTATCCTCCCGTAACCACAGGGTATGGGTGTGTGTGTTGTTAAGTTAGTCTTGCATACCAGTTTATTCCTACACCTTAGGGTTAATCTTGGACTTCCCGAGGTCTACCTTGTGAGGGGCTCGCAACGGTACTAGGAGGTACGATGGGATGATAGCCCAAACCTCTCCTTCCATGACACTTAATGTTATTGGTAACAACCCATAGTAATACCTCTCTTAAGATTACACTTGGGTTAATCCTAAGTATTTCATTACCCACTAAGGGAAAGACGATCTTTCGTCGATTCTGAACACAACCTTACCTCTTAGCTTATCGGGTACACTCATCATATAGACTCCTAATGGTGACCTCACATCTTCTCAACCAGGCTAGGTACACCATCTACCTTCCATTCCCACCTACTGGTCTTCCATTTACCCAAGTTTTACAGTTTTACTATACGCAGACCAAATGAGTTATATGAGTTGCATGGGAGGAGGTATTCCAAATAATCATCTGAATGATCGAAGATTATTACTGGGAGTCTATCATGATATTATAAGACTAAATCCAGAAGGTCATAATTTTCCTTATTTATTTGCCATTAATTATAATTTCTCTAACATTGGCCAAGTATGAATTTGAACATGAAGTGTAATTTCTTCTTATGATTTGGCCAACAATTTTTTTTGGAAAATCTAAGATATCAAAATAACAACAAATACAGAATATCACAATTTTACAGTAAGATATTGACCTCTAATTATAATATTGAATAATTATCCAAAATTGGAGGCTAATGAAGGATCCACCAAAAATACTTATCCAAAAATTATGGTAACATTAACAGACCTCTATAATGATCAGAAAAGTTTACTGACTAAGTTTCATAATTTTTCAAAATCATTTTGTCACATGAATAAATACTTCAAGGAAATCCCAACTAGAACATATTGTGAAGTAACCTACTGATAAATACTTCCAAAAATTATACAAAAATTTACAGAGCTTTTTAATGCCCTAAAATGTTCTATCACCAAGTTTCACAATTTTCTAGAGGATATTTGGACCTTACTTATTTATCATAATCTTAAGGTAAAATAGTGGACTTGTGAATGAAGTACTAAATCAATCAATTCTACAATTACACAAAAAATACCAGAGATTTATATCATGGTTATATGAGCACTACCACACTTTCATCCATAATCAAGGTAAAATGAGCATGTAGATTCCTCTTATAAGAAGGTGCCCTAATTGGTTATAACCTAATTCAGAGGGGGCAAAGTGATCCTAAAATTCTCACAAAATAACCTAGGGCATATTTACACCATATGAACTTATCTACCAAATTCCAGGACCATTAGAGGACATATGATCTTATGTCCTTCATAAGGCTCAAAGTGCAACCCTAAGGTTAGAACTAGGGTTCTAGGGCATATCCACCCCAAATCATCCCAAATCATTGAGGGAGGTATTTTATGTGATATTAAACTAGTGGCCAAGATTTCACATCATTTTGATGAGATTTGACCACTTAATCCAACAAGTGCACTTTTGACTTTTTAACCCTTAGTTTGACCAATTTTGGGATAGTTAAATTCCCACCCAAATCAATCCCAAATGGGATGAAATTTTTACCAAAGTCATAACATGACCCTAAGGTCCACCAACCAAAATTTGGAAGGGTTTGGAGGTCATTTGACCCTATATTTAATTAATACACGGATTATTAAATTTTTGTAAAAACCTTAGAAAAATTTCCTCCAAAAATTCTCATTTTTGGATATGTTAAGGGTATGGGAATAAACAGCCTATGTGTCAAATTTCAAGTGATTTGGATGATTGGATTAATGGGGGCACAAAAATTAAGCCCTGGTCAACCCTTTGTACATGTTGCACCATTTTGAGTGTTGAGGTCAGCCTAGTTGTCCAAATTATGTGAAACAAATTTTAAAATGAAGTAGACCCAAAGGGATACAAGTTTGGTGTTGAACATTTTTCCATCAGGAGGGCCTAAGTATTTTCTACAAATTATTCTATGTACTGCATAAAGTGTGATAGAAATGAAATAACATATAACTTAAATAATACATCACAACACAGATCTTGAAGCAGGATTAGAGGCCCCTGCTCATCTTCTTCCTCCAGGCGATGGATGAGAATAGCCTGTCTAGTGGCACTTTGGGAGGCGATTTCCCGACCACCTGAGCCCGTTCCCGGCCGGCCAAAGCCACCACCACCTCCGTTGAGGTGGTGGCTGCCGATAGGCAGGTTGGCCGGCCGGAGGTGGTCAGAATCGAGATTTCGGGGAGGGGAAAGGAGCTCTAAAATGAGCCCCTTGGGATGCTTGATTCAAGCCTGATTTGGCTCGAATCAAGCCCCAAATTGATAGGGATCTAGCACTAAGGGAGGAGAAGGGGATCAGACCTGTGTGGTGGCCTGATGTCACGTATTCCGACGAGTTGCCATGGCCGAAATTAGAGCTTTTGGTGCCATGCCTCTCCTGGTTTCCAGTGCCCAATTCCTCTTGGGATGTTGGGGGTTTTCTTCCTCTCTGATCACTGATATCAATGGTGGTGGGGGTTACAATTGAGGCCTTGAGAGGCTTATTCCCGAAATCCATTAATGGCAATCATGGGGGAATTTCGGTTTCACTTGGAGGAGGTGAATGGGGCCTCAATCCGGCTGGGAGAAGGCTGTAAACTCCTCCTATCCCCAAGAGGAGATGAATGTGGACATTAATGGGGGAGATTGAAGGTTTCTTCTTCTTCCCCATTAATCCACCCCTCTTTCTCTCTCTTTCAAATTGAGGCTTTCTCTCTCCTGACCAAATTTTGTGAAATTAAATGGCAATTTCAACGATTCCCAAGCCCAATAGGTGGTTGACCACATTAATGGAGTCTAGCCCAAGTGGATTGGGCTTGATTAGGTCAAAATAGGTCATTCTGACCTAAATTTAGGGTTAAGTTGACTTTTGTCGATTTGACCATTTGGGCTGACCCCAATGGGTGGGTAGTCACCAATTGGCCTCCCTTAAGGGTTAGGAAGGTCTAGGTAGGGTGAATTTGGCAAGGTGAGGGTCACTTGACCCTTAATAGGCCACTTTGACCAAAATAGAGCTATAGTTGACTTAGGTCAAATTGGCCAAATTGTTGTGCCCATGATGGAGACTTTTTGTCCATTAGGTCCCTAATATCCTCATAAGGGTATGGCAAGATCAATTTGGCATGGTGGAGGCCAATTGACCCTAATTAGGCTACTTTGACCAATTTAGGGTTAGGGTTGACTTTGGTCAAATTGGCCTCTTGGGTTGACCCCAATGTGTCCTCGGTGCTCCAAGGGACCCCTAATCGGTTAGGGAGGCTATGGTGGGGTAAAAGGGTCATTGTGAGGCCCTATAGTCCAACCCTAGACTTGGTATCTAGAAATTGCTATTTGCAGACCACTGTGGTTTCCCTCCGAGCCTAAGCTCTCATGGTCCTTTGTTTTTCCTATGGTTTGTCATGACCTAGTCATGACAAAACCAACTTAGGGGTCTAGTTGTTTGGGGGATATTACAGTATCTACTTTGCGAACCCTGTGTTCTCATGAATAGGGAGGTTCAAGAATTCTTTGGTAGAGCGAGAATCAATCGTTCAGAGGCCATTCTGAAAGGAGGGTCTAGTTCTTATTTATCTTATTAAAAGATTTTGTTTAAGTTTTTCTTTAAAGTAATGCTATATATATATAGATATGTATGCTGAGTGAGGAATAAAATCAAACACTAACAGTGCATAAGAAAAATCACAGCACAACAGTAATAAAAGTAAAGTAAAAACAAACAAAACCAGATGACACAAAATATATAGTAGTTCCCCTCAACTGGGTACATCTACTCTTCTACCCACTGGTAGGAATACACTAGGAGGTTGTTGATAAGGTGCCCTCACACCAGTTGAGCTGTTGATAAGGTCCTCTAACCAAACTGCAGGTTTTTGCTAAGGTGCCCTGTCACCGGGATTAACTTTTGAAGGGAGTTATAACCCTGTACAGGATGGCCGGGTAAGAAAGTAAAAATGAAAAACAGAAGATATATTGTTCTTCTCTGTATAAGAAGACTCTTGAAGATCCTGATTTGAAGTTGAATGGATCTGATTATAATATTGAAGAAGGCTCCCCCTGTCTGATTAGAGTTGTTAACAGCTTGTGGATAGAGCCTCTCCTTTTAACTACTTCTTCCTTCTCTTGCAGTGATGATCCTGAGCAAGTAATTGTGATTTGCGTCTCAGGATGTTTTGAATCTGCAGGAAGATGTTAGCAATGAAGAACAAAAAATGAGTTTCCTCTTTATTTCTGTCGGGTGTTCTATATCTTGCTTTCTCTATAACTATCCTTTTATAATCTGGGAACCTTTACTCTTATTTTGAATTCTTCTCTTGGTAAGAAGGAAAGAGCTGAGGCCTCCATCAATGCTTTGACTCCTCGAGAGGATAACCTGCCATTTCTTTTCATTAAAGCAATTGCAATGACTAATGGTATTGATTGATCTGCAACGGCTGAGATGAATAGTTAAAAGACAGTGAAAAAGATATTAAAATAATTCAGAGAGAAATTCGTCGATCCCAGCTTGACATTTGTCGGGCTGAGCTCGCCGTCTGATGTACTGAGCGATTGTCTCTATCTTGGAATTCGTAGACCGCTGAGATGGCTGGATTGAGTTTGTCGAGCGCCGTTCAGAGAATGTCTGTCCGCTGAGATTTTTCTGACTGAATTCGTCGAGCGTATTTCGCCATTTGTCGAACGCTGTTCTGATGAGGATTTGTCGAGCGCTGGCTGTCTGGCTATTTGTCGAGCGCCGTTAGTCATTCGTCGAGCGCAGAGAACTTTTATTTTTTATGCTTAAGTATATTCTCCGATTCGATCGCATCATATTTAATTTATGTTTACTTAGATTGATCTAAATTATTAGATGACTTATTAACAAAAGGATGGATCCTAACTCAAATCAAAAGCTAAGGTTCCAACAATCTCCCCCTATTTGAGTTGGGATCCTTAATCCAGATCAAAACTAGTGGACTGGTAATCTCATTTTAGTCTAAACAGCTTTTAAAATTTTCAATTGCAGCAGCTTATTTCTTGAAGTTAAAATTTTCAATTGCAGCAATCTTTAGAGAGATTAAATCTTATTTGGGGTTTGAGCTTCTCATTTTCTCTCTCACTTGGTTAATTTTATTATTCTAGAAGGATTTTAATATATGAGTTGCTACAGCTGTTAATGAATTCTAAGAAATGTTTTAGATTAAAAAAAATTGCCAGACATCTTCTTTCTCATAGAATCCCTTTATCAGAAGAGACTCACACTCAGTGCTATGATCATTTCTGATCAATGCAGCTACAGTAGAATGCTCAAACTGACTTGGAGAAGTCTGTAAGAATACAAAGTTGTCTTAACATTGTTTTTATAATGGAAACAATCCATGTAAATTTTAGATTTGTTGTTTGAATTGGGATGGAGTTTAATGGTGAGAAACTTATTAATAATTAATTAGGAAGTTTCTTTAAATTTTACTAGAGTTGAAAGGTTTAGCATTTGAAATATATTAGCCTTTTTATTTCATTAAAATATAAATTTGAAGGTTTTTGTTGATCATGATTAATTTCTTTTTCTTTAGAAGAATTTTCAAATTTGTTTTTCAGGAAGATTTCTTCTGATATTTTTAAATTTTCTTTTAGTTTATTAATTTCAGGAGTTAAATGATTTCTGTTTATTAACTCCTTGATTTCTATGTTATGTTTTATTATATCTGCAAAAGTTAATTTATAATTAGTTTTATCTTGAGTAGAGGTAAAATTATAAGTTGGAGTTGCCTTAGTTACCTCAAGCTTTTCCGATTCGATTTCTGCATCTGGAATTTGAGATGAGCCACCATATATGGCCATCATGCAGAAAGCTCTAGCTCTAAGTTCTTCTTCTTGTTCTTCTTCACTTAGATTTGTTGATGGTTCTGCATCAAAAATATAGTTAGTTGAAGAGATGGGAGAAGGTTCACGTTTTATTTCGGCAGTTTTCTTTGAAGAGGATATATCAGCGCCAACATAAACATGCCCTTTCATTGCTCTCGAAGGAGACTTGAGACCCGTTGAACTAGGTAATGCAGGTGTAACTGCCTTTGATGATATGAGGGGAGGTCCTGTCAAAATAGATTTGTAAGTTTCTTCATCTGTGGCATTTGCATATATCTTAATTCTAACTTGCCATAAAGTAAATCTATCTAGATTACAAACAAGTGGATCTGAAAATAAAAGGTCTTGTGTCATTTTTGAAAAACTTTTAAAAACAGATTTAAGAACTAGGTGATCTTTGTGATTTCAGGTGTTAACCTGTGTGACAAATCAACTTCCTCTGATACCAATTGAAAGGAGGGTCTAGTTCTTATTTATCTTATTAAAAGATCTTGTTTAAGTTTTTCTTTAAAGTAATGCTATATATATAGATATGTATGCTGGGTGAGGAATAAAATCAAGCACTAATAGTGCATAAGAAAAATCACAGCACAACAGTAATAAAAGTAAAGTAAAAATAAACAAAACCAGATGACACAAAATATATAGTAGTTCCCCTCAACTGGGTACATCTACTCTTCTACCCACTAGTAGGAATCCACTAGGAGGTTGTTGATAAGGTGCCCTCACACCAGGTGAGCTGTTGATAAGGTGCTCTAACCAAACTGCAGGTTTTTGCTAAGGTGCCCTGTCACCGGGATTAACTTTTGAAGGGAGTTATAACCCTGTACAGGATGGGGTAAGAAAGTAAAAATGAAAAACAGAAGATATATTGTTCTTCTCTGTATAAGAAGACTCTTGAAGATCCTGATTTGAAGTTGAATGGATCTGATTATAATGTTGAAGAAGGCTCCCCCTGTCTGATTAGAGTTGTTAACAGCTTGTGGATAGAGCCTCTCCTTTTAACTACTTCTTCCTTCTCTTGCAGTGATGATCCTGAGCAAGTAATTGTGATTTGTGTCTCAGGATGTTTTGAATCTGCAGGAAGATGTTAGCAATGAAGAACAAAAAATGAGTTTCCTCTTTATTTCTGTCCGGTGTTCTATATCTTGCTTTCTCTGTAACTGTCCTTTTATAATCTGAGAACCTTTACTCTTATTTTGAATTCTTCTCTTGGGAAGAAGGAAAGAGCTGAGGTCTCCATCAATGCTTTGACTCCTCGAGAGGATAACCTGCCGTTTCTTTTCATTAAAGCAATTGCAACGGCTACTGGTATTGATTGATCTGCAACGGCTAAGATGAATAGTTAAAAGACAGTGAAAAAGATATTAAAATAATTCAGAGAGAAATTCGTCGATCCCAGCTTGACATTTGTCGGGCTGAGCTCGCCGTCTGATGTACTGAGCGATTGTATCTATCTTGGAATTTGTAGACCGCTGAGATGGCTGGATTGAGTTTGTCGAGCGCCGTTCAGAGAATGTCTGTCCGCTGAGATTTCTATGACTGAATTCGTCGAGCGTATTTCGCCATTTGTCGAACGCTGTTCTGATGAGGATTTGTCGAGCGCTGGCTGTCTGGCTATTTGTCGAGCGCTGTTAGTCATTCGTCGAGCGCAGAGAACTTTTATTTTTTATGCTTAAGTATATTCTCCGATTCGATCGCATCATATTTAATTTATGTTTACTTAGATTGATCTAAATTATTAGATGACTTATTAACAAAAGGATGGATCCTAACTCAAATCAAAAGCTAAGGTTCCAACACATTCTAAAGTCTACTATGGTCGGGAAGAAGATCAAAGCATATTCCAAGAGCTTAGGAAAATCTTTGAGGATTCCAAGACTCGAGAAAGAAGTGGAAGAGGAAGATCTGACTGCTGAAGATCTATCTGTTGGATATGCCTGGTATTGGCATAATAGCAAGACCTACAGGTCAATTAAAAAGGCAGAATTCAACCAGAAGGGAAAGCTCCTTGCAGAAATTGTAGGGAAAGTACTGTTGTGCAAGCCTGGTTCCCATGACAGGATTTCTAAAGAAATGTTTGAGACAATGTGCAGGATTATTGTTTCAAAAAGGACAGACTGGAGAAAGTTCATATTCCAAAGAATCAAGAACACCCTGAAGACCCCAACATTTAGAAGAATCTTGTCCATCTTCCTCCTGAATACTCTTGGGGATGTAGTGAAGAGAAACATGGGAGCACCTATGCACTATTCAAAGAGGTTGGATTCAAAAATGCTGGATAGATGGGAGAGAGTTATCTCCAAAACTTCTAAGGATGCCCATACAAAAGGAAAGAAAAAGAAAACTGTGATAGTTGATGAGTCAGAGGAGGAAGGGTCCTCTAGCAATTCTAAAAGAGGAGGAGCATCATCAATTCTAGAGCCAAACCTGTCTGAGGTTTCTAAGGAAGGAGCCCTATATCTACCAAACCCTGCTTTGATAGAGGGGGAGGTAGCTCCAAATCAGATGATCCCAGAGGACATAAGTGTGTAAGACCCCAGTTTTCATGTGCAAAGAATTTACGGTGTTCTAAGCTAAGGAGCTAGCGCCGACGGTAGCTCTTACCGTCAAATTGGTTGCGTGTCGACGAAAAGCACTTGTAAGTATCGTCAAAAACATCAAGACGATTCGTCGAGAGCTAGCGCTAGCGGTAGTGGTAGCTCGGCGGTAGCTGTCTCGATGAATTTATGTATTGACGAATGTATTTCGACGAATTGTGTTGAGCACTCATGAATTCGATTCGTCGAGAGATAGCGCCGATGGCAGTGCTAGCGCCGGCGGTAGCGTTCTCGACGAATCCTTAAGCGGCTATGGATATGTTCGGCCTGGGCTAGTGTCTGTGTTAGGCGGTAGCACCGGCGATAGCGTTTATCTATATAATGTCACCAAAATGTGTATTTTCCTTAGTTTCTCTCTGGACCTCTCTCCTAAGGTAAGGGCAGAAGTCGGGAAGCAGAGGAAGGATTCGTTTGGCTAGTCAAGTCCAAGGTAGAAGGTCTCTTGCGTGCTTGTGCCATCTTTGAATCCATGGAGAGGAATCCTGGTCCGATGGCACCAAAGCGAGCATCAAGGGTAACGATTCTCCTCCTTAATCTCTGGACATGCTAGTCCTTTGATTTGCATAGTAGCAGGAATATTTCCACTAATTAGTGGATAGGTTTCTTTCGACGGGTCGATATGGATTATTCCCATAAAAATTGCATATAGAGTCTGAATCGCTGTACGGACATATGCATACTGTGTGAAGCCCATCTGGACAGGTTGTTCTAGATTGGTGATGTTGATATTACTATATTGCACTCCGGAGAAGACTCCGAGTATGTATGCTTATTTTCGGGTTCTGGGTGTTGTGATGTATTGTAGGGAGTCCTAGAGGTTACCTTCAGGAAATACCCGAAAGAGCTGGCAGAATTGCGTTCTATTAGCTAGCGCTAGTGCTAGCGCCGTCGCTAGTGCCACTGATATGCTATCACGTGGCGTGCTGTGCTGATGACCCGGAGGAGGTAATCTATGTGATCAGGATGAGGTGAAAGTTTACCCGCATCGTGCTGCGATGATTAAGCCGGGCCTAGATGGATCTAAAACTGTCCATATTGGTTGGGGCGAGGGGGCCCCTCGTTGCCTTCTTATGGAAGAATGCAGGAACTTCGTGTGTACGACCTAGCTCAAGAAGAGTGCCAGAACTTCGTGTGTACGACCTAGCTCAAATGACCATCCAAGTTGAAAAAGGTCTTGTGGATGGAGTGTGCCTTGAGAGCACGATACGTGTGGCCTTGAGTCGACGTATGTGGTGACTGTTTCTATGCGGTGCTTAGACACACCTGTGAAATATATGCTGCTATTGCTTGCTTGCAGGGAAGGAGTACCACCGCCCCGGGAATGGTGTGAGGTCGTTATATTCTTGGTCAGCTAAAGCTGACCGGTTACCTATTTTCGCACTGCTTGGTGGATTGTATTTTACAGGTCCTGGCGAGATGTGTGGGAAATAGCGAGTTAGAACCCTAGCTGCTGCGCAGTGCTGGCCCTGGAAGGCCCAAGTGTTTTGTTTACTGCTTTTCATGTGTAGCTGGCATGCGTGCCGATGTTTGAAAGCCACTGTAGATGTAAACATTTCATATGTAATAAACGTTATGTATATTCGTTCCTAGTGGACAAAAGTGTATTTTGGTTTAAACTTAAATAAATGCTTCCGTTGTGTATGGCTCTATGTATGCTGAGATGGTTTTTATTTGAAACTATTGATCTGCTAATTATGTAACTCTCTTTACTGTTCATTTAATATGGCATGAGGTCTCGACCGTACCTAGTGTTATATTCTATGTGACGGGGAGGGTGTTACAAATTGGTATCAGCTACGAGTCTCGTTCCCTTTCAGTCCAAATTCATGGTCGAATTCTTTTACGGGGTGGTGAGCACGTGTGTGCGTCGCCATTAAATCATTTAATTCACCAGACAATGTCCACTTTAGGAATGAAATACATATGTGGTTGTAGCAGCGTGTTGGAACCAGAGTGTTCCTTTATTGATTTTTGCTACATGTTAGTTGCTAATTGTGTTCAATTGCTCATATATAGGCGACTAGGAGTGGAGCGGGGCAGTCTCAACCCCCGCTCTCTACTGCGAGTAGTGCACTAGCAGATATGCCTACTCCTCCTTTTACTGAGATAGCATGCTTAATAGCTGAGGCGGTGTTCGCTATGTTCAATGCACAACCCGGAAGGCCTGTACCTCTACAACCTCCTACCCTCGGGGTGGCCCCGGTGCCGGTTGTTGCAGTTGAACCGGTGGTCGAAAGACCAGTGCCAGTGAGGGCAAGATGAGCTTCAGACCAACAACTGCAACATTTTCTGAGTTTCCACCCTCCGATGTTTGCGGGAGCTGGAACCCCAACTCAGGCTGAGGACTGTCTCTCGAGAATTAGAAAAACCTTGACAGCCATAGAAATGGAGGAAGGACAAAAATTCACCTTAGCAACCTTCCTTCTGGATGGGGAGGCGCAGCTTTGGTGGGAGGAGTTGGAGTTGCACCAGTTGGCAGGAAGGCAACTGGTGGATGTCTCGTTCGATGAGTTTTCGAGATTATTTTTGGCAAGGTATCTCCCTTCTGCTCATCGTATTGAGATGGAGAACCAGTTCAACCGATTGACTCAAGGAGATAGTATGGTGGATGACTATTTGCACGAGATTATGAGGTTGGGGCGTTATGCAGGCGCCACGTTTGCAGATGAAGAGCGTAAGACCAATCGGTTTTATGAGGGTCTGCGGGATGACCTGTGGTTATTGCTGTCTGGGCCAATGACGCAAGGTTGTATGACCTTGGTCAATGCTGCTCGTTCCTTGGAGAAGGACTTGAAACGAGTCCAAAGTAAGAAGGACTTGGCTGTAAAGAAGCTGCAGTTCAAAGTACCGGACTCTGCAAAATCTGGGCAGGGCAAGTGGAGAAAGAGAGCTATACCTTCAGGTCCAGCTCAATCTTCCGTGTCTGGAACGACTATTGGACGAAGTCCAGTTACGTGTTACAATTGTGGTAAAGTGGGCCACTTTGCTCGGGAGTGTCGCAACGGTAATAAGGGAGTTGCGTCATATGCGACAGAGAAAGGGAAGTCGGTGGAATCGACTGCATCCCATCATGCTCCTGCTTAGCCCCGAGTATACAATCTTGGCCAGCATGAGGCCATTAAACAAAGTGATGTGGTGACAGGTATGTGTTAATATATATCTTTTGTTTCTTTTTATGTCATACCTTGCGCGTTGCTTGTTAAATCAGTTTGGATTAGGCTTTGTCCTCATCTTTAACTGTCCGGCGAGAGCATTGTTTGATACTGGAGCCTCGCATTGCTTTCTCTCAGAGGCCTTCATACCACGAATTGGAGTGCCTTCGTCTTTGACAAAGGAAAGGTCGGATGTGGTGCTACCAAATGGGTGCTCAATGCGTGCAGATCGAGTTTGTGTGGTTAAAGTGCGGATCAGAAGCCAAGACTTTGATTTGGAAGCATCGATATTGCTGATCTTAGAGTTTGATGTAATATTTGGAATGGACTGGCTGTCGGAGCAGCATGCATACATTTATTGCACTTCGAAGGAGGTCACACTAAGGCATAATACTGAACGTGCAATGACTTTTGCTGGTTTGCGTGGATCGAGCAAGATGTTGATATCTGCGGTCCAAGTAGTCAAAGCAGTTCGGCAGGGCGCAGACTTGTGATTCGTACTAGTGGGGGCACCACCTCAATGAGAGATCGACTTCACGATAGAGCTGGTGCCAGGTGTCAAGACTGTGTCATGCTCCCAGTACCGGGTAGCTCCAAAGGAGATGGCAGAATTAAAGATTCAGTTGCAGGAGTTGCTAGAGCAAGGCTATATACGCCCAAGTTCATCCCCTTGCGGTGCACCGGTCCTCTTCGTGAAGAAGAATGATGGAAGACTGCGTCTGTGTATCGACTACCATGAACTGAACAAGTTAACAGAAAAGAACAAGTATCTGATTCCATGAATCGATAACCTGTTCGATCAGTTGGTCGTATCAACTTTATATTTGAAATTGGATTTGAAATCAGGGTATTACCAGTTGCGGATTCGGGAATGTGATATTCCCAAGACGGCGTTTAGTACCCGCTATGGGCACTATGAGTTCACTGTGAAGCCATTTGGCTTGATGAATGCACCATCCGTATTCATGGATTTGATGAACAGAACTTTTAGAGAGTATCTCGACCGATTTGTGATCGTCTTTATTGTCGATATACTAGTGTACTCGCTGTCTGAAGAAGAACACACGATTCATTTGCGCGTAGTTATGGAAACCATATGAAAGAGTCAGTTGTATGCCAAATTCTCCAAGTGTGAATTTTGGCTAGCCTCCGTGGCGTTCCTTGGTCATGTAGTTAGTGGAGAATGTGTTGTAGTGGATCCGGTAAAGATAAAGGTAATCCAGGAGTGGCCTATTTTGGCGACTGTAGCGAAAGTCAGGAGTTTCCTTGGACTTGCCATCTACTATCGGTGCTTCGTAGAGAACTTTTCGCGGATCGTTCTTCCTCTCACAACTTTGACAAGGAAGGATCAGAAGTTCATATGGTCACCAGCGTGCACACGAGCTTTTGGGGAGTTAAAGAGTCGTCTGACCACGACACCAATCTTGTTTTTGCCATGTGGTACGGAAGGCTACAAAATCTACAGTTATGCGTCAGGGAGTGGCTTAGGCTGTGTAACACCCCAAAACTTTGAAGTAGAATTGGGCTGCTGGGAGCTAGCGCAGGCGGTAGTGCTACCGCCTGGCGCTAGCCATCTCGACGGTTGCTAGCCGTCGAGACGGAAGCTTTAAGTGTCGACAGACGCTAGCCGTCGAGACGGAAGCTAGCGCCGGCGCTAGCGCGCGATACAGATCCGTGATTTGAAATCGTGGCCATCAAATCCTTATGTTCTTAGATCCGATGGCTGGGATTTAATCCGGGATTTCTTAAGCCTTGACCAGATGAGATATTCTCTTTATTCTAAAGTCTTATCTCTCTTCAAGCTTGAGAAAGAGGAAAGCCAAGGAGGAAGAAGAAGGTGTCTTCCACCATTGACGGAGCTCCGAAGCTCCGAATCACGAGCCGTTTACAGATCCATGGAGAGCAGCCCGGTGCGGTCCTTTCCATCCGATTAGAATCTTGGATTCTCATGGTGAACAAGAAAACGACAAGGGTAACGATCTTCTACTTGGACAAGTGAAGTCCTCCTTTTTATGGCATGTTTGCATGGAAAATCCCCCACCGATTGGTGGAGAAAAGGGAGTTTTCCAGCGGGTTGATCGTTTTGATCCCCTTTGGTTACTTGCATTAGCATCCGGAATCGTAGTACGGATATAGGCATTGTGTGTGAAACCCATCCGGACAGGTTGGTCTGGATTGGTGATGGCTATAGTGATTAATTATGCCGGAGAAGACTCCGTGTTTTGTTTGCACTATTTTCGGGTTCTGTGAACAGTAGAGTACTGCAGGGAGTCCTGGAGGTAACCTCCAGGAAATACCCGAAGTTGTGGGTGGATTCGGAGATCTGCCACTACTGCCCGGTGCTAGTGCTAGCGCCGACGGTAGCTCCCAGGGAACTGGTTGTGGAGGTGTGAACCCTCCTTTCATTATTCGGGCCGAGGTGAAGCTGTACCCGCGTCGCGATGATTGATTTCGACGATTTGAGCACGGGCAAAGCTGAACCGAACCCGCTCCCATACCGAATCGGTGAAGAATTAGCTCCTCGGTGCACCGTATGATGTTGGGATTGGTCCGTAAGGCAAGTTAGTCTTGACGGTCAAAGCTCATGTGAACTCTTTGTTTAAGGAGTTGTTAGGTGTAGCTCGGAGAGTACACTGTGAGAGTGCCTTGAGAGCACGAAATGTGTGGCTGTGCGTGCCCACGTTGGTGTTGATTGCTTGTACATGTGGTGTTTGGATGCACCTTGATAATCTATGCCTATACTGTATGCCTGCAGGGAAGGAGTACCACCACCCCGGCTTTAGGGGTGGGGCTATTATAATTTTGGTCAGCTTTAGCTGACCGGTTACCTGTTTGCCACGTTTTGGTGGATCGTTGTTGCAGGTGCAGGTGAGCCAAGCCGGAAATAGCGGGCGGTGGCCCTTTTGCTGTGTTGGCCCTCGAAGGCCAGCCTCTTTTCTGCTTTTCATGTATTGTCGACCTGTGTGCCGAAGTATGTTTTTGGAGTTTTGTACTTTTTGGAATGTAAGACCTTAAGGCCGTAACTCTGCACTTTATTGTTTCATTCCTGTGATAGTGGACTATTCTTAAAGAAATGTTAAATCTTTATGCTTTCGCTTATGTTTAGTATACTCTGGTGTAGTTCTTTTCTGTATATCTCCTTTTAACGCCTAGCTAGTGTGGTTAGTATAGCGTGGGGTCCCGACCGAACCTACTGTTATATTATTCGTACTGGAAGGGTGTTACAATTTGGTATCGGACTTAGGGCGTCGATTCATAGTTTTGCGAATTCGGGACGAATTCCTTTTAAGGGGTGGTGTGCACGGGATGTGCATTCACTTAAAACGACAAAAACTAATAAGAATGTCCTCTTAGGAATGGAAAAACATACTTGTTTGCGGAACCTGAGCATTCCATGATTGTTGTTTGCTATGTTTTCGGTCACTAAATTGTGTCTTGCACGATTATAGGTGACTAGGAGTGCTGCGGGGCAGTCTCGACCCCGTAACACCGCTGAAAGTAGTGCGCCGGCTGAGGTGCCAGCGACCACTCCTCCTGCTGAGATGATCAGGTTAATTGCTGAATCGGTCTTAGCGATGATCAACACTCAGCCTCAAAGGCTTGCACAGCCTGCTATGCCTACTCCGGAAATGGCCCCGGTGGCAGCTGCCGCAGTGGGACCTGCAGTGGAACCGGGGGTGGAGATCCCTGTACCAATGGCTGTAGTAGAACCTGCGGTGGAGCCAAGGGTGGAATGTCGAGTAGAGCAAGTAGTTGTTGCACGAGCGCGTGATCAACAACTTCAACACTTTCTAAGTTTCCATCCTCCAACCTTTTCGGGGACTGGATCCTCAACGGAGGCGGAGGACTGTCTGTCAACAATTAGAAAAACTCTAAAGGCGACATCAACAGAAGAAGCTATGATGGTCACTCTAGCCACCTTCCTCCTCAACGGAGAGGCAGAGCTTTGGTGGGCCGAGCAGGAAGTGCATAGGTTTGGAGGCAAGGAGATTACCAAGATCACATTAGCGCAGTTCTCAAAGTCGTTTCTTCAGAGGTATGTTCCTTCTGCCCAACACATTGCATTGCAGAACCAGTTCTTGAGGTTAACTCAAGGCGATAGCTCGGTGGACGAGTACTTGCACGAGTTCACTAGATTGGGCCGCTATGCGGGGTTTTTGGTGGAAGATGAGGAAATGAAGACGAACAAGTTTTATGAAGGTCTTCGAGAAGAGTTGAGGCTGCTCCTTGCAGGCCCAATGACGTTTGGCTTCCATGTGGTGGTGCAAAGAGCCAGATCTCTGGAGTTGGACATGAAGAGAGTGCAAGCACAGGGCGTGGCAAAGAAACCTGAGTTTCATGCGCCGGCCTCTCAGTCCAAGTCGGAGTTCAGGAGGAACAAAAGGAAGTTCAAACCTGTGAAACCAACTCGCTCAAATGTGTTGGGAGCTACGACCGCACATGGTCCAATTACATGTTTCACTTGCGGAAAGGTGGGACACAAAGCACGTGTGTGTCGCAGTGGTCCCCCGAGACCATAAAACCGAGCGATGGACTATGCTCGTGCTGCGGGTCATGCGGAAAAAGGTAAAGCTGCGGAGTCTTCTGCTTCCCAGCACATTCCGACCCAGCCGAGAGTTTACTCGCTTGGCCAGCAAGAAGCCATACGACAAACTGACGTCGTCACATGTATGGATTAGAAGTTAGCTTTTACAGCTATTTTGATTGATACTATTGTGCGACTTTATGTTGATTTGTGTGCAATTAGGGTTCGTCCTAATTTTCAACTATCCGGCGAGAGCTCTATTTGATACGGGTGCATCACACTCTTTTCTGTCTGAGGACTTCGTGGTGCGAATCAGAGTGCCGTCTACCTTAGTAGAGGATAGATTGGAAGTAGTGCTACCCAATGGATCTCGCATGGGTGCGGATAGGAAGAGTCGTGTGAAGGTGCAGATTGGAAATCAGGACTTCGACTTGGAAGCATCGTTGTTACCGTTAGCTGAATTTGACGTGATCTTCGGCATGGACTGGCTCTCGGAGCAGCGAGCATGCATCGATTGCAATTCAAAGTAGATCACTCTGAGAAAGAACACCGGAGACGAAACCACATTCGCGGGTCTGTGAGGAGCGAGCAAGACGCTGATGTCTGCTCTCCAGGTGGTTAAGGAGGTGAGAAAAGGCGCGGAGTTGTTCTTCACCTTGTTGAAGGCTTCGGAGCCAAAGCGCAATTTGAGTGATGTCCCAGTTGTAGCAGAGTATGCCGATGTGTTTCCTAACGAACTCCCCGGGGCTCCGCCTCAGCGAGAGATTGATTTTTGTATTGAGCTGGTGCCAGGTGCCAAGACTGTAGCACGCTTACCGTACCGAATAATGCCAAAGAAATTGGCAGAGCTGAAGGTTCAGTTGCAAGAGCTACTAGAGTAAGGCTATGTATGTCCAAGTTCTTCGCCTTGGAGTGCACCGGTCCTCTTTGTGAAAAAGAAGGACGGGAGTTTGCGTCTATGTATTGACTACGAGAGCTGAATAAGCTGACCAAGAAGAACCGTTACCCGATTCCAAGAATCGACGACTTATTCGACCAACTGGTTGGGTCGACGGTATACTCTAAGCTAGACTTAAGGTCTGGCTACTATCAGCTTCGTATTCAGGAGTGTGATATTCCCAAGACAGCGTTCAGTACCCGCTTTGGGCACTATGAGTTCACGGTTATGCCGTTCGGTCTGTCTAATGCACCGTCGGTATTCATGGACTTAATGAGCAGAACGTTCCGAGAGTATTTGGATCAATTTGTGATCGTCTTCATCGATGACATTTTGGTATACTCTCAGTCGGAAGAGGAGCATGCAGAGCATCTGCGCGCAGTTTTGTGCACCCTGAGAAGGAATCGCAGTCGATCCTTCGAAAATAGAAGCAATCCAAGCATGGCCTGTGCTGAAAAGTGTAGTGGAAGTCCGAAGTTTCTTAGGACTTGCCGGCTATTATAGGCACTTTGTGGAAAACTTCTCGAGGATTGCACTTCCTCTCATTAAACTGACTAGGAAGGATCATAAGTTCGTTTGGTCGCCCGAGTGTGCACGAGCTTTTGAGGAGCTGAAGAGCCGTCTGACCACGGCGCCCATTCTATGCTCGCCCTGTGGTATAGAAGGTTACGAAATATATAGCGACGCCTCGGGGAGTGGCTTGGGTTGCGTTCTATTGCAGTTCGGGAATGTAATTGCCTATGGCTCCCGTCAGTTAAAGGTACATGAAAGGAACTACCCGGTCCATGATTTGGAGCTAGCGGCCGTGGTTTTCGCCCTCAAGCTTTGGAGGCATTACTTGTATGGCGTGAAGATCAATATCTTTACTGACCACAAGTGCCTCAAGTACCTGCTGGATCAAAGGGAGTTGAATATGCGTCAGAGGAGGTGGATGGAGTTCCTTGGGGACTACACCTTCGACATCAAATATACTCCTGGTAAGGGAAATGTAGTTGCCGACGCATTGAGTCATCGGGCTCCTGCTCAAGCAAATTGGATTTTGATGCACGATGAGCGTCTAATCCGCGAGCTAGAAGATATGGAGATCATTTGCGTCGATGGAAGAGCGTCTCCTTCAGCATGCTTGAACTGGATGGAAGTTCAATACGACCTGGCCGACCGAGTTTGACAAGCATTGGAGCTGGATGAGAGCATGAAACGCTATAAAGCGGAGACCGTCGATGGGTCAAACGCTGATTTCTCTTTCGAAGATGGCCTTCTGTGGAAAAGCTGGCAAAGTTGTACGTCGATAACATCGTATGGTTGCACGAGATTCCCCGTAGCATCGTCAGTGATCGTGATGGGCGGTTCACATCAAATGGCTGGAGGCTGATTCATCAATTATTGGGTACCAAGCTAAGGTTTAGCACGGCCTTCCACCCGCAAACGGATGGACAGACCGAAAGGACCAATAGGACGATGGAGAACATGCTGAGGATGTGCGCTCTGGACTTCGGAAAGAGATGGGAGGACCATCTCTATATGATTGAGTTTGCTTACAACAATAGCTACCCAACAAGTATAAAGATGACACCTTTCGAGGCTCTTTATGGTAGGAAATGTCGCACACCGTTATCTTGGGCTGAAACGGGCGACACTAAGTTGTTAAAACGCAAGGACGTGGATGAGGCAAATACATCAATTTAGGCTATTCGGGAGAGGTTGCTCATTGCCTAGGATAGGCATGCAAAATACTACAATGCAAATCACCGGAATGTCGAGTTCGCTGTTGGCGACTGGGTTTATCTCAAGATCAAACCGTTCAAAGGAGTATCGAGGATCCGACGCTTGAAAAAGCTAAGTCCGAGGTACTTAGGACCGTTCGAGATCTTGGAGCGCATTGGTGAAGCTGCCTACCAGCTTGCTCTATCTTCAGAGCTAAGTGGGCTTCATGACGTATTTCACATTTCTGTTTTGCGGAAGGCTGTGAAAGAGCCTACTCATGTTGTTGCGGTCAGCGAAGTGTTGGTAGATGGTGGGCTAGCGACGAAAGTCAAACCCATTTGCATTGAAGACACTGAAGTGAAGCAGTTGCGGAACAAGTCCATTCGGATGGTGAAGGTCCGTTGGAATAATTGCGGAAGAGAGGAACTCTCTTGGGAAAGAGAGCAAACAATGCTTGCGGAGTACCCCGAGCTTTTTCTCTCAGGTATAGTTTATTTATGTTGCTGCTGTTTTCGTAATTTCGGGACGAAATTCTGTTAAGGGGGTGGAGTTGTAACACCCGAAAACTTTGAAGCAGAATTGGGCTGCTGGGAGCTAGCGCAGGCGGTAGTGCTACCGCCTGGCGCTAGCCATCTCGACGGTTGCTAGCCGTCGAGACAGAAGCTTTAAGTGTCGACAGACGCTAGCCGTCGAGACGGAAGCTAGCGCAGGCGCTAGCGCGCGATACAGATTCGTGATTTGAAATCGTGGCCGTCAAATCCTTATTTTCTTAGATCCGATGGCTGGGATTTAATCCGGGATTTCTTAAGCCTTGACCAGAGGAGATATTCTCTTTATTCTAAAGTCTTATCTCTCTTCAAGCTTGAGAAAGAGGAAAGCCAAGGAGGAAGAAGAAGGTGTCTTCCACCATTGACGGAGCTCCGAAGCTCCGAATCGTGAGCCGTTTACAGATCCACGGAGAGCAGCCCGGTGCGGTCCTTTCCATCCGATTAGAATCTTGGATTCTCATGGTGAACAAGAAAACGACAAGGGTAACGATCTTCTACTTGGACAAGTGAAGTCCTCCTTTTTATGGCATGTTTGCATGGAAAATCCCCCACCGATTGGTGGAGAAAAGGGAGTTTTCCAGTGGGTTGATCGTTTCGATCCCCTTTGGTTACTTGCATTAGAATCCGGAATCATAGTACGGATATAGACATTTTGTGTGAAACCCATCCAGACAGGTTGGTCTAGATTGGTGATGGCTATAGTGATTAATTATGCCGGAGAAGACTCCGTGTTTTGTTTGAGCTATTTTCGGGTTCTGTGTACAGTAGAGTACTGCAGGGAGTCCTGGAGGTAAACTCCAGGAAATACCCAAAGTTGTGGGTGGATTCAGAGATCTGCCACTACCGCCCGTCGCTAGTGCTAGCGCCGGCGGTAGCTCCCAGGGAACTGGTTGTGGAGGTGTGAAACCTCCTTTCGTTATTCGGGCCAAGGTGAAGCTATACCCGCGTTGCAACGATTGATTCCGACGATTTGAGCACGGTCAAAGCTGAACCGAACCCGCTCCCATACCGAATCGGTGAAGAGGTAGCTCCTCGGTGCACCGTATGATGTTGGGATTGGTCCGTAAGGCAAGTTAGTCTTGACGGTCAAAGCTCATGCGAACTCTTTGTTTAAGGAGTTGTTAGGTGTAACTCGGAGAGTACACCGTGAGAGTGCCTTGAGAGCACGAAATGTGTGGCTGTGCATGCCCACGTTGGTGTTGATTGCTTGTACATGTGGTGTTTGAATGCACCTTGACAATCTATGCTTATACTGTATGCCTGCAGGGAAGGAGTACCACCACCCCGACTTTAGGGGTGGGGTCGTTATAATTTTGGTCAGCTTTAGCTGACCGGTTACCTGTTTGCCACGTTTTGGTGGATCGTTGTTGCAGGTGCAGGTGAGCCAAGCGGGAAATAGCGGGCGGTGGCCCTTTTGCTGTGTTGGCCTTCGAAGTCCAGCCTCTTTTCTGCTTTTCATGTATTGCCGGCCTGCGTGCCGATGTATGTTTTTGGAGTTTTGTACTTTTTGGAATGTAAGGCCTTAAGGCCGTAACTCTACACTTTATTGTTTCATTCCTGTGATAGTGGACTATTCTTAAAGAAATGTTAAATCTTTATGCTTCCGCTTATGTTTAGTATACTCTGGTGTAGTTCTTTTCTATATATCTCCTTTTAACGCTTAGCTAGTGTGGTTAGTATAGCGTGGGGTCCCGACCGGACCTACTGTTATATTATTCGTACTGGAAGGGTGTTACAGGCTGCATTCTGCTTCAGAATGGTTCAGTGATTGCATATGGCTCGCACCAGTTGAAAGTGCATGAGAGGAACTATCTGGTCCACGACTTGGAGTTGGCGGCTGGGATATTCACACTAAAATTATGGCGACATTACTTATATGGTGTGAAGGTTGGTATGTTTACTGACCACAAGAGCATGAAGTATCTGTTAAATCAGGAGGAGCTAAATATGTGACAACGAAGGTGGATGGAGTTCCCGGGGGACTACACTTTCAAAATTCACTATACGCCTGAGAAGGGAAATGTTGTTGCAGATGCTTTGAGCCGGAGGACTTCTGCACAAGCCAGCTGGATTCAGATACATGATCCGCGTCTGATCAGCGACTTGGAAGCCTTGGAGATCTCCTGTGTGGATAGAAGTGCTAGCACGAGTGCGTGCTTGAACTGGACGGAGGTGCAAAATGACCTCGCAGATAGAATACGACAAGCCCCGGAGCTTGATGCAAGCATGAAGCACTACTTGGAAGAGACTGGGGTTGGGTCTGCTGCCGAGTGTGTCTTGGACGACGGTCTTTTGTGGAAAGACAGTCGGTTGTGCGTCCCAAATGTTGGCAAGTTGCAGGAAGAATTGATGTATGAGGCACATTTTACGAAGTACTCAATCCACCCGGGGAGCACAAAAATGTACCAAGATATGAAAAAGTTGTTTTGGTGGCCAGGTTTAAAGAAGGACATAGCCCTTTACGTGGCAAAATGCAAAACTTGTGCACTTGTGAAGGCAGAATGTCAAAAACCTGGTGGGTTCCTGAAGTCGTTGCCTATTCCGGAATGGAAATTCGATGATATTTCTATAGATTTCGTGCATCGTTTGTCGAGGTCGCAAAGCAGGAATGACGCTGTTTGGGTGATCATGGATCGCTTGACAAAAGTATCCCACTTTATTCCAAACCAAAGGGACAATTCAGTGGAGAAGTTAGCAAAGCTATATGTAGATATCATTGTACGACTGCACGACGTGCCCCGTAGCATCGTACGTGATGGAGATGGGCGCTTCACATCGAAAGACTGGAGGCTAATCCACAAACTATTGGGTACCAAGATGAAATTTAGCACTGCCTTCCAACCTCAAATATATGAGCAGACTAAACGGACCAACATGACATTGGAGGATATGCTCTGTATGTGCGCCTTGAATTTCAGAAAGAGGTGGGAAGATAATCTCTTTATGATTGAATTCGCTTATAATAACAACTACCAGGAAAGTATAAAAGTGGCGCCCTTTGAGGCTCTTTATGGTAGAAAGTGTCGTACTCTCTTAGCGTGGGCGGAGATGGGCGAAACTAAGCTGTTTAAGCGAAAGAAAATCGAAGATGCCAGTTCGACTATTCGAATAATCCATGAGAGATTGTTTGTTGCACAAGATAGGCAGGCAAAATACTACAACGCCAAGCACATAAATGTTGAGTTCGCCGTGGGCCACTGGGTTTATCTCAAAATTAAAATTTTCAAGGGTGTGTCAAGGATTCGACGCTTGAAAAAACTGAGTCCAAGATACCTTGGACCATTTGAGATACTGGAACATGTTGGTGAAGCTATCAATCAGCTCGCTCTTTCGACAGAGCAGAGCAGCTTGCACGATGTGTTTCATATATCTGTGCTAAGGAAGGCTGTGCCAGAGCCTAGCCAAGTGCTTGTGGCGAATCAAGTGTCAATTGATGATAAGCTGAAGGCAAAGGTCAAGCCCATACGCATCGAAGACACTGAGGTGAAGCAATTGCAAAATAAAGCGATCAAGATGATCAAAGTCTGCTGGGATAATTGCGGGCGTGAGGAACTTTCGTGGGAGCGAGAGCAGACCATGCTTGAGGAGTTCCCTGAGTTGTTCCGTTGAGGTACAAGTTAAATTTTGTATCTTTGTAGTTATTTGCACGGTTAGAATTTCAGGACGAAATTCTTTTTTTGGGGGGGGGGGGGGGGGGGGGGGGGAGGATTGTAAGACCCTAGTTTTCATGTGCAAAGAATTTGCGGTGTTCTAAGGTAAGGAGCTAGTGCCAGGAGCTAGGGCTAGCGCCGACGGTAGGTCTTATCGTCGAATTGGTTGCGTGTCGACGAAAAGGACTTGTTAGTATTGTCGAAAACATCAAGACGATTCATCGAGTGCTAGCGATAGCGGTAGTGGTAGCGTCGACGGTAGCTGTCTCGACGAATTTTTGTTTCGACGAATGTATTCCGATGAATCGTGTTGAGCACTCATGAATTCGATTCGTTGAGAGATAGCGCAGGCGGTATCGTTCTCGATGAATCCTTATGCGGCTATGAATATGTTTGGCTTGGGCTAGCGCCTGCGTTCGGCGGTAGCGCCGGCGGTAGCGTTTTTCTATATAAGTCACAAAAACGTGTATTTTCCTTAGTTTCTCTCTGGACCTCTCTCCTAAGGTAAGGGCAGAAGTCGGGAAGCAGAGGAAGGATCTGTTTGGCTAGTCAAGTTCGAGGTAGAATGTCTCTTGCGTGCTTGTGCCGTCTTCGAATCCATGGAGAGGAATCCTGGTCTGATGATACCAAAATGAGCAACAAGGGTAACGATTCTCCTCCTTAATCTCTGTACATGCTAGTCCTTTGATTTGCATAGTAGCAGGAAGATTTCCACTAATTAGTGGATAGGTTTCTTCCGACGGGTCGATATGGATTATCCCTGTAGAAATTGCATATAAAGTCCAGATCGTTGTACGGACATTGGCATGCTGTGTGAAGCCTATCTGGACAGGTTGGTCTGGATTGGTGATTTTGATATTACTATATTGCACTCCGGAGAAGACTCAGAATATGTATGCTTATTTTTGGGTTTTGGGTGCTGTGATGTGCTGCAGGTAGTCCTGGAGGTTACCTTTAGGAAATACCTGAAAGAGCTGGCAGAATTGCATTCTGTTAGCTAGCGCTGGCGCTAGTGCTAGCGTCGGCGCTAGTGCTAGCGTCGACTCTAGTGCTAGTGTCAGCGCTAGTGCTAGCGTCAGCGCTAGTGCTAGCTTCGGCGCTAGTGCCACTGATATGCTATCATATGGCATGCTATGTTGATGACCCGGAGGAGGTCTTCTATGTGATCGGGATGAGGTGAATGTTTACCCGCATCGTGCTGCAATGATTGAGCCGGGTCTAGCTGGATCTGAAACCGTCCATATTGGTTGGGGCGAGGGGGCCCCTCGTTGCCTTCTTATGGAAGAATGCCAGAACTTCGTGTATACGACCTAGCTAAAAAAGAGTGTCGGAACTTCATGTGTATGGCCTAGCTCAAATGACCATCCAAGATGAAAAAGGTCTTATGGGTGGAGTTTGCCTTGAGAGCACGATACATGTTGCCTTGAGTCGATGTCTGTGGTGACTATTTATATGCGATGCTTAGACGCACGTGTGAAATATATGTTGCTATTGCTTGCTTGTAGGGAAGGAGTACCACCGCCCCGGGAATGGGGTGGGGTCGTTGTATTCTTGGTCAGCTAAAGCTGACAGGTTACCTGTTTTCCCACTTCTTGGTGGATTGTGTTTTACTGGTCCTGGCGAGATGAGCAGGAAATAGCAGGTTGGAACCCTAGCTGCTGTGCTTTGATGGCCCTCAAAGGCCCAAGTGTTTTGTTTACTGCTTTTCATGTGTGGCCGGCCTGCGTGCCGATGTTTGGAAGCCACTATAGATGTAAACATTTCATATGTAATAATTGTTATGTATATTCGTTCCTAGTGAACAAGTGGACAAAAGTGTATTTTGGCTTAAACTTAAATACATGTTTCCGTTGTGTATGGCTCTATGTATGCTGAGATGGTTTTTATTTGAAACTATTGATCTGTTAATTATGTAACTCTCTTTACTGTTCATTTAATATGGCGTGGGGTCCTGGCCGGACCTACTGTTATATTCTATGTGATGGGGAGGGGGTTACAAAGTGAACCTGCTAACTCAGAGGTTCCTGAAGAAAGAAGAAGTCCCATTCTTGGCAGTGATCTAGTTGAGGGGGAGTTTCTGGTCTGAAGTGTGAAATTTTTCGAATCTTTATGAAGCGAGAAAGAGTTAGTCAACTTAGAGTTCACAAGCCAAACAACCAGAAGCAAATGGAGGCAAACAAGTGATCTTTATTGATAGCAACTTCAAATTACAAGGCAAGGTATGCTTGACGAGACATGATTTCGCCAGCACAAACACCAAAGGAAAAAATACAAGTTGAAGATAACTTGAGACCGCGCGGTCTCCCTTGCGACCTCAGCAACTCGCCAAACCGCAACCCGCTGCCGATCTCCGAAGAACACCAGGCCACTGATCAGACCGCACCCTTCCTTCCGAACTCCTGATTCTCCCGAACTCCAGCACCACAACTCTAAGCCGCAGACCGCCCGAACACTTTCAGAGGAAGAGGTGATAGCTGCTTCCCGCACTATCCGCAGAAGCTGCACAAGAAGAGTTCAATCAGCAGACCGCCCGGTCAGACAAATAGAGACCGCAGGAAAGAAGAGAACTCGGCTTACACTTGGTGTGTCTTTATTTGCTGCTACAGTGGCTCCTATTTATAGGCGTGGAACCTGATCCAATCACCACCCTATGAGATAGGATCACCACCCTCCAGACTGCGCGACCTGACCGGTCACACCGCGCGATCAGCAACAGTACTCCTGCTTCATTTTGGTGAACTAGCCAGCTTCAACATCAACTATGAGAGACCGCCACTCTCACAGCAGATCGCGACTCCAAGGGAGATCGCCAGACCGCCCGAAGCTATTCACCCCCTGTGTTCGTCTGAGACTGCGAACACAGCCAGATCGCCATCAGACTGCGAACTCAAGTCCGCATGCTGGTCTCCACCTGAGACCGCGAACAACGTCCAGCTCGCATACCAGTCTCCTCCTGAGACCGCGACCTGAGACCGCGCGACTAAGACCCTTAGTCCGCGAATACCACCAGAAAGCCCGGTCAGCAACCAGACCGCATTCTGGAAAACCTGGATCAAACTGTGCGGTCACACCAGACCACCACAGCCTTGAAGAAGACAGCTCGCCACGCGGTCACGCACAGACCGCGCACACCTGAAGATGATCAGCCCGCCACGCGGTCACAGATAGACCGCGCGACCTTCACCTTCAGCCGCCTTGGACCCATACCAACGGTCAAGCCAGGAGACCGCAGCTAGGCTTAGACAAGCCAGACCGCAGAGGCAGACCGCCAGGCCGTGCGGTAACGCCAGACCGCCCGACCTCCTCCCAGACCGCCCAGGTCCAAAAGTCCTCTAACTTCCACTTCAACAATTTCAACACTCCCCCTTGAAGTGGGAAGTTGAAACTAGCCCCAGTAGGCTCCTTAGCCGTGTGAACGGCCCCTTTGCCAGCGCCTTTGTGAAGATGTCCGCCACGTTGTCCACACTCCGCACATGCTCGACCGAAAGAGATCCCTCCAGCACCTTCTCCCGTATGAAGTGGTGCTCGATCTCGATATGCTTGGTCCTCGCGTGACAAACTGGATTGGTAACCAGTTTGAGAGCACTCTCGTTGTCACCGCGTAGCAGAGTTAGCTCCCGAACCTCCTTGTGGACATCTCCCACCAACCTCCTAAGCTAGATGGCTTCCTGAGCTGCCAAGGCCGAAGACTTGTATTCCGCTTCCGTGGTGGAGACCGGCACAAAATCCTGCTTCTTGCTGCACCATGATATAGCTGTAGGGCCCGCCATGAAGATGAATCCAGATGTCGACTTCCGATCATCCGAATCTCCCCCGAAGTCAGCATCCATGTATCCGTGCACCTCGAAGCCCGCATCCCTCCTGTATAGGAGACCCATGTCCGAGGTCGCCTTGACATACTTCAGAATGTTCTTGGCTGCTAGCAGATGAGGTACCCGTGGCTCCGCCATATATCGATTCACTCTGCCAACTGCATATGCAATATCCGGCCTCGTGATCGTCCGATAGATCAAGCTCCCAACCAGAGCTCGGAACACCAACGGATCTTGCATGTTCCTCCCCTCATCCTTGCGAAGTTTTGTGGCCTTCTCCAGAGGTGTGGAAGTGCACTTCCCTTCCTTCATGCCGAATCGCTCCACGATCCACTCCGCATATCCTGCCTGGGTCACCAGCACTCCACCTTCCTTCCTCTGCACCTCGAGTCCAAGGAAATGATGAAGCTCACCTAAATCCTTCATCTCGAACCTGATAGACAGCTCGGCTCAAAGCTGCACTACCTCCTCCTTCGAGTTCCCCGTCACGATCATATCGTCGACGTATAGCAGCACGATGACTTGTAGCTCCCCGCTCTTCTTGACAAACAAGCTTGAGTCTGAGTCTGAATCACCAAATCCACAAAATAGGAGGTATTCTGCGATCTTCCCATACCACGCCCTCGGCGCTTGCTTCAACCCATACAGGGCCTTCTTCAGCTTGCAGACATGCTCCGGAAAATCTTCAGACACAAAGCCTGGTGGCTGGACCATGAAGATGTCCTTGTCAATCTCGCCGTACAAAAAAGCATTCTTGACGTCGAGCTGCCAAATCTCCCATCCACTGAACGCCGCCAAGGCAATGATAAATCGAACTGAAGTCATTTTTGCCACCGGACTGAAAGTCTCCTCGTAGTCTTCACCGTATTGCTGCGAGAACCCCCGAGCTACAAGGCGAGCCTTGTACCGCTCTATACTGCCGTCAGCTTTCTTTTTAAGCTTATAAACCCACTTGCATGTCACAGGAGTGGTGCCCTTGGGCTTGGGCACAAGAGACCAGGTCTCATTCTTCTCGAGAGCTGCCATCTCTTCTTGCATAGCAATGTCCCACTCCTTCACGCCTCTGGCCTTCTCAAAGCTCGACGGCTCCCTCTCATCTAAGGGACCAGCGAAGAAACATGAGATGAAGCTCACTGCGTTTCCTCCTGTATAGCGATCAGGGGCGACGATCGCTCGCTTCGACCTCCTCAGCTCCTTCGCCTGAACCGCATTATCTCCAACTGCTTCTTCCCTAGCTCCTCTTCCAGACGTGCTAGGAGCATCGCTCCCCCTGCTCCCTGAACCAGAAGCCCCAGTCTCGGAATTAGAAGGAGATGGACCACCTGGTGACACAGGTAGCTCCACCTGAAGATCCTCCACAGCTTTCTCCGGCACCTCCATCCTACTCTCTGGTAGCTCCACATCAGAAGACCCCTTGTAATATGTCACCTCATCGAACACGACGTCGCGAGATACAACAAATCTCCACGTCTCCGGGTCCATGCACTTCCATCCTTTCTTCCGCTCATCATATCCCACGAAGACTAGCTTCCTTGCTTTCGCATCTAGCTTCGTTCGAAGAGCATCTAGAACATGCACGTAGCAGGTGGAACCAAACACCCTAAGGTGTGCCACGCTTGGCTTCTCCTTGAACATCATCTCATGCGGAGTCAACATGTTGATGGGACTCAAAGGCATCCTGTTGATGACGTAGGCAGCACAAGACATTCCCTCCGCCCAGAAGGACTTTGGGATACTCTTGGCATGCAGCCAACACTTGCAGGTCTCCGTCAGATGACAGATCTTCCGCTCTGCAACTCCGTTCTGCTGTGGAGTATGTGCACAAGTGAGCTCTCTCCGGATGCCCGCCTTCCTGCAAAAAGTAGAGAACTCACTGGAGGTGAACTCCCCTCCGTTGTCAGTCCTCAGCTTCTTCACCCGCAGTCCTACCCGACCCTCCACGAGCTCCTTGAACTCCACAAACTTGGCAAACGCCTCCGCCTTCTCCTTCAGGAAATGTACCCAGACATATCTGGTGTTATCATCGATCAACACCAGCATATATCTGCTGCCTCCGAGGCTTGGGGTAGTAGTAGGTCCCATTAAGTCACCGTGGATGCACTCCAACGGCACACTACTCCTTGTCTGCGACTTGTCAAATGGTAGTCGATGAGACTTGCCGAACTGACATCCCGCGCAAACATGACCTTCACCGTAGGAAGATAGACTTGGCAGGCCCTTGACCAGACCTCTCACTGCCATAGCTTTCAGCTTGTCCATCCCTACGTGCCCCAACCTCTCATGCCATATAACGACACCATCATTCGTCTTCATCTTGTCGACATAGGAACTTGTCGATAAAACGAACAAGTCCTTTGCCCGTCTCCCGACATGGACGACCTCGGCCTTTACGGCCTCAAAATTGCGTAGAAACTTCACTTCTGTTGGGTCGAACAGAATGTGATACCCAGCGTCTACAGCGTTGGTCACGGAGAAGAGGTTTTTTCTCATACCAGGCACGTGATAGACACTCTTCAAAGTAAGTGGCCCTCTATCACTGCCCAAGGAAACAACCCCCACCTTCTCTACTGGATGCACAGTATTATCAGCAGTAATGATTGCATTGTTACCTGTATAAGGCTGTGCAGAAGAAAGCTTGGTCTCATCTCCGGTGAGGTGATGACCACACCCCGAGTCCACGATCCAGTCCTCCAGATAGTTGATAGTCCACGATCAGACCGCACCCTTCCTTCCGAACTCCTGATTCTCCCGAACTCCAGCACCACAACTCCAAGCCGCAGATCGCCCAAACACTTTCAGAGGAAGAGGTGATCGCTGCTGCCCGCACTATCCGCAGAAGCTGCACAAGAAGAGTTCAATCAGCAGACCGCCCGGTCAGACAAATAGAGACCGCAGGAAAGAAGAGAACTCGACTTACACTTGGTGTGTCTTTATTTGCTGCTACAGTGGCTCCTATTTATAAGTGTGGAACCTGATCCAGTCACCACCCTATGAGATAGGATCACCACCCTCCAGACCGCGCGACCTGACCGGTCACACCGCGCGATCAGCAATAGTACTCCTGCATCATTTTGGTGAACTAGCCAGCTTCATCATCAACTATGAGAGACCGTCACTCTCACAGCAGATCGCGACTCCAAGGGAGATCGCCAGACCGCCCGAAGCTATTCACCCCCTGTGTTCGTCCGAGACCGCGAACACAGCCAGTTCGCCACCAGCCTGCGAACTCAAGTCCGCATGCTGGTCTCCACCTGAGACCGCGAACAACGTCCAGCTCACATACCAGTCTCCTCCTGAGACCGCGACCTGAGACCGCGCGACTTAGACCCTTAGTCCGCGAATACCACCAGAAATCCCGGTCAGCCACCAGACCGCATTCTGGAAAACCTGGATCAAACTGTGCGGTCACACCAGACCGCCACAGCCTTGAAGAAGACAGCTCGCCACGCGGTCACGCACAGACCGCGCACACCTGAAGACGATCAGCCCGCCACGCGGTCACAGACAGACCGCGCGGCCTTCACCTTCAGCCGCCTTGGACCCATACCAGCGGTCAAGCCAGGAGACCGCAGCTAGGATTAAACAAGCCAGACCGCAGAGGCAGACCGCCAGGCCGTGCGGTCACGCCAGATCGCCCGACCTCCTCCCAGACCGCCCAGGTCCAAAAGTCCTCTAACTTCCACTTCAACAATTTCAACAGGAAGCTCAACCCAAGATACTGAGACAATTGAGGGGGATACCCATCTGGGGTGCTTTACCCTGGAGGATCTAGCTGAAGGATCTACTGCTGAGAAAGCAGTCCAAGAGAAGGATGCTTTAGAAAAGGACATTGATGAGAATGTGCCAGAGAAGGAAGAAAGTTCTAATCCCGAGACTGAGCTTGACCTAGTTCTAATAAAAGGCAAGCAAGTGCTGGTGGAAGAAGATGAGCAGATGCAGGTAAACTCTCCTGATTGTCTGGCTCAAGATAGTGTTCCTGAAGGTTCTCTCGAAGAAAATGCAACTCCTGAAGTGCATACAGCTGGACCATCTACTGATCACTCAGGCTCTCTGTTCCACATGATCACAGTCTTGCTAAATGTTCAAAGGGAAAAGATAGAAAGGTTCATTCTACAGACTGTATATGACCTAAGGCAAGAAATGAAGGTTGAGCTGCAAACTGTGAAGGATGACATATATCATCTCAACACTCAGCAAACTAATTTCTTTCATTTAGCAGCTCCAACCATGGAACATGTTGGTGAGGAGATCAACAAGGTTGGACATCAGACCCATAAACTCATCCAAAATCAAGGCACTATAACAAGGAATACTGAGCAAGCTCTTCGACAAATAGCAGGGTTTATGAATGAAGACAGAGATCAAATTCTAAACAGAATGAATGAAAATACTCATAACTTAGATGAACATTTGCTAGAAGTAAGAAATAACTTGGATGAGGCTGAACAACATCTGCATGAGAGGATAAATTTAGTACATGTAGCTCTTGATGATCACATAGCTGATGAAGTCCTAAAGGGGGAGAAGGAAATGATAAATGCTGAATCAAATCAAGCCATGTGGACAGTCAATCAAGTTAAGCAAACCTTGCAGAAGCCTCCCTCAACCTTTGAGTTAGCAGAGCCATCTGAGAGCACTACATCAGAGATATATGGCATATAAGTTGGAGAATCTGCCGGCTCCAGAAAAAGAAAAAGGGTTCAGAGCAAGAGGTATAGGCAGAAGAGGCTTAGGGAAATTGAGCAGGATCCACAGTCATGCAAGTGGAGTCCTGACTCCAGGACCTTAATCTCAGAAGCCTGGATGGAATTTGGATACCCTCCGGATGGGTAAGAGAGGGTCTACTATTCTGCTGACTGGAATCTGCACTTAACTCAAATTTGGTTTCTGTCAAGACTACATGGATCCTGTCAAGGCTACATGGATCCTGTCAAGACTACATGGATAAATTATGTCAAGACTACATGAATTATGTCAAGACTACATGGATTCTATCAAGGCTACATTTGGTTTCTTTCAAGACTACATGGATCCTGTCAAGACTACATGAATTCTGTCAAGACTACATGGATTCTGTCAAGACTACATGAATTCTATCAAGACTACATTTGGTTTCTGTCAAGACTACATGGATCCGGTCAATACTACATTGATAAATTCTGTCAAGACTACATGGATTCTGTCAAGACTACATTTGTGTTGAAACCAGAGAACTGGTCTCGACGTTCGCAAGGGGGATGAAACTAACCCTTACTTGACCCGAGCTAGAACCCTTGACTAGTTGCTAAGAGCCGAAAGACTTTCCCTTGAAGAACACTTGAGTCTAGAAACAGACCCCTTAAGCTACAGCGTGGAGGTCCCACCACATACCCGGAAGCTCACAAGGAACTTCCCCTCCCAAGCCAATGCTGAGCCTGGGCACCTTGGAGGGCACTAAGGATCACCTCACCGTCCACCTTCAATGACAGGGGGAGGGGAGGGGTAACGCTTGCTCACAACATACATGCGAGGGAAGGGGGGGGGGGGGGGTTACCAACATCCCTTCCCAAGGTGCCCATGGGGGTCTATTTATAGACTTCCCAAAAATGGGTTGCGGATAGCCAAAAATCTACTATCCGCAGCTCAACAACTAACCTGAACGATCGAGACAGGAGAGGGGGCGAGTGGAAGTCGAGACGTTCATCCCCCCTTGTCGGAGGCTAGAAAAGTGGATCGAGGTCCACCAACTGAACTGGGCCAGTGGACCTTACGGTCCACTCAGCCAACCGGGCGAGTGGACCATAGGTCCACTCGCCCAGTAGCTCAGTGCGAGTGGACCATATGTCCACTCGCCCCCCAGTTGGGGCGAGTGGACGATTGGTCAACTCGTCCCCTAGCTTGGGTAAGTGGACCATTGGTCCACTCGCCCAGAGCCTTGGGCGAGTGGACTTATGGTCCACTCGGCCAGCACATTGGGCGAGTGGACCAATGGTCCACTCGCCCAAGCTGGGAAGCCTCCTTCCGGGCCTTTCTCTTGGTTCGGTCAGTCTTCACTTACCTCAACTAGTCGATCTACCGCGACCTCAACTGCGTCGGGTCACACCAGCTCGACAAATATGAGGGTTGTACACAATCCCTGCTCTTTTCGAGCTTGCCTCAAGCTCGAAAAGAAAGTCCAACCCACCTATTTGATGAGTAGGTGGGACCTTAGAGGAATCTACGAAGGGCCCTGCCATCGGGATACTCCTGCCGAGTTTTTCAGTTGAACCTGACTTGAGGCGGAAGGTGAACCTTTCTCCACTTAACAACCCTCCTGTGAGCCGAGCTCAACTGGATGTGGAGAAAGCTCAACACCTTAGGTCGAATTGAACTTGACCTTAGGTGGAGAAAAACTCAACACCCTTAGTCGAGCCGAGCTTGACTTGAGGTGGAAGGAAAACCTTTCTCCACTTAACAACCCTCCTATGGGCCGAGCTCAACTGGAGGTGGAGAAAGCTCAACACCTTAGGTCGAATTGAACTTGACCTGAGGTGGAATAAAACTCAACACCTTTGGTCGAGCTGAACTCGACCTGAGGTGGAAGGCAAACCTTTCTCCACTTAACACCCTCCTATGAGCCGAGCTAAACTAGAGGTGGAGAAAGCTCAACACCTTAGGTCGAATTGAACTTGACCTGAGGTGGAAGAAAAATCAACACCTTTGGTCGAGCTGAACTCGACCTGAGGTGGAAGGCAAACCTTTCTCCACTTAACAACCCTCCTATAAGCCGAGCTCAACTGGAGGTGGAGAAAGCTCAACACCTTAGGTCGAATTGAACTTGACCTGAGGTGGAGGAAAACTCAACACCTTTGGTCGAGCTGAACTCGACCTGAGGTGGAAGGCAAACCTTTCTCCACTTAACAACCCTCCTATGAGCCGAGCTCAACTGGAGGTGGAGAAAGCTCAACACCTTAAGTCGAATTGAACTTGACCTGAGGTGGAGAAAAACTCAACACCCTTAGTCGAGCCGAGCATGACCTGAGGTGGAAGGCAAACCTTTCTCCACTTAACAACCCTCCTATGAGCCGAGCTCAACTGGAGGTGGAGAAAGCTCAACACCTTAGGTCAAATTGAACTTGACCTGAGGTGGAAGAAAACTCAACACCTTTGGTCGAGCAGAGCTCGACCTGAGGTGGAAGGCAAACCTTTCTCCACTTAACAACTCTCCTATGAGCCGAGCTCAACTGGAGGTGGAGAAAGCTCAACACCTTAGGTCAAATTGAACTTGACCTGAGGTGGAGAAAAACTCAACACCCTTAGTCGAGCCGAGCTCGACCTGAGGTGGAAGGCAAACCTTTCTTCACTTAAGAACCCTCCTATGAGCCGAGCTCAACTGGAGGTGGAGAAAGCTCAACACCTTAGGTCAAATTGAACTTGACCTGAGGTGGAAGAAAACTCAACACCTTTGGTCGAGCAGAGCTCGACCTGAGTTGGAAGGCAAACCTTTCTCCACTTAACAACCCTCCTATGAGCTGAGCTCAACTGGAGGTGGAGAAAGCTCAACACCTTAGGTCGAATTGAACTTGACCCGAGGTGGAAGAAAACTCAACATCTTTGGTAGAGCTGAACTCCACCTGAGGTGGAAGGCAAACCTTTCTCCACTTAACAACCCTCCTATGAGCCGAGCTCAACTGGAGGTGGAGAAAGCTCAATACCATAGGTCGAATTGAACTTGACCTGAGGTGGAAGAAAACTCAACACCTTTGGTCGAGCTGAACTCGACCTGAGGTGGAAGGCAAACCTTTCTCCACTTAATAACCCTCATATGAGCCGAGCTCAACTGGATGTGGAGAAAGCTCAACACCTTAGGTCGAATTGAACTTGACCTGAGGTGGAAGAAAACTCAACACCTTTGGTCGAGCTGAACTCGACCTGAGGTGGAAGGCGGGAACTCCACACCTACCAGAGAGCCGAGCTCACCTGGAGGGGGAGGGGACTCCACACCTACCAGGGAGCCGAGCTCACCTTGAGGGGAAGGAAACTCTACACCTACCAGCGAGATGAGCTCACCTGGAGGGGGAGAAAATCAACAATTTCCCGAACTATCCGGGGGCGGAGAACCAGTCCATGTCCCAGGTGCTTACCCTCACCGAGGGACGGAGGGATTCAGCCATCTTTCCAAACCAATTGGGGGAGGAGAACCAATCCACGTCCCAGGTGCTTACCCTCACCGAGGGATGGAGGGATTCAACCATCTTACCAAACCAACTGGGGGAGGAGAACTAATCCACGCACCAGGTGCTTACCCTCACCGAGGGACGGAGGGATTCAACCATCTTACCAAACCAATTGGGGGGAGGAGAACCCGTCCACGTCCTAGGTGCTTAGCTTACCTGGAGGCAAAGGAATTCAACACCTTTCCTAACCAATTGGGGGCGGAGTACCCATCCACGTCCTAGGGGCTTAGCTTGCCTGGAGGCAGAGGAACCCAACACCTTCCCAAACTAATTGGGGGCGGAGTACCCGTCCACGTCCTAGGGACCTAGCTTACCTGGAGGTAGAGGAACTCATCACTTTTTCAAACCAACTGGGGGTGGAATACCTATCCACGTCCTAGGGGCCTAGCTTCACCTGGAGGCAGAGGAACTCAACACCTTCCCAAGCCACTTACTCAAGCAGCGAGTCGAGCCGATGAGTCTCCCATCTGCCGGCATGACTGAGCCTGGAGAATGGTCTCTAGTCGGGGATTTTACCAACTGGAGGCGGAGTACCCATCCACGTCCTAGGTGCTTACCTTCACCTGGAGGCAGAGGAACTCAACACCTTCCCAAGCCACTTACAAAAGCAGCGAGTCGACCCGATGAGTCTCCCATCTGCCGGCATGACTGAGCCCGGAGAATGGTCTTTAGTTGGGGATTTTACCAACTGGAGGCGGAGTACCCATCCACGTCCTAGGTGTTTACCTTCACCTGGAGGCAGAGGAACTCAACACCTTCCCAAGCCACTTACTCAAGCAGCGAGTCGACCCGATGAGTCTCCCATCTGCCGGCATGTCTGAGCCCGGAGAATGGTCTCTAGTCGGGGATTTTACCAACTGGAGGCGGAGTACCCATCCACGTCCTAGGTGCTTACCTTCACATGGAGGCAGAGGAACGCAACACCTTCCCAAGACACTTCCTCAAGCAGCTAGTCGACCCGATGAGTCTCCCATCTGCCAGCATGACTGAGCCCGGAGAATGGTCTCTAGTCGGGGATCTTATCATCTGGCGGTGGAGTACCCATCCACGTCCTAGGTGCTTACCTACCTGGAGGCAGAGGAACTCAACACCTTCCCAAACCACTTACTCAAGCAGCGAGTCGACCCGATGAGTCTCCCATCTGCCGGCATGACTGAGCCCAGAGAATGGTCTCTGGTCAGGGATTTTACCAACTGGAGGCGGATTACCCATCCACGTCCTATGTGCTTACCTTCACCTGGAGGCAGAGGAACTCAACACCTTCCCAAACCACTTACTCAAGCAGCGAGTTGACCCGATGAGTATCCCATCTGCCGACATAACTGAGCCCGGAGAATGGTCTCTAGTCGGGGATCTTATCATCTGGGGGTGGAGTACCCATCCACGTCCTAGGTGCTTACCTTCACCTAGAGGCAGAGGAACTCAACACCTTCCCAAGCTACTTACTGAAGCAGCGAGTCAACCCGATGAGTCTCCCATCTGCCGACATCACTGAGCCCAGAGAATGGTCTCTAGTCAGGGATTTTACCAACTGGAGGCGGAGTACCCATTCACATCCTAGGTGCTTACCTTCACTTGGAGGCAGAGGAATTCAATACCTTCCCAAGCCACTTACTCAAGCAGCGAGTCGACCCGATGAGTCTCCCATCTGCCGGCATGAATGAGCCCGGAGAATGGTCTCTAGTCGGGGATCTTATCATCTGGGGGCGGAGTACCCATCCACGTCCTAGGTGCTTACCTTCACCTGGAGGCAGAGGAACTCAACACCTTCCCAAGCCACTTACTCAAGCAGCGAGTCAACCCGATGAGTCTCCCATCTTCCGGCATGACTGAGCCCGAAGAATGGTCTCTGGTCGGGGATTTTACCAACTGGAGGCGGAGTACCCATCCACGTCCTAGGTGCTTACCTTCACCTGGAGGTAGAGGAACTCAACACCTTCCCAAGCCATTTACTCAAGCAGCGAGTCGACCCGATGAGTCTCCCATCTGCCGGCATGACTGAGCCTGGAGAATGGTCTCTAGTCGGGGATTTTACCAACTGGAGGCGGAGTACCCATCCACGTCCTAGGTGCTTATCTTCACCTGGAGGTAGAGGAACTCAACACCTTCCCAGAGGCTTTACCTAAGGTTCTATCTCTACCTACTTTTCATTCAACATGGGAAGGTTACATATCTACTATAACGCGCCTTCTTGCGCCTACTCGACCACATGCATCTCGACCATCTCTTTTATCACCTCCTCCACTTTCTCTGCCTTCTCATTCCTTCTCTTTCTCCTGGTCCTTCCTGCTTCCCTGGTCAACCTGGAGGTGGAAGACTTGCCCCTGGAACTGATCTGCGTAGCTTCCCTGCGTCTCCCCGTGCTTTTGTTGAATCAGGAACAAGGACTCCGCCCCCTTCCTGGTGAGATGGAGGCATCCTCCCTACCCCCTCACTCGGGGTAGCTGGCCCCAGAAGAGCTGTTGAAGAGCGCTTGCGCTTGGAGGCTCAAGCTTTCCTCCGAGGCTGGCCCCTTCCCTTGCCGACATGCTTGCTCTATCTCCATCAAAGACGGTGAGGCGAGCACAGGTATTGGCGATGCCGAGCACTCGCCCTAAGGGGGGAGTGCGACCCGCAAGACTTCCTAGATTGACTTCCTGAACTCCTCGAAGTCACCTTTCTTCATGCACTCGCCGGCAGGGGTGAGTCCCCAAGATCATCGCTTCCAGCCATGAGACTTGCCCAGAGCTATCCGAACTAGCTGCTTCCACGCTCACCGCACCATAATGTTGAAACCAGAGAACTGGTCTCGACGTTCGCAAGGGGGATGCAACTAACCCTTACTTGACCCGAGCTAGAACCCTTGACCAGTTGCTAAGAGCCAAAAGACATTCCCTTGAAGAACACTTGAGTCTAGAAACAGACCCCTTAAGCTGCAGCGTGGAGGTCCCACCACATACCCGAAAGCTCACAAGGAACTTCCCCTCCCAAGCCAATGCTGAGCCTGGGCACCTTGGAGGGCACTGAGGATCACCTCACCATCCACCTTCAATGAAAGGGGGAGGGGAGGGGTAGTGCTTGCTCACAACATACACGCGAGGGAAGGGGGGTACCAACATCCCTTCCCAAGGTGCCCATGGGGGTCTATTTATAGACTTCCCAAAATTGGGCTGCGGATAGCCAAAAATTTACTATCCGCAGCTCAACAACTAACATGAATGATCAAGACCGGAGAGGGGGCGATTGGAAGTCGAGACGTCCATCCCCCCCTTGCCGGAGGCTAGAAAAGTGGATCGAGGTCCACCAACTGAACTGGGCGAGTGGACCTTACGGTCCACTCAGCCAACCGGGCGAGTGGGCCATAGGTCCACTCGCCTAGTAGCTCGGGGTGAGTGGACCATTGGCCCACTCATCGCCTAGCTCGGGCGAGTGGACCATTGGTCCACTCGCCCAGAGCCTTGGGCGAGTGGACCTATGGTCCACTCGCCCAGCACATTGGGCGAGTGGACCATTGGTCCACTCGCCTGAGCTGGGAAGCCTCCTCCCGGGCCTTTCTCTTTGTTTGGTCAGTCTTCACTTACCTCAACTAGTCGATCTACTGCGACCTCAACTGCGTCGGGTCACACCAGCTCGGCAAATATGAGGGTTGTACAATTTGGTTTCTGTCAAGACTACATGGATCCCGTCAAGACTACATGGATAAATTTTGTCAAGACTACATGGATTCTGTCAAGGCTACATGAATTCTGTCAAGACTACATTTGGTTTCTGTCAAGACTATATGGATCCTGTCAAGACTACATGGATAAATTCTGTCAAGACTACATGGATTCTGTCAAGACTAAATTTGGTTTCTGTCAAGACTACATGGATCTTGTCAAGACTACATGGATAAATTCTGTCAAGACTACATGGATTCTGTCAAGACTACATTTGGTTTCTGTTAAGACTACATGGATCCTGTCAAAACTACATGGATAAATTCTGTCAAGATTACATGGATTCTGTCAAGACTACATGAATTCTATCAAGACTACATGAATAAATTATGTCAAGACTACATTTGGTTTCTCTCAAGACTACATGGATTCAGTCAAGACTTCATGGAAAAATTCTGTCAAGACTACATGGATTAATTCTGTCAAGACTATCTGAATAAATTATGTACATGGCCGACACTCGAGGAATTCGTCGAGTGGTCTCGAAGAATACATTGAGTGGTCTCGACGATCGTCGAGACCCACTCGATGAATCATCAAGACCAACTCGATGGACCGTCGGGACCAATTTGACGGACCGTCGAGACCTATTCGACGGATTCTTCGAGTCCTCTCGACGAACCGTTGAGACCATCAAGTATTCTTGACAGATTGGTTGAGTCCTCTCGATGAACCGTCGAGACCATCGAGTCTTCTCGATGGATTTGTCGAGTCCTCTCAATGAATATGTCGAGACCATCAAGCTCACTCGATGGATTCGTTGATTCGTCGAGTCCACTCGACGAATTCGTCGAGACCGCTCGACAACATCATCAAGTCTTTTGTCGCATCGGCATTTTCCCGCTCAAGTGCAGCATGAGCTCGTGTCAACTTAGAAACACGCATTCATGGGGCCTAGCGCAAATGAGGACGTTACAAATCCAATAAACAAAAAAAATATTCATCCCTGAAATTTGAGTTTGGTGCTACGGGTGTTGAAATATAAGGTATGATAAACTAGTTTAGGACACACCTTAGGGAAATGACCCTGGGTAACGTTGTTGCATGAGGTCTATAGGCTCCCAAGTGTATTCCTCCTTCCCATGGTTGGACCACGGGACCTTTACCAACGGAACACTCTTTTGTCGCAGCTTCCGGATTTCAGTGTCTACTATCCCCACAGGCTCTAACTGGACGGATCTATCAGTTGCCACAGGGCCAGTTGTAGTTACGACGTACTGATCAGGGCGAAGTAATGCTCTTCGCAGGGAGGATACATGGAAAACATCATGCAAATTCTCCAATTCCGGTGGTAGCTCCAACCGATAAGCTAACGGGACGATCCACTCAGGATAATATAAGGCCCCATATAATGAGGGTTGAGCTTCTTTCTTCCTCGAACACGAGACACTCCATGCATTGGCCTAATCTTTAAGAAAACATGGTCTCCTACCTGGAACTCCACCATCCGGTGTCTCGCATCATAATACTTTGCTTGCCAGCTCTGAGCCTCAAGCATACGATCCCGAATCAGTCTAACCATTGCATCGGTGTCATCAATGAATTCGACTCCCAACGCTTTTTGGTCCTCATCCTGGATCCACGATAGAGGCGTCCTGCACTTCCTTCCGTATAGTGCCTCATAAGGAGCCATGCCGATGCTTGCCTGGTGACTATTATTGTAGGAAAACTCCACCAAAGGTAGAAGTCTCTCCCACGGCTCTCCCCAATCCAAGACACATAGTCCCAACCGGTCCTCCATCGTCCTGATAGTCCTCTCCGACTAGTTGTCGGTCTGAGGATGGAAGGTTGCACTGAAAGTCAACCGAGAGCCCAAATGTGCCTGTACTTCCCTCCACTCCTTGAAGGTAAAACAACCATCTTGATCTGAAACGATAGTTTTGGGCACCCCGTGATATCAGACAAACTGCTCCACAAAGAGGCGCACCAAAACATCGACATGTGTATCTTTCCGAATCGGAATGAATCTGGCGACCTTCGTCAACCGATCTACAATCACCTATACAGAGTCACTCCCATAGCGGGAGCGAGGTAGACCGTGTACAAAATCCATGGAGATATCTTCAAACTTCCACTCAGGAATAGGCAATGACTGTAACAAAACACATGGGCTCTTACAGTCTGCCTTCACTTTCTGGCATGCCTCGCTATGTGTTACGAAATGAGTGACATCCCTCTTCATTCCCGGCCAAACCATCATCCTCCGTAGATCAGTATACATCTTAAGGATCCCGGGATGCACCGAATACTTGGTGCAGTGAGCCTCTCTCCGTATATCTTCTCGGATTCCTCCTCCTGCGGGTATACATACTCTGCCGTGGAAGTGAACGAGGTCCTCCCACAATGTGTACTCCTCTGTAGAACTAGTCTCCATTGCTCGAAATATAGGGTCCATGGTAGCATCCATCCTTTGCTCGGCTTGGATGCAATCACGTATATCACAAACAATGCTCATAGTGGCCAGGTGCTCAGCGTACGCCTCTGTATCGGCCTTAGATACAAGCGTAATCTGCATCTCCTCGAGCATCTTGGACAACTCCATGGACATCAATCGGGGCTCCGAGCTGGATGTGGGTGCCCTTAAACTTAATGCATCAGCCACCGAATTTTCCTTCCCTTGGTGATAGTTCAGTGTATACTCATAATTGTACAAGAACTCAATCCACCGCCGCTGCCTCACATTCAGATCTTTCTATGTTTGTATATATTTGAGGTTCTTATGATCTGAAAATATCTCGCAGTGGATGCCATATAGATAATGCCTCAAGATCTTCAGGGCGAAGACCACTGCTCCCAGCTCTGGGTCATGCACCAGATAGTTCGCTTCGTGCTTCTTTAGCTGCCTAGAAGCATAAGAAATTACATGCCTGTTGTAACACCCCAAAAATCGTAGTTCCGCGAGGTAGGTGGAGTGGTAGTGCTGCGCTCGGGATAGGCTAGGAATTTCATAGCAGCTCTTCGCGCACGACCATTTCTCCTCTTCGCGCACGACCAGCGATCGTGCGCCATTGATCGTGCGCTATCCGCAAGAATTCGGAGTTCTGTCTCGGATAGTGCGCACGACCAGTGTCTTCGTCGCACACGACCAGTGATCGTGTGCCTGTGATCGTGCGCTATCCGCAAGAATTCGGAGTTCTGTCTCGGATAGTGCGCACGACCAGTGTCTTCGTCGCGCACGACCAGTGATCGTGCGAATGTGATCGTGCGCCCTGTTTATTCTGTTCCGCGATTTTGAGCGGAGAAGGAGATCGGTCCGTCCAAATCTATTGGAATTTGATCCAACGGCTGCGATGGATGGCTGGGGGGGTTTAGGGCTTAGTAGAGGAGTTAAACCCTCATATTTTCCAAGTCTTTCTCTCTCTTAGGTTGGAGAAAGGAGGAGGAGGCAAGGAGGAAGAAGAAGGGGATTCCGCCATTGCCGGAGCTTCGGAGCTCCGTTCGCCGATCCGAGACCGGCAGTGCGTAGAGGGCATCAAGGTGCTTCTTCTCCACCGTGTGGTTGCAAGCTTCTCATGGCTAGGAGGAGATCTCAAAAGGTAACGACGTTTCTCCTCCCGGTCTTTAGGATGCGTGTTTGGCATCTCTTCTTTCATGCATTTTTGGCACCGGATCCGTCGAGTGAGAGGGATCCGGGTCGCCTTGGTTCAAGAGAAACCACCGGGTTGATTGTGTCCGTCCCCGGCATGTTTTGCACTAGAGATCCGCTCCGTTAGCGGATTTGGCATTGTGGGTGAAGCCGGATTTGTGGCCGTTGGTCCGATCCGGTGATGTTGATTTACGCGCATGTTAGGGTTTTTGTTAGAAATCCGATTACGGCGAACTCGTCGTTGTGATGCCCTTGTAGCTTCGTATGGTAACGAATGTTGGGTTTAGGGCGGAGAATTAATGTGCGGATTATGGGGCTTGTGATGCCTAGTGTTGTGCGAAGGCGCGATTGGTCTTTGTGGTCGGCTGGCTATCCCGTGAAGACTGAGATTCACGTGTGGAGAGTGTCCCGGTAAGATTAGTCCCTTCGAGTGTTGACTGACGAGAATGTCTGTGCTACGGTTGAGTCCGTTGACGGTCGCCAGGCGAGGCAATCGGTGGACGTTGTCCGAGAGTAAGCCCAGGGCCTTGGGACGTTTTGATTGGCCAGAATTCTTAGAATCGGTCTTGGTGCGTTGTTGGCGGCCCGGGCGTGTGAGCTGTCAGACAAGCCCGATGGCATGGAAGGCCAGGCGAGGTGAGTCTCAGCGAGAGCGCTTGGCCTTGGGTTTTGATGCCCTTGTGGGGAAGTATTGAGTACCCTTGTGTTTGGTAATGTATGATGATGTGTTAGATTCATACGCTTTAGGGCGCCTTGGGTGAAACCCGGGCTTGCACTCATTTTGCATTGTTAGGCCCCTTTTATTACCTGCTCAACATAGGAACGTGGATGATGCTTGTGACACTCATGCCAGTATTTTATGTTGCTTTCCTTTATGTACATTTGCATACGAAGTGCTGACTTGCAGGGTGAAGTAGTTCCCCGGGGTCCGCTAGGACGGCCGGGAGGAGGGATGTTGTTACACCGCTTGTGGTCAGCCATAGCTGACCCTCGTTTTCCGCTCTTTGTGATTTGTTTGCAGGGCACGAATCGCAGGCTGGACTCAGCGCGCCGGCCAAAAGGGCCTAAAGCCTCATGAAGTGCTTAGTTGATTTCCTGCATTACTTTCTTCATGTTTTGTTATATCCGGCTTGCATGCCGAGGTAGTTTAGGGAAAAACCATCTTTCCCCTTTTGTTGGGATGTCTTTCATTATGGATTGTTGGATGTTTTGAACTTTGTTTTGTAAGGCCTTAAGGCCAGTTGGACTCTTTTGTAGTGGACAATCTCTGTGGCTTAGTTTGTTTCCGCTGTGTTGTCTGAGTTATGAGATTGGGTAGTGATTATCATCTTTTAATACTAAAGCTGTGGCGGTTATATGTTGTGGGGTCCCGGCCGGACCCATATTATATGGTCATTACAGGGGAGGTGTTACAATTTGGTATCAGAGCTAGGTTTAGTATTCTTGCGAGGTCTAGTGTATTTGGATCGCGTAGGAGATTGTCCACATAGGAGTATTGTGCGGGATCATGAGTATCCCTGTGTTTGAGTCTTGCGAATAGAGACTGATGAGTCTTTTTCCTTGCTTATGCTAGGATGTTGGCGACGATGCGGGGACATCGAGGAGGCAAGAGGAGCCTTCGGGGAGTAGTGCTACTGCTCCAGGCCTCATGAATGGGGACATCGAGGAGGCAAGAGGAGCCTTCGGGGAGTTTTTAGTTTGTGTTTTGTTTCTAATTGTAACCTTTATATCTTTTGTTCGGTAGAGGAATTCGCCACACGGCGACTAGGGCCTTGCGGGGACTAGGGGAAATTCTCCTCGCGTTGGCGACTAGGTCAAGGGTGTAGATCTAGGGGGTGCTAGAGGCCTTTTTGGTGATAGATTGTCTAGAGCGGCTTGAGGCTGTATCTGGGGAGAGATCGGCTAAAGCCAACCGGTTCATGAGGATACGAGTCGGTATAGAAAACAAAAAGAGTTTTCATTGGCCGCCTCTTTCCAAGCGTCATTGGGAAAAGTTTTTGTAATCATAACTATTTCAATTTAATATTAATGAAAATATGTTTGTTTCTTCATCTCTAATTCGTGCTCTCTGATTTTCATTGGTTTAACCTAAACGTATTTTCTCTATCACTAACGCCGAGCGGTAACACTACTGCTGGCGGTAGCAACAGAGAATTATTTTCTTTAATAATCATAAAAAGTTTAAGACCCTTATTCACCCCCCTCTAAGGGCGCCTACAGATCCAACAAGTGGTATCAGAGCTAGGTTATTCCAAATCGGCTTAACAACCAGGAATAATAGCGTCTCTTGATCATGATCTCGCTTCTATTAGTGGGGAAAATTTTAATATAAATGAAAAAGTATTATCACCACCTTTATTTATGGGCAAAAATTATAAAGGGTGGAAAATATTAATGAAAAATTTTCTTAAGGCCTTAGATGAAAAAGTTTGGAATATTACTATTGAAAAGCCACCTAGCGTACTAACTAGAAACGAAATTGTTTTAAATGCAAAATCTATGAATAGTATATTTTGTGCGTTAGACCAAAATATTTTCAAACTTATTTATACTTTACCCACCGCTTATGAGATTTGGAATTTTCTTGAAAGAACTTATGATTCCCCTTCTGTAGGTATGGAACAAACACAAGAATTGGAGAACATACAAGCTTGCACAAATATTCAAGAAAGCTACTCAAATGATGGATCCATAGAATGCTCATCAAGCGAAAAGGATGATGGAAACTCTTGTTTGGAAGAGGAAGATGAAGAAGACAAAGGAACAATATGTTCAAATATTGCCTCATCCACAAGCGCTGTAAGGAAATCAAAATCTCTTATTGTATGTAATTCTATTTCTACATTACAATTGCTTCAAACTACAAAGCGCAAAATTAAGAAATTAAAAAATGCTAATAAACATTTGCGCTTAGAAAATAAAAATTTAAAGGCAAAAATTAATGATGAATCAAATTCTAATTTATCTAGTTCTACCCATGGCTCCTTAGTTGAAAACATTACACCTTGTGTAGAATATAATGAATTAAAAGAAAAACACAATAAACTTGAAAATGAGTTTATTTTTGTAGAAGAACAAAATGAAAGATTATGTTTAGAAAATTCATCTTTGAAAAATGATTGTGCTAAGTGTAAAGACTATAAAATTGAAATTAAAGAGATGGATGAATCATTTGATGAATATAGAAATAACTATCAAAATCATATTGATTCAATTGTTTCCACTCCTAAAAATAGCACAATCGCTTATAATAAAGCTAGACATAATTTAAAAATTAAGAATGATGAATTAAAAATAAAAATCAACTTGCTTATGAAAATTATGAATAAAAAATCACAATACATAAATTCACAATATCAAGTAATATCTAAAAACAAGTTAAATATGAATGTCTTGACTAAACCTAAAAATGGGATTAAGGAACACAGTATTTGGAAATCAAAATCCCAATCGCTATTATTTACAAAATCATTCTTCTCCCAACTTAAAAATAGAAGTGCACAAATTTCTTATGAAAAATATTTTCAATCATCATTACAATTATACTCTTCAAAATAAAGAAAATCATAATGGAAATTTGATGCATAAAAATAATATTAAACCAAGATTTGAATGGAGACCCAAAGTTAAAGATGAAACACAAACTCAAATCAAAAGGGCCCATTCAATCATATCTCCCCAAAAGCAAACACGATGTATTTGGGTACCCAAAGGAACCATCACACCCGGTCCTCTTTGGATACCTAAATCTCCCATTCAATAGTATCCTATCATTTGCATGAAGTAGAAATCAATTAAAAATGAAATATCAATTCTCTACTTCATGATATGCTTAATTTCTTTTTTGTTTTTGCTTTTATTTCTTTGAGCCATCATGATATGATCACTTTATATAACTTGTGATATGACTTTCACATATTAAACCAAAATTCATAAATAAATCAAATTGAATAAAGTTGAATAAAAAGTCATATCATTTTTTAAGTGATCTACTTATCCTTTGTTTATCCTTCTAGATCCATTTCCTATGAAAGTCATATATAAATTAAATCCTAAATTTGTTATGTATTATTAAGACTAATGAAATAATTGTCGAAATGGATTTAAAAGGTATTTTAGGGGTATTAGGCTAAATTTATAAAATGCGCAAGGTGTGCTTAGGTATTTAATATATTTGCATCATTTTGATTACCCCTAGTATGTTTAATCATAATCATGTCAAATCGGAATTGAAAAATTACAAAAATCATTTGTGTTTAAATAAAGAATCTCAACTCTGTTGCTAGCACTTGACGTTAGGTTCTAACGCTGGCGGTAGCATAATTTTCCTAAATTCTTATTTATCTAAAATATTATTTTCTGAAAAATTATTGTATTACCTTTATCATCACTATGCTTTCATAAAACTATATATATACGTGATTTATTTAAGATTTCAAAAATCAAAGAGAAAATTCACAAAACCTTTCTAAATAACCAACAATATTTTTCTCTTTATATTTATCTTAAGTTTTCACCTTATAATATTTCTCTCTAATCATTCAAAAAGGATGAATATGAATGTTCTTTAATAATATCTCATTTATATCATCATGAACAATTAATTATGAGTATATAATTCCTATGTGCTAAAATTCATGACCATGTATAATAATCTTGCCAATTCAATAGATCTTTTTAACTCAAATATTAAATATCTACAAAAGATCCTATAGATTCCATCAAATAGTCTGTGATCATGACCATTATATGAATCAATTATGTTTTGCATGTATCTCATTTATATGAAGATCATAGAATCATATTTATATCTAAAATAATAAATTAACTAGAATCATCACTTCATTCTATGTCCAAAATTTGAATGACTAGGTTTGAATACATGCAACATTAACGCAATAAATCTTACGCCATAAAATTGTGATCAAACTCTTCTTTCTAGCATTATTAACTAATTAATACTATCTTTCATGCTAGTTATCTAATGATGCCATAATAAATCAATCTTAAAGAAAAAATAGTTGAAAGTTAAAATTCATAATAACTATGTTGCTTTAAAATCAAATCTAATAAGAAATTAATCTTGCATAAAAGCCATAGTTTAAAAATTGGTTCAATAAGATTAAATGCTTAGTATGCCCATGATCATTCAAACTCATTATGTGTCTCACTATAGCGAGGGCGTAGGATTGTGTGCATTAGAAACCTAACCGCTAAGTCATGTCTTGTCCTTAATCGGGAAGGGTTCCAGTGGGGCCTTGCGAGGCACTGGGGGGAAAGAGTGCTAGGTTGAGCGTTGTCTTTTGTATGCATATGGGATTTACACCCCAAGCTACGACATGCGTGCAGCTCCTCATGCCCATCTGTCACTTAGTACGGGGCTAGACTGTAGACATGTTGTTAGGGTATCTTGATCTTAGACATACTTATGATGTATTCATTGCATGAATATTATTTCACTATTTATAATCATTTCACTCATGCATATTTTGTACTCAAACATGTTATCTTATGTTTTTCATATAATCTATCTTTGAACTCTCATTCACGTGAAAAACACAAGTATTTTGAAAGTGTATTGTGACACCTTAGGCTAGAATTTGGGGTTTTGGACATATTAGCTTAAACTTGCAAAATCCGCATTTTTGTGTATGCATATGTCTGATTTCTTTGCTGAACTTCATTGTCACTAATCTGCACAAATATATTCAAAAGAAAATTCTGAAAAATTTCACGTTTCCCAAGTTTTTGGTGTTCTGCCACTACCGCCCGGCGATAGCGTCTAGCGCTGGCGGTAGTGAATCTGTTTCGTTCTATATTTTTGTCTTTCATGTTTTTGCTATTTTTCTTGTTATTTACCTTTATGTATTTATTTATTTTCTATTATTTTTCTTCACGAAAACCTTAAATAAAAAAAAAACTAGAAAACAAATCAAAATCCAACCAAAAACATGCTTTGCTTTTCTATATATCAAAACAACTACAAAATTGAAAAACCAATTAAAACAACAAAAACATGTTTTTATTTGTTTTATTTTTTGCTTTTGAAAAACTTAAAATTTATAAAAACTGATGTAATTTTTAATGTTTCAAGGATGATATGGTTTATCTTGCCAAGTTTAGAATACAATGTTTTATTCTCCATTTCAAGTATCTTAATAACATTGTTTTGTATCATGCCTTGATCATTATCTTATGCGTGCTTTGAAATTGATTATAGAAATCATGTGTAGTATTGCATAGCATGCCTCTATGTATGAGTAAATGGTTTATATTTGATAATGATTTATTCACTCACATTTTTGATAAACAACATATGAATTTAATCTACTCTTAAATGATTGTGTAGTGTAACAACCTAATATTATTGCTATGCATGCTTAGTTTTACCTACACCACAAGTAAAATTTTTTTCATGCACCTATTTTTGAAGAAGTGTGTCTTTTCAAAAATCTTTTGTTTGCACATACAAGTGAATTCGGAGACCTTTGTCGTTAAGCAAAAATTCAAATGAATAATTGACAAAGATAACTCCACCAAGAACTACTCACCCTCCTGATAAGTCTTAATGAGCATTGTGAGGTTGAGCACCTTGGAGAGAATTGTAAAGTGCCTTGTTGCAAACATTTTCTTTAACACCGGATCACAAATAACTAAAATTCAAAATAATAATTGTGATTCCCCAAACACTACTTTGCACCCTGATAAGTCTTAATAAGCATTGTGTGTGCAGAGCACCTTGGTAGTTGTACTACTTTTCTATGTGCATTGAAAAAATTATATAGCTTTGTGGGTAGAAGTAACTCTCAAAACGCATTTTCAATAATGTTGTATTTATTCCATTATACATGTCATGTGTTTTTATTAACTCATATGTATACTTTTATCAAAAACACTATTTTGTACACATCATTATCACCTGTAAGCCTTCTACTCATGAGAATTGGAGTGTATTGCATATCTACATGTATTCTCTAAATTCTTAAGTAAATGCACTAGATAACTTTGCATGATCAATACAATGTATAAGTGTACTTGATTTCTCATTTTAAGATGTTCTATTCTTCTATCTTGACTTGATATATTGTATCATGCTTACATTTTTTCCGCTACGCCATGTGTACTCTTTATTGCTTACCTTTCAAAACAAGTGTATGGCTATGTTGCAACTGAAATCCTTTTGTGTACTTAAATTGCTACGACATCTATTTTTTTGTCTAAAACTCTTAATCATCTACTATGCTTCACCATTCCTATATAGATGTTCACTTCAAAAATACATTTCTTCATGCTTTCCACCTCTTTACTACTTGTACGCTCGATCATGAATACGTTTTTCCAACAAGTGGTTTCCTTATAACAATTTCTTCACATTCCCTTTTCACTCCTATATATTGTATTTTTTTCCTAAGCGTTTAACTCTTTATCATGTTCATTCCCTCTCTACACATTTATTGCACACATTAACGTTTGACTTTCTCTCCACCGAGAATAAATTTGAAAGAAATTCACATGTTTGGGGAAGTCAAGTTCATAGGAAGTTTTGTTGTAGGGGGAGCATTCATTTAGGGGGAGCATATGCACATGTCTTAAATTTCATGCTTATCCTTTTTAATAAACACAATTCCTATCTTTTGAACTATTTCTTTCTAAAGGGATTTGTTATTATCAAAAGGGGGAGTTTGTTGGAACATGCTTTCCGCACTCTTGGTTTGACAATAACAAATCCTATTGTATTTGATCATACTTGCATTGTGTTTATAGTGTGCAGGATCTTCAACATTCAATCCCCAAAGGAGTGGAAAAAAGAAAGACATCGAAGCGACATCAGGATGATTCTCTGTTGATACCGCGACGCGGTAACACTACCGCTGGCGCTAGCGAATCGACGAAATGGTGTTTGACGAAAGTAGATGTCGTTCGGCAAAATTGAGTTCGACGAAATGAAGCCAGCGTTCGACGAAATGTGAGGCAGTTCGACGAAGATACTTTCGACGAAATGTGAAGCCGTTCGACGAAATGTGTTCGATGAAAGGAGAGGTCGTTCGATGAAAATGGCGTTCGACAAAATAAGCCGTTGTTCGATGAAAAGAGGTGTACTCTACCAGAGAGCGTTGGCACTACCGCTGGCTCCAACATAAATGGAAACAATTGACGAGAAGGAAACAGTGGAGAAAAAGGAATGTCGACGGGACGCTATTTTGGCAAGCACTATCGCGGCGCGTTAAGGCTAACGCCCGATGACATTTGGATGTCCCGCCATCGTGATGCTGAGTGAGGAGCAAATGTGGAGGAAGATCTCGCTGGAAGGAATAATATACCGCTAACGCGTCGCGGTAGTTACTAGCGCCGAGCTGTAGCTTTTGGAATCCTCCCGTCTGCATGTGATTGAAGAGCAAATATGGAAGGAGATATTGGCTGAAGGAAGGTTATCTCGCTATCGCGGAGCATTAGCATTACCGCAGCACGCTAGTTGGAGCTCAAAGTTTGGCGCTCAAACGTTGCCTAATCTGCCACGATCTGTGTGCTTGATCATTGCTTAATGTGGCTACCGCGGGGCGGTAGTACTACCGCAGGCGGTATTGGCTGATTCTATTTAAAGATGCGTGCCTCCTCCGTTGTTGCTTGCTGAAATAGAACGAATAGAAGCCATATATTCAGAGGACTCATGAGAGCCTTCTCCAAGCAGCCCGAAGAACTCCGTGAACGTTCGTGAACGCAAAGAACTTGAAGACCGATCCGATCGCATCTACATCGACATCAAGTTCTACTTTTGAGGGAGTTTTTAGTTTGTGTTTTGTTTCTAATTGTAACATTTATATCTTTTGTTCGGTAGAGGAATTCGCCATACGACGACTAGCGCCTTGCGGGGACTAGGGAAAATTCGCCTCGCGTTGGTGACGAGGTCTAGGGTGTAGATCTAGGGGGTGCTCGAGGCCTTTCTGATGATAGATTGGCTAGAGCGGCTTGAGGCCATATCTGGGGAGAGATCGGCTAAAGCCAACCGGTTCGTGGGGATACAAGTCGGTATAGAAAATAAAAAGAGTTTTTCATTGGTTGCCTCTTTCCAAGCTTCATTGGGAAATGTTTTTGTAATCATATCTATTTCAATTTAATATTAATGAAAATATGTTTGTTTCTTCATCTCTGATTCGTGCTCTCTGATTTTCATCGGTTTAACCTAAACGTATTTTCTCTGTCACTAACGCCGAGCGGTAACACTACCGCTGACGGTAGCAACAGAGAATTATTTTCTTTAATAATCATAAAAAGTTTAAAACCCTTATTCACCCCCCTCTAAGGGCGCCTACAGATCCAACACATACAAGCCATTAATCACAATCAGCCGTCTCCTTCTTGCTAGGGCTTCCTCTTCTTCTTTCTCCCTCAGGAACCTTAACACAAAGAGAGAAAATAAAGGAAAAGCTCAGCTGATCATCATCTAATTGAACAGAGTATCTGAGAGCTGCTCATCATCATAATCTCATAGCAGCCAGATCTCAATCAGCAGGAGCACAAAGGATCTGACATACAAAGCACCTGCAATTCATCACTATCTAAAGCAGGGGCTAATCAAGAGCAGATTCTGTGGAACATAGTATGCTGTTCTTCATACAATCCTCATAAGAATTTTGAGAATAGAATTCCTACAACCTTCTTTCTCTTCTTTCTATCTCATTCTGTAAAAGAGTTTTATTAATCCCTCTTCAAAGGATTCAGTGGTTCAAGATCTCCTTATCAAAAGATCTGGTAGAGAGTTTTGAGAATCCCTCTTTCAAAGGATTCAGTGGTTCAAGATCTCCTTATCAAAAGATCTGGTGGTTCTGAGAGTCTCCTTATCAAAAGACTCATGCACTGTTGGTGCATCCCTACCAGGTGGTAGAACAGGGGAGTACCCACATTTTGGGGAACCTCTATAAAAAATCTGTGTGTATTCTGGTTGGATAAATTTTCTGTGCTGTCTCTATAGCTAGTTCACTTTACTGCTTTATGTTTTATATTTCAGCACAAGTTTATTCTGTCCGAGTTCTTGTTTAAGTATATATCCTTGGATTAGTTTATTGATTACACAGTTAGGATAGAAATATTTTTAAATCTCTATTCACCCCCCCTCTAGAGGATTCTCAGAGGCACACTGTGCACTTTCAACATGGTCCAGGAAAGCGACCTCCCGGAGCCAGAACTCCCACTTACTACACTTGGCGAACAACTGGTTTTCCCTCAGCTTCGCTAATACTAAAGCCAAATGCTTCGTATGCTCCTCCTCCGACTTCGAATAAACCAAGATGTCATCGATGAACACAATCACAATGACATCAATGTAAGGCTTGAACACCCTATTCATTAGGCTCATGAATGCAGAGGGGACATTTATGAGCCCAAACGACATGACAGTAAACTCATATAGACCATACCTCAAACTAAAAGCGGTCTTCGGGATATCCTCCTCCTGGATCCACAGCTGATAATAACCCGAACGCAAATCTAGTTTTGAGAACCAGTGCGCTCCTTCAAGCTGTTCAAAGAGCTCGTCAATCCTGGGCAATGGATAAGTGTTCCGGACCATCAACCAGTTGAGCTCTCGGTAATCTATACATAGCCGGAGTGAACCATCCTTATTCTCCACGAATAGAACTTGGGCTCCCTAAGGTGATGAACAGGGGCGGACAAACCCCGAATTTACTAGCTCTTGAAGCTACGTCCAAAACTCCACAAGATCCTTTGATGCCATTCTATATGGATCCCTAGAGACGGGCCTAGCTCCCGGTATCAGTTGGATCCGAAAATCCACCTCTCGATGTGGGGGTAGTCTGGGGAGCTTGTCTGGAAGGACATCGGAAAAGTCCCGAACCACCGGTACTTCAGCAATGCTGATCTCTATCTCTTTCATCTCAAAGTAGACTATATAAACCCCATCTCCCTGTTCATGGGCTTTGACAGCCTGAATAGATGATAATAGAAGATGGGAGGTGGGTCTAATACCTTCGATCACTACTTCGGAATCTTCATGCCTCAGTACAATTTTCTTCGCCGTGCAGTCAATCTTAGCGTGGTTCCGATGCAGCCAATTCATGCCCAGGATTAGATCAAAATCTGTCATCTTCAGAAGTATCACCGATGCTTCAAATAACTTTCCTCCAATCTCTACATTCATGTTGCAGTTGGCGCACGATACTATCTCTGACCCGTCCACAAGTCGCACCTTCCTATGGATGCCTTTAAAGTGATACACTTGGTCCAGATCGTCTATGAATTCCTCTGAGATGAGCATGTGCGGGACACCCGTATCGAACAAGGTGTATGCGGGTTTGCCACAGACAAGTACTATAACTAAGTGATTTTGTTATTGTTTGGGTCATAAGTTAACTTAAAGCTAAGGTTTTGCAAGGTACTAAGTAATCATAAGGAAAACAATGAAGTACCTGTGATGACCTCATCAGAATTCTGGGGCTCTATGAGATCCAGTGCATACATCTGCTCCGGCCATTGTTCTCTACCGTGAGGTCCTCAACCCCGACCTCGTCCTCGGTCACGAACCTGCTGTGCTCGAGGGGCTGCTGTGGGAACCATGGGGCAATTTGGAGCATTCCCTTGCAACTGAGGGCAAAAGCGCCGAATGTGGCCCGGCTGATGGCAGTGGAAACAACCCTCCCTGAAAGGCCCTCTGGGTTACTGATACGGCTGGGCATGCTGAGGTGGGGGGGGGGGGTGGTAATGCTAACTGCTGGGCCGGCTGCTCCGTCCAGACATTTTGATGGAAACACCCACCACCTCCTCTCTAATTTCCTCCTCTGCCTCTGGCACTCTGCCTCATCCTAAAACTGGGTCCCGCTTCCATCACTCTCTCTGCAGGTCTTTTAGAACCAGCCTGGACCCCCAAGTGGTCTGCCTCTAATTTCTTTGCCATTTATATGATTTGTGCAAGGCTCGAATCACCGATGAATATAAGAGCCCGCCTAAGGGGGTCTCACAGACCTTTGTAGAACCTCTTTGCATAACCGCGATCATTTAAGTCGTAGGAGTCTGCGAATCTGGCAAGGTGTTGAAACTCCCACTGATATTCCTCTACTGATCTAGATCCCTGCTTTAGCTGCAAGAACCTCTCCTCAAGCTCATCACGGGCCGTAGAGGAGATAAAGTTCTCCAGAACACACTAGATAACTCACTCCATCTTATGTCAGTGTAGTGACGTCCCTTAAAGGTGGAGCCCATAAGGGACTTCCACCACCTGTTTGCATGCAAATCCAGGGACGAGACTACCAATGTAACAACCATACTGGCAGGGCATCGAATCCCCGCCAAGAACTCCTGTACAGTGTAGACACTCCTCTGTATGGACAGCTGACTCCGTCCCATGATAGGTGGGAGGAGAGAGAGTTCGGAAAGTGCTTAACCAGTTCGAGCCCAGGGCCTATTGCTGCACCAGGGTCTACTGAGACCTGAAGGCATCCAAGATAGCCGTCAAGGTCCGTCCCAGCTCAGACTGCTGGAAAGAAGTAGGCATTGGAGGTACGGGGGTGCCAGTTGCTGGTTCCGAACGTACCAGAACCTACACGTAAGGTAGAATTTTTGGTTAGGTTGGCTACTTAAAGAAAGGTAATGGACACACTTAATGTGAATCACACATGGGCACACCACTGCTTCCGCTCATTCAGTTTGTCCTCAAACTGAAGAGGAGCGCGGGGTGGCACCATGAGATAATGGACTTCATTATCTTAGGATCGTTGCAAGCTGATACCATTTGTAAAACCCCCCTCCTGGAACACAAAACACGGCCAAGGGGAGTCCTATGTCCAGAACAGCCGTCTTACGGTAGTGTCAGCATACGGGCTAACCTGTACCCCCAAGACATCTATCCTGCCGGCTAAACCAATATCATCATGCCAACCCATCAATAATAGAAAACAACAGAAGCCATAGATTCACAAAAAGTAAAAGTGTCCCAACAATATATATAAAAGGACAGGTAGCTACAAAAGCTCTTGCAAAATATCAGGGTATAAAATTGCCTCAAGGGCTACATCTTAAGCTCTCACTCATATCGGTCACTGACAGAATGGAAGGTATCATATTCTCAGGCCCTGTTGCACTAGCCTGGTTGTCCTCTTGCGTCGTATGCTGCTACTCCACCTGCCGCAGGGTGTCCTCCTAAAAGAAGTAACATAACAATCGTTAGTCATAAAGACTAAGTGGCTTCACATCCTCTCCCCCAACGATTCTTAGGCACTAGGTGGAAAGAAAGAGGGAGAATGCTGCAACAAAGTATAAGCAGAGCAAAGTATATAAAGAACTGAATTGAACCTAACTTATAAGAATGTCCATACAAGCTTATAAGTTAAGGGTCTTTTGCAATAATAAGTAACTCATCATATAAAGGTGTCCATACAAATTTATATGATGAGGATCATTATGCGGTGCAATGCAATGAATGTATGTATCTTCACTCACCCATGATTTATGCATGCACTTTGATTTGCTATGTCGACATAGACTTGTACTTCCTACTTTTCGAGGGTAGCCAACCTCTCAGGCATCACCCATCATGTCCAGATGGTGACAGTGGATCGGGCTCTCCATTACTAGGTGGGTATGAACACTACTAGACCTAGGCCTTTCGTATGCCTCGACGCCAAGAACATAACAACGGAGCACCAGCCTACTAGACATGGAAGGGGTCTTGGGAAGTAGACACCAAGAGCCTAGCCCAACCGGTCAATGGCACGAAAGGGGTCCTTGGAAGTAAACACACAGAGCCCAGCCCAACCGACCAAGATCTATCTGCCAGCTCCCATCGGTGTGATGACTGGCGAGCCCGTAGATCTGCCACAAGCAATCCTCCAACAAGGATCATTATGCAATCGTGTGAGAACTATACACACCCAAGTAATTCCCATATTCAATCGATGCTACTTAGCATACAAAGACCTACCAACCGGGTCCTTAACGAACACCTTAGGATATAATATATCCTTAATCCACACCAACCATCACTGCTCCTCATACTGAGGTGTCATAACTCTCGTGTAGTGCATGCGTATACAAGGGAAAAACTCTCTTGATCCTATAAGAATACTTGTGCGTTAAATGTCATGTTTCCAAAATCCTTGTCTAAATGAGCACCTTAACATTTCAATTCAGCTTAATAAATTATAACAACACATTTAATTAAGGACTCAATTCAAAGCCAAATCCGCTGAAACTTCTACCATAGGTTATAATTAATGCCTGAATCATTCCCACCAAATTTTGACATCATTGTATTACGCAACACTTTTTATGGTGCTCTACATTTATATGATACGACAAGCAATTTCATGGTAAATATGTATCCAAAATTTTTGAAACTAAACAGGGGTGATCACAATATAATCAGGCGCCTTCCTACCAAGTTTTATAAGCATCCGATAAATATTTTGAGAGAAGATGGTAAAACTTGGAAACTCAGCACATATTCATTAATGTTTACTAAAACAGAAATTTTGGGAGCTACAGACCACCAAAAATAATGTGCCACCCCATTCCGAAAAGGTATCTCCAAGGGATACAACTTTTGTGTGGAGCCCATGGTCCAGATCTAATCCTAACCTATCTAAAATCTGGTTTGAACCCAACAGTGTAAATCTGGACAGCAAGCTGTCCTGTACATAAACTGGATCATTTTCTGCACAACCATTTACGATTTTACTTTGCCGGAGCTACAGAGCTCCCCTGAAAAAGCACAACCACTCGTTGGACAGGTCTTTCTGAGGGCTACAACTTTAGTGTTGAGCGCAAGACGTAAATGTGGTCGGATCATGCCTAAAATAGGCTTGAATTCCGTCGCGTGCAGAAAATACATTTATGTCTAATTATTATAAAATCTGCACGGATCTTAAGACAGATGAACAACATCTGTTCATCTTCTTCCTCCAGCACACAAATATATTATTTTGCCTTCTCTCCTCCAATACTCCCTCAATAGATCACCATTCTTCACGAAATTAGTTCCTACAACTTCGTATTGAAGAGAGGACTTAATTGAAGATATTTTCTCGGCAAACGACGCCCTAGAACAGAAGTTCTAGCATGGTCTCTTCCTAGAAAACTCCATTGAACTCACCAAGGTCAAGGTCTTTTGAGCTGACATCTCTCCTAAATCAGATCTAAAGATCTAGCACTAAGGGAGAGGGGGTGAAAGTCACCTGATTTATGACCATGGATTGGGTTTGTTTTCTTGGCGACAAGGTGGTGGTCGGCCAAGCTCCAATCCTTCTTCCTAGCCTTGTTCCTTCAAGAAAGTTGATGGTTAGTTTCTTGAGGTGTGAGGAAGAGGAAGAAGATATGATCAGCCTTTTGGGGTGAAGGGATGAGGTTCAAGGTTTATGGGAGGAGAGAGAAAGTGGAGTTGATTTGACAAGCATTATTGACAACAACTTCCCATGCATTGGTTTGGAACTCCAAGGCTAGGTGTCAACTTCTTAGTGGACGAAAATACCACTTCTGACTTGAGATAGGCAAAAATAGTGGCTGATTTGACAATCCCATTAAAGATTTCTACAATAATTAATGAGGAAGCATTTTCCATGCTTTGGAAGGACAACCCAATGCCATGTATCCTCCTCTTAGTTGTTAGGAGTCACTTCTTCGCCTTGGTAATTAGCAAAGATAAGGCACAGGAATCTAGACAATATTTGGCTGTGTAGTCTTAATGTCTCAACTATATTTGGTTTCTGTCAAGACTACATGGATCCTGTCAAGGCTACGTGGATCCTGTCAAGACTACATGGATAAATTCTGTCAAGACAACATGGATTCTATCAAGACTACATGAATTCTGTCAAGAATGTAAGACCCCCCTCCCAAATCGGGGTCCAACCGGGGTTCTTATCGCACACCACCCTTTTAGCACGATGCTGAAGTGATCCCGAAGGGTGAAGGTACTAGCTTCTCCAACCCCCTTCCTTGAACACTCCGTTGTCACGCCTAGGGGTGGTGTTAAGCGAAAGTCACTACACACCAACAGAGTAGGGAAGCAGTATTCTAGCAGAAGACATCATCAAAGAGTGCACGTTGTAGTACTTTGCGGAAGACGTAACATTATAGCAAAAGATTAATTATCACAGAAACCTCAAACTTAAGACCTGTATAAATAATTTCCATATCTCCACCGCATTCAATCCTATCTATCAAGGATTCATTGCCAATATATGGATACCATGAGATAGTGCACCACAAAGGGGATGCGGCTCAACAACTTGTACCTGAAGTAGCCTGCTTTGTAGCTTCCTCCACACTTGTGTGCGGTCCCTCACCCACACCTGTCACCTGTGCCGAGGACAAGTTATTAGAACCACAAACAGAATCCAACCCCTACTAACATCAGACAAAATGTAACATTTATAAGGGAGGGGATATTTGGACTCTCATTGGGCCGAGACAGTCTTCCCACGACCACCACCTACGTACACCGTATCATCCTGCATACGGTCTCAGACCCATGTAGTTCTATTAGTTTCGCACGGGTTGCCCTCCCAGACCGTCCGTTGTGCGGGTTGCCTTAGAGTAAAACTCATCGGCCATCTGACATTCTCCCAAGGCAGATTTTTCGAAGGCACATTTATATTCTTGTAGGAATGCTTCTCGAAGGCACAATATATATTCCCGTAGGAATATTTCTCGAATGCACAATATATTCCCGTAGGAATTTTTCTCGAAGGCACAATATATTCCCGTAGGAGTATTTCTCGAGGGCACAATATATTCCCGTAGGACTATTTCTCGAAGGCACAATATATTCCAATAGGAATATTTCTCGAGGGCATAATATATTCCCGTAGGAATATTTCTCGAAGGCACAATATATTCCCGTAGGAAAATTTCTCGAAGGCACAATATATTCCCGTAGAAATATTTCTCGAAGGCACAATATATTCATGTAGAATCTATATTACCGTCAATACAAGAACAAAATTTCGAAACATTGATTCGTCCGCGCTGCTCTACAAGCGGCAGTAAGTTCGGCACTATTTAGGGTTGACTCTAAAAGGATGCCCCATCTCACATCAACTCTAAATTAAAGGCAATAAAGAAAGAAAAGCCAAAACATTGATCTGTCCGCTCTGCTCTACCAGCGGCGGCCAGTTTGACACTATTTAGGGTTAACTCTGAAGGAATGCCCCATCTTTACGTTAACTCTAAATTATGGGCAATAAAGAAAGAAAAGCCAAAACGTCGATCTGTCCGCTCTGCTCTACAAGCGGCGGCCAGTTCGGCACTATTTAGGGTTGACTCTGAAGGAATGCCTCATCTTCAAGTCAACTCTAAATTATGGGCAATAAGGAAAGAAAAATTAAAACATCGATCTGTCCGCTCTGCTCTACAAGCGGCGTCCAGTTCGGCACTATTTAGGGTTGACTCTGAAGGAATATCCCATCTTCACGTCAACTCTAAATTATAAGCAATAATGAAAGAAAAGCTAAAATATCGATCTGTCCGCTCTGCTCTATAAGCGGCAGCCAGTTCAGCACTATTTAGGGTTGAATCTGAAGGAATATCCCATCTTCACGTCAACTCTAAATTATAGGAAATAATGAAAGAAAAGCCAAAACATCGATCTATCCGCTCTACTCAACAAGCGACGGCCAGTTAGGCACTATTTAGGGTTGACTCTGAAGGAATGCCTCATCTTCACGTTAACTCTAAATTATGGGAAATAAAGAAAGAAAATCCAAAACATCGATCTGTCTGCTCTGCTCTACAAGCGGCGGCCAGTTCGACACTTTTTAGGGTTGATCCTTAAGGAATATACCATCTTCACGTCAACTTTAAATTATAGGCAATAATGAAAGAAAAGCCAAAACATCGATTTGTCCGCTCTGCTCTACAAGCGGCGGCCAGTTTGGCACTATTTAGGGTTGACTCTGAAGGAATGTCCCATCTTCACGTCAACTCTAAATTTTAGGAAATAATGAAAGAAAACCCAAAACATTGATCTGTCCGCTCTGCTCTACAAGCGCCGACCAGTTTGGCACTATTTAGGGTTGACTTTGAAGGAATGTCCCATCTTCACATCAACTCTAAATTATAGGCAATAATGAAAGAAAAGCCAAAACCTAGATCTGTCCTCTCTGCTCTACAAGCGGCGGCCAGTTCGGCACTATTTAGGGTTTAATCTGAAGGAATGTCCCATCTTCACGTCAACTCTAAATTATAGGCAATAATGAAAGAAAAGCCAAAACATCGATCTTTCCTCTATGCTCTACAAGCGGCAACCAGTTCGGTACTATTTAGGGTTGACTCTAAAGGAATTCCCCGCCTTTACATCAAATCTAGATCATAGGCAATAAGGTAGGAACAGCCAAAACATCAATCTGTCCACTCTGCTCTACAAGCGGCGGCCAGTTCGACACTATTTGGGGTTGACTCCGAAGGTATGTCACGTCTTCACGTCAACTCTAAATCATAGGCAATAAAGAAGGAAAATCCAAAACATCGATCTGTCCGCTCTTCTCTACAAGCAGCGGTAAGTTCAGTACTATTTAGGGTTGACCCTGAAGGAATATCCCATCTTCACGTCAACTCTAAATTTATGGCAAGAAATGAAATAAAGTGCAGAATGAACTGGACCAGTACGAGACTGGAGTGGTACTGAAAAGAAACTGAACGAAAGGTACTAAAATTGAAAGGAGCGGGACTAGTACGAGACTGGAGTAAAATAATAATTGTAGAAAGTAAATGCAGGACCAGTATGATACTGGAGCACATAAATGAATAAGCGGGTTAGTAGTCCAATCAATCCATATCATGAGGCTTCAGTTCCATCTCCGTTCATAGTAGGAAAGTTCTATTCTAGCTCCGTTCATAGGAGCTTCTTCCAACTTCTGCCTTTTGTTATAGTCCGATCATGAGTTTTAATTGCAACCTTTAAGCATGGCTTAAGCGTGTTGGATCTTGAGGCGCCCTTAGAAGGGGGGGGGGGGTGAATAAGAGTTTTAGAAAACTTTAAACTTTTATAGAAAACTTTAGATATTTTAGTAGAAGTAAGTTAATCAAAAGTAAAGAGATAGAAATTAGAAATGAAATCAATTTTATTAAACAAGAAAAGACATGATTATCATTTATAAAATTGATTACAAAATCTGATTTCTATGACGCTAGAAATCAAAGCGAATAATATGAAAACTCTTTTTGTTTTCTATACCGACTCTTCTCTCTAAGAACCGGTTGGCTTTAGCTAATCTATCCCCAGATAAGGCCTCAAGCCGCTCTAGCCTTTCTATCCCCAGAAAGGCCTCGAGCACCCCCTAGATTTACTCCCTAGACCTAGTCGCCAACACGAGGCGAATTCCTCCCTAAGTCCTACCCAGACCTAGTCGCCAACACGAGGCGAATTCACAAACCGATTACAATGATAGAATAAAAGTTCAAATACAAAAGACAAATATAAAACTCCCTAGAGGTAATCTGAAGGAGACGACAAAGAATCGCTGAAGATCGTCGAAGTCCAAGCGTGCTTTCTTCGCGTTGTGTTAGCGTGTTGATCCAAGCCTCCTTTGATTCCTCCTTTTGAAATATGAGTGGGAGATGTGTTGGTCTGAAAATACGGTCCTCACAAAGTTTCTGAAGTGCTGGAATAGGGCTCTCTTCAATCAGTCATCGGAGAAGATGAAATCCACCAATTTATAGGACTGAAGGCTAACACCTGGCGTTGACTCAATTTGGAATTATTTTGATGGATCGGATCTTCAGGATGGGAAGGAGATCCCGCATCTTTGGAAACAATCATTTTAGGCAAACTTAACGCTGACGTTGACTCTAATGCCTGGCGTTGAGTCAAATCATTCCAAAAGTGCTCCTGCAATCACGACAGCTTCCCTCCATGCTATTTTCATCTTGGCGGGAATGAGAGTTAGCGCCGGTGTTAAGATTTAACGCCGGGCGTTACCTCCCTTTCATTATTTTTAGCTTGTAAGCAAATCCCATCGATCGACAAGCCATCCCATCGATCGGCATGCCATCCCGTCGATCGTCAACGCACATCGTTAAGTATTAACGCCTGGCGTTAGACCATAATCATAATTTCTACTTGTGGGCAGTTACAGACCAATAATGCAGCAACCTAGTGTCATCTTTGTTCAAACCTGCATGCTAAAAACATAATGGCAAACAAGATCAAATACAAGTAGGATTTGTTATTCTCAAATCAAATGGATGTGGAAAACCGTGTTCCAACAATCTCCCCCTTTTGATAATAACAAATCCAATGGAGATAAATCATATTTATATATAAGACATGTGTTTTTAGAAGGATATATGACACTAAGCAATCATAGAGATATTAATAAGAGTTATAGTTCATTAAAATTATGCTCCCCATTAGTATATGCACCCATAGACTAGATTTATGCTCCCCCTTAATCTAGTGAATCCTACTCCTTTAATCATTATGATTTATCATTTTATTCTCCCCCTTTTGTTATTAGCAAAAGAGGGTGGAGTGAAACAAAACTAAAATAAAGAAGACAAAAGTTGGGACATAACTAAGAGAGGATTAAAGTTTTGTGTAAACATAAAGTAAGTCATGATCGAGCTAAGGGAGAGAGTAGCACAGCGGAAAAGATATATGATAAGCGTGAATGAACAACATTCCATGATTTTACCAAAGGAATTCTACCACTTGCTTTTCAAATTAAATTTTCAGAAGAATATTTGTTGAAAGAGATGCAATATTGTTTGACAAGCACAAGTGAAGAAAGACCTAAGAAATGAGCATGATAAACCATGGTAAACATAATACATCACCAAAAGAGAAATGCGGAAAACAAAAACAAAAAAATTAAGAGTAGTATTTTTGTTATAGTTTGACCATTCCAACAATATGTCTAGACTCTTCACATTGGAGCATTTAACTTTGAACATTTTCATAACTAATAGGCAAGCATGATTTAACATATTCAAAAAGATAAGAGCTACAATGTAACCAATTCGTATTTCAGGTAAAGAAAATATTATAGAAATCATGCTTTGCAATCTAGTGCTTTTACTTAAGATTCTAGAGAATTATGTAATGTTGCTTTAGGATCCAATTCTCATGAGTGGATGCTTATGAAAATCAATGATGTGTGCATAAGGTGTTTTGATAAAAGTATACAAGTAAAATAATCAAAACACATGACATGTGTAATGAAATAGTAACAACAACATTAAGCATATAATCATATAATTACTTTCACACATCATATCTAGAATAAAATTCCAAAGCACAAAAACATAGGTTCTGTTGGGTTTTCTAATACCATTTCAAAAATGATAGAACAGCATATCACATATGCGCAGTGGAATAAATAACTAGAACAACCCAAAGAGTTAAGGAACTTGCGATTTTACTGATCCAAGAAATAAAACAACATCCACAATACAGTGCAGAAATTATACCTGAAGGGAATTTGAGTCGATACTCAAACCATGATGCTCATCACTGAGTCTGGTAGAACCAATCTTGAGTTGCAAGAACCAAAATAGATCGGCCCCTCTACAGATATCCACACAAGTGCTGGAGAACCTCGATGCCTTGTCGAACAAGGAATAAGTCGGAGAAGAAAAGTTCTCAGCATCCCCAATGACTGCTAGATCCGAGACAGGGGAGGCGGCGACTGTCGGAAGAGGAGAGAAGCCCTAGCGGAACACTTCCAGCGCTGCTCTCTCAAACCACAAAAAGGGTCGGTTACAAAATCTGTCTCGCACTACCAACCCTAAGATAGTGATCTGTTTATATACCAAAGGCTGCGTTTGACGAACTAAAGGAGATCTGTGTTCGACGAACTCAAGGAGATCTGCGTTCGACGAACTCAAGGAGATCTGCGTTCGACGAACTCAAGGAGATCTGCATTCAACGAACTCAAGAGATCTGCGTTCGACGAACTCAAGGAGATCTGCGTTCGACGATCTCAAGAGATCTGCGTTCGACAAACTCAAGGAGATCTGCGTTCGACGAACTCAAGAGATCTGCGTTTGACGAACTCAAGAGATCTGCGTTCGAAAAACTCAAGAGATCTGCGTTCGATGAACTCAAGAGATCTGCGTTCGACGAACGCGCTACACTAGCCCTCTGCCGTCTCAGCGGTCGACGAACACGCTACATTAGCCCTTTCCGTCTCAGTGGCCGACGAAGGTGCTACACTAGCCCTTTTCATCTCAGCGGTCGACGGACTCGCTACACTAGCCATTTCGTTTCAGCGGTCGACGAACACACCACACTAGCCTATTTCGTCTCAGCGGTCGATGAACGCGCTACACTAGCCCGTTCCGTCTCAGCGGTGGACGAAGGCGCTACACTAGCCCTTTCGTCTCAGCGGTCGACGAACGCATTCAGATTTAATTTCTTCCTCCAATTTCTCCAAGCACTTATATGTGCGACCCTATAGGCTCATATTGCATTGGAATTAAGACTAACTATTGATTGCTTTGAGATCACCTCAGAAACTCCAACAGTCTCCCACTTGATCACAAAGTGTCAACAAAAGTCTCACAAATAATGAGCGACATCTAGCAATACATCATTACTACCCAAGCAATAAGAGTTCATAACTCAATAAGCCTGTCATGACCAATGTATCAGTGTTGTCATATACCTTTGTCCCTTACATCCGGATAGAACTAGAGGCATGGACCGTGTCACCCTCAAAATTGTTCAATCCTAGTTTCCTGATCTAGAATAGACTGACAAAAATGGTGAGCTCAATATCATATATTGACTCAACCAAGCATGTTCATGCATTTCTCAGTCTCATTCCATCAGGGGGCCCATGGATGTAACTCCTGTCATAAAGGAGGACAAATCCCATTTCTGCTCACACACAAACATCCAAATGATTCATAACATACCCAACAACCACCCATATTGTCAACCTTTCTCAAGAGAAGACTTTAGATGGAATCAAAGTACGCTCTTCCTCACCTGATGAATGCTGTGACTTCAGGTCAAAGGACCACAAACACCATTGTCACTTGAGTCCTACTTGTGACACGTTCATATAACAATCCACAAAGTAGTCTCACGGTGGGTCTGTCCAGTACAACTTGTTCCTAACAAGTACCCATGTGATGACTTGATATCACAATATCATGACCTATGAGAACCGGTCATCAGTTAACGCACATGCTAGTCTTGTGGTCTCATCCTCGCCCTAATTTCTAGGATGATACCTCGACTAGGGACCATTTAATAATGAAGCTTCATTTAAACATAGGCCCTCACATTCAAGTCACGTACTTGAATTCCTATGGAAGCAAACATTCTAAGGGCATTCATTATGTTAATTAGTCTATTATATAGAAACAGTTGACATAATAAAAGAACTTACCATAAATATAAAATGAAGCATATAATACATATCACAATTCATCAAATGAATAAACAACCAACTAACATACAATCCACAAGGCTCCCACTAAAGAAGATCATTCAGGTATCTAATACCCATTGATCTAACTTGACCATCATGCTTCTTTTGTGCAAGAGGCTTTGTTTGTGGATCCGCTATGTTTTCTTCAGTTGGTACTCTGCAAATGCTCACATCTCCTCGATCGACAATCTCTCAAATAAGATGGAACCACCGAAGTATGTGCTTGGAGCGCTGATGAGATCTAGGTTCCTTAGCTTGTGCAATAGCACCGTTGTTGTCACAGTAGAGAACTACGGGGTCAACAATGCTAGGAACTACATCTAGCTCGCCGATGAATTTCCTAATCCATACAACCTCCTTTGCCGCATTTGCTGCAGCAATATACTCGGCCTCAGTTATAGAATCAGTAACTGTCTCTTGCTTGGAACTCTTCCAGCTTACAGCTCCTCCATTAAGGCAAAATACGACACCTGATTGGGACTTTGAGTCGTCCCTATCAGTCTGGAAGCTAGCATCTGTGTAACCCTTTACGACGAGCTCTTCCTCTCCACCATACACCAAGAATTCATCTTTAGTCCTTCTCAAGTACTTTAAGATATTCTTGACTGCAATCCAGTGACTCTCACCAGGATCAGACTGATATCTGCTAGTCATACTCAAAGCATAAGAGACATCGGGTCGAGTACATAACATTGCATACATGATTGATCCAATTGCCGAAGCATATGAAATCAACTTCATGCGGTCCTTATCTTCCAAAGATTTTGGACACTGGTCCTTAGAGAGACTCACACCATGTGACATGGGTAAGAATCCATTCTTGGACTCAAGCATGTTGAACCGTTTCAACACCTTCTCAATGTATGTACTTTGGGTCAAACCCAGCAACTTCTTCGATCAATCTCTATAGATCCTAATACCAAGTATATAAGTTGCTTCACCCAAGTCCTTCATAGAAAAGCAGTCCCCTAGCCTGTTCTTAACAGCTTGCAGGGTCGGAATGTCTTTTCCAATTAATAGTATGTTATCCACATACAAATCAGGAAAACGACAATGCTCCCACTAATCCTCTTGTAAACACAAGGTTCATCCTCATTCTTGATAAAACCAAACTCTTTGATTTTCTCATCAAAATGAAGATTCCAACTTTGAGAAGCTTGTTTCAATCCATAAATGGATCGATTCAACTTGCATATTTTAGTGGCTTCATTTGGAGATTCAAAACCCTCAGGTTGTGTCATGTACACTTCCTCAAGGAGGTTTCCATTAAGGAAAGCCGTTTTGACATCCATTTGCCAGATCTCGTAGTCATAATACGCAACAATAGTAAGTAGAATTCTGAAGGACTTGACCATATCTACAGGGGAAAAGGTCTCATCATAGTCAACACCATGAATTTTCCTGAAACCTTTAGCCACCAGCCGGCCTTTGAATGTCTATACATTCCCATCCATGTCGGTCTTCTTCTTGAAGACCCACTTGCACCCTATGGGTCGTACCCCTTCAGGTGGTTCCACCAAGGTCCAAACTTGGTTTGCATACATGGAGTCCATTTCAGATTTCATGGCCTCAAGCCACTTCTCGGAGTCAGGTCCACACATAGCCTCTTGATAGGTTGCATGCTCATCATCATGATCCATAAGCAACACGTTACCTATTTGAGACACGAGAAATCCATATCTCTCAGGCTCAAATCTTGGTCTATCAGATCTACGCAAGGCTTGTGTTTCTTGAGCAGGCTCTCTAGCTACAACAACTTGTAGTCCTTGCTCAGGTTCTAAAATCGGTTCACTTACTGTTTGTGGTTCTTGAAATTCTTCAAGTTCCACCTTTGCAGTCTTTCTGGATAAGAACTCTTTCTCCAAAAAGACGCCACTCCTTGCGACAAACCCTTTGCCCTCGGACGGCAGGTAGAAGTAATATCCTTTGGTTTCCCTAGGATATCTCACAAGATAACACTTATCTGTTTTGGGTCCCAGCTTGTCAGGAATTTGACGTCGCACGTATGCCTCACAGCCCCAAATCTTAATAAAAGACATACTAGGACGCTTCCCATTCCATATCTCATATGGTGTCTTTAGAACCGTTTTCATTGGAGCACGATTTAATGTGAAAGCAACAGTCTCTAAAGCAAATCCCCAAAAGGAAACAGGCAAATCTGCATGACTCATCATCGACCGTACCATGTCTAACAAAGTACAATTCCTCCTCTTAGACGCACCATTATGTTGTGGTGTTCAGGGGGAGTGAGCTTTGATACAATACCACACTCTCTCAGATGATCATGAAACTCATGAATTAGATATTCGCCACCTCGATCAGATCGGAGTGCTTTTATCCTTTTTCCCAGTTGGTTCTCTACTTCATTTTTAAACTCTTTGAACTTTTCAAAGGTTTCAGATTTGTTCTTCATAAGAAACACGTATCCGTATCTATTGAAATCATCAGTAAATGTAACGAAGTAGTAGTACCCACCTCTAGCCATAGAACTCATGGGTCCGCATACATCACTATGTATTACACCCAAAATATCATTAGCCCTCTCAGTATGACCAGTGAAAGGGACTTTAGTCATTTTGCCCAATAAGCAAGACTCGCATCTCTCAAATGATTCATAATCAAATGAGTCTAATAATCCATCTTTATGGAGCTTAGATATGCGTTTCTCATTTATATGGCCCAAACGACAATGCCAGAGATACGTAGGATTCAAGTCATTTGTTTTTAGTCTTTTAGTATTTTCTATGTTATAGATCGGATGGTTTAAGTTCAAAACATATAAACCATTAAACAATTGGGCAACGCCATAACAAACATCATTTTTATAAATAGAACAACAATTATTCTTTATAATAAAAGAGAAACCAATCATGTCCAAACATGAAATAGATATGATGTTTCTAGTTATAGCAGGAACAAAATAACAATTATCAAGTTCAATTACAAGCCCAGTGGGCAGAGAAAGACGATAAACAAACGACAAAGATATCAACTCCTTCTCCATTTCCAACACGCAGGTCTATCTCTCCTCTACCCAGCATTCTTCTCCTTGTCAGTTCCTGCACATTCATACAAATGTGAGAACCACATCAGGTATCCAATACCCAAGATGAAGGATCCGAAAGGTTATTTCTATAACAAACATACCTAAAATGGAAGTCATGCTTCCCTTCTTCTTTTGCAGATCCTTAATGTAGAGGGGACAGTTCCGCCTCCAGTGCCCTGCCTTACCACAATGGTGGCACTTCCCTTCCTTGGTCAGACCTTTCCTTTTCAGTGCAGAAGACTTGGGATCAAGTGGAGACTTAGATCCAATCTTCGTCTTCTTCAATCCCTTGGCCCTGCCCTTGCTCTTATGCACCATCAGTATGGGGCTGGCAGGCTTGGCCTTCTTCATATTGATCTCGGCAGTTCTCAACATGCCTAGGAGCTCGGGTAGTGTCTTGTCAATTTAGTTCATATTGTAATTTAAGACAAACTGCTCATAACTATCCAGCAAAGATTGCAGGATCAGATCAGTGGCCAACTCTTGGCCCAACGGGAACCCCAGTCTTTCAAGGTTCTCTATATACCCAATCATCTTGAGTACGTGAGTTCCGACTGGGTCCCGAGCTCCCATCTTACACTGAAACAACGCCCTAGATATATCAAATCTCTCTTGGCGAGCTTGCCCTGAAACATTTTCTTCAGGTGCTCCTCCATCTCGTAACAACTCATGTTCTCGTGTTGCTTCTGAAGCTCAGAGTTCATGGTTGCGAGCATGAGACATTCTACATCCAAGGAGTCATCTCCATACTTCTTATAAGCATCTTTATCTGCATGAGGTGTAGTAGAGGCTGTCTCCTCGGGGGGATCTTCTTCAAGGACATAGAGCTTACGCTCTTGCCTGAGAACAATTCTCAGGTTCCTAAACCAGTCTAGGAAATTTGACCCATTGAGCTTATCCTTCTCAAGGATGGCTCTCAGGGACAACGTGGAGTGTGAAGTATTTGCCATGAAAATTCTACAAAATAATGCAAAGTTTATTTAGTACTATATTTCAAAATACATTTTTATTTTAATAAGGACTTTAATTAAATACTCCCACTATTTTATTCAAATTGATAACCCTTAATATCAATTCAGAGAGTTTATGCGAGCTACTCTCTTAGTGGACAAGATCTGTATTTCACCAACACAATGAGTCCGCTTTGGCATTTCTCTCACGATGCAGTTGTTTAGGTAGACAACACTTGCCAATTGCATCACTATGCAACTCTTGTATTGTTGGTGAATAACTCTTTATTCGCATCCATCATATGGTGCATGCCAACCCTATGCCTCTAAGTACTCAACCTTTGAGGTCACTTAGTTAAGTTAGACCCGATGTCGACAGTGAGATATCACAATTATCCACTCGCACCCTTACCAAGAAAGATTAATGCACCTTGCTTTGGCAAGCCCACACTTCATCGATCGAGGCAGGAAGAGTGTCATCCATCGGAAGGCATCCGTATACTTAATATTGGATAAGGGATTTCATTTATAAAATTGATTAAGAATTAATCAATGTGCACTTATACAAAATTACCACATTCATAACCAAATACATCCCAGAAGTGCACAAAATAATATTATCAACGCTTGATAAAAAGGGCTAAATCTGAGCATTTAGAACATTTCTAAATCTCCAGATTTACGTGCATTTGACAAAGACAAAACAACTCAACTTATGCAGTAGACAAGCTCGTCTCTCAATGTCAGATTCAAAATCCAAAACATTTGGTTTCACAAACCAATTAGAGGGACGGTTACTGCAAAGGAGACACAATTTCTGAAACAATGAAATCACAACACAATTACATGCATTCCTGGGAGTTTTTCCAATCTAGAACATTTCTTCAAAATTCAAACATCCAGGAAGAAATCCAGACTCTTAGAACACTTCTAAATTTCTAATTTACATGCATTTGATTGCGCAACCTGGCTTTGATACCACTGTTGGGTTTTCTAATACCATTTCAAAAATGTTAGAACAGCATATCACATATGCGCAGCGGAATAAATAACTAGAACAACCCAAAGAGTTAAGGAACTTGCAATTTTACTGATCCAAGAAATAAAACAACATCCACAATACAGTGCAGAAATTATACCTGAAGGGGATTTGAGTCGATACTCAAACCAAGATGCTCCTTACTGAGTCTAGTAGAACCAATCTTGAGTTGCAAGAACCGAAATAGATTGGACCCTCTACAGAGATCCACACAAGTGCTGGAGAACCTCGATGCCTTGTCGAACAAGGAATGAGTCAGAGAAGAAAAGTTCTCAGCGTCCCCACGGAGTGCTAGATCCGAGACAGGGGAGGCTTTGACTATCGGAAGAGGAGAGAAGCCCTAGCGGAACGCTTCCGGCGCTGCTCTCTCAAACCACGAAATGGGTCGGTTACAAAATCTGTCTCGCACTACCAACCCTAAGATCGTGATCTGTTTATATACCAAAGGTTGCGTTCGACAAACTCAAGGAGATCTATGTTTGATGAACTCAAGGAGATCTGCGTTCGATGAACTCAAGGAGATCTGCGTTCGACGAACTCAAGGAGATCTGCGTTCGACGAACTCAAGAGATCTGCGTTCGACGAACTCAAGGAGATCTGCGTTCGACGAACTCAAGAGATCTGTGTTCGACGAACTCAAGGAGATCTGCGTTCGACGAACTTAAGAGATCTGCGTTCGACGAACTCAAGAGATTTGTGTTCGACGAACTCAAGAGATCTGCGTTCGACGAACTCAAGAGATCTGCGTTCGACGAACTCAAGAGATCTGCGTTCGACGAACGCGCTACACTAGACCTCTGCCGTCTCAGCGGTCGATGAACGTGCTACACTAGCCCTTTCCGTCTCAGCGGTCGATGAATGTGCTACACTAGCCCTTTCCATCTCAGCGGTCGACGTACGCGCTATACTAGCCATTTCGTCTCAGCAGTCGACGAACGCGCTACACTCGCCCGTTCCATCTCAGCGGTCGACGAATGCGCTACACTAGCCCATTCTGTCTCAGCGGTCGACGAAGGCACTACACTAGCCCTTTCGTCTCAGCGGTCGACGAACGCATTCAGATTTAATTTCTTCCTCCAATTTCTCCAAGCACTTATATGTGCGACCCTATAGGCTCATATTGCGTTGGCAGTAAGACTAACTGTTGATTGCTTTGAGATCACCTCAGAAACTCCAACAGGTACAGCTACCAAGGTGCTTCGCCCACACAATGCTCATTAAGACTTATCAGGGAGCGAAGTATTGCTTGGAGGATCACATAAGCCTTTTTTATAAAATTTTATTTTTAGTGATCTGGTGTACAAATAGAAGTGATAAAAACATATGTTTGCACAAGTCACTTTACAATTCTTTCCAAGGTGCTCAACCTCACAATGCTCATTAAGAATTATCAGGAGGGTGAGTAGTGCTTGGTTGAGTTATCTTTGGCATTTTATTTCATATAGTTGTAATAGTGGGCCAAAGGTCTCCGAATTTACTTGTTATTGCAAACATTTACAATATTGAAATAACACTTCTATGTGTGCAAGAAATTTATTTTTTGAATGAAGGTGTAGGTAATTTAGACATACAACCTAATATGTTAAAACTATTACACTACACAATCATGCAAGACTAAGATTATGAGCACATGTAGATGACCAAAGTAGTGAGTGTATGAATCATTGATTAACATAAAACATTACTCATACTTAGAGGCATGCTAGGCAATCATACACAATTTTTTATAGACTATTTCATTGCACATAATCAAATTAAATTCAAGGCATGAAGATAAAAAATGTTTAGGATATTTGAAATTAAAATTAGACATTGAAGACAATCTTTAAGTGTATGCCAAAAACAATTTTGACCATTTGAAACAAAAATGACTAAGATGTTTGCTCTTGTGAACTCTTATAGTCAAACCATAATTTTGTAAAATTTTCAAGCAAAACAATTAACAAAAACATATTTTTGATCATTTTGAATTATTTGAATTTTTTTTGTAATTTGGAATAAAACAACCAAATCAATAACAAAATAATTTCAAAAACAGAGAAAAGAAACAAAGAAAAACCATTATAAAAATACCATAAATAGTGTAGAGAAATAGAATTTCCATTTGGTAAAAAGGAGCTAACGCCTGGCGTTAAGTACTTAACGCCCAAACAGAACTCTGTTTTTTGAGATTTTTGAAATTTTTTCCTTTGAACTAGGTGGTATGTAGATAGACCTTCTTAGTGTAAAAATGTCAGAGAATTTGGAGATGATTTGAAGGCCTAAGATCCTTGAATACTTTTTCATAAAAAGGTTGTAAAATTATTTTTAAGAATGTTAATTCAAATAATGTGAATCAGATTGCATTAAGACTGAACTAAGAGATATAGAGATTAGATACTATTCAGCATTATGATATTGGCAATTTTGCACAGAAAGCTAACGCTAGGCATTTATGTCTAACACTGGCGTTAACTACTTAACGCCGAGACAGTAGATGATTTCAAGCATTTAAAAAAAAACTTTTCTTTGATTTGGAGTTATTATAGAAAGGCCTTCTTAGTGTATAAATTTCAGACATTTTGGAGATCATTAGAAGACTCATTAAGCTTATTTTATTTGTTCAAATAAGGTTTTTATATATTTATTTTGTTTTCAAATATTTGTGTTTTACAAGATCATTAAAGCTCAATAATGATAAAATATGTAAAACACAAGATAAGCATGTTCGATCAAAACAAGAATGATGAATAATATAATCATAAAGAGTGCATGCAAAATATACGATATAGGAATGTCCTTGATTATAATACCCTAACTATATGCCTACACACTAGACCCGTACAAAGTGACGGATGGGCATGAGGAGATGCACACATACCGTAGGTTGGGGTGTTAATCCCATATGCACACACTAGAGAACGCTCAACCTTGCACTCTTTCCCCCCCAGTGCCTCGCAAAGCCTCACTGGAACCCACCCCGGTTAAGGACAAGACATGACTTAGAGGTTAGGTCATCTAATGCAGACAATCCCACGCCCTCGCTATTGTGAGACACATAATGTGAGTGAATGATGATGGGCATCCTAAGCATTTTGTACTATGGAATCAATTTAATTTGTAAACTATGGCTTTGTATGAGAGATTGATTTCTAAGTATATTTTAAAGCAACATAGTCATTATGATTTTTAACTTTTACTTGTACTTTAAGATGAATTCATAATGTCATTATTTGAGAGCTAACATGAATGATAATATTTATTAGTTGATAATGCTAGAATGATGAGTTTGATGCAATGTTATGCCATAAGATTGATAGAGTTAATGTTGCATGTAATCAACAATAGTATTTCAATTTTAGACATATAAATGAAATACATGCAAAACATAAGAGAATCATATACTAATCATGATCACAAACTATATGTTGAAAGCAATACAATCTTTTGATTTTGCATGAGCATTAATTTTATCACATTTAGATTTAGGTACTCATGATTTATTAAAAAAATAACTTTTCATAGACCTAGATTTAGGTACTCATGTTTTATCACATTAAGAATTTCAATGTTACGTGAAGATTACACGCATATGATAGATTTGCATATATTCAATAAGGAGCTTCAACCTAATTTTTCATAGACCTAGAATGATGTGATTTAATCTTGTGAGTTATTTTCTATAGGTATAAGGTTGATTCTAAGGTCATTGGAATGGTACTTAGGAGCATGTGATGTACAATCCTTTAAAAAAAATTGTTGAAAAAGAAAAAAATTGAGATAACTTCTAAACGGAGTTGAATTTTTGCAATTTTGAGGGTCGATATGAACTCAAACGAGCAAAGCTCATTTTCCATTGCATAGATCTTCTCGACCTCATTCCTAAAAGCTATTGTGAGCGAGATTCTGACAAGCGGATCAAAAGTTATGATCGTTTGAAGTTTGAGTCTAAATCTCGCATATTTTATTTATTTATTTATTTTGATTTTTAGAAAAAGTTAAGTTCATGATTTCATAAATCTAGATAAATATCTCATAGCAAATTTTGAATTCGATTTATATGAATAATATAAGATATTTATAGGCAATGAATTTAAGAAGGATAGATAAAATATGATTTTGAATATGATTTTGAATTTGGATCAATTTGATTTATAGACTTATTTAAGCTTTGAAGAAATAAAATCATATTTCCAATAATATATAAGAAGACCATAATCATGATAGCTTAGAAAATAAGAAAATAAAAAATAAAGACATTGAAGCATATCATGAAGTAGAAATTTGTATATTTCATTTTGAAAAGATTCTACTTCATGCATTTGGTGATACCTAATGAATAAGAGATTTAGGTATCCAAAGAGGACCAAGAGGGTTGGTTCCTTTGGGTACCTAAATACATCGAGTTTGCTTTTGGGGAGACGAGTATGAAAGAACCCTTTCAAGTGGAGTTAAAGTTTCATCTTTAATTTTGGGTCTCCACTCATACTTAGTTTAACATTGTTTTTATGCATCAAATTTCCATTTTAAATATTTTTATTTTGAAGTTTATGATTGTAATGATTATTGAAAATATCGTTTATAGGATATTTGTGTAGTTTTAATTTTAAGTTGGGAGAAATATGATTTTGTAAATAAGGGTTATTTTGATTTTGATTTACAAATATTTTGTGTTTCTTACTCCCATTATTAGGCTTAGTTAAGATATTCATATTCATATTCAACTTGCTTTTAGATATTACTTGATATTGTGAATTTGCTTGTTGTGAATTTTTATTCATAATTTCCTTAAGCAAGTTAAACTTTATTTTCCAATTCATAATTTTTAACTTTAAGATTATGTGTAGCTTTATTATAAGCAATTATGCTATTTTTAAGAGTGGAAACAACTAAGTCAATATGAGCTTGATAGTTATTTCTAAATTCCTCAAATGTTTCATCCATCTCTTTAATTTCAATTTTATAATTTTTACACATAGCACAATCATTTGTAATAGATGACTTTTCTAAATATAATTTTTCATTGAGTTCTTTAAGATGCACTTTTTCATATACCTTGAGTTTTTCTTTAAGAATATTGCAATCAAGACAATGTTTTATATTTTCATTTGAAGAGACATGGGTAATGCTAGATAAATAAAAATTTGATTCTACTTTAACTTTTGCTTTTAAACCTTTATTTTCTAAGCGCAATTTGCAATTAGCAATTTTCAATTTCTCAATTTTGCGCTTTGTAATTTGTAGCAATTGTAATGTAAAAATAGAATTGCAAACAATGAGAGAATTTGATTTCCCTACTTTGCTTTTGGATGATGGAAGATTTGAACATATTGTTCCTTTGTCTTCTTCATCTTCCTCTTCCAACAAGAGTTTCCATCATCCTTTCCGCTTGATGAACATTCTATGGATCCTTCATTTGAGTAGCTTTCTTAAATATTTGTGCAAGCTTGTCTGTTCTCCAATTCTTGTATTTGTTCCATACCTACGGAAGGAGAATAATAAGTTCTTTCAAGAAAATTCCAAATCTCAAAAGCGGTAGGTAAATTATAAATAAGTTTGAAAATATTTTGATCTAACGCACAAAATAGACTATTTATAGATTTTGCATTTAAAACAATTTCGTTTCTAGTTAGTACGCTAGGTGGCTTTTCAATAGTAATATTCCAAACTTCTTCATCTAAAGCTTTAAGAAAATTTTTCATTAAAATCTTCCACCCTTTATAATTTTTGCCCATAAACAAAGGTGGTGATAATACTTTTTCATTTATATTAAAATTTTCCTCACTGGTAGAAGCGAGATCATGATCAAGAAACGCCATTATTCTCGGTTGTTAAGCCAATTTGGAATAACCTACCTCTGATACCACTTGTTGGATCTTGAGGCGCCCTTAGAGGGGGGGGGGGGGGTGAATAAGGGTTTTAGAAAACTTTAAACTTTTATAGAAAACTTTAGATATTTTTGTAGAAGTAAATTAATCAAAAGTAAAGAGATAGAGATTAGAAATGAAATCAATTTTATTAAACAAGAAAAGACATGATTATCATTTATAAAATTGATTACAAAATCTGATTTCTATGACGTTGGAAATCAAAGCGAATAATATGAAAACTGCTTTTGTTTTCTATACCGACTCTTCTCCCTAAGAACCGATTGGCTTTAGCCGATCTATCCCCAGATACGGCCTCAAGCCGCTCTAGCCTTTCTATCCCGAGAAAGGCCTTGAGCACCCCCTAGATCTACTCCCTAGACCTAGTCGCCAACACGAGGGGAATTCCTCCCTAAGTCCTACCCAAACCTAGTCGCCAACACGAGGCGAATTCACAAACCGATTACAATGATAAAATAAAAGTACAAATACAAAAGACAAATATAAAAATCCCTATGAGGTAATCTGAAGGAGATGATGAAGAATCGCAAAAGATCATTAAAGTCCAATCGTGCATTCTTCGCGTTGTGTTATCGTGTTGATCGAAGCCTCCTTTGATTCCTCCTTTTGAAATATGAGTGGGAGATGTGTTGGTATGGAAATACGGCCCTCACAAATTTCTAAAGTGCTGGAATAGGGCATATTCAATCAGTCGTCGGAGAAGACGAAATCCACCAATTTATAAGACTGAAGGCTAACGCAGGCGTTAAGGCAAACGCCTGGCGTTGACCCAATTTGGAATTGTTTTGATGGATCGGATCTTCAGAACGGGAAGGATATTCTGCATCTTTGGAAATAATCATTTTAGGCAACCTTAACGCTGGCGTTGACTCTAACGCCTGTCGTTGAGTCAAATCATTCCAAAAGTGCTCCTGCAATCACGACAGCTTCCCTCCATGCTATTTTCATCTTGGCGGGAACGAGAGTCAACACCGGCGTTAAGAGTTAATGTCGGGCGTTAGCTCCCTTTCTTTATTTTTATCTTGTGAGTAAATCCCGTCGATTCGCAAGCCATCCCGTCGATCGACACGCCATCCTGTCGATCGTCAACGCCCAGCGTTAAGTCTTATCGCCTGGCGTTAGACCATAATCATTCTTTCTGCTTATGGGCAGTTCCAAACCAATAATGTAGTAACCTAGTGTCATCTTTGTTCAAACCTGCATGCTAAAAACACAATGACAAACAAGATCAAATATAAGTAGGATTTGTTATTCTCAAATCAAAGGGATGCGGAAAACCGTGTTCTAACAAAGCGGACTTGAGGAATGATGTTATGAGTTCCTTAAATCCTCCAAAGAGGTAGCTCCCAATGTCCGAGCATTATTCTAATCGCAGCTCGTTGAGTTATTATTCCATTTTAAGATTATTAAAATAGTAGCCGATATCCGAAAATCATCGGACTTTTATCCCGGGCTGATAATATCCATAACGAACTATCATAAATTTTCCAAGGTCTTTTGAGTTATAAGTAGTATTTGCTAATTTATTTAGGCTCTCATAACCGCCAAATAAATTCCAAAAAAAAGCACAAGCACTTTAAAATTAACCAAACATTTTCAGATGGTGTGATCAACCCCCAAGCTTCCCATAATTTTTGGAGGGATTTTGGAAGAGTGGCTCACTCTTTATAATTAAATTACAGGGACTATAACCCTCTAAAAATATTAAATCTTCTTTAAAAATCACCAAATAATTTCAGATGGGGTAGATTAGTGGTACAGATCTCCCATAATTACTTTGAAATTTTCACACAATTCTAAGGCCCTCTGTTAATTTAAACTAGAGTATTTTGGAACCATTTTAATTATTATAAATGCTAAATCATTTCTGAAAAATATCAAATTTTACTGATGATAAATCATGATTAGATTTGTAAGTTTGATATTCGAAGTTTTTCATTTCGGGCTAACCATCACCCTCAGAAAAATCCCAAACAAAAATTTCTAGTATAAACCAGCTGGCACAGATCTTGAAGTAATTAGCTGGTTGAGATGGCGCCATAGGGAAGGGGACAGTGTCCCCACATCGAATATGGCGTGGATCCGCTGTGGAGCGGCCAATCATGGCCTAGAATAATGATGTCGTTGGATCTTTGCATTAAGATCCAATGACATCTGCACCTTGCGGTGGATGAGAGCTTACGAGCTCTCGCCACCGCCGGCCAGCCATCGTACCGGTGTGCCACTACCTCCGGCCAGTTTGCCGGAGGTAGGCGCACCTCCCGATGGTGATCCGGTGGCCTAGTGCCGCCACCGGCTGCCAGAAGGGGGATCGAAGAGGGCTCGACCCTTGTACCCACCGAAGCAGCTTTTCCCTAGGGGTGCCCTCGCCCGAGGCTTCCTAGAGGTGGGGGGGGGGGGGGGCGCCGACTCTTCTCCGACGAGGTAGGGGTCCCTTGAGAGCCTGGAAGGGATCGGGAGCCCTCCATGCAGGGTTGAGGAGGGAAGGTGGCGGGGTGGCCGAGGTGGCTCGGGCTCGTCTTCTCTGGCTCCGACAGGTAAGTAGGGCGGCTGGGCTGGTTTCGAAAACCTTCAGGGAAGAGCTCTGCAGGAGGTCTGGAGGTGGTTCCCCTCTGTACAACCCCCATATCCATCGAGTGAGGCCCAGCGTGGAGGGCCGCCGAGATGTGTCAACTAGACCCAAGGGGTTTTTTAAACCTTTGGGGTATCGCCCGACGATACCCCCGTAGGTCTCACCCAGCTTGGCTAGGAGTAGGGGGGCGGGTGCGGCGGCAAGGCCGACACCCGCCCCGGGTCCATCTCCTGGCAGAGCTCGCCCAGGCGAGACCTCTCCTAGGTCTCGCCCGGCGGGATTAAGCCCCCAGGAGGGGTGAGGTGCGGCCTCCTGCCGCACCCCCGGCCCGAGAGCCCAGCTCGCCGCGCGAGCTGGGAGGTGCGAGGTGCGGCCTCCTGCCGCACCCACCAGCCAAGATCCCAGCTCGCACGGCGAGCTGGGAGAGGCGGGGTGCGGCCTCCTGCCGCACCCGCCGGCCGAGGTCCCAGCTCATGCCGCGAGCTGGGAGAGGCGGGGAGCGGTCTCCTGCCGCACCCGCCGGCCGAGGTCCCGGCTTGCGCCGCGAGCTGGGAGAGGCGGGGTGCGGCCTCCCGCCGCACCCGCTGGCCAAGGTCCCAGCTCGCGCAGCGAGCTGGGAGAGGCGGGGTGCGGCCTCCTGCCGCACCCTCCGGCCAGGGTCTCAGCTCGCGCAGCGAGCTGGGAAGGACGGGATGCGGCCTCCTGCTGGCACCCGTCCCGGACCTCCGGGGGTAGTTTCGTCTTTTGCCCCCAAGGGTGGAATTACCACCTTGCCCCCGGCTTGACGTTTTCTATTGGTCGTGGGCATTTGGTCCGAGGGGTCTTTTCGGCATTTCAGCGTTGGTACTTGGAAAACCTATAAATAGACCCCTGAGGGGCACCAAAGAAGGAGAGCTTGGATTTTCCAAATTTCGGATCTTCTTCCCTGAGAGCTCTTGACTCTTTGAGCTCTCCTTTGGTGCCTCTGGTCCAGCATTGGCTAGGGAGGAGAAGATCTCTCAGGTTTTCCGGGTGTGTGGTGGGACCTCCTCGCTGTAGCCTAGGGTTCGTTTCCAAGTCCAAGTGCTCTTGCCTAGAGAGTTGGCTCGAGGGAAGTAGGTGTGAGACCACCCCTTTTTTGGGACCCCGAACTCCACGGAGACCGAGTTGTCGGTTTCAACATTTTTGGTGCGGTGAGCGTGGAGAGTGGTCAGCACAGAAGTTCTTGAACCAAATCTCATGGCAGGAGACCTCAGAGGAGGAGACGAGGAGGGGTCTCACATCCCAAGTGAGGTGGTAGGAAGGGGAGAGTTCATGACGGCCATCAATGGAATCATGGAGCTGCTCCAAGGCATCACCAGGGGAGTGACTGCTCGGCTCCCTCCCCCCAGACACCGCCTTCTGGGTCGCAAGGAGTGCTCGCCCAGGGGGGGTTAGGAGAGGTTGCCCCAGGGGGTCGGCCAGGCAAGGAACCAGTGACTGAGATTGGCGAGCGGGACCTCGCCGGGCGAGTGCTTTTTCCTAGCCCGGTGAGTGGGGTCTCGCTCGGAGTCGGAGTCGCGCAAGTGGAGCTCGCGAAGCCGGCGAGTGGGGGGTCACCCTTTAGCGAGCTGATCATCTCGGCTCCCATCCCGGAAGGCTTCAAGGAGCCCAACATAACTTTCTATACCGGGAAGGATGATCCCATCCAGCACCTACAGTGGTTCGAGGATACCGTCTCCATCAGGCCCATGATGGACGCGTTCAAATGTCGTCTCTTCGCCACCACCCTGAAGGACAAAGCTAGGGACTGGTTCCACCAGCTCCTGGTTGGCTCCATTTACAGCTTCGAGGACTTGGGCCGAAGCTTCCAGCTACGCTTCTCCACATCCAAGAAGAGGAAGAAGAATGCTGAGTCCATTTTCATGATCAAGCAGAGGCACGAGGAGACGTTGGCCCAGTACATGGACAGATTCTAGGAGGAGATCCTGAACATCCAGGAGGTGCCAGGGTATGCCCTCCAGATGGCTTTCACCGTAGGGCTATGAGAGAGCCTCTTCAAAATGCGCCTAACTAGGAAGCCTCCCTTGTCCTTTGAGGACCTGATGGAAAAAGCTGCAAAGGAGGTAGCCACCGAGGCGGCGAACCCGGGGCTGGCAAAGAAGTTGGCAAAGTTGGTGGAGGCCGAGCCAAGAGAGCAAGGTGGCCTCAGGCAGCAGGAAGGAAGGAGGAGGGAAGAGCAGAGGGGTCAAGGGTACCAGGGACCCCAGGGGGGTCAGGAGCAAGGGAGGGGTTTCGCCCAAGGAGGGGGAAACTTCTACGGAGGCCAAGGGAGGCCCAACCCTCCTCTTTGGAGACAGGCGCCTAGGCAGCTCCTACCCCCACCAGCTCAAGCTATGGCGATTCGAAGAGGAGGAGGAGTTGAAGCAAGAGACATCCCAGCCCGTAGGAGAAGGGGGGGGGGTGGGGAAGGGCGGTGCCGTATTGCGACTACCACCGAGCAGAGGGGCATGCAACAACTACCTGCCCAGAGTTCTTGGAGGTGAGAAAGGCGAGAGGTCAGACACAATAGCAGCCGCCGGAGCGGATTGAAGAAGTTCCACCTGGAGCAGTAGTGGATGATGACATCTGCGAGGACCGAACTGACGTAGGAGCCAAAGGATGGGTCGCGGTAATCCACGGGGGGGGGGGGGGGGGGGGGTAGGGGTCGAGGCCACTCGTAAGGAAAGCCTCCACTCCGTATTCGACGCAGCGTCGCTTCAACGTCACAGGACCCACCTCCCGAGGAGAAAATCACTTTCTCAAGCAAGGACATGCCAGAACACGAGGATCCATTCTGTGATGCGCTAGTCATTCAGACAGCCATCGAAGGTTACACTGTCTCTCGGATCCTCGTTGACAACGGGAGCTCTGTCAATGTCATTTTCAAGAAGGCATTTGATGAGTTGAAGGTGGAGGCAAGGAGGGTGCTGGCCTCAGATGGGCCCTTGTTTAGATTCTCCGGAGAAAGGAAAGAGGTAGAGGGTGGAGTTGGACTCCAAGTGACGATGGGGGGAGGTTCAAGGAACTGTCGGTTCGTCATAGTTGACGCTCCTAGCAGTTATAATGTCATCTTCGGAAGACCCCTCATCAGCGCCTTCCGATGCGTACCATCATCCTTCCACCAGTGCCTCAAGTTCAACACTGGAGGAATCCAAGTCAGGATCCGCGGAGACCCCAGGATGGCTAGGCACTGCTACGTCACAGTCGTCAACAACATCTCTTGGCAAGCAGGGGCGGAGGAGATGGAGAAGATCATGGAGAGCATGAGCCAGATGGAAGTGGCAGGAGAAGCAGAGGAATGATCATCTCGCGCAAGCAGCCTGAGAGGCGAGTGCCATGGGGGGGGGGGTATGTTGTGTTTATTTTTTGTTGTTTTCCTTTGTAGCAAGTTCTACCCCTCGCTGGTTGGGCCAGGAGGTTTTGACAAGGGAAATCCCCCCATTAGATGGATGAAGTTATTTTGCTTATATGATTAGTAAGTTGCCATCGAGATGTCCTCCTCACTCTAGGCTCTCACTAGCTGGGTGGGTCGAATGATCCTCGGAAGGAAGTGCTTGCCATCTAGATGTCCTCCTCACTCCAGGCTCTCACTAGCTGGGTGGGTCGAATGATCCTCGGATGGGTAAGTTCAACGCCGAGATGTCCTCCTCACTCCAGGCTCTCACTAGCTGGGTGGGTCGAATGATCCTCAGAAGGAAGTGCTTGCCATCGAGATGTCCTCCTCACTCCAGGCTCTCACTAGCTGGGTGGGTCGAATGATCCTCGGACGGGTAAGTTCAACGCCGAGATGTCCTCCTCACTCCAGGCTCTCACTAGCTGGGTGGGTCGAATGATCCTCGGAAGGAAGTGCTTGCCATCGAGATGTCCTCCTCACTCCAGGCTCTCACTAGCTGGGTGGGTCGAATGATCCTCGGATGGGTAAGTTCAACGCCGAGATGTCCTCCTCACTCCAGGCTCTCACTAGCTGGGTGGGTCGAATGATCCTCGGAAGGAAGTGCTTGCCATCGAGATGTCCTCCTCACTCCAGGCTCTCACTAGCTGGGTGGGTCGAATGAACCTCGGATGGGTAAGTTCAATGCCGAGATGTCCTCCTCACTCCAGGCTCTCACAAGCTGGGTGGGTCGAATGATCCTCGGAAGGAAGTGCTTGCCATCGAGATGTCCTCCTCACTCCAGGCTCTCACTAGCTGGGTGGGTCGAATGATCCTCGGATGGGTAAGTTCAACGCCGAGATGTCCTACTCACTCCAGGCTCTCACTAGCTGGGTGGGTCGAATGATCCTCAGAAGGAAGTGCTTGCCATCGAGATGTCCTCTTCACTCCAGGCTCTCACTAGCTGGGTGGGTCAAATGATCCTTGGATGGGTAAGTTCAACGCCGAGATGTCCTCCTCACTCCAGGCTCTCACTAGCTGGGTGGGTCGAATGATCCTCGGAAGGAAGTGCTTGCCATCGAGATGTCCTCCTCACTCCAGGCTCTCACTAGCTGGGTGGGTCGAATGATCCTCGGATGGGTAAGTTCAACGCCGAGATGTCCTCCTCACTCCTGGCTCTCACTAGCTGGGTGGGTCGAATGATCCTCGGAAGGAAGTGCTTGCCATCGAGATGTCCTCCTCACTCCAGGCTCTCACTAGCTGGGTGGGTCGAATGATCCTCGGATGGGTAAGTTCAACGCCGAGATGTCCTCCTCACTCCAGGCTCTCACTAGCTGGGTGGGTCGAATGATCCTCGGAAGGAAGTGCTTGCCATCGAGATGTCATCCTCACTCCAGGCTCTCACTAGCTGGATGGGTCAAACGTGCCTCGGGAGTGAGGTTCTGCCCCCCCCGATGGATATTTGTGCTTGGACTTTTCTTTTCGAGGTTGTGCCAACCTCGCAAAGAGCGGGGATTCTGTACAACCCCCATATCCATCGAGTGAGGCCCAGCGTTGAGGGCCGCCGAGATATGTCAACTAGACCCAATGGGTTTTTTAGACCTTTGGGGTATCGCCCGGCGATACCCCCGTAGGTCTCACCCAGCTTGGCTAGGAGTAGGGGGCGGGTGCGGCGGCAAGGCCGGCACCCGCCCCGGGTCCATCTCCTGGCAGAGCTCGCCCAGGAGAGACCTCTCCTAGGTCTCGCCCGGCGGGATTAAGCCCCCAGGAGGGGTGAGGTGCGGCCTCCTGCCGCACCCCCGACCCGAGAGCCCAGCTCGCCGCGCGAGCTGGGAGGTGTGAGGTGCAGCCTCCTGCCGCACCCACCAGCTAAGATCCCAGCTCGCGCGGCGAGCTGGGAGAGGTGGGGTGCGGCCTCCTGCCGCACCCGCCTGCCGAGGTCCCAGCTCGCGCCGCGAGCTGGGAGAGGCGGGGAGCGGCCTCCTGCCGCACCCGCCGGCCGAGGTCCCAGCTCGCTCGGCGAGCTGGGAGAGGCGGGGTGCGGCCTCCCGCCGCACCCGCTGGCCAAGGTCCCAGCTCGCGCAGCGAGCTGGGAGAGGCGGGGTGCGGCCTCCTGCCGCACCCGCCAGCCAGGGTCTCAGCTCGCGCAGCGAGCTGGGAAGGGCGGGATGCAGCCTCCTGCCGGCACCCGTCCCGGACCTCCGGGGGTAGTTTCGTCTTTTGCCCCCAAGGGTGGAATTACCACCTGCCCCCGGCTTGACGTTTTCTATTGGTCGTGGGCATTTGGTCCGAGGGGTCTTTTCGGCATTTCAGCGTTGGGACTTGGAAAACCTATAAATAGACCCCTGAGGGGCACCAAAGAAGGAGAGCTTGGATTTTCCAAATTTCGGATCTTCTTCCCTGAGAGCTCTTGACTTTTTGAGCTCTCCTTTGGTGCCTCTGGTCCAGCATTAGCTAGGGAGGGGAAGATCTCTCAGGTCTTCCGGGTGTGTGGTGGGACCTCCTCGCTGTAGCCTAGGGTCCGTTTCCAAGTCCAAGTGCTCTTGCCTAGAGAGTTGGCTCGAGGGAAGTAGGTGTGAGACCACCCCTTTTTTGGGACCCCGAACTCCACGAAGACCGAGTTGTCGGTTTCAACACCCTCTAGAAGCAGGGTTGGGCTCTATTTATAGCCAATCTGAGACCCACTACTCCCTCTCTTCTTCTCTCCCTCTCTCTCAGGTTTGGTTTCACCCAACCATGGTTAAGACGAGCTGGGAGTTGGCCTCCTCATACTGGTGGGAGGGTACAGCTGGGTTAGACCTAAGGGTTAGGCTAGGGGTTAGTGTTAGGTCTAGTTAGGGTTTTGGGAGTGGCTAGCTTGGGTTGGACCCATGGGTTAACCTATGGCTAGGAAAATATCTTATCCCACTATGGTTGCTGCCTTGGGATTTGTGCACCCCAAAATATTAAATGGAGAGGAGCTAGCTTGGTGGGTTTGACGGGGAGAGGGTTTAGAAGGATTATGAAAACCATTCTTTTGAGGAGGGTTGACCAAATTCAACTACAAGTGGTCCCCCATGTGGTCAAGGTCAATATGGGTCCAAGTGGTCGAGTGTCGGGTCATTATTGTTAAAATTTTGATTTGAATCATTTAGGAGTAAGCAGGAGTTGCATCAACTGAGTTATAGCCAAACAACCACAATGCCACACATTAACACAAAAGACTTTATTGAATCACAAAAACTTCATTACACTTCGAGACATACATGGCGAGACATGATTCATAAGAATCACGAAGGAGAGAAGAACAAAACACACCAAAAAACAAAACTGGCGGCTTGACAAGCAGAGACCGCACAAACCGCTGAACTCCAGAGACTGCCCGGCTTGACCTGAGACTGCACGAACAGAAAACAGACAGGATGCATGTATTGCAAGACCGCCACCTCAGACCGCACGAACTGGAGCGTATTGAATTGAACGACGAACAGAAGCTGTTGCCAGACCGCAACTCAGATCGCCTAACCTCTGAAGGTCGCCTGATCGCTGAGCTCGCTGCGAACAGCACAAGAACAACATAAACAAGTCCATAGACAAGACGCTGCCGGACTGTTTATTCGAGCCGCTGGGAAATCACCAAGGAAGGAGACCGCAACCTGCTGACCGCAAACCTGCGAACACAACAAACAGTCAACTCGCTTCCGAGACCACCCGACCTCAAAGTTGAGACCGCCCAAAACACCCCAGGCTCTAGTTCTTACAGTTCTCATCGTGAATGACGGGCCATGCACCCCTATTTATAGGCGACAAGAGGGATGTCATCACCTCCGCAAGAGAGATACAATCACCACCCGCCAGATCGCCAACGGTCTCACAGAGCAAACCGCGCGATCACACCACTTGGACAACATTCTGTCAAAGACCGCAGATCAGCAGCAGACCGCGCACAAGCCGCGCAAACACAAGACCGCGCACAAGCCGCGCGGACACAAGAATACTCCTTCCTTAGATCACCAAGAGCAAACCAAGAACATCTGGCTGACTTCAGATAAGTCGCCAGACCAACCTGCATAAGCCGCCCGGTCACAGCGGTTACACAAGAATAGACCGCCCGGTTTTCTACAAAGAAGATAGACCAACCAAGCAGAACAACCCGGAAAGAGACCGCAACAAACAAGAACAGACCGGCCAAGTACCAACACAGAGATCGCGCGGTCTCTGTGGTCACCAAAAATTAGACCGCCGGCCACCTTCCACTTCACTTCAATAATTTCAACACTCCCCCTTGAAGTGGGAAGTGGAAACTAGCCCAAGTAAACACCGCAACCGAGTAAACGGTCCCTTCGCCAGCGGCTTTGTGAAGATGTCTGCAACATTGTCCGCACTCCGAACATGCTCGACCATAAGAGATCCTCCCAACACCTTCTTGTCACAACCCGCATTTTTCCAAGAATATAATACATATTATTAGAGCAAGGGGAAAATACGCGTCATGATGCCACGCCTGCAGGAGACGACTACAGACGCTCAGGCAAACACTCCTTACGATAAATTTATAAAAGACATATATATGTTTGGATTAAAAAGGAGTTTTTTTTCATTCTTTTAGCTTAAGACCGCGTCCCTCGGTCGGTGGATCATCTAGTCCACAAGTAGAAAACTATACATATATACGCAGCGGAAAATCGATTCATTTAGCCTACATAAGCATGAAGATCAACATCTGAGAATTTATACGCATAAATCTACGTTTAGTATAGTAAGAAAGGAATTTCTACGACCTTCAAAGTATGTGATATTTATTTAAACTCATGATATGCAAAAATGACATTTTTATATCAATAAAGTAACTAATGCATCCTATCATAAAGCTTCCTAGAGAGCAAGTAGGTAAACAACCCATAAGTAACAGCAAAGCAACAAGCAAGTAATCTAAACATACAAGCCATACGGGCGCCAACAATTGACACGAACCCACAGGAAAGAAGGAAAAACAACTAAAGCTCTGCCCCTTACCTAGAAGAGAGGAAGGGCCTCGATAGGAGACCTTAATGACGCCGCGCTAATCCCTGCGGCAGCTAAAGACCTGAACCTGAGACATTCATAAGAAAAGAATGTCTCAGCCCAAAGGGTGCAAGAAAACCAAGATTTGTAGCATCAGAAGTAAAAGAGTGCAGAAAGGAAACTAAGCAGATAAACATCAATAATCTTACAACAACTCGAGCCATCTCAAACGAGTTCACTCGGTAAGAGGAAAAGCCTGCACCAGACGGTATTAGACAAAACAATCAAAGCCCACCACATGTCCGCCATTGCGGCTCAGAGGTGATGGTCATACATATAATATCATAATACACATATATAAGCATATATGTTTATAAGAACTTGAGACTGATCAGCTCGAGGGAAAAGCGTCCCCCAAAAGAAGGCATTGCGACGGTGGTATCTCCACTAACGCCCGCAGCCCAAAAACCAAACAGGAGTGCTGAGGCGGTGACTCCAATCCACGCAAACCAACAGCCCAAAAGAGGCACTGTGGCGGTGACCTTTAGCTCACACGCTCAACAGACTCACACATAGCACCAGAAGCAGGGGTGCATAATCATATATAAGTATATGTATATATATAAGTATATAAATAAACCTCATTGCAGGTCACCAGAGAACACATTAGACAACGAAGGTCATAGGGATCAAGAACCACTCACCACAACTATCCCGGAGAATTAAACAACATAGCATACTTAGCTCATAAATCCAACAGAACAAACAGAGGAGTGCCAGACAGGGAAAACATGATGACAAATGGTTTTTTTATCCACAACGCAAGACGAGAGGATTAGTAAGCACTGGATTCGGCAGTTAATCAATAGATCAACACTTAACTTACCACAAGGTCGAAGATTTTAGCAACACGACACCATGCAAGGCTTGGTGTTGGAACGAGACAAAGGTGAACTCATCATGAAGGCCAACCACCAGAACAATACTCAACGGTTCACCCAAAACCACTGTGGTGAGGGCCCCTACGTCCACCCACACTCCAGTCAAAATCATATCCAACAAAACTTGTTAGCAGCATGCGTGGTTTGACGCTCGAGGAGGGTCTTATGTTTAAGATAGGGGAATTTGGACCTAAGTTCCAAAAATGCTGAAAGGAAGCCACAAGAATCCCACACATACTCTTCTCGATCAACTGCTAGCCTCGCTGAGTCATCGAGAACTAGCAGGGGAAATTCCCAGGAAATTTAGCACCTAATTCCCTAAGCCGTCGGGAGTTAGGAAGCAAAATTTCCGGGGAATTTAGGGTCTAAAATACCTCCAAACCATCTGAGCTGAAGCCAACCAAAACTAACCCAACTCATTTGAAGCCGCAGTGTGGTTTAGTACAAAAACAAATAAAGAGCTCAACAATTAAACTACTAGCGAAGCTATGAGTGGTTTTGAAATTTAGCCAACGCTTAAACGATTGCCGAACTTGACCACCGTAATCTCCTATACCCAGGGCCATAAAACCAAAGCGATTAAATGTCACATAGCAAGAATATCTCCATAGGTAAGAAGCTAATAGAGCCATAGATATAAAGCAGCCCCCTCGACAAGGGAAGGAGGGTCATAGATATAGAAGCCCCACCCCTCAATAAGAAAGTGAGTGTACATAAATATATAGCAGCCCCCTCAATTAAACTAATAAGAAACAACCCCCAAATTAAATTCATAACAGCAGCCCCGAAATTTCAAGGAGCAGCCCCATTTAAGCATAACAACCAGCAACCTCTAAAGTTCAAGGAGCAACCCCCAATTAAACATAACAACCAGCCCCTAAATAGATAAAACTCAAGGAACAGCCCCCTCAATTCAGCATATAAAAACAACAATAAGGCAACCCCAAAGGCAAAACCAAGCAAGGATAATGAAAAGCAGCTCTTAACTGGGATTATGCAAACCAGCCCCAAAGAAATCAGGCCTAGGACCATACATAGCAGCCCCCAGGAAAGAAAAAAAGGAAACAGAAGTATCTGATAGCTCCGAATGCAGCCACCCCCAAAATAATCCAACCTGGAGCCAGATGTAGCAGCCCAAGCTGATAAATTTTATAAAGCAGCCCCCTCCCAATTCAGAATATAACAAACCAGCTACCAGCCCTATCTTAACTCCAGGATTTTTGCCAACATAAAACTGAAAGTCTGCTAGCATACTAATATACCCAGAAATTTGTTATAACAAGCCAAGGATTTGTTAGCATAATCAGGAAACGATCTGATAACCTAACCAGGAAAAAAAACTGCTAGCATGAACTCCAGCCTCAGTTAACAGAAAATTGAAAAAAACAATTGCTAGCATAAGCTCCAAAGGATCTTGGCCACAATCGGTAAAGAAGTAGAAGAATGATGAAGGGGGGGGGGGGGGGAGGAGGAATAGTTTTCTTGCCTTTAGTTCAACCGGCGATCCGCCCGCGTCGAACAGGGAGAGAGAGAGCTGCCCGGAACCCTAGACCCGGCATCGAAGACGAGCCCTGGCAACCTCCATCACTCCTCCGACGAAGAGCTTGACGAGCCCTCCAACTTCCCGCACCGGTGACTCCGATGAACCCTAGCTCGCCACTCCAGCTCACTCGGCAGAATCGGGCCTATTGAGGGAGGGGAGAAGGAAGTAATGGCTGAAGGGGAGGGTTTAGCTATATATATGTATATATATAAAATAAATAAACTTATATATATATATATATAACTTATATATATACATATATAAGAAATTTAGACGTATAAAACCTATATATACTTATACTCATATATATAACTGTGTGTATATATATCCGCCTACATATACCTCCCTATATGAAAACACGATTGCATCTATTTACTTATACAAGACCCTATATACACGAATATATTTATCTATATATATTTATACATATACCCACATATATGCCTCTTTCTAGAAACAAAACGCCGGATGACGACGACGCTCCCGAGACGGTAACGCCCTATCGCCTCGATGCCCTGAATTAATATTTCGCTTTAGAATAATTATTATTAATTCCATATGTTTTATTAAAATAATTATAAGAAAAACCCGGGGCGTTATAGCCACCCCTCCTAACAAAAAGTTTCGGCATGAAACTTTGCAACTACAATACCAAACATGGAAAACGCAAGAGATGGAAACTTACCGGGGAAACTAGCCGAAAAGACGAGGATAGGACTCCTTCATTGCTGACTCTAGCTCCCAGGTTGCACCCCGAACATCCTGGTTATCCCAGAGGAATTTCACCATAGGGATGGACTTCCTCCGCAACACCCGATCCTGCCTCTGCAAAATACGAACAGGCTGTTCCACAAAGCACAGATTGGGCTGCAGCCTGGCACGGAATCCAAAACATGGCGATCGCCGCGGACGCACTTCCGCAACTGGCTCACATGGAAAACGTCATGCACACCGGGAAAAGAGGCAGGTAACGACAACATGTAAGCAGAAACTCTGATGCGCTCGATAACCTCGAAAGGGCCTACATACCTGGAGTCCAGCTTATGGCTCTTCCCAAACCTCTTAACACCTGCCATCGGGGACACCTTAAGGAACACCATGTCCCCCACCGCAAACTCCAAATCACCTCTACGCCGATTGGCGTATTTCTCATAGCGCTCCTGAGCTACCCGGAGCTTCTCACGGATCTGCGTCACAGCAACGCTCATCTCCTCCAGAGCTTCTGGGCCCAAAACTGGCTTCTCGCCCACTTCAGCCCAAAACAGGGGAGTCCGACAACAAAGCCGATTTCCTACTTAGGGCATCCGCCACAAAATTTGCCTTGTCTGGGTGATACAGAATCTCCACATTATAATCTGCCACGTACTCCATCCGCCGACGTTGGCGTAAATTCAATTCTCTCTGAGAAAACACGTAAGTCAAACTTTTATGATCCGAGTAGATCTTGCACGACACCCCGCATGAAAAATGCCTCCACAGGCTTTGGGCATATATCACCGCAGCGAACTCCAAAACATGCATAGGGTAGTTCCTTTCATGAACTTTTAGTTGCCTCGACCCATACGCAATGACCTTGCCCTCTTGCATGAGGACGCACCCAAGGCCTACCTGCCTGCATCAACATAAATCTGAAACTCTACTCCCTCAACAGGGAGAGCCAAAACCGGGGTGGAGCACAACCTTCTCTTTAACTCCTGAAAGGCCTCCTCGCACTGCTCGCTCCAATCGAAAGCCGCTCCCTTCCGCGTCAACCTAGCCAGAGGCGCGGAAATACCTGAGAAACCTTCCACAAACCTCAAATAATAGCCTGCTAATCCCAAGAAACTTCGGATCTCCTTAGGCGACGCCGGTTTCTTCCAACCAAAACAACAGCTACCTTAGCTGGGTCCACAGAGATGCCACCCTTGCTCACCACGTGACCCAAAAAGGAGACTTGCGAAAGCCAGAACTCGCATTTGCCCAGCTTCGCATACAACTTGTGTGCCTTCAAGGTAGCATCAACAAACGCAAATGTCGAGCATGCCCCTCTTCACTCGAAGAATAGACCAACACATCATCAATAAAAACCAACACAAACTGGTCCAGATAGTCTCGGAATACCCTGCAACTGATCAAGTAAACTATCAATCTGAGGCAACGGATACCGGTTCTTGATGGTCACCTTGTTCAGTTCTCGATAAACGATACACAATCTCACCGAACTATCTTTCTTCTTTACGAACAAGACGGGAGCACTTCAGGGCGAAGAACTAGGCCAGATAAAGCCACACTGCAACCACTCACCTAACTGAGTGCGCAACTCTTCCAGCTCACACAGGGCCAAAGGGTACGCTGCCCTAGCAATGGGACGGGTACCCGGCTCAAGGTCAGAAACAAACTCCTCAACTCACACAGGCAGAAAACCAGGGAGACTAACGGCGAAGACATCAGCGAACTCTCGCACCATAGGAAAAAAAATCTTCGATACCCGGCAAACTGCTACCAGTTTCTAACATAGAAACAAGGTAAGCAAACCCAGCTTGAACCAAAGGCTCCGAGTACACACCGCGGAAATAATCGGGGAAACATTGTGCGGAAAGCCAAACAGGCTCGAGGGTTGACCGATGTCCAGCGTAAAGACCAAACGCTTTACCTTGCGTTGGATAACAACATCAAACCTGGACAACCAGCCCAAACCCAAAATCACAACGAAAACTCCAGGTCTAGCACCTTTAGATTAGCAAAAGCTAAGAAACAACCTAAGAGGGTAGGACAACCCTAGATACCCTAATTCGACACCACGGTGCCACCAGAGGGGAACTTAACATTAAACGGATCGCCAATTGAAACGAGGGTCAACTACGACGCTCTATAAAAGTCCTAGCCACAGATGAGTGGGTAGCACCAGAATCGAGAAGGAGCGCGCCTAACGGTTCTTTACCTTAAATTCTCCTATAAAATTGGATACACAACTAATCGAGCGAAAACAATTTAGTACAAACGCTGAAAGCTAAGAGTTAGATTAGAATCTAACCTGAAATCACCTGTGGGGAAAAACTGCTCAACAATCGATAACCTAACGATGACCGCCTGCGAAGCTCTATAGCCAAAACATTGAGTAAAACTCAAATAAAAAAAAGGCACGCTCAACATCCTCTACCTTTACTCGCACAAAATTGAGATAACAAAAATCCAAATCCACATTCGCAAGCCAACGAATAAACTAGTTCAAACCTTAACCTGAAAACACCTGGGCAGAAAAACTGCGCTTGATTCACAACCATTTGCCTCAACACGCCTCGATACTCCGACGCAACTCCTTAGTCACCGCCTCACTAAGCGCACCTAAGGGTTCCCCCTCTAAACCGTAGAGCCGACTTTGACGCACGAAGCTCTGGAGTCATCGACTGCAATTACGAACAAACACCTCAATACACCTAGCTTAAGACGCAACAGCTAGGAACTAGAATTTCCTAACTCGATACAGACCAGGAAAGAGTAGATACTTGCTCTTGCTGTTACCTTGCTCTGGGAATTTATGAAATGATGTTATGCTAAACTCAGGATGATACACCATCATCCTATCAACTTGTGTGCATATAATATAATGCATGAATGCCAAATTTTATTCCAAATCATGTATGTACGAGCGTCATCATGTATGTCTTTAGCTTGGCACGTGTGCTAATGCTATGTTATGATGTATATGCAGTGCTATGCAATCTAAAAAAGGCCTTAATGCATGCTATGAGCGGCGTATACATGCGATCTTATGCATCCCATACTACATATTATCGCATGCAATGAAAAAGAAAATCTAATGGACACGCATGCGACCTACGTTATGCATCCCATACTATATAACAGTCGTATGTTGTCACCTATGAGGATCCATATACAAACACATATTATGCATCCCATACTACATAATATGCCCCGTATACTTCTTATCATGCTATGAGTGTAGTGTTAATGCTTCAGCCAAGACATACTGATGACCCTTCGGTGTGTGTATGCGATGAATGACGATTCTCACCAGGCGGTTAACCGGGCCAACTAGACCATATCCAACAACCCGGCTAACCTCCATCTGATACCAACTGTCACAACCCGCATTTTTCCAAGAATATAATACATATTATCAGAGCAAGGGGAAAATACGCGTCATGATGCCACGCCTGCAGGAGAAGACTACAGACGCTCAGACAAACACTCCTTACGATAAATTTATAAAAGACATATATACGTTTGGATTAAAAAGGAGATTTTTTTTTTCATTTTTTAGCTTAAGGCCGCGTCCCTCGGTCCGGTGGATCATCTAGTCCACAAGTAGAAAACTATACATATATACGCAGCGGAAAATCGGTTCATTTAGCCTACATAAGCATGAAGATCAACATCCGAGAATTTATATGCATAAATCTACGTTTAGTATAGTAAGAAAGGAATTTCTACGACCTTCAAAGTATGTGATATTTATTTAAACCCATGATATGCAAAAATGACATTTTTATATCAATAAAGTAACTAATGCATCCTAGCATAAAGCTTCCTAGAGAGCAAGTAGGTAAACAACCCATAAGTAACAGCAAAGCAACAAGCAAGTAATCTAAACATACAAGCCATACGGGCGACAACAACTGACACGAACCCGCAGGAAAGAAGGAAAAACAACTAAAGCTCTGCCCCTTACCTAGAAGAGAGGAAGGGCCTCGACAGGAGACCTGAACAACGCCGCGCTAACCCCTGCGACAGCTAAAGACCTGAACCTGAGACATTCATAAGAAAAGAATGCCTCAGCCCAAAGGGTGCAAGAAAACCAAGATTTGCAGCATTAGAAGTAAAAGAGTGCAGAAAGAAAACTAAGTAGATAAACATCAATAATCTTACAACAACTCGAGCTAGCTCAAACGAGTGCACTCAGTAAGAGGAAAAGCATGCACCAGACGGTATTGGCCAAAACAATCAAAGCCCACCACGTGTCCGCCATTGCGGCTCAGAGGTGATGGTCATAAATATAATATCATAATACACATATATAAGCATATATGTTTATAAGAACTTGAGACTGATCAGCTCGAGGGAAAAGCATCCCCCAAAAGAAGGCACTGCGACGGTGGTATCTCCACTAACGCCCGCAGCCCAAAAACCAAACAGGAGTGCTGTGGCGGTGACTCCAATCCACCCAAACCAACAGCCCAAAAGAGACACTATGGCGGTGACCTTTATCTCACACGCTCAACAGACTCACACATAGCACCAGAAGCAGGGGCGCATAATCATATATAAGTATATGTATATATATAAGTATATAAATAAACCTCAGTGCAGGTCACCATAGAACACTCAGAACATTAGACAACAAAGGTCATAGGGATCAAGAACCACTTGTAAGACCCCTTATTTTGCATTCTTTCCCGGGTCTTACCGCCCAGAACCGCCGTCTTGCGGCGACACCATTACACCCAATGGTCGCCGCCACAAGACGCCGATCCTGCCGGCTATTCATCATCATCCAGGCCAACCATAATCACAGTAATTGAAGTATTAAAAGAAACAAGTCCACAAAACCACATTATTTATATATCATAATACATGATTACAATGTCCACGATGAGAAAGAACTAAACGCAAAAGGGCTTTTGCCTAGTACATATTCAAATATAGTGCAACAACACTCTCACTCTACATCCATGCGGAAGCTATCAAACACTGTCTTCATGTATCTGTAGCTGCTGCTGCGACGTCATGTAGTGGCTGCTCTGCTTCATCCCGTCCTCATGTCCTGTCTCCTGAACGAGGTCCTGCTGTTCCGACACATCATCCCTAAAATGATGAGGTCCACCGACCGTCAGTCTATAAGACTCAGCATATTCCTCACCGCCTCCACCCGCGACTCCTAGGCACCGCGCGGGAGGAGGAAGCAGAGGACATCAAAGGGGTAAATCAAAAGCAGGTGACAAGCGGGTATTACTAACCTAGCAATTATATAAATAGCTAACAACATGTATATAAAAGCATTTACATCTAGCAATTATATCAATAACTAACAACATGTATATATATATACATCAAGCATCTTTCTAGCAAATCTATCATAATAAATCAAGGGGCCACAAAGAAACCGAGTAGTATATAAACGAGCGTCAAAGTGAGTATACACACGCAGTTATAAAATAGTCTAAGCAGCTAGAAAAGTACACCAGAGTAGTTATAAAGAAAACTAGTGCAAGTAACGGAAAAAAAACTAGAGCAGCTATGAAAGTAACCTTAACTTATGTGTATACACACACAAACACATAAGCTAAGGGATCTGGCAAGAAGTAAACTCATCGTATAAAAGAGTCCATACTAATTTATACGATGAGGTCTCTGATTTATGCAAGAATGTCATGCTATGCTATGATATGCAATGCAATGCAATGTAATGGTGCAACTCACACACGCGACTATGTACGTACAGACCTTTAGTTCCCACTTTTCGGAGGTAGCTAACCTCTCGGGCACCTCCCGTCGTGGTCAAACGGTGGTAGAGGAGCGGGCGTCTCCTCACCTAGGTGGGTAAGTCACACTACCATACATAGGCCCAAACGTACGCTGTGATACCGGTACCCGGTACTCACGAGCTCCTGCGTACTAAACTGAAATGGCTAGGCAGGGTTTAGGGAATCCGTCCCGTCGGGCGCGCAGTAAAACAACCTGGCCCCTAATCAACCACTGGCACTGCCGAGTCAATGAACTGCTGTCGGTGTGACGACTAAGCCAGAATCAAAGACCCACCATATCTTATGCATATGCAAATATGTATTAACCCTTACTACCGAGCCTCCAGCTCGCAATTCTAAATCAACATTTATAAAGTAGAGCCTACCGCTCGCCAGACTACATCAGTCTTATATTTAAACTAGAGCCTACCGCTCGCTAGACTACACTAGTCTTATATTTAAACTACGAGCCTACCGCTCGCTAGACTACACCAGTCTTATATTTAAACTATGAGCCTACCGCTCGCTAGACTACACCAGTCTTATATTTAAACTACGAGCCTACCGCTCGCTAGACTACACCAGTCTTATATTTAAACTACGAGCCTACCGCTCGCTAGACTACACCAGTCTTATATTTAAGCTACGAGCCTATCGCTCGCTAGACTACACTAGTCTTATATTTATACTATGAGCCTACCGCTCGCTAGACTACACCAGTCTTATATTTAAACTACGAGCCTACTGCTCGCTAGACTACACCAGTCTTATATTTAAGCTACGAGCCGATCGCTCGCTAGACTACACTAGTCTTATATTTATACTACGAGCCTACCGCTCGCTAGACTACACCAGTCTTATATTTAAACTACGAGCCTACCACTCGCTAGACTACACCAGTCTTACATTTAAACTACGAGCATACCGCTCGCTAGACTATCAAAGTCCTTATTCCTTATAACCCGAGCCTACCGCTCGCAGGACTATCCCAGTCCTTATTCCTTATAACCCGAGCCTACAGCTCGCAGGACTATCCCAGTCCTTATTCCTTTTAACCCGAGCCTACCGCTTGCAGGACTATCACAGTCCTTCCTTATAACCTGAGCATACCGCTCGCAGGACTATCTCAGTCCTTCCTTATAACCTGAGCCTACCGCTCGCAGGACTATCACTCCTTCCTTATAACCTGAGCCTACCGCTCGCAGGACTATCTCTGTCCTTCCTTATAACCCGAGCCTACCGCTCGCAGGACTATCTCAGTCCTTCCTTATAACCCAAGCCTACCGCTCGCAGGACTATCCCAGTCCTTATTCCTTTTAACCCGAGCCTACCGCTCGCAGGACTATCACAGTCCTTCCTTATAACCTAAGCCTACCGCTCGCAGGACTATCCCAGTCCATATTTCATTCCTTCCCAAATTTGGGAGGAAGATTATGTTTCAAGTTCTCCTACTTACTGCTCTTGTCTATTATTAGTTGATCTTAGAAGCTTGGGGTGAATCCTGGACTTCCCGTGGATTACCCGGTGAAGGGCTCGCAACGGTACTAGGGAATGTGATGGTGACTGAAGCCCAAATCCCCCTTTCTAGGATATTTAATTTATTTAGTTGCTACCCATTCTTGTATGCCCATTTGCTCTAAAATCCTAGGGCGGATTACCATTTGACTCGGGAGGACATGTGTCGGTGTTCTATTGAACACCGAACCATGTCATTTCTTGTGACCCATTATTTCCTTGTGTTATCTCTCAATCACAACTTGTTCTTCCTGCTAAGTCATCCTTCACCTCCCCTAATAGATCCTTGTCAAATTATTGAATTGATGGTTTTACTAAACGCACCCCGTCTTTATTTCCGATGACTGCCCTTGATGACTAATCATTCAACCTAATTGGGCATCTGCAATTCTCTTAGAGTTAGTAACTCTAGGGGTGGTGACCATAAGGAATTTATGTTTTCAGTTCCTACTGTTCGCAGACCAAGGTGGGATTGAACTAGGTCTGACTCTTAAGACACAACCTTGGTCCTAACAAGTCTTAATGAGTTCCAAGTTCTTACCGTAGGTTCACAGTGAGTAATGATCTAACAACCACAAATTCCATATTCTTCCAAAGATTGTTTAACCACAATTTCTACTTACATGAGTGGGGTGTGAACAAGGATTTACACTACAAGTACTATGCTAAAGCTTCCATAAATTCTGGGAAAATTACTATAACTCAATATTGGTCTAAAAACACAAGATCCTATGTCTCATATTAAGCCAAGGTGTATTTATCATCATTTATTATTTATTACATTTGGTGTGCCAATAAGGGTTTACACTACAAGTACTATGCTAAAGCTTCCATAAATTCTGGGAAAATTACTATAGCTCAATATTGGTCTAAAGACACCAGATCCTAAGTCTCATATTAAACCAATGTGTATTTATCATTATTTATTATTTATTACATTTGGTGTGCCAATAAGGGTTTACACTACAAGTACTATGCTAAAGCTTCCATAAATTCTGGGAAAATTACTATAGCTCAATATTGGTCTAACAACACCAGATCCTAAGTCTCATATTAATTCAAGGTGTATTTATCATTATTTATTATTTATTACATTTGGTGTGCCAATAGGAGTTTACACTACAAGTACTATGCTAAAGCTTCCATAAATTATGGGAAAATTACTATAGCTCAATATTGGTCTAAAAACACCAGATCCCAAGTCTCATATTAAACCAAGGTGTATTTATCATTATTTATTATTTATTACATTTGGTGTGCCAATAAGGGTTTACACTACAAGTACTATGCTAAAGCTTCCATACATTCTGGGAAAATTACTATAGCTCAATATTGGTCTAAAAACACCAGATCCTAAGTCTCATATTAAGCCAAGGTGTATTTATCATTATTTATTATTTATTACATTTGGTGTGCCAATAAGGGTTTACACTACAAGTACTATGCTAAAGCTTCCATAAATTCTGGGAAAATTACTATAGCTCAATATTGGTCTAAAAACACGAGATCCTAAGTCTCATATTAAGCCAAGGTGTATTTATCATTATTTATTATTTATTACATTTTTGCTAAACGCACCCAATTTTCCTACACCCCTAAGTCCAAAATTTCAACTTGAAGTTCAGAGGAATCCACTCATGCACATAAGTTGAATTCATAGCTAGAGGTGGTTGATATCATGTCCAAGTCATGGGCAAATATTCAAGGTATTTGCATGAGTCAAACCACTAAACGCACCGGATACACTTTATACATGTTTCTCTAAAAGTGACCTAAAAGGAGCTACACTTGACCAAATGACATGAAATTAGTGGCATTTTAAAGGTAACCTCAAGGGCTACAGTATTCGTGTTGATCACTAACTCCAGAAATGAGTCTAACCTAGGTGAAATCAACATGCAAGTTCTGTACACAATGTTTAACTTAACAAATTCACCTTATATACATGTCACACCAAAAATGGCATAGAAGGAGCTACACTTAACCAAATGACATGAAATCAGTATCATTGTAAAGGTAAACTCAAGATCTACAATACCTATGTTGATCACTAACTCCAAATATGAGTCTAACCTAGGTGAAATCAACATGCAAGTTATGTACACAATGTTTAACTTAACAAATTCACCTTATATACATGTCACACCAAAAATGGCATAGAAGGAGCTACACTTAACCAAATGACATGAAATCAGTGGCATTTTAAAGGTAAACTCAAAGGCTACAGTATTCATGTTGATCACTAACTCCAGAAATGAGTCTAACCTAGGTGAAATCAACATGCAAGTTCTGTACACAATGTTTAACTTAACAAATTCACCTTATATACATGTCACACCAAAAATGGCATAGAAGGAGCTACACTTAACCAAATGACAAGCAATCAGTGGCATTTTAAAGGTAAACTCAAGATCTACAATACTTATGTTGATCACTAATTCCAGAAATGAGTCTAACCTAGGTGAAATCAACATGCACGTTCTGTACACAATGTTTAACTTAACAAATTCACCTTTATATACATGTCACACCATTCACTACTTTAATGAATCTTGCATGAGAGATATGTCCACATGCACTGACCCAAATTGCCCAAAATTTTGGCCAGAGATTTTGTATGTCTAGGTCTACTACCCACCAAGGTTTTGAGTGGATTTGACTTCATAAGACACTAGGTCTAAGATTTTCAAGGAAAATGAAATGATGATCAAGTGAAAGACTTTAATTAAGGGTAGCTAATCACCTAGAGGGGGGGGGGGGGGTGAATAGGTTATTTAAAAACTATTGCAGTTCTTGATTATAACCAAAATAAAACTGATCAGAGCTTTCAAGAATAAGAACACACAGAAAAGACACACAGAATTTTATAGTGGTTCCCCTAATCTTGGGTAATCCACTTTCCCCCTTCTCCCTTCTAGCAGTATGCCAGATAGGGTTTATATCTCCTCCAGATCTCAGACCACAAATAGGTCTTACAGCTCAGATCACAACAGATCTTACAGACTCAGATCTCACAGATCTTACTCTCTCAGATCTCAGCAGATCTTACAAACTCAGATCTCACAGATCCTACCTCAGCCTTTATAATTAGGCTTACAGCTCAGATTCACCCCTGAATCCTATAACTCAGATCACACTTGATATTACTGTAACACCTCCCCTGTAATGACCATATAATATGGGTCCGACCGGGACCCCACAGCATATAACCGCCACAGCTTTAGTATTAAAAGATGATATTAACTACCCAATCTCATAACTCAGACAACACAGCGGAAACAAACTAAGCCACAGAGATTGTCCATACTACAAAGGAGTCCAACTGGCCTTAAGGCCTTACAAAAATAATGTCCAAAACATCAAAACGTTCCATAATAAAAGACATCCCAACAAAAGGGGAAAGATAGTTTTTCCCTAAGCTACCTCGGCATGCAAGCCGGATATAACAAAATACGAAGAAAGTAATGCAAGAAATCAACTAAGCACTTCGTGAGGCTTTAGGCCTTTTTGGCCGGCGCGCTGGGTCCAGCCTGCGATGCGTGCCCTGCAACCAAATCACAAAGAGCGGTAAACGAGGGTCAGCTATGGCTGACCACAAGCGGTGTAACAACATCCCTCCTCCCGGCCGTCTTAGCGGACCCCGGGGAACTACTTCACCCTGCAAGTCAGCACTTCGTATGCAAATGTACATAAAGGAAAACAACATAAATACTGGCATGAGTGTCACAAGCATCATCCACGTTTCTATGTTGAGCAGGTAATAAAAGGGGCCTAACAATGCAAAATGAGTGCAAGCCCGGGTTTCACCCAAGGCGCCCTAAAGCGTATGAATCTAACACATCATCATACATTACCACCACAAGGGTACTCATTACTTCCCCACAAGGGCATCAAAACCCAAGGCCAAGCGCTCTCGCTGAGACTCACCTCGCCTGGCCTTCCATGCCATCGGGCTTGTCTGACAGCTCACACGCTCGGGCCGCCAACAACGCACCAAGACCGATTCTAAGAATTCTGGCCAATCAAAACGTCCCAAGGCCCTGGGCTTACTCTCGGGACAACGTCCACCGATTGCCTCGCCTGGCGACCGTCAACGGACTCAACCGTAGCACAAACATTCTCGTCAGTCAACAATCGAAGGGACTAATCTTGCCGGGACACTCTCCACACGTGAATCTCAGTCTTCACGGGATAGCCAGCCGACCACAAAGACCAATCGCGCCTTCGCACAACACTAGGCATCACAAGCCCCATAATCCGCGCATTAATTCTCCGCCCTAAACCCAACATTCGTTACCACACGAAGCTACAAGGGCATTACAACGACGAGTTCGCCGTAATCGGATTTCTAACAAAACCCCTAAAATGCGCGTAAATCAACATCACCGGATCGGACCAACGGCCACAAATCCGGCTTCACCCACAATGCCTAATCCGCTAACAGAGCGGATCTCTAGTGCAAAACATGCCGGGGACGGACAAAATCAACCCGGTGGTTTCTCTTGAACCAAGGCGACCCGGATCCCTCTCACTCGACGGATCCGGTGCCAAAATGCAGAAAAAGAGGAGATGCCAAACACGCATCCTAAAGACCGGGAGGAGAAATGTCGTTACCTTTTGAGATCTCCTCCTAGCCATGAGAAGCTTGCAACCACACGGTGGAGAAGAAGCACCTTGATGCCCTCTACGCACTGCCGGTCTCGGATCGGCGAACGGAGCTCCGAAGCTCCGGCAATGGCGGAATCCCCTTCTTCTTCCTCCTTGCCTCCTCCTCCTTTCTCCAACCTAAGAGAGAGAAATACTTGGAAAATATGAGGGTTTAACTCCTCTACTAAGCCCTAAACCCCCCCAGCCATCCATCGCAGCCGTTGGATCAAATTCCAATAGATTTGGACGGACCGATCTCCTTCTCCGCTCAAAATCGCGGAACAGAATAAACAGGGCGCACGATCACATGCGCACGGTCACTGGTCATGCGCGAAGAAGACACTGGTCGTGCGCACTGTTTGAGACAGAACTCCGAATCCTTGCGAATAGCGCACGATCACATGCGCACGGTCGCTGGTCGTGCGCGAAGAGGACACTGGTCGTGCGCACTGCTCGAGACAGAACTCCGAATCCTAGCGACTAGCGCACGATCACATGCGCACGGTCGCTGGTCGTGCACGAAGAGGACACTGGTCGTGCGCACTGTACTGCTATGGAATTCCTCGCCTAACCCGAGCGCATCACTACCACCCCGCCTACCTCGCTGAACTACGATTTTTGGGGTGTTACAACTCCACCCCCCTTAAAAAATTTCGTCCTCGAAATTTTTGAATCTAAACAGGAAAAAATCATAACGCATACCTGGAGCGAAAAGTTTCGGGAAATCCTCCCGCATCGCTTGCTCGCGCTCCCAAGAGAATTCGTCTCGCCCGCAGTTGTCCCATCGCACCTTTACAAGTTTGACTTGCTTGTTACGCAACTGCCGGACTTCTGAATCCTCCACGCACACCAGGCGAACCCTCGTCCCCAAGTTCTCCATCACCGGTACCGCCGCCGCTTCGACCACGACACTCGGCTCTACCAAAGCTTTCCTCAGCCCGGAGACATGGAAAACGTCATGTAATCCACTCAGCTCTGCGGACAACGCCAAACGATAGGCTGCTTCGCCTATACGCTCCGTAACCTCGAACGGACCCAAATATCTCGGACTCAACTTCTTGAGTCGCCGCACCCGCGAAACACCCTTGAACGGCTTGATCTTCAAATAGACCATGTCGCCCACTGCAAACTCCACATTTCTGTGGCGTGCATTAAAATACTTTGCTTGTCGATCCTGAGCAACCTTCATGCGCTCCTGAATCGTCCGCACAATCTCGCAAGCATCTTCCACCACTTGCTTTCCCAAAATCTTAGTGTCTCCCACCTCTGCCCAAGACATCGGCGTTCGACACTTCCTTCCATACAAAGCTTCATATGGCGCCATCTTGATACTCGCCTGGAAGCTATTATTATAGGCGAACTCCACCATGAAAAGGTGGTCCTCCCAACCTTTGCCAAAGTCGAGAGCACACATCCTCAACATGTCTTCCAACGTACGGTTCGTTCGCTCCGTCTGACCATCGGTCTGCGGATGGAACACGGTACTAAACTTGAGCTTCGTGCCTAGACTTTTCTGCACTAATCTCCAATCCTTCGATGTGAATCGCCCATCGCGATCACTAACGATGCTCTTCGGAATCCCGTGCAACCGCACAACGTTTCGAACATAAAGTTCCACGAGCTTTTCCACGCCATCACCCTTCTGGTTCGGAATGAAGTGGGCCACCTTCGTCAGGCGATCTACTATCACCCAAATCGCATCGTTACCCTGCTGCGATCGAGGCAAACCATGCACAAAATCCATAGAGATGTCATCAAATTTCCATTCGGGGATGGGAAGAGGCTTCAAGAACCCGCCGGGCCTTTGGCACTCAGCCTTCACCAAGGCACAAGTCTGACATCGGCTCACGTACTCGGCTACATCACGCTTCATCCCAGGCCACCAAAAAGATTTCTTCAAATCCGCGTACATCTTTGTACTTCCTGGATGAACGGAGTACTTCGTAAAGTGAGCTTCAAACATCAACTCCTCGCGGAGCTTGCCAAAGCGCGGAACACAAACCCTTCCCTCCCTTTTTAAGATCCCACCAACCATCTCCAAAGCAGTGCCCTCGCTTTGTTGAGCCTCCAACACCAACTGTTGGCACTCCTCGTCCGCACTGGTCGCCTCTCGGATTCGATCCGTTATGTCACATTGCATTTCAATCCAATTCAAACGAGCTACGCTAGACTCACCTCTAGCCACACAAGAGATATCAAGAGACTCCAAGTCTCGAATCAAACGCTCGTTATGCGCCTCCATCCAATTACCTTGCCCGGAGTACTTCCTACTCAAAGCATCCGCCACCACGTTGGCTTTACCCGGCGTGTATTGAATCTCCACGTCGTAGTCCCCAAGGAACTCGACCCACCTACGCTGCCGCATATTCAGATCCTTTTGGTCTAGAAGATACCTCAAGCTTTTGTGATCCGTGAAGATCTCCACCTTCGCACCATAAACGTAGTGCCGCCACAACTTTAGCGCAAAGATTACCGCCGCCAACTCCAGATCGTGGACGGGGTAGTTCTTCTCATGAGTCTTTAACTGCCTTGACCCATAAGCGATCACCTTGCCGTGCTGCACCAGCACGCAACCCAACCCGCAACCTGACGCATCGCTGAAAATCTGAAATCCTTCCGTCCCACTAGGAAGACTAAGGATTGGAGCAGACATCAATCTTTCCTTCAAATTCTCGAATGCCCGGGCACACTCCGGTGTCCAAACAAACCTCTGGTCCTTGCGAGTGAGTGTGGTGAGGGGAAACGCCATCCGCGAAAAGTTCTCCACGAACCTTCTATAATAACCGGCTAGTCCAAGGAAACTCCGGACTTCCGCCACGGTCCTCAAGACAGGCCAATCTCTAATGGCTTCAATCTTCGCTGGATCTACCGCCACCCCATCTCCACTAATTACGTGACCTAAGAAAGCCACCTTCTCGATCCAAAACTCGCATTTTGAGAACTTAGCATAAAGCTGATTCTCCCTTAGAGTCTGCAATACTTGCCTCAAGTGAGACTCATGCTCTGCCTTCGATTTTGAATATACCAAAATATCATCAATAAACACCACCACGAACGAATCTAAGAACGGGCGAAAAACCCTGTTCATCAAATCCATGAACACGGATGGCGCGTTCGTCAAACCGAACGGCATCACCGAAAACTCGTAGTGGCCATACCGAGTCCCAAACGCTGTCTTGGCAACGTCCTCTTCTCGAATCTTCAACTGGTAGTACCCCGATTTCAAATCCAACTTGGAGTACACCACCGACCCCACTAACTGGTCGAACAAGTCATCGATTCGGGGAATTGGATATTTATTCTTAACGATCAATTTATTCAATTCACGGTAATCGATACACAACCGCATACTTCCGTCTTTCTTCTTCACAAACAATACCGGCGCGCTCCACGGCGAAGAGCTGGGCCTAATGTACCCTTGCTCTAACAACTCCTGCAACTGAACCTTTAACTCGGCCAGTTCCTTCGGTGCCATCCTAAACGGAGGACGCGACACTGGCCTCGCACCCGGTACCAACTCTATCGAGAAATCAATTTCACGCTGAGGAGGTGCTCCCGGAAGCTCCTCGGGGAATACATCCTCAAATTCTTCCACCACCGGAACTTCTCTAATAGCCAACTTTGTGGAGTGAGTCTCCAACAAAGCTAAGAACGCCTCACCTCCTTGGTTTACCGCACGCCTCATTTGGGAGTAAGCCACTCCGCTTAGGCCTTCGAACTTGACCTCTGCTCTACCTTCACCTCTCAGGGTTACCACCTTCAACTGGCAGTCGATACTAGCTCGCTGCTCCACAAGCCAGTCCATCCCCAAGATAACATCGAATTCGGCTAGTGGCAGAATCGCTGCTACCAACACGAAATCACAATCGCCAAATTGCATCACAATGCGTCCCTTCCTCATGGTAGTCTTGAAAGACCCATTCGGCATACGCACACTCAGCTCCACTCCTGCCACTACGGGCTCAGCACCAATCTTCCGGATAAAACTTTCCGCAAGAAAAGAGTGTGACGCCCCCGTGTCGAACAACACTCGAGAGGGGTAGCCCGAAACTAGCACGAAACCTAACCACATGCAAAACAAACATGAAAGGCCGCAATCTACACTATAGTAACAACCGAAAACTTAAACTTTTCATACCTGTCACCACATCGGGTTGACGTATCGCTTCCTGTTGCCCAAGATTATAGGCCCTAGGCTGCACTGGAGGGAACCGCGAAGCACTCGACTCCGCCGCTTTCCCCTTCTCTGCAACACTGGGACCCGAACGCACCGATTGTTCTTGTCTCGGCTCTGGCCCAGTTCCGCCCTCGGTACAAAAACGACTAATGTGGCCCACCTTGCCACACTGGTAACAAGTAACCGGACCTTTGGAACGGAAATCTCCCGAAGGTGCGCCACTTCTCTCCCCAGTCCTATTAGGACGGGGCTTCTTCTTCCATCGGCTGCCCTCGGACTTCCACTGGGACTGAGACTGAGAAGGCTTTCCTTCTCCCTGCCTTGCCGCAACACCCTTTCGCCGCTGAGTTCGCTCCAAGTCGCTCTCCAGCGTGCGAGCGGCTTCGACCAACTCATTGAATCCCGCATTCTTCAAGGCTATGAGTGGTTGCCTTAAATTTTCCCTCAACCCTTGATAAAAGAGGTTATCTCTCTCTTCATCATCTGCCATTGTCGTGCCCGCATACCGACCCAACCGAGTGAACTCTTGCAGATATTCATCCACCATCTTCTCCCGCTGCACCAAATGCAGAAACTGCCGCTGCAGTGCTAACCTTGTTGAAACCGGAATGTAACGCTTTAGGAAAGCGTTTCCGAACTCCTCCATGGACGGAACACGCCCAACAAAAAGACGACCGCTATGGTTCACCCACCACAACTTCGCATCGCCCTCTAACATGAAGCTTGCAAAGTGAGACTGCCTCTCAGCTGGGGTCTCAGCTGCCTTCAAGAGCTCCTGGATCCTCGAAAGCCAATCCTCGGCATCCGTTGGAGTGCCCACTCTCTTGAATTTCGGAGGGTGGAAACTCAAGAAATACTTCATGAATCGATCACCCATCGGAATAGCTCTCTCCGCTAGAGGCTCTGCTTGCCTTACTTCGACATCCGGTGTATCCGGCGTAGCCGCCGGAGTGACAGGGGTCGCAACATGCACCACCGGCGTAGGAACCCGTGGCATCGCTCCAGCTTGAGCCGCCACCATTGCCTCCGCTAGCATGCGGCAGAAATCAGCCGGGGACATGCCCACATTCATGAGGCCTGGAGCAGTAGCACTACTCCCCGAAGGCTCCTCTTGCCTCCTCGATGTCCCCGCATCGTCGCCAACATCCTAGCATAAGCAAGGAAAAAGTCTCATCAGTCTCTATATTCGCAAGACTCAAACACAGGGATAGTCATAATCCCGCACAATACTCCTATGTGGACAATCCCTTACGCGATCCAAATACACTAGACCTCGCAAGAATACTAAACCTCCCTCTGATACCAAATTGTAACACCTCCCCTGTAATGACCATATAATATGGGTCCGGCCGGGACCCCACAGCATATAACCGCCACAGCTTTAGTATTAAAAGATGATATTAACTACCCAATCTCATAACTCAGACAACACAGCGGAAACAAACTAAGCCACAGAGATTGTCCATACTACAAAGGAGTCCAACTGGCCTTAAGGCCTTACAAAAATAATGTCCAAAACATCAAAACGTTCCATAATAAAAGACATCCCAACAAAAGGGGAAAGATAGTTTTTCCCTAAGCTACCTCGGCATGCAAGCCGGATATAACAAAATACGAAGAAAGTAATGCAGGAAATCAACTAAGCACTTCGTGAGGCTTTAGGCCTTTTTGGCCGGCGCGCTGGGTCCATCCTGCGATGCGTGCCCTGCAACCAAATCACAAAGAGCGGTAAACGAGGGTCAGCTATGGCTGACCACAAGCGGTGTAACAACATCCCTCCTCCCGGCCGTCCTAGCGGACCCCGGGGAACTACTTCACCCTGCAAGTCAGCACTTCGTATGCAAATGTACATAAAGGAAAACAACATAAATACTGGCATGAGTGTCACAAGCATCATCCACGTTTCTATGTTGAGCAGGTAATAAAAGGGGCCTAACAATGCAAAATGAGTGCAAGCCCGGGTTTCACCCAAGGCGCCCTAAAGCGTATGAATCTAACACATCATCGTACATTACCAACACAAGGGTACTCATTACTTCCCCACAAGGGCATCAAAACCCAAGGCCAAGCGCTCTCGCTGAGACTCACCTCGCCTGGCCTTCCATGCCATCGGGCTTGTCTGACAGCTCACACGCTCGGGCCGCCAACAACGCACCAAGACCGATTCTAAGAATTCTGGCCAATCAAAACGTCCCAAGGCCCTGGGCTTACTCTCGGGATAACGTCCACCGATTGCCTCGCCTGGCGACCGTCAACGGACTCAACCGTAGCACAGACATTCTCGTCAGTCAATAATCGAAGGGACTAATCTTGCCGGGACACTCTCCACACGTGAATCTCAGTCTTCACGGGATAGCCAGCCGACCACAAAGACCAATCGTGCCTTCGCACAACACTAGGCATCACAAGCCCCATAATCCGCGCATTAATTCTCCGCCCTAAACCCAACATTCGTTACCACACGAAGCTACAAGGGCATTACAACGACGAGTTCGCCGTAATCGGATTTCTAACAAAACCCCTAAAATGCGCGTAAATCAACATCACCGGATCGGACCAACGGCCACAAATCCGGCTTCACCCACAATGCCTAATCCGCTAACGGAGAGGATCTCTAGTGCAAAACATGCCGGGGACGGACACAATCAACCCGGTGGTTTCTCTTGAACCAAGGCGACCCGGATCCCTCTCACTCGACGGATCCGGTGCCAAAATGCAGAAAAAGAGGAGATGCCAAACACGCATCCTAAAGACCGGGAGGAGAAATGTCGTTACCTTTTGAGATCTCCTCCTAGCCATGAGAAGCTTGCAACCACACGGTGGAGAAGAAGCACCTTGATGCCCTCTACGCACTGCCGGTCTCGGATCGGCGAACGGAGCTCCGAAGCTCCGGCAATGGCGGAATCCCCTTCTTCTTCCTCCTTGCCTCCTCCTCCTTTCTCCAACCTAAGAGAGAGAAAGACTTGGAAAATATGAGGGTTTAACTCCTCTACTAAGCCCTAAACCCCCCCAGCCATCCATCGCAGCCGTTGGATCAAATTCCAATAGATTTGGATGGACTGATCTCCTTCTCCGCTCAAAATCGCGGAACAGAATAAACAGGGCGCACGATCACATGCGCACGGTCACTGGTCATGCGCAAAGAAGACACTGGTCGTGCGCACTGTTCGAGACAGAACTCCGAATCCTTGCGAATAGCGCACGATCACATGCGCACGGTCGCTGGTCGTGCGCGAAGAGGACACTGGTCGTGCGCACTGCTCGAGACAGAACTCTGAATCCTAGCGACTAGCGCACGGTCGCTGGTCGTGCGCGAAGAGGACACTGGTCGTGCGCACTGTACTGCTATGGAATTCCTCGCCTAACCCGAGCGCAGCACTACCACCCCGCCTACCTTGCTGAACTACGATTTTTGGGGTGTTACACTTACAACTCAGATCCTTGACAGATCCTACACTCAGATCTGACAACTCAGATCCTACAGGGATTGATAAAGAAAATAACAATACTTAGACTCAGATTCTTCAGATTGTTGAGTCTTCTTGATCTACCTGAATGATCAGATAGAAATCTTCAATAGAATAGCAGCAGCAAATGATCTTCTTGATTCGACAGGCTGTGATGACTATTCTTCTTCCCAGGAAGACAGATTCTTCCTTCTTAATCTTCTTCTTTCAGAAAGATGTATCAACACCAGATTGCTGAAAGAAATCTTCAAGTTAGATCAGTTTTGAAAGAGAAAATGACTTCTTCAGATTCTTTCTCAGACTTTCCCTCAAAGTGATGGAGACGATAATGGCTTTCGAAAGATAGGAGTGATCAACTTCTTAACCCATAGGTCATGCCTTCTATTTATAGCCCGCCATCTGCAACATCTGTCACGCTCCTCCACGTCAGCATGACGCTAAGTCTTCAACGGTCTTTAATGGCTTTGGAAGAAATAAAGCCTCAGCTGGCTGTAGAAGAAATTTCTCAGCTCAGAGTATCTGTAGAAAAGGCGTTGAGCACTGAGCATCTCTGTCGACGCTTTTTCAATTAGGCATCGAGCGATATGTAGATACTCGACACGTACTTCTTAGACTGAAGCTCTCGACTCCTCCTTCTTAGGCGTTGAGCAATCATCAGTTAGTCGACGCTTTTTATCTGTAGAAGTCGAGCAACGTACAGGGGCTCGACGCTTCTTAACTATGCCTTCATATCTCGACTCTTCTTGTTGGCGCAGAGCTAACTGAAGTTTGGTCGACACTTCTCTTTCCACGGCGTCGAGTGATATAACTTGGCTCGACGCTTCCAAACTTGGTCTCATAACTTCAGCGGTAACCTTATCTATTTGAGCAGAAGACATAAGTCAACGCTTCTGGGTCACAGGCGTCGAGAGATGTATGCTGTCTCGACGCTTGTGAACTTGGATGAATTCCTTGAGCACTTTGCCTGACCTGATCTCCTGCACATTGATTCTAGAGAGTATATCAAATACATTCTGAGATATATCTTTGACTTATGAATGGACTTCTCCAAATCTAAGACATTGTGGACAATGATCCCAACAATCTCCCCCTATTTGAAGAAGTCATAATCTCAGTCAATGATATTTCCCTCTTTTCAAAGATAATCAATATTTTCTAATTTCTATACAGGTAATCAAAATAAGTAGTATAATTTCTTATAAAATTGGATTACCAAAACATTCTATCCACAGAAATTATTTCAGATATGATTTCTCATATACGCACAGAATCACAAGCAATTCAGAATAAAACATGTCATGAAGAGAGAAAGAATCACATCACAGGCATAAATATATGTGATAATGAAAAATAGTTAGCACTGGGAGCTCATCAATATTGTTCAAAGATATATCAATTACATTTCTCTGAAAATACTTAGTAAAGATTAAAATCCTAATGCTGTTCAGGTTCTTTGAACTCTATTCCTCTCTTGGCTCTTTTGGAAAGGGCTTCAGCAACTTCTTTTCTTCTCTTGAAGTAGCCAAATGGCTTTGGAAAGTATATGATTGACTCCTTATCACCTGCCTGAACCTTCCCAGCCAATTTGTCAGCCTTGAATTTCATCTTCAGTTCCTCTTGATCCCTATGCTTCAGCCATTCAGCTTCAGAATACCATTTTCCTCTTTCATCAGGATTACCTTTCACAGCTTCCCATGCTGTCAGAATCATTTCTCTTGAAGAGGGAGACCAATGTTCAAAGTCAACCCTTGATTGAACCTCTTCTTTGAACTTTCTTTTACTAGATTCTACTTGCTCACAAGTAAAGTTCTCTCTTTTGCTTTTATCCTCAGGACTATACATTTTAGCAATTTGCTTTTGGACTTGTGTAAGAGAAGCTGGCCTGGTCTCAGAAACTTGATCATTCTCATAATCTATGGGAGGATATCCTAAAATTTCTCTTATAGAGTTTGAGGTCCACACAACATGCTCAGAGCTGGCTTGAATCATTGACCTCTCCCCCTTTAGGACTTCTTCAACTATATGATCTCTTAGAACATTCTTCTGAAACCTGACTTGACCCTCCAAATGATGAATTCCACTTTCAATGGTTTTCTTTAATCTAAGGAGATGGTCATCTATGGTATCTGCATTCAACTTTGCTTGATCTTTTAGAAATGTTGAGCTCTCAACAATTTTAGCCAAAATAGCAGTATCCTACTGTTGCAGTCTAGCTTCAATCTTAGCTGTACCTATAAGGACTTGTGCAACCTGTTCTTTATACAAAACTTGCATGTTGTCACTTAGAATTCCTTGATTTGTTTGAACATCATCTACTGTCTTTGTAATTCCTGCTTGTGACTCTTTAAGAACCTTTGATGTCTCTTTGATTGCATCAAGTTGTTCAGCTGTATAATCTACTGAAGCACCAGCTCTTTTGAAAAACTTTACCATTTCATTTCTCAAAGCAGTCATCTGATGATTGACTTCAAATCTAACCAATTTCATCTGGAAATCTACCTCATTTTTCATTTTTGTATTATTATCTTCAATATATTGTTCTAATAATCTTCTTTGATTCTTAAGCAACACTTCCAGTTGAGGTAGTATACCACTTAGATCCACATTGATTTCCTTTTCCACTCCATTACCTTTACTGCTCTCTTCTCTGATGAAAGAATCATTTCTCTGGCTCATATGTGAGCTAGAGGATTCTATCTTGATCACCTTCTCAACATGTTTATTTGTTGCTTCAGTCTCTCCTTCCACATCCATGGCATCAACCACAGAATTCTCTTTAGCAGGGATCTCAGCCTGAGACTCCCCCTCAAATGGTGCATTATCTTGAGCTGGAATTTCATCTTGAGGCTCCCCCTCAATGTCTGCATTAATCAGATCAATTTTATCTTGAGCAGGGATTTCATTTTGAGGCTCCCCCTCAATCTATGCATTGATCAGATCAATTTTGTCTTGAGCAGGGATCTCATCCTGAGCCTCCCCCTCAATTTGAAAATCCCTTCTACTCTAGCAGGGGATCCAAGATGACTTCCTCTCTCTTCTTCTCCTTTCTCACTCTCATCCTTTTCTTTATAGAACTTGTCAACCCCTTCCAGTAATGGATCAGTATCTTTTGGTGTGTCAGGAGTACTGTCCCAAGGTTTGTTCCCTTCTTCTTCTTTAGATGATGTGAGGTCAGGATCATGAATTGGAGAGGATTTAGATTTTCTTTTGGAAGAGGATGAGCTTGATGAGCTTGAAGAAACCTTCTTCTTCTTTTGCTTCTTACCTTTTTTCTGCTTGGGAGAAACATCTGCTGGAGGAAAATTAGATAAAACTCTTTCCCATCTCTCCATCATTCTGACGTCCATTTTCTTCATGTGATTTATCTCGGATCCAAGTTTGTTATTTAAAGAGTCTGGAATGACTTTTACTAAATAGAGAGATAATATCCTACCCATGTTGGGTACTTGAATACATTCAATTATTCTGTCAAACACCACCCTCCCCCAATCTGTTCTTAAAGAATGAATGATCTTGGTTAGAAGAATGAACATTTTCCTGGAAATTTTATCATGAGATCTGGTCTTGCACAACAGACCCTTTCCTATCACATCTGTTAGCAATTTTCCTTTTGAATTCATTCCTTTCCTAAGAATACTTCCAATAATTTCACGTGATGTTTCAATTCCGCACCAGATTTGTGCTAATTGATAGATTATTTTACTAACAACTCGAAAAGGCAAGTGCACCTATCGAATCGTAGTATAGAAAAATGTCGTATTGGACCGGGGCTGTCAATTACTACTACTCACGTCGTTACTATTATCCTACCGAACGAAAGTTGATTTTTGTTTTTGAAATTGAAAATTGCAAGTACGAAGAATTTACGAAAGAGAAATTCACAATTTTAAAAAGACTTAGCACTTGATTGGGTGTTCTTGAGAATCCGATTATAAAAGAGACGCTCTAATTCTTACAAATTCCGTTTCGATTGGAGGATTGAAAAATTACGATAGAAACTCGCTAGAAACAACTATCGCCTAATTTTAATAATACTTCAAACATAATCTCTTAAAATTTGAAATAAAATTAAAATTGCATGAACGATTAATCCCAAATCCAAAAGACTCGATATCTTCAATTCTCAAAGAAGAATATCCAAATCTCTTTATTTCCGAGAGATCTAAAGCATTCACGAGCCTCTCGGCCAACTAGAATACCGATCGGATGGCAAAATTTATATACTAGCAATATAAACTCGCAACCAAAATTTAATCGAAAATAAATCGAAACGAGAAATCTAAGAATTAGAGACGATATATTATAATGTAATCTTCATCCCAATACTAACCAATCAAGCACTAAGAGAAAATTTAGCTACTCATAGTAAGAAAAGAGACAACAATAAAAGAGAAAGATTGCATTTTCATTAAAAGAAAATAATAAAAGTGCACAACTATATTAAGTAAAATGAAAATAAAAACATATAAGAAACAACATGAAATTAAACTCTCATACAAAGTAGAACTCTCTTGAACTTTCTCTCTTCTCCAACTCTTGAACTTTTCCAACCTCCCAAAGCCTTGAATTTGTGCTCCTTATATAGATGCCAAAAACCATCTAGAATCATCCATAATTATAATAAATTGTGGCCTTTGGACTCCAAGAGAAATAAAGAAATGAAGATAAGAAGTTGCTTGAAAATAAATTATCAATAATAACAATCCTTTGATTTTGATTGGTGGAGAGGAGAAGAAATGAAATGGCGTGGCCAATAGAATTCCAAGGGGAATTCGGCTAATGAGGAGGAGATCAAGTGGAACCGGCTGCCTTGGTAAATTGCATTGATTTAATAATAATGATAATAATAATTAGGAGGAGAGAAAATGAAGTGGCAGATTCATGGAGTTGATTGGACGGGTTGCTTCATTGAGGGAGGTGGACGGGCTGCTCATGGAGGGAGGTGGACGGGCTGCTCTAATTATTGAATGGCTGCAATTGAAGTTTTGATGAAATATATTTTTTATAATTATAGGTTGCTGCCATAATATAATGGATAATAATAATAATCGGCTATTTTAAATGGAAGGAGAAGAAGTGAACGGTTGCATGAGATTAATGAAATGCATGCATGTGTATTAATAATAAGTTGATGACATGTCATAATAATAATCGTGAATAATTTGTGTGGGTAGAAGGAAATTAACCGGCTACGTACATGGAATGGTAATAATGAAATAATGCATGCATGGGTGGAGAAATAATATTGTATAGGAGAATACGTTCACGTGCATGGATATGATAAAAGGTGGCGGCAAAAGGCAAAGGCGGGCTTTTATGTCGAGACTTGCTGAAATTTCCCCAGACCTGCCATAAAACAAAACAAAACAATATTAGCTGGAATAATATAAAAATAATAATAATAAGATAATTATAATATAATTTTGAGAAATATATATAGTTTATATTAAAAATATAATAATAATAACAATCATATTTAAGTCAAAATATGCGTCATCAAATTCCCCCAAACTTAGCATTTTGCTTGTCCCCAAGCAAAAACATACGAGCTAGCAAAATAAAAAGGACTAAATAATCAAATTGGCTATGTCGTGCACGAGTACGATGCGAAATTAGAAGTAGTGAAATTATGAAAAATAACTGAAAATTCTTACTTAACCATGACATGAAATTTTATAGATTTCACTAACATAAAAATAAATCATCCCAAGTTTTAACAAAATAAAAAACTAAGTAATGAGACGAATGAAAAGGGCATTGAGTTGCTACTAAAATCTAAGAGACATTTTACAACCACCTCAATCTAAATCAAGAGTCTAAACTCCTACCAAAAGGCTTACCCAATCTACTTTTTCGTATTCTTGACTAAAAATAAACCTAGGAGCATGAATAAAAAGGACTTCATTAGGTATAACTTTTAAGGCTTGGGTTTAAGGTGCGGATATCAAAAGATGAACGTGAAGGGTTAATGCACACTTAAACAAAAAGAAGAGCTTTGCAAAAACTTGTATGCTAGCAAAAATAAATTTTGACACCCCAAATAATTTTGAAATATAAGGGTAGGGGTCAACAATTCATTCTTCAATTTTTTTTTCAATAATTTTTTTTTTACTCATCTCATAATTTTCTTCTTCTTTTGTAGCAAAAGGATAACAAAATTAAAACTCCATCATTTTCACAAATGTGGGCACATGCTAGCAACAAATAGAGCTCTAAATTTCAAGCGTGCACCAAAGGTAGGTTATTTGGCTTTGGTGAAAATAAGTGGGGCTAAAAAAGAAACGGGGAAAGCTCAAAGTGGCTAGCAAAGGTTAATATTTTATGGCTTGGAATGCAAAGGCTCAACCGAATCAAGAGGTGGCCTAAATCATTTTCATGCTCCTATGTCTATCTAAAGTAAAATCTTGAAAAATTCAAAAGGTGCAAGACTAGGTAGAAAATAAAGAAACTTGACTTATCATGAGAGTGAAAATAATAAGCGTCTAGACCGGTTCGCATCTACTACACTAAACATAAGTCAACATTACAAAGATTTTGTAAAAGAGAAAACAAAGGATGATAGATTTTATATAAGTGAAAAACATAAAAAGAAAATCATGAAAAAGCGCAAATTTTCAAAAGATTTTTCATAAATAACATGCTACCCTAATTAGAACACTACACGAGTCAACATACTACCCGCGAAACATAGCCAAAGTGAAATTTAGAAAAATTTATTCTAGCTAACAAATACACAAATGATTAAAACAAGGAAACACCAAGTCGTGGGGTACTAAAGATGAAGCAAACTTAACTCAAATTACTATAGATTTTTGAGTTTTCTTAATTTTCAAATTTTTTTGGAATATATTTTTTTTTATAAAAGAAAGAAAATGCAAAATTATTTTTTGAAATTTTCCTAATAAAAACAACGAGAACAGAAAGCAATTCTTAATTCCCCCCAGACTTAAGAGAGACATCGTCCTCGATGTTAAAAGAAGAGAGGAAGAAAGAGGAAAAGAAAAGACAAGAATTGAAAATAATTAAAAAAAAAAAGGTACTTCCCCGAATTGGCGAGTCTGAAGGTTGCTGCCGCTCCACCATGCTTGTGCATTAGACCATCTTTAGTATTGGCTCGAATCATCATGAAAGCAGCAATGTTGAAGCAGGCGATCAAGGAGTCCAATTCGCGGGAGCCGCCGAAACAAAAAAAACAAAAACAAAAACAAAAAGAAAAGGAAATGCAAAAAGAAAAGTACAAAAAGAAAGAAAAAGTACGACCAAAATAATTAAGTGTTTGGTAAGAGCATAGATTCATTGTTCTCAGCAATAGTGTCACCAGAAAAATAGAGTTTGAGACGCTGACCATTAACTTTAAACTCACCCTTATCCGGGTGTGAAATCAGCACAGTACCATAAGGAAAAACTTCTTTCACAATAAAAGGACCATACCAACGCGATTTTAATTTGCCAGGAAATAAGCGCAAGCAAGAGTTATAAAGCAAGACTTGGTCGCCCGGATTAAAAGTTTTTGGGTGCCTTAAATTTTTATCGTGCAAGTGCTTCGTTCGCTCTTTATAAATCTTGTTATTTTCATAAGCGTTGGAGCGCCACTCGTCGAGTTCATTGAGTTGAAATTTGCGATGCTCGGCGTCTAAGTGAGGATCGAGATTTAAAGACTTCAAAGCCCAAAATGCACGGTGTTCGAGTTCTACCGATAAGTGACACGATTTTCCATAGACTAGGCGGTACGGAGTACAACCGATAGCGGTTTTGTAAGCCGTCCGATAAGCCCAAAGAGCATCGTCGAGTTTTAAAGACCAATCTTTTCTAGAAGATGAAACAGTTTTTTCCAATATACGTTTGATTTCTCGGTTGACAACTTCAACTTGGCCGTTAGTTTGGGGGTGGTATGCAGTGGAGAGCTTGTGTGTAACGCCATATTTTGTTAAAATTTTTGCAAGCTGGGCGTTACAAAAATGCGCACCCCTATCGCTAACGATCGCCCTAGGCGTACCAAATCGAGAAAATAATTTTTTGAGAAAAGAAATTACAACACGAGAATCATTCGTAGGAAGTGCTTGGGCTTCCACCCATCGGGAAACGTAATCAACCGCAACTAAAATGTACTTATTTCCGCAACTAGAAGGGAGGGGGCCAACAAAATCTATGCCCCAAAGGTCAAAGACTTCGCATTCAAGAAAATAATTTTGCGTCATTTCATTTTTACTAGAAATATTTCCAGTCCGTTGGCAACTATCGCACCGACTTACCAAAGATTGAGCATCTTTGAAAAGGCTAGGCCAATAAAAACCTGCACTAAGAACTTTGTGAGCGGTTCGATTGGCTTGATAATGGCCACCGGTCGGCCCTTCATGTAAATGTTTCAAAATATTTTGACCTTCTTCAAATGACACACATCTTCTTATGACTTGGTCTGCACATACTCTAAGGAGAAATGGGTCCTCCCAAAAGTAATTCTTCAAATCGGCAAAGAATTTCTTCTTTTGCTGAAAAGAAAAATCTTTTGGGAGAACACAGGCCACTAGATAATTGGCAAAATTGGCAAACCAAGGAGTAGAAGATGAAGTGTTAATTTTCAAAAGTTTTTCATCCGGAAAAGAGTCATTAAAAGATTTTTCATTTAATTCTTCGATATAAGGATTTTCTAAACGAGATAAGTGATCCGCTGCCAAATTTTCGGCTCCTTTCTTATCCCGGATTTCCAAGTCGAACTCTTGAAGTAGTAGAATCCAATGAATTAAGCGCGGCTTGGCATCCGGTTTGGAAAGTAAGTATTTAAGGGCCGAGTGATCCGTAAAAACAACGATTTTGGAAAGGGTTAAATAAGGGCGGAACTTGTCGAACGCAAAAATAATGGCCAAAAGCTCTTTTTCCGTTGTGGTGTAATTTTGTTGCGCCGAAGTGAGAGTTTTACTCGCATAGTAAATAGGATGAAATTTTTTAGAAATACGCTGTCCTAAAACTGCACCAACGGCGAAACTACTCGCATCGCACATAATCTCAAAAGGAAGGTTCCAAACCGGAGCGATAATGATCGGAGCGTTAATGAGTTTTTCTTTAATTAAATTAAAAGCATTTAAACAAGCGTCGTCGAACAAAAATGGAGCATCTTTTTCGAGGAGCTGAGTGAGAGGTTTAGTGATTTTTGAAAAATCTTTGATGAAACGGCGATAAAATCCGGCATGTCCTAGAAAACTTCTTATTGCTTTTACACATGTTGGTGGAGGTAATTTTTCGATTACTTCGATTTTTGCCCTATCTACCTCGATACCTTAGGAGAAATCTTATGACCTAGAACTAGTCCCTCTCGTACCATAAAATGGCACTTCTCCCAGTTTAAAACGAGATTTGTTTCTTTGCATCTTTTCAAAACTTTTTCTAAATTTCCTAAACATAAATCAAAGGAATCACCATACACCGAAAAGTCGTCCATGAATACTTCCATAAAATCTTCTACGTACTTGTCAAAGATAGCCAGCATACACCTTTGAAATGTAGCCGACGCGTTACAAAGACCGAAAGGCATTCTACGATAGGCAAAGGTTCCGAAGGGGCAAGTAAATGTTGTCTTCTCTTGGTCCTCGGGTGTTATAGGGATTTGGAAATATCCCGAGAGGCCATCGAGAAAGCAATAAAAATTATGCCCGGAAAGACGTTCTAACATTTGATCGATAAAGGGGAGAGGGAAGTGATCTTTACGAGTGGCATCATTTAATTTACGGTAGTCGATGCACATCCTCCATCCTGTTACCGTTCTAGTTGGAATCAACTCGTTATTCTCGTTTGATACCACCGTAATCCCACCTTTCTTCGGCACTACTTGGACTGGACTCACCCATTTGCTATCCGAAATTGGATAGATAATCCCCGCATCTAATAATTTAAGTACCTCGCCTTTTACTACGTCTTTCATATTTGGGTTTAATCGGCGTTGAGGTTGAACGACATTACGAGAGTTATCTTCTAAAAGAATTTTATGTGTGCAAAAATATGGACTTATCCCCTTGATATCTGAAATTTGCCAAGCTATAGCTCGGCGGTGCTTTTGTAAAATCGTTAATAATTTTTCATTTTCCGATTCAGTCAAAAATGCCGAGACTATAACTAGTAGATTAGAATTTTTCTCCAAAAAAATATACTTAAGGTGGTCGGGTAGTTGTTTAAGTCCCAAAGTAGGTGGCTGCTCGTACGAAGATTTTAAAACCTTGTCCTTATCAAAAATAATTTCTTCAAAAGATTTAGATTTCATTTGATTTTCAGAAATATTGCTAATAGCCATGACTGTATTAGGTGGAAAATCATGCGGGAGTTCAGAAAAAGAAGAAAAACTTTTTTCAGAAAAATTTTCAAAAGAAAAATTTTGCTCGTCATGAGAAACGTCTAAGAAGAAACATGAATCATCATTTGATAAAGTGTTTTTCATGGAAGGAGTGATGGAAAATGAAACCTCATCATTGCCTACTCGTAGAAAGAGTTTTCCGTTACTTACATCGATTACCGCACGAGAGGTCGCAAGAAAAGGGCGGCCAAGGATCAAGGGAACCTCGACATCCTCTTCGATATCCAAAATGACAAAGTCTACCGGGAAGATAAACTTGTCAACCTTTACGAGCACATCCTCAACTATCCCTAACGGATACTTAATGGTCCTATCAGCAAGTTGTATACTCATCTTAGTCGGGCTTAGAGTGCCCAAACCTAACTTCTTAAAGATAGAAAAAGGCATCAAGTTGATGCTCGCACCTAAATCAGCTAACGCATATTTCACAAAAAGATCACCAAAAACGCAGGGGATAGAAAAGCTACCCGGATCGTTTATCTTTTTAGGTAGATTACTATTATTAACGACCGCCGAGCACTCTTCATTCAACGTTACGTGAGATAAGTTTTCCAATTTCTTTTTATTTGTTAGAAGATCCTTTAAATACTTTGCGTATTTGGGCATTTGAGAAATCGCTTCGTGAAAAGGTAGATTAATTTGGATTTGTTTGAATATTTCCAAAAAACGATGATATTGATCATCTAACTTTTCTTTATTTAATTGAGATGGGTACGGCGGAGCGGGAGAATTTTTAAAAATGGGAGGCGAAACAATAACTTCATTTGAAAGAGGCGGTTCATTTAAAATAGGGGCGATAGGCACCTCGGGCTCTTGGCTAACGGATGGACCGGATAATTCTTTCCCACTCCGAAGAGTTATAACTTTCGCTTGCTCTCTCGGATTGGGCTCGGTATTAGCGGGAAGAGTCCCAGGCGGTCGCTCGGATATGATTTTGGCGAGCTGCCCGATTTGATTTTCAAGATTTTTAACCGTTCCTGTTAAGTTACGAATCGTCGCCTCATTCGCATTAATATATTTTGAAAACATTTCCTCCATGGTGGGAGGTTTTGGAAAATTTGGATTTTGATTTTGTGGTGGTGGTGGAGTGAAATCATATGGTGGACGTGCAGCGTTTGCGGGATTACTCCACAAAAAATTAGGATGGTTACGCCATCCGGGGTGATACGAATTAGACGCAGCATTAAAACCAGGAGGAGCAGAAAAAGCAGAAAAATTATTAAAATTGTTTTGAGCAGGCCTGGGTATGTTCCCCAGATAATCCACCTGCTCGGCAGTAGCAACATTTGCATGTTCATGTACCTGAATGGCGGAGGCAGCAGTCATCTCCGTTACTTTCTTGTTCAGCATCTCTACTTGAAGCGCCAGTTGGGACACAGAGTCCACTTCGTACATACCTGCAGGTTTATTTGGGAGAGACCTAGGCGTAATCCACTGATAGGTGTTCATCGCCATATCCTCGATAAGCTCAAGAGCGCCCTCCAGAGTTTTTCGGTTCAAAGAACCACCGGATGCGGCGTCTATCATTTGCTTGGTTGCTTGATTTAGCCCATTATAAAATGTCTGGACCTGTATCCATACAGGCAGAGCATGATGAGGGCAGCGTCTCAAAAGTTCCTTGTACCTCTCCCAAGTGTCATAGAGGGTCTCAGAATCGATTTGACTAAAAGTACAAATATTAGTTCGAAGTTTAGCAGTTTTAGCAGGGGGAAAATACCTAGCAAGAAATTTTTCAGTTAAAGTGTCCCAAGTAGTGATTGATCCTCTTGGGAGAGAACTCAACCACTATTTGGCTTTTGTTCTTAAGGAGAAGGGGAAGAGTCTTAGCCTGATCGCATCGTCTGAGACACCATTAATTTTGAAGGTATCACAGATCTCAAGGAAACTAGCAATATGCAAGTTCGGATCTTCATCCGGTGATCCGTCGAACTGCACATATTGCTGCACCATTTGTATAGTGCCGGGCTTAAGCTCAAAATTGTTGTTCGCTATTGCAGGTCGAACAATACTGGATTCTGTACCCTCCAAGTTAGGCCGAGCATAATAGGACATGGTCCGTTGCTGGTCAACTTCTGGATTGGGATCACCCATAATTTCAGAATTACGATCACAATCACCGTTAGAATCCTCAACCGTATCCTGAGAAGTGGAACCTCCGAATCGTAAATTTCTCCGAAAGGAGCGTTCGATTTCCGGGTCCAAATCAACAAGTAACGACGAATTCGTGCGGGTCATGCACTAGCAGAAGGAAAAGGGGAAGAGGGAAAATAAACAAAGGTAAAGAAAAAAAAAACAAGATAAAAATGATAATGATTTTTTTTAGGCGGATTATATTAGTCCTGGACTTCCCAAGATCTGCCCTGTGAGGGGTTTGCAACGGTACTAGAGGCTATGATGGGAATTCAAGCCCAAAGCGTCCTTTCCAGGAATTTCGGTGAGATAGAAAAGATGATGATGTAGGTGGATTATAATATATAATAATTTTTTTGATTTTTGTAGAAGTAATAGCGACGACGTTTTCTTAATATTGACAAATCTCCCCGGCAACGGCGCCAAAAACTTGATAGATTATTGTTGAAACCGATTTCTCGGTCTCTTGTGGAGTTCGGGGCCCTCACCGAAATGAGGGGCGGCTAGCCCTTACTGATCCCTCAGAGAAGATAGACCGAAAACTAGAAAGATTGACTAAGACCTTAGTCACAGCGAGGAGGTCCCTCCACTAACCCGGAAGATCGTTGAGCGCTTCCCCTCCCAAGCCAAAGCTGAGACAAAGCACCATTGGGAGACTCTCTTGGCCAACCAAAAAATCTAAGGGGAAATCCCAAACCGAATTCCCCTCCTAAAGGTGCTCTCTTGGGTCTATTTATAGCATTCCTCGTCCGGGCCGCCAATAACGTAATCCCGACAAACAGTCTGACTATACGCAGCCCAAATGGGACTGCCGACAGCGTAACTCCGCCGTTCTAAGAGTTAATTAACCGACCCTTAAGGTCTTCCCGGTAATTTCACCTCGGGGCTCCCACGGGGCGAGTGGTTCGTGAAAACACCACTCGCCTACGATAAAAATATAAGCTACAAAAAAGGGCATCACAGGCATTTTAAATTTACAAGAGCATATAAGCTCCATACTTCGGCACGCAGGCCGGCAAATATAAATAAATAAATAAGCCCTTCTTGGGGCGGCACAATTTTGGGCTTAAGCCCGCAACTCCCTGCTTGGTACTGCGACACCTGTACACCAACGTCTCGCCATGCAGTAGCAAACTGAACCTCGGCCCATTGAAGCAAACTGAGCTATATTAACCATGCCCCTTTCCCGAGGCGGCGACATTTTATAAATACTTGCAAATACTAAAAATCTTCCACGGAGTCTTCTCCGGGGTCCCCAGAACATCACCAATCCGGCCCCCACGTCCGGACGGGCTTCACACAGAAACATCACCAATCCGGTCTACACACCCGGATGGGCTTCACACAGCAACATCACCAATCCGGTCTACACACCCGGATTGGCTTCACACAGAATACCTAAACCCGTACTCACACTTCCGAGCACTAATGCAATTAATAGCGGGGACGCACATGTCAACCCGTCGGAGAGCTCCCTTCCCCCACCCGTTGGTGGGGAGGGGCTTTCATGCAAATATGAGAATTGAGGGCTTCACCTGCCCGAGTTGAAATTCGTTACCCTTGTAGCGTGTATTTTGCCAGAGGCTCCTCGTCTAGGAGCCGTAGCGGCTTTCCGTGCATAGATCTGGCCTCTACATGCCGAGTCTAGCCCCAAGTCGGCCACGGGAGAGGGGCTCCCGGCCGATCGTGCTCTAAGAGGCCGCGGGAGAGAAGCTCCCGGCCGGATCTCGCCTCGGACGGCCATGGGAGAGGAGCTCCCGGCCAGATCTCGCCTCGGACGGCCACGGGAGAGGAGCTCCCGGCCGGATCTCGCCTCGGACGGCCACGGGAGAGGAGCTCCCGGCCGGATCTCACCTTGGACGGCCTCGGGAGAGGAGCTCCCGGCCGGATCTCGCCTCGGACGGCCTCGGGAGAGGAGCTCCCGGCCGGATCTCGCCTAGGACAGCCTCGGGAGAGGAGCTCCCGGCCGGATCTCGCCTCGGACGGCCTCGGGAGAGGAGCTCCCGGCCGGATCTCGCCTAGGACGGCCTCGGGAGAGGAGCTCCCGACCGGATCTCGCCTCGGACGGCCTCGGGAGAGGAGCTCCCGACCGGATCCCGCCTCGGACGACCACGGGAGAGGAGCTCCCGGCCGGAGCGAGCGGCCTCCTGCTGTTGCTGGCGGCGAGACAGGGAGGTGAAGGGGGAGGGGTCGGGCCTCCTCCTTCCTGGCGCGAGACGGAGAGAGGAAGGGGGAGGGGGTCGGGCCTCCTCCTTCCTGGCGCGAGACGGAGAGAGGAAGGGGGAGGGGCTCGTCGGCTGCCTCCTTCCTGGCGCGAGATGGAGAGAGGAAGGGGGAGGGGCTCGTCGGCTGCCTTCACGAACCGAGAGAGAGGGGGGGGGGGGAGGGCTTGCCGCTACTCCTTCCTGGCGTCCGAGAGAGAGACGGAGGGGGAGGGGGCTTTGCGGTTGCCTGCACGAGCCGAGAGAGAGAGGGGGCAGAGCTTGCTGCTGCTCCTTCCTGGCGCCCGAGAGAGAGACGAAGGGGGAGGGGGCTCTGCGGCTGCCTGCACGAACCGAGAGAGAGAGGGGGGCAGAATCGGGTGGGGGAGGAGAATCCTTTTTAGGTTTTAGTTTTTAGGTTTTATATAAAGAAAACCCTAGCCCATACTGGCTATCCGCAGCCCATCCTCTAAACGCACACCCAAACCCCGTTACTCGCACCCCACTTTCTCGTTTATTTACGAATATGGATCCTAACCGCACCCCGGCCAATGTTAGCCAACCACGGGACACCACGGGTCCCCACTATCTGGGGAGGGTCCCACCCGACAGATACGGGGTTGTACACAATCCCCGCTCTTTGCGAGCGTGTCCTACGCTCGGAAAGAAATGTCCAACCCCAAGTATCCGGAGGGTGGGAGCCGACCCGAAAAAAAATTATGGGTATATAATCATATGAATGATGATCCTTCTCTTTGGTACTCATATTTGTCCTGATGTGATAACCTTTCCCTTTGTTGCCTTTAAGTGATCAATTTGGTTGTCAACAACCTTGGTTATGTATTATGCCTTCTTTTTTATGGTAGAGATATTATGCCCTTCAGGTTCTCAGAATGTCATGCCACTTAATGCCTATTAGCAAGCAAACTCACAATTTAGAGCGCAGTTCTTTTTACTGTTGCATATTGCATTATTTAGGAATGGGCCTCAAGGATGATTGATGGTGCTGAGGAATAGAATGCTCACTATTATCTACAATGATTACATAAACAATCATGCATTGAAAATTCGAAATGAATCTGATTTTGTTTATAAAACTAATCAAATAAGGTTGCGCCATTGCAGAATTTATTATCTTCAGCTTCTGTTTTCAAAAACTATTCTTGAAGAATTTCGATTATCAGTGAAAACTATCAATTTATCAAGTGTAACTGATTCCTTATATGCTAAAGCCTTTGGGATCCGCCACCGAGTGAGCCTACGACCCTGCCAGCTAGGTGAGAGCCTGGTCAGCGGGTCTGCTCGGGGGGCACTTTTTCAAAAATAACTTTTCAAACCATCAACCCTCGAGGTATACCCACCCTGCCGGCTAGCGAGAGCCCGGTCCGTGGAACCGTATCGGGGGCACTTTTCTAAAAATCAACATCTCTCAAAACGTCAACCCGAGAGGTATACCCACCCTGCCGGCTAGCGAGAGCTCGGTCAGTGGAATCGTCTCGGGGGCACTTTTCCAAAAACAACTTTCCTGCGAATGTCTTCCAGCCCGGCCAGCTAGTGAGAGCCTGACAGCGGGATCACCCGAAGCAAAAACAATTCATCTCCACGAGGCCTTCCTGCCCTGCCAGCTGATAAGAGCCTGACAGCGGGATCACTCGGAGCAAAAACAATTCATCTCCACGAGGCCTTCCTGCCCTGCCAGCTGATAAGAGCCTGACAGCGGGATCACTCGGAGCAAAAACAATTCATCTCCACGAGGCCTTCCTGCCCTGCCAGCTGATAAGAGCCTGACAGCGGGATCACTCGGAGCAAAAACAATTCATCTCCACGAGGCCTTCCTGCCCTGCCAGCTGATAAGAGCCTGACAGCGGGATCACTCGGAGCAAAAACAATTCATCTCCACGAGGCCTTCCTACCCTGCCAGCTGATAAGAGCCTGACAGCGGGATCACTCGGAGCAATTCAGGCCCTACTAGCCTTAGCATATACTATTATCTTGCTGCTTTAAAAGTACCCAGCTTGCCAGCCTCTCCAGAGATCAACCTGAACCCCCCGTCTAGATGAGAGCCCGGGAGCGGAATCGATCTGGGGCACTCCAGCACCAACATATCCAACCTTGCCAGCCTCTCCAGAGATCAACCTAAACCCCCCGTCTAGATGAGAGCCCGGGAGCGGAATCGATCTGGGGCACTCCAGCACCAACATATCCAACCTTGCCAGCCTCTCCAGAGATCAACCTGAACCCCCCGTCTAGATGAGAGCCCGGGAGCGGAATCGATCTGGGGCACTCCAGCACCAACATATCCAACCTTGCCAGCCTCTCCAGAGATCAACCTGAACCCCCCGTCTAGATGAGAGCCCGGGAGCGGAATCGATCTAGGGCACTCCAGCACCAACTTATCCAACCTTGCCAGCCTCTCCAGAGATCAACCTGAACCCCCCGTCTAGATGAGAGCCCGGGAGCGGAATCGATCTGGGGCACTCCAGCACCAACATATCCAACCTTGCCAGCCTCTCCAGAGATCAACCTGAACCCCCCGTCTAGATGAGAGCCCGGGAGCGGAATCGATCTGGGGCACTCCAGCACCAACATATCCAACCTTGCCAGCCTCTCCAGAGATCAACCTGAACCCCCCGTCTAGATGAGAGCCCGGGAGCGGAATCGATCTGGGGCACTCCAGCACCAACTTATCCAACCTTGCCAGCCTCTCCAAAGATCAACCTGAACCCCCCGTCTAGATGAGAGCCCGGGAGCGGAATCGATCTGGGTCACTCCAGCACCAACATATCCAACCTTGCCAGCCTCTCCAGAGATCAACCTGAACCCCCCGTCTAGATGAGAGCCCGGGAGCGGAATCGATCTGGGGCACTCCAGCACCAACATATATAACCTCTTAGGTACTTAGCCATCGTATGAAACAATAATCAAAGAGTGTAACAGCTATATAAAAAAAAGGAAAGAACCTTCAAGGATAGAACCCTTTCAAATCATCTCCACATCTAGCCCGGCCGAGGGATACCCCTTCCACATCCAGGAGATGATATCCCCCGGACCTGAGCGCCTCACTTACAATATACGGCTCTTCCCAATTGGGTTCAAGCTTCTAAAACGCTATCAACTTCTCGACAATGGATAGGATAAAATAATCTAGGCATAACAAAATCATAGTGCAGGCCGGATCAAGCCTTATTGAGCGCACAATTCTTGAACCAAGTAAAATGTACTAACACCACCTATTTTGAGATGTAAATAACTTTCTTCAATGTTAAGTGTAAAACTGGCCATAAGATCAAGTAAAACACAATCTGTATGGTTCTTACCCTTATATTTGAAAAGTACTTGCACCTTAAATAAAAAGCTTAATAGTAGCGTATGCAATTTTACCCTTCTACGACAAAAACTCGGTCAATAAAATATTTGGGCTAGTGATTAGCACATTTAACTTACTATCGTTTTAACATTACCGGTATCACCAGTGTGATCGTTGAGGTGCTCTGTTGTGAGGTTAACATATCAAACCGCTTAATTCTTAATTTATTTTACGAATTTGCTTATGGGGTGGAAGCTAATCCGAAGAAAATGTAGGATATGTTATAGTGACCAGTTCCAAATTTAGTTAGGTAGTTAAGAGGCTTCATAGGTTTAAAATACTATTTCAAAAAATTCTCATGAACTATGAATTAATATCAAAATGTTGAACCCAAAGAAAATGCTCGCTGAACCCCTCGCCTTGATCCTCGCCTCCTGTCATGCCTGCTCTTTGGAACTTTCTTGGACCAGCCACACTCCACGCTCACCGCACCAAGATGTTGAAACCGATTTCTCGGTCTCTTGTGGAGTTCGGGGCCCTCACCGAAATGAGGGGCGGTTAGCCCTTACTGATCCCTCAGAGAAGATAGACCGGAAACTAGGAAGATTGACTAAGACCTTAGTCACAGCGAGGAGGTCCCTCCACTAACCCGGAAGATCGTTGAGCGCTTCCCCTCCCAAGACAAAGCTGAGACAAAGCACCATTGGGAGACTCTCTTGGCCAACCAAAACATCTAAGGGGAAATCCCAAACCGAATTCCCCTCCTAAAGGTGCTCTCTTGGGTCTATTTATAGCATTCCTCGTCCGGGCCGCCAATAACGTAATCCCGACAAATAGTCTGACTATACACAGCCCAAATGGGACTGCCGACAGCGTAACTCTGCCGTTCTAAGAGTTAATTAACCGACCCTTAAGGTCTTCCCGGTAATTTCACCTCGGGGCTCCCACGGGGCGAGTGGTTCGTGAAAACACCACTCGCCTACGATAAAAATATAAGCTACAAAAAAGGGCATCACAGGCATTTTAAATTTACAAGAGCATATAAGCTCCATACTTCGGCACGCAGGCCGGCAAATATAAATAAATAAGCCCTTCTTGGGGCGGCACAATTTTGGGCTTAAGCCCGCAACTCCCTGCTTGGTACTGCGACACCTGTACACCAACGTCTTGCCATGCGGTAGCAAACTGAACCTCGGCCCATTGAAGCAAACTGAGCTATATTACCCACGCCCCTTTCCCGAGGCGGCGGCATTTTATAAATACTTGCTAATACTAAAAATCTTCCACGGAGTCTTCTCCGGGGTCCCCAGAACATCACCAATCCGGCCCCCTCGTCCGGACGGGCTTCACACAGAAACATCACCAATCCGGTCTACACACCCGGATGGGCTTCACACAGCAACATCACCAATCCAGTCTACACACCCGGATTGGCTTCACACAGAATGCCTAAACCCATACTCACACTTCTGAGCACTAATGCAATTAATAGCGGGGACGCACACGTCAACCCGTCGGAGAGCTCCCTTCCCCCACCCGTTGGTGGGGAGGGGCTTTCAAGCAAATATGAGAATTGAGGGCTTCACCTGCCCGAGTTGAAATTCGTTACCCTTGTAGCGTGTATTTTGCCAGAGGCTCCTCGTCTAGGAGCCGTAGCGGTTTTCCGTGCATAGATCCGGCCTCTACATGCCGAGTCTAGCCCCAAGTCGGCCATGGGAGAGGGGCTCCAGGCCGATCGTGCTCCAAGAGGCCGCGGGAGAGAAGCTCTCGGCCGGATCTCGCCTCGGACGGCCACGGGAGAGGAGCTCCCAGCCAGATCTCGCCTCGGACGGCCACGGGAGAGGAGCTCCCGGCCGGATCTCTCCTCGGACGGCCACGGGAGAGGAGCTCCCGGCCGGATCTCACCTCGGACGGCCTCGGGAGAGGAGCTCCCGACCGGATCTCACCTCGGACTGCCTCGGGAGAGGAGCTCCCGGCCGGATCTCGCCTCGGACGGCCTCGGGAGAGGAGCTCCCGGCCGGATCTCGCCTCGGACGGCCTCGAGAGAGGAGCTCCCGGCCGGATCTCGCCTCGGACGGCCTCGGGAGAGGAGCTCCCGACCGGATCTCGCCTCGGACGGCCTCGGCAGAGGAGCTCCCGACCGGATCCCGCCTCGGACGGCCACGGGAGAGGAGCTCCCGGCCGGAGCGAGCGGCCTCCTGCTGTTGCTGGCGGCGAGACAGGGAGGTGAAGGGGGAGGGGTCGGGCCTCCTCCTTCCTGGCGCGAGACGGAGAGAGGAAGGGGGAGGGGGTCGGGCCTCCTCCTTCCTGGCGCGAGACGGAGAGAGGAAGGGGGAGGGGCTCGTCGGCTGCTTTCACGAACCGAGAGAGGGGCGGGGGGGGGGGGGGGGGGGGGGGGGGGGGGCAGGGCTTGCCGCTACTCCTTCCTGGCGTCCGAGAGAGAGACGGAGGGGGAGGGGGCTTTGCGGCTGCCTGCACGAGCCGAGAGAGAGAGGGGGCAGAGCTTGCCGCTGCTCCTTCCTGGCGCCCGAGAGAGAGAGACGAAGGGGGAGGGGGCTCTGCGGCTGCCTGCACGAACCGAGAGAGAGAGGGGGGCAGAATCGGGTGGGGGAGGAGAATCCTCTTTAGGTTTTAGTTTTTAGGTTTTATATAAAGAAAACCCTAGCCCATACTGGCTATCCGCAGCCCATCCTCTAAACGCACACCCAAACCCCGTTACTTGCACCCCACTTTTTCATTTATTTACAAATATGGATCCTAACCGCACCCCGGCCAATGCTAGCCATCCACGGGACACCATGGGTCCCCACTATCTGGGGAGGGTCCCACCCGACAGATACGGGTTTGTACAATTATTTTACTAACAACTCGAAAAGGCAAGTGCACCTATCGAATCGTAGTATAGAAAAATGTCGTATTGGACCGGGGCTGTCAATTACTACTACTCACGTCGTTACTATTATCCTACCGAACGAAAGTTGATTTTTGTTTTTGAAATTGAAAATTGCAAGTACGAAGAATTTACGAAAGAGAAATTCACAATTTTAAAAAGACTTAGCACTTGATTGGGTGTTCTTGAGAATCCGATTATAAAAGAGACGCTCTAATTCTTACAAATTCCATTTCGATTGGAGGATTGAAAAATTACGATAGAAACTCGCTAGAAACAACTATCGCCTAATTTTAATAATACTTCAAACATAATCTCTTAAAATTTGAAATAAAATTAAAATTGCATGAACGATTAATCCCAAATCCAAAAGACTCGATATCTTCAATTCTCAAAGAAGAATATCCAAATCTCTTTATTTCCGAGAGATCTAAAGAATTCACGAGCCTCTCGGCCAACTAGAATACCGATCGGATGGCGAAATTTATATACTAGCAATATAAACTCGCAACCAAAATTTAATCGGAAATAAATCGAAACGAGAAATCTAAGAATTAGAGACGATAGATTATAATGTAATCTTCATCCCAATACTAACCAATCAAGCACTAAGAGAAAATTTAGCTACTCATAGTAAGAAAAGAGACAACAATAAAAGAGAAAGATTGCATTTTCATTAAAAGAAAATAATAAAAGTGCACAACTATATTAAGTAAAATGAAAATAAAAACATATAAGAAACAACATGAAATTAAACTCTCATACAAAGTAGAACTCTCTTGAACTTTCTCTCTTCTCCAACTCTTGAACTTTTCCAACCTCCCAAAGCCTTGAATTTGTGCTCCTTATATAGATGCCAAAAACCATCTAGAATCATCCATAATTATAATAAATTGTGGCCTTTGGACTCCAAGAGAAATAAAGAAATGAAGATAAGAAGTTTCTTGAAAATAAATTATCAATAATAACAATCCTTTGATTTTGATTGGTGGAGAGGAGAAGAAATGAAATGGCGTGGCCAATAGAATTCCAAGGGGAATTCGGCTAATGAGGAGGAGATCAAGTGGAACCGGCTGCCTTGGTAAATTGCATTGTTTTAATAATAATGATAATAATAATGAGGAGGAGAGAAAATGAAGTGGCAGATTCATGGAGTTGATTGGACGGGTTGCTTCATTGAGGGAGGTGGACGGGCTGCTCATGGAGAGAGGTGGACGGGCTGCTCTAATTATTGAATGGCTGCAATTGAAGTTTTGATGAAATATTTTTTTTATAATTATAGGTTGCTTCCATAATATAATGGATAATAATAATAATCGGCTATTTTAAATGGAAGGAGAAGAAGTGAACGGTTGCATGAGATTAATGAAATGCATGCATGTGTATTAATAATAAGTTGATGACATGTCATAATAATAATCGTGAATAATTTGTGTGGGTAGAAGGAAATTAACCGGCTACGTACATGGAATGGTAATAATGAAATAATGCATGCATGGGTGGAGAAATAATATTGTATAGGAGAATACGTTCACTTGCATGGATATGATAAAAGGTGGCGGCAAAAGGCAAAGGCGGGCTTTTATGTCGAGACTTGCCGAAATTTCCCCAGACCTGCCATAAAACAAAACAAAACAATATTAGCTGGAATAATATAAAATAATAATAATAAGATAATTATAATATAATTTTGAGAAATATATATAGTTTATATTAAAAATATAATAATAATAACAAGCATATTTAAGTCAAAATATGCGTCATCACTAATTTAATCTGTTCAGAGCTCACTTCTTCTTCTTCTTCATTGCTTTTTAATCTGGGCAGTTCTAGTGCCTTAGCGAGTCTTGATGGAGTGATTTTAATCTTCTTACCATTCACAGTGGTCTTAAGCTTCGAATTGACGGAGTCTATTACTATATTGGAGTAAAGTTCTATGACCTCTCGTTTCCAGATGAGAGTCGATTCATATAGTACGAATTCGAGTCCTGCTTTGTAGACTAGATTAATGGTTGATTTAATTTCTTCTGGAGCAGATTGGAATCCATTGCGTACAAGCTCGCTTCCTTCATAAAGGTAATCACTGCTCTTGGGAGGCATTGTGGTTAATGATCGAAGAGTGATAGAATTGATGGAGAAATTTTCTAGGGCAAACAATTTCGAACTGAGAGATCTAGGGCACATGTACTATCGAAGTGTCTTCCCTATTTATAGAATTTCTAATTCAAGAAGATGAATAGTCGCGCGCCTAACTTGTTTGACAAGATTGATCAAATGGTTCAAATTTACCCTGTCAAGATGGCCTAGCTATGTTCGCTCAAGCGTTGAAATAGCTCGATGCCATTTTTCTTCGGTCGACGCCAGGTATCTTCTCGACGCCAGGTATCTTCTCTCGACGCCAGGTATCCTTTCTTGACGCTAGGTAACTTCTCTCGACGCCTGATAACTTCTCCACTCACCTTTTAGGACACAATCATTATCTTCATTTATTTATTTCAAGACAACTTTAATCCATTTTTAGCATTCCTAATTCAATTTGAAAATTATTGAATTTTGTTTCATCCGAGGGTTTAGTAAATATATCAGCAACTTGTTTGTCAGTGGGAACATATTCAATTATGATATCTCCATTTTCTACATGTTCTCTAATGAAATGATATCTAATTTCTATGTGCTTAGTTCTGCTATGTGATACAAGATTATTAGCTATAACAATAGCATTAGTTGAATCACAATATAGAGGAGATTTACTTAGTTGAACTTTGTAGTCTTGGAGTTGGTGTTGAATCCATAGTAGCTGAGCACAGCAGTTTCCAGCTGAGATGTACTCAGATTCTGCTGTAGAAATAGCCACACTGGTCTGCTTCCTGCTACTCCAAGATACTAGTCTTTTGCCAAGGAATTGGCATGTGCCTGGTGTACTTTTTCTGTCCTCCTTGCATCCTGCAAAATCAGCATCTGAAAAATCAATTAGTTCAAAGTCATTGCTTCTAGGATACCAAAGGCCAAGATTAAGAGTGCCCTTCAGATATCTCAGGATTCTTTTGACAGCAGTGTAGTGAGATTCTTTAGGGTTCACTTGATATCTAGCACACACACATATTGAGAACATAATCTCTGGCCTGATAGCAGTTAGGTAAAGCAATGAGCCAATGATGCCTCTGTACAAGGTTTCATCAATAGGTTTCCCTTTGTCATCCTTGTCTAGTGACATATTTGCTGCCATTGGTGTCTTCATGACAGTGGAATTTTCCATTCCAAACTTCTTGATAATCTCTTTTGTGTACTTGGTCTGAGAAATGAAAATTCCTTCCTCAGACTGTTTCACTTGGAGGCCTAAGAAGTATTTAAGCTCTCCCATGTTGCTCATTTCAAATTTCCCTTGCATAAGGTTTGCAAACCTTTTGCAAAGGTTATTATCAGTTGAGCCAAAGATTATATCATCTACATATATTTGTACTAGAATAATGTGACCTTTAACTATCCTAAGAAACAATGTCTTGTCTATCTTTCCTCTTGAGAATTTGTTCTCAATAAGAAATCTAGATAATGTCTCATACCAGGCTCTAGGTGCCTGTTTCAGACCATACAATGCTTTTAATAATAGATATACATGATTTGGATGAGTAGAGTCAATAAAACCTGGGGGTTGTTTAACATATACTTCCTCCAATATTGTTCCATTAAGGAATGCTGACTTTACATCCATTTGATAAACTATGAATCCAGTGTGTGCTGCAAATGCCAGGAATAATCTGATTGCCTCCAATCTTGCCACAGGAGCAAATACTTGATCAAAATCTATGCCTTCCTCCTGTCTATATCCTTGGGCAACCAACCTTGCTTTGTTTTTGATAATCACACCATTTTCATCCAGCTTATTCCTAAATACCCATTTGGTTCCAATGACTTTCTGTTTCTTTGGTCTTGGAACCAATATCCAGACTTTGCACCTTTCAAATTGATTTAGCTCTTCTTGCATAGCTAATATCCATGAAGTGTCCTTATTGGCTTCATCAAACTTCTTAGGCTCTATTTTGGATAAAAAGATGTGATGCAAGACCTCATGTATTGAGTTTCCTCTTCTAGTTTGCACACCATCATTTGGATTTCCTATGATCTGTTCTTTGGGATGATCCTTCAGATGTTTGGTTGCATTCCTCCACCTTTCATTTTCCCTTTGAGATTCTGGTGCATCTGTTTGAGTAGGTTCTTCTAGAGGTTCTGGATGTGATGGTTCTTCAACAGCTATAGGTTCTTCATAGTTGTCTTCTGCTTGAGGTTCATCCTCTCTAGTTACAATTACAGTCTCATTAGATTCTTCATTATCCTCATTGTGCTGTTCATTGATATTCATCTCCTTCAATTTCTGTATAGAACCTTTTTCAGACCCTCCAAAGATAACCTTTGGTCCATTCCTCACAGGAGTGTAATCATTCAGCAGAATTTTTGTTCCTATCATGTGCATAGAGCACCCACTGTCCAAGTACCAGATAGGAAGTTGATTGGTCTTTGGACAACCCTGCAAAAAGAAATTACCTTTTCTTAGGAGCCCACACCAAGTTGGGTCCTAGAACCTTGTTAGTATGAGCTGGAACATTTAGTTATTGAATAATCCTTGGTGCTGTGAGAGTTGCCATAGGTCTGAGTACTGGTCTCCCAGAGTTGAATCTTGGAACAGTTGGATTGAACCAACAGTCAAGAGCAAAATGTCCAACCCTTCCACAGCACCAGCATTCATATCTGTTATATCTCCTTGGAGGTCTTCTTACTTCTTTATGTTGACTCATATTTTGCTTAATTGCCTTATTCAAAGGAGCTATGTAAGTTGTTTTAGTAAATTTTACTGGTTCAGTTTTCTTGACAGCAGTGGTTTTCACTTCAGGTCTTAGTTCCTTTCTTTTGGATTTTGAGTTTGCTTTAAATACAAGGAGTCATGATGAGTTAATACTTTTTCTTTGCATAGTGATTTGGCATTATTGTTACTTGGTTGAATTGAATCATCTTTGCTATTAGAACACTCACCCTTATAAAACTTATGCACACCTTTTTGATCATGCTTATTTGTGATGGGCATGGCTTTGTTAAATATTATAGGTTGCATAGGTGCCTTGTCATTACTTTTAGGGTTATTGTCCGCATTCCTATCATATCCTATGCTAGATCTATATTGTGCAGAAAATGTATCTATTATGGGAAGGATAGTTTGTGGTTTTGAGAACTTTGCTACAAGCTTCCTTTCTGCTAGGAGTTTTGCTTCAAGTTCTTTTATTAACTTCTCCTTAGTGCATAAAGTCTGTATGTGAATAATAGACATGACTTTTAGTTTGCTAAGTTCTTTGCTTGTCTGATTCAGCCTCTCAGCTGCCTCAGAGTTTTGGGAATTAGTTTGCTTTAATTGAGATATTTCTTTTTGTAACCTTTTATTATGTCTTTTGCTCTTTTTAAGTGCTTTGAGAATTAATTGATATTTCTCAATAATTTCATCTTCATGAAGTTTAGATTGTGAGTCATTTTCATCAGAAGAGAATGAATCTATTTTAGGTTCAGATTCAGAATCGGATAGAGGAGTTTTATCTAGTACCTTACTATCAGTAGTTGTCTCCTGATCTTCTTGATCACTCAGTACCATGAGTCCTGCATTTTCTTCTTCATCCTCTTCACTATCAGACCTTGATAGTGGGGCTCTTATCATAGATCTATGATTTAAAATGTATTCACTTTCATTTGCAGCCATCAGAGCTATGAGTGCCTCCTCACTATCTGAGCCTGATGATTGAGATTCACTGTCACTAAGAGTGACTTTGCCCTTCTTGGCTATTAGACTCTTCTCATGTCTCTTGTCAGATTTGTGCCTCCTTTCATCAGATTTCTTGTTGTTCTTTCTCTTTGAAGGATAATCAACAATCATGTGTCCTGATTTCCTGCAACCAAAACACACAATTTCTTCTGAATTAGATTTATTGTGTTTAGAGTTATACCTGTCCTTCTTGGAGTCTTGTTTGAATCCTTCTGAAGAATTGGAGTGCTTCTTAGATCTGGATGACTGAGAGGGTCTAGTTTTCCAGTGTTGTTTTCTTCTCAACATCCTTTTTAGCTGTTTGGTGAAGAGTGCCAGTTCACCATCTGATATTTCAGAATCAGAATTACTGGTTTCTGATTCTTCTGATTCAGATGGTATCCTGGGGGATAATGACATTCTTTCTTTGCATTTCTTGGAACTTTCTGCTTTCAGAGCAATAGGATTTTCCCTACTGTGTCCTTCCTCAACTTTTCTGGTATTCAGATGAAGTTCATGGGACAAGAGTTTCCCATATAAATTCTGTGGCTGAATGTTTCCCAGATTTCCCATTTCCTTGATTGCACAGATCTTGATATCCCATTCTTTGTTCAGTGATCTTAAGAATTTATCATTCAGCTCATAATCTGTGAAATTTCTTCCATAAGTTTTTAGACCATTTACAATTTTGAAGAATTTTTCATAGCAGACTGCTATTGAATCTTTCTTGTCTTGTCTGAAAGCTTCATATTGCTGATTTAGAAGAGACTTCCTGTCATCTCTGACTTCTTCAGTCCCTTCCATATAGACAATGAGAGATTCCCACATTTCTTTGGCAGTTTTGCAATGGACTAAGTTTTGGAAAGTTGAATCCTCAATAACACTAACAATGATGTTCTGAGCTCTCTTATCCATGGAGGCCAGAATCACTTCATCTTTGGTCATCTCTGAATAAGTTTTAGGAGTCTTGATACTTCCATCTGTAAATAAAACTTTCATAGGAACAAAAGGTCCCTCTAGAACAGTTATGTATATCCTAGGATCAGAGGCTTCCATGAAAAGTCTGACCCTTTCCTTCCAAATCCCAAAGTTTTCTTTTCTGCAAATTGGTAGCTTCATAGATGTGAATTCTTTGTTTCCTTCTGTATTAGCCATCACGACTTCAGAAATCTACCCTTAGAAGATCTTGTTCAGGCTGTTAAACCTTTTCTTGAACAACCTCCCTCTGATACCACTTGAAAGACTTTAATTAAGGGTAGCTAATCACCTAGAGGGGGGGGGGGGGTGAATAGGTTATTTAAAAACTATTGCAGTTCTTGATTATAACCAAAATAAAACTGATCAGAGCTTTCAAGAATAAGAACACACACATAAAAGACACACCGAATTTTATAGTGGTTCCCCTTATCTTGGGTAATCCACTTTCCCCCTTCTCCCTTCTAGTAGTGTGCCAGATAGGGTTTATATCTCCTCCAGATCTCAGACCACAAACAGGTCTTACAGCTCAGATCACAATAGATCTTACAGACTCAGATCTCACAGATCTTACTCTCTCAGATCTCAGCAGATCTTACAAACTCAGATCTCACAGATCCTACCTCAGCCTTTATAATTAGGCTTACAGCTCAGATTCTCCCCTGAATCCTACAACTCAGATCACACCTGATCTTACAACTCAGATCCTTGACAGATCCTACACTCAGATCTGACAACTCAGATCCTACAGGGATTGATAAAGAAAATAACAATACTTAGACTCAGATTCTTCAGATTGTTGAGTCTTCTTGATCTACCTGAATGATCAGACAGAAATCTTCAATAGAACAGCAGCAACAAATGATCTTCTTGATTCGACAGGCTGTGATGACTGTTCTTCTTCCCAGGAAGACAAATTCTTCCTTCTTAATCTTCTTCTTTCAGAAAGATGTATCAGCAGAAGACATAAGTCAAGTGCTCAAAGAGAAAATGACTTCTTCAGATTCTTTCTCAGACTTTCCCTCAAAGTGATGGAGACGATAATGGCTTTCGAAAGATAGGAGTGATCAACTTCTTAACCCATAGGTCATGCCTTCTATTTATAGCCCGTCATCTGCAACATCTGTTACGCTCCTCCACGTCAGCACGACGCTAAGTCTTCAATGGTCTTTAATGGCTTTAGAAGAAATAAAGGCTCAGCTGGCTGTAGAAGAAATTTCTCAGCTCAGAGTATCTGTAGAAAAGGCGTTGAGCACTGAGCATATCTGTCGACACTTTTTCAATTAGGCGTCGAGCGATATGTAGATACTCGACACGTACTTCTTAGACTGAAGCTCTCGACTCTTCCTTCTTAGGCGTTGAGCAATCATTAGTTAGTCGACGCTTTTTATCTGTAGAAGTCGAGCAATGTACAGGGGCTCGACGCTTCTTAACTATACCTTCATATCTCGACTCTTCTTGTTGGCGCAGAGCTAACTGAAGTTTGGTCGACACTTCTCTTTCCACGGCGTTGTGTGATATAACTTGGCTCGACGCTTCCAAACTTGGTCTCATAACTTCTGCAGTGACCTTGTCTATTTGAGCAGAAGACATAAGTCAACGCTTCTGGGTCACAGGCGTCGAGAGATGTATGCTGTCTCGACGCTTGTGAACTTGGATGAATTCCTTGAGCACTTTGCCTGACCTGATCTCCTGCACATTGATTCTAGAGAGTATATCAAATACATTCTGAGATATATCTTTGACTTATGAATGGACTTCTCCAAATCTAAGACATTGTGGACAATGATCCCAATATCAAGACCTTAGAAAAATCATTTCCACAAGTTCTCAATTTTTGGTAGGATGTACATTAGGGCATGGCTCATGCATGCACCAAATTTCAAGATATTTAGAGTTAATTACCTCTCCAAATTAATTTATAAAGGAAAAAGGGGCTCATATGTACATGCTACACTAAAAATGGTCTACAGTGAGCTACAGTGCTCCTTTTGGGGTGATCTAAATTTCTACAATTTCTAGAGCCCAAGGGCTACAACTTTGATGTTCAAAGTTTTCTCATAAAATGAGATTAGGTATTTTTAATAAATCATGTAAGGGGCTGCTGGAAATGTAACATTTAAATTAAATAAATGTATTAATATAAATTTGGGCTGCGGATAAGGATTTCACGCGAAATCAACGGCCCAAATTACGTCTTCCTCGATGAGCCAAAGGCTCCGATTCGCCGCGCCTGGGCCGGTTTGCGGGGGAATTTCCGGTCAACTTAGGCCGTCTCCGGCCAAACCCCCAAGCCACCTGTTGGGGAAATGATTTCTCTTAACCCCTAGAAATAAGTTAATATGATTTCTAAGAAAGAAAAACAAGGTTAAGTAAATATGCGTCGAATTGTATTCGACGCAACGTCGAAATGTAGTCGACGTTTCCTTCAGGTTGAGTCGAAGTAACTTTAGGAAGATTTCGACGTATGTGTTGTCGACGCTACTCTGATTTCTAGTCGACGCATATGGAGAAGTCGATGCACCTTAGTCGACGCACCTTCCTTATTCTCCTCTCGACGTCCAGCCAGGATGAATTCGACGCTTACGTCGAATGGTAATCGACGCACGTTGATTTATATGACAGATTTAAATATGCGCCAGATCTCTTTCCTTCTTTCAGTAGATCTGATTTGTATGGAATAATGTTAATATTTTATAGCCGTTCTGAATCATTCTTTCCTTCTCTTTGATTCTTGGCTAATCTGATTAACTCTATTTAGGATATTATTTGAAATCAGGATTCATTCTTTCCTTCTACAGAAAATGTCATTATGGAAATATTTCCTTCTTTCTATTTGTCTGATTGCTAATTGATTTTCCTCCTATAGTATTATTTGACTGAAACAGAGCTATAAATAAAGAGGAGGTCGGCAGAAAAATAGAGTTGAGTGATCCACCATTTTACTTATTGAAAAAGAGGAAAAGCTCCCAAGTGAAAAAGAGAGAATTGAGAAATAGTTCTGCAGCAATATTCAAGCATTCTTCTTCTCCTGCTTCTGAAGTCACTCTGCTGCAAATTCTGATAGCTCTCATATAAGAGAGAAAAGCTACAATTTTTCTTCTCTCTATAGAAGAAAGATTTAATTCACTTCTTGTGCTTCCAATCTTCTTGCTAGGAAGAAGATTCATTCTTGTTCTTATTTCTTTCTACTTTATTCTTCTTACTTAAAACATTATAAAAGAGTTTTTAGAATCTCTCTTCAAAAAATTCAGTGTACTGGTTCTAAGAGTCTCCTTGTCAAAAGACTCAGCTGGTTCTAAGAGTCTCCTTGTCAAAAGACTCAGGGTGGTTCTAAGAGTCTCCTTATCAAAAGACTCAGTACAAGATAGTGAATTTCCTACCAAGGGGGTAGAAGAGTGGACTACCCAAAGTTTGGGGAACCTTTATATTTTCTTGTGTTGTGCTGTGATTTCTTTTCTTGCATTTACTTTCTTTACTTGTTTAATTCTTGTTGGTGTGTGGAAGCTCTAATCTGTGATCATACACATATATATATTAACTTTGCACAAAATAATTTTAAAATCTCTATTCATCCCCACTCTAGAGAATTCTAGTGAGGTACACTGTGCACTTTCAATTGGTATCAGAGCTAGGTTGATCTAAAAAGGATAGCTCCTTGATCAAAAAGATCTTACCTTTCATATATATATATATATATTTTAAACTACAAAATTATTTTCATGGCACAAATCAAAGATTATGCTTCCACCAGACCACCAATGTGCAATCTTGAAAAATTTGCAGTTTGGAAAGCAAGAATTAGAATTTATATGAATTCTATTGATGCTGACTTATTTAATATTACTGTGACAGGTCCCCCAAAATCTTATAGAAAGGATGCAAGTGGCAATGTCACACAAACACTTGTTCAAAGATCTGAGTGGACAGAAGATGAGAAGAAGGCAAGAACATATGATCTAAAGGCCATGAACATACTTGTCTCAACTCTCTCAGATGACATCTTTCAAAGGGTTGTTGACTGTGAATCATCCAAAGAAATTTGGGATGCTCTTACAAAGATGGTGGAAGGAAGTGCTGATGAAAAGAAAGATAAGAAGGCCCTATTGATCTCCCAATATGACAACTTCCAAAAGAAGAATGAAGAGAGTATCTCTGAGATGTATGACAGATTCAGTCTAATCATCAATCAATTGAAAAACTTGAATAGAGAGATCTCCCTCACTGAGATTAATGACAAATTGCTAATGAGTCTCCCTAGTTCATGGGACTCAAGAATATGGGCAATAAGAGACACAAGAGGACAAAAGGAAATCTCAACAGATGCTCTCTTAGGAAAACTCAAATCCTATGAGCAACTGCTGAAAACTAGAGAAGAAAAGAAAAGAAGAGAAAACACTCCAAACTCCTCAAAAGACAGGAACATAGCTTTAAAGGCAACAGAAGAAAGGACTCCTGTCACTGAAGAAGAACTATTCAGTTTCCTAGCCAGAAGATTTAAGAAATGGGTCAAGACAGATGGATCAAAAAGTAGGGAGTCAAAACCAAGGTATGACAAAACTCCCACTAAAGAAATTGTTTGCTATTCTTGTAGGAAACCTGGACATATTGCTCCAGAATGTCCAGAGAATGCTGAAACAAAGAAAGATCTGAAAAGAAAAGATCTCAAGAAAAAGGGGAGGAAGAAAGAAAGAGGATTTATTGCAGAAGCCTGGAGTGAAACAGACTCTGAGGACAGTTTATCCTCTAAGAGTGACAATGAAGAATCTAGGCAAGAAGACCTATGCTTGATGGCCTTTGAAGGCCCCAAGAATAATGATGGTGCTAAATCTTGGAGTGAGACAGGATCAGAGGAAAACATATCTTCTGAAGATGAAAAAGAAAATAGCCTTATTCTCATAGAGGAATCTGAGGATAAGGATGAGGTAAGTATCTTTGATGAAATAGATTTCCAAAATGATAATTTCAGAAATGATTTTATGGGAATGTGTCTAGACCAATTAAAAGCTAAACAAGAAATCAAGGACCTAAAAGAACAAATTCATATGGTTAAGAACCAAAGAAATAAAAAGGATATAAGCTCAATAGATCATGTATTAAGGGCTAACATAAGAGAGAAGGAAATAGAAAGGGCTAGAATAGAAAATCAGTTCCTTAAGGATAAGGTTTCTCAGGCAAAGGCCTTTGAAGAATCAATAAAAATGAGAAGCCAAACTCTTAAAGAAATCACTGAAAAACAAACAATAAGACACAAAAATCTTGGGCTAGGGGCTGATCCATCAATCAGCCTAATTCCATCCAACAAGCCTGCTTGGATGATCCCTATAAAATTCACTAAACCCATCAAATCAGCAAACCAAGAAAAAGAATCACAACATAAGAAAGAACACTTCTTCAAGGAAATAAAGGAATTTGATGAAACATCATATTATTCAGCTGATGACTCACAAACTTTATCTGAAGAGACAACTAAACCAAAAGAAACAACATACAAAGGAGTAAAAACAAAAAAAGTAAAATGAAAATTTATGAAGACACAGTTGCGTTGACTTCATATCGACGCATGAATGATAGTGCGTCGACTTCTACTCGACGTAACCTCTCAGATGCCTCGACCTCCACTCGATGCTTGAATAAAGATACGTCGACATCAAATCGACGCAACTTCCTCCATGCGTCGATACCAGATTAACGCAATCTGAGCAATGCGCCGAATATAAATCAACGCAACTATCAACATACGTCAAATAGATATCGACGCATAAAAACTCAGAGCAACATGAATACCTATATTCCAAAAATCTTCCATCTTAACCCCCATTCAGGACCCATTCATCTTGATCATGATTTCTATCCTAATCAACATTTAAACCAAAATTTCTACCCAAAACTTGGTAACCAAAATTCCTATCCTAGTCAACACTTCTATCCCCCTTTAAACTCAAACTCTCACAAAAGTAAGATACTCAAGTGTTACATATGCAACAAAAATGGCCACCTTGCCAAAAAGTGTTGGTATAATCAATCAAATTGGTCTTAAAACCCAGTCCTAGGCTAACTTAGAAACCTTTAGGATTAAGAAGAGATAAAAAGAAATAAACACCTAGAACTTTTTAGTCAACTTTTCAGTCACATCGACTTCTAATCGACGCACCGTCGATGACTCAGATCAATAGGTACAATCGACGCATGCGTCGACTACTATCGACGCATACGTCGATAAGAAACCCTTGCATCCCAGAACAAACTAAATCGACGCTCACGTCGAATTTCACTCGACGTAACGTCGACCTCATAAAAACGAGCGGCAATACTAAAATATTTTCGGTCACATCCACTGAAGTACCGAATAAGCCTCGAATTAAGTCGTGTTTCGACGCTTCACCTGACTTAAATAGACTCTTCAGTTAGAAACCTTCACGACTCTGCATCTTTCATCCTTCTTGCTCCGCAGACCAGCCGATTTCTTCCTCTCTCTTTCTCTGACCTAAAATGGCTCCCAAGATAAACTCAGGTTTCGACATTGACCTGGAATCCTTTCAAGCCGCCGCCGACAACTTTAAGAGCATAATAGCTCTATTCACCGAAGCTGGTCTGGATAAGCTCATTTCAACAAGATGCAAGCTCCTGGAGATAGAACTTACAGAGCTCATAGCTCATGTTCAGATTTCTGAACAATGAGAAATTCAAGGAACAATCTATGAGACACCAGTCTCAATCTCTGCAGAACACATAAGGACCACTTATGATCTTCCAGCAGGTGCAGTCAAATACTATCTTTACTCAACTCAAATAGGGAAAGAAAATCAGTCTCTAAAGAATAAACTAATTAAAGTCTCCTTCAATCATTCCCTTATCAGGTGATGAATCTGTAGAACTCACACCTGATGAAACCAAGACTCTGTTAACCACCATGCAGTTCTCAAAAGATAAACCAATCCACCTAAAGAAAGTAGACTTTTCTGATGAATATAGGCTGCTGGCTGATATAGTAGGGAAAGTTCTACTATGCAAAATCTCAGCACATGATGCAGTACCCAAACAACAACTGAACATCATGGGGGCCCTTGTGCTGAAGAAGAAGGTGGACTGGGCCAGTTGTCTACTCAAAATGATAGCTTCCAAATTATCTCACAAGGAAAATGCTTACATGAGATGTTCGATTCAAAAGTGCGCCTCCGAAGGAAATCGAGGGTTGCAGATTATCGGTTACTATTTAGTTAGAGAAATCAGACCGCAAGCTGCGGTCGAGGCCAGACTTCGCCCGCCGCGGAAAATGCCACTCCTGCGACGGGCTTTCCTTTGATTAAAAAGAAGCGGTTACAAGTACAGGAACAAGAAGCCGGCCGGATAGATTAGTCGCAAGACCGAAAACTCGAGGCCGCAGCTCAAACAAGCGAGCTTGTGGATTCGAGTTCGTGTATCTTGTGAACAGTGCCGCCCCCTATTTATAGGCTTGGGGGCCTGCCCGAATGGGCAGGGATAAAATAACCACCTGCCCGGGTACAGGAGAAACGGGCAGGCGGTGACGGGATGCACCAAAAAGAAAAAGGAAAGAAGTCGCGCGACTTGGCGGCCTGAGGTTGAGGATGCTGTGACTAAGTCAATGATGCAGAACGAGCGGTCTCCGGCTTGAGACCGCGGTCTGCCTTCTGGACTTGACTTTAGCTGATCTTCACGATGCGACCCGGGTAGTCTCCGATCTGAGACCGCGGCTTGTTCTCCGGGCTTGAACCTTGAGGCTCTATGTAACAACCCGGGCAGTCTCCTCCTTGAGACCGCGGATAGCCTTCTTGCCTTGGCTTTTGATGACCTTCAATCTTTGGGGCGATCCGAAATAAAATCGGATCTTCTGACCTGGTTTGCCTTGAGCTGAGAACCTCGGACCTCGGAACCCAGCGGCCTGACATAGTAGTTCACGCGGTCCGAGAATGACCCAAACCGAGGAGCGGTTTTCCGGGTAAACATAATCCCCGCATATTTTCAAATCTCAAGGGGATTTCGAAAATATCAGCTTTAGCCGGGAGACCGCATCCGACTTGTCATGAATCCTATAAGAGAGCCAGAGAATTCATTCTGCAGAGTTTTTTCTGAAATCACGGGATATTACTCGCCAGTCGTGGTTAGAATCTTCAAGACCGGTAATTCTCCAACAATGGACTTCTTAGACACCGTGCTAGACCGCGTGGATCCTGCCGGAGATCAAAGGAAAGAGGAAGGCAAAAGGCGCGAATCGACGGAGAGGTCGAAGAAAGAAAAGGAAAAGCAGAGCCGGAAGGACCGAAAGAGGAGAGAGCGGGCTGAGAAAGCCGCGGCACATAATCCCAAGTCTAATGTGGGCTCTTCAATTCCCGAGACTCCCACGGAGCCCGCAGCGGACAATTCGGGGCCTCCCCCTAGCGACTCGCTGATTCCTCTCGGAGACCATGGCCAACAGGTCGTCAGCCCGCTGAACAAAGGGGAGGCCGCCCCTTCTGGGAAAGTGGACTCCGGCAGCCCTTCGAAGAAGGTCGGCGAGACCGACTCGTTTGGCATGGAAATCACCCCATCCGGGAATCCTCATTTGTTAGTCAAAGATTTGGGGGAGGAGGCGGTTAACTCTCCAAGGCCAGGCGAACTGGGTACACCTTTATCCGTGGACGACTATCCCAACCCCTCCAAAGAAGTTAGCCCAGCTCCGGGTAAGAAAGAGAAGAAGAGAAAGAAGACCGGATCGGTGACCGAGCGAATAACCAAGAAGGTTAAGATGCTAGCCTCCAAGGAAAGGGCGGCTTTTAAGAAACCAGCCGAATCCCTCCTCCAGACCAATCCGCGACTAAAAGAGGAGCTTGGCCTAACGACTCCCCCATCTTCCAAGGTAAACGACTCGCCGACCACCCCTGATGCGAAAGCGGGCGGCCAGCTTCCGGACTCGGCGAGTAGCTTATCTTTTAACGGAATTTTTCAGGATATGGATGAGCTGATGAGGCGAGATAAGCTTCTTGACAGCCCGATGGCTTCCAAACGAACCACCCCTGCCACTGGTAACACAGCCCGTCCTGTGGAGACCGCTCAGACGGAGGCCGAAGAGCGAGAAGCTGCTGCCCGGACCGCCTTGGAGGTTGAAGAGAAAGCGAGGGAACTTGGTGAGGTGTTGAAGACGCAGGAGGAGGTTCCCCCGGCGATGACCGGTGAGGAGATAATGGTGGTGAAGAAGGAAAGGGCGGAACGGGCTTTAAACAAGCCGCTGCGGCCCGACCCTTTTGCACCTGGTAAGCGTCCCACGGATTATAAAGCTGTCCGCTTCTTCATTCCGCGGCCTCGTCGCAATAAATTACTGAACCCGCCACCGAGCTTTTTTCCCTTAGCGGCCTGGTCCTCTTCCGCTAGGCAGAGTACGGAGAGACTCTGGCGTGAGCAACGACGGAGGATGGACCCGGAACAGTCTAAGCGGCCTGTGCGCCCAGGCATCGATCTTATATTTATATCCATTTTTTGTACATATACAGCGTTGCATGCTCTCACTTTTCATAACCGCGCGGATTCTTGCAGATAGCGAGGATCAGCTCGTGAAGCCGGGCGACCTTGAGGCCAGCCTGCCTCCACTAGTTCCCCTGATATCGACCTGCGCAACGACTTCACGGGAAGGGCCGCAACTATTTGAGCATCTCGAGGAAGATCTGGCCAACCTGAGAGCCTGCTTAAATGAGGTAGAAGACCGGGAGGCCGCCACTCGGACCGCTCTGGAGGCCGAGCGAATTGCGAGGAAGAAGGCTGAAGAGGCGCTGAAGGCGCAGATGGAGATCGACAGGAAGTCTAGGACAGAAAATGAGAATGGACTGGAGATTCAGCTTGAGGCCGCGCGAGCAGCGGTGGAGGCTACGCGAGCTGCAGTGGAGGCCGAGAAGAGAGCCAAGATAGCATAAGTCGCTACTCTGACCGCTCAGCTTGAGAAGGAGAAGAGAGCGTCTGCTAAGTTCGAGGATGACTCGAAATATTACCAGGATAAATTCCTGCGGTTAACTAGGGAAGTCGCTGCGGGTCGCCGAAGTATGAATGATGGGATGCTGGTTGCTAGCCGCCCGACTGTTGGGGCGGGCTCAAATCCCCCCCGGTTCGGGCGGCTGACCCAATGGTTGATGAGGCCACCGCAACCCCCCGCATGATTACTGCTGCGCGGGTTGAAAAGGATGCCGGGCGGCTTCATAGCACAATCAACCACATCCATTATCATACTAGCCAAATTTACTCCCTTCTGAACACCACCAGCGACCAGGTCGCGCGACTTCATAGAGAGGATGTCTCCCCAGAACATCGCCAGCCGTGAACGGCTTTTTGGAACAATTTGTATTATGAATGCGGCTTGCCGATTCGGCCTCTGTCAAACAATGCTCCTTTCTATTTTGTCTTTTATTTGAATAACCCGCGCGGGCTCTTGTTTAGCCGCTGTATTTTATGTTCTGTTTCTTCTGTGTTTTATCCGAACTGATTACAGGTCGTACGATCTGTGATGTATGCTTGCTCCTGTTTTCCTGAATACCTTTGCTTCTTTTGTTTCTCTGGTGAATCTAACCATACAGGCTATTGACCGCGCGGTTAGAATGTATAGCCGCGATATGATTTTACTATTTGCAGATCATAGAAATCTATAAGTAGGGCTTTTTCGAAGTTATTTTCACGATTCCCAGATGGTGCGATCTAAGAACAAGTCGCAGCGGCCTGTTAAGGTTAAAGCCGTCCGAGCAGATGCGGCCTTGGCCTTCCATTCAGCGGACCATCCGGAGTGCCGTCTCACTCAGAGCGAACTAGATGATTTCATCGCAAAGCACATGGCAGGGAGTAATCTACTCGCGCGGCTTCCTTTACGCGACGAGCGGATTAACTCTTCCAATCCGCACCAGATAGCCATCCTGGTCGACCACTTTGAATATGGCTTCAAGTTTCCACTGCCACTTGAAGTCATAGCCATTTTCGACCATTACGGGGTCGTACCCGGCCAGCTTCCACCAAACTCCATCGCCTCCATATATAGTTTTATTTCATACCTGCGGTTCGAGCGAACCAGGTTCTCCCTTGACCTATTCAGGAAGTTCTTCTCGGTGCGGGCTGTCTCCGACTCGGGGACTTCAACTTTCAGGGGGCACCTCTATTTTGGCTGCCATGGGTTGAAGATCGTCAACTTGGCGAACAAAGTCTCGGACTGGTCGGAGCGGTTTGTAATGCTCAAAGGCAACTTCGGACTGTTGCAAACCAACCCGCAAGTTCGGGGGGAAGAGGTTTTCCAAATCCCCCAGGTCGGGAAGATTGAGACGGACACCTTCGCGTTTCTTGAGAACGAGCGGTTGGATATCAACCACTACATCCCGCTATTATCGGAGCTAGAGGACATCCTTCCCGAGCATAGTAAATTCCTTTAGACCGCCTGTATATGACCGCGCGGACTTCTTTATTTAAACTTTTGATTTTACTTTGCAGCTGCCCACATCGTCCCTGCGAACAAGCCGGTCACGCCGGCCGGCCCGGTTTTGACCCAGAGGGAAAAGAGGCAGCGGCGAAACAGGTCGCTATCGTCAGAGGAAGAGGACTCGGCTTCTCCTGATGACTACGAACTTCTTCGTTCCTGTGGAAACCCGCCCGACCTGCAGGGCAACCCGACTGTCCTCTGGCATAGGGATGGAAGCCGCATTCAGGTATCCACTGCACTTCCTCCATGGGGGAGTGAAAAGATTAACCGCCATGCCCTAGCCGCTGGAGCCGCTCTGTATGGCCGAAAGACCTTAAAGAAACTGAGGAGCACTCCTGAAGAAGAGCTTCCCCGGCTAGCGGCACAGGCCGGTGCATGGGGGTTTGCGGCCAATCACTTCATGGCCTTGTCGTACAGGCGGCTGGTTTCTGTTCAGAAACACCTGGAAAAGAAGTACAAGGAGCAGATCGCGGAGAATGCGCGGCTTCGAGAAGAGAATGCGCGGCTTCAGGAAGTTGCGGCGGTGAGTTTGACAAATGATGACGCGGTTCCTTTTGTTTAGCCCGACCGACCTAATTCATTTTTCCCTTTTTTGCAGAAACAATATGAGATGACCAACCCGGCATTCCAAGACGAGGTGTTACCTCATGTGGCCCAAGGGATCAACAAAGCCTTGGGTCTTATGGAAGACCGGGGCGGTCTGTGCGAAGGATTCGAGGGCACCACTTTCTCCGACCTCTTCCCCGCCTTGAAGGTTCAACTTGATGAAATCAGCCGAAGGCAGAAGGGGAAGACCAAGGTGGGCGAGGAGGCTGAAGCCGATGCGGGCAGGGAGATTATACTCCATCAAGGGGGCGATGGAAGTGGTGAAGCCTCCGAGGAGGCCGACGCGGATGATGACGCCGGTGATGACGATGAGGACGATGAGGATGATTTGTCCTCCGGAACAACCGGCTCCGCCAGTAAGACCGGGCGATCTAGTGACGGCGATTCGTCGGATTCTTCCTCGTCAAGTGAAGGCTATTCGCCGGACATTGACATCGATGGTGCGGACTCGAGTTCCCCTGTCAAGAAGAAGAAAAAGTCGGCAGACTAGTGCCCTTGTTTTGATTTTATTTTTGTGTAACCGCCGGTTTCTTTTTGTTGGCCGGGCGGTCAATATTTTGTTAACATATTTTGAAGAATGAATAGAAATTTTTACCTGTCTGGTTGTCCTTCTATTGTTACTTACTTGTTGTTGATATCTTGTCTCTTCCCCTTTCTTTTTTTATCTTTTGCTCTTTATGATCTAGCCGTGCGGCTATCCTGATCCGAATATAATGACAATTGATGATCTTGGACGGTCTATATTCAACCCGTGCGATTACGCATTTAGATCTCAGGGTATCCGATTTCTGATAGTTAGAACTATAAAGGATATACTCGCGTGATTATAGTTCAGACTGAGCGGTCTCTTATCATTCAAAGATACCTCATCCTCGTTGGTGCAAGTGATAAACTTTAATTTTGCGCGGTTTGAATACAATCCTGGTGATTAACCCATTGTATCCAGGGATAACTTCTCGCAAGGAAATAGACCAGCCCGATCGGTTAGAACATAATCTGAGCGGCGATACACTTAGATCCAGAGATACCCAGACTCGATTAATTTGAGATATAGATAAATTCGCCCGGCTAGAATGCAACCCGGGCAATCATATAATTAAATTTAGAAACATCCAACCCATTAAAGGATGGATAGGTCCGCCCTGCTAGAACGCAATTCGGGCAACCGTATAATCAGATTCAGAATTATCCAACTTTACTAGCATAAGAGGCCGATAAGTCTGCCTGGCTAGGATATGACTCGGGCGACCATATATTTAAATCTAAAAAACATCTAACTCAATAAAGGATGGATAAACCCGCCCGGTTAGAATGCAACCCGGGTAATCAGATAATTAGCTCTGGAGATATCCAACTTAGTTTTAAAGATAGACAGATCCGCCTGGCTAGAATGCAACCCGAGCAATCATATAATTAGATCCAGGAACATTCAACTCGATAGAATGGAGAGATAGATAAACTCGATCGGTCAGAATGAAATCCGGGCAATCATATAATTAGCTCCACAAATATCCAACTTATAAAAGATGGATGAACCCGCCCGGTTAGAATACAACCCGAGCAATCATACAACTGGTTCTAGAGATATCTATCTTATAAAAGATTGATAGGGCCGCCAGGTTTGAATACAACCCGGGCAACCATGTAATTGTCCAGAAATATCCTAACTCATACACAATCAGACCGTTCGGTTTGAAAGTTCAGACCGCCCGGTCTTAATATCACAACCCTTTATTAGGGTAGACGAACACTTGCACCTATTTTAATAGTATCTTCCTCGAATGGTTTTATACAAGAAACCATAAGAGGTGAATGCCTTCCTGTAGAGAAAGAAAAGAGAGAAGTATGTACAGACTCAAATGACCAAGTGAGCAGGTGGGCCTCGACGGCGAACATTGCTTTCCTCAAGTGGTCATAAGAGCTGTAAACGACTCATCCGCTCTCTTGCCTAGGGTTACAAGCCGAGTTGATCAATTGGGCAGGTGGGCCTCGACGGCGAACATTGCTTTCCTCAGAGAGATCAACTTAGTTGTGGGCCCAACTAGGCACCGTTTCGAGAGTACCTAAGAGTATTCGATGGTCACAGACTATGATGATCAGTTGGGCAGGTGGGCCTCGGCGGCGAACATTGCTTTCCACAGAAAGATCATCAAAGCTGTAACTATATCCCTTTCGGGGCATGATAGAGCTGACAATCACCTAGACCTCCCTTGATGCAGGGGTGTGTCAGATATCGGCCGGGATCCAAAGTTCTGAAGACCACCGCAGCGGAATTGGCAAGCTACCACTACACGTGTGCGAAAACTCCCCGCATCACATGGTCCTGGTGGGTTTTACGCTATGACTACAATCCGAGGGGGTTCGAGCAGAATTTGGCGATATCTCAGAGGTTCAGGGAGTGAGATATGTATATTTGTATTTATAATGTAGAGAACCATCAGACAAGAAGAAGTGTCAGTATAGGGCTTTTCATTTAATACCAAAGAGACGTAAAGAATGAAAGAGATAGTTCAAGGATAAAATCGTTTAAGATCGTCACCGCTCCAGGTGCGTGAGATGTCTTCTCCTTCGCTGGTTTGGAGATGATAGGCCCCATTCTTTAATAACTCTTTGATAATAAAAGGCCCTGCCCAGTTGGGGTTCAGCTTTCCGACATTGCTAGACCTGGCTGCAGCATCTACCTTCTTTAATACCAAATCTCCAATTGCAAACTGTTTTACCCTGATGTTTTTGTCAAAATATTTCGCCATCCTCCTCTTAACTTCTTCCTGCCTGATTGTTTCCTCGTCTTGAAGCTCTTCGATCAGATCCAGAGTGTACTTGATGGCCTCATCATTTTCATCTATCCATGATTCTCCTCCCTCTCTCACATACACAACTCTTGGAGTGACCACTTCAAACTCTGCAGGAACAACAACCTCCGATCCATGAGATAATTTAAATGGAGTCTCTCCTGTAGCTGAAGATGGGGTAGTACGAAGAGTCCAAAGGATGGAGGGAAGTTGGTCTGCCCAATTTCCTTTTTGATTCAAAACTCTTTTCATCAGGAGCTGCTGGATTCGCCTATTTGCCGCTTCTACTTGACCATTGGTCCTTGGGTGATGTACCGAGAAAAACCGAAGATCAATTCCAACCTGATCGCAAAAGTTTATCATCTCGGGATTATTGAACTGCGGACCATTATCAGTGACAATTGCCAGCAGAATTCCGTGTCGGCAGACTATTTCTCCCCAGATGAAGTTTCTGATAATTTGGGTAGTAGTTTTTGCCAACGCTTTTGCCTCAATCCACTTACTGAAATAGTCGATCATTACTATGATAAAGCGGCGCTGGCCGCTAGCCACGGGAAAGGGTCCGACAAGATCCATCCCCCAAACTGCGAAGGGCCAAGGCGCAGTTATTGACCTAAGCGATTGAGCGGGCAGATGTTGAAGAGGAGCAAATTTCTGACATTGCACACAACGCTTGGCAAACGCTTCGGCATCCTTTCTCATAGTTGGCCAGAAATACCCTTGCCGCAGGATCCTTTTCTCTAAGGTTTTTGCCCCTGAGTGGCTACCGCATTCCCCAGAATGCACTTCCTGAAGTATGATTGGGATTTCTTCTTCTGAAACGCACCGTGCTGCAGGAGAAATCAAAGTTTTCCTATACAAAACTCCTGCTATCAAGTAGTAGTAGGCTGCCTTTCTTCTGAACCTGCTTCTGTCCTTGATTGATTGATGAAACTCCCCCTTTGATAGAAATAATTCATAAGGGTCCTTCCAGGAAGGATTCTGATCGATCTGCATGAGCTTCTCCCTCTCTGTGGCCGGATGAAAAAGTTCCGAGGTCACCCCTCCTGATGGAAGACCAAACTTTGACAATTCGTCTGCCTCTTCATTCTGTGTTCTTGGGATATGCTCGATGATGAAGGATTTGAATCTCCCGATCTCTTCCTTAGCTAGCAATAGATACTTTCTCAACATTGGTTCTCTTGTTTCGTAGTTCCCTAGAACATGCGAAGCCATCACAAGAGAGTCAGTTTTCACATGAACATGTTCTATCCCGAGCTCCTTTGCAAGTCTCAAGCCGGCCAAGAGTGCTTCATATTCGGCCTGGTTATTTGTAACTGAAAAGAAGAATCTGATAGCTTGCTCCAACCTGACGCCATTTGGGCTGATCAGAACTACCCCGGCTCCCACGGAGTTCCTGCCAGAAGCCCCATCCACATAAATGATCCAGGCCAAAGGAGATTGTACTACCTGATCAGGATTAGACTCCATTGTGTCCACCAAGAAATCTGCCAATACTTGTGCCTTTATTGCCGTTCTGGGAATGTATGATATCTCAAATTCACTCAGCTCGATTGCCCATTTGGCCAATCTTCCTGAATGATCTGGCTTCTCCAGGATACTCCTTAGTGGATGATCCGAAACCACCAGAATAGGATGTGCCTGAAAATAGGGGCGGAGCCTTCGTGATGACATGACCAAAGCCAAGGCTAATTTCTCCATAATTGAATATCTAGTTTCCGCATCTTTGAGAACGTGGCTGACGTAATATATCGGAAATTGCTTCTTTTTCTCTTCCCGAACCAGGACAGAGCTTATTGCGTCTGGATCCACCCCCAAGTACAAGAATAATGTTTCCCCTTCGCGAGGGCTTTGAAGAAGAGGGGTTGAGGTTAACTGCTTCTTTAACTGTTCGAAAGCATTATCGCACTCTTCATTCCATTCAAACTTAGATCCCCTTCTAAGTGTCTTGAAGAATGGAGCGCTTTTATCCCCTGATTTGGAAATGAATCGGCTCAATCCTGCCAGCCTCCCCCCAAGTTGTTGCACCTCTTTCTGATTACGAGGAGGGGTCATATCTAGGATGGCCTTTACTTTATCTGGATTTGGTGCAAGGCCATCAAGGGTGAGAAGATGTCCAAGGAATTTCCCTTTGTTTTCCCCAAACATGCATTTCAGTGGATTCAGTTTTAATTTGAACCTCCGTAGAGTAGCGAACGTCTCTACGAGGTCTTTCAAATGGACTGAAAAAGTTTTACTTTTTAGAAGAAGATCGTCAACGTATACTTCAAGATTTCTCCCTTTTTGGTGTTTGAAAACCGTGTCCATCATCCTTTGGTATGTCGCACCCGCATTTTTGAGTCCAAAAGGCATAACAAGATAACAATAACACCCGTCATTGGTGATGAATGATGTATGCGGGATGTCAGGTTTATGCATATTAATCTGGTGGTAACCAGAAAATGCGTCTAGAAAGCTCATGAAGTTATATCCCACCGCGGAATCTACCAAAACATCTATCCGAGGCAAGGGATAACAATCTTTGGGGCACGCTTTATTGAGTCTTGTGAAATCTACACACATACGCCATTTCCCCCCAGATTTTTTCACCATTACTACATTTGACATCCAAGTGGGGTATTGGATTTCAGAAATGAAATTGGCTTTAAGAAGCTTTGCAACTTCTTCTTTAATGGGCACTGCCAGCTTGGTCGCCACCTCCCTCTTCTTTTGTTGAATCGGCCTAAATTCAGGGGAGATGTTGAGGTGATGGCACGCGACATCTGGATCTACTCCAGGCATGTCTTCCGCCGACCAGGCGAAGACGTCAAGATTCTCCAATAGGCAGGAGATCAACTGAACCTTTTCCTCTTCCGATAGCTCGGCGTTGATGATCAGCTTCTTCCCTTCTCCTCCAGCAATGGGAATCTCTTGGATCTCCTGGGCAGGTTCCAGGTAAGTACCTTTCCGCCCTGCGCTTTCCTCAGTCTCCTCAGGGAGCTTAGACACCTCATGAATGTCATTCTGAAGCTCGGGAAGTGGTGCCTCGGTGATCATATTAACTGTTTTCACATAACATTCACGAGCAACCTTTGGATCGCTTCGGATCCGATATTGACGCCCTCGGCAGCGAATTTTAGGGCCAAATAGAAAGTGGACACTATCGCTTTGTAAGCGTTCAGGATTGGCCTTCCGAAGATTGCGCAGTAGCTGCTTGGGGCTTCCACCACTACGAAGTTAATCAGCTTCGTTATGCCCCCCAGCGATACCAAAAGCTTCACGCACCCTTCCACTTCTTTCTTTTCTCCCGAGAAGCCATAGAGGGGCCCTTCCGTGGAGAGCAAAGACTTTCCAGTCTTAAGGGCTTCAAATGTTTGACGAAAGATGAGATTAACCGAGCAACCGGTATCGATCAAGATTTTATGCACGGTGTAGTTCTCGATGACCGCCTTTATCACTACTGCATCATCGAAAGGGTTCGCATTTGGGGGAAGATCTTCTTGGCCGAAAGTAACGACCGACCTTTCCGGAGCAGAAGTGGAGGCAGCTGCCACTTCTTGCTTGGAGACTCTCCCGATGCTGGATTTCCGAGAGGATTCCGGCCCTGCTCCTCCATGGATACAATAGATGTTGCCAAGGGGGCCAACATCATTTACTTATATACACTCGTTGGCAGGATGTATATCCCCATAACAACCTGCCTCTTCCACGTCAGCACATTCCCAGGTCACCTCGACCACTTCCTTCTTCTTCTCGGGTCGTGATTCAACCGGGGTTTCTTGCCGAATCAGTCCTCGGAGCTTCCCTTCTTTCAGGAGTTTTTCTATCAACCACCGGAGGGCCCGACAATCCTCAGTCTGATGCCCCTCCTCTTTGTGATACTCATAATAGAAGTTCGGATTCCGATTGCGAACTTCCGATTTCAAAGGTGGGGGCCTCTTGAAGTCAGGCCTCTTTTGAAGAATCTGAACAACCTCGTTCATGCTGACGTTAAGAGGGGTGAAGGACTCCTGTGATTCATCATATCGGATGGACGGAATAGTTGGGGATGGCTGTGCGATATATTGCGGCAGATATACGGGCATTATCTGCGGAACCCCCATTGGTTGAGTGGGCGCGATGGCCAACGGCTGTTTCTGGTCTTGAAACCGTTGATGGCCAAGAAATGGTTGCTTAGGCTTAAGATTTCTTCCCCTCTGAGCACGAGGTTCGAAGTCAGGCCGGGATAGATGGTTGTAACGTGGCTGATGGGTTGATGCGGAATTAAACTGATCGTTGTCGCTGAGCAACTTGGCAACATAACCAGGATTAGTCTTTTCCCCTCTGATAAATTTATTAGCCAGACTAATCATCTCTTGGTATGTCTTTGGCTCCCTGATTTGAGCTTCAAATTTCAGTGGCCACTCCCTAAGGCCATGCATCAAAGCGACCCTGTATAATTCCGGATCGACGTTCTGCACCTCCATTATCTCCCTCTGGAAACGCTCGACGAAGCGAGCACACGTTTTGTTTTCTTGCTGCCGTATCTCAAATAGAGCTGCCGGACCATTCTTCCTCTTTTTAGAGGTAGAGAATCGAAGCAGGAATTCTCTATGCAACTCCGCAAAACATATGATGGACCGGGGATGCAATCCATAAAACCATTCTCTGGCCTGTCCATCAAAGGACGTTACCAGGAGCTTACACTTAGTTGCATCGGTGATGGTCCTCAGAGCAACAGCCGATTCAAACGCTTGGAGGTGAATTGCCGGATCGGACTCCCCATTATATGTCGACAGGCGTGGTTCTCTAAAGTTATTCGGGTCCGGCTCTCCTCGGATCTCGTCCGTGAAGGGAGAACTCTCCTCGGTATCTTCGTACAGAGGGAAAGCAGAGTGGCAGGCTATCTCAGCTGCGATCATTTGCGGACAGGCCGCCTGATAGGAGCGGACAGGAACTCCAGCCGGGTGGGATTGGTAAGCGGCGACCTCAGGCGGATAGGAAAAGTGAGCAGCCTGAGAAGCCTCCCCTTGGAAGTCGAGGACTCGAGCCGACATACAGTGCGCGGCCTCTTGGTAAAAGTTCTGCCGAGCCGCAGAACCTTCTTGCGGTAGCCGGGAATGGGCGACTTGTGGAAATGGGTATGGAGGTGGAGGAGGTAGAACAGGGGTTATGGCCGGGTTAACCGCGGCCTGTTGGGGGGCTAACCGCTCGGTTAACAGAGTTAAAGCCTGACTGATCGCGTCCAGATGCTGATCAGTTGCTTTCTGGGCCTGGTCGGCTTCTCTCTTTGTTCGCTCCAGAGCTTCCCACAGAGAGTCATCGCTATGGTCGGATCGGTCTCTTGGAGGGAATTGGCGGTCTGACATTCTGAACCAAAGATTTCGCTGATAGTCCGCGATCTGAAGGTCGCGTGTTTCTGTTCGATTCAAAAGTGCGCCTCCGAAGGAAATCGAGGGTTGCGGATTATCGGTTACTATTTAGTTAGAGAAATCAGACCGCAAGCTGCGGTCGAGGCCAGACTTCGCCCGCCGCGGCAAATGCCACTCCTGCGACGGGCTTTCCTTTGATTAAAAAGAAGCGGTTACAAGTACAGGAACAAGAAGCCGGCCGGCTAGATTAGTCGCAAGACCGAAAACTCGAGGCCGCAGCTCAAACAAGCGAGCTTGTGGATTCGAGTTCATGTATCTTGTGAACAGTGCCGCCCCCTATTTATAGGCTTGGGGGCCTGCCCAAATGGGCAGGGATAAAATAACCACCTGCCCGGGTACAGGAGAAACGGGAAGGCGGTGACGGGATGCACCAAGAAGAAAAAGGAAAGAAGCCACGCGACCTGGCGGCCTGAGGTTGAGGATGCTGTGACTAATTCAATGATGTAGAACGAGCGGTCTCCGGCTTGAGACCGCGGTCTGCCTTCTGGACTTGACTTTGGCTGATCTTCACGATGCGACCCGGGTAGTCTCCGATCTGAGACCGCGGCTTGTTCTCCGGGCTTGAACCTTGAGGCTCTATGTAACAATCCGGGCGGTCTCCTCCTTGAGACCGCTGATAGCCTTCTTGCCTTGGCTTTTGACGACCTTCAATCTTTGGGGTGATCCGAAATAAAATCGGACCACCTGACCTGGTTTGCCTTGAGCTGAGAACCTCGGACCTCGGAACCCAGCGGCCTGACATAGTAGTTCGCGCGGTCCGAGAATGACCCAAACCGAGGAGCAGTTTTCCGGGTAAACATGAGAATCATGAGCCAAGTACTCTTCCACTCCTTCCCTGACCTCTGTAGGTCAAAAGGAATTCCTATCCCTCCTGGAAAGAGGATGTCCATTGCCCTCTTTTCAAAATGGACCAGGCAAATCCCCAAGCCTGGTTCCATTTCTGAAAGGACTCCCTCTCCTCCTAACTCTCCTCCTCCTCCTCCTCAAAGAGACAATCCTTCTCTACCACCATCATCCACTCAAATAACATCTACTACCCTCACAACTCCTTCTCTACCTACCTCTTCTTAAACACCTGCTCAAACAGCAGTTTCTCCTTCTCTTCCTCCTCTTATTTTTCCATCTTCTCTACCTCCATTATCACCCATACCTCATGTATCAACTCACTTCTCTCCTCCTCTATCACCTCTTCCTCCACCATCACCTCCTCACCTTTCACACCATGAATCATCTGCATCCATTGAGGCTCTCATCACTCAGTGCATCAAATCAGCAGCTGAAAAATTCCAAGTGATGCTGGATGAGCATTGCTCCCAAATTCATTCCTCCATCCTTCACATGCACACCCAAATAGATGGGGTCAGTGCCTCTGTGCAAGGCCTAAAGACCTCTCTCTCTTCCTCTAGAGTGACAAGGTCTTTCTTAACCTGCCTGGCCAAGAAGGTCAAGAAGGGGGAGAATCTAGATGAAGAGCAGCCCTCCAATCCTAAATCTCTCTCTCACAAGTCCCCTCCTCCAAAATCTGACAAAACCATTGGGAATAAGACAGTACCTGAGCTACACAATGATGAACAAACAATAGAGGTACTCAACATAGCAAGAGATGCTGCAAATCAAATGACACTACTACAAGGGGAGGGAAGCAGAGCAGAAAATGAGGCTGAAAAGGAAGAAGGTGAGAAAGAGCTGAATACTGCTATAAATCAAGAAGAAAATGAACCAGCTGCTGGAACTGAAAAAGGAAATAAAGCTGATGCTGGAAAAGAGAAAGAGCCAGATGCTGTGATGGCTGAAGAAGGGGCTCAGGAGTCAGGGGCAGGGGGAGCTGAGACTCAGGGGGAGCAAATGGCTGAGACCCAGGGGGAGCTGAGGGAGTCACCTGCTATTGGGAAAGAGCAATCCACAATAGTATTCAAGAGAAAAAGAAAGACTCCTCCTACCCCTCCTGAATAGTATTTGAAAACAATGCTGATATATTTTACCCTATAGTTGAATACTAATTGGAATGAACATGACATCTGTTTATATGATTCTGGAAAATTTGTTTATATGATCTCTTCTTCCAAATTTCTCTTTTGATTGAATGACATATTTCTTTTCTATACAAATGCTGTGCTGAATTGACTTTATGCTAATACAATTTCTCTCTAAGTAGGGTTAAGACAAATAGGGGGAGATTGTTGGGGAAATGATTTCTCTTAACCCCTAGAAATAAGTTAATATGATTTCTAAGAAAGAAAAACAAGGTTAAGTAAATATGCGTCGAATTATATTCGACGCAACGTCGAAATGTAGTCGACGTTTCCTTCAGGTTGAGTCGAAGTAACTTTAGGAAGATTTTGACGTATGTGTTGTCGACGCTACTCTGATTTCTAGTCGACGCATATGGAGAAGTCGACGCACCTTAGTCGACGCACCTTCCTTATTCTCCTCTCGACGTCCAGCCAGGATGAATTCGACGCTTACGTCGAATGGTAATCGACGCACGTCGATTTATATGACAGATTTAAATATGCGCCAGATCTATTTCCTTCTTTCAGTAGATCTGATTTGTATAGAATAATGTTAATATTTTATAGCCGTTCTAAATCATTCTTTCCTTCTATTTGATTCTTGGCTAATCTGATTAACTCTATTTAGGATATTATTTGAAATCATGATTCATTCTTTCCTTCTACAGAAAATGTCATTATGGAAATATTTCCTTCTTTCTATTTGTCAGATTGCTAATTGATTTTCCTCCTATAGTATTATTTGACTGAAACAGAGCTATAAATAAAGAGGAGGTCGGCAGAAAAATAGAGTTGTGTGATCCACCATTTTACTTATTGAAAAAGAGGAAAAGCTCCCAAGTGAAAAAGAGAGAATTGAGAAATAGTTCTGCAGCAATATTCAAGCATTCTTCTTCTCCTGCTTCTGAAGTCACTCTGCTGCAAATTCTGATAGCTCTCATATAAGAGAGAAAAGCTACAAATCTTCTTCTCTCTATAGAAGAAAGATTTAATTCACTTCTTGTGCTTCCAATCTTCTTGCTAGGAAGAAGATTCATTCTTGTTCTTATTTCTTTCTACTTTATTCTTCTTACTTAAAACATTGTAAAAGAGTTTTTAGAATCTCTCTTCAAAAAATTCAGTGTACTGGTTCTAAGAGTCTCCTTGTCAAAAGACTCAGCTGGTTCTAAGAGTCTCCTTATCAAAAGACTCAGGGTGGTTCTAAGAGTCTCCTTATCAAAAGACTCAGTACAAGATAGTGAATTTCCTACCAAGGGGGTAGAAGAGTGGACTACCCAAAGTTTGGGGAACCACTATATTTTCTTGTGTTGTGCTGTGATTTCTTTTCTTGCATTTACTTTCTTTACTTGTTTAATTCTTGTTGGTGTGTGGAATCTCTAATCTGTGATCATACACATATATATATTAACTTTGCACAAAATAATTTTAAAATCTCTATTCACCCCCCCCCCCCCCCCCCCCCCTCTAAAGAATTCTAGTGAGGTACACTGTGCACTTTCACCACCACCTCCACCCGACATAGGGCTTCCGATTGGCGGTGGCCATTTGGCCGGAGGAGGTTGGAGGTGGCCTGCGCCACCTTTCGTTTTCGAGCCCAGAACATAAAAATGAAATCACGAAATCTCGCCATTTCTTCACGAATTTTGTAAAGGAAGAGAGGGGGAAACTAGCACAGATGGAGAGGGGAAGGAACGTTGCCTGATTTCGGGCATGAGGTTGAAGGAAACCCGAGTTTGCCATGGCCGACCACCTCCCTTGAGCTCCACCTCCCGATCTCATTTCTGCGTCAAATACTCCTCTGTAAAGCTCCAGCTCGACTCCTCATGAGCTTCTGAAGCTAATGCCACCTCTAATTGGGGATGGGGATGAATGTATATGGCTGTGCCATTGGGGGAATTTCGGACACTTCTTGCCGCCCCTATTAGCCTATCAGAAGCTCCTCCTCTCTACCCCAAACTGAAGGGAGTTAATCCCCCAGCTCAGGGGAGAGCTTGGGGAATGGAAGTGGGGTGCCATTTGGTACCCATTCCTCATTCTCCTCTTCCATGTTTTCTTTTGTCTTCTTCCTCCTTTTTACTTCAAAATCCTTGTAATTAATCCCCTATAATTCGAAATACAGAGGGCTTAGGGCTCAATTATCATGAGAGCTGGCCATTTGGGTCATGGGGTTGGGCTAAGTCAAATCAATTTGAGTTTGGGCTCACTTAACCCAAATAGGCCAAATTGGGGATTTTGGGTTTGGGCTTGACCCGAGCTCACCCTAACCCATATGATTGACCCACACCGTTGTCTTAGACTCTATGGACCTATTCCAAGAGGAATTATGTCATGTAGGAGTCATACAGGGCTTAATTGCAGCTAATGGCTCATGGGGGCAAATTGGGTATTTTGGTGATTTAGCCCTAATCCTCAAAGATTGAAGGTGAACCTTGGCTCATTTAGGTCTCATATACTGCACTTGGTACTTTAGGAAGGGTTGAGCTAAATCAATTTGGCCAACTGAGGCCAATTGAACCATAAATGGCATGAGTTGTAATTTAGGGCAATTTGGTACTTTTGCCTAGTTTCCAAAATTGACTTGTCCCATGGGTCCAATGTGGACCCATTAGCCTCCCTAAATGATCTTGGGGTGTTAGGGATGATCAATTTTATCACATTGAGTCAATTGAAGGTTAATTGAAGGGGATTAGTTCAATTTGGCCAAATTGGGGTATTTGGTAATTGACCCAATTTCCCAAAATTGGTCAATTCCAATTGGTCCATTTTGTCTCATTAGTCTATCCTAGTGTTTAGGAAGGGTTTGGTGTGGTCAATTTATCATTTAGGAGCTAGATATCAAGCCTTAAGCCTTGGCCTCAATTTGGCTATTTGCACACACCAAGGTGATTTTTACATATTCACCTTGGTTCTTAGGGCCATTTTGGCCTCTTAGAGCAATGTCATGGCCTTTTCAAGACAAGGTGCATCTTAGGGGTCTAGTTGTTTTGGGGATGTTACACCACTCACAATAACTATCCCGGAGAATTAAACAACATAGCATACTTAGCTCATATATCCAACAGAACAAACAAAGGAGTATCAGACAGGGAAAACAAGATGACAAATGGTTTTTTTTATCCACAACCCAAGACGAGAGGATTAGTAAGCACTGGATTCGACAGTTAATCAATATATCAACACTTAACTTACCACAAGGTCGAAGATTTTAGCAAGACGACACCATGCAAGGCTTGGTGTCGGAACGAGACGAAGGTGAATTCATCACGAAGGACAACCACCAGAACAATACTCAACGGTTCACCCAAAACCACTGTGGTGAGGGCCCCTACGTCCACCCGCACTCCAGTCAAAATCATATCCAACAAAACTTGTTAGCAGCATGCGTGGTTTGATGCTCGAGGAGGGTCTTATGTTTAAGATAGGGGAATATGGACCAAAGTTCCAAAAATGCTGAAAGGAAGCCACAAGAATCCCACACATACTCTTCTCGATCAACTGCTAGCCTCGCTGAGTCATCGAGAACTAGCAGGCAAAATTCCTAGGAAATTTAGCACCTAATTCCCTAAGCCATCGGGAGTTAGGAAGCGAAATTCCGGGGAATTTAGGGTCTAAAATACCTCCAAACCATCCGAGCTGAAGCCAACCAAAACTAACCCAACTCATTTGAAGCCGTAGTGTGGTTTAGTACAAAAACAAATAAAGAGCTCAACAATTAAACTACTAGCGAAGCTATGAGTGGTTTTGAAATTTAGCCAACGCTTAAACGATTGCCGAACTTGACCACCGTAATCTCCTATACCCAGGGCCGTAAAACCAAAGCGATTAAACGTCACATAGCAAGAATATCTCTATAGGTAAGAAGCTAATAGAGCCATAGATATAAAGCAGCCCCCCTCGACAAGGGAAGGAGGGTCATAGATATAGCAGCCCCACCCCTCAACAAGAAAGTGAGTGTACATAAATATATAGCAGCCCCCTCAATTAAACTAATAAGAAACAACCCCCAAATTAAATTCATAACAACAGCCCCGAAATTTCAAGGAGCAGCCCCCATTTAAGCATAACAACCAGCAACCTCTAAAGTTCAAGGAGCAACCCCCAATTAAACATAACAACCAGCCCCTAAATAGATAAAACTCAAGGAACAGCCCCCTCAATTCAGCATATAAAAACAGCAATAAGGCAACCCCAAAGGCAAAACCAAGCAAGGATAATGAAAAGCAGCTCTTAACTGGGATTGTGCAAACCAACCCCAAAGAAATCGGGCCTAGGACCATACATAGCAGCCCCAGGAAAGAAAAAAAAAGGAAACAGAAGTATATGATAGCTCCGAATGCAGCCACCCCCCAAATAATCCAATCTGGAGCCAGATGTAGCAGCCCAAGCTGTTAAATTTTATAAAACAGCCCCCTCCCAATTCAGAATATAACAAACTAGCTACCAGCCCTATCTTAACTCCAGGATTTTTGCCAACATAAAACTGAAAGTCTGCTAGCATACTAATATACCCAGAAATTTGTTATAACAAGCCAGGGATTTGTTAGCATAATCAGGAAATGATCTGATAACCTAACCAGGAAAAAAACTGCTAGCATGAACTCCAGCCTCAGTTAACAGAAAATTGAAAAAACAATTGCTAGCATAAGCTCCAAAGGATCTTGGCCACAATCGGTAAAGCAGTAGAAGAATGATGAAGGGGGGGGGGGGGGGGGGGGGAAGGAGGAAGAGTTTTCTTGCCTTTAGTTCAACCGGCGATCCGCCCGCGTCGAACAGGGAGAGAGAGCTGCCCGGAACCCTAGACTCGGCAACGAAGACGAGCCATGGCAACCTCCATCACTCCTCCGACGAAGAGCTTGACGAGCCCTCCAACTTCCTGCACCGGCGACTCCGACGAACCCTAGCTCGCCACTCCAGCTCACTCGGCAGAATCAGGCCTATCGAGGGAGGGTAGAAGGAAGTAATGGCTGATGGGGAAGGTTTAGCTATATATATGTATATATATAATAAATAAACATATATATATATATATATATATATATATAAATATAAAAATATAACTTTTATATATATATACATATATAAGAAATTTATATGTATAAAACCTATATATACTTATACTCATATATATAACTGTGTGTATATATATCAGCCTACATATACCTCCCTATATGAAAACACGATTGCATAAATTTACTTATACAAGACCCTATATACACGAATATATATATCTATATATATTTATACATATACCCGTATATATGCCTATTTCTAGAAACAAAACGTCGGATGACGACGACGCTCCCGAGACGGTAACGCCCTATCGCCTCGATGCCCTGAATTAATATTTCACTTTAGAATAATTATTATTAATTCCATATGTTTTATTAAATTAATTATAAGAAAAACCCGGGGCGTTACACTTCTCACGAATGAATTGGTGCTCAATCTCAATATGCTTGGTCCTCGCGTGACAGACTGGATTATTAACCAGTTTGATAGCACTCTCATTGTCCCCGCGTAGCATACTGGGACCTCAAACCTCCTCATGAACGTCCTCCACCAACCTCCTGAGCCAAACGGCTTCCTGAGCTGCCAAGGCCGAAGCCTTGTATTCCGCTTCTGTTGTAGATACAAACACCGAGTCCTGCTTTTTGCTGCACTAAGAAATAGCTGTGGGGCCTGTCATGAAGACGAAACCAAATATTGATCTCCGATCATCCACGTCTCCCCCGTAATCATCATCCATGTATCCAAGCAACTCCAAGCTTGACCCTCTCCTATATAGGAGACCCAAATCAGAGGTCGACTTCACATACTTCAAAATTCCTTTTGCCGTCAGAAGATGAGGCTTCCGTGGCTCCACCATGTACCGACTCACTTTGCCAACTGCATAAGCAATATCTGGCCTCGTGATGGTTAAGTAAATCAATCTCCCAACCAGAGCTCGGAACACCAACGGATCAGATACAACTCTCCCCTCATCCTTCCGAAGTTTATGATGCTGTTCCAGAGGTATAGAGCTGCTCTTCCCTTCCTCCATGCCGAATCGTTGAACGATCCGCTCCGCATATCCAGCCTGAGAAATGAGCACTCTGCTCTCCCGCCTCTGAACCTCGAGTCCAAGGAAATGGTGGAGCTCACCCAGATCCTTCATCTCAAACCTGATAGCAAGCTCAGCTCTCAGCCTCGCTACTGCCTCCTTCAAGTTCCCGGTGACAATCATGTCATCCACATACAGCAGAACAATAACCTGAACCACCCCCTCCTTCTTGACGAACAAGCTAGAATCAGAGTTTGAAGCAAAGAATCCGCAGAATAGAAGATATTCCGCGATCTTTCCATACCACGCCCGAGGCGCTTGCTTCAACCCATATAGGGCCTTCTTCAGTTTGCAAGCGTTGTCCGGACAATCCTCCGAGATGAAGCCCGGCGGCTGGATCATGAAGATATCCTTGTCAATCTCTCCGTATAAGAAAGCAATCTTCACATCGAGCTGCCAAATCTCCCATCCACTGGATGCTGCCAAAGCAATAACAAATCGAACCGAAGTCATCTTTGCCACTGGACTGAACGTCTCATCATAATCTTCTCCATACTGTTGTGAGAACTCGGGAGCCACAAGGCGATCATTGTATCGCTCGATCGTGCCGTCAGCTTTCTTCTTGAGCTTATAAACCCATTTACATGTCACAGGGGTAATGCCCTTGGGCCTGGGCACTATAGACCAAGTCTCATTCTTCTTGAGAGCATCCATCTCCTCCTGCATAGCAATGTCCCACTGCTTCACACCTTTGGTCTTCTCAAAGCTCGACGGCTCCCTCTCATCTAAGGGACCAGCGAAGAAACATGAGACAAAGCTCACCATGTTTCCTCCTGTGTATCGATCAGGTGGCTTGATAGTCCTCTTCGACCTCCTAAGAGGTTGCTCCTGACTAACCACCTCCTCAGTTGCTTCTTCTGTGCTAGCTCCTCTTCCAGACGAACTTGGAGCATCACTCCCCCCTGCTTCCAGAACCTGAAGCCTCCATCTCAGAGCTTGACACAGCTGGAGATCCTGGTGAAATAGGCAAATCCACTTGATGATTTTCCGCAGCCTTCCCTTCTTCATCAACCTTGCTCTCCGGTTGTTCAACTCCTGAACTCCCCTTGTAAGAAGTCACCTCATCGAACACCACGTCCCGAGATACCACTGATCTCCATGTCTAAGGATCCATGCATCTCCATCCCTTCTTCCACTCATCATATCCAACAAAGACTAGCTTCCTTGCTTTTGCATCTAGCTTTGTCTGAAAAGCATCAGGGATATGCACATAACAGGTTGACCCGAACACCCGAAGGTGTGCAACACTCGGCTTCTCCTTGAACATCAGTTCATGAGGGGTCTTCATATTGATAGGACTTAGAGGCATCCAGTTGATGACGTATGCCGCACAAGACATTCCCTCTGCCCAAAAGGACTTTGAGATACTCTTGGCATGAAGCCAGCATTTGCAGGTTTCCGTCAGATGACGAATCTTCCGCTCTGCAATGCCATTTTGCTGTGGAGTATGGGCACAAGTGAGCTCTCTCCGGACGCCATGCTTCCTGCAAAAACTTGAGAACTCACCAGAGGTGAACTCCCCACCATTGTCAGTTCTCAATTTTTTCACCCGTAGGCCTAATCGACCTTCCACCAGCTCCTTGAACTCCACGAACTTCGCAAAAGCTTCCGACTTCTCTTTTAGAAAATACACCCAGACATATCTGGTGTAATCGTCAATCAACACCAACCAAGGCTTGTGGTGGCAGTCGGTCCCATCAAATCACAGTGAATGCACTCCAACGACACTTTGCACATTGTTTGCGATTTATCAAATGGAAGTCGATGAGACTTACCAAACTGACATTCTGCACAAACATGACCGTCTCCATAAGAGGACAAGCTAGGCAAGCCCTTGACAAGGCCCCTTACCGCCATAGCCTTCAATTTGTCCATGCCAACATGCCCCAACCTTTCATGCCAGATAGTCGCGCTATCGTTGGTCTTCATCTTGTCAACATAGGTACTTGTCGATAAAACGAACAAGTCCTTCACCCGCTTCCCAACATGAATAACATCTCCCTTTATCTCCGGTTGAGTTTTAAGAAACTTCACTTCTGTTGGGCCAAACAGAACGTGATAATCGGCATCGACCGCATTGGTCACAGAGAAGAGATTCTTCTTCATACCCGACACGTGATAAACACTCCTCAATGTGAGTGGACCCTTATCACTGCTCAGAGAGACAACACCTTCTTGTTCTACTGCATGAACAGAATTATCAGCCGTAATGATAGCATCGTTACCTGAGTAAGGCGCCAAAGAAGAGAACTTTGATTCATCCCCGGTGAGGTGATGCCCACACCCTGAATCCACGATCCAATCCTCTTCGAAGTTGACGGCAGCCAAGGCCTTAACGGGCATCGCCGTCATATTGGCCGAAAAGGCTCCTCCCCATCCAGCTTCATCAGACTTTGGCTTCTCCTTCTCCGCTGCATGTCCCGGCTGAAGATTAACCCGACAATCCTTCTTGAAGTGGCCGGTCTTATTGCACCTGAAACACCTTGGTCCCTCTCCCTTCTTCTTCCAATCAGACTTAGAAGCATAACCCCTATCCTGCTGACCTGAAGTAGAGGGTCCATCCTGACCTGGCTTCTTCTTCTCTCACTTCTTCTTCTTCTTCCCAGAGAACAACACATCACTATCTCCTCCAGAAATAGAAGTTCCCGCCACCTGTCTTGCCAAACTTTCCTGCGAAGCAAGTAAGTTCTCCAGCTCCAACAGAGATGGCTGATTTGCCCAATCCTGAAATGACATCACAAAGGCAATATACTCCTTCCGCAACCCGCGGATGATATGCCTCTTCAGTTTTGCCTCTGAGATGGGCTCACCAGGGTCCAATGCAGAAATCTCTGCTGTGAGGTTCTTCATCTTGAGAAAGAAGGTAGAGATAGAAAGGTCACCTTGAGAGGCCTTCGCCAACTCATTTTCAAGAAACTGTAGCCGAGCTACATTCTTCTTATTGAACAGCCCGTCCAAAGACGTCCAAATCTCAGCAGCAGATTTACATACAATGATGTGATCGAATAGCTCTGGTGAGATAGCCCTCTTGAGTGTGAACTCTGCATTTGCATTAGTCCTCCTCCAAAGTCTCACCTATACCATATTATCTCCTCCTAGAAACACTTCTTGTGTGTCTTCTCCTCCAACTATCTTTCATAGATCCTCGCCAAGTAAGTAACTCTCCATACACGACCTCCATTTCTTGTAGTTAGTCGATGTGAGGAGTTCAATACCAAGCCCCCTTGCGTATCCAGCTTCCATGGCAAACTATGTGGTCTCTTCTTCACAAAGACGATGGCAACTCACCTTGATCACTGCTTATCCACTCCAACAACCTAGCTCTGATACCATGTTAAAATTTTGATTTGAATCATTTAGGAGTAAGCAGGAGTTGCATCAACTGAGTTATAGACAAACAACCATAATGACACACAGCAACACAAAAGACTTTATTGAATCACAAAAACTTCATTACACTTTGAGACATACATGGCGAGACATGATTCATAAGAATCACGAAGGAGAGAAGAACAAAACACACCAAAAAACAAAACTGGCGGCTTGACAAGCAGAGACCGCACAAACCGTTGAACTCCAGAGACCGCCAGCTTGACCTGAGACTGCACGAACAGAAAACAGACAGGATGCCTGTATTGCAAGACCGCCACCTCACACCGCACAAACTAGAGCGTATTGAATTGAACGACGAACAGAAGCTGTTGCTAGACCGCAACTCAGATCGCCTAACCACTGAAGGTCGCCTGATCGCTGAGCTCGCTGCGAATAGCACAAGAACAACATAAACCAGTCTGCAGACAAGCCGCTGTCGAACTGTTTATTCGAGCCGCTGGGAAATCACCAAGGAAGGAGACCGCAACCTGCTGACCGCAAACCTGCGAACACAACAAACAGTCAACTCGCTTCCGAGACCGACCGACCTCAAAGTTGAGACCGCACAAAACAACCCAGGCTCTAGTTCTTACAATTCTCGTCGTGAATGACGGGCCATGCACCCCTATTTATAGGCGACAAGATGGATGTCATCACCGCCAGCGGTCTCACAGAGCAGACTGCGCGATCACACCACTTGGACAATATTCTGTCCAAGACTGCAGATCAGCAGTAGACCGCGCACAAGCCGCGCGAACACAAGACCGCGCACAAGTCGCGCGGACACAAGAACTGTAACAGCCCTGGCCCGACCTCAGGGGCTTTACTGGGACCCAACATGCACTTTTAAAGGAATACAGTCCGGTGCACCCCACCTATGGATAAGCCTGTTTCTCAGCTACAGTGGGATGTTGGAGGCGGGACTCGAACACCCGACCTCCCTTGATAAGGCACCTTCAACAGTCCTCATCACCAACTGAGTTGCAGCTCAGTTGGTGATGAGGACTGTTGAAGGTGCCTTATCAAGGGAGGTCGGGTGTTCGAGTCCCGCCTCCAACATCCCACTGTAGCTGAGAAACAGGCTTATCCATAGGTGGGGTGCACCGGACTGTAGTCCTTTAAAAGTGTCTGTTGGGTCCCAGTAAAGCCGATGTGGTCGGGCCAGGGCTGTTACAAAAAAGTGCACTTTTCTGTAACATCCCTGACCCGATCTCATGGGCTTTACTGGGACCCAACAGGCACTGTTAAAGGACTACAGTCCGGTGCACCCCACCCATGGCTGAGCCTGTTTCTCAGCTACAGTGGGATGTTGGAGGCGGGACTCGAACACCCGACCTCCCTTGATAAGGCACCTTCAACAGTCCTCATCACCAACTGAGCTGATACCAACTGTCACAACCCATATTTTCCTGAAATAAATTAAGATATCAGAGTAAAGGGGAAAATACGCATCATGATGCCACGTCCTTTAGGGGACAACTACAGACGTTCAGGCGAGCATTCAAGCGAACATTTTTACGAGAAAGGATATGCATAAATAAAAGGAATTATCTTTTAAGATTACTTTCATTAGGTTAGGAAGCCGTGCCCCCCGGCCCTGTGGTTCACATAGCCACTCTTTATAAAAGATATGCGCACTCAACGAAAGAGAATAAGTTCATTTTATTCCTAAAGGCGCTGGAGACCAGAGATGTCTCCAGGGCAAACGTAGGACTAAATTTAGAATATAATAAGGAAATATCATTTTGTTTTGGTTTAAGTTTTGCAAATAGGTGATACTTGATAGTAAGTGCAACAAAGCAGCTAAATGAACAAATTTTAGCTAAAAGAACTTCATTAATACCCAGCAAAATAAAGCTTTTCCCAGTGTGCTCAAGTACAAAGTGACTAAGCAGAAGAACAAAAAAAAACTAGCAGCAGCATGAGCAAGTAAGCTAAACAAAAGCCATACGGGCGTCAACAACTGACACGAACCCGCAGGAAAGAGAGTCAACAGTCCAAAAGTAAGGGGCTACAACAAAAGAAACTGCAACCTTACCTACTAGGGAGGGAAGGCCTCGACAGGGAACTGAACAACCCCGCTCAAACTCTGGTGGCAGCTACAAACCTGAACTTGAGGCATCCATAAGAAAAGAATGCCTCAGCCCAAAGGGTGCAAGAAAACAGCAGGAGAAAAGAAGAAAAGTATAAGGAAACCAGAAGAAGGAACGGGCCAAACCCAGCTGCTGCACAACAAGCCAAAAGAACTGAGGTGGGGGCCCCTACGTCCACCCGTACTCCAGTCAACAACCCCTGTGGTGGGGGCCCCTGCGTCCACCCACACTCCAGTAAAAAACCACTATGGTGGGGGCCCCTGCGTCCACCTACACTCCAGTCGAAAACCACTGTGGTGGGGGCCCCTACGTCCACCCACACACCAGTCCAAAACCACTGTGGTGGTGGCCCCTACGTCCACCACACACCAGTCCAAAACCACTGTGGTGGGGGCCCCTACGTCCACCCACCCACCAGTCCAAATCAATCCAACAAAACTTGTTAGCAACATGCGGGGTTTGACGCTCGAAGAGGGTCTTATGCTTTATATAGGGTAGTAAATCTACTACTGGCACAAATGCAAACAAAATTATACAATAGCATTGATATCCTACTGCAAGTGTGAAACTGACGATAACCGGTACGGATATAAAGTTCGAAGCCGAAATTTATCTACACCCCTTTCAAGTTTAGCGATTAAGGGCTTCGTTGAATCATCGAGAACTAGACACAGAAATTCCTGGAGAATTTAGTTCCTAATCCCCCAACCCGCCAGGCATTAGGAAACAAAATTTCCCGGAAATTTAGGAGCTGGTTCCTCATACTGACAAAAAAAAATAAAAAAGGAAGATTTCGAGCAATCTGGCCGCAACTATCCAAATTCACCCAATTAGGGATGTCGTGGAGTTAGCAAATAGAACCACCATAATATTATTCATTTCTAGCTATTTATAAGCGACGCGTGCAGAATTTAGCGAGTAATAAAACCCAACAAGAGTGGTGCAAGGCAGCCCAAATGAACAGAAAATCTCCCAAGGATCCAAGTGCAGCCACCTCCGACCAAAATTTATAAGGCAGCCCCAAGTCAAACATAACAGCAGCCCCCTATAAAGAATGCATAAGCAGCCCCCCATAAAGAAATTATAACACCAGCCCCCCATAAGGAAATCATAACAGTAGCCCCCATAAGGAAATCATAACAGCAGCCCCTTATAAATAAATTATAACAGCAGCCCCCCTATAAAGAAATGCATAACAACAACCTTAATTGGACAAGGAAAAAGATGCAGTCCCCAACAAAGGCACAACCACCAGCCCCCATTTCCCACAAAAGAGAGGAACAAATCCAAGGATGAATTCCTAGAAGATTAAACCACTAGCCACCAGCCCATAATTTCCCAATAAAAATTCTAACAATATAGCCTGGACGAAACCTGAAGAGCAACACTTAAATGGCCAACGAATTATATAATGGCCCCAAATAATTTCTAGCATAGATAGCAGGAATTGCCTTGCTAACCCCTTAATCCGCCAAGCTCAGATAAGCAAAAAAAAAGAAGGGGGATAACGAAGAAGGAGGTGAAAAGTTTCCTTGCCTCAATTTTTTGTAACAGCCCTGGCTCGACCACACCGGCTTTAATGGGACCCATCATGCACTGTTAAAGGACTGCAGTCCGGTGCACCCCACTCATGGCTGAGCCTGTTTCTCAGCTGCAGCTCAGTTGGTGATGAGGACTGTTGAAGGTGCCTTATCAAGGGAGGTCGGGTGTTTGAGTCCCGCCTCCAACATCCCACTGTAGCTGAGAAACAGGCTCAGCCATGAGTGGGGTGCACCGGACTGCAGTCCTTTAACAGTGCTTGATGGGTCCTATTAAAGCCGGTGTGGTCGGGCCAGGGTTGTTACAAAAAAGTGCACTTTTTTGTAACAGCCCTGGCCCGACCTCATGGGCTTTACTGGGACCCAACATGCACTGTTAAAGGACTGCAGTCCGGTGCACCCCACCCATGGCTGAGCCTGTTTCTCAGCTACAGTGGGATGTTGGAGGCGGGACTCGAACACCCGACCTCCCTTGATGAGGACTGTTGAAGGTGCCTTATCAAGGGAGGTCGGGTGTTCGAGTCCCGCCTCCAACATCCACTGTAGCTGAGAAACAGGCTCAGCCATGGGTGGGGTGCACCAGACTGTAATCCTTTAACAGTGCCTGATGGGTCCCATTAAAGCCGGTGTGGTCGGGCCAGGGCTGTTACAAGAACACTCCTTCCTTAGATCACCAAGAGCAAACCAAGAACATCTGGCCAACTTCAGATAAGTCGCCAGACCAACCTGCATAAGCCGCCCGGTCACAGTGGTTACTCAAGAACAAACCGCCCGGTTTTCTACAAAGAAGATAGACCAACCAAGCAGAACAACCCGGAAAGAGACCGCAACAAACAAGAACAGACCGGCCAAGTACCAACACAGAGATCGCGCGGTCTCTGCGGTCACCAAAAGCAGACCGCCGGCCACCTTCCACTTCACTTCAATAATTTCAACAATTATTGATGTGACGGGGTTGAAATGAAGCATTTACGTATCTCGAGATTCTTATAATTTTATGAATGTTTTTTTATTTACTTGACTAAACGATTTTGGAATCAAGCAAAATGAATTTGCCGCACTCGTATCGGCTATACGAGTCTAATGCAACTGACATAGTTCAATTCAAAGTTCGTTTACTCAATATTCCAAAATGGCGTTGTTGCGGCGCTCGATATTACTCAAAATAGTTGTTTTCTCCATATGACCTCAGATTGCAACGAAACGAATCTCATTGCACTTGTATCGACCATATGAGTCTAACACAATTGACGTAAGTCAATTTGGAGTACGTATGGTCACTGTACCCCCAACGACTTTGTTGTGACGCACTACGATACTCAAAAAGTTCATTTTCTCCAAATGACCTCGGATCGGAACGAAACTAATTCCATTGCACTCATATTGACTATACGAGTCTAACGGAACTGACGGAAGCCAATTTGGAGTGTGTATGGTCACTGTATCCCAATGACTTTATTGTGACGCACTACGATACTAAAAATGGTCGTTTTCTCCAAACGACCTCGGATCGGAACGAAACAAATTCCATTGCACTCGTATTGACCATACGAGTCTAACGGAACTGACGAAAGTCAATTTGGAGTGCGTATGGTCAACAAATAATTTTGACGTTGTGGCGAAGCACGATGCTACCAAAACATTTATTTCTCCAAATGACCACCATTAGGTGGTGAAGGTCGGGTCGTGGTTTTCCTCTGACCCGACCTAAGCTCCTCCAAGGGTTCAACTGAACCGATTAGACCCTATTTTAAAGTTAGGATGTTACAAAGACTACATGGATTCTGTCAAGACTACATTTGGTTTCTGTCAGGACTACATGGATCTTGTCAAGACAACATGAATTTTGTCAAGACTACATGGATTCTGTCAAGACTACATGAATTCTATCCAGACTACATTTGGTTTCTATCAATACTACACGGATCCTGTCAAGACTACATGGATAAATTCTGTCAAGACTACATGGATTCTGTCAAGACTACATTTGGTTTCTGTCAAGACTACATGGATCCTGTCAAGACTACATGGATAAATTCTGTCAAGACTACATGGATTCTGTCAAGACTGCATGAATTTTGTCAAAACTACATTTGGTTTCTGTCATGACTACATTGATAAATTCTGTCAAGACTACATGGATTCTGTCAAGACTACATTTGATTTCTGTCTAGACTACTTGGATCCTGTCAAGACTACATGGATAAATTCTGTCAAGACTACATGGATTCAGTCAAGACTATATTTGGTTTCTGTCAAGACTACATGGATCCTGTCAAGACTATATGGATAAATTCTGTCAAGACTACATGGATTCTGTCAAGACTATATGAACTCTATCAAGACTACATGAATAAATTATGTCAAGACTACATTTGGTTTCTGTTAAGACTACATGGATCTAGTCAAGACTTCATGGAAAAATTCTGTCAAGACTACATGGATTAATTCTGTCAAAACTACATGAATAAATTTTGTACATGACCGACATTCGATGAATTTGTCGTGTGGTCTCGACGATCGTCGATACCCACTCGACGGATCATCGAGAACAATTTGACGGACCATTGAGACCTATTCAACGAATTCGTTGAGTCCTCTCGATGAACCGTCGAGACCATCGAGTCTTCTCGACGGATTCGTCGAGTCCTCTCGACGAACTGTCGAGACCGTTGAGTCTTCTCGACGGATTCGTCGAGTCCTCTCGATGAATCCGTCGAGACCGTCAAGGTCACTCGACGGATTCGTTGAGTCCACTCGAAGTATCCGTCGAGACCGTTGAGTCTGCTCGACAATTTTGTCAAGTCTTTTATCGCATCAGCATTTTCCCGCTCAGGTGCAGCACGAGCCCGAGTCAACTTACGAACATGTGTTCAAGGGGCCTAGCGCGAATCAGAGCGTTACAACGTGTCAGTAACAGAACTCGTGTTTTCCAAAAAAATGTATATTTTTTAGAATTTTCCGCCTGATTATGTTTGTTTAGAGTAAAGGCTATGTAGTGGAGCCATAAAATCGGACAGGTATACACATAAAATTGTGGATTATTGACCCCCTTTTTTAAGTTAGGATGTCCAAGACCCATAGTTCTAGTCTAAGTAGAGCAAATCCTGCATCGTGTAGAGGCTTGGTGAAAATGTCCGCAAGTTGAGATTTAGTTCCTATAAAGTTTACATAAACACGTTCCTTTTTATGTGATCCCTAATGAAATGATGTCTTAAGTCTATATGTTTTGATCTTGAGTGATGCACGAGGTTGTTTGTTAGGTCAATAACATTCTTGTTGTCACATTTTAATTTAATATTCTTGATCTTAAGATTATGACTAGCTTTATTATATGCAATTATGCTATTTTTAAGAGTGGTGACAATGCAGTCAATGTGTGTTTGATAGTTATTTCTTAATTTCTCAAATATTTCATCCATCTCTTTAATTTCAATTTTATAATTTTTACACATAGCACAATTAGTTTTCAAAGATGAATTTTCTAAAGACAATCTATCATTATGTTCACTTACAAAGATAAGTTCCATTTCAAATTCCTTGCATTTTTCTTTTAATTCATTAAATTCTATACATGGTGTAATATTTTCAACTAAAGAGCCAAGGGTAGACCTAGATAACTCAAAATTTGATTCTTCATTAACTTTTGCTTTTAAACCTTTATTTTCTAAATGTAATTTGCAATTAGCATTTTTCAATTTCTTAATTTTGCGCTTAGTACTTTGCAGCAATTGTAATGTAGGAATAGAAATACAAACAATAAGGGAATTTGATTTCCTTGTAGTACTTTTGGATGAGGCATGGTTTAAACATGAAGTTCCTGTGACATCTTCTTTGCATTTCTCTTCCATAGATGAGTTTCCATCTTCCAGTCTCATTGATGTGTTGTCTTTTTCCATTACCTTTGATGTGCACTCCATACCTAGAGAAAGGCAATCATAAGTATCTTTAATAAAATTCCAAATCTCATAAGCAGTAGGTAAATTATAAATGAGTTTGAAAATATCTTGATCAAGCCCGCAAAATAAACAATTCATTGTTTTAGCATTTAAACTCATTTCGTTTCTATTTAATATGCTTGGGGGCTTTTCAATAGTAATATTTCACACTTTTTCATCTAAAGATTTAAGAAATTTTTTCATTAATATTTTCCACCCATTATAATTTTCGCCCATAAATAAAGGTGGTGCTAACGATTTTTCATGTAATACAATTTCATCTCCTCTAGTGGAAGCGAGATCATGAAACGCCATTATTCCCAGTTGTGAAGTCATTTTGGAATATCCTAGCTCTGATACCACTTGTTGGATCTGTAGGCGCACTTAGAGGGGGTGAATAAGGGTTTTAAGAACTTTTGATCTTAATTGATTTTATTCAAATGTGTTGACAGTATTTTCAATAATATCTCACTTTAAATACTGCAGTAGACCTTTGTATGAAAGTGGGATATATTTGACACAACAAAAGTGAACTATGTTGCTACCGCCTGCGGTAGCGTTAATGCACGGCGTTAGTGACAGAGAACCCCTTTTTCGTTTAGATTTCAACGATCAGAAATTGCAAGAAAATATTAGAGAAATACAGATAATATTATTGCTTTAAAAAATATTACAAAAGCTTATTCCAATGACGCTTGAGATAGAGGCGAATGCGTAAAAACCTTTTTGGATTTCTATACCGACCCTTCTCCCAATGACCGGTTGACTCTAGCATATCTCTCCCTAGATGAGGCCTCGAGACACCCTTAGATATAACCCTAGACCTAGTCCCACACCCACTGGGCGAATTCTCCCTAGTCCTTGCAAGGCCCTAGTCGCCAACCACGCAGTGAATTTTTCTACCAATAAAAATATGAAAGTTACAAACAATAAAAAATAAAACATCAAAGAGACTCCCTCAAAGGATGAACTTGAAGACGAAGTCGGCGTGGTTGATCTTTGTTCAAGTCCTTAGCATTCACGAACGTTGATGGAGTTCTCTTGGCTACAAAGAGGAGGCTCTCATGAATATTGGAGTGGTGGCTTTGATATCTTCTTGAATAGGCTAATCGGCTCTTTAAAATGGAGGCGGACTACTCTTTAAATAGGCTCGAATCCTAGCGCCAGCAGTAGTGCTACCGCTGAGCGGTAGGCTCTTTATGCAACATTGTGGCATGCAGATCAAGCCATTTTTGGAATTCTTCTGGTTCCAGAATTGGTATATCCTAATACCGCGCGTTAGTATATTTTATTCCTAGCCATCAGATCTCCTTCCTTTTCTGCTCCTCAATCAACATCGTGATCGCGAGACTTCCATAAGTTACCGCCGGGTGATACGAAAAAAGTCCACTTCTTACTTAGAGATTTGGATTTAAGAAAAAGCGAAGAGATTGATGATGTTTTCCAAAACTTTATCCGATGAAGGCAAGTGTACCTTATCGTCTATAATATAACATATTTTGAAAATACCAAGGTCGTATTCCTCGGGGGCGCGTTGATTACTTCTACGTCAAGGAGATCACTATTATCTTATCTAATGATTTTTTAAGGTTTGTTTAACTTAAATAAAAGAGACAATTTGCAAACTAAAGAAGTTTTTAAATGATGGTAAAAAGGATTAGTGCTTGATCTAAAGTCACCTTAGAGTGAGAATAATCAAGAGAAGGTAAAAAATTCTAATTCCATTTAAGTAAACTACTTGACCGTGGAGGTTCTTGAAGCTCGAACATGCCTCTCTCGAGGGAAATGCCCAACTAAGTTTAGGAAAAATCAACCGAACTCTCGTTCTATAATCGATTACCAAAAACTTGCTTTACGCTATGAACCCCTTTATTGGATTTGACTCCAATCTGGGAGATTTACGTCATCCTCTCTCGAGGGGTGCGTGCAACTCTCTTTACTCTTGAGTGATCGATTCATACTTTGAGACTCTCGGCTAGCTAAGTATGAAAACTTAAATGAGAACCATATATCGAAAATATGGTCTCGCTATTTAAAAATCAAGAGTAAATCAAGTGTTTACAAAAACGGAAAAAGAGAGCTTTAGAAAATCATAACTTGATTAAACAGTAGTAGGAATGACATGAAAGGCGTTCGAAAATTTGATCGATAAAAGGTAACAGAAAGTGTTCCTTACGGGTGGCATCATTTAGTTTTTGATAATCAATGTACATCTGCCAACCCGTAATAGTATGGGTTGGTATCAATTCATTATTTTCATTAGCTACTACCGTTACGCCGCCTTTCTTCAGCATGACTTGTACTGGGCTAACCTAAGTACTGTCCGAGATCGGGTAGATGATCCCCGCATCTAAAAGTTTGATAACTTCAGCCTTAATGACTTCTTTCATATTCGGGTTTAGCCGTCGTTGAGGCTGGACTGTGTTGCAGGAATTATCTTCGAGGAAGATTTTGTGAGTGCATAAGGAAGGGTTAATACTCTTGATATCTGAAATTTTCCACACAATTGTGTGTCAGTGATTGCTTAAGACTAGAGTCAATTCAGAAATTTCTGAATCGCTCAGTTCGAATGACACAATAATGGGTAGCTTTGAGTCTTTTTCTAAAAATAGATATTTTAGGTGAGGGGGGAGTTATTTTAATTCCAACACGGGTGTCTCTTCATATGACGTTTTGATTTTAAATTTTTCTAACGACTCGGGTGGTGTGGAGCGAGAGATTTCTTCTAGACAAAAGAGCTCGGCGAGCTCTGAATCGTTACTCGATGTGGAGACTTACTCGGGGAGAGGATAAAAATCATTTTCAAAACATTTTTCTAAGTAAAAACACGAATCGTCATTCTCTAAAGTGTTTCGCATTGAGGGATTTATACTAAAAGTAACTTCATCGTCTCTAACCCATAGGAGGAGCCTTCCTTTACTTACGTCGATAATCGCGCGGGAGGTGGCAAGGAAGGGGCGACCAAGTATGCGGGGTACTTCAACATACTCTTCGATATCAAGAACGACAGTCCACCAGGAAGATGAACTTGTCAACCTTAACGAGCGCATCCTCCACTAGTCCTTCTGGATATTTTAATGAACGATCTGTGAGTTGAATACTCATTCAGGTGGGGCTAGGGTTTCCTAGACCTAAATTTTTGAATAATGAAAAAGGCATGAGATTTATACTTGCTCCAAGATCAGCTAATGCGTGTTTTACTAACGAATTGCCAAATAGGCACAGGATGGAGAACCGTCCCTGGTCATTTGCTTTTTGGGGCAATTTGTTAAGTATAACCGCGGAGCATTCTGCGTTTAAGGAAATATGCGAAATATCTTCTAATTTCTTCTTATTGGAGAGCAACTCCTTAAGATATTTCACATACTTTGGCATTTGAAAGATAGCCTCGCAGAAGGGCACATTAATCTGAATTTATTTTAAAATTTCTAAAAACTTTTTATAATTTTTCTCGGCGCACTCGCTCCTAAGCTTAGACGGATACATAATATTTGAACTAGAAGCGCACGGATCTAACGTAGCAGGAAAATTCGAAGATAAAATAGGAGTAGTAGGAGGAGGAGAAGTAGTTACCATGGGTTCGTCCTATTTTGAAACCACCTCCTTTCTACAGTGGAGAGTAATCAAGTTCACGCTTTCCCTTAGATTTTGCTCCGTATTTCCTGGTAGAGTTCCTTACTGGCGCTCAGAGAACATTTTTCTAGCTGCCCCACTTGATTCTTTAAATTTTTGATCGATCCGGTGAGGTTTCAGATGCTCATTTCATTTGTAGCAACATATTTTGCAAAGACATCTTCAAGCGGAGAAGGCTTTTGTTGTTGCGGTGGAAAACTGGGTGGATTAAAGTTTGGAGGGGGTGTTAAGTTAAGAAATTGATTAGGGGGTGGGGTGGGGGGGGGGGGGTTGATTGAGATTCATAGGACACTGAGCATTTCCTTGGTTTCTCCACGAGAAATTCGGATGGTTCATATAACTTGCATTGTAGGTGTTGTTGTACGGAGCGGAGTTTGGGTTATAGGAAGGCCGAGGCGAATTTCCCATGTAGTTAACATGCTCTTCAATTAAAATATTATTAGCCCAAGGAGGAATGGCGGAGGAAGCAGACATCTCCGCCACTTGCTTTGTTAAGCGCTCAACTTGTAAAGCTAAAGTAGAAGTAACGTCTATTTTAAAAATACCGGTTGGCTTATTAGGCCACGCTCGGGGCAGATTCCATTGATAATCATTCATGGACATTTCCTCAAAAAGCTCTTGAGCGGCCTCTGGGGTTTTCCTATTTAATGTACCCCCGGTGGCCACATCAATCATTTGCCTAGTTTGGAAATTCAAGCCATTATAAAAGATTTGCACTTGTTGCCAAGCGGGAAGTGCGTGGTGAGGGCATCTACGCAAAAGCTCCTTGAAGTGCTCCCACGTATCATAGAGAGTCTCCGAGTCGATTTGCATAAATGATGCAATATCTGTTCGCATTTTGACGATCTTTGCAGACGAGAAATATTTAGTGAGAAATCTTTTCGCCATATCGGCCCATGTAGTGATGGACTCCCTAGGAAGTGAGCCCAACCACTGCTTTGCCTTAGACCGCAAAGAAAAAGGAAAAAGTCGTAATCGAATGGCATTATCGGTGACGCCATTGATTTTAAACGTGTCGCAAATTTCGAGAAAATTAGAAATATGACAGTTTGGATCTTCGTCCGGCTGACCATTAAAGGTCACTGATTGCTGCACCATTTGTATGATGTTGGACTTGATCTCAAAGTTATTGTTCGCCAACACAGGGTGAACAATACTTGACTGTGTGCCTTCTAGATTCGGTCGCGCATAATAGGACATGGTCCGTTTCACGGCCTTATTAGGATTGGGCTCGTTAGGATTAAGAAGATTAAGATTAGGATCCATATTTGTTGTGTTAGTGTCCCCGATCGACTCTTCGAATAATAATTGAATTTCCTGATCACGAGAACGACGATGCCGCGAAAGGTTTCACTTAATCTCTGGATCAAAAGGAATATTCGAAGTGCTACCTCGGGTCATACACTATAAAGGAAAAGGGGAAATAAGAAAGAGAAAAAGAGAAACGAGAGAATAATAAAACTAAAAATAAAGAAAGAAGAAAACTTGATTATTATATTTTTTTCTCTTTTAGGCAGATTATGTTAGTCTTGGACTTCACGAGGTATACTCCGTGAAGGGTTCTCACCGGTACTAGGAGGTGTGATGAGATGATAACCCAAACGTCTCTTTCCAAGATTTAGATTACTCCTTTAAGATTTTTGGATTTAGAAAAGGTAAAATAAAATAAAAAGACACATGATAAAATTAATAGCTATCCTCTTTTCAAAATATCTACGCAAAAGTCCCCGGCAACGGCGCCAAAAACTTGATACGAAAAAAGTCAACTTCTTACTTAGAGATTTGGATTTAAGAAAAAGCGAAGAGATTGATGATGTTTTCCAAAACTATATCCGATGAAGGCAAGTGTACCTTATCGTCTATTATATAAGATATTTTGAAAATACCAAGTTCGTATTCCTCGGGGCGCGTTGATTACTTCTACTTCGAGGAGATCACTATTATCTTATCTAATGATTTTTTAGGGTTTGTTTTACTTAAATAAAAGAGACAATTTGCAAACTAAAGAAGATTTTAAACAATGGTAAAGGGATTAGTGCTCGATCTAAAGTCACATTGGAGTGAGAATAATCATGAGAAGGTACAAAATTCCAAGTCCATTTAAGTAAACTACTTGACCTTGGAGGTTCCCTAAGCTCGAACATGCCTCTCTCGAGGGAAATGCCCAACTAAGTTTAGGAAAAATCAACCGAACTCTCGTTCTATAATCGATTACCTAAAACTTGTTTTACGCTATGAACCCCTCTATTGGATTTGACTCCAATCCGGGAGATTTACGCCATCCTCTCTCGAGGGGTGCATGCAACTCTTTTTACCCTTGAGTGATCGATTCATACTTTGAGCCTCTCGGCTAGCTAAGTATGAAAACTTTAACGAGAACTATATATCGAAAATATGGTCTTGCTAATTAAAATTCAAGAGTAAATCAAGTGTTTACAAAAATGGAAAAAGAGACTTTTAGAAAATCATAACTTGATTATCTCATACTCGGATTATTTCGATCGAGTACTAATGCGAATTAGTTAATCATGGTGTAGGGGAAAAAGAGAAAAAAATAAAAGTGCACAAAGGAGAAATTAACTAAAGTACAAAGAGAGAATGAAAGAGAGCAAAACTAGATTTTTTAAAAATAAAAACTATTACAAGCCTTAAAGAAAGGTTACAAAGCTAGCAAGAAAGGATTACAAGTTCATAAAAACTATTGCATGAAAGCTAAATTAGAACCATACTTGCAAAGAAGAGAGAAAGAGAGAACATGAAATTGAAAAACATGAAAGAAACATGGAAACAACAACTAAGAGCTCTAGAAGCACCTCCCCCTCTCCAAATTTTTGAACCCTGGACTCAAGGAAACCTATGGAATTAATAGAAATTTTTTTCAAGTTACACACCCTCGATCACGGGCGTGACAAAGGGCGTGTAATCCTTGTTCATCTCAGCTCCGACAATGGCGTGGGTCATGCGTGACAGCGCGGTGAAAAAGGACAAGCCACAGCCGTGACATTTGGGTCACGGGCGTGACCTTGGACGGCTTCATTTAATGCAGCGTGGACTTGACTGTGATGTGGCGGCGTGCAGGGATCATGCGGGAAAGTCACGGTCGTGACATTTGGGTCACGGGTGTGACTTGGGTTGACTTCTCGACAGCATCTCCATGTCACGACGGTATCGCCGGGAGCATCTTTTTAAGTTTACACACACTTGGTCACAGGCGTGACCATTGGGTCACGGGCGTGACCAAGGGCGTGACTTGATGTGGATGAGCTCAAATTGCGCGACATCAATTCTGGACGATCTTAAAATTACACACGCCCTTGGTCACGTGCGTGACCTAGGGCGTGTAATGCCAATTTTTCCAAATTTATCCCAAAATTCTGTAAAAATGCAAATAAACTAAATTAGAAACAAATTTTATAAAAGAACTATTTATAAGCTAAAATTGACTTGAAAAAGAAAATTTCATATTAAATAATTACTAAAATTTAGACTAAAAAGGTTATATAAAAACTACTTATCACCGAGCGTTAGCCTTAACGCTCCGTAGTAAGAGTTGCCATATTCAGTCTCGACGACCTTCCTTTCTCGATGAATGTCTCCTTTTCGACGTAGTTTCCAAATCTGCATAGCTACCGCCAGCAGTGGTGTTAGCGCTCCGCGCTAGCACCAGAGCATTGACCTGGTAGGGAATTCTTCGTCTTTCTTTCTCGTAGGCATAGAAGCTTGAAAGTAGAAGTTCCTGCACACTATAAACACATGACAAGTATAATCAAATACAATGAGATTTGTTATTCTCAAACCAAGAGTTATGGAAAGCATGTTCCAACAACTCCTTTCTCAGGTGTTAAAACAAATGACCTCTCAAATTCAGTTCATTATTAGTGCTACACCAATTTATATTTCATCCTAAATGACTCAAAACAATTTATTTGAAACATATGCTATTTTGATGTTATTGCTGCAACATTTTATTATTTTGTATCAAGCAGCTCGACGATTGCGCACATTTATTTTACAGTATTACACTAAGCGCTGTAGATCTTTTACTTCTAATTTTCAAGTATTTTTTTACTACTGCAAGTTCACCTCCATATCCATGGAATGTTTAACAAGGGAAATGATGGATATGGAGGTGAGCTTGTGTCTTGTGATTATCTGGAGAACTTACATACTTATTTCAGTTGTGATGTGTGTGTGTGGTAATTGTGAGAGTTATAACCTGTAACTATTCTCTACGAATAAGCGAGGTGTAGGTATGTTGTCCAACCTTGTTGCATTCTTGTCAAATCTATGTTGTGCTTTGTTCTTATTTTTATCATTGCTATTGCGATGTGAACAAAACTAAAGATAAACGGTTATCTGATAAGACAAATCAAGATGGCAAGGGTGATAACCAATATAAGGATTCCATCCAAAAATCATAAACCCCCTGAGAACTGGAAGAGGAAAGAAAATAAACATCAACCGTACCTGCCATTGGAAGCTGAAGCTCTTCAGCCCTCCGTTTCTAAGGAACATGCACCATGTATGCATAATTAAAATAGAAACATCCTTGTAAGCATTTCCACAAAACAAAACTACCCTGCAAATCCTACTTCACCAACCTGGAGGAAATGACTCAAAGGACTTGTTGCGGTCACCCTTAGCTACAATGAGGAATCTTGCATAAACGATTACATGAAATAGAAGGATGAAGAAGATGGTCTTGCCAGAGGTGGAGGCCCGTTCTTCTCGGCCGGTTATCTCCTCGGAGAGGGCGGGTTCATCTCCTTGCACAAAGGTTACATTGACGACTAGATGCGACACATATTCAAGGCGCAGCTGGTCGCAGTCAAGCTTCTGGATATAAAGGGGCTGCAGGGTCACTGGGAGTGGGTGGAGCAGTTAGAAGAAGGAATGTAAATTGTATTGAATGAACATGAATCAAATAATAATCACTTAAAATGGTTAAACAATGACAAACCTATCAAATAATAGCTTGCGATAAGAAAATCTCCATACTTCTCCCGCGAGATCTCTTCACAACATCAACTTCTTTCTTTATACTTTGGTGAACATGGAATAACTACAAACCATTTTTAAACGAGAGAACAATTGCAACCAATGCACAATAGTGATAAAAGATAACGATAGAAAGCTAAAAAACCGAGAGAGAAAATATGAAGATTATGAGAAGCAATGGGTACCTTCCCCCCAAAGGTAATTTAACCACTTGATGGAAGATAGAGACTATTGCTTGATATTCATTCAGGAGGGGTCTCCTGAAAATGGCGTTATAACTGATGGGTGCGTCGATCACCAGTAAGGTTTTCTGCCTATTGATTCCGCACATTGTTACCGAGAGGCCGAAACTTCCCTCGACTTCCTTCCTCTCCGGTGAGAAGTCGTACAGAGGCCAATCGCATGCCTTCAGCGACTTGTCTATGTTCATGTCATCAAACGCCGATTTGAAAAGCATATTCACATAACTTCCAGTGTCGATCAGAATCCTCGACACCGAATAGTTATCCAAAACTGCCTTGATTATGACCACATCGTGGAATGGATTTGCTATCTTTGGGAGATCCTCCTCCCCGAAGGAAATCGCCCCTCCCCCCTGAGAGTGCTCCCAGAGAGGTTGAGTCAACCACCCTCTCGCGGAGGCGCTTGATACTTGCTTTCTTTAAGGACTCGAGCCCCCCTCCCCTTAAACTCACCTTGAGATTTCTATGATCCTGTATATGTCAACATCCTATTGCTCCGCACACGCACATTGGGGTGTATTAGATCCTGCTACCTCCTTCCTAGAGGTGGAGGCATCGTTGGTCTTACCGACCAGAAGGACTTTCATCTTTCTATCCTTTAAAATCCTCTCTATCATCTCTCGAAAGGCTCTGCAGTTCTCTGTATCATGACCCACATCAATGTGGTATTTACAGTAAGGATCTTGATTTCTATTCCCGAACCCCACAAAAAATGGCTAGGGCTTCCTAAAACCTAGTTGTTTATGGAGGATTTCCACCACTTCACCCATAAATACTCCTATGTTAGTGTACTCTTCTCAATCGACCCCCCATTGTTGAAGGTAAGTCAACGTCGATGCTAGAATTGGAGGGGGCGCATTCCTGTTTTGTTTAGTAAAGTGTGGTTGTATAGCCCCATTTGCTGAAAGTGATGATGGGGCGGTGTGTGTGTGTGGAGGGGGGGGGGGGGGGGCGATGGAGGGGGTTTCTCCTATGCTATGTCGGCGGCTGAAACTCTTGCTGAGGTCGGTTTGGCTGCTGGGGTTCCACTGGAGGGTGGATGGAATAATTCCTTGTCCGTTGTTGTGCTAGCTCGGAGAGGGAGGAGATGAAGCCCTGATTTGTCTATTAAGAGCGATAACGAACATCAAACATGATTGCTAGTAACCAATTTTACCCAAATGATTATAGAAAGTAATTCAATTAGTACTAGATACTCCACTAGCGGTGGTTTAGCAGAGCGATAAAATTTTATGAATGTTAAGTCATTGAGCTTGTTATAAGACATTTTTTCAAAATATGATTTGTGTTGTCGACATAATGTCAAGATTTAACGTATAAATGCACCTTGAGGAATTGAAAAGATTATGTATGAGAAATTGTAATTTCATATTTACTCTATATAATGTATCTTGGATTTCGGCTGGATCCTTTATACAGTATGTAGTTCTGAAGGGGTGTTACAATGATAATGAGAGCCGAATAAAAATAAAGATGAAAGATTAGTAAATACTAGGTCAATCGTTGATTAATGTATATTGAACTTTATGCTAAAAAGTAAGTACCATTTTATTCGATGACCAGTGTAAACTGGATTGATGTAAGAAGCTGTAATAAGATGTAACATGACGCAATGAAGATTCAAAATAAGTGACGATTAAGCAAAGATAGAATTTCCTAACCAACCTAAAATCTATCACCGTTTTAATACAAGGATGATTTCACCGTGGCCGCAAGCTAGGGCTTTGATTTCTATGGGTCAGTTAAGATTTCTATGGCCAGCTACGAGGGATCTTAAAGATATTAGGTTCTACGTTATTAATAAGTGTTGTGGACTTGTGGTAATGTTTTAATTGGGAATTTACATGTGGCGGGTTCATGAAAGGTGCATGTTCTGGGATGGCCGATTGATGTGGCTTGGGAAGGAGAATTTTGAGGGCTTTTACTATTTCCTATTACTGATTATTCACGTGTGAGTATTTTGTTATGGAAAAAAATCAGATTATAGTTCATTCTGTGGTGGCATAGGTTGGGGTTATTCAAGTCAAACTACAATTTATTTCTTTTGGGGTTTTGTTTTCCGTTTTCTAGCTTGAACTAGAGGTCACCTAAATCCCTTCTACCTAAAGACAGCCCTTAAAAAGTCTAAGTCCGAGTGTGACGTCAACATTGAAACCTATTTAAAATGCAACCCCGATATGAGATGTCTAATAAGATGCTTAAATATAGATAAATCGAAGGATGACATCAATTGATAGGTGCAGCGATGTCCAATAGCATAATAAAGGAAAATAAATGATGCAGAAGAGGATTACCTTTTTAATTTATGTTTTACTTTCCCGTATTTTCATTATATACACTATTATTATATTTCATAGCGAGCTTATTTCCTGCATGTGAACTGCATCGGTTATGAAATTATACTAGTTCGCAGTTCATTATCACTAATAGATAATATCGTCATTAAGATAACAGCTACTCTTCCTATATATATTTATATAAAAGATTATAAAGACAAATGAAATGAATATGGAATGCATCCATGTATTGGTAATGTTAAGGGTAAGACTGCGAGATGATCGCACAAGAATATTATTGATGATCATCAAATCGGTCGGCTGCAAAGCATAGGCGCGTGATGAACGTACTGATTTGATAATTGATGATCTTGAGGGGTCGGGCCCAAAAGCGGAATACTGATATTTGATACTGCTACAAATACAGATACCGTTAACATTACCTGAAGAATGAAATATATATATATATATAAGGAAATCCCCTTAATGGTGTAATGAGACGCCACCAATCAGATTGATAACGTTTTTTTACTATTTCTCCATAATTTTTATTTTATTTGAAAAAGTGATCAACATGAAAGTTGTAGATCTCATCGAGACGAATAACTTTCATGTTGATCAGTTTTTCATTTGAAGCCAATTAGGCTCCCGATTCGGCGTGACCTTTTTCGAGGCTTAAATCAGGGCCCCAAACAGCTTCAAATCAAAGAGTGATCAACATGAAAGTTATTCTTCTCGATGAGATCTACAACTTTCATGTTCATCACCTTCTCAAATAAGATACAAATCGAGCTCAAAATCATAAAAAACAAGAATCATGTTATAAAAGCCTAGATGCGGCCGAAGGCCGCCTGACAACAACACGTTAGGAGCGAGCGAAGCCCGCCTCCACGAGCCGGGTACTGTCGCGTGGGGTACGGGTTGCCCCCGTGCACTGTCACTCGTATATATATATATATATATATATATATATATATATATATATATATGAGTGACAGTGCACGGGGGCCCCCGTGCGGGCGGCGACATTCGGCAGGGACGGTGACATTCGGCTTGGGTGACATTCGGCAGGGGCGGCGACATTTGGCGGGGGCGACATTCAACAGGGGCGGCAACATTTAGCGGGGGCGACATTCGGCAGTGGCGGCGACATTCGACATGGGTGGTGACTTTCGGCGGGGGCGATCTATATTTATATACGTATATATAAAACTTAATTTAATTTTTGATAGTTTATATAGGTGTAGTCAATAATACCTAGGGGGGGGGGGTTAATAGGTTCTACTTATTTTCTTTGTTTAAACCTAATGTTTCTAGCTGCAGAAAACACAATCACAGAAAGCACACAAGGATGTATAGAGGTTCCTCAAGACAGGGTGTCTTGAGTAGTCCTCTTTCCCCCTTCACCTTTCTAACAGTGATTTAGACAAGGCCACAAACTCCAATCTCGGGTCCTTGAGCTTACACCACAAGTTCCTCAGAACTTCTCAGATCAAGAGTGATCCTACCTCAGGCACAGCAGCCCTACACTCAGGCTCAGCAGCCCTACACCTCAGGCTCAGCAGCCCTACTCCTCAGGCTCAGCAGCCCTACACCTCAGAGTTTTGTAACTCCTACAACTCAGAAATCACACAAATTTCCTACCTCAGACCTATCAAAAAGTCCTACAACTCAAGCTGTCAACACAGCTTTACACACTGGCTCAACAACCTTTCACTCAGGCAATAATGCCTTACAAAGATATAATAGAGTTTGAACTAAATACAGAAGACAAAAGGTTTACTCTTAGGTCTTCTGAATCCTTTCTTCAGATCTGAAAACAGCAGCTTCAGATTTGTATCACCTTGATCTTCTCCTTTAGCAAAGCAGAAGATCAACTTGCCCTTCTTGAGTTTGTACAGGAAGAGCTAACTAATCTCCCTTAGAAGATTAACTTCAGCTTCAGAGAAATACTTCAACTGGCTGAAACGTGAATGCTCGATTGCGGCGTGCAGCAAAAGCTTTTCAATCGAATAGTGCTTATTGTTGTGCCCTAACATCTTCTTTTATACCTCCAGAAGGCTTCAACGGCTATATCGATCCTCCTGACACAGTATGGGGCAGATTGGAGTTGCTTTTCCCTCTCAATTGTTGTTTGCTCCAAAAGCAGATCCCGTCAGCACATTTGGATCTGTCTCAGCGGTTGGGCTGAGACAGCATTCAGTCTCAGCGGTTGGGCTGAGACAGCATCCAGTCTCAGCGGCAGCTCCAGTCCCCTTCTCAGCAGTTGCCCCAGTCTCCTTCTCAGTGGATCCGCTGAGATGGCTCCTCGTCTCAGCGGTTCTGACCCTTCTTCTCAGCGGTTATGTTGAGACAGATCTTCATCTCCTTGTAGATGATTTCTTCTTATCTAAGGCCATGTTTGGCCCTTCCTTTTGAGTCACCAGTGCCTGTTTATCCTACACAAGTATAGCTTTGTTAAATTCAATATGTCCTTAGCATTGAGAGTGATGTCTCTTCAAATCAAGGTAATATTGAGGGCAATATACCCAACAATCTCCCCCTATTTGAAGAAGGTAGAACATCCCCAATGCTAAGGTCCATTAACAATAGAAATCTTATCACAAAAAAGTGATCTTATAGAAAAAGCATCTGTGAAGCATAGGAACTAACACCCTAGGCATTTGCACTGGACCTTTCTCCCCCTTTCTCCAGCATTGGTACTGGCCCTATCTCCCCCTTTCTGGTTTCTTCAACCTTAACCTGCTATGGATAGAAGGACAACATCTATAGATCCCTTTGGATCAACCTATAGGCTAACCTATACACTCTTAGTATTTGTCAACTTCCCCTCAACCTGAGCAGGGAATGTACTCCCCCTTAATTGGAGAGCTATTTTCTGTAATAGCTGATCCATTTCAATTTGAACATCCCATTTAAGGTACTGAATACTAGAGATAATAAATACAGAATACATATATCAATAGTAACAAATACAATATTATGATCAGAATATGAAATATCATTTCACTTTAAATGTTCAGTACAGACAAAAAGAAAATTCAACTTATAGTTGTACATTCAATCCAAAAAATTTTTTAAGGCTGATTCTTCTAAGATGGGCCCTGGGAAGAACTTTCTCCATCTGTAGACTTATTTTCCTAGCTTCAGCAGCAGCCTTGATCTTCTCCTTTACTTTGAAGTACAGAAATGGCTTGGGAAGATATCTTGTGGGAATCCTTAAAGGAGTTTCCCTTCTTACCATGTTTTCTTTGAGAATCCTTTCCCTTAAAGATTCCCTTTCAAGGTATTTGATCCACTCAGCAGCTGAATAGACATGGTCAATGTCCTTCATTGGATTTCCATGGCTCACCCAGGTATTGACAACAATTGTGTCCAACTCCAGATTGTCATCTTCATGGAGTGGATCCTCTAATCTTTCCATTCATTTCTGTGCCATGTATTCTTCAGCAGTTTGAATACCCTCTACCCTTCTCCTCTTTGCTGCTCTCTCATCAGCAATTGGATTTGATTGACTTTGGAAGTCAAAGTCTTCATCTCTGTTAGGGTTCAAGACTGGAAGATTCAAAGCAATTTGTGTTCCTTGCAGCACTTTTAAGCTTGTGTCCCATTGATTCTCAGTGACCTTTTTGACCATGGTAAGGATGTTTTCTTGAATAGCACTGGAAGCATTGTTGACCACTTCCACCACTTGCTTGCTGGCTTCTTCTTGATTGGAGAGTATCAGTTTATGGGAGGACTCCATGTTGTTATACATCTGTATGTGAGCTCCTTTCAGCTTAGCATGTAGATTGAGAATCTTCTCCTCCCCTTCTTTGCTATGTTCCACTATCTTCTTCTCTATTTCAGAATGTTGATTCAATATGGATTGGGAGAGAGTTTGAAAGGTGCTGTCCACATCATCTAAAATGTATTCCTTTGCCTTGTCAATGTGGGACTTGACTTGACTGCTTGATGTGTTGACCACTTGTGCCATCCTTGTAATTACCTTCTCCCAGACATTTTGGTTTTTGTAAAGATGATTCTTTACATATGTGATGTCTTTGGTGGAGACCCCTTGATGATCAGCAATTTGTTTCAGTACAGTGTGCTGAGCAGCAACTGTATCTTTGGCCATTTCAAACCATCTTGTCATCTGCAGAAGGATATGATCTGATGCAGTTTTGAAATCATTAACCTGGGCATTGAGCTCAGTTCTCACTTCAGCCACTCTTGACTCCATTCTTTGCTCACTGGCCTGGATCTCCTGAGTCAATGCAGCTCTTATTGTATACAATTCATTCCTTATTTGGGTAGAGACATCATGGACCTTTTCAGCAACAATCTCTTTCATGGACAACAGCTGACCCTCAATCATTGTTTGTATTGAGTTTAACAGATCAGATGTGTCCAGAGGCGCAACTGGCCTTTCCTGGGCTAATACCTTTTCAACTATCTCTTCAGCTCCACTTTGAGCATTAGCCCTCTCATCATCAGGGATCTGCTCCCCCTCAGATGGGGCATTAGGTGATATCAATTCCTGTTGTTTTTCTCCCCCACTAGCATACCCACCTCCTCCTTCATAGGCTGGGCTATGCTCCCCCTCACTTGGGGCATCCATAGGAGGAGAATTTTGTCTAAGGTCACCTGAAAAATGATTGATGAGTTAGACACCTAGACTATACTATTGATAGAAAAGAGAGGCCTAACTGAAATCCTAATTTACCAGAGATAGGTGAATTGGGAATTTCATCTTCAGCTTGAGGAACAGCTGGATCAGCATTCATCTGAGTTGGCTCAGGATTGGGCTCAACTCTTCCTTGGGGATCCTCATCTCTTCTTGTCCTGGGGACATCTTCATTATCTAATTTCATTAGGTTGCTGTCAGATCTAAGGTCAGACCCATGAATGTCTTCATTGTTAGACCCATCTGACTTTGAGGATGAATCTGATTTCTACTGGGTTGACTCTTTCTTCTTTTCCTTTGCCACAGATGGCTGGCTCATAGGGAGCACTCTGGAGATTCTATCCAGAGTCTTAAAGTCCATTCTTTTGAGATAATGGAGATTTGACCCCTTGGAGTTTGCAAAGGTCTCTGAATGACTATTCTGTAGGTACAGAGATAGTATTCTTCCCATATTGGGGGCTTGTAGAGATTCCTTTATCCTTTGAAAAATAACTTCTCCCCATGAGGTTCTCTTGGACAGAATTATCCTAGTCATTAATTCAAACATGAACTGTGAGACAGTGTCATGTGAACCAGGCTTGCATAGGATGGCTTTGCCCACTATATCAGACAACAGCTTCCCTTGTTGATTGAAGAACTTCCTCGTTAGACAACTGGTTTTAGTATCACTGTATCCTGTCTACTTTAGGGCAGTCTACTTATCCTTTTCAGATATCTCCTCCTCTTCAGTCTTACTGCAGGGAGATAATTTCATCCCCTTCTCCAACCTTTTAGCTGTAATCTTTATCTTCTCACTTCCTATCTTGGACTTCAGGATGGTTTTGGAAGGAGATAATTTGACATTGTTGAACCATTCCAGAACTTCAGTTCTGAGAATGCAGCAGGGTTTAGACAGCATGTGCTCCAGACCTTGAGCTTCCATTAGATGAATCATGTGTCTTATTTCTTCTGAGGCATGAGAGAATCCATCTCTCACGATTTCATAGCCCTCCAGGAGATCTTTTGAGCTTTTTGGCGCCATGGAATCAGAAAATCGAGGCGCTGAGACGGGAGAGAAGATGAATCATCTTGACGGCTAAGGGTTTGGCTTTGTGGTGTGTTTTAGGTTACAGTGTATCTATTTATAGAATTTCAGTTTCGTTTTTATTAACCCTAGGCTTTTAGACTTAATTACCTTATTGTGTTAAGGAGTTTTGGGTTAATTATCAGATTTCATATTGAACATACCCCATCTCAACGGTTCAGCTGAGACGGAGACCTAGGCCGCTAGGACAGTGAACTGTCAACCGCTGGGATAGTTTGCTCGTCTCAGCGGTTCCACTGGAACAGTGAACTGTCAACCGCTGGGATAGTTTGCTCGTCTCAGCGGTTCAGCTGGGATTTTTCTCAGCTGATTCAGCTGAACATACTTCTGCATTTTAGCTGATCATATGGTTTAGACCTAATGTAGATATTTTGGCTGAAGAAATGTCCTAGTCATGTCACTAAGTGGTAATGTATAATAATGTAAAGATTTATAATTTACAATTCAAAATCAACAATAGTGACAACAACTACTCATACATTTAGGACTATTCCATACTAAGCATGGCAAGATCAATTTTGAAGGTATTGAATTTAGATTCATCCAGTGGCTTTGTAAAGATATCAGCTACTTGTTTGTCAGTGGGGACAAATTCAAGACAGATATCTTTACATTCTACATGTTCTCTAATAAAATGAT